>CM065423.1:35584289-40384289 GCA_033060865.1 Dorcus hopei
TAGTATATGTTGCACGTACCTTGCATTTTTCTGTGGCTTGGATATACTTTCTACTTTATTAATCTTAATCGGTAGTGAAATTCTAGTAACAATGTCATTTAACAATTCACGATTATCCAAAGCACTCACATTACTTAAACTATCTGGATTTTCACAAAGTTCTCTGTCAAGTTTGGTCCTGGTGTTTACTACTTGATAGTGAGACACAGGAAACGTAGAGACACATCTAACCGTTACCTGTAACACAGAGATATAGGTTATGTTTCTTAAAACATCTAAATTGAGTCTAAATTTAAATTATTCATTCCTTAGGCATGTACTGTGTTGTAATGTAAAGAGAAATTATGTAATGTAAAGTGATTGAAGAACGTGATCGTGTTACCTGTCCTAAGCGACCGGGTGAGGCGAGCAATTGCTTCGTGCATTTGCCAACTAAAATGACATGAGTCCTGGTGCACAAATATGAATTGAAATTTGCGGATAGTTTGTTTACGAAGGACCCGAAGCCGAAAGCCATTTCTCTTTGCAAGAGGTATTTAATCACACTTCATCGACCCATTTGATTTTGGTTATGAAGTTTGACGTTAATGTCATAAGGACAGGGTTACCAAATTTCGCGCTTGCAATGTTGCCAACCTATTCACAGCGGATACGCAAAATTCATATGTATTTATTGCGGATCGTTTCCTGATTGCTTCGTAATATAATAATAATCTAATGAAATTAAAAACTCAACACCAACTTCGTCTTAAATCCACGGTGAATATCCATTTGGTCATTCAGATATATTCGCGTTGCTCCCTTAGCGTCATCTCTTAACGAAATGTTTAAAATACGTAAAGGCCGGATACAATCAATTCAGTTAAAAAGCTTCAATGTTATTACTTTTCTTATTAAAATAGACAAACCAAAAGCATACTAACAGCAACTTCTCCTCAGAAAAAATAGAAATAATACTCATTCGAATCAACCCTGTTACATACTTTTAAATGCCATCCATGTAAGTTGCCAAAAAAATCTAAATTAGATATGGTTCGCTTCGTCAACGCCACCTTCCGGTGAAATTTTTAAATATATAATGAGGTCATATTTATGTAATTTGAAATCTTGGACATCTTCACTTTTTAATGTAAGGCCTGTGTGACACCATGAAAGATTTGATAATATTTTTGTTACAAAGTGAGGGAGATGAGCTACCACAGTGAATTCTGATTGGTTGAATTGGCACTTCTCGCTCACTTCATAACAAATCTTGCACAAGAAATATCATAGTGTTACACGGGCCTAACTGAAAAAAGCAACAGCACATTAATAATGCCAATTTAGTCTGAAATCCAAATTTCTTGTCCAATCAATTCAACAAAATTATTCTAGGTACCTTTTCGACCCGCTACATTAACACCATCTTCTTGCCAAGTGTTTAAACACACAATGGCGGGATATTTAAATTCAAAATTGTACTCTTAACGATTACTGCCTTGTTATTAGAGAGATGTTTCAGGAAACGATCCGCATCTGAACTAAGCTTAAAGCTGCATCCGGATACGCAAAATATTGATTGCGAATAATCGTTTCCTGATTGGTTCGTTATTAATAACCAACCAATCAGGAAAAGATCCGCAATAAATATTTTGCGTCTGAACTAAGCTTTATTCCTCTTATTTCCAGTTTTGCTTTTGTCAAATTATCATGGTTTCTCTTTTAGTTTTTTTATCAGACTTGAGATTTTCGCGATACTCCGCCTAATAATCGATCTTCTTTTGTTCATCGTTCATTTTTTCTAAGTATGTATTTCATCGTCCTTTATTTAAATTTTCTCTGATTTCTTACAATCGAATCCATTTTTGTCTTACAATTGATGCTTCAAGTAATATTTTCTTTTGTTTTGTTTTTTTTTTCTGTCAACGATTTGATTTCTTAGCTTACACATCGTTGCTGTAGAAACGTCGATCTTCTTTTGTTAATCTCTAATTAAATGTATTTATTCTTTAAAATAAATAATTTGTAAAATGGAACTCTGACAGAAGATATGATGTGAAACACCCAGTATACAGGTTGCTTTTTAACTTCATTCAAAAAATGAAACCAGTGAAATTTGACATTAAAAGTGATAGAATGAAGCAGTTTTTGTATAATAATTGATTAATAAATATTAGAGATAATAAATGTTTTCGGCGAATGATGAAACAGTTTGATAGTCCCTGGCTTATGTTTATTACGTAATTACGTAATCGGAGAAGTATGTCAGCATCGGCTGTTTAATTGGGTCAGTTCTCAACTGCATTTCGTCGCAGATAACAGCGTTGAAAACATGGCCGAATTTTCCAATAGTGTTATTGTGGACACAATTTTAATGCGTTGGCTGCAAGACGTTTGTATGCACAGCATTACCCAGATCCCCCTTTGCCAAATTGCAGATCCTTTGTGTCAGTTGTTTGGCGAATTATTCGTGAGGAATAATTATACCCGTCCCATTTTCAAAGAGTGCAAGCTCTGATGCCCGCAGATTACCTCCAATGCATGCAATTCTGTCGGCGGTTACTCCGTAAACAGACGGACAATTCGAACTTTGTTAATAACATTCTCTTCACCGTCGAATCAATGTTTACAAGGGATAGTATGTTTAATTTTCACAACATGCATGTGTGGGCAGAAGAAAATCCTTATGCAATGCGACGCCGTAGTTTTCCACAACGCTTTTCCTTCAATCTGTGGGCAGGTATGTTAAACGGCACTTTTAATCGGTATGTTTACGTCTCGCGCAGGGGGAGGGGGGACTTCGAACACTTATTGTGAGTGAAGGTCACCGTCCATTACGCCATTAATTTTTTTGTACGAACTTGAAAAACAGACTGTATATTACAAATTGAAATTTTATGTTAAAATGAAAGGGAATTGTTTTGTTTTTATTCACCTTACTCCTCGCATTTCCATTTTGCTTCTTCTTTTGACTTCTTATCAGTTTGAGATTTTCGAGAAGTTCGCTTAATAATAATCGATTTTTGTTTCGTATTTCCTCCTTTTTTATTGAAGAATTTTCTTTCGCACCTACGAATGCTTGGACTTTCTCACTCACGATTACATTACATATTTTGTCTCGCTCATCTGTTTAAAAAAAAATTGTGTTTACATTATTCCCATGACAAGGGATGAATTTCTCAGTCTCACACCCCTACTTAAAAGTGAGACATTCGTCCGTTGTCATGGGAATAATGTAAACATAAGACTTCTTGAAACAGATGAGTGAGACGCAAAATATTTATAGCAAAAATCGTGAATGAGAAAGATGCGACTGTACACTCAAGATGAACTTCGTGAGACTTACAGTTTATGAAAGCAGCCCAAGGTTTGCCCGCGAATTTTAAATTTAAACAGAAACTAACTTTTATTCTCAATGCTTTTATTTTATTTTATTTGACACAAGAAATGCATGGAAGACAAATACATACTATTCACTACATCAACCACGATCACAAAATGACTAGATGACCAAGCCAAGAGACAGTAGTGGAACGTTAATGCCACAAGCCCCCTTTTAATTCGACAAATTATTATAACATCAACAGATAACGATTTATAACTGGTCTGAGTAATCTGACAAAATTAAATTAATACTTTTTTTGTGAGGGGCAGGGAGTGAAGGGGGAACTGGAATATCAACCCATACATCGAATTATCTGCAATAATTTTTAGACCAGAAATAAATGTTCCTTCACTGTCCATAGAATGTCAAACGATTTAAGTAAGTGAAATACACACATTTTTTAAAAATTAATTTGGAACAGTTTACCTAAAATATTTTCAAAATCCTTCTCCATTATATTATATCATAATTTAACTCTAAAATTTCGTTATTTTAATAACAACAATAATAATAAATATATAATATTTTTGGTGTTTTGTTAAGAAACTGTTCCTGAGTAAGTCGTCAATATAAAATAATACAAATACTAAGTACTTCCGACTTAATACTGTAACAGTGCTTTCTGGCTAGAATTAGTAACTTTTTTATACAAAGTGTACAAGAACCTTACGACTAATATCAATTATAAAAAATACAAATATTTACTTTAAATTACAATAGTTGCTAGCTGCACAGGCCTTAACTATCACTATTGAGACATACAAAAGATCTACCGCTCACGCTGAGCTTAAAAATGCCTTGGCCCTTCTCACTGTGAGAAGTCTTTAAAGGGCATTTTTGATTGTCAGCAATTGGCAGTGAAATAGATTGACTATTTTTAAGAAAGCTAGATCGTCAGGTCCTCCCAGTCTTCTCTTTCTCTTGGTGAAAGTGAGATGTTGATTACTGATATTTCTGATAGTTGGTCGTGGCATCTCGCAGTCAGGGGGTTACTACGTAAATCTACATTTTCTAACGAGGGAGCTTCTTTTAGTGTATCTACTTCAATGTCTAAAATAAAAAGGAAATTTATAACAATAAAAATACCTGAAACATCTCAATAATAACAAGGCAGAGTACAATTTTGCATTTAAATATCCCGCCATTGTGTGTTTAAACACTCGGCTGAAAGATGGCGCTAATGTGGCGGGGGGAAGTAGGGGGGAAAAGGCACCTAGAATAATTTTGTTGAATTGATTGGTCAATATTTTTGGATTTCAGACAAAATTGGCATTATAAGTTGCTTTTTTTCAGTTATATTAAAAAAGTGAAGATGTCCAAAATTTTAAATTAAATATGACCTCATTGTATATTTAAAAATTTTACCGAAAGGTGGCGTTGACGTAGTGAGCCAAATCTAATTTAGATTTTTTGGCAACTTGCATGTATGGCATTTAAAAATAAGCAACTGGGTTGACTCGATTGGCTATTATGTATTTCTATTATTTCTGAATTTAAGGTAAAGTTGCTGTCTATATGTAGATGGCTTTTCTATTTTAATAAGAAAAATCATATCCGAAGCTTCTCAACTGAATTTATTATTTCCCGCCTTTACGTATTTTAAACATCTCGTTAACAGATGGCGTTAAGGGAGCGACGCGAATTTAATTTTGAATGACCAAATGGATGCTCAGCGTTCACTCTGGATTTAAGACGAAGTTGGTTTTGAGTTTTTAATTTCATTAAATATGGTGAAATTAAATTAGAAAGTCCCCTAGTTTAATTTTGTTAAATCGAATGGACCTTAAATTTGAATTTCAGATAAAATTGGTATCAATGACTAAAAATTTCACCGGAAGATGACGCTGAAGTAGCAGACCGAATAAAGTCCCCGAATTTAATTTAGATTTTTTTTTTTTGGTAACTTACTACACGGATGGCATTTAAAAGCAAGTAACATGGTTGACTGGAATGGGTATTATTTCTGAATTTAAGGAAAAGTTGGTATTACATGCAATTCCTTTTTCTATTTTAATAAAGAAAATTAATAACATCGAAGCTTTTTAACTGAATTTTGATATTATGTCCCGCCTTTACGTATTTTTTAAACATTTCGTTCAGAGATGGCACTAATGTAGCGGAAGGAACAATACGACTTTTTGCATGAATCTGATTTGAAACAAATTTCAGACTATTAGTTGTATAAACCATGTTTCCGGTGAAACGGCCAAAAAAATACAAATGAATGGTACATTCAACGTGCAAACAAAGCTACAAAGAAAAAAAAATACCCACCAACAATGTGATTATTGTTCGCGTTAAGCTGCTGCAGCTTGGGAATCCTGAATATCGCATTGGGCAAAGAGATAAAGGTGTTATGTGAAATGTCGAGGCGAAGCAGGGATCCCAAATCGGCGATTTCGTCCGGCAATTTTGACATTTGATTGTGGGAGAGATTTAGGTCGGAGATCAGGCTAAACTTAACGGCGAATTTCGGCGGAATCTTGGTGATAACGTTTCCGCTCAGATCACAGCTCTTCAGTTCCGTATGCCTCATCAAGTGATAAACCGCGTCGGGCACTTGCATTAACTGACATTCTGAGAGATCTGCAAATAAAATCGCAAATAAAAAAATGAAACAAATTAGTAATTGATTGCGGTGGAGTTCTCGAGCTACGCTCCTGCTGAAGAAGCCTCAAATATGGCCGAAACAAATGCTCGAGGAATCCATTGCAATCAAAACCGACTTGCGACAAATTTTTAAAACGAAACGTTTCACTTTTATAATATAATTAACCTACGTAATCCAATTACGAAGTTACAAAACAATGAAAGTTATTTGCCAATTTCATAACGGCTAATGGTTTTATATAATTGAAACTGGAACAAATGCAAATAATAATAATAACCAACATACCCAACGATTTTCAGTAATTAATTAATTAGTGTAAAAAAGTGCGATTTCTACCGTGATTTATTCCGACGCGTTATGATGCTTTGTGTTCCTTAATTGAGTTGTGTAATTAACTGGCCGGCTTTAATTAATTTAACGCTAAATATATTTCGAGTACCACACAAGCGTCGTGCACATGCAGCATATTTTTTAAAAAATATTTTTCCTAGTGGGAGTTCTACGTTTTGTTGTTTTGTTAATTTTCATTAGGGGCAGCAATCAAGTCAACGCTACAATGTATTAATTAAATATTTAACAGAGTTGTTACAATGCACTCCTCTGATTGCATAACTTCCGGCATTTTTCAACGCTAATTGCATCAGCAAGCTCCACTACTTTTTTTTATAACACGAGTGCAAAAATTTATTCTTATCCTAAAATTAATTGGTTTCTCTTTAATGGTGAAATGATTTTAAAATTTCTAAATGAACACCGGTGACAAAATCGATTATTGATTGATTAACCGATTTAGAGGTGTGTTATAGCTGGGATTTGTTGAGTGATAAACTGTTTAAATACGCAATCGTAGTTGTAACAAACAGGACCGGACTGGCTCTTTTTATGCCTCCATAAATATAATTTAAAGCTGCATTCGTTTATTCAACTCCGTTCACTCTATTTACTCTTTTCGCATCTAAAGAGTGAGAGCGAATTAGTTTTAATGCAAGCAAGAGTGAGACAAAAGTGCGAATAGAGTAAATAGAGTGAACAGAGTTGAATAAACGAACGCAGCTTAAATGATGAATGATTTAACACACGATATTCTCAGCAAAATGTGGAAATATTGGTCGTAACAGTTTTTGTTTAATAAAAGAAAATTCTACGGCATTCAAAACAAAAACAAATAGAAAATATATTTGATAGTTTTCCGGAAAAATTACAGTAAAAATAAATTGTAAGATTTTAATCGATAATATAATTAATAAATATACAAATTAACAGTGATACTTACTACTTTAAAATAACGGTTATAACGGGTTTTACAAAAGTAATTTTGAATTTCGCGGTATTCCCGAATTGTCAACTTTCTCTTAATGCGCCATCATCTGGCAACAGTGTTTTCTATGTCTGCCAAAACAATTTGCTTTTATCTCTACAGTTTGCTGGAAGAATTGAGGCGAAAATTTAAATCAAAACAAATTTAAAACGTGTTGGTAATTTCAACTGAAATAAAAAATAAATGCGTCTCTTTTTCTCCTAGTTTAAAATGGCACTTACTTCTGTGAAACCTTGTATGTCGATCTGTTTCAGAAACATGTATGTGTAATAACACTCTCAGAGCAAAATGCAACAAAAATTGAAAGTTCGAATTAAATTTATTTATTCTTTAAAATAAATAATTTGTAAAATAAAACTTTGACAGAGGATATAATGTGAAACACCCTGTATGTATTAAAAATGGAAATTTTATGCTAAATTGAAAAGGATTTTATATTACATACTATTTATATGTTTTTATCCCTTTCAGTCCTAATGGTCTTACTTTCCATATATTTTTTTTTTTTACTTTTAAGTTGGAATAGTTTATTATAGCGTTTTCGATTGACTGCATTAGTGTGTATCGGAGTATCTTCATCTCGTATTATTCATGAGACTTAAGACAAGATGCAAATACTCCGGGTGCAACCGTGCAGGTGAATCGAAAATGCGATAAATGCGAAAATGTGATAAATAGAGGGATTTATAAATTTTTTAAGATAGTGGAAAAAAGTTAACTAGTATTAAAATCAATGTGTTTAAGTTATTCAACCTCCTTCGATAATCACATTTATAAATGAGAAGGATTACAAAATGTATCTAAGTTTAATGCATTCATTTCCGAGCATCCCGTGTATTAGGTAAAATATGCAGAGAGGAACAAAAAAATTGAACTAATTGTTTCTCATACATAAATATAATTTGTTTAAATTTGATGGTACCTCTTTTTTGTTTTAATGCATATCTGTGACAATTTGTGCAATCTGTGCAAATTTTCGAATTTTTTCTCCCACGAAGTGGGACATTTTCCACGAGTTGGCAACACTGCGTGTATTGTATTTATTGACTGACGTGCAATGCAGTCAGATCCTTCCGCCAGTTCTTTAAAAAATGTCGTTATCTGTCTGTAGATGTCGCGACAATTGTTTTTGATTTGATACTCTAATAACATTCAAAATATGTATAAAAAATTGTGTGCAGAAACAATCATATTTAGTCGTTAAATGGCATAGACGTCTAGATGCAGTATAATAAAATACTTCACATTTTTAGAAAATAAAACTTCATGAACGGTGGCTCACAATAAAATCGGGGCACGTCATTTCTACAATGTGAACCACACTTTAATATTTTTGACGTTTAATACATACACAAAATGTCACTAGACATTTTAATACTCCTACAAATTTATGTATTTTGTTTTGACTGAAATATAACTTCAATAAAAGTCTGATTTGCCAAATTTGTCGAAATACGCACGACATGTCAAATTCTTGTACTGTACGCTTGTATTTTATTTTTAAAATTATGTAGGAAGTTCAATTATTTAAAGTTATATTTTTAGTGCTAAAAAATACTGGGATCCGATCAGGGCTACCATTGCATATAAACGTAGTTCTAAAAATAAATAATAAAAGAATTAGAACCTGAAAACATCCGTCATTATTATATAAGTAATTTTTTATTTCATACAAATTTCTTCTAATGTTTATGAGAAATGAGAAATACTTGTCTTATACCACAGTATACTTATCAATCAGTAGGGACAGCTCGTGTCGGCACCTTTGATGTTCATACTACCGTTTTCAGAGCCAATATGGCCGTTACTGGGGGTCTTTCATTTTATTGCTACTAGATGTCACTGGTTGAAAAAATGGCACGGATAGAAATGATTGCAAGCAAATCATAGAATGCGATGTTGTTTTACATAACTTCAGACTTTCTACACAACATAAATTCATTATAATCTAACAAAGATGGTTTCAATCTACACAGCGTCACTTGAGTATAACTGTCACATTTGCCATTTTGTTTGATACCTACTTATTTGCAAATTAATTACTTACATTACATTTGCATATAGGTATCAAACAGTATGGCGTCTTTTTTTGACACTGACGTTTTAAGTGTCGGTACTGGGTAATTACTTAAGGCGTTTTCGTTAATTCGATCGGAGCGCTATTTTTCTCACTCTTACGTGCACTAAGTCTCTTAATGTTCTCTCTCACATTTCTACTCGGAGCAAATATTTATACTGTGACAAGAGTGAGAGGACAGTTGTCAATAACTGTCAGTATCATATTATCTGATCATAACATCACATAAAAATACTTAATTAATTCATTTCAAAACAACACTAAAGCTTAAAGCAGATGCTGAAATTGCTGTCCTTCAGCTTGAATGCACAAAGTTCAAATGCCTTTGTCAAGTGTTGAGGGTTATGCTAGCACGAAAAAATAATTTGACAACTATCAGTGCTACCTACAAGCCTTTCGGAGAAAAAAATATTGAAATCAGAGCATTCTTTAATTTGGAATATAACTGAGGCGCTGTTTTTGAAATCAACGCCTCAATTGAATGCACGGTATTAATTACAATAAACAATATTCCATCTTATAGCTTATGCTGTATCTACGTGCTATTTTCTTTGAAAGGTTTCAAATCGTATTCCACCGAATAAATAGTGTTAGGAAAATAGTTTAATTGGTTATATTCAATCCGCCATAAACGTAGCATGAAAATTAGAGTATCTTTGCTAATTTAACCGAATTTCTATCTTTTTTTTAAAATAAGAAAGTCAGCAATGGTGAACGGTTCAAATTGAACAGCCTTTATAAGGTTTTTTTTTTTTTTGAAACAAACTGAAGTTGAAATGTTCTTCGTTAAGTTTCTTAAGCAAAGATTCGCTCAAAAATTTAAAAAAATATATTTACTGCTGAAAGGTTAAAAAATTACGTATCTAAAATTCTTCATCTACAATTTCTTTAAAAGAAAAAAAAATACTTCACACTTTCCATCACATAATGTAAAGCCGCGGACTATTGATTGATTTAAGTGCAAGGTCAAAGCCAGTACTGGATTAGAGCAAACTTTTCCCGATTTCCTCTATGTGTTAAAATCAATAGCTCTGACTAAATCATTAAAAAAATTAAACTGCTTTTAGTCCTCTTTGAGTAACCCTATGATACCCAATGGTTACTCGAAAAAGAAAAAATTCTTGTAATTTGCGTAATGTCTTTGGGTAAAAAATATATGTAGTTTTTTTTTGTTTGAAGGGACGTGGAATTTATTAATTAATTTCGATCTGAATCTTAAGTTACCCATACAGCTCCTCTTTACTTTCCGCATTCCTTGAGCCGTCCCTGTCTCGCTGCAACACGTTCGAGCGCAATTACAAGGTAAACGTAATTTTAAAACATTTTCAAGCACGCGCGTGTTTGGCATTTACCTGAGGTTGAGTAATTCAAATGAACTATCGCGATCGTCATTTTAACAACCGAGCATTTCCAAATTAAATTCTAAAACGCAATTGTTTAAAAATAGGTGCACTCGGTCTAATCCGGGTGTACCTTGCCTTCGAGTTCAAAAATAAAACGTACCTATGTAATAAGCGTTAGTTGAAAGCGAGAGCCAGCTGGACGAAATTAAAACGCGTTTTGGCAAATCCGAGAAGTTTGGAAAAATCGAAAGAAACAGGCCCAAAAATCGTGACTAACCTAGGTTTTGCGATTCCTGTGCATCTTCGCACCTGAGTACGACTCTGGTCACGGCCGATGCCATCTCCGACTGCCGCAGATCGCGTTTAGAGAGAGCGCATGAACCCCGCTTTCCGCTATCGTCTATTTTTGTTGCACGAAAGAATTGACAACATTCTCATCCGGGACGTTTCGATGCTTGCAGACTTGAGAAATTCGTCTCGAAACAAATTCAAGTAGTTCGGGCGTCGGGCCATTATTAAATAAGACGACGCCGACGCACCGCGATGACTACGCGAAATTAATAATAATAATAATTTTTGGGACGACAAACTGCGCACTTCCGAAGCTACCGACGATTTTGAAATACATACACACATCAAGTGCGCAGTTGAAATGTGTGACAAAGACAATAATTATGAATGACTTGATAAGATGGTAATTATGGTCTTATCAGTGATATTTTGATTGGAATGAAGACGTGGATAACTGAATTAGAAAGGCTTATGATATCCGTTGAGTGTTCGAAACTTGAAACAATCTAAAGTAGCAGCCAAGTTAAGGCCGAATTCCACTGGGGTAACGTGTAGCATGCGGTTAAGTCTACAGTCTCATCCACTCAAAAGTTGCAATAAAATTAAAGCCGAATTCCACTAAGGCAACCTATAGCACGTGATTAAGTCTACAAACAGCCTGATCCGCTCAAAAGTAACAGTCAAATAAAGGCCCAATTCCACGGAGGCAAGGTGTAGTATGTGATTAATTCTACAAACGGTCTGTTCCACTTAAAACTGGTAATTAAATTAAAGCAGAATTCCACTGTGTAACATGCAATTAACTCTCCAAACAATCTGATCCACCAATGGCCGATATTACCAACATTTTAAGGAGAAGTTATTTAGAATGCGTGGTCTATATAATATCAATCACATCTGACTGACACTTAAACTTCAATTTAAATGCGACTGTCATGTAGTTGAACCTACATAAAATGATATATTTTAAACATGACTTCAATTTAAGCTCTCCTTAATACTGGCCGTAAAGTGGCAATCAAATTAAGGCGGGATTCCACTGAGGCAACGTGTAGCCTGTTCCACTCAGAAGTAACAATCAAATTAAGGCGGAATTCCACTGAGGCGACGCGTAACACAGGATTAATTCTAAAAGAAGTCCAATCTGGTAATTTGTACACAAGACATTCTATGTCTCTTGATTAAGTTTTGCCCATTTTACAATGTATCCAATAGTCTTTTTTTTTTCAACATAAGGAGTTATTAAACGTGCTTTAAGCTTCACGTTCTTTTCACAAAACCGGATACGCCGAGGCTTTCCCTCTCCTTGACGCTGACTTTAACATTGTGACAGTATCTGAATTATTTAATTTACGTTTATCTTTAAAATAACTTCTAATTCGACAAATTTGATATTCCTAACTAATCAACTCAATTCGAAGTATACCAATAATAATATGAAAATCACTTGAGCTCTGCGTAATCAATCGTTGAAGTTACAACCGACAATTATTTCAATGTTATTGCTTTGTTAACGGTGAATGAGAAAAAAGGACGGAGTTATGATTCTTAAGTCTGATGATGGAACACCAGACAATGACGCAGAGCTCTTCTCTTATTAAAACAACAATAACAAACGCACAATTATGCAGGTGAGCTGGCTGGCTTTCGGCGAATTGCTTTAGTCAGCCCGGCCGGCTATTGAATGACTACGAAGAAGTACATTTAAATAAGAGATTTAAAAATTTCTGACCTGAAATTGCAGAATTAAATGAATAATAGGTTTTACCGAAAAGTTTACATTCGAAAGTTTTTCTTTTGAAACTATTCTATCACTTATCATAAATGAACGTGCGAAACTAAATGCATAATATAATATAAATTTTAACTTTGATAAGTCTAAATTACAATAGATAAATCTAACGCTGAACACTGTTCTATTATAAAAGTACAGTTGTGAATAATAAAATCCGGGCAAGAATTTGACATGTCGTGCACATTTCGACAAATTTGGTAAATCAGGCTTTTTTGAGGTTATATTAATAATAAACAAAATTTGAATTAAACGTCAGAATTACTAGTGACATGCATTAAACGTCAAAAATATTAAAGTGAGGTTTACATTGTGCAAATGGCTTGCCCGGATTTTATTGTTCGCTACTGTACTGCGAACAGCTTCGAGTAGCTTCAAATTTGTAACCTCGAGGCATCACAGCTTTAAATGAACATCCAATCAATATGAACTCATTTCCGAGTCCAATGGGATGGCGACCGTTAACTTTCGACACCATTCAAGGTGTTGGTGGCCTATCAAGACATCGCCTGATATTACCCCCTTGACAGGTTGTGTAAATTTTATGGATTGATTTTAATTATTTAATGAAAGAAGAAAATAGGACGACTTCTCAAACCGATTGGCATTTTATGAGTGGCAGTTGTCAAACATTTGTTTTTGCTAATGTGACTTAACCTAAAGCGACGTTTCGCCTTAATCTAAATCAAGATCTGAGGCGCTTTCGTTTCTGAAATGATCCTGATCCGATCTGATCATGTTTAGAGAATCATGATTCGTTTGCTCTCGTTACAAAAGAACACTCCTTTGAAACGTATTTGGAACATTCCCTCGTAAACTGTCAAAGGCAGTTGCATAAAAACAACTCACATTCTAAGGGATTCCTCATTCAAAAAAGCCTTGAGGAAGCACTATGAATACGGACAAAAGTTGAGTTACATTTGAGGTTAGATTTCTCTCTAATCCTGATCCGAACAAGCAAAACATAAACATTTCATGTTTACGAAAATCAAATCATGATCCTAAAATATTAGTGGATGGGATGAATCATTTACACAAAAGAACACGATTCGCTTATCCAAACGCGTTAAGTTCCCACAATCCGTTAGAAACGAAAGCGCCTCTGCTTCACAATGGAATTTAAAAAATTTCAAAGGCCATTTGATGAACTTTTCAATTGAACACATGTTGCCTCAGTGGAAACCAGCCTTTAATTCTGTAGACAAAAAAAATACAAATATTCATAAATTTTGAAACGTGGCACTTGCAGATTGATTCAAAATACTATAACGAATAGAGAATTAAAAATAAATGAAGAGAAGTTGTTTTTTGTAACAACAAACTTATGTGTCCTACAATCCTAATTAAATTCCAAATTTAATTATTAAAAAAAAAACAATTGTGAACGAGCGGTGTATATGTATAAATTAATAATAATGTAAAAGGAGTTTGAAAAAAATTTTAAAAAGTTAACAGGAAATAAATATAAAATAAGAAGAAATTATTAAGTACAAGTAATTGTCAATTAAATCTTTTAAATTGTCTGAAATTTGCGAAAAATTTCGTTATTTTAAATACGTCCAATTAATCAAATGAAAATAGAAACAAAAAATTTAATATTTCATCTATTTTTTTGGATAATGTAGATGTGGCGCAAGCGCAGGGCAAGTAACCTCTTGATTAATTAAACCAGTTTTAGTATTATTTAATGCAAAAGTGTTTTTGTGAATTTTTCTTGTGAACTACATTCAATTATGTAATTATTCATAAACGTCATATATCCTATTTTGTTATCTTTTTAATGAATTGTCTTTTAGTTTGTCCTCACACGGGCAGAGTTGAATCCAGGAGGATACTGTGGGATTCCCTCAAAAAAAAATCCAAAGTAAACTGCTAAAATGTTCAAATTCAAATTTGTCAGGGCCTCCACGCGTCACTGTGATAGTTACCTCTAAAAAGTTAGTTACCAAATTTTCTAAAATAAACAAATATTTATAAGTAAACTAAGATATTAACAAGCGATCAAATGAAAAATGAATTAGAGTTGGCGATGCAACCAAACACGCACGTGTGCATTTAGTTCATCGGACGTTCCTTCAGTCACTTTTGACGTGTCTATTCGAACCAAACCTTAACTCGAAATTAAAGCATTCAAAGCAAGAAAAGCGTTTTATCTACATATAAAAATTTAAAAAAAAAGACGCGTAAAATGACCACCGCCTACGTCGAGACACTTTTGAGCTTTATGAATAGCTGCGTGACTAATGCTAAAAAAGTTTTCCGGCGTGTTACTTATGTCACAATTGATTGACAACACAGAATTGACAATTAATATCAAAATTAATATTAGTAGACACAATTTTAAATTCAAACGCCTACTCTAATTCGTATTTCTTTTGATCACTGTTCATAAGTACAAAATTGGAACTTGTTAATAATTCTAAAAGTTTTAAAACTCTTTGACCAATTTGTTAAAGAAAATATTTTAACTTACTTTAGTAGGATATAAATTTTTTGACAATAATTAATGACTTCTAACACTAATTAAAAAGGAATTTTTGGCCACTGTTGAGCTCAAAGACTCTATTATTTTATATTTTCAGTTGTAGGCCCCCCGACCCTTCCATAACCAGCTCTAATTTCAGGACCATTGAAAAATAATTAAATTGAATGCAATTAAGTAATTAAGAAAGAAACTTGCTTCAACGGATACTTAGGAACAAGAAAAATTGTGTTAATAAATAAATAAATTCGGAATTTAGAAAATTTAAAGAAAGAAAAATAATAAAACGAAAGAAACGGTTTAGCATCATGCAAAAAAAAATGAAAAAAATTGTTTAATGTGGAAACTATTAATATTTTCTAATCGAAATTAAAAGGGTTACAACTAATTAAACTATAAGGGCCGGTTTTTCAATATTGGTTTAAACTCCAGTTCAAATGAACTCAGTTCTCTGTCATATAAATTAGCTGCTTGATCTCTATTTGAAAAACGACTTTTACTCTAAACTCAGTTTAAACTCTGAACTTAGTTTAAACCAATATTGAAAAACCGACCCTTAGAGGTACAAAGACGGTTAAAGTGTGTAAGTAAAAGACCCAGTGGCGGTTTTAGGCACGGGCAAACCGGGCAAAAGCCCGGGGCCTCGCACTTCAAGGGCCTCGCGTTCCGAAATGTTCTCTAATTGTTCTCACTTTATTATAAAAAGTACCTAGATAGGCGTAACCACAAATTTTATGATCGATTTTTTTGCATAGGGAAAGCGCAGTTTTGGTAAAATTTAAATTTTTGAAAAAGGTCTCGCTCTTTAAACTTGCCCAGGGCCTCGCGCATGCTAGAACCGCTACTGAAAAGACCGTTCAAAAAATGCAGTTTTGTGAGGTGGTGGAGTTAACAACCCCTTACATCGAATATTTAAATTGTGTACATCTGTCCTAAAAGTGATTTTATCATACAACTAAATCGGCTCCTTACAAGAAATAATCTGATGATACAGAGATGCAGAATGTAATTTACGTCGATTACTCATATTTAACCAATCAACTTCCACGAAACTCGTTGGTTTCTTTTAATATTCTAAGAGAAGAGCTCTGGGTCAGTGTCTAGTGTTGCATCATCAGATTTAAGAATCATAACTCCGTCATTTTTTCTCATTCACCGTTAACAAAGAAATAATATTGAAATAATTGTCGGTTGTAACTTCGGCGATTGATTACGCAGAGCTCAAGTTGTACACTGATGATCATTAAAATCGTTTCCTCTGCATGCTAACCTCGCCTTTATTGACCTGCAATGGAAACAACAGCTATCGTACGGCTATCGTCCCTCCACTCATATTGCCGCTTAGAGTTACGTGTAGGCATGTGGAAATTTCAGAATTTTTTTTTTTTTAAAAACGCGGTAATTTCATTATTTTTAATATGAAACTTTTCAACAGGACATGCAATAAAATTTCGCATTAAAAAAAAATTAATTTCAATGAAATGTCGAAAGAAAATCAAAATCTCAAGAGTTTTATTTTGAATTTTTTTTTTAATACGTAAATAATGAATAGTCATACAAGTCACTCTATTTTGCATATTAGTATAGTAAATCAATCTCTGTCTGATTGACATAAATGCTGACAATTAAATCACGTCACTTTCATTTTTAGGAGCCAAGAAGAAAACTGTATGGTGCTTTTATTTACCCCAAATTTTTCGGGTAATCTTCTTACAGTCTGTCACTTTGACAATTATTTTGACTTATAAAGCGAAAATAATTTCAAACAAAACCAAGTTCACAGCGACACGCTTTGAGTGTATGTATGCTTTTTTAAATTCCGCAACTATACCTACAACTGCGAACAGAAAATTTCGGACATCACTGTCATTGCACTGACATAAAAATATACAACAATCCTTTACTCTCATTTTGATTGATGTGTCACGCAAATTTTAAGAAAGTGTGGGAGAGATATGGAGTAACAAAAAGTTATCCTGATTTTCCATCAAAATTTGTGAACTCCGTTAGATTCTACAACAGCATTCCTTTGTAAGCTGAAATATATAGTTAGCATACAAATATAAAATTATTGTTGTTTGCTTTTGAATTTCTTTTGTTTTGTATATACAATTTGTGAAATACATAAAAAAGTTAAGTATTTCTGAAATAACTCTTAATTAAAAAAAAAACTCGTCGTACAAAGATTTTAACGTTAATGTTTTTTTTTAATAAAGAAAACTGTTAAAAGTACTGGAGATTTACTTGCTTTTACATATATTTAAAGAATGTAAAGAAGAGTAATTTACTAAGTTGCTGAGATCATCATTACTTTTCGTACAAGCATTAGCAACACTATAAGAAGGAAAAGAAAAATATATTTGTGTATCGTCAGCGTAGAAGTAAATACTACTGAATTCTAACTGAGCAGTGAAATTGCTTGTATATTCTATAAGAATATAGCAGCGGCTCCATGACCGAACCCTGTGGAACCCCGGAGAATTATAGTGCGTTTTATGCAGGGTTGAGTTGATTTAAATCATTTGATTATTAAAATCACGTTTAAAATCAGGCGATTTTTATCTTTTAAAAACACGATTTTATAAAATGTATTTAAAATACAAAATATAAAACAAAAAATAAACTATTGAAATAGTAAACATTGGAAACTTAAAGAAGGATAACGTATTGAAAGACACAAAAGAGTTGTTAATCCGGAATTTAAGTATCAAGATACTTTGAAGTTCCTAAACCACTATAGTGGCATACTAGCTAGAGGACTGAATCATAAGACAGTAAAGTCGGTCATCATGTGTTAAGCAAAGTAGACTTAGACATATTGAAGTTAAAAATTAGAATATCCAGAGGGAAGCCACTATTGTGGCACGCAGAAGCCATAAGAAGAAGAAAATAGAATAAACATCGCGCGTGTAAACTCGATGTCGATGTTAAGAATTATAATATCTAGAAGGAAGCCACTATAGTGGCGCGTGATAGCTAAGATTTGGCAAAATACACTTAGACACAAGAGAATCGTGGATTCGAATAAATCGTAATTCGGAATCAGAGGGCCTCTAGGTGAGACACTATAGTGGCGCAGAAACGATCGAGAATGTACGAGAGAAAAACAAGTAAGTAATCGCGTACTTAATAAAACGGGCCCAACTATGTCGAATGCCTTCACAGAAGCCACTATAGTGGTGCGTGAAACCCAAGAGATTAAAGAAAAGAATAAGCTAAGCAGCTTAGATTAACAGATTAACTCCTTTATTTTGTAACTCATAACAACAATCGTTAAGTGACATATTTTTAACCAATCAGTACATGGAAATGCGTTGTAACTAAGTACTGATTGGTAAAAATATGTCACTTAACGATTATCGTTGTCATTATGAGTTACAAAATAAAGGGGTAAATTTAGGAATCAGAACGCTTTGAAGTAAGCCTCTATAGTGGTGCAGTAGTTAAAGGACTGAATTATAGGACATTTCTTTAGTAAAGTAGGTTCACACCTATTGAAGTTAAAAATTAGAATATCTCAAGGGAAGCCACTACAGTGGCTTGCAGTAGTTCAGATGTTAAAGAAGAAGGAAAGAGGCTAAACATCGTGTGTTTAGCAAACTACTACTACTAGGAAATTGTGATTTAGAATCGGAGTGCCTCCACAGCCCTGATGACTTTTTGCCATTTCACATGTCAATAGAAAAAGTGATTCCACAAGATGAGAATATTGATCTCCAAAACAATATCAATAAAAGCAATGTGAACAAGTGACCAGTGCAAATGATTGTGTTAATATTACTGACAACGATGAAGTCACCAGTGAGTGCCAAATAGTCATGTAGCATTTATGCAAAGTTGGACTTTGCAAAACAACAAATTATTTCTGGCAGTTTCATAAAAAAAAAGTTCTTTTTTATGATAAACCCTTCAAAGAGTTTACTTTTATTTTTTTAATATTTTTTCAATGGGTTATTTAGAATATTTATATTTTTATTTTACTTTGCAGTTTGACTTATGTTGCAAAGTGGTTTCATTTTGTAACCATATTATAAACAAATACTAAATATTGTTTTTGAGTAACTTCTTATCTTGTCGATGCCTGAGACTATAACTAAGCACAATTTCACAATCAGCTATTTTAAAAACTTCAAAAAAAAAGAATGCGTGCTTCAAAGGGTTAAAACAAAGGCATAAGTGTGTCATATCTCTTCAGATTTTATTTTTGTATCACATGGTATGAGTATCTAAGATAAAGGCCATAAGAACAAGAAAAACCAGTTGACAGTCGTATCTCCGTAACTGTCACTCCTGTCAATTGGGTTTTGTGATTCTACATTAATAAATAAATAAAATATTCAAGATTTTCGAAAATTTTAAAATTTCTTTTGTAAACCCCGCAACTTTTTTGTAATTTAATCGCCTTAGTATTTTTGATGGTTTACACGAGATCTCCATGGTGAGTCTTTAATTAGTTGTGACCCTGTTGTACATTTGGGGGCACATAAAAGAATCACAGGCAGATTTTTTTTTGTGTTAACATTTATTTAATATTTCAACCAAACACACGCCTCCACTACAAACTTGTAAGCTCGGGGGAAAATATAGAAGTGTTAAAAAAGCGGAAAATTAAATTGCCAGCAAACTCACCGTAAATTATAGCACAGGGGGAGGGGGAATAGAATCAAGGTAGTTTTGATTGCACATATCAATCTCAATATGAAAAGTTATTTTTACGAACGCACGTAATATAGGTGGCAGAAAAAGAGCAAAGCTGTGAACCCCAGGGAAACGTTTGTATTGAACAAGAAAAATGTAAATTTAAAAATTATATAAAAATTTAAGCAAGGCGATATTCGTTGCAAGATTAAACACGATACGCCACTGCAATTCGGATTAAATTGCGCTGTCAATTATTTTCTACTTGTGCAAGTAAGTATGAATCACGTTTATTGCGTCTACAGGTGTAATTACCTTTTTGTTCCATTATAATTTTTATCAGAGTCAGCTGATGTTTACAAACAGGCACAGTTTAAATTGCGTCCCCATTTTATCATTGCAGAAAACAAAGGCGACGAATTACTTCCGCTCGTGTTACTTATTAGATTCACAGAAAATTATAATATAATAGACAGTAAGTAATTACATCGCCGATTGCGATTATCGTTCGCGAACTGTTACTTCCTGGTGAAACCGAGGAGCGCTTCTTTATTACTTTCCACTGAGCCAGCGCTCAACAGATGCGCGAACACTTTCGTTTTTGTTCCTTTATTGTTATTTAATTGATTAGAGGCTCGATTTGAAATTGAAATTTCGCGTCCAAGATCTAAAGAAACAAAGGCGAGCGCGCGCGTTTTCAAGGAGGACCTGATCTTGATGATCATATGTTTTCCTGTTTGCACCAAACATAGATTTAAAATGGATTTATCTCGTCCTTTATTTTCCTTTTTAGTACCTTTTAAGGTGAACCGGTACTAGCTGCTTCATGCGCATAGTAAAATACCCTTGCGATGAATAACACTGGGTTTTGCACTCGTAAGCAATTTAAAAAAAAATTGTATGTACCCAAATTGTTGTTCTCTTGAGCTTCGTTGCATCTTCCAACGACCCTGATGATGGCCCTTCCAGCGAGTCTGGCGCAGATCATCATCGCGCCCATCCTCGGGTCGGGTTCATTGTTGGCCTGGTTGGTGATGTCGTCTCCGAATTGCGAAGGTGGACGCATTGTTTATTTATTATTGTACACTTTCAAACTGATTCCAACGAACTATCTCTGAACTGATAGCACCTTCGGTTTCACTTTTGAAGCGCGCGCTAACTCGAAATGTTTATCGAAGCAGACCGCGTGCCAGTTATATATCAAGTTCTTTGTTTACCCCCCACCTATTTACAGATGCTGCGCGTATTGCGACAACAATCGCGAGCGTCCGATGTTTCGTACGCACACGCACGCATCATCTTCCTCTCCGAAATCCTGCGTCCGGACGCGGGGGATGTTTATTTTCGGTGTTCCGCAAATTTTCCTTTCCTTTGTTCTTGTTCTGCTTTTATAAACGTGAATCAGTTTTCTTTCGCCTAGTTTTCGCTGCCAAATTATTGTTTACCATCCGACACAAAGGCAAAGTGAAATTCATGGAAATATTTTTTGAAAATTCGTGGCCAAAGTTTAATGGCTTCAAAATTTTATTGAGAGACAAAGAATGGAACACAATAAAACCACATCACTTCGTATTATGTACTTGTTTTGATACATACAGGGTGATTTCTTGACAAAAAAATGTATTTTAGTTTTCCAGAAATAATTAATGGAAAATTGTACCCCAAACGACGATACTTCCATGGCGAATAAATAGTAGGCGATGAACGAAATAGATACAATTATAAGTGTTTTATAACCGCATTGTAAAAAGCTCTTATGACGTAAGGCGTTTATAAATTTTATGATATAACAGGCAAAATCTCCACCCTTCAGATCGCCCAGTGACCTTGCTCTTACAGGCATCAAAAATTTACGTAGCGAATCGCATTATTACTGAGAACCCTGCGAATGGATTTTAAACACGAAATTTATCACGCAGATATATGCTTTAAACTGAAGTTTAAATTTATTTGTTTAGTTTAAGATCCCGACAATCTTATAATATTCGATTTTGCCTTGCATTTATTGCTATCGTCCTTCCCGGAAACTATTTCTTAATTTATTTATTCCGCCCCGGTGAATACTCTACAGGAATTTACAGAGCCGTATCAAAAACACCCCTGCAGTGATTCGGGACAACCCTCGAATTTTCGCACATGTTCGAAAATATATGCGAAGGCGGGCTACAACCTTGCATTGACAACAACAGCCTTCATTTTGTACATCTGGTTTAATAGGTAAACCGTAACCGCTATTTTATGTCTGCACCGTACACTAGATGTCTTTGATTGTTTTTCTCTGAGCAGGACCTGGGGCAAGGGAAAAAGATCTTTACCAAATCCCCTAATTACTGTCTTGTCATGCCATCATAAAACTAGTCTGCTTGACATTTAGCTTTGTGTTTTCGGATTTTGTACGAATTAGTCACGCTGAAATTTTAGGGACACGTCAGTTATAGGAAAGAGATCAAATTACGTTGTAAGTTGAAGGGTTCGCTTTAGTCTGCTTTGTTTCAAAGAAGCACCGGATGCACTAAAAATGTCCAGTAGACACTTGAAAAGTTTGAAAAGTTAAGTTATAGGTAGGGCCAGGACGGTTTCAATTGCGACAGACCACTCGCGAGTTGTATCTGACAAGCTAGTGGAGGTTGCTTAACGCGTGCAGGAAATCTGGAATAGGCGTGATTTCGAGCTAGAAGCAGCGATTATCATTGGCCGGTGGTTTCAAAAAAATTATCTTGTGAAGTTCGAGGGGGTGGATTAATATTACTTGGTAGGAAACAGGACGAAAAACAGGGAGAAACGTTCGAATCTCTCTAACGAGCGGTTGAATACCTTAAATTTGACTTAGCGAGTTTCTTTTAGTGCTTGCAGTCATTTTCTCATATTTCTAGATAAATCGTTTATTTAAAAATACAGTGTGTTAAGACAAAGGGCAATTAAACAAAACCACGAATACGGTCGGAGTCGCACCGCGGGTGTATCTCAACAAAGTTTCTCTCACCACACACTCAGTGAGTGAACCAAAATGTGGTCTTTGCCGAGAGATTTAATTAGAAGCGATTTGCCGAGAGACTGAAAGGCCATAACCGCACGTAGCGGAGTGCCGAAAACAGTCATTTGGGTCCATTGCGCAATAAATTAGTTAGATAGATTTAGCCGACGAAAAAACGACGAAGAGGATTTGAAAAAAGGAGTACACTGTAGCACCCTCTTAAGGCGATTGGACGTAGCGAGAAAAGATCCTACCCATTCGACCTCAATTAATTAGTTTAGCTAGCGATAGGGTTTCCCATCACCTCCGAAAGGAGTCCCTGAAAAACTGGTGGTTACTATTGATTATCTTGCAAATTGATCGCCGAGGGCGGCATTTTGATTAACTAATTAATTAATTCCATTAATTAAATGCACTGCAGACCCATTGTGTCACACTGTGTGTTGGTTGATTGAGCAGAACGAGTCTTAGAGTACGATCTGAAGTGGCAAACACCAGTACCAAGACCAATCTAAGTTGAAGTTAAATTAATTGTTAATTTAATTGAGGAGCAGAGTTCTCCAACAACTATTTGCGTGTGCACGAAACCACCAGCTGTGTGATTTGAAGTCATGTAGGTCTCTTCGATATTCGAAAATGAAATTTGTTAAGCACATTCTACTGTACTTCCTGATAACCGTAATTTTGTGTTCTTTGTATTGATTTTAAACTTCCGCATTTTTATGTAAACGTATTTAAATCCCTTTAATCTCTCAAGTTTATTCGCCGACGCACCAAAAGAACTGAGTTACAACAACGTAAGACCCGAGTTTATAGTGACGATCACGAGATTATAAATATTATCAGTTTATCGCGGATTCCGGAGGGTCGTTCAACCGTAAACACCATAGATAGGTCACTAGGTAGTCCTTAACGCCGGCCATAAATCTAGGTAGCTGTAGACTAGACGGGTGAGATAGTGCATGCCGAATTGCAGTAATAAACCGTTTGTGTGACCCTTTGGAATTTCTCTGCAGGTAAACATTGTCGGTCCAGTTATTTAATTTGGCAATAAGTTTAATTTGTTTTGTTTGGACAGTTTTATTGGTTATTTAGTTGTCCGTAAAAGTCAACAAACAAGGTGACACGTCGGCGTGTTACACACAATTTCTTTTTTGACAACGCTGGATTTTTCAAAGTCGATTTGGGTTCACGTTTTGAAAAATTAATTAATTAACCTTCTTTTAGATGACCTTCTGATTTCAAGTTGAAGTAAAAAGGGAAACTATCTTAGACCGAATTTGTACTTTTACATCTGAAGTCTTTCCCGTTTCCTTGCATTAGCAACATCAGCGAAGAAAGTGTCAAACTTATTCTTTGACTTGGCAATAGATGTCTCTTTCGGTGGCTTCTTTCTTACACATTCAACTGACAAATAAACTTGAGCTTATATTTGTTTTCCAATGGAAACAGGGTTTCCTAGATATCATTTTTTTAAAATAAATATCAATCACAGATATTGAATTATGGTTGATTCAAATGAACTTCCACTTGCAAATTGAAGTAGAAAGAAAAAATTCAATATTTTAGATCGACTTTCCGCTAGATATCTTTCCCATTTTCTTGCATTCGGATAATGTCGGCAAAAAAGCGCCAAACTTATTATTTTTCTGACTAATAGATGTCACTCTTGATGGCTTTTAGAAATTCAATCTTACATTAATTGATAATCAACTTTAGCGCTCGAATTTGACGTCAAATTAGACATTTCTGCAAGTTTTCTTAGATTTCTATTTTTATTTATTTATTTTTTTAATTTAAACATAGGGATTTAGTTATCGCTACTTCCAATTTCAAATTGTTTTGAAGTAGAAAGAGTATTTTTTTTTAATGGGAATATATTTTTAATGAGAAAATATTTTAGGTCGAGCTTGTACTTTCGCTTTCCGTTAGATGTCACTCTTGTGATACGTTTTCTTGCGTTTGGGAAGAAAGTCTCAAACAGTTGCAATTTGTGATACTTAGGTATATCTGAAGAAACTCATAAAAGTTCCATTACTAAAAATCACAGGGGTGGAAGTTAATGGAAAAAAGGAGAAATTTATTACAAAAAAGAAAAAAAAAAATAGAGATGGAAAAGATCTACGTATATACGTACATACATAAAATTAAATTATGCCGTTTTAGAAACCGTATGCGAAGCATAACATTTTTTGGCTCTCGCCAATGTAGCTACAGGTTAATGTACTATCGATAAATTAAAAGCAATTAGCTAGAAGTGAAAATTATAATTACAATTTCTTTGACGTTACGTAAAAATGTTGAAGCTCTTGAGAAAGTCGTATGTAGCAATAAAAGTGGAAGTTAAAGAAATATAGAATCATGAAAAAAATTCAAACTTAAAAAAAATTAAATACATACATATAAAACATTTTTCGAATATGTATTTAGGTACATACATGTATTGAAAATTACCAAAAAGTACAGAGTCCAGTTGTAGCATTTCTGTTAAAATCCTACATTGTAAATATAAAAAGAAAAAAAATTAAAATTTCGTTCGGTTATTGCAAATAATTTTCACAACACTTGAACTGGGATGTTTCAGAATTTAAAACGTGGCCAAGAAGGTTCAAAGAGCTTCGCAATCGCTTCGCAAAATTACGACGCTTTATGACAGCTAATATCTCGAGTCTGGCAACCTATCTCGATCTATTTTTATTGCAAATTGCGATTCGAAATCACGCGAAATAATCTTTGAATCACTGTTTTCTACCGCACAAAAGATACCTACCTCCAAGCTCCAGGTAAAGCCAGATCTACATAGAACCGAAACTGCGCAAAATTGCGAAAGGTATTAAAATAGAACGAGTGTAAGTGTCATATGAATATTACGCTTTCTATTTGTCGAAATTCAAGTTGTTTTTGTTTTTAATGTAGTGAAATGCGTAAAAAGATTCACTGTAATTCCATTCATTTATAATTTATTAATAAAAAAAAGAAATTGTCTATTTTTCCAATGTTTTTTCTCAGGTATTTTTGTATTTCCTCCAGATTTTTCAAGTGTCTTCTAGCGCATTTGGAATAGGTACGACACTAATTGCCGGAAGTGTGTCAAGTCTTCTAAATTTAAACGGAACACCTAGGAAGTTTATTTTTACTTTTTTGCAATCTGTTTTATTCATCCTTAAAAAATCAGCTTTCAAAGCAGTAATAGATTTATTTTTATTTGTCTACACCGGACGAGCATTTCTAGGCATTTACGACATAAACCCTGTTTTTTGAATTTATAAAAAGTACGAATTTCATTCATAATGAATTTCGTTCATAAATAACCATAATACGCATGGCAATAAGTATAATAAATAAAATGTAAAATGATGACAATAGACAATAATAAATAGTAGATAGTAGAAATTCGAAACTTACATTTTGCTGTTAAATATGAATCAGAAAATCAAAATAAAAAAAAAACTTTAAATAAAAATCGAAAGAAATTTGAAAAGAAAAAATGTTTTGAAAATGCTCATAAAACGAAAGCTCTGACAATTAAAAAAAACATTAAGTTTCATTTAAATTGCAATGAATTGCTTTGAAATTATGTATATTAAAAAATAAAACTAATTTTAATTCTAAATACACAAGCCAAGTTTTTTTTTTAATTGAAAAATTATACACTTCTGAACAAAATTAAGGGACCACCAAATAAACTTGAAATAACTTTTCCAATTTACAAGTTATATTTATGTCATAAATTGACGTTTATTAAACACAATTCAAATAGTGTGCCTTGAAACAATTAACAATAGCAAGGCATTCTCTGCTATACTCTGTGTTTTTTTTTTTAATTCGGAGGAATACTTTGAAATTTTGGCGCTAATTGGTAGTTACTGGCCTACTCCCAATGACAAAGTTCGTTTTTAGCGTCAAAATTTCAAAGTACTCCTCCGAATTAAAAAAAAAAACAGAGTATAAGAAACGAAAAGTCAACAAAAAGGCCTAATTGTTGACACCTTTTTAAGTCATTTAATTAATAAAGCGTACTTTCTGTTTTGTGAATTAGTGAATTTGTTTGCATTAAGTTAATTAAATATGCCTAGACGCCATTGTAGACCAGAAGAAGTATCCCAAATGATTATTCTTCTTCGTGAAGGATATTCACAGAGAGAAGTTGCTGGAATTCTAAATACCAACAAACCTGTGGTACAGAGGGCCGCAGCATGGTCCAGAAGCACCGGTAGTTTCAAGAGAAGACGCGGACAAGGTGCTAAAAGAAAAATAACACGCAGAGAAGATCGCTTTATTGAACTTCAGGGTTCAAGAAAGCGATTTGTAACATCTCGTGAATTAAAAAATGATCTTCGATTAGCCACTGGAAAAAAAAATTTCTACCAAAACAGTAAGAAGAAGACTCAAAGAATTTGTCTGCTAGAAAACCA
Organism: Dorcus hopei; assembly: GCA_033060865.1. NCBI lineage: Eukaryota > Metazoa > Arthropoda > Insecta > Coleoptera > Lucanidae > Dorcus > Dorcus hopei. Next base: position 35,611,595 of record CM065423.1, read on the forward strand.
GCAACCGATCCAACTCTCACAGCTATGCACAAAAGAAATCGCTTACACTTTTGTCAAAATCATCAAGTTTGGGACGAGGGGCAGTGGAACTCCGTTTTGTTTTCGGACGAGTCCAGATTCCTCCTAAATAGGACCTTTTAATCGAAATCCAACGTATTGACAAAAGGTTGTCAGAAGTAAGTGAGCGCCTTCCAGGGAGGACAGTGCTGCCAATGACGTAAGCGTCGTAAGTATTACGTCACGAACTCTTCAAGTGTGGCTGTGGCGTTACGTCTATGGTTAGGTCCAATTTTTCCTGACCTGGGGTGGGCCGTGATGTCAGGACTTCTAGCAGTTAAAAACTCCGATTACGGCTTTTTTTCCACCCAAAAGGTCGTAGATAATTGTCAAAAGGGGGTAAAACTACCACCAGAAGCCTAGTAGAGGAGAGATACGCGTTACAAACAGAACATACGCACAAAATTGCCGATAAGATCTACCTGTTCTTTGTTCTTTGTCCCAAGAACAGGCCTTAGAAAAGCTTATAAAGAGCTTGAATTTACAGGGCGTGCACTTAACCAAATCTCGAAGTAAATTTCGTTTCAGGCTTCAATCAAAGATTCACATGAAAAGAAGCACCAAAAATCGAACACACAAACAATAGATCTGCACGCCGGGAATTCGGTCGGAACAATGAATGCGACGCGGAAAGGATGCGTTCTCCCCAACTACGCTGGGACGGCAGTCGTTACGAGATGAACTCATTTTTAACCGGGCGAGAGTGACATGGACAGCGTATGGTTTTCTGACGCAATATGGTGCAATGTGACGATCAGCACGTAGGTCCAGACTGGCTTTTTGATTCCCGCATAAATACAGGGCCATTGGCAAATATTGTGAATAACTTAAATGAATTTTCAACCGTAACACATTTCCTCAAGGTTTGGGCAGAGTCCAAGTGATTGGTTTTCATAAGGCAGTGGTTTCCAAAGGGACCCCCTTTTGGTAAGTATTTCGTATCACAAAATCTTTTAAGTTAAGTGTATAGTGCGCGATTTAGTGTCCGCTTAAAAGATTTTGTGATACAAATTTCATCGGACAAGAACCAACTGTAAATATGGTAAGTATTTCGTTGGTGATCCCCTCGACGCTATTGCCGTACTCAACTTCATTGATAATAAAACAGCACTGGCAACATCTGTTACCAAGTAGCTCAATTTGTTTCTTTGTTGCTAGCGCCCTCTTGTCACCGAGTAACTCAATTTTGTTCGTGGTTGCTAGCGCCATCTATCATCAAGTGATGAAATTTGTTATTTGCGCCATCACTCACCAAATAGTGCAATTTCTTCGTGTTTTCGAAACTTTCCACCAAATTCGAGAGAGTGCCAGACGACACTGGAGCCTTCTAGAAATATTAATTTAGCTTTATACCGTTATGTTATTTATAGCCCGATTCAAATAAGCGATGAATCATATAAAATGGCTCCATAATTACTACCAATTTTGCTTTGTTTTAGTGCCAACTGTTATGTCAAACGTCGGCAACTTTTTTTTCAAATGGATATGTTGTTTGATAGGGATTTTTTTCTGAATTCTTTGATATGCAGTAAGTGGATTTTGGTCCAATATTTAGCAAAACAGATGAAGAAAAAGATTTACTATAAGTTAAGGGTTAGAGAGGGCATTGTTTTTGTTTACTTTGGGAAAATAGAAATAAATGTTTTAATAAGGCGTTTTTGTTTTATTTCGGAAATTCTCTCGCGACCCCGCTGCGTCAGTTCTTTAACGCCACTCCCTAGGGGGTCGCGACCAGCACTTTGGGAACCACTGCCCTAAGGTTTACACTTTAATGGAATGTGAGCCTAAAAGTGCAGCAGAGGTGGTGTATCGAAAGGCCTACAAAATGAACGTAGTTATTCGCCGAAAGCTATTAATCAGTTTATTAGGAGATGGAAAGACCGGCCCTAAGTTAAGTAGTTTTCAGGGCCTGGACAGTTAAATGGAAGGTAAAAATACGAGTTGTAGTGGCACCATCTGACGGCCACCCCACAGAAGTTGCAGTTACTTTCAGAGGAGTGGTCGCTAGATGGTAGCATTAAAATTTATTTTTATTGCTTTCCTTTTCTTTGGTAGGTACATATATTATAAAAAATATGATATTTTAGTATTTTTAGGTATAGGTTTGAAGATTACAGTCGCTACAGATAATACCTAACTAATGCTAGTAGTTTGATTACTTTTTTGTTAGATGGTGCTTTTGTCACTCTCAAATGTATAAATAACCATGTATCATTAATGATCGTTAATAATGGTTCCTTTGAGTTAAATGTCATTCTTGTTACACTAGCTTTAGGATATTTAGGTGAAACAGTAGGTACATTTATGGAGGATTAAAGTAATATAAGAGTACACAATTTTTGGTACTGAAAAAGAGTACCTGCACTCTTTAAAGAGTATGGATGGCAACCCTGCTTCAGGAAGCTTACAAAATGAATCCCGTTAGTTAGCAAGGGAATTGTAAAGGGCAGAAAGAAGACGTCGAGATCCAGATTATAGATAATAGAAGAAGTCCTGAGAGTGAGAGTGTTGGTAGTGGGTGAGAGATTGGTAGTCTAAGCACCGACTGAGAGAGAGAGATATAGAATGGCAATGAAAGACGAACAAATACAAAAAAGAAATTAAATGAAAGAATCATTCAGCAAAAGAACTGAACAAAAAATAAACAAGAGGCCTGATAATGTTATTAAATAAGATTTAATTGAACTGGTGCTGGAGACAGAAGATCAAGTAGAAGTAAAGATAGACGAACAAATTCAGAAAAGAAATTAAATGATGTACATGATGAAAATCGTCTAAAGCAAACAATAAAAATAGAAGAACGAAAGATCAATGATAAAAAAATTGATGTAACTTCCAAGGAAAACCCAGAGTTCGAAAAGACAAAATCAAAAGGTAAAGAAAGTAATGAGCAAAGTGATGAAAAAATATATTTTTTTTAATTAATGTTAGTCTCCAAACATAATCGCATTTAAAATCAAAGAGATTCTTTCGCTTTATTCATAAGGAACATAAAAAAGGTTAATGATCAAAGAAAACAAAATTGTATATGTATTTTTGGAGATGTTGCTTTTACATACTTTTCAGACAAAGGCAATAAAAAGAAAATAAATTTTCTACCAAAAATAAAATTGTCCAGTGTCTCGCCTTGTGCACACGTCTTCGCCGGAATATTCCGCTTGATTTTGAAAACGCTTGCCTTTGCCACCGCTAAATATAAACCGCGGATGTGAAAAATATTGTATTTAAGAAGGTTTAAGTAGAGGCGCAGTTCAATTTAATGTTTGAAATCTATTTTGGCTCCGGCAAGGTTAAAGGAACACGCGTTCTCGCAAGTAAGCGTGCCGTCCCCGTCCATCTGCTCCAAAGACTTCCGTCTTTCCTTCGGAAGAGCTTATTCCGAACCCCCCTTTACGACGTGGTCCTTCACCCGAAGTCAGTTAATGTTGTACATACTTCGTGTCCCGAACGCGTTGAATTTAAGGCGAGTGGCTGATAAATACGTGGTTACTTTGGCAGTTAAGCCATGTGCGGACGTAAATCGGTATTTTTAGACGCACTCTGGACGTTGGCCAAGACGTTCTGCGAAAGGAGCCTTCATTTCAGGTCGTGAAGCTAAAAAACATCTTCCACCTTTAGACTAAATGCGCACTTCGCAATTGGAATTTCCCTTGATACCGAAATATTTTCTTTGTGCGTCGAGCGCGTCCCGACGCCACGCGGCCAGGTGCGTCGCAGTTAATTTCTTTCTTTCTTTCTCGCGGATTTAAAAATAATCTCTGACATCCTTAAACATCACGCTCCACTTTTTTTTATAGTTTATTTATATTTTCAACGAGTTATATTCGCGAGCGCACACACACAAACTCGTTTCGACTAAATTCCGTCAAAACATCGTTTGCTTTTTGCGTCTGATGGAGAATTTTTAAATATTTTGATTCGGTTACACAGGCTTTGGGAATCGACATGATTTCACTTTTAAGAAACATTTTTGCATAACTTCAAAATATCTTCTTCTTTGACTTTCTTCCTGTTTTCTCTTTCCACTACCTCCAGTCATTTCAACCTTCCACAACTTTTTTGATACATTATCATGTTCTCTTTCTTTCTTTCTTTTTTCCAATCTAATGTTTGCTTTGAACATCTCATTTCTTTCTTTCTCATAAACTCCAGACATCTATTTTTTTTTTTCATTAAAAAAATCGTTCCAGGCTTTAATTGAAGGAATATTCTTAATTATTACTGTGAATACAATTATGTAATAAATTGTATTATGCATAACTTATTTATTAGATAGATACATAAAGAAAATAAATAAAAGATGAGTTTACAGAGCTAGATGGATTAGTAAAATACATATCCAATATTGTGATTATAAAATAAATATTTTTTGTTTCACTTTTTTATTTCTATAAATGAGGTAATAAAGCCGCAATCGAATTTCTAGTGAAACATTATTAAAAAATGGATAGGTACACATTTGATTAACCTCAAAACGTTCGTATGTGAACAAGATCTAGCTTTTAATCGTTAATTACAGTCGTTGAGATTAACGTTGGGTCTCAACGACTAATGAAAAGCAGCAACAACACCAGCAGCTGCAACAGCCCTGAGGAAGTTCCTCTGCAATGGAGAAAGAAATGTCGGCAGTAGAAGAAGTCAACGTAACGGGGTTCCAACCGGAAGCCAATTCAAAGTATGTATATATAAAAAAATCAAGAAAATGAAAACATAGATCCGTGTCAATACGATGTTTGACACGTTCAAAATCCCTACTGGGGTTGGAATTCCCCTAGATTCGGATAAATTCTAGGAGGGTTAGCCATATGACCTTAGCAGATGGAGCCTAAAGGTACGAGGAGTATTCCGCAACCCGATACCGTGCCCATTAAAGGGAAAAAAAAAGAAACTTCGTGTAATAAAAGCACGGAAGTAGAATGGGTTGCCTAATTTCAATTTTTAAGAATGAGCGTCTCGCCGCAGTAAGTTTTCATGGGTCCTGCCATCTATTTTGTAAAAGTCATAGGCTTAATCATATACCATGGCCAACTCCATTAACATTCACTGACGTGTATGTATGGCCGTTTCAATTTGACTTTTAAAAATTTGACGGGTACTCCACTCAGCGCCTCTTGTGAGTTTTTAAGTAATTGCAGTTGCCATTCGTTACTGTCAGTAGTTCTGTAGTATCTTTAATAGAGAGCGCTGAGGGGAGTACTCCACGGCATGCTTTCCGGAACCGAATTTTAGGCGAATTGACACGGCCATACATACACGTCAGTGAATGTTAATGTTGCTGGCCATGCATATACACTCATGATATCACAGTTGTCTATCTATTAGGGGGAGCCACGAAAACTTACTGCGACAATTTTGAAGGTGTCATCAACGAGGTAAGAATATCAGGAGAGAGTCAAACTTACATTAGTTTTTCGTCTAATCTGGTCACCAAATATGGCGGCTGTATATCATAAGCCGTCCTCCATTTACATTCACTTCACCCAAAATCAAATCGATTTGATTTTGAACTGAATTGATTTTAAAGTGAACAGAGAGACTCTTAAAGGAATGATGTTTTGGAACTAAAATTAACATAACTCACATGAAACTGATTTAGAAAACCGGCTTGATCAGTACGGGGTGCGGGAAGGGAAACTCAATCACTTCACCATCACTGATCGCCAATTGAATAACTGCAAATGGAATGCAATCAGTGATTTTTAAGTGAATTTGAATCGATTCGTGTTCAAATTGGCTGTAAATGGAGGACGACTATAGATGCACACAAGCGTTTTACAAAATCCTGGAACGTTCACAAACCAACAGTCAATTGTATTCTATACACTGGATTTTTCCATAAAAGTACTTGGAAGGAACTTACAAACATTACGCTTGCTGCTCCACTAAAGTGCATTTATACAGTCGTGGCCATTAAAATCGTTACCCTTGCGTGCTAATCTCGCCCTTATTGACCTGCAGTGGAAACAACGGCTTAACGGCTGCAGTATCGTACGGCTATCGTCTCCCCACTTGTAGTATACAGTGTACAGCGGGCCAAATTTGGCACTTTTAATGAGAAACGCCCATTTCTAGAGGATTTAGATAAAAACTGACCTCGGTGCCTGCAGCTATTCAAGATTTTTGCAATATTTCAGTAGACTATGGCTGGGTTTCATAAAAGCCAATCAGCCGTATGCATAATCGGTTTTAGTAGCTACTAAGCTTAGTACTTAGTTAGAACGTAAGTCACCAGAGTGTGCTGTAAACACAAAAACGTCACATTCTAATTGAGTACTAAGCTTAGTAGCTAATAATACCGATTATGGATACGGCTGAATTAAATTTAATCATTGGTTAAGAATTATCATTCCTATACCTTCAGCACATGTAACTATGGTAACGTTTACTTTTAACGCATGATTAAATTTAAGTAACGTTTGTGAAATCCATCGTAAGACTTATTTTAAACTAAAACTTAAATATTTTAATTTTCAAGGTCCCGCAGCCAAAAAAATAACCAAATTCGACTTGTATGGACATCTTAAGGTGTGTTGTTTAACAGTAACTATTACAGAATTCTACTATACCGGTAATTTCACTTTAATAATAAAACTTATAAAAGCTAGGTTTCTGTGTAAATTCCTATTAAGCTTGATTCCAAGCCATCCGTTTATACGTTCCCAATGAGATAGTATAACAGGAGACGTCACAATGTCCAATTTCTATTAGAAAAATGGAATCAATCGGCGGGGCATAGGACTAATATGGCGTTTTCAACAGAATGGTATTTAAGAATTTAAACCAACTGATTTTTATAATGTTTTTGCATAAATTTGAGGAAAAATATATACTAATATGGTCATGTCTATTATCACTCACTTATGAGATTTCCAATAATTTCTTGTTATTGTCGTTTGCGTTACAGCATCTACATGTATTTATACATAGCACAAAGACACCTGCCTGAAACAGTTTTTAACTGAAGATTTGAGAATACGTAATGTCACGTCAATTTGACAAAAGTGAACTACCAATATAGAGTATTTGTAACTGCCTTTAGACGCAATGCTAAATTATCTGATTAACATACATATTTTTTAAAATCTGATTAAGGATTTACACAACCATTGCGCGCTTGATTTAAAAATAGGAAACTTACCTAATTCAATAAAGTACTGCAACTCCTACTCATACTCAACCAAGAGAATTAAACATAGAAGAATAATCTTCCTCAGAATATTTACAACTTTATTTAGTTATTTATTGAATATTTGGGATCAAAGATTTTTCGCAAATCAAATCATGTAAACCGTGAGTTACGAAACAATCGTACGCGTTTTTGACAGAAGCGACAAGAAAATGTCAAAACTGTTCCAAGATGGATAAAATATGGTCGATCAAAAATTCGCGAAGCACTGCTACGACTTCGACGTATTCCTAAAGAAGGCGAAGAAGGACTTCGAAACGAGGTGGAGCCAGGATTTCAAGCCGAACGCGCAGTTCTTCGACTTCACCATAATGCGGACTTTAGGCACGGGCTCTTTCGGCAGGGTCTACCTGGTGAAGCACAAGGCGAAGGACACCGTAATGATGGCCATGAAGGTCATGGAGAAGTCGCGCTTGGTCAAGTTGAAACAGGTCGAACACACCGTATCGGAAGTCCGGATAATGGAATCGATGAAGTTCGAGTTTCTAATCGGGATGAACTATTTCTGCAAGAACAACGTCTACTTGTTTTTAGTGATGCCTTTCGTTAACGGGGGCGAACTTTTTAGTCACCTGAGATCGCAGAGGAAGTTCGACGAGACTCTGGCGAAGTTTTATGCGGCGCAAGTTATATTAGCGTTCGAGTATATACACAACTTGGGGATTGTTTATAGGGATCTCAAACCAGAAAATATTTTGTTGGATAAAGAAGGGTACTTAAAAATTACAGACTACGGATTCTGTAAGAAAATTGACGAAACGAGAACGTATACATTATGTGGTAAATATTATTTTGGTAATTTGTCAACATGAAGGCCCAACAATTATGAAAGGATAAATTTTAATGGACAATTCAACATACAATAATTAATTATGAGTAGAGATCGGAGTCACATATTTTGACGTTGTTATGTCAACTTAAAGTACAATTAATTTTTTTGAGAAAATTATTTTTTGTTTGCTTTACCCTAACTTTATTATGGAACTGTTATTTCTAGGTACTCCAGAGTATTTGGCCCCAGAAATAATAATGAGTCAAGGTTACAATAAGTCCGTCGACTGGTGGAGCATAGGGATTTTAATATTTGAAATGTCCGCGGGATTTCCCCCATTCTACGCCAACGACCCAATGAAAATATACGAAAAAATCGTCAGTGGCAAATTTCAGTGCCCCCAGCACTTCTCCAAAGCCCTCAGGCATTTAGTTTGTAACATAATTCAAGTGGACAGATCAAAACGGTATCACTTCACCCATTTATAACTTGCAACACTTTTAAAGTCGTCACGATTTTAGGTTCGGCGTTTTAAAAAACGGGGCCAAAGATGTTAAAGCACACGAATGGTTCAAGTCAATGGACTGGGATGCGTTGCTAACAAAGAAACTGAAACCGAGTTTTAAACCGAAAGTACTGAATGACCTTGATCTGAGCAATTTCGAAACGTTTGAAGAGGAAGGACTGAGAACTTCTGACGAAGATGAATTCGCAGACGAGTTTGCCACTTTTATTGTTAATAAGTGATTTAGTTTTTTAAGATTCATACATAGAAAGTTTTACTGAGGAAATTTTTTAAATCTTTTACTTTTAAATCTGTAATGTTAAGGAAAATAAATACATAAAAATACAACTGGAATATAAGCAAGGTGAAGTAAACGAAAAGAAAAAAAGTTAAGTGACACTTATATGTAATTAATAATTATGTAAATGTAAATCATTCATAAATCTCTAATACAAATTAAGATAATGGAAATCACCTAACACAGTTTCACTTTAACTTCTTAGAAAATTTACATATTTAAAATGTAAAATAAATATTTTCTGATTTTTCTACATAATTTAATCGTCATCGTCATCGTCGTCGTCAGAAATGTATTTCTTTGCAGAACGCTTACGCCTACTAGAAGGTTTCCTAGTTTTTAACTTAATTTTCATTTTTACTGTAGAATCAGTGTCTGATTTATTGCCATCGTCGTCATCGTCAGAGTCAATACCACCTCCGTCGGTTTCAATCCTCTGTTTTGCATTTGTAAATACAGACTGAAGTACGATACTGTCTTCATGGATCAAGGAAGCCTCCTCGTTATATATTTGGGCATTCTGACACAAAAGCATGAAGTCTCTTTCCAAATCAGCAAAGTCAGTGTACTGCAAAAGGAGAAACTCTGCCATCATCAAAACCTTTTTGCTAAACTGAATTACCTTCGATTCTTCAATGCGATTCATTATTTTTGTCATGTCTATGGGCTTCTTAATTATATCATAATAATCAGGGTAATCTTTCCTGGGTGGAACCTTCATAAACGGTTCACTCAATAACCTTCCATCACTAAAATTCCAAAAATTACAAACTAAATCGATTAAAAGCGAACTCATACCTATCAGTGTATTTGAGTACAACATTCATTAGCTTACGCATTTGCCTTTTAAGCTTCGGGTCCATTCCTGATTGCCCACGCCTTCTCCTGCTGCTAGTCCCTACTTCGGAGTCGGAGTCATCACCTCTACGTTTTCGCTTACGCCCCTTACGTTTCTTAACTTTTTCTAACTCTTCTTCCTCTTCATCATCATAGTCTCCCCCTTCATCAATCGCCTATAAAAAAGAAGCGGACAAAAATATTTGCGACGTTTCAATGAAATTCTGCATTTACTTTAAGCCATTCTTTCTCTGTTAAACTGTCGGTGTAGTCGACTTCTTTTCGCTGTCGGGTTCCTCTTCCTAAGAGGTTTTCATCTTGGTCATCATAATTCCAGCGATCCACCTCGTCTTCTTCCTTCACCAACCACTCTGGTAATTCGGCTTCTTCGATAAGTCTGGATTTTCTAGCCGTTCCTAGTTTAGCTTCTTCACGTCTTCGTTCCAGATCCATTTTCTGGAATAACTCGAATTCTGCCTCACTACGGGCCACCATTTGGTTAACAGTTTCATCATCTGGTACTTCATTTTCTTCCTGTGTAAATACAAAACATTATCACAGTAGAAGCTTTACAATTCTAGTACAAACCTCCTCATCATCTCCATCTTGATGCAAAATACTTTGCAGAAACTGCTGCCTTTCAGAACCCGTCGATTTTTGATCGAACATACCGGCCTGAATAACTTTCTCGTCCATGTTTAACTTATATCTGGCAGCTGCTAAGATGCGTTCTTCAACTGAATTCACAGTCATTAATCGCAAAACCCTGACTTCGTTCTGTTGGCCGATTCGATGTGCCCTGTCTTGCGCTTGTAAATCCTTCGTGAACCAAAAAATTAGCAAAATGGTTTCTTGATTACAACTAAAACATTACCTGATGGGGATTCCAATCTGAATCGAAAATTATAACAGTGTCGGCACTTTGCAAGTTGAGACCGAGCCCACCTGCTCTAGTCGACAGCAAAAATATGAAATATTCACTATTTTTCGAATTGAATTTTTTGAGTAAATCTCCACGGTCTTCTGCTTTCGTGGTACCGTCTAAGCGAAGGTAGCCGAACCCTCTCCAGTTCAGGTAATCTTCCATAATCGTCATGAGCTGCGTCATTTGGCAGAAAAGCAGAACGCGATGGTGAGTTGTCTTTAATTTGGGCAAAATTCTATCGAGGAGTTCAAATTTTCCACTTGCACGATATATATCCGGCCTAAAATACTCTTTTGCTCCACTTACATGTTTCAATCGAATAGTAACTTACCCTGAAATAACACCACCTGCCATGCCAACGTGATCACAATATTTTTCTTCAATATGCTGGAACATGAAGGGATGATTGCAGAGTTTTCGAAGCTGTACGATTGTGTTCATCAAGGCTTTCGCCCCTCCTTTGCCTTTGTTGCCTTTCTCCGAACCATCGGTGAGTAAAACACCTTTACTCTGCATGTGCCTAAAATTAATTTTTATTTAAAAACTTTATAGCTCAACTTTTTTTTGGGTACAAACTTGTATAAAACTCGTTGCAACCCGGACATATCACACTTAATAATATACTCGACTTTATCGGGCAATTGGGACTCGACTTCCTTTTTCAATCGCCTCAACAAGAAAGGGCGCAAGACTTTGTGCAAACGCCGGATGATCAAGATAGTTTCTTCCTCGTTTAATTCGACCTTTTCTCCAGTTGTTGCGAACGGTGCATTGAACCACTGCTCGAAAGTGGAGCAGCTTTTGAAAATCGAGGGCAGCAAGAAATTTAGTAGGGCCCACAATTCCGGCAACTTATTTTGCAAGGGGGTGCCGGTTAAGAGAAGGCGATGCGGTGCTAAATAATGCGTGTTTAATACTTGTGTTAACTTGCAGTGGTGATTTTTCATTCGGTGTCCCTCATCGATTATCATGTATTTCCAAGGAAGCTATTAACAATGTTATTAAAATTATTTTAAAAAATTGGTTTCTGCGATTTACCTTCGCAAGCACGCCTTTGTCTTTAATGACGTACTCATACGTTGTTAACAAAACGTTGAATTTTGTAGCACGCATCTGTGATTGTATTTGTCTGCGACCCGCAGGTGATCCCTTGTATGAAACGACCACGACGGAAGGTGACCATTTCTCAAATTCTAACACCCAATTTGATAGGGTTCTGGAAACAAATTTGATTAAAAAATAATAATAATAATACAAAAGTATACGTACGACAGTGGCACAATAATTAAAAATGGACCATTAACTTTCTTCTTTTCCATCAAGTAAGTTATAAGACCAATGGTTTGAATGGTCTTACCGAGACCCATTTCGTCTGCCAAAATCCCATTTAAATTATTATTATACAAAGAGACCAGCCATTCTAAACCCTTGATTTGATACTCTTTCAGCTGACCATTGACCATTATAGTTGATTGTTCTGTCACAATTTCATGCACAGTGTGGGCAATACTAAAATATTTGAAATAGTTTTTAAACCTATTTAGACAGGTAAGCAAACACAAAAATTACCTGTAATATGTTTGTTCTTCATTAGCATTTTTGTGATATTCGTCATCTTCGACTTTAGCTTTTTTAATGACGTCTTTTGCTTTGTCCTCTTCCGATCTCTCATGTCTAGCTGCAATATACCTTTTTTTATAAAAGAGTGCGCATGAACAATCTCAAACTTACAATCCATATCATCATCTGAATCGCTGTCGCTTTCAACAACTTCCCATCCCGGATGATTATCTAACCATTGCTGAAGGTCTCTTAACATAGGAGCATCTTCCCCACTTAAAACTTTTCCCGTTGCTATTTCTACGACAGTCATTGGTTTGTCTGAACCTTGTGAACCTTCGTCATCACCTTCCATTCCTTCAATTCTCAATCGCTTACGCTTTTTCTTAAAAAAAATTAAATTATGAAAAACACAAAGAAACATCTGTACGTCTGTCATAGCAGCCGATGGCAATACAGGAGTAACTAGCTTTCCAGAAAGTTTGGGGAAATATGGCGAAAGAAAAAAAAAGAATATAAAATACCTTTTTACGTTTTTCCTCCTCCTGTTGCTTTCTCCTCTGTTCCATCTTATGCTGCTTCACCATCTCAGTCAAATTACAAATGTACTCATCAGTCTGTGAAAGCAGGAATGCCAATCGTTTATCTTTCTTTTGATCGATGAGTTTCCTATAACCTTCCTCATCTTCAGCCATCAACCTTCGCATACGTTCTTTCTCGATCCTCTCCTGTTCTTTCTTCTGCTCTCGTTCGGCATTCGCATGATAATTCATCACCGCTTTATTCAACCTGGCCAGCTTAGCCTGGTTGTTGCGGTGGAACTCTTTGAAGTCTTTGCCATGCTGTAGAACGGAGGCCAGAAATTCCTGGTGTTTCTGCCTGCGCTTCCGCTCTGCTTCTAATTTCTGCTGCTTCTCGAGTTTTTCCGTCGCGCGAGCTTCTCTCAAGCCCTGTCGTTTAGTGCGTTTGTAAGCTTTGACATTCACGGCTGTTTCCAAAGTTGTATCACGTCTTGTGCACGCAATTATTTCACTTCGCAATTGTCTCTGAAAGTTAAGGCATCGAAGAGCACGTAGCTCAATCTGGGCTTGGATACGTAAGTCCTCGGGCATGTTTGTTGGTAAACTCCCCAGTTGATCCATTCTTGCTGCAATGCGTGCTGCTACTCTATTTTTTTTTTTTTTTTGGGAACAAAAAAGAAGATTATTAGTTAGTTTCGAGATGGTTGTTAAATAAGTACCTATTTTCTCTCTCTTGTAAGATGATGAGTGGATCAATTCCAACTGGTTTCGGCAGAGTTGTCACACGATTCTGTTTGGAAGGTGGAGCATGATGTTGCGGCTGATTTTGTTGAGGTGGGGCCGGGCCTCCGGGACGAACGCCTTGAGGTGGAGGCTGAGTTTGCGGTTGTTGGCCTTGTTTAGGTAGTATCTGAGGCTGAAAATTAATGATAAATAATTAATAAGCCTTTACTTTAGAATATTTTGGACATTACTTGTGTTGGAGGTTGGGGTGGTACACCAGGCGTTGGTACTTGAGCTACTGGAGGGCCTGGAGGTCGCATTGGTGGTTGTTGTGGTCCTCCTTCTGGAGGAGAAGGTTCACTACCTTCATTTGATGGAGGTGCTCCCTATAAAATAAATGCTAAGTAAATCCAAAAATACTTGTTCGAAATATATTTTCTTTAAATATTATTGATTCAGGTTATTCCTCTAGTTAAATAGATCTTAACTACATCTTTAGTTCACGGATAAAATCATTTATTCTTACTTGAGGAGGTTGTGCACTACCAGGTTGTGGTTGAAACGGACTTGAAGGAGGCGTGGGGCACTGTGGAGCTCCATCAGGTCTCTTTCCTTGCACGGCCATAGCCATCTGTTGTGTAAGTGGCTGATTTCTTGCTAACATACGATAAGCCATTATCTGAGCTCTGCAATAACACATGAATTAAATTATTATTATTTTTTCTTTTTGAGAAAACTTCAGCATACCTGAGCTGTTGCATTTGAGTTTGATTAAAAACTGAGTTGCCATTTGTACGTGCTCTTAAAGCAAGAAGTTGTGAGTATCTTGGATCCTCTTGCATCCCTTTTTCTTCCATGGAATCTATAGCCCTTTGAAGAGCATTTAGATTTTCCTGGCCTTGAGGACCTTGCTGCACCGCCTGTCCTGGAACTGGTGGTCCCGCAGGGCCTTGCGGTCCAGGAGACGAAGAAGGATTCTGAAATATATAGTAATTAAATTGGATTTTTATTTTCACAAAAATAAGTATCGTTACTAATTTGTCATGCATGTTGCCAACTTTAAGTCAACAGATTATGAAGCAATGTTGATAAGTGTGATAAGGCTGACAGGCGAACCAATTTTTTCTATTAGGGATTTTTCTCGTAACTGAAACTCATTGTTCCAAAAATAAGTGCGTTTACATAATTTAGATAAGGCCAAGATTCCATTAGATTTAATCCTAATAATACCTAAGTTGCAATCCGTCTGGCTTAATGTGACCTTCGGCGTTGAGCAAATACAGCCGAAATAAACACGTTTTTGAGTCCTCAGGAACACAAAAAGATGCATAATTCAAACTTCAAACAAGTAAAATTTAATTAGAGAAATAAATGTGACAGTATTTTATTTATATGAAAGACAATAAATTACAAATTAATAAATCAGTTAAAATTTATTGGTCAATATAATTCATTTTCAATTAAAGTTCTGAAGGAATCACTGTTATTAATGTTTTTCCAATTGTATTTATGCGATCATAGAGTGATGTATTACCAATTATATTTTACATTACGTCATTATTGCACAATACAGGAGATCATTTTTATTTAAACACCTAACCCTCGAGTTGCGTTGAATTCGAATTGATTTGCGTGTAAGGACGAAAATACGTGAAGAAATAACTAAGGAAATGTTAACAAGCGAAGAAAATTTTAAATAACACATCATATTTTTAATTTTTTTATAGTCAAGTAATATATTGACTCATTATCTATTGTCATTAATTGGTCATTAGTTTATAAGGTAATAAAATCTCTTATTTTTATAAGGTAATAAAATTTATTACATATTTAGAGACTACATTACGAATTTAATTATCCATTATTTTACTTGTAATTTTTAATGAAGAACATTTTTAAACGAGAAACCGTAATAGTAAAAATTCATTCAAATGAAAATGTAGAAATGTGAAGTCGAATTTATTTTACACAAATTTTGTAATTTATACCTCAACCAGTTTCCGCTAGAAATAATATAACTAACATAATTAATAAATAAAGCACTACTTTATAATAATATTTATAACTTCCTTATTACTTTTGAAACCATTCTTGTCAAACTACGAACTATTAATATTAATAGTCATTAAGTAAAATTTTACTGCGTTTTATTTTCTTTATACGTACAGGGTTTGGCAAAAAAAATAGGAGGCCAAATTGCAAGAACACATTCCTCACATAAAAACAAGAAAGAAAAATGTTCAAATAAAGAAACTTAAAAAAATAAAAGCCTCTAAAGTTGCCTCACTTAAATCTGAGATATTAATTAACCATACACGAGCATTCATTCCCGCCGGAAAGTGCAATCGTGAAGGAAAGAACGTGTGTGTTATAGCGTTTTCGATTCACTTGCACTGGTTGCACTCAGTGTATTTGCATCTTCTTTTAACCTTTTGTAATAACACGAGATGAAGATATTCTGAGTGCGCACTAGTGCGGTCAATCGAAAACGCTGTTAGTGAAATACGAGATGACTAGCCAACATTCTTACTTCCTTCGGGAATCCTGTTAGGGACGTTCCAACGTTCCTGACCAACACGATAAATACTTAGTTTCGTGTAGATTTGTTTATATTTCCACTATTTCCAAGATTCAGTGTGTGTTAGTGGATTAGAACAGAATCTGTTTCGTTTTAATTTCTTGAAGGGAAAGATTGTCGAAAGAAAGAAAGGCATGAATGAATGCAGGTGTATGGCATTTAAAATCACATAGAAAAAATAATCTTGACTTTTTGCTTCGAGGAAACTTTTTTAAAATTTTCTCAAAACATGCAGTTTATGTTCCAAAATAAACGTATGCGTTGTACAGAGTGGGCCAAATTTGACACTTTTTTAGGAAACACCTGTTTTTAGAAGAGTTAGACAAAAACTGACCTCGGCTTTTGGAGTTCGATTTTTAAGATAAAATTAATGTGTTAAAATTAATGAGTTTTTCAAAATTCTACGATTTTGAAAAACCTCTGTAACTGCAAAAACAATTAAACTTTCAATTAAAACTTGGAAGCTCTATATCTCAAAAACTATTTGAATAAAATATCAAGTGTTTTATATTTTTGTAAATGGAATTCTATGCTCTTTTCAAAAACGTAAAAATATACAGGGTATCCCAAGTTGAGTGGCCTATTAAAAGTTTTCGGGGAAGGGAATATACAAAAATTCTGAAAATTAGTACACTGCCCTAAGGGAAAGCGATCTTTCAGACTAAAATATTTTCACTTTTATATCACTTCCGGTTATATCGGAAGTCGCCGTTAACTTTCTTATCTTAAAGGGAATGCTATACTTTTTATTACAAATTCTGATTCTACGTATTATTTTAAATAAAAAATGTTGAGGCTTCCCTATACCTAAATGTAACCAATTTTGAGATATCTTCAAATTTATTTAAAAAATTGTTTTGGTGACCTTTTATTTAAGACAATGTATTTACGCCAATTTCAAATTTAAAGATTGAAGTTACATGTCACTTAAAAGTATAATGTTCAGACTTTCAAATCATATCCTAATTATCCCTAAAAAATTCATAGGGTGGTCACAATATGGTGTCGAAGATCATTATGTTTAACTGCCCAAAACTCAAATGGGAGACCCTGTATAGGGTGTTTTATATAAAAAAATCTAAGTTCTTGCTTATATCTCAAATATTGAGCACTCTAGAAAAAAGTAATTTGCAGCAATGATTTCTGCATAAAAAAGTGCCCCAAAGAACTTTTTATAGAAATCAAAAATTTTCATAAACATAAAAGTTATAGAGATTTTTAGAAATCGTAGAATCTTGAAAAACACCCTGCAGTTCTTAAGCGGTACAAGATATCGAAATGCGGTCTTCACCATTAATTTTGTCTTAAAAATCGAGCTCCAGAAAGCGAGGTCAGTTTTTGTCTAACCCTTCCTATTAAAAGTGCCAAGTTTGGCTCACTCTGTACTGTTAATTATTTAAATTTGTACATATTCCAATTTAAAATTTGAATAGTGCAAGTTTAGAAAGCCCTGTCTGTTTAAAGAGGGATTTTTGAGTTTACTTATTCCAACAATTTTTTTTTATTTATAAGCTGATTCACTGAATTTTAAATTATTCCAGAAACAAATTTCAGACAAGTTTCGTAATGTTTACGAAAGAAAAATAAATAATTTCAGAGAGTATAAACAAATTAAACAAAAAATCTAAAAAAAGATAGATTAATTTGAACCTACTGTGAGGCATTGTTTCTAATGCCGCAGCCATATTTACGTTTAACGTAATGCCTAACGTGATTTTCAAAGTCTAATTTGACTAGTTTGGTGTAGTTTTAACTCGTGATATGATAACATGGAAAAGAAAACAAATTTATAAAGAGTAATTTGATATTAAGCTTAAGTGTAACCGCAAATTTATGTATGTCAAATTAGATGTTAAAAATCATGTTACATTACATTACATGTTACATGTTATATTGTATGCAAATGTGGCCTGAACATAACAGTAATAGCAACAACAAAAAGAATTTAAAAAACTGTTAGGAATGTTCGAGAAGTAATTTTAAATTCGGAGAGTCTCGAAACAAAAATAACGATGGCAAAAAAATTAAAAAGAGACGGAAATATTTGCGCCCGAAGTTCAAACTTAAAATACTCCACAAACAAAATCATTTTCATTTATTTATTTCAAAAGGTCATCATGGTCATCACGTTCAAGATCATTCAAAAGATCACTAACCACTGTATGTATTTGTTTCTGGCGACTAGAGATGGTCGAACCCAAAATCGTCTTTTAGCTCTTTTTTTCTGACTTTTGAGCAACACTGGGGCAACTGCAGCTGCAAGGAGAAACTCCTCGTCAGACGGAGACTAATGAATTGGTTACCTATACCGAGTGATTTTTAAAAATTTTTATCAACTCTTACCATGAAATCTGGTATGTCTTAGCTTGAGTGAAAAATATGTCATTGCACGCTTTGATGCTGTTTTACAGTAAAGCTAAGACCGTCCAAATTCCATGGCAAGAGTTGATAAAAATTTTTAAAAATCACTCGGTATAATTTGTTACAGAGGCATTTTAGTTAATGTTTTACAATAAAATGTTATACAAATACATATTGTATAACATGCATATAACAAGTTATAAAATAACATTGTTATACAAATTTACATGTTTTGTTATACAGGGTGCTGTAAAATTGACGAAACAACCCCATTCTGCACTATTCAGGGATACCCTCTGAGCATGGGAAAAATGTTAAAAAAATTCTACCTTGCATTTATGTTTCTGTCAACTGATATTAAATAATACAAATTCAGTCAACGTAAATTCATAGATAACTAAAAGCAATTACATACTTAATAATTAATAGCTTGGTTGCCAGATCATTTTTATGATAATTTTTGTGTAAAATATGTACTATTTATTGTTTTTAAATAAAAATTATTGTTGAACATCATTTTAAATATGTCTTTCACTATAAAAATTGCTGAAATATTCAGAATTGGTAAATAATAAAAATTTCAAATTCCAATCTTATAACCTTCATATCTTTAAGGAATCACAAGACAGAATTTTTTCAAACATTTTTCCCATACTTAGAGGTGTCCCTGAATATTGCAGAATGGCGTTGTTTCGCCATTTTTACAGCACCTAGTATAGTGTACAGGGTGTCCCAATTTCGATGGTATTCCATAGGTATCTTCGTTAATAATGGAAATAGAAAAAAACCGAGCACGCAATATTGGGTCAACTTTTTATGTTAATTTGAATGGCCAACTTAAAAATTTGCTGTTCCTTGCCATTTTCGCGGTACAGTTGAAAAACGAAAAATTCATCAAATTTTCAAACGCGCATATTTTTTTTTATTTTTAAAAATATCGAAAAATGATACAGGCATTTTTTATTCGACTTTTAACGTAGATCATGATTCAAGCAGAAAAAATACCCTTTTTAATGATGTCAAAGCCAACTATGACTTCCATTAAAAAAACATTACTTGTGGTTATATCTCGGTTATTATGAACTTTTGGTGCGATTTGATTAAAGAATCATGATCTACGTTGAAAGTCGAATAAAAAATGCTTTTATTATTTTTCGATATCTTTAAAAATAAAAAAAATATGCGCGTTTGAAAATTTGATGAATTTTTCGTTTTTCAACTGTACCGCGAAAATGGCAAGGAACAGCAAATTTTTAAGTAGGCCATTCAAATTAGCATAAAAAGTTGACCCAATATTGCGTGTTCGGTTTTTTCTATTTCCATTATTAACGAAGATACCATCGAAAATGGGACACCCTGTACACGCACCTTATTTTTATTTCAGCAGTGCAGAGTTGTTAACAGTTTAATTTGTTCAAAATACTCCATCACTTAATAGTAGTAGCCACTGACTAGTGTTTTCTGTCGGTAATTTTACAACTATAGATTGTTCACAAATTAAAAAAAAACACCACCTGCTGTATTATGTTGGTATAAAACATAAGTCCCCTATAAAACATTATCAAAATAGCCAAGGTTGGCAAGGTATTTGAAGTTTCATGTCAAATTAATTTGTCAAATCAATTTTATTATTATATTGTTTACATTTATATTCATTTTAACAAGCCATTTCAATGCCTCGAAAGCAGAAAAATATTTTAAATGCCAAAATGAAAGAAGCACTCCTCAAATGTTACCAAATTTCTAACTAGGACAATGTTGCCGGTTGTACTTTTCACAAGGCAACATCGCCAGTGGTCTTTTAATTTGTGAACAGAGAATAAAAAAAAGAAACTAAAAAAAAAGGAAAAAATTCTAAAAAGTGAAAGTATGATTTGGATTTATTTTTTAAAGATACCTACATACACGCTGATTCAGAATAAGTGTCCGACTCGTTAGGAGCGTATTCACTAAAGACATACAAGTATGAAATTGCAAAAAATAAATTTATTGGAGACATTTGAAAAATAAGCGTCTTGTGAGTCCTAAATTGAAACTACTGATGCCGTATTTATAAAATTACGTAAGAAAATCGTTTGATACCGTCGAGTTCATTTTTTGCGCTTTCGTGACCTAATAAAGTTATTCGAATGACCATCAACCTATTTACATCCGAATTTTATCTCAAAAATTATGCATATTAGACCCCCTATGCATACAGCCTTTTTGCTTTGTTTTTTCATGTATTATCTGCGGGTAACGGGTCGGACACTTATTCTGAATCACCCAGTATAATGTGTTTCAAGAAGAAAACTGTAAAATGTCGATCATGTCCAAATGCATAGAATAAAAATAAATTTAGATTTTAAAATATTTAAAATCTAAAACGGTCAAAAAGTACATACGTGGAATTTTTAAATTTATTTTACAGTAATTAAAAGTAAAAGAAAGCTGTTACCTAAAGATGTTTATTATTATATATTTTTTTAATTAATGCCGATCATTTTTTAATATCTAAATATTTTGCAGTTTGATTTAGAGATAAAAATATAAAATCATGTCAAAGAAAGAGTATTTTATTCTGCAGCTAACACACTATTTCGCTTATTCTTGATTCTCTAATTTTAAGAGTAAATAAAATGTAGAGTAAACCCCCCATTCTGTAACTCATGACGACAATTGTTAACCGATTTTCTTTTACCAACCACTACTTAGATACAACGCATTTCTGCCTACTGATTGGTCAAAATATGTCACGATTATATTTCATATTTACCCCATACACCCTGCAGAAAAAAATAGTGTCTCGTTTTTCATGCTCGTCACTATACATATTTATTGTACACTTGTGAATTCTAGCAGGATAGTATTCACAACTGTTCCTTAAGTTCGCGGTCGCGATCAGAAGCCGTTTTAACATATTTATTGTTATCGAAGAAATATTGAAAAAAAATGTTGAATGACTCTACTTATTCACTCATTTTTGGAACAGCCTGTATTTTCTGAACGTATTACATGCTACAATTATTTTTGACGCAGAAAATAATTTCTCCTGAAAACCAAATGAACGTCTGGAAAACTTCCTTTTCGTCGAATAAAATATTTAAAAGCGTGTTCGAAACAATTTACTGCGTCTTAAAATAACGAACACCGTCATTAATTAAGAAGGTTTTACTGCGTTTCAGTTTCTCTAAGTTTTATGTCATAATTAATGCAACTTTTCTTTGTATTTTCTGAGAGTGATTTACTATTATAACGTCTCCATTTACTTTCCGAGGACGGCAATTTACAGTCAGTTAAACATTTGAAATATCAGCGATATTTTCTCAGGTGAAGATAATTCGTAACAATTTTTTTTTATAGGTATAGAGAAAGTATTAAAAGCCGCAATGATATTTTAATATAATTAGGTTCGGATGCAGTTGTGATATTAAAAAAAAATGAGGAAATATCTACGAAATATAAGCTTCCTGTAGTGAATAATTATTATGTATATCATTGCCGCGACCATGAGTTTAAGAATACATATTTCTTTACTGAAACTTGAGTCAAAAGTTTTGTGACGTTTTCTACAGAATTTAAAAGTTTGTTAGGTTTTTTTTCGAGCTGAATTCATAAATGTAACATACAAAATCGATCTGACACCGGACATTCATTTTTTGACGATAATTTTTTTGCACGTATGTTAAAAGTGATAAAAACTTGATTAATTTCGCTAGCAATTTCCGTGTACCTACTATGTTGAAACCTTTGTAAAACCGGTTTCGCAATCACAAAATGTAAATGAGGTATTTTGGGTATTTCCGCGAAAATTTAGTAAAATCCACGTTTATACTAATTAAGTGGTTGCATCTCAGAAAAAAAGTCTCACGGGAAAATACGACAACCATTTTTTTACAAGTAAGTTGCACAATTTTGAATGTGTTTAACGCTTTTTAAGTAAGAAAAAAAATTGCAATGCTTTAATATCCAAGAACCACCAGTCGTATCCTAATCCTTGAGGTCTCCTGTGATTTTTTTCGGTTTCCAAGCAGTCACAGTCACTAGAAAAAAATTGCCCGATTGCAAAATAATTAAAACAAACAATGTAAATCGCCATTATAAAAACCATGCATAATCAGTCCTAAAAAATTATTAAGCGTGAATCTCCACATCTAATCTCTGGCGCGGGTAAACACAAGGTAATGATATGCATAGATAAAGGCTAGAAAGTAGTTCTTTCGTTAAATTAACACCGCCAAGGTCTTTTATCAGAGTAGAATGTGAGTATTTATTAGAATCCTGTGGCTTCCACCATAATTTCAAGTTACGCATTCAAAGTGACAACAAACGAGGATTTCATCGGCGGATGAACGACATGGGTGACAACAACTTGAACTTCTACTTTGACTTCGTCCTGCCTCTGATCAAGGATGCAGGAAAGGTGAGCTACATTTCTTTAAGAAGCTTAATCAAAATTCACTTCAATACAAAACAGATAGGTCGTTGACATTCATCAATTATATAAACAAATTAGATTTTAACTAAAAAAGATGGCAAGTAAGGTCAGTGACTTTATAAATAAAAATAGGGAGCCATAGTTTACTCAGGACAAGCACTATTTATTTATGATCACCCAATTTTACACTTCATTACTTCGTACTAAACGCCCCATTCTACTCTTATGCTACTTTTTAACCTGAATTAATTTTTATACATTTTGCTACTTTTTAACCTGAATCAATTATTATATTAATTATAATTTTGCTACTTTTTAACCTGAATTAATTTTTATACAAACATTTAAAAAAAAAACACCTACTTTGCTCTACAGATCATTACAGAAGCAAAGGAGATTGTGCTTGAAAGAAAAGAAGACATCTGGGATTTGGTGACGGTCTACGACAGGAAAGTCGAGGCAATTTTGGTTAGGAAACTCAAAGATAAATTTCCGCATCACAAGTAAGTCCCTTTTTAACACACACAAAAAAATAAACGGTAAATAGTGAAAATGAACTCACATACTCGAGGAAACCATTTAATTAAAGCAGATCTACACAACAAGGAAATAAATATCTTTGCGCTTACTAAAGTCGCATTAATATTTGCAATAACATAAATAATTACGAGCTCTGCCAACAGTAAAATATACTTAAAAATGTAATAATTTTTCCTATTAATCAGCGGGTTGCACAACGTCAAATTAAATAGGTGCGTCATCTTTGCGTTTTCACCTAACTTCCTTTTATGAAACAAATCGATATTTACGATAGGATGTGATTACGAACTTGTAAAAACCCCACACTGTGTAGAATTATATTAAAAAAAAAAACACAGGTAATCAGTGTTAAGACCGCGTTTAGTCACGGTCGTACTAAATCGATTTACTCTAACACATTCGAAATGCATTCTATGCAAATCCGTCCATTGTTTAACGCAAACGCGACTTCCTGGAAAATTTTCAATAACATTTAGGAAATTTTGAAATATTTGTTCCGTCGTAATAAATCCAAGATTCCTCATAAAACAACAAATTAAATAAAGTACGCAATAACAAATTATATTAACAAATTTTAGACACATTGTCTCACAATCAGTAAAATTATGTAAGAATGTAAATAAACTGCTGAATAAAAAATTCAGAAAGATTAGGTCCCAAAAAAAAAATGTATTAATAAATGATTTTTACGAGCAATTAAATACAGAGTGGTTATCATTAGTTTGGAAAAAGAAAGACGTAAAAGGAGGGGGGGACAAAAGGTTTTCCCACGCGATTTGACTGAATAATGCAATTGTCATGGGAACGAGCTAATAAATTATAACTAAAAAATAGAATGCAAGGTTGCCAAATTTAATCGCTGTGACTAATTATTTTTACTGTTACTTTCATATTTAGGGCAGGGGGTGGCAACCTTTTTAATTTAAGATGCAAATTAATGCATCCCTAATTTTATTACAAATTCAAAACTACACTTAATAACAGGCAACATAAGTGAAATTTTCTTTGATATAAACAGGGGGAAGTTTCAAAATTAAATATTAACGTCCATGGTCGAAAGGCTCATGTTGATTATTTTCTTGCAATTGTAAAATGTTTAAGAAAATGACAGTGTAGATCGCGACATCTTGCGGCTGATTTTTGACTTAAAATGGTGAGGAATGACAGTCATTCCACATAAAGCGGCTTTTACAGCAAATTTGAAAATTTAGAAATTTGTTGCAAGTCGGTTTTGATTGCAATTGATTCCTCGAATATCCTCTGGACAGCAGTCTTGGACCTATTTGGGGCCTCGTCCGCAGAAGATAGAACCGAAACAGCTTACCAGAAGGCAGAAGATGCTCGAGGAATCCATTGTAATCAAAATCGGTTTCAAAAAATTTCTAAATGCTTAAGAACAGTATCGAAACTTGCAAGTTTCCTTTTAATTCGGCGAATTTAACTTGTTTTGGATATGGTAGATGGCAGCACTGTGCAATGATTTGCCTAAGAAAATGCAAAAAAATTAAAATTCAAAGCAAACTCATTCTATTACAAATTAAAAAACAATGTTCAATTAATAAGTAATTAGATACAGAGTGGTTACCATTGGTCTGAGAAAAGAAAGGAGTAAAAGGGGGGGGGGGAGGTTTTCCCACGCGATTTGATTGGATAATGTAATTGTCATGGGAACGAGCTAATAAATTATACTCCTATCAAAAAAAAAAATAGAATGCAAGGTTGCCAAATTTAATAGCTGTAACTAATTCAATACTAGTAAGCTGTTACTTTCATATTTAGAGCAGGGGGTGGGGAACCTTTTTAATTTGTGAAGCCAAGAACTCGTGAGGGTGCAAATTAATGCATCCCTAATTTTAATACAAATTCAAACCAAGTGGCCAAGTGAAATTTTCTTTCTTATAGACAGGGAACCGATTCAAAATTAAATATGAACATCCACGGTCGAAAGGCTCATGCTCATTATTTTCTTGCAATTGTAAACACAAATAACAATTTAGATCGCGACATCTTGCGGCCGATTTTTGACCTAAAATGGTGATGAATGACAAACAGTCATCCCACATAAAGCGGCTTTTACAGCAAACTTGAAAATTTATAAATTTGTTGGAAGTCAGTTTTGATTTTTGACTTAAATTGTGCGGGAAATGACAAACAGTCAAAAATCGACCGCAAGATGTCGCGATCTAAACTATTATTTTTTTAATAGCAATTGCTTAAAAAAATAGTATTACAAGTAAACAATAAACATGAGCCTTTCGACTACGGACGTTAACATTTAATTTTGAAACTGTCCCCTGTCTATAATATCCAAAGAAAATTTCACTTAGGCCCGATTTTACAATCGTCGGATAAGCACTATTATTGGTATAACCTGTGGTATAACGTGACGCAGGTGTGACGTAGATATGGAGGAACATTAAAGGATATTTGGCGCACAGTTATTTTATTCTTATTCAACGAATGTAAAATTGGGCCTTACTCTCACATAATTATTGATTCCTCGAGTATCCTCTGGACAGCTGTCTCGGCTCTATTTGGAGCCTCGTCAGCACAAGATAGATGCGAAGCAATCAAAATCGACTTCCTCAAATTTTTAAATGCTTAAAAACTGTGCAAAGTTTAAATCGTGACATCTTATGATCACTTTTTGACCTAACATCATTAGGATTGACAAATTGCAGCTAGTTTGCTACTTAATAAGTCTGCTGACGAGGCCCCAAATAGGGCCGAAACAGCTGTACAGAAGATGCTCGAGGAATCCACTGCAATCAAAACCGATTTGCTACAAAATTCTTAAAAACAGTGTCGAAACATGTAAGATTCTTTTTAATTCGGCGAATTTAACTTGTTTTGTATAGGATAGATGGCAGCACTGAGCAGCAACGATATGCCCAAGAAAATACAAAAAAATAAAAATTCAAAGCAAATTCCATTACAAATTAAGAAACAATGTTTAATTATTGCATTTTAGTTAATTAAAATTAAATTGCGGTTAATATTAATATCATAGTCTATTTATAGTTAAAACCTCCTCTATTTCTTTTTTGTTTTAAATTAGCAAAAGCAATGTCATTTTGTGTTCTTTAGAAAATGTAGTTTAACAATGTATGTACAGGGTGTCAACGTGATAATTCCCATCCTCTTTAACTTCCTCTCTTTTTTCAATAGAAAGAAATGTTTAGAACAAAAATTATAAGAGATTAATTTAGAGTTTCTTTAGATACTGACATAAAAACAATTGAGCATCGTTTAGGTCTAATTATAAACTAATGTTGTTGATTTTTTTAAACATTATTATATTTTTGATTTTAAATTAGATTGTAGTGAGACTTTGCCCCTAGAATTTTTGCAGAGCGTTGATAAATGATTTATAAAGTCGTTTGAATCTAGCGCACAATCATATTTCAAATCCGATTGAGCAAAGCTAAAAAAATTAATTTTTTTTTTAAGTGGAGACGTGTTGGACATACAGTCGAACCTCCATAACTCGAATCTCAAGGAACCGGAAAATTACTTCGAGTTATAGAAATTTCGAGTTAGAGAAACAGATTTCAGTTATACATAATGTGCAGGGACACCAGTAAATTTCGACTTATGGAGGTTCGAGTTATAGAGGTTCGACTGTATTTAAAAAAACAATATAAAGTGAAATAAATTCTCAGTTGCTTTCCTTATTCTATTTTATTTAAAAAAAATATATGGTTTAGATAATTCTAATTAGGTAACATTTCTCCGCATCAGTTGGCAGATTTTTCGAGACGAAACGTATGTAAGAAAGTATTTTAAAAGTTTTTCGAAGCATAACCATAAGTTTAAATCTAAGTACAAGTAACTACATGTAATTTCGTAAATTTTTGTAAACTAATCATGATAATCGTGACAGGTTTAAATAATCTTGCTTTAGGCCCAGTTGTACAATTCCAGCTTAACTTTAAGCCAAAGCTTAAACTCTTAACAACAATTGTTGGAATAATCGTTGTTATAGGTTTAAGCTTCAACTTAAATTTAAACAGGCATTGCACAATTGGGACTAAGTCACTTTTAGCAAGTCATAGTATTACCTACAACACGTTAATAGCACTACATATTAAAAAAGAAATAATTTACCTACACAAAAATACACATCAAATAAAATAACGCCTAGCAAATTTATTAACTTTAGGAAAATTTGATTTCAATTAAGAAAATACTTAATAAAATTATTAAAAATAAATAACAAATTAGCACTAAGAAAAATTATACCGAAACTACAAGAACATAAAACATTTTCAGATTTATTGGCGAAGAAGAATCTGCCCTAACAGGAAGCATTCCAGAATTAACCAACGATCCAACCTGGATAATCGATCCAATTGATGGCACAGCAAATTTCGTGCGCCGCTTCCCAGTGACGTGCATCTCAGTGGCACTCGTCATCGGCAAAGACCAAAAGATAGGAATCGTATACAACCCATTCCTGGACGAACTCTTCACGGCAATAAAAGGAAAAGGTGCGTTCAGAAACGGCAAAAGAATCTACACCCGAAAGGTCAAGAGTGAGTATAACAAACACGAAGAAGACAACATCTGACTAAACACACTATCTTCAGATATAATGGAAGCGAATTTGAATTATGAATTAAGCGTGGCCAGGGCTGAGGTGTTCAGGGATTTGTATTTGTACCGTTTTAAACACCTGATCAGAACGATTGAAGGGTAAGTCAATAAATTCATCGTGAACTCCAGCCATTAATACTTTTAAATTTAAGCGTTCGATCACTGGGTTCCGCAGCCTTAGGCTTATGTTATGTTGCTTGTGGGTATAACGATGCTTATCAATGTGACGGGTTAAAACCATGGGATGCAGCTGCAGGTGTACTGATTGTACGTGAGGCTGGTGGATATGTTTGCGACTCAAGCGGTAACTAATCCAGTAATTAACAGAAGCAAATATTTTTCCTTGCGATTGTGATTTAAATTTAAACTGGTAATTTCAATTTATTGCAGATAAACGCCTCGGTGAGGAATTTGAATTGATGGACCCAAATTTTTTGGCAACTGCGAATAAGGAGCTGTCCGAGCAGTACGTAGAGATAGAGAGGCAGGCAGATGCTGAAAGGCGAACTAAGTTAAGCAGAGTATAAATTTAGTGAATATTCCTAAATAAATAAATTCGTAATTTATATGCGTAGTTAAGCAAATATATTGTGTAGTTGTGCACGACTTAAAACAATGCACCCTACTAAATTTTTAGGTAGATAAATTTCTTATCAGAGAATAAATCTAATTTAATTAAAAATGTGAGACTGCGTTTTATTTATTAATAACCGCTCTTAGAAATTTAACTAAGGTCAGGCATTTTTTAAAAAGATTTCTCGTCTCCTCATTGTGTATTAAAACGTAATTACATGAGCTAAGTAATTCTGATAACCGGTCTACTGAGAATTTCATTAAAATATTAAAGTACCCTGCTATGTTAATAATATCGTTTTAATTTCTGCAACTGCTGAATTATAATGATGACATAATAATTAGTATTTTACTAAAAATAAAGTCGATAGAAAAACAAAACTTGTCATTTCTCGTCAATTAGGACCTATGTGATTTGTTAACTTACTTCGGAGAGTTTATTTATAATTTGTTCAACTGCTGGATTGATTTCGAATTTATTGTAATCACCAGTAATTTTACGAGAAAAAAACTTTTATACCAATAACAATAACGTAAATTAGGTGAAACAAGTATAAATACAAATAACAATCTACAAGTAGACAGATTGAGCCCTCGACAAAAACTAAAGACACAGTTCATTCAGGAGCCTAGTGTTCACATCAACTAACCCAACATTCTTTTAATAATCATCATTTTATTGGATTAGCAGAAATTATTTATAATAATTACTTATTTCATTGTGGTAGGTAACTGTTTAACTTAATAATAAATTTGTTGTGCCATTTAGATACATTTATATTTAATAAATCATTGGTGTGTAAGATCGCACATAAAAGACTAAATACAATATAACAACATTAATAAATTCTCAAAAATCTTCATATATCATGAAAGAGTTTCCTGATATTATAATACTCCTAGATTGTTTACTTTTTAACTCACATTTATAAATAACGATAATCTCAAATAGATGCAAAAATTTGGCATATAGTAAAGTTTGTAATACGAAATTAACTGCGGGGTTCAGTTAAATTTTAACTGCAGGAGAATCTGTCTCTGTCCAGTAAAAA
Organism: Dorcus hopei; assembly: GCA_033060865.1. Lineage (NCBI taxonomy): Eukaryota > Metazoa > Arthropoda > Insecta > Coleoptera > Lucanidae > Dorcus > Dorcus hopei. Next base: position 35,641,096 of record CM065423.1, read on the forward strand.
ATTACTGGAAATATTTTTTCCAGAAATAAAATAAAAGCGTCTTAGCAAGATTTATGGATTGCAACTGCCGTAGAGAAGTCACATCAAAACCAGTTGTAAAAAAATAAATTATAAGATTCCTAATGATGTTTATGGTTGACTAAAGCAATAAATTTAAAACTTAAGTATTACTTATATAGTTATCATCACTAATAAGCGGGCAAAATAATGGCATGACGTAAACAAAGGGTCTCGAACAGTTGGGTCACTATATTTGATTATGCGAGAAATTCTACCAATAGTAGCTCTGTTCCAACCACGCTTTCTGACCGTTTAAGAAACCATCAAAAGCATGCACTCATCAAAGTTTTACACTTGACAAAGTTGTCAACATCGATCATTATTTCGGTGGGCAACTGATTATGACGGTTTCTTAAGAAAGCGTGGTTGGAACAGAGCTAAGGTAAATGGTTCAATGGACCACAAGCACTAAACTAATTTTTTGTTGGAGGTGGTTCGCTCTTCAATTATTATTTGGTGCCCCCTTTGACTACCACTGATTCACAGCAATTTATAAAACCAGTCTTGTCATCATTATTATTATTATAATGGGTAACAGGTACTGGCACTTTAAAGTGATTTTAATTATTAAGCATTCTACAAGAAATTGTTTTTCAAAATCTTATAAATCACAATTATTATTTTGAATTAAAAATTCTTACCTGTCCTTGTTGAGGATGACCCATTGGCATTCCATGTGGTGGAAATGGTTGACCTTGAGGCATATTATGCCCATGTGGCGGTGCACCTGTTTGCATCCCAGGATGACCTGGTGTAGGTGGCGGATGCCCCAACCCAGGATGCCCCTGCGGAGGCTGATGCCCTTGCGGTGAAGCTCCGGGTTGCATTCCCGGGTGACCTTGCATAGGTGGTCCTCCTGGATGTTGTGACGGTGGCACTCCCATATGACCTTGCGAAGGTGGTGGATGAGGTGGGTGTCCCTGAGGAGGATGAGCTTGCGGTGGTGCACCAGGAGGTGGCAAACCAGGGTGTTGTTGAGGGCCATGTGGAGGCATGCCTGGATGGGCCTGTGGAGGCATGTGTGCACCGGGAGGGCCGGAATGGTGTCCGGGGCCAGACATGTTTGGTGGCATGGGACCCAAACCTGGATGATTTGGCGAAGGTCCTGAGGATAGGCTGTGAGGGGGAGGGCCGTTGACGTGACCGGTCATTTGAGGGCCTTGGTAAGGACTGTGAGGGGAAGGTGATGGAGCAGGGCTTTGTGCAGGAGGTCCCATCGGACTAGGTGCTTGAGGTGGAGGCATGGGGCTACTTTGTGGTGAAGGGCTTGCCATAATTTTCCTGAAATAAAATGGAATTTTTTAAATATCGTAAAATAATAACATAACCTAACTTAGAGGTAATCGAATTTATCATTTGTTATTGTAAGCAACTGTCACTATGAACTACATCTGCAGGAAATTACTGCCTCTTTCAGTATGTAACGGTGAACACACATTTTTCAAAATAAATATTGCTAATTAATCAAAAATAAACTGAAAAAGAAGTCAACATAACCTCACTTAGTTCAATCATTTGTTTTTGTGGCTCAAGCTTTCAAGGCAACACTGATCTGATTAAACACGTTCAAATTAAGAGCAGTTGTCCAGCCTGTATAAAATCAATGCTTATTCCAGAATATACCGCCAGGAAATTTTAATCAAAAAACTAGTCTACTCAAAATTTCCCGCCGTTTTCGACCAATTAAACACTCCCTAAAAGAAAAAAGTTGCTATAAGAAAAATCACTTATTCGCCGAATGCCGAATTAATCTCGGTGATATTGAGTGTGCTACATAAACCGGTAAGTCGGTTTTATCTACGTCGATTTCTTTTTGTTAAAAAGAAACTCACAGTGTAACCGGTATTTCCATTATTTACGTGTTAACGTCTGTTAATTAATATCGAGTGCCGAGGGACGCCATCATTTACCGCATAACACAGCCAACTCTTACCTTAAAAATTCTGGCTGATTTCGCAGCGGAAATTAGCTCTGCAAAATCATCTTAACACCGACACACCTGAATTTCTTCGTTGAAATCATCACTTATAAAGAAATCAATTTCATCACATAACACAATCTCTTGTAACCCACAGCCATTTTAGTTACCAAATCAAATGAAGTTTAGTTACTTTTGTGTCGGGTCAACTTGCGCAATTGTTTCAGGAAAACGCGGGAAAATTCAAACTCACGATGGGGACCCTGCTTGAATTGAAAGATTACCTGAGAAAGTTGGATTATCCGAATTTAAACATTCTTAGCGACGAGGAAATCGCGGAAATATTCGGGGCGGACAACAGGAAGACTTTTTTAACTTGGTTCATCCGAAAACTTGATCCCAGCATCGCCTTGCCTCAAGATCCCCAGGACTCCGTTAACATCATGGCCGATGTAATACGTGAACATGGATTTTGCACGTCGTCAGAGAAACACCTGTTTGTACAGGGCGATAGTAGCTTGAACGTTTTAAAACAGGTAAAAATATTAAACGCGAATAATTGAAATTAACTGCCCACAAAATTGTTTTAATTTATTTTAATTAGTCACATCATAGTCTCCCATATTAAGAGAAACCTAATAAAATGATGTGTGGTGCTTGCAGCTAGAAATTATTAAGAGAATGTTGAGTTACTTGGTTGATGGTCAGGAAGACAAAGAGAACCTCGATACTTCCTGCAACATCATGAGCGTGGAAGACGTAGCAGATTTTGCAAAAATGAATGTCAATTTATTCCCTGCTTACGGCCCCTTGAAGACACGAAAGCAGGAGGATCGCCTCAAGAAAATCGAATTCGTAGAGGAACAGATTGCGCAAGTCAAAAAAGAAATTGAAGAAAACCAAAGCGAAGTGAGTGATCCCACTGATGAAAACAGAAACAGTGAGCTAGAAGACGTTGATTTAATAAATGCCCTCGAAGAAGCTACCATGGCATTTCATAATCTAGTTGAGTTTTTAGTGGAACACGACGATAAGAAAGATGGTGGCTTTCAGCTTGGGTTTTCGAATGGTTTCGATGAAACGGTTGCAAAATGCGATGCTGAAATCCATACTGTTACTGATGTAAGTCTCTTCAAATTCTTTTTACAGGGTTTATTTTGCATCTGTTATCATATTTTGGTGCCTTCTTCTTGACCTTTATATGTGCAAGCTTCTTATTTTGATTCCTACACTCCTACAGTTTTATATAAAGAAAGAAATATGAAGTTGATTACACTTCGGAAGCTATACACATATGAATGAAATAATAAGTCTTATGCCATAAATGCTTATGCTTATAAATATTAACAAAATTACCAAGATTATTTGAATTTCTGTACACTGTACATTTAGTGAATTGATACTTTTACTGCAACATATACAGTGAACCATCATATAAAATTCTACTAGTCACAAGCCACAATAAAACTCTTCGTATTTCACTCACTATAAAAATTTTGCTCAAATACACACCCAATATATTTTTAGGTGGTTCAAAGTTTGTCAACAATTACAGATTTTTCCCAAGACATCTCTGCAAACACCAACGATGAAACCGATGAAAATTTGGACCTTATTACCCCATTAGCAATTCTGTCTAATAAAGTAAAAATGGAAAATAACACAAACACATTTTTGTAATTTTTTTTAAATTTATTTATTATTATAATCATTATTATTCATATAAAATTTAGGTACCATGTATTTATTTGAGAGCGAAGCGAGAATTTTTGTACTTTTTAATAAAAACACGTTCACCCTACCGATTCCAGAATCAATTTTATAATCTCATAATTATCCTCGTACATTTTCTCCACGATATCAAAGTGGTCAAGTTCCTTAAAAACCTGCAGGTAACACTCGATTCCTTGCGTGTTCAAAGTATTGTAGAACAATTCGGATTGCTTGACGAATGCCGGTGAATCGTTATCACCGACGATCACCAGGAACTTGATTTTTTTGCTTGCGATTTGCTTGAAGTTTCGATACAGAGGACTCAGGTCCTGCGCTAAGTTAAAGCTTAATCTCAATGGGTCGTTAATCGTTGTGGTGATTAGGGGTGTTAAGTCGTAGATGCCTCCTACGAGAAAGACTGCCTTTATTAGTTCTTGTTGGTCTCGAGGGAGTGAATTGTAAAACTCGGGGAACAAGCACATAGCAAGGTGGGCTCCCACTGAATGCCCCCCAATAACGAGCAACCTAAAAGATTGTTAATTTAAAATAATTTAATTAATTGCTGATGGAGACAGTACTTGTGACCGTGTTCTTGAGCGTAAGCGATGGTTTTGTGGAGTGCCAGTTTGATTTCCTCGATTATTTCAAACAGAGTGGCATGAGGGCATAAGGTGTATCCAACAACAGCCACTTTACATTTATTTTCATAGAGCGACTTGGCCATGTAACACGAATTCTGTCGGTTTATTGTCGGTTCTTGCCAGTATCCTCCGTGAATAAACAAAAATATGGGGGAATCTTAAAAATATTGTCATAATTTCTTTTATGAATTCAAAATGCAATCATTTTACCTTTGGGCAAATCAGTTCCATAAATGTCTAATTTTTGTGTTTCAGAAGGTCCATATGATATGTCTAATTGGCAAGGCACAGTCTTTTTTACGTCTTCACTTACTATTAACAAGAAAAAAATTTAAAAAATAAGTGCAGTTTAAAGATATTTCATCACTTACGTTTTGTGATAGTTTTAATGTAATTAGGCATAATTTCATCTTGATTAAATCGTTTCGACCAATAAGAAGGCAAATACAATTTTTCTAACTCTGATATTTCACTGCTCATTGTAAAAATGTGTTAAAAGACCGCGCCTAATGATTAATTTCTGCCACACTGTTTGATCTGGATTTACTTTCAAACAGATGACCTAGAAGAGAGTGTGACAATGGACTTCAGACTGCAGCGAGCGAAACCTTATAAAAGCAGATAGAGGACAGCATAATTATAAATGAGTAAACACAATCGTGATAAGTTTCTCATTGCTTTAATTTTAGCTGAGAACGTGCTCACGTACGTGTGAGCTATACGTTGTTATTTAACATCGTTTCATTAGTGAGGTCGTGCTTTTATTTTTTCTTTTTGTTTTATCGTGACACAGCAAATATTTCAAATGATTGCAATGATTTAATGCTGCACATTAAATTTGCATTTCATTAGAACATGAGTTTTAGTTTATTGTTGCATAATTGCGACGACGTTTTTTTTGCGATATGAATTTGCAATTATGTATTTAAAACGACAAATAAACATTCATTTAATTATTCGTATGTGCAAATGAGAGGGAAAACATTGTCTGTTTAATTGTTTATCGGAACTCTATCGATAACATGATATTATTACAAATATTAACGAGTTTATTATATTAGTAAATTATTAAATGATTTATTCAAAAGTAACAAAACAATATATGTACATATAATAGTAGTTAATTTTCCATCCTAAATATATTCGAGAATTCCGTGTCATATACAGTTGATGTCAAGCAAATATTTTACAAATGGCAGAAAATATTCGCTTTACCCAGGGTATTCACTTTGTCCGGGTTTCCCCTATATGTATGTACAATGTGAAAAGAAATAATTTTTTTGGATTTTAACAGTCAAAAAGAATCAGTAAAACATGAGAAAAAAATAATGAAAGTTTGAAAAATGAACGTTTAACTTGAAGGCTTCCGCGGCCGTCGTCCATGTTTGAATTGGCTTCCGGTTGGAACCGCGTCACGTTGACTTCTTCTACTGCCGACGTTTCGTTCTCCATTGCAGAAGAACTTCCTCAGGGCTGCTGCTGCTGGTCGTGTTGCTGCTGCTTCTCGTTAGTCGTTGAGACTGACTGGGTATGTCTGTTGTCGTGGTATTTATAGTGATCGGTGGGGGTAGTGAGTCGGAACGGTGACCGGGGGTTGGTCTGTTGGGGCATGACGGATCGTTAATGAGATGTTTCCAGGCATTGTGGAGGTAAAAGCCAGTATCACGGTTTAGGTTATTGGGATGTTTGAGAATTTCTATGGATTCACGGATTTTACGATTGAAAAAGTGAGATGAGCGGGCTAGAAGTTTTGTGTCGGAGAATAGGATTTGGTGACCGGTTTCTAGTTTGTGTTCAGCTAGGGCCGAGCCAGTTGTTTGTAGTAGTCTCGTACAGCGAGAGTTTATTGTCGAAGATTACGCTGTAATATTGCGAACCACTAACAACTGAGGTTATAACTTGCGCATATAACTTCAAATCCAAACATGTCCGTACATATCGCCGACGACATGTAACGCACAGCAGTAATAAAATATTACTTCTATGCGGTAAGTACATATCACGGGAGGCATGTAAGTAGAAACGTGTATATTCGTTTTCAGCATAAAAAGTTATCTATATAGGTGTTTTTAAATGTTTCCTACGACAAAATTTAACAAAGTTATGCTTTCCGCATAGAGGGAATAATCTTCAGATTTTGTCGTCGCACAGAGTACATATCGCCAGGGATATGTAACGCAGTTAAGGTGTAAACATTTCGCACGATTCAATTTCCCGCTGTAAATAAGGCTTTCTTTAACGGCTTGTCAAAAATAATCATTTTAAACGTCAGATTTCAAATGTAATGTTCACGTGCTGTCTGAAGAGAAGAGTTTTGCAATCGCAAAATTAAAAAATTGTTGGTCACTACTTTTATTCTGTTATTTCAGTTCTACAGTTCTAATACTTTACTACCTTGCTATTCTTAAAATATAACCAAACAATGTGACTTTTGGTTAAATGTCTCTAGTGTCAAAATTGAGGAAAGAGTCTGTTCCACAATTCTATAATTTAGAGAAATTCTGTCTACTTGCAGACTACTTGATAAAAAATCGTGTGAAATTTTAAGGCTCTGCTAGTACAGTATATTGTGTGTCACATTCTAAATTACCATCAAATTCAATCCTGACTTAAATCATGAAACCTAGCCTTGGTTACATGTTACCTACTTACATTTACAGGTTTCGTTTTTCCACTCTGCTATTGTAACAGTAGCGCCACCACATATTTGGTGAACTGTGTCCATAGATAAATGTAACAAGATAGAAAGGAAAGTTTTAATAAAAAATAGTACTACGAATGAGTGGTACCATCTGTAGGCTAGGGGAAAAGCAGCGACACAAAGCGCGGGAGATTTAAGCGCTATAGAACACCTTGTAATCCAATTATCATTATTTATTAGTTTCTGTTTGATTCTGAAAAATAGTAACAGCTGAAATTGCTAAACATAACAATGAACGAAACCAAATCGCATGAAAGTAAAAGGTAAAATAGGACGTGCAAAAACAAGTCATATTGAAAAGAAAAAAAACCACTTTATTACATTACTACAACACTATATACAATACAACACACTACACCGAACTAATACCACAAACAAACTCTTTCAGCATTCAGCTGCACAATTTTCGCTTACAAATCGGCGAACAAACGATACGATATGCAAGCGTACATACGACGCGGCGACGTGGTAATTTATAGGGTTATGTTCATGGTTTACGCCGTGCATCCTGCGTTACCGTTGGAGAGATGGTGATATACGCCACACTAGCGCTTTTTCCACCTCTAGCGGCTAGGGGAAAAGTATTCAACGTGTTTCATCTTTTATAATTTGAGTGCGCACCCCCTGACTGTGTCCATACTAACACCGAGTTTGTCTTGAAATTGGGGCGTCAAGTTTAAAACATTTGATTGGCCATCTGTTTATCTATACTTATTACTTGTTAGGTAGCAAATTGGTTGTTATTTGTCATTTCTCGCACAACTTTAGGTCAAAAATGGATCGCGCGATGTCGTTAAAGTCAACGTAAAAACTTTTTATTATTTTTGAGAACTTTATTTTTGATTCACACAAATAGAATTTGGACATTTGAGAATTTGAAATATTATCACAGAATAAAACACAATATTACAAAGAGATAGTCGACGAGGTTTTGCTGATATGACATGGAAGATATTTAGATATTCGAGGATATGTCTTGTTGTTGGTTGTTGTAAACAGGATTAACACCGAAAATTGAAACCGGTAAAAGTGAGCAAGTCGAAATTTTCTCCTACTTCTGATTCCTCCACCATCCCTCTCGTCTTTCATTGGCGGCTAATTGTTTTTTTTTGACCTCCATGTAATATTTCCTAGTTTTCTCTGCTTTGCCATGTACTTTTCTTATGGTTATTCTTCATCGACTATCTCAGTAAACTAAAAGTAATCATTTTACAGATGATGACAATTTTTCCTTGGCTGGAACTGGCGATGTGGTTGCACTTCTCGAAATCCTAGGCTGTTCTGGTGGTGGTAACTTCGTTTCTGCCGACTTCCAAACTGGCGGGGGTACTTCTTTTTCAATAACAACATGTTCTGCGTTCGCGTTTTTACTGAACCCGTGCATTGGTATGCGATAAATACGCAAAGGGCGAAAATCTGGCGACGCTAAAACAGAGCAAAAACCTTAAATTTGTGATTAACAAAGAGCGGATTTTTTATGGAATGACGAAGCACGCGTAGTCGTCCAGCTGAAGCGCTATCGTGCACATGGTTCGCAGTAGCGAACGATTCAGCTGGCCGACTATGCGCATAAAAATTCCGCTGTCTGGTGATTAATCAACACCAATCGTGGAAACCCTTACCGTTAGGGCTTGATGGTGGTGAATACCGCGGTTGTTCGTTCTGTTTGACGTCGAGGAGAACCCGTTCGGATCGACTAGAAAAGAATTCCGGGGCGGTAGTCGCGAAGAAGATGTCGTTCTTATACGCGACGAGTTGCAATTTTGGCATCGTCATTGTGTGTACCAAATTTCCGTTCACGATTAATCGAATCTCCATGGAGTTTGAGGTGAACGCCATCACATAGGGGAAAGCGCAGACTTGAATTAAATGCAATAATTGCAAGTGATCGATTTATTAGTCTACTTACCAATATTTGTTGGCACTGAATTCCAGTGGAAATCAAAATTCGTGCTTGCAGACGACCCTCCATTGGCGCTGACAATCTTCTGGAAGTGACATATATCTGCAATTAGGAAACTTTTGGTGTTTTTGGTTTTAAGAAAAATGTCGTCGAGCTGCTTACGATTGTAACATAACATGAGTTGCATCTCGTGGTCTTCGTATAAGTCGAAAGCCGCGACGAGGTGTGGTTTTGCCCCCTCAACTGTGTACAGGTGTTGAATGCTTCCTTTTCTTCCATTGACGATGTTCCAGTGGTTTTTGTAGCCGACGCAAACTAAGATGTCGCCTCGCTTTTGAGAAATTGGGTCTTCGTCTAGTATTGTGAGCATGACTGGAATTTCGTTCATCGTGGCTTCCTGTAAGGAAGGCGGTTAATGGGGGGGTGAGGCAAAGGAGAGCAAATTGTTTTACCCAAATGAAAGTGAAGCCGTCGACAGTTTCTGTATCACGTTTCGAGCACCAGACCGTCCATGCTGCGGAATGCTTCCATTGGAACATTATTAATTTCTTGCCTACGGCCACGCACATTCGTAATCTTGATCCACCTGAAACGAAATCATTAACTACTCCACAGGACAATTAAAAAAAGTACCACCTGGTCGTGAGATTGCATACAAATGTGTCCCCCTGCTTCCCTCCAAACGATGATCCTTAACATCGCACCTCATCAAAGGCTCCACAATCAACTCAATCTGCGATAACCTGAAGATGTAAACCTTTCCTTCTTTACTCGACTGGCCCGCGCGTAAAATCAAAATTCCATGTTGTTCCACGACGTCAATTTGACGCACTTGCAGCGACTTATCGAAAATAAAACGATGCGACAGTCCTTCTGCAAATCAAATCAACGTCATTAATATACAGCATGTACAGGTTTTCGATGAGTAACCAATTCACCTTCGACTGTAAACACGGCGTCCTCCGTGCCAATCACCAGTTTTTTATCGCCCCAAGAGTCAGCGCAAACTATGTTATTGTTGGGGAAAACGGGATAAAAGCAGACCGCCTCCCATGGCGATCGCTTGAAAACAGAACCGCCCCCGCCTGCGGACGCCAAGCTCGTCGGTGCATCCCCCTTGACGATTGCCTCCAATTTGAGTGCCTGCCCGATTCTGACGAATTCGATTTTCCGCGAGTCTTCCTTCAAGCGTGAATGCCTAGGCGTTTCCGCCAAGACATCCGAAAACGCACGTCGATTTAACATCGTCTGGAACAATTTTGCTCCAATTAGGTATGTGGAATTTAAAAGAAATAAAATTACCGTTCGAACATCCGTCAAGTGCTCGTTGCACAGATCGTTGATCAACATGCTGAGCGTTCTCTCTCTTTTGCAGGCGAACGTTGGTGTTTCGAAGGTCGCTTTTTCGCCGTTGATTAATTTGACTAGGAGGAAGTCTCTGAAAAGTTGGGGGTGATCGAAGACCGGGGGGCAGGGTAAAGTCGGGCCGAATAGTGGCACGCTTTCGTCCGAGAAAATCGATAGGCGATATCGATTTTGTGAGTCGACGCTGACGACCGCAAATACATCTGATTCGGTTAAGGATAAATAATCTTGGTCAGAACTAATCTGTAATTTGGCTAATTGTTTTCGCCTAAAATAAAATCTTTACAAACAATGACCCATATTCTCATCCTACGATTAATTTAATAACATTATGGCACTCTAACACATTCAATTGACATAAAGCTATCATTTCTTGTTTATTTTAATCACGACTTTAGTAACATTTTGTAAAAAACAGCATTTCTCGAAAACGAAAGATAAAGTGAAAACGCAAGAACGAAAGACGCTGGTTTCGTTGAATCATTTCAGAAATAAACTTATAGAAAAAAAACTAAAACATATTGGAAAATTCTACTAGGTTCACATTCAGTGCCGACGTACTTTGAAACAGCCTGTATAATAACTATTTCAAAAAGTACATACAGTTCTCCCGCTCGATCTTTGCAGTTACGTCACACTTTCCCAATTCGAGAAACGAAGTCAACATATTCTTTTATCCTTATCTAATACGTATGTTAAAACAATGATAGAATTTATAAATTTGTCATTTTGAGTCGATAATTTTCTGACGTAACTGCAAAGATCGAGCGGAAGAACTGTACATACATTACTTAGTATTCAATGATTATTCTAATTGATAACATTGTGGAAATAACTTGAATATTTTTTTATTATTTCGATTGATTAAACGAACTATTCATTCATTTTCTGCTACAAGTATTTTGGGGGAAAGAATCGACAGGATTTTCGTCGTTGATAGATCAATTTCTATTGGTACTTCCTAATTTAATTTGATTTACCGGAGGATTTACTCCGTTTCATTACGTTTACGAGAAAGATCCACAAGAATTAACGAGAAGAAGCAGCACCTCTAAAAGGAGGTGCAAGTAAAATATTTGTACATACTTGAATTTTTCATCAACTCGAATTTAAAGTAAGGATAACTTTTTATGTTTATTAAGCTAACAATAAGTTAATTTTGAATTATGCTCATAATTTAATTTAAGATTTGCGGAAATAGCATTCTTAAAAAACGTGCAACAAGAATTTTTATATCCAAATTAAAAAAAAATATATCAGTGTTTTGTAATAAATTAAAAAGTCATTTCATTTTTTTTTCTGTTTGCTTGATTTGCTGATTTGCAGACTGCAAAAAAATCTTGCAGGAATTTAATTTAAAGCTTAATTTAGACTATTTAAAGCAACGTGTTAAATTTGAGCGCTTTCATAACTCCCAATTAAATGACTTTTTATATAACTCCCAATTATATGTCCGTCCTAATTAATGAGCTTATTATTTAATTTATGAACCGATTTATCAATGTTATGTTTTAATGACGATTGATGTTCTCAGGGGTTCTCTGTTATGATGTTATGAATTAACAATAACAAAACTGTGTCAATCAATACCGAGTACCGTATTTATTTTCTATTTGCGTTGAAAAGTGAGAGTTTATTTTTAAATGTTCCCGCAAACGTCAGACTTTAAAGCTTCTAATTCAATTCTAAATTCGGACTCGGTCACGTGGACGGTTTTAATTACTTCAAGTATTATTTAACCGTCACAAAGACGATTTATCAACGTTCCGCGTTAAAGCGAAACGTCATTTAATATTCCCTGGAGTTCCGTTTCAGAACAACAATACCAAAACTGTGTCAATCGATACCTACCGAGTGTTTGCACTAAAAAAAAGCATGTGCGCTGAAGTGTAACAATGAAAAAGGATTCGAGTAAACTGTGATTTTATACAGGCTGGATTGAAGAGTGTGTGCGTGTTGCGTGGATCGACCTCGTCTTCAGCGTCGACGAACACGATGTTAACGATGTCGTTTCCGATGTGTCTCTTCCTCTCTACCTGCTGGCGATTATCGCTGGAGTATGGCAGCAAAGTCGATACGTGGAACATTATTTCGTGACCTTCGTACACCGTGTACACCGAGTATTTGCCGGTCATATCCCCTGGGACGAAATAGAAAAAGCCGCAATTAAAATATTTTCCCTCCACACGCCTTAAATTTGCATAAATCGATACCACTGCGCAGAATTGTTTTTTTGAATTTACATTACATTAAAAAAGTTACCTTTCGTATCCAATCCGCCCCTGTAATTATTCCACCCTCGCAGTCGAATTTTATCTCCCAGTAGCTTGAGAAACTTGTCGAATTTATCGCTGCCGAACTCTAGAAGAAAAAAAGCGTAAGGGGCGAATGGATTTCTAGATATCATCCTTTTACCATTGCTGAGGATTTCGTCGTCCGTGGTCTGTCCGTATTTCATGTATATCACGCCGAATTTAAAATTCACGGAGCCCTCCTGCTCCTCGAGCACGAGCAGGTCCTTCTGTATCTCCGGGGAGAAGATCTCTTTCGGGCCCCTTTCGATTTTGTCCATGCTGGGGAAGTTCGATACGATCTGCTTCACCGTCAGAACTTTACCCTGCGTGTAAGGCAGGGAAATTTTTTGCGCTCCCTGCGGAATTCCCCAATCAACTTAAAAAAAAGAAGGCCGGGGAAGTACTCACCGTTTTCCGAAATAAAATCGCTCTGTACAGGGGGACACATTGGCCGTCGTTTTCGTTTACGACCACGCTTAAAAAGAACGGAACTTTTTCGCTATCAACGCCGACGTAGTTTTGATGAACTGCAAATAATACTATGTAGGTATTTATTAATACAACAACTTAGGCCCGTTTCAGATGCGACCTATGGTCGATCATGACGATCGGTCCATACAATGAAAGCAAAGCACCAATCAGGACGCTTCCAGGTGAAAAAATCAAATTAAACAATGGCTCGGATCGTCAGGACGGTTGCATGTGAAATGGGCCTTAGAAGTAACCTCTTACGTTTGCCAAGGAAATATTTAAAATACCATCTCGTTTGGTATTCGGGATTTTCTAGTACAGGTGTGCTGGGTGATCCAAACATCTGAAATTTATTGTTACCGTCGCATAAAACAAATCATATTTAGATAAGTAAATCAACAGACCTCGTCTTTTTCGCCGGGTGATTCCCCGTTTTCAAATCTAAATCGTCTAGTGAGTTCCATTCCGACAACTTCAGTTTGCACCTGGAAGACACGAAATTAAACAGTTTCAAATGGTCGTTGAGAAGGCAGAGTAAGAGAAAAGTAACGCCCTCACTAAAAAGCTGAATATTCCTAATTTTTTTGATGGATATTTTATACTCCTTTAAAACTTTGCATTGTTTGGATGGACTATCTCAAAGTACTTTCTCCGGAAACGTTTGTTTTAAAATTCTGTCTCCGCATTGGTTCTTTTATTCGAATATCTTTACGTCATAATTTTCCCATTCGTCACGCCATCTTATCCCGTTAGGGAACCGTTCCATGCTTTCCTTGAACTCGCCACTTTTGTGTCTGCCGTCTTGTGAAAAACCACGTATCGAATCGCTCTCGTGAATTGTTGTTAAATTAGTGCAAAATTCAAACTAAATACAGTTTGACTGGAAGACCCGAGTATCTCACACGGCTTTGTGAAACGCAAGTCGCGTTTTAATCCAACGATCCCGATAATTACCTGCAAATTATGTTCTGATATTTCTTTTAGGGCGCCGCAGTAATTAATGGCCGTTCTTCTTGTCCTTTCAGGATCGTCTTTTTTTGTTATTTCTTTTGGGGCTTTAACTACCCTTTCCGGTATGACGTAAACGTTTTGTCGACTATTTGCTGGTTTTCTTCTTGTTTGGGGAAATCTACCGAACAAAATTCGTATTCGCCCTTTGTGAGTCCACAAGGCGCCGTTTGCAGTTGCAGAGAACAAGTACGCCATCTGTGCGAAACGGAGTGGACTAGGCAACATACAAACGTGAAGAGACTGAGGGCCGGTTTTTCGATCACAGTTTAACTTTAAACTTCAGTTTATTTCCATTGCTGCTATAGGGATAAACCGAAGTTTAAAGTTAAACTGCGATCGAAAAGCCGGGCCTGAGTGACGTATAACATTTATTTATTTATTTACCGCGGCCCATTACGGTCCCAATATTTTAATTCAATTAATAATGCTAATCGACATTGCCATTAAGGCACCTTCTGTGCAATCAGATCTGATTAACCGCGTACCGTGTGAATCAATTATTATTTTACTTTTATCTGAGTGCATTTAAAGTTAATCGAGTTGTGATATTTCCTTTGTTGTGCACAAATATATTCGTTATACAGTGTGTATGTTTTGTTTATGCCTGACCCTACGCTGAACGTATCTAGCGAGACAAATCTCCTGAAGGTTAGTTGTTACCTAGAGCGAACACGACGAGACCTTGGGAACGGTTTCGAAGTGGATCCTTCAAACTGGGGTTAATTCCCTGGCGCCCTGGTTTATTTTATTTAGTTTTTGTATTCTTAACTGATTAAATTAAAGTCTCCTTTAGTCCTTTGTTGCTTTTTTTTGAATAAATTAAGTCATTTTAATAAAAAATGTTGATATTAGACACCTACTAGGTGAAAACTTACAATGTATTCAGGCTAAATAAAAAAAGCCAGGAAGAGCTAAACAGAGTTTGGAGTGCCACTTAATTATATCAATCGCGATTCATTCAAAAATATTATGGTTTCAATTTTTTTTAATGAGTTACAGAAGTTAATTCATTTGAAGAAGTATCAAATGAATTCTAATGTGACGAAGAGAACGAAACCAAGAAGTAAACTTTGCAGATTCTTATCCCATCCGAAAGAATTCTAGACAAATTTTATTAAAGACCACAAGAGGATGAACCGATTTCGGTTCATCTTGTTTTCGTTTCTCTGTCTTACTAATCATAATCATAATCATATTTATTTCTCTATGCAAAAGCTGTAAAGAACTGTCATCAAGTTAATAACATTACATGTATAAATAATGGTCACGGCATTAAAAATAGCACATATTGCATCACGTCCGAAGAGACAAAAAATTAATATAAGTTTACACATTTACATACATATTATACAATACATACAAGTACTATGCATTCACATTGAATATTCAAAATATTCTTTTACATTGTAACAGGCGTTGTGTCCTAAATTTTTTTTATTACGTTCCATTTTTTTACTTTGGGCGTGTCTTTATTTCTTATATCGACAGGTAATTTGTTAAATATTTTTACATTTAAATAATTAGTGCTTATCTGAGAACGCTTAACTCGATGATGAGACCGATGAATGAGTGATGAGATATGCAGAATTCTCCCCCGTGTCAAGTGTCATACATAAGGAAGTCCTGGTTTCGGATATTGTCGCGCAAAGGAAAGAATATAATTAAATAAATATTTTATGGATTACGAGAATTAATGTTACGATTTAAATACGGAAATGTCCTTAAATTAATTTTTTATTTACTCTAACTTACTTTAATCATCATAATTATCCTACGACCTTGAAATTATTTTAATTTAATCTTAACGTTAACTTTTAATCACTTTATTTAATCTTAATGAACTTATTTAATCTAATCCTACTCTTTAAACTTTAATTAAAACTTTTACATTACTTGGGGGGAAAGGGCCTGGCCCGGCGGCCAGCCCTGGCTCGCGGAGAGTCCACTCGCTTGGCTTCGATTTACGCGCACTTGATTCACAACACTGACTAATTAATTACCTTAATACTTAATACTCAATACTACTACTTGATTCTGATACTCACTAATACTGTTCCTCTTACTACTCTTACTCACTAATAATCATCAGACTAACTAACTAACTAATAATCATGATGCTAATACTGATACTGCTTCTACTAATAATGAAATTAACTTATTTTTGTATTAATTTTCTAAAACTTCGTGCTAGATGGCTCGTGTTGATACTAGAATACTTCTTAATACAGTAAATATTACAAGAAGTACTACATAAACGACTACTTATTTGTTTCGGTGAGAATAAGTATTTTCATTGATGATGATGATGAATGAAAACGTCGAAATGGTTTGTATATAATATGTTACACGTACATTTGATTGTTATGATTAACGTGAACTGGTGAAACACGAGTTACGACGAGTCAACGAACTCTTCATTCATTTATTGATTCAAGTTATTTTTGGTGGAAAGAGCCGCCAGGATTTTCGCCGTTTATGAAACATCCGGCAGATAAATTTCTTTCGGTATTTCCTTTGATTAATTTGATTTAGCCGAGGATTCGCTTCACTTCATTAGGGAGTGCCCCGATGCACGAGAAAAGTTCACAAGAATTAGCGAGAAGTAACTCAAACTTGAATTTTAAATTAAGGATGACTTTTGTGTTAACCATTTTTTTTAAAATTCACTTGAATTAATTAAAACTCACTGATTTTGGAAACAAATAAGAAATGTTTAGTGAATGTTAATTATGCGAGGCAGTTATCTACCTAACTATGAAACTACACTGAGAAAAATAAACTGTTCAGTCAACCAAAAACACGTTCAGTTAACAATATTTTTCGTTTACCTATTAGCAATCACGCGTGGTCCTTGAACCAACAGTCAAAAAATGTTAAATATTTTAGATTGAATCAACTCAATATTTTGTTTGAGGCAAGCATACAATGAAGACATCTTTCTTGTTGCTTTAATGCACAAGAAGATTGATATAAGAACTTTAGATTATTAAAATTGCTAAATATTTTATTAGTCTGAACGCTATTAGGGAATTAAAATTATATTTTTGATATATTTAAAGTAATTTTTCAGTACGGCTAATAAAAGCGTAGAGTCAATTCAATCCAGACTATCGTTTCGGGAAACATCAATTAAATGTTCACCTCTTTGCGATACTGCCAAAGTAAGATAACCCTTCAACCTTTGTTGAGGTGACAAGAATAAACCTCTCAACGAATTTTATAATGTCGGACACATTCGAAATATGAATAACTTATCCGTTTAAGAAACGATGTCGAACAACAAGGTTATGCTGGGACAGGCAGTAAATATACGTGAAGTTTTAGCAGGCGCCATCTGGAACTCGATAGCTTAGTAATATGGGAATTAACCCTCGCTTTTACTTGACTTAACATTTATTACGTTAAATAAAAAATCAAAACAGACATATAAAAGCAACAGCACTTTACGATCATTTTGAAATTTCAACTTTTTGATTTAACATATTAAACACTTTCATTTTAAGGCAAAACATTTACATCGTTTAATCAAACGTAATAATTTAACATTTTCTTAGTGTTATTTCAACAATTTCCAAAATGTTCAGTTAAGAATATTACCGTTGAAACAAGTACATTTTATTTAAGTCAACGCACAAAAAGTTGACATTCAAAAAGTTGTTGACTTAACTATTTCATTTTTCTCAGTGTAACAAACAGGTAACAATCATAAGTCGAGATTTTTGTTTGCGTTTGAGTCAAATTAAAAAAGTTGTACGGCTTCTGTGGAGATGTGAGTAAAAAAAAAATAAGTGACGTAAAATTTGGACATAGACGAAGACAAAAAAGTATGATTGGCATATAAGGGAGAGGTATGTCGTCATACTTGAGTGAACATTTTGGTGAAAGCAAGCAAGCAAGGAGGTACCCCAAAGAAAATGAAAGCAAGAGTGAAGAAAAACTTAGAACAAATAAAGAATTTCAAACTTTTAACGTAAACGTTTCCCAGGCGATAACAGGCGCGAGAGAAAATAATCAAGACGAAATACTGACTCTCCTTCAGATAAGTGACCAGTGAGATATGGTAAGATAAATAATCATATGAATAAAAAATCCATCGGTCGAATTGACTGATACTTCCAATGCTGCCAACCGAGCAAGTACTTTCGGAAGACAGTTGTGAAAAATTTCGGTAGATGTTCCGAATTTCGGTAGATCACTCAAATGGTTTAAACAAAATAGTGTAAAACAACATTTATGCATAAAATAAACAACAACACAAATTAACAAAGTTAGTGATTATAATAAAAAAGAGATACATGCATATTAAATTGTTATTAAACAAAAATAACAAAAACAAAATACCGACAATTACCAGTAGGAACAAAAATTTAGAAAACGTGTAAAAACATAAACGTCTAAATATTTATACAGGGTGACTGTTAATTAACCCGACAAAATGAAATTACGATAAGAAGCTATGTCCGAGAGTATGGAAGGAATGTTAAAAAATTCTTTCTATTTTAGTTTTCGACAAATAATTAATCAAAAATTAGCCCCAAAATGACTATTCGCCTCAGGTTAAAAAATAGAGGAGCAGATGAACGTTTTATGGTAGGCATGACGGCGTAGCATCGATCGTGAACTTGGCCTTCAGGTGGAATTTCACGTCAACCCCGTTTTTAGGTCAACGCCCGACGTCGTGAAATACGAACTACAAAATATTTACTTGACAAATGCATGCAAATCACCTGAAGCAGATTATTCCATGCAAAGGATCACAACGGCCCCACTTTTAACAGCTGCTTTGACAGGTAAACAAATAAATCACTAAAACGAAGAACAATTTAAATCTCCGTGTTAAGAATTCAACAAGAAACGTGTCCTTCGTCACCAGAATTTAAAACATTATAATCGTTCGTAATCTGTCTCGATTGTTAATTATTATAATTTCGTTTTGTGTGTGACGAATTAACACAAATCTATTAAAAGTTGAACAAATTTAAGACGTGTTGCGCACTTATTCGCATTATTTCGTCAGCTGGTTAAAGCTGTGTACAAACTCGACAAAGGACGCGCTTTCGTAAGAATTCCGCACGAGGACGTATGAGAGTGTTCGCCGTTGATCCAGTTGTTCGAAGTCATCAGTAAACAAATTTGGATATAACATATTACGTCTACATTGAGCGGCGACAGCATTCGGATCGACCTGAGGTCGTACACTGCGCATCCCGAGTCATACTCTCTGTATGCAGATTGGCACGTCTGCTATGGAAGGTCAAGTTTTACAAGCTTTATTCTGAGTAAATATCGGGAAACGTTTATGACATACGTACGCTGTAAATTTGGCGTTTTATAGATCTATTCTGCATTTACTCGTAAGATTTTCGTAAATCTGTAAAAATATAGCTTACGATTATCCTGTAACTCAAATTTTACAGAATCGTAAATGTTGCAATCCTGGGTTCCCGCCTGTAAATACCGCACTTACGATGGTTCAAAGGAACTACTGCAACTTCAGGTCTAACACTTTATGGTAAAATTTAGAGTAAAACATAACCTCAAAGTTGTTGCTGCTTAAATCGGCTGCACTGCAGTAAAAGTGTGTATGCGTGGAGAAAGAAAAGTTTGACTTAAAATGAGGCAAATTTTGTAATATTATTTACTCTTGAATATCTTTACCTATTATAATCTTCTTCTAATAAAAATCCAATGAATAAGGCAAAATTATTATTATTATTTAAAACGTTCATGTTTTTTTTACTAATTTAGATTATTATTTATTATATTTATTAATTACAACAATTTCTGTAACTTTCCGGGACCATCAAACTCACTCGTAAATATTTACGAGTCTGTAAGTTTTTCTGGAAGCAGTAGGGAACGCAGAATTGCATACAGAAAGCCTACAGAAAGATACAGATTTGCTTACAGAGATGCGCAGAATAGACCCATTAGTCTACTGTTTGGGTAAATTTATAATTAAGTACAAATTGTTTTACAGATTTTACATTTTCTCGTAATCTGTGACATGCATTCACGTACGCGATTTGATCAAAAATTCTACGCATAATACTAGCGACGTTTAAAACAACTGCATCCTAATAATTTTATTGTCTCCATGCGATAACGAAACGAAAGATTTTACTGTCAGCTGCCTGTCGGGCCATGCATTGACCCCTGCGATTACCAGATTTAATCCTTGCGATTTTTTTTGTGGACGAAGCAGCTGGTACATTCCGCTCTAGTAAATAACGAATTAACAAACAATTATTTACACAATTATTTGCGAATTTGTTACACTTACTTCATAAGCAATTCCAGTTGTTTTAGAAATTACTAATAATTACATCGCGTAAAAGAAACAACTCAGACTTCCGTACCCAGCTATTAAACGTGCAATAAAGGGAAATTGAGATATGCGTCAAGGTCGCATTGTGTCCAGGCAAGAAGTCAATAAAACAATAATCATACAATTTATACTGCTGCGGATGTAAAACGTGGCGTCCTAATTCGTATGCAGCTTGTTTTCGGGGTAGGCAATTTTTAGTTTATTATAAACACTTCAAAAGAATTTTTTTAAACATTTTTCCTATACTTTCAGACATCGCTTTTTGTCGAGCTAATTAACAGTCACCCTGTATGGGTATAATAAACAGGGTTGGGTAAAAGTAGAAAATATTCTTTGTAATGCTTTAAATATTAATTTTATGAAAAAAAAATGTATTTGTATATAGATTATAAACAAAAGCGCAGCAACAATTACGTAAATTTTTTTAAGCGGCAATATATCTTGTATGGGATATCATTAAACATAATTTTTTTAATCTCTTTTCAACCGTACTATTTACCTCACATTGGCGTAAAAAAATTAACTGAATTTTAACAGAAAATAGTTTAATCAAAAAACCTTCGTAATTTCTTAAATAAAAGAAAATAATTAATATCACGCGATCATTTGAATTTATAATTCGAGTAGGCTATGAATTTTGAATTAGGTTGGTAACACTAACTGTTGACAGTTTAATTTGAGTTTGAATTGTCAAAGTGACGCTTCAAAATGTTTAATTAATTGCCGGGGTGCGAACACTTTGAACATTTGCTATGGTTGTAACTAAAACTGTTTCACTTCCTTTAAATTGAACCCGATGAGAATCCTATAAACGTCAGGATATTTACATAACCTCTAATCTACACAGCGAGTCGATTGGCAAGGTGCACAACCGTATAAAAAAAATCGCGCCTACTTTAATTATAAATTTAAATGATCGCGTGGTACTTGAAAAATTGTCGATGTTTTAACGCATGTTGGTGGCTTTTTTAATGTATGTTTCAAGTTTGTACAAATAGTTCAAAATCGATAGATCTACCGAAAAATCGGTAAAGTTGGCAGCACTAGATAATTCCCTAGAGAGTAGGCGAGTCTCAAGATCTATTTGTACGAGCCCTCGGGGGAAAACGCTAAAGAGGGCAGCACGTCTCGAGGGAGGCGTGGCATCTTGCTTATTGAATGTAAACAATAAAAAATTAATAAAATAAAACGAAAATAAAATAATTAATTAATGTTCACCGAACCACTTTCACGACCAGTTATGTAATTTTTATCAGAATTTTATTTTTGCTAATTTTCAAAATTTAACTTTGAAAATGAATCGTCGACCCCTTTTTTGTGAACAACGCGTTTGGGTGAACGTGAAGTGACGGTATAAGGAAGAAGACCCTTTGCCTAGAGCCCATAGGTCGATCGATAACCCTTAAGGAAATGCTGAAAAAAAGAGGTCCTCTGCTGCTTAGTCTCATTCTCCCAAAAGGTGGGGGCCATTTATACCCCCATTGTATGATTAATATACCCCGATTATTGTCGTTAATATAGTTGCATTTTTAGTTAACTTTCTTCAGCTTTTGAGTTCAAGAACTACGTTCTCCAACAATGAAATCACTAATAAATAAATGAGGTTCATCTTCAGCAAATATACAAGGGTCCGGTGTCCCTTAAAATTCCGGTGGTGGCAGCGAGATTATTTTAAATTTAGTAAGTACTTCATTTCTATTTCTAGCAATCAATAAAAAGCCTCATTTTAGAAAAAAAAGAGGTCGTCTGCTGCCTGCTAAGTTTCCATCTCCCAAAAGGTAGGAACTACTTGTACCCCCATTGTATGGAGTTTTCTAATTAATTTCCTTGATTGTTGTCCTTAATATCGTTCTTTTACTTTGGGTATATTTTTGCATTTTTAATTTAGTTTCTACTGCTTTTGAGTTCAAGAACTACATCCTCCGTCCGGCAAAGTTTTATACAATTTCATAATAGTAAAGTTTTAATTGTAATAGAACAGACAAGTGATATTAATTAATAATTAAAACTTCGGGAAATCCCCGAGAGTTTCGCGACTAATTATATGACAGATATCTAAATTAGTAATAACAGTTTGCAACATTAATGAAACGCATTTGAGAATTTACCTGTTCAATGGATCCGTAGTATCGCCTGGAGAAAACTCCTCTTCTTGATATGAGATCGCTGGTACTTGAGCTGAAAGATGTTTGTGTTAATTCACGTTACTGAAATCTCGAAATGAAAGGCCGTGTAGTAATCAACAGGAAGATTTATTGCTCGATGATCAATACTAATCAGCAAAACCAGAACGAGCAGTTCTGTACTTTACGACTTAGAGCGGAGAGTAAGTAGCCGCAAGGGAACGATTATATCGTCGTATCTTATTTGTAGTGGTAACAAGCAAGAAAGCCAATTTAACTAACTAACTAAGCAAAGGAGACGCTCACGATTTTATTGCAAAAATCCAAACCCGCATCTGCAAAACAAATCTGCGAAACTAACGAAGTTTGAATCGGTGTTTTTAACGTAATTAAGTTGATTGAGTTTGGCTATTAACGGAGTTCAGTTAAGTTAAAGTTGGATTGCTTATTGGGGGGGCTTACACAGCGCTGCTGGCACGTCTGTGAAAAATACGGAATGCACTAACATCCCTCGGTGGCTTGGTTTTGAAACTACTAACGCATACACTTCTAGATCGGTCTCTGGCGAGCGCCTCTTCCGTTCTATCGCCCCTAAGACGTTGCACGAGTCTCATATCTATATACACACGGTCAACAAAATCGTCACTTCAAAGTTTCGCCCAAAAAGAAAAAATTTGCAACTTACAGCAGCGCTTTCGTTCAAACCCTTCGCTACTATCACATTTGTTCGACGATAAAAAAAAATTTTGATTTCCGTTCGCGGTCTAACAAGGCACCGATAATTTACAGTTGGGTATTGTCGCGTAACACAGATTCATCCTCGTTCCTCATGTTCGAAATTTAGAAAATTCGAAACGAACGAAAAAAGTTGGTCTCGTTCGGAATCTTTCAGGACCTCTCCGGCCCGCCAGCCCTTTTACATCGGAACGCCGAACTTGAACTGGGAGCTTTCGCGCACTTCGTGTGTAGAGAACAGCCTTTTCGAGGGTACAATCAATTTCAGCGAAACGCACGCGTCGCTCTCTACATACTTTTCTCGGAAAGGTGGTATCACCTATTATTCGGCGTGAATTTTTGCCCGATCGATCCGACCTTATTACGCCCTTTCTGCGGGGATGATCTCATTCAATCGCGCTTGCAGCAATACCTGCAGGTGGCGCTTACAGTGGATAAGAATCACAATCAATACGTTTGAATATATGTATATGCAAATGTGTGATAATGCTTTCATACGCTTCAAACTTGAACTACTTATGGTAACAATAAACGTGTAAGTAGAGAGACAAAACCCTTTATAGTCTTGAAGTTTGCATTCAAGCTATTTTGAAACTGGCAGAAATTATAAAGGCAAACTTTCTAAATTTGAAATCTATTTGAACTTAATTCGTAAAACTTATGATAGGCTGTTTCAAATCCGGAAATTCATCTCTTCCCTTCGCTACAATCGCTCCGCCAGCTTTTATAGAAGTTTATTAGTTGTTTATGTATTAAGGACATAATTAGGAGATTATATGTTTGAATACAATAGTAGTTATACCTACTTTGGAGGTTTTGGCTCGCTTCCTCATGGAGTTTTTACATGGACGTTTCAAACTCGAATGTTTGGTTGCCTATCGTCACCTTTGCTAGGCGGTGGCCGTAAAAAAACAGGTAGTAGTTTATAGATAACAGGTAGCACTTTCTTACCTGTTATTTATAAACTGCTACCTATTTTTTTAATTATCGTTTATAAATTGCTATGTTTTTACCTTTTTACCGCCACCGCCTAACAAAAGTCATGATAGGCAAGTAACTGTGCAAAAGTATCGATATACAGAGTGTCATGGAATTGAGTACAAAGATTTTGACAAGTGACAAAACAGTTGCAAAGAAATAAAATTTGTTAATAAATTCCTTTTTTTGTTAATAGGTTGTCCATGCAAACGTCGTGCGGTCTTGGCATTTCTACGAGCTTCGTCGCAAAACAAAAACTGATTCACGAATTGTTCCGACGTCCACATTGCTGTGGCGCACAAAAATAAACAAATGATACTAAAAGCTCTAAACTATGATTAATAACTGCACTATTTAATAAGGAAACAAACACCTGAAATTAATGAATTAATTATATTGGCAATTAAAAAATTTAGATTCTTTAGCTAAAATAATTGGAGATAATTTGTTAAAATCTGCTGCAAAAGCTAAAGCTTCTCTACTTGCTAGAATATGAAATACTGAACAATTGTCAATTTGGATTTATCTGTAGAAGTAGCTGCTATTGAATTAACGCAACACATTCATAATGAAATAGACGGAAGGAAGGAATGCTTTTTGATTCTCTTTGATTTAAAAAAGGCCTTTGACTCCATCAGTATAGCTACTTTGTCCCATAAATTACATTGTATAGGATTGAGAGGAACTGTTAATCAGTGGTTACTTTCTTTTTTATCAAACAGGAAATCATATAATGTCAAATGGAATTCGGAGCTTTCTGATGAATATTTTTCAAATGTTGGCACTCCACAAGGTAGCACTCTAGGTCCTCTTCTTTTTATATTCTATGCGAACCATTCTACCTTCCTAATGGAAGAACATTTATGTATACTGATGACACGGCGGTTGTTGTTTCGGCTGAAAATTATGATAAAGCTGTTCAGAAACTTAAGGATACATTTGATCAGTTTACTGAGTGGTGCACTCTCAATGAATTGGTGATCAGTGTGGATAAAACAGTCATTATGCGACTATCTAATATTTAAAAAAAAAGCCAGAAATTACGTTCAACTTAAATAATTGTAGTATCAAATCCTCTTCTACCAATATTTACGTTGGGGTTACCATGTGCAAGGAGTGTGTTCTAAGCTAAGTTGGAGCTTCTATCAGATTTTTGAAATGAAACCACTACTAAACACATGTCATATCTTAACCATTTATTATTCAATGGTTCAATCACACATTACCTATGGAATTGGGTGTTGGGGCCTTTGCCCTGAGTCGCACCAGGTATTTATACTTCAAAAAAGGATTATACGTCTGATATTCGATCTCCGTCCAATTTTTTCATCAAATAAGGTAATACTTTTCATATTTACAGTTGGTTCTTGTCCGATGAAATTTGTATCACAAAATCTTCTAAGCGGACACTAAATCGCCAGTCGTTCGACAGCTTCGTCAGAAGTGAAAATTATTAGATATGTAATTTTCACTTCTGACGAAGCAGTCGAACGACTGCGAAACGTAAAGTGTATATTTGCGCGATTTAGTGTCCGCTTAGAAGATTTTGTGATACGTAATACTTTTCCTTGTATTTTTATTCTCAAGTGTTAACATATATTCACTCTCACAGGTATGCTTATGTAAGTCACGCAGATCAACATAGTTATTCAACCAAGATGTGTAATAATCTTGTAATTGTTACAAAACTATTTTGTTTGCTTGGATTAGTTAAATAATAATAATAATATGCCTTTATTTTAGTTGGCGGAGTTCAGCTTTAGCTGCTCTGCCACCCAACCAACAATTAGAAATACAATATGAGTACAATAACAACATTGGTACAGGTTAATAATGGAACTATGAGCAGTCACTGTTGCGTAGAGAAAAGCTGACTCCAATATGTTTTCTTATAAATTTTAAATACCGATGATCGCAACTCATGAGTCATCGAATTATATATTTTAGTGGCGTTATAAGAAAAAGATCTCTCGAAGAGGGCGGTGTAAAGGAATATGTAAACCGCTAGTGCGCCGCAAAGATACGTCATGCAGCGTAAACCTAGGAGTTAGTGAAGAGCTGAGGTATGGTGGACACGAAGTGATATAAATTTTGTGAACTAGGCAGGCCATATGATACAATCTTCTGTTTCCCATATTTAGCCATCCAGCGTTTTGAAGTTTGTAAGACACGTGATCTCTTCTCCTCAAACCGTAGACGAAACGAAGACACGAGTCCTGAGTATTTTGAATTCTTGAAATTGATAAAACATCTAAGCACGGGCCATAGACAGTATCACAGTAATTGAAATTGGAGAGTATAAGAGTATCACATAATTGAATGAATTTTTAATCTTATAGGGAGAAATTGTCTGTTCATGTACAAGCGTTTTAATGTAGAATAAGATCTCTGAATTAATTTTCGCACATGAGACGAGAACCTCAAGCCATTATCAAAAATGACACCTAAATTTTTTACTGTGTCACTAAACGGAAGTTGTATATCATCAACAACTATTTTCATACGGTCTATGGCCCTTAATCGGTCTTTAAGAGCACCGAACATGATGACTGATGATTTAATAGGATTGATATGCAAAGAATGGATAATAGAAATTTTGTATGTCTTCATTAATTAAATCGGAAGCTAAGTTTAAATCAGTAGCTTTAAAGCTGTAATAAAGCTGAGTATCATCAGCGTAGAAATGAATTTGACAGGTTTTAATTTTGGTTTAAAAATCAGCAGTATACATGGAATTTAAAAGAGGTCCAAATATGGAACCTTGAGGAGCTCCTGATTCAATAAGTTTGAATGAGGAACGTGTATCGTTTACAACGACAGCCTGCATTCTGCTACGCAAATATGTAGATATGAACTTAATTACCAAATCACTAAAACCAAAATAGTGCAGTTTTGCGCATATTAATTTATAGTTGATAGTGTCAAACACTTTGGAATAATCGATCAGAATAAGTACAGTAAGGTCACCTCTATCACAAGCTCTAAAAATATCATCTGCAACTTTTACCAAAGCTGTACCTGTACTATATCCCGACCTGAAACCTGATTGTGTGGGAGGTAATAAATTGTTCGAATTTATATATGCCTTAAACTGGTTCACTGCAATTTTTTCAAGTATTTTCGATAACACTGGCAGTAGCGATGTAGGACGTAAACCGTTGAAAGATTTGACTTCTTTGACTTTGGCAACTGGTATTATCAGTGCGCGCTTCCAGACTTCTGGAAATACGCTATAGAAATCCTAAATCAATTTTTGAATTATTACTAGAGATACAGTTCTTCCAAATTTGCAATTTTATGATATTTTTACCTCAAAACTATTCATTTTTGGATACTATTTGAAGCGTATAGATGCAAAAGCACACATTTGACTCTTTTTTTAATCACTTAGTTATGAATTCCTCATTGTAAAAATGGCCAGGAATATGATTAACTGGCCCTCAGAGGCAGAAACAGACATTTGAATCCGTTAATCGTATTTCAAATTTAGCAGACGGCAAGTTCATTGATTTTGACAGGTTTTGTGCGTTTTACTCAGCATCAAATGTCTGCTTTTGCATCTATACGCTTTATTTCATGAAGCCTTTTTAATTCCTTTTGATCAAGGCCGCCGCTAGGGTGTCGAACGCCCTTGAATAATGCATTAATATTGAAATTCTGAACAAACATTCCTTTACCTTTTACTCAAAATATACGCGAAAGCCAATATTTAATTTAAGAACATTTAATTGTACATGCTATTTCCCTTGTATGAAAAACGAATCAACACAGTGTACATGCAGGGTGTCTGATAATTGTTCCGCCAAAAAAAGAAAGAAAACGCTTAACAAAGTGGATGTAACAGATTACGTGCAAAATGTTTAAAAAACTCTATGGAATAGTTAAAGGTTAAGTTAATGTTCAAAGTCGTAATAATCATAAAACCATAAAACACTTTTATAATTCTGTGGTTGGCAGTTAAAAGGGCATAAGTCACATTTTCTGCAAAACGGAGTTATATACGTAAATGCATTCAAAAATGAAATTTGTGAATACTTCGTCCGTTTTGATTGCCCGAATGTGAAATACTATAATGAATAACTATAGTTAAGTTATGTTGGACGAAATATTCACAAATTTCATTTTTGAATACATTCAAGTTCATAACTGGTTTTGCAGAAAATGTGATTTATGCCCTTTTAACTGCCAACCACAGAATTGTATTGCGTTTATCTGCTGCTCTTTCTTAACCAAGGACGAATCGTCGTTTTGGGTATAATTTTTGATTATTTCTCGAAAATTAAAGTACGCAGAATTTTTTTTACATTTTTCCCATACTCTAGGATATCGCTTCTCTTCGTGTTTCTTTTTTTTTTTAGCTAAACAATTGTCAGTCATCCTGTATATACTGACTTATCTATAGTACTTCGATAAAAATTAATTCTGCTGAAGTAAAGTTGATTAGTTATTTTTGCTATGTTTTAACCGCAATTAAATTTTAGTTATATCTATTTAAATAATTACAGACAATTTGACGCCCCTTTTCTTAAGCGCCCTTGTGCATTGTACAATCTGCACAATGGGCAGCGACGGGCCTGGTTTTGACTTAATCAAGTAGTTATTTCCATGACATCCTATATTTTTATATTTTTGTCTTTAAAAATGATCCAATCAATCTTTACGTTCAATCTTTACGTATTGGAATTGGTCTTAAGAGGTTTTTTGATAACACAGCAAAAATAATGCAAGTGCCCCCCCAAAAAATATGCGCCTGATCAAGAACTGTTCAATACAATAATACCAAATTTATAGTCCTTTAGCTATTAATTGGAATGTGAAATTTATGCAGGACTTTGAATATTATTCGTGTATCGAAGCATCGTTTCTCCATTTTTTTAAATTCATGTTCTTGTTACTTTTTTTATTCAAGAATTTAACTTTCAATTTCATGATTGACTTTACCACGTTTTTATTGAAAATGAGGGTTATTTTTGACTTTCTGAAAATTATTAAATATGATTGTGTTACATCAAAATACATATAAGTATAAATAAAAAATAAAAAGAAAAAATATAAGCGAGCTTTATTCGCGTGGTATTTTTATTTCTCAAACAAAGTATTTATGAAGGACTTAAAAAAATAATAAAAATATTAGAAACCTTTAAAGGTGTCCAATTCCGTGCATGAAAATAATAAGGTGAGAGAAAAGGTTTAAAATATTTGATTATTCGATTCATTCACGTTTTTTTTATCAATATTCGTGTAAATTTAATTGAAGTTCCTTCTTAAATAATAAACGATTCACCTGCCAGGTTTCCAAGTTTCGACGCTTGAACTCCTATAGTCCGAAGCAATCGCCATCCTCCGTCCACCAAAATTCCTGCTGGGATCGTTTTCTTTCCTCCGGTTGTGTTTTAAACTCATTTCGAGCACTCGAATCCACCCAAGTATATCAACTTAAATTCCACTTAATCTTAGAAGAAACTCACAGGATATCCTCAGCGAGAAAAAACACATATTTCACACATTTTTGAAAAAAATTGTTTTCGAAAAGAGCCACCAAATATTCCACAACCAGCATCACATGATAACTGCTCTCTATTCTGTGAAGCGGTGTATGAAGCCATGCGCTAGTTCACTGATAAAGCTGTGAATTCTTTCCGACATCAAAGCTACAAAATTTATTTATAACACGTGGTTGGGCCCCCGTACGTGTCGAAGACCGGACAGCACGTTTATTTGCTAAAATGAACGTGCTCCCTCTTTATTACTCTAATTACTCTTTGATTATTATTCCAAGCAGAAAAACAACAAAAAAAAGAGAAGTCCTAATCAATTTTGAGTTACGTAAATGACGATCGGACATAAAAATAGATGGCTTTCCTCGGAGTTCGGAATGAATCACGTATATTGAAGGAATACTCACGCTTTGTTATCTTAGTGGGCTACCGACGGCTATTAATTTCCTGTTTCTTAATCGCGCACTAAAATTAAAACAGAAATTTATTGTGTAGCTAAATTACTGGATCGGATTTATTACGTTCGATACTTCGGAAACGTCGTATGGTCATCAAGGTTTTATGACCCAGCCTTAAAAGAGGAACTAATAAATTCCATATCAATAACCGCAGAGATTGCTTTTGCTTCACATAAGGACACAGTATGTATACATACTCGGCCACAAACGTAATCCAAATAACTTTATTCAAAGTATAGGTGCGAAATTTATTTAACAGACTCATACAGGTTTTAATTTAAACTGATGCTTTCGTTAGAAAATTTATTTGATTATTTGTTTAGTTTAAGATCCCGATAATCTTATAATGCTTCGGTTTTTCCCTACATAAATTGCTATTGATCCTTCCCGGAAAGAATTTATTTATTTGTTTATTCCCCCCAGTGAATACCGTGCAGGAGTTGCATGGTGGAATCGAAAACGTCGCTGCAGTGATTCGCAACAACCCTCGCGTTTTCGCGCGTGTCCGAAAGAATATGCGAAGACGGGAAGGTTTATTAAAAAAAAAACTAAAATAAAACATAATATTAGTAGTAAAAGCTCTATTATTTATTTATTACTTAAATTCATATAAAATATATCATCCTCTGCTGATTATTGTAGATAGCACCTAGACAGTAACGTTTTAACACATTCTAAAGTACGGAAAACTTAACCTATTAAATTTATTGCGAATAAAAAAACCAGTTAACACAGCTGAGTTAAAACGGATAGCGCAAGGAAGCCCAGAACTTTCACCCTCCACCGAGTTCCACTAGCGAGAACCTGCTATGAGTAAGGAAACGCGCTTCTTCTAAAAGCGACCCAATTTTACAGTCGTCCACACTGCGAGGAAATGCTAACGTGGATGAGTGGAAAATCGAGTCGGCCCTTTCGTCCAAAACAAAAAAAAAACACCATGCACCATGATTTCTTTAAAAAAAAAGTATCTTCTGTTATCACAGCATTCTAGTTACAAAATAAGTTACTGTGTTTTACAATCTACGCGCACCTGCTTTAAATCAAGCGCTTCGACGGTTAATTCCTCTTAAATCTACTACTCAAAAGTACTCTACTTTCTAAATTCTTATTGCAAACGTCATAAAACAAATTTACAGTTAAGTACGTAAGTCATAGTAGGGCAGTAGGTAATTTCTTTTTTTTACAAAGTAATTGGCAGCATTTGAGCGAAACGAGTTATAAATACCACTAGGTTTATTTATAGCTTGCTTCACTGTCGTTATCCCCGAACCAGTTCTTTCTCTGTCCGACGTAACTGGCGGAGACCTCGGCTCTGTATTCCTGGGAACGAATCTGAGCCCCTCTGGGCCCTTCCGCAACCCTGGTGCTCGTCTGCCAAACCGAACTGTGCTCGGCCGCTCCTCTTGGAAGACTCATCGGTTGGATCTTGGTGCTTCGTTGCGATTTGGGCGTGCCCTCGGGGGTGGTGAATTCACTGGCCGTGTCGTACCTAGATGGTGCCACCCATCGCTCCGTGAATTCACTGGCCGATCTGGCTAGGCTAGGCTGGCTTAACGATCTAGCCAAAGATGGATGGTGCGATCCCTTATACTCGCTATCCTGATCGTCCTCGTAGTATCTACCAGGGAAGTAGCTTGAGGCTTCCGATTGGCTATCGCCGTGATCCGGCCGTCCAAATTCGACAATCATCTCCGACATCGACCTCAAATCAGCTTCGCTCCTGTAGCTACTCCTAGAGGATTTTCTACGCATGGGTAGATGAGGTTGGACGATCGGCTCCGCCGTCAAAGTTTTGGCCGAGCTACCCCCATCCGAGTCGTACTCGTACAAGGTCGGCAAACTACTACGGCGACTTCTGGTATCCCAGTCGGACTTCTTGCGGAAACGACTTTGACTTTTCGGTTTTTCGTTCGGCGTTAAAATCCGTATTATGATGTCCCATTTCGGGGGTTCAAACAACTTCTCGTATCGTTGATCGGTGCGGATGCGTTCGAAATCTTCGCGTACGACGGCTTCCGTCAGAAGCGTCCTCAGCGTCGATTCGGTCGTGATGACCTGGCGCCACTTCATCTTATCGGCGTGGGTGAGTTGAGCGTTGAAGGTCTCCGCGCTTTCAATCACGGGCCCCTCTTCCTGCTCCACCGGCTGAAGGACGCGGATCAAAACGTTCCAGTTAGGAACTTCCGGATTATCCAGCGGAATGTTGTACGTCTCCAAATAGTTCTCCGTCATTTCCATTTCGTGACGGCGTTGGGCGTATTGGTTGATGACCCCGACTAATTCGGGGGAGTTCAACGGAAGCTTGTTGTCGTCGATGGAGCTCTGCGGTGGCAAACTCATTTGGGCACGCTCTAATTTCGGGGTCAGAGTTAAACCGGATGCCGACGAGATATCTGAGAAGTTCTCCCAATCCGGTGGCTCCGGAATTTCCACTGGGTAATTCTTGATGGTGACGTCCCATTTCTGGTCTTCAACGGGCTTCGCCCTCGCGTGATACTCGGTTATCAATCGTTTGTGGCGTTCGATATCTTCGATGGTTCGTTTCTCGGTTATCGTTCTGAGGAAAACGTCGTCGACGACGTGCGAAGTGATTTCCGGTTTGTGGACGGCGGCGATGGGGGGCTCCAGAGATTCCGGCGGTTCCATATCGACGATGTATTGATGTTTCGGAATTATTGGCGGTGGTGGTGGGGGTGTGGGTGCAACAAATTTGTGGTGGGAGTCGTCGAGGATTTCCGTTACTGAGTGAGTGTCGGTCATTTCCGTGTTGAGCGAGGCGATGGATCTGGCGGGGGTAACACGCGGGAGTTCTTCCTGTAATTCCTGTTGTCTTCGAAGGATTCTGTTGTAAGTCGGGGGGAGTTGAATGTGTTTAGGTGGTGGGTGTAACTCGGGGACGTAGGTGAACTGGGTTCTTTCGACGGGGAGAGGTGAATCCAGCGATCTCACGCTTTCCTCTCGTTGCTCCATGATTGTAGAAAGCTCCCTTTCTGTTCTAGCAATCGAGCTTTCTGTATCGGAAAGTGTAAGGCTCGGAGGTGATGGGGGAGCTTTTCGTACTCGCACTTGCACGTCGAATTTAGGTTGGTCTTTGGTGGCAATAGGTAGCCTTGGTACAGTCACGGGCGTAGCGATTGCGTTTTGCACTTGTTGCTCCTGAGTGTGACCGTAGCTTTCGCTATAGAAACTTCCGTGATCAGGAACGTAGGCTCGATTGTCGAAGCTTCCGGCGGACGACATTGGGAGCGAGCGCGTTTCGGGATCGCCGATCTCCGAGTGCGACTCCGACGGATAATCTGAAGGAAGAGTATCGCTAATTAAAGGACCGTCACTTCCGGAGCTGCTTCCTGTTGCAGTTACAGGAGCATGGGCACGGGGTATTTTTACACCTTCAAACATTGATATGTTACCTGTTAATTAATTAATTACGAGTTAGTGCTTAATATGGTTAGTTGTGTTAACGTCCACTTACCGAGAGAGCTTCCCGATAATTTCGTTATTTCCGAGCCACTGCCTATCGACGAGAATGGCTGGGGTCGTATGAAAGTCGTATTGCGGCGGCGTAAGCAATAGTATGAACATCCCAGCCCTAATAGGAGCAATGAAAGGAACAAAATGGCACAGATGATTAGGAGGATTTGGAAGCCTTTGAGTGGGGGTTCGATGACGGGGGCAAGTGCTGGTTCCACTAGTCTAAAACATTCCTTTTTTTTTAAACCCGGTCGTGTTTTAGCTTTTAATTTACTCACCGAAACTCAGGGGCAGCAGCAGGAGGTGGAGCTACGGGTGGTGGATAACGGCATACTATCGTAATGATCTCATCTCCATCCATTTCCAAACCAGGGTGGAATCTTACAACTATATTGTTGGTAAATACACGTTGAGGATCCTACAATACGAAAACCAGCTTATAATAGGGATTGAACTTTTGAGTGCCAATTAACTTACTTGTTTGGTACCGCATCCTTTCAAGGGTAGCTCAAGTTTGTAGCTGAGTGCCCCCTTTCCGGCGACCTGGCACGCGGAATTGCGATCGAAATCGGCGTAAGCTATGCCATAGAATTTTTCGTTGAACTTGAGTTCGACCTGCATGGAGCCCGCGGCACAATTGAGAGCGGCCTTCGTCCTGTTCAAGAAGATGACCGGGCTCAACTCGTCCAGCTGCGTGACCTTTCCGTCGAGGGTGGCTTGCTCCGGTAAGCCGTCACCCAAGTATTCGATGTTGTTCGCCTGATCTGCATAGTTGGACTGTGCATTGACCCAGCCTACCAAAAATGCGGTGGCGTAAAGGACCGCGTACCAAATCATCTGAAAAATGTTATTATCATCTTTTTATTGTTCGTCCAAGGGGAAGTTCTAGGGGGGCGTTTTCAACACGCTCTAGTGACACCAATCGCATTACTAAAATATCGAAATTCAGTTTTAAATTTCTTCTCAAAGTAGACTGAGAGTAGCTTGATGTGTATACACAAGAATAATACGGATGACACCGAGGATGTTAATTTGTGTGTTTTTCATACCCGTCACGTCCGCTTCGCGGAAAAATAACTCATCGCCTTGCCATCCTCCGGTGGATCGAATGTACGATTCTGTTTTCTGAAGGTGATGCGTCATCAATAGAACGAATCGTAACCTATGGATGATGGGCGAGTGAAATGTCAGCGAATCTAAACAAAGGCGATTTCCGAGGCGGACCCGTTTTACCTATGTAAACGCAAATGTCGCCGTCGCCGACACGTAACGCTTATTAAATATTCTCAACGACGAAAAACGCTGTTTGAACCGGCGCGGCGTAATTGCAATTGCTCGTAATTAGGTGTTCCGTCGGCCTTGGTTTGCTTTTTTTTTTTGAGCAAGTGCAGGTTCTGTGCGCTCGGCTTGACATTTGCTAAAAATATTTATGACGAGGTATTGGAAGTATTTTTAAAACTTAACGGTTAACTTTTTTTTCTTTAAATTACTTAGCTTGCTCCTCTCATATGGAAAGAAAATTAATTAATTAAAGGAATATTGTGCGCGAAACGACGATACTTCCATGGCGATGAACTAAATAAAAATGTATTGTAAAGTTTTATAACCGCGTTGTAAAAATGAGTGGATTCGCAAGGTCCTTGTCGACGGTTACATGATTGATGTAAGGGGTTTATAATTTTTATGATATACCGGACAAAATCTCCACCCTTCAGATCGCCTATAAATTATTATCGGAAACAACTTATTTCACTTTTGTACACCGTTGGAAACACAATTGATTTTAATTAATCTGACAGCAGTTAATACATTTGTACGACGCATTTATCATCAGCTGTGCAACTGGGTGTCATTAGTTCATGGTCAAGTTTTACGACTGAACGATTCTGATTCTTTACGTAACACCGAAAACGTTTTTTGCATGCTTTTAATCAATTTTTAATAAATCGTCTTATTAAATCGACTTTCGTAAATTTTTCCACGTACCCAGAGCTGCCAGTACACCGAATAAAATGTTAGAATCACATAAGTCAAACAAGATTAAAAAAATACCTCAAATTAATTTTATCGCGTTCAACTTAAAACATAGTTTCTCCATTTTATCCCCCAATTAAAAAAAATCTTTTAAAAATAGGAAAAAACGCTACAAGGTAAAACAATACAGTATTTAGTATCAACTTTTAAAGATAATGTTCCAGTTCAAAATCATGGTATGAATGAGTTGGCAACATTTGGGAATTTCGGTCAATTTAGAGATTATTGTGGCAACCCTGATCATCCCTGAGCGCAGGCTTGAGATTATTGATTGCCGCGTACTACGTCCTTTTATGCGCATAAGTCGTTACTAACGATTTCCATTGGTCGAAGCTGACTACATCTACGATCATTCCGCGTCATTTTACTTCGCTTTGTTTCGAGACGTGACTTTCTGTTTGACTATAGGTCTGTTCGATAGCTCTGCACTTTCTACTTTTAACACCTTTATTCTATTTTTCTCACTCCTACTTATGTTATGTCATATAGATCGCACTCTCTCAGGGGCGGTTGGTGCAAAAAGTGTAGAAAAGTGCAGAGCTATCGAACAGACCTTATGCTGATGCTTCGTTGTTTTTGAATTATCGAAGCTTTTCCTGAAAATATTAGGAAAATTTACGAATATCGACGTGGTTGAAATTTGGAAATTTCGGTCAATTTAGAGATTATTGTGACAACCCTGATCATCTCCGAGCGCAGGCTCGAGATTATTGATCGCCGCGTTCAACGTCTTTTTATGGACATAAATCGTTACTAACGATTTCTATTGGTCGAAGCTGACTACATATGCGATCATTCCGCGTCATTTTACTTCGCTTTGTTTCAAGACGTCATTTTCCGTTTGACTGTGCTTGTGCTTGTATCGTTGTTTTTGAATTATCGAAGCTTTTGCTGAAAAGATTAGGAAAACTTACGAATACCGACGTGGTCGAAATTTTACAAGAGCACCGCTAACGATTAGGGAGAATTTCTTTTACCCTATCCAAGGCTTGGCTTTTACATAAAAGTCTAGGTAATATAATAAGGCTAACGGCTGACGCCATCTTGTTACTAATTATATTGTTTATTTAATTCAGGCTTTTCGTTCCGGTACCTTTTACTTCTGGATATTTTCTTTTTCGTTCTGATGCCTTTTACTTTTGGCATTTCTACTTTTGGTTATCCTCTTGGCACTTGGTTAATTAACCGATATTTTGTAAGCGGTGCTTTCGGAACTCATCATACTCATCCGGTGGTTGCATACAGCTGAAAACAATGTACGTACCCGGCTGTAGGCTGCTTGACCATTTCGTACTTTGCGCAGAAGACAGAGCGAAAGACGAGGGTGATCTTAGACCTACAGAACCATCCCTTTGGACTTTATTTCATTTTACTGTTTCGTGACGCTGCATTATTTAAGAGCGAATTTTCGACAGATCTTGCATCTTTTTTTGGTTCAATTAAATTGTTGTAGTAAACAATAATGCGGATTTGATCTGAGGTGTCGAGTAGATTAATTAAGACCCGGGTGCAATACTTTTTGAATCGCTCTAGTCATAGTTTATTCGGCAATCAGCTGTCGTATATGTTTGACTTATTTGCTTTCAATCACGGGCCCCTCTTCCTGTTCCACCAACTGAAGGACGCGGATCAAAACATTCCAGTTAGGAACTTCCGGATTGCGGTATATGTTTGACTTATTTGTGACATTTGTAATTACTTTGAATAAGTAATTAAAGTAACTGTTTATTGTAGCTGTTTGTATATTTGTACCTTGATCTTCAACGTAACAAGTGAGTAAAGTAAAAATTTGTATTCATTGCAAAATGATAATTTGGGAAACACTATAATCTTCAGCCTGGATAATTGTTCACCCTGGCGCCTATGATACCATCTTCAAACCACGCCCATCTCTATTGAGCTTTCCTGGGGCAACAGCTCATGTAAAGCAGCGCAAACTTGCCACCTAGTTTAAAAGTGAATAAAACCAGAGTTTTGTGGTAGCAATAAATTACTTAGCGGGGACGTTCAAATGCCTTCCAATCATTTTCAGTGCCCCGTACAGTTCAAACGAATTTGATTAGTAATAGAAATTATGATTTTGTTTTGTCTCTCATACCGACCAAGAAATATTAAATAATCGTGTAATAATGCCACACGTCATTAAATTTTAGGTCGATAATCGACCGCAAGATGTCGCAACTGAAACTGCTAATTAAATTCAGAGTTTGATAAAAGTTTTTTATGAATAAATGAAATTAAATGTGAGCCAATAATTTCTAGAGGGACTTGCAGATTTCTCGAGAGGTTAATCCATCAATAAGCTTTAAGTGATGGACTTTGAAGAAATAATAATGGCATCTAATAGTAGGTCACGTTATTTGCATTGTGTTTAGTTTGAATTAAAACTTAAAGGATAAGGCTGAAACAAATTTTATCTGAAAACTGCACCCTTTTAATTTTGCGAAACTGAAAATTTATTTCACGCTTTGCGTAACAAAATTAGTCTTTCACGCTTGTCCACTCCCCGT
Organism: Dorcus hopei; assembly: GCA_033060865.1. NCBI lineage: Eukaryota > Metazoa > Arthropoda > Insecta > Coleoptera > Lucanidae > Dorcus > Dorcus hopei. The sequence continues at coordinate 35,679,308 of CM065423.1, forward strand.
TTTCAACACTAACCGAAGAAAGTAAAAAAGCGAAACCCAGTGACTTTCGATTAGGTCCCCAAGGGTAAAAACGTTTTTTTGTCGTCCAAATTAATTACGCATTTATTTTCCGTTCGAGTTCATTAATATTAAATCAGCCGAGCGAAAATTCAAACAACGAAAGAATGCGAAAAGAAAACGAACGTGGGCACGTCCCAAGGCCTCATTTCAATATTAGCAATATTTTTTGCCTGCCTCAAATTTGTTTTTTTTTTTTTGGGGAAGAAGGCGAAAGCTCAGAGGTGACCTGAGGGGGACGAGAGACACCTGAATCAAAATCGCCGGCGTTCTTAACTGTAAACAAATAGAAACTTAATGTTAATTATCAAGTGAACCAACTCAAAGTTGTATGGCCTTATAAGTGTGAACAGTTCGGAGAATGATGTGGGGCCTTCAGCGCCTACGTGGTACAAAACAAGTTGAGGTTTAGTAGGTGTTCATACCAGTTTCTGTAGGCATACATTTACATAAACCTGCGATTAATAGATATTAGTTTCATATTACGAGAGAATATTGATAAGCACTTAGCTTACCACGGGAATAGCAATAGATTATGATGAACCTATTTTGCAGTAAATTCTTCAAAAAGAAAAAAAAAAGAACGAGTTGCGGATACAGGTTTGTTGCAAACAAATGTCGAGATCTTTGACTTTTTTTTTACTGCATAATACTTGGGATTAAGTTAATATTATTCATGAAAGTCTTCGCAAATATTTATTGGTGTGTGACAATAACGAATTTATTTAAAATTTCTTTTTATAAGCAATCACTTCTGTAACAGCTTGAATATGTGCATGAGTTAATTTCTTTTACCACTTGTTATGCTTCGGGCACATCTGCGTTAACGTCTAACGGCATTCTAACGGACAAGAACGCGACAATTAATGCGAGAAAAATTAACGCGCTAAGTTATACATTGGTGGTTAACGTCATTATTTGTCCCACATTTCGTTCCGAAGTGGCCGCAGTAGTGGTATTTTACTTGAATATTGGCAACTTTATCTTAAATGTCAAATATCACAGGAGTTCTATTAAAATATTTTAGCATTTTCCGTTTCCTAATATTCAAAAATTATATTTTAAATTAGTACTTGAAATAATGAAAGAAACCTGCAATCAAAACTAAGATAGTACGTGACTAAAAACACGAGATGTCGCTGTTTTCGTGCAAAAAATGTATGCTCTGTCTTCCTCACATATATCTTTCTTTATCTATGGCAACAACTATGCGATACGTTCGCCGGCAATTCGTTTGATGTGTATCAAAAACCGCCAGCCGAGCTATCGTCTAGCGCGCAATGCCATTCTCAATGCCGTTACAAAATTAGTGCCGCATATGCCAATAATCCGTCGCTACACTATCGTTGTCGGAGCCACGCTGCGTCTAATGTGCTGCCTAACGTGATTTTTCACGTCTAACTTGACAATAATTGTATGTGTAGCGACTGATTAATGGCAAATTAGACGTTAAAAATGACGTTAGGCAGCACATTTGCCGTTAGTGTGGCTGAACCATTACTGAATGGGCAATAAAATAAGTAATAAATACGTTAGTAATTAACCGCGCAAATTTTCACGGTCTCGTTTGTTACGATACTTTCTTTCCGCTGTTGTGTTCAAATTGAATTGAACTAATCAACTTTTGAAATTGGCAAAAAAAAATGATCATGTTCCTCCATTCAGTCATAGCATAGGCGGCCCGTAGAGACCAAGAATCATCTAAGAAAAAGAAAGAAATATTTTTTCTCCAAAAAAATATTATTCTGAATAATAACTAGCTTTTACTCGTAGGCAACCATTGCTGAGAAAGGAGAAGGATTACTTCTTTATGCTAAGAGGCTAGGAAAAAAAATTGAGAATGGCTTCCAGACATCAAAATCCACAAATCTTGGATTAGGGAAAACTACGAACCAGATGTTTCTGAAATACTAAGGCTGAGTTGCACCAATGTCGTTGTTAACTAATCCAAGATTAAACATAGGTCTTTATTCGCTTTAATTCGAAATTAACTTTAATCGATGTTGGTGCAACTCAGCCTAAGGCTGGGTTTCTCAGTCCTAGTTTAATCTTAAACTCCTGGTTATTCTCATAGTGTCAATTATAAAAACAATTGTTCCTATAGAAATAAGTAACCCGTCACATTGAAATTTAATGACACTATATGACAGCTCCAATAATTTAGTACTTTGACAGATCGAAAGCCAATTTACAATACAAAAAAGAATGGGTCGGCTCTTTTGATCGCAAGTTTACATATATCAATATAATTTTCACATTTTATCCTTTACTTTTGGTAATGGCGATAATAAAGCTCCGAAACGTGGAGTTTATACATCAAGGAACCCATAATGCAGATACACAAATTTCTTTTGTTCTTGAAAAGATTTCAATAAAACTTTAAATTTACGTCCCAGTCAAAAATTTATATTTTTAGCAACGAGTTAAGAATAACAGGAGGGAGTCATACTAACAGTAGTTTCTTGTCCAAACTGGTCACTGAATATGGTCGCAGTATAGTATGTCAGAGATGCATATTATAGCTACTATATACAAGACAGCTGGCTCGTCGTCCCTTTTGGATCTCAATGTGAGCCCAATGAGAAGTTATATAAGTGTATTCTTTTCATGATGAAAAGAAATTACTTGCCTAAAATTTTTGAAACCATTTCGTGAATGAGTATGAACAGTTAGGAGCTGCACATCCGGTCACATTTTAACAAATATGTTAATCACATACACATACACAGCACCAATTGACTGAGATCCAAAATGGACGACGAGCCAGCTATGATAATCAAATATCTGTAATGCATACAAGCGTTTTACAAAATTCTATTTACAAAACGTCCACCAGTCAACAGTTTATCATTGTTTATAACACACTTACTACATTAAATATCACTAAATAAGATTCGAGAAATGTCAATTGTATTCTACATACTCGAGTTCTGTGACTAAGGCCCAGTTTTACTATCGTGGAATAAGCTCTATTTCCCGAATAATAACTATTCCCCGAATATCCTTTAACATTCTTCCATATCTACGTCACGTCAATCCAAGGATAGTGTTACATTCTGGATATCCGACGATTGTAAAGGAGCTTATTTACATTGCGCTGGCTGCGCCACTTTTTAACTGAAGTATGTAATAAGATATCAAGATAAGATAAGATATCGTTTGCATATATTACTACATAATTACAGTTGCGAAATAAATACAAAGATTCATACTACACTCAGATACAAGCACGAAATCCGGCAATTATTTTTCCATCTGTACTAGATGTCAACAAACAGCCAAATCGCCAAATCGCAGAAACTGAACTACCGCAAAGTGGTAACTTCTGTTGTTAGGTCAAATGTAATTGCATTCTTTCACTGCCGTATCTTCCCTCCCGGTAATTCTTAATTCGATGATTTTTAGTGACATATTAAAAATATGATACGACTTCCGATTTATTTGGAAATATTTTTGCAAAAGTAGGACATTTCTAGTCAACATAGTTATTATAAAAAATTTTGTGCAAATCGGTCCTGATTACAGCGGATTCCTCGAGCAGGCTCTGTACAGCTGTTTCAGGCCTAGTTGGGCCATGGCCAACTCCATTAACATTCACTGACGTGTATGTATGGCCGTTTCAATTTGACTTTTAAAAATTTGACGGGTACTCCACACAGCGCCTCTTGTGAGTTTTTAAGTAATTGCAGTTGCCATTACGTTACTGTCAGTAGTTCTGTAGTATCTTTAATAGAGAGCGCTGAGGGGAGTACTCCACGGCATGCTTTCCGGAACCGAATTTTAGGCGAATTGACACGGCCATACATACACGTCAGTGAATGTTAATGTTGCTGGCCATGGGTTGGGCAATGTCAGGTCAAAAAGCGATCGAAAGATGTCGCTACTTAAAATGTTTATAGTTATTATAGTTCGTTTGCAGTAATGCAATCCAAATCATTCCAGAAATATTTTTAAATGGACCAATTCGAAAAGTGTTATTTGATGTTAACAATATTATTGTGTTTCTTTCGTCGCTGTGTCCATAAAATACATCAAGTTTTCAATTGAAGGAAAGCTCATCAAGTAGTCCTTGAGTTTTTCAAATAAAAATTGTACAATTTCGCACTCTTGATTTGTTCGATTACTTCTTTATGCTAAGAGGCTAGGAAAAAAAATTGAGAATGGCTTCCAGACATCAAAATCCACAAATCTTGGATTAGGGAAAACTACGAACCAGATGTTTCTGAAATACTAAGGCTGAGTTGCACCAATGTCGTTGTTAACTAATCCAAGATTAAACATAGGTCTTTATTCGCTTTAATTCGAAATTAACTTTAATCGATGTTGGTGCAACTCAGCCTAAGGCTGGGTTTCTCAGTCCTAGTTTAATCTTAAACTCCTGGTTATTCTCATAGTGTCAATTATAAAAACAATTGTTCCTATAGAAATAAGTAACCCGTCACATTGAAATTTAATGACACTATATGACAGCTCAATAATTTAGTACTTTGACAGATCGAAAGCCAATTTACAATACAAAAAAGAATGGGTCAGCTCTTTGATCGCAAGTTTACATATATCAATATAATTTTCACATTTTATCCTTTACTTTTGGTAATGGCGATAATAAAGCTCCGAAATGTGGAGTTTACATCAAGGAACCCATAATGTAGATACATACATTTCTTTTGTTCTTGAAAAGATTTCAATAAAACTTTAAATTTACGTTGCAGTCGAAAATTTATATTTTTAGCAACGAGTTAAGAATAACAGGAGGGAGTCATACTAACAGTAGTTTCTTGTCCAAACTGGTCACTGAATATGGTCGCAGTATAGTATGTCAGAGATGCATATTATAGCTACTATATACAAGACAGCTGGCTCGTCGTCCCTTTTGGATCTCAATGTGAGCCCAATGAGAAGTTATATAAGTGTATTCTTTTCATGATGAAAAGAAATTACTTGCCTAAAATTTTTGAAACCATTTCGTGAATGATATGAACAGTTAGGAGCTGCACATCCGGTCACATTTTAACAAATATGTTAATCACATACACATACACAGCACCAATTGACTGAGATCCAAAATGGACGACGAGCCAGCTATGATAATCAAATATCTGTAATGCATACAAGCGTTTTACAAAATTCTATTTACAAAACGTCCACCAGTCAACAGTTTATCATTGTTTATAACACACTTACTACATTAAATATCACTAAATAAGATTCGAGAAATGTCAATTGTATTCTACATACTCGAGTTCTGTGACTAAGGCCCAGTTTTACTATCGTGGAATAAGCTCTATTTCCCGAATAATAACTATTCCCCGAATATCCTTTAACATTCTTCCATATCTACGTCACGTCAATCCAAGGATAGTGTTACATTCTGGATATCCGACGATTGTAAAGGAGCTTATTTACATTGCGCTGGCTGCGCCACTTTTTAACTGAAGTATGTAATAAGATATCAAGATAAGATAAGATATCGTTTGCATATATTACTACATAATTACAGTTGCGAAATAAATACAAAGATTCATACTACACTCAGATACAAGCACGAAATCCGGCAATTATTTTTCCATCTGTACTAGATGTCAACAAACAGCCAAATCGCCAAATCGCAGAAACTGAACTACCGCAAAGTGGTAACTTCTGTTGTTAGGTCAAATGTAATTGCATTCTTTCACTGCCGTATCTTCCCTCCCGGTAATTCTTAATTCGATGATTTTTAGTGACATATTAAAAATATGATACGACTTCCGATTTATTTGGAAATATTTTTGCAAAAGTAGGACATTTCTAGTCAACATAGTTATTATAAAAAATTTTGTGCAAATCGGTCCTGATTACAGCGGATTCCTCGAGCAGGCTCTGTACAGCTGTTTCAGGCCTAGTTGGGCCATGGCCAACTCCATTAACATTCACTGACGTGTATGTATGGCCGTTTCAATTTGACTTTTAAAAATTTGACGGGTACTCCACACAGCGCCTCTTGTGAGTTTTGGCAATTGCAGTTGCCATTACGTTACTGTCAGTAGTTCTGTAGTATCTTTAATAGAGAGCGCTGAGGGGAGTACTCCACGGCATGCTTTCCGGAACCGAATTTTAGGCGAATTGACACGGCCATACATACACGTCAGTGAATGTTAATGTTGCTGGCCATGGGTTGGGCAATGTCAGGTCAAAAAGCGATCGAAAGATGTCGCTACTTAAAATGTTTATAGTTATTATAGTTCGTTTGCAGTAATGCAATCCAAATCATTCCAGAAATATTTTTAAATGGACCAATTCGAAAAGTGTTATTTGATGTTAACAATATTATTGTGTTTCTTTCGTCGCTGTGTCCATAAAATACATCAAGTTTTCAATTGAAGGAAAGCTCATCAAGTAGTCCTTGAGTTTTTCAAATAAAAATTGTACAATTTCGCACTCTTGATTTGTTCGATGTACTCGATTTTTTGCAATTAACTGTACTTAAGGATAACAAAAATTTTATCTATTGATTAAATTTGTGTCGCTCAAGTTATCTCGGTCTCCTGCTCCTCGAGGGGGTTAAAAATTGCACCAATGTGAAACGTCTACTTAAAACCCAATTAGCTAACATCGTGTGTGTGGTTCCCATTAGACGTCTTATAATTACCACTTACGACTATCAACATTAATTTGCGCAAACAAAAAACCAAATATTTGATCAAAGAAATGAGTAGGTATATTTCTTTTGATAGAGTTAATGGAAAAGTGCATTTTATCCTTGATACCTTCGCTACGATAAAACCCGTTTCTCAGATGGTACATACCAACAAGTGTTCAAACTTTACGTGAGTTGTTTGCCAACTTTCTCAGAATGGGATAAGAATATAGAATGGAAGAAATAATTTTTTTATACGGCCTTGTTTCTGATCAACACATACTTTCTGAATCCCTTCAACATTAACAGTCAACTAAAATTGATGGGTATCACGGAGATTTTTTTTTTAATCGTTTGCGGTTTTGTAAGCACCGTTTAATTCCGTGAGTAAATTATTAATCAAGAACGAATTTCTTTCTCAAGTTAAACCCACTCAACGCCTAATGTCGCCGCGAAAAATGTCGCAAGCATTCGCGTCCAAGGATAACAACTATTGCCCTCGTAATCAGATTTACCGTCCGATTCTGTGCGCGGGTATTGTCACAGCTGTTACTATCTCGTTTCGGTTTCTATTTCTTCTTATAGCAAACCAACGGCTGCCCTCTCGCAGTCTCAAATTAATTAAAATCAAAAATCGCCCCGACGGAAATTGAAACGTAAGAAGACTGCACCCAAGTTTAATTAAAAAAAGAATTCATTTCGAATTCCGGTTGTGTTGGCTCGGTGCAAATTAGTGGTTCATGTAACTTATACATACATGTAAAGTGCATACGTATAAGTAAATGTATATCTTAAATAATAAGTGAAATCGAAAGCGTTGACCTCTAGAACCAACCGAATCGGGGTCATACATTTGCTCGACGGCAACTTTCATTTTCAAATTGTGACCATCCTAGTTGCTGACTGACTGACTGGATGCCTCGAATTTTTTAAGACTCTTTGAATTCACGAGCAACTAATTAGTGAAATGAAAACCGGGACGGACAAGAAATTAAAAAAAAAAGTAAATAAGTAATGATATACCCGCATACCGTCACGAAGATGGTTTCTCCTGCTCGCTCACCTCATAGGCCGTGATGCTCGCCGCAACAATTCAAAACTCCGGTCATGTTCAGGAGGCAAAAACCTGAAACAGAGAAGCAGTGTCGGCTGTACTGAAACGCAGGCACACATGCACATACGCGCGAGAAGGAGCTGGCCACCAAACTGGTTTATGCTAAAGCGGACGACTTAAATTATTCAAACATTTCCTGCAAGCGAGCCTGTCCGAAACACTCGCCTTTGTATTTCTTTAAAAAGCCTCCGGTACTACTTTCAATTTGAAGGAACGCGAACTGATTTTAATAAACTTAATATACACACTTCAGGGCATTTAAGAATCAATTTTCAAACTAACATAAATCGTTATTTAAAACTATTTAATGAGGATATATCAAACGTATTTTGGTCTTTGAAGTTGCTTTGGCTTCCTTCATACCTAAACCTCTTCTGATCTTCTGGTGTTCCTCTTTTCTTTTCTTCAGTAGAGTGTCCTTTAGGTCTTTCATCTTCAATAACCATTTCAATCCTCTCCGTATTGCTTCAGATTTTTGATCCTCCTTCGAATTTCGCAATTGAAAATTATTTAATGAAGATGAGTTCAATGCTTCCTGCAGACGTATCAAATGTATTTTGGTGTTTGAAGTTGTTTTAGCTTCGCTTCATACCCCTTTGCTGTTCCTCTTTTCCTATTTTCATTAACTAGAATGTCTTCTTAGGCTGTCGACTATCTTTTACTCTGAATAAACATTTAAATCCTTTCCATGTCATTTCAGTTCTTTCATCCTTCTTCGATTTTTATTTCTTCCACTATGTTTGATATTTATGCATTTCGTCTCACTAATCACATAATCCATCTCCGTACCCCAGCAAGGAATGAATGGGCCTGTGTGCAAGCGGATTTAATACACTCTTGTCAATTGAACTTTCAAATGTTCTTTTGAAGGCGTCCACGATCGTACATGTTAGCTGTGCTAAACGCATAACCTTCCTAATAATGGCTATAGATAATATTTACATAAAGTTTTTAGGCGTCGCGGAAAATTCACTGTTTGAAATGAAATTATCTTTTTTTTATTTATTTAAATGTATGAGAACCAATTCAGAATGAATATCTTATAATGGATGACAAAACGTACGTAAAAATTCACTTCTAACAGATCCCTGGACAATCTGGACATATTTTTCACTTGTAAATACAAAATACAAATTTGAAGTCGAAGATAAGAGAGAAAATGAAACTTGAAATTCTTACGATAAATACTGAAAAAATTAATGCGTGAAATAAAACGAAATCAGAAATTTTGGATATCGACAAGAATACTGTTAATTGTAATATACAGGGTGTTCTTTTACTGAATGCAAATATTTAATCCTGTAATACATCACCATAAATGGCAACGATTGAACTCATATGTCCTTAACAAATTTTTTATACATTTCGAGAAAATCGCAGTTGAAAATCGAGCAAGAATTAATCGCACGTCTATGTCTTTGAGGTAGGCCAAGAAAAGGAAATTTTATTGCGACTGCAGAAAGCACCTGTTGGAACAAAAAACAGAACTGCAATCGAGCAGTGAACCAGTGAGCTTTGCCGAGACTTTGAAAAAAATTCTTTAATCGGATCAAATAGATACAAAAACAGATCTGACGTACTTGTCATTTCCATTTCATATTAAATTTTCGATTCTTGTTTTGAATTATCAATAATAAAAACATGTTAACTCTTCCTCAAAAAGTGTACCTAATGCCTTGATTTAAAAAATCAAAAGTGTGATTAAAATAAATTCAAGAACAAGCAGGGATTAAATGCTAAACGGCGTTTTGATATCTAAAAATTTCTGATCATTTATACCCCTTGTATCACCTATCCGTGGACACACTGTATATATAAGTGTTAGCTAAACGCCGTGTTAGTGTTTCAAGTTTTCGCAATTTGCGGCTTTATAGATAATTGTTTCTTTTATAAGGTCAAATGCTTTCGTGCACACCCCTTATCTTAATTTTAGAAATTTGGACCCAGTTTTCTTTATTTAATGAGAATTTTTTTTCTAATTTTTCCGCTTTAGCACAATTCTCATATTATTTACTCATTTTATTTCTTGTCTAAAATCAAATTTTATTTTTATGTTTTCGTTTCTGATGCGCTCCATATTTTATCTTAAATTTACGACAGTAGTGCAGAAAGTACATTTTTATTATTTTTTGTTCTAGAAATACTTTTTTCACTTTCACTTTACACACTTTTTCAAAATTTAACCTCACTTAAAAAAATACATTTTTTTTAGTTTGATTTTCACAAAACATTTTAGGCTATAATTCTCTTCCCAGTTTTGTTTATTTCTCGATCGCCTTTTGTTTCACTTTACGCCAAAAATTGCACAATTGTCGAATGTTTTAAAATATGTACATTATAATATTAGAAAATCGAACCAGTTTTGTTTATTTAATGATCATTTTTTATTTTTAATGTTATTTTTTTTTTAATTTGATAAATTTTCTTTATTTCCCCATCTTCTTTTGTTTTATTTTACGTCAAAAATTGCACACTTCTCAAATGTCTTCAAGTTCTATCTTAATTTTACAAAGTCCAACCAGTTTTGTTTATTTGAGGGGATTTTTTTTTATTAATACATATTTATTTATATGTAGGGATTACTATTACTTTTCTAAATTTTATCAATTTTCTTGATTCATTTATCGATCGTCTTTTGTTTTACTTTACGTCAAATATTGCCAAATGCCAAATTGTGTTGCCAACTCAGTTAAACAGCGTTCACAATGACTTAACGTAACAAAATTAACCTCTAAATACAGGTTTGAAGCGTTTTGTTTTAATGTAAATACTTAAAATCCTAAACTGAAACTTATAGCGTTTTTCACTGGGACAAAATAGTGCACTGAGTGCGCACTCAGAATATCTCCATCCCGTTTCATTACATGAGGTTAAAATAAGATGAGAATATTCTGATTGCGCACTCAGTGCACAATTTAGTCCCAGTCAAAAAGGCTATAATTAATGTATTTAATTATGAACAGTAAATCATTTAAATTTAGAATTACTTCGTTTACATTAACAAACAGTGCATTCAAATTATTAATTTATGTTACGTTAAGTGATTGTGAACGGAGTATTAAAATATACATATCTTAATTTTAGCAAGTGGTCCCAGTTTTGTTTATTTAATTTATGATGTTATTTTTTTTTAATTTATAAATTTTCTTTATTTATTTGTCGATCGCCTTTTGTTTTATTTTAAGTCAAGAACTGCACGATTGTCAAATGTCTTAAAATATATGCATCTTCAGTTTAGAAGTTTGGACCCAGTTTTCTTCATTCAAAAAGAAATTTTTATTTATTTTTTAATCATAATTTTTAAAAATGGAAATCGCTTGATTAAAATCAAGTGATTTAAATCACCTCAACCCTGGTATGAATAGATAATGTCTTACATTAATATTTACATCTGTTGGCAACGTCAATATACACGCTTGTATTCTATCGACTGTAATGTAATAAATGAATATGATTTTGGGCCACAAAAAGCATTTGGCTTTTTCGAAATCTGAAATAAGCGTCGGAGAATGTCAATGGCAGTATTTGTTAAATTGTGGTCCTCAATCTGCGACCGTTAGGAATATTTATAACGCGTGATCAATATATTTGCTTTTCAAAATTCAAATGGTAACAATATAGGTAGGTATGAAGTTGTGATGTTGCCTTAAATTGTGCTTTCAAATTCCACCACAAATAACAAGCTCATTGAAAAAAAAATTAAAGAATAAGTCATTTGATGCACAGTGAAAACTTTTGTTATTTGGGAAAACAGACAATGTTACTTAAAACATCCTGTTGATCATCATCAACACCGTGCGTGTTGAACCAAAAAAAAAAAAAACAACAATAATATGTTATTATTGTAACTCGTTTCACTTTAATGAAACTGTTGTTATGTCATTGAACAGAGACGGACTACCCCGTGTTTATGGCAAAAGCGTGGCGAATTCGCAGGGATAAATATAAATTTCACGGCGTCAGTCACGCGAACGACGACGGCCATATTAAGCTGTCGCCTGCATCTAGATGCAATTAAACCGTGTGTGCTCGCTTGTTTATAATTCCGAGCCATCGTTCACGTACATTCTTGTATATGACGAACAATTACACGGCCGCCGTGCCTGCGCTTGTTGTTCGTCATGCATGGCACGCCAGGTCTGCGAGATGACTGACAACGACGATGAGGCATGATTTCGTGAATGAATTTCAAGCTTTATTATTCATTTTGTTAACGTGTTTTTTTAATCTACGCGAACGTTACAAAAGTTAAGTTGAAAATTATACTGAAGTGAACATGAAAAAGAATGGAAATATAATTACAAAATCACCCTCGTATTCACTCTCCCAAAAATAAAAATAAAAAATTGCAGTAAAATTTTTTTAGCGATAAATTACCGTGTGTAATTCTTTATTAAAATAAAGCGTATTTTGATTTTGAAAGAAACCGATAATTAAAAATGCAAATTTCAACACTTCAACACTTGAACTATCATAATCAACTGGTCCTGTGAACAGATGTACACTACACACAGCATCTCCGCAATCTTTCCGAAATTTCTTCGTTTAGTTTGAAGGTAATAAAGAATCATAAATTAAGGGACGACGAGTCCGGCGTGCTTTTTATTCTAATTTAGAACGTGACCTCAATTGAATTACATAATTTTCTAATTTATTGTTGGGTACGATTCATGATTACTGCTCTGTTTTAAATTAAGGAAATAAATTAATATTATTATGTAAGAATCGTTTTGTGAAAAATTTGCATTTCTATTACTTCAGTATTAATTTTAAAAAATAGCTAGAAATAGCCGTATTCCGAAAGTAATAAATGACCTGCCTCAACGTTTATTTAAATCTAAGTCAGTGCATTTCAAACGTCTTATGGTATATTTTTCAAATCAGCGCTTCTCAAACGTTTTATGGAAAAATATTTCCGGAGTTATTATTGACATTTTTCTCAAAAGTATGTCATCACCTCGCTTCTTTTCTTGTGTGTTAATAATGGTTACAATATGTGAAACTTAATTGATTACCCTCTGTATTATTCACTTTATGTGTATGGGAAAGGATATATTAATAGAAGCGAAGAATATTAAGAAGATGTTGATTTAGTTAGGATATATGAAAATTTGAATTTAATTACTTTGGTTTCACATAAACTTTGTTGAATTTCTAAGAAAGTAATTTTATAGTAATTAAAGGTATGATTCTACAGTGACGAAAGATTATTCATTTCAGTTTTTAATTAATACTCAGAACTGTAAAATTGATTATAACAAAAATCCTTTTTGTGTTATAAAGAATGTCCCAATAGACATTGGGATTAGACGCCGGGTTGGGTTTTTAAATTAAACACATTATTTATTCGAAAAGTAATAATATTTATATTTTTTTGTAAAGTACAAATGTTGCGATGCCATACTTTACATACATACACTTTTCAAATAAGTAATATGTGTTCAATCTAAAAACTAAATGCGACGCTCGTATTGGGACAGGCTTTTTGTTATTTTATATAATATTTATAATTTATTATTGGATTGTTATTAGAAATATTTATTAGAAACGTAAAAGCACTAATAATTAAACTTTTAATAAAAAAGTTCAAGTTACAAAGTTACAAACAGGAATGAATGACTTAGAAAAATAAAAAAGAATTGTAAATTGTAAAAATATTTAAAAAATAAAATCCTGCGCTTTTGTTGGGACACTTTTATTACCAAAGTCTAGTGAAATTAAAACGCCCTTCGATTTGTTTGTATGTACAATAAAATGGTGGATTAATGTCGTATGAATACACCTACTATGTTTATTAATAAATTCGGTACGTTTACCGTAAAAGGTTATTTTAAGAAGTCTTAATTTTGAAAGTTGCTTCGAAGGTAATTCAGTTTTCAGCAAAAGCTACAGGCACTCCCTCAACAAATATTTGTGGGTATGTAAAAAAAATTGTGCAATTACTCTAGGTCAATTTTTAATGACGAATTCTTATTGCTTGAAAATATGTTAACAGATTCATAACAACACTATTGCTAATAGAAAACCTACAACTGTATTTTTATTATCTCTAAAATAAATCGAAAGCAGATTATTAGTTTTTTCTTCCCAGAATTGGTTTCATAGTTACAATCAAATTGATTATTTTACGTTTTTGAAAATTAAATAAGAAATTGAATTTAGGCAGCTTTCTGCCTTGTGGTAAACAGTACAATTCGCGCTTTATTAAACTTCACTGTCGTAAATTGTTTATTCTTTAGCTACACTTTGTTAAAACTATTTTATGTTAGTTTAAGTAAGGCCTGATTTTACAATCGTCGGAGAAGCATTATTCTTAGAAAAACGTGACGTAGATATGGAAGAACATTAAAGGATATTCGGCGAACAGTTATTCCGTTCTCATTCCGCGATTGTAAAACTGGGCCTTAAAGTACTTTCTTATCCGTCGATGACAATATAATACATTTCAGCGGACATCTGAAGAAAGCTATTAACAAGTAGCGAAACGATCGCAGTAATTTAAAAAGAGAATTAATTCCATAGCTGACTTTAGTTTTTTTTTTCTTTTTCGAAATATATTTATGATTTTTATTTCAAATGTTTATTCTTCTCCTAAACTCAATTTTTTCGGTTTACTTTTAAAGCACAAGAACCTTGCAGCTGTGCTTCTTTTGCGTCCATTGTCTATTTTTGGCTGTGTTTCTAATTTACCCTAAATTTTAAATTAGTCTACTTTTGTTTTTTTTATTTTTTCTTATGATTTTTCCTTCGATTTTTTTTTTCATTTCTTTTTTTTCCTTTTTGGGTGATGTTTATTTTTTGCCTTGCTATTTTTTTTACGTATTGTATGTCCATCTTTTTACTGCACCTGTTATTTAGTTTCGTTTTGTTCTATGTCAAAATTTAATATTATGGAGTAAGCTGAACAGTTACTTGGAATAATAATTTACTTCTTTAGTTAATCGTTTAGATAGAGTTGAACAAATTTATTAAAATTCTGAATATACGTACTGTCAATGTTTAAATTCTTAATATTCTTCAAAGCATTAATGGAATTAATATTAAAAATTATAACGATAATAATAACATAAAAGGTAATTAATGGCTTAACTGGCAAGGAAAAGTAACTGTCGACGTACGTTTCGGTCTTATTAGACCTCATAAACCTTTCCGTTATGATAATAATAACGCTACATTAAAAAAATATGCAGACTCAGAAGAACTTCATTCATCTCGTCTGTTTGTTTCTCTTAAAATTTAAATTATAAAATGTAAGAGCGAAATATGTGATGTGATAACTATGCCAGCAACTGTGCAATTCATTATACAGAGTGTTTCAGGATTAAACAACGAAAATTAAAATTCGAATTCAAGACATAGAAATAAACAAAAACTGCTATCTGGAGCTTTGACAGAAAACGGTCCGAGTTACAACCCTCCAAAAATGGAGGCTAAAATTAGATTTCTAATTTTTTCCTCAAATTTAGGGAGTTAAAAAAATTTAAGATAGGGTTATTTACTATTAATGTGGAAGAAGCCTTCTAAAAATACAGTGCTTCAATTTCTTTTTATTTACTATTGTTATTGATTCTTGTTTTGCTCCACTGATTGTTTAATGTTATTTTTTCTTTCAGATTAATGTATTCTTAGATTGTTATTTATTAATAGTTTATAAATATCTGAGATTTTTCCATTTTCTGGAATATACTTTCACATTACTTTAAAAATTCTAATTTTGGTAGGTTCCAAATTGCACTTATTCTCCGTACCGCTTTGATTATTCCGATTAGGTGCTGTGTTTATTCTTGTGTATACCTCTGCCTTTTTCCATTATTTCTCTAAATGCTGAACTTAAATTTATTTTTCTGTTTTGTTTCCGTCCTAAATCTTTTTTGGATATTTTGTCTATCGTTTCTATTGCACATGGCTGAATACATGACGATAAGGAAAGACATTAATAATATTAACACACATGGTTCCGCTTTATGTTATCATTGTGTCTGCCTGTAGTTATTTGGCTTCAAGAAACTGGTTGATAACTTTTTTTGGTATGTATTTCATATAATATGTATTCTTAGAATTGTCCAAAGTTCACCCGCTCTTTTCAAAATCGATAAAATTGACATTAATATATATTTTTTTGTTATTCGTTGATTTGCTTTAGTATGTGAATTGATGGCCAAATAGATCGTTACAACTCAAAGGACAGGAAACCTTTAGTAGCAATATGAGGGAAAGATAGCCGTCATTTCTATTGCAGGTCGTCAATAAGGGCGAGGTTAGTATACGAAGGTAACGATTTTAATGTTCACCACTGTATAGTTGCGGAATTTAAAAAAAAAGCTTACAAGTATTTAGACTATACTTTGCAATTTCAGAGTACTGTCAATCGATCTCTGTCTAATTGACATACATGCGGAAAATTAAGTTGTGTAAAATGACACAATGCATAATTCTAGTTTCAGTTTTAGGAGTCAATAAGACCACCCTTCTTCAGTTAATGTAATCATTTGCATTTATTTCGGTAACATTTAATGTCGGTCTGTCATTTTGACATTTATTTTGACTTAAATGAAAACAATTTCAAACAAAACCCAGCTCACAGCGCCAGCGAGATATTTTTAAATTCCGGAACTGTACATATGTGATGTATAGTCGTGGACAATTAAAAGAAAACGTTGGGAAATTTGCTTAGTACTAAAGATAACATAGAATTTGGTCTAGTTTTATTGCTTCTTGTTCTCTTTTAATTGTTCACGACTTTACATATTGTGGAATATTTTGCTTCTTTGTAGTTTTCCAATCTATTTTTAATTTGGGTATACCTTGCCATGTTTTCGTCAATAGATGTCATACGTAGAAGCATTGCACTTGCTAAGATCTCATTTCTTTGTACTTTACTTTCCTTCTCCTTCTTCACATCGTATCTTATTAAATAATTTGTGTGAGGTTTCTACTTTTTATTCAGCTTTCAGTGGACACTAGCATTGAATCTTAGATCATTTCCTTGTACATATTTCTGACATTCCAGTATCTAATCTTTAATTAACCTGCTTCTTTAGAGAGGTTATGTTCTCCATGTGGCGGTTGCAGGGCAAGAATGAAAGAAAAACGATGGAGTCGCTCTACATCAAAATTTTATTGTGTGGCACGACCGGTTTCGCTAAAAACTTAGCATTTTCAAGCGTCTAATTAGAGCATGCGAGTGGGCAGAAGCAGGAGCACTGCTTCTTTAGTGTTCGTCCTAGATTTCTTTTTCCTTCTTCCTATAACATAATTATCATCTTCTTTAATTTTTAAATACGTTACCTTAAAATTCACTTCTGAGTCGAAAAATAAATTCCTTGTGCATATTTCTTAAACATTTACGACAAAGTCGAAGTATGTAGCTATCGCAAAATGTGTAATTCACGAAAAATTTCGAGCTCGAAAGTTTCTTCCGCTGGAAAAGCGAATTTGTCAGGCACTTGCCCCAGGTTATATCCAATTTTTCAGCTTGACTTGAGTCCCTTATCGCACAGCCCCGCCGTTCGCTAAAGTCGATATTAATACAATATTGTGATATTCGAGAATCGAGGGCCTCACGTATTCATGTTTACAAATTTTTCAAAGTTATTATTATTATAACAGTATGATACCAAATCGCTTGAATAAGCAAATCTTGTAATTTCATTAAAATTCTTAAGTGATTGTAAATGTAAAGTAAAGAAGAGCTTTAATAATTTTGATTTAATTAAGAGTTGGGGTGACGGGGGAATTATTTTGAAAAATATAAAGTGTACTCTCTCAACAATTTTATGCAGTTTCGTATGAGGGAAAACCACAAAAATGATGTAACTACATACATATATCATTCCTGTCATTAACAAAAATTATAATTTATTCATTTAAAATAAAAATGGAAATGGCTTTTATTGCCCCAAGTTGGGGTAATAAGAACCAAGAAAGAAGTATCAAACCGACTGCTGTCTAAGGCCCGGTTTATTCATCTCTGAGTAAGTGACCAGTAAAATACTTGATCATTAAAGATAGGGCAACGCATTGTGCTAATCCATCAAGTTATAACTTGGCACTTACTCAGAGATGAATAAACCGGGCCTAAATAAACTTGTTTTAACAAATAACTGCTACAGCTAATAAAATAAATAATACACTTTTCTTTCATAATACAACATAAAATGTAATACTGAGAAAAATATGAAAACAATAATAAAATTACTTTAACATGCTTGTTGAAGTATTAGATGCAGAAATAACATACCCAACTAGTTTACAATGTCGTTCTTTTACGAGTCCTCGGCATCTTCAATAACAAAACATACTTTATAATATCATGAATAATAAGAGTCACCTGTGAGTAATAACAACTTGGCCCTCATTACCCCAGATAGCATTAATATTTAAGGTATGAAAATTAGAAAAAAAATATAGTTAAATGAGAAACCAATTATTAGAAACATAAAATATATTAACAACCAAGTAATATGAAACTACTTAGTTTCTCGATTAAAAATTACAACACAAGTCTTAATTTGAAACAAGTGCTCACTGTTATTACTACGCATGTTTTTTTACGATAAATGGATATTCCATGCGTCCTGGGGGGAGAGGGGTACTGCTTCGCCAAATTTCAATTTTTTTCGTTTGTTACTTATACCTAAACCGAGCTGGCTCATATTGCCCACAGGCTCTCATTACCCCACGCCACACTCCCCTACCTCTTTCGTTCTAAAATAAGATGATGACAAACGTCAACGTTTTCTCGAATTGGCAGAAAACGTGTTTTTCGAGTCATATGTTTGTCCTAAGAGTTCCTATAATTTCTTGAATTTCTTATTTTAAAGTTCGCGTTCCTTGTTTTAAAAATGCATGTCCATGTCCACATTAATTATGATAATAATAAGTCTGTAATGATTAACTTCATTTTTGCTTTATTATAAACGGATATATTTTATAAACGACTTTATGCTATAATTAGTTTTTTCTCAGATGCGGCTTTTATAAGGTTAAGTGGGTGAACGTATAAATCCAGTTTCTCGTGTTATTTTTGTTGTTGTTAACTCGGAGCGTGTAGAAAGGATGAATTAAATTAAATTGAAATTCTTAACTTATTTATAACTATCTTGGAATCATGAAGATATTTACATCGGAGTCCTTCGATTGGTATTATACACGAAGCGAAAGTGTGCTACACGAAAACTACAGGAACGGAATTTAAATCTTTGTGTATTATACGATTTATTAAGAATTCTATGAATTTTACACATAAACATAAAACGTCCTTTACACTTTTTAGCAAAAATAAGTATGCTGCGATCAAATATTAATACGAAAATGAAAAAAAAATATATATCCGAATATACTATATGAATATATCGGTACCCCAATGTTTGAAAATTAAGTATCGCATGGTTCTATTTGAAGACGATAAAAAATTCAGTCAAAATTTAGAAAAAAATCGATCAAGAGAGCTTTAGTAAAATGTATAAGAATGAAAAAAATTAAAAGAGCAAAATGAACGTTAATGTAACAGTAGACTAATTTGATTTAAAGAAAAAACGAAAGAAATTGCAATTGAAAATATGAACTACCAGGTAGTGAATAGAAAATAAAAATAGCAAAGGATATACGATAATTTCTTGAAAAATAAAAATAAAAAATAGTAATGTAATAAAGTTTATTCAATTTGATTTGATAGTCGCTTTCTTGTTGTTTGTTGTTTTCCTTTGCTATTGCAATTCCAGATTCAAATTTTTACCGCCTCCTTTCACCACAGATTTAACTATAAATACCTTCCTAATTATAATTATTTTTAAATTAAACTTTCTTCATTTAATCGATGTGCTTTCATTGGCCTCGAATTCTGAACATCCTTATTGCGTACTTCCGAACTAGTACAAAGCCAAAATCTACTTTAAATTATCCTAATATATTCATTTCTTCTTCGTTTTTTCTCCTATATAAAATTGATCAGCTGTCTCTCATAGTAACATATGGGGTGCTGAGAATCATGACTTACACCACTAAAAGATCTCCACCTCAAACTATGAGGTAACTACAACTTCTTGGGGTAATTATTTTATTATATCAAGAAGAAAATATACACAAGTAACATTCAGAAAAAAGAATAAATAAACGAGACTAAACGTTTCGCTGTACGTTGAGAAATTCAAATTGGAAAAACTACTAAAGTGACACTTCGATTACGGAGCATTTGAAAGTTCTTTACCTTTTCGAAATATAATTTATTATCTTGATTTTATTTCATACTATTTTTACTCTATCAAACCTCTGTTCTTGAGTGTTCTTTCTGATTTTCCTTAACAATCAGTTCGACTTCAGTATGCTCTTTAGTTGTTGTTCTTCTTGAAATGTTTGTACCTTTGAAGACTAAACCGTACAGTCAGAATTAAAAATAAAGTCTCCCCAATAAAATGTAAATGCGTGGCCTTCTCCATTCTGATCACCATAACAAGCAGGCGGCCAAGCAAGAATTCGATGCGCTTGTCCACCTACTCGTTATAGCGGTTAGGCCACAATGTAACTTTTTATTTAATTCTGACTATACTTTCTGCAAACGAATAATTAATATGAAAATAAATCAAATTCAAATTTAGCAGTGACATAAAACTTCTGGAATCTGTTCTGCAAACTCGTTTAATTGCCGCTTCATTTTCCCAAAAATTAAAAATAACGAGGCACGTAGGTACTCTCTGTTGCTGATTCATTTGCTTTTACCAAGAAACAAAAAGGCGAAGCTGCGCTTAATTAGAAGAAAAAAATGTGAGTCCAAGTAATCAAGGATTTAAATACACAATAAAATTAAAGTGAGCACTTGCGTTATTTGTAACGGTACAGTAACGGTTGAAATTAGAAAATAATTTTCGCTCGGGCAGTTTTTAATCCGTGAGATCCGCAGTGACAATCACCTTCTCGCCGTTCCTGTTGTAGGTACGTATATACAGCCTACCCGAATGTTGCGTTACACTCGAGCTTTCACTGGAAAGCAAACGAAAACGTTCACCTTTGCTCACACGCGTAAATATTCCCGTCGGCTTTTTAAACGCTCACAATGAATAATTCAGCACGCACACGAAAGGTATTTAAAGGTAGTTTCAATTTGCACGAATTTAACTTTAACGCGCGCAGGTTCATTTTACCATACATTTGCAAATGTCTCGGCATTTAACGGTAGAACTTTCTAAATCGTTTTTAAGTAAACATTTAAGCCGTGTACGTGTGTGTGTGTGTGTGTGTGTTTAAATTTAACTGTGATCTCAGAGTAAACCGCTAGATGCAACGCTCTCCGACTAGATTCAGTTTGTTGGCTGGCGACTGCGTCGGAGATATCAACGCTAGATAAAGCGAGTAACGCGTTGGAGCTATAGTTTTTCTCGCGTCTTTCTCGGACACACATGCCGATTATGTACTCTATCATTACCACTGTTTTATTACATTCCATTCTGTATGTCGTTACCTGCTGTAATAAGTATAGGAGTGAGCGCAATCTCGCTTTTGAATTAACTGGACAGCTGCGCGAATCAAATACATACATAAATGAAAAATCTCTGAATGTCGAACAGCTAAATCATCATTATAAAGTTGATAGATGTAATCAATTGTATTTAAAAAAAAGGACAAAGAGTTGTAAAATCGATCGAGAAAATTAACTTTTTTAATGGTTTTAAGTTCAAGTGTTATTTTAAAGACTGTAGAACACATAAAATGTAAAATAAATCCATGGTATGGATTTTTTCATTAGCTCCTTAACTATTGATTTATAAAGGAAAGTATCGACTCTAATGAGTTCTATATTAGTAAATTATTTTCACATACACAGGTTCCATAAGTGAGTTATCCACCAAACTTATACTTTTTAAGTGGAATTTACAAATTTGTAAATTATGTGTTTATGAATAAAACTCTTCCATATTTCAGCTCTTTCATCCAATTGCACAGCTGTAGATTGTGAATGCTTTGATTTAGAGCTATAGTTGCTGAATAAAAAAATTCGCAAATGTCGTAAGTCCACTTTTTGTCAAAATTGAAATTTTGACACCATAGATAATAATTCTTTTATTTTTTACATTAAACGATAAAAGTAATCTTGGACGGTTGCAAAAATTATTGTTCAATTGTTATTACGTTGTTATTTGACAGGTAAAGTTGTTATCAGTAATCTAGTTTTACTATCGCCTTTGTTTGAATAAAAATTCGTTAAGAAGGTTTGGGCCTTGCACAGTATGTGGAATCGTGGATACGCCGAACAAGACTTTGTATACAACAACATGGTGATAACTTCGAACATCTTTTGTAGTAGGCAATGCTGATTAAGTAGTAGATTACTAGAGTTTAAAACAAACTAACTGTTTAATGTAAAAAATAAAAGAATTATTATCTCGCTTATGACACGACTTTTACTAAGACGTTTTAAGGTGTGTCGACTTCTTCTGAGGTGTACTATCACCCCCTAAAAGGATACAGAGAAGACCGTTAACACCCTGTATATATAAATGATTTAACATCAATTAATGATTCCGTCCATTTTACAATATATGCTGATGATACCTCGATAATCTTATCAGATAATTCGCTCGCACAGGTTTCTCCCAAATGTAACAATTTTCTGCTGGAATTAAATACCTGGTTTTCAAGCAACAATCTATTTTTTAATAGTAAGAAAACCGATTTTATTGTTTTTCACAATCGTCAGCGTAATGTACCTAAGCTTAATATAAAGCCATCGTAATTTTCACGTTGAAACAATGACGTCATATCTGATATTATTTGAACTTGTTTGAAACATTTCTTGGGAGGATAGTTCGTGAAGAAAAACAAACGTGAGGGGTATGATTAAAAGATGCAATCGCCATCACCACACTAACACACACACACACATACTAGTCTAAAAGCAGTTCGATGGATGTACACCATTGCGGAGGATTTGCAGTTTTTTTGAAGGCACCTCTGAAGCCAGATTTCTCAGATCAGGAGCAAGTCCAATTTAGGCGATTTAACAACATGTATGGTTTTATTTGTTTGACAGTTGAAATCGGAATTACATGGCGATTCATTTAAGAACAAATGCGAATATCTAGGACAAATAATAAGAAAGTTATTTTTTATATCAAGTTTGGTTTCGCGTTTTCACAAAAAATGTTGATCCATATTCAAACAACCAGTCACTATTATTGCAAACAAAGAAATTGTTAATAAAGAATTGACCAGAAGTTATTGTAATTTATTTATGAGCATAAGAAATAATCCTCGAGCGTGCAAGGAACCCAAAAGCGTTCATAGATTTTATTAAGTTAAAGCAAAAGTAAAAGATTACGCCCAGAATCTGAAAGAATTTCATGTTATATACGAATATGTTAATGAAAAATAAACAAATTAATTTCTCAATAACGAATAACGTAGGAATATGTTATTGATTTCTTATTATACGAGTAGATAGTTAAAAAAACACTTATTATAGGTAGTTAAAAAAAACACACACATTTTAGATTTATTATATAAATGATTACCTTCATTTTGAGCCTACTTTTAAAGATATGTGTTAGAAAAGTTTACTTATTTTGCTTCTGACAATCTTCCATTCATTTTAAAATACTTAAACAGTGCTTTGATTAAAACAAAAAAAAATTAAACTGATGACCAGTTCATTTTTAAAATTGAATTGAATTTTAAAACCTTTTGGTTTGTTTAAAAATAATTTATCTGAAATAAAAGGTATTTTACTTTCACCTCTACTTGTGTTTCAATTATTATTAATTCGAGTATTAAGGTTTTTATCTCGTTTTGATGATGGTATAGTGTCAGCGAAAAAGCCGACGACTCATTTATGTAATTTTTGTAGAAGATTTAAAAAGGAGTTTCAAATCGAGCTCGGCTCTAAGAACCAGCAGATTCTATTCTGCCTCCAATGATTCAGCAGTCTCGTTACATGTTCTATTTTTAGACATAATACCAGATTTTTTTTTTGAGTAATTTCAGCAAGAAATCATGATTTAGCGTCCTTTACTGGTCACATTTTTAATTCGCTTTTTCCCAACCTGGTTTATTTCGTTTTAAAGTTGCGCCTTCATAAACTTCTAGTACATTTTTTTTTAATTTATACTTTATTTATGTTTCCAGCGAACCAGTTCTGAAGTATGTACGTACATTCAATAAATTAAGTACTGTCGTCTCTTTGTGGGCAAATAATCTTCTTGATTACAACCGGACTCGTCTTGTCTTCTTCGCACTTGCAGCTTTCCGATTTTTTGTTCTCGTTCGGTTTGATTTCGTACTGACCGACGGGTGGTAAGCTGATTTTCAGCCAGGGGATTTCCGTTTTGGACCCACACTTATCAGTGTCGGTGATGTATTCCGGCAGTACCAAAATGGTTCGGTCATCGGTCTGAATCGCTATGGTTTCACTCGCCAGCTCATCCATGTATCCCTCATAGTATCCTTCTTCTTCCTCAAAGAGGCAAGGAAGATTCGGCGTCGGATCGCGGTCGTCATTACCTCTTTCTTCTTTTACACTCCCCTTGCAACCACAGTTTACTCGGTGAGAAGCCAGTTCGATGGATTCACTGGAATTTTTTGGTTTACTAAAGGCTGACTTTTTTGAAAGTTATTTTTGTGATTTTGACATTTTGATTAATTTCTAATGAAATGAGTGGGCGTTGATTTTGTTCCTTATACGAGTAAACCCATTCATTAAAAATGTTCCTGAGACGTGAACGCATCTGTTCGATGGTTGTCTCGTTTCTTTTGTACGCACCTTAACAAATCGATTTATATTTTTAAAAAAGTCATGCGTGCTTTTTGATTATCAGTGTTTTCGATCTTAAAAGAAAGAAATTCTTACATGTGCACCTCCTCTGTTGATGCGGCAGGCGGAGATAGCAATGCTCGATGAAGCGAGCAACTTCTTCTCATTTGAAATTTTCTCATTTCTACTTAGCAGACCTATATTCGCCGATGTATAGAGGCGCATCAAACGCTAATCGATTTATCCTCAGACGCAAGCAAACGGGACAATAAATATGTTAATAATACAATTTAACATTAACATAATTGTAGTTGGCTACGTATGTTGTTATGTAAAAAACAGAGTAAAATAAAGACTGACGTATTTTTCTAAGTGTTTAGTTTTGCCCATTTTCTTGCCTCTGCCATCAACAGGTTACGGGCCCAGCATATTAACTAAACATTTTTTTGAAGATACTAATCCGTAAAAGTTGTTTGCTGGTATTGGAATTTAACTTCTAAAAGTTATCTTAGAAGACGGTCCCTCCATACCAAGATACATTTTACGATGACTGAAGAAGAAAAATACCGTATTCCGTTGTTTGATGGATCAAATTTTGCAAGTTGGAAGTTTAGAATGGAAACACTGTTAGCAGAACTTGGTTTGATAGATCTTGTGGTAGCTGATTATAGAACTATGGTAATCACTAAGGATGATGACGCTGCAAGTGTAAAAACCCAAAAGCTGAAGGAATATAACGAATGGAAGAAAAAAAGATTTGGAAGTGTAGATCCCAAATTGTACAAAAGCTTTCTGACAATATTTTGGAATGTGCTCAAGACAAAAGTCTGCCTATGAAATCTGGTGTGCCCTAATGAATACCTACGCTAGAAAAGGTATGGCAAACCAATTGTTAATTCGCAAAAAGCCTTTTGTTAATGAGTTTGAGCCTTCTAGTGAAACTCTTGACGTACACTTCAATCGATTTGACAAATTAATTAGAGAACTGCGATCAACAGGTGCGACATTGGAAGAAATGGATGTTGTGTGTCATCTTCTAATAACTATGCCAAATGAATACAGTGTTGTAGTTACTGCTCGAAACGCTAAATGAAAAATTGACATTGAGTTTTGTAAAGAATCGTTTGATGGATGAAGAAAGAAAAACGTCATTCAGAAGGTATTGTTCCTGAATCTTCGAATTCCCATTCTATGTTTTCAAAACTCAAGTACGATATTCAAAAAAACCTAGTACTAACACTTCTTGTCAACAAAATTCATGAAGTCTAATTCAATGTCATTTTGCAAGAAATTTGGTCATATGAAATCAGAATGTCGAAAACTGAAAAGAAGTTGAATAGAACTATGGAAACAAAGCTCAAACTGCTAAAACTGAAGAATCCGAATTCAGTCTGGTTGCAACTACGTCAGAAGATCTAAATATGACATTAATTACATCCTGGTAATTCGGGTGCTACAGAACATATGGTTTGTGATATCTATCGCAAATTATTAACGGATATTCGTCCCCTCACGCATGCTGTGGATATTAAACTAGCCAAATTGGGTGAAACGTTAAAGGCAACGGAAATTGGTGATCTTTGTGCTTCTTTTAAACTAAGTGACAAAGTTAATAAAATAAAATTAGAGGGCATTCTAATTGTTCCAGGTCTTCAGCATAATCTATTGTCTGTTAGACGTCTAGATGCAAATGGTTGTAAAATAATTTTTGATGAAGGAGTTGCGAAAATACTGAAGAATTGAAATATTGTTGCAGTTACTTCTAAAGCTGAAAAAAGATGTATCTTGTACTGTTTCTGTTTTAAATCTTCAGGCCAGTGTTGCTAGAGTGGATAAAACTACTTTATGGCATAAAGATTAGGTCACATTGGAAATGCTGGTTTGAAGAGTCTGTGTACTTTGGTAGACGGAATTTCAGATGTTGATAAACAAAAACTAACCACTACTGAATTGCAATGTGAATTTTGTATACAAGGTAAGATGACAAGGCTACCTCATCTTAAAAATCGGGAAAGAGCCAAACGTCCTTTAGAGTTGATTCACAGTGACTTAATGGGACCAATTGGTCCAATGTCTTATGATGGTAAAAGATATATTTTAACTTTTATAGATGATTTTAGCCACTTCACTTATACATTTGTATTAAAGAAAAATCTGAAGTGTTTGAATGTTTTAAAAATACAGCTTTAGCAACAGCACATTTTAACACAAAAATTAGCCGCTTTAGATGTGATAGGGGAGGTGAATACCTATCGACATCCATGAAAAAAATATTTTGAATCGAAAGGAATTCAATTTGAATGTACAATAAGGTATACCCTTCTCAGAATGTAGTGAGTGAACGTATGAATCATTACGATTATAGAACGTGTGAGATGTATGCTGTTGAGTGCTGGAGTTTCTAAAAATCTTTGGTCAAAGCCGTAATGGCAGCTGTATATGTATAAATAGATGTCCCACAGTTGCTTTGAAAAGACAACTCCTGCAGAAGTTTGGTTCAAACGACAGCCAAATTTATCAAAATGCGTATTTTGGATGTATCGGACATGTACATTTACCAGGTCAGTTGATCAAAGGGAAACTGGATAGTCGTACCGAAAAGTGTATCATGGTTGGCTATTGTCCCAATGGTTACAGAATGTGGAACCCTGTTACTAAAGATTGTTCTTGCATGTGATGTGCGTTTTTGATGAAAGTCATTATGGAGTAATGGTTTGACTGCTTGTCAACAAAGTGATTCACTGAATAATGAAGATCAACTATTTATTAAACAGGATGAGAATTCACCAGAAGAGAATTCAATTTCAGGCGGAGCTGATAATGTATTTTCAAATGAAGAAATTTCAAGTTCTGATTTACTGCAAACCGACGATGCTAGATTTCGTCGCAGTTCACGTATTCGTAAGAAGCCTAGTTATCTTGAAGATTATATAGCCTTAGCTATGAATACCGAAAGTTATCTTGAAGACTTACCGGAAACTTTTGAAGATATCCAGGGAAGACCTGATGAAAAGGAATGGTTGCAGGCGTTGAATGAAGAAATGAGTTCTCTTAAGAAAAATGATACGTGGGATCTTACAACATTACCAACAGGAAAACGAGCTTTATCTTGTCGTTGGGTGTTTACCATAAAAAGAGATCAAGACGGAAAAAAGGATCGCTACAAAGCTAGGTTGGTGATAAAAAGGGTGTCAGCAAAAGAAAGGTTTCGATTATCAAGAAACATACGCCCTGTAGCTCGTCTGACTACGGTAAGAATATTATTGGCCATAATTAATAAAAAGAAATTTGTATGCTTGTCAAATGGATGTTAAAAACGCATTTTGCATGGTAGTCTGAATGAAGAAGTTTATATGCAACAACCTCCTGGTTTTTCAGATGGTGATTCCGTTTGTAGGCTTAAAAATCTCTGTATGGACTTAAACAAGCACCAAGGGCGTGGAACCAGCGCTTAGATATTTTTCTGAAATCTCTTGATTTCATTCCTTCAAAAAAACGATCCATGTTTGTATTATCAATCTATTGGCAATATAAAAGTATATTTGCTGATTTTTGTTGATGATGTAATACTATGTAGTACAAACAAACTATCTGTGGAAAACATTAAAACAGCTCTTCAGTCTGAATTTGAGATGAAAGATTTGGGAAAGTTACACTGTTTCTTAGGGATAAAAATTGAAGTTAACGAAAATGGAATTTATCTCAGCCAACATCCTTATATCAAAAAACTTTTGAAGAAATTTAATATGGAAAATTGTAAGGTTATTAAGACGCCGATGGAACTCAAACCTCCTGAAGAGAAAGAAGAAGGAACATCTATAATTAGTGTTAAACCATATCGGGAACTTATAGGGAGTTTGATGCACCTAATGCTTTGTACCCGTCCTGATCTTAGTTACGTTGTAAATTATTTCAGTCGGTTCCAGAGTTGTGCAACCAATGCCCATTGGATGTCACTGAAGCGTATACTTCGTTATCTTCAGGGAACATCAAAATTAACTTTACATTATCCGAAAAATAATAATATTCCTTTGGTGGCCTACGCTGATGCAGATTGGGCAAATGATTCTGACCGCAAGTCAACATCGGGAAATTTGCTTAAAGTGTATGGATCTACAGTGTCATGGTCTACTAAAAAACAACCAACTATTGCTTTAAGTACCTGTGAAGCAGAATTTATTTCTCTTGCAAATGTATGTACTGATGTTCTTTGGATGCATCGTCTTCTACAAGAATTGGAAATCGATCAGTGTTCCTACCATTTATGAAGACAACCAGTCCACTATTAAGTGTATTGAAAAGTAGAACACAAACGTTTAAAACATATGGACGTGAAATACAACTTTATACGTGATTTAGTGAAAAATAAAATTATTAAAGTTGAATACATACAAAGTAAATCACAACTCGCAGACATTTTAACTAAAAGTTTAGGAACTACTCAATTTAAATTTTTATGCGATAGTATTGGACTTTGTTAATCTTGAACTGTTAAATTGAGCAGGTGTTAATAATACAATTTAACATTAACATAATTGTAGTTGGCTACGTATGTTGTTATGTAAAAAACAGAGTAAAATAAAGACTGACGTATTTTTCTAAGTGTTTAGTTTTGCCCATTTTCTTGCCTCTGCCATCAACAAAATAACGATAACTGCCTGAATAAACATTGCACTTTACGGCAACGTACCATTACTGCAATAAATATGTTTATCCTTGAGCCGCTCGCTACCTAGAGCATTAATTTGTAGAGGAAACGTGAACGCAATACAGTTATAAATTCTCTCAGAAATCTGTAATCACCGCAAATGACCGGCCGTCTGGTCGAGATAGAATTTGCGCCTCTTCTGGAGGAACAACGCCGATGGCTATTGAGAGTGGGTTCAAGGCACTAAGAGGAAAATGCATTGGGCTTTTAAAATTTTAAATCGCTCACGGTAAATATCTGTTACCAATACACGTACAATCATGGGCAGTTAAAAGAGAACGCTAGGAAATTTACTTAAGTTTAGCACTGGAGTGCGTTCGTAAATGAGGCCCTAACAGGCGAGAGTTATACCGGGGTGCTCTAAAAGCGTTCAAAAATTCAATTTTAAACTCCACGCACCTCGCCCTCGAAGCGTTCAGAAAGCAGAAGGCTGTAGCGCTCGGTATGCACTCCACGCGGCCCGCCCAGGACCGCGGAAAATATCGCCCGACATGCGCAATATGTCAAATCACGGAACACGGATGTATGATAGACCTTAAGTGGTCCATACTGAATCGGTTATAAAATAAGTGTGCACGATAAGTATATTTATTCTTCCTATCTAATGTGATATTAATTTTTTACGGCTTTTAGTGTGATTTATTTTTAATATTTGTTGTAATGTGGAATGTAAACGATACACCACCTGGAAAGCGCCTTTAATCGTTCAAAAATTTACCACTCACTCACCACGCTCTGGGCGAATTATTCGCCATTACCCTCAGAGTAACGCTCTACCTCACACTCTACATTTATGAACGTACCCCTGCATGATGCACACTTTAACAAATTTTAATTGTCCACGACTGTACATACATATACTACTCAGGAAACAGGAAATTGAACGGTAGGAAAACAAACTGAACATCTCCAGTATCACAAGAGGTCTAATTAACAAATAATAGGGTGAAATTGCAATCTATTCAATTGTAATTTTATCACGCTTTGTTCTACATCACGCTGAAAAAAAATCCCACGTTATATTAATACGGGATAGTTAATGAAAACAAACATTCAATTTGATGCGATTCCAAACCGTGTTATATGCATATACGTTCACATCCTACTTCACACGCCGAAACGTAAGTTGATACGAGTAAAAGTAATTTTTTTTAATGAAATGATATCCTATAGAGTCGTCCATAAAAATAAATCACTTCAGAAGTGAATGGAAATAGAATATTTAATGTGATCATATGTACAGTCCTTCTCTCTCGTTTTTGTTAATGATTTCTTCAGGGTAATGATTTTTAGCTTTGCTCTTTGTGTGCTGCAGAAGAAAAGCCAAATAAATATTTACTATGTAAGGGGATTTCAATGTATGGCAGTACTGGCATACCTATCAAAAGTAGGTATGCTGAGCATAATAATAAACCTAAAAGCAACATACAATTTCAATTAAAGCTGTGGAAATGAATGTGTGTTTAGATGCGACAGCTGTGAATCACACACACTTACGTTACCGCAACTATCTGGGTAATTACACACAATCTAAATCAATACTAAAAAGCGTGGAATGAGAGTTATAAAACGGTAATATACAAAAAGGAACTACTTACCAAGACTGGAATCTTGTGAGCAACAGATTAGGAAAATAACTTACTTAAGAAATGAATCAATAAAACAGTAAAATACGAACGAGGTGAATTTCTTAAGCATTTGAAAACAAAACAGGAGAAACCTAATTAGGTAAATGCAAAGTATTTTCAATATGCACTCCAAACTCCAAGATCTCGTACTTCAAATTAAACTCTCCAAGATTTATGTATTCATGCAATAAGTCGTATAATGTTAATGTTAAAATCTATATATTTTTTTTCACTCCACTGATATGGTGCATTAATATACAACTGCAAAAGTTTTACGTCCCAATTTTACGTCATCAGTATATAAAAGGTCTTTAATGGTAGAAGGGAGATCATTAATAACACTAAAGGACCCAGCTGACTCACTTGAAGCACCCTAAAGAATGGTGTTAATAAATTAGATCTACTTACTACCCTTACTACCATTATACACTGCGTTCGTAAAGTATGGAATAAATTCATTTTCTACGAAGTAAACGACTTTTATGTAAAATCCTGAAACAGGTCGATTTTTAATTAAAAAATGACACTATTTTAGTGGAATTTTGTATCTTCCCCTCCAACCCCCTCCGAGTGACAGTTACCCCTTTAAAATTTTTAAATGGAATGGGGGGTCATGTAATACCTCATTTAGAAGAGCTTTTCATTCTCTATTCAGTAGTATAAGAATTTTTTTTATTCCTATTTTTTCTAAAAAGAATAATACATTTTAAAATCAACACACAAAATTTTAAAATGAAATAATTTAAATGAAATGTTCGAACTGGGAACCGTTTGATTCATGACAATAGTACAAACGTTGCAGACGTTCATCTAAAACATTTCATTTCCAGGGTAATGAAAAGCCCTTTCAAATGAGGTATCACATGTCCCCCTATTCTATTTAAAAATTTTAAAGGGGCAACTGTCAGTCGGAGGGGGTTGGTGGGGGAGATGCAAAATTTCGCTAAAATAGTGTCATTTTTTAATTAAAAATCGACCTGTTTCAGGATTTTACATAAATATCGTTTATTTCGTAGAAAATGAATTTATTCCATACTTTACGAACGCAGTGTATGTTACAAATTGAGCCCTTTCACTGACAAAATCTCTCACTTATCTTTATGTGAATGGAACGAAGCAGATTCTTTATTTATATGAATATGTACATTAAATGAATGGTTTATTTTGAACTACTTTGTTTGGCATTAATTGGAAGGTGTTTATGTTCAAACAAGCAATAAACAAGAACACATATGAAGAAATTGTTTGACAGTATTAATATCTAAAGGCTACGTTGTATAAAAGGTTTAAGCCAGGATTAACTTTAATCCTATGTTAGAATGTGACACTTGTTATGACGTACAGTATTTTGTGTGTCACATTCTAACTTAGGATTAACTTTAATCCTGGCTTAAACCCTTCATTCAATGCAGCCTAAAAGCTTGTACTTATAATTGAGTAAATCATCACTTACTGATAAATACTGGTATTCTGTAACCTATAGTTTATACTTTCATACTATGAAATGCTATGATAGCCATAATGCATATAATACATGTATACCGATCTGTATAAAAGAAAATGTATATTGTTGTTTTCATATACAATGAAATTTTTATGTCTTGAACACGTACTTTTACTTAACAGTTAAAGAATTAGAGTAGTGGGAAAATATGAAGGACCTTTACGTGACCAGCACAGAATACAGATTTGAGTCGGGTCAGTCTTAGCGAAAACGAGGGTCGTTGTGTTACAGCTTATGATCGTGTTTTATTGTTGATGTTTGAGTGTTTAAACTTGAGTTACTAGGGCCCAATTCTTGAAATCATTCGACATCATGTCGTATGCGACATGATCAAAATGACGTAATTCTCGAACAATTTGTATAGTTTTGTATGTGAGTCTACGTCACTTTGACGTCATGTCGCGTAGGACATTTGTCGAGTGATTTCAAAAATTGGGCCCCTGCCACTGTCTGTCATAATAACGATAATTTCGTGGAGATAAGCTCTACCCACAGGTACTTTACATTTTCCGACTACTCTACCGTTTTCCTTTGTGCGGAATATACTGTTAACTGGTTGTAATGTAACAGCAATTTATTCATGAACAAAATCAAGTGAACTCTTTCTTGCTCTTTGTCATTTTTCTCAGTATTCCTTTAAATAACATCCAATCAAGGTCACTAAGTTAATAGACAGTCCAAATGCTATCATATACCGCATGATTTTATAAATTTTTTATCAACTCTTGCCATGGAATTCGGACGGCATGTCGTAGCTTTATTGTAAAGCAGCATAAAGGAGTGCAATGACGTACTTTTCACTTAAGCTAAGACATGCCGTCCAGATCTCATGGCAAGAGTTGACAAAAAAAATTTAAAAATCACTCGGTACATCGTTAAACAAATGAGGTATCATTCACAAAAAAAAATCAGTTGTTCCATTTATGAACGGATTTGGATACACACGTACACTCGATGTGTTATTCCTGAACGCAATTCTGAGGTTGCGCTGGAAATAAAATTGCGATTCTATTTAATAAGAAGTCTATGCCTCAAGAATAAATACTTAATTAGGAAAAGAGAAAGATGAAGAAGCTGTCAACCGCAAAAGAAATGGTGAGAATTTAACTTGAGGTTCAAAAACATTTTGATATACGTAGGTTCTGTCAAAACAAAGTAATTTCGAACTGTCAATTTGAGAAAAGATTCTTTCCACAGGCTAGAGAGAGAGGAAAAGTTATTTATTTTATTTTCAAAATTAAATAAGAGATGAAGTTTAGATGTTGAGTCTAGAACTACTTTTTGGACAAAATTAAAGCTCATTTTTTATTCATATGCCGATCGTATAGATCTGAGTTAAGAAAATATACAACGAAATGACATGACATGTCAAAAGTCGCAAGGCCGTTTCACGAAAGTTAAAAGCTGCAGAATAAATTGATTTTAGAACAAAAGATCTATGATTGTACAGGGTGTCATCTATCTTGAGACATGTTTTTGTGTAGAACGACGGTACAGGTAAATTACAATCGGTTTACAAAAAGAAAATATAATAAAAGTTTTTTAAAAAAGGTGGCGGGCGTCATCTATCATGGTTAAAGTCCCTAGATTACTAAAGTACGGCAATAGGGAAGCCATTTTCTGGCTTATTATGCGCGGGAATTTTAAAATGAAAATTTTGGTTGATTTCCATGACAACGGAAAATAAACGTAAATGTCAATTTTTTAGAGCCTTACTGCGCAAATCTGAACATGTATTGTATGTAAACTATACTGTTTGTCGACTAGTAAATTTCTCCCATAATAAACTGTAATAATGTCCTTACAATCCTTCAACACGATTAACCATTGTAAATCTCATAAAAATAAACAAAATCCAATAACCGTCACAAACCACAAATAAACAAACCAGGAGCACCACGGGGCACGGACAAACACCTTCGAGTTTCGAGCAAGCACAAATATTTTACACATAAGGCATGCATAACGCAAAACTACAATATTTTCGTTACCTGCAAAAACTACTCCATTTTTTTTCTATCAAAATTCAAAATTTTAAGCAAAAGTGTTTTAATAATCATATCTTCAACGTCTTTAGATTAATAAGGCTTATTTATTATGGTGTTTTTAATATGATTTATTTCGTATTTCTAATTCCTTTTGGGAGCTGACATTTATCAACTGCCAAAAAATCTAAAACTTCTTCGTCTCCATGACAAATATTTGTTTATTCAACTCAAATACATAAGTCTGTTTGTGTCATGTGACACAGACGCCATGTTCTGGCTAGTTTTTAAAATTTGGTCTTAAACTGTGTATTGCCGTACTTTATTAATCTAGGGACTTTAATCATGGTAATTGAAGAGTCGAGTGGATGAAGGAGATAACTAACATTTTTATTCATATTGACTTCAATCCACCAATAAAGGGCGTAAGTGATAATTATTCACTTAACACCAATTCCCGTCGCAAAATATTAAATATAAAGGGAAATATGAATTCATAAATGAGATATGTAACAATTCTTTAACAAAGAGAATTAAATATAAAACTTTTAAATCGATGTTTCTCCACTTTTAACTTTTGTCACATACTTCCTTCATCCACTTGACTCTTCAATTATTTCTATACGAAGTGATAATAATCTGGCTTGTGACCTTCAATGCTGTGCATCAATTGGGAAAGAGATGATTATGTAAATATTTTCATATTCAGCCAGTATTGTCCTCTGCGTTTTAAAAAATCATATTTCCTTTATTAAAAAAAAATTATTATATTTTCTTTTTATAAATCGTTTGTAATTTACCTATACCTAAGTCTGAAGACATCCTGTATAACAAAAAAACAAAAAAAATATATATAGAGAAATTAAAACAAGAATCTTACCTACATAGAACAATTATTTTTCACTTAGGTGCTGTCACACTGCTGTCGGTTAGTTAATTAAAATGAAAAAAGAAGAGGCCTGAAACAGCTGAACAGAGCCTGCTCGAGGAATCCGCTGTAATCAAAACCGATTTGCACTAAATTTTTTGAAAAAAGAAGAGTTTAATTTCTCAGAAAAGTACTTCTGAAGGCTGCAAAGGCGGGGAAGCCCTTCTACCCCCAAAACCAAAAAAAAAAAAAAACTGTACGAGAAAGAGTATTTCCGTTTTCAAGAATGGTTGCATTAATAAAGATCACTGACAGCTTATATAGTTATTTTCCAAAAGTGTGTGCCTTGAAAATTTGTAATGCCCTAGGGCATCATTTTAAAATAACGCCCTAGTGCGTTATTTCAATGGTAACGCGTCTTAATGTTGAGTCATTATTTTGTTATCTATGTATAATAGTCTAGTCGAATATTAACATGTTTTATTTAACTTATTCATCCAAAAGCGTATTCATATTCGATTCTTTGTACAAGTAAATACATTACATAAATAAGTACCTACAGATTCTTTTACTAAATAAAAGGTGATTTTATTCGTTTACAAAGGTACAAACGCCGGCATTAAAAACGAAACGAAAAGCAATAAACTTGTTCGAAAATAAACCTTGAGCAGTGATACTTAAAAATTTAAACTAAAAAATAAATTAGGCTATAGCTTTGGTACAGCAATGGTACAGCGTTTCGTTTTAAGTGCCGGCGAGTATACGTTGGCATTGACAGCCCCAAAATTTATCCAATTTACTTAAAATTGAAACCTTTTTGTTTATTTTATCGTAGTTGAAGAAAGTTCGAATTTTTATATAGTAGTAATTTTTTTAAAAGTTTTCTAAATTTGTTTTTTAAATATCCCATCGGTTATCTTTTTATTCCAAATGCATTTCCTGAAATGTGCTAACTACATAACGTGCATCTTCTTCTATTTAAATATCATTTTACATGTAGGTACAGTGGCGAGCATTAAAAACGGGCCATGTCTTAAAGCTAATATTTTCAAAATCTAGCTCTAAGGTCGTATGGGTCGTACTTTCCGATTACAGAAAACTGTAATTTACGTTGAAATGTTATTTCATATGTAGCCGACGAAAACAACGCTATAACCAAATATTAATTTAACACCAATCGTAGCTACGTTAAAATTTAAGATTTTTTCTATAATTTGCTAAATTTGTTAGAAGTTCGATTATTATGACATTATGGCCAGTGTCGCCAGACGATCAAAATTTAAGTCACCAGAGTAGCTGACCAAAAAGTCACAAGTTAGCAACCGAAAAGCACCAGTTTAAAATTTTGTGCTCACTGCGATTTATTTTAATTTTGGACATTATTATTGAAACTTCAAAAATTACGTTAAATATTTAGCCATAAATTTAAATTCAAAAAAACAGTGATTAAATGAATGTGACTAAAGAACGAAAACAAAATAATCAAAGTTGAAAAATAATCAAATTAAAAAATAAAATAAAATAAAAACAAGTCAATCGATTTCGTAACACAAATTTTTCTTATTATTTAGATTTTGCGAAAAAAGCACCAGAAAATCACGAATTTTTTAATAATCACCAGGTAATAATTCAACAACAAAAAACACTAGATCTGGTGATAAATCACCACCTCTGGCAACACTGATTACAACCTAATTTGTAAGACGTATAACTAGAACTGTCCTTTAACGTTGGATACCAACTAGGAAAAATTGTGTTCCGTTATGTATCTTCTTCTATTTACACATCTTCTTCTTCTATCTTCTTCTATTTACACATTCTATGTACACCACTGTACATACATTCACTTTGACAAAGCGAATAATCAATATCATGATACGTCAGTAAGTACACATACAGAGCGGTGATAAAGTCCCGCACCAAGTTCATAATTTAATAATTTACAGATTGATATGTGCTTTGTAACGCAGGTCTATGGAAAAAGCTGTGTGTAATTTTAGAATTTTCATTTTATTTTTAAATTTTGAGTCTGTGAAGCTATCGGAAAGAAATCGCAGTTTTGCAATAACTAATTTTTGCAAAATTTAACTGACAAGGATCCGGAACTACAGTGGTCTCTAATCTAACCATAAACACTTTTTTGAGCTCTGGAATGTTCATTATGTCAATTAAAGAAATGATGTGATACAAAATCAATTATTTCCTGATTAGCATAAAATTTAAAAAAAAATTGTATAATATTATACGCTTCTTGTTTATTTTAGTTTTAATCGACCATTTTAATCTCAAAATTGATTAAGATTTAACATTTTAAAATCGTTTTTCGTATTAAAATTAATTTTTTTATTTATTTACTTTGCAATTTTAGCATTGCATTCTTTTTTATTTGTTTCCCTTTTTTC
This sequence comes from Dorcus hopei, assembly GCA_033060865.1. Taxonomy (NCBI): domain Eukaryota; kingdom Metazoa; phylum Arthropoda; class Insecta; order Coleoptera; family Lucanidae; genus Dorcus; species Dorcus hopei. The sequence goes on from CM065423.1 coordinate 35,716,931, forward strand.
AAGTAAATTTTTCTATTTCAAATTAAATTGCCTGTTTTAAAATCGATTACCGGCTAACAATTACATAGTTACTTTCATAATTTAAAAACGAAAGCGAAATTTCTTCACCTACCCGTATTCTTCATTTTTTTCCTAATTATCAAAATGAAACAAACTTCCAAGAAATATTTTCTTCCATTTTTCTAGGAGAAAGTATTCATCTTTCATTGGAAACTAAAACTGCCGAATTAGCTGTTAGTTAACATGACGTCTACGACATGCAAATAGGAAAGAGGAAATCCTGTTAAATTGTGCAGGCTCTGTTTGTCATTAATCATCTCTTTTTTTGTCATCAATTCAAAGATTTAAATCAATCGCCTTATAAACGCCAGAATTATAACACATTATAATTTTGTTCTCTTTTTCATCTTCAAAGTTCTTGGCTGTTTTAAGGACTATTATTATCCTGCCGCTTTCCGAGCTTCTATCCCGCCTTCAAAACAGCAAAGCAGCTAAGTGGCATTCCTTCAGTTTTCGCTCTCCTTTCATCTTTCTCTCTCGTTTTAATCCTCCAATTTTTTATTGACGACCTTTTCCGTTACTTTCCCTATTTTTGTTCAACCTTGAAAGCGTTTTTAAAAGAGTATAGGTGTTCGTTTCTCTTCTCGCATAAATTAGACTTTTACTTGGGAAAATGTTCGTGAAAAGTCTCCAAATATTGATTGACGAAAGAAGGAAAAATTTAGTTCTTGAAGACCACACTTTCAATTCATTACGTCATTCATCATTACTAAGCGCAAGGATATGTTTAAAATCCGGTGGTTTGAATGAATTCACTTCGTCTTTTCTTTTTTTCAGTTTTGGTGGATTTTTGAGTATTTTTGGAATGATTTTTTTTTAGGACTTACCCGATTCCAGGGGCTATTCTACTTGGTAATCACTTGGCACAAAGAGTTGCGATAACAGGAGATGAGATCAGGTAACGAACTAGCAAACTACAAGTACTATACAGCACACAGGTAACGCGAAGGCCGCCCCTCACCGACTTTCTGGCGTTCGCAGCGCGCTCGGCTGCGTGCATCGGCCGCGAACTACATTTGCTTACATCACGCTTTCCTCAGGTGGGGCCCACGACGTCCCCGCGCGAATGAGTGGGCGTCGAATATTGCCGCTTCCATTTGCGGTACTCTCGAACACGGGGGCCATCCAACTCAAAAAAAGCAAAAGCGAAGAAAACAAACCGGCTCACGTAGGCATCTCCAGAGCCAGCTTCTGTTATTAACGAGGATTTTTTTTTACGGTAACCCCCCAAATTCACGTGGGTTTTAAAAGTTTTGACTCAAGCGAAGCAAAAGAATTCAATTGCGCTGAGGCCGGAAGCTGAGCGAGCGAACTGTGAAAAAAGGATTTGTGACAAAGGCCGAAAGTCATCAGACCGTATTAACCCCTTCGCGAGTTTGCGTTTCTAATTTTAAAAACGATGGATTTAATCTTTCATATCTAAGTGGGGAAAACCAAGGCCGTAGAATATTTCGCAAAATATTGTAGATCTTTCCTTTTTTTTTTAATGTATACCAGCAACCTTTATGTTTATGTCTAGGGGTTGACATTTTTATTTTTTGCTGTTCAAATAAATTAAAATTGTTAGTTTTTTCAAATTTCCCATATTCCACATCAGAGAAAAGGAAAAATCTCCAAAAAAATTCAATCAGCTTCAAAAAATCATAGCAATTTGAAATCAGCTGTCAAACTTTCGATTTAATTCGATTTAATAAAGAAGGAAATCGAAAATGTATGTCTACGTTGTGGTGTTATAATCACACTTCTAAGATTTCCTGAAAGAACTAAAATTAATTAAGACAAATTGGGATTCTGGATTTTGACATTAGATTTTAAGTGCACTTTACATTTTTGGATTTTGCATTTGACAAACGTTAAAAAGTAAAACTGTAAGGCCCAGTTTTACAATCGTGGAATAAGGGCGGAATAACTGTTCGCCGAATTATGAAGAGCAGCTCTACAAAAACCGTCAAAAAATATATTGTTGCTATTGAAAACAATCATCGATGACGTTATATCCGTTACGTTATCATCTATGAAATGTTCATACCAAAATGTTAACAAGAAAAAAATTAAAACTAACTTGTCAGAGGACATCACAGAACAGAAAACTATCAGGAAGGAGCCATTACTATAAAAGCCAGATTAAAATGTGCGACGGTAATGCCATTTTGAACCTCCACGTATGAATCACTACTTGTTGACGTTTTATATGGTCGTTGTGTTTATAATTATTTATACCTGCTTATGGATCTTCCCTAACCACGAAGAATAAAGAATTGGGAATTACGTTTCATAGGTAAAGTATTTTCATTCGTTCAGTTTGTCTGAATATTAGGATACTTAAAAGTTTTTATAAACAAAGAATGAGGTTATGATTCAAGTGAAGATCATGGGGGTAACGTAGGTATTAGCTGCATTCGATATCAATTTGTTTTTATCAGTAGATCACTTATGACTTATGTCCGTATTCATAACGCTTCCACGAGGCTTCCTTGAATGAAGGACCCCTTAGAATGGGATTGTGGTACGGCAGTTGCATTATAACAATTCACATTCTAAGGAGATCCTTAGTGAAGGAAGCCTCGAGGAAATAGGTACCATGAGTACGGACATTAGAAGTGATTTGGATCACTTTCGTTTATAGTGAATCCAACACGAATCGAACGCGTAAATTTTTTGTATTCGTACGGATTACGGATTAACTGAATTTATATTCTTATGAATGTCCATTTGCAACCTCCATTACGGACACATGTTCGTTTCATATATTATCCTTCCCGATAGTTTTATGTTCTGTGGAGGACATTTTCTAAAATACTGAATTTATTTCAGACTTTTCTAACCCATTCAGTATAAATATTAAAAAAATACGTTTTTCGACTACCACATGCGAAAGTACATTTTACCGTACTCATTAGAATCGAAAAAGCGGTACTTTATCTGGTAGGTAAAATATTTTATCTACGACCACTACTGTAAATGACGAATTACGTACAACACATAAATTAAGTAAGCGGGTATTTACAAACGTAAAGTAAGAGAAACGCACAACGCACATTTGCAGTTAGATCTACGTAGCCGCATCACATTAGATCAACATTAGATTGACAGTCGTCGAAATCGCAAGTGTCATTGCTGATTATTACTTTGAAGGTAATTTTTGTGGTCGTAGATAAAGTATAGTACAAAAGTCGAGTTGTAAAGCAATTACGCACTTGTGGAATTACTTGCATTCGCCGCTGCGCGGCTCATGCGCAGCTTTTCCACCGTGCGTAATTTGCTATTTACAACTCTCGATATGTAATATATTACCTGACTCTTACGAAGCCTACTAGACCTATTCTGAAGTGACATTAATCGGTTCTAATTAATATTATTGTGTATCTATAAATGATAACCAATTAATTATTTTACATTTGATTATTTTTCAATAATACTGTTGAAATATTTTTATTTTGGATCAATTAGTATGATTTTTAATTCCTTTTAGGTAATTGTAGAAAGCATTACCCGCATCATGGCCTGCTTTATCGTCGAATTCAATTAAGTGTCAAATTATTTTGTCATTCAAATCAATTCAAAAAGTAACAACATTTCTGCGCTCGCGTTGCATCTTTTGGTGTCATCAAAATCCAGCGTCGTCGTCAGCGTCAGCGTTGAAATGTTGAATATCAATCTCATCTAATTGTAAATAGAAATATTTTGCAGACAGCTTCTGTTCGGATTACACAAATGTAATTAGGATTGCATAAAACATAAAAGGTCACATAAAGTGTGATTGGCAAAAATAAAATACAAATATTTACAAATTTTACAGTCTGTATTTTTGAGAGCACTTACACACAATAAAATGATTTGTTTGTAAATATTGCGCATTTGAGCACTTGAAATATCTGACATAAAAGGACTACCTACCTACCGTTATCCTTAACTCATTTGAAAACAATCCTATCGTAAGAACAAAGCATTTCTCATCACAATCGATACTTTTGTATTACCTGCATGTAACTGTGAAACATTATATTGGTTTCGATTAGAAAACAATTATGTAGAAATCATTCAAAATTATAAGTAAATATGTTTGCTGAAATAAGAAGTAGTTAGTTTTACACTTTATTGATAAAACGTCATTTTATTTTCGACTCCCTAGTTCACACACCAGAGAAATTAGTGCTGGCAACGGTTAACCGGTTTTGGATAATCGCGGTGTACAGCATATCACTCATGCAAATAGAGTTGCATGAAAAATATTTTTCATTTAGATTGACATTCAAGTTATGCAACTCTATTCGCATGAGTGATATGCTGTACACCACGAATATCCAAAATCAAAATCGGTTAACCGTTGCCAGACTAAGGCCCAGTTTTTCAGTTCATGGTTAACCAAAATATTTTCGGTTACCCTAGTTACTTATGATAAAAGATCTATTACAAATTGCGGTAACCGACATTTCTTGGTTAACCATGCACTGAAAAACTGGCCCTAAGAGAAATATACTTGATTATTTTAGCTCCTTGTTTGTGTATTTTTGAATTGTAATGTCTATTTTTTTTCGAAAAATTTGTTGTGGAAAGTATTAACATTTTTACATGGTGATTTTAAATGGCGATTTTGCTGACAAGAAGGACTATCAAAATCTACATTAAAAAGTTAGGGTTGACATTTAAAAAAATTAAGGATGACGTTACAACGTAAAAACAAATGCCGATCGAGAAAAGATTTTTGCAATAAAAGGTGTCTTTATAAAATTAAAAATTTACCTGTTTCAGGATTTTGCGAAAAAACATCAAATAAACAAATTATGAGCTTGTTGCGGGACTTTATCAGCACCGTGTATACATAAGTATATAAATTTTGATTAAACTATACCGAGTGTCCCAAAACTCTCGTTTGAGACTGAAACAGTATATAGAGAGGCGCAAAAGAAACTACTTTTTTTTCCAAAAGTCAATAATAAAGGAATTATAAGCTCTGAAAGAGGGTTGGAAAATATTGTTCTTTTGGCAATATCTTCTGGATCCTTAAAGTTATGAAACTAACATTTTAAATTCAGGTATAAGGCACCTAACTACGCATTTACAACGTATTTGTTAGACCCTCCCTCCTTTTTAAAGGGTAGTTTTAGGGGGTGACTTTTCAGTATTTTATTGACTTTTGGAAAAGAAAGTATTGAAAAAAGTTGTTTCTTTTGCGCCTCTCTGTATACTGTTTCAGTCTCAAACGAGAGTTTTGGGACATCCGGTATAATCACCATTTGCATCAGTGACCTTTTCCATCTTTCTACTAGCAGTTGTATTCCACCCAACTTTTCTGGAATCAAAAAACTCTAAACATAATACGACATTTTCTTCCGAACAACCTAATAAATAAACATAACAAGATGTCACTAAACAACACTCAACTTATAGACTACTCTGAAAAATAGCGATATAAACACGGATTCAAATCAAGGTTACTAAAGAGAGAAGGTTGCCTGGTAAGTCGTGGAGTGACGCGTCATTCAGTAGGCCATCTATTTGTGTATATGCATTAAATGGGCCTACTGAGTGACGCTGCTGTGACATTGAAAGTTACCAGGCAACCTGTCTTTTTAGTAACCTTGGATTCAAATTATTATTGGTACTAGCTAACTTCATGTTACATAAACATGTTATAATATCAAATTACTAGCACTACCATTAATTTATTTCTAAATTATCCATTTCAATTTAACATAATAAACACAAACTTACAGCTGATGGTTGACAATTATCATTTATTGTCCGCTATAAACATGTAATGCATAATCTAATGTTAAGTTAGCAACTCAATGCATTTCTTTTTACCATGTGGTTGTCTCTTTTTAGGATTGAATTAATATTTCAAGCGGATTGAGGTAGATGATCAAAAACAGTTCAGATTCACGAATCCGCTTGAAATCTCAATCGGATTGAACGTGCGAGATAAACGTAGTCTATAATAATCATAAATCAAACTTCCAATTGTACACGTGAGTATATAGAGCTGCAATTTTACAGGGGTCTAACTTGAAGCAGAACGTTTGAAAAACACAAAAATATTAATTTTTTTTTATGGCATGGCAATTGGAGGATTTAATCCAAATGCCCGCACGACATGCGCGTACATTTCCAAATCAAAACGAAACATACGGTACGTGCTTAATGCAACAAAATGCAACAAACTTCTTAACAAAGTTCGGATTGTCCATCTGTTCCCGGAATAACCACCGACAAAATCGCATGCTATGGAAGTAATCTGTTGGCTTCAGAGCTTGCACTCTTTGAAAATTGAACGGGTAATTGTTCCTCACGAATAATTTGTCAAACAACAAACTGCACAACTGGCACAAAGGATCTGCTATTTGGCAAAGGTAATCTGGGTAACGCTGTGCATACAAACGTCTTGCAGCCAAACGCATTTTGACGGTAAATTAAAATCATGTCCACAATAATACTCTTGGAAAATTCGGCTACGTTTTCAACGCTGTTATTATCTGCGACGTGTACTTGACCCATTTTAACAGCCGATGCTGACACATCAGCATACTTCTCCGATTACGTAATTACGTAATAAAAATAAACCAGGGACTATCAAACTGTTTCAACGTACGCCGAAAACATTTATTATCTCTAATATTTATTAATCAATAATTGTTATAGAAAAACTGCTTCATTCTATTACTTTTGATGTCAACTTTCACTGGTTTCATTCTTTGCATGAAGTTAAAAAACAGCGTATATAACGTATTTTGTTTTTCTTTTTTCTGTTTTCATCGCACTTCGTTGTTTCTTCTTTGATACTCTTTAGTCCATTATCGTAGAATTAGTTTTATTTATCAGTTTTATTTTTTGACATTCGATCGTTTTCCTTTTGTTTTTCTTTCATCTTATTCTTCTTATTTGTATAGTGTACTTTATTCCACAGAGATAGTATTGCTGTCGTTTCGAGATTTTGACATACCTGTCGAGACCCAAGTCAAGTTTCAAAATTTTGATTATACATTAAAGAAAAAACATTTCCCATTTACACAGAGATGAAAATTGTATCTGTACATTGAAGAAGCATTATAACTGTTTACAAACGGGCTCATTTACCTCTTGTTACGCCACTGATTATAATGCATATAATACTACTTACCGGTTTGTTTCTGTAAAAGTTAAAAGTCCAAATAATTAATGTATTCCAATAATATTTGCAAATGTTAATTCTGAATTCTTTTCTAATTTTATTGTACTGGCTACACATTTTTTCATGCAAACTGCAAACAAAAAAAAACAGTTAAATGTATTATACCTAAAGTTATAATTTATAATTACATAGGACCATTTGCACCGCCTATAATTAACTTTTTAAATTAACTAATCCTGAGTTATGTTTCATTAGTAGTTAAATATATATATAAATTAAACGGCTTCATCCTTAATTATTTGACCTGTGCAAAGAAAGTTATGGTTAAATTTTAAGTAGAACTTAACTACAAGCGGGTGCAAACGGCCGATAATTGTAAAAAAAATAAATCTGTTTTCTTTTTGGAAAAAAAATTGTAAATTCGTCCTACGAATTAGAGAACGTTTTGATTTCTAATTTTATGTATAAATAATTACCTATTATAAGATTTTATACCCAAATAATCAGTGTCCAAAAGCAGAAAAAAATAAATTATTATTTACATACGTCAAGGACAATTGGTGATAATTGTAGGGAGACAGAGCTTTATTTTCCTTTAAAGATTGAATATGGCAGGAATGTATACTCTCTGATTTCGTTTCTATTTAAATTTTAAATTAAAACAGAATTTCGATTGCAGAAAACTTGCATACTTGGAATTGTGCTGCCATCTAGTATTGCTGAAAATAACATCTCTGGATATTGTTAATCAAATCAAGCTTTTAAAAGCAAATTTATTGTAAAATGCAGTCCGAAAATGATAAATAAAATAACTTCTGGAATTCTTGGAGTAATGCATTGAGAAAGATGAGTTGAAATTCGTGAATTTTCGAATAATTGTGTAATGAAAGTGGATGCGTAAGTGACCCCGTACGTCAGCTGGTTGCGAAGTTCGACAGAGTAGACAGAAATGGCGGCGCTCTGTCCAGGTGTTCAGTATGGTTTGTCTAGAGAGGAAAATTTTAGTGAAAATAAAATTTTAATATTTGTGAAATTAACGGATTCTGCCTTCAGCACAGTGCAGCAACATCTGAAAAATCAAGTAAGTGTATTCGTCGTTAACGCAAGCGATTAACGTAACTTGGAAGGTTGCTCAGATAAGTCGCCATATTTCAGTTGACTTATTAACCTATTATTATTTAATTTTGCGCAAAATATGTTGGCGCAACGCAAATTTCGAAGTCTTCGCGTGCCGCGGGGGCCAGTGAAAATCCAGTGGGTCGTTCTTAAGTGTGCGATTTTTCGTTTTAAAGTGCTCGCCACGTCAACATATTGAACAGTTTCAATTAATTATTTACAAGTTTTCAGCGGCCGAACGAGATTTATTTCGTTATTTTCAAGCACGGCATACTTTTCGCCAAACATCGCCGCAATTATTTTCAACAGTAGGTCAGGTTTTGGTTCTTAAAGAACATACCTTACATGGTTGTGTACGCCAGTGTCATTTCGTTGGAAAGTGATAGTATATTGCTTTCAAAAATACGCTGGAATTCAATGAAAAGTACACGAGACGTACATTTCGATGTCGGGAGGCATTCAGTTATTTTCAATCGGAAATTGGTTTCACTTAGAAAGGCTCACATTTTGGATTCTATTTTTCTATTTAACTGATAATTGGGTAGGTGTTTTGTGCGAACGAGTTTGCGAACTGATTCATTTGCAAGGCAGCAATAAATTAAGGTAGAATTTAAAAAAGTACCGTCGCCTGGAAATAACCGAATTGTTTTAAAATAACTGGCGAGTAATTTGAGGTTAGGATATTTTTAAAACGGCAACAGATTACTTAATTTTGGTTCGCCCCTGACTATTACATTTTTAAACGATGTCATCTCGTGCTCGATGATATTTAATTGAGAAATCTCATTTATTCTAAAGTACAAAATCATCGTCTTTAACTCGGAAGTATAAGTGAATAATTTTCGGTGATAAAATCCGCAAGAATTGTCAATTACAAAAGAATAAACTAATTTAGTTACTTCACCCCTCTTAATTATGAAACACTTTGCGCAAACCAAAACAATTTTCAAGACTCAAAAAATAATTTACTAGATGATGAATTGGTATATCTGAGAAGGTCAAGGAAGAATCTTGTTTATAATAATTTTTGTTCATCTATGTATGTATACACATATCGTACGATCAAATAAAAAATTATTTAGACTAGAATTTCGAAATTGACAGCTATGTTGTTAGTTACAAAAACCGAAACTAGGGGCGCTCGTTGCAGTGAATCTTGACAGTGGCGGATTTAATTAAATTTTAACCGAACAGCACAAGTAAAGGTATGCAACTTTGATTACTAAAATTAAAATGCAATAGATCATTTTCTCCTGTTAAACTTAGCAGGCATCTTCTTAAATTTTTAAAAGAAGGTTTTAAATGAAATTACAACACCTTTGTTAGTACACTGTGATCAACAATGACTGAAGGTTTGTGTCTATAATATCAAGACATTAATTGATATAAGAAGTAAACAACTTCAAAAAGCAAGTAAATTAACGCACGGCGCTGTGTGGAAATTATTATTGACATCCTAGTAGTAAACACCCGTTACGAACTAAAGACATTTTGACATATATCAGACGCAAACCTTCAGTCATTATTGATCACAGTGTATTAAACAATTGCCAATTTCATTTAGGTAAAATGAAAGGTAAATTGAAAAGGCAACAGAAACTTTAATTTAGTGATTATTATCTCTCATTTATTTGTCATTTTTAAATTAAATTTGGCTTAAAGGCGATAGGTTGCATCTTCAATCTGTTCTGTTAATTAATTAATTGAGCGAAATTTCCTATATTTATTTTTACCTACCTACTTTTGGTTAGTTTTTGTCTTAGGTAAACACGCCTTAATCAATAGTTTGCAATACAGTGTCTTCGAATTCTTTTTTCTTTTTTTTTTTTAGAGATGTTGAAACTGAAGGATCGTAATACGGCCCAATAAATGTTAAGATATTTTAAATGAAAGCTCGGTTGCAGCATTTAATTATGTTCTGCTTAAATTGTCTGTCACTACCACTATGTGTTCCGTCTGTTTTATTGTGATGGCAATGTTGCCAACTCTGAAACTGTTGGCAGTCTTTTTGTTTTATTGTGATGGCAATGTTGCCAACTCTGAAACTGTTGGCAGTCTTTTATTTATTCGGTCGCACGGTATTTCCTTGCAATGGGTTTTCTTCTCTCACTCTCTCTGAAAAATTTAATTCGTACTGCACTGATCACTGTAAAAATATTAAACAAATAATCGGACGTTCGCTAATTATCGGCAGCCCATCTGGCGAAGGTAAACACCAAATAAGCGGTGAAAAATGTTATAGTGTGTCAGTGTGACATCAAACTATTTATTACACGAAATTAAATTGGTCCTTGGTCATTTCTGCTGTCGATAATGCCGGTGAAATTATAGTGAGTTACACAAAACTTCATATTTATAAGTTTTATGGAAAACCTATTTTTAGATGTCTCTGAAATCTCGCTCAGGCCTAAGTATCATAGGCCCAGTATTTCATTCAGAGTTTAACTTTAACTTTAAGCTTCGTTTTATTCCCATAGTGATAATTATTGTAAAGACAATTGTTTCCGTAGAAATAAAACGAAGGTTAAAGTTAAACTCCGAATGAAATACTGGGCCTCGTGCCCTTTCTACATATGCCACTTTTTTTTATAAATTGTTCTAATCGACCTGAAAAAATTGTTCACACAGCACCTTTTAGATACTTATCTAAAGAAAATTGCCTTCCTCACAGTTTCTTTTTAAGTTGTCGAATTAGGTAATAGTCGGAGGGTGCCAGATCTGGACTATATGTAGGATGGTTTACACCATCCTACATATGGTGGCACTTTTAAAATTTAATAACTCTTGTTTTTTTTATCAAATCAATTGAATTTTTTACACAGATTTGTCAAAAACTTGTCAATTCGCAACTGGTAAAAATCAACAACGTAATAGCTCTTTGGTTTTTGAAACCTCAAGCACAATTCGCTTTGGATTTTATTTTATTTATTTTTTTTGTGGAACTTAACGTGAATGAAGATGTGTCCACCAAATTATATGTATGTGGAATTTACTGTTAGTGACATTAATTATTTGGCGACAAGATTGCACACTTTCAAATGCAACTTGAATATCGACATATTGCTGTGTTATGGTGCCACGTTGGGCGCCAATTTAACTGCTATGTTATCTCAGAGTATTTTGGATAATTCTTTGCTTTTTTATTTTTGTACGTTTGCCAAATTATTTATTTTATGCTGGGTAATCTGGGTTTTTTTAGATATTAGCTTTCGTTGCAATTTTTTTTTCTTTCTGCGTAAATCTCAGGGTAATTTGTTTTTCGAATAATTAATTCCTTTTTTCTTTTTCTTATTTTGTTGAAGACTTTCTTCTCGAAGGCTTTTCTTTGATGAGAAATTTTACAGTGTATCTCGTCGACCAATTTCTTTGTTATGGAGTGTATTTTATGTGATAATTTTTCGATATAGATGGCACTCACGAGCCTTCACATTCAAAAATATCTAATGTCAGAGTTGTGTATATGTGAGTGAGAGAGAGAGTGTGTATAATGAGAAAATGTCGTAGAAGAAAACGTAAAAAGCAGTTTATTGTAGGAGTATCACTTAAAATAATGAATTTTCACAAACTTTTCACGGAGAAGCTCGGGTTTTTTGAAGGAAATTTAAAATGTTAGGTCGGGTTTTTCACAAAACCTTCCCACTAAAGTTTTACTCACTTGTCTTCCGTACTGTCCGTGCAGTATAAGTTAATTGCTTGTTGCTTTTTGCTTAAATTGGATTGCGTGTGTCGTCGGCGGTTTTAAAGCGTGACAGGCTACCATCTCACGCGATAACTAACACAGCGCCCTCACTTGGCTGTTTTTCTAACTTCTTACTATAACCTACAGTTTCCTTTATCACATTGAATTATTATGGCGTTAAATAAATTATCCTAATATCTACAATTATAAATTTAATTCCTACGTTTTTACACCTTAAAAAATCTAAATGATTTATTTACAATAAATAGTGAATTTTTAATTGATTATTTTTAAAAATATTTACTTAAAATTAAGAGATTTGGAAAAACAAACTGAATTTCTTAAATAAATCCTTCTAAAATACGTTTAATACACTGTCCTTTAAGCTGGGTTTATACAGCTAACTAAGAGTTAACAGTTAAGCATTAAAACTAACAACTAACAACTTAAGCAATGTTACCTGTTTATACAGACATTTTATTTAACACTTAACGCATGCGCAGTATTGCTACTTACCTTCAAGTTTATAGGCGCGAGTTGTCATATATAAACTCAGATCACAAAATATAAAATTCTTGATAAAATTACATAACCTGTTACAGTGTTTTGACAATCAGGATGATTCCGCGACACGCGCATTCTGTAATTTCGAATTTTGAAGCATGCGCAATTTTACTTTCAAATACTTAACTGAAAAGTTCGAAAGTAGCCAACTTCTTAAATGTTAGTTACTAATGCTTAGTTATTAGTGAAGTTGTATAAACCCCTTCTGCTTATGCATATATTTTAACCTAACTTTTAACTGTTTAATTATTAATTACTAAACGTTAGTTGTTAGTGTTAGTTACCGTATAAACCCACCTTTAATTTATTTTATTATTTTCAAAAAAAAATTTCTTATGTTAAAGAAATTTTCAAAGAAATACGTATTGTTCATTAAGACCACAATTGCGTTATTACCAGCAGGTACAGTAGCGGGCAATAAAATCCGGACAAGAATTTGACATGTCGTGCATACTTAGACAAATTTGGTAAATCAGGCTTTTATTGAGGTTATGTTTCTGTCAAGAGAAATTTGAAATGTCAAACATAATCAACAAAAATTTCGCAGCAATTCCGACATTTACCCAGCAAAGTCATTACTCTCACTTTTTGAGCGGAACTTACATGTTGCATTTTGTCAAAATACAGAATAAACAAATGGTATTGTTTTACTAGCGCCATCTAGAGGATTGTCACTGCAGTTTTAGAGCATTCACAAAAGGAAAAAGATAAAGGGAGTACTTTGTAACTCTTAAACTTTATTACAGTCTTTTTCTATTGCTTTTCCCCTTTTGTCAAATGTGTTTCCTAATTTGTCAAATGACTTTCCATTCCGTTCAAAGTATAGTAAGCCTGCGGATTGGAAAGTCATTTGACAAATTCGGAAACATAATTGACAAAAAGGGAAAACCAAAAGAAAAAGAGTGTATTACCGCGGTACTACTGCAGGCACCATCTAGTGACTTGGAGGAGAACCAAATTCACCAGTTTTTTGAAGCAAGTAGCAGCAACTCCAATATTTACCTAACAAAGTCATTACTCTTATTTTTTCAACGGAACTTACTATCGATATCATAAAAAACTAGGACAACTTTTAAATCCATTAGCCATGCGTTCTCATTTTTTATTATATTGAATATTACTTTGTTGTTAAGTCAGTAACTATATTGACTGAAATTCTGATCAATTTGTCTAACTGTGACACCCTGTTCTATGCAAGCAGCTATCATAGCTTTTTAAACAATATTTACTGTATAGGAATGATTGACAATGAGTGACCATTTCAAATAATTTTAAATTTATGGTCGGTAGCAGTTTTACACAGCTTAAAAGCCTTGTCCTAGTTTTTTATGACAGCAATAGTACATGTTGCATTTTGTCAAAATACATAATAAACAAATGAAATTGTTTTACTAGCGCCATCTAGAGGATTGTCACTGCAGTTTTAGAGCGTTCATAAAAGGAAAAAGATAAAGGGAGTATTCTGTGACGCTTATGCTGGATTTCATAAAAGTCGATTAAATTTAATCATTGATTAAGAATAATCATTCCTATACCTTCAGCACATGTAACCATAGCAACGTTTACTTTTAACGCTTGATTAAATTTAAGTAACGTTTGTGAAATCCACCATTAAACTTTATTATTACCACTGTGCTAGAGTGCTATACTGCAGGCACCATCTAGTGACTTGAAGCAGAACCAAATTTATTACAGTTCTAGTTTTTTTTTAAAGCAAGTAGGCGTACTTAAATATCTAAAGTAGAGTCTCTTTTTTCCTTGTTTTATGACAAGTGTTTAACGCCTTCTATTGATACTTAACTAAATTGCATTTAAAGAAAAAAATCTTCGTGCGTTTCCTATTATGTTAAAAAAAGTACGCAGTTTTTTAATTAAAGAGAAACTGGTAAAAGTGATGTTCCTCAAATTTTAATATGAACGTGGCGCCATCTAGTATCAACTAATCGAACTATTTCCTCTGCGATTCAGAGAAACATTAAAAAGAAGTCTGTCATTTATGTTCTTTTTTTTTCTCTTAAAAGTGTGCACTTCGGATAATGTTATAATTTGTCAAAACACAGAATAAATAAAAATTGTTAACGATAAAATTTGCATTAAACGTCAAAATTACGACTGACGTTATATGTACTAAACGTCAAAAATATTAAAGTAAGGTTTACATCCTGGTTTGCATTGCGCAAATGACGTGTCCGGATTTTATTGTCCGCTACTGTACCAACTGATAAAAGGGGATTTCCACATGTATTTATAATTAGAATTGAAGACACCAGCCGGACAACTCGGTAAAAACCATTTGCGATGAAAAGTAGCTGTATCCAAAACTTTGACTTCCGAAATTGGGGTTATTTTTTAATAAAATTTCGTTGTGGCTCACTGGGAATCTCAGTTGGGGGGGATGAAAATTCCATAACATAACATGGTTTTATTCTCCTATAAAATTACCAATTTGGTTGGTCTTTACCGAGTTGTCCGATTGGGGTCCTCAGTTGTTATATTTAATCATTACGACGTATTTTTATGACAAAATAACACGAATTATGACAACAAGCAACTTATTAATATAATAATTTCAACAATGAGGAGTTCTTTTAACTGAGAAGCGTTTAAGATCTTGTAACCGTACCGAAAAGGGTGATGGTCAATTTCGATGAGGATCAAGGCGTATCGCAGGTTTACAGAAGAGTCCGTCGACGCTGTTCGGCGCCTTTTCTTGGGGGCGGTGTCGCAGGTAGAGGAGAGACGGGGCCGGGCAGTTGGACTCAGCGAAAGAAGGTTTTAAGAGTGTCTCGTTATAACTTCGACGAAGTATGTGTAGATGTGTAAAATGTATGATTTGCCGGACTATTCAGCACCAGCGTGTAAGGTGTATGTGTGTGTTTTGCCGAACTATTACAGCACCAACGGTTGAATATTGCTCGACTGTTCAGCAAGAGCAATACTGGCTCGAAATGACCAGTGCTCTGCCTTTTATACCTTTATTTCGTGGTGGGGATTAGGTAACTCTGTATCATTGGTCTGTTTGCTTGCTCGAATCAATGATGAGCAGAGTTACGTCCTATTTATCAGAGGGCAGTCCCGGTGGTTGTCTTAGCAAGCAAAATGAGGTTACGATACTGTTTGTTGGCCAATCGGAAACGATTGCGATTGCGCTTTAATTCATTAAAGGGGCGGCCTTAATTTTGTTTATTTTAACGATCGTCATCGTTACTTTGTTACGTATCTGTCAACGTGACGTTGACGTTTGTGCTTGTGACGTTTCTTGACGTCTGTCATCTTGACGTTTGTCATTGTGATGTTTCTTGTCGTTTGTCATCGCAACATAATTTTGTTGATCGCTAAGCAACATGTGAACCCCCACAAGACGAATACTGTAAATAAAGGTGCTTTTATGGATTACAACCGTAAACAAATCGAAAATTAAATTTGTTGTAAAGATTTTGACAATTTTAAATAATCACCATAGAAAAAGTTCACGCTTCCTTATACAACTGAATCTCAATTTATAATAATTTATGGTAATTTATGGACATGAGGCAAAAAGTAAAAATCCAAACAAAAAGTAAAAATTTTACACATCTCGTTGCCTCAAGCTCGTCTCACCTTTAAATTTGACATTTAAGGAATTTTGCAAATCAATCGTGCCTAGCCGTCGGAACGTTTTTGTTTTTAATTTGTACTTCGAAGGAATTAAACAAGCGGTCAGTCGGCGCAACTTTCATACGCGCACTTATGAGTTACGAACATGTTTTAATACCGGTTTTCGATAAATTGACGGGAGTTTGGTTTATGTAGATATTTTTTCCAGAGTTGAAGTCGGTCAACCGCTGTTGAAATTGTACGCAAATATCGATTATTGTTAATCGACAGTCTGTGGTGAATTTGCAGAATTGAACACAATACCGAGAATTTCACACGTACAGGGTGTCTCAAAAAAAAAACTCCCGTGCTTTTGAGGGTTTGATTCGGGAAGCTAAAACAAATCATAATGAAAAAATGATAAAAGGTCCGATGTGCTTTCTTGATCAAGGATTTTTTTTTGTTATAATGTTTTATAAAAATACGTGGAAATATCATTTCTTTTTCGAGAATGTTTTTCTCGTTCGAGCCTGCTTTTTTTTCTATTTTATTAACCTCCTAATAGTAAATAAAATCTAAAAAATATTTTGTCATTCCTTTCCGTTGTAATAATAATAGCTTTAATTTGTAATTGTGTCAAGAAAACTACACATTCTTGTTTGTTCTGCAATTATATCGTATCTCAAGCGGATGTGAAAGTACATCTTTGAGTTTTTGTACTCAAACTTCGATATGAATTGATAAGATAGCGATTAAAATAAAGACTACAAAAACAATTAAATAAGAAATGACGTGCTCAAATAAATTGTATGCGATATTTTCATATTTTTATTATCGAATTAAAAAAGCTCGAAAGTGAATTAATCCAAAACTGGTGGATTAGGTATAATAAAAAAAATATTTGCTTAAGTTTAACTGTGGAATTTTTTTCCCTATCGTATACTATATCTGATTTCAGTCAAATGATTTTTGTGGTCGCAAATGAACCATCACTCAATGTTATTTTTTTTACGTTATTCTTCAACAGCTTCACTAAAAGTTTGACAATCTGTGTTATTTCTTGAAAATCTGAACCCTGAACCTCATTTTTGGATATGTATTAGGTTTCATAAAAATAAACCCATGTCTATTTATAAAACTAAACACTTATGAACAACTGAAGGATTGACACGAGGGGTATTTTTATGTAATCTACCTAACCATGAAAGAAACACGTGTCACATTGACAATCCTTTATTTTTCATCTAACTCCCTTCAACACTTATACACTTATTCCATCTTATACCCTAACATCAATGTTGTAACAGACACATTTTTTAAAGTACCTTGATTCAGATATAGATACCTACTCTAAATTGTAACTGGATACTTATTTTTTTAAAGTAACTAGAACCAGATACGAATGTGGTATAAACGTACCTTTTAGATACATATATGTTATATACGTATAAGCTGTTTTTAGCCATCCGCGACATATGACAAACATACAGTCGCACCTCTATAACTCGAACCTCCATAACTCGAAGTTTTCTGTAACTCGAAATTTACTGCCCCTGTACATTGTGTGTAACTGAAATCTCTTTCTTTAACTCGAAATCTCTATAACTCCACGTAATTTTCCAGTCCCTTGAGATTCGAGTTATGGTTTGACTGTACAATGCGATCGAAAATGATTGAGCGTCCTTGAGAAAATAAATACCCAGAGGTGATCAAAACTACCTTCGGCCTAGGGAATTTTCGCGTTTTTGAATACTCAAGGTCAGGTGACAATCAATAGCGTTCGTATGTTGTGCACGGTTTGTTTATTAATGGAGTTTTCTACGAGTTTTTCACATCGAAATTAGTACATATTTTTGAAGGACGCTCAATCATTTTCGATCGCATTGTATAATTCCGTGGAAAGTGAAGACTGAACTTGCAAATCAAAGAAACAAAGGACAATTGAAATTGAAACTGAAAACGTGCCCCATGTTGGGCGCCAATTGCCCCTTACGCAAATTCTAGTAATTCTGGTGTTCGTATCCCTCGAGTTGGGCACCAATTTTTGAGTAATGTTTTTGTGCTTTATTTTATTTATCTTGTTGTTTACGACGTTATTCTCAGGGCGATAAATTCGTCAGTAAAATTAGCATTAATTAGTGGGTTTTGTTTATTTTATTGTTTATGACCGTGTTTATATTTCTTATTTTGTTCCTATTCATACTCACCTGCGTCCAAGAACGCAATAGTTTTAATTACTAATAAGAGATATATTCTAGCGTGTTTCGTTTGTATTTGTCAAATTTTTTTTTTTATTATTAATCGAGTTCTTGGACGCATGTGAGTAGATACGAGCAGGAACAGGATCACATTAATAAAAAAAATTATTGGCGATTCATTTACAAGCGATGTTTGAGCAGAAGGCAGTTCATCATACAGACTTGAATACGACTGAAAATAACCATGCATTTGTGCAGAAACCAAATTCGAATAAATATTTATATTTTTATTTTAAGAAAATGTATCTGTATATCTTATGACCGGTTACCCCAATATTTCAAGCAGAGCTTAAATTTAAAACGTACTTGGATTATGACATAAGGTTTGTTCCATTACGAGGTTCTTACTAGTTCGGAACCGTCAAAATCACCAAAGTAATGACCAGCTTCAACAGCACCATCAAGTGCACGACTTTGATGAGTGCATGCTTTTGACGGTTCCGAACTATTCAGAACTTCCTAATGGAACAAACCTTTTTTTTGCAGATTTAACAAAAAGTAAGTTACATCATAATTGATTCTTAAATAGAAGTTTAAATGTCAATCAGAATGTGACTGACATTATAGTGATCATTAGTGCTGGGCAAACCGATTCCGATTTGTGAATCGATTCCTTCGATTCAATTCCGCAATATGAATCGATTCCTTCGATTCGTTCTCGTTCCTTCGTTCCCTTGGCTTGACCACAAAAGTACGCAGTGAATCGAATTCGAACGAAAAGGTGAAATTTTTCGGAACTAAATTGTTTCGATATATTTAAAATATAATTTAATTATTATTTACGTTTGTTGAAAGTCTCCATGTTATTTATGTATAATTAATGAAACCGTTTAGAGTTCTTTTTCAATAGTTTAAACGTATTTCGTTCATACTTAATACTTATATTTACGAATTTATTTTACACTAAAAACGTCCAATCATAAAACCTATTAAAGTCAATATGGTCGAATTTTGCTTGTGATAATAGAATTTAAACGAATGATGTGCAATATCATATCTTAATCACATGTTGAAGATGAAGTATTCTCGATTCTAGTTCCTAGTCCTACTCGATCCTACCATTCTTGAGAACCCGACAAGTTGCGATTCGATACGATTCCTTTAGGAACGAATTGGAAGGAAATCGATTCCTAGAATTCCGTACGAGGAGTCGTTATAAAGAAACGATTCGTTCATGAACGACTCACCTCTACTGACCGTACTAAACACAACTTAAATTTAAGCTTTGCTTAAAAAGTTGTTACAATCGGGTATTAAATGCTCAGATACTCACGTGGTACAATCGGGTATTAAATGCTCAGATACTCACGTAAATACAGCTGAAATGTCAAAAAAAATTGGCACATTTTTTCAATATTTTCATAGTGTGAAAATGATTTTATTAGAAACAGGTTAGAATTATTTGACGCAAGAGGGCCTATACTGCATCGAAGACGTTAAATTTAAAGGGTTGTTAAATTTCGTTACCTTGGTAACAGCCAATCACAAGACGCTGTTTTCAATTTTAACGTACCCTCAAATTTTAACAGCCTGTTAATAAGTTACAGAATAGAAATGTCAGTTTATAAATAAATACATTGGTTACATTTTCCTAACAGATATGTATTGACAAGTAGACAATTAATTGACAAATACAATCAAATTTACAAATTTTATTTCCTTTTTTTTATTTCAGCTGTATAATTGTAGACCGTTACAGATACCAAGTACAACAATAACCACAAAGTGGTCAAGGATAACTGTTTGAGTTGGTAATACAATTAAAAGCATTTTTTTAATCGGCTATTTGCAACACAGCAACCGGATTTATGTTTTCTTGGTTTATTTGACATAACCTGAACAGCGACAAGATTGTAGCTTATGCGAATAAAAATTAACAGGAGCATTCAACGGACACAATCGATTTATGATTGCATACGGTTTAGCGCTCAACGCATCTGAATCGATTCGACATCAATCGTGAAATTGTTCATCCTAAAAATTTTGTGATTCAACTGCGATTAAATATGGCATTGCAGTTTGTATCATATGTGCGAGTTGTTTACAAGAGTGTATTGTTTATTTCAAAGATTCATTAGAGAAATAACTTAATCGCACTGCTAATATTGTGATAATGCTATTGTTGAATAGTTAAATACCAAATATTATAGAAAGTAGGGTTATACTTGTCATGCCATCGTTCAGTGTTTTCATGAATCGATTTAAACAGATTCATGCTGGGTTTCATAAAAGTCGATTAAATTTAATCATTGATTAAGAATAATCATTCCTATACCTTCAGCACATGTAACCATAGCAACGTTTACTTTTAACGCTTGATTAAATTTAAGTAACGTTTGTGAAATCCACCATCAGTCTGACTGTAATCAATCGATTTGTTTGTTGAATGCCCCTAACGTTTCAATTTGAATTTGAAATGTCTAGAGACGCTCGTAAAGTAAAGACTGTCACTGTCAAGCCGTCAATAACAGGAAGTTACTCATTGTCAGTTGTACCACTTAAAAATAAAATTCAGCGCTGCCAACTCAAACAGATTCTTGACCACTTTGTAGTTACATAATCAGATGTACTGAAAGGATCTGGAAAGTATCTAAATTTAATTTGATGTCATTATAACAACACACGTCAAATTGTGACCACAATTCAAATCAGATAGATTAACCGGTGTTGTCAATTCCCAGCTTTATGTAAATATGGCCGTGAATACACTTCGCGCTGAAAAGAAAATGTTGCAACATTGCCTAATTTGAGTAACCATAAAATCTAAATCGACATGACATTCATTGTCGAAATTTAGTAACATACATGAGTACCACATTCTCACTAGACTTTCACGGCATATCGCGATAACAAATAATGAAGGAATGGATTATATCTATGTAGATCATTTGTTTGCAGCACTGCCTAACGTATAACATAAAAATACGCCCTCGCAAATGAAAATTTTTGTATAGGTAGATTTGTGAACAACTTTCAACGTAAAAGTCGAAGTTTGTAATATTTTTTCTGTTTTATTCAACGCATAAGAAATTCCAATGTTTTCGATGTGAATGTGCAACAAGATTCAGGTTTAAGTAGACTCAGAATTAAATTATGTGACATTAGTGACGCCTACGATATTTCAATATCCGTGTCAATCCGTTTTCAGAATGCACATGAATTCCAGATGACTTCTCCATATTTAGACACTCTAAATCCAAAACATAAAAATACCAATACAAAGCATATTTGTATACGTACGTACATACATATATTAATTAGTGTCGGTTGATTTACTTTCGCGTTTAACATTTTGCCATAAGTTGGCATAGCGAACAACAGAACGGAACACGTAATACGGTCTACAAAGGAATCGATAATGTAGGTTAATTCTGCGGTAGGTAGAAGGCTCGAACATAGCTCACAAGAACAGAGCAAGTCACGGTAATTCTATTCATGCTTTTAATGTCGTTAAATCGATGCAAGATACCGCAACCGATTTGCATAAAATCGGTCTGTCTCATTGAGCAAGAGATTTCTTCTTCTCAACCCCATAAACCGCCATCAAGTAATCAAACGTTGTGGGAAGAAATTATGATCCAAACAATAAACTCGGGAATAATATATTTTTTTTTAAATTAGGTCCTTTATCGGTTTACTGTGTGAAACAATTGTTTTGTATACATGAAACCACGTTATTCGTTTGTGATAACGCGAAATAATTAACTAGTTTCCTGCGGGCCAATTTATCAAACACGATTATTACCAAACGCCCGACTTGCTTAATGGGCACCGCAAACTGTGTAATTAGTAATTACAAATACAATTGTAACTAGTCCGCTGCTTATCATCGGCTGGTTATATAGCGCTTTGTGAAGGTGAAATTTGTTCAAATATTTGGAAAAATGTGAAGGCATTCATATCTCCCATTCCATTAAGAAGTATTTAACTGTTTTACTATTACCCAACATTCTCCAAACACCTTCTTTCAATTATTTATTTAAGATGTGGTGTGTTCGTAGATCATTTTTAAACACAACATGAACAAGATTTATTAAAGGGCAACAGCTGCTCAAGAGGTGTGTGTGTACATTGGTGGTGAATGCTTCCGACAATGAGCTGTATGGAAGGGTCGTGTGTGCTTCCGACAATAGACTGCACGGAAGGCTTTGGATGTGCTTCCGACAATAGGCTGCACGGAAGGTTTGCGCGTGCTTCCGACAATAGGCTGCGCGGAAGACTTAGGATGTACTTCTGACAATAGGCTGCAACCTTTATCTAATGTAATGGGAAAAATGTGTAATAATTTTTTTGAGAAAGTGCTAGAAGGGCTGCCAGTCGAATTGATGAAGACCCAGGACACCTAGAAGCTGGGGGACAGATTTAGAAACTTTTTAATTCTTTGGTTATTTTCCCTTATAGAGTTGATGCAATCAATAGCTATTTTCATTGCATAATTGCATAGATTTATTTTTGACAAGTATTTGGCCTAAATAGCAAAGATTTCGCTTTCCGAGCAATTTTTTATCGCCCGTTCACTATCAGCTGAGTTCTACTTTTCGTCGTAGCCTCTTTGTAAAAATCTGAAAGGAATTGGTTCAAACGTATCTCTGAATTCACGAAAGTCAAACGTACAAAATAAATTAAGAAATTGATTTTTGTATGATTTAAATAAAAATGGCTGTTCAATATTACGTACTACAAAAACAATGAATTAAATATTTAATAACTCTAATGCGTATACAAAGCCTTTGTTTGCATTCTAAACAATACGAAAGACTATTTATTAATTACATCGTCCCGGCACAGAAACTCGCGTTACTTAACACAGTTGTTATTACTTTCTTAATCAACTGCTTCACCACGGGCTATTGAATATTTAGGATAGTGTTTACATTTAAATAAATAATTAACTTCTGATTTGCGCTTTATGGTTTAATTTAACGGGTTTTTGATTGTACTCTCCTAACTTCTATTGTTCGTTCAGAATCACATTTATTGGGTAGGTGAATTTTTATTTTCTGTTTTTAATTTAAATCAAAGAAACCTATAGCGTTTTCGTTCACTGCTCTCGAACACTCTCAGAGTGTCTCCATCTCTTATTATTGTATGATGTTAAAACAAGATGACAAGAGAGTGTTCCAGAGCAGTGAATGAAAAACCCTATTATACAACGTTCGTTTCTCTATGGCGTGTTCGAAGATCATTTTTAAACACGACATGAACAGAGTTTACTGAAGGACAACAACAAACATACAAATTCAAAAATAACAATGCTGCAAATCGCCTAGGATATGTCAAGGATTTTGTGCTGGATGTCAAGTTGTCGTGGAAACTTTCTCAGGACGTCTTGATTCTTACTCTTCTCCTTTCAACGACTGTCTTCGACCATGGGTAGGAAAGTCTTATGTACAAGGTCGTGTGCAAACATTTGAGCGGGAAATACAAATTATAGTTCGTGACTAGAGACACGAGATGGCGACAGCAGCTACCATTGTTGATAAAACAGGACATTAATATGAGAATTTGCTTATGTGAATCACAAGTTGTGGTGTGATTAATAGTGGGTGTATTTTTCTCAACAAAAAATGCACATGTTCCCAAAAGATGAAAAGGTAGGCATTATTTAGTAAGTTTTGTTAGAACAATCCATTGTCCGTAAACTATAACGTTTACAAATTTCAGATCTCGGAAGGCCGTGAAAAAATACGTGAAAGCTACAACATATGATCATTAATTTATCAGAAATGTTCAATTAGTAATTTATTAAAGTGAATTAATTTTACATTCAAGATGTCAATGTAACATCATATTAACTAAGACAAAAAATTATGTTTGGCGGTCATACGAAATTTAAAACTATACATATGACTTTATGTTTAATACATCTAAATAGGTCACAGTTTCATATCAGTATAAATACATATTATAAAATGTTTATTTGCAATAAATTATATCTGATATTACATATTTTTATTTTATTACTGTAATCGAAAATGTCAAGTGTTTTAATAGAATTATTAATGTCATAAATATATTACAGTAGTTCTATTAAAATATTTTAGCATTTTCTTTTTCCTAAAATTCAAAAATAATATCAAACATCGGACAAGAACTTGCTGACACCATGCAAGATTTGATAACATTTTTGTTACAAAGTGAGCGAGACGAGCTACCACAGTGAATTCTGATTGGTTGAATTGGCACTTCTCGCTCACTTCGTAACAAAAATGTTGTCAAATCTTGCATGGTGTCACACGGGTCTAAATCTAAAATTATATCTTAAATTAATACTTGAAATAATAAAAGAAACCTACATTGAAAATTAAAATAGTACGTGACTAGAGACACGAGATGGCGCAAGAAAAATATGTATTGTCTTTCCCATCTATATCTTTCTTTATCTATGGACTTCGACGGTGTTAGTAGTTAGTGTTGGAGTGCGTGGGAACTCTTCAGGTCGATTTTATTCCTGCGGTGTTCTTCTTCTCCAATGCGTGCAGTGCGTGTGAACTCATCAGGACGATCGAACACCTGATATGTATCTCTTCTCCTCTTCTACAACAACTGGCTTCGAATGTGTAGAGTGTTTGTGATCTCTCGACAATGGCTGCACAAGAAGTGTGTGGTGGTGAATGCTTCCGATAGTGGCTGCACAGAAAGCTTCTGTGTGCTTACGATAATAACTGCACAGAAGGCTTTGGATATGCTTCCGACAATAGCTGCACAGAAGGCATTGGGTTGCTCCTGATAAATATTGCACGGAAGACTTGAGTGAGCTTCCGATAATAACTGCACAGAAGGCTTTGAATGTGCTTGCGACAATAGCTGCACAGAAGGCTTTGGGTTGCTCCTGATAATTGTTGCACGGGAGGCTTGTGAATGTTTCCGACAGTAACTGTTCGGAACGCACTGATGTAATAGCGAGTGTCCTCGACAACGGCAGCTCAGGACTCGGTCACCGCTCTCGCTTTTATAGGGCTCTTTCGTAACGGGGATGAAGTAACTGCTTCATTGGTTTAGAGGTGTAATCGAATCACAGATGGTCATTAGCGGGCAGTCTTTTTGTGTATATTCCGTGGGTTGTCTTAGCGACCAGATTTGAGGATGCGATTCTATTTGCGGGCCAATCATGAACGAATGCGATTTCGTTTTAATTCGTCAAGGGGCGGCCGTAATTTTGTTTATTTGCGACGATAGGCGCTTTCCAGTTGCACACACGAGCTACTCGGAGCTACTCCGGGCTGTTCAAAGTGCAATTGGAATACATTTGAGCCGCTCCGGAGTAGCACTGAGTAGTTCGTCTGTGCAATTGGAAAGCGGCTAATGTCAACGTAATGCTTGGCGCGTATTTATCTATTTGACGTTGTCAATCTGACGTTTCTTAATGTCTGTCACTTTGACGTTTGTTGTCATCTGTCATCTTGACGTGCTTCGTTGGTCGCAAAGCAACGTGCACCTCTAATCATAATGATAGCTGCGTTTAATTGGTGGACGAACCATCAAGGTTTAACGAGCTCAGTCCGACTGTCTTCTAAACGGAACTCATACCCACCGTGGTTACCTAATGGTCACATCTCAAATCACGACCACCGTGACCACTCAGCTGATTAGTCAGATAACGTAAAATAACTACGGAATAAACGAAATCGACAACGTCGCCCATGAATTAAACGCAGGGAAAATCATATGATTACTGAGGCTGGGTTCGGCATAGCGGTCGGGGCACGCTCTGAACAGAAGTGTGAAAGAGAACGAATGCGTTTCAGTGTATGTAAGAGTGAGAAAAGGGGATACTCCGAGTGCTCGGAGCGTTATGTCGAATGCACCCAGTATCATTAATCATTAAAAGAAAGAAATAGTTCTGGTAATTTCAACTGTCAGTGACTTTTCGCTAAATGGTTGTAAATTATTAGTATACTGATGAAAATTTATTTGAAAATTTTCCGTTTGTCAGGGGTCAGGAGATTATACACCGAGATCAAAATAATTCCAGTGGAGTATAAACGAGTGAATGTGATTATAATAATAATGATTATTTTTTTGTAATTATCGACATTTATTTTAAAAATCAATGCGCCTCAGCTGCTCGAAACTTAATTCCCATTTGCAGTTCTAGATGTTCACTTAACCCTTTCGGAGCGGTACGAGGCGAGTAATTGAGTTGAATTGTTTCAATGAACGCAATAAAGTACAACTTGTTAGCATGACGTGATCGCCAACCGATTTGACGTAATGCGCCTTCGAAGAATAGAATTATGTCGAATTAAGCGGTAAATACGTTGGCAAGCTGTTACGCACGCAAAAAAATAAGAAATTATTATTACCATAATGTAACGTATCAAGTAAAAATGTAAAAAATTAAATGCATATCGATGATATTGCCAATGCTTGGCTGATGTGGCGTGCGATGAAAATACAGTAAAATCTCAGTCGCCTGCAAATAAAGATATGTTAACGTTATACCTAAACTATTTCTAGTATTCCATTAAAATAGCTTTGCGTAATAAGAAAGTGAAGACTAGGTAAGAATTTCATATGTCATTTGAGGTCGCCGCCTGATTAATGATTAAGTAATTTCTGCTTACACGCTTTAGTTCAACATATTGCGATTTCAGTTTCTAGAAATAGTCCGTGCAACATTGTCTCTTTTACAACACGGAATATATGCAGAACATTAAAAGTTTGGCGTTCGCTGCAATCGAGTTCGTTATAATCTGACTTCGGACATTTCGGAGCGTTGCCAATGAAAAGTGCCCATTCATTACGTAGCCATGGCAATGCTCCGAAATATCCGAAGTCTGGTTATAAGCAAACAAAAATCAATTACGAAGATATTAGCGTGCGTTCGTTATAAGTCGAGGCCCACGAAAAGAGTTAACTGTATTTAAAACAAATTCTATTTCATCAGGAGACAAGGTCCATAAAATATCATCTTTGTATTTTATATTACTTATAGAGATTATTAAATTATGACGTGCGCATGTTTTTTTTTTAATTCCGAACGGTTGATCTAAGTGATGGATCTACATGAAAATTAACACGTTCTCTTTGTCCGATCACGTTATCACTTTCACTGACTCTCCCGTTGCATTTTACCAATTCCAAGTATGTAAAATTGTAAGCCGCTAATTGTAAGTATTTCGTTAGGTTCTCATCTCATTTTTCTGAAGGTAAAGTAAGATGTCAAAAGAATTCTCATGGAAATTAACTTAAGAGGTGAAATCTATTCGTTTATAGAATTCTATTTTAAATCTTATTCGTCTGGTTGGAAGGTTACATCATATGCATTTTACATGACCGTTCGTTATCTTGTCAGATGTATTGTTATTTGTTTTCAGTAAACATACCCTTGACCCCCCGACTTGTGTTCAGCACCTATAGTAACACACATTTTTGATTGTTTGGTAAAGTTAACCAACTTCATAATTAAGTATAAACAAATATTTGTTTATAATTCAACTTGAAATTGTGAACTCGCGCAAGTCGACGAACTTGCAGATAACATTTTTATCAATCCGCTGGTGTAAACATCATTTTTACTGATTGCAGTTGCTGCACCGCCGTCCAATCCCCAAATCGCGAGTGCAAACTCACGTATTTGTGTATGCCGTTCCATTCACCTTGGTATAGTTTTATATTGCTAAATGTCAAGGCAAATATTACTTGTGAATCGAGATCTAAGGTGTAATACTGAACTACCGTCGCTTTTAATAACGGACCCGTTTTATTTGCAAAGAGCTTTCAAAATTTTCAGCAAAAATCTTGTGAGTTCTTTGCAGACATTACTATTATTATCTTTTGCATAATTTAGTATTATCGTTATTAAGTCATCATAAAAATGGTAATCAAAGAGTAATCAAGTAAAGAAGAATTACGTCATTGGGGGGCGGGGCATGTACTACTTTGGGTTTTTGGAAAATAAAATTATCTTGCAGACGTTGTTAAAAATCGCGATGAAATCCGACTAACTTTGGTATGTGTGGTGTGATAAATAAGTCGGAAATACCAAGACGGGCATCCACAACACTCTTTGACCTTGTATTTTCCCATAGTGAGTCGACCGACTGTCGCACTCCTTTTGGCTCTTCGTCAATAGTAAATCGCAGATGAAACATTATTATTATTATCATCAGAGCCAATTTCTTGATAACTGCACCAATAAAAAGTACTGATCTAAGAATATGGGTAAATAACAACTAAGTTAGAATAACATTAATTTCACCATTTTGTCCCTTCAGCAAGAAAGTGCATAAATTTGCGTATTTTAAAGGTCAACTACGATCTTCATAGAATTGTCAACGATTTTTTTTTTGCAAGTCCATTTTAAACTATCCTACTTGTACATGATTTGGTTTTATTTCTACGATAACATTTGGAGTAGGTAAATTTTTTTGAGCTACCGATGTTGTTTGGAAATAGAACGCGTTCTATTTTTACACAATTTTCGATTCAGTCTAATTTTTTAATACTGTTCACTACGTGGTACTGCACAATTTACATTGTTCAAAAAATCTTTTGGTAAAGGCACGGCAAGTTGGCATGGCAAGTTGTCAATTCATAAATTGTCAGATTATCAGGTAAATAAATAAATTGCTGTAGTAATCTGAGACAAACGTTTTGTCTTCCATGGCCTACCTTTATCAAAAATTTATTTGGACATAATATGGTATTACAACGTAAAGCATCGTAATATGAACAGTAGTAGATATTATCACAGATAATAGATCTCTCTAGATAGCCAATGACATAGGAACGAACGGACCCTATAAAAAAAAATAGTAGTGACATCTATTGAATATTTAACAAAATTCGGAAACTGAAGATTTGTCACAAACCATTTGCCAATTCCGAAGCTCAGTTGGCATATTTACCGCCAGATGTCTCTTTTAATAACACAGAAATAAGTGTAAAGTGGGGCTAGTATACGAAAATGTGACGTACGGTTATAATATACTGTTAATTCTGCTTTTAAACTTTGCATTACACCACTTAGTTATAGAATTTGTTTAGGTTTGTTTATATTTACAGGTTACGGTTTTACACTCTGCTATTGTAGCGATAGCGCCACCACGTGTTTCCTAACTAACCGAATTTAATTCCTAATTTAGAGCGTCACGTGAGCGTCACATATCAGGCGCTTTCGTTTTTGACGGATCACAGGAACATAGCGCGTTTGGATCAGCGAATTGTGTTCTTTTCTGAAAATGATTCATCCCCATCCACTAATAGTTTTGGATCATGATTCTATTTTCCGAAACATATGTTTACGTTTTGCTTGTTCGGATCACGATTAGAGGGAAATCTAACCTCAAATATAACTTCGTTGTGACAGTTTACGAAGAAATGGTCCAAACACGTTTCAAAGGAGTGTTCTTTTTTAACAAGAATAAACGAATGATCGTTCTCTAAACATGTTCCGATCGGATCAGGATCATTTCAAAAACGAAAGCGCCTATCGTATACGACATTGGCCATCTACCTTGATATTATTTAAGTGGCCTGAGGTACTCATCCTGAGTACCTAAAAGTCATGCTCCATGTAGTTATGGTTGAATTTAGTTCTCAGACAGAAGAAAACCAACGGTTTCTGGCAGTTGAAGTTAATGCACAGAATATTTCAACTAGAGCTGCTTGAACCATCAGTTACCTCCTCTGGGCAAAAAAATATCCTTAAAGCAGAGAAATTGATTTAATCAGAGACATGATTTGAAATGATCACGCAATCATTAACTGGCATAACTATTTACGTGAGGTACGCTTTAGGGTCCTCGATGATGTTCCCCAAATGGGTGGACGAACTGAGATTGCCCAAATTTATGAAAGTCTAATGCAGAGTCATCGAAAGTAGAAGCAAGATCGCTTGTTGCCACCCCTAACAAATCAAAATTATAACAACCTTTGTGACGTTTGGATGTTTGATCTTGTTTAGAAAAGACCAGATGGAACGTAAGGTTTGCACATACTCCACGTCCTCCATAGTAATGAGCGCAATTTGTCAGCCATAACTCAACGTCCTTCCACAATTTATTATGTCTGACCAATTTGCTTTGTGCAACGAGTATTCGATTGAATAATTCATAAAGTTGGTTTCGATTTTTTAATGAAAGAAAAAGGGAATTCCTAAACCGATTGACGTTTAAATGAACGACAGTTGTCGACCTAATGTGATGAAACCAATAACGTTTTCCACTGGCTACACTAGTAAACACTCAGGGGGTCATTCTAATCGGGGTTGCAAGTTACAACTAGGTATGATCCTACTTCCGAGCATTATCGAGTCTGCACAACGTTATATCCCGGTATGAAACCAATAACGTTTTCCACTGGCTACACTAGTAAACACTCAGGGGGTCATTCTAATCGGGGTTGCAAGTTACAACTTGGTATGATCCTACTTCCGAGCATTATCGAGTCTGCACAACGTTGTATCCCGTTACCACCGTAGATTGCGGCTTGTTACCAGTTGCTAAGGAGGTACCACCGTTGCTAGGTTGCAAATCCGATTAGAATGACCACCCCATCTTCATCTCTTATTATTACATGAGGTTAAAATGAGATGAAAATTTAACGTGTGTGCACTGGTGCAGCCAGTGGAAAACGCTGTAAGATAAAACCTAAAGTGACATTTCACGTTGATCTAATTCAAAACTTACTCCATAATGTCATAAAAAATTCAAAGGCTACTAGATGAACTTTTCAATTGAACGCCTGATATAACTGTATCTACAGGATGGTCAGAACCATAACCAACATCTTGTTAATACTCTCACAGGAGTAAACACAACGGAATGAAACTCACCAGTAAATTTATTGTTAGGTCATCTGGGTTGTTTGTTACTGTGGTGAAGCAAAACTCATCATCAGACTCTGAGGACATTTTGGCAGAAGTTGCAGTGCAATTTCCGTTAACTTTTTTTTGTTTCAAAAATGTAGGTCTTTCAGTAAATTGTAGAATTGTAGAGCTCAGCAACTGTCAACTTTGGGAAAAATTACATATTTTGAATTCTATTCATAGATCTACCTAAAAACGCGTTACAATTTAGATTTTGTGCAAAATATCTACAGATGTTGACGTGCTACGGGACACCAATATACAGGGTTTTTCACTTAAGGTGTGCCAAACTGAAAGAGGTCGTACAGAAAATTATTCTAAGCAAGAAAGTTCATGTAAACATATATCCCATTCGTTATCGTTGTCGAGGAAAAATTAAGATCGTACAGAAAATTATTCTAAACAAAACAGTTCATGTAAACATAATTATGTAGATTATTCAGTTTAATTATTTAGAGAGTGCCAGGGCATGAAACAAATATTATTTGACTGTTAATAATAGTTTGACGGTTGATAGAAATAATGAGCTTCAGTACTTCAGAATTCGTGGATATTGTGTATGTTTATGGTTTTTGTGATGGAAATACTAGAAAAGCCTGTCGTGAATATCGACGGTTTCCGAATCTTAATTTTTTTGTTGACAACGATAACGAATCGGACATATGTTTACATGATTTTTTTTGTTTAGAATAATTTTCTGTACTACCTCTTTCTGTTTGGCACACCTTAAGTGAAACACCCTGTATTGTATTATATGTACAGTGTAGTATTAAACTTCAGTAAGTTATTAATAGCTAAACGTTTATTATTATGAATATCCTCCAAATAAGCGAAGAATTAAAATTTATCTGTAAGAAGTGACCACTTTTGTTTGAATACCACTGCTCCTTCTAAAAGCACGTTCGAATTATTGTTGTCAAATTTCTGACAACATTCATCGTATGAGGAGGTCATCAGGATCACGAAACGTAAAAGATATAATGGCCTGTTATTTACATATTAAAACCTATAATTAGAATTGTTCCGTATATCTGATTAAGTTTTATCTATTGTTAAACCTTATCACAATTTCGGTTATTTATACAAGCTACGGTTTTTACTAGCACCCAAAATATTCATGTCCATCAATTGATAAATGTTGATTTTCTTTCGTAAAAAGTACCTCCTTCTATTTTCGTATTCACTCTTTATCGTTGATCTATAATTTTTTTTTTAATGAAGGGTGAATTTTTTTTGTTAATTATGGTTTTAATTTATGACCCTATGTAGTAAATCGCCAAAAAAGTACGCAACTTCCACCTTCCCTTACATTCCTTCTTATAAGAAGAATAGTAGAAAGCTATTTCTTTCTTTATTAGTTTGATTAAGTATATGTACCATTTTTTACTTTCAAATTTATGGTTGATTTTGATTCAATAATTCAAACTCGTGCGCATTTTTTGACTACAATTTTTTTTTATTAATTTGGTATTAATGTTGTTCTTTATTTTTCAGAATAAATCTAGCAAAAATCCAACTATAAAGTTCCTAGGATCTGAGGGGGTAAGTAACGCTTTCTCTTTTCTCTATTTTACTAGTTTTAATACTCAGGAATTAACAGAAATTTTGATATTTGAATTAAATTTAGTCATTCGTCAGAATAAAAAACGACTAACAGCCGGTATTACCAACGTTTTAAGGAGACCTTAAATTTAATTCGTGTTTAGAATGTGATTGATGTTATACAAACCAAGCAGAAATGTCACAATCTAAACACGACTTAAATTTAAGGTCTCCTTAAAACGTTGGTAATACCGGCCGTTACTCTAATTAATATCTTTTTGTTTTTCTTTTATTTAATGAAAGATACGTACATGCTTTGCTCACTTTTGAAAAAATGTAACACTTGACATTAAATAATATCATGGGCTGCACTTTCTGAGCAGAAACAAATCCGCGCAGAAAGTACATACATATAGGGTTCCAACTCAAAATGAAACATACGGTATGCATACCATTTACATACATACATATAAGTTTCAGTAAATTTTTAGTAACTGTAACATTGCACGCAAAGTAAAACAACTTTTCCATATTGTTTGGGCATTGAAAAAAAAAAGAGTACAATGTGGGAGGTTGCCAGAGATTACGGATATTTCTAACGGGACACCACCTTTCTCAATGAACATGCCTTTCGTGACTCAGGTGAGAAATATGCATCCGTCCTGTTGTCACGGAATATCGAAACGTGTAATTTTTGTCGTCGGATCCAAGAGAAATCCCAAACGAACCGCGATTCGACAACGTGTAATTAACATGATTAAAAATGGGAACGCGTTCTTTTTTCGGGGGGAGAGCGATTAAAGTGCTCCCGATATTTCTTTTTCTCTCGTTGTTAATTATAATGAAATTATAAATTATAATTAGATTACGGTGTATACGCAAGGTCAGTTGCTGCTGCTGCATGTTTACGGTTTGACAAAATTCATAATGTGCGTCGTACAATATAAATTAAACAAGAAGATGCGAAATCACGACTAAAGCCCATTTTTTGATACAAACATCATCTGTGTAATAAATAAATAA
The DNA here is from genome assembly GCA_033060865.1 of Dorcus hopei. Lineage (NCBI taxonomy): Eukaryota > Metazoa > Arthropoda > Insecta > Coleoptera > Lucanidae > Dorcus > Dorcus hopei. The sequence continues at coordinate 35,750,674 of CM065423.1, forward strand.
AACACATTTTAAAAAAATACTATTGTTTATCGTTATACGAATCGTGATTAATCGCGCGCCTAATTTGCTTTTATCTTCCCAAAATCTTCTTGTTCCATCCATCGACTTATCTATCCATTCCGGTACATCCATCTAAGGTTACTGTATTTAGAAGGTACCGCCATTCATTTCCGCGGCTGTCGTCCCCCAAATTAAAAAGTACGCGATGAAGACGCCATGAAATACTAAGAAGAAAAAGGATAGATACATAACATGTTACTGTTGCTAGGGAGTTTATGAATGAATTTGATTAACCTCAAATTAATAGAGATAGAAAGTTGGCGCTACCTTCTCAATAACAGTAACCTTACATCCATCTTACTTAGCACCATCTAGTGCCCATCTCTCGAAACTTCTAGAATCGAGACGCTAGATGGCGCGACAATTTTAAAAATTGTACCGTCACTAAATAATTACAGTACCGCAATCAGCCGCCATTTTAGTGCAAAATATTGGCGGGAAATTTAAACATCTAACCCTAACAACGACACATTCGGGCATTTTAAACTTTTATCTGACAGGCGTTAAATTTGATTAAACTTACCAGAAAGAAAATTACTAGAAAAGTCGGCAATTTAAACTTGCCGGAAAAAGAATCACTAGAAATGTCGACCTTTTAAGCTTGCCGGAAAGAAAATAACTAGAAAAGACGGTTATTTTAGTGCAAAAACGTTTTCTTTATCTTACACATTAAGCATATGAACGAAAATGGTCACTAAAGTTGATCAAAGTGGTCACTGGAGTTGACCAACGTGGTTACTGGAGTTGACCAAAGTGGTCACTGAAGTTGACCAAAGTGGTTACTGAATTGACGAAAGTGGTCATTGAAGTTGACGAGTGGAAAGTCGACCATTTTAGTGCAAAGACGTGGTTTCTCTACACATTAAGCATATGGATTGCTGTACTGTATTTATTTAGTGACTGCAAAAAATTGATTTAAACAAGAATTATGCTGCTCCGAAATACACGTTGGTAATAATAATAAACTAAAATAATAAACAAAAGTCGGAGAATTGTTTACAATCTATTATCAAAACGTCTCACAGCTGGGTTGTAAATGGAAAAGGCATTTCTAGTTATTAAATTATTATTGATAAGCACTGAAACGTGACATAACGTTATGTGCAAATGACTCAGTTATTTTTTTCTTAGATCTGATAACTGATAGGCCTCCTACGACGAGTATTTTTGAACCACGGTCTTGGAAAATCATATTTCCTGTAATATTCAATTTCTTTCATGCCGTGGAATTGTACTGGTATTCGTGTAAAATAATAAATTAATTCCTCTTCCACATAACAATATAAGGTGATTATGTAATAACATGGAATGATGGAATACAGATATTTTTCAATCCAGCAAATTTTAGTGTTCTGTGCAAGAAATGTCAAGGACATTGGTAATCTCTCCTGTGCAATAAATAATACTAATAAAATTAATTGGCCTCGTGTACACTTAATGCCTTGCATTGGCAACTTCATTCGATTCGAATTCGAAAATATTTGCGGCGAATTAGTTCTCAAGTGAAAGATCGTTTTGTAACAACTCTGTTTAATTAATACTGGGAGACTTTTTTACGTAAGACAGGCGCGCTTACGCAAGCTGCTTAGCTTAGGTGCCGCATGTATAGTAAGTATTGCGGTCTCGAAAACTCGAACGTTAAAATAGTGCTCTTTGTTTCGTACGTAATACCAGTTTGGTTCCTTGCTTTACCACTTACTTCACTTTCTTTTTCGAATATTTCCATACTAATTATACATGATAGTTTTCTGTTGTTTTATTCTTACCGCTCATAGTTCCATCTTCTGAGATTTTTTGCAACTAGGGGAATCCAAGAATCATCCTGTATACATAGAGGTGATTCTTGAATAGACCGAGAAAGAAAAAAAATGGTGAAAGAATAGACATCACAGAACATTTATGTATATATTTTAGTTTTCCTGAAATTGTTAATCAATCAATCAAATTGAAAATTATCCCCAAAATAACGATACGTCTCTGATTAAGAAAGAGCCGCAGATGAACGAATTAAATGCAGTTACAAAAGTGTCTTATAGTTTTGTCATTGGAACTAAAAATTAATCTAAAATAATTTTGAAGACGATAAGCCAGAAACCAAAAACTACTTCTAAGGTCTTGAATTATATTTTGTTCATCAGTACAAAAACTATAAATTAGATGATGACAAGTTTCGGTTTAAGAACCATTCTCAAATCTGTTAAGCAAAACATATTAGCACGGGGCCATTTTTACTTAAAAAATTTAATTAAAAAATTAATCAGTTACTGACGTTTAGTGCCAAATTAAAAATCTACGTTTCTTTAAAAATATTCTTCAAGACTATTTTCATCAATAAAAAAAAAAACTCATGTCTTGTAGTCATTTATCAGAAGAATTTTATTCCAAATCAGATGATAACGATGACGGTAAGGATGAATCAGATGCACTAATGGAGCGATGACTGTAATAATGAAAATTTTCACATATAATAGTGGCAAATTCTTACTTTATTTTAATATTTTCTGTGCTGTTATCTGCGTCACATATTTGACCTTTCGTTATTGCAGCGTGTTTGTAACTCTTACTTAAGACGTGCATTAATTTACTGTTAAATATGAAACGTGACCTACACGAAGCAGCAGATCTCACAGGAAAATGTTTATATACAGGATATTACCGCACTTAAACCATGCAGCATTAATACAATAAACAATATAATACTCAAGACAAAACAATTCCACAACGATTAATAAAAACTAAATAAGAAGTCATTCGTTTAACTTTAAGAAACGTTTGGACAATTCCAGTGTCACTTACATACTGCTAGGTAGGGTTACCAGATTGATAGATTTTTTTTTAATTTCAGTATTTAACAAATTTATTAAAATGCAATTAGTATACTTTCCACATGAAATATCTATGTACAATGTCAAGCTTGAGTTCAGTAGCACCCTGTATGTGTTTGTATATCAAGGACCATGATCTTTTAGAAGTTTTAATCATTTACTATGCATTTGAAAACCTTACAGTAAAAAGGATGTTAAAAAATATGTGTTTGGTTTATTAGAGTTTAACGAAATTTATTTAAATAAATGCAAAGTATCTTGAATATTTATAGGAAAATGACATCGCATGTGGTTTTTACGGCCGATCATGCAACTATTAAGTGTTTTGTTTTTCTTGTAATTTACCGGAAGTAAATAGGAAAAATTGTGGCAAAACCTAAAATGTATTTCGCTGTTTGGAAATCACAGGAAATGTGATTCAGGATTTGATTAGCAAGTTAACAAAGAAGAGTTATGGCTGTTACTCTCCGGTTTACCACAAGTTTTAAATAAATTATTATGAGTAGCAGCTTAATCGTTCCTTTTGCTTTCATTTTTTTTAAACCTAGCTATTTAAGATTATGTATTTCTTTATGAAATGACTAATTTCATCTTTAGAGACTCGTCAATAAATTAAATCTAGACACATTATGCAAATGGATTTTATTGTTTTGCCGTCGATATTATTACTTTTTTTTTCTGTCTGAAGCCTTCAGTGTTGGTGACCTTTTCTTCCCAAAGCTACTGGCGTAACTTAATTATTTCGTTTTACGAGCGAACGTTCATTATTCATTAGCAAACAGTGGAAATAACTTTCGTAGTCGAAATTGCATTATGTGTACACATGAACGAACGGTTGGCTTTTTCATTCCTGTAGGAAAAGGATCTTCCCTGTTGCGAGGCGCCGAATTGGCGCGCCTTTTACATGCTTCCATTTACATGTTCTGTTTTTCCTTCTGTAACGTCTCGGTCATAATACTATAACTTATACTTCCAACCAGTTTCGTGTGTTGGAAAATATTAGGAATACGCGAGAATATAATATTTTTTTAATTTAATATTAAATTTAAAAAAAAAGATAAAAATGAATACAAAAGCAACCCTGATGTGATGCTTCTTTGTTCACAACAAAAAAGTAAATTATTTTCGTAATATTTAAAATCCAATAATTTGTTTATTATTAGGGTGCTGATTGATTTATTTGTAAAAGTTAATAAATTAAACATTGCTTGACGCACGCAAATTACTTAATACGTCAAACCTATGAAGCATATTATTAGAGGCTTATGAAGTCTGAACACATAAAAATTAGGCGATAGTATACAGTGTGATTCTTAAATAGACCGACGAGAAATACTGACGAAAGAAAATTCTATACAACAATTTATAATTAATAAACTAATTAATTAAACGAAAACCAAAAGCTTATTTCTTTAAAAGGGTGCAATAAACTTTATGGTGTTATGCAGAGAATCAGAGTAGTTCAGGCGTAAAACTTGACCGTGAATTAATAACACACAATTGATCAGCTGATGATGAATGCGTCGTACAAGTGTAAGTGTAAATTTCAAACATTTCTGAAACTCATCAAATGTTTCAAATTTTCCTTCCTTATTGCTGACATGTAATTAGTTCGTGTTGAATATTGCGGCTGTCGATACTCGACGCTGTCGTATTCGGTTAAAGATATTCACTGAATCTAAGTACATATATTCAGTATCTGTCTGGTTTCAATGATTTCTATGATTGCTATACTGATGACGAGAAAAGCAATAGAGCAAGGAAAAGAATGATGATGTGAAAAAAGAAATGTTGTTTATAAAATTTGTTTTTTAATTAAAAATGAAATTTTATTCGTTTGTTGTATTTAGTATTTATTTATCTATTTATTTTTAATAAATGCTAGAAATTAAACTTGAATTTTTTAGAAATTTACTACAACAGTTCTATCATATCACGAATGTCTTAAAAGAATTGTATTTTACGATAGCGATCATCAGACTTCGGCGTATACTAGGACATTTCACAGCCGGATTTGTTTTACTTCATGGGCACAAGTTTACAAAACACAATAAAAAGCGATGCATTTTAAAATATTTCCTGACTTCCAAGAAACTGTGTTCATAATTTAATATTACATTAAGAACCCGACCCGCTAGTGATGTCATCGTCGCCGTGAGCCATATAGTCTCTGACATTTATGATACAGCGGCGGGGGTGGCGGACAAAGGCGTTGTGTTGATGTCGGGGAAGAGGAGGCGTTCCATAATATAGAACTCGAAAAGAGTGCATTATTGATTTTTTTGTATGTATGAATAACTAATTAAATTGAAGTTATTTTGACGTTATAAGAAAATAAAGTTTTTAGTTTTCTAAGGTCCGATTTTACAATCATCGGATAAGCATTATTATTGCGGTATAACGTGACGTAGGTGTGACGTAGATATGGAGGAACATCAAAGGATATTTGGCGAACAGTTATTCCGTTCTTATTCCACGATTGTAAAACGGCCTAAATGTATTAACACGTGTCACATATTAATGATACCGATGAATAATTTTTTCAAATTAAATTCATTTATGTATCTATACTTCTTTAACTTAGGAGGTAAAAAGCTATTTACAACCTTAGGAGGTAAAAAGCTATTTACAACGTACACATTTTTGCATAGTAATCTGATAAGTAGGCTAAATAGTCGCGTATAAACAATTTACTACAATTCTTATTCATAGGTCTCTGTCATGTCAGTGTTGGGGGTATAGAATGCGATCGAAAATGATTGAGCGTCCTTGAGAAAATAAATACCCAAAGATGATCAAAACTACCTTTGGCCTAGAGAATTTTCACGTTTTTGAATAGTCAAGGTCAGGTGACAATCAATAGCGTTCGTATGTTGTGCACAGTTTGTTTATTAATTTAGTTTTGTACGAGTTTTTCATATCGAAATTAGTACATAATTTTTTGAAGAATGCTCAATCGTTTTCGATCGCATTGTATAGTATATAATGTACATTATATATTATATATAATATACTGTATATAATATACTATGATAAGAAAGCATGTATATTGTAAATTGAGTATTTATGCAAATTCTGGGATATTATGAGTAAATATCCTTTTCTGCACTCGGAAATATATTATATGTATTATATCAAACGTGTACATTATATACGCATAGCATATTATATACAAAACAAATATACAAATAAGTTTTTAATATTACTTGATTGAAACTCGTTTTGTTTCATCCTAGGCAGCTGGTACACGTTGCAATGCATTGACTTTACCTTATAACTTGCGAGCAAATAAAAATCAGATTAGAGCAGGCGGTGCAAAGAAAATGTATGTCTGTGATTAAATAAAAAGTCAATAAATTTGACAGTCCATGAATGTATTACATTAATTAATTCAGTTAATCACAGACATACATTTTCTTTGCACCGCCTACTCTAATCTGATTTTTATTTGCTCACTTTTTATGTTCAAAGTTAAAAAAAAACTCATGGTATATGCACAGATCGAAAAAGGTCACTGTATATACCTATGTATATTACATTATAGTAATGAAAAGTTTAAGTAGCGATATCCTGCGATCGCTTTTTGACCTAACATTGCATATTGTATACATGTCAAATATATTGTATGTGTATAGAGGTACAAATAAAATGTCGTATATTGTATATGTAAATACATATACATTTTAACTCAAGTATATAGTATATGTTTAAGATATACATTTTTTAAGTATAGTGTATATCGTCGCTCAGATGTCAAAACCACGTATTTAAAAAAACACAAGTTTCTAGAAATTAACAAAAACGTATTATTTTTGTCTTTAATTCGAAGAGTTTTAAATTTAGCACCACGCTTGCGTGTAGGTGCGATATTAAGTTACGAGCTTTCTTAAGGTATGCAGTACAACTTTCCGATATTGTAAATCTCATATCTCAAAATCGTCTCATTTTGAGATACGAGGTTTTGACATTTGAGCGACGATGTGTATCTCAGATCCAAAAATAAAGTATATTACCCCTGTCATCTTGATCGATTTACGAGTTATTAACAGGTCGGAGGGCGCTTTGTATTCGTAAACATTGAGTTGAGTGTAATAAAAACCGTCTATTATAGAATATTATCGGAGAACACATAACCTTTTCGTTTCATAAACTTGAATGTGCCCATGAGTTAAAACAAGTCCCGCTCTGAAATGTCCTAAAAAACGCCGAAGTCTGGCGATCACCATCGGTGTTAGTGAGGTCAAATAAAATTAACATAACAAGGAGATAGTTTAATTACACTTATTTTGAAGCAATTATTGTTGCTGATACAATTATTACGTATCTATCCGGGATAGGGGATACAGGGATGTTTAAAAAAGGTTGTATGGTCACAACTTTCCAAATCGATAAGTGACTCTATTCGCTCCAAATTGAATCGAGCCGATTCTATGACTATACAGGGTGTTAGGTTATTGCTTGGACTAATTAAAACTGTAGATTAAGGGTGTCAAATGGGATCAGAAAATACGTAGACATGATGGATTGTCGGGACATTTTGAAAAAAATGCAAAAAAAGCGAACTATTGAGGACCACTGATAGTACTTACGTAGCGAGCGCCTATTAAAGCAGATGTCTCTTGCCCGTTGCACAATTGCAATAATTGTTTGACGATTCGGTGTACGACGCTGGCGATATGTACGCTCTGCAGCACGTGCATTGCAACTACATTCTCCGTACGTTAGAATAACAATTTCGTTATTTGTGTAAGCTGACCGTGACCTCACACTGACCTACACACTCCGAAGTGACACTGAACGTGCGTTATTTGCTTGTCGTAAAACAATAAACCATCTGGGAATTTATGGCAGGGGATCGCCCGCCCGGATGGCGTTCGGCACGTGGATGTAACAGTAGATAAGAAAATCAGTGGTTTCCAAACAATTTTTATCGATTTTTGTTTGAATTTTTTCCTGGAAAACGAAAGCCGCAGCACGCTCTAATGTAAAAGCTTTTTTACTCTACAGAGTGTTCTCAATACGTGGTTAGAAGGTGTCCAGTCAATTACCTAACACCCTGTATAACTATAAATCGAATCGATTGTAAACATCCCTACTGAACGGCGCACGTGCTACTGAGAGTGCGTTTGACATTACCCTCGGGGCACGCTCTGAGCAGAAGTGTGAGAGAGAGCGAATGCGTTTCAGTGCATGTAAGAGTGAGACGAAGGAACTCTCCGAGCGTTATGTCGAATGCACCCTGAGATTCCTTCCAATAATGCTGTATGCGCTGTAGCAAGTACATAGATCGTACATAAACTTTCATGAAAGCGAAATTTAAAAAAAGCGCCAATTTCGAAAAGTTATGATATTTATGAAAGTTTCACTAGAATTTATGAAAATATCATAAATCGATGAAAATTTCGAAAATTCGTAATAAAATGAAAGATTTCTTGAAAATTTTCATGAAATTTTTCATCATTTATAAATTTCGCGAAATTTTACATCCAGAGCCGCTGTTAGGGTGTTGAGCGCCCTCGTGCGAAACGTATTTTGGCGCCCTTAATATTGCATTTTACTCAAAATATACAGGAGAGTCAATATTTGCAAAACATTTAATTGTACATGCTATTTCCCTGTCTGAAATACGAATCAACACCGTGTACATACAGGGTGACTGACAATTGTTCCGCCAACAAAAAAAATTGGATTGGATGTCTTAAATTACGCGAAAAATGTTTAAAAAATTCTATGGAATAGTATATCATTAATGAAAAAAGTAACCGGAAAGTATCTTACGCCAGTGTGTGTAGAGTATTGGAAATACAATTTAAATTAAAATTTAACAAAAAATACTAGGACATTTTGTCATGAAAATTTAAATTATCTTCGTGTTGTAGTGATTTATTTGTCAAAGCAGGTATTCAAGTGGAGCGATTGTTGTCCTTATTTTATACAATTTTCTTCAGGTCACTCGCATGCATTTGACAATATTTTGGAACTCGTATTTCAGCTGATCACAATAATTGCGTTTAGAGGTTAAGTTAATGCTCAACGTCGTAACAATCATAAAACTATAAAATACTTTTATAACCGTATTGCGTTTATCTGCCGTTCTTTCTTAACCAGGGACGTTATCGTCGTTTTGGGTATAATGTTTGTTTAATTATTTCTCGAAAACTAAAGTATAAGACAGAACGTTTTTCCTCTACTCTTGGATATCGCTTTTTGCGAAAAAATTGTCAGTCACCCTGTATAGTAAAAATAGAATAATTTTAGGTAAAGTAGGTGTACGTTTTATGTAACAAATTTATTGTGTAATATGCGATGCTACGGACAGATAAATTGGTTGCAACACTGCAACTATACTTACTTATGGTACTTTGATAAAAATTAATTCTGCCGAAATAAAGTTGCATTTAAATAGTTATTTTTGCTACGTTTTAACCGTAATTTATTTTTATTATATCTATTTAAGCGCTTAAGCGCCCTTGTGTGTTACACAATCTGCACAACGGGCAGCGGCGGTCCTGTTTACATCACTATTTACAATATAATTTAAATTAAAATTTAAAAAAAACGCTAGGAATTCTTAACATGGAGGTTTGAATTGTTTTCGTGATGTAGTGATTTATTTGTTTGCCTGTCAAAGCAGGAGTTCAAAGTGGGGCCGCTTGTTGTTATACAATTGGTACGGAATAATTTACCTCTGGTGACTTGCGTGCACCTGTGAAGTAAATATTCTATAATTCGTATTTCATCTAATCACATCAATTCCGTTTAAAGGTCAAGTTCACGCCCGTGATGCCGCGCCGTAACAATCTTTTGTTAACCAGTGGTTTTGATTAATTATTTCTCGAAAATTAAAGCACAGATTTTTGTAAACTTTTTCCCATACTCTCGGATGTCGCTTCTTTTCCTCGTGGTTTCGTGTTTCTAAGCAATTCCAAGTTATATTATATTGCAAGACTTGCATAAATGTTTTCTCTAGTTTTTAAATCTATTTAAATATTAAATTTAAACATGTAGCATGAACCTGAAGCCTTTATTACACCCAACATGGATGTTTACCTTAATTAAGGCAATTTTTTTCCTTTATTAAGGCAATTCGCTCTTCGTTTCAATTGATATCCAAACTAATTGCATTAAAAAAAATTTCAGCCAATTAACAAAAGTATTTTCATCCAGCTTTGCAATACGTCTAACACTTTGGTGCTTTAAACTCTTTGTTCTCGTATAGATATTTACATACTATCTAGTAGTTTGAACAAGTAAATTTATGGATAATTAAGTTAATTACGCTAATACGCTGTTCTGTGTTACCTTGACGAAAGACTTTCAAACTCCGGGCACTTTTGAAGTTGGCGCATGTGATTAAAACATCTGTAATTAAAGCACACAGAAGTATGACCCTCTTTTAACGAGTAAAGCTAACGAAGTAAAATAATTTTTTACACAGTTTTGCGTCAAGAATCAGAAATTATACACAACGAGTCCTTTCGAAACCAGTAAAATAAAGTGATAAAAATATTTCAAAAGTGAATTTTTTTCTTCAAAATTCCAGTTGAATTGAACCGTTACTGCTTTACCTGAAGCCAAATTAGTTCTTGGACAGAACTTCACAGTCACGCTCGAAAGAGAAACTTGCTTCTCGCAGACACTACGTAGAGAAAGGTTGTTACATATTATTACTATCATCTTACACGGACGGTATTACTTGCGTTGCTTCATTACATGACGCGGTGGAAGGCGACATGCAAATCAAATTGGATTTTTTAAATTAACTGCACAAATCACAATAAAATTGTGAAACCTGTTTTTTAAGAACGTCACGTGAAAATCAGCATTTTTTTTATATTTCGGCCTTGTTTTATTTTTTAAACGAGTGAAAATCCAGTCTATTTGAGCTAGTTAGTTTCTCCTCCCCGAGAGGAGGAGGAGGTTATTGCCAAGTACGATCGAAAACGATTTTTACGCGGAATGTACCGAGAAAAGTAAAACTTGGAAAGGTCGATTACATGATGGATATTATTATACCTCGCCTTACTTTCAACTATAGAAACTTCAGAATGTACGCACACGTTAAATTTGTGCGACGATTTTAATAATGTAATCAGGGGATCAAAAAGAATGTCCACGTTATTTTGATTGCTTTCAATGTTTGTCGACGAACGAGAAACTTAAAACGAACAAAAAAAAATACTCAAAAATAGTATGATATTTAATTTCCATTCTCGAACGGCGAGATTTTTGAACGTTCATGTTCAGCTCGCTCGTTTATTTAATTTATGCATACACGTTTGTTAAAATATGCGTCAAGTGTGTTTCAGCGCGGCGTGCATTTATACTTGGGATAGTAATTAGTTGGTCGGAATAATTATAAATTGAAATAAGAGCATGTGAATGTTGTGCACGTGATTAACATTTTACGGGGGGGCAATACTCCGAAGCTATTTTTTTTTAATAAGGTTGACCCACGAGAATGTGATATGTACTTATTATAAAAACACTTCATTACCAAATTTAAAAAAATGTCAGAATAGTTTGTTACAGTTTCTATTAATAAAAGTTTTTAATTTCACTTCTGAATATTATCTGCTCCTAATTTACTTTTCAGACTATACAGGGTGCTACCGAACGTGTCTTTGAAGTGATTCAATTTTTCATGCTACCTACATGGCTGAAGTTTATTAGCAGCCTGTATATGTGACTTTTGATTTTGGATACATATTACGTTTATTTAAAAGTGACCAAATCATGTGTAATTCTAACATAATGTTAAAAAAGTTCTAGCTTATTTTTTTCCCGAGCTTCCTGTACCAAAAGTATTCTTCTTATTTTAATCGTCTTTCTTTTACAGCAATTGTGTTTTCCCTCTCAACACAATGAATCTAAATCGTTCAAATTCACCATGTCCAGTACGGCGGACATGGAGGGCCCCGGTGGAAGCTTCGAGTGCGTCCAACAGTTAGGGCCTCCCCGGGGTTCTCTGCAAGTCTTAGGTACCATTCCTCACAAACTCCGGATCCACGCCAGCGATGACGTGTACGAAACAACGCGGATGAGAATGACCGTTGCCGAGGAAAACCACAAGAACAAATGGTAACGTATTTGTGAACCTTTTACGTTAATTACTAAAGGTCTGTTCGAACCGCGAGTTCTGAACCGTTCAAAACATGCACTCATCAGAGTTGTACTTTTCAAAGAGCTGTCAAACTGCTTCGAAGGCTAACTGATTCGAACGGTTCTAAACTGCGGTTCGAACAAACCTTAAAGCAAACCTCATTTTACTATTATTCACCACAAAACAGTTTACTATTATTATTATTATTATTATTATTATTAATAGAGCCTATTGCGTAATTATTGTATTCATCTACTTCTTTATTTTGAGCTATATTTTCCAACGTAATTCCACATTTATGGTTTATTAATGGTTCCTCTTGTGAATTGGTGGTAGTTTCAACACTAACGTCTGCATGTTGGTTTTAGTACAAGAGAGATTAAGCCAAATCAAACCGATATTGGACGGAAAGTCAAAGTAAAACAGACTCCTGGCCGTGCAGTCCCTCCACGCCGTGAAACGCCATCGGTCAAAGAGAACGTAACGAAGCCGTCTTATCAGCCTAGCATGCCCGTCAAACCTCTTGTCCATTCTAGCAATGGTTTGTCCAACGGTTTGGGCAGTAACCATGTTAGTAGCTCACGTCCACAAAATAAACCTTCCATGCCAGACATAGCCAGAAGGCCTATTAAGTATGTCGTTCGCTTTTTTTTTTCTTTCTTTTGCAATACAAAATACAAATCGGACTGTCCCCGTATGTTTTCTGATCGCAACTCATTTGTAGAGAACGTTTGATACATCTTCTTGCCCTGAGACCGTTCAAAAAGCCGGAATTGTATGAGCGCTTGAACAGAGGTTCGTACGCAACGGGGCGCATCCGCGTAATTTGTTATTTGCTCTCTTAAATTACAGAGGGTTTGCGAGAAAGGAACGGCATGACCTCGATTCTGAAACAAATCTCTCATTTAAAGGATAACTCGTACCATCTGAACCGAGCCATGTGGAACGACGTGCACGAAGATTGGCCGTTCTATTCGGAATCCGAAAGACAAATGCTGAAACGGTTCGTCGAAAAGTGCAGGTAGGAGATATTATGGTGTAATTTTTTGTTGGGCATTTTAGGCACAAGCCTCAAAACCTCACGCCACCCGGCAGTAGTGACGGCGGAAGCTCAGGCAGCGGGCATTCCCCGACCAGTACCCATCCTGGTTCTCCTCCTCCTCCCATATCATCTTCGAAGAGACCCGGTTACTACGACGGCGCCGACGGACTACCTACGAAGAAGCCGCGTATTTCTCACTATCGCAAGCCCTCCGAACAACAAACCTACCGTTCTCCCATCGAAAACAACAGCCAGCGGCGGCCCGTTACGGACTCCAGGGATGCCAGCAACATGAACCCGCGAAGCAGGGAGTCCCCGACAAACGGCTACTTCAACGGCTACCCAACGCTCAATGACAAACGCAACTATAGTGATGACGAAGAAAACGCCAATCAAAAACGTGTTTGTGATAGTCATAATTTAAAGTTCGGTCTCGGCCGTGAAAAGACGTTTATCAGAGACCACAGGGAGATTTCACCCGTCACCAATGTGGAGGACAGCATCAGTAGGAGCAAGGATTTGTTGAGTGAAAGGATCGAAATTACCAATAGTATTGTAAACGGAAGGAATAAGCAAGATAACAGTGAGAGGCACAGGTGGAATAACGTCGTCACCTCGTCCATCCAAAGCAGAGTAGCCCAGGTCAGTCCAGATAGTCAATCGGAAAGAATCTCCGCCACCGATTCGGGACCACCCGCTCACGAAACCGTTCAAGAAACTAACTCTGAATATCCCGATTACCTTACGTGAGTATTTCTTTATTTCCTTTTGAAACTGAATAATAATCTAATTTCTTCTTTAGTGAATACACTACCATTAGGAACGTCGATCAGAGGAGGAAATACAAGGCAGACTTCAATGCCGATTATGCAGAATACAAGAAATTGCACGGCGTGGTGGAGAAGGTTTCTCGTCGCTTTGCAGAGTTGGAGGAGAGGCTCAAGCAGGAAGTATCATCAACTCCTACACACAAAGTAAGCTTCACTTGATTAGTGAATACAATAAAATTCAAAATAAAATTTTGTATTTCCTTTGACTTCCATGTTCTGTGGTCTCGATTGGTTTCGCTTTTGCCGTTTGCAAGTTTCTTGAAACAAGTCAAGACCACAAGAAAGTAAATCTCGTCAGAAAGCGAAAGGGTGGTCATGCAAAAGTCAAGTTTGTTAAATAAATGAAATAAAAGAGTTTTGTTAAATAAAGAAACTGATGTAAAAATTGTTATTTTACTTATGGTCTTTCTTTTCCAGGCCATCAAGAAACAAATAATGAAAGAATACCAGCAAACTAAGCTTGATACTGCCCATCAACAAGCAAAGAGGCGGTTCCAGTATTTACACGATAAGCTCTCCCACATAAAACGACTAGTGCTCGAGTACGACCATGCTGGCGCTGAAATTCGGTACTGACCTTGGATTCTGGCCCCTTGGCCTGCTGCCCCTCTGCATTGCTACGGATACAATCTATCGGACAACAAAATTCCAACGTCACCCACTATGATACAAGTGTAAAAAAAAAGAAATAAGAGAGAGAAAACGAGTGTTAATGTCGCACACACACTGTCTCGAACTTCACCTTAAACAAAGTTGCAACAATCCGGAGTGCTGTCTGTATATGTTTGCTTTGGAAAAAAAATAATATTTATTAGTTAATCAATGGTGAAACAAGTGCATTAATTTTATTGTTGTGAGGAGTGTGAAAGTTTTTTAATTGTTTGTAAATAAGTGTAGTTTTTTTTGTTAAATTTTTAATTAGTTGAGTGCTGTGGGCGTTGAATATTTAAAAAGAAAATCTAAATTATAGTGAAACTGGGTACTTTTAATCTTCCGTCGTATTGGATTAGTAACACTGACGTTACGACAGCCTTCAGACGTCAAAATTTATGTAAGTACTTCATTTTTTATTTATACTTTTTTTGTAAACCAATTAATTTGTTTTTGCAGCAAATAAAAACTTACAAATTTAGTAAACTCTACTTGTAATGTAATCAAATCAAACAAATTTGTAATAGTTATGCTTTGAATAACTTTCAATAGAATTTGCTGCACATTTATTTATCTTAATAGTTTTGTGGAAATTATATTGTTGAATAATAATTATAATCTAAAATGAGCCTTGCTTTTATAAAAGCTGGACCAAGGCCTCCATCTTTCACTGTAAAAATTCCTGCTCCTGCTAAGTGATATAATTTTATATAGTTGAATTTTTTTTTTGTTGAAAGCTCACCAAACACTCATGTTCCTCCTTTTCCATCCATTAGACTGCACCCCAATTAAAAGATCTGGTCATATTAAGAAAGGTTCAGGCTCAGTTAATCACACTGTGATTGCAAAGAAATTGTGTGGGCACAGACAGTAACCTATCGAGTGAATCATTTCATTAAAAATATGTAGTTTTTTATTTAGTATCCCCACTCCTTGAATTCTCATTCACTAATGCTGGATTTCACCAACGTCACTTAACTTTAATCATTGAATAAGAATTATTATTCCTATACCTTCAACACATGGTAACGTTTACTTTTAACGGATGAATAAATTTTAGTAACGTTGGTGAAATCCGCCATAAGTAAATGATGAATAAATAACTTATGTTATCTTAGCAACATTGACCTTTTCATGGCAATCAAACTGCAAAATGTTTAGTTTACATCATATAAATATTTAAAGTGGTTGCTTTATGAAAATTTATTCTAAAATTGTTTTATATTATTGCATTCGTTCAAAAAAGCTTTTTAGATAAACCTACAAACATGCTAGGTATATGATCGAGAAAAAAGTTATGTATGTGGTTTGCCTTGAAAGTGACTTAAAGAGAAACAGAATTGTGTTGGCAGCACTGACACGTTTACTTGACATTTATTAAGGTTATATTTAGTACATTTTAGAATATTTCCCCGGTGTTGAATATTTTATGTTCGGTGTCAAAGATTTTGCACAATTTGAATACAGCTTCATTTTCTGTTGTAATAGCAGGTTACATGTTTTCAAGGAAACATAACCTCAATTATAAGCAGTGGTACCAACGTAAAAAGTAGAAATCCAATCAAAATGAAGACATGGCTTGGCCACACTAGATAGATAAAGTACCGCAATTACCGCCTTTTTGATAATCACGTTACCTGTTCACGTTCAATTTTAAATTTGCGCGTTTATTTTGACTCAAAATGGCGGTAAATGCGGTACTCTAGCTATCTAAGGACTTTGTCTTACAGTAACCAAATAAATAAGTTTTAAAAACATACAGGAGGGTCATTTTGAGAAAATTTGCGGAGCAAGTTCGTATTATACCTACAGGGGGTTAAAATTTTAAGTCGTGAGCCCTGGAGATATAACGTGTATTTTTTGGCAAGACTTAAATTTAAACATATCAACTTTAACTTTTGCAGGTAAAATTTTAAGATACGAAGAACGTGTTCTGCATATTTCTCAAGGACTTCGACGGGAATTTTAGTAATTTCGTTGTTTACAGTTTATCAAGAGTAATATATTGAATGCAATTGACCATTCACTTCATTATTATGTATGTATTAAAATGAAACTAATACTGCCGTATTAGTAATGCTAGCTGTTACGTTTATTATTAGTTGCAACAATGTTATTATTCATTTTGCAATGCATTAATTTAATAGCATTAATTCACTGCTCACTCTCTGAAAATTCTCATCTTCTTTTAATCTCATGTACAGCCTCAATCAAAAGTAATGAAACGTTCAAAACCGAAACGCTGTAGTAAGAGAGAGAAGATATCGAGTGAGATGAAGCCTTATGGCGAACGAATGTTTCCGAAGTCCTTCGGAACTCCACAACACGTTACGCTCTCTCTGACTCGGCACCATTGCACTTTGACTATAGCGTTTCGGTTTTGAACGTTTCATTACTTTTGATTGAGGTTGTACGAGTAATAGTAAGAGGCGAGGATATTTTAAAAATACTCTAGAGGAGTGAATTGAAAACGTTATGGAAAGAGTTGTTGGTTAAAATCACATAAAATATATAGCTAATTGAAAGTAACTCTATGAAGCATTTAACAATGACATAAAAATAATACCATTCCATTTAAAAAACAAAAGTTATTACCCTTCAACTTTTATCGAAATGGAAATAGCTTTACTGAATCCCTGTTTAATGAAAAGTAAATTTTGTTACTACGGTAGATACCTTCCGCTTAGCTTTTAACAGTACCACAATATTTGGCTTCTAACTTTCTTCGTTAATGAGATATTAATCATAAAAGTTAGATCTGTATTTTCCGAAAACCGTAAGCAAAGCCTAATATCTTAAAAGCCATAGGACTTAGGTACAAGGAATCCTTATCAAACTTACCCTAAAATAACCTTACAAGATCAAATTCATTATAAAACTTAGGGTGTTCCATTTAAAATAACGAAGTTACACATCGTATATTTGAAGATAATTTTAAATTATGCGGAGCTTGAAAGGATGATACTTTTGTATAAAACATTTTTCCATATTTTCAATGGGAACGGCGTCAATGAAGAAACCCGGTTAAATGTCACAGGCTGTACATTATAACGTGTATCTTTTCTAATCAAGTGACCTATGGAAAGAAAATCGTAGGTCTTTGATTAATTCATTTTTTCAAATGGCATTCTCATTTCAATTATTTATAACTGTCAGTAAGTTTAATTCATTAACAGAAATCTTTGTTCATAAGAGTTTATTGTTACATTGCGAACAGTTAAATAACAATTCAGTAATCTTAGCGAATGTTATTAACAATTTAAAACGCAGAATTCGCTTGTGTTTACAAGAGAACGGCGGACATTCTGCGCACCTTCTATGAACCACATTTTCGTTGCTCTTGGCGCTTGCTTTCATTTTGTGGGAAATGTGAACTTGGAATTTGATATCCAAATTTATAAAAAAAACCACGTAATACATAAGAACAGCAGTTAGATTTTGTATAGGAATGCTATATGAAAAATTCAAATGAATGATAATGAACTAATCAAAGACACGGGATTTTATTTCCATAGGGCACTTGATTGGAAAAGATATTGATCATTCGTTATTTTTATTAAATATTGAAATGTATATTGTGCAATTTTTTACATCAATTATTATCTGTTTACATAATTTCATCACGTATGGTATCGTTGTAATAATATTAGTGTGATAAAAAAGATTAAATTTTTAAGAATGTGCAACAAAGACTACACAAATATGCTATAAACAATTATAGTACTGCTACATTTTTAAAAGTGATGCTTAATTTGAATATTTGAAATTTGTTTTGTTGTGTCTCATTTTTTCTTTAAAATTTCTTATTGTCGTTGACTTCATTAATACTTATGTTACGTACATAAACAACATGTACATATTTTTATTTGATGAGTTCTTGGCACCAAATAAACCATATAAATACTTAGGTATTACATATTTATGTATGTAAAAAATCAGGATCCATTTTTGAATGAAGTACATAAATGATTCTGCTACTCAGTTCAGATTCATAAAATCAAAAAATTCTTTTATCATTATAATACATAAATGTAAATTATATATGTACCATCATGATCATAAAAATCTCCTACGGCGAAGTGAAATCGACACTTCCATTTTCAAAAAATTTGGTTGTGTAACACTAGGGGTGCGTTCAGAATAAACGCCCAACAAAGTGTGTTTACCCTGGCAGGACGATTGCCCGGACAACAGGCTATTATGAACGCTTTGAAACGAGCTGTCAAAACGGTTAAATAGTGAAGATTGAAATACTGAAAGCGTCCTGAAACCAGAACAGTGGATTACATTGCTAGTATTATATGCATAGTATTAGTATTAGTATTATAGGTAAAAAGTTGTTTACCGGACGAAATGGTGCGTTTATTATGAAGGGAACAACTTTTTACCTTGAGGTTATTATGAACGCGAGGGGTAAAATGTTGCATGCCCGACGTTTATTCTGAACGCACCCCAGGTTTGACACCATTTGTCATGTATTTGTCAACCTATGAAATCTTATCCACCTCATTCGATTCCAAAGAAATAAATATTCTCTATGATTACTAATACTAACAGCTAATTCAGTTGCTATTGCTCGAATACTGATTGCGACTTGCAATCGCGTTTGAATTATTGCCTTCTGAATTGCTTTTAATTGGGGTATTTTTATTTAATTTGTCAAAACAATATTAATGTCAAAATGACAGAAGTTCATTGTAGAGCACGCTTCAATTAACTAAAATTTCGAGTGTAGTCGGTTTTTCTGATTACGATGCTATAAGTACTTCGAAATAAGAAATTTAACATTAATTAATAACATTTTTTTGAAATTGTGTGCGTCAGGTTGCATAGCTGAAGTGCATACAAAATAAAATCAGTAATAATCGTGCTACTCAAAAATTCAGGCAAAGAAACAAACCGTAAAATTAGATTTAAATGAAATGCATGTTAAATGTCACGTAGAAAATTCCAACGAAAAGAAAATCCACAGACAGGCATTTTTCGCCTTCCTTTTACGAACGGACAGCGCGCTTTTACTCCTCATTACACTGTACCGCCAAGGACTCGCATTGAAAGTGAAACTGCAGCTCTAATTTTAGTGTTGCAACAAAACCGCAGTTTTATTAAAACACTGCGTTTTGAATTCGTTTCCGTTGGCATGAATATAGTGTTGCCAACTTAGCTCTCAAAATCTATTTTAACCCTCAAAGCAAATTATTCATTTGATGGCTTTAATGAGAATGTCGAAAATGATGTTGATATTTTTATTTTATTTTAATTTCGACATCGACAGCTATTTATTTCGATATGGTTATGACAATTTATTTTTTGTTAATTTTTTAAGAAGTTATTTTTGTTTGTAAAATCAACGGCCATTTGCACCGCCTATAATTAACTAATCCTGAGTTATGTTTCATTAGTAGTTAAATATGTATATAAATTAAACGGCTTCATACTTAATTATCTGACCTGTGCAAAGAAAGTCATGGCTAAATTTTTACCAGAACTTAACCGCAAGCGGTGCAAATGGCCGTAAATGTGTTTTGTTAAAAAATAATTATAAGGAATTGCTTTTTTGTTTAGGAAGTCACAAGATTATAGTTAGTCCTGAGCCATACAAATTTAGCTTAATTTTGGTTAGCGTCTAGCTCTCAACGAAATATAAAGTTGGCAACACTGCACAGAACTCGCAGAAACTATTTCCGACAATCTGTACGAAAACATCTAATAATAATAAGTCTTACTTTATTCATTTGGCTATAATTTATATTCAGGTTTTTTTTTTTAAATATAATACCTGTCAAATGTTTCTGATGTTGGTGCCTGTTACCGGAATGTTAGGAAATTTCAAAAATTTCTGTTCTACATTTAGCAGGATTGCAACAGAAACCCTAGAATTTGGACACTGACAGGTATTATAAAAAAAAAACAAGTTATACAAAATTTCCGAAACTTAAAACTAATGTATGATTAATAAATTTCAGTACTCGGGAGGCCATGGAATATAAGATTTTTTTTTTAATCTGGCGTTGAAGTTGGCCTTGAAACTATAATTGTGAACCATCATCAATGTTAATTGTCAACATTGCATCGGGAATTTGTTCTTCAAAACAACTTTGAATTGAATGGTGTCCATTCACCATCAACTCGGTGGCCGTTATAAAAATGTGAGTCCACACCATGAAAACTTTTTCTTCTTGCGAAAAAACCATTTTATTGGAAAAAAAATCAAAAAAATTGACAGATAACAGATGTTTAAAAATTGTGGTGCGTTCACAATAAACACCTTTGCCACCGCCACATTTAAAACAACACCCGTTATAAAGTTATAATTTCGTATCTCAGCTAATACTTAGACATTTTGTTGTCGCTTTGTCATTTTGAATTTACTTCTTTAATTTTATTATTTAATTATTGTAAAACGATAATACTCCAAATTTACGATTTTAATTGTGTTTTTGCATTCATGTGTCGTGCTATTTTTAGTTTCTAGGTTAAAGGTTTTGTTTACCTCAATTAATGGCGTTTGTTGTAAGCAATGTTGCCGTTGCCACTACTACAAACTTTGAAACTTTAACGTGTCGACTTTGTTCATGAAACGTACTGAATTTTGAGGTTGACGTACAGTCGTGTTCAAAAAAGTGTTGTACAGAATTTTTACTGTGTAACCTTGTATGTGCATTCAAGTAAGTTCAAAAAATTGTTGTACAAGTTTTGTTGCATGTACGGTTTCTGGCAATAATAATATTATCGAACACAAAAATAGAAAAGCCAATTGCCGCTCAAAAGCAAAGATATTTAAAACGTAGCTGTACAACACCTTTTTGAACACGACTGTACGTAAACTTGCGGTCAAAAGAAGTGATCCATCACATTGAAATTTAATGACCTTTTTGATTATATTTACATACTGTGTATCGGCCTTGCAGTTTTGGAGGTTATACTAAACGTCGTGTTACATTTCTATTCTGGTCTTTCCTTCACCTTATGTATCAGTGGCAACGCGCGCACGTTGCACTTCATTTTTAAGTGGACCATTATTCAAAGCAGCAAATAAAATGTGACACAATATGACAGCTCCAATAATTTACTACTTTGACAGATCGAAAGCCGCAATTTACAACATAAAAAATACAATGAGTCAATTTTTTTGACCTCGAGTTTACATACTTCGAATAAAAATAGTTTCTGTGGACACATTATACACTTTTGAAGTTTTATATTTGCTGATTTCAAATCGTTATAAAATTGTCTCTTTTTATTAAATAAGATATTGTAATAAAAATAATTAATACAAAGTGGTCAAGAATAACTGTTTGAGTTGGCAGTACAATTAAGAGCATTTTTTTGTTCGGCTATTTACAACACTGCAACCGGATGTGTGTGTTTTGTTGATTTATTTGGCGTAGATTTGACTCTGTGGATTTGACTCAACATCAACAGCGACAAGATTGGAGGTTATGTGAATAAAATTAGCGTTTTAATTGAAATTTGAAATGTCAAATGATGCTTGAAAATGACGGCTGTCGGTATCAAGCCGTCGGTAACCGAAAAGATGTACCATTTAAAAATAAAATGCAGCACTGTCAACTCAAACAGTGATTCTTGAATACTTTGTATGTTCTCTAAAAACAAAAGACAAAACTGTGAAACGTCAAATCAAACCCAACGTAAGTGTTTTGCCAATAAACTTTCGCAAAGCCTAAATATTCATCTTAAATAAAGATACAGGAATTGATCGTGTTTGAACTAGTGATGGGGTATTCGAATACCAAGAATCGAAAAGCATTCGATTCTTAAAAGTACTCTCTGTATTCGAATACCCGAGTTTGTATTCGAATACTCGAGTTTGTACTCGAATATGTACTCAAGTAACTCGTGTCTAAATAAAAACCTGGTCAAGTAGGCTACATTTAGTGATTCTGCTATGTAAATGCAATGGATAAATTCTCGATCACAACCCACTTGACCAGGTTTTTATTTAGACGCTCGTTATAATAAATAAACAAGTAAATTGTGAATACATATATACACACAATGAATGGCAAAGCCGTCCTGGATGAGTCTCATGTTACATTACAAGCAGCAAAGTTCTAAAACTCAACCTTTAAGTGAATCGTATTCGAGACGTTCGACATCGAAGACGTATCCTCATCCTTCTCGGTCCTCGATACTTGTATTTGTACTCGAGTACTTGTACTCGGATCAGTATTCGATTCTTGAAAGTACTCGAATACCGAGTACTCGATTCTTAAAAGAACTCGATTCTGCCCAACACTAGTAATAACATAGTAAAGTCCGAAACTATCAGAAGCATGTACCGATCAAATCAGTGATTAATTCGAAGGGCAAAATACATCTGATA
The DNA here is from genome assembly GCA_033060865.1 of Dorcus hopei. Lineage (NCBI taxonomy): Eukaryota > Metazoa > Arthropoda > Insecta > Coleoptera > Lucanidae > Dorcus > Dorcus hopei. Next base: position 35,773,532 of record CM065423.1, read on the forward strand.
GTTTCGGACTAGTCCGGAATTGATGTCGGAACAAAGCTAACATAAACTATGATTTTTGTATCTGTTCTTTTTCTTTTTGATGTCACACATTTTTGAAGAGAAACATTTCCATACATTATAAATTGATGATCTAAGTTCTAAAGCAGTCGAAGATGCTGTATAGTCGTCCAAGTTTTATATCGGTTTTATGATCTTGCTATAAAAAACAGCTTTAAAGAGACCGGCACTGCGGCAAGGCCCTAAAACCGCTACCAAACTGGGACGACTATAATTGTTGGAATAATTTTCTGAGGTGATAAATCTATGACCGTGCTTGACATGCCAATTTGAAAATCACCAATATTTATAGGCTCTGTAAATTAAAATATACCATTTTCACAGGACTACTTTACTACTGTTTCATATATTCAATTGACATTACCTGGTAAATTTAATGTCGGAATAGCAATATTACCTATTTTTTTTTCTACGAAATATCTATTTTCAAAATGTTTGTAACAGATGGTACGTTTTTCAACTTCTCAGGTTTATTTAAAAGTTCTTTGTTTCCTGCTGCTATTAACCATTGTTTCAAGCGTTCAACATGTCGAGGAATTTGGAAATGAAAACATTCGTCCACTCTTTTCTTCACAACTAGCAGCACTGAAAATCTTGTGACTCATTTTGCTGTAATACTTTAAATAATCAAGTGCTTGCTTCTTTTGCTAAACTTATCTCAAATTCTTTTAACATGACATTTTTACCAACATACATACGTGGGATTTCGGCTTTATTTCCGTTTATTTATGTAGAAATCTGTAATAACTGTCATCCGTAATATTATGCGCCATCTAGTTATAACGGAGGAACTAATACATTACTAGGAATATAATGAACGCTTAATTCAAAGTTGAAAATAATAATTCCTAATTTTAATTTATATATTTACTTGCTACCGGTTTCGACAATATAATGTCTTCATCAGGCAGTTAATAGTCAAAATCATAATGATAAACATCATATTAATAAAATTATTGGAAAAGAAAAATATTAATCAAACTGTAAGCAGTAAAATAAACTGTAAAATAAATGAAACATGACGAAACAAACAAACAGAATGCACGAACAATACGGACTTAAAAATCTAACTTTAATTTGTAAAAGTGAGAAGTGCAGAAGTCTTATAATTTGATTTAATTGAAGATAAAAAAAGGTCTCCGAAGAAATTAAAAGATTCCATGCTTAAAATATGTTAGTTGTACGTTAAAATATACATATACAGTGACCGGCAGAAAGTTGGACACATATGGGAAAATTTTTGATTATTGATTTCTCAGAAAATTTTATTCTTTATGAAAGCACCTGCATTTTCCCAAATTCAAAATACACTTATCAAAATTTGAATACCTATTGTCATGTACCGAGGAAATCAAAATATTTGAAATCGACATAAGAATAAAGTGCCTTCATTTTTCAAAGTAGGCGGAAATATTATTTGAAAAAGTTATTTAGATTTGTCAGGGGCCTGTTTCATAATAAAATACAAGCTAATAATATTAGTATTGAATAAAACGTTTGATGATTGGATTAAGGACGAAGTAAAAAACTATTTGTGCATTCAGCTGACAGTTTCAGTTTATAAACTGTCGGTTTATAAACCGAAACTGTCAGCTATAGTTTTTTACTTTGTCCTTAATCCGATCATCAAACGTTTTATTCAATACTAATATTAGGTTTCAATTTTAATGCTGTCCTTGGAGTCTGAGCTTTATCTTTTAATTTCCTTTTCAGTGGCTCAGGAGTATTACACGTATTTGGTGTCTTAGGAAGAGGCATCGCTAGCGTATCGGAAGACACATTTGCATGAAGAGTGCTTCTAGATGCCTGTTTGGACATTTTCTTCTCAAAACCTCTGTAAGTTGTATTGCATATGAGATCTCTGAAGTTAATTGTTTCTTTTTCTGCAGTGAACTTGAGATCCTCCGCAACTTCGCAATTCGTTTCTTGCGATCGTACGAGTGGCGAGAAGTTTAGGCGGAGGTCATTTTAATCCTGTAACCTCTTTTTTACGTTTGGCATCACTAAAAAGTGGAACCACAAGTTTTCGTTTTGTTGGAGGCGTAATTGGAGTCACTGCAGTTCTATGGGTTGAAGAAGTTGTGGGATTTAGATACGATTTTCCAGGAGTTGTCAACTCACGTTGCTGTTTTCGAGCACTCGATTTCAATTTCTTTTCCTCATTATAAGTTTCATAAGATCTGGAAATGATGTCCTGTACAGAAAAGCCTTTCGAAGTAAAGACATCTCCAGTTTTCTATTCGTACTCCTCAGCAAGCTGGAAGATCTTTTCTTCTAATTCCGGTATGTGCTTATGTAGCTTATTTCGCTCTTTTTCTTCTTTTAACAGTTGACCTCCTCTGTTTCTGAATCGGTCAGGAGCCAAAGAGCACTCTTCTAAATTTCGCATTCTACTCCACAATTCCTCCCGTTTCTCCAATAACTTCAGGATCTCTTTATTTTCATTGTAATACTTTTTCAACTTGTTCACTTCAATGTCGTGAAGTGTTAACAAATCTTCTGTGTAGTAGGTGTCGTGCAAATATTCGAAACTTTCTCGCTGCTCTGTAGAGAAGTGACATTTATCCCACAAATCCTGCATCTGGGATCGTAAACTAATAATGAATTTCTGAATGTTAGCCGACTTTAAGGCTTTGCACCTTTTACTTTCATTTTCAAAGCCTCCAGTACGATTAAAGAATTACCGACGTATTTATTTGTGAATTCACTACGAGCTTGAATGTCTTCCTCTAACAAATCCCAAAGGTTTCGTAGTTTTTCCCATTCTTCAGCAATTTCACCTTTCACTTGTTCTTGTTGTTTTATTAATGAATCATAATATTCGTCCAACCATTTCATATTTGAATCGGTTAAAAGGAATAATCACACATCATCCGAGAGAACAATTTTTTCCAAATTAAGGCTAGGTTTTCAGCTCAACTCGTTCACAATTGTCTGAAGTTTTTCTCTGATTTGAAAGTATTTCTCATCTCGTGTAAATTTCTCTTGCTCGAGTAATTCGATTTCTCCCAACAAATCGGATACTTCATTTTCAGTTGGAAGCGTTGTCTTGGACAAATGTTGAGGTTCGATTCCAAGAGAAAGGCAAACTTCGTCCTGCCGCTTTTCTAATGCTGTTATTTTTTTTACGTTTTTCCGTAACTTGCACTTCATATTCCTCCACTTGTCTCTGAAGACGCCTTTTTTTCTTCAGTTAAACTGAGTTCTTCGGAACCATAAGCGGGCATTTTTAGATGGAGCATTTTGCACAGTTCTTCAGCTTTCTTCAGTAATTGTTCGATGCCGTCTATTAATCGCTTTTGGACTTCGAGAGCCTGTCCTTTCAGATATTCGAAAACGTCTTCCTGGCTATCCTTGAAAGTCTTCTTCCATTCGGCAACAGTTTTTTCGTCTAGTCCCAGGGTGTTTATGATCGTGCACCACTCGAGACAGTTCTTTTTGGTTATCCCCAAAATCTCCTCCACAAATTCATCATTGGATTGAACACGTTCTGATGCCATTTCTTCCTTTCAAGTATTGGTGAGTTGAGAGTTTTAAACAAATTTCTTCCTACCTTCCTTCAACGGTGTTCTGAGTTTCTGACAGTTACAGACCAAAGCTCCTAAAATTAATAAGTCTTCTACTGGGAAAGTAGGACCTATGCCAAATATTTCTGTGAAAATGCAAAAATTGCCGAGAGAAATTCAAAAACCTAAGATAAATAAAACCTCGACGAAATTAGACCCCAGTAAAAAGGAAAGTATATTTTCGCCTGAGAATAGTGATAGTGAGTCTGATAGTGAGTTGAAGTTTGGGAGGTCGATGAAAAACGCTACAAGTTGTATTGCCAGAATTTGTGTCAACTGGCCAAATTTTTCTTGGACCACAAGACGTTATATTATGACGTCGAGCCTTTCCTGTTTTATGTTGGCCATGATCATGGTGGATAACGAAGGTTGCCATACTGTTGGATATTTTAGTAAGGAAAAGAATTCTTTTTTAAACTACAACGATTCGTGCATCCTGACCCTACCTCCGTATCAACGACAAGGCTACGGACGTCTACTAATAGATTTCAGTTACCTCTTGACACGCGTCGAAGGTAAAATCGGTTCACCGAAAAAACCCCTCAGCGACTTGGGCCTCATTTACTACCGATCTTACTGGAAGGACGTCCTTTTAAATTATTTGTGGAAAAAAGCGGGGACTCAGTTGTCGGTGAAAGACGTAAGCCAGGAAATGGCGATACATTCGTACGACATAGTATCCAATCTACAAGCCTTAGGAATGATGAAGTATTGGAAGGGTAAGGATATCATTTTACGCAAGCAAGACGTACTCGACGAGTACGTCGAGAGGGTGAAGAGAAGGGGTCCGTTACTTAAAGAAGTAGATCCCACTTGCTTGCGGTGGACACCTTTTGTACCCCCTCAGGCTAACCCTGCGTAGAATAAATTGTGTTAGCAGTTACAAAATTGCATGGAAAAAAATACTGTGCGGTGCTCACGTAGCTTATAAATATTATTAAATCTTTTTTTTTACGTTATACAGGTGTTTCGTAAGCTCTTTCACTACCTATTAAGCACAATTAAATTGAGCTAGTGAAAGACTAACACATTGTTGCAGCACCTGTATAATCTAGTGAAATTTTGTAGGTATATGCTTTTTTTTAGTTTGATTAATATTTTTCTTTTGCAATAATTTTATCAATATGATGTTTATCATTATGATTTTTGACTATTAACTGCCTGATGAAGACATTATATTGTCGAAACCGGTAGCAAGTAAATATATAAAATAAAATTAGGAATTATTATTTTCAACTTTAAATTCAACAATATATGTACAGCCTCAATCAAAACTAATGAAACGTTCAAAACCGAAATGGTGTAGTCAGAGAGAGAAGATACCGAGTGAGATGAAGCCTTATGTCGAACGAATGTTTCCGAAGTCCTTCGGAACCCCAAAACACATTGCGCTCTCTCTGACTCGGCACCGTTGCAGTCTAACTACAGCGTTCCGGTTTTGAACGTTTCATTACTTTTGATTGAGGCTGTACCTAATTATGGACATCAACACAAATATTTAATTTAATTTTACCTAAATAACCTTACTGTTTATCAGCATAAGGCCCAGTTTTACAAAGTCAATTTTAATTATCGATTTATTCCCGTAGTAACAATTGTGAACACAATTGTTGTTATGGCAATAAACTGAAAGTTAAAGTTACTTTGTGTTTATAAAACCGAGCCTAAATATTTACTAATTGCACATGGACAATTCAATAGTTAACCACCAAAAAAGAAAAGGTAAAGATGAATCCCATTCTACACATTTTCTTTATGTTAATTTTTTTGGCCATATTGCAGTGCATTAAAAATAATTAATTTGCAAACGTCAATCAATAACAGTAAAGGGCTATTTTATATTTTTATGTCAGAGAAATCAACCCACTGGAAAGATCAGCAATGACCTCCGAAATTTTCTGTCCGTAACTACATTATTTATACTTGTGTTAAAAAAATTTCTAAATAAAACTGACTTGAGATTTTGGATTTTTTTGGAAATTTCATTGAAATTTCAAAGAAATTTCAATCTTTTCTTTTATTGTGAAATTTCATTGCATTTACCGTTGAAACGTTTCATATTAAAAATAATGAAACTTCCAATATTTTTTTGAAATTTCCACATCCCTACTTCCAACAAATTTCTAAAACTTTCAAATATGCTTTGACTGCAAGCTTGGCCACCTTGTATGGGATGACTTATTGGGCATTTTCGATAAATTAAACCGTACTCTATTTTTCTCACTCTTACATGCACTAAGTCTCTAAATGTTCTCTCTCACATTTCTAATCGGATTATGAACCGGTTGAATTATCGCAAATGTCCATTATTATTAAGCAGCAAACTTGTTGTTGCTATTATCCAAGTCACGGAACTTGAGCTCTGCGTCATCAATTACAGTATTATTTCTTTGTCTTTCTTTTTATGTCTGATTATGCCAGACGCGTTTTATTTATGACGCAGAGCTCTTCTCTTATGAAAAATCCAATATTTGATAATTCTGATACAATGTTAGATTAAAAATCTGCCGCAGGATGTCACGACCAAAACTACAAATTAAGATTTATAATTATAACAAACAAGAATGACTTTTATTTTTTAAGTAGTATAGTTGGTGAATAATTACAAATTTTCTAATATTTTTTTTCTCTTTTTCAGGGGGAGAATCAGGCGTTTCTTTCACCTTATTAGACTCCTTTTTTTTATTTTACCCCCAACGCCTCCACCTCAATTGTAGTATCTATTCACCCGAAGCCGAACGCCTTTCCCAAAGTAAGTCAGAGCGGAACAAAACTTCTTCATTTTCAACAGCAAACATATCCCGACGACCAAAATATTTCGGGCCATATCCCTTACTTATTATATTAGTACTTCGACGAACGAACATATCTTTATTTGTGTGTAACGCAGGATATCCAAAGAGGCATTTTTCTTTCGCGTGACGTTATCGTTATTTTTTTGTAAATAATTCATACATACATTTTTTAATATTGTTATTAATTGATAGATGGGAGTGAAATTACGTTTTTTGGAGATTTTTCTGTTATTTAGGAGAAGAATGGGTTGATGTTTGTGTGAAATTCTTTCGCCCCAAAAAATATCAAGGCATCAATCAATTAGCGTTGAAATAAATATGATCAAGAGCTTTTTGTAAATTTAGTATGTAACCACCCTCATATAATGTTGTACGTGTAGTCATTCAATATTAGAGAGCAATTTACCTTCTTAACAGTTACCATCGCCACTTGTGTTAATGTTGTCTGATGAATTGTGTCTATGCTTCCCTTCCGAGTACCGTCAAGAGATGATGCTTCCGATAGTAACTATTGAAAATTGTATATTCTAAATTGTTTATACTGTGCCAAACATATTGATATTCTAAATCGTCACGTCGGTGTTGTTATATTTTACCGTATAAATAGTTATTTATTGCGTAGATTTTACGAAAATTGTTGTTTTATAAAAGATTCTTTCGCCCTATCGTGTCTCATCCGATGATTCGTTTTGTTGCGTGTATGTATAGTTCGGTTACTGTTTGTCTCTGTATTCTGTTATAATATGATAATCTCATTTGGTTCTGTTACGTTATTTCTTAACATGTACGTACACTTAATATTATTAGTATTTAAGCTGTATTTTTCTTAATCCTATATTATGAACAACAAAGAGTCCAACTGATTTCAACAAATTTATTTATTTACGCGTTTATTTATTGTGTGTCGTCTTTCGGCTTCTCCTCCTCATCAGTGACAAAACAATAGTTTTTGCAAGTAGCTACGACGTCGATAACACAATTTCTTTAACTGAATTTATTCTTTAATGAAAAAAAAAAAATAATTAGTGTACAGGGTGGATCAATTTCGATGTCTCGTATGGGCACTCTGTAGCTATGAGACAAAAAAAATCGATCTTTTTTTTTAGAGATAAAGTGTACTTACAGTGTAACCAAAAATTTGCTATCTTCTTTTGTTTCCAAGTTGTAAACCGACAGTGAGATTTTCGACTTTTCACCAATCACTCATACCTCGTTTATTTTTACAGATATCAAAAAACTGTTTTGACATTATTTGGACCCTTTTTGGAATACAATTCAGTGGTGTAGTTGGTATTTAGTTAAATTTTCGAGTTATAACAGAAAGTTTAATTTTTTTAAACGGAAATCACAGTAGGCAGTGTCATTACTAAATAGAGATTTCTTTCTATTTTCAAAAAAACATTTTGTTGGGTTTATTTCTTATAATTAATAAAATAAAACGCCTTTTTTTATTATTATTCTTGGGTGCATTCTATTCTTAATAGGCTGGTTTCAACAAAGGCCGATATTTTTCTTTTTTATTTTTATTAAATATCAACAAAGATATGATGATTAGGTAGATATGCACTAGCTGAGTTGATATTTAATAAAAACAAAAAAAAATTGTCGGACTTTGTCTCTAAAAAAGAGATCGAGACTTGGCTACTAGTTTTTTTCTATCTTTTATTGTTACAGAGATGCCCATAAGAGACATCGAAATTGATCCACCCTGTACATAACACAGAATGTCTCAAAAACAATCTCTTCTTTATTTTTTATTACTATGTATTACAATAACAAAAAGAAATGTTGATTCTCAAAATGATTATTCATGAAATTATTTTCTCAACTAAAATGTAGTAGAGATATACAGTGCCATTCATAAAGTCCGTAACATATGGACACAACGTTTTATTGTTTGCGATATTTGTACAGATGAAAGAATGAAATTAGATTTGTTTCTTAAGGATTTGTGGCAAGATCTTAGTTTTAAAACCAGTGGCGTAATAATCGAGGGTGCACACGAACCAAGGTGCCCAGACAAAGACTAAATGTAGACTTTGTTTTAGGCCCGATTTATTCACCTCCAAGTAAATTTATCTGGTCATTTCCATAGTAACAATTGTGATCACAATTGTTACTATGGGAATAAATGACCAGATAAATTTACTTGGAGGTGAATAAATCGGGCCTTAATCTGTAAATTTAAAAAGATTAAAATTTTATGTCTTTTTGAAGTCAAAATTTGAACTTTTTGAAGTTGAAGAAAAAAATTATCAAATCAACCCAGCCCTATCTTAATCTGTGCATTTTTGAAGATCCAAAATTTTGTCTTTCTAAAGTCAAATTCAAAACTAAATAAATGCAGTACATTCAGAGTTTGATTAATTGTAATTAAAGTCTGCGAAAGGAAAAGTAGTACCTGGGGCCGTTTTCGGAAATCCTCTTAAAACTTAAAACGCTTGTAACCATGTCTATATTTTTTTTAAGTGATCGCAATTTATCCTGAAATAATGCAATATTTAACCTTCTTAAAAAAATCACTAGGTCTTTACACAATACCTAGACAAAGAGGAATTGATATCAATTTAAGAATGAGAAAGAGTAGATACATATATTTTTGATTATATTATTATTGCAAATATTCCTTATAATGTACAGATTTCAAATTCTTAATACTATTCATTATAATGTGGAAAACTGGCCAAAGTTTACAGGTGCACGTTTGTTATTTCTTCAAAATTATCACTACGAAATTGTGAATTGTCCAAATAATTTTAAAAAATTAGGAAATCTTTTTGTAAACCAGAAAAAATATAAGTTTCCTGAAAAAATTGACCAGTATGCGTACATATAAAATATGATAAGTGGAAATTAAATGAATTCAAAAACTGGAAACCAAAAATAAAATGGATCGAAAGAAAACTGAAAGAGAAAACTCGCTAAACCATAATGCATTTAATTTCCTCTTAGCTTTGCAGTTTTTTTTGATCCACAAAAATATCTAATCTTTATAAATGTATAATAACTATAGGCCCACTACTTTATTATTTAATTTAATAATTATTTAATAACTATCTACCTAAGTTATAAGTATATAATTATAGTAATAGACAAAAAGTTTCTCATCTCAAAGTTTACGCGCAACTCGAAATTTTTTTTTTAAACTAAAGCAAAAATTCCACTAAGTCCAAGACTTGTCAGTGGCGTTTATTATTGAGTGATAAACAAACAGAAAATATAATAATACATAAATAATAATAATAATAATAAACATTCAGGGGGCAAAGAAACTGCTTTACAAACTACTAACTACTTCCATTAATACAACTTCTTATTTTAGTTTCCCTCCTGATGCAACGTTGTAAAAAATCAGATGACATTAGATTTGACATCCTTGTCGCACATGAGCTAACGCTACAGATATAGTTTTTCTCTGTCACTGTCAACATTCTAGGGTTTCTATTGGAAGTCTGCTTTTATCCCTAAACTAAATATGTATATAACAGAAATTTTTGAAATTTCCTATCATTCAGATTGAGGTAACAGCTACCAACATCAGAAACATTTGACATTACAGAAAAAAAAAACGGAAAATACTCGCTATTTCTCTCACATGCCAGCTGCTTTCGTTCAAACCAATCATAGAATCAATGATTAGGTGAACAGAATCATATAATCATCCAATACTGATCAAAATACATCAAACCGATAATGTTTCTAGGTTACGTTTTTGTGATCAAATCATACAAAATCACACATAACTTGTGATTATCCAAATTGTAATCATGATCGCTTAATCGGAGGTGGGGGAGAAAGTAATCACAGAGAACGAACACGCAGAATTGTAATCACGATTACTTGATTAGTAATCACGGGTATAAACGAAAGCATCTCCTAGTCATTGGTCACGTTCACCAGAACAAATCACGCATTTTCGATAATTCACCCGGTTTATAACCGTGGTAGAAGTGTGAGAGAGAACATTTAGAGACTTAGTGTATGTAAGAGTGAGAAAAATAGAGTACCGTTCCAATTATCGAAAATGCCTATTGTGATGCGTTTCTGATACGTTTGTGATAGTTGTTGCCTGTCTGGTGAACGATTACTTCGAATTGTGATTTGTTTGCGTGTTTGCGTGTTACCTTCTAATAATTTATGCATACAATCTTCCGTTTCGGTTATGTTAATAAATTAGGTTATTGTACAAATAAGACCTTGCATCTTCAATGATGCCACGTTTGACATCTTCAACGTTTGTTGCTGGCAGCACTAATTCAGCGTCAAAATTTTACGCTTAAAAAATGGCGTCTGATTACCAATCATACATCAAACATGTTTGCAATATAAACACACGTTCATTGCCAACAGTTGGTCAACCGTTTGCAAACAATTACTTCTGGTGAACGCGACCATTGGCTTAAAATAATTTCAAAGAAATGCCAATTTCTAGGTTATGTCTATAATTTGAAATGCCAACAAAAGCCGTCCTCCATTTACAGCCTATTTGAACGCGAATCGATTCAAATTCACTTAAAAATCACTGATTGCATTCAATTTACAGTTATTCAATTGGAGATCAGTGATGAGGAAGTGATTGAGTTTCCCCTCCCGCACCCCGTACTGATCAAGCTGGTTTTCTAAATCAGTTTCTTGTGATTTCATACGTATTTTGAGGTTATGTTAATTTTAATTCCAAAACGTCATTCCTTTAAGAGTCTCTGTGTTCACTTCAAAATCAGTACAGATAAAATCGTCTGCACAAAATCGTCAAATCAAGAGTCTGACTAAGCCACCTGACCAATCAGCGATCGGGAAAATTGAACACGTGGTTTGGCGTAAATCGAGCAAATGTCAGTTTGGAGGTTATTTTTGAAATTTGAAGTGTCTACATACGTTGTCGCCAACCTAAGGAAATAAAATTTCGGTTGCTTTAGTGATCTACTGCCCCGGTATTTCAGTTACAGTTAATCTTCAATTTATATCTAAAGAAACAATTGTTTTTATAATTGAAGCATGGTGTTCCCAAAGAGTCTAAGTGCCAAAAACATAATTTCTAGAACTTACTTACTTAGTCCAAGGCCTTTCTACTGCTAAGTATAAGGCCGGGGCAGTTGAGTTTTGCATTTTTGTCTCGATTGTTGTCTATCTTGGGTTAAAGTTCCTATTTCGCTCCATTCCATTCCTTTCCTCTACTTCTTCTCTTATTCTGTCTAACCATCTTGCTCTTGGTCTTCCTCGCCTATTTCTCCCCGGCACTCGCGTTTCGAACACTATTTTGGTGAGTCTATCGTCCGGCATTCGACACACATGTGCAAACCGTCCCTCAACAATTTTCTGGTTGATGGGTTCAATTTGTAAGTTTCGTCTGAATGTTTCATTTCTTATTTTGTCTCTTCTGTTCTTGTTTTCTATTTTTCTCAGAAATCCAATTTCCACTGCGTTGGTGCGGGATCCTTGTCTTTTAGTTAGTGTCCACGACTCACTGATGTACATAAGCGTTGGTCTAACAACCTCCTTTTTGATCTTTTTCGGTAGTTCTCTTTTCCCTAGAAATATTATCTTCATTGTATTGAATATTCCTCTTGCTCTTCCTACTCTTTCGTTTATTTCCCTGTCCATTTTCCCGTTCTCTTCTATAATCGCACCCAGGAACTTAAAATGGTCTACTTGCTTCATTGCTTTATCTCTGGTGTTTGATATTATCATGGTTTTTGTTTTTTGTACACTGATTTTCATGTTTATCTTCTCCAGTTCTTCTTTTATTACTTCAAGGTTATATTGTAGGTTTTCCCCCGTATCTGCTATCAAGGCCATGTCGTCTGCGAAGATCAGTTCATTCAGTTGTATGGGTTTCATTCGCCGGTATTCTAAGGTCAACTTTTTCATCTTTTTCTTGGCCTTCTTCATTGCATCAACTAGTACCGTTATGTACAGCAGTGGACTTCATACGGATCCTTGTTTCGAATTCTTTTGATTCTTCGTTGTTTGTTCTAACTATGTATTTCTGCTGTACATGTCTTTTATTACTTCTATGATGTTTCTGCTTACCCCTCTTACTCTCAGCACCTCCCACACGTCCTCTCTTCGCACTCTATCGAAGGCTTTCTCCAGATCTATGAAGCATATATATTATGTGTGCTTGTCTGTTCTTGTTTATTATCTTTTCACTCATTTGTCTACGTAAATATAAGGTCTTGTGTACTTCTGTTCTTTCTAAATCCGCATTGCGTATCTTCTAACGTTGTCTCTATTTTGTTTCTTATTCTCTTTTCTACTATTCTTGCGAATACCTTCCCTGGGACACTAGAAAGTGTTATTCCTCTATAGTTTTTACAGTCTTTTTTGTCGCCCTTTTTATATATTGGTAATATAATGTCTGTTTTCCAATCCTTGGGTATTCTTGCTTTCATCAGACTGTCATTCATTAATTCCTTTTAAATTAAATTAAATAAATTGGGTTGGAAAGGGTTAAATGATTAAAAATTTTACAAGCGTATTGCAGATTCAAATACGAATTAAGATTTCTAAGGACTTCGACTTGTGATTTAAATTCATAATTAGTCATTATTAATTAAAAAAAAAAAATACCAAAAAATAGCGAATTGTATGGGAAAATCGTAAAAAATCAGATGGTGCATAGTTGCTACAATAAAATCTGTAAAGCACTAACTCTCTACATCTCTTTCAAAAATTATAAGTCTCTCTTAAATTGGTTCAAATACTGTACGATCTGATGCCTTATTTGTTAATTTGAAATTCGTACTCAACCTATTTTATAAATAATAACTAAAATTGATTCTTGCCTAGAATACATAAAACAGACTGTCCCTCTGAACGTTTAAAAAGAAATATCATATCCTTATCTCTGTCTAGAAAATGATTCTTTTTGACAAAATATGTAGGTATGTGTGTTGTAAATACATAAATTAATTACCTACCATCATTAAAATATGAAACCGTGAATAAGTTATTAACCTTAGAAATTACTTTAAAAATATTTCGCTGTTAATCGAGAACGAAGACTATTTGAAAGTCCCTATTCACTGCTTGCTGCTACGCCACTGTTTAAAACTATGTAGTGTAAAATTCCAATTGTTTTAAAAAGAAATGGAAAAGGAAATTCTACAAGCTGAATGTAATACAAAGTTTGAAAAGCTTTGAAATAATATTTTTAATTTATAGAAATAGATGTTTCAGAAAAAACTCTCCCGAAATAATTCAGATTTTGAAAAGTCTAATTTATGATTGGGGAGGGGAGGGGGCTTAACCGATTCTGCACTAAACGAACACTTAAATTCTTTTTTAATCGATCCAAGTGAAATGCAAATCTGATTGTATCAATACTTTTGGAATTTTGCGTTTTTGAGATTTTTCCAATCATATTTTATGTGATCAGCTAGATGTGATTGCATTGCTTTTTGTTTAGATTGATGCACTGATCCTAGTCAATCTTTTTTAAATCAAAAATCAACGCGCTTTATGAATGGCACTGTTTGAAAACATTATAAGAATAAAGTCCACGTACTTTACCGGAGTCAACAACTTGTTTACTTGAATCTGAGCTACTTTTGAATCTCAAAGTTAAACATGAACATGAATAAGTACTGTCAATTGTTTCCTGTAATCTTTTATTGGTATTGTTATTATCTTAAATTCGTCAGCGTTAACAGCGGACTACTAAAATACTTTTGATTTACTTTTATAAAATAGAAGGTTATAAGGTTATATCCAATTATCTTTTAAAACCCATTAAATTAATTTATGTGCTTTTCACATACAATTCAAAATTATTTCCGAAAGTAATACAGAGAAATTGTTTGTAGCTTTTTAGTTGTTTGTTTAAAGACGTTTACAATGGTTACTGATTGATGGCAAAAGCTGATACACGAGAATGTGCCTTATTTGAAGTAATTTCACGCGCCGTTGTCGTCATATAGGATTAAAATGAGCAGTTCTATGTTAAAAATGCAGCTGCATTGATCGTAGTAGATCTAAATGAATGTCTTAGTATATAGGTAAAACTATTTTTGGACTGTGATGGCCACGCTCATTCCGTTGAGAGTAGTTAGTGTTTTGTTGTCCAGTAGCAGAGTGTCCTTCCTGCCAATCAGACTGTCCGTCAGTCACCGTTAAAGGGTGACGTGGTTGTGATTGTATATATGATCTTCGATGACGACCTGGCCTGACCTTGACTCATCATGTTTATATGAATATATACACTACCATGTATCTATATATATAATTATATTCATACATATAATATATATATATTAATATGTTAGATTATGCTTAATCAACTCTTACTCTGTCTTCTTGCTTATTATTATTATTATTTTTTTTTGAAGAGAATGCAAAATAGTAAAGCCAAAAAAAAAGAAAGATATAAAATGAGTAAATGTCGTTAGTCCGGGGTTGTGTAATTTACTGAGTCGATTCTGCGATCGCCTTGTCGAACAAAATTTCTCGCCACTTCTTGTCTGTTTCGAAACAATCACATGACAACGTGGATTAAAGTGATATAGAAAAGAAATTATTGTATTCGAGTAGGCTAACATGTCATGGGTGAAGTGAAGACGAGCCGCTTTTTTGTTTGTACTGTAAACAAGGCAATGCCACTTGTTAGTCTAAGATTGTTGTTGTGAGAACAGTCGTGCCTGTGTCGATTTGTAAGTTGTGGGAGATGCTGTGCGAGAAATGCTCGTGAAAGTCGTGTATAAAATAATTACCGGTTGTGAGTCGCACAGAATCCATGCCAGGTTGTTCGATTTAATTCTCCAAGTGGCTATGGTTTTATAACGACATTATTATGTTTTATTGTAAATTGAAATATGCAATATATTTAAAGCATTATGAAAAACAAACCATTCTTTTTTTTTGTTTTCACCACATCACATTTCTTCCTTTTTCTCCTGTGTATTACCCCCTTACCCTTCAATATTTTCACTCTACATGTATTGTAATTCAAAGTATTCTTAATGCAAGACAAATATCAATTAAAGAATTAGTTCTTTTCTTTAGTCATTTTACATAACTATTTAGTTTGTATTTTTAAGTAATTTATGACATTTTTCTTTGCATTATGAGCTATACTCACAAGCATTACAATCTTTTTGGGTAAGTTTTGAATATTTGGAGATTGTTTTAATATTTATTAACTATTACGTAACAATTACTTACTTAAATATATTTAAACACCACATCTCTTTTATCACCTACTGACTGCAATTCCAGTTTCACTGGACACTGCAACCAGAAGCTCAGCAGTTCCTCGGTGTAACCGATTAAGAAATATATTTTCCTGGCAGAAACAGCTTGCCTGATTATTCCGGCGATGCGTATTATATTATGTTGCCTTTTTATTATAATCTCGCTGACGAAGAGACTGTGCCACGTACCCGTCATAAATTTCCTAATAAAGAAGTCTTCCACTGCCGTTTCTGAAGGACGGATACCACCTTCAATGTTTGCTGAAAGAGATATAAAATTATTAAATGCAAAGTTTTTTCATCTACAATATTAGCTAAGTACTTTTTTTCGGCTCATTAGATAACTACCTAGGCACAGAATACTAATCTAAACAGAAGCATAACTTGAAAAAGAAGTTAATAATTAGAAAGAGTAAGAAGTGCACTACCAGTTTAAATGTCTTTCGTGTCCACTCGGCAACACTCGCGCGTTAACGCGAGAGAGAAAAAAGAATGCGTTACCCTCGAATTAACACAGGATGGATAAATTTGCCTATGCAGAAGCATGGTGGAGTAAAATTTCGTAATGAGAACTACCCAAGTGCGACCTAGTAAGAGTCGAGAGAAAATTTTGATAATAATTATAACTGAATAACATTTACAGTAAAAATGTCTGAAATGAGCGATAAACGTGTAGCAGATAAAAGTAAATGGGGTACCGCTTGTGCTTACAAGGGTTGCGAGTACAAATTTTATTCGAAAAAGATGGAATATGTTTTATTAGGTGCATGAAAATAGTCTGTTTCTGCAGCGTTCCGGACTAGTTTGAAACTGTTAAATATATTCGCCCGTCGAATTAATTACTGCTTTTAAGAGCTGACCTAAGGCAGACCTAAAGATATTCTGAGTGCGCACCAATGCCACAAGTGGAACTCGCTTTAAAATTAATAGCGTAGATTATAATCCCATTTCCACCTCATCTCTAAATATTTTCAAAGCACGCACGCATCTCTACTGCACTACTGATTTAAATGGCCAAGGTCATCGGCAAGTTCTGGGGAAGATCAAAGGTGCCGCCTCAAGTGATGCTTCTGTATAGATTAGTATTCTGTGACCTAGGTATAAATCAAGCTAGATCTACAATTTTTAGATGATATAAACACCTGTGGACAAGATTACACATAAAACTGAATTAAGGTTTTACATACATGTATTCCAAGAGTTCCAGGATTTCCTATGTGCAATCTGATGAGGTGGATTCGCCATTTCATAAGTCAAAGGAAAATTTTTCCTTGTCGTGACGCGATATCTCCCTGCTTGGACCTTGTAAGCAGCCGCAGATGTGTGAAGGGAACGTGTCTTGTGAAGGGTGCAAAGCATTTTGCTAAAGACATGCTAGGGCAAAGTACGTCGTAATTTATTTTTTACTAAATAAAATGACTACTTACTTGTGGTATTTTATTCAAAGACATCTTTGTACGTTAGATAAAGAACTTTGAAATAGGTTATGTTAGTTTTGACAAGTCCATTCTTTCAGTTTTTTTCTTTCCTATAGGTTAAAAGTTGGCAAACCTGCTGAGTTGCACACAATAAATAATACCAGTAGCGTCACTTAAATGTCAGTGTCAAAAAAGGCGGCCATACTGTTTGATACCCTTATAATTAAAATTTATCTCCGCCCACAATAATTTTATATCCGTAGATACGTATTTCCAGTACAATTTAAAAAACATTACATGAAATCTAACAGCTACCTACCTAGCTACCTACCTACCTAATCATACTATCTATACTACTAATACTATCTAAACTATCTAATTTTAATACTATCTAATTTTAGATAGTATTAGTAGTATATATAGTCTAATAGATAGTATGATCAGGTATACGTATAGGTAGGTAGCTATTAGATATCATGTAGTGTTTTTTAAATTGTACTGAAGATGGCAGCTTAGCTGCCGAAATACTTCTCTACGGATATAAAATTATTGTGGGCGGAGATAAATTTCAATTATTCCTTAAACCACAGTCTCCTTTACTAATTTTTAGTTGATACCCTTATGAAAATGTAATGTAATTTGCAAATCGCAATGAATTATTAAGCATAGGAATAGCATCCAATATTAACACTTTGAAGGAGACATAACCTCTAAATTTGTTTACATTTCCCACAGGACCAATACCGTACCACAGTATAAGTAAATACCCAGTAGCGTCACTTAAATGTCAGTGTCAAAAAAAGGGGCCATTCTGTTTGATACCCTTATGGAAATGCAATGTAATTTACAGCTGGGTAGGTATCAAACAAAAGAGCAAATGTGACAGTTATACTCGAGTGACGCTACTGTCTGATTCTTATACTGTGACCGTACCGTCACAGCAAGGGAATGTTTCTCATTCTTTCAGCATAAAATACACAACTGTGAGCTATTAGGACTGAATAAAAAGCTCTTACCAAAAATTTTGTTCTGTGAAATCCAATGTGTGATTCTAAGCGTAAGTAAAACCACTGAAAACGGACATTGAATTTCGATGTGTAAAACACATTCGACGCTGCTAACTTATTTACATTTCAACAAACGTTTACGAAACTGATAATGGTGCTACAAATAGCATAAGAATTAGTCATGATTCATGACACAAGTTATCACATTAATTTTCATTCAAAACTAAAAAGTGAGCAAATAAAAGTCAGATTAGAGTAGGCGGTGCAAAGAAAATGTATGTCTGTGATTAACTGCATTAATTGATGTGTTACATTCATCGACTGTCAAATTTATTGACTTTTCATTTAATCACAGACATACATTTTCTTTACACCGCCTGCTCTAATCTGATTTTTAGTTGCTCACAGGTTACATTCATGGACTGTCAAATTTATTGACTTTTTATTTAATCACAGACATACATTTTCTTTGCACCGCCTGCTCTAATCTGATTTTTATTTGCTCACAGGTTATATCACACTATTTCTATTTATCCGATTTCAATGGCAAGTCGGAAGGTATTAAACAAAATGGCAAAAGTGACAGTTATTTTCGAGTGACGCTACTGTGTGGTGAGTTGCGTCAGTGTAGCCAATTCGTAGAAATTTCCCTGATTCGTGGTAATTTTTAGCCAGTGTTGCAGGAGGTGGTACTTTGGTATCATTTTGATACTTTTTAGAAGTTATTGGTACCAAGGTACTGCCGCGTCCATTTTGGTACGCTTTTTGATCAAGCTCAATTTCACCCAATTTTCATCTCCTATTATATTTTAATTAAAATAAGCATTGTATCTTCTGTATATTTCGTTGCTTGTATGTATGTACAGTATATACTCATACTGTACATATATCTGAATTGGCAGTGAACGGGTGAATTTATCTCCACTTCAAAAATTATTGAATTTGTATGTAATATTTTTCTGAGGCTTGTCACAGGATTATAGATTATTTTAATTCTTTAAAGCCTATTCTTTTTCTTTTTTATGCATGTACATTTTTTTATATTTTTTATGAAATTACCAATAGATTTAAATAACTTATTTACGATTTGTGCGAATCGTCTACAATTTACTCGTTAATTGAATAATTTCTAGTAAATTTTAAAATTTTCTTCAGTCGGTTTAAATACCTCGATTACGGCTACGATCTTTGCGAATCGTTGTCAAAATATTTTTTAAGTGAATTAATTTTTTTCTATTTTTATAAAAATCTGTTCAATAGGTTTGAATGCCTTAACCACGATCTTTTTTTATTTACTGTCAGGTGTTGTTGTCAATTACTTGTCACAATTTCAATTTTACAGTGTTGTAACAGATACATTTTTCAATGTATCTAAGCTGCGTTCGTTTATTCAACTCCGTTCACTCTATTTACTCTTTTCGCACTTTTGTCTCACTCTTACTTGTTTTAAAACTTATTCGCTCTCACTCTTTAGAGTGCGAAAAGAGTAAATAGAGTTAACGGAGATGAATAAAGTAACGCATCTCTAGAGTCAGGTACAGATACTTAATCTACTTTGTAACTAGATACAGTTACATATATGTACTTCTTTTTGAAAAGTAACTAGATATAGATACAGCATAAATGTATCTAGATACCTTTTAGAGACATACATTGTATACAGCGTGGAAACTAAGCAGCGGATAAAATCCATAACTCCATTAATGATTACGACAGAACAAAAATCTAAAAGGGGTATAGCGATTCAAATTATAGCGCATATGAGGAAGTCATCTTCAGATATTTTCATCGATTTTTTTAAAGTTATGACGTCATCAAGATTTTTTTGTAATGACAATCTGTATTTTTTATTTTTGATTTCGTTGAGATTTCTTAACTATGTACTATTCAACAGTATAAAATTTTGGATCGATTACATAACAAAAAATTCAAGAAAAACAGTCTCAAAGTTTTAATAGTAAAGTTGGATGAAATGAATAGAATATCTAGTTAGCCAGAAGTAAAACAAAAAAATTGAGGTGTAAAATGTATTCATCGTTAAAACTTCAATTCTTTGTTTCTCTGTCAACAATATCATTTTGGTAAATGAAATTTGTTAATAAACGTGTAACTCGTACTATCCACAGAGAATAAAAATAAGCACTTACAGTTCTTCCGCTCGATCTTTGCAGTCACGTCACACTTTACCAATTCGAGAAACGATATCAACATATTCTTTTATCCTTATCTAATACGTATGTTAAAACAATGATAGAATTTATAAATCTGTCATTTTGATTCGATAATTTTCTGATATAACTGCAAAGATCGAGCGGAAGAACTATACTTTATTGTGATAGGTTTTTGTTTATTATGACAGTCCTTGTATAGAGTGACAAGTCCTTGTCAATCAAATCAATTTTGTTTGTTTTACACCTGGCCTACTAGATACATATTCTATTCATTTCATTCAACTTTACTATTAAAACTTTGAGACTGTTTTTCTTGAATTTTTTGTTATGTAATCGATCCAAAATTTTATACCGTTGAATACTAATTAAAAAATCCCAACGAAATAAAAAGTATAGATTGTCATTACAAAAAAATCTTGATGACGTCATAACTTTAAAAAAATCGATGAAAATATCTGAAGATGACTTCCTCATATGCGCTGTAATTTGAATCGCTATACCCCTTTTAGATTTTTGTTCTGTCGTAATTATTAACGGAGTTATGGATTTTATCCGCTACTTAGTTTCCACGCTGTATACAATGTATGTCTCTAAAAGGTATCTAGATACATTTATGCTGAATCTATATCTAGCTCGTTTGAATTTTTTTTTCTATCTTAGATACTATAGACGGTAGAGAATACCGCGGCACTCGGTGGATACGCTGTATATAGGTGGGCTAACAGTGCATGATCAGAAGATCGTGGCGTCACTGATAAATATTTTTAAAATCTGTGTATGCACGTTCTTTCGCTCGATCTTTGCAGTCACGTCACACTTTACCGATTCGAGAAACGAAATCAACATAATCTTTTATCCTTATCTAATACGTATGTTAAAACAATGATAGAATTTATAAATTTGTGATTTTGAATCGATAATTTTCTGACGTAACTGCAAAGATCGAGCGAAAGAACTGTATGTACATATCGGTCAGATGCACAATCTAAAATTATTTAGACATGTACAGAGTGTCCCGTAAGTGTGGCAATTCTAATTTACATTTTTTTTAAATGGAATACTCTATACAGGCTGCTTAAAAATCAGTTGACAGAAACATAAGGCAGAATGTTTAAAACATTTCTCTCGTGCTCAGAGGGTCTCCCGAATAGTGCATAATGGCGCTGTTGCGCCATTTTTTAATCATCCTGTATATATTATTGCACGATTATAATAGCTTATGCTGAGGGTTTTATTGATCTAAAGTTTATGGTTCTCGAGACAGTGACAATTTATCGTTGAAAAATAGTAAAATTTGCTACTCTGTAAATCTGTTCTTTTGAAATATTTGACCTTGAATTTTGGTAAATATATTATTGCGATCAGTCACTACGGTCGCCTGGGCCTGACTTGACATAATCGCAACCATACAACGAACGAAAAACGTTCGAGTGTTCTGGTATTAAAAAATGGATATGCGCAGAAATCAAATTGAAATAAATTTATTTTTATTTAAAAAATGTATCTGCGTATCTAAATGATCAGATACATACATAAATGTAACTAAATAAAGTTACAGATACCAAGTACTGTAATGCAACTACTATGTGTTTTTTTTTAAAATGCCATAAGGGGTGGCTGTGGAAAAGAAAATTCATGTCTTAGCTCCATTCATTTACTTCAAATTTTCAGATTTGGCATGTGTTAGAAGCCAAGCTGCGACATGAGTTTTAATTTTCATGGCCAACCTTTATGGCATTTTAAAAAATATACATTGTACATTATAGATACACTGAAAGTAGATAGTAATTATCATAGCACATCCTCAGAATAGAAAATTAAATTTCTAAATTTATTTTGTAGTTCTCTGATAATTTCTTCTCCTAATGCATTTTCTTTCTGTTTTCTCTTGGTCTCTGATGGTATGGAACGATGGCATTGATGTAATATCGCCCCTTCGTCTGCGTCTCCTCTAGATTTTTCAACTCATACGTCGTTTCACCGAAGATCCTAGTAATCTTGTATGGTCCTGAATAAAATAACTGCAGTTTTGCACCTTTTCCATCTTTTCTTCTCCCAATTCTGTAACTTCTTTTTGTTTCTCTCCTACTGCCTCTCTCTCCTCTGGTATCTTTTCCATCTCGTGTGACTTTGTGTTTGTAGTTCTCAACTTTCTTTCTACCATTTTCATTTTCGTGAGCCACCCACGTTGATGCGCCAATTAATTGTAATGTTTATGGGGGTTGATGAGTTTTGTTGTGTCGAGCCCCACGTTTTGTGCCAAATAATTGTAATGTTTATTTTGGGGTGTTTTGTTGTGCTGGGCCCCACGTTGGGCGCCAATTATTGTAAGAGACCAAGGTAATTATCACTGCAATATGTGGCGTATTTAATCCAAACCAGAATATTCTCCAATATCCGACTTTTAATCCCTACTTTGAGTAGTTCTGTTGTATTACGCAGCGCTGGCGTTAGCGGATAGAAAGGGACTGAAGCACAAATTTTATCATAATTAAAACTTTCAAATACATTTCATTTCACATTCATGAAATATTTATTTTTATTAATTTTATGCAATAAAGCAATACATACATTAGTGAAACTAGTGTTCACTAATAATGATTACATATCACATTTTTTTATCGGCTCAGTTCTAACAATAAGCATAAATAAAAATTAAATAATATAAAATATAACTGAAAACAACCTGCTTAAATATTCGGTGAACATAAACTAAGATTTAAATAACAGTGCAGTATCAATTAGCCTTAGCAATTAATTAAGAATGTATGTAAATTGTTTTAGTACTGGAAAGTTTAGCTTAATTAATTTTTTATTGTTGCCCGACGAGTTTACCCAGTGTTAAATACACCTTAAGTCTGTGTTCGTATTTCTGCGGTTGCTTGTCTTTTTCAACAGTGGTGGCAATAGTATTGGTGTAAATGTGCTGCAACACAAATCCAGCCACGACTTCATCGCCTAGATTCAATTGATCGGTGGGGGTAACGGAGAGTCTGATGACGGCCTTATTGGATTTACGCCATTTTACAAGTCTGAAAATCAAACATTAAAAAAGTGTTTTAATCATATCATTGAGTCCTATAAACTTAATTCATTCTATATTTTAAATATGAATACTCCTTACTTTGGGTCATCCTGAAAGTTGTGACTATCAGTAGAATCATCGAATTCTGCCGCATCATCTCTTGGTGGCAACACAAAAGAACTACTGGGTATATCAATGGTTGCCCCAACTTCCTGAGTAACAGATCTCGGTTTTACAGTTAATGGAAGCTGACGTGATAAAGAAGTATGCAGCAGACTACTCGGTTGACTTAAAGACAGCGACAGAGATTCCCTCTAAAATAAAAATAAATGATTGTGTTCATTTGATTTTTTCCAGCAGACCTCTGAGACTTGATCCGCTTCATCGTTCCTTGCTGAAGCATCACCAGTTTCAGACTCCTCAGCATCGAGAGAGTTTAATGGAAGAATAGTAACAACTGTGAGATGCTGCGTTGGATTGATAAATTTAAGCAACAGCTCGCAAGCTGTGCCGGATCTTAACGGTTCCACAGTTACAATTCGAATTTCAGGAAGGTGGTAACTTGAAAACAGATTTTCAGTAAGCGGTTTAGCACATAGTAATTCGTCTTACTAAGCGAACAGCTGTATCTTGAATCTTACTGAGTTAGGATTGAATTCAGGCTTGCTGACGTTATGTTCGCAAGATCTACATCTCAGAGACTGCTTTACAGATAATTGTTTGTGCACTGGAAACAGCTTATCCACCGAAGTTGGCTGCCATTCTGGTTGTAAAATGCGCTGATCGATTGTTGTTACTTAGAAAAAAAATTTAATAGATTAGTTAAAAAAAAATATAGATAACTGTAGTTACTCACTTTCACTTAACTTGATAGGTTCAGTGAAAATGCTGTCTGGCAATTCTTCGACTTCTTCTTTTGCCTGAGCCCCTTCGAATGTTTTAACTTTCGACTTCAAAAATGGATTAGGATTTTCCGGCAATCCAATGCGCTTACGGATCATAGCTGCTGTAATACCCGTTCTGTCCTAAAAAATTGCAGATGTGAACAATGTTAATTAATTTTGTTGTATTTACAGTAAATGACATGAACTTCCTTTGCTTCTTCTTGTCTTTATCAAGCTTTTGCTGCTTGTCTACAAGTACCACACTCCTATACCATTCTATAATTTCTGTCAGGCGAACTGTGTGCACGTTTTCACGTTCAGGCCAACCTCCTGTAGCTGAAAAAAATCAAAACTTATGTACTACTATACTACTATAAAATTTTTCAACTTTTCAAGCAGTATGTATTTATAGTTCTTAAATTATTTTTATTAACGGGGATTAACGTTAATCCCCGTTAATAAAAATAATTTAAGAATTGGTTTACCTAACAAGTACGGCATTACTTCCCTACGAATTTATAGTTCTTATAGATTTTTGGCCCATTAAAGAGATTTTAGTTTTCGTTATTCTATCTATGATATTTTCTTGCTCTTTTAATATGACTCCTAAGCTTTAAGCCAGGGATGATGCAAAACGTAACCGAAACTTTGCACAGTTGCACTCAAAGCGCAAAAGAACTGACTAACCGAATTTACATCTTCTCTTGTATCCCTGCTTTCAAATAAAATAAATTTCAAACCCAAGTAGCTATGTACCACAGCTATCAAGTAATTTTTCCTTTGAATTTCCACAAGGTAGATAATAGCTCAGCTTTATTACCTGTTCAATATCTTAGAAAAACAAATTATTATCGGGCTCGAAGATATTGAATTGTTTTACACTCTTTTAAATGGACAGCAAATGGTTTTGATCTTTACAGGAAATGGTTGCAGTAGTTAATATTTCTGTTTGATTGAATTAAGATTCATTAGATTACAAAAATCCAAATGCTGAATATATTACTTTATTTCATTATGACACAAGTAATTGTTTGAAAGTGAAAACATAGGTGATGAAATTCAAATTTAGTACTCTTCTAAAGAATCTATTAAAAAAAAATACGTTTTTGATTAAATTAATTTTACTTAAAGTTATTTCCTCTAGAAGAATGAAAACTAAAATACATTTGGTAGGTCAAAAGTCTGGTCTGCAAAATTTGTATTTACCCGCTGGCTGATCTGGAATTCCTACATCTCTTGAACTCCATCGGCATAACAAACACAGCAAATAAACGACTTTACGGGGAGTCGCTTTAGGATCTTCAGGATTTTTGGGGCCGACTGTTGCAGCCCTGACGGACAGCTGCTGATGACAACTAGGACAATTCAAGCAATTGCCACACCTGTTTTTTTTCAGACGGGCCTCCGCAGATGGCATGTTTTCCAAGCATTTTCCGCAAAAGTGAGAATCCACCTGCAAAATTAAAGAGCAACAAAGTGTTACAAAATCTAAAGAGAATATAACTTTTTATCTACCTCATGACAAACGCAATAACCGCACCGAACTTCCAAGCAATGCCGGCAGAAATATAATTTGGAGATTGGTTTCAGTAACCCGCACGTGCACGCATATTTAACAACGTCAGGTTCAACTAAATAAGCCATTTTGGTATTTATTTATTGGAATATATTCGTTTTAAATCACTTTATTAAATCTGTTTGACTTTGACATTACACGAGCAATCAGTGTTGCAAACCAACTTTGTTGTGGTACCACGTAAATACGTATAATTTTTTGGAAAAACTTAATGATATCCGTAGTGGGGACGAAATTATGATGTGGATTAAAATAATAAAAATTGAAAGAATCCTAATTATTATTTTTCATTAATTGACTAAACGTTTTTGATTTGTGTGTGATTTGCCACCGATTTGCTGAACTGTCAGTGTTGCCAATACTAAATATCCTAGGGTTTCTATTTCTAATGTAAACTTTTATGAAATTTAAACAAGTGTTGAGAAGTGATGTCTGAAGTTGCTTTGGAATTAAGCTAAAATTGAAAAATGAACGAATCTCTGCAAAACATAGCGGCAGAGTTTAATACTGACTTTGCCGAACCATCCACCAGCGTACAGAAAGAATTAGATACGGATGCAAAGAAGCAAGAAGAGAAACAAGTTACAAAAACATTGACCTCACCTCACAGTTTACTTGTTAATCCGAAGCAAAGAGGTAACCCACTCTTAAAGTCCATATCAAATGTACCATGGGAATACGATGACATCGTCCCCGATTACCAAATGGGAAGAACTACCTGCGCTTTGTTCCTATCGTTGCGGTACCACAACTTAAACCCAGATTACATTCATGGGCGCCTGAAGCTTTTAGGGAAAATGTACGAACTACGTGTACTGTTGGTTCAAGTAAGACACTACAATATCATAGACTTTGAGAATTGCAATATCATCTTGTATTTATTTTCATAGGTCGATATTAAAGATCCTCATCATGCACTTAAGAATCTAACGAGAATCTGTATTTTAGCAAATATGACTCTTATACTAGCATGGAGTTCAGAAGAAGCCGGTAAAATCATTGAAACTTACAAAATATATGAAATGAAACCGGCAGATAAAATCATGGAAAAAAGTGAATCTTCAACATATTTAAAGGTAGGTGGTACATATAATGTGCACGGACAGGATGGTTTAAAGTAAATTTTATTTATCAGTTGATACAGGCTTTAACAACAATCAAGCCGATCAATAAAACTGATGCCATGATACTCATCAGTAGATTTAAGACTTTAAAAGGAATCATCGAGGCAAGTGAATACCAACTGTCAGAGTGTCCTGGATTTGGGCAACGCAAAGCTAAAAAATTATATGGGACTTTACATGAAAATTTTTGTAAATAAAGAAAATTGCATTTTGTTTTTATTTAAAACTAGTATGAAACAAGTGCTTTATGCAGTTTATACCTATTTTACACAGTCAAGGAAATCAATGGATTTTGATCTTGAATTTATTCATGCCTGGAAATATAAAATCGACGACAATAAATCCATGAATAAAATGCCAAATTAGAGCCAGGCTCTAATTTTTCATTGATTTCTTTGAAATTTTTATTTTCAAGGTTCTAATTTGGCCATTTAGGACTTTAAAAATCTAATAAATTTATGAAACAATCTTTCATAAGATCTGTTCGATAGCTCTGC
Organism: Dorcus hopei; assembly: GCA_033060865.1. Taxonomy (NCBI): domain Eukaryota; kingdom Metazoa; phylum Arthropoda; class Insecta; order Coleoptera; family Lucanidae; genus Dorcus; species Dorcus hopei. The sequence goes on from CM065423.1 coordinate 35,800,840, forward strand.
AGTTTCTACACTTTTAACACCTTTACTCTATTTTTCTCACTCCTACTTATGTTGCATTATATACATCGCACTCTCTCAGGAGCGGTTGGTGCAAAAAGTGTAGAAAAGTGCAGAGCTATCGAACAGACCTATAATTGTCATTATTTTCGTTTCATAAGTGATCCTAACTGATCTGAACTTGAAGTGATCCTGAACTGATCTACTTCCATTTGATTCCATGGTGACATGAAAAGAATGCTTTTTGTACGGATCAGATATGTGTTACTCAGTGCTGCTCGGAGCTACTCCACGCGTTGAAACGAAAACGGCTATTGTTACACTAGTTTTGCAAAAGTGTAACAGTAGGTGCGTTTTATTGATACCTATATACGATTCTAATTTTGGTGGTAAAAAGTTTTGACGGTTTTTTTGTCTATAATTCTATATAGCTTTAGTGCAACTTTTGTTACGTTCGTATTCTGAATTTATTCAGAATCTAGTAACTATTTCCATGTTGAAAAGGGATTTTTGTTTTTCACATGTTGGTAACACTATTGGTAACATCTAACAACGCTGTCAGTTAAGATTTTGAAGTTTAATTACCGGTGCAAATTACCTTCAGTTTTTCACAAAATCAAGTAAATTCGACAACAAGAAACTGAAGAAAATTACATTACAAGTACAGAAGCACTAAATGCCGTCTTGGTTCTTTATATTTACAAAAATAATTAGTCTGTTTTTCTTTTAGGTTATATTGTTTAGGCGGGCAAGAGCTTTTAGGTGATGGATACGACAAGAAGTGTTCACGCCGGCGAATTGGCCGTCCACAGCATCGAAAGATGTTTAAGCAAGGACAACACGGCCCCAACGTTACCAGAATTGATGAATATCAGCCCACAATCGGGGCCTACTGCAAGTGGTTTAACCGACCATGACTACCCGACGTTATCCAACGTTTCTCAAGTTGTGAACAACATGACGCAGATAAAAACGTTGAGCAAAGTGCCTTTGCCCCCGGAAATCATGGAACACTTTAGTCGTATCCTTATAATAACCCCTCATAGTTCTGTGGAATTATAAACCATGAGTCTTAACAAATCTTAGATATGCAGTGTCATTGCATGATGGGGCTGTTTCCAGAAGTCAACAGGGCTTGGCTTACAATCGACAGTGACATATATTTGTGGACATACGAGGCGGGTGGTGATGTTGCCTATTTTGATGGATTAAATGAAACAATCGTTAGTGTAGGATTAGCATATCCGAAACCCGGCGTGTTTCACAGTTTTATAAAATTCTTGTTAGTTTTAACCACCGCTGTCGATATAATCGTGTTGGGGGTAACTTTTATGTCGACAGAAGAGGATGTGATGGCCGAAATTCAGTTGGTACCAGATCCAGTGTTTACAATTCCCACAGATGGTTCTACGATCACCAGCATAGCCGGAACATCATCAGGGCGATTGTTTTTAGGTAGCAAAGATGGTTCCTTATATGAAATAGTTTATCAGGTAGGATTCTAATTTGGAAATTGGAAAACATTTGTCTCGGACCTCGGTTAACGCTTAACTTGCAGGCTGAAAGTAGTTGGTTCGGAAAACGTTTCAAGAAAGTCAATCATTCCACCAGCACGTTGTCATTTTTAGTCCCGTCATTTCTTAATGCTGCGCTAGCTGAGGAAGATGGCATTGTCCAAATTTCAATCGACAATTCACGCCACATTCTCTACACGTTATCCGAGAAAGGTTCGATCGAAGTTTATTGCTTGGGTGAGTCGGGTAATTCCCTGAGTAGAATTACCAAGCTGTCACAGTCGAGTTTGGTGCATCAGGCCATGAATACCGTGAAGTAACTTCTCACAACTTTCCTGTAGATATGTATTGCATGTTCTAAATGTTATAGGACTTTGGACAGTCAAAATTTCCGTCCCATTGTCAGTATATCCGCAGTGGAAATCTCCGAGTCGTGGCACGTAAACTTGGTTGCAACAACTCAAACGGGTATTCGCTTTTATTTAACCACCATGAGCCTCTCAAATGTGCAACAAAAACAAAGACCGTACACTTTGATGCTGCAACACGTTCGTTTGCCACCCGGATATTCAGCAAACATGACAACGAGGCCCCGGATGGTGCACATGGCTCATTATAGCGACAGGAATTTGATACTTTTATCGAACATCAGCGATAAAGACTTACTCTGGTGCCTAAGCGCTGATTTGTTTCCGTTCAGTACCAGCTTAATGGAGTCGTATAACACCGTAACGTTGGATGGGCCTGCTCTTGCTATGGCGGAAGTAAGCTCCAACGATTTTGTTTAGAAAAGTGTTACCATACTTGTTTTTTAGGTTAAACATAATGTGTTGCTGAAACAAAAATTGCAACAACCTTTGCCCCCGTTGGCCATAACCCAACACATTGAACCGCCAAAAAAATACGTTGTGCTCACTGCACAGGGGGCTCATGTACTTTTGAAAATGCGCCCGGTGGATTTATTGAGACAGCTCCTCCTGGAGAGTCATGGCCAAGATACGGAGGCAATTAAGACTTTCTTCACGATACAACAGGTGGATCAGGCCTGCGCAACCAGCTTAATACTGGCTTGTTTGGATAACCCCCAAAATGCTGAAGTTGCAGAGTATGCCACCAGGGCATTCTTCTTGTACGGTGGAGAACCGAAATTGGCACCTGCTGCACTGTCACAAAGTGGAATGTGTACGCCTGCCTTCGCCGAGGGTTTTAAAAATTACAGTCGTATTTAGTTTCAGGTTCGACACTGTTTGCCCCTAATATAATATCAACCCCAATGGGGCCACAACAGTATCAATATCAGCAAGCACCTTCATCCCCCGCTGCTAACTTATCATTCTCCCAGTACTCAAACATTACAGGGGTCAGCAGTATTCCGCAAGCCCCAAACTTTGATCCAAGTTCTCCGTTTCTATTCTCTGCAAAGCATAATGGCCTATATTTTTATTTAGCTAGAACGCTCCGTCCAATTTGGAACATGAACTGCGTCGAGCAGGCAGTTCCTCAAGGCAAAAAGACATACGTAAGTTTCTCCTTTTTTTAAAGTCTTGTAATCCTAGTCCTTAAAGATAATGTTTTTCCAGCTTGTCAGCAGCATAAGCAGCAACGAGTGCATATTAATCCTCAGCCATTTGAATGCACTGAAATCGTTCTTCCAACGTAACACTCAACTGTCCATCTGTAAAAATAATTCTGTTACGACGAAGCCTTCCACCGATCCAACGAACAAACCGACTTACACGATTCAGGATGCGCAGTTAGAAGAGCGGCATTCCCTTGATGCTTTCAAAGTGTTCGTAAACCAATGTTGCCAAGTGATCGGGCTGTGGAAGATTTTGTGCGAGCATCAGTTTCACATACTGATCGATACGCTGCAGGATTCTCAAAAGCAAATGTTGCAGAACACTGCTTTTAAGGACCTGTTGCTTTATGGCCATGACATTTGCTACGTGCTCATCACCAACTTAATTAATAGTTACCTTGGAGATAACGCATCCGTGGATTCGATTAGTCTCAAGTTACGAGACGTGTGCCCCGATTTGTATAAAAATGAAGACGCTGCGTTTTCCAAGGTGGGTAAACCTTAACAGTGAATCTTTGCATTAAACCTCCTTTTCCAGTTCCAGTTTCCATCCTGTACTTGCAAACACTTTTTTTATTAACTGAAGGTACCAGATGTTTTTCTTTTTTTGCTTGCGGGGTTTCACCTGTCAGTGTTTTTCTTTTTTTATTACAGGCGAATGAAATGCTGAAGACTGCTCGCAGCATTCAAAACATCGACGAGAAAGAGGAATTGTTAGTTTCCGCTTTGAATCTGTGCAGGTCGGTTGCACCGAATTTCAACTTGCACGAGATATGCCAACAATTCATTTTGCTCAAGGCGTATCACGCCATCATTGAGTTGTGTGTCTTATGTGCCAATAAAATTGATACGGGTAATTTGGGAGTGCATTTCTATAAGAAGGGGGATCAGAACGATCAAGATGGTTATCAGTTTTACACAAAGAGGTACTTAAGCCACTCAAGTGTTTTGGAAATTGTATTTTGGTGAAATTGACTGAAAAGTTGTAGTCATGTCAATGAAAAGTTCCACTGACCACCTCAATCGCCATCCCCACAAGTATCGCTGCTATTAATGCCGCTAAAAGTAGGAAGGTTAGTGATAATGGCGTGATGGCGTATTTAATACAAGCGAAATACTTTCGCTGTTTTGCATTTTTGTTTATTTTTAAACTACGCTCTCTTGGTAACTACATAAAGTACTATTACCTAACTTTTAAACCCTACTTTAAATGGTTCAGTTGCATTACACTGCATGGCGCTGCAGGGATGTTAGAGTATTATACATTTTGTCTAATAGAGTATAATACATGGGTTTAATACTGTATAAAACACTGACGTATAAAATATTGTATAATACTGTATAAAAGTATTTTCAACTGACTGCTTTAGAGCTAGAACACTTTCAGAGTTTCTCCATCTTACTTTAATCTCATATAATAACAGAGGATGGATACATTCTCGGGAGTGCTCTAGAGCAGTCAGTTGAAAACGCTACAAGTTTTACCTACATGACTACGAGTATCGCTATGTTACAAATTAATTTTACTTAAACAAGCTTTTATCAATAATATCATTTACATTCTACTGCTGCTATTATTCATATTTAAATTTGTCCAACGATATTTATCACACCCAACCTGCACTAGAAATTCAAAAAAGAAATATTTTGTCGCATAGTTGGTAAAGCAGAATGTTACATAATTTTGTGAATTTACAGTTTTATACCGTATTATACTGTAGTTTACATACAATTTAATGAACAAGTAAGTATGTACGTATTATACATTTTATACGTTTTATACATACATATCATACATGTAACGTATAAAAGCTAACTGTCACGTATTATATCATCCCTGTGGCGCTGCTATCGCTTGCGCCAGGGTTGCCACATTGGGCGAAATTCCTCCATTTGGGCCTACATTTTAAACACACTCAAGCCCAGTTTTATAATCGTGGAATAAGGACGAAATAACCGTTCGCTGAATATCCTTTAATGCTCCTAATAATGCTTCTCCGATCCGGGCCCCAGTGCTTGAATCTTATTTGGTGACTGGGACCTAATCTGGGTTATTCCCATCGCTTGATGAACATTCAACAAAATTCTATCTCTAGTCATCCATGAAATGAAAAGTACACTACCGACCAAAAATTTTAAATCACGCCTTTCAATTTATTACTTATTTGCTTTCATTTCATTTTTGATATTTTTAATATTTTATGAATTATTGTGTAACTAAATACCTTTATTATTTTCGAAACCTAAGAACTGGTTGTGTAACATGCCATTTAATTATGGTCCTGACCGCGTCCATTGTGCATTCTGGAAATGAGAACATTGTTATTGTCAACTGTTATTGATATTTTTTGTCAATAAAACCTGTCACTTGAAATTTAAAAATTAAAAAATAAGAATAAGGGAAATTCCATGTGTTACACATTCAAAACCCACGCAGTTACATATTGGCGTCCAACGTGGGGCTCGAAGCCACATCCTGTGATTAAGAGCCTCATGCGCCACGTTGGGCGCCAATTTGTAACTGAGTGGGTTTTGAATGTGTAACTTTTCCTTATTTTTTTTATTTTTTAAATCTCAAGTGACAGTTTTTTTGTTGACAAAACATATCAATAATATTTTTAAACTTTTTTTTTTAAACAAAAATGTTCCGCCGCACATTGCGTTGTTTCCTTATTTCTGTACACAAAGCCAATGTGCATTCTTTGTGTATACTCTACTTTTCATATTTCATATTCATCCTTAGTAAAAAAAAATGGCGACATTTTGTGAACAAGTTGGCGACGTTGCCTATAAAAAATCTGGCCACCTTGGCTGACGCTAGCGACAGGATTGCCGGATATTTTGCACGTAATCTCGCCAATTGTTTATAAAATGTCGCCAAAAAACGGCAATTTTTTTTCTAAGACAATGGGCGCATTCAGGGACGCTCGGCGGCTTAGCTAAGCTGTAATTTAGTCAGCGTTTTCTAAGTGTCAGCACACAGTGATTCCCTGAACGAAGTTCTGAATGGCAGCTGTCTCACATGCTTGGCTTACTACATGGGCGAGTTAAATAAACGGTCAATCCCGTCAATCTGCACAAAATTGTCAAGTCAACGGTCAGAATAAACTACCTGTCCAATCATCGACTGGACAAATTGAATACTGACTCAACCAATAAATTTAAATTATGCCCCCACCACTCTTTTTGTTAGCGCTGAGGAACTCAGCCTACAATTTATACGCTGAGTAAATATCTCAGCGGCTTTCTTTCAGTAGTCTGTCAGCTTGTCCATTCAGCGAAGTTGCTTACTTAGCCTCTCAGCCGCTGAGCGTCCCTGAATGCGCCCATTGATTTAAGTGTGAAATAGGTAATGCTTACACACCGTTAAGTTTGTCAAAATCGAAGAAAAGAAAACTTGAAGTGACAATTATCAAATTCATTCCTTCACATAACCTACATTTGTCACTTTGACAGTTCTTGCGATCACCTCGATATGTACACTGCAGGCCAAAAGTAGGAGATCAAAGGGTTGTAGTCGATGGCCTTTCACTCCGAGGTTCGTCTTCAATCAATTCTCGGCCTTTCGAAAATGCCTTAATCCACTTGAAAACCTGGGACCTTGACAAGACATTCTCTCTATACGCCTGCTGAAGTTTTGGAAAAGTTTCACTCGCGGTGTGCCCGAGTCCCAAGCAGAACTTTATGGCACAACGTTGCTCGAAATTACTATCGCTCATTTTCGGAACGCACTAGAAAAAAACAATTTTACAAAAAGAGATCGATATGGATCACCTAGTGACGCTAGTTGAAACTCAAATTGAAGATGCATTGGATGTTGACCCGTCATCCCTCTAAATGACAAGCCCACATGTCGCATGGAACGCCTCATTACTTTATTTACATACCTTGTATATGTATATAATGTATGATTCAATAAATTTCTGATCTTAGGCGGCTGTGGGAAAAAACTCATGTCTTAACTTAGAACAGACGCATTTGGATTACAACGCTGTTTCGCTAAACAAAAGCAAGATTCCACGATGTAAGCTTTCTCTCCATTTTGTAAAAATATAAATTAAAAATTAATTCAATTAAACTAGTGGTTTAATATTTGAGTTGAAAAATGTTAGGTGCTAAATTGATAAATAAAACTCAAGTGTCAAATTGACAGCAAAATCTGTATTTAGCTAAGACATGAAATTTTATTCCATAGCCACATGTGACCGTGACCTGAAATTTATTGAATCATTTGTTATTTTTTTGGATCAACTCTGTGATTTTAAATTCTTGCATTTTTTGTTTCCTTGGATGACTAGAGGTAGAATTTTGTTGAACGTTCGTTATGTCAAAAGTAGCCTAAGTTAGGCACAAAATGTAGCCCCAAATGGCTCATCTAATCTGGCAACCCTGGCTACCGATGATGCAAAATGTCAAATATAAAAAGTCATTAACGTCAGAAATCCGGACGGACTCGACCTATGGACTCGACCTTTCAATATAGAGGGGAGGAAGGAGCATTTAATGATTATCATCATTAAAACAAACAAGACATTGTTTAAATCTGCGCAACAGAACAGTTCCCGCATTTCTAACTCTAACAAGTTATTTTCGAATTGCAGCAATTTTACAATTCCTTTCACACTCCGTTTTCATATCACAGCCCATTTACGTAAAACGTTAGTTCTATAAAGTACCTACAGAGGTCGTGACCAAATTTTGAATTCCCCAATTGAATACGAAAAGCTTAATTCAAATTTACGGGAAAGCCCCAAAAAATACAATTTAAAACAAATGTACAAAATGTACAGAAAATTAAAGCATAGCCAAGAACTAGAAGAATTCAGCCAATTTAACCAAAATCCTATTTCCATATGAGGGGGATCTTTTAAACGAACATAAATGAACGAATTCTTTACAGAATGGACATATACAGAGAAATATTATTCATGTTAGAAAACATATACGTCCCACAACAAGACGCACTGAGCTACTCGTCACTCACAGAGGAAGACATTAACCTCCCGTACAGTGAAAGTTCTTTACTGGTGAGTTTCACTGTGACCAGGTGTTCCTAGTAACTCCTGTTTTGTTTTTAGATTCGTCAAGTTATCAATGAGATTCTTCAACAATCGGATGAGCTATTGCACGTCGCACTCTACGAGTGGATGATCACGAAAAGTATGACGGGAGACATCATACAGATCAAACAGTCTTCGCTTGAAACCTACTTGGTCAAAATGTCGCAAGAAAACCCGAATAACATAAACATCCTGGAACTGTTATGGAAATACTACGAAAGCAACAATAACCACGCTTCGGCTGCTAAAGTTTTAAATAATCTCGCGTCGAAAACTGGGTAAGTTTCTTTAGATACATTCCGGTGGACTTATAGGTGCTTACTTTTGCGTTTAGAAACATGCTGACCTTAAAGGATAGACTGGGTTATTTGGCTCGCTCAATTATGTGCATGAGAAGTGATAAAATCGGATATGCTCCGTACTTGGGGGTGTTCCTTAGGGAATTGGAAGATAAAATTGATATAGCGAAAGTGCAAGAGCAGATACTTGATGCCATTATGAACTTACGCAGTGCCCATCCGAACACAGAAGAAGCAATCAATGCCCTTAATTCCGGCCTCTATGAAATCACTCAGGTATTAATCAACCTCGTGTCATTTTCAACATCTCATAGTGGTAACATTTTTAGTTGTATGAAGATTTTGCTGAGCCTTTCGGTTTATGGGAATGCAAGTTGGCAATCATTGACTGTGCAGGGTACTCGGATACAAATTTGGTCGAGACCATCTGGCGGAATATACTAAACGCGGAAGTGCGACGATCTGCCGGCACTGGAAGTGATAAAATGATGCAGATTCTATCCAAGGTGAAGACGCTGGCGCGTTTGTACAAATTGTCTAGCAACTGTTTCCCTCTAGGTGATTGAATGAGAATGAGATAAATTTCGTTACATAACAAATAAAATTCTTGCAGCTTTTATAATTCAAGAATTGGAAGTGATCAGTGCCAAATTGAAGGCCGATGTTAGGCTCGTGCCTAATTTCTTTGTGACAATCGAAATACCCATAGAACTCCTGATCAACACTTACAACCAGTGAGTGTTTAATGCGTGAGTTGTAAACAAACTTGTTTGAGTTTTTCGGTTTTCCTAGGTTGATGTGCCTGTCTTCAGTCGATAGGTTTTGGAACGCGGAAGAAAATGAATTCCGTTTCAGCGAAGCCATCACCGTTCTAATTAATGCATTCGTGTGTACACACAATGCGTACAGTAATGTGGAAAAGTAAGTGATTGAGATGGCAAAGCATGTATAAATTAAATGCATTGCTTGTTTTTTTTTTAGGAGAAAATTAATTGCACTTTGTCAAGATACTGTCGCCGGAATGTTATCAAATTTATATAGCAAGCCAAATACTGAGAATTTAATCAACACTTTGCGAGGTATCCAGATTCAACTATCTCGACTGTAACATATACTTATTAATAGCTTATACAGATGTTTTAATTCTCTTTCTGCCAATACTTTGCATATTTTAATAAATTTGTAAGAAATGATTTGCTTTCTTCACAAAATCCAAACGTTCGGCATTAAACACAGACATACCATTTTCGTGTAACGTCACGTCGTCTACTTTAATCGAAATTTATTTAATCGCTTTGTAAATATAGTGTGATTTTAAATGATTCTGCCCTCTTGTGGTGATATTTGCCATGAATTGATTAGCGATTTTCGTCAAGTATAATTAATATACTTAATAGAGTTCTTTACCAACAATACGTGTAGATTTAAAAGAATTTCCTTTTACATTTTCGGAAAAGCGATGCTTTTGGCAATTTTCAGAAACAATATGAACGACGATCGATTCCTGCCTTTTTTGGGCAAAAAATAATCGATTTCCTTTCTATTATCGATCATATTTTGTTTAATTTTTTTGTTTTTTGAGGAAGAAAACACTTGTAACGAGTCTTCAAAGAAAAAATACCTCGAGTTAGCCTTGGAAAATAATCGTATCGTAAATCAAAACATAGCATTCATTTTAATGATGGAAAAGTTATCGCCAGGAAGATACAATAAAAGAGGTGAATAGCGGCATGCTGGCAAGGAAAAAGTAACTGTCGACGTACGTTTCGGTCTTATTAGACCTCATCAGGACAGTATAACCAAAGTGTAAGGTGTTGACACTTGGAGATGGAAAACAACAAATGAAGCAACAGACCAGGAGACCGAATGCACAATTTGTTGCGACAACTGAGAAGACCCTCGGGTTTAAGGGCAACATCCAATATAGCAATGGAGGCAAACAAGGTCAACCTGCGTTACTTCAAGAAAAGCCGGGATATAAATGATAAATATATATATATTTATATATAAAACGGAAAGGTTTATGCCAGGACAATGCAATAAAATAAAGGGTTATTAATGGCTTAACTGGCAAGGAAAAGTAACTTGGCTTTTCTTGAAGTAACGCAGGTTGACCTTGTTTGCCTCCGTTGCTATACTGGAAGTCTCTCGAATTGGGGGTCTTCTCAGTTGTTGTAACAATTGTGCATTCGGTCTCCTGGTCGGTTGCTTCATTTGTTGTTATTTATCTCCAAGTGTCAACACCTTACACTTTGGTTATACTGTCCTGATGAGGTCTAATAAGACCGAAACGTACGTCGACAGTTACTTTTCCTTGCCAGTTAAGCCATTAATTACCCTTTATTTTATGTTTATATATATATATATTAGGTTATGAGGAGTAGCACTTAACTTGTTACTTTTAACCCCCACTCCATCTCGAAATAATTTCAAAATATAATTTCACAGCGTTTTAAAATGTATGCAGCTGTTTCAAAACAGGACGTCATTGATTCAACGCTAAAAAATGCACATTTCGAAACATACGAAATATTTTCAAAGTAGTGCACCGCCAAAAAACGGCTTAATATTTACAATTTTGAAAAACACAATCTACCGCCATCTACCGCTATTTCATGTAAAGTTCTGCCGTCAAAACAAATTTTCAACTGGCGGCAACTGGTAGCAAGAGTAGAGCTAAAATAGGTTAGGTATTGGGTTAAAAGACAAGCTAAAAGTAAACAGCACCAAGAACTTTTTGATTAAAAAGAAAACTAGCTGCCTCTAAAAAAAGAACTCGTTTACAATTGCAACTTGCAATATTTAATCTAATTAACATGGCACAAAGCAAGCAAAAATCTAAAGGAAAATCCAAAATTGTAACTCATAATTTAGTGGACACAGACGAAGACAGTGAGCACGAGCTGTTTTATTACGCAGGCAACAGAATACAACTTATGAAAGAAGTGCTGAAGCTAATTAAGCCAAAGAAAATCAAAACGATAGCTCCCGATTTCATGAAAGTAAGAAACAGTATAATGTTCCTTGCACGTATTACTTACACTTAGTTCAATTCGATTACAGAATCTCGACATAGAAGAGATTAACTCAATGTTGCTTGAAGAGCTACTGGGCATTTCGAATAAGCGCTTGAAGCGCATCTTAAACGGTGAAAACGTCGATGAAGAAACAAGCTCTTCAGAATCGGACGAAGACAAACCTATCGATGTAATATCACTGGATGACATTTCAGACTTGGAAGATGATTTTGGATCGGATGGCGTAAACACTTCAAAGAACGGTCGGAAATGACTATTGTCAAATCCACTGTTTTCTAAAAAAGAATTTGTTTCAGATCAGAAAAACAAAAAACATAAGGGCAAGAAAGTTCCCAAACCGATAAAAAAAGAAAAACAATCGAATCCGAAGACTGATAAAGTGGCAAACGAATCAGAAAATGAGAAACTGATGAGCGTCTTGGAAATACTGGAATTACAAGCGAGGGCCAGAGCGATTCGTTCTCAGCTGGCGCTGGAGAACATCAATAAGAAGCAGAACGAACGAGTCGTTGATGTTGATATTAAGGAAGAAAGTTCCGATGAATCAGACGCCATCGTAGTTGACAGTCCCAAAAATGAAGAGATTGTGATTACTTCTAGTGACTCAGAAGATGAGGGACAAAGTTCCAGTAAACTCCAAGAAACGGAAAGAATAGAACCAGTGGCTTCTGAAAAAAATGACGAAGTGCAACAGGTAGCAAAAACTATTGTAATAAATTCGGAACAAGATCAGGATATATCAAGTAATGCCACGTCAAGTGAGCAGGAGAATGAAAAACAACTTAACAGTGGAAAAGTGACTGAAGAACAAAACAAAAGTACCGAAATCAAAGATGGGACATTAAACGCAAAGGCGGTTAATGAAACTTCCAAGGATCACTCACAGGTGGCGCAGCCTGAGAAAAGTGATAGTGAAAACGATGACGTCATCAATTTAGACATTGAGGAAATGGAGAATGATTGAACGCACACTGATTACATTGTAATTCTGTCTGTCTGTGTAATGTGCAAATAATATAATTTAATTATTTGAGATAGAACTTAAATCCAAGATTATTCAAATAATATTGAATATATCTGGTATAATTACCAGAAATATCAAATGTCTCTCATGTATATTAAAGCTCTCGTTAGTTATCTTGGTACTTTGTTTTAATTATGACCATAACTGTGAGTGGTTGCTTAATTTGGGTGGTCACGTGGGTCTCGGGAATAATTGAAAGAAAGCATGTGCAAGAGATTTGAGATTTCCATTGTATGTAGGCTACTCTTCATACACCGGAAGCAAGTGGTACACATAAAAATCAGAATTATCTTATATTTATTTATTTTAAAAATGTCTGTAATACAGATATCTACATGAAAAAAGTTAGGTGTATACATTAATCTAAAACGAACGCCTTTTTCTATCGTGACTCTTTGAATTTACTGACGATTAAAGTAATAATAGATCTTTGTATTTTTTTCAGAGTTGATGTGAATAAGCATGGATTCAATTCGTTTTAAAATTGAATTTTACATACAATCTTAAGTTGATTATGTATTTTTTTGCATTTATGAATATTTAGCGTTTTTATGCGGTGTTCATCATGCAATAAATTTAGCATGTCTCAAGGCCTCCCAGCCGAAGGGCGAGCTTAATTCGTTCGAAGAACGGCGCGGATAATGATATCCATACAGAAAAAGAAGTACCTCCGACGTGAACGCAGAAGAACAGCGATAAGAAAAATGGGTACGACACGCGTCATAATAGTAGCAAGGTCGACAAATGAAAATAGATTTTGCCATTTATGTCAACCTTGAACCGAGAAGAGGTTATGTACCCGCTACGATTTTTTTTACGTCGAAAAAAATTCGTTAACGATTACGTAAGATATTTTTGACAGTCGCCGAATAACAAAAAAAAAGAATGTCGAGCGGCAAACAGGTAAGTCGAGTACGATGTTTACATGTTTGATGTCAATTGTCACCAAGTTATCCCCTCTATTGTTCGGCTGGCCTATGTGCGATCGCTCGCACTTTTCTACTACGATTTTTATGCGGTCGAACCAACGGCGAAGAGCGTAAAGTCGTAGTGGAAGCGCGGCGGTTCGTACTTGGGCCGATTAGCGGCTACCGGTTACTCTATTTACTTGAGACGTGGCAAAGCTGGCAGTGACAGTGACGCCTAAGCATGAGGTATCGGTTGACGCTCCCGTTCGAACGCGACACTCGCATATCTGTGTCAAAAACACTGCGAGTTTGACTCGTGCGGTAACTACGCTCGTCATGCTCCTGAATGAGCACAGGGTGGGGAAGGGCCGAGGGGTGGTGAACTTTATTGATTTTTAGGGTGACACTGTCAACTACCGTTGACTGAGTTCGCGATGGAAGAAGACTTACAAACGAAAAAAAAATCACGCACGACCAAGTGCCCGGCGGTCGCAACGCGACAATAAAGTGCAACAAACTCGAACGCGGGACGGTTCTGTCGAGTTCGGCGAGAAGTTTGCGAAGTTTGTGTTGATGTGCGATCGTGTTTTGTTTGAATTTGAAGCCGGTGGAATGTGGTCGCTCGGATACAGCGGCGCTGTCGGCAGTGCACGCCTCGGCTGCATCTTGTATTAACCGCGTCACGCTGTTGTAAAAATGGCAGCGCTTGGTGGCTTCTCGCAAGATAATTTTTGCAGACGGCCCAAGAAGAAAATTAGTTGACCCCGTTTTTATAGCACGCAGCTCCGAAAAGGCAAGCGGCAAAGCCGAAAAAGGTGGGCCTTTCAGTGGTTTAATCCAAACTATCTCTCTATCTCACTCACTTGGTTTGTTTACTCGACGGACGATAACCGGCCACTAGATTATCTAAAAATGCTTCGGTTATCTGATCTAAAGCGTACTATTTATAAACACAGACGTACGTCTGCGACCGCATCAGAACTGCGACGCTGCTAAATCAGCAGGGCGGACAACTGCAAAACGTAAAACACACACATTACATGAACGATTATTAAACTTCGTCGTCGGACGACTGATCTTAAAAGGTAGTGTGACATAAGTAAGCGAGCGAACGTGAAGTATTTACTGCGTTCTATGGTGTTGTTAAGATGTTGATGTACGTATTTTAAACATGTCGGTATAGCAGGTACCTGTTGTTTGTCGGTGCAAAAATGGCGGTAGTCAAACATGCGCCATGGTTTGATTTCAGCAGTGTTTACTAGACGTGTTTCTTGAGATGTGCCAGCGACGTATTGGGAATAATGAAAATTAAGCGCACTCGAAACGGCCTAAAATGACTGATAAAGGCTTGCGCCAATTCAAAAAGGAAATGTCGCAGGCGAGAGTGTTCCTGGCCGCACAGAGTTTTTCTTCATGTGTGCCGTACTGTGTGAAACCAGTGTATTTTTCCATTTGCCCGTGTTTCGCGTGCTTAACTGAAATATTTCCGCCGTACGCATTGAGAGTATGAGGCAAGGGCGTGCTGCGCAGAGAAAAACAAAATGTAAAAGTTTTCTAGCCGTAAACCGTTGAAATTTTTAAGATTAATCGGTGTGAGGTTAGGATGTTGACAATTCTAACCTTGCAGGTTGTTTGCCGGCAAATTTAAATAGATGATGCAGCTGAGAAGAGTGTATTAAAACATATGGCTCACATTGCAGGCCTTAGCCGCCGCGTCGCGCCTCCAATCACGCTGCCAGTCACCCTGGAGGACCCCGCCACGACCTGGAAGGGACCGCCGCCCGGCTCGGAGCCCCAGAACTTTGGTCCCAACTCCAATTCATTTTCCGGGCCGCCGGCGGGCTTCCAGGGGCCTTCACCATTCCAAGGCCCGCCGGCGGGGGCAGGTTCTCCAGCGGGCGCGCCGTCTTATCAAGGCCCTCCGCCTGGCTCAACTACGCCACAGTACACCGCGTCACCCGCACCCTCGGGATCGTCTACTCCGGGACCTGGACCGCCGCAGTCCGTCGGAAATGCCGGATTCCCACCGCCTCCGAACAGTGCCGGTCCGCCGTACAACGGCCCCGGACCCGGGCCTTTCGGATCACCTTCCGCTGGAGGACCGCCGTTCGGCCGACCCGGTTCCTCCGGACCTCCTTTCGTCGGAGGACCCGGACCCGGCGGAAATCCACACTTTGTCTCCCCAGGCCAACCCTTTGGCGCACCGGGTTTCGGCATGCCCCCAGGATCCCCCTTCGGACCGGGACCTGGACACCCCATGTCCGGACCGATTGGACCCGGACACGCTATGATGCACGCACAAATGGGCGGACCCAACCCTGTCGACAGACTTGACCAAGGGTAAGTGGTTTTCATTTTACTTTTAACATTCGCCCGAAGATTAGAAAATAATCATTAAAACGGGGTGGAATTTGGTTTTGAACTGTTTTAAAAAAGTTCACACTAACATTATGCTCAAACGTTTTGAATTTGAAGTTTTCAAACTACTTTACTTTTAAAATCGGAGACCCTGAAAAAGTTCGCAACTGTTTTGAATTTGACGTGCTCAAATCAAGCAGTTTGACATCTTCGAACCAATTTTTTTGTAAAAATTTGAAACCATTTCGATATATCGTCCGATCTAGACGGACGAAAAAGTTTTGTTGTGTTCCTCAGTTGCTCGAATTAAAAATAAAGAAATAATAATTAGTGATAATCGTGACGGGAAATTGTCACGTTTAACGGCTAATAATGAAGATCTGGGATTTATATTGGCATGCAATATGTAAATATTTTTGTCGGCGCCTGTACGACTTTTCCCCCTAGCTGGGGGTTGGTGTGGGATGCTCGCGAGGTACAGTGCTGCTGCTCAATACCTGTATAGTGTCGTCGGCACGTCGAGTCCTCCATATAGCGCGCTTATTTTAACCTTTTCTCTCATATTGTACAAATTCCGTTCTTTTCGTAATTAGCATTATTCTTGTCGTAACCATCGATACTGCTGCAGCTCGTTTAATGATATTATAAGGCGTGCGATTATTTACTTATACCGAAATTATAATTCGTCGATAAGCGCACGTTACCAGATAGTGTAAACGAGTAAAAAAGTTTTGAATTTTTTCGGCATACAAATTCGCGAATACTTTTATACATTATTACCTATTCATTTTGTTATACCTGACAGATTATTAAAAAAAAATAGGTAAATTTTTAAAATCAAACAACAATCGAATAAAAATGATTCAGAGTTGGCCACACTGGCGTCATCACTGGATGACATCAATGACGGAATAAAAAGTAGGTTATGTTACAAGGCAGTAATACAGCCTGACGATGATGTTATTTGAATTTGATAACTTATTGTTTTTTTGAATTTGATAACTTATTGTTTTTTTGAATTCTAATTTTCAATTTTATGTTTTTACTTTACGTTGTTTAAATTGTCCGTCGCTGTCAAATCTATTGTAACATAACCTAGTTTTAGCTCTGTGACGAATGACAATCTGATTGTGCTGTCAATTCCAATGTAATATTTAGGCTAAGTTAAGTGAACGGCCAATTTGTACAAAAACGTCAAGTCAATAGTCAAATTGGGTCATGATTGGCACGTGGGTTAATATGACCGTTGTCTTGACGACGTTGTTTACTTAACGCAGCCCAATTTTTTTCGTTAGTGACAAGCGCCAAGTCAAAAGCTAACGGTTATATTTTTAAATGTCAGGTATATTACAAGATAACCTAGTTTTAGTTCCGTGACGAATGACAATCTGACATTAATGCTGCCAATTTCGATGTAATTGTCAGTTTTTATTCAATTAGTGACAACTGCCAAATCAAAAATTGGCAGATCTTTTTTTATTTTTTGGAAAAAATGTCTTTTTAAAAAAAGGAGAAATAACAATTGTAGCCATATTTAGATAGATTGACAGCGTAAAATTAAGTGACAATTCCATCGGAAATTAATTTGGCTTTCTTATGAAGTTTATAAACTTTCCTAGTAACTGAATAACCAATTCTAGTAACAAATTACAATTTTAAAATCGACGGAACCGTCATAATCAGACTTCGGACATTTCGGAGCGTTGCCATGGGCACTTTTCATTGGTCCTCGTATTGCGTAACCATGACAACTCTCCGAAATGTCTGAAGTCTGGTCATAATGGATTAGAGCGGAGGCAGATTTTTAAATTAAATTGATTCAATAACTGTGCGAGTTTTCTGCTATTTACTACTTATTGCAACAGTCAAAGACAACAAATTGCTCCTTTTAAGAAATGCCAGCGATGCCAGATTTTTTTAACATATTTTATTATATTAACCTGAAGACTTCGGCGCCCATTGTCTGTTTTCTTCTAGCATCTGCATTACAAATTTTCTTTCTTGCCGACGTTTCGCCCTTTTTACAAAAGGACTTCCTCAGGACTGCGACTGCTATCCTTATCGCTGCTGCTGCTGCTCCATAGTATTGCCAACTCTTCAGAGAACTTTCCCACTGGAAGTTAGTTGAAAACCTCCGAAATTGGTACCGCATACTCCTAATTTTTTTTTTTCAAGAGCTATTTTAGAAATCAAATTTAAAATTCACAAAGATAAAAAAAATGTAATGTCACAAAACATACAAATCTGGAAAACTGTGAACACACCTTTTTAATTACATTAGTTTTAATTAATAAATAAACAGTCAATTGTCATGTATGTCACCAACTGCGCATTTCAAAATAATTAAAGAGAAAAAGGGATTGAAATACAAATAAATATTTTTATTACAAAAAAAATATTTGTCATACATATTGTTTTATTTACATACAGCGTGTTTCATTTCTACACACCCCTGTATTTTTTTTATTTATTGACAGATCAATTAGAAATTTTCGCCAGTTGAATACATATTATACAAAAAGTCACTAGTAATTCTGTCATTCTAACATTTTTGACATTTAATACATATTATACAAAAAGTCACTAGTAATTCTGACGTTTAATATAAATTTTGACAGAAATGTAACCTCAGTGAAAGCTTGATATATCAAATTTGTCTAAATACGAACTTGTCCTTTTATAACAAACATTTTTAATTTTAAAACCTTTTGTATTGCAAGCCATGGCCTACCACGATTGAAAACAAATTTAAAAAATTAGAAAAAGAAACACAGTAGGCCTTATTTGACCAAAAAAAGTTATTAAGAAAAAAGTTGTTTAGAATTACGAAATAACTCCAATTCCCAAATACATATTGGTCAAAAATTTAAATTCTTAATGGTTTGAATTAATTGAACATTTTCAATTTAATCTGAGTTATTATTTTTTTTAGAAAACTGAAACTAACTAATTAAAATACACGGAACTAAAAAATAAACAGAAATTAACATATTTCCTACAGAACTCATATTTATCTACTGATTAATAAAAAGGATTATTTACTCTAAATGTAAAATTATTTCAGCTATGTAATTTCAAATATGTAATAAAAAATAAAAAAATTTCACCCAAATTTGGGACTCGGGGTTATTTCGTAATTCTAAACAACTTTCCTTAATAATAACTTTTTATAATCAAACAAGACCTATGTATTATGTTTTTTATTTAAATTTTTTTGGTGATTGTTTTCTGTCGTAGTAGGCCATGGTTTTAAAATTAAAAAAATGTTTGTTTAAAAAGTACTTACAACTGGCGAAAATTTAAAATCGATCCGTTAATAAATAAAAAAAATACAAGGGTGTGTAGATGAGAAATGAAACAGCACTGTATATTTAATTTAGATTTTTCTTTCCACCCTAAAATTATCCCTGAAAAGATTTCCCTCCTAAAAAATCAAAATTTACTCCTAAATTTAGGGAGAAAGTCCCTAAGTTGGTAACACTGACTGATTGTGATGCGTTTGAATAGAGCAAGTCAAATGCATCGTAATCAGTTCCGACAAAGCAACGGCGAAAAAAAATAAAAAGAACAGCAACAGCCCTCAGGAAACTTTTACATAAGAAAGGACGAAACGTCGGCACAACCGGAAGCCAGAAGACGTTTTATTGCGTTTAATTAGATGTAGTATTTGTCAAAAAGCAGGGTTTGCTTTGATGCATTTAATAAAATCTAAAAGGAAAAATGTATGGATCATTTTTTTCCAACTAATGTGATTCTGCTCGTACCTGTAGCAACCGTAAAATTTGTAAACCTGTAACTCAATTATTAAAATGTGAAATTTTGTGAAGTTCTGTGGAAGATATGATTTCTCCTTGGTCTCTATGATTACTCATAAATATCTATGGTATTATTTTATAGACTTACAAGAAATCGTATCATACTGAGAACTTCAAAACTCTTTTAATAATTGACTTACAGGCTTATAACAGGTGATCATTATCTTTTCTAATCAAGTGACCTATGGAACTAAAATCATGTGTCTTTGATTAGTTCATTATATCAAATGCCACTTGAATTACATATTTATATTACATTCCTATACAAAACGATAGAAATGCAATAAAAATAATTGAAATGGCATTTGAAATAATGCACCAAACAAAGACAATTTTTTTCCATAGGTCACTTGATTAGAAAAGATATTGATCACGCATTAGATGTTACGGTTGCTACAGATATGAGCTGATTCGACCCATTAATTTATCACTTATATGGTAAATACAGCCAATTGCAGTCGTTGTGATAATGAGACTTTGGCAGGTTTGATAATTAAGTTGTCAAAACTATAAAAATATAATTATTTTGTTTTTCTTATTTTTTTAAACTTCCAAAAACAAATAAAACCAACCTTCCGCGATTTCTCTGTAGCGTTTGTGAACGATATTCGGTGAGAATTTTTGTTTTCTCTTTGTTTTCTTGTTGTTTTTCTCGCGACCCCTCAGGGTTGCGATTCACAAGTTGAAAAACGTTACTTTATACTATACCAATGGATTAATAGCGTTTTCTTTTTCATTTCATTTAGAGTTAGAACACTTTCAGATAATAATAAGATAATAATACCCTGTGAATGCTCTAAAGCCGTGAATCGAAATGTGAATGATCTAAAACAATAAATCGAAATCCCTGTATGGGATTATCCTGCAGAATATAACTTATTCAAATTAGTTTTTTCGGATCCCATTAGGTCATGGCCACAGATTAATACATATTATAGCAGATACGAAAATTACCGATTCTATTTACAAACAAATCGCCATTTTGATATTTGATTTTTAATTGTAATATTTTTTTAAGAAATAAATTCATAAGAAACCATTCTGTTATTTGGTTTCTAAGATATTCCAAAAGGTGACAGTCCTGTCATAAAGAGTGTTTTTTTTTTTAAATCTGGCGTCAAAGTTGGTCATGAAAATTTAATTGTGAGCCATCATCATCATGACAGTTGTTAATTTGACATTTGAACGTGTATTCCTAACCTTGCTTTCGAAGTTTCGAACTCATCAGTCCGATAGGACAAAACAAGAACGTGATCTATGGTATTAAACGAAAGAAAGACAGTAAGAATGATCTGTTGTAACAAACGAACAAAGACAATAAGAAAATAAGATTTACAACCAATAATCAAAATTGTGGTGCACAATAAGCACCTTGTCACGGCCAACTTCGAGCCAAATTAAAAAAAAAAAAACACCCGTTACATACAATTTTTTTGAATTCTTCTTCTCATGTAAAATATGAATAATAAATATTCATAAGACAGATTTATTGCAAATAGGTGTAAATGTACCTTATGAGAAGTTATGAGTCGTATTTGTAGATTTTTCTTTATTTTCATATGTCACTAAGGCCCAGTTTTACAATGACGGTTTAACTTTGAGCCGAAGCTTAAACCCTTCACAACAATTGTTGAAATAATCGTTGCTAAGGGTTTAAACCTTAGCTCAAAATTGAGCCGCAGTTGTAAAACTGGATCTAAGAAACCCTTATGATGAATTTCACCAACGCGGATTGACACTAGCACTCGGATTAAGTGTTTATAATGTGACATTTGAGGTTAGACAACGTAGTGGTAAGTCATATTCTAAGTGTTGACACTAGATTTAATCCGCAATCCGCGTTGGTGAAATCGGGTATTAGAGTGTGATTAGAGTTACGACTCATGACACTGCACACGGTCAGTGTCATGCGCAAGTCACGACTAACTTTTTTGAGTAACTGAACAATTTCACGCGATAATTGTTACCTTACGTAATAATTATGACGTTTGTCTAACTTATTCGTAACTTCCTGGTAACTCAAGTGAGTGCGGTAAAACGTCACTTGGACATTTTGTTTAACTATCAGAAAATTCGTACTAAATCGGATTTTTAAATTATAATGGATATTATTTAACTTTTATCAATTAAAGTAAAAGCTACAATTGCCCGGGAATGGGAACGCATACGATAACGATAACAATAAGATAAGGTCCGTTATGGTCAGTTGCATCAAATATTTAAATTAAATTGAAAGAAGCACTAACATAAATGTTTTGGCGGAAAATTTTTTTAAATATTTAAGTTCAATTTAACTTTAAGCGTCACAATGCTAGGCCAGCATCTAACTAGTCCGAAACTGTCAAACATTTAACGCAACTCTTGAAAGCGATAATTAATTCGACGAGCGAATATATTTGACAGTTTCGAACTATGTAGTCAGGAACTGTGTAGGCACAAAGCATAACTTACATAATGTTGAGTATCTGAAATGTCACATTGTTAACACCGCTTAAATTTATGCTCAGCTTAAGAGTTTGGTGCAACTAGCATGCAACTAGCGATTAATCTGCATGTCAAGTACTTCAACCGGTATTATTTTAGTGTCATTTTCCTTTCCAAATTTTGACAACTGATCAAAACTGCATTTAACTTCAACAAGCAAGCCTTGACTGGTCTATGGCTGACGTCACAAACGCTACCCCGCATTCCACCCGTCCCTCGTCCAACACTCCCGGCATGAGGTAACCGTTATAGTTCACGGACCGTGGACACTGCATTACATTAACTAATTAATTAAAAGATTACTGTGTAGAGTATCTTATTTAAAAAAAAATTCGTGCCCTTGTAAAATCGTGGTTGTATGGCAGATTTCATGCTGTATACATTATTCAGTGTGGGAAAAAAGTAAGAAACAAATTCGATAAAAAATAAACTATTGAGTTTTACCAAAAATCCAAAAAGAGGTCAATTTTTGTTTTAAATTGTACACTTTTTGACATTAAACTTAAATTTACAGGGCGATAAGTACGACGTCATCGACGTTTTTTTTTTTAAATGAGTACCCCGTATTTTTCGTTGATATTTTAGTAGGTCCTGTATTTGTCAAAATTGCCGTGTAGAAATTTTTACCGCTTGCAGAAAATTTTTGAGAAAATTTATATTGAAATCCAAAAAAACTAACTACATTTTTAACCGAAATATTGAAAGATATCGGTTAAATGTAGAAAAATATGTATTACCTAATTCTAAACAATGTTTTTAAATCAAGATTATAATAACTGCTCAAAATGCAAAACTAAAATAGTACAATGTGCTCGAAGTTTTTTCTTTTTTGGATTTCAATATAAATTTTCTCAAAAATTTTCTTATACAAGAGGTAAAAATGTATACACAGCAATTTTGACAGATATATGACCTACTAAAATTTCAACAAAAAATATGGGATTCTCATTAAAAAAAAATGTCGATGACATCATAACTTTTGCATGTATCGCCCTGTAGACTTAAGTTCAATGTCAAGAAATGTATAATTTAAAATAAAATTGACCTGTTTTTGGATTTTTGTTAAAACTCAATAGTTTATTTTTTTATTGAATTTCCAAACTGTATGATGTTAATTCTATCATCGGAATATTTTAGGTTAGGATTTTTATTAATGTCATTGCTTCACACTTTTTAATCAATCAAAATTTGAGTAAAATTCAAATACCTACGTAAGTCAAATTAATTATTAAATATAAAATTGTTTTAAACAAAGTCAACTTATAAAATCAAAACTGTTATGCTTACTACTGGTGTTTTTTTTTAATTAGGGATTTTTCGTTTCATATTTGCGAGGAAATTTTTAATCGCTGATTTTCGTTGTTGAATAACGCGTTCTAAGATTTCTTCGGCGTTTTTTTTCGTGCGATAGGTGTACGAATGGAAGCGTGGCGTGAACCCGAGTAACGGCAAAGCTTATAGCGTCGAGTGCACCGGACTCGACGCGCCGACGAGCGTATAGTCGGTAGGGGGATGGTTATAGCTCGGCAGGGCGCCAAAGCAGCGTTCGGCCGTGCAACACCGCTCGACTCTCACCTACTATCGCAGCGTACAGGTGCATCTGACCACGTGGTCGCCAGGACGTGTAAAACGAGTTATACGAAACAGATGTATGTAGAGGCGCTAGTCCATTTCTCTCGTAACTAACTGCCCGAGCTATTCGGAATCTTGTACATAGAGAGAGCTTGGAAATTACAAAATAGCAAATGCCTATACCGCATTTTATTTTGCCCGAGACAACGCCAATTACATCCCAACCTTTCTGGTCGGTTACTTTCAGAGATTTATGTGTACCCAGTTGACAACTAACATTTTTGAAAAATCATTAAGACACCAACCACTAAATACCACATAGAAAATGCACGATAATAATAACCGTCGTAGCTACATAACTTGGGAAGGAAGATGAGTCTAAAAAGATTTTTTTTTCTTTTGTGAATGAGTACAGTTATTTAATTCCAGTTATAAGGATGGTAATGGAAATTTCAGAATTAAAAAAGAAAGATAGAGGTTATGAAAAAATAAATTTTAGGTTAGGTGTAGATTTTGGCCCAGCGTTGCCAATTTGGAAATGACAAAATTTTATTGAAATTAATGATTGTTTTCAGTCAGAAAGTCCGTTCTGAGCACATTTAGACACCCGATATGTTTATTAAAATAACGAAAGAACAAAATTAATTTGTAATTGGAGCAGGCCATGATCGTTAATTGCATAGTTGGTGATACTGACACCAAATTTGAACAACTGTCAGATCTATACAGTTGGAACAAATTCATCTGTGTACGAGGGCGTATTTTCATGTCATCTACCTAGCCCTGAAACAAAGGAGCCACGTGTCAAACCAATTATTAAAAACTACCTGTGCCATTTAGAACTATGATGTGCTAAGTTGTGTTTCATTTGGTGCGGTTTATAGATTTGGAAAGGTTTATTTGTTAATAAAAAGAGTGAACTTGTCATAAAGTTGGAAATTGACAGTTTCGATTCCATCATGAGAGCCCTACTGATTGGCTTATGTGCAGGATGTTGGGGGAGGGGACAATGAGGGAGCAATCTCCGAAGCTATTTACAAGAAACAAGTAATTCGATAATTCTTCGGCCATTATAAACTACGTTGGAGAGTATGAAGAAACGTGTTTCGGTTGCACTGAAGCTGAGGAGGAGCATTTCGCACATTTGCCGTAAACTTAACCTCGAACGTGACGTCTTGATTACCAATACCGTAGAAAAACCATGACCCATCCAACTATAAATTCCGTTGATCTCATGGTATTAATTTTTTTGTGATTAACGACGTTGACGCAACCACTATAATACGAACCGATTGTTTCCGAAAATTTTGTAAAAAGACAACGACACAACAAAAACGACTATGCAACGGGTTTTCAATAAAAAATGCCATGAAATGACAAACACCGAAAAAGGCACGTCTTAGCTTATAACATATTTACGTTGTCAACTGACAGACTGTCGTACTGTACTGCGAAATGGTTTCATGTTAGAGCAGAAATCGTTTATGGTTAAATCCTATTTTCGTATTTCGCATTTTCACATTTTTTATAAATAATACAACTTTTGAAATATCTGAAGAGTCTTTTTTCTCCAAAAGTAAGGTTATATTACCCTGTTACTTGTGTTACAAGCGCGATTCCGACGTCACATTTTTCCATGACGTGCTAGAGAGGTTTCTTATTTGAAAATCCTTTGTATTATAAAATGAAAGAAGTAAGACAATAAGGCTTACGCTGGTTCATTAAGTCTCGTGGGCAGTTTACTTTTTGGACGAAAGAGAATCAGAGAAGATTTAAAATTGAAACAGATCGTGTTAAATGCACACGATCGACTGTCCAAATAATTCTTTTTGTGAAGCAAGGCCGTGGTAATTAAAACTTATGTCGTAACTTACAACATTTTGTTGTCGAGGTCAGGAAATTCTTTCATACAAGCCACTTACTTCATCTGCATTACAGAAATTACACTCAATAGCGAAAGTATTCTTTTTGAGAACCTAAACCGTTGCAGTAGGTAGATACTACAAACCTACCTTAAGATTAATCAAATTGACGAGTTGTCAAAAATTTATTCGAATAAATAGTATCATCAAAAGTAGGCAGTTTGCCTCGAATAAATCATTTACAAAATGTGAAATGAGTTTGAATAAGTAAATATAAAATAAATGTACGAGATCTTGGGTGAAACCTAGGGTCATCCGCTCCCTGATCATTTTACATAATCTTCTATCATTGTTGATTGTTTTATTTAAGCTTTTAATTTTACTCATTTAGACTACACATATTATTTGTCTTCTTTCTTGGGGATAATAATTTCATTACTTCTTATTTTGGTAGTCATTAGTCAGTTGAACTTGACCATATGGAAAGTGGTTTTATTTCTGTACAGGTAATTGTTTCATGTACGCTTGCTGTTATTTTTCTTTTCGTGCTGCGTTTAAATAATTATTCGTCGCTAGTGGTGAAGTTGTTATTGATTAGAAGGAGTACCTACTATAATTTTGGAATAGGCGTGTTGTTATACATATATATGTTCTTGAATATCTATGCATAAACATAGAAGATTTGTTTGAGTAAAAGCCACTTTACTTGTAATTTTAATTTTCTTCTTGTTTCCAAACATTCTTTCATAGATTCTACTAATTGTACATTTTTCCAATATTCTACATAGTTACTGCATTGAAATCCTGAATTATACTTATTACGCAGATTGTGGTTTTGAACTGAAACATATACAGAACGTGTTACGACCCTATGGTCATGGATCTTGACATCGAGATCTTTCGCCGTCTCCTCACTTATATCACGTCGATCTTAGTCATTTAGCAAAGTTTATGCGTGAAGCGCTGTATTCAATAGTAAAGCTACACTCCGGACTGCGTACATCTCTTTTCTTTTTCACAGTGTATCACTGGGACTTTGGATATTTTATATACTCTGTAAACGCAGAGACTGTCATACAGTGTGAAATATTTATTTGGGGTATGGGGGATCTGTATATGTACGCATTTTCCATTTTTCTGATAAGTAAGTTAGAGGCTTCATAAAGTTCCGTGATTTTTTACTTTTAAAAAATATTTCTGCTTTTATTCCAATTGGATTTCGAGAATTTTTCTTTCAAAACAAAAATTTATAATTTTATTTCTTTCCCTTTATATTAATTTTATAATAGCACATTGTTAACCATTTTTTTTTACTAAAGTGCTGTGTATAATCTCGCTTATTTTCAAATTAAAGTTAAAACAATCTATTAATAAACAGATACTACAAAATAAATACTAAGGGTGGGTTTACAGAAAGCAAATCAAATATTTAATTTCGAATTAAACTAATCACGATTAAGTTGCCATAAGAAATACATTGCGAACTGTCAAATTAACAACGTCATTAAAATTTGATTGCAATTAAATTATCTGTAAACTGGCCCTTAGTCTTTGTCTGTTTTATACATGAAGATCATTCATATGTACTTGAAAAGGTATCAATGTGGTTAAATTACACCATTTACATCCTTCTTACTACAAAATAAATACTTAATCTTTGTCTGTTTTATACATGAAGATCATTCATATGTACTTGAAAAGGTATGAGTGTGGTTAAATTACACCATTTACATCCTTCTTTTAGGTTTGCGAGAACTTTTTGCCCTGAAAACAAAGTAATAGTATATCATTGACATAATTTCCTTTCATTATTCATTCCTGATCGCGTTTATTGAGTCGTTCCCGAAGTCGTTGAACATTTTGGATTATTGATTTCATGTTGGTGTATTCCTAGTGTTTGTAAAAATCGGATATAAATTGGATCTTTGTGTAAATTATACGTATCGATTATAAACTGTGTGTATGCGTATATTTACATAATGATATGCAGACACCCACGTGTGTATCTATAAATAAAATCATTTTGATCGTAAAAACCTTTTAAAATTATAAAACGCACAGGTCGACTTTTCACCTGGGCGAATTTCATTATCGTTCTATTCAAACGAAGAAAGTACGCTCCTCCTTTATTAATATTATACAGGATGGACCACTTAAGTTGAAACTGCAAAATATCACACGAAGGAAGCGTTTGCGGAAGAAATTTTTAAAT
Source organism: Dorcus hopei (assembly GCA_033060865.1). Classification (NCBI taxonomy): domain Eukaryota; kingdom Metazoa; phylum Arthropoda; class Insecta; order Coleoptera; family Lucanidae; genus Dorcus; species Dorcus hopei. The sequence goes on from CM065423.1 coordinate 35,828,562, forward strand.
ATTATTATTCCTTATACAGAAGTAGTTTCTAAGCATCTAGGTACATTTGTATTATCAGTCAAAAGAGAAAACATTCACATAATGAAACGATTAAAATACAAATTAGCAAATAAATACTACCTATTTAGGATAATAATCTTCTAAGATGTGCATACATTAGAACTTCGAATGTAAATGTGATGCAAATGTTTTTGTTTATCACAAATTGAATGTTGAACAACAATGACACCTGTGACCTGTGTTAATATCGCGTGTTTTGACATATATAAAACAAGTGTAGATGGTCAGAGATGTTATCAATTTGTATGGGTTTTCATTTAAAAACCTTAAATTGATCTTCAAATGACCTTGACGTCCTCGAATTGAAACATAAGCAATGCCTTCGTGAGATATTTCGCAGACTCAACTTAAATGGTCCAGAAATCTTTTCAATCGTGCTACAGTGATAATCTTAATGTCTTAAAAACTGAAGGACTTTAGTTTCGAAAGAAAGACTATTAGTAAACTTTCTCAATTACCCTTTTCGTTCATTGATAAACTTGGTGTTCGTGAAGTGTTCGTGACGCCTTCTGAATCAACGTCTGCGGCGCGTTAAAAATAATCTGTGACAATAAAAATTAACACATATCTAATTGAGAGAGTGTCCTGTGCACCGCGAAAGTGCCGGAGGTTATCTCTTTTGCGAAGATAACCGAGTTACTCTGGTTTCTCGGTTAGGTCGTCTGCAATCACTGTTTATCTGTAACTGTGTATGTTACTTGGTACTGTTAAAAAATCAAGTTTACAGCAATAAACAAAAAATATTAAATATTAATCTTGAAAACAGAAAGTATATTTTACAAATTTTGGCAGAGATTAATAACAAAAATAATATTAATAAAAAAATTTAACAATTTACGACGTTTCGAGAACTAATGATTTGCGGTGGTCTTAAAGAGACCTGTCACGAAATAGGTTACTTGTTTGACAATTATTTATTCATTATCGTTGTTGTAGAAATAATCAGAGTTTATTTAAACGTCTCTTTCTGATTTGTTTGCTGTTTCATATGAAGATCGAACCTAGGACCTCTAAACTATCAAATCTTGAACTGTGGTCACTGGGCTATTGAGTCGACAGTTTCATAGAAAGTTCATTTTTTTATTATATGCCGATTGTATAGATCTGAGTTAAGAAAATGTGCGACGAAATAAAATGACATGACACGACAAAAGCAGCAATGCTGTTTCATGAAAGAGATAGCTATATAAAAGTTCTTTGATTTATCTATGGATCGGCATATAATAAAAAAATGAACTGTACGTATGAACTTCTAACGGGTGTTTTTTTTTAATTTGGCGTCGAAGTTGGCCATTTCAAGATGCTTATCGTGAACGCACCACAATTTTGATTACTTATTGTTATTTCAGATCACATTCTTATTGTCTTTTTTCGTTCATTACGATAGATCATATTCTTGTGTTGTGCTATCGTACTGTTGAGTTCGAAACCTTGAAAGCGAGATTAGAAATGCAAATTCAAATGTCAGATTAACAACTGTCATGATGATGATGGTTTACAATTAAATTTTCGTGACCAACTTTGATGCCAGATTAAAAAAAAAAAACTATTTATATACTTAAGTGATCGTTCTGGTTTTTCCTTGATCTCTTTGTATACTCGGGCAGTTTCTCTTTTTGTTAAAAGATCGAAATATACGTCATATTAATTTGAATTCTTTTTTGGCTCAAGCATAGTTTCTTTTCTCATTTTATAGAATTGAAACAGTTTTATTATTTTCTTGTATTCCTTCTTTTACATGCAAATATTGAAAAAATAACTTCGAGTTACTTCTATTCTTGTAATGAGTTTCTGATAAGTTTGACAAATCCGATTGATCGATTTTATCGAACGACTTCGTATAAAGTGAAAGGAGATCCGTTCGATCTTTTTTTTTTCTTTCTTTTTGAACGTAGAAGTTAATGGCGCATCCACGAGTACTTTTAGAGTCAAAGGGACCGAAAAATGGCCGCAACAAGTAAGACGAATCGATGAAAACAGTAAATTAGGCCGCTTATAAGCATTCAATTACGATGGCGAAGAGGAGAGACGGCGAAGGCGACGACGCCTGCACGAGGATGCAATGCGTCTCCTCACATAAGCGCCGAAGTTTCGGCCAAGTTTGAAGGGAGCTTGTTTGTAAACTTTGTTTCACTTCTTCACCCTGACCTGTGGAGGCATGTATTAGACGCTTATTGAATTTTCCCTACATACTACTACAACGGTGTAACGACCTTAACAGCTGTTAGCGAGAACTATACATATTTTCTACATATTTCTTTTTAAATTATAAAAGATAGAAGAGTCTAAGATATTTAATAAATAATAAAGTCTATGAATGTTAAGGAGAACGGGAAATGACAAAAGTCAACGAAGTCACTTCCGCTCAAACCGGAAGCGATATTAATCGACCTACGCATAATTCTAATTGGTCTCGTGGAATGTTTTTTTTTTTAATTTTTATAAAGGCTGACATATTGATGCACGTAAATACGGGATACGTCGGAGGTCAACGAATTAATTGCCTCAATTGAACACATAAAATTTTCTACCGCAGTGGGCATCAAGGTCACGATTACGGTTGAGTTTTACTTGGGGACCTTGCCTAGGAAACTGTGTACAGTTTTATTTATTCCATTACTTTTCTAAGCAGTTTTAAAAAGAGACCCTTATATGTGACTTCCTTTTTCATGAAAAAAATAAAGACATATTTTACTTGCGTGAAGAATCCCGTAGTAATAAAGGAAGACAGTAGGCAGCAAAATGATAATAAAGAATGCCCATAATCTAGAATATCAAGGAAACTAAGCTTGTGAGTTATAAAAAATAAATAATAAAAAAAATATTATATTTTTATATACTGTTGGATCTGCAAAGCGACGTACATTATTTATTTTTACGCAAGTGATGCATAAACCTAATGCAATACAGAATTTAAAATAGAAAATCCCTTCCCATTTGCTTATAAATATTTAAAAGCAACAGTTATGAATGAAACTGATTAGAAATGATATTGTGATTTATATGTATACAGACTGTGTGGTTATAACACGAATTTACCACATCGAATATACATCTGTGCGGCTGTGTGTTACGTCATACGTAATAGTATCATCTCCCCACGCTCACGCGTTTAAGATACAATCGCCCATTCAAATATTTCGTAGTATATGCCTTTACAGATTATGGCCCAGTATCTTATTAGTTTAGCTTCAAGCTTCGTTTTATTCCCATAGTAATAATTGTAAAGACAATTGTTTCCATAGAAATAAAACGAAATTTAAAGTGAAACTCCGAATGAAATACTGGGCCTATATGTATTTGTTGGGATTACTTTAATGTTGCAGTAATATACTGTATGTGCCATGCAGTTTCATTTTTTAACCTAATACAGGAATAAACTGTAAGATAACCGCTTTCATAGCAAAATAATTCGAGTCAATCAGAAACAGGGCGAACCACTTGGAATCTGATTCAATAGGATTCGGTAGAACAAGAAAGGTTGTTTTTAAAATGAAAGAGAATATTGCGATGATACAACCGACAAAAATGACCGAAACAGAGGGCATATGTGTTCTGTGTGGTTTTCCAGATAAAATAAAAGTTGTTTAAACTCAAGTATCGTATGTAATGTGATGTGAATACTATAATCACGATAAACTAGAAGCAACTCGGAGAAGAATAAGCAAGAATTGAGAAAGGCTTGGTGGGAGGTGTTGAAGTGTGATTCAAAATGATTCGGTGTGTGTGAAAGCTTAAGAGATGTGAATCAAATTCCGATTTATTCTGGCGGGGTACTCTGATATATGTACTGATTTATCCATCAATGTTTTTGAAACTGTGTACATAACTCAATTTGGGGCCAGAATTATAAGAGTACCGCAGGGATTAGTTTTGGACCGTTTTATTCTCTATTGCAATTTGAAATTCGTTGCTTCTTAGTAGACGTATGTTGTATGTTGATGTAATAAAGTATTTAAAAGTATTTGAGGTTATAGTAGCTGCGCGTTTGTTTACGTGGAATAAAATTAATAAATTATTTCTTAATATCAGAAAATTTGACCGTTTTGGTACACAATTTAAGTAAATTTAGATTGATTTGGATGTTTAGATTGTAGAGTTGCGAATAACTTATTGTTCTTAATCCTTGTTACGTTTATTACGTCAGATTTGACATGTTTGCAGCTGTGATTATGGAGCTTGCTTTAAGGCCCAGTATTTCATTCAGAGTTTAACTTTAAGCTTCGTTTTATTCCCATAGTAATAATTGTAAAGACAATTGTTTCCGTAGAAATAAACGAAACTTGAAGTTAAACTCCGAATGAAATACTGGATATAAGAAAGGTAGTTTTCCGTCATTTCATTAATTATTTGTGGTTGTAGGAACAATTCAACTCGTCGTATATACTTATATTTCTAATTTTTATTGCTTTATGTGGAGATCGAACCTAATAGCTTTAGGCTCTCTTGAGCTACTAAGGAAGCAACGTTATGTACTTACAAATTTGTATATAAGTTATCGTTTTGGTTCTCCTGATCCTTTTGGATCCACTTAGAATTGCATCTAATTATAAAAATGTATATGTTAAATAATTGTATTACTGTATTGTATTTTACTGATTGAGTTCTATCCTCCCCTTCTTTGACGTATGTGTCTTATACAAAGAATGTAATACAAATTAAAGTATCAGTTGTTTGAAAATAATATAACAGGTTGAGATATTGACGTTTTCATTGCTTTAAAAGTATTAACTTTTCGAAAGAGGTTGTTTTAATTTGAAATATAATATTGAAACATTTACCTCAAGAAGTGCAATAACTTATTTCTCTGTCAGTTACGTTGAGGCATGCCGTTCAAATTTTATGGCAAGAGTTGATACAAAACTAAAAAAATCACCTGGTATATAAGTTTTGTTATGACAACTAAGGTAGTAATCATATTGAGTACCCATTTATAAGTAACGGCATAAAATACGCCTAACCAAGGACAAACATTTACTTGATTATATGTTATCGGCAAATAAGTAAATTGTTTTCTCATCGTGTGGAGTTTATTTTAAATTTGCAGGAGGGGTACTTTTCCCTGAAAACAATTGAATAAACTTTAATAGAGCGAAGGTTTCATTTCGAGCGAACATAATGTATGCACAGATATAAATTATGCACATAAAAAGCAAATTTATAACAATTAAATATTCATGCGAGTTACCCCATTAGAATGCGACCGGCGATTTCGCACAAAACTGCGAGACGAGCGCATCCGAACCGCTCGAGACTGTGTACCAGCGGAGAACCGCCAACTAAATAGCTTTAAAGAGGAACTGCCGCTTCGGCAAAATCAATCCTGAACCAGAGCGTGCTCAGAAGGTACCCGACACAATTGAATAATCTCCACCACGTGTGCGACATACCGGCGAAAAACCTGCGATTTTAATTATTCGGACAACGCCGAACAGAAAAATGACGAGGAATTGCCTTGCGAGTTGTTCTTGCGTGCAAAGTAAACAATGCGCGGAATACGACCGTCACGTTGAGGTCGTGTATACCGTTTGCTATTGTAGCTCGAATATATTTTGCTTAATAAAGTAACTGTACCTCCTGAGATACTTGAATTTCTAAGTACCGTTTACTATTAGCAACGAGCAACGACTACGCCAGAAATTGATTATTACCATAGGAAAAACCATGGAAAATTGATACAAATTGAAACCTAACAAGGGATGAAATTATTTATTATGGAATTCTTTAAACAAGTGAGGGCTATAAAAATATGGTAAAACCTAAATTTACTCTCGTAATTTGCTTTTACACAAGAAAGAAGCAGTCGGATTATATCGAGATACTGAGGGCTATGTGAAAGAAAATTTATTCAAATAAGGCAACTCTATGAAAGATAAAAAGTGCTCTTGCACAGAAGCATTGGCTAGGTAGTTTTAGACTAAAGTTATTTTCCCTAAAAAAACCTTTATTACGCAGTGGCGCAGTAATTATTGTAACAAAAATAAAACAGCTTCAATACGTGTTAAGTAGCATCCAGACAATGCGTTTTCACCGCAAGTCGCAATGCGGTCGGTTAAAGTCGAATAAAAATGTGGGCGTTGCTGGCATTGCAATACAAAATTATTGTAGACGTTATGCCTGTATGCCTATAGTCAGATTTATTCTGCCGTCGCATGCCTCTTTTATTAACTCTTCAAATATGTAGTACGCGACGACCATAATAAAATAACTCTACTTGTATAAATGGTATTGTTTTCAAGGTTTTTAATTAAGTGTTTACAATGTTTTGCCAGCCGTCGGACGCTCTCTAGGAAACTATTCGTTACCATATAAAGCAAACAAACAGATAATCTTAAATGAAATAAAGTGGATATGAGCTTTAACTACTCTGTAAACTGAGGAACATTAATTTTTTGTCCAAATGTAGACATTAGTGCCTGACGAAATAAATACAGTCCTGGTTATTAAATTAGGACCTTCTTGCTAAATGTCTTTATTTTATATTTCTTTTTTTTTTATCTGTGGTGGTTGCCCAACGGGGTCCTAAGTCAAAGATTTGTCAGGACCTTAGGAGCGGGAGTGTATTTGAATGTGTGTAAAGTGCTCCATGGCTTTGTTACTTCCAACCTTCTCGCCGTTTAAGGGGAAGCAGTGTCGAATTTTATCCCCAACACTGAAGGGTGGCTGAAGTCGATACCGACCACCCCCGAGAAGAATCCCGAGTGCGATTTGAACCGACGACCATGCGATTGCAAGGCCGGTCCCTTACCGTTCAATATTGGTTTCCTTTTACTAATTTGAATTCGAATTTCTTAATAGATGAAATATGTATATCTATACCCCAGCCATCCAACGCACGGAGCAATAAAACCCGATTTACACTAGACTAACGGTGGGCAACCTCCGCCCTGCGGGACAACTCTGGCCAGCGAAATACTGCGTACACGGTTTTGTTTTTGTTTGGTGCAAATATGTCTTTCCGTGTCCTTGCCACGAGGGTAACGCGTGATCACTCCGTCGGTTGAGTGGCCCAAGTATAAACAATATTTTCAATCCGTCTGAAATTGTATATTTACGAAAAACGATTCTGCAGAGATAAAGCGCAACTAAAAATAAATATTCATTAAAAATTCCTACAAAAAAACTGAAACAAACGCTATTTTCTACAATTTCTGTAAAAGTTGACGGTTTGCATAATTTACCGATTTCACGATATAGCAACTTAACTTTACAACGTGTGATTCGTTATAACCTTTAATTCCGACAATTAGAAGTTTGTGGCTTTATTATTTGTGAAACAAAATGTGGCACTGGAAGACTGTCCTTCCACTTTCAAAGGGTATATTCTTTTTTGGTTCTTATCATGTTTCGCTTTAAAGTTGACAGTTTTGCTCAAGCAAGAGAATTTACAAGAAAAACTTGCACATGTAGGTATACCTTTAACGTCACTTTTAAAGCCGCTTCAGAAGAAAAACTTGTTCGTGTAAATCGCTCTTAAGAAGTACATAAATCGTCCAAAAGCTGAATGTTCGCAGGCCGAATTTAATCAAATCCCATGCGAAATAATAAAATTTTCATGAACTGCCCCTACATTCTTCCTCCGAGTTTCCACGATCGCATTGCGACTTGCGGCCGAAACGCAATATGTGGATGCGCCTTTAGAAGAACTTAAAGGTAGTGGAATTGAAACTAATGTAATAAAATCAAGAGAAGACTAAACATTAATTTGGAAAAAACAAAGACCGAGACAAGTTGCGATAGTTTTTGAACGAAGAGTGTGCCACTATGTTTAAAAGGAAAGACAAAAAATGCTTGTTGGAGGAAAGTGACGCATATGATTATGCAAATACTGCTTGTGAGATAACACGACACGCCCTAGACCGTACCCTATTTCGTACCTATTATCATTTAAAAACAGAAATGGAAAAGATCAACAGGGCAACTTAAAAAGCAAAGTGAAGTTTGCTACAAAGCAAAAAATGGAGTTTCATTGGATATTTGATAAGAATCGATTGTGTAAAGACCTCTTGGTCTTGTGAGTAACCAGCAGAGTGAAAGACCTTAAAATTAATAAATAATTGGCTTTAACTGGAATCAAAGAGCAAATTGAAGAAGCGTGCAACCGAAATTGGACGAAAGAAGGTTCCGCAAATGTGTAGTTTCGCAACTGTCCCGGATTCGAGAATGCCGCCAACGCTGACCATTTCATTTTTTCAACGTACCTAAGCGTCGATGTTTGCTTTGGTTTGATGTATTGATTACAAGAACTGATAATTGAAATGATAATAGTCGCACCAACGATGCCAAATCGTGGTCGTTGTATTTGTGGACGAGGTCTTTCAGAACATAGCCTAAGAATTTCGTTAATAAGACGTAGGCTTTATCTGAGGCGAAGACTTAAATGATACTCTACATATTCTCGTGATGGTGTAAAAAACCGGTGTGATCGACCGTTCTGGCCACCGCACACGGTAAACTTGTTCGATGTCCTAGAACTTCACGAGCTAGATGAATCGGGTTTTGTTTCAACGGAGCCAAAGGTTCGTATGTAATCCGTCCAGCGCGTGCTGCGAAATTGATGTGTTCGTGAGTTTAAATAGCGAAAATATCCAAAAGCATTTAAAAATTAGAAAAATATTAATTTAGCTTCTTCACTGTGAAAATAAAGAAAAATAACAGAAGCAGCAATTTCCTTTAAATATCCTAACAATAGGTTCTGTTTAGCTTTACGAGAGCAACGAGCAACGAAATGAAGAGAAGAATGAGGAAGCGTGCCGGCATTAAGAAATGAATTTAGATTTAATAATATCCACACGTGTGGTTGACCGCTATATCAGTCTTGGCAGTATTTATTAGCGCTGAAAAGTAAAATTAAATTCTCCAGCCGCGAAGAACCGTTGCGACAGAATTTGCAATTTTTTTTCCCTCTGCTAATGCGTTCGGCAAAATATGGACCGCAGAGTTTTTAATGGCCACATAAACTTCCTGTTACGTAAAGGTCAGTGCCGGTTTTATGTTTTCCGTTTCGTTCGTAAATTTCCATTTTGTGATAATTTAATTTAAGAGTGATTGACGATTTTTATATTCTTTTTTGATGTTGATGTCGGTCTTCGATGAGCACGGCTAGTTTTAAAGACGTATACGAACAGTTCCTAATTAATATCTTATTTACTTAAACCGTCTGATTTTTGAATAGACCGACAAAGAAATACTGACGAAAGAAGAGAACATGGGAAGAATGTTAAAGAAAAATTCTATACAACAATTTACAATTAATTAATTAAAAATGTATCCGAAATACATGAGACGAGAACTAAAAGTATAAAAAGCGTGCAATAAACGTCCTTTTGTTTTTTCTTCATCTAATTTTGTATATCTCGTTTTTTCTTCATCTAATTTTGTATATCTTTTGTTTTGTTACTTTTCTTTCTTTTTTTTTATTACAGGTAATTCATATTTCGACTGTTTTTTAACTAGAATAATCGATTATTACTATAAAGTACTAGACTCGCAAGGCTAAGAGGGGTAAAAATGTACCCCAACGTGAGATTCTTTCAAATATTTTTTTAAAATGGAATATTTCAGAATAGATCTTTTTAATAGCTGTACGGATATACATAATACACAATAAATAACGTTATTTTTTGTTCAAATTAGCTTTCCTAAAAATTAGAACGCGAAAAAGGAGCATGGGGTTCAATTGCACCCCACTTGATCGTTTAGAGGTGATGAAATTTTGACACATTTAGGGAAATTCTTTCATCAAAGGTTACAGCAGTTTGTAGATGTTTCTTTATTTTGTATTTATCTGGTGTCGTATAAGTTGTTTTAAGTTTCCTGCAGAGATGAGTGGTATTTTTAGGTTTCGTAACAATAAGAGACTAACTGATGTGGAATTATTGTATTTAGTGGAACTGATGATCCTGAATATGACAGTTTGATGGATCACACAGAAGCGAGTGACGAGGAATCTGAAGATCTCTTTTCAGATACTAAAGAGGTGAATGATGAAATTGAGAGAGAACAAGAACCTGAACTACATACTCACGGTGCACAAGAAGAGGTGCAAGCGAGTGAGGTACCACATTATATTTGCAAAGATGGTTTGGAATGGTCCAAGGTTCCTATAAATACAATCAAAAGAAGATCAGCTGCAAATATACTTACTAATACTCCAGGTCTTACCGCATATACTTCTACAGTTTCAAGTATCAAAGAAGCATTTTGCATGTTCTTTTCTCCCGATATTATTGATTTAGTGGTTCAAGAAACAAATAGAAAAGCCAAAGATTTTTTTGACAGATGGAATTCCGCTAGTCCAAACAACAAAAAGAAATTTATTCCAACAAGCAAAATAGAAGTACATGCATGCACTATTAGGGCTACTTTATACATTTGGAGCCATGCAAAGCGATAAAGAACCAATAGACATGTTATGGCAAAACGATCCCGCCTATTGTCGACCAATCATACCTGCTTGCATCTCTCGAAATAGACTTAAATTTCTGTCAAGATTTTTGCGTTTCGACAATTTTGAAACTAGAGAAGAAAGAAAGGCTCAGGATAGGGCGGCATCCAAAAGAGAAATTTATGAAAACTTTGTGTCCAATTGCAAACGTGCTTTGAATCCTGGTTCTCATTTGTGTATAGATGAGCAGCTGGTCCCATTTAAAGGTAAAGCACCATTTCGCGTATACATTGTTCTGTTCTCTTTTCTCTTTACAATGATGTAACACATGTAATATTTATTTTGACAGATAACGAAAAACATTTTTAAAAATGTTATCTCAGCCAAACCCTTAGTCACTCCTGTTCACATTCAACCTGAGTGATACTTCTTATTTGCCTATGCAATCCGTAAACTTTGTTTACTGTAGAAATAAACTTAATTTCCTAACAAATGAATGAAAGAATTATTGAAAAGATCCTATACAAGAAAACAAGAAAATTAATTAATTACAAACAACAAACACGTAGTTAGACTATTTACGGAAGATGTTCGAACAATTGATCATGACGCGACGTTTTAAACATAATTGTAACCTGCGAATCGTTGCTCTGATTACATTACGAAAATTACGACGTGTCATACTGCGAAATGCCGGAAGCACAGATTCACGAAGATCTTCAACATTTTCTAATACACTTGAACACTTTATTTTTGACGTAACCCCAAACAAAAAAATTCGAAGGGGTTAAATCTGGAAACCTTGAAGACCATAAAATAGGTCCACGATTACCAATCCACGAATTAGGCAACCGGTTATTAAAGTATTCCCTGATTACCTTTATATTATGGGGTGGAGCCTTTGAACCGAAGGATATCGGTTCGAATCGCAACCTGGGCAACCTATTTTTTTGTAAATAGAAATACTTTTTAGGGCCAGTTGTACAAGGTACAAACTCAAGTTTAACTGAACCAGGTTTAATCTTAGGCTCAGTTGTACAACTGGCGACAGAAAAAATGAGGACAAGTCTTAGCCATAGATGTCTTAGCAGTGATTTTAACTTTTCTTACTCACGTAAAAGAAACTTCTAATTCAGTTTGCAGTCATTTCCATAGCAATGTGATCATAATAAATAAATTTACATGTCAAATTAATTTCGGTACCAAACCAACAATTTTCTGAAACACTCGTTTACATTACAGCATTATAAGTGTACTCATTTTTTATGTCGCCCGTGGTACAATGTCAGTTTAAATTTAAGCTGAAGCTGAAACCCTTAGCAACAATTATTTCAACAATTGTTGTTAAGAGTTTAAGCTTTGGCTTGAAGTTAAGCTGGAATTGTACAACTGGGCCTTTGAACCTGGTTCAGTTGAACGTCAGTTTAAACCTCCTTTGTACATCTGGCCCTTAATAATTTTAATCAATTTCTTTGAGATATTCATTTGTTAGAAAATTTGTTTATTTTTTACTGCGAACAAAGCATCCGTTTGTCAAGAAAATGCATTTTTTAATTATCTTGGTTATCTATCGAAATAAATATTAGAGGTGTTATAAAGGGTGAGCAAATAAAAATCAGATTAGAGTAGGCGGTGCAAAGAAAATGTATGTCTGTGATTAAATAAAAAGTCAATAAACTTGACAGTCCATGAATGTATTACATTAATTAATTCAGTTAACCACAGACATTGCATCGCCTACTCCAATCTGATTTTTATTTGCTCGCTTTTTATTATTGTAAAGAGAAAAAAAGAAGCATGTTCAATTATTCCAAGCCTACTTGACGGTCCATAAGAAAAACTGTATTTGAGAGCGAAAGCTCGAAAACGAAAAGTGAAAACAAAAATCTAAAAGCACATTTCAATTCCGCATAAAAAGTGCCTTAAGAAAGTACAAATAACAAAAAACGTATCGATCACAATAAAGAAGTTATTACAAAAAAACGAAATTAGAAAATTTCTGTTTCTTGCTATAACTCCTGAACTACGTGGAATTTCTTAAATACAAATCGAATTTGTTACAAAATAAATATTAATAGTGTAAAAGTAGGTTATATTTTCAGTTTTATTTTTTAATGATGCAAATATTGAGTGTCCTTATTATTTATTCCTTCATTTCATGATTTCCGCGAATAATAAATACATAAATAAATAAATAATAATAATTAAAATATTTAAAGAATTTTTGATACAATTTTCATCGGACTAGGACCTACTTTAATTAAAATATTTAGAAAAAATCTGTGGTTTTCTTATGGTAAGGGCCCGAATAATAATTTGCGGGAGGACAAAAATTTGAAATTCCGCCACTGTTCTGGCTCTAAATTAACTCAAACTTCCCGTAATGCATTTTGGAGTTCATTAATTGTGGCATACTGTTTATTATCGCGATAAACTCGGCGGACCAAAATTCCCCAAAGGTTTCCTATTGGGTTAATGTCTAGGGAACAGGATGGCCACTTCAATAACTCGATATTTCTTCCTTCGAACCAAGCCATCGATTCCCTACTAACATGTATTCGTGCACTGCGATGTTGGTAGGCCCATTATTGATGATCTTTGTTATTTAAAAATGGAATTAAATTTGTTCCAAGAACGTCGCGATATTTCTCTGCTATTCATTCGTTCTTATGGGTAAACTAATGTTAATTAAAACCCCAATTTTGGTAAAGGCGCCCTAAACCATTAAATCGCCGCCTCCAAAATTTTTTTTTGAAAAAATGCTGAGGCTCTTTTCATACTTAAATCCCGACAGTAACGATTAAAGCTGGGTTTCTCAGTCCTAGTTTAACTTTAAACTCCTGTTTATTTCCATGGTAGCAATTATAAAAACAATTGTTCCTATGGTAATAAACAGGCGTTTAAAGTTAAACTAGGACTGAGAAACCTAGCCTTAATCCGTCTGGATAATTCTTCTTCTTTCTCCAAGTCAGAAAGATAACTTCCTCGGGTCATATTCAGTATAATTGTCACAATGTATTGACGTTTAATAATGATCAAATTAGTTGTTTGTTTTCTTTCATACTATACAATATGTCCCAGATAACTTTTCCAGCATGGGGATCTCGCTTATTATAAGAGATACGAATTCGGTTAAATGGGATGAATTATTCCTAAGTATTAGGGCGGTTATAAACTATTTCAGAAATTAAGTTTATTACGCATTCAGCAAACTACAGAGTTAACAGTAACCAACCTGAGTGTATATACAGTGGTGGCCATTAAAATTGTTACCCCTTTATGCTAACCTCGCCTTTATTGACCTGCAATGGAAACAATGGTTATTGTTGCACTTGGTTTAGGTCTCTCCACTCATATTGCTGCTATGGGTATACTTGTCCTTCGATTCGTAACGATTTATTTGGCCACCAGTGTACATGTAATCAATTTTCGACAAGTGCGCAGAAAGAGACACGACGCGGCATTGAAACGATACGATATTACTCTTCCTTCTTTTCATGGTGCATTAAATTTTTTATTATATGTTAATTTTAAAAAAGGGTAGGGAAAATACGGACAAAGATGATTTGGGCCACCTAAAGGGCGTCTCAGCAAGAACTTGAATTTCGAATCGCGCGCCAATTCCGTCTGTTAATTGTTGAGTCAGCCATATTTGGTATTTGTTTAATGAAAACATTGACATATACAAAAATGGTGCGTTATAGCTTGGAAGAACGTTTGTTAATAGTGAAAACCCATTACAAAAAAGGAGAAAATTTTACTGTGACGATTCGCAAGTTACGTGATCATTTCGGCGTGCATAATCGACCGACGAGGCCTGCTATTGAAAATTTGATCAAGAAATTTGAGCGGACGTTTTCATTGAAAGATGAAAGAAACCTTATCCGTCATCGGCCAAAAAGATCGGCAGAAAACATCGCAGCTGGGAGTGTCAGTGTGGCAGACGACCAAACACCTCCATCCGACATCGTTGCCAGGAATTAAACCTCCATCGCAGCACTCTTCAACGAATTTTGAGAAAAGATTTACACCTTCATGCTTACAAGATCCAGCTGACTCAACAGATTCAGCCTAACGACCATAATAGACAGCGCAGGAACTTTACCAACTGGATCTTGGAACAACTGCAAACTGACGATGAATTTCACAACAAAATCATCTTTAGTGACGAGGCTCATTTCCACCTCAACGGATTCGTTAACAAGCAGAATTGTCGGATCTGGGGAGATGAAAATCCACATGCCTTTCAAGAACTTCCGTTACATCCTCAAAAAGTAACAGTTTGGTGTGTCATGTGGGCAGGAGGGATAATCGGTCCGTACTTTTTTGAAAATAATGAAGGAGCCAACGTGAGACTGTCGACGGCAATCGTTACCGGGCCATGTTGACAGACTTTCTCATGCAAGAATTGGACGGAATGGACTTAAATGAGATGTAGTTTCAACAGGATGGCGCCACCTGTCACACCGCATGCGAAACAATGACGTTGTTGCAAACAAAGTTTCCAGGTCGTGTCCTCTCTCGTTTTGGAGACCAAAACTGGCCGTCAAGAAGTTGCGATTTAACTTGTTTGGATTATCTTCTCTGGGTTTTTTTTTGAAAAGTAAGGTCTATTCTATGTGAACCACCCTGAAACAATTGAGGAACTCAAAGAGGAAATTGCACGCCAAATTCGTGAAATCCAGCAGCTCTTAATGCAAAATGTACTGCGAAATTTCGTCAAAAGAATACATTCCTGCCAACAGAACAACGGTGGCCATTTAACCGATATTTTGTTTCATGTGTAAATGTCATTACTACCTTTGTACATATCAGGAACAAAATGTAAATAAAACATTCAATTAATATATTTTATTAAGTTTTAAAATTCAAGTTCTTGCTGAGACACCTTTATAATTCTGCCCCCTCGCGTCGCGGTTTCCGGCGCATTGTAGTTCCGCCACTGAGTCAGAAATATTGAATTCTTCGAGAATTTTTGAGTTAATCACAAAATACGAAGGACCAACCCATTATTAAATAGTGATTTTTTGTACCTAGGGCTATAGTTATGCACTGTTCAATTTCAATATTTTTCTTTAAAAAAATTATGAATTGTTCGTAAGTACTTCTGTCTTAGTTTTTTTTAGCACTCCTCTAAATCTGAATTAGACAAAAAAAATAAAATTTGGGAGTGGGGCTCTTCAGTTTACTAATACCACTAACATTCGGTTTCTCTTTTTTATGGCCAATAGGTATATATAGGTATAGGCTATTCTTTGGAAACAGTGAATTTCTTTTTTATTTAGATTACTGTTTGTCAGATATTTTGCTGTTCGTTTGTTGTAGCCGTGGCGTTTTCTGTTTTCTTCAACATAAATATGGTTTGCGCAAATAAAACAATACGAGCATACCCGCGATAATACTGACACTAACAATGTTATTACAACACGCGATCGAAAAAAGCATTGAGACGTGCTGCGATTACACATAAACAACGCCTTATCAGGTAGGCCTTGACGGGTGTGCACACTATTTGCTTGGTTTCTACACCAAACCTGCCGGAGTGTGTACGTCATGGGCGATCGGAAAAAAAGCGTTAAAAATGTTATTTTCGCTGCGGCTTGTCACAGTGACTTTCAACGAGCGATTATTGCGCGCAGTGACAAAGTGCAAGTCAATTTGCATTTCATGTTACGGCGCGACGAGAAAGTTCTGCGTACAAACGCCGACTTTATAATTATTCCCTTGTCATCTCGTCTTGATCTGCTGTCATTGTTCTCTTTTACTTCTCAGGGCACTGAAGATGATTCATCAAAATCGTTGGCATTGCTTTGCAATTGTTTCAACTTTTTTATGTGAAATTTTCAATCAAAAAAGGAAAAATATCAATCATCAGGTTGCTGGGTCCGAGATTATCCCTTGCTGGGCTCGAGATTATCCGTTGCTAGGTTCGAGATGATCGTTTGCTGGGTTCGAGTTTAGCCTGCTACGGAGTTCGAGAATCTCGAACACAATCGCCATTATCGACAAGCTTAAATGTGTTCTTCAGTAATACCTGTTCGATGAGTGAGTAATATATCGAGGGCGTATCAGCATAGAATTATAATGGCGCTTACGCCCTTCTGATATGACGCCCTCGATATGATGTATTAACAAAAATCATCTGTTCCAGAACAATTGAAATTGTCTGGGCTTTGAATTTTCCCGAATACGAGTTTAGGACTAAATAACCTTTCATTGCTAATTATTATTTCCATGTCAATAAAGCTCTGCGTCTTTAGTTACAACAATGTTTTATAAGAAGTGATCAAATGAAAAACGAATTACAGTTGGCGATGCAACTAAACACGGATGTGTGCATTTAATTCATCAAACGTTCTTTCAGTCACTTTGACGTTCTACAAAGCAAGGAAACAGTTTTTTTATTTAAAAGAAAATTAAAGACACGTTTGAACTCTATGAATAACTGCGTGAGTAACGTTAAAGAACATTTTCGGCGTGTTATATGTGTTACAATTAATTGATTGACAATTAGTATTAATATGACGTTATCCAAGACATGCATTTAAATTCCAATGCCTACCCTAATTCATTTTTATTTCGATCGCTCGTTATGAAAATAAGACTTTCGACGGTTTTATTTTATGTTGTGTTTTTTTGTTCACTTCAAAAAAGTGTCTAATTATTGAAGATCTTTGACATCATCAAAATTACAGAATTACACGTGCATTTACACCAGTGATGCGTCTACATTACGGATAATAATAAAACGTGTTTTACTACGCGATTTATGCACGATGCGTCGTCCCTTTTGCCAGACTGGATGGGATAACTGCAGCGGTCCCTGATTTACTGCCGTGTAATTTTTATTTACGGCCTAACACAGCGCGCATAAGTTTTTTTCTGTTTTACGTCGGCGAATTATGACTGTAAGTACGTTTCGTTGTAAAAATCGTGTGAGGTTTGTACGCCAGCAAGTCGCACATCGCGTTGGTATTGATCTAGGTTAATAATAACGGGCAATGGCTGCTGAAAATCTGTTGGTTTTTGTTCTGCGGTTTGTCGGGATATAAATAAGTACCTTTTTCTTCTTTATCTTCGCGGATAATAAAGAGTGGTCAAAATAAAAGCGAATTAGTGTAGGCGTTGGAATTTAAAAATGCGTCTGGGATAATGTCATACCAATATTAATTGTTAATCAATTGTGACATAAATAACGCGCCGGAAGCATTAGTCATGCAGTTTGTTCATAAAGCTAAAAAGTGTCTCCATGTAGGCCGGTGGTCATTTTACGCATCTTTTTTAAAAATTTTTACAAATAAAACGCTTTTCTTACTTTGAATTGTTTCAATTTTAAATTACGGTTAGATTCGAAGAGAAACGTCAAAAGTGACCGAAGGAACGTCCGATGAACTAAATGCACACATGTATCGCCAACTCTAATTAATTTGTTTTGAGATATTCATTGATGAAGGACTGTTGTGTTTGTTTTCGCTATTTATTGGGTTATTATAAAACTTTCGTAAAATTTGCGATGTTATTTGATTTAAGAAATTCAAAAAACCGATATAAATGTCGGCGTTTCACTATATGTACGTTTGACAGCTCCTTCAGGATATGTCGTTCTTACTCCCTTCAAATTTAAGTAAAAGCTACTAGAACTTGATGCACGTGAGGTCTATTTAGTAAATCTAGTAGATATAGATTATTTTATCTTGGGTGCTGTACAGTTCGTTTCAAACTTAGAAGAGTTGGTTGAATTTCTACAAAAATATTTTGAAACAAGAAATTTTTGGGCTGCTGATATTGTTTGGAAATAGAACAAGTTCTATTTTTTCAAACTATTAATTTTTTATACACTTTTGATACTATACAAATTAGATTGTTCAAGAAATAGAACCAAATCTTGTAGATAGTCTAATCAATTTGTCCTAAGACTCCGAAAAATCATAGCATATTCCTCGATTAATTATATTGGTTGAATAATTGCAGCAAGATTGTTCTTTGAAGTAATTTGTACGTCAAATAAGAGAAAAGTGTCACATGTCAAAGTTTGCATTTAAATACCAACTCAAAGAGCAAATGAAAGAATTTCAAAATATTGCCTTTGCAATGATTTTCTAATCGTACGTTCCAAAGAGCGGACAATTTTAGAGTTTGAGTACGAAGGCTAAAGTTCTACAAAAAGTGAATGAACATACGCCCACATACGAGGTTCGCTCGATAAATTTTGAGAAAAAACGTTTCCCTGCCATTGCGTCCTCGTTTAACTTTTGTGGGATTTGTTTCATCTTCGAACATCCATTGTGCTGACTGGCGTTTATTTTCTGGCTCATGAAATAAATCCAGCACTCATCCCCTGTGACGTGATAATATCAAATACAGCTTTGGCCCCGTTAAATTTTTGAAGCATTTTTTTTTACTAAAATTAACTCGGACTTCCTTTTGAGCTTCGCTTAGGCGATGAGGTATCCAACGGCAACACAGCTTCCTAGCATTTAATTTTTCATGGAAGACGTCATAGAAACGTCTAATGACGAATTCGTCTATAAGTAATTCGTCTATCTTCTTTTTAATATGCGGCGGAATTTTTCGGGGAAACGGCTGGGCAAGGATTCTCGTCTTCTGCAGAATTCGTTATGGTATGTACAGTCGCAGTCGTAATTCATGACGTTTACAGAAAGCTTGCAGAACATCGTACTCATCTCCTTCAAAACTATGAACATCAAATGCGACAAATCTTGCGACTTAAAAGTCAATCCGCGACGTCGTAAATTATTTTTGGCTTGGAAACAATAAATGAAATGTCTGTAAAGGATATGTCATGAATTATGGCTGCAACTGTACCTTTCTACAGTGCCTGAGACTTGAAACTACGTATTTCGCTAAAATCAATTTTCATCTTTTCCGCGCTTACTCTTCGAGCTAAGACAAATGTAAGAACGTAGTTGTCTCGTTTTAAACATTACGTTAAATTTCTCTGAAAAATTTTTAAATTAGGAGCAATGCTTTTGTGCTTTAAAGTCTAAAATATTATACAGGGTGTCCCATAAACAAGGGACCATAAGGCAAGGGCTAACAGAATGATACATATGTATAGTCCGCGAATGTGAATGAAAATGGTCTGCTTCGGAAAATTTTTCGACGGAATTACGAAAGGAATACGGTCCTGTTTTGCTTATAAATTTTATGTGCCATTGGCACCAGGCGCGGTCATACCCCCCCCCCTTCACAACAAGTTATTTTTCTCCCAGTCATGCGTAACCTATATACGGATTTTTTTCTTATTATTGCAAATTAGTTTGAAAGCAAATTACTTTTTTCCAAGTGTATTTTGACGATTGCCTTTATCTACAATTTTTTAACCCTAACGAAAGAAGCCCCCGCCCCCACCACGAACACTTCTCGGACTGCCCCTGATTGGCACGCAGATGTGATTCAAAGCGAAGGTACCTAATTTGATTGTAAATTGATAATAAAACTGACCTGCTCAACATAATGTTGCTATTTTCTTTGGACTCCGATTGTTAAGTCATTACTAAAGTCTCCAAATAAAAGGTCCGTTTACCCGCCTAGTTGTATATTATTCACTGCTCGCGCTGATGCGTTGTAAACCTCAATCGGTCGACTAGTCAAGTATCCAGTGCCGTTTACTGCTATACTCGTATGATACATAGGTATAACGTTTTATCTAAACAGATGTTTTGGTTTTTTCTTTAATTATATCGTATTGTTGTTTTCATAAGAGAAGAGCTCTGCGTCATTGTCTGGTGTTGCATCATCAGACTTAAGAATCATAACACCGTCCTTTTTTCTCATTCACCGTTAACAAAGAAATAATATTGAAATAATTGTCGATCGTAACTTAAGCGATTGATTACGCAGAGCTCAAGTTTCGTGATTTTCATATTAGTTGATGAAAATATGTAATCTCCCTGTATCGAAGAAATCATGCTTGCTGCTACAGTTCTTTCGCTCGATCTTTGCAGTTACGTCAGAAAATTATCGACTCAAAATGACAAATTTATGAATTCTATCATTGTTCTAACATACGTATTAGATAAGGATAAAAGAATATGTTGATTTCGTTTCTCGAATCGGTAAAGTGTGACGTGACTGCAAAGATCGAGCGAAAGAACTGTACGTAGTTTGATCGGTGTCAGGCACGCATCGCAGTCGGACCTACTTGTTAGAGACTTTACCGCGATGTATACCGGAAGTGTTCGAAATGCCCTCCGTTGCGTAGGTCAGAGACGGAAGGCTCATACTCTAGTATTATACTTTAGCAAACGATGCCGTTTTCGTACTTTTGTTAGAGGAAATAAGTTTTTAATGCTACCGTATGGCCCATTATTTATGGGACATCCAGTAGAAAACGGTTGTTTTAAATTTGAAGACTTTCCGATAGTTCCAAATCGATTACTTGTGGATTGAATGAATGAATGAGTTCGAGTGAGCTGAAAACCTCAGATCAATGATTATCCATTCACGAAACTGTATCGTGGGTCGCAAAAACCTTAGTCGCAATTTTTTCGCGGCAAATTTGCAACCGCACGGCGATTTCTCGACGGTCTCGTTACGTGTGCCGTTCGCCGGAGAGTTCGTCTAGGCGCGGATCAAATATGGCAATAAAGAGGTCATATTACCCGACGAAGTATGTTGCGTTCTTGTTATTAATTGCGGCCGGTACGTTCACGATTATATTAGAAAAACGTCTGAAATTACAGTACTTACGTAAGAAGAAATGAGCACGCCGACGGAGTCACGTAACGTACGTCCCCGATTTCGTCAGTGATTTTCTATAGGCTTCAAATTTGAAAACTCAAATTGCCATAAAAATTGCCCTAAACGTATAGCAAGAATAAATTTTAAGAGGATAAACTTTGTAATTTTATTGAAATGAATTTTTTTGAATCACTTTCACTTATCAAACTGACGACCACTTTAAAATAAGTAAAAATTGCGTCGTTGGTTATCGTCGTCTGCTAAACCCTCTTGTTACATCTTCCTCTGCGTGTAAGATCGCGTCGTTAATTGTGAAATATTCGCCGAGCAAAAATTATAACCGGGTTTAATAATATTCTCGAGTGCATAGAGCAAGAAAGCAACGTGGGAAAGAGACATAAATAAAAATAGATTAAAAAGACGATCCGCGCACGTCGCCATGGCAACGTTAACTCGAAAGTACAGGTGAATTCAAAATGCGCGAAGAGCTCGTGAAAGCGGCGCGGCGTCTGCATGCTTTTAGAAAGGACGATTTTTCTGCGCACTGGTCACAAACTAAACAATACGACGTTATTAATTAAGGGCTCTGTTTCCGTATCCTCGTTCTATCTGTAACGGAGACGATCGGTTTTGTATTTTATGAATTTTTTTTTATCTGCGACGAAAATTGCCATAAATTTTATCTGGCTAATCTATGTGTCTATTTATAATCGTTCATTCCAGGTAGTATGATTTTTTTTATCAGCGAACCTCGGAATATATTATGTGATTTGTAAATTTGTTTATTAAACAGTGTACAGGCCCTTTAAATACCCCAGCAAGCATAACAAAGTTTACCTAATTTTATTTCAGTTTTGCGACGATACATAATACTAGAAGGAAGAAATAAATAAAAACCTGAAAATTCTTCATAAAAAAATTAACTATCACAAAATCTTTTAAGCAGACACTAAATCACGCACTATACACTTAATGTTTCGCAGTCGTTCGACAGCTTCGTCAGAAGTGTTTATATTTTTCACTTCTGACGAAGCTGTCGAACGACTGCGAAACGTTAACTGTATAGTGCGCGATTTAGTGTCCGCTTAAAAGATTTTGTGATACAAATTTCATCGGACAAGAACCAACTGTAAAAAAAAATTAACAATTTGTGGTCACCAATAAGAATGAAGGGCACCTATAGGAGCATCAGAAAAGTTATTCAATAAATAGTACAGGATGGTACATGCTAATTGTTTTTCCTCTTTAAATGGTTTCTTTTTATTTCTTTGCAATGGTAATAATTGAAGATGCAAACAGTGCACTAGACACTATGAAGGACCCACAACAGTGCAGTGCAATCCATAGGTTAACTTAGGTCAAGTTTTCAAGCTATTTTTCTACTAATGAGACTCCAACAAGGGTCGAAATAGCTATCCAATATTTGATATTTAAATATCAATAATGTTATTTTCGGTGGTCGAATACCAATACGAACTTGAAATGTATCCGATCGAACTTTGGTAGTGAAACTGAAATATGGTAGAGTCCTATTAAAGAAAATAAAAACTTCAAACGAAACAAAAAATTACAATTGAAGAGACTGTAATGAAATATGTACAGTCGCGAGCAATAAATTTTGGCCGTCATTGCCTGTAATGATTTGAACTTGACTTTTTATATTTTATTAAAAATAAGGAGGTTGGTGTCTTAATTTTGACTATTGAGAATAATCTCTTGAAAATTTGATTTATTTTCGGCACTTTTTTGGTAAAAGTTTTATCTGAAATATTTAATAGATGAGCTTGGTGTAGTTCCGACTCGTGAATATTGTATGAAAAAGAAAACAGAGTTATTTATATTGCTTACTGACGTTTCGCAAACCCGTTTGTTTGCTTTGTCAAAGTGAATAACATTATTCACCGATCTTTCTCTGGGGGGGGGGGGGATATTAGTAGTAGAAAGTTAAAAAAAAAAAACTGTAAAATACAAAAAATAGCTATCGTCTAGGTCACGACATCTCAGGGTCGATTTTTTTATGAGGATTCAAATAGAGCGGAAACAATTGTACAGAGAATGTTGCAGAATTCCATTGCAATCAAAATTTACAAAAAAATGTTTAGTTTTTAGTTGACAGTAATCTGTATGATGATGAAATACAATGCCTCATTGAATTATTGGATTTGGTGCTTAAACAAAATTTCTTTCAGTTTAATAACAAATTTTATACTCAAAAGGATGGACTTGCTATGGGATGTAATCTTTCTCCTCTTCTTGCTGATATTTTTATGAATCATCATTTTTATGAAACAGATTTTTTTAAATCAGGGAATGTTTTATCTAATAATATTAATTTTTATGCTAGATATGTCGATGATATCCTGATCGTTTGGCAGGGTGATCCTGCTTCTGCTTCCCTACTTTTAAATCATTTTAACGTTTTACACCAAAACATTAAATTTAATAATCACAAAACAACACTAAACCTGTGGTTGTAATCAAGATTAATCAATGAGATACACCCCTAACCACATAAATTAACTGATAACTGAAAAATCAGTTTAGCGCTGAGGATGGTAACATTGTTACTGAAATACGTATTCGCTATCGGTAAATTTATGTGGTTAGGGGTGTATCTCATTGATCAACATTAAATTTACTTTAGAAGTCGAACATGACAATAGTATGTATTAACTTTCTTGATATTACTATCACCAGATTTTTACAATCATTTTCTTTTAAAATACATATTTAGAAAACCTGCCAATACTGATGCTGTTATTAATTTTAACTCTAATCAGTAATCACTCTACACAACACAAACTTTCGGCTTTTGTACCTTTTTTCCAGACCTTTTTCTGTACCGATGAATTACATCAATTTCTCTAGTGAAATCAAAATTATCCTTCAAATAGCTCACAATAATAATTTTCCTATAGTCATCATTAAAAAACTAATTAATTAATAAATCTGTTTATCCGATTCAGCCGACATTTCTTTGGTTTCGAATTTTACTTTTGCTTCTTTCTATACCTTATTTAGGTCCGATTTCTGATAAATTAAGAAAATCTCTTAACCACCTTGCAGGTGTTAAAGTTACTTTTTCGAATAATTCAAATATTTTGTCTTTGCTTAGCAATACGAAGGATAAAGTTGATTTCACGAAGAAGAGTGGTGTTTATTCCCTGAAATAAGGTGATTGTAATTCTATATGCATAGGTCAAACCGGTAGATGCTTATCTATCCGTTTAAACAAACACTTAGCTTCAGCTAGATTGGCTAAAACCAATTCAAATTTTGCTTTACATATTATAGGGACTGGCTACAATAGCACTGCTAATCAAGAGATCAAATTGATCCACCAATTTCCCAAAAGTTTAAAACTCAACATTGCGGAAATTTTAGAATTTTTTTTTCACGGGAAGAACAAGTGCCGTTACCTTGTTAAACGATCAGATCCAGTTTTCTCGTCTCAATTTTTTGGAATCTCTTTTTTTTCCATTTTCTCTTTGCGGTTTTTATTTTAACATTTATGTACTTTAATAATTTTAGTTTTAACTTGTTTTGTGTTGTTACATTCAGCTTCTTGGCTTTTTTGATTGTGATTTACGACAAATTCGTTTCTGAATTGTGAGCTTTCTTTCCAAAAGTCACTATTTCCCAAAATTCAACTTTTCAGAAACTGCAATAATCTGTCCAGGGCTTCAGAGACAAGAATCAATTACAATTTTTTCACTTAAATTTACTGTATACATAAAGGTATTGAAACTGAATTTTGTTCAAGTCATACACATTTTTTACTTAAGTTAGAATAATTTTTTTCCCAAAGATAGCTATTTCCCGGAAACAGTAGTTTTTGGAATGAAAATATGAATTACAAGAAAAAGTAAAATGAATGAAACAAATTTATTATTACGTGGATAATATATAGTGTGTCCCGAAAAAACGTGCCAAAAAGAAATCAGTTCTAGGAGATGAGTAAAACTCATATACAAAAAATGTTTCTAATAAAAGTCTTTTCGTTTTTGAAATAAAAATAATTGAAAATTTGTTGAAAATAAAATAAATTTCTTTTAATAGTCATTCCTATAAATCTTAACAATCATAACTTAAACTAACAAAACTACTCACCACTCGTATCGTTGTTTTTACTTAATGCTAGTTGTACTATTCGTTGGCATCTGTTCATTGTTGCAGCAAGTTACTTGCAAGTAACTACAATGATTATTTAAAAAGAACATATTGGTCACAAGCTAATAAAATAATATCATCTCGACAGAACCGTTTATTAATATATACACATAACCTCTCCTTATTGGAAATCGTTAGTTTTGAAAAAAAAAAATACGCTACTGTAGGTTTTCTGAATTGGAAATAATTGAATTTGCCTAGAAATGTAAATAGTGAGTTTTAGTTTAAAATGCCCTCAAATTAAGGCTGGAAATAGTGAGTTTTGAAGAAAATCTCAATTTTTGGAGTTAATAAAACGTAGGAAATAAATAATTTAGGCAAAAAATATCAATTGCACTGAATTGTATAGAACAAAATCTATGCAGTGGCGTGTATACCTTATTTTTTCAATTTTTGGAAGTAGTGAGTTTTGGAAAGAAAGCTCACAATTTCTGTATTAATTAAGCTTTCAGCTTGAATTTTTGTCATGTTTACAATAGTATTCAAAATTTGTTGTTTACTTACAAAATAGTTTTATTGCTTTGGGAATTTTTACCTTTTCGAGTAACTTAGGTTGGCATTATGCCTTACTTTATGTTGATAGTGATGCTTTATTGTCCATATTATACAAAGTATAAATATACAAATATAATATAATCGGACTCGTCATTGTATATACCGTGAGTTTTTTTTAACTCTGAACATACAGTATAAATATTCCTATGTTCAGTTTTAGAAAAATCGAGTCAATACATTGCAAGGGTATACCAGCTACCTATGATGAAACAAAACGAGTTTCAGTAAAGTAATTTTAAGATTTATTTTGTTAACAAAAACACCATAATAAATGTTCGAAATGTTTTCCTTCATGTTTTAAACAATGTGTTAAGCAATTATCTTATACTTACAAAGATTTTCTTAAGATTTCGGACTTTAAATCATGACATTTCATAATTGATACTGACGGTACATTTATTTTGTTGGAGATTGCTAGGTGACGGCTAGGAGATTACTTCCATATCCTGCAATGCATTGACATGTTTTTTTTTAAACTGAACATAGGAATATTTATGTATGTTCAGAGATAAAAAAAACTCACGGTATGTATATACCGTGATTTTATTTTAATACGAAACATTGCTGTTCTTATTACTATGGAAACTAATATCAATTTTTAAAAATGTCGTTGCATGATCGTCGTCGTTAGGGTTACTCATGTCATATCAAATTTGTCCATTTTAATTTGGAACATCTATCAGGTCAGGTGAAGAAAGTTAGTGAAAATGTATGAAAATGTATCAGGAAGAATTACCCCTTGACAAGTAACTAATGCAATTTTTTTATCTGTGGTGGTTGCTCAACGGGATCCTAAGTCCTAATTCCATGTTAGTTTTTGGTCCAAATATACACCGAGAAATTTTGTTGCTTCTACACACTCTATAGATTTATTTTCAATTTTCAGTAGTACCGATGAGTCGACTGTTTTGTTTTTTATGCAGAAATCTACCACCGTTGATTTTTCGGCGTTGAGTACAATTCCGTTTCGCTTACACCATTGTATCACTCCATAAATACAACTTCTTGCTTCGGCGATCCGATTTTGTAAATTTCCGTCGATTATCACGTTAAAGTCGTCCGCGTACAATACTGCTTTTCCGTTTTCTGTGATTGTTTGTGGAAGATCGTTGATAAAGCAGTTGAATAATGTTATACACGAACCTTGTGGTACTCCTTTTTTGATAATTTGGTCTGACGATCTATTGCCGTTGATTTCAACTAATTGTACACGGTCTGCGAGGTACGTCTTGATCCAGCTTCCGGCCATCCTCTTACACCCATTTGTTCTAGCTTCTCGGTAAGCAGATGGTGGTCTATGGAGTCAAAGGCGCAGCTCATGTCAATAATCCGAGAGGTTGTTTTTTGTCGTTGAGGTTTTCGTGTATGAAGTCGATAGCATCCTCCAGGGCTGTTTGTGTTGAACGGTTTTGTCTGAATCCGTTGTCATTCTGTTATCTGCTGGCTTTAGTTTAGAAATGGCTACGTTTGCGGATTCAACTTAAGTAGGTTTGTAATTAGTTTTTCTACTTTTTAGCGATAATTTCATAAATTATTTTGAACTTTGTAGTTTTGAGAATGGAATTTGTTCCGAAACACCTTTGTTACTGTGATGACCGATTAATAAACAGATTTGGAAACGTAACCTACAATTTATAGTGACTCGAGGCTTCTTTTCGACGAATTTAAAAAAAAAAGAAGAAATAGTTTGACAAAAATAATAAAGGAAAATGGAATATGCGACGTAGGCTTCTGTGCAAGAAATTTAAGCACGCTCAAACTTTACAGTTTAAAACAGACGTAAAAAAAAATATACGATACGAGAAATAAATAAACAATTAACAAAATAATCGACGAATTGTTCGAAAATCAAAAGTTGAACAAAGAAAATTAGGAACTGTAGAAACATGTACGTAATGCGAGAATTAATTTCATACGAAGAAACAAAAGAGAATTGGAACAACCAACAACAAAATGAAAAATTAGATGAACACAGATTGAACGACCACTTTTTATTTTATTTTCTTAGCAGAAAGTGATTGAAAATCAGAAAATAAACAAAAATACGACAATTATGACAAATATGACAATTTAATTAAAAATTTAACGTTTCGAAATAGAACAGTAAAACTGCAATAAAGTTTTACTCTCGTTCAGCACAGAGCGACCCTGACTAACCAATTTCTTATTACATGCATGACGTAGGTACCAGCAGGTTCGGAAGAGTAAAATCGATATTTTTTACTCAAATTAGTATTCACGAATTAAAATTTACACTAGATAGATGTGCGTCAGGATAAACTCCTTTTTATGACCGGAATGAAACGAGAATTAATTTTATAAAATTCACTTTATTATTTGTTTCTTAAGGTATAAAATAAACGGTTAATACAAATAAAAGATGAATATTAAAAAATAAAAAGTAGGTTTTTATGGGTGTACAGGGTATATGTAATTTAATTATTATAAAAAAAAATTGAGGAGGTGATTCCTGAGCTGATTTTAAGTAAAGTTCCTATAAACACGTGGCCTGAAATGCTTCTTCTACTCAAGAATCACCCCTTAATTTTTTTTTTGTAATCATTAAGTTATACACTGTAGTAAAGTGGGCACTTCTGTATGACGGTCTTTATCAGTACAGTGTCTTGTCACACTTTGCACACTGCCACTTGATGCGAGTATGACACAAAATAACTCATTTCGATATATTATGTTATGGTTAGGTTTTATGCAAAAGGATATAAATAAACATTAATCGCTCTTCGTAGCGAAAAGAACCGAGAAGAAATGTCAACGCTTGTCGGTATTTTGTATATAGTCTATATTTTTCTTTTCGTAATAGTATAAATTCGCGACATCTACAATAGTTTTAAAAAAAGATCACATTGATTTAATTATTGTAAATAGCTTAAATAAATGACATTAAAGTATATCGTTTATTTAGTACATAATGCCTAAGTAGGTTAAAGTAGTGGGATCGCCTTAAGTGTGTTTAATTATTTTGTGTTTGTTATTTTACTAGTGAACTTAAATTTTATGTGTTCTGCAGTTTTTTAAAACGTACTAATTGAATTATTTGGAAATAAGGATTAAGACAAACTAGTCGATGGTGTTTAAATTGCTTGAATATGTGGAAACCGTCGTATAATGCGACGATCACAGTTTCTTCCGAAAACTTAAACGCTTCGTTTAACCTGCAATCCATCGCTGAGATTTTTTTTACTTTAATTAACGGCCTAGGCGATCGGGCAAACCGATGTTGAAGGTCGCATTCTAAGACATAAAGCAATAATACTTTATTAGATACAGCTGTGGAATGCATAAGTTTTCATTCAACGTAACCCCCAGTGCAGTACCATGATTTTAGACACGATTGATTCTTTTATTTTATCGAGTGTTATTTGTCACCCGTATAAAGGTATTGAAGTGAATGACTTTCCAGTTAACCAAGCTTAAACAAATATATTCATATATCACATTGCAGTACTCCAAGCAATTGTAAATTTCTTCTGGATAAGTAAAAGTAACTTGCGGTTTCTTACACGGGTTTCAATTTTTGAAATTGTTTTTCATTTACACCATTAAAAAATTCTTGAGTGACATTATACATATAAATTTGATTATTGTAAATAACTAAGTTTTACTGTGAACATTGAGACAACAGTACATATATCGAAAGAAGAGATCCTGCGACTCTAACGTTGAATGTCAACTTGTATGTAAACCTTAAAATTTTATCGCCTTTCTTGTTTGTTTTATTACATCACACGACAGGTTGAAAAAGGGGGCCGATTTTTTCGCGCGCGCATAAAATTCGAAGTGGCCCAACCTGTTTCGCTGACTTGAAACAGATGCGATAGAATTCGACGGCCAGGGCGAAGCTAATCGCATTTGCTTCTTCGCCGACGACGACGCCGCCGCTGTGCCTTTGCCATTCGCGTTTTCCGAATTATTATTCTATAACTTAGCAGATCGTGAAAGTATGCTGCACATACTAATGACGTCGGAGGCGACGCGATGCAATACAAATGTGAAGTGAGCCTCGATATGCGTTGGCCGGAAAATCTATGGTAACAATGGAAAGAGTTATCGGAATGCACACACATATTTTTAATATAATTTTAAAATTACCGTCGGACAAATTAAATTATTAATACAGTTTGAAATTGCTCTATGTAATGAAAACATCAAAGGAAGAAATCAATTTAACAATTAAATATGCGTGCGAACTAACACTAAAATAAAATTAGGTACCTGCATGAAAATATGTAATGCGAGCAACAATGTTGGTGTTTTTAAATAATGTGATACACATACAATTTTTTTAAACTAAACGATTCACCCCCCAATAAATGTTCTTTAACTTAAACGTTTTACTAAACGCTAAATTTACAACTTCAGCGATTCTCTGATTCGAACAGCGCGCCCATCCTCGCTTTTGTAGTAATTCACTCCTTCGAGAATAGCGTGGAACAAGTAGGAAACATTCCAGCAAATTTTAACGCCATCTAGTGCGCATCTGGAAAGTTCTAGAATTTTTGGCTGGCTCATAGACGGCGTGACTAGTGTTGAAAATAGAATTTGCCGCATCACGGGACGTAAATATGGAAATATGAAAATTAAATTAAACAAAAAGTTAAATAAAAGAAGAAAAAGTCAAAAGAAAATGATGAAAGTAAAAGAAAATCAAAAGACTAACAGGCAGTAAAAGAAGAAATTCTGCGGAGCGCTGATAAACCAACAATTACTTCAAACAAATAAGGAAGTAAAACAAACTCGAACAAAAAGAAACAATTAACATTAAAAAATAAAATGGACAATATAAAAACTATGTATAAAAGAAATCTCAAAGTATTCAGTAAATTAATTAAAGGGATATGTTGCTGAATTAGTAATAATTAAATCAATGTGAGATAAACACTAACAAATATTTAAGGCAGAAAACATTTTCCGCCGCAATCAAGAATCGAACTCGAATCTCCTGGTTTCATGCCAGATGCTCTTAACCGTTGAGCTAATGCGACTGTGAGCTCGAGAAACGTCTAATAGAAAATAAAACAAAGACATTAGACGTTTCTCGAGCTCGGAGTCGCATTAGCTCAATGGTTAAGAGCGTCTGGCATGAAACCAGGAGACTCGAGTTCGATTCTCGATTGCGGCGGAAAAATTTTTCTGCCTTAAATATTTGTGTTAGTGTTTATCTCTCAAAGTATTCATAAAAGCTAAAGGAAACTAAACGAAACACAGAATGTTTGTTAGTCTTTGATGTTTCAACACCCCCCTGGGAGAAACATTGTTATTCTTTTGTGTTTCCTTCATTCTATTTATTCGTAATTCATTTTTTTCAGTTGTCTTTCGTTTTTTTTTATAGAATTAATTTTTCGTAGCTACTTATAAGTATGTACAGTCGCGATCATAATTCATGACATAACCTTTACAGAAAAACTCATCGTGGATATTTTATTTGTGGTTTCCAAGCAAAAAATAATTTACGATATCTCAGATACACTTTCAAGAAGTAAAATTTGATTGCATTCGACGTTCATAGTTGCAAAGGAGATGGGTACGATGTTCCGTAAGCTTTCTGTGAGCGTCATGAATGATGATCGCAAGTGTACATACATAGTTTCTTCTGAGAATCGTCGATCTTTTTTGCGATCATTTAATTTTGTGGTTACGCTTAAGTTCTTTTTTGGTTCTTTTTGTCGAATATTTAATTTACATATTACATTGGCACTTCTTATACGAGCCCTAACAACTAAATATTCGTACGAGAACTGATTTTATAAAAATTGTTTTCCAGCTCATAAGAAAATGTTTAAAACCTTCAGTTAAAAAATATAAACTAAAAGACTGATTAACAGTAACTAATAGTTTATTCAAAACAAGTTTTATTTTAATAGTAAAAATAGACAGCAGATTTTTAAAGAAAAACTGTAAATTATGCCGACAATTTAATATTCGGACGAATATACAGGGTGTCTCAGAAAAACTATTCCTAACTCTCAGAAGTAGTAGAGGTCACATAATTAAGCAACTTTTATTAATAAACTTGTGGCCGAAAATGTTTCCGCGTCAAGTTAGAACGAAATAAAGAAAATAAGGACTAGAAATAATCTCGATGTAAGAAGTAACTTTTCTTTTTATTTCTGGTAACTACACAGTTTTAATTAATCTCAATTTATTGCGAAAACTTGAAAAATTATAAAAAATGTTCAAAATTAAAGCAACTATTTTGGATTCATAAGTTATGACGACGTATGATCGAACGATGAATTCTTCGAAATATCTGAGAATGATTACGAATGGCATCAAATACCTTAATATTTTTTTTGCGTTTATGATACCATCAGTAAACTCCAGTTTGCCTATACCTTTGCGGAACATGTATCCCCAAATCATGACCCCTTCTGGTATTTTATGGTTCCTTAAAACAGTTTTTATAGAAAGTCCCGAATTTTGTTCTGATCACTCTCGACCATCACCAATACGGACATCAAACCCTGATTCATCACTAAAAATTATTTAGCTTCACATTTCTTCGGTCCATGGAGCTTCAGATTTTGCCCAGTCCAGACGTTTTTTGTTTTGTGCTTCGGCAAGCAGTGGTTTTTGTTTCGGCTTTTTAAAAATAAAATGTATTATTAAAATTTAGTTTCTCAAATTTAAATGAGTATTGAGTGCAATAAATGATATTTACTTTATAAAAACCGTAGCCGAATTTGTGTAACCATTGTTGGCAACATTCCCTAGATACAATTAGACCAGTTTCTTCATTCCATTGGGACTGAATTTCTTTTAAAGTGTACTGTCTTTGCCGTTTGCAAACTTTAGTGAGAATTCTTCGTTGTCTTTCTGTTACAGTGCTTGGTTTTCCAGGACTTTCCTGCAAACATCAATGTCGTGTCTCCATACTCTCTTTATTATATTGCCAATTATCAATTTCGATAAGTTAAATTTTTTAGTGGTTTTATCCGTGGCATATTGTCGAATTATAATTTTATGTACTTTTTTATGAGTTGACACGCCACGGGCCATGTTTTCATAAACATTTTGTTCTTAGCATCAAAGTCAACAATTAGCTTGTGTTGATAACGATTTATGCTTTCTGTTTTCAAGATTTTCTTGTTTTTAAAACGTAAAAAGGTATAGACATCCGAACAATTAGTTGCCAGCAAATTTTATGAATGAATCAAATTAATTGTATTAGGTAGACATTATATAAACAATTTAAAAATTAATAGACGAAATATTAATTAGGAAGTGTATGTCTTCAAATAAATCTATACAATACAAAAAAATTAACAGATATTTTTAAAATAACAGTCCGAATATTTAGATGTTAGGGCTCGCAGTTACCTTATGCTTTTTTTAGCTTTTTAATTCTCAAACAATTCGTCGCCGAAAAAAATTAATTTTTTGTTCGTTTCATTCTTCAAATTTCGTTAGTGTTTGTTTTTTAAACATTCTCTACTGAATGAGAATCGACGTTCTTCATTTTCATTCAACTTATTCTTCAAATATTGCAATTTATTTCAATTTTATTGCGGAATATTTTTGTCCGTCGTATTAGATTATCGTTTTCTTTGTTTTTTTTTTCTTGCTGAAAATAATTGAACATCTTATAGTTTTCTATTGAATTAAGTTTTTGTGTAATTTTATTTCTGGCCTTCCTTCGTTTTTTATTTCATTTTCTTACTTCGATGTTATACCCTTCTGTTCCCTTCTCCTCCAATTAAATTAATCGTTCGTTGTATCAAATTATTTTTTTGTGTAGATTTCTTTCTGGTTTCCATTCGCTTTTTTATTGCATTATTAATTCTTCTTATTTCGATGTTGTTAACAGTTTCTGCCTCCCATCCCCCTCCCATGGGGGATCTTCTAAAATATAACATATCTACTTTTCTTTTCCAAAGATTAAGAGTTGATGTCCTCAAAGTAACTTCTTTTTCTTTTCTTTCAAAATAATACCATGCGATCGAAAATGACATGATTTAGGAGTAAGCTGTGATTCAGTTTTTCATCGTTTCTGATAAAACTTTCAAACAGTAAACGTTTTGTGTTTGAACTCGGAACATTTTGAAACCATTAAAATGTCACTGTTAAGTACAGCTGCGGAATCAAAAAGCGGGACAGTGTAATGTCGTTCGTTTAATTGTTACTTCTTAATTCTGATAACTATATAAGTGGTAACTTAACAAACTTCGTAGTTCATAATATACGATCATTCTGTTTGTATTTAAAATTCATATCGTATAAATAAAAAAAATTAAACAGTGAAACAATATTATTTGAAAGCCATAAGACTTGTCCCGATTTATGATTCCGTAGCTGTACAATTAAATTCGACAGATAGATTTTAACAATTTTTTTTTCAACATTCATGGGTTACTCTGAATCATTTTATTTCGACCGCGTCGTATGTATACAACTATGATTTAGCGGAAAACATCAACTAATTCACCTAACGTTTGGTAATCAAAAAGTGAGAAAATAAAGCGGTTGAGGCGTGAGCGTACAAAACAAAAATAAATTCTTACATATACAATATACCGATGCCGAGGCCAATCGCATAAAATTCAGCGCGCTTTGTATACATTCCGCCAGATAGAACGGTTTTATGACGACTGGATTGCTTCTTGTAAATATTTTGAACGGGAATAGAAAATTTAGACCGATGCGTAATAATTATTCGGAGCGTTTTTAATTCCAGCGCGAAAAGCAAAAAAAAAGTAAACGCGCACGTTTCCCGGATTGCGGTTTGTTTATTTCGTTCTCGGAGTAAAAATTAGTCATCACTATTAAATACTACTCTAATCAACATATTAAAACAAAAAAAAAACATTAGATATAATAATATAATAATAATAATATAAAATATAAATAAAGAACATGTTAATTTTATCAGTGTTATTAATGTTATACATAAATGAAGAAGAAAAGAAAACAAAAATATAAAATGAGAATATGTATTTTTCTGAATTTTTTTTTGTGTAGTGTCATTAGCACCGCCCAGTTTTCTTTCATTTCACACACTGTATAATTTGTCTGATGAAAACAGGAAATATTGATTTATTACCGCTGAGATCTTTATAACAGGACATTC
Organism: Dorcus hopei; assembly: GCA_033060865.1. Lineage (NCBI taxonomy): Eukaryota > Metazoa > Arthropoda > Insecta > Coleoptera > Lucanidae > Dorcus > Dorcus hopei. The sequence goes on from CM065423.1 coordinate 35,863,523, forward strand.
ACGACTAAGATCTTTATAAAGGGACCTTTACGACTAAGATCTTTATATGTAATAGGACATTTACGGCTAAGATCTTTGTAACGTATGTTTTTGCGTCCTGAGTTTGCACTGGGGGATAACGGGATAGTGACTAAAACTGAACTCGATCGTAGGGTAACTTTATGTATACCACAAAATTATATATGTAGTTGAATGAATGCAAGTAAAGTTTGAGTGAAACCTAAACATTTTTACGTGATTTATTCGAGATTTCTCGTGCGCAGAAGTCCACAACAAAAACTAGCCATCGCTTCCTCCCATCAGCAAGGTTTTTTTTTTTTTAATTTTTATTTCTGCCGGTCAATAACGTTTTCCTCCGTCCTCCATCCACATTGACCTCAAAGAATGTAGGTGCACAAACACATAAAACTCGCAAATTAGTTTGGCTATCAGTAGTAGTAATATGCAATAATAATAACAATAATTAGTCACGGCCTAATGGTATTCTCTGCATGGCCGGAGGGTGAACTTCAAGACTTCCGACGAGCGCGCTGAAAAAGCCGCATTCGCGAAAGAGTCATCTGCAATAACAATAATAATTAGTCATGCATTTAACATTGCTTTGTGTAGGCTGCGACAAATGTCCAGATGTGTCGGCTTCTGTTAAGTGCAAGAAAAAACGCGGCGCGCGAAAAATTCGTTTTAATTCACGGCGGTGATTTTTTCCACGGGGTGGCACGTTCATTTCACACCGTGTTTACATATTTGACTTCGAAGATGTAGACGTGAAATATGTTGGCGACCGACGAAGAAGGACTCGACGTGAAATGTGAAAATAGAACTGGTTCTGAGAGATTCTAATAAGATACATGAGGACGTGTTCCAACTATGAGACTTCTACTCGGATAAAATTCTATAAGATCAACCAAAGTGTACACTTTCAAATTGTTAGCAAACGACATTAACAAATTAAATAAAAAATAATTTTGTATGTTTAAATATGTGTGTCAAATAGCAAAGTTGATTTTTTAAAGCATTTTTTTTAATAGAAAAGAAACTGTTTCAAATTAAATTCAATGTAGAATTAGAGAATTTAAATTATTAAAAAATTGTTCGATTAGTGCTAAGTCAGCAAACTGCTTATACAGGTCTCATCAGATTGATCGGTTTCTTCGTCATACGAAGATTGATTCCTGATCGGGGGTGTTCATCCCCTTAAACGCCGCCGCCACCGAGATGTCAGCAAAGTTCGGTGCTTGAAGTTCGCGTCCTTGGGACGTCGGCCGGCGGTAATTAATGGATTTTCGCATGAAAGCTCCGATACAGTTCGCCATTTTAATTAAGCGATGACCGTATTTCTGTGCGATGTCGTTCGAACTTGGAACGATTTATTCCGGAGTGCGCCCTCCGGAATTTTACTTCGGCGGGGTACGTTTTAATAATTAAATTTAGATTAATGCCGAGTTTAATTACCGCATTAACCGTGTTCTGTATGTAAATGACGTCGGAGAATTGAATGCGGCAATGTGTTATAGTTAACCTAGCCCATTTAGATGTTCATTTTTAAACACCTTGTGAGTAGTTTTGGCGTGTCAAGGAGTCATTGGGGGGAAGTTTTATTCTCTTTAATTAATTATTCTGTACTTTTCTCAAACATTAATTAACGCTCATCGAGGAAAATCGCCTTATGAAATCATTTTTTCGAAATGTTTTTTTTTCCAAGGCCCTAGAGTCCTTTAAGAAACTAAGTAAAAACGCCAAAACTTTGGACGCAGTTTCGCGAGATATTCCTGCTTCTTTAGGTTCCAATTTAAAAAAAAATTCTAATAAATTCCGTCTGTGTTTTTTAATCTTAATCTTTACTTCTGTGTAATAATAAATTGGTGAAAAGTAAAACTTGACCAAGAGAAGCTTTATAATGTTGCCTTGCGATTATACAAAAAAATAAAACAAATGGAAAACTTAAAAGGGCGACTATTCTACGACGATGAATTATTAAAACAAACAAAAAAACACAAGAAGGGCAAGCTGAATACGAAAAATTAAAACGAAACCAAAGTCAACTCAAATAAAGAATAACGAAATACGAAAAAGAAGAATGAATGGCAAATAAAAGATGCTGAACTGTTTGAAAATCAAAAGATCAAATATATGTCATAGATGAATTCTACATTATTTTGTTAGCATGCCACGAAGAAATTAATAATGGCAAGGTAATTGTTGTCATGCGAACAATTGTCAACAATCAGAATACGAGTCAAAAGTTGTTTTGGCATACTAAAGTGTGGCTATCTGAGGAAAGAAAGTGCAGAGGGAAGTTCTAAACACAAACAAATTTGTGGTGCAAGGCATAGAACCACTGGTACTTTTACCAGAAGAAGAGGACAAGATGCTAAGAGGAAAAGAACGGTCAGAGAAGAACCCTACATAGAGCGGCAGGGTTTAAGGAAGCGTTTAGTAATGTCTCGGGAATTAAAAAATGATCTGCGCTTGGCTACTGGAAAAGAAACTTCAACAAAATTGTACGTAGGAGGTACAAAGAAGTTAATCTGGCTGCAACTGGTCCAATTCTAATGGAGAGGCATATAAGAAATGGTTAGACTTTTAGTTTAAACCGCCAGGAATGAGATGAAAGGCAGAGGGGCTCGGTTTTATTCTCTTTTCCATAAAGATCGTTGTGTTCTCGTCTTGCGAAGACCAGGCGAAAGCTACGAGCAATGTAACATTCGAGAAGTTGAGAAATTTGGTGAAAGTTCTTTGATGGTACGGAGTGGGATGAGTTTGAATGGTCGTACAGGGTTAGTTGGATCACTGACGGCAGCAAGATGTAAGGACGATATTATTGTACAGCCATATGCAGAAAATTTTAATGCACTACGCATTGCTAATGGCGTAACAACTGCCTTCCTTAAAGAAGAAAATATTGAGTGTCTAGCCCAGATCTATATCTCATTGAATACCTCTGGGATCAGTTGGGCCCACGAGTTCCTTGGCCTCCAGTAACTCTTGAACTGATTAATTTGCTCATACAAGAATTGAACCAGATACCACAAGAAAAGATCCGAGATCTCATTAGGAGTACCTATGCCAGGAAGGGAAATTTTGATTGTTTTTTGTATTTAAGCTAGATATGTCGAATTTGTTAATTAATATTTTTCTTTGACATATCAGCTAAATAATGTAGAAGTCATCTGTTAATGTTATAACATATGAGATTTTCATAAAATAATTTTGATTTTTGTTGGTGGTCCTTTAATTTTGTCCGCAAGTGTTTGTATCAATAAGCAAAAAGGAAAGAAAAAAGAACTGAACGAAACATTTCATTTATCATTTACATTTATAATTCCTTCTCTTCCTCACTGTTTTGATTTTCAAACACTCACCGCGAGAAAAGAAAGTCAATGAAATATGAATAATTAATAGGATAAAAAGAAAGAAAAGGGGAATACGTTGAATAAGATGATCGAAAAACTAAAGAATAACGATACTCCTGCAATGAAGTCCTTGAAAGTCAAAAGATTGACAAAAGTAAAGAAAAAATTACAACGATTTAGGTGATGCGAAATAGAAGAGAAAAGGTCGACGAATCTTTCACAGAGTGTTTGAAAATCATAAAATTGATATAAGATATAATCAAAAAAGAAAAATCCAAACAAAATAATAAAGTATTTGTTAGTCTTTTAAATTTTTAACACTCCGTCCATTTTTTTTGCTGTTCGTAATATTTCGATGTTATTTAATTTAGCTTTTTCCTGTTTTTTTATCGCACTTTTCGTACATTCTTCATTTATTACTTATACAGGGTGTTATCAAATTGAGTATAATAATTTCACAGGGTGGTAGCTTAGATCAAGACGATCAAGAAATGTTATATTATAATATGGTGTCTTATGGCCGTTTTACACTCTGACATTTTTAATCTAAAATTTGATACAAAGTGAGTGAGAAGTGCCAATTCAACCAATCAGAATTCACTGAGGTAGCTTATCTCTCTCACTTTGTACCAAAAAATGTTATAATGTAAAACAGCCTTTAGATGTATTCGTTTTCAAGAAAAAAAAAAATACAGCTCTGGTCAGTGGACAGTCGCGGTTCCAAGAAATTTGTCCGGTTATGGGAGATGTCCGTTTAATAGAGAGAACTATTATAAAACAAAAATTTACAACGTATTTCCATTTATTTATTATCTATTTTAAAAAAGTGCAAAATATGTGTAAGAGATTAAAAAAAAACAAAAGAATCAAAAAACGTTATAAAAATATGAACCTTGTAAGGTAATACATACAGAGAAGGTAAAAATTATTGTATTAATTTTTTACAAACTCTAAAATACTTGTTTGACGTGTCTTATCCAATCTATGTTGCATAATACGGTTTTGAAAATGCGTTTCAAGATTTTTAAGATGCTCACATGCAATAAAATCATGTACTGAAAATGTTTTCAACATGGAAATGATACGTAGGATTTTATGGATTCAGCAGCGCAAGGTACAATCTCCACCATTTCACCTCCTGATTCATTCTCGAATTCTTCAACATTTGGGCCCTGTTTTACAATCGTGGAATAAGAGCGGAATAACTGTTCGCTGAGTATCCTTTAATGTTCTTCCATATCTACGTCACATTATTCTAAGAATAATGCTTATCCGATGATTGTAAAATCGAGCCTTAGGGGAAAAATATCAGTATTATAGAACGTTTCTTCTTCCGTTTGCACTTTTTGAGTCCATGTCTATAAAGTCTTCTACTCTTTGAGGGTCACCTACTCCTAAATCTTTTGCATGCCGCATTAGTCCAGCAAGTAGTTACAAGAGTAGCTCATCTTCCGGATTGTAATCAATTGAACTTTCTTAACCTTTTCTGAATCTAGCCTTACGGAAACAATTCTTGATTGTTGTGGAATTTACTTTATTCCTTGCTGCCTTTATAAATACAGAGCCTCTAATACATTGATAGATTTTGACAGCTCAAGATACAGATTTCACGTCGTCCACTTTTGTTAGAACAATTTTCAATATAAGATCTCGATAATATTAGGTTGTTCGGAAAAAAATGTCGTATTATGTCTAGAATTTTTTTATTCCAGAACAGATGGGTGATATCTTCGTGGAATACAACTGCTAGCAGAAAGACGGCCAAAGGTCACTGATGCAAATGGTGATTATATACATAGTTTAAACAAAATTTATATACTTATGTATATAAATATTCTGAATTGGAAAGAAAACGACATTTTTTTCCGAACAACCTAATAGAATTTAATTTTTCAAAATTATAACTTGGTCCGAGAGCTGACATACTGAAGTCATGTTGGGGGGTAAAAATCTCAATAACTAACAGTCATTAAACAAAGGAAAATCAAATGAAATGACTAGAACGCGTGCTCACTGAATATTGATTTGGAATTCCCCAAATGTAAATTACAATAAATGCTTTTGTCCTCTTTAACGAATGTTGCTCATCGCAACATTGCTTATTAGAACTTGGCGACCGCTTATAGGAGATTTGTATCCATTTATTGGAAATAAAATAATGTCCGCGTCCGGTTATTAGAATGTCCGCATATCGGAAAGCATTTTACATTGGAAACTATAGGGCCAAATTTGGTTCCATGTAAAATGTCCGGCTAAGAGAGATGATGTCCGCTTATTAAAGGTGTCCGGGAGGAGAGCTTTCACTGTATATTGAATTTCAAAAACTTACATGAAAATGCGACAAGAAGAATGGAAATTCCAGCATCCAAAGTTATATAGTCCCATTGGGAAAAACTGTTTACAATGTGTTTTTTTTTAATTAAATTTTTACGTCAGTTTCGCGAAAATATATTTGTTTGTTGCTTTAAATTTCGAATAAAGGAAGAAATGAACACCTGACAACACCCAATGAAAGGCCGAAGTTATTGTGTGCCCCTATTTATTCCTTCATAACCTGAAAATGGTTACATTTAGCACCACATTATACATATAACAATTTTGGATAGTCATGATTCAAGGTACCACCCTGTGAAATTCTTCCACTCAATACGATGACACCCTGTATTTATAGTTTCTATAGTTTCTGCTTTTGTTTCTTTCTGTTTGTTTTCAAAGAGTACGTCGCCGTATACTCCGTCCTTCTTTTATTTTGGTTCAACTTATTTTTCACATTTCGTTGTTTTCTTATTGTTACTGTTTATTATAAAGCATTATATGAATTAAATATAGCTTCTTTTCTGCTTTTCCCTCGCCTTTTGTTTGACTAATTAATTCTTCATATTTCATTCTTTTTCCTGGTTTCAATGAATTTTTAAGTCTTGCATTGAAATTTATTTACGTTTATATTCAGTGATTATAATTTTACAAGTGAAGTTAACTGGTGTTTAAAATTAAATGAAGTATGTTTATAATCGCAACAAGAAAAATGCACATGAAGTAAAATGTATACAAGAGAAAATTCGCACATGGAAAATTGCTCTCGCCCATGCATATACATGGGCCAAATGGAAAATTCTGCACACGGATAATTTAATTATCCGCAGGGAAAAATGCCAAATTGGAAAAATGTTATCCGTTCACTCGGTTTCCTTTGCAGCGCAGGCGAGTTAGGGTGACATTTTAGTTGGTATCACAGTGAAATATAGACGTCAGACGAAACGGTTATATTTATTTTTAATTTCATGATTATGGTACTAGTACACCTGGACGGCACAGTATAAGCAGTTGCCCAGTAGCGCCACTTAAATGTCAGTGCCAAAAAAAGCGGCCATTCTGTTTGATACCCTTATGGAAATATAGATGTAATGTGCAAATCGGAAGGTATCAAACAAAATGGCGAATGTGACAATTATACTCGAGTGACGCTACTGTGCTGACGGAGACATTGTTGCCAGTTTGACTATAATACATAGGGGTAAAGCAAACAGATTGAAACGGATTACTTCGTATTTGGCAGCATAGTCAGATCAGTGGTGTGGAATTGTCATAATATTTTTTGTGTCAAATTTTGGCATCTGTCAAAATGCATGCCAGCAACTTAACGAAATGAGAACATGGTCTGCTCTGACGAGGAAACCGTGTGAATGGATTATACAAGTAATAATTTTCTCAAAAAAATAAAGTATTTAATAAAAATAATTGTATTGCCTTATTTCATAACTGCACTGAAAATAAAGACACGTTAAAGATTGTATGGGTATTTTCCTGTGTAGGCATTTGTTTGCGTGGGCATTTTTTGATGTAAGTAATTTTCCACGTGGGTACAATTTCCTACGTGGGTATTTTTCCGTGTGAGCAATTTTCATTGTGCGTTTTTTTTTTCGTGCACATGGGGTCTTTTCTGTATTTAATCCTGTGTGGGCTTTTTTCATCTATGTTTTCTCATAAAACATGGTGCAGTGGTTTAAAAGCAAGCAAAATAAGAAGTTATTATTGACCACAGTAGTGTCTAATAAAACGAGAAATAATAATCAATGATGCATTGCGCTCGGACCTAGTGTACCCCACAGAAAATTGACACTTTCAAATGTGAAAAAATGCCGACGGAAATAGCTTTAACAGTTTTCTAAATTTAAACGTTTGTGTAAGTAGTAAGTGCTTGTATACATCTTAAGAAAACAGGACGCAAATAGTTTTACGATCACTTGTTTTGCTTTTTGCAAAAAAATTTATTCCCGAAAAGAGAAAAGAATTATACGAATTGGTCATCGACTATTTTTATCTACTCTCCAATCTTCTAGATCTATTTACACAGTTTTATTATACGGTGCCATCCCTAAATATTTGACGATACACTCGACAAGTGAAATCAGGCATCGGGTTTATGCTAATTAATAGATTAGTTTTTATTGGATAATTTTTTTTTCGGCAATAGCGTGACGAATAAAAAGATTGACATTACAATAATAAATACAGAAAAAATCTTATTTCAACTTTTAAATTTAATATTTTACTATGTTATGAGACTGTAACACAGAGTAAAAAAGTAACATAAACAGCAAAACACAAATACATAATACAATTGATGCCTGACGAGTTCGTCATGGTATGTGCCAACTGACAGCATAGATGTCAAATTTGACAAACATCATCCAGTCAAAATTTGAGACCTGGTAATTAGAACAAAAAAGTGTCTGGTACTTCAAAAAATTGCATTTGTTGTGTCTAGCAACACAGTACACATTTTTTTGCACATTCTCAGAATCTGATTAGCACTGTAATTATGTGCAAAAAAAATCATGTAGGGTCTATCTTATCAACGCTCAAAGCGACGCCGCCTACATGAAGTGCATTTATACTTAACGCATGCGGTCCTTTCGAACCCTGTGGAAAGTTCTAAAATTCCCTGAACCGCCAGAGCTCACCGAAAATATTTGTTCTCCGCCTCGATTAGATCTCGGACGGTGTCATCTCGCCCAGCAGGTTCCTCGGCGGTGTCATTGAAGGTGCTTGTAATACGTCTGGCTAATCTTATCTGCTATTTTTGTTTAGTAACGCATGATCTTGACATCCTTTCATTTTTTTTTCAAATAATACCATTTCATATCTAAAATAAATTGTTGAATATTTTGCGCACTACTAAAACCAAACGTGTAATCGAATAGAATAGGATCTAGACACGAGTCATGAGGCACACCTACGTTTTTTTTTTAAACATAAATCCTGTTCAGGATAGATTTTTAACAATTCTACATTCTCATTGAATTATAGGAGTAATTCATTAACATTTCATCAGTCAGAAAATTCACTCTAATAACTTCAAGTGGGTACGCGGCTTTAATCTTCACAATATCTAGAAACATATTGGCCGTTCGTGTCCTATCGCCGCTCGTTCTGTTGCATTACCCCCATCTGCACGGATAAATAGAGCATCATCGAACAATCACGTTCAGCTTCTAACAGCAAGAAGAACAGGGAAGCTCAAAAAGTGTTACTATCACACGAAGAATGGAACGTCGCGCGTTGTCGGCAAAATAAGAAAGTAGAATGCGATTTAAATAAGTTAGAAGTTTAATTTAATTTAAAAATTTAATTATACTTCTATAATTTAAACGTTCTACTAATCGCTATATAATCACGTATCGCTTTCGGAATAATAACCGATTCAAATAGCGCGCAATTCTCGCTTATACAGGCTGTTTTATAAGTGGCGACAAAAAATGAAAAAGGTTGTTGGAAATGGAATTCTAAACAAGTCTTTTCATATAAACATAGGTCTGACTATTTTTCCTGTACTAGTTAATAACGCTTGAAGTTCTTAGGTGTCAATGGCTTGATTGCGTTACGTAAATGTCTGTTTGACAGTTATTTATTGTTTAATGTTACTTTGCATTAGCCAATTCTTAATCAATGATTAAAATTAAGTGACGTTTGTGAAATCCAGCGTAGGAATGATTATTCTTAATCGATGATTAAAGTTAAGTGATGTTTGTGAAATCCAGCGTTAGATTTTCATTTATGGGAGAGCCTTAAATTAAATAGTTTAAATTGTCGGAATTCATACAGCTTTTGGAAAGAATTAATTTAGCTTTCGCCTATATCCAACAATTTTTCAATTTAATTACTCCCACGAATTAGTTCGTCGATATCAAGCAAAGTCTTTCAGCTGGAGGAGGCGTGTTTGAACTTTTACTTTAAACAAATCCTAAAGTAACACAATCTAGTCATAGTTAGCAACCTACGTTAATGAAATTTACGTGTAACAAGCTCCTGTATCTAGTAAATGCCTAGAAATTGAACACATGTTTATATGAGAAATTTTTTTTGAAATTCCATTCTCTACGACTCCTTTCATTTTTTTACTGAGGAATGCTAGGTGTGACAACTTACTCCTGTGACAACAAGCCCCGGTCTTCCCTATATAGGGTGTAATCGAATAAGTTTCACTTATTAGTAGTGTAAGTTCTTCGTCACATAAGAGAATTAATTCTGCAATTATCAATGGCCTAGCTCAAAAATAAAAAAACTGACCTCCCACAAGAGCGCATCGTCTTTTTTTTTTACCTCTGCTCATTCGTGAGATTTACGTACATCTGCGATTTTTATAAACACTTCGTAAAACAATAAAGCTCCAGCAAAATTCACGGTCAACAGGGTCAATGTCACCCATAAGTAATTCGACAACGGGAAAAGCTTCTATGTATCCACTCGCGTTGATCACTGAATTAACTAATTATAAGCCAATTTGTACGTATTGTTAATACAAATTATAACTGCTGCTCGTAAAATTGTAGCAATTTGCATCAGTAAAACAAAGTATTTTCCTTACTAATTTTTTGACACGTTGTTAGCTAAATGTCCTGATTTTAAGAAAACTTACATTTCACCAAAAGCTGACGAACAGATGAGGAAAGTATAGATGACCATAGCTTATACAACAATGAGGTATTTTTCAACGTACATGACTTTAAATTCAGCGTTACAGAAAAAATGGAAAACTGAAAGCGTAATGGATTTTAGCAATTTCATAATAGCGAGTTTATAGGTCGGTTAATAACTTGTATCTTGTGTTGTTTTGTAAAAATTGGAATAGTGGCAAATATAAATACATACAACAATTAAAGTCATTCGATACTGTGGAAAATTAATAACTCAACTTAGGACCGGTCTTTCTACTCTTGATAAACTAACTGACAGATAACTCCAAGGAAGCAATAATTCATAAAAATCAAACAACGATTAATAAAAATCAAGTTATTCACCGGATAACTTTAACTGGAAGATGGAAAGACCGGCCCTTAGGGTGCTGGAGTTCTATCAACCCTCTCCCATGCTGCGCGATTGCCATTTGCCACTCCATCTTGATGGAAAAATCCTTCTCGTATACTTGGGCCACCCAACCGACGGAGTGATCAAGCGTTACCCTCGTGGCAAGGACACGGAAAGACGTATTTACACCAAACAGAAACAAAACCGTGTACGCAGTAATTATTTCGCTGGCCAGAGTTGGCTCGCGGGGTGGAGATTGCCCACCGTTAGTCTAGTGTAAAGCGGGTTCACAAAAACGATAATCACGTGTACATCACGCAGTTTTATTGCTCCGTGCGCTGGGTGGCCGGGGTATAGTCATCTCCTTGCAAAGAATGGCCCTAGGATTTCTTGGTGATGTTTCATAATTAAAGGGTCCAATGCAAGAACAGGCTGTCTCCATTTTTTGTAAAAATTGACTTAAGCGGAGAACACATATAGGCGACCTCGGCCACGATCACGATAGCGATAGCGATGGCGATCAAAATTACAATGTATCGCCAAGTCGCAACAGTACGTGCGAACTCATTTCTTTACTAGGGAACGTTTGATCGCCATCGCTATCGCTATCATGATCGTGGTCGCGATCGCCTATATGTGTCCAAGGCTTTATGCGTACAGGCAAGTCCATAACTTGATGCTTCATCGTCCATGTAAGAATTAGGTACTTTTGAATTTTGTACTTTCTATTTTATTTTGTACTTTCTATTAGGATCTTGGAAACTGTTGATACGAGGGTCAAGCTGAATTTATTGAGAATAAGAAAATCTCGTAGGCCGTGAAAAACAAAACCTACAGTGTTATTTAGAGCAACTCTTTCATCTGTCATTTGAAGTTTAGTTGTTGAAGTTACGTTCGTTATAATTCAAGTTACTCATTTTTTAAAGTGACATTACGAGTGACAAAAATTGAATTAACCAGAGAGCATTTTCGAATCATGATATTACCGATGGTATAAATAAGGAATTTGAACACGAAAGGAATTCTGTTCAGCACCAAAAAGGAGCAGGGCGTCCTCCTACAGCTGTTATCGACAAAAACATTGCTGCTGTCAAAAAAAATAATTGAAGAGGACAATAGAGCTACCTATGCGGTGATGGAACATCAACTCAAGATTGGATCCTCAGCTGTTGGAACAATCACACACGATCACCTGCATTTAAAAAAAATGGTTAGTCGTTTTGTGCCGCATCACCTTTCTGACTTCCAAAAAGCAGAGCGTGTGAGAATTTGCCATGAAACTTTAAATTTCTTAAGTAATGGCGGACACCAAATTTTTCCAAAATAGTGACAGGTGACGAAACTTGTATTCCCTTTTTCGACGCCAAGAGAGTCGTGTATGGATTCAGGAAGATGAGGAAACTCCAACAATAACCAAGAAGCAGAGAGCTACGAAAAAGTTGTGTATGCGGTATGCATTCTTCAGAAATAATTAAGCTAGATGGACAAAAGACAGTTACAACTAAATGGTACACTGAAAAATGTTTGCCTGAAGTGTTCAGCAGAGTTCCAGACAAGGGAATTATAATGCATCGTCCCATGCGGCAGCTTTAACTCTCCAGTTTTTGGCAGAAGAAAATATAAAAGTAATAGAACATCCGCCGTAGTTACCTGATTTAGCAATGCGCGACTTTTCGCTATTATTTGGGCTTAAAAGGAATTTGCGGGATAGAAGGTTTTTCGTCTGGGTTTTGAAGGTATTCCGAAAGAAGATTGGTTGGGAGCTTTTAAACAGTGGAAAGAAAGTATGGTCAAGTGTATCATTGCTGAAGGGAATTACTTCGAGCTTATTTAAAATAAAATCCTAGAAGATATTAACCGTGTTTTTTATTCTCAATAAATTCAGCTTGACCCTCGTATTTTCCTTTTTAGGAATAATGAGGGGATAATTTCTCATTAATTATTTGTTTGGAAAACTTAAGTCACATCAAATTTTTCCAACGTTTTTCCCATGCTCTGTGATGTCTGTCCTTTCACAATTTTTTCTTTGTTGGACTATTTAAGAATCATCCTGTATATGGATTGTTAGACGTTTATTGTTAGGTAAAAGTGTAATGTATTTAGAATTTAAAAATAGAAGTTTCGACTGCAATGCATCGGGTTTTATCAGCGTTATGATCGTATTGGTATGCTGAGCCTTCTTGAGATTATGTAAACAATAAACACTTTCGGGCACCACAGGTTCGCTTGGGATATAGGGACAGTCGAGTTTATGATACGCAATCGATAGGCGCATTAATAAGAGTTTGCGGTGTTAATACGATAGAAAGGTGCGGAATGTAATTAATTAAAGTTGGCCAACTTGCAACTTATAACTCGCGCTTGCAACTCGCAACTCGCGTTAATTGTATATCCGCGAGTATTATATACGTGGCGTATGCACAGGGGTGTGTTCAGAAAGTATTGTGCACTACGCCCAGAGAACCAAGAACGCAGTATTCTAGAGATAAGTTATAAATTGTAGTTAATGCATGCTATGTAGAGAATTAGCTTGAAGTATTTCCCGCATGGTACGAATGAGCGATTTCCCTGAGTTAGGCTCGGCATAAAGCGTGGCAAGTGCTACATCACTTGACCGCTGACTAGGAAGTTGGCTGGGTGGCCATGCTGACGTAGAGTTTGTGACGTCAGTTTGCTGGACATATTGTTTGTTCGTTAAGCAGTGTGGTGGTGGCCATCCCTGGAGGGAAATCGTACTAACAGGGTAAAAGCGCAGCCGAGGGTGAACGACGTTACTGTTCACGGTCCCATGAGTGACCCCTTAGGGCCCCTATGTAGAGGATACTAAGCCCCCCTAAGGTTATTATGTAATTGTCACCACCCCTACGTGCCGGGTGTGAAGGGGCGTCCATGGTAAGGGACGTCGCGTCGGTCACCTGTGAGATGCGGGTTGACGGGCGTCACCTGTGAGATGCGGGTGACGCCGGAATCAGTCACCTTGGCGGAAGAGTGGATTGGTGGTAGAGAATCCACGGGTCGGATATGACAAAGACGTAGGGTCGAGTATGTTTGCATGTCATTGAGGTATCTGTGTTGTATGTGGCGTGTGTTTCTGGAAATAACATTTCAGAGCAAATAGTTTATGAAAGAGCAACAGATATGATAATAAAGGCCCAAGGTTGGACATCATCAGGAGCGATGATAGAGGCACTAGATTGAGTTGTGAATTGACCAAGGGGTTGAGACCGTTGGGGCCAGGGGACTGGGGTCCCCGGTGAGTAAATAACTGTTGTCTCTTACAAATGATTGTAAACACATGTTATTGTTGCATGAACGCACCATGTCAATGGGAGGTGATGGTAGCGAACGGTGCCCGGTAGCCAAAGGAAATGGTGAGCGTTTTGATTACTTACATTTATGTATACGCGTTACCACATTTTAACGATACTATAAAAAAAAAAAATATGTTGGTAATTTCGGCCGGCCTTACAAGTCAGGTGTGGGGTACAATCTGAATTCTCCCGATAGAATTGTGTAAACAATGTAAACATCTTTGCTCACTGGTTAACTAATATAAACAGTTATGTAGTGGCTACTGGGACCGCCTAAATTTGAAATGAAATTTAAGGATAAAAGCAAATACTCCTTATTCAGAAATAATGTTTGGCTACGACATAATAATAATTGTATCGAGTGATTTTTCTGAGTTTGGCATCTGGTCAGCTGTGACTTTGTAGCGCGCGAGCAATTTCGCAGCATTCCGGGTGTGGGGCTCGGGGGGTTGCTCGGTATAAAACAGATGTTGAAAATATAAATGGGGTTGTTGAAAGTGGTGTGAATTCGGCAAAAATAAATACTAATGGTAGTAGTATGTATGACGCGGAGTAGTATGACGTTTTTGTAGAATGTTCGATAGTGAATTTCACAATGTAGGTAGAATGGTAGTACAATTGATTTTCGCAGCACTCTACTATACAGGGTGACTGAAATATTAGGTTAAAAGTGATCACAGGACGTTGTGATCTAAACTTTTCATAAAAATTTAATGATAAAAGAGTATCCTCTGTTGCCCGAAACAATGTTTAATTTGGCGAAATTATAATTAATTACTTATGAAAGGTGGTATAGAGTTGGTATAAATAAATATTAACAGAGTGGTATGATATTCTTGTAGACTGTGAAATAAAGAATTTGACAATATACAGTAGCAGTAAAATAGACTCTCGCAGCACTCTACTATACAGGGTGACTGAAATATTACTAGATAGGATAGAGCGAGAATATGTATGGTATACTTCTTTCTTAAATAAATAAGAGGATCAATATTTAAAAAAAAAAAACTTTAGAAATTAAACCTAATTTAAAAACGTCCCTAACGTAAAATTAGTTACAATATCTGGTTTTCTAACAATTCTTCCTAGCTTAAAACAAACAAACAAAAACATTAGTAATGCTAATTGATTTCAAATTTGGTACAATCGAAAAATAAACCTTAATCTTAAAATAAATTTTCAAGCAACAAAATTATTTTGTAGACTTGTTAACTAAGAAATAATGATAAAATTTATTATTATTGAAATAGAATGGAATAATATTGCAGAACAATGTATACGCTAGAAAAGAAGTGGAAGCATTCGTTATGGACAAATTGTAACCAATAACCAATAAACAATTATTAGTGGGATGTGTCTTTACGGAGTCAAATGTGATGACAAGTGTTATGATAAATTCTAATACGTCACGATTGATATATTAAAAAAAAAATAATAATAATGCAATGCCCTTTTGGAAATAGATAACCGAGATCTCAAACTGAAGTCAAAAGAAAATACATTAATACATCCTAATTAGGTGGGTAACGTGTCGGTTAAAGCCAATGAATTTTTAGAAGGGGATTGGTGATTGGAAGGTGAATTACGACCGAAGGAAAGTCAAGGCCATTTCTTTTGAAGCATCAGCATAAACTTAAAATTGGAAGTAAAATTTGAAAATTAACTGCCTGATCATAACCTGTTTATTGTTGAGAAAATAACGTCGCTGCAGGAAGATCAAATCATCTTCAGGAGCCTCCAGAAGTCTGAGTCTCACAACTCATATGAATATCAATTTGATAGTGAACTGCCATTAGAAAATATCTTAACTGAACCTTTAGCACCTAATGGTAAACAGTGTTGAGGTTGTGTGGTATACAGTGTGTGTTATATATTGTGCACGATCTACTTTGAAAGAATGTTGTACCTGTTCAATTTATTCTACAATAAAAAAAGAAAATATATTGTATGTACTGTACATACATATACATTTTAAATCAAGTGTTTAATTGGGGATGCAGTCAGAAAAGGTTAAATAAAATTTCTTTAATTTATGACGAGCTTCCGGGAATAGTTATTTCCTACATCCGGACGAAATAGTTAAGTTAAATGAAGGACGCAAGCATGTTTAACAAATGGAGGAAGATGTATTCAGTAAATTTGTCAAATGTAAAAAAAAATAAAAATAGTGTAAATGGGACGTAACACAGCTTGTTTTATAAAACATATTAAAATAAATATTTGTTTAAAGTAAACTAGTGATGATTTAACATTGATGGCTTAGATTAACATCAGAATTGAGAAACAACACTTGTATCGGCGAGGTGAACAATTAGCGGGAAATTTTGATTTACAAATCAGTATATGTTTAAGATATATGATTAAAAAAAAAAAAGGTATAGTGTATATGTATCTCAGATCCAAAAATAAAGTGTATTACCCAACACTGATGGTGAGGATTGATTAGTAACATTTTCTAGAATTTTCAAAAATGTTTCACCCTTTCCTTGGATGAGTTGGAAGTGGCTAAATCAATAGAAATGGGCAAACAATTTTTAGATAGTGAACCAATCACTTACAGACCTTACAGGATGTCATTAAGTCAAAGACAAAAACTGTCAGAACTATAACAGATGCCTAAACAAAAAAAAAAAATAATAATAATAAATTCAATCATCAAAATCTCCATACTCATCGTAGATTTTATACATCCATAAGAAGAACGGTAAAATACGAATGTACACTGACGACAAGGAAATTAATGTATTCGTGAAAGATCTTTACCTGCTACCATGTAATGATGACCAAATAGACAGGTGACATGGATGTCGATAATTTATAAGACCAGACTTCGTTTCTGGACATTATCAAATATCAATTGTTAAAGGTAAGAAACACATTGCAACGTTCGTCACTCTGGATGGGGTGCAATCCAGTAAGACCCTTTTTGGGATTGACTTTACCGTCGACAGTTTATTAAAAACTTAGCTAGTTTACTTTTCTCCCTGAATCGAAAAGATCGACCATGGTAATAGAAGAAAACATTCGGGTCAATCTTTTAGGAATAAAATTCAAGGAAGGAACAAATTTATTGTAATGCTTCGAAAACCGCGTGCACTAAGAAAGTCTTGGTTCGCAAAATGGTAAATAGTACTGCAAGAGTATGATTCCCAGATAGAATGCCGACCTGGAAGAAACATTAATCATGTTGATGCACTCATTAGGAACCTATCTACTGATGATAATGGTAGACTTCGTACAACAGAAAGACTCCGCGTGGAACTAGTAGAAGATTTCGCAAAAAAAAAAATAACTGAGTCATATGCGTAGCTACGTGAAAAAAAAATATGTGATGTTATATACCATGGCTATGTATGCGAAATCAGTTTGAATCTGAAACTAAAATGGGGAAAGATATCTCCAATTCTATTTTATGCTCTGCACATCGACCACCAAAGGATCCACGTTTACTTCAAAACACACTTTACTAGCGATATCTGAAGATGAGGTGTGGAACAAAAGATGAGAGAAGTGGTATATGCCATTAATAAATCTACAAACAGATCGCCTAAGAAACTGTTCTTGAAATACAAACTCAAATTCCCAATGACAACGAAACTTTATGAGTGGAAATTCAAGACTTGCCTGAAGTTCAGCAAGAAACTGAAGTTATACGACAGCACCGCGTTTCCATGTGGAACAATAAAAACAAAAGGATGGTAGAAGCCGTAATTCGATGCCCAAGTATAGTGAGCTCATGATAGAAAAAGGATTTCATTGATTCTACCAAACCACCGATGTTAGGTAGTAGGTATGCCTGCCTCAGAACGCAATAGAAGAAAATCATACAACCACGTTGTGACTGTGGACAACAAGAAACTTTGGATACCATAGGAGGTATATCAGATTTAACAAAAAGTAAAAAGTGGAGAAGATGGTATACCATGTCCATAAACAAACACCGCGTGGACGCGGAGCCTTCAGGTTGGCCGAATGTTAGACGTTTATTGTTAGGTAAAAGTGTAATGTATTTAGAATTTAAAAATAGAAGTTTCGACTGCAATGCATCGGGTTTTATCAGCGTTATGATCGTATTGGTATGCTGAGCCTTCTTGAGATTATGTAAACAATAAACACTTTCGGGCACCACAGGTTCGCTTGGGATATAGGGACAGTCGAGTTTATGATACGCAATCGATAGGCGCATTAATAAGAGTTTGCGGTGTTAATACGATAGAAAGGTGCGGAATGTAATTAATTAAAGTTGGCCAACTTGCAACTTATAACTCGCGCTTGCAACTCGCAACTCGCGTTAATTGTATATCCGCGAGTATTATATACGTGGCGTGCGTATACAGGGTGTGTTCAGAAAGTATTGTGCACTACGCCCAGAGAACCAGGAATGCAGTATTCTAGAGATAAGTTATAAATTGTAGTTAATGCATGATATGTAGAGAATTAGCTTGAAGTATTTCTTGCATGGTACGAATGAGCGATTTCCCTGGGTTAGGCTCGGCAAAGCGTGGCAAGTGCTACATCACTTGACCGCTGACTAGGAAGTTGGCTGGTGGCATATGCTGACGTAGAGTTTGTGACGTCAGTTTGCTGGACATATTGTTTGTTCGTTAAGCAGTGTGGTGGTGGCCATCCCTGGAGGGAAATCGTACTAACAGGGTAAAAGCGCAGCCGAGGGTGAACGACGTTACTGTTCACGGTCCCATGAGTGACCCCTTAGGGCCCCTATGTAGAGGATACTAAGCCCCCCTAAGGTTATTATGTAATTGTCACCACCCCTACGTGCCGGGTGTGAAGGGGCGTCCATGGTAAGGACGTCGCGTCGGTCACCTGTGAGATGCGGGTTGACGGGCGTCACCTGTGAGATGCGGGTGACGCCGGAATAAGTCACCTTGGCGGAAGAGTGGATTGGTGGTAGAGAATCCACGGGTCGGATATGACAAAGACGTAGGGTCGAGTATGTTTGCATGTCATTGAGGCTATCTGTGTTGTATGTGGCGTGTGTTTCTGGAAATAACATTTCAGAGCAATAGTTTATGAAAGAGCAACAGATATGATAATAAAGGCCCAAGGTTGGACATCATCAGGAGCGATGATAGAGGCACTAGATTGAGTTGTGAATTGACCAAGGGGTTGAGACCGTTGGGGCCAGGGGACTGGGGTCCCCGGTGAGTAAATAACTGTTGTCTCTTACAAATGATTGTAAACACATGTTATTGTTGCATGAACGCACCATGTCAATGGGAGGTGATGGTAGCGAACGGTGCCCGGTAGCCAAAGGAAATGGTGAGCGTTTTGATTACTTACATTTATGTATACGCGTTACCACATTTTAACGATACTATAAAAAAAAAAAATATGTTGGTAATTTCGGCCGGCCTTACAGGATTAAACAAAAATATGAAATTTGTTATAATGATAGTCGCTTCGACATTACATTTCTGGAGTATTTTATCACGTCAAAATTAACGCGTTTCTTTATGAACACCCTTCGTATATACGAAATTGCTTGTTTGTTTTCCTCGTCGGTAAAATTTTTGGTTTCATCACGACGGTGTAGGTTCGTGCTTTCGAGTTCGTCGTTATTTTATTTAATTTTTTTTTGTCGGGGAGCTCGGATCCAGTGTGGAATAGTCCGCTGTGTGGGCAGCGTGGCCGGCGCTCTGTAGCGCGGTCGCTTTCCAACCCTACCGTGATCAATATCGCGTCAGGAATATGCCCTCTGTTACGGAATATTCAGTCCTACCAAACCGTCATATGAGCATACCAATATATGTGAACGTTACGCGCGCGAGGCCGATTCGAAAGGAGGAAAAAATGTGCGCGATAAGGCGGGAGCGTTCCGGACGAACGTGTCTCGAAAAAACTCCAGGCAGGTCAACAACGTATGTGGCAATGCAGCGCGGGCTTATATTATTATCACTTCTACGTATCATGTGCGGTATTCGCTGATAATAATACGTCGTGTGTTTTATCTCCACTGCCATTAATAACTTGGAACTTTCTAGTTTCCGCGGCGGCTCGAATAAACTGCGCGATTTCAATTGTCTTCATCGCCATCAGCATTGTAACACGGACGAAATCTGGGTAAAGAAGACGTAAGTAGTTCTAGGAGAGCAAGTTCATACATGTAATGCCCTCTCACTTCTCAAACAACGCGCGCCGTGGCTCGTGCGTAGACAATTCACGTGGAGACTATGTTAGTTCGTCGCTTCCATATCGAACTGACGCACTTGCGTTCGCGTGCACTTGGTGTTCTGTGATCTCAGTGCTGCGCCCCTATTTTCAACATCTATGCCAGTAAGGACCTACCAGCGCCCCAGCACGAATTGCAACGGTTCAGGACATCTGGTGGGAGCGCCGGGCTCCCACCCGCTACGCATGGGACCACATCCCATGTGTCCCATGGTACCTCACATGCATTCCGATCCGTTCTATTGTTCACCGTTCGGCAATTCTTATTATAGGTGAGATTTACATCAAAACAAGACGACGAACTTCAACCTTGGACACATTTAAATCAGTAGTTCCCCGAAACTCTCTTTGAATAGTATCGGTAGCATTGGGTCTTTTATTATACCGTACGCGTCTCCGTCTTATGGTAACGTATGCAAAATTAGTAAAATTAGACCTACGAGACTGATTGTTGGACAATCTTAACGAAGTGGCCATAGGCAACGGACGCACACTGTATACGTTACCGTTATATACTATTGCTCCCCATTCGGCAACTCTTATTAATTTACATACAACAAGACGATCTTGTCCACGCAAGTATTTATAGAGAAGTTTGCCGAAACTTTCTTTGAATATGTAACGGGTGTCTAATTTCAGGCCGTCAGACAACATGTCTTTTATTATACCCCATGCGCTCCCGTCCTATCGTAAGGTATTCTTCGTATTAGTGTTACTAGACCTGCGAGACTGTTCCTCGTGACAGCCAAACTTTAGGGCCCTTTACACGGTCGATATTATTGTGTCAATAAGTTGCGCCAATATCCTAGGATGTCAAATGTAACGCACTTGCCCTCACACGGTCACTATTATTGTACAATAGCGAATTATTACACAATAATACCGATTGTGTAAGAGACCCTTTAACGACGTTACTGTAGGCGACGGACGGATGCGGTATATTACGCTTTATTGATAACAAGTAGTTAATAGAGATAAAATATACAAAATGATAATACTAAGTGATTAATAAAAAAAAGTTTCCAAGTTCAGCTTCAGAGTTGGCAAATTTAATGACAGAGCAAACTATGGACAGTTTGACATTGACAGGTTATTTGAGTATTTCCTGAAAGGACATGCAAATTCTTAGCGTTTTCGATTCAGTGTACTCTTGGAGTATCTCCGTCTTCTTTTATTATACAGCGTAATTCAAAAGGATCGCACCATCGCTTTGGTGTAAATACAGACCATTAACAGGAAGTTTAGTAAATTAAATTTGATAGCGCCATCTATGAAAACTTCCACAAATTATCATTTTTTGTGAAAGTGCGCTTATAATTATACAAAGTGGTCAAGAATAACTCTTTGAGTTGACAATACAATTAAGAGCGTTTATTCGTTCTACTATTTGCAACACTGCAACCGGATATATGTTCTGTTGGTTTATTTGACCATAACCTGAACAGCGACCAGATTGTAGGTTATGTGAATAGAAGGGTTGCGTTCATAAAATATACCTTCGAGTGCACCTTGGGCGTGTAATCGTATCTCTCTTAATCATGATTATTTGCTTATTTTGCGTCTCGCTTATCTGTTTCAAGAAGTCTTGTGTTTATATTATTACCATAACAACGGGCGCACTTTTTACGCCGCACTTTTAAGTAGGGTGTAGAAAACGTGTTTGTTGCTATGGAAACCACGCCTGATTTAGTTTTTTTGTGATTCATAGAAGAGAAACAAAATACATAAATTCATTTATACGAGAGAGACTGCAATATTAGCCAACAGTAACTCTAGAGTGTCTTTTATGAACACGTTTTGATTTGAATTTGAAATGTCAAATGACGCTTGTAAAGTGAAGGTGTCAAGTCGTCAACAACTGAAAACGATTTAAAAATAGAACTCAGCACTGCCAACTCAAACAGTGATTCTTGACCACTTTGTAGATTCGGAAATTTGTGTACTGGACATAGCAAGTTTGCTTTGATTCGGTTCGCGGAAAACCAATTGCAACGGCCCGGCTGGGCGGGCCACGGCGAGCGGTCGCCGTCATCGAAAACAAGTGGGCGTGATTAGTCAAATTTCTCTCTTTATTTTTCTAATGCGTTCCCTGTCGCACGCCTTATAACAGGATGTCCAGTTTAACATTAACCGAATCTGTATGTTGTTAAAACGAGATGAGAATATTTTGAGAGCGCTCTGGAACAGTGAATCGAAAAAGCTACATATTAATAAAATACTTACGCTGGATTTCACAAACGTCACTTAACTTTAATCATCGATTAAGAATAATCATTTCTATACCTTCAACACACGTAACCATGGCAACGTTTACTTTTAACGGATGACTAAATTTAAGTACCGTTTGTGAAATCCGCCATTTTTCGCTTAGGCATTGTGATATCAGTGTTGCCAACTTTGAAGCTAAACGCCATGAAACAAGTAAGTTTTGAGACTACCTTGTAATTTATGTCGACTCGCTAGATCATGCTAATATGAAACAGTGAGCAATATAAAAATGAATTAGGCGTTGGAATTTGAATGCATGTCTTGTATAACGTCATAATAATACTAACTGTCAATCAACTGTGACATAAGTAACACGCCGGAAATATTGTTTGACGTTAGTCAGTTGTTGCTAGAGTTCAAAAGCAGTAGTCATTTTACGCACCTGTTTTTCTTGCCTTAGATATATTAATTTAAATTAAGTTAAGTTCAAATAGAAACGTCAAAAGTGACTGAAGGAACGTTCGATGAACTAAATGCGCACATGCGAGTTTGGTTGCATCACCAATTCATTTTTCATTTGATCACTTCTTATCTGGAATGCCGATTCTCGATTAATTTGTTTCCAAAAAATAAAAATTTCAAGAAACGATTGAACTACACTAGTGGCAGTGGCGCCGGTATAAGGGTTGCTGGAATTACAAAACAATTAACCAGACTATACCCAAAATTTCAGTAAGACATGTCACATTTCACGAAATTGAAGGAGTAAATGGCAGCTACTTTTAGCGACTGCACAGCTGATAACAGAAGCTGAAATGAAGTACTAAATATATCACTTATTATTTTATGTGGTTCTAAATAAAATTCACAGATGACGCTGGGAATTTAAATTAATTTTTAAGATTATGAGAACTTACCAAAATTAATAACGTGGTATCAGTATCATCGGTTTACCGACCGTACCACAAATAGCACATTTATACCACAGTTGGCAACACTGCTTTTAACTGGCCTGTGCAAGCATGCGGCTTCAGTATGGCTCAGCGCTACTTTCTTAACAAAAAAAAATTGACAGTTCTTATCACATGTGAATGACTGAATGGTAACTGATTTTTTCAGTTTCATTTTTTTTTATATGTGAATACATGTACCTACTTTCTTTTTAAAATACTTTTAGTAATGCCATTGCCAAGGGGATCGTTAAAAAAACTTGGGTACAGTCGCGAGCAAAAAGATTGGTCGTCAGTATCATTCTTTGACATAGTATCAAGAATTTTTATTGTGAAATGTTTGTGATTGCCAGAAGCTTTCAACAACGTTTGTTCTGTTCATTGAATTGATTCATATCTAATACACCCGACAAGAAGATATCTTTAATTTGGGACGGTTCCATTAAATTTTTGAATGACATTGACGACCAATATTTTTTGCTCGCAACGGTACATAAGTACATATTACGAAATGGTATAAGTATACAGAACGTGTTACGACCTTATGGTCAGACACCTCAACTTCGTGAACTTTCGCCGCCGCCTCACTTATATCACGTTAATTTTGATCTGAGTCTTTTAGGCCCAATTTTACAATCATGGAATAAGCTCTATTCGCCAAATATCCTTTAACATTCTTCCATACTTACGTCATGTTATTTCGAGGATAGTGTTATACTCAATTTATCCAACGATTGTAAAATGCGGTACATTTCTCTCCCCCCGGTGCAAACGAACATTAACATTGTGACTTTAGGCACGCGACGCTTATTGTATATCGTTTTAGAGTTATTGCAGTAATCAAGTTTTAAAGTTTTCTTGTAAGTGGTCGATGTACGAAAAGGTTGAGGAATCTCTGAACTACACAGGTATCAAATTCTGCAAATAAAACCAAATGAAACGCTGTTGCATTTGTTTCAACAAGCGCAAAGAATTTAAGACATGGAACAATCTCTAAGGATTTTCCGCCATGACAACGCGTCTTCACATTCCACTCCTCTCTTATTTTCTCAGTATCTGATGGACCATACGCTGTATTCTCCAGATTTAGCCCCCAACGGCTATTCCTTAAACTAAAAAAGAACACCTTTTTCAGGACATGGGAGATATCAAAGAGAACGTCCCCCTCACTTCGGGGGACTTTAAGAGCGCCTAATGGCGAAGTGGCTACATTAAAAAATACTGATAGTTCCATTTTTGTACGCGACAAACAATTTTATTAGCAAGTCTCGAAACTTAATTGTTTCACCTTGTTTTCTTATCCTGCTCTGAATCATTTTTCGTCGCAGGTTAATTACAAAGCCCCAAGATACAATTGCCCATTTTTTTCTTGGAACCAGCATGAATAACAAGTTACTTATCTTTATTAAAGAATTTATTATGATCTTGTGTATCAAATTTTATGTTTAGTAAAGTCACCACCATCTAAGTATTAATTGATGTTTTCTTAATCATAAAACAATCTGCATTTTATTGCAGATGATATGACGTTGTCAAAATAATTGATTTTATAGTTTCGTTGAGAGGCAACGACAGTTAAACAACTGATTTCACAGAAAATTTGGCAACCGTGAACCACGAATTCTTTTAGACACCCAGTATACTGCAATCTAAATGCTTTTGACTGCAAGTAGATCCTGAGAGTATTCATGTATAGATTTATCATTAAATATTATTACAATTATAAATTCGTGACAGTTTTCTTTTCCAGTCTTTTGACTGATTTTAAAAGTTCCATACGTCGAGCTTCTATGTATTTTACTCTTTCAATTTTCACAAGAAATCGACGAAGACCTCTCTCATTCGATCGAAAATAAAATATCCTTTGTGTTTTGTTGTATTTCGTGCCGTTGTGACACACATTCATCGGAATTGTAAATTAACGACGGTATACCATAATCAATATGTCGAATACGAAAATAGCCGGAGCGTTTTTTACGTGCACAAACGACCTAACGATTTTATTACTTATACACACTGCGACTTATTGATGATATTAACGCAGTGTCCCCAATTTATGACACCTTAAATATTTGATTACGGATTCATGTAGGGCGTGCGTGTGTGCGGGGGTTTCGTTGCGATGCGATGGTGAAGGAGGAGGAGGGTAATTACGCACGAAGGTGGTTTTTATGTTGACCCATTTTTTAAATCCGTAAACACTTGTGCTGTTTATTTCAACCTCATACATTTTCTTCTAAATGCAACAATATCAAGGCTTTTCATTGTTAAACTTAATGTTATTGATTGTGAGTAGGGGATACACCACATCACTAAAGTCTCTGAACAAACACGTGATGTACTGGATTTTTTCCCTTCTTTTCTATCATTAGCTAACCATACACGAGCATTCATTCCCACCGGAAAGTGCAATCGTGAAGGAAAGAACGTATGAGATGACTAGCCAACATTCTTTACTTCCTTCGGGAATCATGTTAGGGATGTTCCGACGTTCCTGACCGACACGATGAATACTTAGTTTCTTGTAGACTTTGTTTGTACTTCCGCTATTTCCAAAACTCAGTTTGTGCTAGTGGGTTAGAGCAGGATTTGTTTCGTTTCAATTTCTTGAAGGGAAAGATTGTCGAAAGAAAGAATGGCATGAATGAACGCTGGTGTATGGCTGGCTATTGCGATGAACTATTTGAGCAACTCTGGAGGTTAGAAAAAGATTGTTTGTTTGTTTAAATCTGGCGTGGAAGTTGACCATCAAAATTTATTTGTGCACCATCATCAAAATGACAGTTGTTAATTGTCAATAGTGCATCGGGAAATTGTTAACGGAATTTTTCAAAACTAGTTGAATTAGATAATGTCACTCACCATCATCTTGATGGCCGTTATGAAAATATAAAACACTATCAACTTGTTCATAAGAAAATATTGTCAAATTTTCTGATGTTGGTATATACCTGTTACATGAATGTTAGGAAAATTCAAACATTTCTGTTCTACGTTTAGGGATAAAAGCAGGTTTCCAACAGAAATCCTAGAATTTTGACACTTTCAGGTATTATATAAAAAATACAGGGTCCGGCAGTCAAACCTGACGGTTTTAGTTTGAGTGTCACCCAAGGTAAGAGCAAGAAATTGGGAAGAAAACTGTATAATTCGATTCCACAAGTATGGAAGTTTTGTAGTTATGCAGCAGTGGGGCCATGAGCATCACGCTTTCGTCACAGAGACGTATTTAAAAAACGGCGATTCCGTTACGATCACGCAACGAAAGTTCCGCCAGCATTTCAATGTTCCTCCCCGCGGAAGGATTCCTACACGGAATTGTAATGGGTGCAAAATTTTCGCACTATGTCATCAGCTATGCCAAGGAGGAGGGGTGGGTCTGTTCAAACCGTCAGAATCCCGGAAAATATTGAAGTCATGCGTAATGCTACGGAATCGCTGTTTTTGAAATAACGTCTCTGTGATGAAAGCGCGATGTTCATGGCCTCACTGCTCCATAAATACGAAACTTCCACACTTCTAGAATCGAATTACACCGTTTTCTTCCCAATTTTTTGCTCCTACCTTGGGTGACACTCAAACTAAAACCGTCAGATTTGACTGCCGGACCCTGTACTATTTTATTCGAAAAAGAAAACCATTTTAATTTCAAATAAACACTTTGTCACCGCGAA
Source organism: Dorcus hopei (assembly GCA_033060865.1). Classification (NCBI taxonomy): domain Eukaryota; kingdom Metazoa; phylum Arthropoda; class Insecta; order Coleoptera; family Lucanidae; genus Dorcus; species Dorcus hopei. Next base: position 35,890,516 of record CM065423.1, read on the forward strand.
CTTGAAATGGCCAAAAACTGCTATTTATATTTTTGGGAACCGCTGGCTGATTAAAATAAAACTAGAAAACAAGTTGATGTAGAAACAATTGTCAAAGTTAAGATAATTTACCATTAAGGCCCGGTTTTTCAATCGCATGTTAACTTTAACCTTCAGTTTACTCCCATAAGAACACAATTGTCGCTATGGAAATAAACCGAAAGTTACAGTTTAACTTGATATTGAAAAACCGGGCCTAAGGCCCGGTTTCTCAACCACAAGTTAACTTTTAGTTTATTCCCATAGTATGAAAACAGTTACTGTTCCTATGCGTTGCAATGCAGGGTCAGTATTTTGAACACCTTTTGTAAATGTTGTGAATTTAGAGTTTATTATTTAATGATAAGACTGTATTTTGTAAAATAAGTTTTATTAATTAAAACGATTTCTATGTGCTACTTTTGCCATTAATTTTCGTTGGCTACATACTTTAAAATTAAAATAACAGCAAACTAACAACATTTGCATGAAATAAGTTTCCTGGGAGCGTGGAAACTATTATTTTATTTCTAATTCTTTCATATACATAATTTCAACGGTAGTCAATAAATGAAGAAGAAATTTAAACTGCTGTAACTTTTTTGTTATTGGGTTTTGGACAAAAGCGAATTAAGCGAATTATTACTTTGATTTCCATTAGCTACTCCTTCAGTCTCCATATGTTGAGACACACTGTATGTTGGTTTCACTCACGGTTATTTTCGCAAAAACCTTTTCTTCGACAATTCCTTAAAAATTTACAAATTTTGAACATATTGTCATGTTAATTTGCTTAATTAGGGCTAGGTATTTCAGTAACAGTTTAACATTAATCTTCAGATTATTCCCACAGTAACAATTATAAAAACAATTGCTCCCATGGAAATAAACTGAAGATTAATGTTAAACTGTTACTGAAATACTGGGCCTAAGTAAACAGAAAATAAGAAGAATAAGAAGAAAAAGGGGCTAAGGATAAGAAAAAGGGAGTAAGAAGTAGAAAGAGAAAAGAAGTTGGTTGGCAAGACTGCCGAAATGACAGATTATTTTTTAAATTATGTTGGTGTACCTACTCATATAAGTGAAGTATCACAACAAATTTGACGCTCAATGTTTTTAGCGAGGATTTAGAAATCATTGGACCTGAACATCACAATAACACCAGAAATAGCAACAGAACGAGAAGAGTCTCTCATATTGCAAATGTTAAAACGAATAAATAATCAAATTAAAGAAAGTAATATTATTAAATTAATAATGAAATTAAACGCCTGAATGGTCCAAGTGGTAAGGGACCGGCCTTGCAATCGCATGGTCGTCGGTTCGTACCGCACTCGGGATTTTTCTCGGGGGTGGTTGGTATCGACTTCAGGCACCCTTCAGTGTTGCGGATACCCTTCAGTGTTGCGACACTGCTTCCCCTTAAACGGCGAAGAGGTTGGAAGTAACAAAGCCATGGAACACTTTACACACACTCAAATACACTCCCGCTCCTAAGGTCCTGACAAGTCTTTAACTTAGGACTCCGTTGGACAACCACCACAGATAAGTCCCCAGTTTAATAGTTCCAATTGCAGGATCTGCCACCACACATTGCCGGAAAGTTATTTATTTAAAATCATAAATTGGCTGTTTTGAGGTGCTGTGGAAAAGTTTATGCACGACGCCGAGTACTGCACTGAATAAGTCCTTGGCGAACATGTGCGTTTGGCAACCACACGGTCAAACATGTACAGCCTCAATCAAAAGTAATGAAACTTTTGAAACCGAAACACTATAGTCAGAGTGCAACGATACCGAGTTAGAGAGAGCGCAACGTGTTGTGGGGTTCCGAAGGACTTCGGAAACATTCGTTCGCCATAAGAATTCATCTCACTCAGTATCTTCTCTCTCTGACTACAGCGTTTCGGTTTTGATTCATTACTTTTGATTGAGGTTGTACGTGCAAACATCAGCGCACGCACGGACTTTTTGTGTGTGCGTACATGTTCGAAGCATTTTTCGGGCCAACACACGCACGTTGATGTTCGGCAAACATGTACGCGCGTACATGTGTTAAGACATGTGGGATCGTGTATTCCCTGCTATAAGGACATCGTTAAATAACGACGATCGTTACGTAACATATTTAGACCAATCAAAGCGTAGAAATGCGTTGTATCTAACAATAGAAACTGATTAGTCTAAATATGTCACGTAACGATGTCGTTATGAGTTAAAAAAAGGGAGGTAAATTTTCCCTTTTTTCTGGTAATTTTAAGCCCCTCTAAAGATAAAGGATTTTTTTATAAAATCTTGATAAATTTAGATATTCCTGTTAAAAAGAAAAAATATTTAAAAATAAAAGGATAATAAATAAAATAATACTCGTAACTTAGTTATTGTTCTAAAGACACGAAGAGTAGCCCAAGAAATTAACAGGAGCATCTATCAGAGAAAATTAACACCAATATAGAAATCTGTTGGAGTAAAAGTCTTATTACATTTGTTAAATTCGATAACAATTTTCTTACAAAGTGAGAGAGATAAGCTACCACGGTGAATGCCTATTGGTTGAATTGGCCCTTCTCACTCACTTTGTTACAAATTTTATACCAAAAATATCATAGTGTAATACGGCTCTAAGACAGTGTTGCTAACCCAAAGAAATTTTTCATTTTTATATTTTTGGGATGGAACAGTAGAAGAGTAACTCGAAAACTCTTATGCAATCTCACTGGTCTTAATTAGGCAATATGACCGTTTTGTGTATGATGGCCAAACTGGTTGCTATTTGTCATTTCTCACACAACTTTAGGTTAAAAATTCGCCACGCGATGTCGCTCCCTAAACTTATCTTAGAGCCGTTGTAGTTTTTATTTTAATACACGTACGAGAATTCTTAGGAAAATTATAACGAAAATTATGCCGAAAATTTTCGAAAGACTTCTTGTATAGAATCTTTGACGTGTAAAACAGTATTTTTACTCCGAAATTTATTACGAAAATTTTCGCAATAAAACAACAACAACCCAAAATGCCAGCAAGTAAAATCAACTAAGTATTTTAATTCATGTTTTGCTTGGTATTACAACAACCTTACAAAAATCGAGCCGTATGACCAGAAATATTGTGAAAATTTGTGTTAAAATTTCTTGCGATATAAATTGACACGTCACAGATTCTTTGCGAGAATTCTTTCGAAAATTTTCGTTATAATTTTCGTAAGAATTCTCGTACGTGTAAAACAGCTCTAAATATATGCTCAATGATAATTATGGACAATGCTATTGATATGTAGAGTGAAAATTGATGGACTGAAGCTGGTTAAAGCCAAAATATAGATATCTAGAATCGTCAATATTTCCATCAGTATTTAGTTTAAGACAGCATGCCACGGAGAACTCAGACTCCCAGTCCAACGCAAAAGAACTACAAAATGAGTTGGAAGATTACTTCAGGATAAATAAATACGGAGATTTTTATCTTCATAGGAATGATTTAGTGAATGAAATTTAGTAGTCAAGTTTCTAAGTCTCGATTTTTTCACCTCCAGTTAACTCTATCTGGCGATTAATTCCCATAGTAACGATTGTAATCACAATTATTACCATGGGAATAAACCGTCAGATAAAGTTAACAGGAGGTGAAGAAACCGGGCCTGAGTCAAGTATGCATTGTTGTCAATTCCAACTTCGCATTGACAAAAATCTAGAGTTTATGAAACCAGGGATCTATTCCACCAACAACTTTGCAACCTTGCACTTTTCATTTTGTAGTTACAGTGAAACCTCTCCATACGGACAGCTCTCATAAGCGGACATCTCTCATGACCGGACAATTTTTTTGGAACCAAAATTAAATTTTATCTCGTTTAAAACTTTCTTATAAGCGGACAGCTCCCATAAGCGGACTGAAAAGTTGGAACCGTCGGTGTCCACTTATGAGAGCTTTCATTGTATATGTACAGGCTCAATCAAAAGTAATGAAACATTCAAAACCGAAACGCTGTAGTCAGAGAGAGAAGTTACTGAGTGAGATGAAGCCTTTTGGCGAACGAATGTTTCCGAAGTCCTTCGGAACCCCGCAACACGTTGCGCTCTCTCTGACTCGGCACTGTTGCACTCTGACTATAGCGTTTCGGTTTTGCGTTCCACACAAACATAAACCTAATTTGAAAAGTAAAAACAAAATGAAAGGTGCCAAGTGAAAAGACCAATAACCAATAACAAAATTTAAAAAGTGACAATGATTTGTTTACCAATTTTCTTGTATTTCTGGTAAAGTAAAGACTTCGCCTTCGCAGACGTTCATTGCAATCTAAAACGATTAGGAAATTGTTATATTTAAGTGAAGATAGTGACTACGAAACAAATAATCCGAGTACACGTAAAAAAATTATCGAAAACGCATTAATTTTTAAATAGAAAATAATTTTGATTATAAAAAGTCATAATTCTTAAGTGAACTGATAAAATTTTTTAATTTTTCTTTTTCTTCTTTAGATTTTCTTTTTTAGTTTAGTACATTTTGTATCTTACGTGATTTATAATAAATAAAATTAAAAAAAATACAAAGTGTTCTTAAGAGACTAAACTTTAGTTCGTCGTTGTCCTTCTCCGTCAGTTTTCTTCTTAGTTCATCCACGTTCTCGCCCACCTCCAAGTCTGTCCTTCTCTTACATTTTGACTTTTCTTTTAGTTAGTGTCACTATTTCTAAGGCTGATGTTGAAGGCTCAACTAGAGACTCAATTATATAATTTTGTGATGTTGAGGTTTGCCCATTTCTGGTAATCCTAAACCATCGAGCAGAGGAGATTTTTTCCAGGATGTCAAAAGTTGTTAAATCCAGTTCGTCAATCTTTTTATCAATGCCACCCCCGATGCCAGTTTTTCGCACGTTATCCAGTTTAGATTACTTTTTCAAATATGACATAATAATGAATCTTATACGTATTACCATTGAGCATCTCTTCCACAGACTGAGCAGAGAATCTCTAGGGTAAGTCCAGTTTACTTCAAGGCGCACCATGCCAAGACTGTGCCTTTTGTGAAATCTTTGTCTAGGCACTTGTTTTGGCTTCGGCAGTAACTTTATTAAAATTAAAAATTTCCGAATAAAATCTAACGTTTGGATGTATGTAATTATATCCAAGACATTACTATTGTTATGTTATTATGGGCCAGTTGTACAAAGGAGGTTTAAACTGACGCTCAACTGAACCAGGTTCAAAGTGAACAAAATCGCATCAAATTTTATTTATGAATGCATTAATTGCCATATGTCATTAAGATCCTATGCGAATTTGTTTACTTTGAACCTGGTTCAGTTGAGCGTCAGTTTGTACAACTGGCCCATTGTCATTGAATTCTATGGTTACCGACTTTGCAAATTAATATACTTTTCATAAATTGAAAATTAATTCAATAATCTGCTAAAATGTTGGTAGAACCAAAATAAACCATGCTTTTCAGTTTTTCCAGAGGGAAAAGTGCAAAGTTTTATAAATTGTTGGTGGAATTTTTCCATCAGTATTTACAGATAATTTTTTTTACTTGTATACCGATCGTATAAATCTGAGTTAAGAAAATATACATACGACGAAATGACGTGACATGACAAAAGCCGCAAGGCTGTTTCACGAAAGTTAGAAGGAGCTAACTACATAAAAGTTCTTTGACTTATCGATCGATCGATTAATCGGCAAATAGAAAAAAATTAACTGTAGTTTAGGATAGCGTGCGATGAAGAATTCAAGAATCTCATTACGAAGCACAAGAACAGCAAGATGAGTTAGAACGTCATGACAATGAACTTCAAAGTGAAGTATTCGAAGCTTTAACTTCTTCAAAATAAATAAATAAAGAGTGTTTATGAAATCATGTGTGCTGCTGTGATATCATAATTATGTAAGTCTGTAACTATTTGCCGCTTTCTTGAAAAAAAGCATTATGTAAAAGTCTTACCTGGGATTTCACAGATACGAGAAAGACGACTGTAGACTTGAAAGATGTCTTTCGTACAATTGCGCAAGCATGACAGATGACGGAAAACAAATACTAAAGTCCATTTTATATTTATATGCCGATCTATAGATCCGAGTTAAGAAAATATACGACGAAATGACATGACATGACAAGAGTCGCAAGGCTGTTTCACGAAAGATAGAAGGAGATAGCTATATACAAGTTCTTTGACTTATCGATCGATTTGAGTAGTCTCGATATAGTGAACATACCATATTATAGTGAACTATCCACTGCAGTGAACACAAAAATATACATTAACCTCTAAACAGTGAACAAATTGTGCCTCGCTAGAGTGAATTGCACAAACAGTACATACATAGGGACTTCCCCGAAAGCGTGATAACGCGCTTACGTCTGGAGAAGCAAACAAAATTAACAGTAATAACGTAATAATAATAAATAAAGTAATAACCACACTGTAAGTATCACTGTTATGTGTTTTTATCTGCACTCTAAACAGTGAACAACCTCGGTGGAGTGACAAAGCCATTCATCAATTAGTTCACTGTATCGAGACTCTACTGTATTAGTTATTGAAATAATTTGAACAAGGCGGAATCTAATCTCAAGTAGAATACTCTTCGAACAATTTTTCACTGTTACAATGTTATAATAAAATCAATCTTAATGTTTTTGCTGGATATCGATATGGAAGTGTACGCGTGAGATGAAAAACAGACACGCTTATTATCCGGTTGTTTTTTTGTGTCGTTGCCTGTCAAATGTGGCGTGTTTGGGCTAACATTGTTGCCGGTGAATTTGTGACATTGAATGAGCGGTTCGTGGTCATATGTCAGGGTCATAGTTTTCAGATGTTATCTCCGTCTTCTTCTCGCCAGCCGTAAGAACGAACTTAAAAATCCATTATTCCTAAAAAAAAAACATGTATCTTCTAAATAAATGACACGCTGAAATTTATTCAACAATATCATTAGCGTGCTTGGATTTTTTTTACCCATAACTTCTATAGGTAAAAGAATTGACGTGTTCCGTGAAAGACAACTAAACTTCATTCAGTTTACTTGAATCCTGTCTGTATTTTCTTATTATTAGGGCAATTTTATGTCACAAATTCCGAATGTGTTACATTGGCCCTAGTTTTTGAACTCATTGAACTACATTGTTATTTAAAAAAAAACACGGTTGCACAAATATTTTCACAACTACCAGTTCTTTTGATAAAAAGTTCAGATCAGCATGAAAATTAGAGAATCCTTGCTAATTTAACCGAATTTTCTATCTTTAAAAATAAAAAAGTTAGTTTGGTCAACGGTTCTAATTGAACACACTGTATAACCGATAAAAAATCCTAGAAAATAAGGAAAGAAATTTCATTTAGTTCCTCCGCAGTGTAAAGGCTGTTTTACATTATACTTTTTTCGTCTAGAAACTTGAACAAGTTTGAATACTAGAATCTAGTATCTAAATTCAAGGTTGTTTTAAATATTAGTTCATAAACCGATCGCTGGCGTCGTAGTGGGGAAAGTTTAAACGTGGAACAAAACTGCCAACATACAAAATTAAAGAGAAGTTAAATGCTGAAAAATGAATTTTTATAAAAGAAAGCAAACCAGATTTCAGAAAATTTCAAAAATTCTGCAAATTTATTATTTGCAAAAACAAAATAAGAGACCTAGAATTTGGAGTCAGGACTGGTTATTGCGGAGGTGTTTTGAGGTTATATTTTCAATCATAGTTATGTTTATCTTTTAGGGTGTTGGTAATACTGCGACATGTACTTTATGCGCAAGTCTAGTTTGTAAACTTTGACGAAAAATAGGTTGAGAACTAGTTTGGAAATAAGTTTCTAGACGTTTCTAGTATGAAAACTTGGATGACTTTTTTCTGATTTACATTATTCAAGTTAGTTCTAGTATTGAACTTGTCAAAGTTTCTAGACGAAAAAAGTATAATGTAAAACAGCCTTAATAGGAACACTGATCTGCTGATATGGTGTATATGCAAATGCGTTTTGCATTTTTAAAAATTGACAAATTTATTGGGTGCTGAATCACCTATGGATGTATTAATTAATTAATTAATCCACCGACTCCCATTTATTTTATTTATTTTGATTGATTGCCTGTAATAAAGAGATAATAATGAATAATAAGGAGATTACTACTTTGTAGCCGGAGGTCCTATTAGCACTGGGAATACTCCACCCAATTCAAACTATAAACATCGTTTTAATTTTGGCAGGACGATTTAAAACGAATCCGCGAGACCCAGTTCGATTTTTTTACGTTTCGGTAATCGCCGTTTAGATTGTTACGAAAGTTTTTATTTATCGCGCCTAAATTTAGAGGCGCGCTCTCCCGCAGCTTCCCAGCACATGTATTATCCAAAAATAATTGATTTTTTTTTCGTCTTAAAACGGTGCACGTTAAAGCCTACCAACGCGTTTATAAATTTATCACTTAACATAACTGGATACACATAATATATTTAAATCCTTTGTTGTATTTTTTTAATTCATGAAATTTACAAAATAAAAAATTTTGTTTTAGTTTTTTTGTTTAAATTCGTTTAATTGCTTCAAAGCATCAATTAAATGTTAATTAAACGGCGTTGCACATTCTCAACGTACAATCGAAGCTAATTGTTCGGCATCGCAATGAACGACACCTGAGTCTTTCGGTCGACGACTTCTTCTTCTTCTTCAGGAGGTGCGTGCACGCGAGTCTTCGTTCCGAACGTTCCGGAGCGATTTTTCGGAAACGAGCTCCGAAATGTTTATCTTACCGCATTCCGGAGCGCGCTCCTCGTAACTTACCTGGGCGTCCTTAAACTTGCCCGCGTAAAGAGGGTGTCATTGATAACCGACGGCTTTCCAAAGAGTGCGATGCTTTCCGGCGACCTGCTCGAGCGATAAGGTATGCAAGGTGTGTGGAATGCATTTTGATGAGGTGGTTCGCTGATCGATTGGAAAGATTCACTTGCACGAGAGTTACAAAAAGAACGAGATTTAAAACGAAATAGATTTTTATTTACATCTAAGGGGGGTATCATCTTGTACCGAGTATTTCAAGCTTAAAATCCAAATTCAGGATGTCCAAACAAGATGAAGATGTGTAAGTTACGCTTTTTCGAAAATGGAGAATGAAATTAGGTTTTTAATTTTTTCTTAAATTTGGAAAGAGCTCAGAAACAAAGGTGTCATGTAGCGACATTGTACTAGTGACAGTTTTTCATACGATTGTACATCCTTTTCTTCAAGGCCGAAAGATTATGAGCTGATATTGCATAAACTTTTCATTAATAACTATTGAAGGGAGGAATGATATTTTTCGAGGTTATCGGTCAGAGACGTACTGAATTGCGTGCCGTGGGAGAAGCGCATACCATTTCCAGTACCTACAAATTAGTGGCTTTTTATTCGAAAGCTAAAGACTAATTTTTACGACGCCGCTGATCAACTCGATACATTGCACTTTGCAAGCATTTCGCTAACTGATTACCTTGGACAATATAATACTTCCGCTTAATAACATCTCAAATGTATTTTTTTAAAATACATCGGATGTTCAATTCAGGGCTTCGAACCGTAATTTTTTTTGTTCCGGTTTTCGTTCCGGTTTAATAAAAAAAAAATTATATCAGTTCGGTTCCGGTTTTCGTTCCGGCAAAAATAGCGGTTTTTTCCAGTTTTCGGTTCCGTTCCGAATGGTTAAATGATTAATGAAAATCAAAGTCATCTAGTAGGTGTATCAATAAAAAAATCGCATTAAATTCTCTTTCGTGTTAAAACGAGTACGACTACGCTACGAGACTCCGCAAATGAGAATATGTTAACGTGTGTGTCTGAACATGTAGCGAACCGAAATAAACCGATAATTTTTTTAGGTTCAACTCCCGTTTTTGTTCTGACAAAAATAACTGTTTTTTCGGTTTTCGGTTCAGCTCCGGTTCGAAGCCCTGGTTCAATTAGATCCGTTCACCATTGCTAACTTTTTTTGTTTTTAAAGATAGAAATTCGATTAAATTAGCAAAGATTCGATGATCTTCATGCCTCATTCTGAATTATAAATTATAAAAAATTCTAAAAAAATTTGTGCAAATCGGTTTTGATTACAGCGGATTCCTCGAACAGGCTCTGTACAGCTGTTTCAGGTCAAAAAGCGATCAAAAGATGTCGCTACTTAAAATATAAAAAATTCATAAAAAAAATAACAGTATAACCGTATTTTTTAAATAGCAATGTAATCCATTCGGTAAAGATTCATTAAAAGAGTAGGGCTGCGAGAATTTATCGATATAAATATTGAATATAGTATATTTACTTAAGTTTATAAAAGTGATAGTTTTCCAGTGAGTGTAAATGTTTGAATTCACGAGTGAGCGTAGCTCACGAGTGGATCAAATTTACACGAACATGGAAATTCACTTTTCTAACGTGTAGATCATGCTATTTTTTCGTTTAGTTGACGAAAATAACGAAAATAATTACGAGAGTGTCGAAGAATAATAATATATCAAGGTAAGTCAAGCATTTGTTGACATAGTAACAAAACATCAATCAATCAATCTTCGACCTATCAAACATCACCATAATAAATAAAATGAATGAAAAAAAGTATTGCTAACTGAAATCGTAAAGAAAAGTGTTGCTAACGAGACAGGTCCCACTTTTCTTCACGATTTTTGATTAATAAACATTGTGTCACTTTTCTGTCAACTACACGAAAAAAAAAATTTCTCTCACTGGGTCCTAAGTTTAGTCTAGAATCTTCTCCTCATTCTAAGTCAATCAATCTCAATAGATTTTTAACGAAGATATACTCAGTCACTCGTCTGAAGAAGTCAGTTTTGCAAACAGACTCAAAGTTACCAACATCATTACAAATTTTTTGAACAAGTCCAAGTCATCTCAGGCCTCTCCCTTCTTTAAATACTTCTTAGAAACCAAAAAAATTTTGAAATCCCACAATGACATTTTATTACCACAAGCTGACAAGGACTCCACAACAGTTTTAATGTAAAAACAATGATAGCACCTACAAAGAAAGAAGAAATTAAAAAAATCTCCCCTTAGCTCTTTACAACTCAATACTAACAAAATGATAAAACAACTTCTTGCAAAAAAATTTCATAAACAAACAATTGTGTGATCGACTTGTTAACAGTAGCTCCAATTTATCTAGGTACTACGGATTACCCAAAATTCACAAAAGTGACACTCCCCTTAGACCAATTGTTTCTTGCATCAACTCCCATCCCTTACTTATCATATAGCCAGTTTCATTGCCAATATTTTTACCATTAGTTTTCCGATTGTTGACACTTACAACATTAAGGATTCTTTCGCTTTTGCCCAGATCAATAATTGCCAGCTACCAAAAGACTACAGACTCATCACCCTTGACATTGTCTCGTTATTTACTAATATTCCCACAGACTTGGCCATAAATATTATTGAAAAGAATTGGGCACACATAGAAACTAATACTGAAATACCCAAAAAAGAATTCCTTCCTCATTGTTATTAAATTCATTTTTGACAATTGCTCTTTCGTCTTCAACGAAAAAACTTATTTACAGATTCAAGACACCCCGATGGGTTCTCCTCTTCGTCCTATTATCGCGCAGTTGGTAATGGACCAGCTTTTAAGATGAATGCATCCCAAAGTTATCTTTTCAAATTCCTTTTCTGTTTAAATATGTAGACGATCTGATCACTGCTGTACCCATTGACAAGTATGATGAAATTTTACGAATTTTTAACAGTTTTCACAATAATATTAAATTCACGATAGAAAAAGGAAACATTAACTCTGTCCCCTTTCTCGACGCAGAAGTTGTACGATCTCCTGACATTAATATCATATTAAACTGGTACAACAAACCCACTTTTTCAGGTAGGTTTATTAATTTCCATTCCAACCACTTACAATTACAAAAAAAACTGTCTTTTGCCAAACAAGTAACTCCAAAAATTATTAACGTTCTCAAACAAGATAATATTAATATTGTCGGCTATAACCCCCTTAAAATTGCAAACATTTTCAGTCACACGAAAGATAAAATTCCCACCTTGCTTAGCTCTGGGGTTGTCTATCAGATCTCTTGCTCTAACTGTGAAAAAAATCTATATAGGTCAAACAAGGCCAATGGCTAAAAAATAGAATTGCACAACACAAGAGTGATTGCAAAGTGGGAAGAAGATATTGTGCTCTTACTAACCATAGCTTGGACAATCAATACACTTTTAGTTTTGAAAATGTAAAAATACTTGAACATGAATCTAATAGTAAACTACGTAATTTTCTTGAAATGACTCACATTTAAAAAAATGAAACTGATGCTGTTAACTTCAAGACTGATATCGATCAACTTTGTAATATTTATAACATTTTGAAAAAAATTTCCACTAACATTTAGGGATATTACTAGTCTTAAGAGTTGGTATGTGCTAAGTGTCATCCTCCATTTTTAAATTGCTTTCATATCGTTGAAATGTTTTACGTTTTACATTAATTTTAATCTGTTGCATCCGTATTCTATCCTTTTGGATATTGTTTTTAATGTGTAATTTCAAGTCAAACTTGTGCTGATGTCTCACAAAGGTTTCTCTGGCTTATTTATAACAACTCACATATGGCCATATGCACAGGCAAATCTCAAGGTGTACTTAAGGAAAAAGTGACACTTAAAGCTAACTTCATATCAAATTGTAGGGCGTATAGTTACATTGTTCAAAGTAAAGGTTGACTTTGGCTTAAGTCTAAGATTTGTCTGTAAATACGGGCATTAGTAAGTAGTTAAGTTAACTTAACATCAATTGTACCACATGGTCTTTTTTAAAATTGTAGTTGTTCCTGATGAAGCAAAAAACCATTACGAAATATTGAACGTAATATAAAAGTGTTTACTTAGTCCCTACTCAGCCGGTCATACTCGTCAATTATACTATACGATTCTTATTTTTAAGTTATCGATAACCGATATTAAAAATGTGTTATCGCGCACCCCTAATAAAGAGAATTAATTTACTTCTGTAATGTCTGTTAATTTGAAATACGTACAACATTGGTAATGAGTGTTTTGCACTGAATAAATTTCTGTCTCCGCCGATGAAAACTTTTTAATTGCGTTCGCGGGCGAATTAGTCGGAACAATGGAAGATGGTCGGGGGACGCCCCGACAATTAGAGCGAGGTGACGCGAAATATTCAGCAAGAGCAGTTAGCCGGTGAGAAACTGAAAATCAACAGGTCCCCATGTTTAAGTGGAACAGAAACGGTACGTACGGTGGTCATTCTAGCGATGCAATCAGCGCGCGCCGACCGTCACTTCAAGATTGCCGTCTGAGATTAATTGGCGCAATTACTGGACTCGCATAATAGGCGGAACGAACCCCCGCTCGTATTTTGGAAGACTAATCTTTCACACCTAATACACAAATGCAAATAAGCATTACCTATTTGAATCGCACTACTTTGTGTATTCAGTTCTCTAATGTCAGTGTAATGTCACAATGTACTTTAAAATCATTAAAATTATCCAGCGGTGAACTATATTATTGTATCTACACAATGTTAAATATTAGCTCTAAAATATATCATGTACCTATATCAGAAATAACATGTGTTCATTTAATAATCCGATAGCATTACCTGTGGAAATATTTTGTTTTGGAAAACGTATGTCGCAGTGTTAAAATTAAACATAACCTGACTTTTAAACGTCAGCATGACATAAGTCATAAAATAACAATTACTACTCACTCACAAATTAAGTAATTTATTATTGCACCAATATCATGCGGTAAGGATAGAGTTGAACATCTTTACATAACAATTTGTGGCACGTTCCCACAGGAAGCTCAAGCTGTTGTGATAAATGGCTTATAAAGGTGTGAGAAGCATTTTTCATTATGTCTTGCAGTTTCTATAACCTCGCTAGTACATTTTCTAGGTTGACCTGTAGTTTTTCCTCGGAGAAACCTCCAGTTTGATGAAACAACTGTATACCAATGCAGGTTGTCTTAAGGGAATTTTGTGATCAATCATAGCATCGGGAAATTCAACTCTAAACTCCCCCAAGCAGTTTCGTACTCAGTTACTCAGTATACCCAAGTCCCATCGATTTTTGAACTATTACGAAAGTAACTTTCAATCACAAACATTTTCTGTTCTAATGTAAACACTGTTTTGTAATGCAATAAATGTAAAGTAAATGAGTCCTGAAAATGACTTACTTTTGTATAAAACCAACAACCAACGCAAACAAACACGAAAACACTTACTCGATAGTTGACAGGACGAATGACACTAGTGACAATTCTATTCGCGGCGAGCTTAAGCTACGACATGTCTTTACAAAAAACAAAATGTTTCCATAACCAATGCTACCGGAGTATTAAATGAACACATGATATTTTAGTTTAAGGAAATTGGACGTCCTGTAAAACTTTTGAACGTGAGCGTTGCATTCAACTATGTCAGACATTACATAAAATCGCAGCAATTGACACGCAAAATAAATTTCTTTCAAATACGTCAATAACGTCAAAGCATGTGTTAGTGACAACAGTAAGAACGTGGTTGCTACTTGCAGAGTAAGAGTAAAAAGAACCTTTTTTTAACGCGAACGTCTTAGGCCGAGTTGTATAATGTTATAATGCCAGTTTAAATTTAAGTTGAAGCTTAAACCCATAGCAACGATTCTTTCAACAAGCGTTGTTAAGGGTTTAAGCTTTGGCTTAAAGTTAAGCTGGAATCGTAGTCGTGTTCAAAAAAGTGTTGTATAGGATTTGTACTTGTGCAAACTTGTATGTGCATTCATGAAGTTCAAAAAATCGTTGTACAAGTTTTGTTACATATACGGTTTCTGGCAATAATAATATTATTGAACACAAAAATAGAAAAACCAATTACCGCTCAAAAGCAAAGATATTTAAAGTATAGCTGTACAACACCGTTTTGAACACATCTGTACAACTAGGCCTTGGAGAACATGGCATTCACAGTGAAACTTGAAGGGAGGAAGGTTTGGAGAAACCACAGTTGACGACTTACACGACGAAGGAACATTGCAGAAAGAGTAATATTTGAAAATTCTCCAAGAAATCGTCGGTCCCTCTGGATTAACAATTATGTAAGAAATTTCTCCTTCAGGAACAATGAAGCGACTATAAATTAAAAATAATGACGTCTCCTTTCTAAAGCGCTTCTGGAATTATTTGGATAAAATCAAGAAAGGATCTGCAACTACAAAACATAGTTTATGGTAATATCTACAAGAAGCACGGCAAGAAGTAAAGCTTTGATTATTTGAAAAAATACTGCAAGAATGCCAAAACCGTGTACCTATGGCATAATGAAACTAAACTATCGATTTTACTTTACAGAAATTCAGTATTTCACTTAAAATTGAAGAAAATGCAACTGCTTCCAAACTTTTTGACGATAGTGTACCTGTACAGTTGCTAGCGTCGTAATCGACACCCCTGCACGCTAACCATCTCCTTATGAACGCCGTCGGTAAGGGTTACAAAATTCTCAATTGGTTCCAATTCACTTGATCGCGATTGTACATAACTGAAAACTTTTTCTAATTTAGCCTATTTTTATCATCAGCTCATCACATCTCTTCGTTGTTCTCGTGCCTTTTTATTTCATTCGTCGTAATATGCCATTTGATTTCTTGCGTTTTGCTCAGGATTTACCTCTTCGTTTTGAAGGAGGTACAGAAAGCATCAGAGGAACCATCGGAAAACAAAGGAAATAAATAATTATTCACATAGCCACTCAAAACTGTTTCCAAGACAATTTAACAGACAAAATCCTACATAGGAAATTAAAGAAAAGAGAAATACGTAATCTCACCTCCTTGGTTCCCGACAAACTTAAAGATCTCTTTCAAAACCCCTCACTCTTTAAACACACTATTATGCAATAATAAAGACAAAATCCCCAATTTAGAAAAAAGTGGCGTTTATAAACTGACCTGCAGCTGCAGAAGCTTTTACATTGGCAGAACTTGCCGCAGTTTCAATGTTAGGCTAAAAGAACATGTCAGTGAAATTAACAAGTTGTCACACTTTCTACCCCCTCTCTGCAAATTTAGATCAACGTTTGCGGAACATGTAACTCTCTCTGGACACAATTTTAACATCCATACCAATTCCGCTACAATTTTACACCAAACTAATAATTACAAAGACAATGTAACCCTAGAACAATTTGAAATTTCAAAGGCTTTAAATAATAAAAATACGAAACCCTTTTGTCTGAATGATCAGTCAGAATTTAATAAATTAAATTTCGCGAATAATTTTACATATTCATAATCCGGGTCCTTAATAACTCTTTTGCCAGCTTTCTGAACGCGACCTGTCACTTTCTTTTTTAACGACTCCACGCTCAATTCATGTACTTGTCAGTCATTCATTGCACTCCATTTTAGAATATGACTTAACCTGTCATTTTTCAAAAATTCAAGGAGGTCATTCTAATCGGGGTTGCAAGTTACAACTTGGGATGATCCTACTTCCGACCATTATCGAGACTGCACCACCTTGTATGTTATTACCACCGAACATTGCCGAGACTGAAGCTTCTTACCAGTTGCTAAGGAGGTA
This sequence comes from Dorcus hopei, assembly GCA_033060865.1. Lineage (NCBI taxonomy): Eukaryota > Metazoa > Arthropoda > Insecta > Coleoptera > Lucanidae > Dorcus > Dorcus hopei. Next base: position 35,907,127 of record CM065423.1, read on the forward strand.
CCACCGTTGCTAGGTTGCAAAGTTTATCAAACACAAATTAACTTTAAGTTAAAGTTAACCTTCAGTTAATTACCATAACAACAATTGTCTTCGTAGTAGTTACTATGGGAAGAAACTGAAAGCTAGAGTTAACTTGTGATTGATAAACCGGCCCTAAGACTTGTTCTATTTCTAACAGCAGGGTGATTCCTGTGCCCTTCTTTCATAGTATGATTGAAGTGTAATAACATTTTCTTACTTTTGCCTCTAAGGAGGGCGTTGTATTTTTACGTCTTTTTACATTCGACACGCCACATGTAAATTCAACTTTTGTCACCATGTTAGGTAGGTAAGCTCTTTTCTCCTCTTTTTGTCATCAACAACACACTTACACACGAAATTTCAGCCTGAAGATGGCCATCTTGTTTTGTAATTGGCCGAAACATATAAACTCTTTTCTATTTAATAATTATTCAGTTACTAGCAAAAATGTGTTGTAATTAGATGTACAGTAACGGACTATAAAATCCGGACACATCATTTGCACAATGTAAACCTCATTTTAATATTTTTGATATTTAATGTATACATACATATACAAAAGTCACTAGTAATTCTGACTTATTTACAGTTGGTTCTTGTCCGATGAAATTTGTATCACAAAATCTTCTAAGCGGACACTAAATCGCGCAACTATACACTTCTGACGAAGCAGTCGAACGACTGCGAAACGTAAAGTGTATAGTTGCGCGATTTAGTGTCCGCTTAGAAGATTTTGTGATAGTAATTCTGACGTTTAATACAAGTTTTGGCAGAAATAGGGCTTCGAACCGGAGCTGAATTGAAAACCGAAAACCGAAAAAATAGTATTTTTTGTCGAAACGAAAACCGGAGTTGAACCGCAAAAAAAATCGATAAGACATATACATTGCTGGCCTGTCCAACAGTATCTATGCGCTTCTCGTGAGTAAATGAAGGAGAGGCTCATTGAAACTTGTGTGGAAGTGAAATAGAGATATTACAATGTTGCGTGCGAAAGTAGGAATGCGGCCGGTGCCGGCGGCCGGAGCGTGGCCCATGTTATCAATCGGCAACGTCGATTGATGTAGCTATTTCGTTTACTCATGCGGTTTGTACTATTCTATCCTTCATTTACTCACGAAAAACGCATAGATAGTGTTGGTCAGGCCAACTGTATATAAATAAAAATATATAGGGCCAGTTTCATAACGGAAGTTAAAGGAGACTCTAAAATAAAATCACATTCTGACGTGTAAACAAATATGTTTTCATATTTGATTTGACATCTGAATGTGACTTTAATTTTAAAGTCTCCTTTAACTTCCATTATGAAACTGGCCCTAAAAAAATATAAGAATTAATCATTTGAAACGGAACCGAAAATCGGAAAAAAACGCTATTTTTGGCAGAACGAAAACCGGAACCGAACTGATATATACTTTTTTTTTTATTGAACCAGGACGAAAATCGGAACAAAAAAAATTACGGTTCGAAGCCCTGAATATAACCTCAATAAAAGCCTGATTTACCAAATTTGTGTAAATACAAATGACATGTCACATTCTTGCCCGGATTTTATTGTCCGCTACTGTACTTGCGTTGATTTTTGACAGTACATATTTATACCCTCTCTGTACTTTGTTTTGCGAATTCTCTAACGACAGCAAAAAAGAAAGGCCTAATCACAAAAAAAGAAAATTAGGAAAGAAAGACATGACAAACGACCGGTATTGGACGCTAAACAAAACAATGTTGAGGAATAAAATAAAACAGATAAAACCTAAAAATAAAAATCTTAAATTTAGCCTATGATGACGAGAGTTAACGAGTGCTAGTTAGAAAAAGGGATACACTTGAAAATAAATTAATGAGGAAGATCTAATTTCCAAGGGGCTATAAAAATAGATGCGTGTTACAGGAAACAGAAAAATCAGGGGGACGTTGTCACCAAAATAGAGGGAAAACAATTTAGATGGTTTGATCACACACTGACAAGAAAACCAAACATAATATTGAGAAAACCAAAAAGGAAGAGTAAGGGAAATTGATGTAGAAGTTAGGTCCTTACGGGAGATAAACTTATGAAGAGGGAAGGCGAGGTGAAAATGACCCAAAAACCATTTACCATTAGACAACTGTGAAGAAGAAGATATTGATCTCTATTGTCCAGCAAAATCAATGAATGAATGATTCCCCTTAAATACTTTTAAGAACTGGAAGACGTAATCTCTGCCTCCAAAAGGTTCTTGTATAATTAGATGATTTTTTGTTTTTCTGGATATTTCATTTGCGTAATTTTGGGAAATCCCCGAGAACTGTCATTTGTGTTTTACAAACGTTCATGCCCTCACGCTCACGCTGTATGTTTTTGATTCATGTAGTAACTATGTTATTATTATTACTACGTACTTCCAATCCAATTTAGAATTATTTTCTTGCCTATCTCCTTTCTTTCTTTGGTTTGATGGAATTCAAGTTTTCTTTAAGAATCCGTCGCGTATAAATGCATCCGTTTCCCTTGATGACTCTGCATATTTTCTTTTACGTGTTTTCCTGTTCTTCTGTTGATGTTAGTTATGTTACCTATAGTAATTAGGAGAGTGTTTGTCTTAACTTAGTAGCAATGGACAATCTTTTTCTTTTAAACCTGCTTGTACGTGAAATATTTAATCTGTAAACTTCATCTTCATCTTAAACTGTCTGCTCTAATTCACTTCGATACAGTTCACCGTGCTTTTGGTTAACTAGATTATCGGCCCATTTACATTTTTTCCTTATTATTATCATTTTTCCATCATTATATTTATACCTGAAATAAATAAACAGTAAATAATAATTGTGAAAAATGCGTTAAATGTCAAGTCATTTTTCTAATCCTATTTAATAATTTAGTTTTAAAAGCAATGACTTCTATTACAATTCACATTTGTTTTTAAATTCTAAAGCAGTAAAACCTTTTTGATATTTATATTTCATAACTTCATAATTGTACATAAGGCCTGAAAGTATATTTTATGGTGGGTTTACAGAAAGGAAATCAAATATTTAATTACGATTAACTATTTGATTGAGCTTAAAATTCGTGTTGCCATAGAAATCAAATTGTTAAACTAAGGCAACGCTAATTTTAATCTCAATCAAATAGTTAATCGTAATTAAATATTTGATTTCCTTTCTGTAAACCCACCCTTAATGTTTGGGTTTCCAAAAAAAAGCAACTGCGATTTATTTTAGACATTTCTACGTCATTATTTGAAATTAACTTAGAAATAAACATTTTTCTTTTTAAATCAGTGTTGCTTTTGTATTGCTCGCGCATCTGCTTACAATTATATGCCATTAATGTCGCGAGACATATACTTATTAAAGAGCTCTTTGTGTATGTGGTTTCTTCAATTGTGTTATTTGTCTGTTAATCACCACCCTGTGTGTGCAAAGCTCTCCGGTATTTCCCAATAAAATCGCTCTGCAATTAAAATGTATTAAAATTTCAATTTTCACGCTTGTGCTAATTACTGAATACATAAAGGGGGCGTCGTCCGTTTGCAATGTGTTGACATTAACTTTTTACTTTTACATAAAACGACTGAATTTAAATAGCCAATATTTATCTCTTGTTAGCACGACGTTCATAATAATATTGTGGGACAATACACAATGTCAACTGCTAATATACATAATATGTATACAACTTGCAGATCACATTTCCGTTTCCTCTTCTAAAAATATTTCCAATCGGTACCGTAATAAGTATAAAAAAATTGATCTACGTTTATTTTGTTTGATTTACCAAATTATAATATGTAATTAATAATTTATAATTAATACAAAACAAATTTCACCCCTTTAAAAATTCCCATTGTAATGATGCATTGAATTTTGTGACATACTAAAATACACACAGTGATAGATAAAAAGTTATGCGCATTTTCTAACGGATTTTTGTCCATCACTGTTCTAGACGTGCTCCATTTTTGAAAGAAATCATTTGGTATTTGTAGATCTCTGCCTGTTCCCAGGCGACATACGCAGTATTTCGGACAACCGGATTATCGCATCTACGAACTCAATAAGAGGCTACAGCAGAGGACAGAGGTCAGTAATTAACTCGAAAGAGTTAATGAATTTCTTATTAACAATTTTCATACACCGTGACAATATCTTTTTTGTTATCTCAAGCAGGAATGAGTGGTTAGGTACAAGTTTTAATTATCATAAGTATTTCATTTGCATTTGTATCAACGAGATAAAACGAGAAACTTTGGAATTTTTTTTTAATTTTAAGATACCAAAATGTATTGTAAATGTAGGTGTACTTGATTTTAATCTCGAGATCTCAGCATTAACCAAAATGTAATTGCATTATAAATATCTTGGAACACGAATATTTAATGCAATAATATTTTTATCTTATGAAATAAGTTTGTAGAATGATTTGAAAAGAGCAGTTACATTTCGAAGAAAATTTGTTCAATTATTGATTAAGAATGTATTACTTCTGGTCTACAGTACCTACCATAATGGCTAGTTCAATAATTTACAAGTCTCGTTTTAAAGTTATAGTTGGCACTTACAGTCTTAATCTTTGTTTTTTTTTTCTTTTCATAGGACAGTGATAATCTCTGGTGGGATGCCTTTGCCAATGAATTTTTCGAAGATGACGCTTCCTTGACGTTAGCATTTTGTCTAGAAGATGGACCTAAACGATATAGTAAGTATCAATTTTAAATACGTCCAGTAGCTTCAAAAAAAATAATAAATAAATAAACCATCCAAATTGAATTCGCAAGAAAAACCGTCACTAACATGTTGCAAATAACAATCCCTTTACATGTGTTTCAGCTATCGGAAGGACGTTAATACCGAGGTACTTCCGAAGCATATTCGAAGGTGGTGTGACGGAGCTCTATTACAACATGAAACACCCGAAGGAGTCCTTCCACAACACTAGTATTTCTCTTGACTGTGATTGCACAATGATAACGCATCATGGAAAGCCGTTGTTCACGAAGGTAACACACCGTGCGTTTTCCCTCCTCAGGAACCGGAGTGTATCGTGCCTCGTTTTGCAGGTGTGTACAGAAGGTCGCTTAGTCCTAGAATTCACATATGACGATCTTATGAGGATAAAATCTTGGCTTTTCACCGTACGGACGCACAGGGAGCTCATACCTCGGTCGGTAGTCGGTATGCATTCCCAACAAGATCCTAGTATGTTAGATCAGTTGTCTAAGAACATAACGAGGCAAGGCATTACAAATTCGACGTTAAATTATCTTAGGGTGAGTATGTATCGATGCACCTTTCACTAGTCAGTCAAAACTTATCGCGTTTTAGATTGACTGCTCTAGAGAACTTTCAGAATATCTTCGCCCCTTATTGTTACATGAGGTTAAAATAAGATGAAAATACTGCGAGAGTGATCTAGAACAGTCAAACGAAAACGCTGTAAATTAGAAATGCCACTCAGTACTACAATGTATCTAACTAAATGCTTGCATAGAGTTGGACAGCGTTTACTGGAGCAGTTGGCTTTCACTGATTGGACTAAAAATTACACGCACTGTATGTCAAAAATATAAGTTGACAGATTCACTAAAATAACTTGCTCCTTTTGGAGTGTGTTTAATATATTTTGAATTAATAGAATCAAAGCTGAACTTACCTATTCTGTTTTGTGTTTCCGTATATTTTTATCTCGCAGATTTGTGTGTAATATGGAAAGAACGGCCTAAACACGTCACTTTTAGAATACTCAAGTTAGTATTATAGGGACCGTGCACATGCGATGACAGCGCCACCAATGGCCATATTTTGCATAAGTGGTATGAAAACACGAGTGACAGTATGATGACAGTTCAAATGTACATCTGTCATTTCAAATGCCCGGTGTGCATTTGAACTTGAATTTTGTAATTAATTTCATACCAGAAGATCAAATAGTTATTATGTACTACAACTGTAAATTGTCATAAGAGTTATAGTAACAGGAAGAATGTTAAACTTTACAATTATCCAGACAGTAGCAAGAAAATATATATGGACTGAAACATTTAAGTTTGTATGCTGTTTTGAAAGTGATTCATAGATTTCAATATCGATTAGTTATTAAGTACAACGTACTCTATTCGAAAAATGTGCAGGAGACTCAGATGAAATGAAAGTTTGAAGAATTTCATGAAAAGTCGGAAAGCAAGTCAACAAATGTAGGCCAGTTTCAAATGCGGTTGATGATTAACGGATGGTTAGTCTTGGTATTGTGAATACATTTACGGTCAGGATACTGATGATATGCGTTTCATGTGAAGAAGTCAATATAAACAATAGCTCCAACCGATCATCAGACCGACTTCATGTCAAATGCATGTGGAACATGTTTTATACTATTTAACTGGAATACTTTGTGTTAATTGTATTAAAAGACTGATTACATTAGAGATGTTTCTTAAATTGAGGTTTGTACTCAGATTTTTGTTTAATTTATAGCACTTTTACATTAATTCTATGAGTCACTCTCGTTACCCATTTTATTTATACAAATGGGTGTAAAAGAGCAAAAAAGAGTGAAGAATACGTTCCAGTTAGGCAAATTTCCATAAATTTGTGTACGGAGGTCATGCATTTAAAATCCACTGTGTTTGAAAGGAAAAATTTAGAAATAACGGAAAACGCCCATGTCCAACAATAATCAACTGCCGATCTTCTGATGTGTTTTCTGAAATACTGTGCTCATAAACAATAGAATTCAATTTATAATATATTTTCACATCTATTAGTGACACCACGCAGAATTTGCATAAATTTTGCGTATTTAGAAATTGTACTGATCATCAAACAAAACTTGTTGCAAGATTTGAGTAAATTTAGAAAAAGCCCTAAATATTTTTAATACAATTACAAGAAATAACAACAAATCTGCGCACAACCAAAAATTTTATTGACCATCAATGCCATGCAAAATTTCTTCCGCAAATACCAAAATTTTCGCTTGGCTATTGAAGTTATGCATAGGATGACTGCGCCTGATGGCCGGCCACTACCAGCTGGTCGTCCACTTACATAAATAAGATTTTAAAATATATTTCAACATCCATTGTAATTGCAAAATTAAAAATTATAGAGTGACGTTAATAACGTCGCTTCAACGTGTCACAGGTGTATTAACCTAAAAACAATGTTTTCATACCACTAATGCATAAATCACCGCCAGGCGTCGCTGAACGCAGGCATGTGCATGGTCCCTATATTCTTTCAATAAATCAAAAAAATAATAAACTTCACTTTGACGCAAAATGCGAGTGAAAAACTCTTGATTGTTACCGCGTTGCCATGGCAACTGTTCCTTCCTCTGTCTTTGTGCTTGTGCGACCGTTGCCAACTTAAGGTACTAAATCAACACTCCCGTACAGGTAACGCAATCCCATTCCTCTCGTGAGAGAATTGAGAAACAAAGATAACAAATACAATTGTCGCAAGTGCAATAAGGAAGACAACAGTTTTAGGGAATTCTGTTTACCGCAATGTCACTGGTTTCAATTTAAAAGTGTATTAGGTTATGTCTAGTTAAGTCTGTTAAATTATTTACCAATCAAAAAGTTATTTTAAGAAGTGCAGAATTTTTCTTTTACGAAAAAGGCGGAATCATTAAATGTCATGCGATAAAGGTTTGGGATGCGATATTTAAACTCAATTTTCTTAACCACTGACAGTAACTTTGACAAACATCACTTCAAATAATATTTCCAACTGTTTTTTATCCCTAGATGAGAGGAATGTGCGACAAGCATAGATATAAAAAATCACTAAATGCGTTACCTCTATACGAAGTATAGCACGCCATCTACTGCATCGCGGAGAAAACATCTCCGAACTCCGCGTCGCAGCGTTGCCAGTACTATTACTTTTGTAATAGTCTATATCTGAATTAAGGAAATAACTAAAAATCTATCACGTTTTCACTTTTTCGCTTTGAATACTCACGTCAAAAACTTGATAACTTTTAATCATAACAAACAATTTGATTAATTTAGCGACATCTATTATTTAAAATGACATGTTGGCCTGGTTGTAATCTAAATATCAAAACGTTAGTTGGTAATACTTTAAAATGGCATTATATCATGTGGAATATTTCAAATTCACCAGAAAGTGAATAGACAAAAAAAGTTCTAATAAAAATAATTCATTGTAAATTCTTGGTGTTTAAGAGCGAATTGTACCAACATCGTTCAACTCTGAACTTGCTTCAATTACTATAGCAACAATTGTCTTTAAAAGTATTGCTATCGGAATAGATAAAACGAAATTTAAAATTAAATGATGTTGGTACGACTCGGCCTTAGTCTCTTACTAAACCTCAAGTTACGTGGATGTAATTCTAAAAGTTGACTGGAGCTTAAGTTAAGGCCTTTAGAAAGTTGATGTAAAAGTAAAATATCGATATTATTGGAATCATGTTCAGACGAGATAATGTGTTGAGCGAAATTAGAATCATTTTTCCCTAGCTTAGCAGAAGACAAATGTTCTTTAAGTCTGACATTTAAGTTACGCCCAGTTTGACCAATGTAAATCGCACCACAATCATTACAACCCAGGGAGTAAACACCACTTTTATTCATAGTTAATACTGGTCAGTAAATGAACCAAGTTATCAGTAAATGAACCAAGTTATAATCATTAGAAAAGCTGATTTTTACTCCCTCTAAGTTTTCAAGTGCTTTTTTAAGTTTCGCAGATAAAACACCCAAATAGGGGACTCCTATTCGGGTGTATTTGATTTTAAGTGTTAATTTAAGTTTTTTCTTTAGATTTGATAATGGATGTAATCCGAAACTAGTCATCTACTTCCAAACTTTCATTGTTATTTTAGTGATAAGGCAAATACTTTAATAATTAAATAAATTTATACAATCATTAACATCTTGGATAACCCTTTACAAAACAATAACCCCCTCTCAATACAAAATATCAATTTGTATTTGCACAAGCAGAAAATATTAAATTTGACATAAATACCAATTTACATCTGACAAGAGAAACGGAACTATACAGTGTGATCTTAATGACTGAGGATGATTTGAATTTGCCCCCATAAATTGTTATTATTATCTGTTTTTTATTTATTTACCATCGAAGTATGTCGTGAAAGTTTAGGGAAAAAGTGGTACTTAATGCAAGTAACTAAATTTTGACAATGAAAGTCATTTTGACTTAAATTTTAAGGTTATTCCGAATTAGTAAATCTTGTGATATATTCTTTTCACCACGAGGTGTATCACTTCCAAATTCACATATATAAATTTTAAAACGTTTCCCTTCACTTTTAATTTTGGCTGTATTACTTTTCAAGTCTGTTTCGAATCTGTTTAGTTGATCCATCTGATTTGAAGTGTCACATTTTGGCATATGTTATAATGGCATGAAATTAATTTGTCTAATTTTACTATAATAGCCAACCTAATAAAATAAAATCACAACCTACTTGATGGTAAATAAAAAAAAAACAGATTATACGTTGGCAAAGTACATAATAATAAAATAAAAAGGAGTAAAACATCAAAAATACCCCACGATAAACTAAACAAAATCGACTCAACAATGAATAATCAATATTTGTCCATTTGTAGCCACATTCAGAACGTGAAATACATTAAAAATTACGGCGCCAAATTCAAAGTATTCTCAATCATTAAAAATCACACAGTTTGCGGGATGTCATAAATATGATTTAAATATTCCCTCCACTTAATTGCTGTGCAGTGTCGCCAGTGTTATTACTTTAGGTGCTTTCGTTCGTGCCAATGATTACTAATCATAAAAACTAGATTCACTTAGTGTACATTTATTCGTAACTTTCTTCCGTTCATTTTATGAAATATGAGTGATATGAGTTTCATTTCTTCAGTTTTTATATAATCAATTCATAAAAGTTACAAATAAATGTACACAAAGCTAAGCCAGCTTTTTTGTGATTAGTAATCATTGGCACGAACGAAAGCGCCTTTTGTGTATTACAATTTCTAAAACTAAAAAAAGAAACTTTTCAACTCTTTAATTTTATATCGATTCATCTTGTTAATTTAACACCATCTATAATGTCATTAAAATATGACACTGAATGGATGCGTTCAGAAACTTTCTCTTGAAAAATAAGGGTGCGTTAATGTTAAGGTCAAAGGTTAAGGTTTAAGGTTAAGTACGTGGTCAAATTCTGGGGAACTTTAAATCGTCTGTTAATGTTTAAACGTGCCAAATGCGCAGTTAAGTATACGGTCGAACCAATTCAGTCAGGGGAAGACAGTCGACTTAACGCAGCCTAAATCAATAACCTAGGATCCCTAGATTTGGTTGACATTTCACTTTTTGATAGGGTTCCAATAGGAAACTACCTGGCAAATCCTTATTCTTCTTTTGACCTCATGGTCACTTATGAAATAGCTATACTATACTTTATTCTTTCTAATTGGTGTTGCCAACTCTTCAATATTCTTTCAACCTAGATGTTAGATTTACTATTTTAGAAATCAAACTAAAATCTCACGAATGAATGTAAAGATGAAAAGAGAAATAAATTTATAGAAAAAGAATACTCTTATAATTGATATAAAAAAAATAATTGCAATTATTTTAGTTAGTTCATATAATATGTGGGTATAATTTTGTAAATATTTTCCTTAGTTACACATTTATGTTATGCTGTAATTTGAAATAACCACAGAAATAATTATCAACTGTGTGTCATAACACTACTGTCAACTGTCAGTTGGTCAGCTCATCAACTATATTAAGTACTGAGATAAGTTCGGTAAGATAGGCAACCAACAGCACATTTCAAACGGTTAAAGAGGAATTTAAATACATATTACAAATAAATATTTTTATTAGAAGAAAAATTATATCATACACAGGATTATATTAACTTTTAATTTCCATTTTCCTCTTCCACTAAAAAAAACAATTTCCCTGTAAAAACTACCTTTCATTAAAATTAGGGGGGAAATCCTTAAGTTGGCAACACTGTTTCTAATGTAGTAACATAGTGAAAAAGTAGAGTTTTTTTAGCCGTCAAAAATTTATTTCTGTGTAACAACTTGTCTGAGTAGACCTGAAATTTAATTTTCTTTTTCTTTAATTAACCTTATCTTCTTTTTTTTTCTTTAACTCTACCCAATTGGCGATTCAAATTATAAATTAAATTAATAAAAATTAAATTAAATTCATAAAAATTAGGAGGAAATCCCTAAACTGTTTCTAATGTAGTAACTTAATGAGATAGTAGAGTTTTTTAGCCGTCAAAAATTTATTTCTGTTTAACAACTTGTCTGCGTAGACCTGAAATTTCATTTCCTTTTTCTTTAATTAACTTTATCTTCTATTTTTTCTTTAACTTTGCCTAACTGGCGATTCAAATTAATTATTCCCCCTGTCGGTAAAACAGGAAACAGGCATTCTATGACGTAATAAGTGGGAGAGCAATTATGCGGGTTTTGTTGGTAGTTAAAATATGTATTGTGTGCGATAAGGATAAAACATTGTGCATTGTGATACTCTATTTGATGCAGTACACTACGATTTTATGAGCATAACAAACCCGTAATATGATGGCGCCATCTGTTATCACAATGTAAATTTTTTTTTACCAACGCCAGAATATTGATAAAGTATCGACACGAATGACGTCATAACGAATAAGTTACCACGATCAAACACTTACAAGAGGCGCTGTCGGCGGTGGTTTGATTATACAGTATAATGATTTTCTAATCAAAATAAAAAATAAACAACACCTTATCCCCATGTTATCTTTACTGTCATTCACTAAGGGCCGGTATCTTACTGACTGGTTAACTTTAGTCTTTCGTTACAATTATAGGCATAGGAATAAACTAAAGGTTAAAGTTAATAAGTGCTTTCGTCGCTTCATGTCGGTGCTTTATCATATCTACTGGCTTTGCCTTTTACGAGACTGAAGAAACATCTATTACAAAGCTTATTTTTTTCTGGTAACACTGAAAAGTAATAAAATATACTCTTTCTGAAACAATATTCATTAAAGTCGGTTTACGCTTTTAGTCAGAATTAAAAATAAAATAACTAGAAAGAATTCATGTTTTTTTTTTACATATTGGAAACTTTTTAGAAATTCTTCAAACTAACAACACCTGGAAGACTTCAGGATTAAAAAACCTGCATTTCAAGATATGTTGCGAGCATCAGAAACTCAGTTCTGTTTTTTTTTATTGTAAATTATTAAAAATATTTATATCAACTTTCGTGCACCGATTACTTTTTCTTTTATAATAGTAATAAGATGATTGTGTGATTATTGTTTCTTTTTTCATTTTAGTTATGTGTAATATTAGAACCAATGCAAGAACTGATGTCGAGGCACAAAGCCTACGCGTTGAGCCCGAGAGATTGTCTGAAAACGACGCTTTTTCAGAAGTGGCAGAGGATGGTTGCCCCGCCGGGTAAGAGAGGTACCAATTTTATTGCACTAAGGGGTCACTCGTTCCTGCCGAACACTCCACAACTTTTTTTTTTCACACATGCATTCAAGGCGTTGTAGTTCGGGAGGAATGACTGACCCTAGATCAGTAGTTTGCACGTGGTGTACAGCTTCACAGACCCACCTCCCTTTCGTTTCCACTGAGTTGACGTTTGCATTGCAGAGTCACAGCGACCGGCCAACAAAAGACGAAAACGTAAAGGCTCGAATTCTGGAGGAGCAGCGAACAGTGCCCCGCCAGCACCGAGTAAAAAAAGATCACCGGGACCTAATTTTTCATTAGCGTCACAGGTAAGTAAGTTTTAACGCAAATTCACTTTCTTTTGTCTTCATTCTGAAAAAGTTATATTGTTATCTTCGGATGTAATAAATAAACAGATCACATCCGTCTTGTTCCTCACCTATATTCTTGCCTTCGCACTTGTTTACCTTTTAAGCAGCAGCATGAAAACTGTTACCTTCAAATTGTTTTTGTGTTGTTCAGGTATTTGAAGAAACGTTTTTGCTCTGCTTGCAACCCTAAAAGAACTGAAATATTTATATTTATTGAATTATTGACAGATTACGCAAATGTTGCATTTGTGGATACACGATAAGGTATGTAAAAAAAGATGTTAATGTGAATTCATGCCTACATCGGATCAAAAAGTTTTGACTTCTCAATGCAATTAGGAAACCATGGTTCGAAATTTAAAAAAAAAGTTTTGTGATGTAATAGTTTACAAAAAAAAGATATGAGAGAGTATTTTAATAAGCAGCAGTAACTTTTGTACTTTGATTTGTCAATTATTTTCAGAGTTGTGCAATAGTTCATGTAGTCTGTTCTTGCTTGCAGTTGTTGTAAATATTAATAAGTTATAATTAATGGGGTAATATCATTTAATGGCCAATAAATATGTTGTAAAGACGTTGCAACATCCATTAATCAAGCAAATGGTATTCAAGTTTTATTTATTTATTAATCATTCAGATTAATTTGCACTAACTTCAAGCTATTTAAAGTTGAGGCTTATTTGTTCACCATTACTTCATTATAAATGTCACGCACATCACATCACATTTGTATAATTAGTGTAATTTTTAAGTGATTCAATCGAGTGCCTTTCTTCTTTCAATACATTTCAATAGCCGTGCTCAAAACTTTTTAATCCGATAATAATAGTGTTTTTATTTACTTATTGTTTTCACCATAAATATTTTCTCTTTTTTTGTTCTACTTAAATTCTTAAATTCCTGATGATGACAATATAACTGATGAAGTGTTTGAAATGAAATGCGGCTTTCCTTTTGTGATTTTGTTTTTATTCTATTTTTCCAGGATGTGATGGTTGTTGGTGAGCCCTCACTGATGGGCGGTGAGTTCGGTGACGAGGATGAAAGGCTAATCACCAGGTTAGAAAACACGCAGTATGATGCTGCGAATTCTTTGGATCACGAGAACCATGGCTTCCATGCGGACTCCCCCATGCCGGGATCGAATTCGTGGGGGACGAACGTCGGGGATCGAGGTCCTGGCGTTGGGCCTTCGCAGGGCAACACCCCATCGAATCAAGACTCTGATAAAAAATCACCCGCAGTGAGCCAGTGATGTTAGTTTTTTTTTATTATTATTAACGAATCTCTCCGAGTCAGTATTCATTGTTGTGTGCGGCAGTGGATTTCTTTTTTGTTTTTTAATTTAATCTGGAAGATTTTTTTTTTTGGTTCTTCAAGTGCAAAGTGCAACAACAAAGTGAGATTGTCTGATAAGCGGAATTCGACCGGGTGCAAAGACACTGATGTTAGAGTTCTAGACTTATTGCACCGGAAGTGCAATTTTATACGGTTCATTTTGGAACCAATCACCATAGGTACCTCTGCAGAGTGAATGTTCTCGAATGATAAACTCAAATGTTTCGAACATCACACAGTGTTTGTCCACAGAATGCGAAACGATACAAACCACCGGTTCGGGTGATTTTCGTAGTGTTGTGTGAGGAACGTGCATTTCGTATTTAATTTTCTTATCAATACCAGTGTTTTAAGTTCCATTGTTTCTATTTAATAATAATAATAATAATAATAAATAGCATAGTGTAAAGTTCCTAGCAGTTTTAAACTGACGGGCGGCATCCATTCACACACTCCTACTGAAATCACTCCTATCAGTCTTCATTAATCGTACGAGCGGTGCTCGTCACACTGCTGTTTTAGGATCAATTTTGTATAGTATATATAAATATATAAATTGTATAAGATACTTATAAATACTTATGTCCATTAAGAAAAATATGTAAAGGTGATTCGCATCCATATGTGATGTATTTTATAAGAGCGCCTGTTTGTGAATTGAGTTTTTTTTAATGCATTTTAGAATGACTGCAATTCCTGTATTGGTGTCGGAATGAAAGTTTTACCTGTAACACTGTAATTAAACGACAAAAAAAAAGAAAATTTGGGACTTGCAGTATTTTTCATGAGGTCTCGTTTCCAAACTGTGTCAGTGTATTTTTACAACTCTTTGGTCAGTAGTTGTGTGTGTCTCTCTCTCTCTCCTTGTTCCAGGTTACTTTGTTTCATTTCCGTATTTTTCGATTTGTAATCTCATGTGTATCAAAGTCTGTACCTAGTACAGTTCATTCTGAAACCTCACAATACAACACTTAAAAAATATAACCAGTTTTATTTACGGCGGAGTTTTATTTATAAAACCAAGCCAAGTAAATCGATGAGGTTTCAAAATCGTTTCCAGTTAGCTTAAATTACTGGCCATAATGTAATTCCATGATACTTAGCCTCCTGTCCCTTGTCATCCTTATAAGATTTCTAAATTCCCAATTGAGAAGTTTAAGTTAAAAACAAATTTATTTATCATAGGTTATGTTGTATATTGTAATTTTCCTTAATTTTATAAATACACTCGTTTCGTATTTATAAACAGCAAGTGAAATTAAGAAATTTCTCTTCCTGAAAACTAATGTTTAATTTATAAATAAAAACAATGAATTCTATTCATATTATAACAGAAGTTACATTTTACAAAGTTTTCTTTAATTTAATTTATTTTCTGCACATTTTTTTATGATGCCATCACTTTCGTGATGCTTCCGACAAAAATTATTTAACCTAAGACATGCTTTCAAGAATACTCAATTAATTTTGCCCTTTTTTTCATTGAATCGCCTATATAATAAAAATTCTTGGCCTTGATATCCCCCTAAATAATTTTCATATACTTTGCAACAGATATGAGGCTATAAAATAAATTACTTTATAAATTGAGTAATTTTCTATGTCTTTTTCAGATTGAGCCTACTTTTCCAATTTGCTGATGAATTAACTGGTAAGAAATAAAAAATGCTTATCTTCATAACTAGATTTTATAGTACTTTTAGGATTTAAATATCGTTTATCAAACGAAGGCTAAATAAAACTTACGTAAAAGCAAGAATTCCCATAAGTGGTGCCAAACTTGTAGGAATTCCCGTTTTGGTGGAAAATTTCAGGATGTAAGCAAAAATAGTTCTAAGTAAAACGGCACTAGAGATTCCTCTAGAGATCAATTAATGTTTTCTTTGAGTTGGTGGTGTTTAATAACTCTAATTTCTCTAGGTTTTTACTTATTATTTTTTAATCGTATAAAGAAATTCAGATTGTGTATAACAATGAAAAATTTGAAAAACTGATGGGAAACTTTTATGTAGTAACCCAACAGCACTGACCAATCGCACCAGATTTTTTCCATTCCAAATCATTCAAAATTCTTCGGCAAGCTTAAAATTCCCCATTGTGCTAAAACGGAGAACGAATAGAATATGTTTCAATTTATCAACAAATAAAGAAATTTTTAAAAATACAACATATCTTCAAAATAAATAAACTTTTGCGAGTTGTCCAAAAATTGGAAAAAAATCTGTATTAAAAAATTATTATGAAACAATCCCTTTTATGGGCCAGATGTTAAAAATCCTCCCAAAGGGGGATTATCCTTCCCGTCTGGCAGCACTGATTTTAGCATGCTAAAAATCCCCCCAAAGAGGGATTATCCTTCCCATCTGGTACCAAAATTTGTGTGGAAATTTCTAGTAGGTAAGTTGACAATTTAACTATTAATATTTCTTTTATTTATTTCTTTAATGCTTTACAATTTACGCTAGAAATCAATAAATAATTAATTAACTTTTACACACATGTATTTCTTATTAAAATATTAATTTCCTTGTGTTTAATTTAACCGAGTTTTGCCGACAAGAACGGCCTGCGTCTAGTACACAGATCTGGTAAAAATGCGTTTCTAATTATTGGTAATGCACCGAAGTTGTGTTGGTATTACTGTGACTGAAAAATATTTACTCCTTGAATTTGCCTGTAGCCACAACACCATATCGATGTTACTAATTTTGTGATTTTGCCACTAAATGTATTGATTTTATGTTGAAATTTCAGAACTAATTCAGGCATGTTATGCGTTTAATGATTTCATCATTTCATGACCATTTTATTGATAATTTAGTGATTTCATTTAAAAACAAACAAGATGGCGACACTGTTCAGCAAGCATAAAACTCGAGTTCTTTAATATTTATATTAAAAATTTCGTTTTGGGCAAAATGCAGAAAGAGCAAAACAGAAAAAGTAAATAAGGATTGATTCTTGTCCGCTTTTGGACAAAAAGAAACAATATTCGAAAGTTTTTTTCTCTTATCATCGTTCGTACTTTGTTTTTTTCTTTTTTTTTGTGTGTTTTGAGGGCAGTTATTCTTATACACTTTTTGTTTCACAGTTGATCGGGTTGTCTTTACGCAGAATAAAATCGAAATGCGAGCAACTTTTGTTACGCTTTTATTTTTCGAGGCAAAAATCGATCGAGTTTGTTACTTTTACACAGTATGTTTACATAAAATTTTTACAGTGTACGCTGCTACGCTTGAAAGTATTGTAATATAATAATGCTACGGCTGACAACATTGAGTCAAACCTTGGCGGACCATGTGTCGGACGGTCGAGTGGTTACATTTTAAAACGCGACCATGGCGCTCATGATCTGACCAGGAGTCTGGCAATGAATCGGACGAATTTGACTACGTTTGTCAACGACTCGGACACAGCCCTAATATGCTTAAGTAGAATATTTGTTTTATAATCAATAAAGGATTTTTTTCGGCATTTGTATCTATACTGTATTCAATATAAGACGGTAATAAAGGGTTTTCCAATAAGTTCGTCAGAACTTTCAAATGAGACACAATAATAACTACAAGTGATAATCCTTTACATTTTATTTTATTTTGAAGAATAATCGATGTCATTATGTTTTAAAAATAATATCGTTTAAATGTCCTCCTCGACTTAGTCTGACTGAATGCATTCTGGAGGCCTAACTTGCAACTACTCTTTCACACATATCGCGTGGTATATTTTGTAATGGTGCGTTGAATGTTCCGTTTGAGGTCGGGAATTGTTTGTGGCTTATTTTTGTAAACCAGAGATTTCACATGACTCCATAGGAAAAAATCCAAGGTCGTGAAATCGCATGATCTTGGTGGTCAGTTGACATTACCATAACGTATCCAGGAAGCTGTTGTTGCAATAAAACAATTGTCTGACGAGATATGTGACACCTCGCTCCGTCTCGTTGAAAAAAAAAACATTGTTTAGATCGACATTTCTCAATTCAGGCCAAAGATATTCAGTTAGCATATTCCTGTACCGTTCATCATTAACCTCCAGAATGCATTCAGTCAGACGAAGTCGAGGACGACATTTAAACTATGTTATTTTAAAACATAATGACATCGATTGTTCTTCAAAATAAAATAAAGAGTAATGGATTATCATTTGTAGTTATTATTGTATCTCATTTGAAAGTTCTGACGCACTTATTGGAAAACCCTTTATATATCGCTGCGTTCGAAAGAAAACATACACAGCTAACAACAGGTTTGTTCCTGTTACAGTTCCAACCGGTTGCCAACTGTCAGAAACATGCGCAGATGTAAATTAGCGTTCCAGCAGAAAAAAAAGTTCGATAAATTGACTGATGTTCCAGCAGCTATCATAACTTTTGGTAAATTGTTTGTAAAGTTTGTTGATAGACATGCGCATAAGCCGGAAACCGTGATTAGATGTGAGGGACAGCGTTGCCAACCGTAGCAGAATTCTACTACGGTAGCATTTTTTCAATCTGCGTAGCAGCGTAGCAGAATATTCTAATTTGTAGCAGTTTTTCAATTTAATGCAAAATTTAAAGAAATTAGATTTCGGTAGATCCTATTTATATTAAATTACGACTACGCTCGGCTAATTCTCCTCTTGGTACCTTTTTTGAGTTCATAAATTGTCAGTTGGTACCGATGATACTACTAATTTGTGCATTTATTTTTTGTGGTTTGCATTTTGCACGTGTCCATATGCATCATTTGTTGTTTATTTCAGTTGGTTCTGTTAAATTGTTAGTATTATTACTAGAGCAATTGTTTTTTATAAGTAGGTAAAAAAAAGTTAAGATATCTTGTAATGCGAGAGTTTAAATAAATCCTTTAATTAAACACAAATGAGTTTTGAAGGTAGCAGAAAAAAATTTTAAGTAGCAGGAAAAAATGATCGGCGTAGAAGAATTTGTTTTCTGACTGATGGTAACACTGGTGAGGGATGGTATGAGTGAGCGGTGCATGATTTACAGAACGCTCGCTACACACGTACGTATGCGTATATATCTGGGGATTGTTTTAAAATTACAAGTCATCAAAATCGTGTTCCAACATAAAAATAATTGCAAATTAGTTTCTAAATTGAAAATGTTTGAAATCAGTTTGATAAAAGTTCTCAAACGGTTTGTGGTTTACTGCAAGAACAAAGCTAATACAAATCGTGCAAAATTTAAGAAGTTGACTGCACACTTATGAGCCGAACTAAGAGGCCAATTGAACGCTCCTTTTTTATCATAAAAAATACCTCGAGAAAGGGTAAAAGCCTTACCTACATCTGGCAACACTGATAGGAACCTATGCTAGCGAGGGAACGCAATTTATTTTGTCAAAAGTAGCCACTTTGCAATATGGCGGTTTGTTGACATCCGAGATGAAAAATATTAGCTCAATTTTGTATCTGAGTTTAGGAGGAATTTATATGTTTGTTTGGTAATTGTGATTACAAACGATACATTGATCGGTTATACTAGACTACAATTATTAAGAGTGAATGACGTTTAGGTTACTTTTGGATATTCAGTGGCGCAGCAAGTGTGATGTAAGTTCCTTCCAAGTACTTTTGGTGAAGAGAATTCCAATGTCTACAATACAATTAGCATTTCTAGTACCTTATTTTGTTATATTTAGGCCCAATCATGAAATAAGGACTATTCGTTAAATAATAACTATTCGCCGAATAGCCTTTAACATTCTTCCATGTCTACGTCACATTATTCCAAGAATACTAATATACTCAGTTTAATCAACGATTGCAATACCGCGCCAAAACTCGGGAGATCGATAGATTTGAATGTTCTCTTTCATATTTTGCAAGAAATTCTGTTGTGCAACGTTTGCACACATAGAAAGCCCCCCATACGACTGCGAACAAATTGTGCAAACTGGCGTTGCACAAGTTGTTGTGCAAACAAGGTCACCCATACACTATACGCAATATTATACAAACTTCAGTTGCTTCTGTCGTGTACCTACGGAAACATGCCGTCTGACGACGGTATAAATCAATAAACTCATTCAAAAATTACTGCACAATGTGTCGTACAAAGCCCATACACGACGCAAAAGTTGCACAACGCCACTCGTTGTGCAATTAATTTCAAACAACTAGCCCCCCGAACACCTGCGAACAATTTGCGCAACAGAGGTTGTCGTGCAAACATTTGTATAGTGTATAGTGTTGTTTGACGTGCTGTGCAACTAGTTGCAGAAATTCAAAGTTGTTTGAAATTAATTGCACAACGAGTGGCGTTGCAATTTGTCGTTTTCATATTAAAGAGTTTTAACAAACCCTTATGTATTCAATTAAAGGATTTTTTCTATTGTCGTCAAATGTATCTTGACGTTTCAGTTTTGACGTATGGTCAATGGGTTAATTGTAGCTAAAAGACTCTGATTTTATTTTTTATAGCCTCCTCTTACCTAAATGATTTTGCGGACGGTCTAGAATTTTGTAAAACATTTGTTTACGCTTACGACATGCAACGGCCATATTTAGTTACCACTTTGGACAAGAAATTACTGTTACTGACTCCCTCTTGTTTATTCTTCACTCGTAGTTTTACAGTCATTAAAAGAAGTACAGGGCGATCGAAATTGTTTGTTCTGATCCTACACTGCTTTCCACGAGCTTGATATCGGTATTTACATCCAGTTAGCAGTTTTAGAAAGTTTGCAACGAGAAAAATCAACGCTGATCTGGAGCAGTACATTTTAAATTTTTAGATTGTGATCTTTCTTGTGTTTCGCAACAGAATCCCGAACGATTATAATGTAAAAAAATTTATTTTTTAATTATAAAAGCAACATATAATACATTTAGGATTTTTTTATACAAAAACATTCATGAGATCTTACAAAAATAATCTTAACAATAGACGTATGTATTTACACCCTTAACTATTTGAACATAATATCACAATTCTTTACAAATACAAGCCAACGTAACTACGTCTTCGGCTTAAATCTCGACATGTAAAACTCACAGTCCGTGCAATACAAACTGGGCGACGTCACGTGCTTCTTCCGACACAAATTGCACTTACTTTTCGGCGCGCTAGTATTCGAAGGCGCGTTTCCCACGATGATGGGCGTCACAATTGCCTTTGGGGTCGGCGATTCAGACCCTCCTTTCGTACCCGGCTCGAAACTGACCGTCT
This sequence comes from Dorcus hopei, assembly GCA_033060865.1. Lineage (NCBI taxonomy): Eukaryota > Metazoa > Arthropoda > Insecta > Coleoptera > Lucanidae > Dorcus > Dorcus hopei. Next base: position 35,928,480 of record CM065423.1, read on the forward strand.
TTTTTAAGGGTTGCTTCGGCGGCAACATCTGTTGATACGGCGAGTGCTTCGATGGGATCTGTTGGTAGGGAGATGGTTGAGGAAGATTTTCGATTCGTTGATAAGGATAAGCGGGGTCAGGTACTCTTTGATACGGGGAATTACTGAGGTTTGCAAAATCACCGTTTTGTTGTTGTTGTTGTTGGTTCCTCTGGTATTGAACGTTATATTGATTGATTTGTTCCGTGGATGGTACTCTCTGGTAGGGTGAGTTTGGAATTTGTTGCGGACGTTGGGCGTAGGAAGGGACTACGCCGTTTTGATGATTGATGTAGTTGAATTCGTGGGCGGATGGAACTCGTTGATTGTTATTGTAAGTGTATTCGGTTTGCGGAAGTCGGCTTTGCGCGAACTGATGATTATAGAGGGGCTGATTCGTGTAGCTCTGAGTTGAGGGTGAAGGAGACGGGGGATGTTGATGGGTGGTGTGATAATTTGCTGAGTTTGATGAGTAACCGTTGTGGAACTGCACTGGGAGTGGTGACTGTCGAATTTGGGGATGTGGCATGTTCGTATAACCACGAGGAGACGATGCGTATTGATTGTGTAAACAATTGGGCTCTTGAGGATAACTGTTACAATACTGAAGAGGTTGGTAGGTTTTAGCTTGCGCATTGCTCGGAATTGGAATGGGTTGGTAAGGTGATTGTCTATGTTGTAAAGTCAATTGTGGACTTGATCCATAAACGTGCTGTTGTCTGCTGGTGTTATCCTGCTGTGCGTATCTAGGATCCATATTATTATTAGCGTATTCGTAATTTGGTCGAGAAATCAAATTATCCAGAGAGTTTTGCCTAGTGTAATTTGGCTGGTCGTTTTTAGCAGCTTCGTTCTGTCTTAACGTCATTATTTCTTGCCTAATCGCCGCTGTTTCTGGTTTATTCATCGCCGTCCTCAGTACCCTCTCCAAAATTGGATTGGGGATGTAACTGTCGTCTTCTTGTTCTTCGGCGGTCGCCACCAATATCACCTGGTCACAGAATGAAACGCTCTTCTTTTTCGCTTTCCCTCGCTTATCATCACCGCAATCAATTTGCAAGTTGTGTTGGATGGCGGCGCTGAGCATCTCCACTTCACGCATTTCTTCCGCGGTTTGCTCGGGCAGAATCGCGTCCAAGTCATCCCGCTTCTTCACGGATAAGACTCCGGTTTGAATGGTATTGTCCGCTTTGTTATCTCTATAACACGAAACGTAATTCTGGTCGAAATGCGCCCGGCTAGGCAGCGCAGGTGCTTGTTCGTTTGGTTGCGAAATGAAATGCCCGGATGAGGAAGAACACTCTGTCGTATTTGGGAGTGGTTGTATACTTTCGAACTTCGATGCCAAATCCTTGACTGACGAAGTCATTTTTCCGTCGCTTCTTCCGTCGTGAACTTGAAAATCCTTTTGCGAGTCGACGACATCCACATTCATATCTCCATTCAGAATTTTCTTTTTCTTCAGTGCCGCCTGTTTGGCCTGTAATTCTCTCAGCCAAGTCTCCCCGGAAGACTTGACGTCCGGAATGCGTTTCAAAGCATTACTATCTTGCGACAGGATCTCCTGTCTTCTGTTTTGAAGTTGAGACAATAAGCTGGTGGGATGGGGGGGTTTCAAATCAAGCAAATGTTCGTCCAAGGAAGAAAGATCTAATGGCGGAGGAGGTGGAGGAAATTCCTCACTGGGCTGACGCGAGTGTATCACTGAACTGGCTGGGCTGGGGTAAGGAGGTAGATCAAGAGGTACGGGGCAATGAGAAGGCAAACAATCGACTTCATCAACACCATCGTCAGGACCGTAATTCAAATCTTGTTTAATGGGGCTCTGTACCTGATGCACTTCTGCTCTTGTAATCACGGTGCTGTGTTGATTCAACGAGTCTTTCGCATCGTAAATCAGTACGTCGTCCGTACAGTCGTAACCGTTCTGTGGGTGGTGGAAATTGTGCAGGGGTAAGAAAGGAAGAGAGGTGGGGCCTATATTGAACTGCTGTTGCAGATTCAAAGGCATTTCACATTCATAACTGGGATTTACTTCCGAAGGCAAGGGAAACTGCGGCCTTACGTTTTTCTCCTCATTGACTTCGTTGCCATTTAACTTAGTCGAGCTAAGTTGGGAAGTCGTTCGGAGCGGTGGAGGCGGCGGTACTTTCGCAACGGTCAACACCTTTCCCGCGCTGCTATGGAAACTCTTCCTCATTAATTTACTGCGCTCCAAATTAGGGTTTGTAGTGTTGCCTGCAAATTCCAAGTGGCCCTCAGATAAATAACCGCACATGCTCTTGATATTATCGCCCTTCACTCCTATACCACTGTCATCCACGGAAGACACGGGTTTCTCTTTGTTGTTGGTGGGGGTCTCATTAACGTGCGCTTCCGTCAAATCCGGCATGCTCCTGTTTTTACGCCGAATCAACCCGCCCATCAACAACTTCCTCCTTATTTTATGCTGCTTCTTGACGGGTTTCCCGTCCTTATCCTTTTTCTCTTCCTTTTCTTCCTTGGCCTTTTCTCTTTTGATCGTGTCTTTTCCGGTCAGTAAGATTTCGGGGGCGATCGAAAAATCACGGGTCATTTTGATTCTGTCCTCACTTCGAGATCTTTTCTCACGAACCTTAACCGCTTCCTTGTTCTTCGACTTTGAAAATATGGAACGCGATTCCCGCGCCGGCGGTTTGTCGTACATCATGTACTCTTCGTCTTCCCCTATATTTATGTTGCTCAACTTGCTTTTCAGGCCGTCTTTCTTCTTCGGCAGGGTCGCGTAAATTTCGATGCTTTTACTCTGCACTTGCGGAGGTTTCTCGGGCAACGAGTGCGCCAGTAGCTCCCTGCTGTTTTGGCGGGAATGTTGGCTTTTCTCGCGCGAGTTTTGTCGCGAATGTCTTCCGCTTCCGCTGCTGCCCTCTCGGGTGTGGCGTATCTCCGGGGGGTTCTCTTTGTTCGCGGAATTCTGCGTTTGGGTCATCCTTCTGTGCAGGCTTCTCGCCCTCATTATGCAAGTGTTGTGTTTCATTCTGGCGAGAGTGAGAGTTTGGGGGTTGTTATAGGGCGCGTTCATCGCCGCCCTCGCGCGTGTTGCGGCTGCGTTGCATAAAGCGAGGGCCAATACTAGATCGTGTTTGTCTTCGAAGTGACGGGATTGTGTTAGTAAGGCGTCGGCTTCGTGGCATAAGACGTCGCAGTTTAACGCTGGTTTGTTCGAGATGTTGGCGTAGTCTTCGGGGATCTTAGCGAGGTGCCCCATTTTCATTAGGTGTTGGATGGTTGACATGGTGGAACTGTCGTTTGATGATAAGGAGTAGGAGTCGTAACCGGCGTCGTTACTGCCCAGAAATGAGTCACCTTTTCCTCTGGTGGGGCTACTGGGGATGCTACCCGATCCGTGCGGTACTTTACCAACTAGGTACAAGTAAGGATTTTCCATGGTTGTCGAGGAAGATGACGAGGCACTGTTGCGGTCTCCGCTCCAGTTTCCAGAATCGCGCCTCCTCGACATGTTGAGTTGCTCCGGCATATTAAAGCTTTCAACACCGGAAGATGATCCGTTACTCGGAGTCCTATGCACGCTGACTTTAGGTTGAGGGTTATCGACGCCTTTTCGGGTTACGTACTCTGGTTCCTTGCAGACTTCTCCATCTACCACGTCCACGCCAGCATCTACCGCCTTGGCGTATAAATTATCTTGAATAATCGACAAGTTTTGGTATTCATTGTACATTCGAGGCAGTGGGGGTTTTTGGGTTAAGGTCCCGTCGGGGTTTGGAGTTATGGCTCGTCTGGTGTTGTTGCCCACGTTTGGCTTTTCCGGACTTGGCGTAATCGACCTCCTCACAGAATGCGATTGTTCCGCATTGGGCTTCGCAGTCGGTCTTTCGGAATAAAACGACGTCACCTGTTTCGGAGCGTTTTCCGTGTTGACCGGGGTACCAGTCGGAACGGCGTACAACAGCAACAACGGTTGGTAACGACCGCGCCGGCATTTTTCAACGACTTGCTCCCATCTGGGTCCAACTTCTCTGACCGTGGCGTCATCGAAGTAAATCCAAACCCTTAATTTAGTGTGGAAGAAGAACGTCGAGTAGTGTTTGCCGTAGTAAGTGACCACGCCGACGAGACTGTGCGCGGTCACTTCCGCCCAGCGACTGTCCACGACCGTGTGGAAAACATCCCCCAGGCGCAGCGTCGTGCTGACGGTCGCGAAAACGTCCATTATGTGTTCGAGGGTCGGTCGTTCGGAATCCCACACGATCCCGACGGAAACGATTTCCGGCCGGTTCATTAACGTCCGGCGTATTTGAATTTTTGCACCGCATGAACTCTGCAAAGTAAAACCCTTCAATTGTTATTTACCCCAAACGAGAAAAAAAACTAATACTCACCGGGCAGTCTCGGATATCGCCCATACTGCCGGCTTTCTTGAGTAGCTGGCCGAATGAGTCGGTGTGGGGTTGATTTCGAATGGTTGCCAAGTTCTGGCGAACTTGAGTCGTTAAGGCAGAAGCAGAAACGTAATGCACCATCTGAAAGGCAAAGATGAGTTTGCAATGTTCACATTTCGATGATTATTTTTCGTATTTAATTAAATATTGAAGAATCTCCCCCACCTTCACCCTCACGCTTACTCTCAAAAGACGTTAAAGTTTATGACATTGATTCCTAAAAAGATAAATTAGTGATATCAGTTTTGTTAGCTAGATAATTACAATGTTCTTGGAATAGGAGAGAGGTTCAAAATACATCCCAAGCAGTTTGGCTGAAGTTGGGTTTGTGAACTCATTAATGGGTCTAGTTGGGAATATAGTATGTTGCGTTTTTGTTTCGTTTAAGCTTAGCTTGTTAGCAAGAAACCAATTTTGACAGGAGGATTTAACGAGAGTAAGACATTGTGGAGATTGTCACTAGATACTGTAATGGTGGTGTCATCAGCGTATAAGATTAAGTTGGCGTCATGGATGTGATACTCTAGGTCATTAATATAAATTAGAAAGAAAAGTGGTCCTATGATGGAACCTTGGAAAACTCCATTTCTTATTTCAGTAAGTTCCGATTTTGTGTTGTTGATGTCAACGTATTGGTATCTGTCAGAGAAGTACGATTTAAGTAACGATTTGAAAAATTTTATATTCTACCTTACAATCAGTTCATAGGTTAATTAATTAATTAATTCTTGTCCGATTTTCAACAGCGTTTTCCTCAGCTATGAATTAGAATTGCTTCCGGAAAATTTCTGCAAAGTCAAGAACGTGTTCGATACTTGAAAACCGATTTGTGATACAAATCACATAGAATGCAAAAGAATGGGACAGCTCGCGCGTCCCATATCTTTACATCTTGTTGCAGTCCTTGTCCTTACCACGTTTACTCCTATGTTACATCTCCATTTGTCTTCATTTGATTGGGAATCAAAGTTTTCTATCTTTACATCTTGTTGCAGTCCTTGTCCTTACCACGTTTACTCCTATGTTACATCTCCATTTGTCTTCATTTGATTGGGAATCAAAGTTTTCAAGTATCATTTAAAAGGATTTGAATAAATTCCGTTGCTTTATGAATGCAAATGTGCCTTAGGTTTGTTTTTTAATTGAAATTTGACGATTTAAAACGTAACTTTTTTCAGCGAAGCTTAAGAACACACCTCAATTTCTCTGTGCTTAATTATGCAATCATGCTTTAAATTTTTACATAACAAATTAATATAAGCAAACAATTATCAATTCAAGGAGATCTCCATCCATGTGTACGTGGTGTTTCTTGTGGAATAAATCAACAATAATAGTAAATAGTATTATTAAGGCCCAGTTGTATGTACAATGCCAGTTTAAACTGAAGTTGAAGCTTAAACCCCCAACAACGATTATTTCGACAATTTTAGTCAAGGGCTTAAGCTTTGGCTTAAAGTTAAGCTGGGCCTAAGTATAGTGGTGGTTCTTTGTACATCCTTGGATAAGAAGAGATGAATTAATGATTTACCTACTGATTATATTTAACTAATTAAAGAAGTTATGGCGCAAGCACAAAATGTTTTTAAAAGTTGTCTGGTACATTGTAGACTAGAAGAAATATTTTGCTTTTGGCTACGGATGTATGTAAATCCATTCATGATGCAAAACAACGCATCGCAAATCAAACGATTACAAAACGTGCATTTTTTAACAACTGCAACGGAATAATAGAAAAGTATAATCGCACATTCAAGGTTGTATTCTTGCGTATGATAAATTTCAGCCGCATATTCTTTTTTCTTCGCTTATTATCTGACCTTCGCGTTTGTTTGAATAACACCTATAAATAATATTTTATTTATAAATTGAATGTATAAGTTGGTTGCTTATTTTCTACAGAAAGAGACTTGGGAAAAGCAACGCTGATTAATGTGGGAAAGAATTAAAAGTTCCATTTTTTTTGGAAATGCAAATGTGATGCAAATTAATTTAAAAGGAAATAAAAGTAGATTTACTAGAAAAGAAAAAAAAGCAAAATTTAAGATCAATTCGCCAACGAACGAAATGGCTTTTTGGAATTGGAAAGAAACGATTTTTTTTGTCCTCCAAGAATTTCTTTTATGTGATTGTTAAGGATTTAATATTATACGAAGATCCGAACCCGCTAGTGATGTCATCGTCGCCGTAAGCCGTATAGTTTATGGTGTTTATGATACGGTGGACGGGGACATAGGAAAGAAGAGGCATTCCTAACTTACAATTAGAATTCGAAAACAGTGTGTGTTCAATCAATTTGAAGTTTCATGTTATTATAAGAAGATCAAGTTTAATTCACATGATGTCATAACCGATGATGTGCTTTTTATTACCTGCGTGAATGACAGTGGTTCCGAAGTAGCCCCGCAAGCCCCACATACGCTTTGTTCGACCAGGGTCATGGCGAACTTCTGATGGGGAATGCAGTGTCTGGCGTTGCACATGTCTTCTGCCTCGTCGCGTGCGATGTGCATGTGAATTCGCAACAGCATATTCTCGAAACATTCTGCGGCATCGTCCATGAAACCCAGCTGGAAACGCTGCTGGTCGAAGAAGCTCTCGGCTAGGGCACGCCGCAGAGCGTCCGGTGGTAAAGCGGTTTCATGGGAAAACTGAAGTTGGGAAAACAGTTCCTGAAAGAAAGAGAACAATTTGATCATTCGGTGCGTTTCAATTTACCGTTAATTTCGATTGTTTATTTCAGTGGGCGCGCCGCGCCGGGGAAAACGCGTCTCGATGGCGTCGATTTAAGGTCAGGTCTAAAGAAAGAGATCGAAACGAATACGAATAACCTTTGCCGTTGGTTGCACCGGCAGCCGTGATATTTAGCTGACCGATTTTACGAGAGGCAAGTTCTTTGAATGCAGCTCTCGTTTGGAGGTCGAAAAGTTAATTAAACGCAAGTCTGACGTCATTCACTTGCTGAGCGCATTTTAATAAATCCAAAAGTGTTAAATCGTAAAGTGCAAGACGTTAACTGGCCATCTAAGAGTAAGCAATTTCGAAGAATAAGAAGAAGTCGCTGACTAATCGTTAAGATGAGGGTTTGACTCACTCAGTATTTCCTGAGTGAAATTTTTAAGAGCCTTACAACACCGTCGAAGAATGTCGTTCCATTTTACCTGTACAATACTAAGAACTGATTTCGATACCACCGGCGAAAGAGGGGGGCGTGCCAGCGAAAATATGGGGAAACAAAAAGACTTTTTAGGATTTGTAACTTTCATCAAGGGACCTATTAATTACTAATTAGGAATGTGGAAAAGTATCGCAGTATCGGTTACGAGTGAATTTTTCAAATTTTATTTTTGAGAGAACGAGATATCTTATAAGAGCTCTGGCTGCTGCGTTGTTGCATTTAAAACCTCGAGCATAAGCGTATCATTATTTATTACGAACGTTCGTTTCACAAGATAGCTGTAAACTAGCTCGCGTGCAATTTAAATGTTAATCGAAATGTCCTAGAAATTGCGAAGCAAAAGCACTGTTACATTTGCGCCGTTTTTATTTCGCTCGGTTGGAATTAACATATTGAAAAGCCGGTGTTGTTATACAGGGTGATTAACGGAAACCCTTATCCAATATTACGAAGTGTTTCTGACCAAAACTGAAGGCCTCCAGTTTTGCTTGAAGTAGCTGTCAACTTCATTATCTTAAATGATTTAAATATTTCTGACCAGAGCTGTGGAATCGGAGTCGGAGTCGGAAGCAATTATTGCGTTACTGGAATCGGAGTTGGAGTCGATAAAACTGTATCGACTCATGTGATTGGTTATTAATCTTTTGATGCAAATAAAACGTCAATAATTTCATTTTCTCGATTTTGATTTGTGTTTAAAATTTAAATTTTTTTCTTTAAGAAAAGTTACAATGAAATAGCTATGATTTTTAGTCATTATTTAACAGATTTATACGTTGCTTGTGCTTTCAATTAATTAAATACTCAACACTCATTTATTTCATCCTTTACAAAGTTTGTTTGGACATGACAGTCATTTATACATATATACAGGGTGTTAATAAAAAAAACCTACACACGTTAACAGGTGATAGTAGAGACCAAAACAACCCAATGGCCAATGCCATCATCATATAGTAAGAGGATCTTAAACAAAAAATGCACTCTCGGAGCAACCACGTCCTAATTTGCAGAAATTTCGAAAAATGATCCGAGTAAATCCGACTATGAATTTTGATTGCCAACTTTCCTGGGATATAGATTTTTCGATTTCGCTCCCGTTTCGGAATGCACTCCGAAAAACTCCCTTTTTGCCCGTTCTTGCGTGTTTTTTCGATATTGAGGCCGCTAGACATTTTTTTATGGAAATCCGTAAATACCTGTGTTAGACACGTCCTTCGGATAATTTTTGGTGGCAATTACGAAGCGATCGCCCGTCGCTATCGGGAGCCAGGGGACGAAACGTTCGGGGTTGCACGTTTGCAGACCACTTTTCGGGAATTTTTTTCGACCCTTAAACGTGATTGGATCGCGATGAGCCCTCGGCATCGTTCGGCAGAAAAGATCCGAGAAACCGACGGTGGGGTCGATTTTGCGATCGGACGCGGAGGGGAAAAGATTTTGTATGGTGGTTTCCAAAAATGGCCGTTTTTGACCGTTCAAAAAATTCCACCGCCCTTATTTACGGACCAAATTCGGAAGGTAGATATAGGGCAGTAATATCTTTATATCTGCGGACGCTCGGCTCCGAGTCCGGTCCTGGATTTTAGTTATGGCCCGAAAACCGTCATTTTTACACATTTTCGAAGATTTCTCGAAAACGTGATCTTGGAATTTTTTAATCTCTCTCACATGCAAGAAGACCTCCCCAGGTACCTAAATCTATGGGGCCTATAACCCGGGAAAATGCGTTTTTTCGAGATATAATTTTTTGAAATGTGTCGAATTTGTAAGCTTTTCTTCGGGAGTTTTTTACGGTACCTTAGGGGGCTCGGATCGAATCGAGCTGCACGTCATCGTATGGCAGAAAATGACGAGGAACGCGATGCCGCCGCGCATTTGAAAATCGGACGACCGGGAGGGCCGCTACAGGGCCGTAATCCCGGAAAAGGGTGGGGCGACTTTCAAAATTTCAAAGTTCCATATCTCGAAAACCATTGAGAATTGGATCTGGGTTTATTAGAATTTTTTTCTTGTTTTAGTCTCTACTATCATCCCTGTGTGTAAGGTTTTTTTTTATTAACACCCAGTAGGTATATTTGATATTGATTTATAAGAGTCGGAATCTGGTTTGGGTCGGAGTCGAAGTCGAAGTACCGACTCCAGTCCTGCTTTTAAATAAAATAAAAATAGCCCATAAATAATAAATACACAGTGCAGTCAATTTTAAAATATTGATTTTTAATTTAAAAAAATGTTTCTGTAGTTTTTTGTTAAAAGCTTTGTATTTATGTAAATTTTAAACTGTACATCGTTTTGAAAGTGGAATCTCTAGTCCCAGAGACTTTATAAAATCATGTTTTGGTGTTTTTAAATACAGCGCGTTCATAATATTTAGTCAAATATCACTACGCTTAAAATTTCTTAAATTCACATTGGTTGTATTTTTACAGGATCAATCTTTTCTATATTTCTGTTATGAATAATTATTTGCTTTATAGTCCTCTTTTAGTAGAATTAACGCATGACAAATTTTATATTTTATTCGATATTGGTTTCGTTTTACTGATTTGATTAAATGATTAATTTATTAATAGATTAAGGACCAGTTAATTTAATTGCAATCAAATTTTAATGACGTTGTTAATTTGACAGTTCGCTATGTATTTCTTATGGCAACTTAATCGTGATTAGTTTAATTCGAAATTAAATATTTGATTTGCTTTCTGTAAACCCACCCTAAATATAAATACTATTTTTTATTGGTTCAAAATAATCTCGACCTAATTATTATTTATTATTGGTGGTCCTAATGCAATGGCCAAGGACTTATTTAATAAGCTTGGGAAAAATAGCAACTTCTTAATTGTTTTATTGAAACGACGTAATTTCCTTGTCATGTAAAAAAAAAGAAAAATAACTTAATTATAAAAAAATTAAACATTCTGTTCATATTGTTTACAACAGAGCTGTTGCAAGTACCGCAACAAAGTATGTACTGCCTGTACTTTGTATCAGTATCCAGAATTTCTCGTTTGAAATCCAATATCAATACCAGTACTTGGCAGAAGTAAACAAAATCGATATTTCTACACTATGTGTAGTACTTTAAGTACATTTCCAAGTATACAATATTATTTATTACAAATAATGTACCAATTAGTACTCAGTACCAGTACTTTTTGAGTGGTACTTAACATTCAAGTACCAGTTACGCAAAATCACAAGTATTGGGAGTAATGTACCTATTCAGTACTTGACTTGCAGTAAAATTTGGTAATCAGTATCCCAGCTCTGGTTTACTATGTATTCCAATTTTCTGGAATGCATTCTTCTGTGGTGATTTTGAGAATTTTCCTCATAAATACAGGCTGTTTCATAACAGGTGAAAAAATAAAATTTCCTGGACAGAATCTCATTTTACGTTATAAAAAAATTTCAAATTTTGCTTAGTTTCGGAGTTATCTGAGTGTGAAAAGAAACAACTGAAATTATTTACAACATAAATAAAGCAGTTGATAAAAAATGTGAAATCTGTTCAGTTGTAAAAAAAAATTGTATACAACATGAGATACGTGTTGTATGCGCGAAGAGTAGTAGCACGAGATAAAAAAGAAGTATGTTTACATAAAACGTATTTCTTTTATATCTCTTGCTAACTATTTGCCCAATCGGCTGACGCCTCGATTAAAAAGACGTTCAGGTAACTCCGAAAGTAAGCAAGAGTTTTTCAAGAAAAATGTTTCATCTTTCATTTTAACTTAAAATGAGATTATGTCCTACATGAGACTTCAATTCTTTTCACCTGTTATGAAACAATCCCCCTGTATATCCGGGTTGATGTAATTCTCATTCTTTTTAGAAGTTTTCTTGTCACCTCAAATCTTTACAGCTTTCTAGGATTCCGCCACAACTTTACAACCTTATGTTATGATAAAACATGAAACCTTAATAAAATTTTAGTTTAAAAAGTGAAAAGCATCGAAGAAGTTATTTCTCAAAAACCCTTCCAAAATTACATAAAATTTAATCTTAAAATTCTCGCTTGTTTTCTTTAAATTAATTAATACAATAACATCACCTGAAATTACTGTTTTTTTCAAAGCTCCTTAAAAAAATTGTTATTTTTATAAGAGTTAAGTATGTAAATAATTGTTAATTATAAGAAAATTTGGAGAAATAGCTACTTGGAATGTAAATATTCAGTTCTGTGTCTCATATTGGAAAAACATGCAAGGTGTTTCATTAAATACAACAAACTGCACCTTTAACCGTCATCTAAATTAACTTTATATTGGAAACACCTGTGAATATTTTAGGTAAGGCAATACTATTTACATCCACCAAATGGAGGAGTAGAGTAGAACAAAAGTAGTGGAGTGTAGATAAATTTTGAAGATTAACACCTAAACCTAAAGTAAAAAAAAGCTTGAAGGAACAACGAAGAAGATGAAAAAAATAAATTAAATTAAAGACAACAAAATCAAATCAGCGTGGATCTAATAACTTCCCCAAAAGATCCCTAAACACTATATTTTATACTAAATATACTATGTGTATCTTGTGGTTAATAAAACATATTAATTATTATTTTTATTATAAAATCGTAGATGTAATTAATTTCTAAATACGAGGGCGGTTCAAATTTGATCTGCATTTTATTTTTTTTAGGCGCAATTAAAGAGCTACTGCGAAATGGTTTTGCATTCATCGTGGTAGGCATATTAGCTGACGTCATATACAATTGTAACTTATTTGAATCAATGTTGTCAGTTGTATTAGCCACGGAGTTGGTTGCGCAACATATTATTATTAAATTTCTTTTTAATTAAGGTGTTAAAGCAATAGAAATACATCAGAGACTTCAAAGGCAGTTTGGAGAAGAATGTTTATCTCTCAGATCAATCTCTGATTGGTGTAAATCCTTCCATGATGGTCGCGAACACGCGACAAACTTGCCGCATGTTGCCCGTCCAGCGTCTGCTGGGAACATTCAAAAAGTTGACCAGCTCATCCGGAGCAACAAGAAAATATCTGTGAAGGAAATGACACAACAATTAATTTCACTTAGGTATTATATTGAACTTCTTGCAAAAGTCAAACTAGTCATACGAAAAAAACGCAGTTTCTTAAGCAAGGGCGTTATTCTTCTCCACGAAAACACTCGCCCACATACAGCTTAACTAACAAAGGATACATTGGCTAGATTTGGCTGGGAAGTACTGTCTTACCCTCCATACAGTCCAAATTTGGACTCAAGTAACTATCATCTCTTTGGGCCATTCAAAAACTTCTTGGGAGGCAAACGATGTTACTCTAATGAATAAATTAAAATTGCGGTGCAAAATTGGTTACGTCGTCAACCGAAATATTTTTTTGGCGGGAATATGGAAGCTACCAGAAAGATGATATATGTGCATTTTAAAGAGAGTTGTTATTTAGAAAAATGTTATTTTATAGATTTTGTCAACCTGAAAAAATAAAATGCAGGTCAAATTTGAATCACCCTCGTATTTTCATTAAGAAGAGCACATATGACTTTGTATTTACATAGTATGTACCAGGTGAGCCGAAAATTCCGTTTTATTATAGTTAGTTGTCTGCCTTAACTCATGTCAATTTTGATAGTGCCGTTCATCGTTCTATCACTTTATTTCGTTCGCTTTTCATTTACGTTTAAACATTATGTTAATAGCAAAACCGAACTGTTTTTTTGTAAGTTTCAGCTTTTGAGATAGATGTTAAAAGCACATTACCGTAGTGCAACTCGCAATGAAAGCGGAACTTGATTGCCAGATGAAAATTTGTTATGATTCAGTATTTTTTGTTTTTAATTATTGTACTTTCAGACATATTTACAAAAAAATGGTTTTTTAAAAGAGGGGAGGTGAGTTTTTGGTATATTTCAAGGTCAAATGCCTAAAACCGAAAGTTGGAAATTCGTGCTGCAAAATTATTTAGTTCTAAAAATGATTCCGTCAAATAAATTTTCTTTTTTACGTGTTAAAAAATAAATTCTTATTTATGAAAAGTCAAATGTAAGGAAGAACGGAAATTATTGTATCCTGTAGTATCGCAGTGCGCTAAGAGAGGACAGCACATAGAATTAGGATCTACAATCACTAAATAAATAATTTTTTTTTAATCTGTGGTGGTTGCCCAACGGGGTCCTAAGTCAAAGACTTGTCAAAACCTCAGGAGCGGGAGTGTATTTGAGTGTGTGTAAAGTGTTCCAGGGTTTGTTACTTCCAACCTTCTCGCCGTTTAAGGGGAAGCAGTGTCGAATTTTATCCCCAACACTGAAGAGGGCCTGAAGTCGATACCTACCACCCCCGAGAAAAATCCCGAATGCGGTTCGAACCGACGACCATGCGATTGCAAGGCCGGTCCTCTTACCACGGTAAAAATAAAAAATAAATAAAAGTTTAAAATGCACGAGTGTGAACTGTATACATCAATATGTGTGAGGTTTCTACTTATAAAATTTGTTGATATGAGCGTTAGACTTTTAAATTTCCCGCCAATGTTTTACACTATAATGGCGGCTGATTGCGGTATTGTAGTTATTTCGTGACGGTATTAGGTACCTGAAACTAGGTAAGAATAACAAGAGGGAAGCTACGGCAGTAGGAGAATGCAATTACATTTGACGGAAGTTACCACTTTGCGATAGGGCAGTTTCTGCAACATGGCAGTTGGTTGAATCCATTGTTGTAAAATAATTGCCAGATTTTGCGTTTGCATTTGAGTGTAGTACGAATATACAGCTGAATTAAAAAAAACGGGAAATGATTCTTTTCCAGTTGTAAATTTGGTTCCATTTGTCAGTTAATTGTCTACTTGACAATACATACATATCTTTAAAAAAAATTAACCTATTTACCTATGAACTGACATACCGTCAAATAATTCTAACCTATTTTTAATAAATCCATTTTCACACTACGAAAATATTGAAAAAAAACCTGTCGATTTATTTTGACATTTCCCGATTTTTTTGAATTCAGCTGTATGTATTTAATACGAATGATACATTGATAGCCAATCACAGGCTACAGTTAAAAATTAAATGACTTTTTCGATGATCAGTAGCTCAGCAAATATAATATAAGTAAATTCTTTCCAAATACTTTTATGATAAAACTCCAATGTCTAGAGTACAATTGACATTTCTAGAATCTCATTTTGTTAAATTTAGTGTAGTAAGTGTATTATAAACAATGGTGAATTCTGTGGTTTGTGGTCGTTCCATAATCTTGTTTGTAAAACACTTGTGTGCGCCTACGACTTAACGCGGCCATATTTAATGATCAATTTGGATAAAAAAACTACTGTTAGTAGGACTCTCTCCTGTTTATTCTTTATTCGTTGGGTACGTGTAAAGCTACATCCACACTCAAGGAACAATCGGGAACTTTTAGTTGCTGTTCCATGTTCCTCGAAAAAGTTACCGGTAGTTTCCGAAAGTCTCTTTAAGTTCCTTCGTGTTTCTGTTTCCAGTAACAAAAGTTACTGTTTGTTGCGTGTTTCCACTCGGAACGGTAAATATCAAAGAAAAATGGGAAAAAAGCAGGAACAAAAGAGGGAGTTCCTTCAATGTGTACATCTTGTCACCAGTTTCGGCAACGGCTTGTAGCGTAGCAATCAACACCACATTGTGCTTGAACTTTTCAACAATTATTTGTTTAAAATGTCCAGCAAAGTAAAATAGGATAGTGACCTCATTATTAAATTAATTGAAGTGTATAGAAGCTGTGAATGCTTATGGATTCCTTCGGAGAGTAAATATAAGTGTAGAAATACAAGAGAAGATGCATGGAAAAAAATATCTGAAGATATCGCAGTAGATGATATTGTAGAAATAAAACGAAAAATGGAAAACTTGATTGCTCAGTTTTACAGAGAGCGAAAAAAATACCAATAATAATAACAATATAAGCTGCAGCAGCGAGAAGCACGTCTTCTTCAGTCATGAGTCATTACTGTCAACAATACTAACTTGTTTCTTGTGTGTGTACAGATTGTTATGTGCAACAATTTCCAACAATGGAACAGAAACAAAATTCAGATGTTTCTCTATTTTGCTACCTTTAGTGTGGACAAAATGTTTCCATAACATGACGAAAGTTGAAAACTTTTGAAACATTTAGCAACGACCATCAACAAAAAACTTCCTGTATGTTCCTTCAGTGTGTACTTAGCTTAACATTTTGGTTACAAAAAATCTAGGTACTTAATAGTGAAGTAGAATTATTAAAATGTGTAAATAAAACTGACTGAAATTATTTTTATTAAAAAAAAAAAATGTGTTAAACCTAGAGAACGGTATGTGAAACCCCAAAACGGTAAAAATACGGCTTTAGAGGTGGATTTGGCAACACTGGATACACATACGAATATTAGGTCTGTTCGATAGCTCTGCACTTTCTACACTTTTAACACCTTTACTCTATTTTTCTCACTCCTACTCGCGTTAATGATATATATCTCACTCTCTCAGGAGCGGTTGGTGTAAAAAGTGTAGAAAAGTGCAGAGCTATCGAACAGACCCATTGATAATATGAAATATTAATTGGTCTGTTCGATAGCTCTGCACTTGATAGCTCTACACCTGAGAGAGTGCGATGTATATGACGTAACATAAGCAGGAGTGAGAAAAATAGAGTAAAGGTGTTAAAAGTGTAGAAAGTGCAGAGGTATCGAACAGACCTATTGTAAGATCTAGTTACCGGCATGACTAATTTATCGAATTTGCAGGAAATTCAGTGTTTCTGGCTCATCCGGTATACAGTTTTCAGAAACAACCCGTAACTATTTTTTTAATAAACAAAATATTCGTTTTATTGAAACATTAAAACAACTAATAAATAAAATTACATAACCCCAAATTACGTAATCAATTTTATACAAGAAAAATACTTAAAACAACTTCTCTTTTTTTTTCTTTAACATAACTGACGCTCACTCTTACCCTGAACATGAAACACCCTGTATTGAAACTTGCAACAGCTTACTTAGACTTTCTTGTGATTTTTTTTTCAGAAAATATTGGGAATCTATCAAGAATGTATAATTTTTCTGAATAAAAGTTACTCGACAATGAATAATCAATTGAAGTCACTTTTGAATTTATGTCACCTCGAAATTAGAAGTTAGAATTATATAGAAACATCTATTTTTTTTTAATACGAGCCCTGCGTCAAAGGCATTCGCCTTCCTTTCTTTGGTATAGAAAGAGACAGTTAATAAGTTATTCAGTAGTAGATTATTTTTCTAGAATAAAATAATAAATAAATAGAAATTATGAATTTTTAAATAAAAGCTTTGATATTTAAATTCTAATAACGATTTTATTTTTAAAAATAGCTATACCAGCTTAGGCGCAGGGCTCGTACATCAAAATCTTGATTCAATTTCCGTTTATACAAACACAGAGGAAGAAGTTAACGGAGAACTTTTTTTCTTTGATATTTAAATAAGCATCGTGTAACGAGATCTTTAAATTAACAACGCGTCCACGTAACCCATGATTTAGCCTTAATATTTTTTTTCTTATACAACAGTAGCGGCCATGTCGTGTGTTTAAAACATAATCACTACTTATTTAACATACATCGGTGCATTCGCAGCGAACATTGTTCTACGAGGTGCAGTCGTGAAATACAATGAGCCCGATCATATTTATTCCGCTCTCGCATGTTTATTTTCCAAGTTACGACAGTTGCATAACAAACAGTATATACTACGGCTCGCATCCTTTTCTATAAATGTCGTATGTAAGTACAAAACATCCTGTCATTTACTGCAAAACTCATACAGTTCATAGCTTCACGATTATAGACAAAAAATCTATTCTCAGAGCAGTTTGTTTCAATTTTCTCCTTCAATTAAACATTGTTTACTTAGGTACTCATTTATTTTTAACCAAACTCTCCGTATGGCTGGATTTTTCTCTTATTCGTTGAAAATTATCGCCAAATTTGTAATTATAATTTGAAAGTCCACGCTTCGGTGACAATTTCTTTCGTCAGGTGTCCTCGCCTCGGATGAATAATCTAAAGAAGCCGTCAACATACAGACTTTTAAACCCACTATACAACTAGTCCGATGAATTGATCACAATCAATTGTAATTAAAATGCAAAGTTGTCAAAAGAACTGGAAATTACTTTTTTTATTTATTTTTAATAGTGAGTGTGTTATGTAATTTGCAATTTAAACCCTGACCTAACTGTATGACTTGATAGTCGACTGGTCTTTCGAAACGACGCAGTTTCTCGTCATTGAACACTTGCAGAAAAACCCCAACGCATTCACATTTTCTCCGAGTTTAATATCGCTACAAAATAATACCTTAACTTTGAGGTTTTTCTAAATCTATCTCGTCGTTGTATTTGTATGGACAACAAGCTATTGAAAAAACATTTTCGGAATTACGGAATTAAAAAAGCGAAGAAATTTTAAATTTATTAAAAGCAATGTCTTTTTGGAACCAGTTCACTTCGAATGTGTTCGACTGCGCCCCAGGGCAGACAACGTTACAGGTGTTTCGTGCGCTCATCGCGCGCCAAATGGCGGCCCCACACTCACACTCAAGTAGGAAGTAGGTTGCATCTAACGGAAAACTCTCCGGGTAAACTTTGAACCTCTTCTTTTAAAAACAGGTTTGAAAATTGATGGTGGATGGCGTTCGAGAGTTGGTCACCCGAGTTTCGCCGGTTAATTCTATTGATGACTTCCGCGGAATTTAAAAGGACCTTTAAATCCGTAAACCGAAGCCACACAGGGTTTCCTTCGATTCGATTCGAATAGTCGCCATAACTGTTAATAAATTATTTTTGTTGAAGTACTAATAATTAAGGTAAATCCGTATTGTAGCACCGCGCCGCGCCGCCTTTGTTAGTCTGTTTCTATTGCTCCTACGTAAATGAGTGTATTGAAGTGAAACGGAAGATGTGTGTGTGGGATTGTAAGAACGTGACGCAACAGCAAAGAGTGATGTTTAAAAGTCCTTTGTTTTGTTGTTATCTATGTTACGTACGTATTTTGAGCAAAAGCACTCACTTTTAATTTTTTCTTAGTCTCCTTGTCCAATAAAGCGTTCTTGGCGTCGCCCTTATTTTCGTTGGCGTTGTCCTTCGGGGGCGCCCCGCGTTTTTCATGGCACACTACAACTTTGTCTTTCGCATTATCCTTTTGCAAATTCGGCTGAGGCTTCTTGTATCTGAATTTGATCATTTTGTCCAAAGCGGAATCTAAACGCACTGGCAATGCACTTCTTGGTTGTTTGTCTCCGGCGTACGCTCGTGTTGTTACCTCATACCACCTTTCACTATAGTTCACCGTGAACTGAACTTTCAATAGAGTAAGTCAGACCGCCAGTGATCGTGGGCACTTGCAAAACTACAGGTAGATACTGCGGCGGTTTTAATCCTCCACCGCCGCAAAACGTATTTAATACAGAAGAAGAAGAAGAAGGCGCTGCTGCTTGCCGTTCACATTCAATTATTTGCGCAACTTAAACGGAAACGTTAATTAAACGCCATTATCGATTAGCGTTAATTTCTAAATTACATCATAACTTATGCAGAAATAAATAACTTGTGGTGCAAAAATAAACAACTACATAGTTCTTTTTCTTGATTGTTAAGTAAAAGCTGACGACTTCTTCAAAAACTATTTAAAAAAATAATAGTAAGAGAATTCCTAATGCGAATTTAACAATAACTTTCTAATTTCGAGCGCCTGTTATTAAGCGACCGGCTTTCCAGGTAAATCTGGTGATTTAAATCTGCGGGTGCATAAATTTTTGGGTTCTCGAAACTTTCTCATGATGCCGATGAAATTTAGAAACGAAATTTATGTTTCTGGGAAGTGCCCATCGTTTCTAACTGGGGGGTAAAGCAAGAGGAACGTGAATTTTAGTTTATTACAGGTCACACGTTACTGAACATTATAATTAAAGACTCCAAATCTTTTCCGCCCAATTGTATATTACTCACTGTTCCTGCTGATCTAAATCTCAATCGGTCCAGCGCCATATAACGGCTGTATACATTAGTATAACATGTTTTATCCTCGGTTTTATCTAAACAAATTTTTTCTTGATGGTTTTTTTCTTTATTCTTGAAATTATGTCGCATCGTCGAAAATACAAAGAGTAAGTAATAAAACGTGACGAAATTGATTAGTATATTCTCGCTCTATCGGAAAAATAATTCATAGTTCAATCGGCGCTCATTCCTTTATGCGCATCAAAGCGCCTATGCGTTCGGTACTATTTTTTGGAGACTTTAGTTATAATTCATAACGTAACAATGTTTCACGTTCAATGTTACCAGGAAAATGTTTGATCTGTCGCGAACATTGACGCATTTCCTTTTTAATGTAAAATCTAACACTTAATACTTGGTACTTAGATGCCTAGGCATAAAAAATTATGGTCGCTGTATCAGAAGCCTACATCTTTATTCATCTTTCTTCAGAATTGGGCAATAATTGAATCCCCCATTTCTCAAATTTTTGTCATGGCCTTGACCGTTGACCTTTGCGACGATCCGCCGTCTAAATTTAAAATTTTAAAGTATGTATGTATTTTAAAAAGTAATACATAATTGAAGAGTGGAAATTCACAAGGGTCTAAGTGCCAAAAAAAATAACGCTGAGATCCTACATAAAATATGTCTAGAACATAAAATAAATAAAGCTGGTTCTTATCTGATGAAAATTGTATCACAAACTCTTTTAAACGGACACTAAATGGCGCACAAACACTTTACGTTTCGCTTCCGAAGAAGCTGTCAAACGATAGCGAAACGTGAAGTGTTTGTGCGCCATTTAGTGTCCGTTTAAAAGAGTTTGTGATATAAAATAAATAAGATCTTTCTTGAAAAAAATTAATTAAGTAAAGACAACAAGAATAAATGAACTAAACACATTGTTACATATTTAAAAAAAAATGACACATAGACTCCTAAACAGGCGTTGCCTGAAATTTTCTGGAAATGGCACGTAGACCCTTTTGAATTTCCACTCTTCAATTGAATGGGGTAAGTTTGACTTTAGAGGATGGTCTGAAAAAGAATTATGTATTATACAGGGTGCCCCCAAACTGAGTGGTAATGAAATCGATGAACGGAATGGACCTTACAATTATTCATGTGTTGTATAGGGTGTCCCAAGCTGGGAACGTCGAAAGAAAAAAGAACTAGTAAAAAATCGTCAATTTTTCAATTGAATTAAAAAAAAAACTTTTCATTTTTATTTTGTCATCCCCTTCTTAAAATAGGTCATGATTTTTCAATCAAATAAAAAAATTATATGTATTAGTCGAGGTACAAACCAAATGTATATTTTTTTAATGAAAGTAAAAGAGTAGGTATTTCTCACGTTTTTAAAAATACACAAAAAATTGATTTATATATTTTTTAAATAACACTGTGTAACAAATTTTGACTTTTTCTTGTTCCCGGGCAGTAAATAATATTTTCTGATTAATTGTATCTAAAACCGATAAAAAATACTTAAAGTTTGCTTTTATAACGAAATTTTTAAATTCATCATTTATCCGTAATGTGACAGGGTGTTAAAAAAAAGTGTCACAAACCTTGAGGGGGGGAGGGCCAAAAATATGCAGAAAAGTCTTCATGAACGTGGGTTCGCGAATGGACGGTTTCGGAGATAGAAAATATTTTGCGTTAACACAATTTCTTTTAGTGTTTTGTATTTTTCCGTTGCTTCATCTAAAGAAAATAGTAAACTTTTCTTATTTTCGTAATCGTAGTTCTTTTTTCAAAACGTATAAGTGTTACCACCTCATATTTATGTAGATGCCTATTTATGGCTCTCAGTTTTATGTGAAGGCTCTGTGTTTACCTTTTACCTGTCGTCTGCACGTATTCTTTTAGCATTTGAGGCTTAACGGTTTATACCTTTAGGCGAATGGGCAGTTGTGTTATTTACGATTGCAGAAATAATTGAAATATTTCAAATCAATGGAAATTTTAAAATATTCAAAGTAATTCAAGTAATATTTAATAATTAAATGATAAAATTGCCGATACTTTTTAGAGTAATTATTGATGTTTGATACAATTACATACCTAAATGGTTTTCATGTAAGATAATTTCAAAGGTAAAAGATATTTATCCGAGATTTAAAAAATAAAGCATAAAATACAAGTTAAATTTGAAGCCCCTCCTACGAGAAACGCGCTTTAATGACATTCAATTCAATCTAAAAGGTTAGTCGTTCGGTCTGTCGTTTAAATCACTTCAGAAAATACTTGTTTACTCTATAGATTAGCGTCAGTATCGAACTCATAAACTGTTATTTATAAAAGAAGCTTTTTTTATCAATACTGTAAAATGTACTTTGAGATTCACGATTGAAAAAATGTTTTTTTTAACGAAACTAATCTTTTGTTTATTTAATTTATTTTTTTTTTAAACAAGGAAAATACAGTTTTTTTAAATCAATTTTGAAAGAGCGTAGGAGTGATGGATGAAAGTTTAAAAATTTTTAGAAACTCTTACATACATATTTTGCAAATTTCTTTTTGCCCTCTTGAGGTTTAAAGTATTTAATTTTTTTTTAATTTAAAATAAAGGAGTTAAAGAAAATAAAACATTGTTCCTATAAAAACCATCAAATAAAATAATACCTGGGGTATCTGTTAAGCACTATACAGTGTGTCCCCAGATGGACCTAACTATACTTGTAAACTCTTCCTTATTTCGTATTTTAGAAAGAGCAGTCATTCTTCATAAAAAGTTTTGCACCTTCTAGCAAGTCCTCAGCTACTACCAAAATTTCGAAATAACATACAGGGTGGTTAGAAAACGAGGTAACGTGAAATTTGGTTAAGAGTGAAGTGCCTTTTATTTGAAAGGAAAGTGAAAGTATTACTTGAAAAACATGTTTGCAATGTCAATAGAAGCTCAAATATCTAATCTGAACGTCGCCGTCGTATCTTAAAGTTGATTTTTTTGGTCTTCATTAATCAAACATCTACTGACAATTTGTTGACATGAAATCAATCATTTGAGTTAATTCTCAGTTGCATTTGTTAACATAGATAACTGCGATAATCACGTTGGCTAAATTTATACCTATTATCCTACTTATTAATTATAATGAAGACAAAAAAAAATCTACTTTAAGATACAACGTTCTGATTACATATTTATAATAATTGATTTATTTATTTATTGGTTCACAGCCATTTTATTAATTTTGTCAATGTGTTAATACAAAATATGACATTTGTTGTAGTGTTTTGAACGTTTTCGAATACTATATCGTATTCATTTTCAGAAAATATTCAAAACACAGCACGTGCTTAGTGTGAAGGTCCGGATACAACAACAAATGTCATATTTTGTATTAACACATTGACAAAATTAATAAAATGGCTGTGAACCAATAAATAAATCAACTCACATAATCAGCCAAGATTAAACCATAATCAAACATTATTTATAATAATAATAATAATAATAATAATAATAATAATGGTTTATTGTCATAATTTTCTCTCTCTAGTTGAAAGAACGACAGTCAACAAGTAAATGTATGGTACACAAATTTTACATAACAGATATATCGTCAATACAACAAAAACACATTTAAAACATAGTAATAAACAAACAGAAAGCGACAAGAATGAACAAGTAATAAAAGTTGGTGAGTGGCAACCAGCCATTTACATGCCTCACCGCTGTTCTTTAGTTGGAAAATCATTAAAGTTATAAAAACAGTTATGTATTAAGTAATCCTTTAATTCTTTCTTATATAGTACATTATTATTTATATTTTTCAGGTGCATTATTTGCTAGTATTGCTCGATAATAAGGGCCCACGTTCGAAAAGTGCCGAATTATGCTGCGGGATGGCTAGATGTTGGAATGTCGTGTTGTCATACTAAGGCCCAGTTTTACAATCGTGGAATAAGAACGGAATAACTGTACGCCAAATATCCTTTAATGTTCCTCCATATCTACGTCACACCTACATCACGTTATACCAATAATAATGCTTATCCGACGATTGTAAAATCGGGCCTAAGTGATATATCAGAATTTTTAGTGAATATAGATTTATTATTTCCTTGAAATAATAGAAGCCGATAAATATAAAAGCTTGGAATAGTTAGTATTTAAAGATTCTAAAAGTAATATTTACATGGCGTTTTAGTTGGTACGTGCATTAAACATCTTATTATTCTTTCTTGACAAACAAATACCCTATTTGCCGAAGAACTTGCAGACCAGAACAGAATACTGTACAAAATATGAGATTGCACATGGGAATAATAAATTGTTAATAGAGTCTTGATGTTAACAACATTTCTTAAATCATATAAAATGCTTTATTTAACTGGTTGCAAAGATTGTTGATTTGGTCATCAAATTTAAAAATATTATCAATATTTACACCCAGAAATTTCATAAAATTTTATTGGCAGAGTGACACCACAAACATTTACGTATAGGGATTCAAGTTTGGGTTTGTTGGTGAATAAAACCATTTTAATTTTCATTCATTTTTAGTTTTCATTGAACTTCTATTGACATTACAAACATCTTTTGCCAGTAATACTTTTACTTTCCTTTCAAATAAAAGGTACTTTACGTCATGTTATACCAGCGTTATGCTTATCCGACGATTGTAAAATCGGGCCTTAATCAAGTTTCACGTCATCCTGTTTTCTAACCACCCTCTATTATGTCTAAATTTTGGTAGTGGCTGAGGACTTGCTAGAAAAAGCAAAACTTTTTATCAAGAATGACCGTTCTTCCTAAAATGCGGATTAAGGAAGTTTATATACTATAGTTAGGTCCATCCGGGGACACACTGTATAAAGCAGCTTAAATTATTATTAACCCCATTCAAGCAAAAAAAAATTGCTTTTAATCATAAACTAAACGAAAGGTCCCTATGAGGCAGAATTACTTTGGATAAGACTTAAAACTATTACGTGAATTGTTTCGAATTTTTTCAAATAAAATTTGTTTCACAATCGTATTTTCTTTTTTTAACAAAAAAATTAATTTTAATTTTCATTTAAATAATATTTATACATATTTAATTATTCTAATGAAAAATTAATGTTGTTATACACTTACGTGCAAAGAAATTGACTCGCTTTACACTTTTGATTTTCATTGTTTTGTCTTTTTCTAGATATCAGATTAAAAAATAACCTATGCTGTTTGAGAGATCATTTAATAATATGAAGACAAATTTATTAAGATTTCTTTCGTCTTCTGAAGCGGATAGAAAAAATAATAATCACGTCAAATGTGTGAAGTGGGTTGATTTCTTTGCACGTTCGTGTATTCAGTTCTTTGATCTTTTTATTTCAATTCAATAGTATCACTCTCTTAATTATACAGAAAATGTAATCACTGATTTGGCCTTATCAAAGTTTATGGTTTCGATCAGTTTTTCCCAGAAAGTCTTTCGTGGTTTGATTTCCATTGTATTTTCATTCTTCAGATTTAATATAGGCAACGCTTCATTGATTCTTTTTACATAAATAAATTATGCCATGTTGAAGTATGTTTGAAGCAAAAAGTTGAAATGTATCATAAAGTAACACGATTGCTTTTGGCTAGTTATTATCTCCAGCACTTAAAAACGCAAAAATAAATATTATATTTAAAACAAATTATTTGTTCGTGTTTTAAATGATTTGCTTTAAACTCTTCTTATCGGCGGTCGTTTAACATGCATTTCTGATTTGTAAAACGTGAATGCCAATGCCTACATCAGGAAAACGGTTGAAACGGATCTGTTCGCAACTTTTTTTGGGTTGCGTGGACATAATTAATATTTATGGTTATTGCTAGTTATTACTAATTATGCGACGTATGTACGTAGGTTTTGGCACTTGTCGTCAACAAACCAAAAGAAAACACAAATTCGTTTGCATGCGTAACTGTTCTGCTTTTTCTGTAACATTTTAGGGTTATAAGGATCCATACACGGTCAAACAATTTGCGCATACTTCTGCTGTACAACACTGTGTTGTGCATTTAAGGCCCAGTTGTACCATTCCAGCTTAACTTTAAGCATCAGCTTAAATTTAAACTGGCGTTGTATAACTGGGCCTAACTGTTGTACAACAACTCAAACGCGAACATACAACATCAAAATGTTTGTACAACACCTTTTGTTGCACAAATTGTTTGATCGTGTATGGGGGCCCATTACTGTTCGTTCTTCCTTAAATAAATTATAGTAGTAGCTAATTTATGTGCCTCTTCCTCAATTACTAGATTAGAGCAGAACACTGTTTCGCATCTATACCATCGCACTTTTTTTATAATCGATGCAATTCTTTTAGTATTGATTCGTTAACGTCAACGAAATAGTTTTCTTTGTCCCGATTATGAAACCGACGTGTATAATCCGAGGCTGCATATCAAAAGTAGGTTGCCGTTGTTAATACGAGGTGATATACGCCGTGTGTTTCTTATTTTGCGAGAACTTTCTAACCAGCAAACCAGCCCAGCAGATCAGAAAAGGCGCCGCCGCGCTCCAGACCCATACCCATACGAAGCCTTGAAACTGGACAAGACAAAGCTGTAAATGGCCATAGATCGCGGCTGTTAGCAAGAAATAAATAAATGTGCGGCAAAGGAGAATAAATTGTACTGAGTCACGCGTGTTACGCAAACGTTACTTAACCGGCCATTTAAATTGAGCTTTGTGTTGCTACTGTCATGTTTGTTAATGTTGATGTATGTTAGGGTGGGGGAGAAGATGATGATGTCTTCTTTAGTGCATAGACTTTCCGTGGATTGGTTTTCTCTGATGGTTAGATTGATCGAATATAAATAGAAACTCCAGTTTTGCATTCTTATTCGCTGTTTGATCGGTAATCCCATTCATTTTTTAATTTTCTTTTTCTATTTTATTTGGTTGGTGACAACATATTGATGTGTATCGATTGGCCCCCACGTTGGGCGTCAAAAAATGACTATGTATAGGTTGACCCCACGTTGGGCGCCAAATATTACTACGTATTGGTAGGCCCTCTTTAGTATATTATTCTTACATCATTTTTATTAAATTATTTCGAGTTAATAACGAAAGATATTTCTTTGACTAATAAGGTAATAAGTTTAATAAATCATGTAACATAGTTGTGATACTGTGATTACATTACATAAGTAATCTCGCTGAATGTGGACGTACTTACGTACACCTGGGCTTTATTCTTACATCCTTTTAAGAACCACAATCAAGAAAGTATGTGTTTAACGACAGATGTCATCGTTTCTTATAATAGGAATCACGCCGCGTACAGTCACGTAGAGAGTAAATGCATCAAGCCGTGATAGATAAAAATCATCATCTCGCTGCCCTTGACCGCACGGACTTTTCGTCTTCATCATGGTCTATCTTCTTGAACTCCGGGTTTCAACAACGAAATGCAAGGCTCTGTAAGTAAACAACGCGCGGCGTTGTCAATACTCTCGTTCTGTATTTACCATTTAATTTTAATGGCAATTAATTATAGCGTGTTACATGAGTTATTTATCGCCAATCGAATCAATCGACATGCATATTTATTGCCTTCCTTTCGTTGGAAATCGGTGCATTCTACATAGTCGAGCGTGAAACTTGTAAAGACTTCTTTGTTCCTTAGACTCTAACAATAAATCCTTTATCGATTACAATCGAGCTCTTAAGTTAGGCCGCTGAGTGCGAAACCGCTTGAAAGAAAGTTTGTTTCAAAAATGTCCGCGCGATGGCAATACGTAAAAATTAATAGAACGTAAAAGTCAGGGTCGAAAAGTTAGAATAAATTAAATAGAAACCGAAAAGCCTAAAAGAAATCGCTGCGATTTTAATACGAACACGGTTCAAATACCCGCAACCCATTTTTTTTTGTTTTTGAGGATTAAAAAGAATCCATGCACTAATGAAAAATATTAATGATGATGATATAAGTAGGCATAACGGTATTCGTGCGCGCAGAGAACATGAAAAAAAATCCTGTTAATTTTGTCATTTGCGATTTACATCGGTGGACTTTAAACGAATCGACCACGGCGCATACTCCTCAACACATCCGAACGCGACGAGTTAGATACTTTGCCTGGTCCACTGTAGCAGCGCCGCGAGCCGTAATTTATTATGTAGGTATTGGTAGGAAGAATAAACAACCAATGGTAAATAAGGACAACCGGTTTTTATGCAAAGATTTGATCGGCTTCGCCGAGGACTTTGCAGAATTACTACGAGATGTCGACTCCATATATGATTTGTCAAAAGCCATAAATAATACTTCTAATAAAATAACAAATTCACAGAGATATGTTGTTACTTAATTATCGTAAGACGAAAACTAGTGTGAGTTTTTATCAATTCTCTAAAACAGAACACGGTTTAATGTCGTCTGATATACAGGGTGTTAATTAATTAATTAATATGTGAGAAAACTCTGAAGAATCGGTAGAGGGCAAGCCTAAAACCTAAAAGTAAGCCTATATTAGAGCTCATTTTCAGAACCATACTATGTATTTTGTAAACGAAGTGGCAACAATCGTTGTTTATGTACTAAGGTGGCAAAGTGGCACTTTATCGAACGAGTTTGTAAATTGCGAGCCAAGGCGAAGCCGCGGCGAACAAGCAAACGAGTTCGATAAAAGACACTTTGCTGCCGTGGTAGAGGTAAATTAAATAGAGAAGACCCTCACACGTAATATGTTCGGACAAGTCTTTGCGGTAAGAAAGAGGTGTTTCGGTGTTTCTTGCTGTACGTGAATTATAATCATTATGTAGTTTCATTGTTTACTATAAAGTTTGTCCCATCAGTAGTTTCTGATGTGATAACACACAAATTTTGATGATATATCGGTTCTTCTCTAATTGATTTCACTCTACATACAACATTTTTTCGACTATCACTTACTCAATCATTTATTTTGAAGTGTTCAAAACTTGCAGATTTATATCTATGTTTATAACTTCGTAAATTTGTTAAAAATGTATTTCATTTACCTTGTTATACGTTATAAACGAAGCTGGCGTTTCGATGACACCAAAAGATGCGAGGCGACCGCAAAAATGTTGTTACTTTTTGAGTTGATTTGAATGACAAATTAATTGGACATTTAAATGGATTCGACGATAATGCAGGCAATGCTTTTTACAAAATAATTACCTAAGGGCCAGTTTCATAATGGAATTTAAAGGAGACTTTAAATGAAAGTCACTTTCAGATGTCAAAACAAATATGAAAACACATTTGTTTACACAACTGACGGCCGGTATTACCAACGTTTTAAGGAGACCTTAAATTTAATTCCTGTTTAGAATGTGATTGATGTTATACAAACCAAGCAGAAATGTCACAATCTAAACACGACTTGAATTTAAGGTCGCCTTAAAACGTTGGTAATACCGGCCGTTAATGTGACTTTTATTTTAAAGTTTACTTTAAGTTCCATTCTGAAAATGGCCCTAAAAGGAATTAAAAATCATACTAATTGATCCAAAATAAAAAGATTTCAACAGCATTCTTGAGAAATAATCAAATGGAAACAATTAATTGGTCATCATTTATAGATAAACAATAATATTAATTTTATTATAACCGATTAATGACACTTCAGAATAGATCGAAGTAGGGTTCGTCACAGTCAGGTAAAATATTTTACCTGGCTAGGCAGGTAAAGTACCACTTTCTCTCCTTGAATAAGTATGATAAAATTGTACTTTCGAATGAGGTAGTCGAAAAAAATATTTTTCTATTTTGGTTGCTTAACAATTACATTATGAAACCCATTTGGGTGTCATAAAGTAGCTTCTTAAAGCATCCGAAATTTTATTTTGTTAGGTTGGCGGCTAAATTTGTTCACATTTCAAATTACAAAAACGGCTTCCAAATTGACACATGTTTGGAATTATCGATATCTGTTGGCATTTTAAATAATAAACATAACCGAAGTACTTTCTTTTCCGTTGAAAATTATCACAAAATATGTAATTATGCATGTATAAACCTAACCTCCAAATTCACATTTATCTGAAGTATGTTAAGCGCGAAACAATGTCACCAATCCGCCACATAACAAAACAGAATTTTCCCATACATATTTATAAAATAACTCAGATTTTAAAACTTCTTTTACATAGAAAACCAAAATAGAAAAACTAGTATAAAATACGCGTTTCCTAAGACATTTTAGCGCATACGGCTCGTTTTCTAAACCTGGACGCGTGCGCTAAAATCATGTCTTATGAAGCTTGTTTTTTAATATACTATTATGTACAAAGTACATACCACAATATAAATTCGACTTGTAAAAACATTATGAAAGTAAAAAGGCTAACTATAAATATATGCAAGCCAAAAATAAGCGAAATCCATTTAGGTCTTTTATCAATTTCCTAGAGGCTTTCTACATATTAGTTAACACCTTGTAGATTCATATACCGGGTGTGAGATAAGAAAAAAAACGCCTCAAGGCATAGTCGTCTCAGTTTGGTACCGGTTTTATGGTCTTGCTATAAAAAAAAGCGACAGAGAGGAGACACAGACACCGCAGTGCCGGTCTCTTTGAAGAATTTTTTATAGCAGGATCATAAAACCGATACAAAACTTGGACGACTATATTTAATGTCCGATTTGGATACGCTAAAAATCATATGAAATGGTTCTATAAATATTACAAATTGACAAGTGTCAACTCTTATTTATTTATTTATCTATTTATTTAAGAACACATGGCCGATCAACAGGCATACGCCCAGTTACAGATCGATACTAATATAATATAAACAATATAAAATGTAAATATGACACTGTTAGAAAACAAATTGAATTAAACTATACAAATTGAAATTGAAACTATATCAACAAGAAGGAACTAAAAGATTGATTCGAGATTAAAGAAATTAAGAGATTAAATTAGAATTAAATTGAAAAGAAATGGAATTAAATTATAAAATTGAAACTGAAATTGAAACTATATCAACAAAAAAATGAAATTTTACGATTATCTGAAAATTGTCTGACACAAACATTTGTAAATATAGAAGGACTCCATCAATGCATCACAATCGTTTATGCTGTCATTAAATGTTCTCATCATTCTAATAAACGGAGAATATTTAGCTACGTTAGTACGAGTAAAAGGTAATCTAAAAATTGATACTTTTCTTAAATCTCTCCGAGGTACATTTACAAAAATTTGATTTAACAAGTAGGATGAGTTAAATTCATTAAATACATTATAGAAGTAATTAACCTTAGGTTAAACATGGTGAAGAAATCGGCCATTAGACATGCGTGTACATCCCTGCTTCCTAACCTGTTAAAAAATATAAGCCGCAAATAATTTACCAAGCATCAAAATTAGGCAAAAAAAATCTTAAAAAAAAGAAATCAAAAACAAAAAATATTATACAATAAAATGTTAAAGAAAAAAATCCATTAATTAATACAGTGTGATCTACAATGATTGAATGTGCCGCTCTACAATAATTTTTTATTGTTCGCACTTCGCACGGCGTTAAATTAATACTGAAAGTAAATAGCTATTGCCGAATGAAATATATGTAGATAACCATAATCAATCATTGTTCATTACTGCGTATAATCTTCCCCAATAAATTCAAAGAAGGAAAAGCCGCCATATTTAAAGATCTCAATAAATCATCATATTCTGGATATAAATTCATTAATTCCTTTTAAAACTTCGTCGACTTTTAAACGCTGATGTGATAAAAAATATTAGCGAAAAAAAATAGCGCTAAAGAACGAAGCTCCTCTTAATCTTAAATAATTAAGGCCCGATTTTTTCACCTCCTGTTAACTTTATCTGGTGATTAATTCCCATAGTAACGATTGTGATCACAATTGTTACTATGGGAATAAACCGTCAGATAAAGTTAACTGGAGGTGAGAAAATCGGGCCTTAGAGTCATAAAACCCACCCCATAATGAGTAACGAAGAATAAACGAATCAACGCTTTGACATAAACAAATTAAAGTCCTCCCAATTCGAGAAGACCCTGTAGAATTTTTGGAGGTTGTACTTTTGGTCTTATTAACTTAATTTAAGAGAAATTATTTTATTGGGGTGATGGCAAAATTTTGGAATCTTTTCTTGATTCGAAGCTCGTATGTAATTTCCCATGACCCGCAATCCAATACATGCCTACTTGCATTTTGATAGACATGTGAACGAGTTTCACGGTTTTTTTATTTTATTCTTCTTTTTTTGTTAATATAAGCTCTGATTTTTTTTCGAGTAAATCCATCATTACTGTTATTATTAACCATACATACCTTGAGGGCGCAGAAAATGCATGACTCCGCCATGCATGCATGTCCGGACAGATCTCGGAAACTCCTCCGGAATATATCCAGATGCCATAACACCTGCAACATAAACACACACTTTGTAAAAATCCCATCGATAGGAGCACGTGTCAGATTTAATGTAAAACCTCATTCGAAAGGGTTTATTTGCGAGCCCGTGATCGTTATCGCACCGTTTTATGCAAATTCGGAGGGGGCCTCCAGATTTTAAAACGTGAAACTCAACTAATTACGTGTTTATTATTTGTAAACATATGTAAATTTCTTTGCACTTAACACAGTTGCATTTAATGAGGTTCTGTGACCTAAGTACTAGTTATGTAATTCTGCAGCCTATAATAAATTCCATGATCTTTATGGTTTTCAATCATATATGTACATTTCTGATTTATTTATGAGTTGGTGACATTGCATTTTTTTATCATGGTTCATTTAATGCTGTTCTGCGTTTTTCTTTCTTTTTAAATATAAAGTACAGCCAAAGTAAATTCAGTTTTTAAATTTTATCAGAGTGCAATTTTTTCCGGCGCGAAATTTGAAATGAATAAAATTTCCTTTTCTTTTTCATAACGATTTAATTTTCTAAAATATTCCAATAAAATCAAATTATATATCCAATGGCTCCAGATTTCGTCATTTATTCGATTGTTTTCAATGAAATAATGTGGCGCCATCTTTGTAAATCTTATGGAACTTCATTTTTTAAGCGCGAAATATGAAATACCTAAAACTTTAATCATAATTTTTTCGGAATCTAAAATACAATCAAACCGAATTTAGTTTTGGTAGCTTTAGATTCAAACAAAAAAAAAAAACAAATCGGACTTGTGTGGTGCCATCCAAGGTTATTAAATTACTAAGGTTGCCTAGGTTTGTATCTCGCAATGGTGTCAAATTTGTGACGTCACCAGAGTTCCAAATTTATGGCTGTCACCGTAAACCGGCTGTCACGCGTTCTCTTTGTTATTAACAGTAAATTTTGAAGGTAATTTCTTACTTATTGATTATTTACAAATCAATTTGAGATGCCATCAGGAACAACATGTTCAGTATTAAACTGTCATATGACATATGTAAAAGCAAAAACACAAGGTTTGAAAATTTCATTTTTTACATTTTAGTTAGCAGGATGGTTCGCTAAAAAGTTTCAAAGTTCATACCCTCATCTGGGCCAACACAGTTATAAAATCGTTAACGACCCCTACTTTCAGCTTACCTCATGGGTAAAGCACTTTTCATTCGGAGGATTAGTAGTGCCTTCTGATGAATTTGTGAAAACTATAAAGAATTTGACACAGAATTCATCATATAAAATATAGTAGCCATTATCAAAAGTCATTACGTAATGAAAAGTAACGAAGTTGGGATTTGTCTTAGGTCACTAAAAAGCCAAAAAAAATCTTGGACATATGTTTCGGCCTCAAAAGAAGGCCATCTTCAGCACGATCAGACGTAAAACATGGATTTCATTGTACAACAAAGTTGTAAAGTCTGACAATACATACATACATGGAGATTCTTACCAAAAGTCATTAAATTACTTTGAACTCGCGCGTTAGCAGAACTCTAGTGACGTCATTTGCGCAACCCACTTTCGAGCAAACTTAGGTAACCTTAGTAATTTAAAAACCTTGGGTGCCATCTATGCAAATCTTGTCGGACTTTACTGTTCTAGGCGCGCGAAATTTGAAATGACAACATGTTCCTGGTTATTTTTGGCTTTCCTCTACAAGACAAATGTGTTGTAAATTGTAAAGAGTTTGGGGAATTGCCTTCAATGTCCTGATGGCCTTTCAAAACAACATCTCTATTCATTATATTCAGATAAACTACGCTTCTAATTAAATAACCGGTGTCACTGCGCAATAGTGAAAAGCGATCGTCGTTCACAATCGGGCAATACTAATTTGTAGGCACGCGTAAGCGTCAGAATTCTCTCTATTAACATGTATTTGCAATTACCATACCTGACATACCTCAACGAAATGTCGCATGTTTATTAACAACTGTAAAGAACGGTTCGGACGTGATGCTTCTTTGAAAATCGGAATCCATTCGGACATGCGCAGGTAATTTAAAACTTAAAAATCTTCGGGTGTTTCCCGACAACCAAATATGAATACCAATTCATTCTTAAATACAATTATTTACTCGTGTGTACTTCTGAGCAACGCGTTTATGTAATTCTGTTGCAGAGTTGATTAAGTCAATCATAATTTAATTAACACTTACTTCTTTTAAACATCTTATTTATGATTATGCCCTTTACGTAATGTTAGCATTGTGAAGGGGAGGAGAAACTAATGGAATAAGTTCTTTCGTATTCTATTTTGTGACAATTCTTTTGAATTTTCGACGCAATGACGCCAAAGGAGAATTGCATACAAAGACTGTTTGTTATTTAATGACCAAACTGTACATACGTATAACAAAGCTTGCGTTTGTTTGAACTATGAGCAAGTCACTCGCAAATAATCACACACCAATTAACACAGAAAATTTTGCTGGTGGTATTCACAATGGAGAAGACGTTTTTTTTTTAGCGCTTAAAACACATCACGCTCTTATGTATGTTAAAATAAATTTATGGTATATTGATTCTACCTGCTCTACTAATTGGGGCGCTCTATATTTATTTTAAAGTAAATACTTTGCAATGTGTGATCTGATCTGGAAAATCTAGGTCTGCAAAAGCTATTTCGGTATAACTACGTAAACATCACGAAGCGCACTTTATCACACTGACTGCTTACGATTGGCAATTTTTTTTTCTCGCTTTGAGAAAGCGTTCTTTCATTTAAGAATTTAAACAATTTGTTTACCTTGGAGATCTGAAAGAGAGCTTTAGGTCGATGATGGGTCTTCCCCTTCGTCATCTTCTGGAGGAGCAAAGTTCACCACATAACAGGGCACTTATCCCCGAAAATTTCGGCACTTATTTCCTCCGCACGAATTTAAAGGAACGCAAATACGACCGCCAAGTGTTGATACCTGCACAGGTGAACGCGAGTAGCGCGGTGAGACGGTGAGACGGGAAGTCGAATCAAGTCGGCCATTGCTTCAACAATGGGCGCGGGGGGGTTGGGAACCGTAACCGAGCGGAACCAGAAGGGAAAGAGGTGAGCGTCGCCGAGGAGTTAGCCGATGGTACCGGATTGTCCGAGTGTGAATTTCTGATTGTGAGGAATAAGGCCAAGTTCAGCTTGTTGATTACGCCGATTATAATTATTGTTGTTACGAAGGGATGCCAGGTGCGGGCAAATTTGTTTGGAGGGCACAAAGGGCAGGTGCTACCACGTGAGTCATCGAACACCATATGCTGTGGCACCCGTGCTTAATAATTTTGGATCTTCTAGGGTATTATTAGAAATTTTGATTGTCAGATCCGTGCAGGTGTTTCTTCTGAACCAACTCTAAAAAATACGTGACAAAAAACTTTACAACTATAGCAAGTGGGTACTTTTCATCAATTAATTCCAGACACCAATGAACATGGAAAAATTACTTTTTCCCCATTAAAGGGTTGGGGATCTCAAGAGGTTAAATGTTTAAGAAGTCTTGGAAATTGAAGAACTAATTTAGCAACATATCAAACAGTTGAAAAAAATATATAGTCCTGCCCCAGATTCCATTAATTGCAAGAAGAAAAAAAAAAGTTCTTCATTTAAAAAAGAATCTGTATCTACTAAGTTTTACATGATGGACAGGTTTTCTACGAGTACTACGTAGTACAAACTAGTGAGAAAGTTGTACTATAAAATGCAAGCTGAAAATCCCGCCAAGAAGTTCCGTCTGCAAGATGGCGGTCGCCGCTCCGGGCACAGCAAGTTTCTCGCCGCAAAAAGCGTACGTACAGGCGCACGTGATGAAGAAGTAAACGCGCCCAAGAAGCAGACGAAGAAAGTGCAAGTACCAAGGAGGCTAGACAAAGAAGTAACTAACCGGAGTTCATAGACCGGACAAGGAGTAACTACGACGTAAACAGTTCCTAGCGCACTTTAACACTGTTATTATTCTTCGCACATGTCAATAAGAACTTGCAAAATTAATGCATGAAGATCTTGTTGACCATCATCGATGGTCAATGAGGAGTTACTTCCTCTATCTTTTCAGGTGCAATAGTTAAAAATTGCAACAATTAGACGTGTTTTGTTTTTACGAAATTATGCAAAAAAATTCAGCTTTGAAGTCGCACCCAGGTTTTCGTTGCCAAGTTCTTCTTGCATAATCATTTCAGCCTTGCAGATGGTAGAGTGTGGGTTTTGTAATTAGAATTGTAAATTTTTTAACGACACGACGCGCAGATTTTAATTCGTTGATTCGCAGAATTTTTTTGTGCGGGGGGAATAGAGGAGTGCAAAACTAAAGACATTTTTAAAATAATCTTTAACTTCAACGCGCTTTCGCAACTTCCCCTGCAACTACTTTATTCCATCAAAAAAAAAAAGAAAGATGCGTGGGATTGAATGGCAGCTTCTTTCAGTTTAGTTGATTGTCGTTGGTAAGCAGACATCTTCCAGGTGTTTTTCCCCTTCTTCAAATATTTGGATAAAAAACCAATTCAACGAAACTATATTTGAACTTTAAACAAAGAAGTTATGCTCGTATAGGATGGGTTCGGATAATGTCCTTAGATTTGTGTTCGGTAAGAATGACTTCTATTCGATCCTAAAAGATGACTGCCAAGGATTTTCCAGCTTAAAATTAGAGGAGGGTCTTTTCTGGCGAAAAAAAAAATCCCTTACAGATGGACCCACTATTTTATTTTTGGATGCTGGCCTTGCTTTTATTAATCCTGCCTGTTGAAGTCAGCGAATCGTTCTCCTAACATTTACATGCTACCTTGAATAACCCTTATTAGGGGAAAACAAACCAACAAATGTCAATCGTTTTTTGTTCATTTAATATTGTACTGCGTTTCAGTTTCATTAAAGTTCCATTTTCTCGTTTTCCTATCGATTTAATTTTCCAAAAATATTCCTACAAAAGCAAATGAAAATAGTGGCTGAAGATTTCGACATGTATTCGATTGTTTTCAAAGAAAACCTTTGAAAGAAGGAGGCGCCATCTTTGCTAAGAAACGTCAAAACGACAGACGCCGATAAACGTCAGATTGACAAACGTCAAGCAGTGTCACACCGAATGGGCAAAACGTCACGGTGACATCTACGTAACAAAGCCACGATGACGATCGCCAAAACATATACTGTTCACGATTGTTTCTCGAGCTACGGTTCTGCTGACGAAGGCCCAACTAGGCCTGAAACAGCTGTACAGAGCCCGCTTGAGGAATCCGCTGTAATCGAAACCGATTTGCACAAAACTTTTTTAATATCCTTATCGTACACAGCAATTTTTCCCCCTTTAAAAATGAACCGCTACTGGCGCTGTGGGATACATGAACAAAAACATTGCTGTTTTACAGGTTGTCTTAGGTTTAACAGATCACTGTAGTGATCTAACTAGACTAAATCATTGTCAGCATCCAACTGCAGTTTGTTCTGTGTGGTGGAGTTTTCTTTTCAAATTTAATTTCCCTATTGCGAAAGAAAAGCAATTTCAGCAACTGAAGATGCAGTCGATGTTTATGGTGCATAATTGAATGGCAGCTTCTTTCAGTTTAGTTGATTGTCGTTGGTAAGCAGACATCTTCCAGGTGTTTTTTCCCTTCTTCAAATTTTTGGATAAAAAAACCAATTCAACGAAACTATATTTGAACTTTAAACAAAGAAGTTATGCTCGTATAGGATGGGTTCGGATAATGTCCTTAGATTTGTGTTCGATAAGAATGACTTCTATTCGATCCTAAAAAATGACTGCCAAGGATTTTCCAGCTTAAAATTATAGGAGGGCCTTTTCTGGCGAAAAAAAATCCCTTACAGATGGACCCACTATTTTATTTTTGGATGCTGGCCTTGCTTTTATTAATCCTGCCTGTTGAAGTCAGCAAATCGTTCTCCTAACATTTCCATGCTACCTTGAATAACCCTTATTAGGGGAAAACAAACCCCGGTAAAAAAATGAATTTCATCCACCTTGTGGCAATATCTCTTAGTACGGAGATATCCATCTCTTTAATAAACTGGCTAATAGACGAATAACTACCATGGAAACAATTCATAAAAAATCAATCAACAATTCAGAAAAATCAAGTTATTCGTCGAATAAGTTTAATAGGAGATGGATATCTCGACCCTAATGACAAAATAAAAAATAAAGACAAAATGACAAAATAAAAAATAAAATAAAAAATAAAGTAAATCAGTATTATGAGAAAGTTAATCGATAAAAAGAAAAAGAGAACTGAAGCGAGCAGTAATGAAGTAAAGAATTAAACGAACAGTAATCAAGAGAGGCTCGACCATTCTGATCCGATGGAGAAGATAATTTTTCAAAAAATTTCGAATTTCGCGCCGAAAATAACTAATCCGATAAAATTTACATAGATGGCGCTGACGCAACACAATTTCGTTTTGCTTTTTCTTCAATGCTTATCGTGTTTTCGATTGATTGCTCTTAAGTACCCTCAGAGTATTCTCATCTTATTTTAACTTCATGTAATAATATGTGATAAAGATATTCTGAGAGTGCTCTAGGCTTTAGAGCAATCAATCGAATACGCTATGAATTAAAATTTCATAAAACCTTCGGGATAATATATTTTTTTTAATAATAAAATGTAAAATTCGGAGTATAGTTTAGATTTAGACATTTACAATCGTAACTTCAATAGTTTTCAAGTATTTCAAATTTCGCGCTTAAAAATGTACTCCGGCAAGATTTTCATATAAAAAAGAACTGAAACAAACGAAGCAAAAAGAATAAAATAAACGAAAAAATTAAAGAGAACAATTCTGATTCGGCGGTGAATTGTTGAATTGAAAACGAAGTAAATTCAGTAAAATTCAAATTTCGCACCGAAAAAAAATTGTAATGCGTTAAAATTTACATAGATGGCGCTGACGAAACACAATTCCGTTTTATTTTATTTCTTCTTCATTACTTAATTAGAATCCTATATGTATAAACCTTGAGGCTTTCTTCTTCATTACTTAATTAATTACGCTTAATGAGGCTTGAGAATAATAATACTTTTTTGATGATGGAATGTAAAGTCGGAAATCGGAATTTGTTTAGATTTAGAAATATACAAAAAAAACGTCGTTTTTTAACTTCAATCGTTTTTAAGTATTTCAAATTTCGCGCTTGGAAATGTAGTCTGACGAGATTTTCATAGATGGCGCCACACAGGCGGCTTCTAATCTAAAGCTATCATATTCTTTTAAGTTAATTGCAAAACACAAATTCAGACAATCATTGTGATAAGAGGAAACAAAAGAAAACTAGAACAAACAATAAAGAAATTAAAAATTAAATGAACAAAATAATCGATGATTCTTTTCCAGTGGAAGAGAATCATGAAAGCATGTAAATGCAAAAAATTAATTCTAGAGAAAAAGCAAGAATGAACTGACGAGTATAAACAAATGAATAAATAAAACTGAAAGAAAAATACGAAGCGCGAAAAATAAAACGGACGAAAAACAAAATAAAATCGAAGGTGGACATGTTTAAAAAAATAAAAGACTGACA
This sequence comes from Dorcus hopei, assembly GCA_033060865.1. Taxonomy (NCBI): domain Eukaryota; kingdom Metazoa; phylum Arthropoda; class Insecta; order Coleoptera; family Lucanidae; genus Dorcus; species Dorcus hopei. The sequence continues at coordinate 35,968,033 of CM065423.1, forward strand.
ACTATTATAATACTGTTGTATCGTTTATTCGTTTTGTCGTTTTTTATTATTGATGATTATTCAAGTTTTCTTTTGCTTTCTGTCAAACACTCGCTTTTGTTTCTGACATAATTATTCGTTTGTTTTTCTTATTGTGTGTACATTTCGTTGTCTTTTATTTGAATTATTTTCCATATTTCGCTTTTATGTTATGTCAAGTCTCATCGCCAGTCATTCGCCAGTTACTGGCTGTGTTCGACATGACGCTCGGGGCGCGCTCTGAGCAGAAGTGTGAGGGAGAGCGAATACGTTTCAGCGCTAGTAAGAGTGAGAAAAAGTAATACTCCGAGCGCTCCGAGCGTCATGTCGAATGCACCCAGTGTCGGTGCTTAGCGGCCAACAAACCATATCAGGATGACAGATGACAATAAACGTCAAGATGACAGAGTCAAGAGACGTCTCATTTTAACGACGTCTCATAAACATCAGATGACAAACGTCAAGCAATGTCATATACAACAATTGCCGATCACCAAAATATACACCGTTCACGATTGTTGTAAAATAGTTTTATTCCACGGATTGAGGATTGTCAATCGTTTTTTGTTCATTTAATATTGTATTGCGTTTCAGTTTCATTAAAGTTCCATTTTCTTGTTTTCCTATCGATTTAATTTTCCAAAAATATTCGTACAAAAGCAAATTAAAATAGTAGCTGAAGATTTCGACATGTATTCCATTGTTTTCAAAGAACACCTTTGAAAGAAGGAGGCGCCATCTTTGCTAAGAAACGTCAAAACGACAGACGTCGATAAACGTCGGATTGACAAACGTCAAGCAGTGTCACACCGAATGGGCAAAACGTCACGGTGACATCTACGCAACAAAGCCACGATGACGATCGCCAAAACATATACTGTTCACGATTGTTTCTCGAGCTACGGTTCTGCTGACGAAGGCCCAACTAGGCCTGAAACAGCTGTACAGAGCCTGTTTGAGGAATCCGCTGTAATCGAAACCGATTTGCACAAAACTTTTTTAATATCCTTATCGTACACAGCAATTTTTCCCCCTTTAAGAATGAACCGCTACTGGCGCTGTGGGATACATAAACAAAAACATTGCTGTTTTAGAGGTTGTCTTACGTTTAACAGATCACTATAGTGATTTAACTAGATTAAATCATTGTCAGCATCCAACTGCTGTTTGTTCAGTGTGGTGGAGTTTTCTTTTCAAATTTAATTTCCCTATTGCGAAAGAAAAGCAATTTCAGCAACTGAAGATGCAGTCGATGTTTATGGTGCATAATTGCATTTAGAATTCGACTTTGTTTTCGACTTGAATTTCACGGAAAATAAATTTCTCTATCCGAAGCCCAACACCACTGTAAAAGATTTCTAAAATAAAAGTCCTTCCTTCTGTGTAATTATTTATGATACATTTTGAGTGACGGAGAAACTATTTTCAATCAATAGAAAATAATTAAATCTTTCAAACATGACATACTGGTAACTAGATTTTTCAGATGAAATTTAAAAATTTTATTTTCACGAAATTATTAACATTTAGCAATAATCTTAGCATGGTAATTAATGGTCATAATTTTCTCTTTCCTTTAAGACCATAACCATTTTTGTATCTTTAAATGGCGAGCAGCAATCTCCATAAACGTACTTGTCAATGCAAGTTTCCTATGTTCGGGTTTGAAACTTTCCACCCGGTACCTATAATTAAAACACTCTGTAGGCCTTTCAAATTTATCAAATAATTTGTAATTATTAATCGTCGTATAACATTTAATTTGATTTTCCGAAAAATAATTACAAATTAACTTTATTTGAAAGCTTCCGCCGACGTGGTCCATTTCTGTACTTGATTTCAGGCCTGGAACCGCGTCCAAATCTTAAGGTTTGCTGACGTTTCGTACACTGTCGCAATGGACTTCATCAGGGCGCTGTAGCTACTGCGATCCAGCGAAACGTATAGAACTTTGAAATTTTGAAGTCAGTGGAAAGTTAAGCAAAAAGATAAACTTGAAGGTTTCTGCGGCCGTTGTCTGTCCTCTTCTAGCTCCCGGTGAAACAGCGTCTTATTCTTCTGTCGACGTTTCGTTCTTCGTTACAGAACTCTAATTTTCTTGCTACTGTCATTGCTGTTGTTCTTGCTGCTGTCACATCATCATCTCTGTCACTCGCTGGTGCCACATCATCATTTCGCCGGTACCACATCGTCACCGGGAGCTACATACAAATACTGTTGTACAATAATTTAGTTTAATTAAATTGAGTGTTCTTTAAAAATCCATTCTTTCTCAAAACTTGAGTAGAGGGAACTGATTTTTCCTTATCTATTAAACAAAACAAAAAGGTCTTTACCTTTGATCAAAATTTTAAAGCCCCATTTAATTTAACTCGTGGATTCGCTTTTACAATTTGTCTATGAAACTTGGACCGTTGATGTTTTGGTGAACTGATGATGAGCTGATAAAATACGAGTTGACGATTTGTCTGTCGATGAGTTGGGTTTGAGTTTGAGTTGGTATTCTTTTATTTTATGTATGAGGAATAATTAGCTTGCTTGAAAATGCCTCACGAAGACGTTAAAAAAAAATAAATTACAATTTTCTTTGAACGTTCCATTGAACTTTTCCGCGGGTTCAATTTTTGATCGTAGACGATCTCTCAGCCTAATCAGATACTTACGTGGATTTCGAAATTTGCTTGTAAGTTGAACTTAAATCAAGAATGTAATCTCAAAGTTCGTCGTCGAAAGAGCACCTAATCCACAGCGACGACTGTATAAATCCGTCGTCGAGTTGAGAAATGTTATAAACAACTCGGAGCATCTTCCTCACGACTTTTACCTTTTGCGGACGAGCCTACATTGGCAACAATCGAACGACTTTGAATTAAATAAACAAGCCATTGTTCGCCGGAAAAAGAGAAGTTCCCACAACAGTCAGAGGAGCAGCTGTATTTCGCACAGTTTGCCTTCCTTCGGCGGAGGTTACTTTATGACCAAGTACACACGAGAATTGAAATGGTTACGTCAAGACAATGAAAATCTTAAATTCATTACACCAACAATTAAAACAATTAATTCTACTTCTATTAAACTTGATGGGTAACTTTACCACACACCATATACCGAGTGTCCAAATACATTTTGATAAAGAAAGGTTATTGAATTTAACCTAGATAAATTATTTATCAATTGATTTTTATTTTTGGAAGAAATTGGCCATTTTCTCGTTTCTTGTACGGTTCTCTTTATTACTAAATGGATCAAACTATACTCTTTTTCTCCTTTTAATTATTTCGCAATGTGTTGTGCCACGTGTCTACCAAAAAAAAAAAAAAAATAGTAATAATCTCGGCCAACATCCACCACTCCCGTTGTGATACCAACACATATGTTCGTCTTATGCCTCCCTGTTGTACAGTCCGTACGCAAGAATCACGTTTCTTGGACCGGTTTTTTAAATATAAACCAGTCGACAACATGCTGACCGCGTGGCTTAAGTCGTTAAGTTACCTGGACGAGTTCATTCCGACAGGTAAACAGGGGAGTACGCGTACGCTCACCTAGCCCTCAATAGCGCTAGAAGACTTTTACTACTACGATTATTCATAGTAAACAGCGGTAAAATACTATGGTTAAAGTAAATCAGAAGATGACACACCACGTGATCCAATTTATCCTGATGGATATACCGGATGTACTTGAACAAAAGGAATGCCAAATTGTCTTAATATATTAGTCTAAAAAACTCGACATTACAAGATTGGAAAAGTGATTTGGACTTTGTCTTATACGTACTTATTATTATTACTATTACCAAACATATCAAACTGAACTGAATTTAAAAAATGCTTGATCATATAATGCTTTTTAAATATATCTATTTTTTTATAACCGTTAACAGTTAACATTTTGTCTTCCGGTCGATGTTAAAAGGCACGCGTAGAATCAATCTCCCGGATAACAAATTAATTCCAATTAGCATTTATACGTACAATCAACGACTTCCTTCCTGCCTTAACCGCCGGCACTTATGTATGATGAATGATGTGCCTGTGCATATCTAGACAAGACATCTGCTTCGAAGTTGTAGGTAACATTTCGTAAACCCCCGAATGCAGAAGTGAAAGTGTATCAATCGTGTGGTGCAATCGACAAAACGATTTGTGCGGCATTGTTCTTGCGGTAACACGTTCGCGAATAATCGCTCGTTTAATTCGAGAGGCTTGTACAAAATTGTGTTGTATTGTATTGTTTGGCAATGCATTTATCTCAAGAAAAAATCATAACAAAACAAAATGAAGTTATATGATTATTCGTCAGTCAGCTCTTAAAAACGTTTGAAATGTCAACGTTTTGCTTTGACACTATTCTTCAGAATAACCAAATATTATTTAAGTAATTACGCTAATCAACAATTCTTGACTTTTCATTAATAATACTAAAAATGTTTACTGTTATAGAGATTTAAAAAAAAGAATAGTGGCACTTGAATAGGATTACGAGATCCACTACTTGTCAAAAGAGTACAATGCAAACCGATCAGTGCCTTTCACAAAGTTCGTAACAAATGGGAAAAATTTTTATTACATATTGGTTTTTGCGAAAAAATTTGCTATAATTAGTTCGTGCACCAATCAAAATAAAAGACAACACAATTCCATCCAATCAGTTATTTAAAATATGACTGAAAACTTGAAAAATAGAAATGTTCGAAAATGAAAAATTGAAAAGATATTCGAAAGATATTAATCTTTTTTTTTCCTAGAATCGATACACTCAGTGTAATCAACAACTTCAGTGTCTAAATACAATATGTATTTTGCTAGAATTATCACCAAAAATCCATTTTCTTAGAATTTTATTTTATCTAATCTTAAAATTAAAATGCTGTTTCAAATCCTTCAAAAACAAATATCTCGTTCCTTGGTACCTATGTGGATACTAGGACAAATACCACTAATCTGAAAATATTACTTTAGATAAGAAGTTTTTTTTACAAAAAATAGAAATTTCACTTTAAAAAACACATTTTGTTACATTGCGTTTTTAACAAATAAAAATAAATTGTTTCCGTTTATTTTTTTGCATAATAGAAAGATAAGATGTAAATATGCTCTTCTTATACAAAAAAAAATCTTTACGGCATATTAAATTCATACATTGAAAAATATTTTTCCATATTTTGAACTGTCAAATGATGAGACTGTTATCAGATCAAAGACAGTCCAAAAATATCGGAAATTTCTTGACGCTAAGTATGAAACAGAGCGTTGCAGGCTAACCGAAATAATTCCAAGTAAATCTAATTTCGAGCTTTTTGGCATTTATCACCGTCAATTGCCAGCTAACGAGTGTCAGAATTTTTGGTCGATAGGATACTTTTGATTTCATGAATGACTAGTGTAGAATTGTGTTGAACGCTTATCATGTGAAGCCAGTAACAAAAGTAGCTCAAATTAGGCACCAACCTCCAAATGTAGCCCAAATGACGGAATTTCGCCCAATCTGGCAAACCTGTATGTGCCGAACAAGGATATTTATTTCATCATAGCTTCCAAGGTTTGAAATTCCCATATTCTCTCTCGAGTTGCCCAAACTTGGAACGAGAGGATCCAAAGGAGAGAAGAATTTGAAAATAAAAGAGAATAGACTTTCAGAAGAGATAAGCAAAAGACGGATGAGAAAAGACGATACACATTTTGAATAGTTATTGAAAAAATACGGATGGTTATAAAACTTAACAACTCAGACTTTACAAGTAAATGTCGAAAACTATAGTCTGATTATAAATAGTTTGGCACTGCAGTTTATAATGCATTTCACAATTTGGTTGATGCTGAATTAGGCAATTGCGTCTTTAGTTATCATCTTACAATTTACAAATTCACTCTAACTTTGTATGGTTGGGTGGAAGAGGGGGTTAATAGCTGAACCTGGCCAATAAAGACATTATTTATATTAAAAAAATTAAAAAGTAACTAAAGGTATATTGGAAAGAGAGATAAATCAAAACAAAGAAGATTTGAAGCACTTGAGAGAAGATATTAATAAAATGAAAAAGGAATGGGGAAAAGAAAAAGAAGAACTGTTAAATGCACTACTGGAAACAGAGAACTAGTAGAAAGAATGGAAACAGTGAAAGAAATCAAGCAAACAATATCTAGAACAAGACATGACGGAGGTTAAAGAAGAAACTGAACACGACATAAAAGAAATTAAAAAGGTACTAAAGGAATTGGAATGGGTGATAAATCAAAACGAAGAAAACTTGAGGTACTTGAGCGAAGATATTAATAAAGTGAAAAAGGGATGGGGAAAAGGAAAAGAACAACTGTCAGAAACACTACATGAAGCAGAGAAGATGGTAGGTAGAATGAAAGAAATGAAACAAAAAAGATCTAGAACGCGACTTGGCGACGGTTAAAGAAGAAATACAACAAAATATAAAAGAAATGAAATAAGGGAGATAAATCAAAGCAAAAGCAGAAAGAAGGGAAAAAGAAGGAAACAATCTGGTTGTAACAGTAATGGAAATAAGTACCAATAATGAGGACGTATTGAAAAATATACCAGAACAAGATACCAGGGATAAAGATAAAAGATCAAGAATATATGCAAAATGAATCAGAATAACTCTGCTACTATTTCGTAATCAGCAGCAGCAAGAAAATCAGCAACGGGAAGAATGAATGCAGCAATGAATCTGAAGACGCCGTTCTATTAAGTAAAATTAAAATTCAATGATAGGAGAATTATTTTCGTAGTAAAGGGTTTTCCATTGGGGAGGATATGATTTTAAAACGCGATGGTAGCCATATTTAAAATATTATAACTGTCATTTGTGTTTAGTATACTCCACATATACAGGATGACTGTTAATTATACTGACAAAATAAAACCACGATAAGCGATGTCTGAGAGTATGGCAAGAATGTTAAACAAAAATTCTTTATACTTTAGTTTTTGAGAAATAATTTATAAAACGTTAGCCCCAAAACGACGGTGCGCCCCTGGTTAAAAAGTCGAGGAGCAGAAAAACGAAATAAATGCTGTCGTAAAAGTTTTTTTTATAGTTGTATGATACTGCAACCTGAATTTCACAACTCCGTTTTTAGGTCAACGCCCGATGTGACGTCGAAAATATTTACTTGACAAATAATGCATGCAGCAAATTACCTGAAATAGATTATTCCACGCAAAGAATAACAACACTTTGGAGTCTTTGCTAAACAAATAAATCAGTATAGTTTTTCGAATGTTAATTTTTATAATTTCGTTTTGTGTGTGAGGAATTATGAACACGAATCTATTAAAACTTTTACAAATTCTAACGTTCTAACTTCACATCCTGTGTTTTTGGCGTACTGGTTGTAAATCGTTCCTCGTTCTACTGTACACTTTTCACTTTGAATTCAATTCTTAATTAATTATGAATTATTCCTTAGCATTTTTTAAACGTGATCCAGTAATCTATTACATTCATACAGTACGCGAATTAATTAGAAACTGGACGCATATCACTAAACAGAACAGCTGTACGTAATAAAGTTTTTATAGTCGGCGATGAATTTCAGGTCTAATAAATAAATCGTTTCACATTTTCGGAGAAAACCGATTCATTTAAGCGATGCAAATGTAATCAAGTAATCAACTTTTTGCGGCGATAATTATTCATTATCAATTAGTATTACACATAATACTAGAGACGTTTAAAACAACAGATTGTATCCTAATAGTTTCATTGTCTCCGTGCGTTAACGAGACGAACATTTTACTATCGCGTGTCTCGCTGGGTCTGCATTTGACCCCTGCGATCATGAAATTTAAATCCTTGCGATTTTTTTTGTGGATGAATCGGCTGGTACATTCCGCTCTAGTAAATAATCCGCACGAATTAACAAACAATTATTTGCGAATTTATTCATATGCAATTTTAGAAATTACTAATAATTACGTCGTGTAAAGGAAACTTGCCTTCCCCAGCGGTTAAAGGAGTAATAAAATCAATTCAGATGTGTGTCAAGGTCGTATTGTGTGCAAGCGAGAGTCAACAAAAAAACATTTTTAGTTCCTATTGTACTGCCGCATTTATAGAACGTGGCCGCTGTATTTCGTACGCAGTTCCGGAGCTTGGTTTTGGGGTAATTTTTTAATTTTTTTAAACATTTTTCCCGTAATCTGTGGCATCGATTCTCTTATGCATTTTTTTGCGGTACAATTGTCATTCACCCTGTATATGCACATAATTCATTACACCTCAACAAGTGTTTTCTAATGACACAAAATTTTTATAAAAATAAACATTCTTTTGTGAAAGCTCAATGATAAAAATGATTTGTAACATTTAAATTATTCTTTAATCATTTTGAAGTGCGCAGTTGGTTGTCTTTTTACCGGCCCTATTTGAGTATTTGACAGCTGACGAGCTGACTATTGACAATTGAGTGTCATGACAAATTGACTGTTATTTCAAAAGCTTTGTTTCCATTACAACATCACTTACAAATGATTAGTGAGAAAAAAGTATTTACGAAATTATACCAGCGTATAAACTAATTACTAAAACTAATGTAATTGTAAAAATGCATCATTTTTGCAGAATTTTTTCGTTTGTGCTTTATAACAATATGAATTTATTTCCCTTGTCTTATCTTTACAATCATTCGTGAGTTTTGAGTAGTTTTTTTGGGAAACAAATTAGTGGTATTTAGTACTAATTTAGGGGGTTTTAAACTAACGCTCATTGAAGAGTTGGGCAACATTGATCACCATCACGTTGTTCTTATTGGAAAACCCTTTATTAATGAAGGCCCCGGTGCAGGTGGACATCGACTACAAAAACATTTAAGTTTCAAATTAAATTTATTTTAAAAATACATATTTTTACTTTATTGATTAATAATACTTTAATACGATGATAATTAAACTATTCTCGAATATTAAAGATCACACTGTATCTGGTTCCATGTCTTCATTTTAGTATCCCTTCTCCGAACTCAAAAACTAGAAATAACTTTTACCCATACATTTATTTCGAATTATTTCATTTAATCAAAAACGTCCAGTTTTTAAGAAATCAATTAAATTTAAGTACGTAATTGTTGTCTCTATAATATGTATACTTACTGCAACGCCGCAGTGTAAAACGTGTTGCCTATACGTCAGTGATATTATGCGGCATTTAAAATGCACAGGATTCCATTACGTTTCCAATTGGATTTTAATTATTAAAAAATGGCATCAACAAAATATTCTGCAACGCAAAAACCTTGTTGCGTTGTGATTTAAATGCAATGCAAGTCTGGCAAATTACTTTAATGAGTCATTATTTTGTCTTGCAAAGCACTTGGCGGCTGCAATTATCGCATAGGCACTTTGAACCAACAAACCAAGTTTTTCTTCGGCTGTAAAAGAACGCGTTAATTCACCGTTTAACTAAATTTCCCCCCGGTGATTCACGCAAGTGCATTCGGAGGCACCGACCATAAACAAGACGGACGGGCACCTGTGAAATTTACGGGTCACCGCCCACCGGAAGAGATAATTACGTATACACGATTCGGTTCTGGATAATCGGACTGCTTCCTGTTTCTTCCAACGCTTTAATGGTGTATGAATAAGAAAACGGAAGCAAGAAGATGAGTCTTCTGTTCTATATCATAGAAAGAAAAAAAAAACTTTCTGCTGCAACTTGATTTTCATTCAATTTCATTCGAACCGATTGTAATTTTAAAAATTTCGAAGTATAATAAGTTTTACCATTCGGATTTGAAGCCTAAACTCACGAAGCTTAAAAGCTCAGTGTACTTTAGTGCGTCATTGTTTTCATTTGAAGAAAAAAGAAGAAGCAAAGCAAGAAAATGAAAACACAATTAGCCCCGACAACAATGGTACCGCGTGATTCATTTTCCCATATACAGGTACACCATCACAAATTCATAAGTACAACGCCGGAAATGTTTAATTCTGTATTTTGGTGGGCAATGTAATGAGCCTGAGAACAAATGGCTGATAATAGAAGACCGAGTCACGTTTAATAGGTGCGTTTGCTACTTGGAGCGTTTAATTTATTCTTTCGTTATATCGTCTTGCCAGTCGAAAGTGAAATAAATATTAATTAATTGGTTGTCTGCTTCTATTTTGTATTCATTGGAAATATACATACGGGTACATTATATCGGGTCTTCAACAAAAAAGTACATCGAGTTAGCGTTAGGTCGTAACTTGCACGATATGTCAAAAATGAATAAATATTCGATTTACCTCAAAATGTTCATATGTGGACAAGATCTAGTATTTACTCGTTAATTTTAGTGGTAGGACGATACTTACACTTGAGTTGAAATGACCAATATAAAAATATATTTTGAAAGTAATTTATTCGTTATTAAAAGAATATATTAAGATAAGTTGTCTGAATTCAGCCTCCTTCGCATAACCTAAATTTTATTGTACTTTGACAGTTCTTGCGACAATCACAGCACCTGCATAGTTCAATCTACCATAGTTACTCTTGTTTCCAAGGCTAACTCGATATATAAATTAGTACGAAATTGAAGATAATTTAATAAAGTTCAGTTTTGAAGCATCTAAAAGTATGTTGAAACTAATTTCCTGATTTACTTTTACGCGTTTAAAAGTTAATTGCAATCAAGGTAAACGCACAATTGCATTTTAACGCGCATTGTTCAATAAAAAGGCATAGCAAACTGGTTTAAAGCCGCAAAAGATCAGGAAGAATGCGGTTGGTATTGGCCCGTGCATACAAGAAACTGAATCTCTTCGTCGTATATGTGCACGTACGCAGAACCAAAGGAAACGATTACATCTACTTACTACATCTTGATACTAAGCATTGATTATGATGGTTTTAGAACTGGTTCTAAACAACAATGTTTTCTGGAATTGAAAACGTACACAATAAAATGGTAACTATAATAAAAGAGTTAATTAACTTATTCTCATGTTTATTTCCGTGAGGTGTAGATACAACGACAACATCGCATTAGATGTTAAAGTATCACCAGCTCCAAACAAAAACAGACAAAAACTATCATTCGCGTATCAGCTTCATGAATGAAATCATACTGAAAACAATATCTGAGTATAATAGAGAGAAGTTTCTCATGACGCTAGTTCACATGAGCAGGCTGACATGCACCGCTGAGTTTTTCCCACAACGTCTTATCCCATTCTTAATATTCATTTGCATTATGTTCAAATTATACACTTGTAAAACACCGATAATGAGTAAGTAATTCATTTCGGTTCGAACAGAAATTTTCTCCTAATCTGAAGTGGCACCGTGGAGTCAATATGCACTTGTATGCACCATACTCACAGTAATTTAGGGTGACATCATCGTCACATTTTATTTTTAAAAAAAAGCTTCTCGTTAAACGTCAGTTTGCCCAAAGATAAATATCTTTATGAAATACTACCTATCAAAAGAGTGTTTTTTTTTTAAGTTTAACTAAAACCAAAAATACATTACATATAATAGTTGATAGCATTCATAGCGACAATCATGTTCACAGTATTTTAAATTAAAATTTCGTTAGGCTATCTGACATTAATTTTGTACATAGAGTGAAAGTTAAAAAAAATCAAATTTAATTTTGAAATAAATTGCATGTTTAATAAAATGAAATCACAATACAAAAATGTTGATTCAATTTGTGTTTAAATTACATACTAAGCTTTATGTACTGTAACAAAACCTAGTTTTCGTTTTGTGAAACGTAACGTATGGCCACCCTATGTAGTGCTGCCCTTTTTAAGAGATTTTTCAAATCAGAGATTAAGGGTGACGAGCACCAAATCAGTTGAAAATACTACTAAGTAATGCACACTTCTGTAGTTGCAACTATAGAAGTATAATACTACAGAAGTTTTGTACTTCTAGAGTTTTGCAATAACGCCACTTAATTCTAACATAACACTGTCACACCTCTAGTAGTGAGTAGGGTATTTATTTGCATTTTTTCTTTAAATTATTATTGAAGTAAAATACTGTACTTTGGTGTACACTATCGTACATTAACTGTTGCAGTTCGTTTTTGCTTAAACGTTTTCATTTTATCATTTTAAATTGTTTCTAAATGTTGGCCTCATTGATCGCTCTATTTCATTACAAACTCTAAGGTCCTTTTTCTTTTCTTTCTTCTTGCGTGTAGATTGGCTATTTTTGAATTTGGAGCGAGAAGGCATGCGAAAAGGGGCGGTCGGCGTTTTCCGGTTTACAAAAAAATCAAGATGATTCTGATCGCCATCTTTTTAATTCGTCGTTGAAGTTCTTGAAGATGTTGCCAATGCCAACTCAAAAGCTCTATATGTATCTGTGAGCGTTTTCGATTCACCTGTACTGCTTGCACTCAGAGCCTTTGCATCTTACTTTAACCTCATGTAATAAAACGAGATGAAGATATTCTGAGTATTCTGAGTGCAGACTAGTGCAGTCAATCGAAAACGCTATGTGATTCGTTCACATTATTTACATTATTATTTACTCGATCGTCCAGTACAATAGGTTTTGTATTTTGTAAAATTATGGAAACGTTGCAGTTACATAACAATTTAAAAATAATTTCTCAAATCTTTTAAAAATTCCTAGAAGAAAAAAAATTAATTACAGAGAAGAAATTGTACAAATAAAATTTAAAAAATGGTAGCCCCATCTATATAAATTTGCATTAACTATAATTGCTTAAGTGAAGCAACTTTCTTATCCATTTTAAGCTATTAACCCACAGCGAAACGTCGACTTTTAGAAATTTTACAACAACCTATCGAGTAAACTACCATAGCTAATAATTTTGTTACTATTAATTACTTCTTTTTTAATTAATTTCAATTCAATGTCTATTAATAATAATTTTTAATAATTAGCGCCATCTATGTAAATATAAATAAACTATATGTAATTCTTATTTTAAACGAACTGCAAATTTTTGGCTGCTTTAAATATAAAATAAATGACATTAATTTGGGGATTATATTTCTGAAGTAATACCTAGACGCCATTTTTTTTATTATGCAAGCCAAATTGATCAATTTGAGTTAATTGACCTCCGACTGCAAGTGGCAAAGCTGTTTCACGAAAGTTAAAAAAAAGATAACTATATAAAAGTTCTTAAAATTATCGATCGATCGACCGGCATATAATAAAAAAAATGATACCTACATACGTACACACGTACAATAAAATAATAGATTGGTTGTACAAGCGGCGCCATCTAACGTAAAATTCCCCAGATTGTGTTTCCTTAAGCGCCAAGTGTGAAATGAAATTTCTTCGGTTCCTTTGAACGTAATTACAAATGTGTATAATTTTAAAAAAAATTGGTTAACGCCTTCTGTGTAATAAATATAAATGAACTATGAATTATTTTTTAAAATGTTGAAACTGTGATTATCAATAAAAAGTGATTATTTATCTGTGCTTACTTTTTTGGTTTCAATTATGTATGTCGATATGTATTACTTTATTATTTTCGGCTCTGACGCCATCTATGAGAACTTTCACGGACTACAAATAAAAAAATAAATCGATACCAGTGGCGCCATCTAAGAGAAATTTTCCCTAATTATGATTCTTTAAGCGCCAACTTTGATGTATGTACAGGATGAGTTTTTTATCTTGAGACAACGCAATATCTCGAAAACTACGCATCGGATCAAAAAACGTTGTGAATACAATTTGCTCGTCCCGAAGGGGCCTATCCAATGATAGCAATCGCAACCCCCCACCCCCACCTTCAGTGGGTGGAGCTGGGGGCAACTTTCAAATCGCAAATAGGAACCACCATTTTTTATTACAGATTTATTACAGATTCGGATTCTACGCCTCAAACTGCGTAGGATTTGTCCTAGTCTTTGTTTTGGATTCCTGACAGATGGCGTTGAATTTTTGCAAGACCTACTTTTAGCGTTACCCAGGTACAACGACGTGGACGTAGTAGGTTTCTGTTCCCATCGGGGTGCTTGTGAGTCCCCTCGCCTCTCACCATCGGGGTGCTTGTTTTAGGTGAGTCCCCTCGCCTCTCATCATCGGGGTGCTTGTTTGTGATATTTCGAGACGAGTTCCAAAGATATTGGCAGCGCGGCGTTCAAAAAGCGACTTTAATTTAATTTTAATAACTTGTGCTATTATTATTTTGATCAAATGTTTAACATACAAGTTACGTCTTTTTTCCCGTAGAATCCAAATATGCAATAAAAAATGCGGGTCCCCATTTGAGATTTGAAAGTTGCCCCCAGCCCCATCACTGAGGGTGGAGGCGGGGGATCGCGATTGGTATCATTAGATAGGCCCCTTCGGGTCGAACATATTGTATTCACAACGTTTTTTGATCCGATGCCGTTGTCTCAAAATAAAAAAAAACTCACCCTGTATATGCGTATAATAAAGAAAAAGTTGTTTCGATGTCTCCGAGCGGTAATTTCAAATTAGTGGAATTAAAAGCAAACGTAGGCAGTGCCATCTACATAAGTAAATATAAATCAACTACGAAATAATTAAAGTGTTGAAAAAATTGCTTCGGTGCTTTAAGCGATAATTTCAAGTCTCTGCAATAAAAAAAGACACAGTCAATGTCGTCCACGTAAATTTTTATTATGTTTATGTTTAAAGTGTTGAAGCTGTGATAAGTAATTAGCCAGTGGCGCCATCTATGATTCCTAAAACGCCAACTTTAATATAAAATAAAGAAAACATTCCTGCGAGGTCTCTGAGCAGTAACTTTAAATTGATATAATTATTAAAGAAAAATGTGGTGATCAGCACCATCTGTATAAATATAAATGAACTATGAACTATTTATAGTAATGCCGTGAGATTATTAATTAAAACCGATTCATTTATTTGTTCTTGTTTGGTTTATGTCAGTGTTATTTTATTACTTGTAGTTTTGGCGCCATCTATGATAACTTTCGCGTACCACAAATTTAAGCGACATTTTTGCTTAAACATTTCAAATGAGGATAGTCTTAAGCTATAAGATGAGATGGCTGGAAATGTATTTTAAAAACTGTGTGGAAAAGAAGAACAAACTTTAAAAAAATCTAATTTTTTAGAGTTTTCAATCTTCTCATTTACTTTTGCGTGGCGCCATTTTTGCGAGCTTCAACTGCATGAATTCAAGCGCCAAATTTAAATTAACAAAAAAAAAACTAGTGAATTAATATTACCTAAATTCTTGCGATATGCGAAAGAAAACCATACAAAAACACTATGTAATCCAAATCACCGTGGCTTGTCAAAAAATTATTCAACAAAAGCTGGTATTTTTTTTCCTTTCGATTTCGGAGGAAATTTTTAGTACTAGTTACGAATAAGTATAATTTACATTAGCTCCAAATTCGAAATCTTCTGGCACGTACAAGCTAAAAGCACAAGGACACTTTCACTTCATGTACCTATTTTATTTGTAGTGGCGCAGTGGTTAGGCCACTGCTTACACTGCCTACAAAGTTCAATATCACTTTTTGATATGAGGCAAAGTAGAAAGATCAGTCCAAGGCGACTGACTTACTTAGTTTAAAAAAAGGGAGAACACCAAACTCACTCACTCACTATACATTGAACCACTTGCAAAAAATATTGTTACTGTTACGTAATAGGTATAAATATATGTATAATAGTTTATTTGAATCGTAAAGAAATTTCTTTTTTGTGTTGTTAACTGTTATCAGTTTTATTTTATATTGTTACAAATAGGTACGTATATGTCTCGACGCCTCTGTCTATGACCTACACAGTTACGAGTTACGACTGATTGCCTCAAGAAATGGGAATCTAAGAACAGATTTTTTTTATTACTTCTGATTACAATGAAGTAAACATAATTCCTGAGAAAACTATAGTAATTCCAAGTAGGCTTTCAAACTGTATCTATCTTCATCCTCTGCGAAATTCAGGGTAATACACAAAAATGACTCTTCCGTTTTCCCTCCAAGAAACAGGTCTGCCGAAGGCCACGGTCACAAAACTTGCAAGAAAATCATTTCATGCTTTCGTTCATAAATCAAAAGCGTGGCAGATGGGGGGGTTTATGGTTGCACTTGACTCCGACAGGTGTGACATGTACAGGCTGTCTTACGAAAAACGCCCCAAGCCATAACTCCGTTATTTATGGACTTATCTTAACAAACAAAAAGGCAAATAAAATGAGACTAAAAATACTATAAAGTGAGTCCAGTTTCAATTTTTTTTAAAATTACCTTCAAGGTCAAACGACTGTCAACTTTTATTTTTCAAATGGCTCTGTATATTTTTTATTATTATATCTGGTAGAGATTTTTTTTCTAAATCCAAGAATGTGCAACACATTGACATTTAAGAAATATTTTCGAAAAAGAAATGAACTAGTCTATTACGTAAACGTGCTTTTCATAAAAATGTTAAAGTTTGTCGTGAAAACAATGTCACTGAGGTTATTTTCACAGTTGTTTTAAACTATCGAGTTCTTCTACTTGTACGACTTATTGTTTCCTAAAAAAAAGCCGATTATGGATAACAATCACCTGACTGACTTATTGCAAGTATATTTTGAATGCAATAAAAGCAGCAATCAAGCAGTACAGAAAACATTAATGAAATAATTAAAATTAAGTCTACAACTGTGTAAGTTGCTTTGGGAAAAAATCCCTGTCTATAGAGACGCAGTGCTTGTGTTTTTATTGCATTCAAAATATGCTTGGAGTAAGTCAATCAACTGAGTATTATCCATAATCGGCTTTTTTTAGGAAACAATAAATCTTACAAAGAGAATAACTTGACAATTTGAAACAACTGTGAAAAATAACGCTCAGTGACATTGTTTTCACGATAAACTTTAACATTTTTATGAAAAGCACGTTTTGCGTAATAGACTGGTTCATTTTTTTTTTTCGAAAAATATTTCTTAAATGTCAAAGTGTTGCACATTATTGGATTTAGAAAAAAAATCTCTACCAGATATAATAATAAAAAATATACAGAGCCATTTGAAAAATAAAAGTTGACAGTCGTTTGACCTTGAAGGTAATTTAAAAAAAAATTGAAACTGGACTCACCTTATAGTACTTTTAGTCTCATTTTATTTGCCTTTTTGTTTGTTAAAATTAATCTATAAATAACGGAGTTACGGCTTGGGGCGTTTTTCGTAAGACAGCCTGTACAACATGCAATATTTTTTTCGTTAGCCTCAACCTGTTTTTATTTATTTTGTTTACTGCATTTATCTTCGCCTTACGACTGCTGCAACAATCACCGCCTACATCTTACATAAACACATTCTAATTATCAAACTGACTTTATAATTTCAGCATTAAGATCGTGTCTGTTCGTGAGAAAAAGCGCCTTCCATGTATATGCATGAGGCCGTCCGTATCTTCTTCATCGCCGCGCTGCAAGAGAGGTACACTCGAGGTAACAACCAATTGTGGTCGTAATTAAGAGTTAAATGCCCTCACTGGGTTAGCAGGCTAGACGTGTGAAAATAATGCATTTCTTTCTTTCACCTATGCTTCCGAGCATGACTCTATGTAGATGATGATACCATTCACGACTTGTTGCCTGGCTTGGTTATCTTCGGAAGTGCTTACTTTTCTAATTAGCAGCTCGCAATGCGCTCTGTGTTGATGAACTGGTGTTTATGTTTATTAATAAATGAGGTGTTAAGTACTTTACTCATTCAGTTTCACATCTAATAGGAACTTTTTATTTTTTTGATCAAAAAGTTCAAAGTTAAAGTGGAGCAATTTTAAAGACATAAATAGATTGAAAGATTCCCACGCAGAAAATTTATTTATTATTAATTATAAAATTTAATTTGTATACCTATGGTGCCCGATTCATTTCAAGTTCGCTCTTGTGGGTCCTTTAATGTTTATTTCTATTTGGTTTAGTCCGCGTCAAGACGATATGTGATGTCATGAGTTAGAACTTTACTTCTTCTCTCCTTAAGTGGAAAATTAAAATCATTAGTTGTTTTTAGATAAGAACAAAAAAAATGTTTGGGTTCTACGTAGACCGTGGCGGCGCTCTATAATAATGGGATCCCATCGAAGATTGCTCTTATTACACAATTATCTGGAAGGCATGTTTTCGTTCTTCTTGTAGCACAATTAAAGGTAATTTGTGCCTCGGAATGTTCCGGAGATCAGCAAGATCTTAAAAGCCCCATGAAAGTGTGCGGTCGTTACCTGTACGCAGCAATGTAAACAAAATGGCGCCATTTTTTGACCTAATTTGTTAATGTGGTCGCTGTAATTTATTGAAAAATACAGAACGGATTTGTTTCGTGTGATTTTAGCTTCGTTAATAAGAAATAATTTATACAAGTTTTATTGGCTTAGCTCTATAGTTTATATTTATTTCGAATTTTACAAAGCTTACCTTGACTGTGTAGTTTTAATCTCGAGTATTAAGGACTTAGAAAGCTTCTAAACGGCATCCTTGAACTGTCTACGTGTCTTTTACACGTTCTTAATTGGCTTTAAAAGTTTTATCCCGTGGGTGGTACAGTGATGACGAAAGCAAAGTGGAAAAAAATAAAAGCTTTTATGCATGAGCCCCTTTTTTTATATATTGACGCATCTTTTTCAGCTAGTGTCGGAATAGTTACCCCCTGATATATTTGCACTTAAATTAACCGGAATTTTTCCCTGGCACAGTAATATACAAAGAAAGTAGATCGGCTCTATATGAGGCCCTTATTAATAAGTGAGTCACCAAAAACAAAACATAAAATTTCTATGTTTCACAATTTTTATGAACATATTCCGAACTACATAGTACAAATAACTATGGCCCGTATTCTCATCCTACGACTAAACTCGTGATTCAAATAAACAAGAAACGATATAGCTTTATGTCAATTGAACGTGTAAGAGAGCGACGGACAACCGTCGCCATGGAAAATAAACACAATATTAAATTAATCATAGGACGAGAACATGGATCGTTGTCTTTTAATTCGACACCAATGTTAGAATAATATGCAATAAACTTAGGATGAAATCCATAACTAATGATCAGTTTAGATTGCGACATCCTGCGACCAATTTTTGACCTAACGTTGCATGAGATTTGGCAAATAATAATCAATTTCCTGCTTATAAACAATAATAATAGCTATACGCGCTAAATTTAAATTTTCATTTTTTTATAACAACATTCGATAAGAACATTACTAGAAAAGTTTAATAAATTTCCTTAAAAAAGGCAGTGACAAGAAAAATTAACTGTCGCCATCTATGATAGCCGTTGGAAGTACATTTTTTTCGCAAAATTTCCTCACCTGATTTCTTATTCGATGAATTAGACATAACGTGACTTTCAACATTTTAAATCACGTGTGTAAACGTGAAGTCGTCTAAACTAAAAGAAATTGTCTTTTGTGTTAATAGTTTTTGAATGACAGGCATATTTTATGAATAAAATAAAAACTGCGAGTTTAATTAAAGACACACCGACTATATAAACACAATAATTTAAAAATAAGGCAGTTTTCATCTCTTATAAGCAACATTTGATTAGAACATTACTTAAAAATTTTTAATAATTTTTCTTAAAAGAGAAGTGACAAGAAGAATTAGCTGCCGCCATCTATGGTAGTTGGCTGGAACCTTGGAAGTATATTTTTTTGCAAAATTTCTTCACCTGATCGATGAATGATTTTTTAAATCCTTGTGTATGTGGAGACCATCCAAAATAAGTTGTCTTTTATTAACAGCTATTGAATAAGTTGGGTTAGGTCGATTCGGATTAATTAAAGACGGAGCTACGATACACTAAATTTAGTAGCGCCATCTGTGGAAAAGTCCACGAACTATCAATTTAATTTAATTAAACATAAGGCATTTCTCATTTTTATAACAATATTTGACAAAAACTTTATTTAAAAACTTTCTATGCTATGTTAATTTATTGACTTTTATTAATATTAATTAATTAATTGTAGTAGTCGTAACCTTTGTTACATACACTACTATATTATACTTTTGTACCATTTGAAATTTCCCGTAGAATAGAAAATAAATAAATAAATAAAATAAATAAATTTGAATTTTTTTCCTAAAGCAACAGTGACAAGAGAAATGTCTTGCCGCCATCTATGACAGCTTTCTGGAAGTACCTTTGTACTGAGCATGGGCAGCTACATTAACATTCACTGACGTGTATGTATGGCCGTTTCAATTCGACTTTTAAAAATTTTGACGGTACTCCCCTCAGCGCCTCTTGTGAGTTTTTAAGTAATTGCAGTTGTCATTACGTTACTAACAGTAGTTTTGTAGTATCTTTAATAGGGAGCGCTGAGGGGAGTACTCCATGGCATGCTTTCTCGGAACCGAATTTTAGGCGAATTTAAACGGCCATACATACACGTCAGTGAATGTTAATGGAGCTAGTCATGGTACTGAGAGATAATTTCTTCACCTGATCGATGAATGACTTTCAATCTTTTTAAATCATTGTGTACATGGAGACCATTTAAAAGTTATCTTTTGTTAACATCTTTTGAATGAGTTGGGTTTGGTTAATGAAAAACGGAGATACGATTCAAACACTAAATTTAGTAGCGCCATCTGTGGAAAAATCCACGAACTATCAATTCAATTACTTAAACATTTCTCATTTCTCATTTATAACAATATTTTACAAGGACTTTATTTAAAAACTTTTTCCTAAAGCAAGAGAAATTTCCTGCTGCCATCTATGACAGTTTCCTGGAAGTACTTTTGTAGTGAGAGATCAGTGACTTTGAATCATATTAGATCACTGTGTATAGCTGGAGTTGGTCAGAGTAAGTCCTTTTTCCTATTAAGTTATTAGATATTTAAATAAAATAAATTTTGTACCATTTATTTTCTATTTTGGGAGTGTGAGTAAATAGGTGAGTAATTTCATTACTCCATGTGGGTAAGAGCGGGTTTTTTTTAATTTGAAAAGGGTAATCGGCTTAGAGTGAATTGGCAACACTGTTTACAAGTTTGTAAGCGGCGTTCCAATAATTCGTCTTGTCTTCGGTGTCATTCAGAGCTTTACCACTAAAATTATTTCGGCTTTCAGCGTATTAAAAATATTCATTCATATGAAAATACCTAACCAAAAAGTTACACGTTTGTTGTGATTGCAAAGAACGATCATAGGCGCTTTCGTTTCTGAAATGATCCTGATCCGATCTGAACATGTTTAGAGAATCACGATTCGTTTGTTCTTGTTACAAACGAACACTCCTTTGAAACGTGTTTGGAACATTCCTTCGAGACCGTCAAAACGAAGTTACATTTGAGGTTAGATTTCCCTCTAATCCTGATCCGAACAAGCGCAAAACATAAAAATTTTATGTTTCCCAAAATCGAATCATGATCCTAAACTATGGAGGGGATGAATCATTTTCACAGAAGAACACGATTCGCTGATCCAAACGCGTTATGTTCCTGTGATCCGTCTCATATCTGAATCAAATCAAACATAACCTCAATAAATATTTTTACAAAAAAAAAACTCACTATTTTCTAAAGCACACTCAGTTTTAGTGAAAATGGATCAAATCGCCCAGTTAAGCTCACTAAAAACTCACGTGTTCAAGTTAAAAGAAACAAGTAATTTAACTAAGCTATTGATAGTGTTGGTGTTGCCAACTCTTCAATGGACTTTCCCCCTAGCCTAGATATTGGTTGAAACCCGCAAATCGGTACAAAATAGCCCCAATTTATTTTCCAGACCACTTTAGAAATTAAACTCAAAACTCACGTATGATTGTAAAGATCAAAAGAGAAATAAATTTGTAAAGTATAAAAAATAAAGAGTAAATACTTTTATATTTTATACCCTACTTAAAAGTGGGATGCGAAAAGTGCATCCATTGCCATGGGAATAATGTAAACACAAGACTTCTTGGAACAGATGAGCGAGACGCAATATAAGTTAGAAATCGTGAGTGAGAGAGATGCGTTTACACACCCATGATGCGCTAGAAGGTGTAGTTTATGAACGCAACCCTAGATTTTAAGCATTTTAAGACATGGTCCGCTTTTCATGCTCGCCATTGTACATGTCATCGTGTCCAAACTTTTTATAATTTGCATATGAAAAAAATATTTTGTCGTCAATCAAAAAATGCATTCATTTCTATTCTGATTCTAACTTCTAAAGAAATTATCGAAAATAGGGCTGTTTTTTTTTCTAGTTGGAAGTGTAGTATACTGCCTGTGCAAACCGGGGGGGGGGGTAAATTTTGAGTACGATTAATAAAAAGTCCCCCTTCAAAGTGCAGGTCCCGGATCCTTCAGAGACATTTAAAAACTTGCGACTTTTATTAAACACATTTGCTTTGCGTTGTCATTGACATTCCGTGTGAAGTCGTGTCTTCATTTTGTAATAATAAAATTTCGAAAACTTCACGGTCAAGTTTGTAAGGCAGATTCAGATAAATCAGACTTACATTACGCAACCGCGGTCACGTCCAAACCGTGTGTACACGTGAACGATCGCACATAATGGTTCGATTTGCATAATAACGGACGACTTGCACGATTTGTTTAAAAATGCGTATAAATTTACGGATTATCGCCGCTTTTTCCCCCCAAATTGCTACTCGATGTTAATCGGAAAAAGCTGATCGTGAGTTGTTTGGCACTTACCTGAACGGCGCTGTTAAGGAAACAATTGTTTTGGCCCGGTCCATTAAGCAAACCTTTAGTAGTTGTAAATACCATCGAATCACGAGACGGCGCCATCGTCGGCGCGGGATACGGCGACGTCGAGACGGTCAAAGACGCCATGAACTCGGTGCTCTAGGTCCCTCCCCCCTTCCACGGTTACATTGTTACCTATAAAATAATTCAATTAAGTTTATGGCCGAGCAATGAACACCAGATAGGAGCTTATTTAGGTCACAACAAATAAATTCAAATAATACCATAAAATCTCTAAGCGCAGCACAAATTGAAGTGAGAAATTTTAAAGCCAAATTTCAACTAATCTTTCGACTGTTAGTACGTAGACGTTGAGGAGCAGAATCTTGTATTTTAAATTACCTTCGGCAGGTGTTCGGGCGAAATTTGTTTAGAGCTCAGGGGGTTGTATAGGTTCGTGATCAAACATAATGCAGGTGAGAAAGAGGCTTTGGCGTTATACCTGTTTCTCAGAAGCTGCCTTTCATTTTACAAGCTCCAAAGTAAATCATTTGTAAGACCAAGAACCCCCTGCAGTAAAGACGCATATTTAAATGCACATGAAAGTTGCCTGCAAGTTGCAAGAATCTATAAAAATAAAATTACATAGTACTGTATGTAATTTGCTTTGCAATCGTAACGTTTCGCTCAAGCACCTCTTAAGATCGCCAAAAAAATCGGCCGTTCACTGAAATACATGCACACATACGTAGTTTGATTAGTTGCAGACTACTAACACATGTCCAGCAGCTCTCGGAAGTTCTCAGCTTATTTTCAGCTGCCTGACTTATGGACTAATAATAACAAAATTGCAAAATCTATACGCGCCGGAGGTTTATTATTGAACTCTAAAAACGAACTTACGGCGTATTAGTTAGTACTCGTAAATCTTTCGTCGTCGTCCGGAAGTGTTTCAGTGCTTCCCGTAATAAAATCTGCGCTAATATTATTTCACCGGTTGCCTTTTCCACAGACAATAACCGGAAAATTTACTTCCTTCTCGCAATGTAAACGGGAATTATCCGGAGGAACGATAACCAGATTCATTAAGCTTGAACTTAAGGGGGACAATTTTTAAATTTGAACAAAGATACAAAAATAAAATAATAAGGGCAACACTTCCGTTCACGCATTTTCAAAACCCGAGCCCCTTTTGTAATCTGCGACTGCGAGGGGGCGGCATCAGCGCCAGTCCTCCTTTGGTTCCGCTTATTTAGGTCACTGGAGTGATTTAAGTTGCCTACCCTCAAGGGATTGCGAAGTGTTTTTGGACCGGCCCCGCTACCTTGCGTGGGTGAGATTCTCACGTTCTCTTAAAGGCCACTTATCGGAAGGAGAGTCAGTATTTTGGCTAAAGGTTATCACTTGGGCCCCTCATCGTTATATTAACGATTAAAGCGTGAAATTATTTCGTGAAGCCATTTTGTTTAAATTTAAAAATTTTGAATTTCAATGTTCAGCTGTTTACGGCAGCGCTGAGTTTAGATGAATACGTTTCATAGGCTTTTACAGTTTGGGCTTCAATGAAACTACTTTGAGGTAAAAGTTTCGAGCGAGCAAAAAGTACTTTTTTGGCATAACTTTAAGTAGCTTGAATAAACACGAAATTTTACGTTTCAGATGTGTTGTCGTTGTTTATTTTATCAAGTTTAGAATTTAGAAAAGTTTATGCATTTTCAATATATCCGTAAAACACGAGCACGTTTGTTTATTTTGTCTATAGTTTGGTAATATGATACGGGTATATGCGTCAGGCAGAGGGATGCAAGGAAAGAAGGAACGAAAGCACTTCAGTCTAGGCGCGGTTCTTGAGGGCGAAAGGTTTTGGTAAAGTTGCGCTAATTACGCAGACGGGCTCGCGAGTGTTGCAATGACAAGTAATGAAGGGTGATCGCTCTTTATTCGATGAGATCGGAGAGAGGGGATCATCTCACCTGTATACGGCACCTGACTGTATCCGCCTGCTGCAGAGGCGTGAGTTGTAGATGCCGAGAAAAACAACTAGTTGTAATGCCTGACCAGGTGATTGCATTGTGCTTTCCAAGAAAGGTCATGACTTGGTGTTGACTGGGCTGAGGCCAGTGTAGCAACACTGTGGCAGTCAGTAGCACCAATGATTCTGAGAACGTACGCTCAGAAGGCAAGGTATGCGAATATCAACCTGGGGCTTGTCTTTATGCATGCGAAGTACGAAGATGGACATTCGAGGACACCTTCTCCGTGAATTCGCATCCCAGAAGGGAACTACTGCATCTAGAGTCTCCGCTGGATGGTGCGGGGCCGGGAGAGGGCCCCGGTAAGTAAACAAGTCCTATAGTCTTGAGTAGATGCTCGTAAATGGTTATTTGTAATTTTGCATGACATCCTTATCGAATCGAAAAGCGAAGCCCAGATGTTAAGACGTTTACCCTCAGCTCCGCAGTGGACGAGAAAGAGAGAAAGAAAGCGGGAAAGAAAGATCTAACCAAAGGGTGAGTGAATGTTTATTGTAACTCGGTCCTCTGACATTGTTATTAGTCGAAAATGTTTAACAAAAAAAAAACTATCCAACAGATGGAATAGAAGCACTTCTTTCCAGTATTCCACAAATTCGTTTCATGTGTGGACCACTCCATTTCTCTTCTTGTTTATGTATGCTTCCCTTTTTGTAGGTTTATAGAATCTTCAAAAGACTGCCCCGGCGAATTTCAATGCCAGTGCTGGATTCCAACTAAACCACTTTCCCCGTTGGCTCCCTTTAGATGCCACGGCCGAGTCTCTCTTACTTCACACTGCAGTTCTTTCCCCTCTTTCTTTTTGCTCAGGATCTCTTTGGACATGTTTTCTATTGCTGTCCAGTTCTCCTCTCTGTCCACCATCAGTCTTATCAGATTGTCGGGGTTAATTCCTGTCCTATATGTTCTGCTTCTAGTTTCTTCCCAGTAGGTGCAATCTAAAAGGGTGTGCTCCACAGTGTCCATGTGGGAATGACAATATTAGCACGTCGGTGTTTCCGTCCTCTTCATCCCGTTCCTATATTGTTCGAAAGAGCTGTGCTTTGTTAGGAGCTGCGTTAAATGGTACGTCGCCTCTCCATGTTTCCTTGTAAGTCAATTTCGGAATTAGCCTCTTGGTCCATAGGGCTGTCTCGCAGTTTCTCCGCATGTCTTTCCACTTATTTACCGTTTAGTTTTCTCTTAGTTTTTCTTTCGCACACTAAGAGGTCAGTTGGAATCACCCTAGATATCACTAGTGCAGCCTCTGTAGCCACTGTTCTGTAGGCCTGGCAAACTCTAATCGCAAAGCCTGTTTGGCATCTCAAAATCATCTATCTGTATTTTTGTATGAGACATGCTCGGTGCCATATAGTAGCAACGTAAAGCACGATCTACGAGGGTAAGATGAATAGTTCTCGGCCTGACACAGAGATGGCGCTCCAATCAGGAAGAATTTATGTTTCCTGCCTGGATGGACGTGTCATTAGTTCGTATGACAAGTTTCAACTTGTTCTCTCAAGTAGTTTGTTTACACGAATTTTTGCAGTAGCTGTCTTGCGTGTTTTTCGTTAAAATGGCTAAACTTGAATATCGTGCGGTCATAAAATTCTTCGTTTTGGATGGATTAACCCCTAAGACAAAAGTTTACGGGGACCATGCTCCTTCCATGTCAACTGTTAAAAAGTGGGCAGCTGAATTTAAACGTGGTCGCACATCCCTCGAAGATGACCCACGTGAAGGACCTCCAAAAACCGCAACCACAACGGAAACCATTGAAAAAGTCCATGATATCGTGTTGGACGATAGGCGAGTAAAGGTGAGTGAGATAGCTGAGGCTGTGGGGATATCGGAAGAAATGGGTACGAAACATCTTGCACAAAGAATTAGGGATGCGCAAACGATTTTCGCAGCAATCTTTGGACCGATTCAATAAGGATTCAACCGATTTTGTGCGGTGATTTGTTACCATAGATGAGGCATGGGTCCACCACTACACGCCAGAAACGAAACAGCAGTCCAAGCAGTGGGTGGAAGCCGGTGATTCAGCGCCAAAGAAAGCGAAGTCGATCGCATCTGCCGGAAAGGTCATGGTCAGCGTGTTTTGGGATGCGAAAGGAATCCTGTTAATTGATTACCGTGCAAAAGGCAGAACAATTACAGGCGAATACTACTCCAACCTTCTTGACCAGCTGGATGCCAAAATTCGCGCGAAGAGGCCTGGCTTGAACAAGAACAAAATCATCTTTCACCAGGACAACGCACCAGCACACAAGGGTGCATTGGCGATGGGAAAACTGCTGGATTTGAGGTACGATTTGCTCGGCCATCCCCTCTATTCTCCTGATTTGGCACCCTCAGACTTCCATCTGTTTTCAAACTTGAAGAAATTTGTTTCTGGAAAGCGCTTCGCATCCAATGAAGAAGTTGAGAGGGTCATAGATGAATATTTTCACAACCTTCCAGACTCTCACTTCCGGGAAGGAATACTGATGTTGGAGAAACGCTGGACCAAGTGTGTTGAAATCAAGAGAGATTATGTATTTTAACTGAAAGTCGCAGTCTTTCATTGTCAGGCCGAGAATTTTTCACCTTACCCTCGTACTCCGCTACGGATCCCAGAATTCCTCTTTTACTTTCCGAGCTTCCATGTGCCCTAGGCATCAGTTACATATTCTAGGCGTTTCTCGAAGGACAAATTTTTATCAAAAATCACCCCCAAGTAATTTCCTTGCGTTTTAGGTACTACGGGCTTATTGTTTAAGATAAACTTTAGAGTCCATGCTTTTTCCGCCTGCTTCTGTTTCTTACTGTGCCAATTTGCTTATGCTTTCCCGAATATATTGATGCGTCCTCATCCAGTTTAATGTTTCCCCGACTTTCATCCCTACTCACTAATTTAACGTAATTCCATGATGTTTGTTATACACCCTCAAAATCATTTTTTGAAATATCGTGAAAAGACTTCGATGTCCAATTGAAGAGTTGGGTCAAAAAGTAAGCAGAAAATATTAAAGAGTTGGGGAAGAAACTAGTTATTGGTGGAACCTCATCGTCGTCATCTCCGCCTTTTACTTCTTTTTCAAACGCCTAAGTATGTACCAGGTTTATTCGGTCTTATTATTTCACGAATGATGGCAACCATCTTTGCAAGCCAAGTAGTCACTTATGTATATGCTGTTTCTACATTCACTTACCATATATAATATATTCCCCTATTCTTTTCCCATTGGTTTCTAATAACTTTACATAATTCAATGATATTGTCATTACTTTACAAACGTCTGAACAGTCCAAGTGGTAAGGGACCGGCCTTGCAGCGTTCGGGATTTTTCTCGGAGGTGGTCGATATCGACTTCAGGCACCCTTCAGTGTTGGGGATAAAATTCGACACTGCTTCCCCTTAAACGGCGAGAAGGTTTGGAAGTAACAAAGCCAAAGTAACACTTTACACACACTCAAAAATACACTGCTGCCCCTGAGGTCCTAACATAGGACTTAGACTTAGGACCCCCGTTGGGCAACCACCACAGATAAAAAAAATGTTGTAGAAGTCGTTCCACCTTCAATATAATTTTTTTAAATATGTGAAAACATTTCAAACTCCAATTGAAGCAGACACAAACGGAAAAAAATGGAGAAAGTTGAGGAAAGAGCCAGTTTTGAAGGAGCATCAGAATCTTCTTTTTCTTCCATCGTCTAAGAGTGTGCCCTGTTATCCGGTCTACTTTTTATGTACGTTGGGGCTATAATTTATGGCGTTTGGGAATTATCCGGATATTCATTTTCTACTTTGCGTATGACGAGACCCAACACTACTTTCATCTTTTGGAAGGCCTTCCTTTCATTTACTTCTTGATATATCGTCTTGCTTTTTTCATCTCCAGTTATGTTATTTTAAGCTCTTTACCCATTTTATTGTCTTACATGTATATTTGGCAAGATTTTTGTATTTCTGTATCTAAGGCTCAGCATCAAGTCTAAAATGTAGACCAAATGGCGGAAATTGGCCCAATCTGGCAACCATGGGGAGGCAGTAATCTACCCCATCTTTTGTGAACGGTTGGCGAAACATGATTTTAATGTATGTAAATATTTAACATTTGATCTCAGGTCAGTGCAGGCTTAAAATTTCCCAGGGCGCCCCGTATTTAATAAGCCCCTGTTGTGGAGTTTTTTTTTAATTTCATTTTTCTTTAAAGAAATCGAAAGTAACTTTTCGTAGATGGTGGGCTCCAGTAAATATTTAGACCAAAGTCCAAAGCTCGAGCAAAACACGACAACAATAGCCAGCACATATTATGTCTAGGCTTTTAGAATCAACATTTCTTAACACGTGTGTGTCAACGATTTTAAATTACGTTAAACTCTTCTGACTCACGTCCACTGATTCAATGACGACAATGGAGAGCTCGGTTACATGTACGGTAATGAAACGCCTACGTTTCGTCTGTTTAGAGTGCAGCCTTCTTCTTTTCAATTTGGTGGGCGCGAAGTCGGCAGTGATTTTAGGAGGTTGACACCGCGAACGATTTCATTTCTTTCAAGAACAGTTTTCGACAACTTCGTAAAAGATATACTTAGGGTACGGCCAAGTGACGAAAAACACGAGGTTCTTAAACTTCCTCAAGCACTATGGAAACGTCTAAAAATTAAATTATGTTTGTAGGTAAAAGCATGGTTTTAAACAGCTTCAAATGTTGCATTAAGTTTTCGGATTTATCAACAAAACCTGACTTGATTTGCTTTTTTTTTAGAGACGTCAAACTCTAGGAAAAGGTATTAACGTACACGTATGTACAGGCACACAGATATTTTTAAAATTCGTGTATACACATGACCTCACCTTAAGCTTCATGCATATTTGTTTTAACACGTGTGCGTGGGTTGGGCCCAGTCTCTGTCAGTTTCATGTTGCCACAATTATCAAGACAATGGCCCAACATTTACACAAATGTACATAAGTGTATAAGTAGTCCGCATACGCTAAAATATTAATTTCATAATTGATGACGACGCGTTCTTCGACGTAGTTCTGCGAATTTTGAGCGCAAGAGTGCCTACCTTATTGCAGATTTATGCAAATTTTATGTAAAACTGCAAGGAAATATTTGGGTCACCGTGTCGTAAGTGGGTAAGAATAACAACCGAACGAAAACAATGCGAGCTATCAGGGGTTTAATTATTTCACACTTTCTCCCGGTAATTTGCAACTGATACGTAATTGCAGTATTAATTTAACATTGGAATAAAAAAAAAACAATAATATCACAGACTATGCAATTATTTCCTGTTACACGCCCAGAAAATATTATTCATACGATTAGCAGTGTGTAATGTATAATAGTCACCTTGTTTTTATTAGTTGCCAAGTTAAAAATGCAACATTAATCGAATTGTGGAAATAAAATTGAAAGACATAAGTCTATTTATGCACCCAAATATAATTTTAAAAAATGTATACCAAAGTTTCACGCTTATTACTAGACTTGGGCATAACGTAGGACATGGAGCAAATGCCAGGGTTGTACTCACTCATTAATCAATTAACAAGTCGGCAAATATTTTAAAATGCATCGCCTTTTTATTGTGCTTTGTAAATTTAAATGTGTACATGAGAATCAACAAGCCCTCTCTGAAATGTCCTAACAAGTGCCGATGTATGCTTACTACTGTGATCTAAATATCAGACAGGAAAGAGAAAAACCTACTGTTAACGAAAAGTTGATAGAAATCTGTGAGAAGAAAGGCTAGTAAACAACGAAATTAAAAAAAAAATAAAATAAAACTGAAAATTTCTATTTCGTGTTATACCGTCTGTCTTACGAAAAACGCACCACGCTATAAGTCTGTTATTAATAATCAGATTTTAGTAATTCAAATCACACAAGGCGACTGATTTATAAATACATACTACAAAACAATATGATTTTTGATTTTTATTTAATATGACAATTTCGTCAAGCTATAGTCAATTTTCTTTTTTCAAATAACAGCACTTTGTTACGTTCGTTTTTAATCTTCAAACTCCCATTCCGCTTGTCTATTTTCGGGTCCGGTTGGTCGTTCGCACTTTTAAACTCTAATGCCCAGTTTCACCAACTTTTTAAGCAGATCTCAAGATCCTATCTACTTTGACATCGTGTTCGCAGAGAAGGACCTGAGTTCGGAGCTGCCGAACCGCATAGAGCACTCACCGAGGGTTGCACTCCTTCCGTAAATAAACACACGAATACATTCATGGAGATCGTGTTAAAATTTCATCTTATGTTTTGTTACACGTTAATTTTGTGTGCTTATCGGTGCCTCCCGAGACGTAATTGCCCGACGAAGGCTTCTGGTTCCTTCCGAACCAGATTTATATGAAGTTAAAATTGTTTGCGAGTTAACGTTACTGTCTTGAGGACAGAGTTTTGTACTCTTTTTTTAATGTAAACCAAAAAAGATATCCTGGCCGGTATTTACGCGTTTAATTTCGTGCTCTTCAATGAAATACATAATACGTCTCACATATGTACATGATTCTTTCTGTAAATACAGGGTGATTGGGATATAACTTTTTGTATATGCGGAAATAGACGAAATAAAACTTTTCTTCCAGTAATTTTTTTTTGTATGTCTTAACATTTTTTTAGATTTGAAGAGCCACTGTTTGTGATCTACTGGAATTTCAAAACTTAGCAGCTAAGCACTTTTGTTTTGTAATCTTTAAAAAATCGTAGTGACTTTGACGTTTAACGTCAAAAACGTTAGCACGCTTCAAAAATTAAAATTAAACGTGTCAAAAAGTTTTGCTTTAAACATCAAAGTCTTGGCTAACTTTAAATTTTGAAATTTCGGTAGATCACAAACAGTGGCTCTTTTTTAATTCAACGGTCTATTTCAACTTGTTTTTTTTTTTTTTTTTAAATACTGTAGGAAAATAATTTCGCTTTTTAAATAAAAATGAAGTGCGCCTTTCTGAACTTGATAAAAATCTACTCGACGTTAATTAATTTATTTTCGAAAAGGAAAGTTTCACTTTACAAATTCCGTTATCGAGCATTTGTTTCTATTTAATTAAATGGATGGGATAAAATTACTTCTATTGTTGCCCAGAAGATGGCACCATCAGATTTCTTTTCAATTGAATAACACAAAAATTTTATAACCATCTCTTAACACTTAAGAGACAATCGTACAATGCAACAATGCATAGTCTGTTACCTAAATATTAACAGACGTTAAAATCTTTGGAGAATATGAGCGCAAGTGGGGTAAAATTAGAATGAATTAACCTCAATTACTGCCTAAGAGATGGCGCCACGAGTCACCTGTTCATATTTCTTTAATAGTATAATTTTTATAAATCAAATGGACTATATTTTTTATTCTTTATTTGCAACAAATAATGAGCACGCAAAGCATCCGCAAACCAAATTGTTCCCTCACTACCCATGTTTAGGCTCGTTCACATCTAACTTGCTTTCTAGTCTTTCACATAATCAATGGACGAATGGACCTCTAGCTCTAATAGCGCTTTCGATTCACTGCTCTCGAGCACTATCCGAGTATCTCCATTCTCCACTATTATATGAGATTAAAACGAGATGAGAATACTGTGAGAGTGCTCTAGACTCTAGAGCAGCCAAACGAAAACTTCTAACTTCTAAAAACAGAACAAATTAACTTGAATTGTTTGCTAAGAGATGGCGTCTCCAGTCCCTTTAGGATACAATCATTAAATAAATACAGTACCGCAAACCAAGTGATAGATGTGTAAGATAAAGATACGTCTTTGCGCTAAAATGGCCGACTTTTATAGTGATTTTCTTTCCGGCAAGTTTAAACGGCCGATTTTTCTAGTGATTTTCTTTTTGGCAAGTTTAATCAAGTTTAACGCCTGTCAAATAAAAGTTTAAAATGTCCGAGTATGTCGTTGCTAGGGTTAGACATTTAAATTTCCCGCTAATTTTTTTGCATTAAAATGGCGGCTGATTGCGGTACCGTAATTATTTAGTGACGGTACTTTAGGAATTTAACAATAACTATAAAATAAAAATTTTGTTGCAGGATATCGCGACTTAAACTTTTCATTATAAAATAAAAGCAACTGCTTCCATTTTGCAAAGATGTATTGCGTTTTCTTTACGAAATCGGTCTTCTAAGCGTATGAAGTTATCAATAGTCAACAGATAGCGCCTTAGTAACTGTATACTTGTTTGTGAATGTCTCATTCAAATTTCTGATTCGTCGTTTTTTGCGAAACTGTGCTTTATTTTCAATGTTTTTTCACACTCTTTTGCTGAGAACATATTTTCTTTTTAATGAGATAATAATAGAACAAATAAACTTGGCGCCACCGGTTCCTTTAGGAACTTAACGGTGACTGTAAAATAAAAGCAATAATTGTTCGTTTGTTCTGCATTCTCTACACTTTTAACTCCTTCACACTATTTTTCTCACTCCGACTTTCATTATGTCATATACATCTCACTCTCTCAGGAGCGGTTGGCGCAAAAAGTGTAGAAAAGTGCAGAACAAATGAACAGACAATCCAGTTCAGTTTCTTTATGAAATCAATCTTCTGAACATATGAAATTATCATAGTTAACAGATGGCGCTTTAAATGCTTGTTTCATTCTAAATTCTGATTCGTCCTTTTTTTGCGGACGTTGTTTTATGGGGGTACGTTTCTTTTTAATGAGATAAAAATTGAACAAATTAATCGTTTACCAAGAGATGGCGCCACCTGTTCCTTTAGGAACTTTCCGGTGACTGTAAAATAAAAACTGTTTTCGTCTCTGCAAAAATTTAAGGTTTGTTTGTTTAGAAACTTAACAGTGACTATAAAACAAAATCAATTGTTTCCATTTTTTGCAAAGATTTAGTTTCATTGTCTTTACGAAATTCAACAGGTGGCGTTTTAAACGCCTCACTGTAACTGTCTACTAGATAAACACACAAAAGTGTAGAAAAGTGCACAACAAATGAATAAACAATGTAAAACAAATGAACAGACAATTAAGTTCACTTTCTTTATGAAATCAATCTTCTGAGCAGTTTTTATATGGAGTTAACAGATGACGCTTTAAATGCTTGTTTCATTCTAAATTCTGATTCGCCTTTTTTTGCGGACGTTGTGTTTTGTATTGACACAATTTTACACCCTTCTACTGGGGGTACGTTTCCCCCCTTTTTAATGAGATAAAAAGTGAACAATTTAAGTTGAATCGTTTGCTAAGTGATGGCGCCACTAGTTCCTTTAGGACTATAAAGCAAAATCAATTGTTCCCATTTTTGCAAAGTTTCATTTTCTTTGCGAAATTCGTCTTCAAAACAGATTAAGTTATCAGTGAACAAGAGATGGCATTTTAAACACCCCATTGCAACTGTGTAGCCACTTGTTTTTAAACATTTAATTTCCTAATTGTGGTTGTTTTTTCAGGAGGGGGTGAGGGAGATGTATTTTAATGCAAAAAAAGAATTATTTAAGAAAGAAAAGCTTTATTTCACTTTTCAAATAAAAAAAAAGTCATTAGCTGAAACTTCTAAAAAAATTATTCAAACGCGTCACAGCTAATTAAGGGTCGTCTACAAACAAATAAAGTTACAGCAGAATTGTTTCCATAAGTGGTCAAAAGATGGTGCGCGTTAGAAACGCGCGATTATTATTATTTTTATTACTGTAACTGTGTAATTGTAAATTTACATTTTTACGTTACAAATTATTTAATTTTTGGGACATCAAATAGCCGAAAGTTATTTTTGAAATATGTACATGCAAGAAGTCGTTGTCCTGAGACTATAAGTTTAATTAACTTCGACTTAAAAATTTAAATCCCGTCTTCCAAACCTCCATACTTCGTAAGACGTACTTACGTACAACAATTAGAAAAAGTTGATGGAAAAGATAATTGCTTTGAAAAGCAGAGGCTCGCGCGCTTCAACACGAACATGTGGCAATAGAGAACGACTTCTTTACTTTTCGCCCGTGTCTAGCGGTACGTGAAGGAACTGCCGTAATTGTAATTACAGTGCACGATGTTGTTTAACTGCAAACAGGAGCCCGAAGTTACTATGTTACAGTCACGATTCGAGCTCGAATTTCGTGTTCGCCAGTTTCGAAAATCTACCGGCAGACCACTAATAATGACTAATAATAACAGATTGTGTAACTTCCATCCAGGAACTGTACGAAATTGCTTTAGATTTTTTCGTTTTATTCGAAAGTTCTCCCCAACATACTTGTATGTTCCAAATCTTTGTCGAGAATGCAATTGACCGCTTAGTGTCACGTCAGAGAAGACAGAAGACACGAAATTCGAACCCGAGTCATTCAACATTTTGGTGCAAAACGGTCACTTTAAGGCCGCTTTACAGTTCGCAATTATTTATTGCCGCAATGCCGGCAAGTATGCAAGTATTAGAAACATTTAAGACATGAAACGTCCCCAAATGAATAATTTGATGTTTTAACTAAACATCTGACTCAAACCATCCGTCTAAGATATCAAAAATGTTTATTTATAGCGAAATGAAATCCATGTAACACTGTTGTCGTATAAAACAGAAAACATACGAACACAAGCAAGCAGAACAAGCACCAACGAATAAAAATCAATCAAATAAACAAACAAAACAGCAAACATGGAGAACAACAGAAACAAGTGACAGGTTAGAGGTTATGAATTCGGATAGCAGCGCTAGCTCGTGCGCATGCGCATGTTATGTACGACTACAGCGTTACATCATTTTCAATTTGCTATAATAAGTATTTTTGATATCTTAGACGGATGATTTGAGTCAGATGTTTAGTTAAAACTTCAAGTTATTCATTTTGGGACACGTCATGTCTTAAATATCTCTAATAGATAACGAGTGGTTTTTTAAATCCGACGTCAAGTTAGCTGTGAAACATTCATTGTTCTATTCGCAATGAATAGAACAATGAATGTTTCACAGCCAACTTGACGTCGGATTTAAAAATCCACTCTATACTTGCGTACTGGCTGCTCTAAAAGTGACCCCTGTAAAGTGACCTTTATTACCTTATCCTATAAGGTGCAATTTATTTCACAACAAAAATGGGAATGACTTTATTTTGACGTCATTACTAATGTGGTCCATTAAAAGTCATAACCTCATAAATAAGAAGTGCAGGGTTGCCAATGTGCGGGCAATTACCCGAATTACGGGTAATTTAAGCAACCTTGCCGGTAAAAATAATACGTGGGTAAAAAGGAAGAAAAAAAAACAGATTAATTTTTAAATTTTTGATTGACTTCTTGTTAGTGATGTTTCAACTTTACTAGTGGCAATAAAGAAATCACTAAAGCCGGAAGCCGACAAAAACTGAAGTAACTAACTAACAGCCAAATCCACATTGTCGATCAGTGCTGCCAACTCTACCGATAATTCGGTAGATCTACCGATTTTGAACTCAACTTTTTTTTTAATTTTTATTTTTTTGTAATTTTATCAATTTTCTTTATTTCTAGATCGTCTTTTGTTTTATTTTACGTCAAAAATTGCACAAATGTCAAATCTTAATTTTAGAAAGTTTTGTTTATTTAATGAGAATTTTTTTAATTTTCTTTATTTCTCGTAATTTTATAAATTTTCTTTATTTCTCGATCATTTCTTGTTTTGTTTTTCATCAAAAGATGAACAATTGTCAAATCTTAATTTTAGAAAGTTTTGAGAATGAGAATTTTTTAATTTTTTTTTATTTAATGATTTTTTTATTTTTGTAATTTTCTTGTACTTTTATTCAATGAGATTTTTTTAATTTTATAAATTTGTCGATCGTCTTTTGTTTTATTTTACGCCACAAATTGCCTAAAGTTCAAATCTTAATATTAGAAAGTTTTGTTTATTTAACAAGATTTTTTAATTTTTATTTTTTGGAATTTTTATAATTTTTTGTAATTTTTAAAATGTTTTGTAATTTTTATACTTTTTTGTAATTTTTATACATTTTTTGTAATTTTTATAATTTTTTTATAATTTTTATATTTTTTGTAATTTTTATAATTTCTTGTAATTTTTATAATTTTTTGTAATTTTATAGAAAGTACATATTGTTTATTTAATGAGAATTTTTTAATTTTTATTTTTTGTAATTTTATTTAATGATTTTTTTTTATTTTTATTTTTTTCTAATTTTATTCAATGAGATTTTTTTATATTTATTTCTTTTTAATTTTATAAATTTGTTGATCGACTTTTGTTCTATTTTACGCCAAAAATTGCCTAAAGTTCAAATCTTAATTTTAGAAAGTTTTGTTTATTTAATGAGATTTTTTTATTTTTATTTTTTGTAATTTTTATAATTTTTTGTAATTTTTATATTTTTTTGTAATTTTAATGTGTAATTTTTTATAATTTTTTGTAATTTTTATATTTTTTGTAATTTTATAGAAAGTAGAAAGTATTGTTTATTTAATGAGAATTTTTTAATTTTTATTTTTTTGTAATTTTATTTAATGAGATTTCTTTTATTTTTATTATTTTTTTCTAATTTTATTCAATGAGATTTTTTTTATTTTTATTTTTTTAAATTTTATAATAATAATAATTTTATAAATTTTCTTTATTTCTCGATCGTCTTTTGTTTTATTTTACGTCAAAAATTGCACAAATGTCAAATCTTAATATTAGAAAGTTTTATTTACTAAGAATTTTTTAATTTTTAATTTTAGAAATTTTTATCACAAAATCTTTTAATCGGACACTAAATCGCGCACTACGTTTCACCGTCGTTCAACAGCTTCGTCAGAAGTGAAAAATATGTTGTCAAAATAAACAAGGTTGTCAACGGAAACTGAAAAAGTAACTTGATTTCTTTTTTAATTTTTATTTTTTAATCTAAAAATAATTTGAACATTATAAATGTTAAAAAATTGACAGATCTATATTCTATTTAAGGAATCGAGAAAACTACAAAATGTATCGTTTAAATTTGCAAAATCAGTACGTTTATTAATAGAATTCGACGACATTTTTATTTTACACATTTCTATAAAACGTCTTTTGAAAATATTAGACTCGTAATATATTATATTTTATATTATATATTAGATTTTTGTTTTACAAATTCATTTACATTTTACAACGAGTTAAGAATTTACAGGAGGGAATCTACGGCAATGGGAGAATGCAGTTACATTTGACGGAAGTTACCACTTTGCGATAGGTCAGTTTCTAGCGGCGGTTTGTTGACATCCGTTGTCGTAAAACAATTGGCGGTTTTTATGTTTGTCACTGAGTCTAGTACGAATTTATGTGTTTATTTAGCAACTGTGATTAGTAGTATCAAGTGTTCAATTGGAAACTTCATCAAGTAACCTTTGAATTTTTCATAACATTGTGAAGCAGGTCTTGAACTAGATCAAAGCGAAAAGTCAATCGACGTTTAGCGTTCTCCTTCATTTTCCTACGCTGCACTAGTGTGCACGCAGAGTCTTCCCATCTTGTTTTTATCTCAGACATTAATATGAGATGAGTGCGCTCTAATGCAGCAGACGAAAACGCTAATAAGGCCCGATTTTTTCACCTCCAGTTAACTTTATCTAGCGATTAATTCCCATAGTAACGATTGTGATCACAATTGTCACTATGGGAATAAACCGTCAGATAAAGTTAAAGAAGTGAAAAAACCGGGCCTAAGTCACGTTAGGTAATAAGCAAAACATTAAAACTTTTGACAACTGTCATCGGTTAAACGTCAATCGATTTAGGAAGTCATCCTTCTTTCAACAAAAACTTAAAAATAACTTGATGAACTTTTCAATTGAACACTCGTTATATACAAACAATACATTGACAGATTATTATAGGCTTCAGTTAAAAGTAAATGAATTTTAGGTTACTTTTGGAATTCTTCGATGATCAGTCGCTCAGCAAGCGTAATATAAATAAATTCCTTCCGAGGTTCAAAGTAACGTCGTTTTTTTAAAATTTCTCCTCGTTGTTGGCTGTGAATTATTAGTTGTGAACCAGTCTTGCTTGGGACTTAATAAATTGACGTACATACATACATATACGGTCAAAATAATAGCAGTAGAACGCCAAGGTAGTTAAAAAAATATTTTTCCCTTCGAGTATTGAAAACACTATTATATTTATATGAAATAGCGAAATTAATTTAATTAATAAGATGGTATTAATTTTATAAATAATTTAATTCTTTAGAGTAATATATATTTTTTTGAAAATTTGGTGCCACTGCTATTATTTTGACCGCCTTGGTATATCATAACCTCACTTTTTTTATCGAAGGGAATGTTCATTAACAAATTTCATTCAAAATCATAATAGGTGATCGGTGTCTACCATTTTCTTTAAGACAGGCTTGGATTCTACGTAAAACTCATACTTCATATATCAGGTCGATGAGGCTGGTTCACAACTAACAATTCATGGCCAACTACAAGGAGAAATTTTAAAAAAGGCACATTACTTTTATGATAGAACTCCAATGTCTAGAATACAATTTAGTTAAATTTAGGGTCGAGATATCCATCTCCTATTAAAGTTATTCCAGGAATAACTTGATTTTTCTGAATTGTTGATTTATTTTTTATGAATTGTTTCGATGGTAGTTATTCGTCTAATAACTATTAGCCAATTTATTAAGAAGTGGATATCTCTGCGCTTAGTGTAGTAAGTATGTTAAAGGTCTGTTCCAACATCACTTTCTGACGATTTCGAAACTGTCAAAAGTTTTCACTTAATAAAATTGTCAAAATTTATCATTATTTCGGTGGGCAACTGATTCTGACGGTTTTGAAACGGTCAAAAAGTGATGTTGGACCAGACCTTATAAACAGTGGTGAACTGTGTGGTTTGTGGTCGTTCCAGAATTTTGTAAAACACTTGTGTGCGCCTATGATATACAGCGACCATTTTTAGTTACCACTTTGGATGAGAAACTGCTGTTAGTATAACTCCCTCCTGTTTCTTCTTTACTAGTTGATATTTTATCAAAAAAAGCAAAAAATAATCCTGAACTTAATTAAACACATCATCAAGCAAGCGCACCCAGACATAACATTTATGGGGAATTTGACACTCGGTAATTAGCAAAATGTAAACAAATACGCTCCCTAGCATGCGCATGCTATTAAATTGGAATCGCATTTTTTAATGTCGCCCAGGCTAAACAAACCCACATGTGCGGTGGTCCTCACCAAGATCAAAGTGGCACGCTTTTACGAAACGCGGAATTTCGAACGGCGAATTTCTACCGGATATTTTTACAGAAGAAAGTTGCCGAGACTCTGGTATTTGCATTCGTATGCTGAACGAGCGCAACACATCCGGCATCCGCTGCTCCGAGAAAAAAAATCACTCTTGCCATGTAAACGTTGTTATCTTTGATGGTGTTTGCAATTACCAGTGCTCTAAGGTTGCCTTGCTTCATTTCGTTTTGCATTTGCCCTGCAATTAGCATTTGATTCCAATCAAACGCAGTAGTTTCTTTAGTTATAATTTAATAGCAATCAAGTTTTCAATTACACAAGTCAAAAAAATCTGAAATTTGGATCACATTATACATCTCGAGCTCCTCTGTAATTAACGGAGTTTAATTTCTTGCCCCGAAGCAAAAATAACGAGTCTAGGTGTAGGCTTGAAGCTCTGTTTTCAACAGGCTTAGAAAAAAATAATAAGGTCGATAGACAGACATTTTTAATAGACGGAGAAATTAAAACACGTGCCTTAACAAAAATTATTTCCATTCCATCTGTCAGACATTTTTTTAATTAAGGTTTCCCTGAACGACTAATAACGTTCTCATGATTAAATAACTTTGTATTTCATCATAAATTCTATAAACAAATTTTCCGTATATACAGGGTGGTGCATAATTAATAAAAGTTGCAACAAGTTGCAACTAAAGTTGCTACAACTTAAGAACTCATGTATGTAACTTATCTTTCTTCAATTGTTTCGAAGCCGTCGCGTTAAAAAATGCTCAAAATGTAATAGAATACGAGTCAATAAGAGGTCTGTTCCATTTGACAGAATTTGAAGTTGTTAATCGCAAATCATGCGCAGTATGAAATTTTTATGCAATTTTGTGCACTGGTCGTGCTCATTATGATTTTGAACGGTTCAGAACTCGAAATCCTGACGAATGAAACGGATCTAATAAATTTCAGATCTCAGACGGCCGTGAAAAAAGTACTCATGTCTTAGCTTAGAACAAACGCCATTTAATTGAGGTTAAAACGTGAAATTACATTCTGCGACCGCCCAAGATCCGAAATTTTATTAATCATAGGTTATGTTGTACCGGCTGTTTCGATCTGACTGTGCACCAGTGTTGCCAGATGACCTGAAATGTTGTACCCTCTCTCTAAGGTAAAATTACCCTTTCTAAGGTAAAATTACCCTCCTCTTATAAAGCCTCTACTCTCCTGTTTACAATGTCCTTTTACACCTTTTGCTACAAAATACTTCCGAAAAAGGGTAATGTCCTCCCATCTGGCAACACTGCTGTGCACTGAAAGAATTTCCTAAACCGTAAGGACCGCAGATTTGGATAAGCAGGCTTTATACGATGCAATTTGTGTTGCAGCAACACGCAATTTCTATTGTACGCATGTGCATCGGCAAATGTGTGTGACCAGCGTGACAATAATTGTTAATTAACCTCGATAAGACCACTTAAATATAAGACAGCGTAAATTAAATATTTACATTCAGAAATTGGCACCTTTCATTGTAACAGAAATAGCCGCGAGCAAATGTAACTTTTGTGTGCAATGTTCATTGCGTTGCATTGTTTCCGCGTAAAGACGGCTTTACACGCATGAAAATTGCGCCTTGCTGCAAGACAAATTGCGTCATGTAAAACCTGTCTTAAATACAAGAAAAGTTGCACCAATCGATACGCCTTTAATTCGTATCTAAAAACAAAATCGAATTTCTCTTGCTTGTTCTTGAGATGTTAAAAAGTCGTACTGATAACACAAAAGTACCACGCGATCATTTAAGTTTATAATTAAAGTAGGCGGGATATTTTTTATACGGTTGTGCACCTTGCCGATGGACTCGCTGTGTAGATTAGAGGTTATCTAAATATTTTGACGTTTATAGGATTATCGTCGGGTTTAATCGTTTTAATTTAAAGGAAGTGAAACAGTTATAGTTACAACCATAGCAAATCGTCGCCTCAGTACTTTTTTGTTCCATACCACATTTTTTGATATTTTAAGTTAAAACCACTTTTGATAAATTCAGTATATGTTTATTGTATTTACCAAACCTTCTGTAACAAAAAAAAACTCTATTACTGGGAAATTAGATGCCCATTTGTTCCATAATTTATTTTGGACATGTAATTTCCGTGCTTATATGTTGATTATCTCCAAACTAAGTCTTGTTGTATGGCACAAATAAGTACTGACGCGACGAAATGTTCAAAGTGCTCGCTCCCGGCAATTCATTAAATATTTTAAACCGTCACTTTGACAATTCAAACTCAAATTAAGCTGTCAACAGTTACTGTTGCCAATCTAATTCAAAATTTATAGCCTACTCTAATTAGAAATTTAAATGATCGCGTGGTACAACGCAATCTATTTACAAAAATGTTCTTGCGCTAGAATTTTAAATCACCTAAAAACAATAATTTGTCTTATAAGAATTTTTCAAGAATAAAAGGTGTACGTTTCTAATTAAAATTTAAGGAAAACAAAAATGATATTAGAGATTAAAATCGCTAACGCCACCTACAGAAGTTTCTGCGAAGCATATTTTCGCACAGACTAATATCGTCCCTCCGTGGTTATTTAAATACACAATAAACGAATCAGTTTCATTTGTTTAACATAATTCAGTAATGTCTTTTTCGTCAATATTCTTTAACTGACACTTTTTAAGCCGGCATCGAAGTTGGCCATTGTGATCCATCATCGTCATGACAATTGTTAATTTGACATTTGAACTTGCAATCTGCGGGCAATTACCTGAATTACGGGTAATTTAAGCAAACTTGTTGCGGGTAAAAGAAAGACATAGGTAAAAATGGGTATTTTCAAAAAAAAGATTTGACTGATGTCTTGTTAGTGCTGTTGTAGCTTTACTATTGGCAACAAAGAAATCACTAAAGCCGGAAGCCGGCAAAAACTAAAGTAACTAACTAACCGCCAAATCCACATTGCCGATCAGTGCTGCCAACTCTACACAATTGTCAAATCTTAATTTTAGAAAGTTTTGTTTATTTAATGAGAATTTTTTAATTTTTAAAAATTGCACAATTGTTAATTCTGAATTTTAGAAAGTCGAACCAGTTTTGTTTATTTAATGAGAATTTTTTTTATTTTTGCTATTTATTTTTAGTTTTATAAATTTGTCGATCGTCTTTTGTTTTATCTTAATTGTTAATTCGGAATTTTAGTCGAACTAGTTTTGTTTTATTTTATTTAATGAGAATTTTTCAATTTTTGTTATTTTTTTAAGTTTTATAAATTTGTCGATCGTCTTTTGTTTTATTTTACAAGAATTACGCAACTGTCAATTCTTACTTTTAGAAAGTTTTGTTTATTTCACGAGATTTTTTAAATTTTCGCTACTTTTTTAATTTTTGTGTCATTTTTGTTAAATTTATAAATTTTCTTTACTTATTTCTCGATCGTCTTTTGTTTTACTTTGCGTCAAAAATTGCACAATTACTGTCAAACGTCTTAAAATAATTTGGACCCACTTTTGTTTATTTCATGAGAATTTTTTAATTTATTTTTTTTAATCATGATTTTCAAAAATAAAAATCAGTGGTTTTAAACATAATTTTAATCAAGTGATTTAAATTAGCTCAACCCCGATTTCTATCGAAATTCAGAGACATCTACCGAAATTGTTTACAACTACCAAAATGTGCGCTTGTCGCTTGGTCGGTTGGTAGCACTGTTGCCGATTGCCGCCTAGAGTCCCACATATGATTTTAACCTAAAAAATCTATCGTGCAACGTCCAAGTGTGTAAGGTAAGTTATTAGGTATTTGAATAAAATAAATTTTGTACCATTTATTTTCTGTTTTGGGAGTGCGGGTAATTAAGTGAGTAGTTTCATTATTCCATGTGGGTGAGAGCAGGTTTTTTTAAAATTTGAAAAGGGTAATCGGCTTAGAGTGAATTGGCAACACTGCTTGCAATTCCTAACCTTGCTTTCGAGGTTTCGAACTCAACAGTACGATAGGATAACACAAGAATGTAATCTGTTGTAAAAGACGTAAAGCGACAATAAAAATGAGATCTGTTATAACAACGGAAACAGACAATAAGAAAATAAGATTCACAGTCGCGGCCAAAAAAAAGTGGACACTTTTTTAAACGTCAATTTTATAATACTAAAACTTTTGCTGGACGATTGTAATTATGAGCTAATACTTACGGATGATAAACAATAAGTATTACAATAAGCGTTACTATTTTTTTGGACGCGACTGTACAACAAATAATCAAAATTGTGGTGCGTTCACAATAAGGACCTTGTTATGGCAAACTTCGACGCCAAATTAAAAAAAAAAACACTCGTTAAATTTTATGAATTAGTACAGTCGCGAGCATAGAAAACGGATCATGTCTTGAAACTAAAATGCCCAAAATCTAGCTGTGGTACGACCACAGCTAGATTTTCAGAAAAATATAATCATCGTTGAAATATGACA
Organism: Dorcus hopei; assembly: GCA_033060865.1. NCBI lineage: Eukaryota > Metazoa > Arthropoda > Insecta > Coleoptera > Lucanidae > Dorcus > Dorcus hopei. Next base: position 36,012,331 of record CM065423.1, read on the forward strand.
TGTCAACGATAATTACATTATTATTATTAATGCATGATCAATATCTTTTCTAATCAAGTGACCTATGGAAAGAAAATCGTACGTCTGATTAATTCATTTTTTTAAATGTCATTCTCATTTCAATTACTTATAACTGTCAGTAAATTTAATTCATTAACAGAAATTTTTGTTCATAAGAGTTTATTGTTACATTGCGAACAGTCAAATAACACTCCAGTAATCCGAGCAAATGTTATTAACAATTTAAAACGCAGAATTCGCCTGTGTTTACAAGAGAATGGCGAACATGTTACGCATCGGCATTTGTAATATTGAACTAATCAAAGACACACGATTTTATTTCCATAGGTCACTTGATTAGAAAAGATATTGATCACTCGTTATAACCTAAGCTGTAAGATGTACAACGTCTAGAACCGTCGTTTAAAACTAGAAAGTGGATACTATAAAATAGTGTTCCGTTTTCTGTGCTTGTGACTGTAGATATATTTAATGGTGACATCTGTTAACATTTTTGCGAAATGTAATTGAAGCGTCACATTTTTTTATTATGAAAAAATGACCATAAAATCAGCTAGGAAACTGAAGACAGTGCGACAATACAAAAACTTTAATTCTAACAGAAATGAGAGATCACTTGGTCTTTAGTAGTTTTCAGTCGCTCTGTGTAAAGACCGCTTTGCACGATGGAATTGGTATTGCAGCAAGACACAATTTCTATTGTGTGCAAGCGCACGGTGGAAATTTAACATCAACTGGTGTAAGATTTCTTGCATTGCATCCTTGTATTTTGTATTTCTTATTGTATTGCAAAATTTTATTAGGGATTCTAATGTTATTTTTGATACTGTTGACATGAAATTTCAATAATGAAAAACAATATTTTGCTTTGTAGGTTAGGTTTTAAGTGCACGGTACAGTTGACAATACACGTGCATAACTCGCCATCATGTAAAATGTCGAGCAATATACAAGATTTTCTTACCGTTTATTGCAGCAATGTTCTTTGCATTGCATTGCATCCGTTTAGCGTTTTCTGTCAATAGCTCCTAATTAGCTTCTTTTGATTAATCTATTCAAATTTGCGAGCGACATAAAAACAAAATTTAATGATGCCATCTCTGAAAACTTCCTGCAATTAAGAACTTTAAGCGCCGAATTCAAATTGCTTCAAAATAACATAATTTGCAAATTACTTAGTGCCCATTCACAATGGACGTAAGCGTAAAAAATACATAAAGATAGTAGATACATAAATGTAAATTTTTGGTACGTTTGTCAATTCACACGTCAATCAGTACTCTTGTAATGGTCAGTAATGAGTATCGATTCTTTTTTTAAGTACATATATAAAATTGATTGACAAACATACCGAAAATTTGCATTTATGCATCTACTATCCTTACGTATTTCTTACGCTTATGTCCATTGTGAATTGGCACTTAAAAATGTGTAGGAAGTTTAGTAAACTAAATTTGATAGCGCCATCTATAAAAACTTCCACGAATTACCATTTTTTGTGGGAGTTTACATGGATGGCGCTATCAAATTTAGTTTATGTAAGTACCAGCGCGCTTATAATTATACAAAGTGGTCAAGAATAACTGTTTGAGTTCGTAATACAATTAAGAGCATTTTTTTAATCGGCTGTTTGCAACACTGCGACCGGATATATGTTTTGTTGGTTTATTTGACATAACCTGAACAGCCATCAGTGAATAGAAACTAGCGTTTTAATTTGAATTTGAAATGTCAAATGACGCTTGTAAAGTGACGGCTGTCAGTGTCTAGTCGTCAACAACCGGAAGTTACACCAGTTGTACCAATTAGAAATAAAATTCACTACTGCCAACTCAAACAGTGATTTTTTTGTAATTTTAAGCATCAAATTCCATCTACATTATTTTTTAAATAAATACATGGAATTTGCTGTCGTCCTCTCCTACAGTCTTTTGAAAATGCATTTTTTTTGCTAGATTTTCCTCCCATCCAGTTTCTTCTTTTAAACCATTAAAAGATCATTTTTGAGCGCTTTTTATACATATGGAGTGGCCAAAAAATTAGTCTTCCGCCAACAGTTTTCGAGTAACAGTTTTTACTGTTATTATAAAGTTCTGGAGTAAATTAAAGATAGCGATGACACATTCTACACCATTTTCAAAAGAGTTTTTAAAGAAAAGTGCATTATACGACTTTGATTGATAGTCTACAGATTTGAATACTATTTTGTAATTTTCTACAAACGAAGTAACTATAAAAAGATATTCGTTTTAAATTCACCAGAGGACACTTCAGTACACGACTGCAATTTCAATTACAACTTGGTTTGTCTTTAGCAAGACTTAACAAACAGCTCGCAAGTAATTTATCTGATGAACACATTTTAGTAAACACAAAGAAAAATGAGCTAGGTTGTACAGTCACGTGCGCACAAATAATTACGTAACATTCAAAGAAACGTCGATCTTGATTACTTTCGATTAGACAATAAATTATGTATTAACATTGGTAGTTCTACATACAAAGAAAATCTAACGACTACTTTTTTTATGATTTAAAAACAAATTAATGTTATTAATTAATTAAAGTATTTTCTTGTAAGTACGACAATACCTAAGTAGTTAATTGATATCAATTAAATTTTAAAAAAATAGAGTTTCATTGTGTTTCGATTTTGTGAAAGTGTTTTAATTACTTCTTGTTATTTACTCAATTCAATAATGTTGCAGACTCATTTGTATTGTACACATAGGTCATAATATTGAACATAAATTTAATTATTTGCACAATGTGAATACAAGAAGTGAAATTACTGTCATCGCAAATTATCACCGCCACCCCCAACGACCACTTATCACGCCTGACAAACCAGTTCGCCTTCTCGAGCACGAGCGCCTGCCTTCGTAATTTCAAAAGGTCCTCCTAAGACCTTGAACTCTCTAAGGACTTATTGGGAATGTAAAGCGCTGGATATAAAACTTGATAAAAATTCGAGATGATGGCGGGAAAGCGCATTCTCAACATGCGAGAATTTACTGCGGGGAATTCAAAACATTCCTACCGGAACTAAACAAACACGTTCGGTATACGACTTAAAAATAGATTGTACGCGTATTTTTTTATCTTACCCTCCTCTGGTTGTTACGGGGGCACAAGACGTACGCAGACGTTTAATAATCCGGGCAAGCACTGCACTGACTGGAAGAAAGTTCGCAAAACACATCGGGTTCAAAAAGAATTCGAATGTAAACAGTTCGGATGATTGACAACAACGAAATTTAAATGCAGCAACCACTTGGAGCTACACATGACAAAGACCTAAGCCAACGGAGCCGGTTGCTGGCGCGCGGAGACTCCCACCAGAGCCCCTCGATTCTTGTCCGTGATTTCTCAGGAACACAAACACTTGGGTGACCTGTTGAATGCGTATAGACGTGTGCGCGTATGCTGTATACTGTACAAACATACAAAGCTTACGTGCTCTGGTTTTTGGGAGGAAACTTGTACGGAAGTTCCAATGTTGGTCAACCAAAACAAATTGAGGCTTAAATATCATTGCACAGCGTGACTTTTGAATAGACCGACAAAAAATACTGACGAAAGAATATGGGGAAAAAAATTCTATACCAACAATTTATTTATAATTAATTAAAAATGTACCCGAAATGCACGTTATGTCCATGCATAAGACGAAAACCAAGTTCTTTAAAAGCATGTAATAAACGTTTATGGTGTTAAGCAGAGAATCGTAAAGTTGTAAAACTTGACCATGAACTAATAACATACAATTGCACAGCTGATGATGAATGCGTTGTACCAGTGCACCAGTTGTACCAGTGCACTTAGCACGTGTTGTAGTGATTTATTTCTTTATCTGTCAAAGCAGGTGTTCAGATTGGGATCGTTATCATTATTTTATACAATTTGTACGGAATAATTACTTCAGATGATTTACGTGCATGTGTCAATATTTGTAAACATTTTGAAGTTCGTACTTCAGCTGTTCACGTCAATTCCGTTTAAGGGTCAAGTTCACGGCCGACGTCGCTCCGTTACAATCATAAAACTATAAAACACTTTAATGTATTTATTTCGTTCATCTGCTGCTCTTTCTTAACCTGTGACGTATCAACATTTTGGGGATAATTTTTCATTACTTTTTTCTGGAAAACTAAAATACATGTTCTGTGATATCTATTCTTTGACATTTTTTCTTTGTCGGTCTATTCAAGAATCACCCTATATCCTGTATAAATCAAAGATTCATTTTGGTACTAAACATCAATGGTAGAGCCGTTTTATTATTCACCACAAACGGACACTTTAATTTCTTCTTCTGATGTCATAATCAGGGCCGGCCTTCTAAATGATGGGGCCCAGGTGCAATAAGAATTGTGGGCCCACAGTATTTCAGTATGCAGTACGGGACGAAGGTGGCATTTGCCATAGGCGTAAGCGAAACACCTTGTGGATTTCAGTGAATTTCATTTTGATTTGTTTCAGCTTCCTGAATCGAATCCTTTAAGCGCAGGCGTTACTTTTGTGAGACACCCTGTGCTTTCGTTTATTTTATTCCCGTTTTATTTATACAGGGTGTGTAAAAAACATGTTTGGAAATTTTACCCAGTTGTAGATCACATCAATTCAAACACAAAAGTCTTAATGAACGTGGGTCCGGAAATCAATCGTTTCCGAAATTTTTTGAGATTTTGAAATTAAACTTGTTTATGCGCAGTGGGCGTTGAGTTTTGGTAATAATAACGTGCACTATAAAAGCGGTTTAAAATAAAATTGGTTTCATTTTTATGGAGATGAGCATGCGTAGACTAGAAGGATGACATTAGTACACTGTAACTGATTTGAATCGAGATTTTTTTTAACACTACTAACGCCTGTTCAATTGAAAAGTTCATCAAGTTTGTTTTAATTTTTTGATGAGAGAATAAAGTGCGAAAAAGTGATGATTTCGTAAACCAATTGACGTTTAACGGATGACAGTTGTCCAACAGTTATAGTGTTTTGCATATAGCCTAACGTGACAGAACGTAAAGTGGTATTTCGAATCGGTCTAATTCAAAATCTGCTTCACAATGTAATGAACAATTCAGAGGCTACTTGATGAATTTTTCAAGTGAAATATTATTTCAATATTAGTTTAAATTGAAAATTTACTAAAGGGTTAACAGGCAAAATTTATTTTTTACAGAATCGACTGTATTTCGAAAATGGTTGTTTTTCAGACCTAGGTATGTTTATTTTTTGTATTAATGATATCTATAAGTGGGTGAAATGTCCGAACCTATATTTACACCTTGTGTATACAGGTGTCCCAACAATGTGTTCTCGGGCTATATTTCGATAACTACTAAAGATATAAAAAAGTTTTCAAGACAGTTTTGTTTTTAATTTTAGAGTTCTACAATATAAAGCTATTTTCATCTATACAAAGTGAATCAAAACAGTGGTGCCGGACACAACTTTTTTATTTAAAACGGCGCACCCTATATATGAGACCAAATTTGTATTTCCCATAGAATTCTACACATTTTCTATATACCTAAACCTAACCGTTCTTAAAATATTTAACATTTTGTTTGAAAAGTGCCATTTGCAGTCATTATTTCATTTATTCATATTTTATTTATTTTTAACTCTAAGAAGATTTTTGGTACAGATGTTGTCGATACATAAGCTTACTATAAGCCATTATTAAATGTACTTTTATCGGGTGGTTATGGTAATAAACAAAATATCAGAAATTTAATTTCAAAAAGACAAAACTCAATTTTCTTAAACAGCATGCGCTATATTTTTCTATCCTAAATTCTTCGTTTAATAAAGTACTTTCATTTTTGTTAAGTATATCTTATACCTATCTGCGTCATTTTTTGAGATTTTCAGAAAAATGAACTTGATGATGATATCAAATTGACGAAACGTGTTATAGCAAAATGGTATTCATGAGTGTGTAGAGAATTCAAAAGTGTCTTAAGAAAGTACTTTTATTTTTTTGATATCTCTTCAAATAAAGAAGATAGAGGAAAAATAAGAAAATGACAAATTTTCATTTTTTACAATTACATATTTCGAATAAGAGTTAACATAGAAATTATTTCTCTGCGGATTATTAATACTCATCAAATTTAGCAACTTTGCCAAATTTAAACCTACCGTCTATCTCTTCAAATAAGCGAGATCCCAATGGTGAGGGTCGAATTTGAAACAGCCTGTATAATGTTCCATTTAAAAAATCAAAAGTTAGGTCTGTAACTTTTAAATAAATCACCCTGTACAGTTTGGAAATAATTTTAAATTATGCGGAATAAAAATCTAGGTACACAACTTTCATTTAGAATTTCTTTTTTATATAAAATGTATAAAAGGGCATTTTTGAACTAAGTTTGGGACACCTGTATAATGTAAATAATTTATTAAATTAATATTTAAAATAAATAACGTTTTCTGCAACAAAACATAAAAAGTTGCAACCTTCATGATAAGAACTTAGTGCCTTTGAGACTTAATTCATCAACGACTTTACTCTCTCACTATCGATAAGTACTGTACCGGGTGTTTCAGGCTACCTACCCCAGACTTTCTTTCTCGACAATATAAAGCAGTGGAAAGTTGCGAAAAAAAATTAATAACAAAGGGCTACCTATATGGTGCATTTGATGGCAGTATAATTATCGTTCAAGATCAACGGGAAGCATATCATAATTGAAGAGGATTCTTAAAAAGAAACAAATTTTACTTGAATAAATTTTGAATATCTCAAATAGTTTTCGAAATAAAAAATTAAGAAAGAATTGATCTCTGTGGATAAATAGTTAAACCTCAGAAGGATTATTGAACAATTTTTACTAGAGGGTGAAATTTTTAGTGTTTTTGGACAGATAAAAAAATCTTATTCTTTATAAGCAACTATTAATGGTGAAATATTAATAAGTATGATATGTATTAATAAGTAGTGTTCACTGCCTAATTTTCTGCAGCCGCTTTATGCGACGCTGTCGTTTAAGTCGGCTTTCAGTTTTCACACCAAACTAGCAAGCTGCATGCTACTTGCATCTTTTGAGAAGCTACGTGCTGCGCAGCGCATCTTAGACTTTTGCGTCCACATCAAGGTAGCATAGCAAGCAAGCTATGTGATTCGCGAATTGGCAGTGTCTTGCGAGTTATTATTAGAGGTGGGCGATACGGGAAATTGTGTATCGAATTTCGATACGATTTCTGTATCGATACGTATCGATATATCGAATATCGATACGTATCGAGTATCGGCTACCGATACGTATCGATATGTATCGAAATATCGGACCGATATGTATCGATATATCGATACGTTTCGAAATACTGAACAGAGGTTTAAAACTTTGGTGCAAAAACCGGATAAGACCAGTTTTCCAAGTCTCGAGGAAATTGAAATAAACTAAATATCAGTAAAATAAAATGAATAAATAAAATAAATGAATTTAGTTTAACGTTACTGCTTAAACTTATGATAAAAAATCCAATATTTCGATACGTATCGATATTCGATAACCGACATTTGGATTCGTATCGATATTTCGATACGTATCGATATTCGATATCCGATATTTCGATACGTATCGATATGCGATACGTCGATACAGCTGAAAATATGTATCGATACAGCTGGCGTATCGATACGTATCGATATATCGATACATCGACCCAGCCCTAGTTATTATAATCAAGATGTTATCCGAAGATGAAGCTATGGCGTTAATTGCAGCGGTGGTTGTTAGGAGGAGAAAAAGAAAGAGAAGGTGTAATTGTTAAAGACCTCCATGCTGTTTGTAGCACGTGTATGAAATGATGAAAAAGCATCAAGAACCACAACATTGTGGTTCCTGATGGTTTGGTGTCAACATGTTGTCAAGAACCCTCATTTAGCTTGACAATGTTTTAATTTAAGACGAAACCGCTGTCTCTTCTGAGAAGCAGCGTAGCAAAATATAGAACTTGACCTATAAGCTAAGCTGCACGTCGCAAGTGGCAGGTCGCATGAATGCTACGCTATACCGGTGTGAATATTATCAATTGTTTACATAGGTTCTAAAATTAGTGGTATGCAGCGTGCTTCAGGATGCAAGTAACACGTTGCATGCTATTTTGGTGTGAAAGCCGACTAACGTCAACGTTGTAAAAAAACATGCAGCCGCTTCAAAGGCTGGATTCTGTTAGACACAAGCATTGAGTAGGGTTACTAGGTTCTGTTATAAGGTTATGTTCATGTGTTTCCTTTTTTGAAGTTTGGGCACGTTTGGGTAATTTGAAATGTGTGACATATCGTCGCGTCAGTACTTATTTGTGCCATACAACATGACATAGTTTGGAGATAATCATCACAAACCACGGAAATTACATGTCCAAAATGAATTATGGAACAAATGGGAATCTAATTTCCCAGTGATAGAGTTTTTTTTTTGTTACAGAAGAGTTGGTAAATACAATAAACATGCACTGCATTTATCAAAAGTGGATTTAACTGAAAATATCAAAAAATGTGGTATGGAAGAAAAAAGCATTGAGGCGACGATATACTAACGAATTTGATCTGTTCTAATTAAAGTGTTTAATTATTTGTGAATTATTTTGCACAAAAAAATTCACCAACCTGACTACTAACCTGGTAGGGTTAATCTTTCCAATCAGAGTTATTTTCCGAAAACGCCTTTTGTAACCCTACTCACGGACCAGGGTTAGTATTTGATAACCGGGTTAACCTGGTTACTTTTTTGCAATTTTTCGAACACGGAACTACGACCAGGTTTAATAAAAGAACAGTATTTTGTAATCAGATACATAACCCGGTTAACCCGAGCGATTTTCCGAAAATGCCTTATTAGTAACAATAATGATTTTTTAGCGAGAAACCAATCGTAACCGTGTTATAAATTTTGGTTATGACTGGTTTCTCATTAACGTCAATTTTTGACCTCCCACCACTGAAATCCAACGTATTACCGAAAGTCTCGCTAAAATGCATTGGTTGTGTTTTCAGTAATAATAATAACCTCGCTGTCAGGTTAGTTTGGTTTTTAAGCAACCAAAAAATGAATCATTTTAATATTGAAGTGTTTCATTCATTGTACATACGATCTGTTCATGAAGTTGACTGAAAATATCCTTCTTTTTTCAAATTTCCGGTAAATGTGTCGACTTCGAACGTGGTTACATTTTCTATGCACTAAGTACATTTAAAACAAATCACTTAAGATTGCCCCCTTATTACTGAAATTAGCATTAATTTCATATTTTCATCAATTTTCCAACACAAACAAAATGCCATGTTTGACGATAATTTGACGTTTATCGGTTTAACCCATAGTTTAACCGCTACTAACTCACCTCAATGACCAGGTTATGAAATTTATAACCGGTTAATATTTAAATATGATAACTCGAGAGGGGAACTTCCGTTACCGCTGTAAACCACTCTCGCAAAAACGGCCAAATTGTAACCGACTGTAACCGGTCATTCGCGGTTACCTCGCCAAAAAATCATTAATTTTTTTTATTAATTTTACCGTTAAATTAATCAAAACTAGTGCTGCCATCTATTGAGCAAAAGCTAAGTTTGGTCTTTACAGATTTCTGTACAAATTATTACGTAAATTTTCCTTTTAATTTCTCATACTTTGAATCAACTTTTATGTTTTAAATAACTAATATAATCACCAGTTTAATACGAAGCAAATTTGGAGTCTCTGTGTAATTAAAAGAAAGAACTTAAGACTTATTGAATGGATCAACAGGTACGTATACACATCTCTTTAAGTTACAGTAAGAAAAATGTAATAAGCATGACTAGTTACTATACAATTTAGACGCGTATGTACATAATATAAAAAAAATACATCTTAGCACCTCTAATAATTTATCTACTTGACATGCAAGTATTGATATTTAAAAATATATAAATCCATGTACAGTCGTGAACAGTTAAAAAGGAACGAGAAGCAATAAAACTGTGACAAATTCGACCTTATCTCTATCATTGCTATTATGCATTTGTGCTAAGCGAATTCCCGAGCCTTCTCTTTTAACTGTCCATGACCACAGTACTATGTTACATGTGAACTATACTAAAAAAATATATATTCTCGAACAAGGTAACTATGAATGAAATGTAACATACAATAAAAATATTGCTGAGCAATTAGTCCTTTGGCTAATTTTGCTCTGTTGTACTAGTTGATGCCATGGATACATCTGCATGCACGGTGGCCTTTGTCTCATCATGACAACTTCGAATTTCATTCGTTGAAGTTGACTGTAAAGCCGGCGTTGATTCACCATCTCTTTGTGCATCCAACATTTCTGTGATAATTAAAGATTGTAATACTTCATGTAACACAGTTTTCGGCAATCTTTACCTTAATTACATGGAAAGATCATCGGGAAAACCAAGTAAAAGGAAAGGACTTGTCAAAAATATTTTCCTAAATCCTCAGAAATTATTGGGATTAATAGAAACAAAAAATGGAATCATCACTCAAAACATCAAGGATCATTAGGGGAAAAAGGAAACTCAGTTTTGTTTGCTCAAGGGGTGTTTCTCTAGGATTGTTGTAAATAAATTAAAAATACTTGAATGCAGATGTATTAACAAACCTGGATCATGGCACACCGCAGAACAAAATGCACTCTTCATGAGCTGACAGTTTTTCAAGTTGATTTTCATGAAAGTCTGTCCAAAAATAAAATAACCGAGTCCGCTCCCAAATACCACAGACAAGAATATCCACCCGTTATATATCATCACAGTCAGCATTAACAAATATCCCATGTTGTGTAGAAAAATCCATAATAACACATCGAAAAATGGAAGCCCCACTCTACAATAGTCGCATTAAAATCATCGAAACTTTTTGATTTCATAAAATATAGTGACCTTTTCCTAAGACTAACATTAAAGTGATCTCTCAGTCTCCTGTCCTCGTCCAATAACGTCGCGCTTTCCGTGGGGCAAATGCTACGTATCTGCTCCGCTCTGAACGACAGTTGTCTCTGACGATGCTTCGCTTGCAGTAACTTGCACCATTCAAAAACAAAAGCGAGCGTTGCCGTCAAGAAGCACGTCGCCACCAAACCACCGGGCGAAGTCACCCTAAATCCGTAGAAGAGAAAATCTCCAATGTCACAGCCCCACCAAATTGACATTCGCATTTTTGGCAAATCAATTCTTTCACAACCTTTTATACATATTGCTTTCACTTGTATAGTGTGATGTCTGTAAGTTCTAATCTATGCAAGAATTCCTTTCTACGACATATTTGAGGAATGAGAGGTTATCACATGAAAAATGTTTGTTTGCAGTCAACCACCTGGATTTTCATTGGACGAGGATTTGACGTTCGCAGAAAAAATCAGCTGACTGAATGGATCAGGACGACAACTTAAGCGTCAGTAAATAATAAATTCGAGTTAACCATAAATTTACATGTTGACATACGCTTATTAATCATTGAAAAATTTCCTTTCTAAGGCGATATTGGAGGAATGAGAATTTATCATAAAAAGTATTTGAAGTGAATCAGTATTGATAATAAAGAACAGAGTTGCCACTGGACTCACACAAAAGAAAATTAAACGAAAATTATAGTGGGCTGATTCAGCAGAACATATCAGTAACAGTTCCCGCTCCAACAGTTGAGACTGAGCACTCATTTCTGCTAAATGAAGTTCACTCTTCATAACATGTTCCAGTCAGGTAGCGCAGAAGTTACGCTACAAAAAATGGCGATCGTTCCAACTCATCAACTTGTGAGATGTCGCATTCAGCAGAAATTTGGTCAACAGTTGCACAACTTTCGGGTCTGCTGAATGCGCCCAATGTTCCCGCTCCAACAGTTGAGACTGAGCACTCATTTCTGTTGAATGAAGTTTACTCATCATAACATGTTTCAGTCAGGTAGCGGAGAAGTTGCGCTACAAAAAATGGCGACCGCTCCAACTCATCAACTTGTGAGAGGTAGCGTACAGCAGAAATTTAGCGGAGTGCGCGCTCAACTCACACTTAAACTTGACCTTTGACGTTATTTAAAATTAAAATTTGCTTTTATACAAGGAAATCATAAATTACTTTAACCCACGTGACCAATTTGAATTAGATTTTGTTTTCTAGAAGTGGTAACACTGAAAAAAGTGAGGTTACTGTTTCAAATTAGCGTGGATTTGTCATAATAGGTTTGTTCGTTTGTCTACACCAGTGCACACCATGTGCCCTAGTGCAGAAAAATGCGTTCGTTTGTCACAGTGCAAGTGCACTGATCGCGTTCGTTTGTCCAGTGCAATCTGTTCCAAGTTACTCTAGACTGCACTTTCTTGCTCGGTGTTTAAAGTGCGAAGAAGTAAGTACAGTATATCCTAACCTGAAAAATCTCACTTCTAATGGTCGATGTTTATCCTAAGGTTAATTTATCTGTCAGTTGGAATGTGACGCTAGTTGAATGTACACATTCTAACTGACAGATAAATTAAATTTAGGTCTTGGTATACAAATAACTATTAATATAAAAATAGTTCACACTAAAAATATTATAAGTGCTCACTTTCGCGTGATTTTAAAATATAGCACTGATTCACAGGATCAACGTTTGTCACCGTACAGTTATAATTATAAGGTCCGTTCCATTCGTCAGGATTTCGAGTTCTGAACCGTTCAAAATCTTACTGAGCATGAGCAGTGCTACAAAATTGGATATAAATTTCATACTGCGCATGATCTGAACGGTTCATAGCTTGAAATTCTGTCAAATGGAACAGACCTATACGTTTTTGTATGATCCATTATTTTATGCTCTTACCTGGATGAAAGCAAGGTTAACTGCACTGATCATCTGTCACGCATGTTTAAATTGCGTTCGTTTGTCTCTAAAGTTTTTTCTGCACGAATCTACACTGCACATCACGTGACGTTGTGCAAAACTACACCTAACTGTTTTCAGTGTAACTTCGTGCAGTACAAACGAACAAACCTATTGATTTTTGTGACTGTAGGTGTTCTGTTGTGTTTAACCACTTTAACCATGCATTCCCAGGTGGTGATGCAAATTACGATGCCTTCGCAAATCGCAAGCATTACATTCTCGAACGATTTAACATACAGCACTGCAGTGTTACCAACAGCCAACAGAGTACAAGTGTTCCTATACGGCGGGGTTACGTAGGTTTCACTGTATTTACTCATATAATCAAGTTTATGGTCAGTACGATAGGTAGTAATTAGTAATTTACGATAGAAATTTTAAAAAATCATTAAAATAAAAATTAAGGCTTTTCTGAATTTCAAATTAACATCAAAGTGTCAATTTGAATGTGACTGATGTTTCTATATAAATTTGGCTCTAAAAAGAAGCCGAGGACGGTGACTGCTTTATTTTTAAAAGCGCTGTGGATTATGTGGAGTCAAGGCAGTCGTGCTCCAGTTAAAATTAAATCTAATTGGCACAAGAGATCTTAGGAGGAAAAAATTAATGATCAGTGGCGATTATACATTGTGATCAACAACGTCTGAAGATTTGCGTCTAGAATAATCAGATAAATACATGCATAAGTTTATACATATAAGAAATAGTAAAACACATTAAATAACTCGTAGAAATAAGTAAATTAAGGCATGGTGCTTTGTAGAAGTTAACTTCAACGTCCTATTAATAAACACCCGTTGAGGATTTAAAAAATTAACAACAAATTTGAAATATTTTAGACGTAAACCTTCAATCATTTTTGATCGCAGTGTACTCTTAAATCGATGTTGGTTAGCTACGCTGAAATGTTGAGTTGAGGCATACTTTCTTGCTTTGACATAATTTCTTTGACGTTTCTCTCGACTAAGTATTTCAATATTTTCATTTCAAGGCCCCACTATCGATAAATAACCAAATTTGCCGTTTGCAGATTGAAGGTTAACAATAGTTATTACAGAATTCTGTTATACCTTCAATTGTACTCTTCAATAATAAAGCTTATAAAAGCAGGGACTTGCATATTTTTGTGTACATTCTTATTAATATAGCAAATTCGTTACTTATCATTTAAAATTATTATTGATACCTAATCAAAATCATGATTAGAGACCCCAAATAAGACACTTTTAAGCAGCCTCGATTGTTGGCAACGCTGTTTGATTGCCAATAAAAGTGAACCTAACCTCGAATTTTCCTTCAAAGTTTTGCAATGGCATTATACGATAATAAATCCTGGTTATTATCTCATATAAGAAATTCATTCATTTCTACTGATGATACAGGTTGTACATCTGCACACGAGTTGGTGCTTCATTTTAATAAATACAAGTTTATAGGAATGTGCGAGATGGTTATGGTCGGTGAAGACATCCCAAAGAAACTAATAGAAACCCTGGACGCTTACAACGATCCAGAAGAAAGTGAAGACGACGAAGATGAAATTGAACATGAGTCATATGACATTCAGTTCGATATTCAATACCGCGGACAAAGGTCCAACACTGTTTCCAAACCAGACAAGGCAGAGCAGTTAAAAAAGAGGGCCATTAAGATTAAGCACTTGAAATGGGAGAAAAATTCCGTCGAGTTGACAGAGAGTGACAAGAATGATTTGTTTGCAAAGAAAACGACAATTACTGCGGCTAAACCAAAAAAATCAATGCTGGCAGAGCAGCTGAAGAAATGCACAAACCTACCACAGAATCCATACATGGAATACACTAAGTTTGACGGTAGCGCTCAAGTTGGAATACCCACTCGGAAGTACAAGATATTCTTGACGATGTTACCCGAAGAGCAAAGGAATTATCCAATGTCAGTTTGTTGCATTGCGACTGCTAAGATTAGGGAACTGATCGGTTTAATTTGTTTAAAATGCAGGTAGTTAATATTTATGCCATTAGTTCTTCTTTCATTTAACTTTATCCCTTTGAGTTTGTGTTGGTAAGTAGTTGGTCCCCCTTTGTTTGATTTTAATTTTTCCAATTATTGCTTTGTAGTACAATCCACGGAGACTTTCCTTTACAACCGGTTTCAAACTACGGCCTCTACATAACGGAAGACGATGGTGAAGTAGATCGAGATTTCTCTTGCCTAGATCCAGATGAGTGCGTAGCCAAATTCGGGTTTACTTGCCTAGGTTTAGCCGAGCACAAAAACGTTAGTAAGAATGTAAGCTTCGAAAACACGGAGAATTTGTTTTATGCCGGATCGATAGATGAAAATTTGTATTCCCTGAGTAAAAGTAATTATTCTACATTCAATTTTATGTATGTAAGTAATTATTAGATTTTGGGCAAAATTTAGGTGCGATCGTGGATGAATCCAAACAGTTATCTGCTGACATGGAATTAATGGAAGTGCACACGACAGCTATGGAGGCACCCCTATATCAATCGTACCAAGTGTATATTATAAATAAAGTGAGGGCGAAGGTGGAGATACACTTGGGGATCAGCGGAGAAAAAATTGAAATCGATCCTGTGCAACAGAAGAGCTCTAAATTCGCTTTGGTTAGGCAGAAGGCGGTTAGCCATCACATGGATTCTGTCGCGTGGTGTGAAATAATAGACACGAAGAGCAATCGCTCATCATTCAGAGTCGTTTACAGCTTGTCATTCGGCAATTCAAGTAATGCACTCGAGGCAAGTCCACAAGGTACCCCCCCTTAATGAGTTACATGCAACATTTTAAATCCAAAGTTGAATTTACTTTAGGTCTGACGAGTTCAGTGCTTCAAACATCTGCGAGTTTCAAGCATTACGATTTCGAGGCGGATCACCAAACAGCTAGGGAGATTGTGCAGAAAATTAATCTCATTTTGGAGCTTCGGTCTAGTATTAGTAGGAAAGAGTACTTGGCAGCGAAAGAGCGAAAACAGTATAGGAAAAAAAAGTTTTAATTTGAATAAAAGTAATGTGTAGTTGTAATTTTTGCATTTCTCAAAATTAATTTGGACTTCATCATCTTCATCAGGAAGCCTACTACCCTCTTTTCCAGTCTTTTATTTATTTCTGTCTCTTCACCATTACTACTCGTTATTAATACATTTAACTTGTGGAGTGCTTCATTTAACTCCTTTCAAATTAATGCATCTCATGCTCATTTATAGTCGATATATAACAAATTGGGATGAGAGTTATGTTGTTTTTGTAATGCGGCCCTCTTGCCCCACGTTGGGCGCCAATTTATGCGTTGATATACATAGTTCTTTTTTTTATAATACCTGTCAGTGTTAAAATTCTAGAGTTTCTGTTGGAACCCTTTATCACTAAATGTAGAACTGGTTTCAGGTAACAAGTAACAACATCAGAAACATTTGACAGGTATAGAAAAAAAAAGGGAATATATGTTAGGTTGTCTGCTCCACGTTGGGTGCCAATGTGACAATGTGCTGTAAATTCTAATTTTGTATTTCCTGGAATTAACTTGATTCGTCTAGTCGTTTATCTGTTTCTATTTTTTCATCATTACTACTCGTTATTAATAATATAGTAATAATAGTGATTAATACATTTACTTATGAAGTGCTTGTTTATAGTCAATAAATAACAGATTGTGATGTTGGATGTTGATTTTGTGATGTGGTATTCTTGCCCCATGTTGGGCGCCAAGTTACGTGTTGACAAAAAATATGTTGGGTTGTTGCACCACGTTGGGCGCCAATATAGGTTTGTTTTAGTTTCGGTGAGAAAAAATGTAGCTTTTGATCGTTTTATTGGTGATGTTTTTAGTACTCGGTGTTGATTTCTGACCTCAAATGTGCTGTGAAGCTTTCATAGAAGATTG
This sequence comes from Dorcus hopei, assembly GCA_033060865.1. NCBI lineage: Eukaryota > Metazoa > Arthropoda > Insecta > Coleoptera > Lucanidae > Dorcus > Dorcus hopei. Next base: position 36,029,121 of record CM065423.1, read on the forward strand.
TGCTTTTTGTGTGGAGTAACGGTGTTTGTTGTTGAAGCAATTCTGACAGGAAGGTCGATGTCGAATGTAATTATGATCTGAATACTATCCATCTCTCTCAGGGACCTGACGTTACACGCTTTGTTTCCATCAAAACATAATCAATTTGATTTTGTGTTCATCCAACAAGCGACTTCTAAGTTACGTATTGTTTTGTGATCAAAGGAATTTTCTCTCGTATTCATTACATTCTCCGTGGGCAGTCTTTCTGCCTGTTATCTTCCGAAACATTTTCTGTTTTTGCAGATTTTTAATCTTCTACAAAGGTAGACAATCTGATGTCTTTATTCTGTGTCGGTGCATGAATTAACTAGCCGTCCCTTTAAAATCTATTCTTTAATAATTAAATTTAAAAAAAAAGATGAAAATATTAGTACCTGAAAATTATCTTTCGACATAAAATGTCAAATACTAATATTTATTTTATCACAATATCCACCACTATGCTAGAAAACAAATGGTTCGACGATACATTTAAACAATAAGGTCTCCTATAAAATTAAAGCTAAAATAAATTATTTAATAATTGACTAGAGTATACCTTAAGTATGTCGTATATATTACAATTACACAATACTGTAGTACGAGGTGCCTTCTTGGGTTATGCAGATCGTGCGTTACGTAAGCATTAGTTCTTATAGTTATTAAACATGTACGTGTGTGTATGTATGTACACTGAAAATATCACACCGAGGCAAAAAAGTGTAAAATAGAGACTGATCCCTCATTGTTACTTTAAAGTAAAAAAAAGCATTGTAAAAATTTAAAAAATTAAATCGCTATATCTACAGTCACCGTACTAAGTTTTCAATGGATTATACGATTTTCTCCTGCGTTTGTTGCAGGCCCGAACAGTAGTGTAGCATCAACACGGAGAGACCGTGCATTTTTGCATCCGCTTGCCCCATCAGGAACGCCAGCCTGGCTTTTTCAACCTCCGACTCTTCGGCATTTAATTGCTTCGACAGTTCAATGTGTTCGTTTGTAACGATATCGAACGCTTTTTTTAATTCCATCATCTACAACAAACAAATTTGAGCAACCCTAGAACTGAAAGCGTACGAGTGACTTGCCATTAAATTAATTTTTTCGACTTTTTCTTCCGATGACATATTGGCGTAGAGTTGCTTTCCGGTTTCTTTGGCAACGTCCATAAGAGATTCATCCGATGAAGACGCCATTATCTGCTCTAGGAGCTGAGCTACGTAAACAGAAGCCTCGCTGGGATTTTTCTGAACGTCATCTAGAGCAGTAGGGCACAAAATGAATGGGTTTGTTGTTACTAAAGATTGTTTACGACTTGGAGTATGCTGAGGTGAAGGGGGTAAACTACGTGACTGACATGTAGATACATGAGATCCTAGAAATAAAAGTTAACATATTTGGTATGACAAAACACATTTAATACAATGCTATCAAGTACTAACTACAATGAGGTCATTGTGAAACATGCACAAAATACTTAAAAAAAGAAAATACACAATTACATGTACAATCTGTTTTACTTTTCATCTACATAGTAAACTTATTTTTCTAATAAGAATTTAAATTGTACATGAAAAGTAAGATGTGCTGTGCTAATTGTGATGCTATTAAAAACATTGAACTTACCAGGAATCAAAAGATTATTAACGCTATTAACTCTTTTCATCGAAAACAATTGCCTCGACTCATCTGAGTCTGTTAACTCATCGCACGCCTCGGTCATAGTTATTTCAGGCTGGGTGAGATCGCTCGCATCTGTTTTATGATTGGAGCCTTCGTTTGGCACACATTCCGTGCTAATTTGGCACTTTGATATACACTTTTTATGACAACACAGTCCGCATTGCCTGCACTGCACCGCATCCTTCAGCCAAATCTAAACAGAATCGTTAAACGTGAATCCCTGCGATTCAATTTGAGCCTTACTTTCTTAGTACAGAAATCGCAGTGTGTGGTCCGATGAAACTGCGTCCTGAGGAAATCATGTTTAACAGCGGTGGGCGTCAGATGCGGTTTAATGACGGAATCCGAACTGCTCAAAGGACTTTTCCTTTTCACCTCGACCGGTTCTTCGTCGTGGTTCCACAAAAACGAAAGCAAAACGTCGCCGTAGCAAAAGACATGCTCGAAACCCGAATGAGACATCAATGGATGCGATTGACTGAAATTCACAGGCGTGACGCACTTTTAAACTGCCTAAATAACTACTTACTTATTCGGTGGTGTGTTGTTAGGTGGTAAAAACGAGTAACTTCTCACATAATGTCCGAGCATTGAGCTGCAGCACTCACTCAGTATTTCGGTTAAAGTAATATTCGTATAGCCTAACAGGACATCCTTTCCGCTCAAAGTCGTCCCCCAAACGTTAATATTCAAATACTTATGCGCTTCCTTCAAATTAAATAGGTATTCGTCGTTAAACGTCATGACCGAAGACGGAGTGACTTCTCTACCTTTGTGGCATTCTGTCACGCTGGTTAATACTTCGATATCCTGAGTGTCGAGATCGGTTCTTACAATTTCAGGTACTTCAGAAATGGAATGCTTTTTTGTCATTAATAAAGTAGTTGGCACCATAATACAATGTTGTTTAAAGCTGTGTTGCGGAGTACCTGGGCTAGACGCAGTCGGGGTACTCCTTGTACTACTGTCATTCGAGGTACGTTCCGTCGAAGGCTTGCGCTTGCGCAAGCTAAAGCTTCCGATGGTCTGAGCGAACTTCGACATGTTCTCATTGCTCGCTGATAATATTTTAGGAACCTTATCGCTCTTAATTCTCTCAATACTAGTCGCACTTTTACTTTTCTTATCTAAGCACTCTTCCTTAACATTGTCCACTAATACGAAGCTGTCTTGCTCCGATTGTGTGATTAATATATCCGCCGCATCTTCAATACTATTGGTGTTGGTAGCAGGGGTTCTCATTGTTTCAGTCTTATCAGTAGGTTTCGTTTTAAAAACGTAATCGCCGACGAGTCTCTCGATTCTTAAACTTATGTTAGCTCCCGATATGGACTTCATGAACTTCGACACGTGGGTCACGTTGGTCACGGTTTTGTTTTCGATCGCGAGGAGAACGTCTCCGGGCTTTAGGCCACAGTTAGAAGCGGGAGTTTGGGGTGACACGCTGTCCACGATAACGTAGTTTTGTTCCTGCTTGAAAATCACGCCCAGGTGTTGTTGGCGCGCTTTCGTCATGGTTAATTCAAGCATTAAAAACGTCGCACCTTCTTTGTTATAAATACTAATGAATGGCAAGGAATCTAAAATGACAAAACAAGTAAATAGATTGATATTAGATGCAGAGGTATTCAAAGAGACAATCAAATATAATTTGACCCGTATTCTCAACTTATGATTAATTATATAACATGTTTATTTCCCCATGGCAACACTCGTCTGTCACTCTCTTACACATTATAATGACATAAGCCGTGTCGTTTTTCTTGTTTATTTGAATTACGACTTTAGTCAAACACGACCTTAATTATAAGATGAGAATACGGGCCACTGTTTTCAAAAACATTAAGTTTGTGTTCTTGACCGTGGAAATATTTAATTTAATTTCGTGGTAACGTTGACGATGTCATAAATACCACTGGAGAACAAAAATTTTGTTGCATTTATTACAGCACTTGTTCTGGCACTTGTGCTGAGTTCAAATCTGTAGGTAATTTTTGTCTGTAAGCTCTGGATTTTTTGCAATTCGTCATTTTCATTTTTGCGAAATTTGACGTTTCGTATAATGACATAGGGCCAGTTGTACAAAGGAGGTTTAAACTGACGCTCAACTGAACCAGGTTCAAAGTGAACAAAATCGAATCAAATTTTACTTATGAATGCATTAATTGACATATGTCATTAAGATCCTATGCGAATTTGTTTACTTTGAACCTGGTTCAGTTGAGCGTCAGTTTAAACCTACTTTGTACAACTGGCCCATAATGGCAAAAAAATCAGCTGCGCAAACTAAAATACACTTTCAGGCATGTGAGTACATACAAACTATTTGCCCATAAACAAGCAGAGACCTGCTTAGAGGTGGATCACGCCTCAGATGCGTGGAGTAAAAGTGGGGTACCAATAGATTTTTTTTTAATGAAACTATTTCACATTTAAGGCTGTTAGTACTAACTATAAAATGTATGCTAATGAATAAACGAAGCATTCCTAATGGGGTCCATACACGGTCAAACAATTTGCGCAAACTTCTGTTGTACTACTATATGTCCGAATAAATTTTTGATAAAGGTAGGCCATGTAAGATGAATTATTACATTATTTACATTTTAGTTTAATTTGTTACATTTTACAGCTTGATGTATCACTAACTTCAAAAACTGCTTGATGTAGATTAGACATACAAACATTTATACTTTATTATTTATTTGGACGAATGGTACAACAACTGTGTTCTGCATTTAACTGTTCACAACAACTGTGTTCTGCATTTAACTGTTGCACAACAACTGTGTTCTGCATTTAACTGTTGCATAACAACTCAAATGCAAACATACACGATCAAAATGTTTGTACAACACCCTTTGTTGCGCAAATTGCTTGATCGTGTATGGGGCCTATTAGGGCACAATAATCTACACCTCTACACACAAAAAATGTCAGAAGTTATAAGATAGGTGGTGCATCATAGGGTTATTATAAGTACCTTATTAACGTAATATGATACGCTCTATATTCAATATCACATTGCATGGAAACCAGAGCATGTAGGGAAAAACCAACTTCAGATTTGAAATCAGCAATGGAAATATTACTAAAATCAGTTAAAAAATCTCTTGCAACAGAGAATGACAAAAAAAATGTTCCCCAGTGTAATTGTTGCAAAGTTACATGTTATCATTGTTACAAACATAATTCGTTGTTAAAATTGACAAAGGCTTTATACAACCGCGCCTAAGGATATTTGAACAAATTCTTTAAAGTGGCTGGTTAGAGTAGTCACAGTATAAGTGCATTCGACATAACGCTCCGAGCACTCGGAGTATTCCTTTTTCTCATTCTTACATGCACTGAAACGCATTCGATCTTTCTCACACTTCTGCTCCGAGCGTTATCCCGAACTCAGCCACAGTAGCGTCACTCGAGTATACTGTCACACTTGCCATTTTGCTTCATACCTACCGATTTACAAATTATACAGTACATTTCCATAAGGGCATCAAACAATATGGCCGCTTTTCTTGACACTGACGTTTAAGTGACGCTAGTGGGTAATTACTTATAGCGTTTTCGATTGATCGCACTAGTGCGTACTCAGAATATGTTCATCTCATGTTATTGCATGAGGTTAAAAGAAGATGCAAATACACTGAGTGCAACCGGTGCAAGCGAATCGAAAACGCTATTATACTGTGGTATTGTATTGTTGTTAAAATGAGACCTTAAAGCCAAAAGGAAATCGTCAGAATTCAATATTAATAATAATATTGGATTGACCTTGACCTTTAACTTTTGAACTTCGTTTCTTGTAATTTGCAATCTTTTTCTAATGCTTTTCCTCTTTTGTCAAATGTGTTTCCTAATTTGCCAAATGACTTTCCAGTCCGTTCAAAGTACAGTAGGCCTGCAGATTGGAAAGTCATTTGACATATTCGGAAACATAATTGACAAAAGGGGAAAAGCAAAAGAAAAAGACTGTAAACCTTTTTAAGGTCTTTTCCTAATTTTCTTGCATGGGTTGATCTTTAACTTCCATGAACTGATCCTCGTTTCTTAAAAAATTTTAATCTTTAACTTCCATGAACTGAACCTCGTTTCTTAAAAATTTTTAATCTTTTAATTTTAATCTTGAGCTTCTTTTCCCTACTTCCTGTCTTGGGTTGGATTGACCTTTAACTTCCTTGAACTGAACCTCGTTTCTTGAAAATTTTTAATTTTTTCAAGTTTCTTCCATATTTTTTGGCCTTGGGTTGGATTAACCGTGACCTACATGTTTTGAAGCCCATTTCTTGTAACTTTAATTTTTTATGAGAAGTTTAAATCGCGACAACCTGCGATCGCTTTTTGCAACAAAATTTTAAATTTTTAGTTCAGTTAGGTTGACCTTGAAATTTCATTTGATCTTGACTTTAACTTTTCTCAGTTTTGTTTTCTCAATTGTATTTTTTTAAAGTTTTAATCTTCTTAAGTTTTTTTTAACTTTTTGCTTGGGTTGGGCAGACTTAATTTTTTTGAGCTTTGTTCTTTGAAATTCGAAATTTTTAAAGTTCTTTTCCCTATTTCTGTCTTGGGTTGGGTTGACCTTGACCTTCAACTTTTTGAACTTCGTTTCTTGTACATAATTTAAACTTTTTAAAAACATTTTCCCTAACTTTTTTTCTAATGTTTGGATTGACCTTCAACTTTCTTAAACCTCGTTTCTTGAAATTTGAATTTTTCAAAGTTTCTTTTTCGGCATTTTTTTTGCCTTGGGTTTGATTGACCTTAACCTACAACTTATTGAACCTTGTTTGTTGTAACTTTAATTTTTTAAAGTTTTTTCGATATTTTCTTGGGTTGAATTAACCTTGACCTTTAACCTCGTTTCTTATCATTTTAATTTTTTAAGATGTTTTCTTAACTTTTTTCCTGATTTTTGCTTGGGTTGAGTTGACCTTAACCTTTAACTTTTGAACTCATTTCTTGAAATTACATGTTTTAGAATCTCCCCCCCCCCCCATATTTTTCCTTGGGTTGAACTTTTATTAACCTCGTTTCTTGAAATTATAATTTTTACAGTTTTTCCTGCAACCACTTTTTGACTTAACATTTCTGTTGCTTTTTTTTTATAATACCTGCCATGTCATTGTTAAAATCCTAGAGTTTCTGTTGGAACACTGCTTTTATCACTAAATGTAGAACAGAAATATTTGCTAACATTCAGGCAAGAGGTGCCAACATCAGAAACATCTGACAGGTATTATAGAAAAAAATAAAAATAAACGGAATAGATCAATAAAAAAAAATGTCGAATTCATCATACTCAGCACAAGCAGGAATACCAACATTGTAAGGTGAAAATTACTAATGCAACAGCGTGCTAAATTTAAATCCCCTTCAATCATTTTTGAGCACATTGTATAAGTACACTTTAAGAATTTAACATTACTGAATTGATGACTGATGATGATTACTAACCTACTGTTAATGTGCAATAAATATTGATGACATCGGCGTTGGCAGCTATTCTAGAAACTTCAATGCAAGTCACTTCTAGTTGCCCTTGAGAAGCGATTTCACCCTCGTCTAAATCTAACTGTCCAGGATCAGTTTTCACAAAGAAAGGCTTGTAACTAAAATACTTGAAGTTAATAATTCAACTCGGTCCTAAAAGCTTTCGCATACCGAATTTTATAATTAGGTAACGTATGCTTTCTCTTGATGGCCTTCTTAATCTGATTAACGATTAAATTGGTGATGTTCGATTGCAGTTGCCTGCCTTGAAAATGCGACTCAACTGCAAATTCCATAACTGGCTCGTTGTAAAAACTAAAAGACCAGTGCGTGTACGGAATTCGAGTGAACTGCAACCTGGCACTTCCACTAATTCGTTTAACTGAAATATCACAAAATCACCGACAGTCCCCCAACCCTTACGCCAAACTTACCCTTAATCGAAAGATAAGCAGTTTTTCCAAATTTCATTTTTGCATCGACTGATAATAAAAAATTGCCTGTATAATCTAAGTTGAGAGAAATGTTTAATGTATCAATGTGCCCGTCGTTCTTATCTAATTTAATATCCTCCAGGCAAATATTCTTGATGTCAGGAAACTGAGTACCTAAGTACATGTCTCTAATCTGCAGAAAAACCAGTAGTATTTGAATCGAATTGTTAAAATCAATTACCTTAACGGCCTCGAAAAACTTTCCTATCGTAGTCTTCGTTAATAACTCATCAAACTCAAGCGACAGCTTCTTGTACAACCACCTCTTAATCGACTCGGAATGCCTTAATTCATGAAACAGGAACTGAAGCATCAAACTGATGGGCAAACTTGCATCTGCATCCTTCACATCGCTCTCCAATTCCTTCCTCAAAGCCTGCAAGAAACCCAACGCACATTCACACTGGAATGTTGTACACGTTAGACAATACCTCTGGCAAGCTGAAGGCTTCTGCGTTAACTCTCTTCGGTGCTTCGGCGATCGGATTCTTGTTAAAATACTTCAACAACACATAATACTGTACAACTAAGGTTAAAATTATTCCGAATAAAACTGATGCGGCGGACAGGAAAAATATAACGAAAATATCCATTTCAACTAAAATATCACAACCTTAAAAATATAGCCGAAGGAATGTTGCCATTTCTTAAGAAAACATTTATGTTAGCGTAATTCGTGTCACTTTTCGTAAATGACATTGACAAAATTGACGTAAATTTACCTGAGCGGCATCTATTGAAGGTTATTTGTATTCAAAAGAAACTAGAAGTATTTGATGCCAATACACTTTGTACTTTCTTATATTTTCTTTAAACTCATCTCAGCCAGCCGATTTTAAGCGCACAACCGGTAATTATCGGTCAAAAATATTCTTAATCAAAAGAATTTAAGCGACCTGGCCATAGCCAGGTTCGGAAAACTACGCGTAAAAAATATTTTCTACCAGTGATTTTCCACGAGTAAAGAATTAAGAGGTGGGAACCTATAGGCGCCATGCACATCTCTGCGTTCAGCGCCGCCTGGCGTGGTGATTTGTGAATTAGTGATATGAAAATAACGAGTGTTTTTTTAAATCCGACGTCAAACATTTGTGAATGTTTTACAGCTATAGTTGCTTTCCTTTCATATGCACGGAGCCACAGGGCTTAAAAACTTTAAGCATCCTAGGGCGACTACGAATGGAACGCGAATTTTGCCTTTGCTTGCTTTGTTTGAATTGTTCAAACAAAAACATAACCTATAATATTTAACGTATCTATCACGATGGTGAATTATCAGACAATTATCAGGCCGTTTAACTTTTGTAGTTAACCTTAAACGCTTTAAACTTAAACATAACCTATAGATTCGAATCTGAAACGCGCGAAAAGTTCTAACGCCCAAGCAAGTTTGCTTGTCCTCGAGGGGTAAGGGGAAACCATTTTACCGAGCTTCAAGTCGTGACGCCTAAGTTGAAAGGAACATACGCATTCCTGACTTTAGCAGCTCCCAGCTGCTAAAGTGGATGAAAGGAAAGCGCTTAATGAATGAATTGTTTCACAGCTAACTTGACGTCGGATTTAAAAAACCACTCGTTATTTCTTGAGACTCATTGCATGGGAATAATATCCCTCCTAAGACAATTTACGATTGTAGTACATAATACTTGAGCTTCCTGGTATTGAAATACATTACAATATTCAAGTTCAAATGTACATTAATAATTTGAAACAACTCGTTCCAGAATTTTGTAATATGCTTGTACAGTATGAGCGTAGATGTTTGAGGACAAGTTGAATTTCCCGCCTTTCAATATTTTTCTTTCATGTAAATTGTTTATTATGAGTACAAGAAGCGACAAAACTACTGACAAATACATTAGGCAAATGTGCTCCACTTTGTCTTAGAGCCGGCTGTAAAATTTGCACGGGCGATACTGAACAAAAATTAATGTTTCAGGCCACACACAAAGAGTAAAAAATCACTAGATAGAGACACGAGAAATTCAACTTATCCTCAATCATTTATGCTCATACTGTATACGCCAATGACATGTAGAGGGCACATTTAGTTACCACTTTGGACAAGAAACCACTGTTAGCTTGTTAGTATGATTCCCTCCTGTTTACTCTATACTCAATTTTTCTTAATTTTTAAATTTTACATATTTGTGTTGTTATTAATAGATAATGTGTTAGTTCTTTTACTTAAAGATTATTAGCTATTAAGAACGTATTACAAAAAAAGGAATAGAAGCTGCACGTGAAAGTAAGGAATGGAGATTGTTCACTTTGGAACTATGCCCCTCATTTCAGAATCTAAAATTTAGATCAAGCACAAATCAAAACTGCACACAGGAAACTTACAATTTTATTTTATTTTATTTTTTAATTTTTAATTTATAATAAACTTAACAGACGCATGTTGGAGTACCTATATAATAAGAAGAAATCTAAAGAAATTTTATTCAAATACAAAAAAGGGGAATTAAGAAATTAGCCAAAATAGTAACTAGTGGCGCCATCTTACGACGACGAATGAAAATAAACAATCAGAATGACACATTAAGAAATGCAAATTTTCCTAATTATGTCATGTTGACAGCGGTACAGAGAGGGGAAGAAAGCAGTCTGTTGTTGACAGTCTTAAGAGTAAAATGGTAGGTGTGCGTACGTAACGAACGTGATGCGTAAAATAAGTTCGTTCTGTTTTCGTTTAGTGTGAAAGGTGTAACACATTAAAAATGATATGTAAAGCTTTCAACGACCGCAGGCAAATTTTCACTCACTTAGGTAAGAGACTTGCTCAACGTATTGAAGCCACTCTTCACATTTCACATATTATCTGCTCGCTCACACCTTCGTGAGAATTATTTATGCTTACGCAATTTTATTATCACTTCTAATTTTTTTTATTATGCTAAACAAAGCAGCCGAAACATGCGAAATAAAGTCTTCGACGATGGGCGGTTATTAACAACCATGCACTGGATGGCAATGAATATCTTAACTGTTATTTATGTGGCCGTTTAAAGATTAGCATTTTCAAAAAAAAATTAAGACGTTTTGGCCAAGAAACCGTTAGGCGTCGACCATTTTTTTCGGCGGCACCGATGACTAACTCCTTGAGAATAAAGGTAAAGACCCTTCTTGGAAGTGCGGTCGCTTTTACGGCTAGGAACCGGCGGCACTCGGAAGTAAACCAAACCGACCACATGTTCTTATTTATGGTCCTCATGTGATAAATTACACGCAACGGAATTTCAAATAACACGTGAAATGTCGCCTTAATTAAGCAAGAATAACAGTAAACACATGTCGCCTGGTAAACCGTTCTTAAAACGAGTCAGTTTTGTTGGCGAATTTACGCTTTTTTTTTCTGTCAAGGTTTAGTAGAAATTATGAATCAGAGGTGTTACCTACCACTTAAAGTTCTGTGGGAATACAGAGTTACTTTACATTTTTTGAAAAATGAATAGGAGAAAAGTGCTACAAATTCAATAATTATTCATTAGAAGCGAAATCAATTCGCCTTGCCTACAAGTTAATAGATTTTCTTTTTTTTATTTCTACCAAGGTTTAGTAGATATTATGAACCAGAGGTGTTACCACATTGTTTTTTTGTAGTGAAGCAGTTTGACTTTGCTTTTGAAAATTGATGACTAGAGGAAGTGATTGGCTATAAAACCAAAAAGACAAATAATATTTATCGTTTAATTTAATAATTAGACACGTGCAAATAGTATCTTCGGGTCACGACATCTCGCGGGCGATTTTTGACCTACGTCAAAAATCGCCTGCACGATGTTGCGTCCTAAACTGTTGTTTGCATGTTCCGTTTTTCGAGTTTTACGCCAAATTTTAGAAGTATATAGTTGTGTCGCTCCTAGAAAAATTCTTTCGCAGAAATCAAGACAAAAAATTTTCCCGTATGTACGAATTGTATGAATGACACTGTATGTGTATGTATAAATAAAATGCTTCTTCTTCTCATGTAACGCATGAATTAATCAGACAAGATTGTATTTTGTTTCCAAGACAAGCAGTTTATTCTTTTTTTTAATCTTGCTGATAAATGGGATGAAGGAAATGCATTTATTTGTTGTATATATAAAGTATAAGTACATAAAGTCCTATATGACATATGACAAAAAGTACTATACGATCAAAGAGTGTACATACATGATGTTCAGTTTCTGAACGCATTCCAGTTGTTAGTTCTTTTTTTATTATTAAGGACTAACGTATTTTTTTTTCTAAAAAAGGTATTTTCTCGTGAATATTTTTAAATTGTATTTATTGCGTTATTGTAAGACATTTAATAACGCCATCTGTTGAAACTTGTCATTAATGTTCTTTTCAAATTAGGGATTTTCCATGTTGGAGAGAGATATTTTGAGGAATACCTGCTTTTTATACGTTGGTAACACTGGTATCTCTGTGTTGCCATTTTATCATCAGAATGAAAGACAAAAAAAAAGAACTGCTTCTTATTGATTAAGTTCAGGTCGACTGGGGAACTCCGAGTCACAATTTCCAACTCTAATAACACCAAAAATACCAATAGCCACTAAACAACCAACTTGATCATCAAATTGCATCAATTTCAAGAAAAAAAAAACACTGATTGACTCGGCAACACTGTTTGGACATAACCTTTAAATTGAATTTCTATAGCAGCGGCACCAGAAAATTTTGTACATATTGTATAATACTGATTTATAATAATAGTACCATTGCATTGAACAACTGGTGTTATACATCTAGATATCTGTGATTGTCAATCTTGATGCTGTGTCCAGTGTTGCCAATTTTTTTTTAAGTTTCGCGCAAATTATGAATGCCACGCCACCATCGTGGAAAAAGTAGAAACAAATCGCAGGCGAAAACACTGATATGTATGTTATGTTAAAGATACAGTAATTGACCACTAGACAATAATACAGAGCGGTCAAAAATCACTGTTTGAGTTGGCAGTGCTAAATTTTATTTTTAAATAGTACAACTGGAGTATCTTCAGGTTGTGACGGCTTGACACTGACGACCGACACTTTAAAAGCATCATTTGACATTTCAAATTCAAATTAAAACGCCAGTTTCTATTCACATAACCTACAATCTTGTCGCTGTTCAGGTTACGTCAAATAAACCAACAAAACATATATCCAGTTGCAGTGTTGCAAATAGCCGAAAGAAAATGCTCGCCAACTCAAACGATTATTCTCGACCACTTTGTATAATTGACTATTTCAAATTTAAACTTATTTAATAATCCTTAATTAATAAGAATCTATAGAAGCTATTAATGAATGACGATAAGTTTTTAAAAGTGACCAACAACTGTAAGTATGTAGTCAGACTTGAGATAAATCGCACGCTCTGGCAACAATGGCCCTGTATCCCTGGCCTATTTTGAATATTTTTTTTTATTCAATGGCGTGTTGCTACTTTTCTTTCAACTGACGTACTAATCAAATTGTAAATTATTCAAATATGTATTTATCTACATGAGTTTTTTTAAGTAAAATTTCTGCGTTTTTGTTCCCACGTGCAGGCTCATGCATTATTGAAAAAAGAAAAAAAAAAAAACGATTAACACACGCCAGATGAAAGTGCATTTCGTAAAACTCAATAAATCTCGCAACAATGAAACAGAAGGTTGGGAGGTACGTGAATTAATTGTGGGAACTCTTAACTACATCGAACATTAAAATAGAAATTGGTATTGTCTTTCAATATTTATGAAAACATTCTCCTCATTAGCATGTATACTGGTTGTTGAATCAAAATGAGATCATAGACATTCAGTAAAAAAAAAAAAACGCAGATAAGTAAAGGTTGAAATTTATGAAGTGCGAACGAGATAGCATTAGGCTATGAGTAGTAGGGAAGCCTGCTCCATCTCTTTACGGCCTATACCGCTTTCTGCCTATTGTATTGCCTGTATGTACTCACTTTACAACAACAATAGGTATACAAGGAGTTTTTTGTGTGCTTTTGATTAATCTATCAATTAAACAGTGCAAGTTATAATTTCTGTTGTTTAAAGTAATTGTCTATAAATATGTAATGCAATTCAACACCTGCTTACCGGAAGATATTCAAATTAAATTATAAATAGAAATGAATCCTTCTCCAAACTGTATTATATTTCAGTTTCTAGATGAAGGTAAAACACTTTTATTTTGCATGTTTACATGGTGTTACACAAACCTTGACTTTATTTACACGTCGCAGAGTGTCGTTCGTGACAAATTTGGAAATCGAAAGCAACCAGTTGCCGTATCATAACTCACAGTGTAAAAATAGAGTTATTATTGTTGTGAATATTTATAAGGCCGGAAGTCATATTTCATTGGTTTCATTTGCATACTCGCCTTTTTAAAATAGTCGAGGAAACGTGCCCTTACGTAAACTTTAATTCTTTGCGGTTACGTTATGTTATCACGTGATTAGAACCTTACAAGTGCCTAAGCTTGGAAAAAATCGTTTCCTGAATGCTTTATGTCGATTGTGAAATGTCTTGCTGTTAATTGAAGAGACGTTTAATATTGTATTACTAGTTACATACTACCACAGATAATAGACACAGAATAATAAGCGACCAGAAGTACAACTGGCTGTCGGCACCTTTGATGTTTGTGTCCGCTGTTTGTGTCCGCTGTTTAGCTTTGAATTGTGGTGGGAGAGTGGTGACTGGTCCGCGCGAATTCAAAAATGACAACTCAGAAGAAAAATTAACCATTGGTTTTTCGTATGTTTCACAACATAATAAGTTCGAATAAGTTTGAATTTATTAAATCATAAAGAAAATTATTTGTTATTTATAATGTAAATGGACAGAATTTCCATTATATTCTCAATTATTATAACAATTAATCGAAAAGAAAACTACATTCAAAACTAAGCCTAGTTCATCGTAGAGACACAAGGTGGCACTGTTTTCGTGCATGGCGTAATGCTTTATTCACGTGCAAATACCAAGACGCCAAGTTTACGCGTTCGTTTCTTCTGATGTTATAAACAGTTTTTATCAATAATAACGTTTGCATTACTTCTGCAGCGGTTGTTAAAAAAGTCCAGTAATGCGAATATATTTATTATACAACTGATAAATTCTATTTAAGACGTCTCAAAAAGTGTGCTTGTGAATGTACCCTAACCGTAATTTTGAAATCTGCGGACCAACTCACGCATGCGCAGTAAAAAAAATCAGAATATGACATTGGCCATCTGTAAAGCTCTTTTATCTGTGATACTACCTACATGTTTCTAAAAGTGTTTCATTTATTTCTAAATTTTGAAGTATCTACCCCTATTATTCACGTCTTTGAACAAAAGAGTCGCCGCGCGGCGAAATTATGCGGAAACTGAAAACTGGTGATGAAAATACACGTGTGTTTCACATTTGTTGGTGCGAACTGTTAAGAAGGAGGTTAAATCAATGAAAAAGTGTTTTATTTGAGATTATGGCTTCGTATAAATTATAATGTGTTCCGTACCGCAGTGGAAAAATCGCAAAAAACTATGTATCCTTACCTTCTTAACACAAAACATGGCGGAGAAGTGGTGCCTTGCAGCGGCATCTAGCGGAGATCGAAAACGCGAATACTAAACAATTTTATTTAACTTATGAGGAGACATCAGAAAGTAACAATATGGTAAATTGCTACTCGTGATAAATATTAATTGTTGCTGCTTCTTTTGCTTAAAAAAATTATCGTTGCCTATTCAAAGAGTAGGTACACTTGAGCTTGTCACATTTAGGCCCAGTTTATTTATCTCTCAGTAAAGTGCCAACTTATTGCTTGACGATTAGCGCAATGCATTTGCCTATCTTTAATCTATCCACTAACTTACTGGCTACTTACTGAGAGATGAATAGACCGGGCCTCAGAATTAGAATTTGCTTGGTGCCTCATCTGGCGGTTAACGTCTCCATTCGTACCAGCGAAGTGCCATCTCACAACATCTGCGGTAATTAAAATAAGTTGGCAACTTTACTTTATTGTTTCATCTTTTGGCTGCACGTAAAGAAATTTCGAATTTTATTCAAGCACATAATATGATGTCAACTAACAGGAAGGGTGTCAAAGGAAAAATAACTTTTCTTTTGTTCAAATTATTTCACACATTAGTTTTAAATAATCAAGTACAATGTAACACAATGTTCAGATTTAAGCAATTTGCACGAACACAACGTTAATTAATTGTATGATTGTAATTAGCTTTGCAATTATTGTCGCTTCCTATTCAACTTAAATTACCAGTTAAGTAACTGCGACAACATCATTAATCACGTAACTTAAGTTTGTGTTTAATTCGTTAAAATATGAGGTGCTTGTCTTGAAATAAGCGGGTTTTAGCCTAATATTGAAACGGTCAAATATAATTGTAAGAAGATATGTATTGAAAAAAAATAGATATCATTGTATCATCAATTTCATTATTATAATGAGTTTAAATTTGTGGTTAATGACGATGGCGGGAACTGATGCCTGACTGCAATTTTGTGAAAAAAATAAAATGTAGTGCAAGTTTATGCTTTCTATTGCTCACTAGCATGTGTAATTTACGAATTTCGTGTATGTAGAGTATAAAAAAAAGTTGCTACATATACATATCGAATCGTTTTCTTATAAATTATTGTTTGCGAGAAAATTGTAAAAATAAAAATAGGTATACTAATAAAAACAGTAAACATTCCTGCATAATTCAATATCATAAGAAACTTTAATATTCACTTGGAACGTTCTTGGATATTGAAAGGGCATTAAATGTTATATTTTCTTGGAATCAATAAATCCACGTTGCACGCAAATACGCGGTTAATGGGTTTCTGTTTAAATGGTTACAATCCATGTAACTATATGTAAACAGACACTGGGGAACTTTATACCTTTTCCCGTTGACTCCCGTGTGTAGTTGATTTTATTAAAATTTATTACATCTTGCTCATTGAAAATAATTTTTTGTAGTACATAATGGAACTTAATGAATTATGTACTGGGTACATAGCTTTCGATAGTGTAATACAGTGTATACCCATTGCTACCTATGTTTATTTATACCAAAATTGAAGAAACCTATAGCCTATGTCAACCTATGTCCAGGGACATACTGTATATAGTTTCTATACACCATCGGATTTCTTATTGATAGGTAAATCTTTATTTATCAAAGTCAATATGTATTACTTATTGATCTTCTTAATTTAGTGAATTATATAATTTGATTTTCCATAGCTTTCATCAGTACAGTTTATTTATGAATACCCCTGTTGCTAATACGTTTGTTTATGACAACATTATTAAAATCTAAGCATACATCATCGGATTTTTTATTGACAAATCATTGTTTACCAAAGACAGTATGTACTTTTTTTTTATCTTTTCCTTGTTCCAACTACTTTTTGCTACACATTTTTCGTTGTGTGTTTCTACATCTCATTTTTTTCTTTTGATTTTAACAAGAAACTTTCCATCAACAATGTTGCCAACTTTTTAATGAATTTTTCCTAGAAGTTAAAAACTTTCTAAGCTTGTATTAAATATCCCAATTTTTTTTTTTTTCAAAGAGAAAGATAAAAACAGAAAAGATTTATACGAAAAAGTTTGTTATAAATAAGACCGATGGTAGGCAACCAACTATGCATTTCAACTATTCAAGAGGAATTTAAGCGTTACAATGTTTTTGTATAGATTTATATGAATTTTTAATTTCGATTGTTGTTTTAAGTTTATGACAGTGTTGACACTGACATTTCTCAGATAGTAGAATACACATTTAAAAGGAGGTGGAATATCCAACGCAATATTCAATGTCTACTTTGATGTTAGAATCATTTATAGAAACGCTGTATAATACTTCTGACAAAGAAATTAAATCTTGTTTTGTTTGATCGGGATGTTTTTTGTTTTACTTTTTAATTTAGTATTTGCTTCAATAATTAATTTTTACTGCACTGTAGAAAGAGGTTTTCAACTATAAAAAGGGATTTTTTTGTCAAAACAAAAGGGATTTTTTAATTTTACAGGTTGGCAACACTAGTCTAAAGGTCGTAGTCTTTCAAATTCTACACGATTCTATTGGCTCAAATACAAAGCTGCGAAACCAATGTCGAATTGCGACAGTTTTTCTTCATAAAAAAAGAACAAAACAAAATACGATCGATTGTGACAAAATTAACACATCGGCAACATTGTTTTTTTACCGCGTTCTCTGACGATCTGACTCGAATTCACCAATTACAGATTTCTTTGTATTTTAGGCGAAAACTTAATAGGTATTTGAAGAACACTAAAAAAGAAAAATTAATTGAAGTGTCTCAACTGCAAGTTGTTCTTTATTTTCGATTTTTCAAAATTCACCCATTTTAGTTCAAAAATAAAAAGTCGAATGGACTCGATATTAGCCATTTTGGGTTCGAGATTATCCGTTTTGGGTTCGAGATTATTCATAAATTTGGTGCTTGCGAAATGCGAAGTTGCGAGTCGATTTTGATAGGTTTGTCCCTGCAACAGTTCGTAACTAGTTCGAAACCATCAAAAGCATGCAGTCATAATAATTGTAAATTTGACGGCGCCGTTAAAATCGGTCATTACTTTGGTGGACAACTAGTTTTTAACGGTTCCAAACTAATCAGAAAATGCTGCTGGAACAAACCTAATGTTTTGATTGCAATTTGCAATGGATTCCAAAATCGACCACAAGATGTCGCGACCTAAGCTGTTGATGATTTATAAAGTTAAATAAATAACGCAAAAGTTTATATAAAATTATTATATAAAGTTATTAATCCAAAAACGTAAAGAAATATTAACTTGAATTTTAAAATTAGACAAATCTTGTATCAGTGATTTCTTTGATTCCTTTTTAAAGTCTAACAAGTGTTTTCGTTTGTTCTGCACTTTTCTACATTAACCGCTCCTGAGAGAGTGAGATGTATATAATATAATGTAAGTAGGAGTGAGACAAGTAGTTTCGGCCTGTTATAGGTAGATTGACACTACATTACACTAAATCAGAGATTAATTATTTGTCTTGCGTCAAATAACCAAATTTTAGCAACAGATTTGCTTACTACAACCTTAAAACTGATTGAAATTGTCACGTGAATTATGAAAGATGTTACATAATTTTTAGGTTTAAATTGAAGGCTTGTGTAAAACCGGCTGTTAAACAGCCAATTACATTGCGAGTTTTTGGCGGGCAAAGTTCAAATGATTCCTCCTAGTTTAAAAACAAACTGTAGCAAACTAGGTAATTTTCTTTTTTCTTCTCAACTTTTCAGCATTTTTTTACATATGGCTTTCAAATTCTTCGATACTGGGAGAAGTACTGGGACCATCAAACCAACCAGAAGCATATTTCAACGGTTCAAACTACATACGATTGCACAGGACAATCTCCTTGAAAAATCACACAGGCCTTAGCTTTAGAACGTGCATGGGTAAGTCTGGAATAATTAGTGGGGACCTCACGTATTTGATGCATGTTTTTTTTTTTACAGGAGGCGAGCTATTCTCGCAGACTTACAATGAGAACCTCATCGAACTATCCGTCAATTCAGCTGCGATTAAATTCATCGGCAAGACAGCTGGGAAATTATACGAAGAGGAAATACCAGGAGCTTACCTAGACAACAGATGGCACACCGTCCACTTATTGTACATATTAGGAAATTTAACGTTGAATGTAGATAGGAAGTCGCAGCTGATCTCCAATGGTTCTTACCGAGTGGAACTACTGAGGAGTCCGGGGTTAGATAACGAAGGTGCAGTCCTAATCGTGGGCAAGCACTTCAACGGGTGTATAATGGAAGGACCATCGATTGTCTTTAACGAAAGCGTAATCCAACCGCACGATGTTAAATTTGGGACGTGCCCGATTGCAGACGATAGTTGTAAGGTCCCCCCCCCTTAGTCCTCTAAGCTCAAGGTATTACTTTCGTGTTATTCATTCGTAGGTATAATAAGGGAAGACGTCAAGGGCTCTAATTTTTGCTTGACGGAGCCATGCATGAGGCATGGCACGTGTATCAACGGTGAAACGACGTATTCATGTATTTGCTCACCCCGATATTCAGGGAAGAACTGCGAAGTCGATATGGGAAGTCCCTGCAAGAAATCGCTGACGATTTGTAACAACGGCCAGTGTATCGAAGATAATATTGGGAATTATCATTGCAGTTGTCCTCCAAGATTTACCGGTATGTTTTTTACAAGCTATACATATAAACATCAAGAAATTGTACTAAAATTATTTATAAACTATTGCCAGACCCGCTGCTAGGTTATCAAGCGCTCCGGTGCATATTTTGGCGCCTTTCTAAAATTCTGAACGGAAACTACTTCTGCTGAAATGAAGATTACAAACAAGGTGCTTCTGAATAATTGTTTTGCTGTTTTCACCTCATAAGCAATTCATTTTTAGTTATATCTACATATTTAAATAATTACAGACAATTTGGCGCCCTTCTGATCAGATGCCCTTGTGCATTGCACAATCTGCACAACGGGCAGTGACTATTACAAAAGAAGTCTTCACAGTGTAGTAATTGTAATTTCTTGAATGTAACATTGCACGAATCACTCTATTTAAGTACAAATAATAATTACTTACTAAACAAAACATTGAAATAACAAGAAAAAAAATTGATTCATTGATTGTTACTGAGTGTTACTTTGTAGGTTTACATTGCGAGACGGAAATAGAAACGCACCCCTTGTGCAGTCCGAATCCGTGTTTCAACGGTGGCTCCTGCCAGGTGGTCCCCGGATCGAACAAAGTTGAGTGTTTCTGCCCACCGGGTTTCGACGGGCCAAATTGTGAGGTTAACGTGGACGATTGCAAGAAGAATCCCTGCAAGAACAATGGTGTTTGCATCGACGGGCCCAACAATTTCACCTGCGATTGTTTAAACACCGGCTATACCGGAACCGTCTGCGAAGTGAACATAAACGAGTGCCTCTCTACGCCTTGTTTGTATCAAGGGGTTTGCTTCGATACTTACGGGAGTTTTATTTGTCAGTGTATGCCGGGTTACAGCGGGCAAATTTGTCAATACGTAAGTCCTACATGCAGTGCTGTTTATAAAGTTTGTAATGTACGGGAAAACTTTTTGTTGTTAATTGTTGGGGGTAGATTTTATTAAGGTCGGTTTGTGTATCAATCAAAACAAAAACAACACAATCAAATCTTTTCATCTTGAAAAATTTGACAGGAAAGTTGAAATCTTAAAGTGAAAAATTGCAGTTGGTCGAAAAACATTAATAATTTTCTTACAAAATTGATGCATATGGACAAAATTAATTGTTATCAACAACCTGCAGAGGTCTGCATACAAGAATTGTGACTGAAACATATTTTTTTTTGAATTTTGCTTTATGTGTTTTTTTAAATTAAGATATCACCATAAGTCTTCGAAAAACGAAAAACGTATGTCTTCTCAGTCTGTGTTTATTGAGAAAATATTGCCTTTAGTCTTTCTTTTCCCTTTTTGTCCAAAAAATAGAAATTTCGTTTGAAAGAATCACGATTAATATCAAGATATTGCCTTTAGTCTTTCTTTTCCTTTTTTGTCCAAAAAATAGAAATTTCGTCTTCAGAAATACATACCTACTCACATCACATTTCATGAATAAACATACTGTGTTGCCATTTATTTCTTGCATAATCAGAAGATAACACAGTACAGTAACAACATATTAAATGGTCTTTTAGAAATATTGTAAATTTCCATGTTATAGACTTTGTGTAATTAAGTAATTTATTAATTTTAGAAAGTTTACGAGTGTGCATCTCAACCTTGCATGAATCACGGAGAATGTGAAGATAAACCGGGTGGTTACATATGTCATTGTGCACCCGGATACACCGGTCAGCAATGCGAGATGGCTCTACATCAAGCGAAATGTGATTTATGTGGGCCTTACGGAACTTGTGTGGATGAATCTAGTACCAATTGTGTTTGTAAACCAGAATATCCCGGTGAGTACCTTTTTTTAATAACAAATTTCCATCAGACAAGAATCTAAGTTAATTTTTTTTATACAAAAGTCTCTATGCTTCACACTTGTGTTAGATATACGACGTGTGGTGCTTTATAGTATCCATTCTTTTGTGTTGTGCTTCTACTTGAATTTATAATTATTTTCAGTTTCTGGATGTAAAGTTGGTAAAAAAAAAAAATAGTAAAACAAATTCATTCTTTGTGGGTAACCCAAAATTTTGTTAATTTAACAATTTTTTCTCAGTGTTAGGCTCTATGTTGATAAGAAAAATCTGTTTTTCTTTACCTACTTGTTTCAGTTAAATCATCAAAAACATTCACCACCTAGAAGGTATTTAATTTCTTCAAAACTCATCCAAAAGATTATTGCCCAAGGTCCGCATTGAAAGTACAAAGGAACAAAGCCTTTATATAAACTCAATATTCCCTCATTACGAACGGCTTCTATCACAACATGGTATCCGTATTTATACACTAGAGCTCTGAAAATAAACAATATAAATTTACTTACACGTGTAAACAAGTTAGTTATCAACTTTTTCATTAGTATTAGTAATTACATTATTATACTGCCAGCCTAACATTAATCAATGTATTTTGACACTAAAAAGAAAACAATGTTTGTATCACAAATTGTATAAAACAGACACTGAAAATGCGCACTTTCCAAAATCGAACTTATCTTTTGAACATACACGCTCAACTGGCTTCACGGTCGTTATTTAGATGAACGACTAGTAAACGACGGGTCCCGAGTTCAAACCTCAGTAAAAATTATTTTCAATCGAAAAGACAATTTGATTCCTGCGCCTTGCACATAGGCAACTTCTGCACACTTCGGACTTTACGAAACGCCTAGCAAAGTGACGGTAGGCAACCATACATGCAAGTTTGATACATCAATGTAAAATCTCCATAAAGGATTGGCTTCGAACGTCTATAGTTACTGTACTCCTGTATTATAATTTTTAATGAAAGTAATAAATCATTTCAGTGAATGAAGTTGAAATAAAAAATATAATGGGGCGCTGAAACACCTCTTGCATCGGGACGCCAAAGCTTCTGGGCACTGAAAACACCTTTTACGACGAATAATTCAATATATTTTTTTGCTAAAATATCTGTAGCGATAGTAGAATTGAACGATAAATTCCATTAATAAAAAAAATTAGAAAGTAGTTAACAGTACTCACTTCCCATATGCGTCCACTCTTTGATGCATATATCGAGCCTGAATGAAATCTACCGGTGCCCCTAAAACTGATGCACTTAATCCTGCACACAAACTCGACAGAATATGCAACAGTCTTCCTTCCTTAATATCTGTGTAGTAAAGTATCTTACGTTTGACTACATCGTAACCAGCTATGTCGCCAGTTGTAACACATGCTCCTCGACATACTGCACAACCCCAACCTTAAATTAGCAAAGAAAAAAGTAAATAATATGTAGTTATTGTATGATGTATAGGTCAATCCTTATATTACAAGCCACGTTTTTCATTTTTGTTTCATATTGACCCCCTAGCATTTGAGAGCGATAGAAATTACATTTTCCCACAAAAAAACAACATTTTGCAAATAGGTGCTTATACATTAAATACATATAAGGCAATTTTGTTCATGAATTCTTAACATAGTTTACCTTTATAAAAGCCTCTAAAGCCACCCTGAGACCAAGCATCTTTGAAAGCACCTCTTAAATTTTTAACCCTAGGTTCTAATCCCAGAATTTTCCTCTTCCCTTCCATTTGAAGTCTATATCTCGCAATATGTACTGGTGTAACTAAAAAGTTCCCCGTTGCTCCGGCAGCAACAGAACCTTAACAAATGTTAACCTTAATTAACGAGAATATTCTACAAAGTTTCGAAAGAAAAACTAGGTGGATACACATAAAATTGGGTCTTACAGGCGATGGCATACCGAAGTGGAATT
The DNA here is from genome assembly GCA_033060865.1 of Dorcus hopei. Lineage (NCBI taxonomy): Eukaryota > Metazoa > Arthropoda > Insecta > Coleoptera > Lucanidae > Dorcus > Dorcus hopei. The sequence goes on from CM065423.1 coordinate 36,052,740, forward strand.
GACTGGCCTCTGTTATAACCGAATAAGTCTTCTCTTAAGGTCTTATAAATAGTAACCCTCAGGCCCTGGTAAATTAATTGTACGGTGGCAACAGCCGAATATCCAAAGTAAAGATTTCGAAAACCTTCCTCTTTAATAATACCGATTATAGTTGGTATCAATCTTCTGTGAGGCGCCTAAGATACGTTCGTAAATAAAAAATATTTTTTCCAGAAAAAGAAAGAATTACCCTGACTAACTTGGCATCCCTAATGTTTGCTATTTCGCCTTGAACTTGCAATCTAGTTTTAGAAATATCAAACGGATAGCAATCTGAAAGATACAAAGCCAGAGAAAATAAATTGTACTCGTCGCTATTTATAGATATCAATAATTAAGAAAAATGATTTATTTTATTGTATTTCCTAAAGCCAAATTTTACTCACACAGTTCTGCATGGAGACCTGAAAGAACGGCCATTATATGAGTAACGTGTTTACGTTCCGTAAAGGGAACGTCAATTTTATTTTTTCTTTCAGACATTACTATTATTTTCACGAAGTCGACATAATAGATCTTTTTAACAAACAAATAAAAAATTAGTGCTATTTGGTTGACATAAAAAAATAAATCAATTTGTTACTATCTGGCATACACTACCTATGTGGGTTAAAACACTGTTAAATTTTATTTTAAAAAATCAAATAATTTTTACCCAAATTGTTCTGATACATTCTTTTAATCGCTGGTTACTCTGAGTGCACGTTGACCATGTTCTCAAAGATGTACTCCACATCCACTCGCTCTGGTCTTCAATCTGGATGGAGGCAATTCTGGAACGCAGAATCAGCATACATATTACATGGAAGCACGGAACCACCACGGAACAGATGATGACATTTTTTTCTGTCACATTAAGGCCCAGTTTTACAATGCCAGCTTAAATTTGAGCCAAAGCTTAAACTCTTAACAACAATTGTTGAAATAATAGTTGTTATGGGTTTTTAACTTCAGCATTGTACAACTGAGCCTTAGGTGGAGTTAAATGAATGCTCAAATTACATTACATCGTCAAGTAAACCGTCTGACCAATCAGCGATTGAGAAAATTGAACACGTGGTTTGGTCTGACCAGTGTGATTGTTCACTTACCGCAGCCTCTATTTCACGCTCAAAAAATATTTGAACCAGAATTATGTAGATGGTGCCCTTCGACTTCTTGTGACTTTCTTTTTTCAGATAATTCCTTCTCGATCATTAAAATTAAACTTCAAATTCTAGAAAAATGTTTCAGTAAAAGCGTCACAGATGGCATCATTGGATTACAAACAAACAAAAAAGATTTACCTTATTACGTATATAAATGTATATAAATTCTTTTTGTTATCTACATGTCCTTTTGTTAAATTTTGCTTATTTTCATTTTTGATTCTGTGAATTTCTTTCATGTTAAATTTCGCGTTTACAAAAAAGAACTTGGACGAAAACTGTATGCATAGATGGCGCCACTGAAGCAATTATCCTATCAGCTATTCTTAATTCCTTATTTCTTTGGATAATCTTACTTACGGTCGGTGTGACGATTTTTCAGGTATTTATCCAAACTGCAACATTCCAGTGAGCTGCTTCAACAATCCGTGCAAAAACGGGGGCACCTGCACTTCGCATTTGGATTCGTTCAATTGCACCTGCCCACCGGGATTTACAGGTACTTGTTAATTTATTTTATTGCAACCTTGCATGTCGTTTTTTTTTGTTGTCTCTACGTTAGTATCTTTTTTAATCTGAAACCGATTCAATATATTATAGTTCATATTATTTCAACATAGTCAAAACTAGGGTTGCTACTCTTGTAAATTTACAATGTTAATAAAATTTGGCTGAGATACCAAAACAAGCAGTAGATTTTAAATAGAATTTATTAATTTATTTAATGTCGTAGTTATTTTAAGATGTCTAAATGGCTAATGTTTCAACAATTTTACAAAATATTCAAATTTAGCAAGCTTAGTTGTTTTTGTTAATATTTTGCATTTTTTAATACTATTCAAATTTGTTTAAGTTTTTTTTTTTTTTCTTTGTTATAATACAAAGTATTTCTCACAATTATAAAATATTCTTTAAGGGAGAATTTTCAGTTTAACATCTTTTTGTGAATCCTTTTTTGTCTTTATAATATATTTCTCGAATAAAAAAAAGAAAATTAGGAAATGATAATACTCAAACGAAAATTTTCGTTTTACTGCTGCTTGTTCTTCATACAGTGTGTTCAGAAATGATAAATGATTGAAGGGCGTTTGTAGTAATTTTCATTTCACAACGTTGGTATTCCTACGGAGTAGTGTTGCCAACTTAATGAATTTTTTTCATATTAGGGGTTAAGGTATTTAAAAAAAAGGATTTTCAAATTTTATTTCGTAAAAGGAGCTAACAGCTTTTATATAGAAGGAAACCCATTTTTATTTTAAAAAAATCATCTATTGAGTAAAGTTTCAACTGACAGCCATTTCTGGATGGTAACAAAAAATGACGTGTTGTTATTGTTGGAAATGTTCGCTTCTCGTACTTTTCATCACTTATATCAAGTCATGTTTTGACAAGTTGTTTTTGTTAAATATAACAATTAATGTTTACAGTATAAAAGCTGCGTTCCTTTTGCCATAAATCTCACCTCAGATCACATAAACGTCATTTCCGTTAACAAGTAAGTTTGAATGGATATTTCAACCTAGCGGCTAATGGAAGTGCTCGAGTGCCAAGGTGGGAGGTAGAAATCTCAATTCAAACTTACTTGTTCGTGCTAACGGAAATGACGTTTATATGATCTGAGGTGAGATTTGTGGTAAAAAGAAAGCACCTAAAATAAAAAAAGTCTGTCGCATCTTGCTGTCACATGCGAAGCCAGCGCCACCAATGACCATATTGTGCATTAGTGGTATGAAAATACGAGTTGTTTCAAATTATTAGTGTACATTTGAACTTGAATGTTGTAATGTATTTCAATACCAGGAAGCTCAAGTATTATGTATTACAATCGTAAATTGTCATAAGAGTGATATTATTCCCATGCAATGAGTCTCAAGAAATGTTTTCATATCACTAATTCATAAGTCACCACGCCAGGCGGCGCTGAACGCAGAGATTTGCAAAAATCAGATTAAGAGCAGGCGGTGCAAAGAAAATGTATGTCTGTGATTAAATAAAAAGTCAATAAATTTGACAGTCCATGAATGTATTACATTTAGGCCCGATTTATTCACCTCCAAGTAAATTTATCTGGTGATTTATTTCCATAGTAACAATTGTGATCACAATAGTTACTATGGGAATTAATCACCAGATAAATTTACTTGGAGGTGAATAAATCGGGCCTAATTAATTCAGTTAATCACACACATACATTTTCTTTGCACCGCCTACTCTAATCTGATTTTTATTTGCTCACTTTTTATAAGATAAGGTTACTGTCGAGAAGGTAGCGCCAACTTTCTATCTCTTTTAATTTGGGGTTAATTAAATTCATTCATAAACTCCTTAGCAACAGTAACTTGTTATGTATCTATCCTTTTTCTTCTTTAGCGTTTCATCGCGTCCTTTTTAATTTGGGGGACAAAGCCGCGGAAATGAATGGCGGTACCTTCTAAATACAGTAATCTTAATATAAGACATTCAACAGCGCCATCTGATGAAACATGCCGAAAGTTTTTTTCGTTTGTTTTTACGGAGGTGGCTCATTAGCTATTTTCCGCGATGCGGAAGATCAATTCACGACTTAATAGGTCGCTGTAAATTGCAACATGGCAACAAAAGGTGAACAAAATTGCAGCTGTGTTAAATATGAAATTTGTTTGGTGAAGGTTGTCAACGGATTGGTTTAATAAACCAAAATGTTGTTCACCTTTTTGATGATATCAATGTTGACCACCAGAGGGCATCTACTTTGTTTGATTTCGCGAATAAGAAAAATTAGTAAAGGACGAAATGAATAGTATTTGTGTGAGACGCTGAACAGCACCATTTATTACATTTTTTTAAATAATCTGTTGACCAACTGGAAGGCAAACAATTTTGCGAGTGTAGAATTATTAATATCAAAATTGTCATATAATTTCAAGAACAGTGTTTTATTAATAAATAATTAATAAGTTATCCCATGCGCCGCCTATTGTAAAACAATAGAATACAAAATTTAGTACCAACTTATAAAAAATAAACTAGCGCGCGGGAAATTCAAACTACAACGTCTTTCAATCATTTCTGTACATACTGTATTAAATGTACTGTACATGTAATTTTAAGAAAAATTGTTTATCATAATTGGCAACTCTAGTTTAATCATCGCGTCGTCCTATGAGCTTTTTGGTTTGGCCTCGTTTCATGCAAGAACATACCTAGCGAACGTTTTATCTGTTGGTTGAAAGCACACAATAATATATTATTCGGTGTGTCTATCATGTGACTTTTCTCTGCTTAATGTGGCTTGCACTTCTCAAACTATACTTAGGTCCTGCATGCGATCATGTTGAGTTATGCGTAACCCATGCATGTGATAATGGTGCAACCTGCATCGAAGACTTAAACTCTTATAAATGTCTCTGTCCTGGTGGCTTTACGGGTGTGTACTGTGAGCAGCGCATTATGTGTGCTGATGAGCCTTGCATCCACGATGTCGAGTGTATCGATTTTGTAAGTATGACGTCCTTGGCATGTGATGACACCGCTCGTTTCTCTTAACCTTGTAATACAAGAAGTTCATTCGCAGCTCGAAGGCTACTACTGCACCTGCGAGCCAGGCTGGACCGGATTCAATTGTGACGTTAACGTCGATGAATGCCTTAGCAATCCTTGCCTGAACGGTGCCACCTGCATCGATCAGGCCCCCTTTTTTATGTGTCAGTGCGTACCTGGATTCGCAGGTATACAAACAACATTTAACAACAACTCACTCACTCGTGGTTTATACTAATTCTTATTATTTAATTTCTCTTTCTAACACCCGCTTGCTTCTTCTTAACATTTAATACACCTCACTCACAAGAATAACGCGTTAAATATTGCCGTTGTATATTCTATTGTATTTATACGCCTGTGTTGAAATGCGGAGGTACGTTTCTAGGTGATCTGTGCCAAATTAAATCCGATGAGTGTGCCTCGTTTCCTTGCCTAAACGGTGGAACCTGTGAAAATAAAATCGGGGGGTACATCTGTAAGTGCAGTGATCAGTGGATGGGGATTAACTGCGAGAGGTCTTTTGATATATGCGAGAAGAATCCGTGTTTAAATAATGGAATTTGCAAGTTGACAGCAAGCAGGCACGATTATGTTTGCGACTGTGTAAACGGTGTGTACTTTAATTAAATTTTTAAGAAAAGAAATGCTGATTTTTTTTGGTAATGCAGGTTTCGAGGGGAGAAATTGTGAGGTTAACATCAACGACTGCTTGCACATCACTTGCCCACCGGGGAAAGTATGCATCGACCTCGTAGGAGGGTACGATTGTCGATGCCCTCTCGGATATGACGGGGTTAACTGCACCATCGATATTGATCCTTGCAATAAAAATCCTTGCCCCATTAATTCACAGTGTATGCTCATGCCGGGTAGTTACAATTATACTTGCAAGTGCCAAACTGGTTACACGGGACTAAGTTGCTCTGACATAGATGAATGTAAAATAGCCAATATTTGTAATGAAGGGATTTGTGTAAACAATGCAGGGAGTTACCAGTGTTATTGCAAGCCGGGTTACACCGGAGAACGATGTAATTTAGACTTCGATGAATGCCTATCGATGCCCTGCTTTAATAACGCAACGTGCCTCAATAAAGTGAACAATTTTGATTGCGTTTGTCCACCGGGGTTCACAGGTAAAATTATTTCCCAACCCTCTAATATTATTCGATGGAAAATTATTTATTTCAGGGAAAACCTGCGCTGTCAATATAGATGAATGCGAATCAAACCCTTGCATGAACGACTCTCAATGCATCGATGGCATCAACGAGTTCGCTTGCATTTGCCAAACCGGATTAACCGGACGACTATGCGACATCAACATCAATGACTGTTTGGTATGTAACACACAGTTTTTAAGAAGTAGCTTTGAGTACATTAAAAAAATTATCTAGTCTCAACCATGTCAAAACGGTGCGAAATGCATAGACGGTCTAAACAGTTACACCTGCGACTGCGATAACACCGGCTACACGGGTGAACACTGCGAGCTAAACATAGACGACTGCCTGAGCAACCCGTGCACCAATGGTGGCGTTTGCCACGACCAAATCAAGGATTATTATTGCAAGTGTTACAACGGGTACACCGGAAAGAACTGCGAGATAGACGTGGACGAGTGCCAGAAACAACCGTGTAAAGACGGGGGCACTTGCTTGGAGCGTTCGAATAAGACCTTGTATCACTCGATGGATTCGAGCTTGCCAGAGGTCTTTCGCAAACCCTTTGATTACTCCACGGCTGCCGGGTTTGTTAAATCCAATACCTTACATTCCTTATAATTAAAAAACGAAAACATTTAGGTATTTCTGTTTATGTGTGCCGGGCATAACCGGCCCCAACTGTGAAACTAACATCAACGAATGCGAGAGTAATCCGTGTTCCTCCCGTGGGACATGCGTTGATAAGATCGGTTACTACTTGTGTCAATGCGAAGATGGATTCGAGGGTGTCCACTGCGAGCTAGACGTAGATGAATGCGAATTGATTCATCCCTGCGTGCATGGCAGATGCGTAGATAAGATCGCAAATTATTTTTGTGATTGTGAGCCGGGGTACGGTGGGAAGAATTGCTCGGTTGAACTGAGCGGGTGCAAGCATGATCCATGTCAGAACAATGGCACATGTATTCCATTCGTGCAAAATGAGACGGAGCATCGTTACAACTGCACGTGTCAGAGTGGGTTTTACGGGCCCACGTGCGAAATCCTGACCACCATGTCGCTCACTGCAAACTCCATCATGGAGGTGAACACCTCCAAAGAAGAAGGCTACGACTTCCAGTTTCGATTTAAAACAACCTTAGAAGATGGGTTGTTGGCACTCGGGAAAGGGCAGACCTACATCATACTGGAGTTATCAGAAGGGAAATTAACTTTGAATTCGAGCTTGCTAAATAAACTCGATGGTGTTTCCGTGGGTAGGAACTTGAACAACAGTAACTGGCAGAGGGTTTTCGTTGCTATAAACTCATCACACGTTGTCCTTTCGGCGAACGATGAGCAAACGATCTACCCAATTACACTTAACGAATACAACGCATCTGCCACTAGCTTCCCTACGACTTACATAGGCGGCGTTCCTAGTAACATTAGGAATTTAGCTCATGGCCCCCCATACCTCGTTGGATGTATCGAAGATGTGATTGTCAATTCCAAGTGGGTGTTGCCAACCGTGAAGAGCCCTTACGCATCGTTTAGAGACGTCGAAGTTGGGTGTCACAGAGAGCCCCAATGTAACCCCAATCCATGCCACTCGGGTGGCCATTGTACGGACAAGTGGCAAGATTTTAGTTGCACCTGCGAACGCCCTTATTTAGGACATACTTGCCAATACAGTTAAGTTATTTGTGTTATTATTTTGGAGCGTTATAAAAAGTGATTGGCTTCGCAGATTTTACGGCTGCGACCTTCGGTTATGAAAACATTACGAACTCACTTGTGACCGTCACAGCCGATAAGGATGCTAAGAGAGCGGTCCGTTCCATCGTCGACATAAGTATGTTCATTAGAACTCGCCAGTCCAAGGGACAGATCTTCTATTTGGGTTCCGTGATCGGTTCCGGTAAAGACAAGGGTGAGACTTACGTGGCTGCACAGTTGGAAGGGGGTGAGCTGCGTGTCAAAATTCAATTCCATGAAAATTCGGAGGCGTACACAGTCGGGGGTGTCCACCTCGACAACGGCTACAATCACTTAATCGAGGTAATTTATTTATTTATTTTTTTTAATAGACACCCTCATTTTCATCGATGATTTGTGATGCAGGTTATACGAAACGTTACTTTGGTTCAAGTAAAACTGAATGGGACAGAGTATTTCAGAAAAACGATTTCGGCGACTGGCACGCTCGATGCTGAAGTGTTGTTTTTGGGTGGACTTCCAGGTCCTCGTCCTACACGTCAAGTATTGAATAGCAGTGAGCCTGATGTGGGGGCGATACCATTCAGTGGATATAATTTTAAAGGAATTATACAGGATGTACAGGTATGCAAATTTTAATTGAAAATGTAAAGAACAATCAGTTGCTTTGGCCTCTCAACCAGGATGAATTGTACTTATTTTGTTTTCCTGGATCTTTCTTTCTTTTAAATTATCTTGCATGCATCTTCTACCTTTTTTTGTCTTATCTTTTACTGTCAAAACCATAAGTCCTTCCATGTTCCCTTTCTGTTGGCTCTTATTTTCTTGGTTTCTTGATAGGCTCTTTTTAATGATTTTCTGCTTTAAACTTAAAAGCTTAAGTCGGAACGCACCTCGTTTTACGGCAGCAATGTTGCCAAACTTACTTGCAATGAGTTAGTCTTTTTCAACCTTAAGATGGCAGCACATTATTTAGCAAATTTTTATGTTACGTATTGTCCATTTTGCACCTGAAAGAAAATTTCGTATTTTTTTGTTAAACAAAGATAATTAGTTTTTTATACAGAATGTCGCAAAGTTATTTTCGTTATTCGTTATATTCGTTATTCGTTATAAAATTTTAGAATTTTTTTTTGTTAATATAAAATATTTTGCAGTCTGATACAGACTAATTAAAAGACATTTAAAAGAAGTAAAGAATCTGAAAAAAAATTATAATTCACTATTTCACTACACGTTGACAATGCTTTATCAGGACAAATAATAAAGTATTAAAATAAAATAATAAATCATGTCACTGTTTGTCACTAGCGACATCTTTTGACGATTCTTTAAATGAGTGAGTTTGACAGTTTTAAAAATAATCTGATTTGCATAAATGAAAAAAAGAGAAGATTTTTAAAAAGCAGGCGTTTTCCTTGAAATCTAACCCAAAATTGAATTGAATTTTAGGTTAGGTAATTTAAATAAAATAAAGTTTATTCGCACGTTGACAGTACTTTTCCAGGATAAATAATAAATTACTAAAATAATATAATAAATCATCTGTCTTTCACTAGCGACACCTATTGGCGTTTCTTTAAATCAGCGAGTTTGACAGGTTTAGAAAGAAATTTGCATAAATTAAGTATTATTATTATAGAAAAGTTTTAAACAATCTAAAATATAATTTTAAAGAAGTAGGCGTTTCCTTAAACTCTAATCCAAAATTAAATTAAATTTTAGCTAATTTAAAATAAAAAAATAAAGAATCTAAAGATTATTCGTCGACAGTGCTTTTTCAGAATAAATAATAATAATTATTAAAATAATAAATCATGCCATTGTCTCTCACTAGCGACATCTATTGGCGTTTCTTTAAATCAGTGAGTTTGACAGATTTAAAAAGAATCTAATTTGCTTAAATTTAAAAAAAAATTTAAAATATTAGTATGTATTTATTTTAACCAAAAAGTTGTAAACACTCGAAAATATAATTTTAAAAAAGCAGGTCTTTCCTTAAAATCCAACCCGAAATTAAATTAAATTTTAGGTTAGGCAAATTAAAATTAAAAGAAAATATGAAGAATCTGTGAAGATTATTCGTCGGCACGTTGACGGTGCTATTCGTCGGCACGTTGACGGTGCTTTTTGAGGATAAATAATAAATTACCTACTAAAATAAAATATTAAAAATTTAGGTTAGAAAGCGATCGCAGGATGTCGCGATTTAAAGTTAAAATAAACCATGTTAATGTTAAAGTCCTTAGATAGATAAAGTACTGCAATTAGCCCCATTTTGAGTCAAAATTAAATTTACATTAGTTTAACGAATTGCAGGACTTTATGTATCTAGTGACTTTACCTAGATAAATTTATCTAGGGTCTTTAATTACGTGTACAGTCACTAAATGCATAAAATACAGCAATTTGTTAAGCCAATGTAAATTTAAATTTGACTCAAAATGGCGGTACTTTATCTATCTAGGGACTTTAGTCACTGTCTCTCAGTAGCGACATCTATTGGCGTTCCTTTTAGTCAGTGAATTTTACAGTTTTAAAAACAATCATTTGCATAAAGTCAAAAAAAGAAGAAAATAATATTAGTAAGTAGTTAGTCAAGAATCACTGTTTAAGTTGGCAGTGCTAAATTTAATTTTTAAAAGGGTACAACTGGAGTAACTTTCGGTTGTTGACAGCTTGATACTGACAGCCTTCACTTTACGAGTCCTTTAAGAGTCTCTCTGTTCACTTTAAAATCAATTCAGTTCAGAATCAAATCGATTTGATTTTGGGTAAAGTGAATGTAAATGGAGGACGGCTAACGTTAGTTTCTATTCACATAACCTACAATCTTGTCGCTGTTCACATTATGTCAAATAAACCAACAAAACATATACATATCCAGTTGCAGTGTAGCAAATAGCCAAATAAAAAAATGCTTGTAATTGTATTGCCAACTCAAACCACTTGACCACTTTGTATAATTTTAACAAAGCAGGCGTTGCCTTAAAGCATAGTATAGAAATTTAAACTTACTGTGCTTAAAGCCTAACTCAAAATTTAATTTAATTTTAGGTTAGGTAATTTAAAATTAAAAAAAAAAAAAGAATCTGTGAAGATTATTCGTCGGTCCGCATTTCACTGCACGTTGACGATGCTTTTTCAGGAAAAATTACTAAAATACAATAATAAATCATGACGCTGTTACAGTTACGTCGCTGTCTCTCACTAGCGACATCTATATGCGATTCTTTAAATTAGTGAGTTTGACGAATTTAAAAATAATCTTATAGGCGTTTGATTTTAAGATCGCAGCGCTACCGTGGATAAAACTGAACCTCTGTAAGCTACACGGAATTTTTGTACTGCACGTGTTTTAGTGAATACTAATACAAATACACAAGTTGATTTAATGTTAATGTCATATATAACACAATCCTGATACATCATACACTCAGGATCGACGCCAAAACACGATTTGTTGTGTAGCATACAAGGGTTTGTTTAGTTGACACCAGGTGGCGAACGCTTAGCTGCAAACTCCAATAGCATTTTCTATTGACTGCACTGGGCGCACTGAGTGTATTCTTATCTCAAGAGGTGTGTATTCTTAGAGATAAGAATATAGTCAGTGCGCCCAGTGCAGCCAATAAAAAATGCTATAAGCAGTGATGTACCGTGTAATTTACGTTAATTCTTTACCAATCTTTTTTTACTTATAAATTATTAATTCTTTACTTAGTTTATTGTTTACGTCAAGATTGTAAAAAATGTAAAGAACGTAAATAATATATTATGATCGATAAACTAAAGTACGAAAAAATGACGAGTTAGTACCACATTAATTGAACATTTTGTGTTCAATTCATTCAGAATTCCAGTGAGTTCTGTCAAGTCAAGAACACAACTCAAAAACTAACCTCACTTTTAATTATTTACATTCTTTACATTGTTTACATACTTACGTTTTTACGTATTTTTTACATGAAACGTAAAGAAATAATTCTTTACGTGTAAATGCACATCACTGGCTAAATCCGTCAATCTCGCTAATTTAAAGAAACGCAAATAGATGTCGCTAGTGAGAGACAGCAAGAAATGTTTTTGCATGTATGTACCTAAAATTACATAATGTTAAAAATCTAAGAATTTGTAAATTGTCTTCGATCGGTCTGCTATTTCAGACCTCCATAGTCCTCTTAAACAATTTTCTTCATTGTTTTTTTTTTTTTTTATAGAATCCTCTTCAGCCTCTTACTCTCATTTTTTACTGGATAGTCTTTATTTAGAAGTATTTTTTTATATTCCATCTTTCTCTTAGTCTTTTACTTTTTAGTTTCTCTTTTGATATTCTCTTACTCGTTTAACATGACACAGTCATTCCGATCTCAGAATTCAAGCTTGTTTTAGTTCTCTAGACAATTTTCTTCCATTCTGTTTTGTCCTTCTAGAGTTCTTCCCTTATTTTTTCATGTTATAATTTGATTGAAATTTGTCATTTTTAGAACTTAAGTGAAATATATTGATGTTGTTTATTAGATCAGCAATGGATCAAAAACTATGGTGGTAGAATTTTTCCCACTGCGTGTAAGCGACCTCAAAATCCCCATCGCCTTCGGAAGTGTCTACTTCGATACAAACTCCGTCTTACCCGGAGTCCTCTCAGATAACTTGTGCAGTCCGAATCCTTGTTACAACGGCACGTGCATGAATACATGGAACGATTATCAGTAAGAAATATTAACAATTAAAAAAAAAAAAAAACAATTTTACATTTGCTTGAATTTCAGATGTAAATGTCCTCGTGGTTACAAGGGAAAAGACTGCAAAGAAAAAGAATTCTGCGAAATAGAGCATTGCCCTGCGGCATCCGAGTGTAGAAACTTAGAAGACGGTTTCGAGTGCATTGCGAACGCAACGTTCGATGGTGAAACCTCCCCCCTCATCTACAACTTTACCTCGCTGACCATGAACACGTTAGTGGTGGAGTCCTTCGAATTGTCGTATCGCACAAAGTCATCGGGTGTCATTTTTTATGCACGGTACCTGGAGAATTACTTCCGGATAAGCGTTCACTTGGACGAGGTGATGATCGAGTGGAACATAGTGGGGCACAGCAAGACGAATCGGTTTAAGAAAGACCACTTCGACGGGCAGTGGATCACGCTCTACTTAAAAATCAAAGACGGAAGTTTAAAGGGGGGTTTCAAAGAGCTCGTCAACGATGACACGCCTAATTTTATCGAGAATAATTTTGATATAGGGAATTTCAGTGATATGTTTTTGAAGGGGATAATTTACGTGGGGGGTAGTGGAGAAGACGGACTTTATGCTGGTAGTGATTATGTCACTACGACTACGAATGCTGAGGATGACGAAAATGCTGTGTCGTCGAGTAGGAAAAGATTTAAGGTATTTGTATTAATTTATTGGAAACGTTGATGTACAAAAATTTACTTGCAGGGGTGTTTGGGTGAAATCCGTGTCGACAACTTCTTGCTGCCGTATTTCCAAAAGTCGGAGTTATCGTACTTTGTCAAATCTGAGTTGTACCCGAAGAGCTCGAACGAATACTTCGAGTTGTTGCCTGGCGCTATGCATCACGTTGGGTGTCGTTTGTGCGATAAGAGGGATTGCAACCGAGGTGAATGCATCGATCCGGTCAACAGTTATAAATGTAATTGCCCGATTGGATTTACCAGCGATGATTGCTCGGTGGATATCAACGAGTGCGAAGAAAATGAATGTGAAAATGAGTCTCAATGCATCGATTTAATCGGAATGTACAGGTGCAATTGCACTTCTGGATACGAAGGAATACAGTAAGAAAACTTTTACTTCCAACTTTTAAATTAAATTTTGTATTATTTGAGTTTTGTTTCATATAACTAGCGTGTTTGTTATAAATGCAAAGGTTAAATGGAATGTAATGAATAAATTTTTGCAGTTGTGAGCACGAAATAGACGAATGCGAAAGCAATCCGTGTCAAAACGGTGGAACCTGCGAGAACTTAATCGGAATGTTCAAATGCATCTGCCCTGAAGATTTCGTCGGTGAACAGTGCGAGAACGTCCGCCTCATAACATGCATGAATAACCCATGCAAAGAAAACTCGACCTGCAGAGACGATGAAGGTTAACCCAATTCTTTTTTTATTCCAAACGAAAACCTAAAACGAAGTATTTTCTTTGCAGACAAGAAGACGGGTAATAATTTCACGTGTGATTGCGCTGAAGGCATGGCAGGAACCCTGTGCGATACACCCTATTGCATCCTGGATAAGTGCATGAACAACGGACTCTGCAATGTAAACAACCGTCCCCCGAAATGTGATTGTGCGCCCGGCTACGAGGGAAACCTCTGCACTATTGACATAGACGATTGCGAATCATCACCGTGCATAAACGGAGGAGAGTGCATAGATCGTATTAACGGATACGATTGTAATTGTGTATCAGGTGATTTTAATTTAAACAATATAATTGTTTACTTCACAAACACACTCGAGGAATGCAAACATTCAAGAGAGATAAGATTAAACTATATTAACCGAATTGTTTCATGATGATGAATCACTTTGCATTCGAATTATTTTATCACTTCATTCACATAAATTTACTAAACGTTTTGTGTTGGCTTGGGCTTGTAGGTTTCAATGGATCCAACTGTGAGTTTGACATCGATGAATGTGCAGGCCCGATCAACCCCTGCGGACGTGGAAAGTGCAACAATACGTTCGGTAGTTACAAGTGTACGTGTGATAATCAAAAATGTGGGTACAATTGCAACATGGATGATCCATGCTTGCAGAGTCCGTGTGAAAACGGTGCGGTTTGCGAAGCCGCTTGCACGGATCAACCCGATTATAAGTGCAATTGCTTCGACGGTTGGACAGGGAAGAACTGCAGTGAAGCTCAGGTAAGTCCCCCCCCTCTTTTGATGTGCGGAGTAAAATTTGATTGGGTTCGTTCGCAGTTATTAACAGTTGAAGATCCGGATGGCCTTAATATTTTATACGTGGTCGTTCCGGTTGTAGTTGTCATTGTGGTGGGATTAGCAGTGGCGTTTGTGGTTTTGGTTAATATTGCAAGGAGTAAGCGAGCCACCCGAGGCACATACAGCCCGAGTGCGCAGGAGTTCTGCAACCCCAGGGTCGAGTTGGATCACGTTCTTAAACCCCCACCCGAAGAAAGACTCATATAATCGTTTAGCATCATAACTTATTTATTTTTGTGTATTGTTTTTAATTTTTTTTATATTTATACCAGAGGGCAGTCGTAATTTCGTCCATTTCTTTTGTGATAACGCTCTTTACTGTGACAGCTCATATATGACGATAATTGTAATATGTATAGATTTTTTGTTTCTTTTTAGTTATGACAAAACCAAAGTTGTACATATTTATTTCAGTACTTAAAACTAACTAATTTTAATGTTTTACCTGTTATTGTAATTAATTAATTTTTATTACGGCCTGATATTTCGTAGAACAAGTAAGTACTTAATGTTTTTAAAGTGCCTCGTATACATGTGTCCGTCCAAAGTGATAGAACTTGTGACTTGATTGACTTTTTACTACTGTTTTAAAATGTAATTAAGCAATACAATTTTATTCAGTTAGTTTTGTGCTCATTTCTACCTTAAAAATTCGAAAAAAGGAGAACCCTTGCAAAAATTAGAAACATCCAAAACAAAACGTCTCCATTGTGGGCACTTACGGAAGCCACAGCGAACTGTCCAGTGTCCACTAGGGTGGGTCAAAAAACCAAACTTTGAGATAATCTTACCTAATAGCAAAATTATGTTGTCTTTTAGTGATATTATAACACCTACGAAATATTTTTGAATTTAATTAATATTTAGAGGGTGCGTCTTACGTTTGAATTTTTGAAATTATACAAGAAAGGCCATATAGTATGCCATGAAAAGTTCGTATTTTTAGTAAGAGTAATAACAGAGTTATCATCAAAACTGTATACTAAAAGGGCAAGAGATGGTGAATAAAATTAAAACTCGAATCTCGCAGCAAAATGCCTACATTCGATAGCAAGAAAGGTTTCAATATTGAATGATTTTCATGAATTTTGCTGTCGTATTCTTTTTCTAATTATTAATAAATGATTATTTTATTCTAAAAACCCTATTTTTCTTGAGACATTTATGTAATATGACTACCAGAATATATTCAAGTTGAACGTATTTCCAAGACAAAGCGCAACCTGAAGATGATGTGCTATTTACTTTAAATTCTAGTACTACACTGTTTTCATGTAAAGGCAACATAATTTTGCTATTAGAAATCAAAAGCGCAATATTCGTTTTTTTCCATACAAAAATGACCCACCCTAGTGTCCACAGTAGGTGGACAGGTCCGTTGCTGGTGTATAATAATAATAATGATCATAATTTATTCGTCCACGAATATACATACAATATGTGATGTGTTGGACAAGCCTATATGGTTGGGAGCACCAGAAACAACCTTGAGTTTAGCAGTTGGTATATAATAGTCATCTTTACCTCTCGTATGGATATTATGAATGTCACTATGCAAATTGAATTTTGATTTACGATTTATTTTTAAAAATATAAATACAAACTTCAAAAATGTAATACGCATAAAGAGATAAAAGTCTGAAATTTTTAAATAACATTCTACAAGAGTGTACTGGGTATCCACCCATGATCCGTATTATTATTATTATTTTTTTGACAAATAAAGATATTTTTACAACCTGTAGAACTACCCCAGAAACATATACCATACGTAAGTTTTGAAGCGACTTGAGTATGATATAGGTTCAGCATTTGCTGGTTATGTTTCAAATTTCTGAATAAGAATGCAACGGAATTTAAATTAGAAATTAGTGCCCGACAATGAGTTTTCCAATTAAGGTGCTGGTCTATTTCTAAACCTAAAAATTTTGCTGAAAATGAATTTGGGTACTGCAGCATTTCCAATCTTTAAAGTTGGTAATGTACTTGTTCTCAGATGATTATGAAAAATTAAAAATTGCGTTTAATTTATGTATATTAAAATATAAATCGTGTATATTAAACCAATTTCGTAAATTTTCCAAAAGTAAGTTACATTTAGTTACCATAACTTCTTGGGATTTTTTAGAAATAACAACCTGTAAAATCATCAGCACAAACTGTTAAATTAATACCATCGAGAAGTTATATCATTAACATATATTAAAAAGAATATGGGATCCGAAACTGAAGCCTGAGGGACGCCAACATTTGTAATTTTGTCTTCAGAAAAGATTTCAGAAACTTCTATTTTTTTAACTATCATCGCAGCGATATTATCAGGGCCCCTTATTTTTTAGTTTGACCTTCAAGATTTCTTTGAGCTCGTAAGCATTTATGAGAGTTAAAAATATAGATTTTTCACTTGCATTACTAATTGGGGTGTTCAATTCAGATTTTTTGTTGGGCATGTTGTTTCTTATTTTATTCGAAGCATTTTGAAAATGATCGGCAAACAGGTTAGCTACTACGTGAGGATCTTCTTCTAAACGATTATTATTCATAATAACAATAGGTTTACTTTTAATGGTTTTCTTTTTATTCGATGAACTATTGATTACATTCCAGGCCATTTTGCTATGATTATCAGAATTCAATATTTTGTTTTGATAAAAGGTTTTTTTTGGTGGTTTTTATAGGTTTAGTATGCTGATTTTTTGCTATTTTGTATAAGTCATTCAGAACAGGAAAATTAGATTTAAGAAAAAACAGATCTTTAAGATTAGAACCGAATGGTCTATCTACCCAAGTTTTGTCACATTTTTTTCTTTTTATAAAAGATTTTCGAATAGGAAAATTATTTTCGAAATGAGTGAGAAATTTGTTGTAAAAATGATTAAAGGAGTGGCTAAGATAAGTTTCATTGTATACTGATGTCCAATCTTCATTCATAAGGTCAGAGTAAAATTTATTTATATTTTCTTCACTGTAATTCCTTCTAAGGACTGATAATGTGTTACTTTCTTGACATATATTGATATTACTTCGCCACAAAATAGTTTTGTGATCAGAAATATAGTTGTCAATAACACAGCAGACATTAAACTCATATTTATCACAGAAAATATTATCAATTATTGTGGAAGAAGTATTAGTTATTCTAGTTGGCCATTTATCTAACGATAACAAATTAAAAGACAATAACATAGAATACAACTCATTAAAGCCAGAACAATGAGATTCCAGATTAAAATCTCCACATAAGATAATATTTACATTAGGTTTATACCGGGTGTTTCACGACCTTTCCGACAAGCTTCTGGGTATAATATTAGAGACATTACAGAGTAAGAAAGGCATGTAATAATTTTTTTCGGTCTCAGTCACGGAGATAAGAATTTTTGAAAAGCGACCCTCACCATTTGAAAACCGCTGTGTTTTCATTAATTCTCCGTATACTCGATGCGAGTACTCCGATGCATGTTACAACATGTAAACTTGTAGCACGTGTAGTCTCTGCAGCAGTGCTGGCAACGGTTAACCGATTTTGGATATTCGCGGTGAACAGCATGTCACTCGTGCACATAGAGTTGCATAACTTGAATGTGAATCTAATAGCGTTTTTCACTGGGACAAATATTGTGCACTGAGTGCGCACTGGAGTGTACCAACTTCGAATTGTGTGTTTCACTGGGTCTTTTTAGAGCAAAACTGACTTGCGTTTTCCACTGGCTGTACCGGTGTACACTCAGGATATCTCTATTTCGTTTTATTACATGAGGTTTAAATAAGATGAGAATATTCTGAGTGCGCACTCAGTGCACAATTTTGTCCCTGTGAAAAACGCTATAAATGAATTTTTTTTTATGCAGCTCTATTTGCATGAGTGACATGCTATACACCGCGAATATCCAAAATCGGTTAACCGTTGCCAGTTCCCAACCATGTTTTATAACTCAGCGATTATAATTAAAACTAAAATAGATATTATTGTTATCAGAGTTCAAAACGCACAGCATACACGTCCACCTCTCATCGAGACTCAACTCAAGCGCCCTTGTGCAAAACATATTTTGGCGCCCTATTAAAATTGTGAACGAAAACTAATTTTGCTGAAATAAAGTTTACAAACGAGGTGCTTTTGAATAATTATTTTAGATGTTTTATTCCCAAAAGCAATACATTTTTAGTTATATCTGTTTAAATAATTACATACAATTTGGCGCCCTTCTGAATGGGTGCCCTTGTGCATTACACAACGGGCAGTGGCGGGCCTGGGAGTGTCTTTGCTAAAAAGGGAGTCACAATGACAGATTTTATTTTACTTAATGATTAGATGTTTGAAGCTTCATATGCACTTTTTCAATTTATTAAAAATAAAACAGTCCGCAGTATTATAATAATTTATTTACGATTTTCATTAAAAAATGGGCTTTTAAGCAATGGTAATAACACTAATGCAAATTTCTAACTGATATAGACAAGTACATAAATATTTGAATAACATAATTACGAAAAAGATGTATAAATTTTGTATAACACTTTTTTTGTTTGTTTATTTACCAATTTCAAAAATGCTGCCGACCGGGTTTACTTAGTAACTAGAGATAAATTATGTACCTAATATATAACAAGATAATACTTTATTTTTATTAACAGATGAACGCAGCATCATTCTTGAAATAACGGGAGGGGGCAGGGCCGCACTCAGGCCGCGCGCTCTTCCTGACTTTTTTTGGTTTACTTAAAGACGTGCTAAATGACAGGAATTGAAATCGAACGGCGCGCGAAAACGAAACGAGCTCCTCGGAATTAAGCGGGCGCGCGCGTGCGTGTGTGCGCCCCCTGTCCGCACATGCCTGCTCCGCGAAGCCACACAGACACGAAACAACACACGTACACACACGGGTATATACGCATTCATCCTTACTAAGCTACTGTAGAGTTGAATACAAGACCCGCATTTTTGTTCAATTGGCAGAGATAGTAATTATAATAAAATATAGATGGAAATGGAAGCCGAACACGCTTGAACGGAAGGGCTTCACAATTACTAGGGCTGTCTTTAAGACAATACACATTGCTGTTATGTGATAACCACAATCACGTAAACAGAATAGTCTAACTAGCATAGAATCAGTAAATGAGTTCTATACAAACAGACCATCGTATTAAAAAAAAAATTAATTGTTTTTAGAAGGGGGATATCATTTAAATCTGTGGTGTTAAGGGCGCCATTTTTACGCTGTAATGTTGAGGAAGCCCCACTTTGGGCGCCATTTTTATGCTATGTTGTTGAGGGCGCCAGCTAGCATTTAAATGGCGTCCAACGTGGAGCCATCTTAAAAACACTGCATTTAAATGGCTCCCAACGTGGCAGCCTAACAACACCAGTATAATAAGTCTTCATTTAAAATTTCTAAGTTGGTTCTGTTGCATCTACTTCCGATTGGCCTAGGAAAAGTAATTATATCGCTATCAAATGTGCCTTTTATAAAAACGTTATCGTTTAAATGCAGTGGTGGCTCCACGTAGGGCGCCATTTTTATTCTGTGGTGTTCAGGGAGCCCCACGTTAGGCGCCATTTTTATGCTGTGTTGTTGAGGAAATTCCACGTTGGGCGGCATTTATAAAATGACCAGCTAGTCGGACAGCATCATAGCATTTAAATGGCTTCAACGTGGGGCTAGCTTAATAATACTGCATTTAAACGTAGCAGCCTGACAACACCGGTGTAATAAGTCCTCATTTAAAATTTCTAAGTTGGTTCTGTTGCACCTATTTCCGATTGACCTTGGAAAATTAATTAAATCGCCATCAAATTCGCCTTTTGTTATGAATTTTTTTTTGCAACTTTCCACTACATGTTTTCGTGAAAAAATATAACAATACAGGGTGTTCCGTGACGTAATGTCACCACTTCACCTACGTGATAATCAATACAAACTAAGTAAAAAACTCTAATAAAGTTTTGTTCTAAAGTAAACCGTTTCAAAAATACAGGGCGTTTAAATGTTTAATTTTTTATTTTTTAAAATTTTAGAGTTCATCTAATCTGTTCACCTAATAATCAATTCAAACTAAAAAAAACAAAAAAACTAATAAAACAAACCGTTTTTCAAGAACACAACGTGTTTTGTCATTTTCAGAATTTTTAAACTTTTTTTAGTTTGAATTGATTATTAGGTGAACGGATAAATGATTAGACGAACTTTAAAATTAAAAAAAATTAAAAATTAAACATTATGGTAGCATCCTTCTGTTTATTTGACAACCGTTGCTGTTATGTCGACATGCAGCAAACAATCGCAAGCAACCGTACACGTAAGTTTTACATTCACTCAGTAGATCTTAATTGATTATTTACAAAAAAAAAACGGAATAGCTATCATAATGTTTTAGTCTTACAAGGACCGAGGTCTAAATGCATCAGCTCGCAACTAGACTATTTGAAGAGCCAATTAATGAGTTTTTCTCAACACACGGACCGAGGTCGAAATAAATCAGTCTATACCTAATGGGATCGTTTGCATTTTTTATGTGTAGGCACGTTTTCAAACCGAATTAAAAAGAAAAAATATTTTGCCCGGCAAACAATAGCTCTCTAAAAGTATATTTTTTCGCATTTTTTAAAAATTTATTACAGATTACGCGGCAGTTGAAATCGTACACGCACCGACGCGTCGTCTAAATAAATTAGCTCGAAGCTAGACTACTTTAGGAGTCAATGAATGAATGAGTTTTTCTCAATACACGGATCCACGGTGAATTGAATATTAACGGCGGCAGCATTCAAGTGAGATAGCGAACCGTTACATCATCGCATACCCGCTTCTCCCTCTAACACATTAATAATTAATATTAACCAACAGTAACTGTCAATCAAATTGTCAAATGTGACAGTAAGGCTGCCTTTAGTTGACGGACGAACCATCGAAGTTTAACGAGCTCGGTCCAACTGTCTTCTAAACGGAACTCATACCCATCGTGGTTGCCTAGTGATCGCATTTCAAATCATGACCACCGTGACCACTCAGCTGATTAGTCAGACAACGTAAAATAACTACGAATTAAACGAAACTGACAACGCCGCCCATGAACTAAACGCAGCATTAATGTGTGTCACATTTGACAAATTGGTTGACAGTTAATGTGAGTTAATATTGTGTAAAAGGAGAAGCGGGTATGCGGTGACGTAACGGTTCGCTATCTCACTTGCGGGAATGCTGCCACCGTTAGTATTCAATTCACCGTGACACAGACTGAGGTCGAAATAAATCAGTCCACAACTAATCTGATCGTTTTCATTTTTTATGTGTAGATATTTGTTGCAAATCGAATTTTAAACAATTGCTTTTAAAAGTATATTTTTCACAATTTTTTATAATTCATTACGGATTATGCATTAGTTGAAATCGTACACGTACCGAGGTCTAAATAAATTAGCTCTACGCTAGACTATTTTAAGAGTCAATGAATGAGTTTTTCTCAACACACGGACCGACGTCGAAATAAATCAGTCTATAACTAATCGGATCGTTTGCATTTTTTATGTGTAGGCAACTAGATCTCTTTTGAAGCGTGCTAGAAAACAGCGCGGGTCATTTTGAATACCTTTTGAGATAAAGTTTAAGAAAATAAAAAAGTTAAACATTAAACACCCAGTATTTTTGAAACGGTTTACTGTAGAACAAAACTTTATTGGAGTTTTTTACTTAGTTTGAATTGATTATCATGTAGGCGAAGTGGTGACATTACGTCACGGGACAGCCTATATAAATTTATTTTAAGATTTAAAGGGATTTAAAACGTTATCGTAATCCGTTAAGTGAAAAATGAATGTTCTTTTTAATTTGTGCTGCAAAATTAAAATATTTTCCTAAAGTGATCCGACAGTAGAAAGGTAATATGTTAAATTTGGAAACAAATGGCAATCAAATGCGTTTATTTACACGCGATTAAAGAAGTTTAAAAAATATAAGATATTTAGAAACGCATTTTAAAATCTACTGTGGGGTGCAACGACCACACAAAACTTCCTTTTACCACATCTTTGTATGCAAGCAGATGCAGAGTTATTTGGTATCCGGTGGCCATTTTTTATTTCCCATTGGTGGCCATCTGTTGGATTACATATTCATTACTACTATTGTATTAATCCAACGTTTCGAAAGTGACAGTTTTCTACTATTGCCTTCAAGGAGGAGGGAAAGTAGTACTCAACAGGAATTAATTTTTTTTTAAATTTTTTCGTTTCCTTTGTGTGGATCGAACTCGAGGCCTTTGGTTTTGGTGATCAGTCACTCCGACACTAAGCTACCGAGGCGACAACTTTGCTTCGTTTGGAACTTCTATATTGAATTAACTGCGAGCTGTCAACAGCGTCAACTATCAAAGGCTTTGTTTGCATTTTCGAGGCATTTGTAATAAAATAAATGTTTTATTTCGTTATTTGCGTCTTGTTGTTCAATTTGTAGAAAATCGTAATTAAACGGATATAAAAAGTGAGGTTATGTTTATAATAATCGTGTGGTTACGACGTGACTTTGCAAAATTTGCACTTGACACAAGCCTACTTGATAACGGTTTTATTTGAACGCACTTTATAACCAACGAACAACAGGATGTTGAACAGTCGTTTAATTGGAATCGTTTGGAATTGTGTAACGCAAACGATGTGACTTCCATGGACGATTTTATGAATCTCGATGGTGACCTCATTACCAACGAAATTCCTACAGATGATGAAATTGTAGCTAGTGTTGGTGTACAAGATGAGCTTCAAGAAATTTCAGATGAAAGTGACACTGATGAAATTCCCAGGGAGAAAACTTCTCGCCACGAAATGTTAAAAGCATTTGAAACAATCCAGATATTTTTTACTATGAGTAAAAACGCAACAGATCATACGTTTAGTTCACTTGATGAAATAAAGAAATTTTATGAATCAGCGTGTGTAAAAGAAGTCAAACATCAAAACTTAATAAATGATTATTTTGAGAAACGATTATGTGATTATAAAATTAAGAATGATTTTTAGTTTTCTTCTGTAATAAAACATTTGTGCAATATCTGTTTTTTTTCTTTAACTCGAAATCTTTATAACTCGAAGTAATTATCCGGTCCCTTGAAATTTGAGCTATGGAGTTTCGACTGTATGTACCTGCCCTCTTCTGCTACTTTTCCAAATTATTTCCGCAATTTAAATAAAACTTCTGGGTTTTACAAAGTCACTGTCAGATTATAAGGAAACTCAACAAATGGCAAGTGTCAGTTTTCAGTTTTATTCAATAAATAATTATTTTCATTCGATTTAGAAAAATAATTTTAACAAAATGTTGAAAAGAAACTGTAGAAAAAAAATTAATTGATTTTTTATTGTTTTTGTTTAATGATCAAATGACTGTTTGTCGAAAGGCCCCAAATTTTTTATTCAAATTACAAAGGCG
Source organism: Dorcus hopei (assembly GCA_033060865.1). NCBI lineage: Eukaryota > Metazoa > Arthropoda > Insecta > Coleoptera > Lucanidae > Dorcus > Dorcus hopei. The sequence continues at coordinate 36,076,720 of CM065423.1, forward strand.
AAACAACTACACGAAAACCACAACATTTCAAAACGTCAAACCTGCCAATCCGTTTGATCTTTATCGAACGTTGTAACGTTTTAAAGCAGCTAAAACAATGTATGATTTAGTTAAGAAATCGTCGTGTTCTTTTAAATTTTTTTCTCGGAAATTGAGATATTCTCGACATTGTTGCTGTAGTGTTAAGAGGGAGCCCCTACATTCTCGTCATTTAAATGCTGTGATGTTGAAGGAGCCTCACGTTGGGCGCCGCCACTTTTTTTTATGCGGTGATGTTAAGGAAGCCCCACGCTGGGCGCCATTTATATAGTGGCATTGTTGGGTGCCATTTATATGGTGGTATTGTTGGGTGCCGTTTATATAGCGACGAACTAGTTGGACAACATCATAGCATTTAAATGTTCAACGAGGAGTATTTGTTTTTAGAATTTCACACATCTTTTAATTGTAACTGAAACGGGAAAAGCGAAACAATTACACGAAAACCACAAAATTTACAAATGTCAAATCTGTCAATCTATCTGATCTTCAACGAACGTTGTAACGCTTTAAACTAACTAAAACAATGTATGATTTAGTTAACAAATCGTCGTGTTTTGCTACATTTTTAATTTTTTCTCAAAAATTATGTGAGATATTCTCGATATATTGTTGTAGTGTGGAGAGAGAGCCCCTACATTCTCGTCATTTAAATGCTGTGGTGTTGAAGGAGCCCCACGTTGGGCGCCATTTATATAGCGACGCGCTAGTCGGACAACATCATAGCATTAAAAGTTCAACGAGGGGTGTTTGTAACTGCAACGCAAAAAGTGAAACAACTACACGAAAACCACAAACTTACATAGAATACCGACTATAAATAATCGAAGATTTAAAAGTTCAAAACTGTTAACTGTAATAATTATTAATTTTCTTTCTCTTAGATAAGTGAAACTCCCGAATTGTAATTAAAAAATTAAAAACGCCAATTTAATTTATATAGAAGTTTACATCTGCACGAACTGCACGACTGCAGTAGCTTAGTGGAAAAGCATCAGGTGTATAAAATCGGAAGATCTACACAAGTAAAAAATAAAATAAAAAAATAATGAAAACGTGCAAATATAAGTTCAAATATTTGTTTGGTGGCTAACAAGGCATTCTCTCCGAAGAAGAAAGTTATAAAAGTGTGATCATCTAATTGTAAGTGAGAAAGATTTAACTAGACAGTTAGCGCTGCTACAACCGGCAGCTTATACAGGGTGTCCCGTAAATAATGCGAGGACTAACACAATAGTGCATATAGAGTCCGCGAACGTAAATAAAAGTGGTCTGCTTCGGTAATTTTTCTGGGAAATTTTTCAAAGAAATTACGATCGGAATACGGTCCTGTTTTGCTTATAAACTCTATACGTCATAGGTAAACAGATGTGATTCAAAGCGAAGATAATTCGATTGTAAAAGTATATTAAAACTGACCTGCTCAACTTAATGACACATATTGCTGAGGTCTTTGGACTGCGTTTGTTACGTCATTAGTTACCGTGATGTATATAGCAAGTGTTCGAAATGCCTTCCGTTGCGCAGGTCAGGGGAAGGCAAGTTCGTACTGAGTATTATACTTTAGCATATCTCCCAAACGATGCTGTTTTCGTAATTTTATTAGAAGAAAAAAAGTTATTGTATATGGTCACCCATCCATTGGTACCGTATAGCCCCTTATTTATGGGACGCCCTGTATTAGGAACTATGGAACTGTATATTATTTACATTCAGTGTTAGCACGAATGCGTAACACGAAAGTTTGCCGTGTGCTTTCTTATGATATGATGACATTGGCCAATGTAAATGGTATCATAAGAAAGCACACGTCAAACTTTCATGTTACGAATTCATGCTGGCACGAAATTGAATGTAAATGTAGCTTATAAACTTGAACTCGTAATAGCTAAGTAGTACAGTGTTGAGTCTATAAAATCAAAGGTCTAGGGTTCGAGTCTTACACAGATAACAAAAAATAAATAAATAAAAAAATAAATAAGAGACGTACAAATATAAGTCCGATACTTAGTTGCTTAGTATCTCTCTCTCTGGAGATGTTAGTAGACGCGATTGGTTACTGAAACGTCGGAAACAAATAACGCAGACATTGTAGAGTGGGAAAAAGTGCAATTATCATTAGTCTAGTGCTGGCGGTCGAAATGTACATACATATATACAGCTGAATTCAAAAAAAACGGGAAATGATTTTTTTCCAGTTGTAAATTTGGTTCCATTTGTCAGTTAATTATCTACTTGACAATACATACATATCTTTAAAAAAAATTATCCTATTTACCTATGAACTGACATGCCGTCACATAATTCTAACCTATTTTTAATAAATCCATTTTCACACTATGAAAATATTGAAAAAAACGTGTCGATTTATTTTGACATTTCCCGATTTTTTTGAATTCAGCTGTACATTTGCTTGCATACAAATCTGTAAAAAGGTAAGTTTGATACACATTGCATACTAACGGTGGCAGCATTCCCGCAAGTGAGATAGCGAACCGTTACGTCACCGGAGACCCTCTTCTCCTTTTATACAATGTTTACCAAACTGTTAACTGTCAACTGTGACAGTTAATGGTTGGTTGATAATTAGGGCCGGTCTTTTAACTTCCTTGTAAACTTCCTTTTTACTAAAATGAACATTAAATTAGTTGCTATAGCAACGCGTATTCATGTGATTGAGATAGATGCACTCGTCTAGTTAATCCGAAAGAGATGCATAATGCTTGATAGGCAGCTAAATGATAGATTTTTCAGTTACAAGACAGATAAATTTACAAGTAACTTAAAAGGAAGTTAAAAGACCGGGCCTTAATGTGGTAGAGGGAGAAGCGGGTATGCTATCTCACTTCAATGCTGGCTGCCACTGTTAGTATTCAATTCACCGTGGGTTTGATATACCAATTGTTTCGCTGAATCTTGAAAAAAGGCGGAACGAGCCTGCAAGTTGTTTTCAAATCAAAACGAAACATACGGTAGATGGTGCGTTTTTGTTCTACAATATTATTATTAATTTTATTATTAAGTTGCTATTGTATTTGTTTATTTTTAAGCAAAAAACACGCAATGATATTAAAAACAGGTACATAATAATAAAATTATGCGAAACTTTTCTTTTTCAATTGTGGTTTTAAAGAAGTTAGTTTGAAACCGAAAAAGTTAAATGTGTTTTGAGTTTGGTAACTAAATAGTCTGTGGATAGAACTCATTTGACCGTACTACCCTGTTTGTAATATAATTATATACATTCAGAGTAGTTAATTTGTAACATTAACATTGGTTATATAAAAATGTTATGGTTAATAGTAATTATTTAAAGTATAGGACCGAAATACACGCTAGACTGTGAACATCGGAAACGTGAGTGCAGTACTTATAACATAATGGTTCTCTGCGTAAACTTCGGTTAAAGTTATAAGGCATCTTTTTGTTAGTAATCTAGATGGTTCTACCTTGCAGATTCCTCCACAACATCGTGACGTGAAAGGTGGCAGAACTCTTTTATATAAAGTAGCGTCGAATCAACGAACGGAAATAATGCGCGAGTTCAAAATGAACGCTCACTAAAGATCCTTCTGCTTCTCTGCATAATATGACCACCACACCCCGGGAGTGCTCATATCACAGAAATGACGACGCGAACAAGATTAACTGACACTGAAAGAAACACACAAACAACTCCTGGTTATAAAACGCAATAATCGAAGTCGGAGATTCAAGTAATAATTACACAGTTCTCATCATTCATGTAACAAGTATGTCCATAAATTTAGTGATTTGTTTTAAAGCACTTTAGGGAAGAATTATAATTATATATCAGAATAAAATGGTTGGTATAAATTACATTAATGTAAAATTGAAATTACGAATCGATTTATGTATTATGTATGTCTTATGTACACATGTTATCCTATGCGATTCTGCATTTTACCAAAAAACATAATTTAATAGCGTTTTAAATTCATAAATCGGTAGTGGCAGTAGTTTACAAAAATTTATTTAAACGTTCACAAGACTTGAGTTATTAGTATCACTCCGATGGTTTATTTTCTCAGAGTCACATCACACTCTCACCGAGTCGTCTTCATCATCATCACATCGGCATCATCATCCCTCAGAACATTGACACAGAATATTCAATTCCTAAAAGGCCTGTAATTTTTGTGATTAAGTCAGTTCTGTTCTGCTAGTTCTGGATTTACTCAATTAACTGAGTGTACCCCTTGTGTTAGCACCAGTCGTCATCGTCTGAATCCGAATGACGGGATCTCGTTGGTTTTGGTTTATACCCGTTTGGTACCGGACTGGGTAGCATTCTACCCCCACGTCCAAGGGCGACGGCCTGTTCGAAACTCAACGGAGCTGCTTGATTGCTCTCGCGAGGGGGTAAGATCTCCCTCAGGGGCTCCCTTTCCCGCGGGAAACCTTGGTGTAACGTGTGTGGCGTAGTATGAGCAGAATGGGACTGCAACTACACATAAACAAAAAAGAAATCAGTAAATTAAATTGAAACGAGTTCTTTTTTCCCTTAATAATTTGAAACCACAGAGTCGATACATACGAAAAAAAATACCTACAAGTGCTTCTGTTTTGAGTATACTTACGTGTGTAGGAGATGCATTAAGTTTTGGAAAATTTATAGGACCCGGTCGCAACTGTAACGTTGAGGGTTTGGATGGCGTAGGAGGCAATCTTCGTCCTTGCCCGCGCCGTCCAAGCATAGGATGGCTATGTTGAACACTACTTTGATGAGCTGCGGAATTGTGTACGGGTAAACCAACAACAGCACATGCTGAAAAGTCACAACAACAACAACATTACACAAATGAATGTTCAATTCTCCAATAATACAAAATTTTACTTCTCAAGTAAAGCTGTTTATTATTATTATTATTGTAAGTACACGAAACTCGTTTGCAATTACGGTTGAATTAATGAAATGGTTTAATTTTTTCCCCTCCTGCTTCATAATGACAAAAGAAAAATAAATGATTTAATTTTGTACTCGTGCTACTGGATTATCTAAAGTAAATCAAAATAGTTGTGTACCTTTGTGCTTGGACTTGTTACTTATAGGTTGGATTGGATTAACTATAAAATAAGTGTAATTAGCGGAAAAAGTATTTTACTTCGGGGCGACTCACCTATCGTAGGGGGGCCGTGTTGGTGAGGCACAGGGTGAGTTGGACTAGGAGAACGTGATCTTTGGCATAAACTCGTCGTACCGTAACCTCTGCGTGAGGACCTCATGTGTCCATGATGTCCATGTTGGTGAACGTTCGAAGGCGATGGAGATCTCGCTGGACTTGTGGATGCAGACCATGATCCTGGACAAAGTGACAGGGAGATAATCAAAGCAAAAGGTAGAGAGGAAATAACACTAGACAAAAAATGATCTGAGAGGAGATGGGACGAGGAAGATTAAAAACAATGAGTTGGAAAAAGCAAGGAAGGCGAAAGAAAAAAGATGAACGAAATAACAATAAGAGAGGGAAAGAGAAAAAGTAAAGACATCAGCAAGTCATGAAAGGACATCTTAAGTACTTGGGAAGAGATAAGAGTTGAATTTTAGGGGTAGGAAGAAATGACAAAAAGGAAGATTAGAGCAATGAGATCGGAAGAACTGAGCAAAAGAAAATAAAAGAAGCGACAATTGGAAGTTACAGTAGGATATCTTAAAAGTATTTAGGAAAAAGAAGAAGAAGAAATTTCCTATTATATAAAATCATTAACCTCTCACAAATCTATGCTGCTGCGAATGAGATTGCTTAACTATTTCTACTACATTTGACACAGTATCGGAGAAGCCGATATCATGGTGAAGTGGCGGCCGTCTTCGAGGTGAAGGGCTTCTTTGTAATGAAGGTGAATTTCCCCGTCTGAAAACAAATTAGGCGTTTACTCAATCACATCGCGATATACAGAGCGAGCAAGAACGGTTGAAGGTCACATAGCGCCAAGTGATTCTGTTTAAAGTGACCAAGAGGATGCATGACTTTCAATCATGGTTGCTCGCATCATCCTTTGAAAACAAACACATTTACGCATTCACATTCTCATCTATAGAATGAGTAAGAATAACTGAAGGTCACGTAATGCCTTATGATTTTATGTAGAAGTGAATAAGACCTTCAATTGCTACTTCTACTTTAATAGAATTGCCCGTCTTTTGAAAATATCACGTGATCACGTCTCGATCCACGGAGCGAGCAAGAATGGTTGAAGGCCAAATAGAACCAGGTAATTCTGTTTTAAGTGAATAAGAGGTCACGTGACCTTCAATCACGATTGCTACTTCTACTTTAATAGAATTGCCCTATTGTCCATCTATTGAAAACAATCACGTGGCCACGTCGCGATCTACAGAGCGAGCGAGAATGGTTGAAGGCCACATAGAACATAGTAATTCTATTTTAAGTGAATAAGAGGTCACGTGACCTTCAATCACAATTGCTACTTCTAGTTTAATAGAATTGCCCTATTGTCCATCTTTTGAAAACAATCACGTAACCACGTCTCGATCCAGAGAGCGAGCAAGAATGGCCGAAGGCCACATATAACCTGGTAATTATGCTTGAAGTGAATGAGGGGTTACGTGATCTTCAATCACGAGTGCTTGCGCTAATGGAATTGAAATTCTTTGAAAGTGAACACATATACGTAATCACATCGTGATCTACAGAGTGAATACGAATGATTGAAGGCCACGTAGGGCCCTGTGATTCTACATAAAAAAGAATGAGAGACCACGTGACCTTCAATCACGATTGCTTTCTTTAACAGAATTGTACTATTTAAAACAATCACGTTTACGCGATCACGAGTTGATCGTCAGAGTGAGTACGCAAACACGACTTGATCTACAGAGTGAGTAAGAATAAGAAGGTCACGTAATGCCTTGACGTAATGCCTTGTGATCTTACGTAGAAGTTGACCATCAGTTGACGTAAACTATTCTTTATTATCATTGTTTGAAAACAATTACACACGTCTCGATCTATAGAGTAAAAATGATTGGAAGGTACGTGATGTCTTCAGACCTTACATAAAAGCGAATCCGAGACCACGTGGTCTTCAACCATTCTTGCTCGCTCTTTATGATGATTCTTTAAATGAAGTCAGTCATCAATAATAATTTTAGAATCGCTCTCTTGACATTCTTTCAAAACAAAAACACATATCTCGATCTGTAGAGTGAACAGAAATGATTGGAAGGTAGTCCATGGTATCTTCAGATCTTAGAAAAGATAATATAATATATATATATATATAATTTAATAGAATTATTTTATTGACATTGACAATCACACATGTCACGTGATGCCTTGTGGTTTTACGCAAGAGCGGATGAAAGACCAAATCAAGGTTTCTCGCTTTTTATAAATGTTTTTATATCATAAATAACTTAATAGAATTGATTTATTTTTATTATTAGGTAGCAAACTGGTTGCTATTTGTTATTTATCACAAAATTTTAAGTCGAAAATCGGCCACTAGATGTCGCTAGATGACCTAAACTATTGTTTGAAAACAATTACACACGTCTCGATGTATAGAGTGAGTAGAAACGATTGAAATGCAAGTGGTATCTTCAGATCCTACATAAAAACCAACCAGAGACCACGTGATCTTCAACAATTCTTGCTCGTTTTTTATACATAATTATTCTTTATGAAAAGTCAACCATCTTGACATTCTTTGAAAAAAATCTGGATCTATAGAGTGAGCAGAAATTATTGGAGGTATCTTCAGATCCTACAAAAAAGCTAAAGAGAGAACACATGATTTTCAATTATAGTTGCTCACTCTTTATAGTCATTTTTTTAATGAGAAGTCAATCATCAATACTTTAATAGAATCGCTGTCTTGATATTCTTTGAAAACAGTCTGGATCTATAGAGTGAGCAGAAATTATTGGAGTTTACAGAGTGCCTTCAGATCCTACAAAAGAGCAAATCAGAAAACTTGTGATCTTTAATTATAGTTGCTCACTCTTTATAATCATTTTTTGTCAGTGACTTAATGGAATTGTTTCATTGACAGTGACAATCACGTATGTATGTCCCGATCTATAGAGCGAGCAGAAATGGTTGGAGGTCACGTGGTGTTTTCAACTTCTATTTAAAGCGAATAAGAGACCACGTAACCTTCAACGACAGTCGTTCGTTCTTTATAACCATTTTAAACATTAAATCAATCTCAGTAAATTAGTAAATTGCGCTCAAACTGTCAGCAAAAAGTGTGCAGGTTTGAAATCACTGGCAGAAAAGTGCTTGCGTGAAAGTTCATATTGTCTATTTATGATTTACCAAAAAAAAGTCTAGATATTTTCTGTTCGAGTTTAAGCAGAGTTCCTGCATTATTTTCGGAAACGCGTTTGCAGACTTCCTACAAGATTGATACTTAAGTATTATAGAAGCCTTACTTACATTCTTTTGTTCACAACGTGCCTTTTTTTTAAATTTCGCCTCGTATTTGGCCGTGAATTGTTAGTTGTGAACCAGCCTTGTTCGAAACTTAATAAATTGACGTATCTCATAACCTCACTTTTCTTTCTTTTATTAGGCGCTTTCCAGGTTAGCGTCGGAGTGGCTCTGAACTATACCGGCTTAGCTCTAAGTTACTTCAGAGTACCTCAAAGCTACATCGACGCTAACCTGGAAAGCGCCTATTCATTGCTTTTGTTAGGTTAAAAGTGGGGTTATGCTATTTCTTATGTCATTTCGATTGAGGCTGGTTCACAGTTAACAATTCACGGCTAACTGCGAGGCAAACATTTAAAAAAAGGGCACGTTATTTATAGAAAAAATGAAACAACTTAATCGAGTGTGATTCTATTGATATGATCAGTGGTCTTAAACTTTTCAGCGGCAGTGTATTTATAAAAAAAAAAAACATGTATACCTTTGAGTGGGTGATCTGCGATGAGAATTCGAAAACGTAGATGGATGTAGATGTTGATCTGCGAGGCTATCGCACGATGGCCTTCTCGAACCAATCACATCTTGCAACTCCATCACCTAAACGAAAAAAAAAAGACGCAGCTATAAAATCACTAGTCAATTGTTAATTTAATCAGTTCCAAGTTAAATGAGTAAGTAGTGAAAATATGTAAGGAAGAAAGTCTGTGTGATATGTAAGATAGTAAAAAACTGTCATTAGCGATGAGAACTTTTAAAATGCATAAAAAACACATCAGTCCCATTCATACCATGTCCCGTCAATGTTACACACTCAAATTACATACTGCATGCGTCAATTAATTAATTAAAAAAACATGCAACAAAGTGTGCTGATTTAAGAGACAACCACAATGTGTTTACCACATACTACGTACGCTATGGCACTATTTTGGTTTTAGTTACTCCACAAACATCTAGTTACTACCTTGTTGTAATTTAGCATTTAAGTTTTAATTTAAATCCTAACGGCTCTAAATAAGCGCCCCCAAGAGTAGACTGCACAAATCAACAATGTTTAAATTCTAAATGAACGCCCAGGTTTGAACCGGGGACCTCTCGCTTTGTAGACGGTTGCTCTTACCACTGAGCTATACTCTTCCAACGAAACAAACATTTTGTAAAATTGTTTTATGATGCCATGCTGAAATCCATGCTCTAATTAGTTTTAAAAAAAATGGTCCTCCTTTGAAATTTTATCTATTAATGAATAGATTGTTGATTTTATGCATTTGTTGACTTTGAAACCATGCTCGTAAACAACACAAATTGTCCCCAAACTCTAGCTCACTATTTCCTATTCGTGTATTCTACCTGAGCCTATTTTATTATATTTACTATAATAACATCCTATCTGGATCTGTAAAAATTATATCCAACAATTATATTGCCTAGTCCTAATTAAATAGGTAAAACCTAACACATTATTTACAGTTACCACGAGAACGTCTGGATTTTCACCTTTTTATTCCTGCAACAAATACGCCAGATATTAATTATTGAGGTGAGGTAAAAGAGTGAGGGGGGTGTTACCTCATCGATCGAGTTCGCTTGGTGTTGCGGCGTGCGAGTGCAATTAGGGATTTTTCTTCGTGATGACCTCCGTCAGTGTGCTCATGGCTCCCCATTAACGGGGCACCCTCAAGACTGAGCGAGCCAGCCCGGCTGCCGCCCCCCAAGTGTCCCGCCATGTCCAGGAGGCAGTCAAAAAACGACGCTTTCTGTCATCCAACACAACTTTAACTTAAACCAGTACTACACTAAGTTTCTAAAAATAAGGAACCCCCAAGTTTTGCGACCACCATTTATTCAGTTATTTAATTTTTTCTTTTCTTTTTTGAATCTATAGGATCTATGCTTGCTTGCTACTGACGCCGCCCCCCTTCTATCAAGTTTTTAAAGAAATGTGCCCAACAAATCGTATTTTACACAGAAGTAAGTTAAGAGAAAAAAAGAACATTCCGATGCAAGAAAGAACATGCAAGAATTTTAAAACCTAAGTACTATTTACGTGATGCAACCAACGAGATTTGGATATCTCGCTCAGGACCATACGAATTTCGAGGTTTTTGCCCCCCCAAAATTAAATTCGTATGCTCTTTAAGTATTAATAAGTAAAATAGAAAGAGACAGAGGGAAGGAAAAGTTTTAAAGTACGCATGCACAAATGACTACTGCTGAGTAATACTTGTATTAACAACGTATATACGAAGAACAAACACGTAAATATCGTAAAACGAAAGTGCAGGAACAACAACCACAAAAGGTTTAATGAGTCATCATCAAAAAAGATAGATAAGAACAAACTAACAACGCTACGTGTCTATGTATTACAGGACTGTACTATGAATGAGAATTTGTAATACTCGCATCAGCTAGATAAATAAATAAATAAATGCTAATAATAATAATAAAAAAGTAAGTATCTTAAAGGGATTATTTAATATACTACCGCGTGATTGGTTGAGGGGCTATTTCCAAAACCCTGAAATAAATATACAAACAGTTATAGGGGACTAATCTGAGCTATTCTCTTATATGGTGGTGGTGATGATATTCGTGCTCTCAGGAAGACACTTCTCATTGATAATACAACAAAAATTTGTTTTTTGATCGTGGGAAAGGTCGGGGGGGGGGACACAATCTCTTAATTTGCTACACACGTATACATGGGTGTCACATTGTATAACACTAACAAACAGCCAATCTACGGCATGAGTTACACAACACTCACTATCATCGAGGGGCTTCATCTACACTAACTTTTCTTTAAATACTTGTTTATGTTTCGTGTAAGAAATTCTGTAGGGGTTTTTGTTTGTTGGTTGTTTGATACATGTGTGTATTCATATTTTTGGAATCGGTAGGGTCACTGCGAACGTCTGTCGAAGAAAACATTTGCTGTGACCCTTTGTTTTTCATTGCACAAGTTTATGGGCCTCTTTAAACGATGGGATGACTAATTTCCGTAATCAAAACAATCATTTCACATCTCTGCCTTTAATAATCATTTTTTATTCATTTATTAAAAAACAGAGTGAGCAAAAATGATTTTTCCATAGGTATGCCTTTTACAAAAACCGAATGTTCAATTATTTCTGGTCACTCTATATATTGACATTGAATTTAATTTCAGTTATTGGCATTGCAGTCGAATCAAAACCCTTAGAATTTTTAAATGCGCTTTGATTTGCTTCTCATTGAAGAATTTTGCACATTCTTGCTGAATTAATTCGCAATTCTGAAATGTCGATTGTACAGGTCATTCATAAGTGATTGAAAGACGTTTGAATTTAGCGCGCAGTCGTGTTAGTAATTTTCATCTCACAACGCTACAGTGTTGCCAGAGGTTATTTATCGCCAGATCTAGTGATCTTTGCTGGTAGTGATTGGTTTTAAAAAATCGAGATTTTCTGGTGCTTTTTTGCAAAATCTTAAATTTATACATTTTTAGTTGTGTTGAACATTAAATTGAAATTAAATTGTGTTGCAAAATCGATTGTCTTTTGATTCTATTTTTCAAATTGTTTTGAATTGAGCTGTTAATTTAAATTTGTACATAATTTTTAAAACTTCAATAATAATGTCAAAAATCAAAATCACAATGAGCACAAAAATTTAAACTGGTGCTTTTCGGTTTGTAACTGGTGATTTTTTTGCTGGTCTGGTGACTTAAATTTTAATCGTCTGGCAACACTGCAACGTTAGTATAGTCGTGCGCAGCTTAAATGCTACAACTTGACAGTTCTGTGAGCCTTGCACTACAAGGTTTTAAGAATGAGGTTTGCGTGCAGGAGGTCCATTTAAGGTGCGCGGGACTGTACTTCTATCACTCATGAAGCGTTCGATCAAATTTTATCAGTGGCGTATACTGTTGTCTATCTACATTGTGGTATATACTGGGTGTTCTAATAAGGATGACAACTTAGAAAACGGTAATAGAGTTTATGAGAAAAAAAATATATCGAGGGCGTCATATTAGAAGGGCGTATCAGCATAGAATTATAATACCCTTCTGATATGACGCCCTCGATATCCAAAGCAACCAAGAGAAATTCAAAGAAAATAAAGGGTTTTCAATTAAAAAACTTCTCACAGTGTGCCATGAAATGACAAGGAGCGAAAAAGGCATGTCTTAGGTTATAACACGTTTGCGTTGTCAACTGACAGATACATTTTGGCGTTGTTAAAATTTAATTTCTGTCGTACTGCGAAATGGTTCTCATGTTAGAGCAGAAATCGTTTGTGGTTAAATTCTATTTTCACATCTTTTATAAATACAACTTTTGATATATCTGAAGAGTCTTTTTCTTCAAAAGTACGATTATAGGTCTGTTCGATAGCTCTGCAGTTTTCTACACATTTTACACCAACTGCTCCTGAGAGAGTGAGATGTATATAATTAATGCGAGTAGGAGTGAGAAAAATAGAGTAAAGGTGTTAAAAGTGTAGAAAGTGCAGAGCTATCGAACAGACCTTATATTACCGTATTACTTGTATTACAAGTGGAGACATGCGTTTTCGACATCACATTTTTCCATGGCGTGCTAGAGAGGTTTTTTATTTGAAAAACCTTTATTTTTTGACTACAAGGGGCTCAATCAATAGGCTCAATAATAAAATTTAATAATACTAATGAAAAGTGTTAATACAGTTCTTGTAAACTTCCAGCCAACTTTCGTCATTCATACTTATGACGTAATGCTATAACAATGTTGCCAAGTATTGCAAGTTTACATATGATCGGCGGTTGATGGTGTATAGGTTATGTACAGTTGCGATCATAATTCATGACGCTCACAGAAAGCTTACAGAACATCGTACCCATCTCCTTTGCGACTATGAACGTCGAATGCAATCAAATTTTACTTCTTAATGAATCTGGGATATCGTAAATTATTTTTTACTTGGAAACCACAAATAAAATGTCCACGATGAGTTTTTCTGTAAAGGTTATGTCGTGAATTATGATCGCGACTGTACGTGTTGTATATTCACAGTAAACACATCTGGCGTTAGTGATAATTGAAGCGGTGGCAACATTGTCATTTTCAAAAACTTGTAGTAACAAAATGTTACTAAATTTTAACGAATACATCGTACGTTACATCTTGAGTTCAGTTGGTACTGGTTTAACGTCATTAATGACGAAAGTTGGCTGGAAGTTTACAAGACCTTATAGGTAACATTTGTTTGACCTTTTTCGATCTGTTAATATTATCAATTTTTTTTCCAGCTACTAAAGTCATATGGCCAACCCTACTAGAATTTAGCCGAATCTAGGGGAATTCCACCTCCAGTAGGGATTTTTAACGTGCCAAACATCGTATTGACACGGGACCTATGGCTTTACTTCCTATCCGAGAAGAAGGCATGTTTACGCTTTTCATCTGCAATAATTGAAAAACCAACCGCTGCGCCGAGTTGGGAGTTGAACCCACGTCCTTCGGGTCCGAAGGCAAACATGCAAACCTGTGGACCACCCAGGCGGCTTTATCAATTAATATTCGCCATTTTGTAAGCCTTGTAAAGCGTTGTAAAAGAAATATACCTTTCCATTTAATTTTTTTAAGAAAACTGGAAAAAATTATTACCATTGCAAACAACGCCCTCTAACTAATTTTGAACAAAGTAGCTCTAAAATCGGGAAGCGTGAAGTTCAAATAACTTTCAATCATTTACGAACGCTTTGTATTATCTTATCATCATAACGCTTTTTAAAATTCTCGCAACTGTATAGTAACCAATCATAATAGAAAGTCACGTGATATCTCATTCGTACTTGCAAGCTTTCTTGCTTACTCTGTATGTAAATATATGTACGCACAATATTAAAAAAAAAATTTCTATAGTAGAAAAGTTTTATTTTTTTATTTACTTAAAGTTTGCCGAAAGCATATATTTTTATTTTATTTATTATTGCGTGCGCAACAGAATTGACGGTGTAACACAAAAATTATTTCTGTAACTTTCTCGGCCGTCATTCATTGAATGAACCGATTGACTGCTTTTATATAAAATTTTGAAATGGTAGCAAAGTGTGAATTGTACACGACTGTAACATTCTTAATTTCTTAATTGTACAGGTGTCCCATGTGGAAAATTATAATATAGTGTCCCATGAGAATCTTTACTTACATCTGAACAAAAGAGCTTTACTTATTATAAACAACATCGCATGAATAAGTTTTTATCTTTATTTAATAATTTTCGACCATGATTTTTCCTTTTAGCCTAATTTTTAACAATTGAAATTTATTGAGGTATCTAATTCATAAAAAAATAATTTGCCTTTATATTTCCCACTATGCTGGCGTAGCTTTATCCCCTCTTTTTTTTCTTCTTGGATTATATCAAAGAATTTTTCTTTTTGTGTACAGGTCTTTGAAAGACACCTGTATGTGATGTGTGTATGTATGTACTAACAGAAATTTATAATTTGTGTTAGAGATAATTTTGTGTTGAATCATTCAAGATTCCTAAATTAAAATTCCTTTGAACAAATGAACTTAAAGAAGGTTTTAAATGTTGCTATAAAATTTAAACAAAATAACAATTCTCTCAAAATGTCCTGAAATAAAGTGCGAAAGTTTCTTCTCTATGACTTTCTTCGATTTTCACCTTCCTTACTGAGCCCCCTTTTGCTAAAAAAATGCTTTAGAAGTTTCCACTTTGCTTTAAATGCATGAACTACATTTTTTTTGGCAATTTTTTTCGTAATCTCTTCTTTTTCTCTGATAAATAGCCAAAAACAAAAAAAAATCCTCTAAAAAGAAAATTACGAGTTTTATGTACGAAGGTTGTCAATAAAGTCCGACAAGGAATGTCATATAATTACATATAATTACATATAATAATCATATAATTACATGTGTAAAAACGTGGCCTCTTGAACTTTATAGTTTCCTGCACTCTAAAGTTTTTTAGAAAAAGTCTGCAGCAAGAGCGCGTTATTTCACTGTACAAACTGTATATGCCATAAATAAATATTACGGTGTTAATGTATATGCGTATTTCTGTGAAAATTTCTTTAACACAAGAAAAAATAATAATATAAATTATAAGATAGTGTATTCAACGTATTTTAAAAGAATTATTTAAGAAATTCTTTAATTTAAGTTGTATTTTTCAAATCTCTTAATTTTAAGTAAATATTTTTAGAGATAATAAAATTAAAATTATGTATCTATTTATTATAAATACATTACTTTTGCTTTCTTAAAGCATAAATACGTAGGAATTAAGTTAGAATTGTAAATATTAGGATAATTTATTTTACGTCAATATAATTCAATGTGGAAAGGAAACTGTAGGTTATAGTAAGAAGTTCTGAGATAAACAAATGAGGGCGCTGTGTTGGTGATCGCGTGAACCTGCGACCCGTCACGCTATGATACCGCGGACGCGCGAATTCCGATTTATGCAGTGGACCTTTGGCGGAGCATCGTATAGAAGACCAGTGAATAATACCTGTGGTAATACTTTTGGGAAGGTTTTGTGAAAAACCCGACCTAAATATTCAATAATCATCTTTTAAAAATCTGAACTTCTTCTTGCGGAATAATAGGTCTATTCCATTTGGCAGAATTTCAAGTTCTGAATAGTTCAAATCATGCGCAGTATGAAATTTATATCCAATTTTGTGCACTGCTCATGCTCAGTAGGATTTTGAACGGTTCAGAACTTGAAATCCTGACGAATGGAACGAACCTAATAATTAGTTTGTGAAAATTAATTATTTAAAGTGGTACAATAAACTGCGTCTTACGTTTTTATTCTACGACATTTTTTTTACATCACATACACACACACACACACACACACAACTCTGACATTAAATAATTTTGAATGTGAAGGCTAGATGAAGGCTCGCGAGTAGTGCCATCTACATCCAAAATTTATCACATAAAATACACTCTACAACAAAGAAATTGGTCTACGAGATACACTGCAAAATTCATCATCGAAGAAGAGCCTCCGAGAGAAAAAACAACAAAGTAAGAAAGTAAGAAAAGTAAAATAATACCCTGAGATAACAGGAATTAAATTGTCACCCAAAGTGACGGCATATCACAGCAATATGTACAAGAATGTATAATTCAGCGAAAAGAAATAAAATATGACATAAATTTAGTGGCGCCATCTGTGGACACATTCACGAACTATCATTTTAATTTACTTTAAAAATAAGGCAGTTTTCATTTTTACAACAATATTTAAGGGGAGCTTTATTTAAAAAAATTGAAATAACTTTTGAATAAATTTTCATAAAACTGCAGTGACAGGAGAAATTTCCTGTCGCCATCTGTGGCAATTTCCTATAATTACATTTGTTTTTTTTTTACAAAATTTCTTCACCTGATTTTTTATTCATTTTTACGTCGAATGATCGTTTTAGATGAATAACGACGATAATTAATAATAAAATAAAATCTGATAGTTAATTAAAGGCAGATTCGTACAGTAGCGGACAATAAAATCCAGGCATGTTATTTGTGCAATGTAAACCTGGCTTTGATATTTTTGACACTTAATACCAGGGCTGTGTTCAACAACTACACCCTCGAGTGCAAGTTGGGCGTGTATCGCATCTTTCTCACGCACGATTTCAAACTCATTTTGCATCTCGCTCAACTATTTTCAGACGTCTTGTGTTTTCACTATTACCATGACAACGGACGCACTTTTAACAACCCCCTTTTAAGTAGAGCGTGAGAAGTGCGATCGTTGCCATGGAAATAATGTAAACACAAGACGTCTGGAAATAGTTGAGCGAGATGAAAAATGAGTTAGAAATCGTGAGTAAAAGAGATGCGATACACGCCCAACTTGCACTCGAGGGTGTAGTTGTCGAACACAGCCCAGTTTAACACCTACGCAAAATGTCACTAGTAATTCTGACGTTTCATACAAATTTTATTTATTTATTTTGAGAGAAATATAACCTCAATAAAAGCCAGGCCGATCACCCCACCCCCAACAAGTCATTTTTCCCCGAAAGCACTTCTAGGACCGCGCCCGAAAAAAGTCTGATTTACCAAATTTGTCGAAATACGCACGACATGTCAAATTCTTGGCCGGATTTCAATGACCGTTACTGTACATTTACTTTTTTTTAAATTTAAATTATCCTTTCTCTCAACAGCTTTTGAATGATATTGTATATTGATAAAACAAGAACTGTGAATCAATTAAAGACAGAGTGACGATACAAACACTAAATTTAGTGGCGCCATCTATGAATACATTCACGCACTATCATTTTAATTGTCATAAAAAATGACGCAGTTTTCATTTTTTTAACAATACTTGACGAGAGCTTCATTTGAAAAATTTGAAATAAATAAACTTTCGAATAACTTTTCATAAAACTGCAGCGACAGGAGAAATTTCCTGCCGCCATCTGTGGCAATTTCCTATAAGCACGTTTGCTTTCTTTTTACAAAATTTCTCCGCCCGGTTTAGTTTTTACGTTGAATAATAACGTGAGAGATCACGTGATCAATAACAACTTTAAATTGACATTTTTAAAAATAAAATAAAATTTGACAGTTAATTGAAGGCAGATTCGAAGTTGCAAACACTAAATCTAGTGACGCCATCTGTGGAAACATTCTGTAACTATTCTTTTAAAACGGATAATCTAAATCGAAAAAAGTTACTTTAATTTTAAACAAGGAAACACAATATAAATAATCTTTTCTGTTAAGTGTTTTTGAATTGCACAATTAAGTGTTATTGATACTGCACATTGATAAAATAAAAACTGTGAGTTAATCAAAGATAGAGCGACGATACAAACACTAAATTTAGGAGCGCCATCTATGAATACATTCACGCACTATTATTTTAATTGCCATAAAAAAATGACGCAGTTTTCATTTTTTTAACAATACTTGACGAGAGCTTCATTTGAAAAATTTGAAATAAATAAACTTGCGAATAACTTTTCATAAAACTGCAGCGACAGGAGAAATTTCCTGCCGCCATCTGTGGTAATTTCCTATAAGCACGTTTGCTTTCTTTTTACAAAATTTATTCACCTGATTTTTTATTCATTTTTACGTTGAATGATCGTCTTGGATGAATAACGACTTTAAAACGACGAAAATTAATAATAAAATAAAATCTGATAGTTAATTAAAGGTAGATTCGAAGTTGCAAGTAGCGCCATCTGTGGAAACATTCCCGAACTATTAATTTAAAAAGGAAGACCCAAATCGAGAAAAGCCACTTTAATTTTAACCAAGGAAACGCTTATGCACTTTATTTCAGGACCTCCTCTATAACGGGAAGTTTTTGATTGAACTTTAACAATTTATGTTTCTTTTTAAACTTTCCACATTAGTAATACCTAAGTTCTTCATTTTTCTTTGAAGACTGCTAGCTGTCAAAGCTAGGCACTAACAAAACGAAATGAAAAATTCAATTCCTATGCATAATTTCATCTAAACAATAATTACGGAAATCAGCCGTAATAATAAATAATTATTATTTATGACGACTTTGGTTTTAGTTCGCATTGCCACCTCAAATACCCAGAAAATAGCGCTGGTTCTTCTTGTTCTTTCGAATCGAAATTAATGAAAAAAGAAGAAGAGAACTGTAGGTTGAATTTGGCAGATCGACTAAACCCAGTTATTTAACTGTCACCAAAAGAATGTAAAAGCTAAAGAAAGATGTAAGACACAACACTCAATATGTGCTAAGCTCATACCGGTAGTCCGGAAGGTTCTACTTGACCAAATCTCGTGCTCCTCCAGCTTTCCAAAATCAACAAGCCGGCGTAGATTTTGCCCACTGTTAATTTCCCGGTGTTCAATCGATCGCTCGGGGGCACCAGGAGGTCGACCATGTTCCTCGCCTGCAAGGGCCAGATGTTCTTAATCGTCTCCCTCAGTTCGTCATCCGCTTGGTCCATTTCATCAGCTGAAACAAACCCAGACATTTTCGATCAAAACAAACCCAAATACTATTACTCTCATACCTGGCCGCATCTTAATGTTCAGGTTTTCTCTGATGAGCGCAAAGAGGGTGGTCGTGAAGCCGACTTTTCCGTCATCATCTACCGGCATATTCATTCGGATGAGTTTCTTGTACGCCAAGCGATTTGGACATTTATTGCCGAAACCCAGAGGTGGATCCATATTTTTTAACATGTCGTACATCTCTTGGTAGAGGATTTTTCCGCTGAAACACACGGTTTTAATAGGAAGGGGGGAGGTATGGGGGGATTTAGGGTGGAGCTTACGTTGCGTTCGGATCATATTCGGCCCAAATACGCACGAATTCGTCTAGGTGATGGGCCCCCAAAATCGAGGAATCTCTCGTTAAGTAATCAAAGTTGTCCATAATTACGGCTATGAAGAGATTTAACATCTGCAAATCAAAACGTGTTTTTTTCCCGTGTTCTTAATAAATTGGTGAAATTTTGCTCACCAGAAATGAGCAGAAAAATATGAACGACACGAAATAACCGTACGCCAAGGTTGACCCACAACTGTTTTCTTCTTTCTTGGACTCTGGATCACACGGTTGGCCTTCAATACACGACAACATAATACTTGGCCAAGCTTCACCTGTGGCACACCTGCAACATTTTTCCCCCTTAAGCAAGACGCGAGTTATATTCAAAGCAATTAAATACCTAAACAGTAACATAAGACCCTGAATGAAGTTGCGAAAATTATTATGACGGTTTATCGATTCGGTTGGATTCTCTGCGATGTTCCCAAACACCTAAAATCCAAATTGTAGTTTCGTCGAGGAAACAAAATTGCAGGTACTCACCTGCATCCCGATGATGGCGTAGATGAAGAACAACATCGCAATGAGAAGACAAACGTACGGAAGAGCTTTGAAACTTTGCACGAACGTCCAAAGTAGAATACGTATGGTGTATCCCTGTCTCAACAGCTTGATCAACCTGGCGGCGCGAAACAGTCGCAGAAAACCGACGTTGATGAAATTTTCCTGCAAATTAGGATGAAGTTGAGTCTTGGGTTGGGCCCGCGAATGGAACTCTAGCTACGGATCTGGTTCGATTCTATCGTACACCAAACTATCATTAAATGTACTAAGACAACACTCTTTACTATGTATATGCTATGGCCGTCACCTTTTTCCGAAAATCTCATCGTCTAAAACACATGTTCGTAAACTAGATCTAAGTTGTTCTAAATCGTTTCTAAAGTTATCTGGTATGAGACGCAAACGGGAATATTTTTCTTTGCTGTTAATGGGTTTATGTTTTGTGTATGGAAAGTGTAAAGTAGGCGCCTAATATCACACACCTTGTATAATATAGTTTTAAAATTTTATTGAGGACACAAAAATAATTTAGGTAGATTGAAAAAAGTTGATATAAAAATAAAACAAACAAATGGAACTAAAAGTGATGCTTCCCTCCTTTTATAAACTGTGATATTTAACTATTTCTTTAAGTTTTGACTTTTGAGTTCTCTTACTTAACATTTTTTTAAAAGTAGAAAATAAATAAATCAACTTCGTAATAACTTTTCACAGAAAACATTAAAATTCGCAAGCATTTCTACGTTTCGCTCTACGCTATCGGTTGACAGACCCTTCAAGGTTGAAAAATAAACGAGGTTGTTGAGAAAAACCAAAAAGAGAAACCTAAGGGTAACTTTTGACATTTCTTTATAATAATTTTGTCTTTTTTTAACTTATACAGAATATTAATAAACGGGATTTTTATTTTGAAACATCTTAAGTTACTTATCTTCATTTGTATAGGGTAGGGCGCAGAAAAGTACATATTTTGGATGTCAAGTAAGGTTAGCTTACTGTTGTATTCACATTGTTTACAATTCAATAAATAAAATGGTCTATTGCGGATAATTTTCCATTTTTTTAAAACATTTTTTTAAATTATTATTATCATTACATACAAGATTTTTCTTTTATAGTTGCATTATATAAGTGAACACCCTTTATATCAGTTAATAAAAAAACAAAACTTTTCTAAAGTGTTCATTTTTCATAATTATATTTTAGAAAAAAATAAACGTCTTTGTAAGTAATTTAAAGTTGGCGCTTACAATTTTAGTTCGTAGAGGTTTCTATAGATGGCGCCAGCAAATGTTTCTAGATAAGGTTACTGTATTAAAAAGGTACCGCCATTCATTTTCGCGGCTGTCATCCCCCAAATTAAAAAGGACGCGATGAAGACGCCATGAAACACTAAGAAGAAAAGGATAGATACATAACAAGTTACTGTTGCTAGGGAGTTTATGAATGAATTTGATTAACCCCAAATTAAAAGAGATAGAAAGTTGGCGCTACCTTCTCAATACAGTAACTTTATTTCATACATCAACGCGTTGTGTTTAATTAACTCGCAAATTTTTCTTGATTAATAAAAAATGTCCCGTTCAAAACTCTTGACGGGAAAGACAATTCTTTTTTCGTTCTGATTTTGTTCCGACTAGTTTCTGTTTTCACAGTTTTCCTTCTCTAGATCTAGAACAATATTTGACTGGGAAAATTTCTAAACTGCTGTGATAAAAAAATTAGCTGCAGCCTGTTGGAAGTAGGCATTTTTTTACAATTTTTTTTACCTGATCTCTAATTCGTTTAATGAAAAATAACGTGACTTTCAATCGATTTAAACCACTTTGTATACATGGATTGCCTAAAATAAATTGTCTTTTCTGTTAACAAATCTTGAATGACATTATTTATTGATAAAATAAAAACTGTGTGAGCTCATTAAAGACAAAGCGACGCCGAGTAAAACGGAGCCACGATACAAACAATAAATTTAGTGGCGCCATCTGTGGAAACACCCACGAAACTTCATTTTAAGCGCCGAATTTAATTTACTTAAAATTAGCGCAGCTTTCATTTTTATAATAATATTTGACGAGAATTTTATTTGAAAACTTTAAATGAATTTTTCTAAAACAATAGTGACAAGAAAAATTAGTTGCTGCCATCTGTTGGAAGTTTAGTTCATACATTCTTTTTGTACAAAATTTGTTCACTTGATCTCTTACTCAATGTATACGCGGAGACCCCCAAAATAAATAGTCTTTCGTGTTAACCGCTTTTGAATGAACTTTTTTTTTACTAAAACGGAGCCACGATACAAACAATAAATTTAGTGATGCCACCTGTGGAAACTACCACGAACTATAATTTTAAGCGCTTAAACATCTTAAAGATAACGCAGATATCATTTCTTGTAACAATATTTGACGAGAATATTACTCGAAAATTTTGAACACATTTTCCTAAAAAGGCTGTGACAAGAAAAGTTAGCCGCTGGCATCTATGACAGCCTGTTGAAAGTACATAAATTTTTCTTGTAAAATTTCTTTACCCTATTCTTTAATCGATGAATGACCTTCAACATTTTAAATCACTGTTTTTATACGTGGAGTCGTTAACAGTTTTTGAATGCCACTTTTTTATTAATAAAAAACAAATTGTGAGTTTAATTAAAGACACAGTGACGATACAATACAAACACTAAATTTTGAATAAATTTTCCTAAAAGAACAATGACAGGAGAAATAAGCTGCTGCCATCTATGACGCTGAAGTACATTTTTAAATTCTTTTTTTACAAAATTTCTTCATTCGATCGATAAATCGTTTTAATTTTAAACCACTGTATCCGCGGAAATCCTTAAATGAATTGTCTTTTGTTAACAGCGTTTGAATGACATTATTTATTCATAAAATACAAATTGGGTGGGTTGGCACTTGGAATTAAAGGCAGAGCGAGTATGTAAACACTAAATTTAGTAGTGCCATCTGTGGAAATATCCACGAACTATCATTTTAAGCGCCGAATTTAATTAGCTTATAGCTTTTTCGATTGACTGCTCTGGAGCACTCTCGGATTATCTTCATACCTTATTATTACATGGGGTTAAAATAAGATGAGAATACTCTGGGGTGCTCTAGACTCTACAGCCGTCAATCGAAAACGCTATTATCACTTTTTTATAACAACATTTGACAAGAACTTTATTTGAAAACTTTTTCCCAAAACAACAGTGACAAGAGAAATTTCCTGCCGCCATCTATGACAGTTTCCCGGAATTACTTTTGTTTTATTTTATAAACTGTTGAATCACAGATCACGTGACTTTGAATCGTTTTGGATCACTGTGTGTTTACTTGGAGTCGTTCAGAATAAGTTGATTTTTACGTTAATAATTTCAAAATGACATTTTTACTAATAAAATAGAATTTGAGAATTAATTTAAAGACAGTGCGACGAAGCAAACACTGTACCAAACACTGATGGCGGATTTCACAAACGTTACTTACATTTAATCATCCGTTAAAAGTAAACGTTGCTATGGTTACATGTGTTGAAGGCATAGGAATAATTATTCTTAATCGATGATTAAAGTTAAGTGACGTTTGTGAAATCCAGCGTTAATTTAGTAACGTCACCTGTGGAAACATTCTCGAACTATCAATTTAAGTGAAGAATTTAAAATATTTAAAAATAACGCATTTTATATATTTTTTATAACGTTATTTGCCAAGAACTTTAGGTACTTGAAAATAAACTATTTTGGATAACAATGACTGGAGAAATTTGCTATCGCCATCTGTGGTAGCCTGTTGAAAATACAAAATTCCTTCACCTAGCCTCTAATTCGCTTTCATGTTGAATTGTAACAGGTGAATGAGAGATCGCTGACCTTTAATAGTTCTCGGTCGCTCCGTATAAGAGGCAACTTTTTCAACTGACATATTTTTTATTAATAAAATAAAATTTGAAAGTAAACTGAAGAAAATGCAAGATACAAACACTAACTTTGGTGGCGCCATCTGTTGAAATATGCATGAACTACGACTTTAAGCGCTGAATTTAAACTACTTCAAAAACCGCAATTTTTATAACAATATTTGAAAGTTTTTGATAAAATGTTTCTAAAATAGCAATTACATGAAAAATTTGTTACCACCACCTGTTGTAGTCTCTTGGAACTACATTTGTCAATCGATCAATCATCCACATGGTTTCTCATTCGTCTTTATGTTGACCCATTCCGTATGAGTACTCAAAACAAATTGCCTTTTCAATCAACGGCTTCTAATTGGCATTTTTTTTTAATTAATAAAATAAAATTTGCAAGTATATTGAGGTTGGGTTCGGCATAACGCTCGGGGCACACTCTGAACAGAAGTGTGAGAGAGAACGAATGCGTTTCAGTGTATGTAAGAGTGAGAAAAAGGAATACTCCGAGTGCTCGGAGCGTTATGTCGAATGCACCCTGAAGGATCTGCGACAATTAAAAACAAATAGCTGATTTTGGTGGCGCCATCTGTGGTATTTCCAGGAACTACATTTCTAGGCACCGAATTTAAATTATGTACTTCAAAATAAACCAACTTAACATTTTAATCGTTTAATCGTGATTTCTAATCGTTTTCGATTTCTGCCTGTACGTGGAATCAAAAAAATAGCTTTTTTTGTTAATAGCCTTTCAGTCAACATCTTTTTTTTGAGTAAAATAAAATTTACGAATAAACTGAAGACAACCCGACGATAATATAAAATATGTATCTGAATTTGGTGGCGCCATATGTGGAAGCTTCTACGAACTACATATAATTTAGGGCGTTAAATTCAAATGACCGCATTTCTTTTTTTTATTGATTTTTAAGTCAGTATTTCACGAGCAACGTTTTTAATTAAGTTTAGAAGAAACGCCAGAGAAATTTCCGTCAGGAGCTTTTAATAGGACACAATTATTATTAATGAAATAAAATGTACGAATTAATTAAAGACAATGCGATGATATAGAACTTTGACTATACGGGGTGTCCGGTAAAGAATGGGCCATACTTCAAGGGGGGCTTCTTTGGGTCAAAACAAATCGATATAGATCAATTTATCTTAGTACAATTTTGCTTCTTTAAAAAGTTATGGCCTTTCAAAGATAATTTTTTTATTTCAATATTTTAGCAAAACTCGTTCATTTTTGGAGGTATTTAATTGTAATTTGGTATTTAAAGGTTTCTTGTACTGCTGAATCTGAATATCTTCCTATTTTTAACGTAACATATAGGGGGCGCTCTCGAGATCCTGACATTCCTTTGTTTATTGCTGTACTTTTTTTTAACGTGAATATTTTTAAATTGTATTCATTTTCCTGAAAGAACTTTTAATTTACTTTAAAAGGTATACTTGTTACACGTCGCTAAAGTACACCAGTTTTGAGAAAATGGCTTTGAATGTGAAAATGTTGAATACTTACTACACCAGTAACGCTGCTGCAGGATGAAAAGGCAATTACCTAAAGTTGCAATACTTCGTAATTTACTTAAAATTGAAAAAAAATTACAATTCCACATTTAAATCAACGATACATTACGTAAAAAAATCATATTATGTTTGCTATGGCCGCGTATTTCACTCATAGTTTTAACTTTCAACTCCAGATTACTCCCATAGTAACAATTATAAAAACAGTTGTTCCCATGGAAATAAAGTGAAGATTAAAGTTAAACTGTAACTGAAATACGGGTCTATGTGCCTGATTCAACGTAGACCTAAAACAGTAATATTCAGCATTATCATATTCAAAGCCATTTTTCTCAAAACCGGTAGACTTTAGCGACATGTAACAAGTATACCTTTTTTAAAGTAAATTAAAAGTTCTTTCAGGAAAATGAATATAATTTAAAAAATATTCACATTAAAAAAAAGTACAGCAATAAACAAAGGAATGTCAGGATCTCGAGAGCGCCCCCTATATGTTACGTTAAAAATAGGAAGATATTCAGATTCAGCAGTACAAGAAACCTTTAAATACCAAATTACAATTAAATACCTCCAAAAATGAACGAGTTTTGCTAAAATATTGAAATAAAAAAATTATCTTTGAAAGGCCATAACTTTTTAAAGAAGCAAAATTGTACTAAGATAAATTGATCTATATCGATTTGTTTTGACCCAAAGAAGCCCCCCTTGAAGTATGGCCCATTCTTTACCGGACACCCAGTATACATGTATATAGTCAAAGATATAGAAACTTATGGTGGCGCCATCTGTGAAAGTTTTTTGGAAGTGTACTGTCTTCGATGTACATTTTAATCATTTTCGATCCCTTTATAAATATACATGTACATTTTTCTCTTATTTTATCCGAACGTTATTAATAGAATGAGAATTATTATTGAGAAGTTATAGAGGTATCTATTATGCTACGAACTATAATTTTGAGCATCAAATTCAAATGACAGAAACAACTCAATTTTAATTTATTTCCCTTGATGTTTAAGTTAATGTTTTATGAGAACATTATGGAATATACATATTTTGTTAAATTGAGAGAAAAAAAAACTGTACGATAACAGAGAAATATGTATACTGGCGCCATCTAGTTTTTTGGAAGTAATATATTCGATCACTTTTTAAATACGCACGCAACAGATCAGATGAATTGGCAACTATTGAACTCGAATTATTTCTTTTTATATGTATAAGCTGAGCAAATGAACAAAAATAAAATTAAAATACTGAAATTGATTCAGGACAGAGGTGTACAAATGATATTAGGCACCATCACTCGAAGAGACGAGATTACTTACCGACCGACGTTTTTATCAAAGCTGCGTGATTTTTTAATCGTCATGCAAAAACGCCTCTTTTTGAATCGTTTGATGCCCGCTTTAAACCAACCGAAGACCGAAATGGACAATAGCAAAAGGCAACAAAGACCCCCGTTTTCATTTGAAACGCCATTGTTCATTTTACCCTTTGGTTTTGCTGTGAAACCGAGCATGAAACATGCAGCAGTTTGCTTTGTTTGTACGAAACGTTCTCTTTTTCTTTTTTATTATTATTATCATTTTTTTAAAGCTGCTCAAACCTAATAAACGTGGAGGTTTGTTTCTCTAAAAAGGTAAGCAACCATGTTATGCTATGCAAAATAGATCATGCTACGTTTTCAATGAACACATGTAAGTAGCTACGTAAGGGAACCTCAGGATAAAGTCTTCTTATTTTTTTTTCTTCTTGTTATATTGACAATAAATTTTGTAAATTCAAAAAAAAAATTAATAGAAAAAAATAATTCGAATGATGTCCCTTGGTAGAGTTTTCGACTTTATTGAGAGGTTTTTTTTTTCTTTAAAGAAAAGTCACTGGCTCTGTTACAGTATACGTACCCGTTCTTTGGACACTTTAGCCGCTCTTTCCTTAAATTGAGTGAATAAAAAAATATTGTTAAAGAAATAAAAGAAAACTGTGTAAGTATAATATGTTGAAGTGAGTGAACATGTACACAGTGATTCATCATCAGAGAATCGGCCATCAAATTTACAAAACTCCAGAAAGGAAAGAGGAAATAATTACTCACCCCGAATTCCACCACCATTGCATCCACGATGCTCCCGATGACGGTCACAAAGTCGAAAGTGTTCCAAGGATCCTTGAAGAAGTTCTGAAACATTCGCATGAAACCATTAACCCCATGACACACAAAAAAAATCCTCAAAATCAAACGTTAAACTAATCTAATGTTAATCTAATTAATTAAAACAAATATAAAATAAAGTACTCAAAAATAAAATAAGGAGTGGTTAAAGGATAAGTATACTTTCATGCTGCTTTTTTTCTTCTAAGTCTAAGAAAGCAAGACGTAGCTAATTCAATGTCGAAAGAAACATTTACTAGCAATTAAAACCTAGTCGACCCTAATGTAAAGCTATTTTTTTTAAAGTAATTTAGCAATTTGCTAACGTGTGCACTTTTGTAAATCTACCAAAATAATAATCAAGTTTACTAATTAGAAATAATCGAGAAGAGAAAGAAAATAATATCTCGGTGCCTCTTAAAAGAACTTCTTCTTGTTTAAACATGTAACGAGATCAAAGGAAATATTATATTTGTTTCATTGCGTTCTCTGCGTGTATACAGGGTGATTCAGGTAAACAATTACTTTTTAGCGAATCACTCTATTTTGTAAAATTAACATTTTTGTGAGACTTTGATAATAAATTGTTACGTCTCGTGTGTTTCAAAAATTGCAACAGTTTTCTCTGCATAAAAAATGTCAAATTGGGGGTAAAACCTCTTAGAGTGGTCCTACTTAAATTCTTCAAATTGGAATACCTTCAAAACTAATTTAATTGCATCATTCAGCTAGTTCAGACGAATATTAAAAAAAACTTCAAACCTCCAAGAAAAAGTAAGTACTCGAGCAATCGATTCCTGAGCAACTATTTTTGAAGTAATGCAATTATGGAATTTATTTATTTATTCAATAGTGAACGCATGTTTTTGAAATACATATTCCAATTTCAAAAAACTCTAGGATGCTTAGGGCCGCTATTATCAACATATAAGTCGTATTTAGAATGTGACATTTATGTATGGCCTGTATAATATCAATCACATTCTGACTGGAAGCATTTTCGATTGACTGCACTAGTGCGCACTCAGAATATCTTCATCTCGTGTTATTACATGAGGTTAAAAGAAGATGTAAATACACTGTGTGCAATGTGTGCAAGCGAATCGGAAACGCTATGACACTAATGGCCATTTGCACCAAACACTTAAGTTGAGCTTCAATTTAAGTGGTGTTTATATTGTGACACTTTTATGTTACACAAGTCATATTCTCTAGGGTGCATGTATATGTAGGATACTTGTATTTTGTATATAGGTAGAATTATATTAACATGTAGCGCAACCTATCGGTGATAGTAGTTAGTTGTTAATGACATGTGTAGGAAGATGGATGGATGAACAATAAAGGCGATACATAAAACGGGTATTTATTGACGTTACCATTTTTATGAAACGTAGCTTCATCTGTGAAGAGCACAAATTCAAAGAAGTTTCTAACACTTTACTACATATTCTAAGTGACGTTTAAAGTTAAGTTGAGCCTAAGTGTTTGGTGCAACTGGCCATGAAACTTCAATTCAAATATCAATTAGAATGTGATTGACATTTTGTTGAACCTTACATAAAATGTCACATTCTAAACACGACTTGAATTTAAGCTCTCGTTAAAATGTTGGTAACACGGGTCGTTGGCTCCTTAATAAGAGGTGTCTCCAGTATGCATATTTTCTGTTCTTATTTTTAATTTATTTATTTATTCTTATTAAAAATAAGAACAAGTTCATGTAACTTGATTGTCTATTTTCGGTACAGCCTGTACATTATTAACTCCGCAGGCCATGAAAGCCTATTGATCTCCTGTTCATCATTTGTTTCTTTTTGTTTCTATTCTCCTCTACTGCGATTATCCACTTCTTTTTTTTTATATTTCTCTCTTCTTTTCACCATCTCTACCTCTTTTCAGTAACTTTCTTGTTGCTTTAAATTTTTTGTACCCTTGGGTTACGCCCTAACCAGTGTATTCGTTGGAGTCTAAAGCCTATCGTGATCGGTTTGTGATATCACTCTAACTTTCTTCTGTTCAGAATTTTTCTTCCTGTTTTGTAATTGGTTGTCATTAAGTAACAGTGTTTATAAGTCTTTGGAACATTCTCAATTTTGTTCTTTTTGTACACATTTTTTTAATAGAGCGCTTCTAATTGCTTTTGTTATTGGTATTAATTCCCAACTATTTTATTCTAACTGCTACAGCAGCAGCAGAACAGTCAACAGCCAATGTCAACGTCAGGCAGTGAAGATGTCTCGTACGACCGAGAATGAAACGTTCGCAGAAGAGAAAAGACTAACCGAAAGTTTAGTGGCTTGTAATTCTTCTGTAACCGTTCTTTTAATTTTTTTTATCATTTTGGGCGCAAGCCACTCATCTCCACGATTTCTTAAAATTCTCAATGCTTTTTTTATCAGGTGTTCAAGTTCATCAAGTAGTTTTTGAATTTTTCGTAACATTGTGGAGCAGATCTTGAACTTAGATAACTTTCGATTCAAAAAGCCTTGCGAAAACAGCTGATTTGTAATAACCTCATTGAAAGGGAAACTTCTTTTTCGTCTCCTTCTTCTTCTTTGCTTTGCGGGGCAATGCTGCTTTGTCTTTCGGCCATTAGCAATTCCACACAGTTACATCGTATGTTTAAGCTGCGTCTTATGGTCCGTTTTCACGCTCATGCAATTTGCGCAAATGGATTTGTACATACATTAGCGCATGTAAATTTGTATAAATAAGAACTGAATTGATAATCCATTTTACGGCCAAATTGCCAAATTTTCTGGCTTGTGCAAGCAAAAAAATTAGTACATTTGCGCAAGTTGCGTGAGTGTGAAGACCTTAAGAGCCAAATTCAGAAACCTCAATCATGCTCAACTCATACTCAAATTTGACGTTTGACTTTATTTGAAATTCAGAAATGCTTTTACATTTACTTGCATAATCAAGTTTATGGTCGGTATAGGTATTTCGATCATCTGTGATTTACGATAGAAAGTCAAAAAGTCATTAAAATGAAAATTAAAGCGTTTCGGAATTTCAAAACTGTCAATTTGAGTGAGTTGAGTATGAGTAAGGTTTCTGAATTTGGACCAATGAGTAGTCATTAGACAGCACAAATATCCATGGCCCTGGTGGGATTCTAACCCACACCGCCGAGCGACACGACTCCCAAAATTAGCATTCCTTTCACAAACTAGAACAGTTTTGAGCAGCACAGAACAATTCTATGTACAATAACAATCATAATTCATGACATCACCTTTACAGAAAAACTCATTTTATTTGTGGTTTTCAAACAAAAAATAATTTATGACAAGCTGGATTGACTTTTAACTAGTAAGATTTGGATGCATTCGACATTCATAGTTATGAAGAAGATGGTTACGATATTCTATAAGCTTTCTGTAAGCGTCATGACCAGAGACTCTCAGAAAAGATTCAACAGCGCTTCATCACCACTCATGGTGATTCAGTGCCGTGTAGATCCTGACGCGATACGACAAATTCTTAACTTCTTCCACAATTCCTTTGAACTCATTTTTTAGGTATTTATACCTAAATTTTTACATAAATAATAATAATTAGAGAGCAGAAATTCTTATGAGTTCGAATTCAGAAGCTTTTTGCTGCCGTATCAGTAACCTTTAGCGTTAGCCTCACGTTAACTTAACTTTTTATTTATACATCTGATATATATTTGTGATTTGTGATACAGGGTGCTCCAAAATTCAGTACGTAAATTTTGTGTGTGAGTAAAGGATGTCGAAATAAATAAATTTTGTTAATAAACTTATGTCCTAAAATGCAAACTTACTGAGGTGCGGTACAATAACCGATGGGAACATGCAAGGAAAAGAAAATTAATAATTGTATTCAGAATGATATTTGTAGTTATTTATTATAATTTTATTTATAAAAATTGTTCAAAATTGTCAGGTGCTTGGTCTACAAATATCATTCTGAATACAATTATTAATTTTTTTTTCCTTGCATGTTCTCATCGGTTATTGTACCGCACCTCAGTAAGTTTGCATTTTAGGACAAAAGTTCATTAACAAAATTATTTATTTTGACATCTTTTACTCACGCACAAAGTTTGTGTACTGAATTTTGGAACACCCTGTATAAAAATTGCCCTTTCATTTTTCAGAAACTCGATTTCATGACAATTAGGTATAATTTTTATTTATCTTCGTTTGAAATATTTCCGTTGATGTTGAAACTTATTATTAAATAACTTTCCACAAATCAACCCAAGATAACAATTAAGCAATAATTCGCATCCGAAGGAAAAAATGACCGCTCTACGGGCTGTTGTTCGCAGCTAATCACAATCCCCCTACTCACGTTATGCCAATGAAAACTGAATTAAATCCGAGAGTCTCTGGTCATGACTTATGATTGCGACTGTACGTGCTGTACGGAGCTTGAATCTCTTGAAAGGAATGCTACTAAAGTCGGCTAGGCAAACCACTAAGCCACTCGGCAGCCCAAAAAGAGAAATTTAATTCAAGAAATGAAGTCAAACCAGTGTCGCCAACCTGTAAAATTCAGAGATCTTTTTTGTTGACAAAATATCTCTTTTATAGATTAACATCACTTTCTACATTGAAAAAAAAAAAAAAAATGAAAAAAGGGTAAAACCGTCCTTTGTGGCAACACTGCTAACGTGAAACAAATGTCACAATGTAGAAAAGTACGTGAAAATGTTTTTTTAAGCATGCGTGCACTGAAAACATGATGGAAACTGTTTTACCGATAATCCGATAATTTTTCTTCTCTAAAATAAAATACATAGATGGATGACTGTCTCATTGACGATACAAAAGAGAAATACAAAGCTCCAAAATCTCCAAAAAGGGAGACCATACAAAAGAGAAATACAAAGCTCCAAAGCTTCCAAAATCTCCAAAAAGGGATACATGCCTCAAATTGGCAACTCTGAGTCAAACAACTGTCATGCGTTAAACCTCAATAGGAATAAGAGGTCATCTCTTTCTTACTATATTTTCTTTCTACAAAATATCAAAACCAACTTCATGAATTTTTCAATTGTACACGCGTTAGTTCTAGGACATTTATCTTATTTACTTCATTTTGTTTTAGATTATTCAGTTTTTTCCTCTTTAAACTTCCCCTACCTTCCTTTCGTTTTATATTTAACTGCAGATCTTTTTTTACTTGTTTTTTTTTGTTCTGGTTGCCGTTTTTAATCGAAGTTCCAACTTCTTTCTGAAATTTAAAATGTCATTATTTTTTTGGTCGCTTTTGGCGACAAGTTCTTCTTCTTCTTCAATTTTGATTACGTTCTTGTAATTAATCCCTTATTTTCGTATTTGTTTGTTTCTTCTGGTTGTCCTTCAGGTTCTTAATCAAAGTCCAAATATCTTTCTGGTTTCAATTAAACGCCATTACTCTTCATCGCTTCTGGCGACAAGTTCTTGTTTTCCTTCAGTTTTGGCTTACTTATAAACGTATTTTATATTTTATTTTTTTTCTTATGGCAACGACTGTTTCTTCTCGGGTTATAATTTAATTTTTTTATCACCCTCTATTGGCTCTCCTTTAGCCATTTACCTGGAGATGCCGGTAATTTAGTTACCGGATTTTAAAAGTCGTCCCCCCCTGTTTTAATGCTTGTCCAAGCCCAGTCTCGGCAGTTTGAGATTAGGTAAATATGGCGATTATTTAGGCGTGGTTCAGAGTGTAACGCACATTTCTTTTAGGTTTTTTTTTTGTTTATTTGGTTTTACGTTTTGCTGTTTCGCTGCTTTTTCTTTTTCCTGTCTAGTTACTACGATTACTACGATCATCGCTCTTTGGCTACCCAAATTTTTGGTGTTGATTTCGGGAGCCAATCATCTTGGAAATTACCGCAAGGTCAGTTCCACAACGACGGTTACATTCACCGCCATTACTCCCCCGTCTGTCCGGACTTGAACACACCCAACCGCTGTTGGTGAATTTCGTCGTGAGAGGTCGCTGAGAATTGCGATGCAAAACGTTTTATTCGCCCGACAAAACTTTCAACATTTGGTATTACGTCAAGAAAGTGTCTCCTTTTTTTGGGCCACGACAGTATTCTTGTTCACAAAATAAATTCACAAAATTACCTCGAATGAGATTCCCTTTTTCGCACATGACATCAACAAATCTCTGAAAAGGAAAAAATCCTTAGAGGTTGACAACCCTGCTTCGCACTTATGTCTGCTTTTATTATTGGATTATTTCCTTTGGGACATTCGACAGCTAACGAATCTTATAGCGTTTTTGAGTCACTGCTCTAGAACACTGAGAC
The DNA here is from genome assembly GCA_033060865.1 of Dorcus hopei. Classification (NCBI taxonomy): domain Eukaryota; kingdom Metazoa; phylum Arthropoda; class Insecta; order Coleoptera; family Lucanidae; genus Dorcus; species Dorcus hopei. The sequence continues at coordinate 36,110,906 of CM065423.1, forward strand.
CATTTTCATTCATGTAATAATGGGAAATAGAGACCAATTACAGCACAGATTGCGCTTAGAGTATTTGCATCTTATTTTAAACTCATGAGATGAAAATACTCTTCGTGGACACTAGTGCAGTCAATCGAAAACGCTATAAGATTACTCGAAGTTATTAAAATAGCGATAAACAGGTCATCCTTTTCTGTTTTGTTGGTGGCCTATCTACCAGGCTCTAACAGCTTTGATCATGGTTCTATGTAACAACTTTTATCGTTAGGTGAGTTCTGATAACTTTTATTCTTCTAAGTTGAGAGTTATTCAAAAAGACTTCTTAGATAAAATTTTCCATTAAAATATTAAGCATTTTTTAAGCACAACTCTATACCTAACTCGTTTTCTATTGAAACTCCGTGCAAAAAAAATATTTCCTTGGATCTCTGCAACACACATTTTAAAATAATAAAAAAAAATATATCATAATTACCTTGATACCAAAGGCGATGAGCTTGAGAACGGTCTCACAAAGGAAGAGGAAAGTAAACAGAATATTCATGGCCGCCAGGGTGTCGGACAGAAAGGGCGGAGACTCATGATACTACAACAACTTACATTTGTAGCTACAGCACTAAAAGCTTCTGCCTACCTTAGTCTTTTTTTTGCGCTCTATCTACCGGAAAAGTCGACAGAACCATCGTACATGATTGATATGGTTTTCGTGAAACGCGGCCGTTGCGGTTTTGCCGTTTTGCTCAAATCGAGTGTGAGTGTCGTGGTGAGTTTTCTTTTTTTTGTGTTGGAACAACGCATGCAATTCTTTTGTTTGTGCTGCAAAAGACATGCAGTTGCGACTACCATCGGCCATGCACATGCACACACACACAGAGCGAAACCTGTGATTGCTTCGGGCTCGGATACGAGGGATGAGGGGGTACATAATCTTGAGGTTTCATTTCGTTCTCTTAATAATTAATAAAAAACAATAACAAAGAAAACGTATTCTTCATAGCAGAAATAAAAAATTTAGAACGGGAACAATAAATCCAATTGGCTCAGAAAGAAAAAATAAACGTCAAAATTATTTTAGCAACTGCCTGGAGTATAAACAAGATAAAGTTAACACGTTTTAAACAAATTTTGGGTACATAGTTTGAAATGCTTTTTTAAACAAAACACATCGAAAGACTCGACTGATTTAATATTACTTCTCAAGAAAAAAAATCCAATATAACCACAATACTTAAAATGAAGCAAAACCTTGAACAGGATTCAAATGTGAACAATCGACGATAACTGAAAATCCGAATTTACTGGCGCCATCTGTGGAAACGTCTTCGAACTTAAATTTTTAGCAACAAATTTAATTTGTCAAATTGTTAAAAACACAATGTAAAAAGCGTTCAAAGTAACTTCAATAATTTATTTACTTAAATTTATTTATGAATTTAAATTTATTTATTAATTTATTTACTTAAATTAAAACTTCAGAACTACTGCCATTAATGAAACAGATAATGATTGGAAATCGAATTTGTGGGCGCCATCTACGGAAAGTTTTGCGAACTTAAATTTTTAACCTTTTTATTAGTATGTATCTTTAAGGCCCAGTTGTACAATGCCAGTTTAAAAATGTAAGCTGAAGCTTAAACACATAACAACGATTATTTCCACAATTGTTGTTAATGGTGTGAGCTTTGGCTTAAAGTTAAGCGGGAATTGTACAACTGGACCTTAATGAACAATACGCTTAAACACACGGGAACAAAATCGAATTTGTTAGCGCCATCTACGAACATTTCTTCGATCTTACATTTTTTAGCGTCAAATTTAAATGAGCGGAAAACTCAATTCTACTTCTCTTTATCAATATTTTACATTAAGTGGACAATTACGTTTAAACATAAAGAACAATCGGTAATGATTGGTGACGCCAACTGTGGAAATTTCTTCGAACTTAAATTTTTAATGTTAAATTTAAATCGATCAAAACACAATTAAATTGTGCAATGTTCTGCTTTGAACGAACACTTAAGGTTTAAACAGAATGCAAGGCCGTTACGCGCCGTTATCTGTCAAATGAATATGAAATACAAAGGTTCAAATGTCCTTGCACAGAAAGAACGACGTCAAGCGGCGTTGTACGCAAAAAGCTGGTCAACTTCCTACTTTGACGGCGGCAAACGTCATAATACATAACCAAATATGTTCCACCATCGCATTTTCATCTGGTAATTTCTTCTATATGTGAATAATATAACATAAAATACATCAGGTGTAACAGATACATACATAACACTATAAATAGTTGAAATTTATCCATTTGTGGCACAAGTTATTTTTATTTTTCGGTTAGATTGACAACGTTCCACGCCGCTTTATTTGTGCATGTCTTTTGAAGTGACAGTTGGCGGCGTTGCAACGGCACGTAACGGCGTTGCATTCTGTTTGACCCTTTACGCTTAAACATATAGAACAATCGATAATTATTGGAAATGGCGCCATCTGTGGAAATTTATTAATAGCATTCAATTTAAATTGATGAAACACACAATTTTAAATTATATTTATCAATTCTACTTGTGAATGAACAATTAGGTGCGCTTGCTTAATCGTCCAGAATAATCGATAATGATTGAAAATTGAAGTTGCTAGCGCCATCTACGGAAATTTATTCAAACTTAATAGCGTTACATTTAACTTGATTAGAAACACAGTTTTAATTATTTTTAATGCGTTTAACTAAAGTCGTGATTAAAATAAACAAGAAACGATATAGCTTTATGTCGATTTAATGTGTAAGAGAGTGACGGGCCAGCGTTGCCATGGGAATTAAACAAGTTATTAAATTAATCATAGGGCGAGAATACGGCCCATTTTCTGTTACGTTCAATTTCAAATGTGCGCGTTTAGTTTGTCTCAAAATGGCGATATTTGCGGTACTTTATTTATTTAGGGTCTTTAGAAACCGGAAATTCCGAGAGCCATCTGTGGAAATTTCTTCGAACTTAAAATTTTAGCGTCAAATTTAAATTGCTCGAAGACAATTTTTTAATTGTTTATGTGAATACATAATTTATCAAATTTACTGGCGGCATCTTTGGAAATTTCCTTGTACTAAAATTTTTAAAGTCAAACTTAAAATGCAATTTTAATTCTTTTTATCAATATTTTACATTAAATGAATAAGAATAAACTGTAAGAAAACAGTAGTGACGGAATAAAAGTATAACGCCATCTACAAAAAAATTTTGCATTAAAATTTTAAGTCACCTAAAACAGTGGAACTGAATTTGTTTTCTAAATACTTTTTAAGAATAATCATTGTATGTTTCTGATAAAACAGAAATTAAAATTGCTGCTGCCATCTGTGGAAGTTTCTTCGAAACATATTTCGTATAAAATAATGTCACTCTACAGTTATTTAAATACACAAATACCAATAAACCACCGAGTTTCATTTGTTTAATAACGTCAACAAAACATTGTTTATACGACACTTCTTAATATAAATTTTACGAGTAAATAAAAAAGGTATGACTCAGATTCTGAAAATAAATTTGGCAGTGGCATTTGGTGAAATTTTTTATAAAATATGTTAAGTTTTTTAAATTTAAAAATAACCATGAAAACTGTGAGGAAACTGAAGACATGGCGACAATAAAAAAACTTTTAATTATAACAAAGATGAGAGATCACTTGATCTATAATGGTTTTCGATCGCTCTGCAAAAGGTTTCTGTCAGTAGCTTCTAACTAACACTTTTTTTTAATTAATAACGCGTGTTCAGTACCAGTTCTAATCAAGTGACCTGTGGATAGAAAATTGTATGTCTTTGATTAATTTATTTCTTCAAACCAGTTTTTCTTGCTTTTGGCCCGTGCTTTCTTTTTTCAAGTGGAAAATGTAAACTTGGAATTTGATCCAAATTTATAAAAAAAAGTATGTAATACACAAAGACAGCAGTTAGATTTTGTATAGGAATGCAATATAACTAATTCAAATGGCATGTGAAATAATGAACTAATCAAAGACGTACGATTTTATTTCCATAGACCACTTGATTAGAAAAGATATTGATCACTCGTTACATTAAAATTAGTAACTGAAAAAGAAATGCCGATACAAATACTGAATTTAGTAGCGCCATCTATGCAAACTTCCTGCAATGAAACATTTTGAGCGCCGTATTTAAATTGCCCACAAATCAAAAATAATTTGGAAATAAATACATTTTAACAACTTTAAATGAATATTTTACGGGAAATTTATTTGTACATTTTTGAATACATTTTCTTGAAATATAAATTTGTTTGGCTGATTCTCAAAATTTTACAAAATTCTTTTTTATATTGAATTATAAATAATTTGTTATTTTTCGTCAATAGTTTTTAACTGACATTTTTTCTTCTCAATAAAATAAATGCAGGATGTTAATAAAAAACAATACACACGTTGACAGGTGATAGGAGAGACCGAAATAAGAAAAAAATTATAATAAACCCAGGACCAATTCTCAATGGTTTTCAAAATGTGGGATTTTGAAATTTTGAATTTGAATGAATCTATTAAAATCAAAATATGATAAAACAAAAGTTGTCATGTTGTGACAAATATTGAGAGTAAAATTAGATTAGCTAGATGGCTGGATTCGCCCAATATTTCTCGCAACAGGACAACTTTGCTTTTACGATTTTAATAGATTCGCAAATTTTGGCTGCAAGTCGGCTGGATTGCAATGGGGCCCCCGAGTATCTTCTGTAAAGCTATTTCGGCCCTAATTGGGGCCTCATCAGCACAAGAGTAGCTCGAGAACTCCATTGCAATCCCGACGACCAACAAGACTTACGCAAAGATAGCGCGTAAATGCAAACATGCCACATTGCCGCAACACCGTGCAACTGTCTTCTGATCTATAAATTGTGCTGCGAATAGCATCTTTCAGACGAGGGGAGATCACATAAGTTTCGATCGATTTGATCGCTGTTTATAAATGGAGGTGCCAAAAAAAAATTGTGGTTTTGTCAGCAGCTTTTAGCCGAATTTTTTTCTTCTGAATAACATAAATGGAATAGAACACGGTAGTAGAAAAAACTAAATTTTATGGCGTCATCTATGGATACATCCATGAACCATAACAAGCGTCGAATTTATTTCATATTTATCACGATTTATTTCTTGAACTCTCAGACGAGGGAGAGATCACGTGACCTTCGATCGATTTGATCGCTCTTTACAAACGGAGGCGCCAAAAAAATGTCTTTCTTGTCTGCAGCTTTTAACTGATTATGAGTATTTTTTTCTTAGGGTGGAGATATCCATCTCTTAATAAACTGGTAAATAGTTATTAGACGAATAATTACCATGGAAACAATTCATAAAAAATCTATGAACAATTTAGAATTCCTCCAATTCAAGTTATTCGGCGAATAACTTTAATAGGAGATGAATATCTCGACCTTTAATAAAATAAATGGAATATAGCACGACAATACAAAAAACTACATTTTGATGGCGCCATCTATGAACACTGCTCTGAATCATAATAAGCGTCAAATTTATTTGAAATTTTTTTTAACGAGTACCAGAAATTTGCTGCCGCCATCTCTAGGAGTGCATTTCTTACAAAATTCTCTTCCTTTCTTCTCTCATTTCTATAAAATTCTGCAGTTAATACAGCGCGGCGATACGAAAATTAAATTTGGTGGCGCCATCTGAGAAAATGAACTGCTTATAATTTTATGTCTCAAATTTAAACGCAAGTTTCACATTAGAGGAATTCAGAGGAAAGAGCATTGTCAGAAGAGTAATTGCTGGCGCCATCTGTGGAAATTATTTTGGACGACATCTGATGTAAATTTCAATCATTTTCGATCGTTCTATATAAGTGTATGCGCACATAAAATATTTTCTATAAAACTGATCGTTGTGGGCTTTTGCAAAACGTTATTAACAGATTGTAATGCGTTTAAGCAACAATAAGTTGCATAGCAATAGATTAAATGAATCGGCACGAATTGATAACAATTATACTCGAACTGCCAGTTTTATAAAGCTTGCAGAATTCAAAGGAAACTTAGAGGAAAGAGCACTGTCAGCAGTCACTTGCTGACGCCATCTATGAAAGTTTTTTGGAAGTGCACGACATCTGACGTAAATTTCAATCATTTTCGATCATTCTGTATAAGCGTACGTACACTTAAATCATTTTCTATTAAACTGATCCCTGTGGGCTTTTCCACAACGTTATTAATAGATTATTGTAATACATTCAAGTGACAATAAGTTGCATAAGTAACAAGATTAAATGAATCGATACGAATTGATAAAAATTGTACTCGAATTACACCTTGCAGTACTTAAATTTTTTGATATTCATTGTTGTACTTACGTAATCAAACAAGAGATGATTAAAAAGTTACAATTTTTTAAAATAATTAATAAATTTGAATTATACATGCTGTAAGCTTCATTAATTAATGAATTAATTTGAGCAGATCAAACTATGTCGAAAAGAAAGAAAAGCGAAAAATATTTCTGAAATAAAACTACTGCAGGCAAATTGCTACAATGTCTTACCCGAACGCCAAAAGCGAGTATCTTGAGGATGCACTCCACTGTGAACATACTCGTAAAGCCCCAGTTGAGGTACTTAAGCACAAGGGTGTAGTCATCGGTTTGCCCATCATGCTGTTAACACATACAATGTGGCCAATCTTCTATATGATGACTTAAAGTGTTTCTTTTTTTTTCAAAATTAATTAATTGATTTATGCGAGCCCCCAAATTTGAGGTGCTTCGAAATTCGATATCTATAAGTACAAGGGGGGTTGAGTGACGCCTATGGGAAGTACGGAAGGAAGAGGAAGTAGTGCACTGCAGCCAGATTAGCTCTTAACAAAATTCTGCAGTTGCTGACGACTCTATTTGGCAGGTACACAATCACAAAGTGCAGCTGATTGATACGTCGGGGCTCTTACACGTAATACAAATACAAATAAAGTAGGACATGCTCACATCTATGCACTTCTCGAAGGAAAACTTTCCGTTAAGAAAATGTAGAAAGTTTCGAAGGATGATCACATTGAAATACAGTTGCATGCTGTGTTGTTTACACATCAGTAATTTTACACAATACAGCCAATCGGTTATCGTTTCTAAGAAGTAGGTATCACATCTAATTTTGCTTGCTAAACATCTAGTATGTATCGAATCTGTGTAATTCACAGCTTTGGGTAAACAATTTAGATTAATTTAATTTTACTTTCCAATCAAAAATCTTCTTGCCTTTCTTTATTTATTTACATCTCGTTTTTTGTTATTGGGGTGTTCCTCAAAATTGATGTATGTAGGTATTTATATAGAGGTTGACCAAAAAGTAAGTAAGTACATAGGTAGCGCGATATACTTCACTTGCAGCAGTAGTCAAAATACATTCACGATGCTTCTTTGTGTTTATTTGTCTGTGGGGGGTGGGTGGAAAATGTGCAATTGTTCGGCCGTTGTGTTTGCTATTGGTGTTTGTATGTTGAAGTATTAAAAAGAAAGAAATAAAAACAGTGCTTCTCAAAATGTCATCACATGTATGTACACTGGCTGCCGACTTTTGACTTTTTTTTTTACAAACACTGAAATCATCAACTTGACGAATGAAGAAAAGATTATAATATGATAACTGCTACGTATAGTAGGTAGAAACACGTACCTTCATCATCAGCAATAACGTGTTGAAGACTATGAGCATCATGATGAAATACTCGAAAGGTGTCGACACTACAATCCGCCAGATTTTGTACTTGAAACTGTTTCTTTTGTTTGGCATGTACCTCTCCAGTGGATGCGCCTGTATCGTAAAGTCTATGCACGATTTCTACAACAACAAAAAAACCAACAAAATTAAAAAGAACTCCAACGGAGGGGGGGTGAGCGAAGCGCACCTGATTCTTATCGATCTCGCCGCTCTGCAGTTCTGCTTCACCCTGTTCTTGAAATGTGATGATGATCAAGGCAACGAATATATTTACAAAGAAGAACGGGAACACTACAAAATATACAATGTAGAAAATGGACATTTCTATACGAAAGTTTTGTATAGGGCCTCGATCTTCGTATGTGGCAGCCATTGAACTTTGCAGAACTCTGAAAAGCAACAGGTTCGAGCACAAGAAATTAAAGCTAAAAGCAAAAGCACTCACTGAGGCCAACCTTCGCCCGTTTGGACTGCGAAAAGCGTGAGCATGGCCATGGCGACGTCATCGTAGTGAAAGCTCTGCAACTTCCATTCCCTTGTTTCGATACGTGGCACATCACTTTCTTCTTCGTATACGAAATATTGACCTCTGCAAATATTTTGAAATTATTAAATTCATTCAGACATTTTAAGAGACCCCCCCGCTTTGAAATCCCACCCATATATACTTCATGCTTTATGAACTCTGTAAACGGCCCCAACATTCCAATCATAAATTATTAAATTAAAATCAGAATTGCTTTTAGTCGTAAACAATATTAGGAGATAACTGGCACTAAGAAATGATCCAGTCTCAACACAGTCTAATATGATTTTGTTCCCGCTCGTACTCACATGCGCCCAAAACACAATAGTTTTAATTAATAAGAGATATTCTAATTGGTTTCGGTTGTGCTTGTCCAATATTTCTTATGAATGTGGCCTTGTTTTCGTTCGTACTCATATGCGCCCAATTTCAAATAATTTCTCAATAATCAAAGCTGTAAAATCAAACCCTACATTCAAATATTTTCGTTATCAATAAATATTTTATCTTGCTCTCGTGTGTATTTGCCCAATATTTGTTTATATTATTAACGTTATCTTGTTTGCTGTTCGTACGCACAGGCGCGCAGAAACGCAGTCGTTTTAATTAATAATAAACAAAATATTTTATCGTGTTTCATGTTGTATTTTCTCGTTGGTGCTAGTTTTAAAATTGGCAACTTGTTACGGTTGTAAAATTCATTATAATTATTATTAGTTTTCCGGATCACCCTGTATATTGGGGGAGTCGAAAATACGATACTGGATTTATTTAGTTTCACAAGATTGCAAAGTATTGCACAACAAGACAAATGCAATAATTTCTGCCACACGGAGTTGTTCTATTTCACTGACTCCTCTGCGTAATTCTGCAGTCTTCTCTTAACAACCCCACTTGCAGTATTTATCCGTCAACCCCCACTCGTGAACGACCGTGCTATTTCTGCTCGGTCTTGTTGCCCCTCGCTTAGCGTACGCCTCGTGCTTTCGGGCTGTTGAGAAACTCACCAAACTGTTTTGTTTAAAGTGAAGTTTGAACGGAGGATTTTACTCCGACTTTTGATAAGTGCGTTATAAGCAGACCGAGGGGACTTTGTGGGATTGTACTGTGGATGACTGGATGACTGTGGATACTGCGCAAAAACTGTACAAAATACGTAAACAACAGTCATTGGCGGATGTCGCCCGGCGCTCGCTAACTGAAATAAAGTAAATATTCACATATAACTTTACGTATGATCCAGCGCGTGCCGCACCTGAGTAGGCGTTTAGACTTTGGACCCCACGACTGTCCCGCCGCTTGGTTATAATCTCAAGTAAAATGTATCGAGTAATGACGAAAGCCAATGTGGTCGCTAATGTCGTCGTTTCTTTTTATACAGGTTTCTACTTCTAGTTTTGGTTCCAGCTGTAGGCATAGAACTTCTGCTGCGCTTCAGCCTTGTAAGTCGTGCCGTAGTGAGTTGAGCTCAAAGCTCAAACCGAGTCAACTCGTATCGTTTTCGAACCTACCGGTCCCATAGAGGAAACCTGACCAGCCATCTTGACGATCCCTGCGTGTCCAGTTTGAACCGGATTGTCGACGCTGCCCGCGATCGGCAGAGGGCGTCGTAACTACACACCGGCCACCGCGCTTCGGTTGGTAACGTTGACCAGACGCACCGACTGGACGCCGTCAATAAGATTAGGTATTCCCAACTTAATTTAATGTGACAGTTCGTGGATCGGTTGGTTTATATTTTTCTATTTCTCTTGCATAATCGAATAAAGAGCGAGTTTCGGCCTATTTGTTGTGCTGGGCCTACTGTAGTAAATCACAGCGTAAATTAAGCTGATAATTTTAGTTGTGTTAAAATCTGCAGCTTAGATTAAGTTTCGTGATAAATAATCGCTCGCCGAAGCTTGTGTAATTGTTTGTGAGCCTTTATGCTCTACTTGAGTTTATAATAAAACTTGAATTTTATTAACTTTAAGCGTGTGTTTGTGTTCACCTCCCTCACGTACCAGTGAGTAAATAAGCCTTTATTTACGTTTGATTTTTCTGCCCGATTTGGTCGATTGGAGACGTCGACTGATCGTTTACGTTCGGTTTGTTAATCAGTCTCCTGGCGCCCTTTAATAATTTTTACCATCGTAATTAGACCCACTCCTATCTCCAGTGTTTGCTAGTCGAGGGGAACAGCTAATACGTTTAGTCACCAGAACTTGATCACCATCACCGAGGCTAGTCAATTAAATTATAAATTTGGTGACAATGTTCCTTGAAGCTGGGAACTTACAAGTATGATAAAGTAGATATTAAGGAATACAGTAGTTTTGGAAATTTTCTAACATTAAATCAATGAGAGTTAAAAACTGGATACTTACTGACAGGTCTCTTTCGTAAATTTACTAGCGTCAGTGCAGTGAAAAAATTTTCCGTTGAACAACTGAACGGCGATCACAGCGAATATAAACTGGAATAATATGTACACTATAAGAATGTTTATCACATTTTTTAAAGAGTTCACTAAACAGTCAAATACTGCTTTCAATTTGGGTACACGTTTAATTGTTTTTAAAGGTCTCAGAACTCGCAGCACTCGCAACGATTTTATCGTCGACAGGTTGTGACCGGCCGAACTTTGCCTGTAACAACAACAGAAACAAAAATGACTTCCTGTTACACTTCTTACATCAACAAGTTTTTTTTTAATCAATAAGCGAACGCACATTTCAGTAGCAACGCATTTTTTGGCAGTATCGACAATCAAACCAACATTGAAAATGGTTGTGTATTACCTGAAATGTGCAGTCTTTGATTTCCAGTACAGTATTCCATGTTAAATTGGTTTTCATAGCTTACAGGACTATTTATCGAAGTTAACTACATTTATAATCGACATATATTATCATCGTATCTTCAGCTTTTTGAGTATGATTTTCAAATATGTGGGCCGGGTCTGAGTATCTTAATAGTTACTGCGCTATCATGAAACCAATTTAAAAATAAAATACATACTATAAAGTGTACGGAGGGTAATAAAATGAAACTTACGCAAAATCGAACCCCATAGATACGAGCGCGCAGATGACGACAACGGCGTCCATGATGTTCCAGAACTCTCTTAGGTACGAACCCGGATGTAAGATGATGCCCAGGTCGACGATTTTAAGCAGCATCTCGACGGCGAAGACGCCCGTGAACGCGTAATCGAAGTTATTTAGTACTTCGTTCCACGAAGAGTCTTCGTTCACCGGGTTCTCGCACGCTAACGCTATCGAACTAAGGCATATCACTATCATTATAAAAAAATCGAAATACCGAAGATTCACTACCCAGTGCGCTCCTCTTCTCACTCTGTAATTTTAAAACGGACGAAAGAAAGTTACTCGACGCCGTTCTTTTAAACCGTGACGCCTCAAGATAGGCAACACATTAATCAGTTCCGAAATGTATAGAGCTCGTTTTTGGTAAAGACATAGAGGCGGATTTAACTAGATGCATACAATTCCGATGAATCTTTACAAGCTCTACCTGTCTTGTGTGTGTGTTTTTTTTTAAATAAAACGAAAGATTAAAGTAGATTCAGAAAAGTAGACGTTCTTGATGGGTCAACATAGGTTGCCTAATTTCAAGGCGTCACGACTTACAACTTACATGATTATTTTTTAAAGTAAATAGTGATCAAAACAGATCTCAAATACTCTTAACAGCTCAGAAGGAACTAATGTTGAGTTCTTGCCCATTTATTTTGCGTACCTTTTATGTGGTATCTTTTGGTCTGGTGCTTGTCATGTCCCTCGTTTCGAGCGCCAATTTTTTTTGTGTTTTTGTACTTTGTTTTGTTGTTTAAATTTGTTATTTTCGGGCGATAAATTCTGCTCGTGTGTTTGTGTTGATATTTCTTATTAATGTGATTTTGTTCCTGCTCGTACTCACATGCGCCCAGAAACACAATCCTTTTTAATTAATAAAAGAGAGAGAGAGAGTTCGTATTCACATGCGCTCGAAAACTCGACCTTTTATTCAACTTTCATACTATAATCAATACTATAAAATCCAACCCTGTGTTTAAGTATTTTCGTCATTAAGAAATATTTTATCTTGCTTTCATGTGTACTTGTTCAACAAATGTTTCATTATTAAAGTGATCTAGCTCCTGTGCGTACTCACATACGAGGAGAAACGCAATCGTTTTAAATAATAATAGAAAAATATTTTTTCGAGTCTTGTTTTTCCTCGTTGATTTTAAAACCGACAAGTAGGAATGTTTTCTTCTTATTGCTACCTGTACATTTACTGTGATTGGTAGAAATTATACTTTGGACCCTCACACTGGTAATACCGAGTGACTTTTAATGATTGAAGCAAATTTAGTATGTTGGGAACACTGAGGAATTGGCATTACCTGAAAGTTCGTTAATTTTGCGGGAATGCGTAGCTATAGGTTAGAGTTGATGTTTACATTGATGATGAAAACTGTTTCAACAGATTATTATTATTCAAGACCTGGAAATGTTAGCCCCCTTTGCGTAAGCAGCACCGAATCCTTTGAGATAAGTTATTGAAGACATTATTAACGTTTTAGATTGTCCGATATTTGCAATTGCATCTTCAATTGCCTGCTGCACAATTCATCCAAATTGTTTAATACGTATTCTGAAGACCACATTATTGAAATGAGAAAATAAGAAGTCCAAATTTAATTGAATATTAGAGCAAATCTTCAAGCCCCCTTTGCGTAAGCAGTACCGAATCCTTTGAGATGTGTTATTGAAGACATTATTAACGTTTTAGGTTGTCCGATATTTGCAATTGCCTGCTGCGATTCTTCTAAATTGTTTAATACATATTCTGAACACCAAACTACTGAAATACAGGAAGTAAGAAGTCCGGATTTAATTGAATATTAGAGCAATTAGGCCACCAACCAGCACTGATTAAACATCCTGGGAAAAACTCCTCTAAATAATTTATTGCGGTTCGTGCTGTGTGGGCAGTGGCGAAATCTTATTGAAAGTAGCCATTTGCTAATTCAGTGTCGTCTAACTGGTTTATAAATGGATCCAGTATAAGTCTCTGATATCTATAGGCGTTGTTTCCTGGAAGAATATTGGTCCAATAATTCTTCTCCAAGACATTGCCACCCAAACACCAATTTTAAGTGGATGTAGTGCCTTTACATTAATCACATTAAAGGGATTATGTTCTGACCAAGTCCTGAAATTTTGTGAATTGATAAACCCAGAGAGATGAAACCAGGTTTTATCAGAAAAGAAAGTTGTGTCTTGTTAGTCACTATTATTTAGCAGATTATTGTTATACCACTGACAAAACAGAATTTGTTGAAGAAAATCGAGTGGGTGAAGTTGTCGAGTCATTGAAAATTTGTATGATCGGAAATGAAGGTGTTTCTTCAAGATCTTCCGAGTGGATTCGTATAGGAAACATGATGATTCTGTTGTACAGTATCATTAACATTTTGTACAATATCGAGTGTTATTATAGTGGGGCGACCAGTGAATTTTCCTTTTTCTACATTACTGGTTTGCAAGAAACGTTCATTTGTTAACGTATTTTGAACTGAACTGACTTTAAAGTGAATAGAGAGATTCATAAAAGGAATGATGTTTTGGAAGTAATAGCGTTTTCGATTCAGGTGCACTGGTTGCACTGTATTTGTATCTTTTTTTAACCTCATGCAATAACATGAGATGAACATATTCTGAGTGCGCACTAGTGCGATCAATCGAAGACGCTATAAAATTAACATAACCTCAAAGCTCAAAATCATTGTGAAATCACATGAAACTGATAACTGATTTAGAAAACCAGCTTGATCAGTACGGTGTAAAAGTGAGGGGAAATTCAATCACTTCCTCATCACTGGTCGCCAACTGAATAACTGTAAATGGAATGCAATCAACGATTTTTAAGTGAATTTGAATCGATTCGTGTTCGTTGTAAATGGAGGACGAATATTCTAAAACAGTGTTGTGAAAAAAGACGAAACTCAATTTGTTGTTCAGGGTATATTTCAATGAAATCGTCATAGGCATGCTGCTGTGAATAAATTCAATTACTATTAGGCTGATTCAGCAGAACATATCAGTAAGAGTTCCTGCTCCAACAGTTGAGACTGAGCACTCATTTCTGCTGAATGAAGTTCGCTCATCATAACATGTTCCAGTCCAGGTGGCGGAGTTACGTTACAAAAAACGGCGACCCTCCAACTTATCAACTTATGAGAGGTCACATTCAGCAGAAATTTGGTCAACAGTTGCACAATTTTCGGGTCTGCTGAATGTGCCCAATTTCATTTTGTATTCCGCTTCAAAAATAAGCCATTACTAAAAATGTATTTTATTCTGTGCTCAAAACCATTTTGGTAATAAATTGTGATAATTACATATTTATTTGGTTTTCTTGATTCGATAATAAACGAATTTATTTGAGTTTGACAATCTAGTGCACTAACCTAAATCTAAATTTTGAATTTGAAAATCCAGTACACCAACATAAACATTGAAAAGTGTTGCCAATCTAATAAAATAATTTTCAATCATTAAAAGTCACTCGGTATTACAGCAATAAGTTTTTAACTTGAAGTTTGAAAATGCAACAAAGTTTTGTAGTCACGAGCAGTCTTTGCTTTTTCAAGATGAACATTTGTAGAGAAGCGGGAAGGAGACGGATTAAAAAAATCAAGAATCCTTTTCGCAATTTATATTCAACCAAACTTGATTGCACTCTTGAATTCAGTGACCGCCTCGAATATCCTAGGATTCAGCTCCGGATCTGCCAAATTCCGTGCCAGATCTCCCATATACCGTTCCAGATCACCCCAATACAGTTCCAGATCATCCAAATACCGTTCCAGATCACCCCAATACCGTTCCAGATCACCCAAATACCGTTCCAGATCTTCCATAGGCCGTGTTATTTTATTCAGCACTTTATTGTGATGGATGTAGACAGCGATTTAAAAAATTGAACAGAAATCCATCTCCGTTAGATTAAAATTAATTTAGGCGATGTAGGAATGTAGTGATAAGTTGTCACTAAATTCCTACACGACATAAATCGATTATAATCTAATAGACCTCGATTTCTATTCAATCTTTTAAATTACTGTCTATATTCATCACAGCAAAATGCTGAATAGAAAAAATGCCTACACTCGCTCAGAAACACCGGAAGCTATTCCAGGACAAGGTTGGAATTCTCTAGAGGAGGAGAAGAGATGGAATAAAGAAAATCGAGAATCAACAGACACATAGTCCAACACGATACCACTCTGAAACCCTGCTTTGGACCTCACGGATTTCGAACTTCTAAATTTGCATCGAAATCTCAGAATCCACGCCGGATAACGGATAAAAATCTCTAGGGAGGAGGAGAGAAAATGAAATAAAGAAAATCAAGAATCAACATCATATATTATAGTTCTACGCGATTCCACTCTGAAACCCAGCACCTGCTCCGGATCCTCTCGGATTTCGAACTTCTAAACCTGCTCCAAAATCACAGAACCCGCTCCGGATAAAGCATAGAAATCTCTAGAGCAGAGAAGAGAAGATGGGGCAAAAATTATGAATCGACATCACACAGTTCAACACGATTCCACTCTAAAACCCAGCACCCGCTCCGGATCCCCTCAGCTTCCGATCTGAATGTCTCAAATCTTGTTCTGGAGTTGCGAAACCCGTTCCAGCAAAAACACAATAAAAAACTATAGTATTCCAAAGAGTGTTGGCCTCTTCCTAGTGAAATCCTCCAGCGGAAAAGAAAACAGGCAATGGAGCAAATTAAAGACCCATTACGCAGCCCTACTCCAGTTTTCACTTTGGATCCATTGGGATTTCGCAACAAAAACTTTAGTTGCACAGTGAACTTGGTCTCCTAGAGGAGGAGAGGGGATGTAGTTAAAAAATCCCAACACGATTCCACTCTGAAACACGGATCTCGAACTTCTAAATTTGCATGAAAACTTCAGAATCCACTTCGGATAAAGGATAAAAATCTCTAGAGAGAAGGAGAGAAAATGAAGTAAAGAAAATCAAGAATCAACTTCATATAGTTGTACACGATTCCACTCTGAAACCCAGCACATGCTCCGGGTCCTCTCGGATTTCGAACTTCTAAACCTGCACCGAAACCACAGAACCCGCTCCGGATAAAGCATAGAAATCTCTAGAGGAGAGGAGAAGAGAAGATGGGGTAAAAAAATTATGAATCAACATCCTCACAGTTCAACACGATTCCACTCCAAAACCCAGCACCCGTTCCGAATCCCCTCAGGTTCCTCTCTGAATGTCTCAAATCCTGTTCTGGAGTTGCGAAACCCGTTCTAGCAAAGACACAATAAAAAACTAGTGTTCCAAAGAGTTTTGCCCTCTTCAAGGTGAAAACCTCTAGAGGAAAAGAAAACAGGAGTAACGCAAATTAAGCGACCTCACCTCTTAAACCCCAGTTTTCATTTTGGATCCGTTGGGATTTCACAACAAAACACTTTAGTTGCTTAGTGAGCCTGACCCTCTAGAGGAGGAGGAAAGACGAGGTAACGAAAATCAAAAAGCCACTATACGACAGGTACCTAACTCCATTTGATCCCACTCTTGATTTGGATCGATCCGAATCTCCAGAACCCCGCTTGGGAACCTAGGCCATGCTTTGGAAAAAAAAAACGCAGTTAAAAGTGTAGTTGTGCGGTTAGCTTTTTCTTTTCTAAGTGAAAACCTCTAGCGGAGGAGGAACCCCAAATTGATTCCATTTCTTAACCCAATATTTTCTCCGGAATTTTGGAATCCGTCCCAAATTGACGAGGGCAAAATTGATTCTATTTTTGTGCCCAATATTTGCTCTGGAACCTTCGGAATCCATTTCAGGATAGGAGGAAACCCTTTGAAGAGGATAGATGAGGAGACGGAGTAACGAAATTAAGAATCCTTCAACAAAAACAACGGCCAAAAATGATTTCACTCTTATACCTTAAATTTCCTCTGGAAGCTGCGGAATATATACGTTTCGGGCCAGGAGTAAATCTCTCGAAGATATAGGAGAAGAGACGAAATCTGATCCCAGTCCCGAACTCTAGTAACTATGTCGTTCTTCGATATTCGCTTCGGATAATCTCTAGAGGAGTAACGAAAATCAAGAACTCGTTATACCCAACCCAATCTAATCCCATTTCTGGATTCCAGTAAGTGCTTCGAATCTTTCGAATTTTGCTTTGGAACTTTGAAACCCGGTCCGAAACAAAATGGAAAATCTTTAGTGGAAGAGAAGAGAGGGAACGGAATAACGAAATCTCAAGAACCCGCAACCCTATTTCATTTTAAACCCAAATATCCACTCAGATTTCCTAGAATTTTATTGCGGATTTGCTGAAACCGCTCCAGATCTCCGGATCTGGTGCGGGTTTTTGAAGATCTGGAGTGGGTTTTCGAGGATTTACAACGGGTTGTTCTAGATCCTTGGAAACCCGCTCCAGATCTTCAGAAACCCGCTCCAGACTTTCGGAAATCCGAAACTCGAACTTGATTAACCCGTTGCGTTGTCATGATGTTTTTAATTTTAAGGCAAACTAAATTTAAACTGGATGCGTAAAATGTATAACTAAGTTAGACTATTTTTATTGGCGGAGTAAACGGAGGAAACGATATTTAATTTCATTGATCACTATTTTTGAAAAAGTGGTAGAAATTAATATTTCTTTTGAAAGCTGGGGCCCAATTCTTGAAATCATTCGACATCATGTCGTATGCGACATGACGTCAAAATGACGCAATTCTCGAACGATTTGTATAGTTTTGTATGAGAGTCTACGTCATTTTGACGTCATGTCGCATACGACATTTGTCGAATGATTTCAAGAATTGGGCCCCTGACGTCAATTGCTTTCGACAAGTAAACAAGTACAAGAAAATTATTTTGAAATAATATCTTGAATACGTACATGTTTGTGGGTGACAGTACGAACATGCTAGAATACGGCAGCATCGGTTTCGGCCCGACAATCTCCTCTTCTTCGTCAGGTGGTTTCTCTTCCTTCTTCTTTCTCCCCCTAACCGGACTGGATGGAGTGACTTCTAACCTCGGCGTGCCTTCTTTCTGCAAGGCCTCCATTTCTTTCTCGAGTTCGAGCGCTTGCTTCTCCTTGTTCTCCTCGGCCTGCTCTTCCTCTGCGGCCGTGAGTTCTTGCGCGTTGGCCAAATTATCCACGGCGATGGCCAAAAATACGTTGAGTAGCGTGTAGTTTCCGAACAGCATGAGTATAATAAAATAGAGCGAGTAGACCATCCCTGATTTGTGTCCGCCGAGCGCGTCTATTCCGTAATACATAACTTCATTCCAGTCTTCACCGGTCAATATCTACACACGATTATAAATGAATTACTAAAGAAAAAAAAAGTTGTGATGACTTACTTGAAATACTGTAAGAAGTGCGATCGGGAACGTGTTGAAGTTCGTGGGGGGTGTTCCCGAATCGAAATTGAACCGTCCGCCGAAGAGCTGCATGCCGAGCAGGGCGAAGATCAGGATGAAAAGGAAGAGGAGGAACAAGAGGGAGATGATGGATCGCATGGAATTGAGCAGTGAAATGACGAGGTTCCTCAGCGACGACCAGTACTTGGTCACCTTAAATATACGTAACAGTCTCAAGGCTCTCAGAACTGACAGTCCGAAAGAACCGCCCTTCACCTCGGACCATATCACTTCGAATATCGAACCTGAGATGACGACGCAGTCGAAACGGTTGAAGGCCGATTCGAAGTAAATGCGAGGGCCCAACGCGTACATTTTTACGAACATTTCCATCATGAATAAACCAAGGAATGCATATTCGGCGTAATCTGAAAAAAGTAGGATTTCAAAAAGAATCACCTTCGAAAAAACTAGTTAATTTGAGATGATGAGTTTATATTTTGAGATTCTTTTGGATTTGAGATTCTAAAACAATTCAAAAGCAGTGTTGCCAACCTCGCCCGCTACACCTCCCTTTGACTGTAATTAGAATAGCGGCAGTTGACGGTCTACGTAACGCGCCAACGTCAACGCAGCTTAGATTGGAGGAAGATGTAGCGCAACCCGCTTGGCAACACTTTTTAAATGCATCTATCAGTCAGAGGAATTTTAAGAGTTGTATTTTTTTTTAGTTTTATACTTACAAAGAAAATCAGATAGCCATTGTGGTTGTCCATGAAACTCTACGGCCACGCAGACTGTATTGAAAAAAACTAGAACGATAATGGACCAGTAGAACCATTGCGTTTTGACCATGTGCCGAATGGCGAAACGAAACCGCTTTTCCGCCCTCCAAAACTGCTGGCACCCACCCTGGCTCTTCACCCTCGACTTCAAGTACGCCGCTCTGCCAAATCCTGTCAACAAAGCTATCTTCACCATGCGATAAAGTTAAAGCAATTCGGAAGTCATTGTTTGAACACATCATTTCTTTCTGTGTGGCACTTTGAAAGAGATGATCCAGAAAATATTAAAATAAATTATAACAATGGATGTGAGTGTTGTATGTTGGAAGGTTATAACTAGGGATCGGATTTTTATATTTTATGCTTCACACTGTGACAAAAAACTGTTGTGTGCACCGCTGACTTGATGACGTCAAAAATATGTTATTCCGATCCTTAGCTATAGCATATTATTTTAATATTTTTTTTCAAGTTAAGTTTTAAAGAATGCACAGTTACAAAAGACGACTACTTTCTATGTCAGTATCTCTAAAATCTACTAGGATCTACTTATCTATGAAACTGGAACACGTTTAACTACTTTACTATGTATAGATTTGATATGATGGAAAACTATGAGACCCAGCCAGAAGCTGACCTGCGTGCCACAGAAGTTATCAACAGCTGTTACAGGTCGAAATAAATCTCATGAGGAGTAAACTTTACACACCTATAATACATCACATAGAATTGAAAAAAAAAATGGGGTTTTGAATTGAAAAAATAAAACAAAACAAAGTTTACTCCTCATTAACTATTATCCGCAGTAGGCGCTACAGAGACTTAGTAGACAAACTAAACAAGACTAAGTCTTAATTTACATAATAATGTAGTCCAGCAGTTCTTCATACCTTTTAGTTTTTTCTTAGACTCTGTAAGAAATACTGTGGATTAAAACATGATATCAGTAAAGTCACTGTCGTACAAATTTACATAAAAAAGTGAGTGTGAAAGTGTGAGCTGGATGCGTGTGCGTTCAATGAGCAATAACGAGGGTGAAATATCGCATGCACTTTTGGAAAATTCAGAAAAAAAGGAACGAGTAAATTGAGACTTTTAAAAAAAGGGGAACGCTCAGCTCAAGTCAAAAGAAGGCAGCAAACCTCAGTAAGAAAAACTCTGGCCAAAATCTTACCATCTTCTCCCATGTCTTCTTCCTGTTCTTCCTCTTCGGTGTCAGTGCTTTTGCTTTTCCCCATTTTCTTTAGCTTTTTCTTCTTCGCTGCTCTGCGTCGTGCTTCCATTATGTGCAGTTTTTCTTCTTCGGTTGTTCTTTCTTCAGCCAGGATTACTTCCTCTAAAAATCATTTCCTTTTGACGACTTGGTTATGCTAACGCCTTCCACCAGAAACTGATCGAATAGTTTTTCCTTCAATTTATTTAATTAAAGCAATGCCTTATTCAGTTTCTGGAGAAGTCGAAACTATTTTTTCCCACAATTCAACTAATCTAACCGGGGTTAATTCAAGCAAGTAAAAGGTGTGGGGGGGTATACCTGCTTTGCATATCCACTGCACGTAACCATTTAGCTCTCGCTCTAACTGGGCGGCCCTTCGCAGCTTCAAAAACTCTTGCCTATTTTCTACCTTCTCTCTCTCTTTAGCAAATTCTCTACAGGAAAAAACAAGAACAGATCTAGCTTACGATTGCAACAAACGGGGCAAGCAAATGAGTTAGGGTCGATTTACTGTTGGCGTTAGCGTAATAAGCGTCAATTTTGTTAGTCTGCGGCGTTTTCTAATTTTCGGCCAACCTGCTTGGGTGATCCACGCCAGGTATCGTCCGAGCGATTCGTGAAACTGACGCTTGGAACGCGTTTTGTAAAAATTGGCCCTGCGCTCCACGCGGAGTCTTTCGTTAGAAAATTCGCTGGGGGGCAGTAAAGACGTTGGTCAGCGAACGAAAGAGGGAGGGGGGGGAAACTGCGAAGTTCTTACCCGCTTAGCACGCCCAACACCAGATTCAGCATGAAGAAAGAACCCAAGACGATGAGCGGGACGAAGTACATCCAGTTGTAGTAGCTTCCGACGGCGTCGTTCATCTTCAAAATAAAAAAGTTACAAATTATTACGGAAGAAGACGTCAATCGCCATCAAGAAGGGGTAAAAGTATGAGATTGAAGGCAAAAGGGTAGAAAATCGAAGGCAATGGAGAGAAGCTCGAAGACAAAGGAGATAAACTGAGGGTGGAAAGGAAAGGGCGAAAGGGATAAGGTAGAAGATTGAAGACAAAGGATGGAAACTGAAAGCGAAAGGTAGAAGATCAAAGCTGGAGGTTGAAGGTAAAGGTTAGAAGAACGAAGACAAAACATCGAAGATAAAGGGAAAGGGTAGAGATCTAAAGCAAAACATAGAAGAACGAAGACCCAAAGAATAAAAGGTAAAGGAAAACAAAGAGGAAAGGTATCGAACAACGAAGGAAAAGAGTAGACGTTCAAAATAAAGGATGGAAGATCAAAGGCAAATTGTTGTATAGAAGAAGCAATAAATAAGGATCGTTTTTAAAGAACTAAGAAGGCATAAGTGTAAGATCAAAGGCAAAAGGGCAGAAAATCGAAAGCAAAGGATAGAACCTCGAAGGCAAGAGCTGGAGATTGAAGGAAAATGGTAGAAAGACAAAAACAAAACGTCGAAGATCAAAGGGAAAGGGTAGAGGTGGAAAGCAAAGCATAGGAGGGATAGAAATCGAAAGAAAAGAAATGAAAGGTAAAAAAGAACGAAGAGAAAAGAGTAGATGTTGAAGATAAAGGATAGAAGAACAAAGGCAATTGTTATATAGAAGAAGCAATAAATTAGAGTCATTTTTACAGAACTAAGAGGGCGTAAGTGTAAGATCAAAGGCAAAAGGGCAGAAAATCGAAAGCAAAGGATAGAACCTCGAAGGCAAGAGCTGGAGATTGAAGGTGAATGGTAGAAAGACAAAAACAAAACGTCGAAGATCAAAGGGAAAGGGTAGAGGTGGAAAGCAAAGCATAGGAGGGATAGAAATCGAAAGAAAAGAAATGAAAGGTAAAAAAGAACGAAGAGAAAAGAGTAGATGTTGAAGATAAAGGATAGAAGATCAAAGGCAATTGTTATATAGAAGAAGCAATAAATTAGAGTCGTTTTAACAGAACTAAGAGGGCGTAACTGTAAGATCAAAGGCAAAAGGGCAGAAAATTGAAAGCAAAGGATAGAACCTCGACGGAAAGAGCTGGAGATTGAAGGTAAAGGGTAGAAGGACAAAGATAAAACGTAGAAGACCAAAGGGAAAGGGTAGAGGTCGAAACCAAAGCATAGGAGAATGAAGACGAGGGATATAAATCGAAAGAAAAGAAATCAAAAGTAAAACAATGAAGGAAAAGAATAGACGTTGAAGATAAAGGATAGAAGATCAAAGGCAAATTGTTATAAAGAAGAAGTAATAAATTAGAGTAATTTTTAAAGACCTAAGAAGGCGTAAGTTTAAGATCAAAGGTAAAAGAACAGAAAATCGAAAGCAAAGGATAGAACTTCGAAGGCAAGAGCTGTAGACTGAAGGCAAAGGGTAGAAGGACGAAGACAAAACGTAGAAGACCAAAGGGAAAGGGTAGAGGTCGAGAGCAAAGCATAGGAGAATGAAGACGAAGGATAGAAATCGAAAGAAAAGAAATCAAAGGTAAAAAAGAACGAAGGAAAAAAGTATATGTTGAAGATAAAGGATAGAAGATTAAAGGCAAATTGTTATAAAGAAGAAGCAATAAATTAGAGTCATTTTTAAAGAACTAAGAAGGCGTAAGTGTAAGATAAAAGGCAAGAGGGCAGAAAATCGAAAGCAAAGGATAGAACTTCGACGGAAAGAGCTGGAGATTGAAGGTAAAGGGTAGAAGGACGAAGACAAAACATAGAAGACCAGAGAGAAAGGGCATAGGTCGAAAGCAAAGTATAGAAGAATGAAGACGAAGGATAGAAATCGAAAGAAAATAAATCAAAGGTATAAAAGAACGAAGGAAGAGTAAGTGTTGATAAAGGAGAGATCAAAGGCAAATTGTTACATAGAAGAAGCAATGAATTAAAATCATTTTTAAAGAATTAAGATTGAAGGAAAAGGGTAGATAACTGAAGGCAAAGGATAGAAGTTGAAGGCGGAAGGTAGAAGAGTAAGATCGGAGATGAAGAGCAGAAAAATGAAGCAAAGGGTAGAAGATTGAAGACAAAATATAAGACGTTGAAGACAAAGGAAGATAAAAGGTAGAAAAGCATGGTGATTAAAGGTGAGGGTAAAGGAATGAGAGCAGAGGATAGAAGATCGAACCAAAAGATGGAAATAAAAGCAAAATCAGATAGAAAATCGAAGGTAAGGGATGATGATCAAAGGTTGGGATATAAGAACGAGCGCAGAGGATGGAAGACCGACCGCAAAGGGCACAGATCAAAAGCAAAGGATAGATGAACGAAGGCAAATGATTGAAAAACGAAGATAAACAAAAGTCAATCAATTTTCTTGAGCTTACCCAATACAAGATGGACGTCCATCCTTCCATGGTAATACATTGAAAGACTGTGAGCATAGCAAATCCGATGTTGTCGAAAGAGGTGATGCCGTTGTTAGGACCCTGCCACCTTTCCATGCACACCGAATTTCCATCCCTACACCAGTTGCTACCTTGTGTGTCGGCCTCAGATTTATTGTCCGTATTGCAAGGAGCCGCCGAATCGCCTTCCTTCACGATCAGATCTGCAAGGACACCAAGCAAGCGACAAATATCAAACAACCCCCATCCCCCTCGCTCCTTACCTATGTCGTACATGCTGTAGCACGTCCTGTGAAGCGCGCCGGAGTAGAACTCCAGGCCGATGATGGCGAAAATGACGATCGCGAACAACACCAACAATCCGATTTGTAAGAGAGGAGCCATGGCCTTGATGATGGACTTCAGTACAACCTGCAGGCCTGTTGGAATTGAGCGGGTGATTAAATATGCGCACGTTTTCGACCAAAAAAAAGTGTCATTTTTTTTTTTTGAATAGAAAAGGATAGGCAGAGTTAGAGTAAGTTAATTTTGACTAAAGATAAGTTCAGAAGCGGGAAAGATATGAAGCAACTATACTAAAGTATCGCAAGACTACTTCGTCTATAGAATTATGTATTTCTACAGAAATGTAGCATAAGATTTAGCATAGCTCGTTTTAAACCGTAGCGCCTTTAAGATAGGCAACACATTAAACAATTTTGTCTTTTTTTTAAATAAATCGAAAGATCAGAATGAATCATTTGACTTGTTACAACTAGAATGAAACATTTTTGTAAACGAAAGTTTAAGTTCGCAGCCTCTTCGGCAGGTGTGTAATGTGGGTTGCCTGACTCTAAGGCGTCGCGATTTAAAATTGGCGCCTGAAGTATTTTTGACCAACTAAATTATTGATTAGTATCAATAGTATGAATTTTCTGTTTCGTAAGACACTTATTATTATTTTTTAAATAATGCAATAAATAAAAATAATTTAGATCTAACAATAAGGTAAGCAACGGCTTGACATGACTTTTGATTTATACTTCAATTCTTGAGATACTATTTATAATGTAAAACAAAATATTTCATGCAACATGTTGAGAGGAACCCCGTTTTGTTTGGCTAGCTTGTTTGCGGGGGTGCAGGTTTCAGCCATGCTACGAAATTTGACTTGTAAATTTCGTTTTGAACATTTCACTTTTAGGAGTAGGTAATTAGATTATTTATTGTAACTGTAAAAAAATATTTACAAGAGTGCGTATCGTTTAATACCAACAATTATTTGTTGTTGAATTATGCAAGAATTCTGTTTTGCCAGTATTTTAACGTCTAGTGCGACGAAGAGTTATCTCATTTGATTATAATCATTTATAATTTAACAACGTTTTTTGTTGTAATTCTTTTTTTGTATCATCGACTTTTCGCTCGTTCCGGAAGTATAATCGACAACCTTGGCTTGGTGTTATGTAAATGCAATAATTCGCATAATTTTCAGAATCGACGTTTCGCTGTATAAGTTGATGGTGTTTCTAACCTAACCGAATGATACTCACAATTGTTTACCTTTAAGGGCCGCTATTCCAATCATAATTTTAACCTTAAGTTTATTACCATAGTAATAATAATTGTTACTATGGGAATAAACTGATAGTTAACTTGTGATTGAAGTATTGGCCCTAAGAGTTACAATTTATTTAAACTCTTATTTCATATAAACAAATATAAAACTTGAAACCTCCCCTCTACCATAAAATCAAATTTAAAAACTGTTTTTGTCCTTCGTGTACCATTAATCGTTCATTCTTAACTTTGTCATTCGTTTTTATCCTTGTTTATGGAAATTTGTTAATACTGCTGTTGCTGAGGAAGAAAAAAGTTAATCGAGGAAGAAGTAAGAAAACAAAAATTGAAAGAGAAATCCAGAAAGAAGACATCGACGAAAAAAGAAAGAATTAAGGAAAGACTGTTTCGACAAGAAATAAATAATAATCGAACAAGAAATAAATGAATTTTGAAAAAAATATGAGTCAATTAAGAAAGAGGAAAAATGAAAATGAAAATAAAAACTAATTGAGAGAGAAACTATGAATCGACGCAGACATGGAGAATCCAGGAATAAATAAATGAATAGTGCAAGAAGTTAATAGTGAAGTAAGAAAGTTGAATTGAGGAAAAATGTGAATAATGGAATAAACAAAGTAATAAATTTGCGAAGAAAAATTTGAATCAAGGCAACAAGTTAATCGAGCAACAGAAAAAAATGAATCGATGACGAGAAAATGAAACGAGTAAGAAAAATGAATCGACACGACGCAGGAAAGAGAATCGATGAATAAATAAATAAATTGTGCAAGAAGTAAATAGTGAAGGAGAAATTCAAGTGAAGAATAATTGAGAAAGAAAAAGTCAATTACGAAAAAAGCAAAGCAATAATTGAATTACGAAAGAGATAAGAGATAGAGGAAAAGAAAAAGAATCGAATGATTTGAGGTATCAGGAATTGGTGAGGAAATAAATCAATTACGAAAGAAATAAGAGATGGAAGAAAAGAAAAAGAATCGATAAAATACAAGTGAATTGAGGTGAAGAAATAAATGAATTTGCGAAGAAAATAAAGGAAGCAAATTGAGTAAATTGAGTAAGAGAAGAAATGAATCCGAGACAAAAATCCTTTGAAATATAACTCATAAATTACGAGTGGGTTTACAGAAAGGAAATTAAATATTTAATTGCGATTAACTATTTGATTGAGATTAAAGTTCGCGATGCCACGGTTTATCGATGTGATTACTATGGCAACAGGAGTTTTAATCTCAATCAAATAGTTAATCGTAATTAAATATTTAATTTCCTTTCTGTAAACCCACTCTACATTTATTAGAACATGTCAAAATTCAGTTGTGTCAATAATAGCCTACTTTTTATAAAAGATATAACAATTCTCCCACGCTTAATTTTTATATAGTTTGATAATCTTCCAAATAACGAGGAGGATAACGTATTCTTCCGGATCTTCTTAGCATTTATACGAACCAAATTATCTTGTATTGGATTATGATTAATAGCAGGAACCATTATCTGACTTCGGTTATTAATCAGACGGTCTACATCCTTCCTATTTGATGCATTTGATGGGAGGTGGGTGTCATTAGCTTTCTTTGGATTAACTTCAGTTCGAATTAACTGATTTATATGCCTTTTTAACGTATATTCAGTATTCAACTCTACTTGATAATGAAGATGTCCAAATTTCTTTGTTATTGTTCCTAATTCCCAGGTCGGTTTGTTGTTGGAATACCATCGAGCTAACACTTTATCTCCCTTGATAAATTGTCGAACTTTAAATAAACCTGTTGATCTTTTTAATTCTTACTGAAAAGGTCGCAAAGCATCTAGTTAATCTAAATCTAATATTCCGTCCCAAATATTGGTGTGCTGGTGTCTCACCAGAAGAAAGTGGTGTGGCTCGATATCGCAGTAAGATTTCTCTGATTTTCTGATGCATTCATTAGACATTGCTGTTAATTTTCTTTATAGTGTTTGTACATTTCTTTCAGCTAACCCATTGGTAGGAGGATGACCTGGTACAATAATATTTTGAAAAGTACCATTATCTTGAGAAAATTTTTGAAATTCTTCACTTGTAAATTTTGTAGCATTGCCTGATACTATGATTCGAGGTAATCCATGAATACTAAAGATGTCCTGAAGTAAGTTGGTAGTTGAACTGGAAGTTGGAGCATCTTTTTGAAAACGGATTTCAGACCAACCAGAACTAAAAAAATTGATAACCATGAAAAGGCCCTGCGTAATCAATGTGTGTACAATCGAAATTTTCTTCTGGCTCTTCCCAATGATGTTTAGTTGCCTTGTTAGGTGTTTTCTTAATATCTACATACACAAGATTCGCATTTTTTCGATATCAGAATCAATACCTTTTCAATAGCAATATTTCCTAGCGAGTTGCTTCATTTTTATAATTCCCAAATGTGTATGATGTATTTCATTTAATTTTTCTTTTTGTAAGCCAGCTGGAATCATTACTCGATGACCTTTGAATATTATCTCATCTTGTAAGCTGTACCTACTTGGAATCAGTCACAGTTCCGCTTATCAGATCTTTTTTTTTAAATTTTAATAGTTCAGCATCTTTTTCAGTTTCAATTGGAATAGTAGCACTTGTGATCAAATTTGAAGTGGAAATTTGGTACCATATTCGAATGTGTTCTTGAAAAGAAATCCACGTTCGTATGATCTTCTTCTTTCCTGTATTGAATTTTGTAATTAAATCCGCTTAGAAAAATTGCATATCGTAGTAATCATGTTGAAGTCAATGGGTAATTTACTATCTTGATGAAAAATTCGTGTTAAAGGTCGATTATCAGTGATGAGAGTAAATGAACGTCCATACAAATACATCAACGGCAAAAATTATAGCCAGTGCTTCTCGATTCTGTTCTGTCTTCGTTAGAGATCTTGATACAAGAGCAATAGGTCTTTCTATCCCGTCGATGATATGTGATAAAACTCCAATCACTCCAGTGGGGCTTGCATCACAAGCAACTGTTACCGATAAAGAGGGGTCGTAAGGAATCCAAATCTTATTGCTTGCAATTTCTGTTTTAAGCTTGATGAAAACTTCTTTGCATTTGTTAGACTAATGAAGCTTTCTATTCTTCATGAGCAATATTCTTAGTGGATACGTTATTGTTGAAGGATTTTCAATAAAACGTGGAGAATATGTTACCATTCCAAGAAAACGTCTAAGTTCTTCAACATTCTTCGGTTGATAGCTTCCACTTTATTAGAACACTTCGAAATCTTGTTATGACTGATAATGTAACCAAGATATGAAACCTGATTTTTAAATAATTCGTATTTTTCCTTATTTAAATAAAGATTGAATTGTTTTAGACGTTCCAGACATTTGATTAGTCGTGCATGACATTCTTCAATTGATGAACCATGCACTATAATGTCGTCAAAATATGACATCGTACCCTTTAGACCAGATAAAATTTGATCTAAAATTCTATTAAATTCACTAGGTGCGGTTTTTATTCCAAACGATAATAATCGATTCATTTGATATGAAACCACGATGTATAGATATTGTCTGAATTAAGCTACTTTCGTCATCCACGCAGAGAAAGAGTATCGAGGAATAAGATGTATTCATTTATTTAAAATGCATTTTTTTAAATTTTAATTTTCACCTCAGTATTTCTTGTTTTTATTTTTGAAAAAAAAAAATTGGACCAAAATTCGTATGCTTGTTAATAGTAGTGATCGAAAACGGAGGTGTACTCGTACATGTCATATCATATCAAGCCAACAAATACAACTGCACACGTCCAGACGACAATTAATAAACCGTCGTGTTCCAGATGAAAATAGAGCACCATGCACATAACGGGCATGACCTAAATTGGGTTTGTCAATTATCGAGCGGAACGCCATCGTGCGACGACCGCAAGTTAGTGTTTCGTGCCGGACTTTTTCCGGGCGTAATTGATTACCATTCGATTCTAATAGAACCGCTTCAGCATCTGCATACATTTTGGGGCCCCGCATGTCGCGGTGTTTGCGAATTTCCTTTTGTTATGCGGACGCGGTTTTCCCACATTTTAAATTTACGTCCTTGTTTTTCGACTTCCTTCGATCGATTTGTTTTTTAATAATGCAGAGCGAAACGTGGAAGTATTTCCTCGAAGTTACGATGCCCAGATAAACAATTATTTATTTTTCCCAGGTGAAGATCATTTCTTTCTTTATAATCTAAATCTTTTTTATAATTTAAAACTAAACTAAACTACAAACAACTTGGAAAAATAATTTTTATTTCATTCTTATATTTTTTTATTAATTTTAAAAATAATTGCCGTGTTTTGATGGTATCTCAGTAGTGATTATTTAAAAACATGAAATTTGTTTTAATGTAACAGTCTGAAGTCGATAATATTTGATTTATTGATTAGGTCATTTAAAAGTCATCACTCGTAGCTTTTTTATGTAAATAAAGTTCAAGTATCGTTAATAATTTTGAAATTTGAAAGCAAAATAAATATAAATAAACAAACTCCATTAGTTCTGATAAAATTTCAACAGCACTCTCTAATGAATTAATTAATTCAATTGCCTAATCATGTTAAGTATTATTTAGTTTAAAAAGTGACTTTTTTAAGTAATGATATTGTTTCAAATTTATCACGTTGTTATATTATGTATGCCAATAAATGTTAAACCATTTTTATTACGATAAAGTTGTTATAAATGATAAAGACAGAAGATATAATTTTGACAAAAAAATCAAATGTAACGTACCACCTAAAAGTACTAATAAATAAAACTAGTGAAATAAGTTTAAGGAATAAAAAAAATGCACGAATAATAATTTACAAGAAAATAGAAAAAAGATACAACAGCTTTTTTGTTTTTGCTTCTTGAAATATTTCCTTAGTTCAACTTACGTTCAACTTTTTATGAATACACTGAGATATCAGAATTGATTGCCCTGATCCTTCACTACTTTCCATGAGCTTGATCTCTATACCATATACAGTATAAATAATTTTCATAGTGGCGACACTTAAACGTCATACTGTTTGATACCTACATGCAAATCATTGCAAATCAGTAGGTATCAAACAATATGGCAAATGTGACAGTTATATTGGAGTGTCGCTACTGTGTAGATTCTTATACTGTGTCAATACTTACACACAATTATTTTAAATTTGATAAATGATAATTGATTTATTTCCTATTGGTTGCACAACGCTAGGAACTATGTCAAAACTTAAATAATCAATACATAAAAATAATAATTCAGGAAAAGAAATAAAAAGGAAGTCTAAAATAAAATTAGTTACAGATATTTACGTAAACTATAATAATAGTTTTTAATTATGTATTTTTTGAGTTCTGGTCTAAAATTGTGTACACTCAAAGCTTTTAGGTTTCCGGGTAGGTTGTTGTACATTTCTAAATCCATTTGTAAAGAACTGGTACCTTGAAGTCTTAGAGGCTCTATATGTAAATCGGATTTTGTTCTCAAGTTAAGACCATGCTTTTCAGATTTGGTTACGTACAGATCTAGCGGCGGAACTTCAAATTTTTGGCCTCCCCGCAATTTATTATTCGGGCCCCTATCACAAGAAAACCACACATTTTTACAGTGGTGACCATTAAAATTGTTGCACTTCCTTCATGCTAACCTCACCCTTATTGACCTGCAATGGAAGCAATGGTTATCGTTGCAATTGCAATTGGTTTAGGTCTCGCCATTCATATTGGCGCTATGGGTACACTTGTTCTTCGAGTCGTAACGATTTATTCAGTCACCGGTGTACATGTAATCAATTTTCGACAAGTGCGCTGAAGGTCGTAGCGGTCGCGCAGAAAGAGACACAATCAAAGCGACACGATGTTGAAAGGATTGAAACGATACGATACTGCTCTTCATTATTTTCTTGGTGCATTTAATTTTTATTATGTGTTGTTAATTTAAAAAATGGTAATACACACAAAGAGGATTTGGGCCCCCTAAAACACTACCCCCCCCCGCGTCGCGGTGTCCGGCGCATTGTAGTTCCGCCACTGTATAGATCACTTTAATTTTACTTTGTAAAACTTGCCTGTATATATAAACCTGGTGCTTTATAAATAACGGTTTGCAGTGAGTATCTGGGGGAACACCTTCTAGAGCTCGTAATGCTCTGCACTGTCAATACTTTTTTCATGTGTTTAGAATGCCCCCAAATTTCAATACCATAAGCCATTTTTGAGAAAAACAGTGCATAGTATACTGTACGGGCCGTTGTTTTGTCTGTCATAGATTTTATTCTTTTTATAGCAAATATTGCTTTTGAAAGCTCTACGCATAAGTTGTCAATGTGTTGTTGCCATGTTAGATGGGTATCTATTTAAATATACATCTAGGAATTTAACAGAGGTTTTTTTCAGCTAGCTTCTCAGACGTAAATATGGCTTTTAGCTATGTTTACTGACAGTTTATTCGAAGCAAACCATTCTACAGCTTGAAATATCACTACTGTCTGTAACAGGTTCACATTTTTCATATCTTATCGCCAATGTAGAGACATCTGCGTATAGAGTGGTATGGCAATTTAAACAATTTGGTAGATCGTTTATAAAAATTGTAAATAGCAAAGGTCCCAGGATTGAACCCTGCGGGACTCCTTCATCTATTGTTATTGTTTAACTTTCCTTGTTGATATCTTGTACAAATTGTCTTCTGTTATCCAGATAGGATGCCATTAAATTTATTTATGGGCTACGCCTCTTATGCCATAGTATTCCAACTTTTCTAGTAGCAATGGATGTGATACACAATCAAAGATCGTAAAATGTTACCTTCCATATTTGACATTATAAAATTTACCAGAGATCTAATTGCATCGGTAGTATTGTGGTTCTGCCGAAATCCAAACTGTCTTTCGGTAAAATAGTTGTTTTCCAGGAAATTATATATTGACTTTTTGAAAAATTTTGGAGAATGTCGGAAGTATCGCGATAGGCCTGTAGTTGCTACAATCCGCAATATCATGTTTTTTAAATATCGGTATAATGTTTGCGATCTTAAAGCACTGTGGGTACTCACCGGTAGTAAGCACTGAATTAACTATTTTTGCCAATGGTTCCGCAACGAAAGATGATACTTTTTTCGCTATTTTCGTGTTTGTATCAAAACAATCACTGGTACTCTTGGTTCTCAGATTATTTATGATATTTTCTACTTCTATTGTTGTTGTAGGGTCCATGTATATACTTTTCCCATTAACTCGTACCTTTTGCAAGTAGACACTTGATTTGAGCTTCGGATTAGGTATTTGATTTTTCAGTTCATTTACGACATTTTTATAATAAGTGTTAAATTCATGGGATTTTGGTTTATTTATTTGTAATGTTTTGTTGATCACCTGCCAAGTTGCCTTACATTTGTTGTCAGAGTTGTAAATGGTCTGCACGTTACGTCATTTAGTGTCTTCTTCTGCCGCATTGTTGAATTGTTTTTTAAATCGCAAAAAAAATCTCCTGTTGTCTTGTAGGTATTATACATTAGGTCTTTATTTATTTAAATTGAAGCTAATAACATAAGGAACTTACCATGTACACATATAAATGTCGCAAGATGCCAATGTGTCAAATTTAATTTTGTTGTGAGTTCAATCTTTTAATTCCGTTTATTTATTTTTTTAACTTCTTCGTTGTTCCTTAAACTACATCAGCTTTTTTTGCATTAAGTTTGGATGCCACTACTTTTGTTTTAACATTTACCTGGCGGATGTAAGTATTGATATCAAGTTTGCGGAAAGTACCGTAAGGATCTGGACAATCAATTCTGATTTCTCTGTACTTTAAAATATTTAAATTAAAAATTTGCGATTATTTTCTTCATAATTATTAAATAAATAATTGGAATGCAATTAGAATAGCTGCGGTTGGGGATTCGGAGCTAATTTCCCTTTGAAGTTTTATGTGAACGTTCTAAATGTGTAGGTATGGTTGCCTACCCATCTGTGAGGGCCTGTTGCTCTTCAACAGATAGCAGATTCGATGAAACAGAAACCTGTCCACACATTTAGTCAGGTAACCAATCCTACGCAGTTGGAACGCCTAATATATGTAGAACTAACATGCGTTCAAAAGAATTCGTTATCGAGAAGGCTTTGAACTTGCTTTTATTTTAGGACGGCACGTCGTAGCTTAGTAGTTTGAATAACTACGGCTGTCAACAGCGTTATCTGCACAGATTTATCAAGTAGCCAGATTCCCAGTAGAGAAAGAGGAATTGATATTAACTTAAGAGTGAGATGGTAAATACACCCGCTTCAAAGGCATTGCTTATTCTAAGTCACGTGACATAGGCTTCGAGTGACATCCTTGTCGGATACATGAGCCAAAATTACTCACAGATATTCGCTGTTTCACTCACATGCTGATATCAATCGAGAATACAGGAAACATAAGGCACTGTCTATCTACGACCTCCCAGATCTTTGAATAATGATCTACTTTAAATGAAGTTCAACTTGAGCGCGTTGCCACTAATACAGAAGGTGAAGGGAGAACTAGAAAACTAGAAATGTAAGACGACATTTAGTATAACCTCCAAAAATGCAAGGCTGGAACACAATATGTAAATATAATCAAAACGTCATTAAATTTCTATGTGACGGGTCATTTTTTTTGGCCGCAATTTTACATTTACCGAACTAACGCCAACTCAAAACGTGGGAGTTTTTGAATGCACGATATTAAGCAAACCACTCAAAGATTTAACGGTCCGTACTTTAGTTGATTCAATTATGTCACTTTATGGTGACATGGCTGTCATAAAATAATTAGCCATGTTCGCCAAAAGCATAAAAATCGGGTTCTTCTTTATCAACGATAAAGCGCAAATAGAGAAATATTTTACATTTTTGCAAAAGCGCGAACACTTTAGCAGTTTGCAGAAGCAGAAAAAAGATAACGAAGAAAAAATTCCTGTCCCATTTTTCGTACCAAAAAAAAAAATAATAATAATAATCGAAAGTCCTTTTCTACCATAGATCGTCTTTTGCTTCTGTATTAATAATAATACAAAGTGATATATCTGTTTGAGTTGGCAACACAATTAAGAGCGTCTTTTTTGTTTGGCTATTTGCAACACTGCAACCGGATGTATGTTTTGTTGGTTATTTGACATAACCTGGCGTCAAGATTGTAGGTTATGTGAATGAAAATTAGCGTCTTAATTTGAATTTGAAGTTACTCCAGTTTGTACCATTTAAAAATAAAATTCAGCACTGCCAACTCAAACAGTGAATCTTGACGACTTTGAAGTTTATTGGTCCAGCATTAATTAATTTATTTATTAATTTCTTTGTGCCCTTCGAAGAAGTAAACGCGATATAAACGCCAGTAAATTTGTTTAGCAGTTGACTGTATTTTGTTTTTTTTTATGAAGAAAAAGTCAAAATTCGAAGGTCTTTTGTTATCGCTTTTAATTTATTTTTAACGCAACGGTTTTCTTACGCTCAAAAAAAAATCGTCGATCAATTATTTTTCCTTGTTTCTTGTATTTGCTAAACAATCGATCGTCTTTTGTTTGTGTTTTTGACAAAAACCATCGACTGGAGTTTTTTTTTTGTAATTGTAAAGGGGCGTTTACATTACATACATGTTTTCAACAAATTGAAAAACAAATCTATACAAAAATGTGGATTTGTCGCATACAAATCAGGATGAATGTTTAGCACAAATCTTCGACAAGTACTAGAAAAGGACCTCGTTTACACTGTGTGACTTGTTCACTACATATTTAGTATTTAATAATAAAAAATTTCGCACATGAATGATGACCATCAATTTTTGTTTTTGTCCGCGGCCGCATATTATTACTTTAGGAAACTACGTGAAAAGCAATTAATGCAACTGTGCTCTTTTTGGAGTTGCCATTCTCACAAAACATCAGTTCGCTTGACAATTGAAAACAACCAACTATTGTGCACATGCGCAAGTACCTTTGTATGATCTGTGATCGCTCTGTTTTCCATTAATTTGGAATACAAATCCATACTATAAAACATGTCGGAAACATGTCCAATACAAGAAAAGTCTAGCACTTGTATGAGACAAATTTTAGATTTGTTCCAAACTTTTCAACTGACATGTAGGATACATGTATATTTCAAACATGTATGTAATGTAAACGCCCCTTAAGGGTCCTTTAATACTAAGGAAAGTGTTGCCAATCTTAATACACTACATCTCCCTCTAATCTAGGTTGCGCGTTGCGTAGACCGTGCGTCGTCGTTTGTTGCTATTCCAATTTCAGTTAAATGGATGTGTAGCGACCAAGTTGGCCACACTGTATTTAATATAGGTATTAGATGTTTCGTCATTTGTTTTTAGTGAAATTTGTAGTGAATGTTTGTCTGTTTCTAGTGACATTCAGTGATTATTTAAGCTACGGCTTCGGACTTCTCACGACAGTCTATTAGCAACACTGAGTTTGGTTGAGAGCTACCCAGTGTTGCCAACTTAAGGATTTTTTTCCTAAATTTAGGGTTAAATTTTTATGAAAGGGTTTTCTTTGGGGGAGAAATATCTATTAGGGTTATTTTTAGGACGGAAAGGAAATTCGAAATTAAAAAAGTAATAAAACTTTTTCTGTAACATTTCTCTTTAATCATTTTGAAATGATGCGCAACTCGTTGCCTTACCGGCTTTATTGTTGTTTATTTATTTATTGTATTTTCATTTTGCAGATTTTTTGTGCGCATGTTTTAACAACAATAAACGTTTTCTTGTTTCTCTTTTTATCATTACAATTAACCGCGAGTTTTAAGTTTCATTTCTAATGTAATTTTAAATTAATAAAAAATAATTAATTTAGGGGGTTTTGAACTAACGTTTAGGGGGAAAACTCATTGAAGAGTTGGCAACACTGGAGCTACCGAAGTAGTTATATAGTCTAACTTGAAGGCTTCCGCGGACGTCGTCCATGTTTGAATTGGCTTCCGGTTGGAACCGCGTCATGTTGACTTCTTCTACTGCCGACATTTCGTTCTTCATTGCAGAAGAACTTCCTCAGGGCTGCTGCTGGTGGTGTTGCTGCTGCTTCTCGTTAGTCGTTGAGACAGTCTCAACGAGAAGCAGCAGCAACACCACCAGCAGCAGCAGCCCTGAGGAAGTTCTTCTGCAATGGAGAACGAAACGTCGGCAGTAGAAGAAGTCAACGTGACGCGATTCCAACCGGAAGCCAATTCAAACATAGTTATATAGTCATTGAAGACAATGATAATTATTGGGTGCGTATAAACGATTTAATTTGTTTAATGTTTAGTTATGTCCATTTTTAGGAAATTCATATTCCGTTTCAATCTCGTTAAAATTTATACATTTCGTAAAACTCAATCAGTAACAACGTCAGTGTTTCCTTTGCTATTAACGTAGTAAGAGAAATTGGAATTAAAATTAAAAAAAGATAATAAAGTGAAGTAATTGTTTACTTCAGTAAATTAGATCGAATTGTCTTTACGTGCAGGTAATTATTTAAAATATTAACTTTCTTGTTAAAAAAGTTATTGGTTCACCAAGGTAGCATTGTTAAAATATTGACCGACTACCCCCAATAATGAAACGTCGACATCTCTATTGCCTACGTGTAAATATTAGGTAGGGTCAATGGCATTACGTATACCACAGTATAAGTAATTAACCAGTAGCGTCACTTAAACGTCAGTGTCAAAAAAGTTCCCATACTATTTGATACCCTTATGCAAATGTAATGTAATTTGCAAATCGGTAGGTATCAAACAAAATGGCAACTGTGACAGTTAGTGACAGCGAGTGACGCTACTGTGTAGATTTTTATACTGTGACGTATACTGGCATTGCCGCCTAGTTTCCAGAAAACGGTTACAATTAAAATTAAGACACTAAACTTATAACACTTTTTGATCGATTTGATCCAAGCCACCGCCAGGTGAAATTATTGCACTCGAATCTCTGACACCCTGTATATGAAAAGATTCTCAAGTTTCCAAATAGTTTTGTATGGTCTTGAATTTCGCAAATTCCAATTATTTAATTTGAGAACTTTTCGTACATAATTAGGAATTTTTAATTCAAATTAATTAGTGATGGATCTTTTTCCATACTATTTTTTATTTTAATCTCAGTCCACTATTTTATGGACACGATTTACAATACAATACAAGCCACAACAATGGCGGGCCATAGACGCAGGGTACCACGGTTGACACCAAACTAGAGTTGTCGATTAATCTTTCGGAAAGAGCGAACTGGCGGTGAAAATATGATGTACATTTTTATATTTAAATTTCGATGTATAAACTGAGCTTCTTGTAAAACACTTATTTGTCGATCGTTTTTCAAGACCCTGTACAGAAGAGATTAAAATGTTTATGGAAGCTCTAGCTCGTATGCTTTCTGCAAAAGAAATGTAATAATCCAAGAAAACAAGAACCAAAACGAAACAATAAAAACATAAAATAGATGTACTCTGTGAAAACTATCTACAACTTAATAAACTATTTATATCAAAGTAAAAGAAAATAGCGAATTTTTATTTTGGGGGTTTTTACTATTAAAGGAATCATGCGAAGCGAAAAACAAAAGAAGAAAAATTGAGAGTGAATGTTTTGTATAGAGAGAAGTGTGCTTTGTGTGGTAAGTATGAAATTGGTGCCTTTACCAATATTTCTTGGTCACGCTTTAAAAAAGTAAACATATGTAACTAAATCTTATGCCACACTTAAGGGATGCTCCGTGGATTATTACTCAGCTACTTACTAGGGATGCCAGAGACTAGCTTGAGAGGTCTAAGCACTCGTATAGCGCGCAACGTGCGCAGGTCTAGAGCTGTAACATCCTGAGGGAACATCGTTAGAAACCTGCAAAACACTAGCCTCTAGCTCTACTCCAATCACTAGGTGCTAAATCTATAAACTAACAGTATTATAAAACAGATTAATTAAAAAACGACAAATCAGCAAATCAAAAACGAAACAAAAAAAAGAAAAACAAAATGTTCCTCCGGAATCGTTCCGGGCCACGTTCCGGGGGGGCCGAATCGTGCGACGAGTTTGCGTTTTGTACAAACAAACAATGCTCGAAAACATATTTGTCTCTCGACAAGTCTGTGTGGGCACGTGTCAATAGTTCAATTCAATAGCTCGCGCTTATTGATTCCTTTTTTTTTTGAATCGGTTATTTCAAAGTTACCTCCTTTACATTGTTTGCTTAATTAATAGAAACATAATATAAAAAGAAAACACATATATTGCAGGTGCACAGTGTGTTGAGTGATTTTAATTTTAATTTCTTTTTTACCCTTTCCTTTCGTTTTCTCTTTCTTGTTAAATACCTTATCAAAGTATGTAATACAATTTATATTATTATATTGAATGTCGGGGTATTACAAACAGAGCAAGCAACTTAATAAAATGATGAAATTAAAAGAGAAAACAAACAAACATACATTCGTCGAATTTAGAAGAGAGAATAGTTGATGACTTACAAAAATAAACGGCTTGTTGTAACAAAAGTACGAAGAAGTCTTTCACTTAAAGTTGTTCAGTTGCAGAATGATGTAATAATAATTCCATGTATATACAGGGTGTGCTGGTAAAAGTAGGGTACCATTATATTTAAGTTAAGGCCACAATACAGGGTGTAATCGATTAAGTTGCACTTGAGTTAATATTGTAGGTTCTTCATCACTTTCTAAGATAATGAATTCTGCAAATATCAAAACTGACCTACCACAAGAGCGCATCGTCTTTTGTTTAAAGACCTCTGCTCGTTCGTTGATATACACATTGTAAAACAATAAAGCTCCAGCAAGCAAAATCCACGGTCACTCGGTCAATGCAGTCATTATAGTAGAAGTTTATGAATATTAATTCGCATTGATTTTACCGAATTAATTAACTGTAAGCAAATTTGTACGTATTGTTAATACAGTTTATAACTGCTGCTTATAAAATTGTACCGATTTACGTCAATAAAACAAACATTCGACCATCTGTTTCGTTGTGTATTAATAGTGGTTACAATAAGTAAAACTTATTCGATCACACACTATATGTAATAAACACAATATTTTTGGAAAATCATACTCCTATTTAATTGCAGTCTTTTAACATTGGTTTTTGATAAGAACTTTGATATTTTTGCTTTAATTTAACTCGAGGAATACGTTTTTAAAAGTTCGAATTTACTTACAAATTACAATCTCACGTTTTACACGAAAAAGTAACGCATCTTCATCCCTTCAGATTTTCTGAAACGTCCTGTGTACGTAAGGAAGTTACAATATAAAAGATACTTATAAATAAAACTTGAGTAATCCAGCAAATTATTAATTAATAAATTAATGTTACTTTCACTTAAATTCCTGTATTTAACAAAGTCCTAGCTTTTCACATCAAAGAAAACAATCGGTATTTTTTGAAACATTGCCGAAACATTAACAACGTCCTGCATCTTGAAAAAACTTGAGAAATACTTTAATTAATCGATTTCAATAAATAAACTGCATGGTTCTTCCAACGTTAATTAATTAATTTCAACATTAGAAACGTAACTGGAAAAAATCCGTTTTTAAATTGCTTTATATAGGGGTTGAAAGTTTTGATAGCTTTAAGATGCACGAAGTCAAAGACGAAAAATTCACTTCCTAGAATAACCGAAGACAACTTACAAGTTACATATGTTTATATACATTCTAGATAAGTAAATACACTAACAGTTTAAGATAAAGATAAAGGCACCAGTTGTAAGTCGCTATAGTCTCACTTCAATTTCGTGTGCACACGATTCTTCAAAGGGGTACAAAAAACAATTTTGGTGCCGCCCGTTGAATTCAACGTAATTCCATGGTGACTAACTCGAAATTTACGAATCTAGTATTTCAGACTCACCTAATGTGTTTACTAATAAACAAAACAAAAAAAGAACTATAAAAATGAAAAGAAAAGAAGTTATTAAATAAATCAAATGAATGAAGATGTCATAGTATTACTTAAATTAGTAGAAAAAAAGCGCAAATTAAAAGTATGAGATCAAATCAAGTAAATAGTAGGTGCATGGAAGAAGCGAGTTTTCGTTGAGTATTATTCTAAAAACGAAACTAATTTGTATTGTGTTTTAATGGTTTTCAAAAAATTCCTTTGGAATATATGGGGTGTCCACCAAGCGTCGTGTTCTTCTCCATCTATGGCAGTACAGAAAAAAAGTTGCAATTTACGGGATGTTCAAAAGAACACAACTTTCCTATTTGCGATAAAACACGTTTAAACAAACTATTTTTTGCATGTTCAGCGCTTATAACCTATTGTTGAATCTGTCATTTGAACAACAATAGTATCGTAATTATCTCTTGAACAATTTGTATTGAAGAATTTAATTGTTTAGGCGTTAGAGAAGAAGGAGATACTCAATGGACACCTGATGTATTAACATACTCTATATGTACAGTTATAGTCAAAACTTAAACAAGTTAATAATTTTGAAGTTTTAAATTTTTTAAGAAGATCCAAAAGATTCATGGAAAGCAAAGTGTGGATTTGGGTAATCGTACGAACGCGAAAATCAAATGTTGGGAAACTGAAGAAGTTTTGAAATCAAGTGTTCTACTTGAAGCTCGACATTCAATGGCACATGGTATTTCGGATAATAAAACAAACATGAATATCAAATTTCAAAAGAAATTGGAGAAATCAAGGCAAGCCTGGGAGAAGCAAACCATAAGCACTTCCTATCTCCAATTGTACATGTGCTTTTGGATAATCAAACAAACATAAATATAAAAAAAATCTAATTAAATTTGAAAAAATTGGAGAAGCTTTGAAATTAAGAGAGAGAGAGCAGGAAAATGGTAGAAAAACCTGTGAAGTGCTTTCCAAGAAGTTGAGATGATATATGAGCTTTTGGTTTAATCAAATATGAACTGTAGGAAACAGGTAAAATTTGGAAACTGTTTTGTAATAATTTCCGATATGTAATGGTTTGGATAATCAATGAATTAAAATCAAGAGGAATTACCGAAAGATAGAAGAAATATCCTTCACACGGAGTTTTTGGTTAAAGATTTGAAACAATAAATGCGTGTGTGGATTAATTAAATGTAAATTAGGTGCTTCTAATATTCTTATTTGTCGTACATACCACTAACGTAAAATGTATTCAAATGAAGATTATGTTGTTATTCGAAAGGTTACCGTTTTTTTAAACAAAAAAAGAAAAATAAACATTTATAAATCGTTTATAAAACTAAACGTTTTGTGTTCGATGACGGTAACAAAGATAATGACGACGTCTTTTATTTTTTAAATGTAATCAAAAAATTTATTATATTTTTTTTATTGACTTTATCGTAGCCTGCGGTGTAGGCTATGGGCGTTTGAGTTCAATTTCCCATAAGAAATAACACAGGTCTAAAACGGTGGCAAGACGTTATCACGAGACATGCCGTCAGCTGGTGCCCAAAGCAGACAATAGAGGGGAGCATACGCAGCAACCCTAGACGCAAACCATCCATAACCATATATTTAATTTAAGTTGGAAAAGCTTCTTACATCCCTTGACTGTGCAACTGTGCGAAACAGGCATGGCTTAGCTGCGTTTTACATCCTTCATCTTTTTTACTATAGCCATTTCCGATTTGTTTCCGTCTTTTTCCAAGTTTTAACGAAACAATCGGTATGTATCGGAGCATAAAGGGCTTCGCGGTATTATATTTGTGGTTGTTACAGTTAGAATATTCGCGCATTTACGTTTTTATTAACTGCTTAATTCGTTATTGTAACGATTAGACTTCGACGGATTTCAGGCGAAAAATTAGGTACTTTTAAATTAATTAATATCCAATAATCAAAAACTAGTCTAGAAATGGAAACTGAAACGGTCTCACAGATCCAGCGCACTGACGAAACTTTAACATTAATTTGTTTTTATTGGTAACTGCACGATGAAACTGTAGGTGTCATCAAATTGATTTCCTTTGTAAATAGAGTTGATGCGAACTCTTTTCCTGTTGTTTACGATCCTTTCAAATGTATTGCACATATTTTAGGATCAGGAATTTCAGATGACATTGCATTAGCTCGACTTTTACCTTATTGAATACGTACAAGAATTAAGTACCGAATTACACAGCGCGACATCTAGCGTTTTGTTTACATAAGATATGAATTAGTAGCTACAATCATGCAAGAGATGATTTTTTTGTTGAATGCTGGATCATTGCTTAAATCCTGGATAATTCAGCAGCAAAATGTTGAACGTCCGGTCATCTTAGAATAGAATGTGTTGCTGCTATTTTCGTTACAACGCCATCTATAAATCACCAATGCAAATTTTGTGAACTTATTGGGCTTAAAATGAGAATTTTTTTAAATAAATCAGAAGTCGATGAAAGATAAAGTCATTTGATCAAATTAATTAAAAAAATAAATTCACGTTTCAGTTCTGAGTAGAAAAGGAGCTTTGCTGAAGCGCGACACATTTAAAGTAAATGACATTTTAAATGATAAAGTTTAGTACTTTTTACAGTAAAGTACTTTATAGCGTTCTACGTCAATAATAAAGCTTCATAAAAATCAATAACAAGAAAAATTTCATTTGTTGTACACTTTTTGAAAGACAGTGTATGTACCACGCGATCATTTAAATTTATAATTAGAGTAGGCTTTGAATTAGATTGGCAACACTAACTGTTAGCAGCTTAATTTGAGTTTGAATTGTCAAAGCGACGCTTCAAAATGTTTAATTAATTGCCGGGGGCGAATACTTTGAAGATTTGCTATGGTTGTCACTAAAACTGTTTCACTTCCTTTAAATTAAAATGATTGAACCCGATGAGAATCTTATACGCGTCAAAATATTTCCATAACCTCTAATTTACACAGCGAGTCGATTGGCAAGGTGCACAAAATATAAAAAAAATCCCGCCTACTTTAATTATAAATTTAAACGATCGCGTGGTATATACAGAGAGGCTGAAAAGTTTGGGAAATTATGATGTAAACAGGCGCCTCTCAAATTTTATGCCATTTGACAATTTACAATACGTTTGTACCTATATTGAATTTACTGTTATATTATTAACGCTATTTTTTTAACTGTTTACGTGTACTTAAGAAATACTGGTGTTCTAGAGGAACATAGTTTTGGGAAACGCTGGTTTAGAAGGGCCTATTGGTGAGCAAGAACGCCGATATAAAGGCAGCTGTTA
Organism: Dorcus hopei; assembly: GCA_033060865.1. Lineage (NCBI taxonomy): Eukaryota > Metazoa > Arthropoda > Insecta > Coleoptera > Lucanidae > Dorcus > Dorcus hopei. The sequence goes on from CM065423.1 coordinate 36,154,637, forward strand.
GGGTGTCCCTTGTCCTTCAGATAAAGAAAAGGAAATTAGAGCAAACGCAAAAATTTTAAAGTTTTTTTTTTATTTTTATCCGAAAAAGTATTCGCTAAAAATTGAAATATGATAGCAGATAGTTACTAGTTATCTACGTCTTGAAAAATTTTAACTACTTTAAAAACTACGCTGCTTTCTACTTCTTCATTTTAAAGTTTAAATTGCTAATAATAAAAAAAAATTATAAATTATAAACAGAAGTTTTATCACTGTTCAAATTTCTTCCCTTTTTTTCTTCAGTAGTAATAAAAAAAAATTACTTGATTCTAAACCTAGCCCGTGCAACCTGCGGCCCCGCGACAAGAAACTGAATATGTACTTCTTAAAAATACATTACATTTACTTTTGTATAATTTTTAAATGGTAGATGTTTTATTTATTTTTACCCATCTCTTTTTCCCAAAAGTATTAAAGCACTAAAATTATGCTAGAGTCTTAAGAATCGGAAGTCTAGCGAAAATGACCACTCAGAAAAATTTTATCAAAAACGAACACAAGGGCGCCTGCACAGTTTTATTCTTTCTCGAACGAATACATTTGGAAGGCAGTGTACAAGTGTTTCAGAATAATATTTTTAAGCAACGCTTATATCTTTGTTAATTTTTTCTATAATAAAATTACAAATCTCAAGATTAACGCCTTTACAATTAGTTATTTAAAATATCTTTCGACTCATCACACCCAGGGAACACCCATCCTCTGGTTTTGACTGCGGCCCATTGAGATTTCAGAAAATTGCATCTTTTCGCTTAAAAGGTTGCACGGGTATGCTCTAAACGATTCCTAATGCTTAAAAAAACAAATGCTAAAAGATTTTTACAATGACACTGAAAACGCCAGAATGCCAAGTCATTTTAGTCTAAGGCCAGGACCTGGACAGTTAAATGGAAAGTAAAAATCCGAATTGTGGTGGCGCCATCTTACGGCCACCCTATATAAGTTACAGTTACTTTCTGACGACGAATGGCCGTCAGATGGCAGCATTAAAATGTAATAACACGGCCGCCTAGATTAATGAAGCACCAGTGCTTTTGGAAAAGTCTGTTCTACGAAAACTCTCGCTAGTGTGACTCCCTCTGCATAATTTTGAATTGAACTTTCGCCGTTGCCATAGTTACTGCGTTTAATGTTACCGTAAGAAATCGAGCATTTCATAATCATCAAGCTCATTACATAAATTAAACTCGATACAATGTCGCCTATGCGAGCGCGGGAAATATGTTAACCTAAAAATTATGTAGACAAACGCCTTGCTTTGTCAAGAGCTCCGTCAGTATGAGTCAGGGCCTCCGACGACTAATCAAGATAGACTGGACAAGCGAGCTTTAAAATGTATAGCTAATATGTTCACAGGGCTGAAAGGGGATCTGTTTACATACAGCGTTTTCGATTGACCATACTAATGCGCTCTCAGAGTATCTTCATCTTGTGTTATTACATGAGGTTAAAAGAAGATGCAAATACACTGAGTGCAACCAGTGCTGGTGAATCATATCATGATAATGTCGTGTAACGCAACAGAACTCATACGCGCAGAATGCTAAGCATCTGTATTTAATGAATTAATTCAATATAGTTAACTAATTAATTAATTTAATAATTCTATTTCATAATGAATAATCTATTATTATTTCAATTAACAAATATACTTTTTGCAATATTCGATTTTTACCTCCATTTAATGAACGCCGCCTATTTGCACTAGGGATGAGTAAACAGTACCCCACCTTTCCCTCCCGCTGCAAGATCTGTTGATGTTGCTTTCAAACAAACCGTCCTACTTTGCAGTGGCATTACCAGTCTATCTTGATTAGTCGTCGAAGGTCGGGGCTGACCTTTGAAATGAGGCTGCGTTCGCAGAAATTTTCAGCTGCGTATTGCATTCGCCGAGTTGATTCATCAAAAAACCGCATCACGTAAACATAACTAAAAGCGAACGATCTGGTTTAAAATAATATAAAATGCCGCAGCGTAGCAGACAGTCTTGTCGAGTGTAACTCCTCAAGCCCGAGGGCGTAATCGACATTTACAGAATGTCCTAGTGTGTGGTTGATCTCCAAAAAAGAATCCGTCCGTCTGTCTGTATCTTGTACGATGGTTTAGGGTGAGAATTTATTAATTGCAATCATTGCATTAATTATTTTGGCTATGTTTTAGAAACTAACATCTGCTTATTTAATTATGAAATGCTGTTTTTCTCGTTTTAAAATCATTTTGATTTTGTTTCGCATTGTGTTGTACAATGTCGTTCTGAGGTAATCTGTAATTACTTAAATTTTGCAGTTATCTAAAATATGTCCTTTAATGACTTGACTAAATTATTATATGCAATCAATTTTGTACCTTGTTTAAATTGCCTCAATTGTTATTTGATAATACATGACTTTGAGTTATTGTCTACTGTTTAGAATTTCGTTTCATGCCAAATTCCTTAATTTGATTTGTAATTTTTTTACTTATCCTGAATATACATATATACTTATTTATATACATTTTGTCTTTATGTTTGATTAAATTTTATTTTGAAGAAAGAAACATAGTGTTTCGATGAGACCTTGTAAAAATTGATCACTTTTCTTAACCACCCGTCCCTCACATTTGACATTACATTTTCATTCGAATTTTGTACATTTTATGACCATTTTAATAATAAATCATAAATATATTGCATTCTTATCAGCCCGCGACCCCAAAATGCTGCACTTTAACAAATAATGCGCTAGTTTGCTTACAATCACTTTTCTGAAGTTAACAAAAGGTCCTCTCTCAAAAGCTCCCTCTTCCGCACAGAAAAATGGTTCTGAACTATTTAAGTATGGGACTAACCAGATAACGAACTTTGTTTCTTTAATAATCTATAGATGGCGTTAGCGAAACTAGGTAGGCGCCAAAAATGAAATTTGAAGTTTTAAGTTTCAAATAGTGAGATGTTTTTCCGATAAGGAATTGGTCAGGAATAAACTGGTTCTAGTTAATGTGTTGTAGATAATGTAAGTACCGTCTGTTGAATATCATTCGGGAACTTAAGATTGCTGAAATTTGTTTCATAACGTGACCCAAATATAAGCGTCTCTTTTTAAATCGAAGGAATGTGAGGAACATCACTTACTAGTAGTTCGTACGTAGAAGTGTTTTAAAGGAAACAAGAAACATTTTTAAGTTGTGAAATTCCGTTTGATAAATTAAACTTAACGGTTATACTTCGTATAAAGAATTTATTATGTCAACTTGACATTTATTTCCTAAGATAATTATATTTATAATCGTTTTGTGTCTTATTTACTTTCCATGTAAAACAATTAAAAAAGAAATGTATTCATAGTTAGCAGCTATAGGGGCCTGCCTTGTATTTTCAAGCCGAGACTAAAACCAGGTTATTCCTGGAAGGTTGTCGTAAGATGGCGCGTCTGCGCTTGATTAAAGTGAAATACAATGACCGTCCGTTCTTGTTGTTTTAAAGAAAACAAGAAACATTTTTATGTTGTGAAGTTCCATTCGATAAATTAAACTTAACAGTTATACTATGTGTAATGAATTTATTATGTCAATTTGACATTTACTTCCTGAAAAAGGATGATTACATTTATATTCGTTTTGTGTCTTATTTACTGTCCATGTAAAACAATTAAAAAAGAAATGTATTCATAGTTAGCAGCTAGAGCAACCTGCCATGTATTTTCAAGCCGAGACTAAAACCAGGTTATTTCTGGAAGGTTGTCGTAAGATAGCGCGCCTGCGCTTGATTAAAGTGAAATACAATGACCGTCCGTTCTTGTTGTTTTAAAGAAAACAAGAAACATTTTTATGTTGTGAAGTTCCGTTTGATAAATTAAACTTAACAGTTATATCACAAAATCTTCTAAGCGGACACTAAATCGCGCAAATATACACTTTACGTTTCGCAGTCGTTCGACTGCTTCGTCAGAAGTGAAAATTATGTTGTCAAAATAAACAACGTTGTCAACGGAAACTGAAAAAGTAACTTGATTTTTTTTTTAATGTATATTATATTTATTTTTTAATCTAAAAATAATTTGAACATTACAAATGTTAAAAAATTGACAGATCTATGTTCTATTTAAGGAATCGAGAAAACTACAAAATGTATCGTTTAAATTTGCAAAATCAGTACGTTTATTAATAGAATTCGACGACATTTTTATTTTACACATTTCAATAAAACGTCTTTTGAAAATATTAGACTCGTAATATAAAATGTTAGTATTTTCAAAATCAAAATTATGGTCATTTTCTAATGAATGTTCTACAAGCATTGAATGATTTTGATTATTTTTGGATATGATATTTATGTTGGTCTAGACGTTTTTTAAATTTTGGCTTGTTTCTCCAATATAACAAGCCAAAATTTAAAAACGTCAGACCAACATAAATATCATATCAAAAAATAATCAAAATCATTCAATGCTTGTAGAACATTCATTGAAAATGACCATAATTTTGATTTTGAAAATACTAACATTTTATATTACGAGTCTAATATTTTCAAAAGACGTTTTATTGAAATGTGTAAAATAAAATGTCGTCGAATTCTATTAATAAACGTACTGATTTTGCAAATTTAAACGATACATTTTGTAGTTTTCTCGATTCCTTAAATAGAACATAGATCTGTCAATTTTTAACATTTGTAATGTTCAAATTATTTTTAGATTAAAAAATAAATATAATATACATTAAAAAAAAAATCAAGTTACTTTTTCAGTTTCCGTTGACAACGTTGTTTATTTTGACAACATAATTTTCACTTCTGACGAAGCAGTCGAACGACTGCGAAACGTAAAGTGTATATTTGCGCGATTTAGTGTCCGCTTAGAAGATTTTGTGATACAAATTTCATCGGACAAGAACCAACTGTAAATATTAACAGTTATACTTCGTATAAAGAATTTGTTGTGTCAACTTGACATTTATTTCCTAAGATAATTATATTTATAATCGTTTTGTGTCTTATTTACTTTCCATGTAAAATAATTAAAAAAGAAATGTATTCATAGTTAGCAGCTAGAGGAACCTGCCATGTATTTTCAAGCCGAGACTAAAACCAGGTTATTTCTGGAAGGTTGTCGTAAGATGGCGCGCCTGCGCTCGATTAAAGTGAAATACAATGACCGTCCGTTCTTGTTTTCCTTTTTTCTAGCTAAGGCTAACATTCTGTTTCGAGGGGACAATTTTTTTTTTCGGATAATATTTGAGACGTGTCAAGTGAGCTTTCATTTTGAGGTTAGAAATCTGATATTTCACATAAACTACGTTGAGTAAAAATTACATTTAATTACATAAAGATGTAATGTAATGTAGAAAACATCTTTTACACGTAGTTCTTTGATAAAAAAATAACAATAGGTAATAGTTCGTAAATTATGTATGTGCGTGTAAAAATAGCTATCAGTTACTAGCTAATAGATGGCAGCAGCATAGTTAGGGCTGTCAAAAACACAGTTCTTTTATTATTAATCCGGATCGTGTCTCTTTCCTCAACGTAATCTTGCGGCAGCCCTTGTACATCCTTACACTAATTATCTGCTGACTAATTCGCTAGACAGCGGCTATCGCATGCTTACAATTTACCTTAGATGACGTCATGCCACCGACTCTTGCATTTTGTGAAACCCCTACTTTACTTTTTATGGGATTTTGAGTTCAAGCGCCCACAGCTCTTCTATTCTAGCACTTTCCAATTCTATTCTAAAATATCCATGGGCGTAGCCAGAATTTTATTCGACGGGGGTTAACTGGATGATTCTTTTAATAATGACAGTGTCTACTGTTGTATTAAGCATTGTTTATCACAATCAGATATTTAATATCCATAACATATCTATAGATTTTTTTAATAGGGCTTTTTTTGTATTCCAATTTATTAACAAATTAGCTTTTATTGTACAACACGTTAGCTACGCCCATGTGATTATTTACATTTTATGTAAAAGATAAAAAGACGCTGGCTGCATCTCATTTCCCTTTTGAAATATCTAATCCTTAGAAGGCAAACTCTATACTGATAAATCATTACCTTTTTAAATGTGTATCAGTTTTGTTATGAAAATTCTAATTTGTTAAAGAGCTAAGTGAGTATTAAACCTTTAATGAATTCTGTATTTAATACTTTGAATCGCATAATTTTTCAAAACGTATCATCACAAGTCTTTTCTTTTTAAAAAGAAGCTTCAGCGGAAACTGAAAGGTTCAATATAATATGTATAATGCTATGCCGTTTTTTCATGAAACTAAGCTCTGTCGTAATAAGTAAGTGTAGTCTATTCTGCATTAGAGTGTAATTAATAAAAATAAGAAATAACTCTAAGGGAACTTATTCGAGACTATCAACACGTGCCATATATCTATGTCTACAAATAAAAGAAAATGCAATCGAGCACTGTCTACGTACAAAAACATCCATGCACATAATGTGGCGACCCACTTATATAATATAAACTGCTGAGAACGACACCCACTAAAAAAATGAAGTCTCTAATATAAGAGTCGAACAACTCCAAAAAACTCAGCTCAGCCTACGATTATAGGTCACAAAAGAAATATAATCACTCTAGATCTATTCATCTAAGACGTTCTATTATAGAGTCTATGATCTGCGCTACTGCGGACCGCAACTGCAAGAGCTAGACAGAGACAGAGTTTTATATATATATAATGTGGGAGTGCGGCGAGCTCCTTACTTGGGATCCTGGACACCAGCTTCAAAGGCCGCAAAACGCGGAACGACCGCAACATCCGTAGATCTACGTCAACGTTCGCTTCGGCAAAAATTGTCATAGACCTAATAAGATCACACATTGGCATACATTTTTCTTCAAAATTAAACAGAAACAAAAAAAGAAAAACGCAAAGGAAAAAATCTATTGCTAAAGGCGAAGTTCGAACTTACCCTGTGAGTACGACAAAGAAATCCATAATGTTCCAAATGTTTCTAAGGTATGATCCTCTATGTAAAACAAAACCTAACGCTAAGATCTTCAATGATGCTTCAACACAGAATATTCCTAGAAAGTATGCCTCTGTTTTTTCCTTTGAAAAAAAAAGAAGAAGAAGAACACACGTATTAAAAGGGCGATCGAGAAACGTCGGGGCTCATACTTACTAATTTTTGTGCTAGCACAGTCTTATCGTAATTGGGCAGGTGCTCTTCCAGTGCTAGCACCACACAGTTGGCTATGATTGTCAAAAGCACGGCATACTCAAACGGAGTAAGCGACGGTTAAGGAAAACCACCCTATATTTGGATACAAATAAAAGCACACGTCCGTTCGATAAACGCACAAGGTCGGAACCGATGAGAACGGCGATAACGCGAAATGAATGAAATTTTTGAAATTCACGCAATAGTAACACGTGTATTAATTGTGTTCCGGAATAATTAACGCAGAAGCGAATGATAAAATGCTAATAAATTAAGGGCGGCGGGTTGTTTTGATATAACGTGCCGAGGGAATAAGAATTTATTTTATTTGTGCTTTACTCCGCGGGACTGTTTCGAATGCGAAAAGCACAAAATAAAAATAAAATTTCTGTTTTATTTCGATTTCTACATAAGAAATGTACGGGGTGATTAAAAAAGTTTGGCCTAGGTCGTATCCAGCGATAGATTAGATTGCTTCAAATAGTTTAATTTGATTTAATAATTTTTTTCTATTTTGCTTTTTTAATGACTGCACATAATGTCAAACTCAAACGGGTTTCATTAAAGCGCTCGAAATGTCATTTCGTTCAGTTGGCGACAACGTATTAGCTACGTTTGTTGACACCTCAAATTAAAAAAATAACCTTCAAATTGACTATCTCTTTAAAATTCATTGGCGTCTCAAGTTATAAACATAACCCACCTCCAAATAATCGAAAAAATAAGGAATAATTAAAACAAAGAAAAGAAAGAAAAAATATACATGCTGATTCAAAATTGTCTCTCGATATGATCAGAAAATATGACATGGACAACTTTCATTCTTGCTAACTTTATAAAAAGAAGTTACAACTTCCTTTAATTAGGAGGAATTAATTTGAAAGCACGGTACTTAAGTCTTTGCCAAATAATTGGATTGAGAAGGTTTTTATAATTATTTTAAAAAGGTTGAAAGATGAAAAAGGATATGGCCACTCAATGATGAAGCGCGTGTATCTACGGATGGGGTTCTCTTCGGAGAACAGGAACAACGAGGTGGGCCCCTGGCCGCCCGCCGCGCTCGCGCCCCCCATTCTATCAGCTGCGCCCACCCCCGCCTGCTGCTGCACCGCCTGAGCCGCCGCCTCCTGCGCTGCGGCCAACCTGCAACAAAAAAAAATATATTGTTACGACCATTGTGCACGCGCGTATGTAGGTAACACAAAATGAAACACAACAATTTTGATTAACTTTAAAATTTGAGCAGCCCGACAACCGCGTTAGTTTAGAGTAATAACCGCGGTAATGAAGAGCTATGCCCGCCATTTTTAATGCATTATGCAATACCGAAGTTATTTACAATTGTTATACTGCACCTATACGTGGTTTAATTTTGTATTTTGTATTTACATAAGCACATTGTTGTGAGGTAAATGTCAAATGAATATCAAATGACCAGCGGTGTCCATGATTTTACATTCATGTTGAACGACATTAGGCAATTCAAAATTGGTCACGACATCTACAGGCACTTTATGGAAGCAACGTTTTAGAAATTATGAAATTGCTGAAATTCGAAAATAACTTGTTAAAAGTTAGAAATGCAGGAATTGTTCTATTGTGCAAATTTCAACAATGTTTGTTTTACGTAAAACGTCGATTAGCTGTCGGCGATCGCAGCGCCACCATCGGAAATTTAAGCTGCCAATAAACACTACACAATCTTCCGTTGGGAGCCAAAACGAATAAAACAGTTGGCAGCACTGATTTTAGTGGTAAAGCGACTGTTTTTTTGTCTTACGATTGAGGTTATGTTTTTTTTTAAAACAACATCCAACCTGTCATTGCAACAGAGATTGAATTTATAGTCAAATTATTGAAAGTTATTTTCAAAAATGGTGAAAAGTTGGAAAATGTAGTAAACATAACCTTAAATCGTTAAATGTCAAATTCCAATTGAAATTGAAAAGAATAAGCGATAACCCATCAGTGTTGCCAACTTAGTGATTTTGACAATAGATCTGATTGAAACTTCAGACAATTTCAGTGCGTTCAGACACGTCGAAAATTTAGTGATTTCATGAGTGGTTTAGTGACAAATCTAGTGATTTCACTTGAAAATAATTTTAACCAAACCATCCGAAATTTAACTTTTACAGTTCTTATAAAATAAATTATTCTGTCCACCTATTGAAAATAATTTTAATTTATTTAAAAACGAAACAATCAACATCGCAAAATAAACCCTTCCAGCATAAATATGTTATAATTATAAAAATTTCTTACTTTACTTTTTATTTTAGCAAATTATAAGAGTTTTTAGCCTTCCGGGAGATTTTTTGACATTTTTAACCTGCAAATATGAGGTTTTGACACATTTCGTTATACGTAATCATCAATAGAGGGCACCAGATGAGGAACAAAATGTCGGAGAAACAAAACTTAACTGTTGGAAATCTAGAATTTTATTTCTTTGTTCAAAAGACAAGCAAAAATCGACCGACATTAATTTCTTTTCTCTCAAAGTATAAAATTTGAGTTCTTTTCGTCTTTAATCGTATTTCGTTTCTTTATTAAATCCTTAGCATCTTTCACTTTGCTTAACGGCGAATGAGAGATTTTGACACATCTCGTTATACGTAATCATCAATAGAGGGCGCCACATGAGGAACAAAATGTCAAAAAAACATGTGCATGCGGTAGGTCATGATTTTGTCATTTAGTGATGATCATGGCCTTCTAAATGAAAAGCGAGTCCTAATTGGCCTGAGTGTTTTGAAAAATTTACATTGAATTTTTGTGCTCGAGAAAACGCCAAAAGTCGAGACTTTGGCGCTGGTTACAGGGCAGAGGGCACTGACAAGGTACTAAATCAACACTCCGTACAAGTAACGCAATCCCATTCCTCTCGTGAGAGGATTGAGAAACAAAGATAACAAATATTATTGTCGCAAGTGCAATAAGGAAGACAACAGTTTTAGGGAATTCAGTTTACCGCAATGTCACTGGTTTCAATTTAAGAGTGTATTAGGTTATGTCTAGTTAGTTATTTACCAATCAAAAAGTTGTTATTTTAAGAAGTGCAGAATTTTTCTTTTACGAAAAAGGCGCAATCGTTAAATGTCATGCGATAAAAGTTTGGGATGCGATATTTAAACTCAATTTTCTTAACCACTGACAGTAACTTTGACAAACGTCACTTCAAATAATATTTCCAACTGTTTTTTATCCCTAGATGAGAAGAATGTGCGACAAGGATAGATATAAAAAGTCACTAAGTCACTACCTCTATACGACGTATGTTGATTTAGTACCTTAGGCACTGAGTGAAGTGCACTGTCATTACTGTCAATCAAAGTGAGTTCACGCAAAATTAATTAATATTGTAATTATCGTAATACAACATAATTTATATGGTATAAACTTTATAGATTCATGCATAAATCATTTAATCATTTGATTACGTCAGAGTGAAGTACGCTTGCGCAATAAAGAAAAACCGTCATTTTAAAAAGCGTTCGTGTTATGAATAATTACAAGTTACATAAAAGAGTTTCGCCTTTTGATAATGTAAAACGTGTTAAAAAGGGCGTTGATAATTACCGGCAATGAGAAAAGAAGCTTTATTATACATATTGTAACTTACCATAGAAATTCTGAGTGTATGCAGGTAAGATTTTAATCTAAAACCGTAATAGTTTAATGCTAAATTATATTGTCGAAATTGCACATAAATACTTCACCTTATTCCAACGTCAATAATATTCAGTATGCTCAAATTTTTACAACAATAACATTAATTGTTCTTACACGAACTTATCCACCATTCACATGTGAGAGAACTGTCAAGATTTTAGGTTAAAAAAGCGCCCTGTAAGCAGTGCTTGGCGGAGCACGCCTGAACTGCACTTTTGCCCATGCCAGATAGAACTCGCTTTCAATTTAGAAGGCCATGGTGTAGACATTTGTCCTAAAATAATTGGCGAGTTTTTCTTTACCAACAATTCAGAATTATTTACACTTTTGCAAAAATGTCGTTTTTGGCAAGTTTTTAAAAATATTTGCAGAATTTTTGTACGTTTGATGTAAAACATTCAGTTTTTTTTCCATTACCTAAAGATAGAAAAAAAATCTCCAATTTTATTTCTTTGTTCAAGTAAGAATCGATCGTCATAATTTTTTTCCACGATGAAATAAAATTTGAGTTCTTTTTATCTTTAGCATCTTTACTTAGCATCTTTTACTTTGCTTAACTGCAAATGAGAGGTTTTGACATATTCATCTCGTTATATGCGTTTATCAATAGAGGGCGCCACATAATGAATAAAATGTCAAAACAACAAAACTTAAGTATGATTTTGTCATTTAGTGTTGACATTTGTTATAGAATAATTGGCGGTGTTCTCAAAATATTAAAATCAAGTTCTTCTTTACCGACAACTTAGAATTTTTTAAAAATATTTGCAGAATTCTTTGCGTTTGACGAACAATTTTCGATTAAACGCAGGGAAATTATTCTTTTGATAACATAATTTGAATTAGGTTCACATCTGGGAAATTAATTTGATACGTATTATAATTCATTCACGTTCTTTTTGCATTCAGAGTAGGCCGTGTTAGGGTGACATTTTTGTTGGTACCACAAAAAGATATAACTTGTCAGAAATTTGATTGAAGTTCATTTTTAAATTTGTGGTTACGTTTTTGAAAACTACCACTGCCAATGTTGCCAGTTCGATTGTGCTGTACAAAGTATTCCATGAAAACGAGAAATATCGTCTCGAACAAACGTTTAATGATTATTATTTATTGGCAACACGGTCAATATAGCTGACGTGACACTGTCATAATTTTTTTCACGTCAGATTTTGACTTCCTTCAGAATACATGCACCTAACGAAAAAAAAACATGGCCTACTAGAATGCAAATAGAACGTGAACGGAAAATAGAGTGGCTTTTAAAATTTTGAAAATTCTCTATACATTGGAAATGATGAAAGATTTGCCCCCGCTTATCTTTTGAAAACAAATTTCCCTACGTGTAGAGAGAAATCCCTACATTTGGCAATATTGTATACGCCTATAAACGATGACAGTTTGCAACCCAGTACAATGGTGCTAATTTCATTTGAACTAATGTATAAAATAACTAAATATCAAATAGAATTATTTATGACAGATACCTAGGTATTGGAGTTTGCAGCTAAGCGTTCGCCACCTGGTGTCAATTAAACAAACCCTTGTATGGTACACAACAAATCGTGTTTGGCGTCGATTCTGAGTGTATAATGTATCAGAATTGTGTTATATGTGACATTCACATTAAATGAACTTGTGTATTTGTATTAGTATGCACTTAAACACGTGCATTACAAAAATTCTGTGTAGCTTACAGATCTTAAAATCAAATGCCTATAATTTTTTTCATAATTCATTCAATAATTATTTAGTTTAATTTGACAGGTCACAAACAATTTTTTTTTTTATTATGCAGATAAAAGTACATATAGGGAGGACACCGCACCACGCCGATCATTTCTGAGCGAATTCATCACAAGATAAAACGTGTGTTTAAATTAATTTCACAAAAATAAACTAGATAAAAAAATACATATAGATATTACAATCAGATGTATTATACCGAGTGATTTTTAAAATTTTTTTATCAACTCTTGCCATGGAATTTGGACGGCATGTCTTAGCTTTCGCTTTACCGTAAAATAGCATCAAGGAGTGCAATGACGTACTTGTCACTTAAGCTAAGTCATGCCGTCCAGATTTCGTGGCAAGAGTTGATAAAAAATTAAAAAAATCACTCGGTACATGCTTATCTATTATCGAAATTATAAGAGAAGAGCTCTGCGTCATAAATTATACGCGTCTGGCGTTGAATCATTAGACATAGAAAGCACAACTCCATCCTTTTCTCTTATTCACAGTTGACAAGAAAATAATACTAAATAATACTGAAATATTTCTAGGTTACAACTTCCGTGATTGATGACGCAGGGCTCAACTAAACTCTGGTGATTTTGATAAGTATATGAGTGAGGAGCGAAGTCCAGCTACGATTAATTTTATAATTAAAAGTTTTGAATCTTTTTGAATGAATTCTGCATTGAACATTTTCATCAAGTTATAAACGAATCGATTTTGAAAAAAAAATCAACGCCCGTGCATTAAATTTTTCAAACTCCTGATACCTGCCCCCGCCCAAATCTAACAACGCACATAAACTGGATCAAACGAAAACTAAATTATTTACGTCCAAAGAACATAAGCGTTTTAGTATTTTTTTTTCTTTTTGTTCGAGAATGAGAAAAAAGAGGAGCTTACCGCCTCCTGACAACGTTCACTGCGAATGTCGCCCTCATTTGCGAGATGAGGCACGTTTCTCTTGGACTTATTTAGGAGCAAGTGGAATCTCTTTGCGCGCTTCGGCCGTTTATAGTGCGTTGGTGTGCGCGTGAGATGTAAATAATACTTCCGATTGGACGATTTATGGACGACAGAGACACACGGATGAAACGCACGTGACCAAGGGAGAAAGCAAAAATAAACCCTAATTAAAATCGTTTAGAATAACATTCGATCAACAGGGGTTCAAATCGATTCTGACAATAAACTGGCTAAATAATTTAAAAGGAAGTGAAAACGACATTTTTATCAAGCCATCAGAAGCCTTGGTCTTTAAAAGTTTTAAAAAACCATTTGGGAGGTGTTTGAGAAAACGGGACATCTAAGAAGATGGTCAAAAAACTGACGCAGTTTTAACTTTCTGTTTTCTCAACAATTACATGTAATTTCTAAGAATTTGGGCGAAGTTAAATGACGACTATTGTTAGAAGAGTTTTATATGTTCATGTTCTTCAGCCATTCTTCTTGCACATTCCATGCACTATTTTCTTTTACTGTTTCATCTCCCATGGTTTTCCTGGCCTACCCCTTCCTTTTTACTTCACTTTCACCTTTCTATCCTGTTTTCCGGAATTTTTATCGTATTATGTCCCCACTAGTTGAATTGCTTCTTGCCTATGATCTCCTCTGTAGATTTGGATTCAACACCAAGCTCTGGTGTTCTCGACTTTATCCACCTTTGTCACTCCCATAATCCTTCCTTCGGAGGAACCTTATTTCATATGCCCCAGTGACAATACCCAGTTTTCTGCGCTCTTTTGTAATATTTCGCTGATCCTTAGGGAGGGTATCGCGACCCTATGGAGGTGTGCAGGACTTATTTAACCAAAATATTAAAATATCTTTTATAAATTAACCAGACAAAATGTAGAGCCAAAAAAAAGGAATTAACAAAGAATATAATTCCTCTTCTGGTTTTCATGTAAGGACGTGCGAAGTCCTTCGCCGATTCCTGTTTTAATCGCGTTGACGGGGACGTGCATCAATGTAGACACAATTGATTTCTCTTTCTCTTTCCATTAGTGTTAGGTGTGGCGTTTACCCGCGAACGAAATGTTAACTTCGCGTGCGTCCCTCACATAAATCGACGGTCCATTCAATGACGCGGCGTTTCCCGAAACCGAGGGACCCCTGCGACGTTTTTCCACCAACACCACCACCTACGCGCCCCTGTTTTCCAAATAAATAAACTTGGCATTCTTAGAACTGGATTCACGATTTTGTATACAACAGACTATTAAGTCAATTAGTTTCAATTAAATTTTCCTTTAGTGTCACCTACCCAATATGGAAACTTGGGGGAAAAATTATTTCACCTAGGCAACAGTGGTTGGTTTTGTTTATTGCAGCAAGAAGTTAAAGAATTTCTTTCAGTATGGACCTACCACCTATCCAATAGGAAGCTTAGGAAAAAAAGGTGGAGAGAGTAGAAATAATTTCACCAAAACCGCTTTGACAAACGTAGCAAGACGTAACTTATCCAACTGGGAAACTTTAGGAAAAAGATAGAAAGAGTGCTTGGCTTTGAGCAATTGAGCAAGAAGTAAATTTATTTTCAAATGAATGAAGGTTAAGGTCCTTGTTGCGATAAGAATGAAAAATATTTGTGTATCATGTAGGCTCCACACATATTCGGGCAGCGCGCCAATAAAGAATACATTCGACTTTTATTCAGGTCAAACAAGAGCGACACGAAATAAATAATTGTTGCTATAAATAGCCGTGTAAACATTTAATGGCGGTCACATAAAACCGAGCAAATAAGGACGAATGGTACTCCCGCGCGTCAAGGGGGGCAGCATCCGAAGTGCGTGGTCGTTGTTTGCAATTCATCCGGGTGAAGGAAGAGAGAAGTCCGGTGGGGGGGTGCTGGCAAACAGGCTCCTCGTCCTGGATCCGGAGCTCCGGCTAGACTCGAGAACGTTGGCTGTTGTCCTGATTGCCCAGACGGCGCCCAACGTGTGCCAGACGACGCCGCCACCACCAATTTTATATGGGTTATCCGGCGTTGTTGAGCCTTGCCCTTCATACACATAGGCAACGCGCCATCGATATTTCCACGGCGGAAAATCGCTGATGTAAGGACAATATGCAGAACGAGGACGAACCACTTAAGGATTTTGCGCGCTCGATACATTTATTGCCACCAGCTTTCCATTACCTACCATTTTCGGCGATTAAGTTACTGCCAAAGTACCTGAGCGTTGTTACATTACGAAGGCACCGCCGTGTAATTTGTTTTCGGTTGAATGTTACGATGTCATTTGCTTCGAAAAGGTTTTCACTTAAAAACACATCATTTTTGCTGCGGGCAGAAACACTTCGATAAAACGCTTTATAAAATTTTGCATCAAGCATTTTGTTCTTAAATAATCGAGTATTTTATTTATGTAATCAAGAGCTTTTCAATTTGCAAAAAGTTTATTTAGATGGGGAGGGGGTTGAACTGATGACGTAGTTAGAAATGTGTGTTGTCTATCAAGGGTGGAGAGTTCACATTCTATTACTTTATTCTTCTTCTTGGTCTTCTTTTTTTTTCATAGTCCTTTTTCTGTTGTCTCCTAATCTTCATTTTTCATTCTCTGGCACTTCTCTTAATCTGTTTAACAAACTTACTTACTTAGTCCTATCGTTAGGTAGTTCTTCTTTCCATTAATTTCTGTCTTGTGCCAAGGTTTCCCACTTGATCTCTCTGTGTTTTTCACGACTTCCTGTTTTCCTCTTCTGGTTTCCACTCTCATTCTGGCTTTCGAAAACTTTTCTGGTGATTCTGTTTGTTGGCGTTCTATATTGTACGTGTCCTCTAACTGTCTGTTTTGAATTTTAATTTCTCAAGAACGTTTTGTTCTTCTCTATTTTGTCTAATCTTCTTTCTCCTTCGATTTTTCTCAGAAACCTCATCTCTGTTGGATTTATTCGGCTGTAATGATTCCTTGATAACTAACTTCTAGGTTATAGTGTCGCCGTCACTCCTTCGTTAATCACTTCACTTTTTAGTTTTCTCACAAATGGAGTCTAAGGCCCGGTTTATTCATCTCTCAGTAAAGTGCCAAGTTATTACTTGACGATTTGCCTATTTTTAATCTATCCAGTACCTTACTGGCCCCTTACTGAGAAATGAATAGACCGGGTCTAAAAATTTATATTGTATGTGTGCTCTATGCTTTCTAATTGTCTTTTCTGAATTTTATTTTCCATTGATTCAATTCTCAAGAACGTTTTGTATTTCTTTATCTTGTCTAATCTTGCTTCTCCTTCGATTTATTCTCAGAAATCTCGTCTCTGTTGCGTTTACTTGACTCTAATGCTTTCTTAATGATTCACTTCCATGTTATAGTGTGGGCGTCACTCCTTTGTTAATCACTTTACTTCTTATTTTTCTCAAAGTGGAGTCTTTAGTTAATTAAAAATCTTTTCTAGCTTCCCAGTTTTCTCGTTTATTTCCATATCTAGTCCAGTCCAGTTGTCTATAATTGTTCCTAAGTACAGTAGCGGATCATAAAATCCGGGCAAGAATTTGACATATCGTGCAAACAAGTCAGGCTTTTGTTGAGGTTATGTTTTTGTCAAGAAAAATTTGAAATGTCGAACTTAATAAACAGCAATTTCGCAGTAACTCCAACCTTAACCTAGCAAAGTCATTACTCTTATTTTTTATGCGGAACTTAAATGGCGCATTTTGTCAAAACCCAGAATAAGCTAGCGCCATATAGTGGATTGTCACTGTAGTTTTACAGCGTTCGCAAAAAGAAAAAGGTAAAGAGAAGTACTCTTTAACTCTTATTCAAAAGTTTTCTATTGATATTTAGACAAATCAGGAGCTACAATTTAACTTGGAGAAAAAATTCTTCGTTGCGTGTTCTGCTGCGTTAAATAAGCAATTTCTCATTTCAGTAAAGAGAAACTGGTAAAAAGAAAAGAGATCTAAGTTTCTTAAATATTAATATGAAACTGGCGCCATCTAGTATTAACTAATCCAACTATTTCCTCTGCGATTCAAATACCTGTTAAAAACAAAAAAGAACGGTTTTTTTTTTTCTGGAAAAATGTGCGCTACAGATAATGTTGTACTACTATTTGTCAAAATATAGAATAAACAAACAATATTGTTTTACTAGCGCTATCTAGTGACTTAGAGCGTTGATTGAAGAAATATAAAGATACGCAAGCCTTATGCAATATTGCGTTCCCGTTTGCAAGGGGACATAATTTGACAGTGGGGAAAAAGGGGTGTCCCTCTGCTCGCCGCTGTCTACTTTCTGGTGCTGCTATCTTGTATCAACGTACGTAAGTAGAAATTAGACGATTTGCGTTTTACATTTATTTCTAAAATAAATCAATATCAAAATGTTGGAAAGAATATCGGAATTCATTATTGGAAGGGAAGGAACATTTCGCATAAATTAAACCTTAAATAGGCAACGCAGGACGTCGATTAATAATAGGTTCTCGACTAAGAAATATCGGATCCTAGCATTTAAGCAGAGAGGTTTACGACCAAAATAATCTCGGATCCCATCTCGGATCCTGCGCTGGCTACGAAAAAATACATGCGGCTGCGCCTCTTATTAAACTCCTTCACTCAACGCTTAGAGCAGAACCAAATTCATTATAGTTCCAGTTTTTTTAAGCGAGCGCAGTAGGCATACTTATCTAATAAATTACAATTTTCTTTTTTTTTCCTTCTTGTTTTGTGACAAGTATTCAATGCCTTCCATTGATACTTAAATAAATCAGGAGCTGCTATTTAACTCAAAGAAAAAAAATCTTCCTTACGTGTTCTGCTGCGTTTTTAATTTCTCATTTCAATAAAGAGAAACTGGTAACAATGAAAGAGATCTAAGTTCGTTAAATTTGAATATGAATCTGGCGCCATCTAGTATCAACTAATCGAACTATTTTCTCTGTGATTCAAAGAGACGTTAAAAAGAAAAAAGAAGTCTGTCATTTGTGGCTTCTTTTTTCTCAAAAAATGTGCGCTTCAAATAATGTTATATTTTGTCAAAATCAATTCCAAAAATACAGCGGATCTAGCAGATGTCGCCGTAGTTTTAGAACGTTCACAAAAAGATAAAGTGTTATACATACACTGCAGACATCATCTAGTGACTTAGAGGAGAATCAAAATCACTACAGTTCCAGTTTTTTTAAACAAGCACAACGGACATACTTATCTTAATTATAACACTTTTTTGCCTTGTTTTATGACAAGTATTCGAAGCCTTCTGTCGATGCTTAGAAAAAGAAAAAACTGTTGTGTTTTTTGCTGTGTTAAAAAAGTACGTATTTTTTAATTTTTCATTTAATTACAGAGAAACTGGTAAAAACGTTTTTCAAATTTTAAAATGAACCTGGCACCATCTAGTATCAACTAATCGAACTATTTTCATGTATCTTGTCTAAACAGATTAAATACGCAAAAAATAAATACGAATTATTATTAAACGTCAAAATTGCCAGCAAAACGAACTAAACGTCAAAAACAGTAAAGTAAGTTTTATATTGCGCAAATGTCGTGCCCGGATTTTATTGTCCGCTATTGTACTTGGAATTTTTAACCTGTTCTATCATTTGCCCATCTATTTATTTTAAGGATAAGTTTTCTGTCTTCCTATGCAATGTTTAACAAATGTAATTAATTCATTTTTCTTTTGGCTCATTTATTGCATGCCTTCCTGTCTTTGTCCAATTACGCACTTCTTCCATTGATTTTAGTTTCGTTTTTCTGAACTTTGGGCATAAGCTTTTTCTTCTCCTAATCTGTTAACAACCCAAAGAACATCAAATGTACATAATTCATAAATATCTTCTCTTTTTCAGTTGTTACTTCAAATAATTATCTCTTTTTTTAAAACTGCTTTTACCAGTTCACATATTTTATACATATTTTCTTTATTTATGTGTAAGGCCAATTTCTCTTGTTTCTTCTTCATGCTTCTTTGTCTTGTTCCTCAGTTCTTTCTCGCCTTACAGATTTACAAAACTAAGAAATGCAAACTACCAAATCGACATTAAAACAAATGAGTAAGGATGAAGAAAAAATCAAAAAAATGAGAAAGAAAAAGCTTAAAGTTAACAAAAAGTTAAAGAAAAATCGTAAGAGAATGAAGCAAAAGTGTTTCAACAAACCAAGAACAGCAAAAATAATCGAAGAAACAAAAGTAAACTATGAGCATATTTAAAAAAAAAGGAGAATATTTGGAATAAAAATTAATAGTAGGCAACACTAGGTATTAATAATAGAAAATATTTTTGCAATTTCATGTTGTTTGTGTTAAAATTCTTCCAAAGTCGAGCAAGTACGTTTTTAAAAACAATTAGTAGGTACTTTCATGTTCATGCGGAAATGTACAGATTCGGCCAAATTCTTGTGGATCAATTGCTTGCGAATGAACAAGTGAAAAAGGAAAATAATCCTTTGCCAAATTTATTTACACTTTCTTGCTCTTAGTTTCTGCAATAATACTGCAGTATACTTTCGACGCACCTTCCGTGCACGACGTAATGATTCAGTAATGAGTTCATGCCAAGTAAGTTTTTTTTTACAATTCGGCTGATTCTGTGCCAAACTGAAATTTCTCAAGCGCCGTCGTCGTAAATATTTGTTCTCTCGATTTCTTGTCCCGGCAACATGGACGTGGCAAATCGCAAAGCGAAAAAGCAACAGACACTGCCAAACATTTTGGCAGGCGACCAAAATAGACTCCATTCAGTTCCCGTCTCTGTTTTTAGAATGGCCCATAAAAAAATATTGGAAATTCTATTTTTCCCTCAAAGCAGAAGAATGCCGTTCGTATTTAAATGATGTTTCATAAAAACGAATTTGTTTTGATCTAATGAATCAGAAGCTTTGAGAATCGAAAAGTCTGCTTCCTAATAGGTAATTGATTTGGCGTTTGTAGGCCGATTAAAAAAAATGTATTAGAAATTATGGAAGCTCGTCTGAAGGGTATGGAGGATAACGTGCACGAGCACGTGAAATGTG
The DNA here is from genome assembly GCA_033060865.1 of Dorcus hopei. Classification (NCBI taxonomy): domain Eukaryota; kingdom Metazoa; phylum Arthropoda; class Insecta; order Coleoptera; family Lucanidae; genus Dorcus; species Dorcus hopei. The sequence goes on from CM065423.1 coordinate 36,175,219, forward strand.
ACGCAGGGCTGCAAAGCGACGTCACAGACGCCATGTTAGCGCGTGACGTAGGCGCCCCCCCGATCGATGAACATAACTGCAGTGCTCCTGGAGGACCAAGATCACCACTAATTGACTGTGGATTCTGAATGTGTCCTGTGTTTTGGACAATCAATAAAACCATTAAAAAAATCGAGATTCGCCAAGACTTCTGGGTAGTAATCTTTTGTTGCCTCGGCAAGGGTGTTTGCTAAAAAATGAAACTGCAAACCCATCGATCATTAAAAAAAATTATAAATTTGCGATCAGTATTGACTACGTAAATAAACCGCCCACGTTTATAATACTGTGACCGCCGCCGCCGCCCCATGGCCTGGGGGCAGTTCGGAGCGCGATCATTTACATTAATGTCAGTATTCATGACCCTATAGAGTCTAGACCAGTGAGCCCTACCAAATTAAACACAGAAAATTTCACCCCCCTTTGTTCGACGTGGCATTTTTGCGCCTTCCTGTTATTATTAGACGTTGCGTTTACGTACGACGCCGCCGACGTCTCTCGGTACGTTAATTTTGAGCACGTTCCCGGACAGAAAAAAATTGCGTATCCGCGAAAAAGTTAATTAACCGGAAGCTTCATTATTTATTATTTGCGGAAGCATCGGCTTCACGGTTTAGCGAAGCCGTCGTTTAAAGTTACCGCCGCGTTTAATTGTTTGTCTTTTCGATTCGATGTTTTACTTTCATTGCCGTCAAAAAATACTAACAATGTTCAGAGAATAATAAATGTCAACAAGTACGACGGTGAAGCCCAAAAATCAATGTCAAGTTAAAAGAAAAGAAGAATAAATGAAAAATGTGACTGGAAATAAACAATGTATCTAATGTATAAAAAGCACAAGGAAGTTCAGAAATTAACGAAGAATATTGAATAGGAAATTTGCACAGGAGAAAAAAAAACAACAAAAAATAATAATAATAAAAGATAATAAAGTAATAAAGAAATACGAACAACAAATAAACAATCGCAAGAAAAGAGTTTCGATAAAATGTACAGAACATTAAAAGAAAATCAATTATGTATAAAATAGATACCTAATAAATGAAGAATTGATGGGTATTTAACAAAAAGAAAATACATTGAATTACTTGGAATAAATAATATAAATAGTCGATATACAGAAAAGTCGTAATAGTACTTTATTATCAATCAATCAATCAATTTTATTGCAATAAAAATTACAATAATTTTCGTATAAATACAGCGAATACATACAATTCGTGAACAATGTGTATGTGGACAATATAGTGACAGACAGAAATAGATAAAAGAGTAATAGATGGATTAATAGACAACAGAGAGTTACAGTTTTCACTTACTGTCTATATCAGATTCTCAGGTAAACTGACGATATAAATAAAAAGTAATTTGATAGATATTTTTTCTACAAAAAATAAAGAGGCATTGAAATAATCGAGAAGATATTTTAAGGAGCAGACTCACAGATAGACTAATAGACAGTAGAGTCACAGATTGACTAATAGACAAAAGAGTGACAAGTGGACTAATAGATATAACAATGACAGATAGACTAAAGGACAAAATAGTGAGAGATAGGTTAATAGATAAAAGAGTGACAGATGCACTAATACACAAAAGAATGACTAATAGACTAATAGACGAAAGAGTGACAGAAATACTAACAAATAAGAGAGTGTCAGAGAGACTAAATTGGCAATATAAATGAAAGGCAATTTAATAGACATTTTTTCTACAAGAAATAAAGAGGCACTGAAATAATCGGCAAGATATTTTAAGAAATAGACTCACAGATAGACTAATAGACGGAAGAGTGACAGATACACTAATAGACAAAAGAGTCACAGATTGACTAACAGACGAAAGAGTAACAAATGGACTAATAGATATAATAATGACAGATAGACTAATGGACAATAGAGTGACTAATGGACTAATAGCCAAAAGAGTAACTGATAGACTAATGGACAAAAGCGTGACAGATAAACTAACAGATAAAAGAGTGACAGATAGACTAATGGACAAAAGCGTGACAGATAGACTAACAGGTAAAAGAGTGACAGATAGAATAATAGACTAAATAGATAAAAGAGTGACAGATAGAATAATAGACAAAAGAGAGTTACAGTTACACTTACTGTCTACATATATCAGATTCACATGTAAACTGACAATACAGGGTGTTCAGAAATTAGTGGACCCGGAGGTCATAGCACTGTTCCTTGCATGATTCTAAGAAGAAAATCTTAATACAAAAATGTATTTTATCTTACTTTTATTTTATATACTTTATTAGTTTTAATTCGTTGAAGACATATTAAAGCAGCTTAAAATGAGGACAAACTGTAAGGATAACAAAAACTCCTACGTAATTATAATTTGAACAAATTTTGGTCGGTTAAATGCACTTAAAACGCATTTTTCATTCCTCATACCTTCAACTTTGATGACCTCCGCATATAAACAGGAGGGCTCGTACAAAGTTTTAGTATTAAGATTTTCTTAGAATCATGCAAGGAACAGCGATACGACCACCGAGTCCTCTAATTTCTGAACAGGGTGTATAAACAAAAGGCAATTTAATAGACACTTTTTTTTACAAAAAATAAAGAGGCATTGAACTTATTCCTTAAACCCCGCAGAATTTTTATCTGTGTAAGATATTTTAAGAAACAGACTCACAAATAGACTAATAGACAGAAGAGTGGCAGATAGACTTATAGACAAAACAGTGAGAAATGGACTAATACATATAATAATGACAGATAGACTAATAGACAATATAGTATAAAGTAACAGATAGACTTATTTTCTATATCTGACTCTCAGATAAACTGACAGAATAAATCAAGGGCAAGTTAATAGACCCTTTTTCTACAAGAACTAAAGAAGCAGAGTTTATAATAGACACTTAAGACGTATAATATACTGTTTTCCAATGCAATTGATGTTTATAATAGCATTTATATCAAATAGATAAAGAGAAAGTAAATCAGAGTTACCTACTAGGGCAAGGTCTATAATAGACACTCAACAAATGAATAGATAATAGATGTCAAGAGACTTTTCCCAAAACGAAACCAAAAGGTAAATCAACAAACAAGGAGTCTGTAATAGACAAAGTGGCATGCAGTTGCTTCCCGAAAATTCGCCATAGGTATTAGCAGTTCTTTGCAGAGAAAACATCTGGCTTGCTTCAGGACAATACCCGCAAACCATATAGCATAAGATAACAAGGTTTAACCAAAATTGTATAAAAAAGGATATGCAAATGAATGTGAAACTGCATAAGATAACAAGATTTAACCAAATATTATAAAAAAAAGGAGATGCAAATGAATGTGAAACTGCAGAGATATAACGTTAGGGTAAAGATCAGAGAAGATAATAGAAGAAGATAAAGATCAGAATAAAATACTGTTGCAAATTCAAAAATTATTTTTTAAATTTAATATCATCTTCCTTCGCTTCCTAAACGAATACAGGTTTTCTTCTTCTTCTGTCCCTTACTTTTTACATGTTTCGTCCAACTGTCGAACGGTGCGGCGCTTCTTTTCAAAAAATTCTTTGCAAACCGGACTAATTTTCTTCCCCATTTTTCAAGGAATATTCGAAACTTTATTGTTTAGTAATGGAAAACTCCATGCTTTTCTTCTTTGGCGGGCTTCAACAATTTGAAGAAAAGGCACTGCACTCACTACTTTATTTCTTCTTCGTCAAGTATTTTGTGGAGAAGACTTTTGCCTTTTCTTCGAAAATATTATTGTTTGGAATTGACGCCACCAATTCGGTTTGTTTACAAGCAAAACTTTTCACAAAACAATTTTATTTGCTAACACTCTTAGGGTCTATTTGTTTGGGGACTATTTCCGGTTGCGGACCACATCTTTTTAACAAACGGATCAAGAGCTAATTCAAGTACCAGTCTTCAGAAGTTAATGTATGGACGCTTGGAGCTGCGTTATAACAAAAACATTCTACAAAATTCATATTATTTTGGCACTAAACTTTCTTCTTTCTAGTGCCAAAAGAAGAAGGTTTGTTTCTTCTCTTTTGCAACTGCATATTTTGTCCTCTATTATCACACGTGAGCCTTTTCTTTCAGTGTTGATTATTACCAAAGGGCAATTACTACACCAGTCAAGTACATAATGACTAAGCATACAGTTGAATATAAAATTGGCTTTCAGTTTTCTTCAGTTACGTTTTCAAATATTTTGTTGTTATCTTTGTAATCTAATCATTATACCGTGAGATCAAAAAGGCTTGGCATTGGAAAGCAAAAGGTATGTCTGTAGCAAGCTGTGTCCTATTCTAAAAAAAGACATTCCAAAATAAACTTACGACAATGATGACAGTAGCGACAATTATAAAGCTTGCAGTAGATCCCCTTTTGTAATTACTTTTTGAACACGTGGTATTTAAGAAGAGAACTGCAAAGAAGTGTTTCTTCAAATTTACGTGCAATTAAAAGTGGACGTTTGGAATCCTTTATATTTCTAAACGTTTAAGCCTTTAGAACCTTCTTCTTTTTCATCAGAATTTTTTTAGGAAACCTTTACTTCTTACTTTTTCGTCTTCTCCCTAAGTTGTTTTCTTCAGTTTCTCGTAGATGGCTAGGTGCTTCTCTTCTCTAATGACTGATGGTCTTCCCAATTATTATGCGAAAGGTGTATAACGAGTTGCAAAGTAGTAATCCCATGAAAACACAATTTGATATATTTTAAAGCACAGTCTTTGTGTCTTCTATATCTTTAGAATTTTCTTCTTTAGATGGAGGGAGTTTTTCTGACAAAAAAAGTCGGGCTGCTAGTTTACATAAAAAGGAAGAAGAAGAATTTTTCAAAACGTGTTTACTTATCTTCCTCTAAGACTACCTTTTCTTTCATATTATTATCATCTGTTTCTTGTGTTTTTTATTTATGGCAACTTACCCCTTTCTTCAGTGGCTGGTATTTCCTTCCAGTGACTTATAGTTTTCTTAATTATACTATTTGCAAAGTAGCATTTCTTCTACTGTTTCTTCATCTTTTTCCAAAATTGTTTCCTTCGTTTTACGATCAATATTTTCTATTTTACGTTTATAACTACTTGCCCCTTCTTCCCATGACTGATATTCTTCTCTATGACTTTTTGTCGTCACTTCTGCCTTACGCTCTTGCTTACTTTCTTTCAATGACTTACAAAATGCAGGGGGAAACAAAAGGTTTAGGAATAAGTAAGCAATTTTTTTAAAAAAAATCTTATTTCATTCCTAATCAAATTAAATAGTTCATTACTTCCCCCCATTCACTACGCATTTATTGTAATACGGTTTAAATTTTTATACCAACAATTTGCTTTAAAGCAGAATGAAATAAGATGATTTTAGATGTAATAGAGTTAGTTAAAAAAAAATAATCGAGAGTTTTAGAATCGTTTTAGAAACAGCGCGCTTTTGATAAACCACTTATCGGAGCATAGTCTCGCAATCAATACCGTATTCAGTGTAACAAAAGCACGTGTAAATTAATTACGACTTTCTAATAATAGATTATGGATTTTGTTTTTAACTCGGCGTTATTTTCGTTTCTTGTTCGATATATGTATGCGAGTGCACTAAATGTTAAGGTCTACTTTAACACGAATGTAGTATATTAAGGACAATGCCAGTTCGTAACCTTTCTGGTCATTGTGAACTTTCAATTTCTATAACATAATAAAAGATAATTACTGTACATACTACATACAACTCGTGCTCAAATTTAAAGCCCATCAATCTGATTAAAACCATTTTCAGCTTAAAGAGTTTGATACAGAAAAGTGTAAGGGATTATGAAACTGTTACTTTATACTCTTAGGCATTGAGGAGAATGAAGTATGAAAAACCAAAGCGAATTGTGAATACTTACTCGTAAATAAAACATTTAACGCTTGATTAGGTAGGTGTTAACTAAAGCTGAAAACCAAGAATGCCGTTTCGCACCCCCGAAACTCCCACGTCGTCGGGGGGAGGTGGGAGTGAAAACAAACCTTTTCATTAGACACCCCTGTAACTCGCCTTATATCATGTGGTAAATGGATTATAAACGGCGGACGTGGGAAGAAATGGATGAACTCTTTACCGGGGGCGTTCAAACAGTACTTTACAGAAACGGTAAGACGTCGTCGGCGTCGGGGGGAATTGTTACAGCTCCATTGCCCTTTTGCCACCACTGTTTGCACACCTCCACGACTCATAAAACCTAGTTAACCTAATATGTTTTATTATTATTAATTTTTTTGATTAAAACACACGTGGGGGCGACAAATACAGAATTCTGATTCTGATTCTAAAAACTAAAGGATGACTCACATTAGAAAAGTATGCACGGAAAAAGCGCGTGCGAACGCCCCTCATCCCCCGCACTAACAAAGACGCGCAGGGTCTTTTCCCCGGAGAAATTATCCTGCGGGCTTAATATTTAAGCAGTCCGAAATGCTCCAGGAAGACGAGAGGAAGACGGAAGAAGGGTTTAGTATAATGAAAGCGGAAAGGGGAAGTCCTCACACGTAAACAGCTTTGCATGATCTAATCGCAATTAAAATCATTTGTTTCCGGATGAAAATGGGGTGGTTAAAAGAACAATAATAACATTTTAGGTGCGCTTGACTGTACCTATACATACATATTGAAGTGCAATCTGTTGTTTATGAATATGAATTTCATAAAAAAAGCAGTGCACCACGTCGAAGAAAGGATCGGAAAATATTTTGAAAGAAATCGAGTTTGAGATTGGTTCAAGAAAAAATCCGTGACATCCGAGTTTTCATGTGCATGTATCGTTAGCAAAACAGGCTTTCGCAAATTGGATGAGCACTTACGGGTTTCCCGATGCGCAAGCTAATGCCGTTTGCATCGATATTTCCGCACAAATTGTCCGGCCTTCTTCTCCTTATCACAACACCACTGAAACTTGCCCGCCTGCAACATTTTTATCACATTCGAACACGTGCGCAACGCGGTGAAAGAACCGAAACACTTTTTTTTTTTTTGGGGTGGTAACCGCGTTTGCGTGAAATCAATTAAAATCACCGCTTCACACCTTTTCTTAACGGTAACATTTTAATCGCCAACGTATTGGGGGTGGTTTATTTAAAAACACAATTGGGTAATAAATAGGTATCTAACACTTCTGTAACTTATTACTTATTGTCCCAACAATAACTGATTCAACTAGCACATGAGATTCGACCTTTATGGTAGAGATCCTCTGCTTCTAGAATTTTCAAGCAAACGTCTGGAACCATCTAGCGCTCGACTCTAAACTCACTGGATAATAGAGAAGGTAGACGGCGCGGCGTGACTAGGCCAAAATTGACTCATCGGCGCCACAGACGTGACAGTATTTTAAAAAAATAAACAACTAATTGTGGTTCACTGAAGTAATTTTTTCTATGATTTTTAAAAACGTAGATACGAGGTGGCATCAAAAATTATTGACGAAGGGGTACTCTGACACATAAACGAAACGTTTTTACTTTAAGTAAAAGCATAAGTATACTGATGCCCGATTGCACCAACTTTTTAAGCAGAGCTTAAATTTAAGTTATGTTTAGAATGTGACATTTACGTATGGTCAGTATAATGTCAAATAGATTCTGATTGATATTTAAACTTCAACTTAAGTATCAATTAGATTGTGACTAACATTTTGTTAAATCTATAAATAATATCATAGTCTAAAGACCACTTAAATTTAAGCTCTGCTTAAAAAGTTGGTGCAACCGGGCATTAATCCGTGCGTTTGAAGATCCGTGCCCTTTCGATAAAACTAGTGTTACGAAGAGCAGGGGTACGAAAAAATAATTGATTATTAAATTGCCGAAAAATTATCGACGTGTAAGTTGAGTTTCCAAATGTATTTTATTTAAAAATCGAAAAATTCCCGTCTCAAATCTATTGTGTACATCAAACCTGCAAACACCACAATTTCTAAACTAAAAAAAATACTTTAATTGTTCACAGTCGTTTAACATATTAAAAACAAATGGCATTTACATTATTTATCGTTCTATGAATATGCATATCGCCGTCTGAATAAAAAATTTACATAAATCGCATGCCCGGTTAGGCTTTTATATACGTTTCAACTCTCTGGAACCTTATGGTACAATATCACCACCACCTAGAGCCCGCTTCTCGAAAGTTCTAGAACTTATCTAGATCTAACAATACGCATTTGGCTCCTTTAAACACGAAGCTGCTTTTTTAGTACCTATATAAAAGGCGGTCAAAGAATTTGCGCAATTATTTCTCAAGTCTAATCGTATTTTACAATATTGTTTAAGAAAGTGGACTTCGATAACTTTCGTATCTTACTTCTCTTTCGTGTAAGTGTTTGGCAGACCTTTTAGGCCCACAGTTTAGTCATTTTTTGCACACTTTCCTATCCTTGGTTTTGCTCTTCTAGTTGGTTATACCTTTTTCTTGTAAGTCTTCTAATAAAGCTTCTTCCCATCGTCTCGTCGGCCTACTTCTCTTTTTCTTACACTCTGGAAGTTTCCAAGCTATTTTTTGACCGTTCTTTTATCTTTTTCAGCTTTTTAGCAGATCTTTAAGGCTCAGAGCTTAATTATTCTTTTGCAGAAAATCCTACTTTTGGTTTTTCTTTTCCAACTGGTTACATCTTTTTCTTTAGGGCTTCTCTCCACCTTTTCCTCGGACTACCTTTCTTCTTCTTATACTCTGTAACTTTCCAAGCTTTTTATTTGATCATTCTTTTATCTTTGTCAGCTCTTTAGCGGATCTTTCCTAAAGTTGAGTATGCACAAGAAGTTTGGGATCCGTACCAACAATATATAATTGAAGATCTTGAAATGTTGCAGCAAGAAGCTGCTCGGTATGTTATGGAATGACCATAGAACCACTTCATCTGTTTCACTCATGCCACGGGAATTAAATTGGGAAACTTTATCTTCTAGAAGACAAGAAGCAAGGTTAAAATTATTTTGTTATATTCATTTTAAAGTTGATTCAATGCACAATTTTCTAACTAAATAAATTACAAGTAAATGATTCTAGCACTAGAAAAAAATCATAAATTTATCTATAAAATCCCACTTTCGAAAGCTTTTTTTCCGAAAACAATTCAAGATTGGAATAATTTAAGTGAAACAAATTTGAAAAAATTAATAGAAAATTGTGCAAAGAAATTAAAAGTAATTTTCAAAATGGAAATTTTAAATATTTTATTAATTTCATAATATGTATTAGTTATATAAAGCTCTTAAGCAAACAGTAGCAAATTTTTTATTGATCCATGAGTATTAGGGCTTGTTCCTACATCCTAAAGTAATACGTAACTAATTTTACATAATTGCCAGAGGATCATTATCTTCAGTGGTGCGCAGTTTCCTGCGAATATGTCTCATTTTTCGCTGGACAAAAGTAACATCTATTTCCCGAATCTTCTGAAATATTCTTCTCCGGAACTGGTGTTCGTTTTGGGCTTGTGAACCATTATCATAAACTTTTCTTTCTCAAATGTTCCTCAGGCGAGACCTATTGCAGAATTTTGGGCACATCTCGCTAGAAAAGTTTATGATAATGGTCGAGAAGCCCAAAACGAATACCAGTTGCGGTTCTGGTTATGTAAAATTAGTTACGTGTTACTTTAGGATGTAGGAACAAGCCCTGATACTCATGCATCAATAAAAAATTTGCTACTGTTTGCCGAAGAGTTTTAAATGTTTTACCAAAACTTATTTTACAAACGTTATAAGCTTGTTTATTAGACCACTAAGTATGAATGTACTGTACGTCTAATGTTATATATAAATTAAAAAAAATCTTTCAGGTCTAGAGCTTATTAGCTCTTCTCCACAACTTCCTATTTTTGGTCTTCCAATGGGGCTTCTGTCCATCTTTTCCTCGGTCTACTACTTCTCTTTTTCTCATACCGTGGAACTTTTCCAGCTATTTTTTTTGTCCGTTTTTTAATCTTCTGTCCGTTCTATGTACATGACTCAGCCACTGAAATCTTCTTGATTTAATTAGCACGTCGATGTTGGCTCTTTAAAAATATTGTCAATTTCGTTGTTGGTTTTTCTTACGTATCCTCTTCGGTTTTTTTTTTGTTCTCATTGTCCATCTCATTAGTCTCTCTTTTGCGTTTTGATTTAGCACCCATGTGTCACTGCCATGTATTGCTGATGGCCAATGCCGGCTCAACACCGTAAGCAAGCGATGCGTCGCATTTGGAAGGGCGCCCAAAATCAAAATTATGCAGAGATATTTGCTCACAATTATTTTATCTGTAGATACGTATTTCGGCAGCCATCTTCAATACACACACTAATGCCCAGTTGCACCAACTTTTTAAGCAGAGCTTAAATTTAAGTGGTGTTTAGACTATGACATTATTAATAAATTTAACAAAATGTTAGTCACATTCTAATTTATGCTTAAGTTGAAGTTTAAATGTCAATCAGAATGTATTTGATACTGCACCGACCATACGTAAATGTCACATTCTAGACATAACTTAAATTTAAGTTCTGCTTAAAAAGTTGGTGCAACCGGGCATAAGTCATACTAAAATTATAAAAATAAAAAAATAAGTAAATAATTGGTGATTCAGTTTAGTATTCGCACCCCTTTCTTCTTTTATTTCTATTTTTACGAAAATGATATTTGGTATAAATAATATAGGCGAAGATGTAATAAACGTGATGGGAGATGCAAACGCTAAGGTGGGGACAGAGGACGTATTTAAAACTATAACAGGAGGTGAAAGTAAACACGAAACCACGAACAACAATAGAGAAAAGCTGATAGTTTTAGCAATAGAGAGAAGAATGAAGATAGTGAGTACGCATTTTAAAAAGAAGGAAGTACATAAGGGAACGTGGAGAATACCGGGCAGCAGCGAAACGAACCAGGTTGACCACGTTCTGATAGGAGAGGAGAATGCTCCAATGATTACAAATGTCCGGACGTATAGAGGAGCAGAAGCGGGGTCAGATCACTTGTGTAGAAAGTGTAAAAGGAATTTTATAAAAAAGGGTGTGACAGAGATAGAAGAAAAATATACAAGAAAAGAAATTAGAAATTTTTACAAGGATGTTAAAAATATAAGAATGGGGCCTAGAAGACAAATAGAGTTTTGCAAGGATAAAGAAGGCAATTTGATAGGAAATGAAAAAAGACACGCTGGATAGATGGAAACAACACTTTCAGGAGTTATTAAATGTCGAGCAAATGGAAAGAGAGGTACTGTGGCAAAAAGAAGGGAAGAAAGATCAAAGGATTGCAGAACCAACCGAAGAGGAAGTGGAGGAAATAATAAAAGCCTTAAAAAACAATAAGAGTCCAGGAGAGAATGAAATAACGGCCGAAAACCTGAAATACGGAAGAGAACTTTTGGAGAATAAAATAGCTGAGTTAGTGAAGGAGATTTGGAATACAGAGTTAATGCCAGAAGGATGGAATAAAGCAATTATTCTACCACTTTATAAAAAGGTGATGTAACGAAGTACAGCAATTATAGAGCTAATAAAGAGAAAACTGGAAGTGATCACAGAGAAGCTAATAGGAGAATACCAGGGAGGGTTTCGGAAAAACAGGTCGACGATGGATCAAATATATACTGTGCTGGCCTATCCAACAATATCTATGCGCTTCTTGTGAGTAAGTGAAGGAGAGGCTCATTGAAACTTGTGTGGAAGTGAAATAGAGATATTACAATGTTGCGTGCGAAGGTAGAAATGCGGCCGGCGCCGGCGTCGATTGATGTAGCTATTTCGTTTACTCATGCGGTTTCTACTATTCTATCCTTTATTTACTCACGAAAAACGCATAGATAGTGTTGGTGAGGCCAACTGTGTATGTTAAAACAGATAGTAATAGGTTGTTATGAATATGAGATACCAGTATGTTCTTCATAGATTTTAAAGCCGCTTACGATTCTGTAAGTAGGAAGAAGTTATTCGAAACACTAGAGGAATTCGATATACCGGAGAAGCCGATAAACCTCATCAGAATGACACTGAAGAAGGCCACGTGTATAGTGAGGATAAATGGAAAAATGTCAACGGAATTCCAAGTGCAGAGAGGGCTACGTCAAGGAGACCCGCTGTTCACAATTTTATTTAATATAATATTAGAAAAGACAATAAGAGTAGCAAATGTAAACCGCAATGGAACACTTTTCACCAGAAGGCATCAGTGCTTGGCATACGCGGACGATGTTTTGTTAATGCTGTAGCACAGGCTTTCATGCAAATAGCAAAGGATATGGGACTGCAGGTAAATAGAGAAAAAAGCAAATACATGCAAATAAAAAAAGGGAAGGAAGGAGTACCAAAAGAGAAAGAGAGACGCTGACTTTTGAAGAGACCGAAAACTACATGTACAGCTGCGGAATCGTAAAGCGGGACAAGTCTTATGGCATTCAACTAATATTGTTTCACTGTTTAATTTTTTTTTTATTTATACAATACGAATTTTAAATACAAACAGAATGATTGTCTATTATGAACTACGAAGTTTGCTAAGTTACTATATAATTACCAGAATTAAGAAGTAACAATTAAACTAACGACATTATACTGTCCCGCTTTTTGATTCCGCAGCTGTACCTTGGAATATTAGCAGATGCAAAATGTAATGAAACGGTGGAAAACGACTTAAGGCTGGTAAAGGCCAACAGATGTGTGGGAGAGCCAAATAAAATCATTAAATCAAAAGGAATTTCGAGGAGAACTAAATTAAGATTAATAAGATCAATGCTGACATACGGCTGTGAATTGTGGACAATGACAAGGAAAAATCAAGAAAGACTGGAAATCTGGGAAAGAAGGATCTTAAGAAAGATATTTGGTGGGAGGTCAACGGAAGAAGGGCGGGAGAGACGAACAAATGAGGATATATACTGACCATACGGGGAAGCCCCAGTAACGCAATTTATAAAGATGAGACGTCTTCAGTGGTTGGGCCATCTTGAAAGATTGGAAGATGATAGATTAATAAAGGGTGTAGGACGGAAGGATCCGGAAGGCAAGAGAAGGAAGGGCAGACCAAGAAAGAAATGAAGAGGACGTGAAAGAGAAAGGACAAAAAATGGAGGACGCTGGCAAAGGATAGGAAGAAATGGAACGAGTTCATCAAGCAATGGGGGCCTAACAGGCCTGTAAAAGCTTCCATATAACAGGTGATCAATATCTTTTCTAATCAAGTGACCTATGGAAATAAAATCATGTGTCTCTGATTAGTTCATTATTTCAAATGCTACTTGAATTACATATTTGTATTGCATTCCTATACAAAACGATAGGAATGCAATAAAAATAATTCAAATGGCATTTGAAATAATGAACTAATCATAGACACATGATTTTATTTCCATAGGTCACTTGATTAGAAAAGATATTGATCACGCGTTATATGTATAATATAGGCGTACCAATAGTTTATAATTTTTGCATTTTTGGAATGTACAGATAATTCTAGATCGAAATGATGTAAAATATTCCATATATTATATTGCCAAATTTCATGCTGATCTGTTAAGAAATTTTAAATATTTCGAACAGTTTGTTCGCAATCGGGGAAAGACTAGAAATTGTGACTTTCGAAAATCGAACATAACTTCTCTATTTATCTTTTGAACATACACGCTCAACTGGCTTCGCAGTCGACATTTAGATAGACGACTAATAAACGACGGGTCCCGAGTTCGAACCTCAGCAAAAATTATTTTCAATCGAAAACTAATTTGATTCCTGCGCCATACACATAGGCAACTTCTATACACGTCGTACCTACGCCTTGCACATAAGCACACTTCGACGCGGACCTTACGAAACGCCTAGCAAAGTGACGATAGGCAACCATATATGCAAGTTTGATGCATCACTGTAAAATTTCCATAAAGGATTGGCTTCGAACGCCTATAGCTACTCTACTCCTATAGTATAATTTCTCATGAAAGTAATAAATTATTTCAATGAATCCGGGAAAAAATTAATTTCTTCAAATAAAAAATGTAACGGGGCGCTGAAACACCTCTTGCATCGGGGCGCCAAAGCTTCTAGAGCCGACACTGCTGATGGCCTAATTTAGGTTTTATAAATTCTTATAATTTTCCCTTGTTGTTTCCTGTTTTGCTCCTCCTGTTAAGGAATACATGGCGCTGGTCGGCGGATCGATTCGATCCTTCGCAATCCTGTGAATTCTGTGACTTCTTCGAATTTAAATTTTCCTAACTCCGTGACTAATTCTACTTCTGTCTCAGACTCATTTTTTCGTTTATTCTTCTTATTATCTTTTTTCTGATTCATCTGCTGCCTTCTGTCTCCATTCTCCTTTTTGTATCTTTCAACTCTTCTTCGTCTTATGCCTTTATGCATAGATTAGCTGCCTAACTTACTAGTTGGTGGCTTTTGTACTTTATATGTCCTTTTCTAAGCAGTTGGCTGTACTTGGAAAGTAGTTAAAGCCAGATACGAGGGGACATCAAAAAGGTTTAAAAGATCGATTTACTTTTTCAGTTTCCATTGATAACTTTGTTTATTTTGACAACCTTGTTTATATTTTTTCACTTCTGACGAAGCTGTCAAGCGATAGCGAAACGTTAAGTGAATCTACTTTAATTGTGATGTTATAGTTTCTTGTTCCAGCAATTCGTCATTTCTGATACATACCTTTTGATTATGAATTTTGTAAAAATCTCTTGTTTAAATTAAAAGAAATTTATTTTCAAATGATGTTACACTGTGTTATTAACAATAATAAAATTATTATTTATGTAACTCCCTGTGAAGACTAGTTATTTAGAAAATAAAGAATGTTATATCTGTACCTACACAGATTTTTATTCTAGGTACATAATGTTACATGCATGTAGAAAGGTTTGACATTTGCTTTTACATTGCAAAGAGGTGGCTGATAGTGACAATGGGAAAGTCAGAAACGAAATTATACGTAGTCAAACGCGCACGTCTAGTTGCAAGAAAGAGTCATGTTAAAATTTATAAATAGCTAATATTAAATATAGTTTTAATTGTCACTAAATTCATTAGTTAAACACACAAATAAAATAGTTTGATAGAATTATTGCTCTTAGTCTATAGCATGAAGAACATGCCGACTGAATAAAGAATTGTATTTCGCTCATTCAAACATGAAGCTCCTTTTTTAGCATTGGGAATAGCTACAAGGTGTTATCAAAAAGTAATTACCATGGAAAGCTTAGCCAAGGAAAGCAAAAGACCATTGCAAGATTCAGAATTCATCAACTATGTTGTTGCCAACAGTTCATTTTGAAAATTTAGTTAAGGCTTTTACAATAGAACACAGCTTGCTGCAGAATTAACTTTTACTATCCATGACCAACCCTTATGCAAAAATCGAATTTGAACAATTAGTCTAATTGTGTTTTTCACAGAAATTCTCTACCCCACCCCTCGTGTTTACGAGAGCACTCTTTTCAACCAACGAAGGAAAACAGAGTTTTAAAAGTAGGTAGTTAATTTTTTTTTCATGTAACTTCCATTGACAATTACAATTAATTAATTGGTTCACTGCTTCTCTAGATGATCTTCAAGAAGCTGAGAAAGTCGCTCGGAAACTAGAGCGAATTTGCCGAACCTTTTGCATCTCGTGAACTTGCCTTCAAAGTCCTTTTTCCTTTTCTTTTCAAATTCTTTATGTGTGCTTTTGTGCATAGTACATCGAATGCCGTCTTTTCTTTCTTCTTCTTCTCAATGAATCATTGCCGTCAGTTATCCTACAGAGTTTGGGTCTTCTCCGTTTGTTTTCTTTGAAAGGGAATGGGGTGGAAGAAAAGGGAAGCTCTAGTCCATTCACTGCATCACTTCTTTCTGAATCGGAGAATACTTACGTTTCGGAATCAGTTACAATTTTAATGTTCCATCCCACTTTTTCCCTTTTTTTTTATCTGAGACAAGCAGCTGCGAAATCCAGTGAATGAATGCCCCCTCCCCCCCTGTGTTCAAATTTTCGTGTAAACTAACCAAACCAAACCAGTTCCTCAATTTTCCTTATAATTTTATTTGTTCTTGGTTCTACAGATTTTCCTCTTTTCGAGGCAACTTCTTTGCCCCATTTAAAGTGTATTTTACTTGAAAACACGTCGAACTTCATCCCCCAAACATACACATGAATATTTTTTTGGAACGTTTGCTTTTGATATCAAAAAACTTTATTAAACTTCACGATTCGCAAGGGTTAAACAAACAGACCCGGATGGCTTTTAGGAGATGCTTAGAGATGTCACTGCTATTTATTAAAAAAAACCAAACAGGTACATATTTCGTTCTTTCATGGGTAAGAAAATCGACCTCGTACATCGAATTTTTATTAAACTCGCTAAGCTTAAACGGCAATAGATTTTTTATTCAATATTTTTTGCGTAACGCCGTATTATATATTGTGAAACAATCAATATTTTTAATGCATTCAATAAAGAAAAAAAAAAGGTTTGATCAGCGTGGAGAAGGAAGCGATTCATCTACCGATAATCAATTTTGTATTTAAAGCAAAGTATTAAATTGACTTGCAACGTTAAACTTTCGTTGGGTCGTGAAAAAGAAACGTATTAAAAGTAATGATCTTTCAAAAGAGAAAGAATATTGGCCTAAGATGTCATCCCATAGTAACCCAAATAATTAACACCTACTCTTTGCAACCTGTCATTTAAATCCCATTGAACGCAACTGTAACTTCTCTATGGTTTCCTTTTGTAAGAAAAAGAAGCCACAGAGAAGAGGGCCAATAGACTTCAAGCCATTTATCATACTGATTTCTATTACTTACGACGCGTTGATGAAGAAAAATCGAATTACATAGAACAGAAACATATTAGTGTTGGTGCAAAGTGAGATCCCAAGGGGACTCCAAACGTAACTTCTATGCAAACCCTAAATTAAAATACATTGACATATCATCAAGAGCTTACGCAAAGCCACGAAACCGTCAATAATCCGTTAATTTACAAAATGCGATGCTTACATCTTTAAAGTAATTAGGTATCATGAAATGAAATGCCTTATTTAAGATGGACGACTTAGGGATCAGCCTGTAATTACTTTACAGGAAGCTGATGTTGTACGTGTAAGTAATACGGGGCGGGAGGATTTTGATCTATTTGGAATGTCGTGTCGACTATACATATAAAAGGATCCTGAAGGATTCTGAAGTTTCCGGAACCTCATGGTTTGCTGAAATTACACTGAAGAATTTTTTGTTGGATAATTTAACGTTGTCCTGTAAATAAGCTTTGTCCTGTTTACTTCTGGCGATGCAGATTAATTTATATCGACATCCTTTGGATAGCCGCCCTCAATGTGGGTCACGAAGATCAATGTGTGAATGACTGGAAGGCAAGGACGATAGTGATGAAAGGTTTGGGTCTACGTGTCAGTACATGATTATGTGCAAGTAGTAAAGTATTCACCTGCAGGTCATACGTGATCGATGAGTGAACTAACCTGAATAGTCAGAGTGGGCTTACAGCAGCATGCCTCCATTTTGTGTTACTGTGTGCGGGTGCAGGGGAATTCCGTGAAGCAGCCGCGGATCAGAAGGACTCTCTCCATCGCCATCGTAATTCTACCTCTGCACTTCCGACACTCTGACTACGGCACACAGCACTTCATTTCGCGTAATATTACCTTTTGCACAACGCCACTTGTCTCTCGGTCCGCACCCGTACTCTGAGGGTTGAAAAGCTTTCGGATCGGTTCGGACAGCGTCGCGACGTGCGGTAATGCGTGTGTGTGCGATTCAAGATACTCCCGACGCGAACGAGGACGCCTGAGCTTGCGCCGTATCCTTTCCCCAATGTAGGTGAAACGAGTCCTTCCAGGCTATTCATTCATGCGTTCGTCCTTTTTACTATTCATTAAAACGTGCGTTCTCTCGCCCCACGTTATCGTCTGCAAATTTTTTTTCACACGTCCGACCTTTCGATAGACAGATATTTTCGTAACGTGTGCGTGAAGTAGGCGTCCCGACCAGCTCTCGTCCTTAAAGCTCCTCGCAGCTAATCCTTATTTTATTTTAAATACTCGTGCCATCTTTGGTCAAAAATACAAAGCGTTGTCATCGGCGTCGTCCACGCGGAAAGTTTATATTAATATCGCAATCATTCGCGGCCTCGTGCAATCATTATAACGATTTGTTTATTCTGTACAACTGATAACCGACGAAAAGCACGTTTATGTGAGATATTACTTGGAAATTATTGACATTATCGTTATCCTGAGAGCTTTGTTAAATAAGATACACGTGCATGAAATACTGAGTTTTTTTTCATTAATACCTTTCATGATTAAAGGGCGATAGTAGCTTTACCCAAACTTAAATAAATGTAAATTGCAATAATACTACAGGTGATAATCAATTTTAACTTCTCTAAAAATTAAATTGCAAAGAAAGTTTTTTTCGTTCCTTACAATTTTTTGCAAAGTAATATTGAGTATTGCTTATTTTTTTTATATTAATTATTAGGGGGACAATTCCTTGCGTTTTCTTAGAGTAAAATAAAGACGTATATACATAAACAACTATAGTTTGTAGGTGGTGATGAATTTCACACATTTTTCTGTTCTTTAATATTAAAAAATGTATACATTATGAGTACACTGTCTTTCAAATGGATTTTTTTTTTAATTATCGATTTTTATAAAAAATTATTGACGGAGAACGCTTCTGCATCCCTTAAAGTCAAATTGGGAAACGTCAAATGAAATTTATCTTGAGTGGTATACAGCGTGGACACCGATAAATGAAGATAGTTTAAGAGTAAAGTGCACTTATTGTACAAAATACAAGAAAATGCCATAAGTCGTTCAGAATTAAAAGTTATAGCCAAATATGAAATGATGACCTCCTATGTTAGAAATAAAAAAATCACAATTTATTGTGAATCACTCTTTATACACATTACATTAGGAAATACTAGTGGGATCAAAGCGTCCACAAAAATAATATGAATAGGAAAACACGCAATTTGTTCTTATTTCTCAATTATTTCATTTGGTTATGATATGAGTGATTATTTCAATGCGTTCCGAAACTTGTAGCACATTTTTTGAAAGACACTGTATACTTTTTGCAAGGGATATTGCTTATTTTTTTATAATTTATTATCTGGGGGACAAAATGATGAAAAAATAAAATAAAACTAAGCCAAATAATAATTTTATAAAGCAGATAAAATAACATTATTAAACCAATAAACGAGGTAAATAAAAACGACTAATTAACAAAAATTCTTCATTGTGTTATTATGTCAAAGTAAAACTATCGTACGAAATAAATAAACCATTGTTATGATATAACACTGTTTTTATTTTATTTTATTTAATTTTTTCTCACCTATTGATTGCGAAAGAAACTTTTGATGTAATTGAATTGAAAAGCACTATAAAATAAAGATGCTTTCTCTAAGGCTTAATCAAAGATATACAGGCTGTCCCGAGAAGAAAGGACAATATTTTGTGGAGGTATAGAATACTAGGTATAGTTACTGCAAGTCAAAAAGATTATATAAACATGAAGTCTTTTATTAATAATTTTCGAGATAAATGTTTGAATTAGCTTCCGGTTGGGACCGCGTCACTTTGACTTTTCTTACTGCCGACGCGACGTTTCGTTCTCCATTGCAGAATAACTTACTCAGGGCTGCTGCTGCTCTCAACGACTAACGAGAAGCAGCAGCAGCAAGTTAAATTCTGAGATAAATATTGACAAGTATTGAATAATTTGAATCAAATAATTTAAATTTGGCGCTTCATGTTGATTCACTCATCACCGTAATGTAGCGCTGCACGATGTGTCTAAGTATAAAAGGCAGGGTTGGTAGATTGGGCGAAATTCCGCCATTTGGGGTATATTTTAGACATATTTGATACTTAAAGATCTTATTTGATGTTGGCGCTTTCTGTTAACGTCTTCATATAACGAACGTTCAACAAAATTTTGCCTCTAGTCATCTGTAGAGACTAAAGTTTGAAACCACAGAGTTGATACAAGAAAAGTATTTATAAATGCTTTTGTTCTGATTAAATATGCATAAATTAAACAACTAATTAATTAATTCATTTACTAAGCAAGGAAAAAATTTGCCATCCGCTACCTCTACATCAGCAGTCAATGATGACATATTAAAATCATTTAAATAAATACCGCCTGACATACTAAAATTAATGTCAGTATAATTATTGTTATACCGATATGTTTGGTCATTTATCAAATTCTTATTGTAATCGTCAATTGTCTTCACATTCAGAGGTATTAAAATTATAAAATGCTTTTTCATCAATTTTCGACGAACGGCAAAATAAGTCGCTAATTTTTTTTTCTTCGTGAATACAAAGTTATTGACCGATAATTTAAATTATGAGTCAAGTTCAGTAACACCCTGTACATTAGGTTAATCATTTCTTTCTTGAAGCATTATTTGAAAGTTAAATTATATATTATATGGATTTAAATATGTCTTCATAATAGTTAAATGTCATATTAATCACGAAACCTATTGGTGATCAACGTTTCCAAAAATTAACGTCACAAGCTCTGTATACATTTGACATTTTACTACGTATTGTATATAACATTAATTCAGCTTTGTTATTTTAGTATGTGGTATGCAGTAAAATAAAAATCATATTTTAATTTCAAATCGCTTTATCTCTGAAACCATTAATGAACGACTACTTGTTAACATAAACTTTTTGACTTACAATAACTCATTCAGTGCTCCCACGAAATATTGACCATTCCTCCAGGGACACCCTGTATATACAAATGAGGGCTGCTATAGTATATTTCAATACTGGTTTTAACAAGATGGTGCAAGATTTGGCTCTATTTCTACAATAATATTTAGAACAAGAAATTTTTTGGGCTTCAGGTACGATTTGGAGATATGTAGAACACGTTCTATTTTTTCAGGTAGTCCAATTTCATTCTGTTACAATTTACTGCATAATTCAAATTGTTCAAGAAATTCAAACAAATGTTATACAAAAAATTAGTCTAGTCTAAAACGGCCTCAAGACGGCTTAATAAATTACAGTATTTTTCTTTTGCTTTTCCCCTTTTGTCAATTATGTCTCCGAATTTGGCAAATGACTTTCCAATCCGCAGGCCTGCTAAACTTTGAACGGATCGGAAAGTCATTTGACAAATTAGGAAACACAAAAGAGGAAAAGCTATAGAAAAAGACTGTATTTTGAAAAGGAACTGTTTTATATAGGAGTACATTTTTAGCTTTTACAAATTTTCAAACATCTTTTACTCCTTTTGACGTTCGTTTCTTATACTTTCTCTTTGTTAACATGAGCAGTCTAGTAGCAGTTCAATCGAATAAAATACATGAAGGGAAGGGGGAGGGGGCACTGACGATTATCTATTTCCCCGTACTTATATTTGTAACCTCAGTTCTTATGAAAAATATTTCTAATATATTTAAAAAACTCCCACATGCCAAGGATAAAATAAACAAAAATAATCGACGATTCGTTCGCAAATCAAGGGGCAAACAAAAATAATAATTTACTGGAAGTGAATAGAAACTGAATAAGTGCGACAAGTAGAGTGAAAATGAACGTGCTCACAACGTGGAATAAATTGTCTACGCTTAAAAGTAATGGAAAGCACTTCTAATATAAACAGTGAAAAAAATAGTTAAAATTCTGTTCGATATAAAAATTGGTCTGCAACTTGCTAAGAAGCTAGATACAGTTATTATTCGAACAGCTTTTTTTTAAATTTTAAATAGAGTTAAATTTTCTTTGGTCGTGAACCCCCAAAAAACAGATGGCGTACCTCAAACTTGATTCAAAAAGTGAAAAATAGGCTGTTTTTGCAGTGGGCAAACTGATTTCGGAAGTTATTACTCGTAAAGCATAACACGTAGATGCCAACAAATTTAAAAGTGAGAGAATAATATGTTGTGACCATTTCCAATTATTATCGATCGTCAGTCCTAAAAACAGAAGGCACTGTGTTTGCTGAATTTGTACACTATCAGTGATGTAATAACATTAAGCTGTATTTAACTTCCGTAGCAAATTAATTTTGTTTTATTTAAGTTAAGACATGGTTTATTGTAATCGAACCAATTTTTTTATAACAGTGAAATCAGTTCTTGGGTGTTCTCACCACACCAAGTGAATAAGGTATCATCTGCAAATAAAATAGTTTTTGCATTTATTTGAAGATTTGATATAGGTATCATTTATATAAATTAGAAATAGCAATGGTCCTAATATGGAGCCTTGAGGTACTCCGTGAGTAATCGGTAGTTTATTTGATACATCTTCATTTGCGCCATCCTTTACTTTTACCAGTTGAAAGCGTCCTTCAAGATAAGATTTAAACCAATGTAATGATGTACCCCGTATTCCTATCTGTGCAAGTTTATTTAAGAGTATTGAGTGCGTGACGCAGTCAAAAGCTTTAGCTAGATCGCCGAAAATTGTTACTACGGCCCTACCGCGATTTATATGTTTATATGTGTAATTTAAGAGCTCATGCATAGCATCTTCCATACTTTTACCAGACTGAAATCCATACTGACAAGGTACTATTTTATTGAAAGATTTAAATAAGTTAAGAAGTTAAGAATTCTTTTCTTAACGATAGTTTCAATTAATTTAGATAAACTAGATAGAAGGGCAAGATAACAAGATAGAAGAAGGGCAGCGTAACGTATAAATATATTGAAAGATTAGCTAAAAAAGTTTTGTTAGTAAGCAAAAACTATCTGAAGAGCTTCCTAGATATTGCGAAACGAAACCTTTGAAATAATTTAAATCTGGAATTACTTGCTTCTATTGACTATACTGTTCGGTTTAAATTAAGAATCAACCCTTACATTTTATATTCCCAGCATGATTAATAATTTTTTTTAAATTAACTAGATATGTATGTCCTCGTCCTGTAGTCACGGATTTTGAAAAAAGAAAGACTTTAATTTAAAAAAAAATCAGAAATTATAGCTACTTTTGTAATAGACGTGATAGAGAAAAGTGAACGTAATTAGAACTTATTTGATCGCGTAAACGCACCGTTTACTCTCCCTGGTGGCGCCGACGTCAGTAATGATCCGAGAAGTGAACCCGATAAAAAGCGTCGCGACGCCTGCTGACGTCGGCGTATCGAGTTTGGCGTCAGTCCAACAGGTGGCTTCCCATTCATGAAACCTCGCAAGGACGACGCCGACGCTCTATAAATAGATTACGACGGTAGTAAAAGTTTGAACTTAAAACCACCCCCGAAGACATTTTTCTTTTTTCAAATTTCACCTAATAAATAAACTTTTTTATCTTATTTGAATAAAATTATTTTAACGTTTAGTGTTTAATTACACCGGGCTTTAGTAAAAGTTGGAACTTAAAACGACCCCCCAAAACATTTTTTTTTTTAATTTCACCTAATAAATAAAACACCCACAAAATTATATAGGGCTTTTCGTAGCTCAATTTTTTATAACTTATTTGAGTTATGCAAAAAAAAAGAATTAGAATCTAAGTGGCAGTTATCTCGTATAAGATCATTTTATATTTGTAAGAGGTGGAATAAAATCACTGCCCATTTGGGGCGGTAACGAATGTTGAGACTCTTAACAGATTATACAGGGCTTTACGAAACTCAATTTTTTTATGATAAAATAAATTTTTTGCCGGTAGGGTTTACTTCCGAGTTATTAGATTGCACGTTTAACTTCAGTAAATAATAGCAAGCCATGAAACAAATTATTTAAGAAAATGTCATGAGTTAGGTGACAGAATGAAACATTAACAAGAATTTTCAAGTAATTTTTTCTAATTTAAATGCAGTTGTTCATAACTTAATGCGGTAAATGAAGGACTGTAAGGCAAAAGTTTTATTTTACATTTTTTTACCAAAATATCACCGCGTACACGTTCCTTAATTTTTCGCCTCGAGTTATGAAACACCCTGTACATTATAAATGATTATAGTTTTATTAATTTCAAGTGATGAATAAAATGTAACTCGGACTTCTTTCAGTTATGCAAGCAAAAGAGAATTGGATTTTTATAAATAGTTCAAGCGACAGGTTTCTCTCTTATGACATTGTTTTATATTTATAAGGTGTTATGTTTCATGAAGACCAAGCAATCAATCTGTTCTTCTTATTTGTTTTATTTATATTAAAATTCAAAGGACACTACACTCCTCTCCACTAACTATGAAAAGTAATGTAAAATAATGCAAAAATTGAAAAATTTAATTCAATATTTGAATCTAATGACAAGTTTTCTAATTCTTTGTGATCTTTGTGATAAATTTTCAGCTGATATTAGGACGGTAGTATCATCAGCGTAATTGACTGGTAATGGTAAACCGTAAGATTTCAAGTTAGCAGGTAAATCATTTATATAGCAGTTGAAGAGTGTAGACGACAAACATGAGCCTTGTGGTATGCCTTTGCCCACCAAGCACTTGTCCAAGAGCGTGCCATCGTTAATACCTTTATTCAGTCTTCAGTCGCTCTCTTGGTGTGCAGTTACGTGTGATAATGAAATTCTTGCTCTTAAAGTGAGGAGAATTTAGCAACGGCCCTGCCGGAATAGAATTCAAACCAACCAGCGAGTACTGGGGTATTTTCAGCCCCATTCCAAGCCTGGAATTACTACAAATCTCAGGTAAAAGTTATTGAGCAAATTGTCTAACGCCATTTTGGACGCTAACGGTTCCTTCTTACTATTCAGGCTTTCAGTTTAGCTTTTAGTTCGACTTCGACTTTGAGTTGTAGTACTAGGTCTTGTACTATTTCGATTTATCGTTTCGAGCCAATTCGAAGAAACCAGTTCAAGCATTCCTGCGACGTAGTACCTCGTGAATCCGCTTTGAATCAGATCACCGGTGTTGAAAACAACCCACAGATGGCGTCGTGATTGCCAACTTCACTCCGCGACCCCGACTGCCTGATGAATGTAGCTGCGTCCTGACAGCAAAGTCGTGAGTTTTGAAGTGTATCTCTATTTATTTTTCTTGAACGGTTATTGCATGTCTTATCGGAGAGCGAATTTCGGCTGACTGCATGGTTAAGTTGACGGGTACAAACTGTACACTTAATTAGAAGTAAATTTCGGGATACTTATTCAGATTTATTTATATTTTATCAGATAACTACTTATTTCCTTTTTATCACATATGTATCGTTGATACGTTTGCTATTAAACGTTAAGTAACTTTAAGGTTGTGTATAATTTCTACGTTCACGTACCAGTGAGTCAAGTGTAGCCTCTATTTTGTTTTGGCCTTCTGCCCAATCAAATCGGCTCGGGGATACCGACGAGGTTGTTTGTCTATCGGCTGGGGTACGTTGTGTCCTGGCGCCCTTAATAATTTAACATCAATTTAGACCCACCCTCTTTCTCACTGTTGCTAGCCGAGGGGATCAGCTGGTGGAATATACAGCAGAATTTGTCACCCGGTCAAGGTAAGGTTGAGGCTGTCAGTTTAAACTAAATTCGGTGAAAAAATAATTGATCCAACTATTCGCCTAACCTCTAATTCCCAAATTATACAGTTTGTTTATTAATATCTCGTGATTGACACAGTCGAAAGCACGACTCATGTCAAAAAACATACCCATTGTTTAATTTTTTTCGTTTAAAGCAGTGTAAATATGATTTATTGCTTGATCTAAAGCAGTCTATGTGGACTTACCATTACGGAAGCCATTCTGAACATCAGCCATTATGCCAGACTTTTTCAAGGACAGAAGTCAGTCTTGCATTGTAGCACCAGTCAAATACTTGGCAAAATTACTCTGTAGGGCGATCGGACGGTAGTTGATTATTTCGGTGGTAGTGCCTTTGTTTTTGTAGATAGGTACAATTTTGGTTTCCTTTAGCGCTTCTGGATATTCTCCGGTTTCGAAACTTTTATTGATGGTATATGAGAGGGGCGCGACTATAGATAGCGTCTTTAAGTTCTATCAGGATTGTTCCTGGAATTTCGTCCAGACCTGAGGAGTGCTTCCGACAAGTTTTATTTATGGCCTTTTTTATTTCAAGTCATCGATGGGTTCTAAGTATAAAGATTTCTCGTTCATGTCGATGTTATAGTTTGCCGTAGTTGGGGCATTTACATCATTTGTCGCGTTGATAAAGAAGCTGTTCATCATGTCCGCTATTTCCTGGCGATCTGTTAATTTGTTTCTTGATTGGTCGTTCACTTCTCTGATCGTGTTCGTGGATTTTGCGCGTTGACAATTCTCCGGCTTTCTTTGTTTATGTTGACCGCATTTCTGATTCTTTCGTCATTAAAAGATTGTTTAGTTTTTAATATTTTTTGTTCATAGTATCTTTTCAGTTCGTTATACCGTACATCGCTTCTAATTTGCCTTTTCACGGCATGCATTTCCTTCAGTATTTTTGACAGCTCAGCTGGTTCTGGTGTTATCCAATTATTTGGTTTTTGTTTCGTATCGTTTGGTCGAGCAGTATAGGGGAAACTTTCGTTAAAGTGTTCTTTCACAGTATCATAAAAGTGACTAAATAAAGTTATATTTTCCCATTAGATGCTTTAGATACGAAGTTTGAAAGCATATTTGTTTCTTTCAGAGAATTGTCTTCTTGTTGTTGTCTCTCGGCAAGCTATTTCCTTCTTGTCGATGGTATCTGTGGTCTGAAATGCGGCAGTCTTATACAAAGACCGTATATTTTCTGTAATCCGAAAATATGTTATCGATGCAGGTGGCACTTGTTGACGTTATTCGCGTGGCTTTTAATGCCGTAGACATTAAGTTATATTCCAGGAGCAGGTTTCGCAGCAGTTGGGCGTTCGTACTATTTTGAAGAAGATCGACGTTGTTACAGTTTATTTTCCGCCTGTGTACGAACACACCCTGTACAGTACACATTTCAACGTTACGATCTATTTTTAGCACACTTCGTTTTGTTTCTCACATTACGCGTAGGAATTTACAATTCCTCGTTAGTGTAATTTACCCAAAACTTTCTTTTTAACATGCTTTTCGCTAAAAGCTTCAGACTAATAAGTTCATTATATAAAATTAGCCCCATCCTTGCTTAGGATTGGAATTGCGTTTACGCGGTGTTTATTTGTCCAATTTAAAGAGTACTACTTTGTGACGCGGACGACGACGGATGGTCGAATTCTTTTGTTTTAAAAACATCCGCACCTGAAATCGGTGCGTATGTCCGTAACACTTGCCCTTTATTTTGATTGGTTTCCGCTGATGTCACATTCTTATGTTATTGGTACGATTCAAACAGACCACCGTTCATCTCACTTTATACCGTTTTCTACCCCTCTCGATTTTGCAAAACGCCGGAATTGCCAGTGTGTTGTCGACCGTCAGGTGATTTGCGTGCAGTTAGTTTTGTGGGTTTCCGCTCTAATTTCTCTTGGAGGAAGAGAATAGATCTTACGGCTGTTGGCTGACTCTGATTAATTCACCTGTACGAGAGAGTTGACTGTGTGCCAACTCGTGTTCAACCTACGTCCTATTCTGACTTAGGTAAGGTTTACTCCATCGTTTTGCATTATCTTGCAGTTCACGGTCATTTTGCTCCCCTTAGGCTTTTCGTTTTGGCTGTCCTTTCTTCGTTCGGACGACTATCCCGTGCGTGCGACATTTACTGGGATCATCATGCCGCCCGTAGTACCGTACCGACCCCCCAGTGCGCGGACCGTTAAACCCCGCAAGGAGACCGACACTCCGAGGAGCAGCGACGTCGCTTACCGCTTTGCAACGGTGGAACGCCCTGACTCGACAGGCGTATGAATGCTACGTAAACAGGTCGGATATTTATGTTTATTTATTCTTGTGTTACGGTGGTTTTGATGTTGTTGCTTTCGCACACGTAAATTTTGCGTCTACTCGTGAAGTAAACTCCGTTTCGAAGGAATTCACCTTTTCTCTTGCGTTACGCTTACTAAACGTAATTCATCGAACGAGTACTTCGGCGTTAGAATAAGTGAATGTTTTTTATTTAACTTTGTATTAATTTCGGATCCGAATTGTTAGGATTTACTGTTTAACGTTAGTTGTGTTGTTCACCATCTGATTTAATCGATTACTTGTGATCAATCTTTTAATAAACTTGTGTTCATGCTTTGGACGTACCGTGTTTTTCTTAATTTTTACGCGAATTCCTTTCAAAAAAAATTAAGTGGCCTTCGCGTTATGGTTTAAGAACGCATTCCCGTCCCACTGAACCTGCTGGCGACACTGAATCAATTTCGCTCCGGTGTTAAACTTCTGCTTATCTACACAGGCAGGTAGCAACGTTTATGTCACCTGCAATTATGTGTTTACTTTTGGGGTTGTAGATTTTTTCCATCTCTCATCTTTAATCTTTTGCTTTCTCTTTTTATTTATTTTCATTTTATTTACCCTGCTTATTTGGGGTGATAACGAATGTTAAGATTTTTTTAACAGGCTGCTTTAGAATACCGTTTTCTTAATTTATTCAATTCTTCTTCTACCTTTCATTGACGAGTTGAGAATTGATTTTGGACTTCGTTTAAAAAGGTCCTTCATTTTTTTTGCCTTGAGCTATCTTACTTCCTTCCTATTAGCAGCTAATATCTCCAATATTTGCTCATCCTGTACTTTTTGGACGTCCTCATCCCTCATCCCTTTCTTTCTCTTTACTTTACTATAGGTATTCCTTTTACAAGTCTGACATGACTTATTAATTTAAGTATCTTTTTTAATTACTCTTGCTTGTTCCAATTCCACCCCTAGCGCCTCTTTAATATCTGTATTATTTATACCATGGCCCAGTTTTACAATCGTGAAATAAGCCCTATTCGCCAAATATCATTCCCTCATTCTTCCATATCTACGTCACGTTATTCCAAGGATAGTGTTATACTCAGTTTATCCGACGATTGTAAAATCGGAAATACTTTTATCAATAATTTCTTGTCTGTCTTAAAAAAGAAGTTTGAAATTAAGCAAATAAATAGGAATCGGATCCTTCCAATTTCTTGAAGAGATAAAGGTTGAATATTATTGCAATTATTTTTACAAAGACGTATTACATATGCGTGCAAACAAATTTTTCTGACAATTTCCAGATTTAAGTTTAGCTCACTGAGTTAAGAACCTTTAAGGTCCTTTAGAGCTATATAACTGCAGCAATTTGAGTTATCTCGTTGACAGCAGGCGCAAACAGCTATCGAGACAATAATATCTGTAAACGCTTGGCTGAAGTCGCGCAATAATAACGGGGGGGTTTCGTTCGAGCTCTTTTCCACCACGTCGAGCGGATAATTAAAGTTGGTCATGAACGCGATAGTGCACAGAAACTATAGCGCGTTTTATTAAAAATTACGCCTCGATGGAGAATTTTAATAGGGGGTGATCCGATTTTCCTGTTTAATTGGTGTCGGTAATTGCGAAACTGCTGAAACTAGAACCGTCCGCGCATTAATTTGTCTGATTTTGAAAAATTTATTTCAATTATTTTAATCGTATGTACTGAAGAAGTAAAAGTCGGTAGTCAACTAAGGGGGGTGGGGGAGTTGGGTAGATAGGATTCGCCTCTATCAGTTCAAGTCCGAATATTTTAATTAAACTAAAACTTTGCACTTAAATTCCAACTTCGCCGCAATATCAACGATTCGAACGAATTTATGGTTCTCGAAAACCCCCCGAGAAATTATGCGGCGGGCAGTGAAACGAATTATTCCGTGCCAGTGGGGAAGCTCGCGCGCCCCCGAAACTTCCGAGCTTAATTCCGAATGGAGCTTTCGCCGTTAATTCGGATGTTCCATCAAAATAACTAACTTACATGATGTCGCCCAGCTTGAGACGTGTCTGTATGAGGGCGCACGATTTGTGGTCGGACGTGGTGACGGCTCTTCGACGACGAGCATATCTGCTTGGGGGTATGTCGTCTGTAATCCGAACCGCTGGCGAAGAGCCGCGTCTCCGGTTGGACATGTGACGTCCAGCCACGCCACCCAACATCCTGAAAAAAAATAACATTTTTAGTAACAATGAAAAAAGGACTTTGGACTTCATTTTTCTTTTTAAGCAATTACGGCGTTGAACATGAACTTGACCTTTAAACGCTGAAATACACGAACTATTAATATTAGCGAGTTATCGCAACCATCACGTTAAACGGTAGATCATGTGATCCAATGGAAAATGAATGGGGCCACGTGATTTTAACGGTTACCATAAGTTAACGTGATAGTTGCGATAACTCGCTAATTTGTTGGTTTCTTCAAATAGTATAGTCAGTACCATACTCTTCTCAAATATAATGTGGCAGAGCATCATCCTTGCATGTAATTAACGATCGACTATCGCGTACGAAATAATTTAATTAACCCGAACGAAAAGTTTAATTTTCGTTAATCCTACTACGACACCCACGCAAATTTCGATTAAATTTTCACCTGAATTTCGCGCCAGATTAATTATGAAGACAGAACAGCGCAATGTGTCCTGGTTTACTTCCGAATTTAGAACGTCAGCGTCAACTCTGTCGAAACGAAAAGTATTAAGATATAAATGAAGATTATGTTATGCAGAGCCTTTGAAATATACCGACTGTTTCATTGAAACTTCAAAAAAGGCGTACTTTCCTATAGAATCCTGTGTTTCTCCAGCTAATTTTCTTATTTTCTTGCACTTAAAAACCAGATTACTTTGAGAGTTAATACGGTTCTAAAAAAAAACACTTTGGTACTTAGAAATGTCGTGTAAACCATGGTACTAGATACAGAGAGACGAACGGATTTTTAAGGTTCGGTCACACACTAGGACATTCTTTGAATACTGATTTCGCCTTCGGACTTTTGGAGATATTCACGACCATACGGCTACTCGCAGTATGATATCTATCGTGAAAAGCACCCTCCTTTTATAAGGTTTTATAACGGAAATTCCGATTACGTAAAACTTTACATATGGGTCACTTGCCCTATGACACATCGTGCTTTTCCGAGACCGTTTGCTCATATGCAAGCATAAGCCAAGCTTTTTCAATGAGTCACCTATGCAGCTACAATTCGCCGAATGCAATTTAAACCATTTGAAAGATCTACCGAAACTCAAAGACATCTACCGACATTTTTCACAACTATCTTCCGAAATGTACGCTTGGTCGGTTCGCAGCACAATGAACAAACATTTTTTTTACACTTTTGCAAAAACGTTGATTTTCTAATTTGTAAAAGCAGAAAGAAAGTAACGAAGGGAAAACGAATGACAATCGATTCCTGTCTCTTTTCTGAATAAAAAAAAACAATAATCGCAAGTTTTTTTCTACCATCGCCCGTATTCTGTTCCTTACTTTATTTATTGTTTGTGTCTTTCGATGAAGAAAACACGATACAAAAAGTAGTAAATCTGTTTGAGACAAACGACTCTATTTTGTTTTTTTTTTATGAAGAAAAAAGTCCCAATTTGACTGCAATTCAACCGTCTTTTGTTATCACTTTCGATTTATTTTTAATGCAAAAATGAAGATGGAAGGTTTTCTCACGATCAAATCATCCAACATTTTTGTTTGTTTCTTGCATTTGTTAATCGAGCGATCGTCTTTTGTTTACGTTTTTGACACTCTAGTTTTCCTTCGTAAATTTTAATATTGAGGTAGAGAATATATTGAATGCCCCCCGTATGTTTTAAATTTATCATGAAATTATTAATTAACCGTTTGTTAAATACGTCGATTTGACATTTCAGAATATAAAATAAATTTGCATTTATTTATTTATTTATTTATTTATTAAATGTAATCGTAATAGTCTGTGCAGCAAAAACATGGAATGAAATACATAATTAATTTATTTGCGCAATTTAATTGTTGAATGTTATTAAGTGGAATCGTTCCAGCAGTCATCAAATTAATTTTGCTAAATGCATCGTGATGTCATTCCCTTAATAAAGTATGAAATCGATTGATTCCTTAATGGTCTCACATTTACGCAAACAATTACCGAAGTGGGTCCGATTTCACATTGCCATCCATGCATTACTGGAACAAACACAGGGCACATTTTTTTTTTTGTTTTCAATTTGTGCATTTACTGACGCAATAATAAATCAATTTTAATGTTGGCACGCAAAATATATTTTTCCTCCTTTCGAAAGCATCAGAACTAATTAATACTTCAAAGCAGAACTCGCTAATGAAATTTTCATAAAGCTCGGCGTTTTTACGAGCGCGCGCCGTTAACCTTAGAGTCCTTATAAATATCCGAAGTCCTTCGGATTCGTTTAGCTCCAGACATTCGAGATAATAACGCGCGTAAAGTAAATCAAATAAGTCCGTGGAAACGATTTCCTTTTATAAGCGAATCAAATTAACGATGCCCAAAAACGTAATGAAAATAATCGGTTTTGGGGGGAGGAGAGGTGGGGGCTTAACAAAATTAAAAGGCGTGTTTTTAAAAAGCAACAATTCGGTCGCGTTTTATTTAAAAATTTATCTAGGGCAACGTTTCCCAAATTTCTTTTGTCCATGGAACACCATATTATCTTTGTCGGAAAATATATTGAATTAATGGTTGCTTTTCAAAAAAAAATACTGGTTTTCGAGGGTTCATTTATGCAAAAGCTAAAGAAAACACCAGTTTTTATAAATTTGTCACACATACTTCTCGTGTTATAGTGATTTATTTGTTTACCTGTCAAAGCAGGTGTTCAATCTTGGGCCGTTGTTTTCTAGATAGTGACGTGTATAAATGGCACATATACGAGGGGAATATAGATTTGACGTGGACTTTCTTGTACAGCGATAACAATAATAACACAAAGTTAATGAAACAAATAAATTTTTTAATATAAAATGCTTTCTTTAATATAAACTTACCCCAACGATCAAGCAACTTGCAAATACCGACAGAGAAAATTCCTTTGGTTGTCTGCTTGTAAACCAGGACTTTCTAGACTTAAAAAAATCGACGTGGTAACTATGGCAACGGTTGAATTCAAAATTGTGCAGAGGGAGCCACAATAGCCAGAGCTAACGACTGTTTAAAAAATATTTGTAGCCGAGTTAACGTTGAAAATATTTCACGTATGTCACAGTTTCATTGCGCATGCATGACGCATGCAGTGCTGCCAAATGGGAGGGGACAATCCTTCTTTGGAGGGATTTTTAGCGTATGGTGCGTTTAAAGGGATTTTTTGACATATTACAAAAGTTAATTAATATTAAAATAATTTTGTTTAAAAAGTATCTTGACTTTACACAGGATGCTTCAGAAGCTTGCTCTTTTATTGATATTTCAGTTTGACAAGTTTGACAGTTAATTAAAAAAATATATGAAAAGTGCTGTAACAAAAAAAAGAACTGATGTTTGTGTTCACCTTCATCCAGATTAATAAAGAAATTTTTTACAAGGGATGCTTTTTGCTCTTTTGTTAGACTTTTTGCTTTGACAAGTCATTTTGCTTTACTAAAAAAAAAATTAAGTTTGCTTCTGTTGGCATTTCAGTTTGACAAGTTTGACAGTTAATTAAAAAAGTATATGAAGAGTGCTGTAACAAAGAAAAGAACTGATGTTTGTATTCACCTCCATCCAGGTTAATAAATTGTTTACAAAGGATGATTTTTGCTCTCTCGTTCGAATTTTCACTTTGACAAGTCTGAGTGTTACTTAAAAAAAAAAAAGTTTCAAGTTTGCTTATTTAGGTTAGAAAAAGAAAACAGAATTAAACTTTTTATACAGGCTACTTCAGAAACATGACCGTTGTTTTGTCGATACTCACTTTGACAAGTGTGATAGATAATTTTAAAAAAATATATGAAAGTTCAGTAACTAAGAAAATAACTAATGTTTGTGCTCATCTACAGATTAAAAAAAAGAAAAAAGTTATTTATAAAGGATGCGTCTCAGAAACTTTTCGCTTTGACAAGAATGACAGTCAACAAAAAAATGTGTAAACTCTGCTCACTTTCCGAATGGGAAAAGGAAAACGATCAAACTTTTTATGTAGGGGCACTTCAGAAACTTGCTCTTTTGTTGACATTTTAGTTCGACAAGTTTGACAGTTAATTAGAAAGAATATATGAAAAGTGCAATAACTAAGAAAATAACTGATGTTTGTGCTCACCTGCAGATTAAAAAAAAAAAGAAAAAATCTTTATAAAAGATATTTTTCAGAAACTTTTCAATTTGACAAGTATGTCAGTCACCAGAAAAATGTGTAAACTTTGCTCACTTTCCGAGTAAGAAAAAGAATTAAACTTTTTATGCAGAGGTACTTCAGAAACTTGCTCTTTTGTTGACATTCCAGTTTGACAAGATTGACAGTTAATTAAAAAAATATACGAAAATTGCTGTAACAAAGAAAAGAACTGATGTTTACCTCCATCCAAAATAATAAAAGAAAAAAAAAGAAATTGTTTATAAAGGACGATGCTCTTTCGTTCGACTTTTCACTTTGACAAGTCTGAGTGTTACTAAAAAAAATGTTTAAAGTTTGCTTATTTAGGTTAGAATAAAAAAGTTAGTTAAAAAAATGTTTAAAGTTTGCTTTTTTAGGTTAGAAAAAGAAAATAGAATTAAACTTTTTATACTGGCTACTTCAGAAACTTTATCGTTTTTTTGTCGACACGTCACCTTCACAAGTTTGATAGATAATTTTCAAAAAAATTATATGAAAAGTGCAGTAAACAAGAAAATTCACCTGCAGATTAAAAAAAAGAAAGAAATTCTTTATAAAGGATGCTTTTCAGAAACTCTTAACTTTGACAAGTTTGCCAGTCACCAAAAAAAAAGGTAATTAAGAAAACAACTGATATTTGTACTCACCTCCAGATTTAAAAAACGGGACTTCTTATATAAGATGCTTTTAAAAACCTTGATTGTTCTTTTGTCGACATTTCACTTTCACAAGTTTGACAGTTAATAGGAAAATAACTGATAATTTCACCTTCACATCAAAAAAGAATCAAAGTTTTTATATGGGGTACTTCAGAAAGTTAATAATTTTTTTTGTCGACACATCACTTTGACAAGTTTGACAGATAATTGTTGTTTATGCTCACCTACACGTTAAAAACAGAAAAAAAATTAATTCTTTCTTTACTTTTCAGAAACTTGATTGTTCTTTCGTTGACTTTTTACTTTGACAATTCTCAGTCTCTAAAAAAATATGAAAAGTCTGCTCACTTTCAGGCGAGAAAAATTAAAAAAGAATTAAACTTTTTATATAGAGTTTGATCGTTCTTTTGTCGACAGATTTGACACATATATAAACCGAAGAGCATAACTATTTATAACAATTTATAACAATTTTTAATTTTTTTTTTATCCAATTGAAAGACAACATCATGTGACTTAGAAGAATGCTAAAAAGAACTAAAACAGAAATAATAAATCAATTCAGAAGTACTTAGAAACAATCCATATAATGTCTTTAAGAAAAATATTTAACTTGAATAGTGCATAATCTAATTGTCACAAAGTAATGACGTTTAATAATAAAATTAGTTATTTCTTTTGTTTCATACTAGGAGGCACAGCCTGCTTGAATTTTAATTAATTTGTTTCACCCGGCGCTATAGTTGTGCACTGTCCAGTTTTAACATTTTTTTTTTAAATAAATTGCATAAATTATTTGTTCTACTCTCAATTAATTTTAGTCACATTTTAACTTCTTTTATGGTTCCTCTAAGTAAGATTAAATTATTGTTGTTTTATGAACAAAAAAATTAAAAATTGAGAGCGGGGCTATAGTTATGCTCTTCAGTTTAGTTTTAGAAAAATATATGAAAAGTGCCAAAACAAAGAAAAGAAGTGATAAATCTAACTAAAAAAAGAAAATAGTTAAACTGCTTACAAAGGATGATTTTCAAAAACTTGATTTCTCTTTTGTCGACACTTTACTTTGACAAGTTTGACAATCAATAAAAAAATAAAAAGTTAAGAAAAGGAAAAAACAAAGAAACTTTTTATACGGGGTACTTCAGAAGCTTGATTGTTCTTTTTGCCGACACTTCACTTTGACAAATAATTTAAAAAATATATGTGTGAAAAGTACAGTAACTAACAATAAGAAAAGAACCCCCAGGTTAAAAAGAATTACGTTTATTTAGTTGCTTGCGACATATAAAATATGTTCAAATATTAAACACTTTATAAAGGATTGTTTAACAAACTTGATTGCTCTTTTATCGACATTTCACTTTGACAAGTTTGACAGATAATTAAGACTTTAGACTAAGAAAAAACAAAAATTTATAGTCTAGTATAGAAATTCAAAAAGTCCTTGATTCTGTGATTCATTCCACGCATATAATTCGCTCCGAATTTCTTTAATTATTAAACGTGACGATTTAGAAGGGTTGTTAATTAACTTCGCGCAGATTTAATAAAATGAAATGATGGCCCCTTACAAGTTTTACTTCTCCTTAATAAGCGCAGCGTAATGATACCGAAATTCTAGCAAGCACCGACAGCACTTGTTGAACGGACCTGTTGCTCGCGTGGGCTTCGCATCAAATAACAATAAACCTTGACACTGTCCTGGAAATATTTTCGTAAGACTCGTCTGGTTAATAATAATTCAATATTTTTAGAGTTGTTATAAATATTCATGCAGTATCAAGATATTCTACATACAAGCATTGATGATGATTCAAAATTCAAACAATTTAATAACACTGATTAAAATTGAGAAAGTTTTCTGTTTCCTAGCAACGAATAAACTGTTTTATTCCCTATAATTTTTGAACAGACCTCGTATGTTACTTTAACGCGAAAGACTCCCCCTCCTCAAAAGTAACGTTCGCCCAATAACATTCCGTAAAAGAAATATATTGTTAATGAAACCGCACGAATCGTAAAAACGGCAGCAATATTTACCGGAATGGCCCTCTTTAATAGGTTATAAAAACTGTGTTAATATAATGATGCGTTATTGTGGAACCACCTCGGTATAAACGCGGTCGTTAAAATTTTACGCTGCCAAACACGCATTGCCTTTTGTAATAATTAACGAAAAACGGATTGCATTACCAAATTAAATTAAGTACTTGCCTTACGCAAATAAATAATTAATAATAAGCGAAAAGTAACAGTTCAGATACAGGGTGATTCGCGAATAAACCGGCAAAGAAAAAATGGTGAAAGAATAGGCAACACAGAACGTGTCAAGGTGTCCCATCACCTGCGAATATGAAGAAAGCTTCTTTATGCAAAAACTAAAGAGCCAAGACAATCTACTAATAAAGAAAAGAAGTTGACCAATGGAGAAATTCCCTATACAAGATAGATTAGTTACAGAAAGAACTTCCCATAACTGTAGTTTAAAATTGAGGGAGAAACTCTTAAAATATGTTATCTATGCTTCTAAAAGCGATTTACGAAAGACAAACCAAAGAGTTGTAATGTTTTCGATTGACTGTTCTAGAGCACTCTCGGAGTATCTCCATCCTTCATTTCTACATGACGTTAAAATAAAATAAAAATACTCTTGGGAGTGCTCCAGAGCAGCCAATCGAAAACGCTGTTAGAAATGAAACTGTTAGAAGATGTCCTTGCTGAAAGTCAAAAAGTTGTTAAGTAAAAAGAGAATGAACCCAAAAAAAAGGAGCTGGACATGCATACAAGAAGAGGAAGTACTTAAGATGCAACTGGAATAAAAAGAGATAATTAAAATGAGAACTCAATTGGTCTATGTTCTTATTGGAAGAAAAGAATGACTTCTAAAGTGACTGAAACCATCCGAGCCGCTTTGTGAAGAAGAATTCTGCTTCTGAAAGTTTACCCAAAATGGAATTTGTAAAGTCTTAAGTAATGGTACGTCTTTTATGGTAGGTACAATCGGGAAACTCAGAATTAAATTTGATGGCACAGAAAGTAGTATCACTCAACCTGCTCAAAATAAATGAAGGGCCAAAATATGGCACAGTGGAAAAACACAAGCGCAAAGCACAACAAAGATGCTTGAAGAAGAAGTAGTAGAATCCACAGAGGAGTTGTTTTAGGTAATAGAAATAAGTCATCAAGATCCTGGACGTAGAAAAGAGTCCAAAAGAACTCGACAAAAAAAAACGTCCAACTCAAACCAGAAAATGAAAAATTAAAAGAAAACGGCATTAAAAACTTGAAGGACTTGGCTGGTAGAGTAGAAGAGGTCAAAGAAGAAATCAACCAGCTATTTTTTAAATTAATATTTAAGTAATAGAAGTGCAAATCTTTCACAAAATAATTCTTACGTAATAGTATTAATTTATTTCCTTAATTTAAAATAAAAGAGTAATCATGAATCCTACCTAACAATAAGTAAAAAAAATGAGGTCACATTCCAAAAATATTATTGGAATAAAAAGCACGTCGGACTCGTCATCCCTTAATTTATGATTCTTTATTACGTTCAGAGTAAACGAACAAAATTCTAAAATATCGCGGAGATACTGCGTGTAGGTACGTCTGTTCACAGTGCCGTGACATTTGCGGAATTTATCGTTTTACGATGTGTTTATAGAAACCGTAGACGCACTGACGAACGAGTAGGTCAGTTTTTAATTTTTGAGCAAAACAACTGATATTCGCAAAATTAATTCCTCATGTGATGAAGAACTTACAGTATTAATAAGTGGAACTTACACCCTGTATTACCTTAGTGTGATAGGGGAAGGACCTGTTACATCTTTTTCGAATCGTCAAGAAAACCCCTCCTCTACTCAATTTTAAACGCCTTTACTTTTAACTGACGTGAAAATTCTCGTAGTTACTTCTATCGTGTAATTAGCACAGAATTTGCGCTGTAATTTTCGTTCACCGGAGGCGGCAAAATAGCGCGCTTGTGAAAATAACTAGGCAATAAGACGGTGGATGCGGAACGTACTTGATTAACGCTTCCAGAAATTTGTGATTTCAAAGACGGCGAGATTTGCATAACGCTGCCGCCGCCGCCGGCTGTTGCGGATGCAGCGAATTGATTATAGTTCTCTGGCTGACAATAAGATAAAGCAATTCAATTTTGCGGAGTTGATTTCTTTTTATCTTCTTGGTTCTTGTGGAGCTTCTAGAAATTCATATATTCACATAACTAAAGCAGATATAATTAATTCTATTAGATATAAAAAAAAATCATCTTTGCGTCTGTTTCTGTATTCAGGTAAACAAATAAAGCAAGCAAGGATACAACATTATAATACAAACTAATTTATAAAACAACAAAAAAAGGGAGTCAGGCAGGGCCCCATTTTAGCCCCACTGTTGTTTACTTTAGTCATGATCGAGAGCGATAAAAGGAGTAATGGCATAAAAAACTGAAGCCGATGAAGCTAATTTACGCT
Source organism: Dorcus hopei (assembly GCA_033060865.1). Classification (NCBI taxonomy): domain Eukaryota; kingdom Metazoa; phylum Arthropoda; class Insecta; order Coleoptera; family Lucanidae; genus Dorcus; species Dorcus hopei. The sequence continues at coordinate 36,214,516 of CM065423.1, forward strand.
AATATGCCTCCAACAAGAAAATACTGGCTGATTCAAAAATGACGCACAAACTCCTTCAACATTTTTCTGGTATTCTCTTCTTAAAGCTGTGTTCATTTATTCAACTCCGTTCATTCTATTTACTCTTTTCGCACCCTAAAAAGTGAGAGCAAATAAGTTTTAATACAAGCAAGAGTGAGGCAAAAGTGCGAAAAGAGTAAATAGAGTGGACGGAGTTGAATAAGCGAACGCAGGCTTAAGTGTCTGGAATAACGTACTGGAAAGTTTAGTCGCCATTCTTGAATCACCCTGTATATCATTGTGGAAATATGAACAAGAAGACCAAAACAAATAGGCCTGAAATAATGGTGATAAAAGTGGAAGCTCGAGAAATACAGACAACCATCGAAAATGATAAAATACGGTAGGTAAGAAGTAAAAAAAATATACTACCTGGAATCAATGATACATGGAGATAGAGACATGGTTACAGAGATAACTAATAGGATAAATGTCACGAACAAGATTTTATGCCTTATTAAAATCGTATATGAATAGGATAAGCAAAAAAAAAGATGTTGTTACGGTTGAAAAATCCAGTTAAATTGTTCATGGTATTTTCCGAACGGCCTGTATTTGTGCAGTGTACTTTGGTGACATAATCAATTATTTAGAATCCCTTAAGGTGTAAGAAACGAAGCACGGCGGCAAAAGTTGGTGCGTTTATCCGCCATTTTGAGTCAAATTTAGATTTGGCTTAATGAATAGCGGTACTTTAGCTATCTAGAGGCTTTAGTTGACAGCTGATTGGCATTACGCTGGATTTTGATTACAAGGTCGGAATTACACTAATTATTTTTTAATTATGTACTGTGTTGAGTTACCGCGGCGTTGTTATTTCTATTTTTTTTTTCTTTTATTTGTTAAACAAGCGAATATCTTTAATCACTTTAAACGTTAATTGTAAATGAAGAACAGATCTGTTGATCGGATTAAATCTAACTTCTTGTATTTACTTAACTACATTTCGTGATTCTTTTCATTGGGACCCCTTCTGGATCGCACTCGATACTTGTAAATTATTTTCTTTAAGAGACGATCACCATTTTTTTTTTCTTATTCGTATTTCTAAATTTCTAAATAAAAAACCGCCGGACCGACGTCAAGCAGTCGCTCCTCCTATTCTTATCCCGATCCTGAGTGGGCGTCTCACTCTTTTTTACCTGGTGCGGGCGTTTCGCACATCCTGATCCTAGAGTGGGAGTTTCACTCTTTCTTACCGTACGTCTGATTCGTTTCCCGGAGCCTGTACCGGACACCGACGAGCAAACCCAAACCGCCGGACTGACGTCAAGCAGAGCAGCGATCAGCAACTATAGACCACCCCGAAAATGACGAACCGTTACATATTAAAAGATAAAAGATAGTAGATAAAGAAATAACTTTAAATACTGTTCTAAACTAAAAAGACCAAGAAGAGCCAAAAACAGTGCCATCTACCGTGGAAGACCAACACCAATACAGAAATCTGTTGGCGCAAGGCAGTGTTGCCAACCTGAGAAAGTTTTTCATTTTTAGCGATTTTTCCGATTGACACCCGAGAAAAAGGAATTTCTTATTTGTTTGTAAAAATAAATATGTATATGTACGTTAATTTTTCGTTCTATTTTATATGATACATATATATTTATTTTCTGTCGTTGATACCATATTGCAAGACCTATAAATTAAAGTCGAAAATCGAAAAATTATTTGTTTCTTGTTTTTAAAACAGATTTTTTTTACTTCCCCTTTTAAAATTTAATTACATTTCACTTTTGCTTAAAAAAAGGATTTTTTCACCAATTCAAAGGGAATTTCGGACTCTACTGTTTGTAACACTGCTCAGAGCCCTCTCATCCACCCACGTTTTCCTGTGGTAATTCTTTCACCATTTTTTCTTTGTCGATCTATTCAAGTATTATCGTCCACAGTTACATTTGATTTTATTTTTTTTATAAGTCTATGCGCCGCTTCGTCGAAAGCCATCTTCCAATAAATAACAGCAAATTAACAATTGATTCCAGAAGTTATTTTTCACTCGATGAAGTTCCTCAATTATTCTAGAGGGCGCTTCTTCTCCGACGCCTTCAGCTGACGCTTACAAATTCTCTTTATTTTCCCGGGCGAGAGGGAGTAACGAATGAAAGGATCGGGCCATAAATATTCATAAGTTGGTAATACGAAAAATTCAAAACAAAATGCGGCCGTGAAAATTAGAGTGACGGGAAGAAGAACGAGGCGCGAAGGAGAACGGCAAATATCCACCGGAGATGATGCCTCGACGAGGCGCTTTTCTTTTTTTAGGCCGGCAACTCACGAAAATGTCACGTACGTAATTTACTTCGTTTTAAAACAAACAAATAAATAAATGTGTATCAAAGTCGAACAGAAAAAGAAAACCGCAATTATTTCAAAATAAAATAAATACAGGGTATCCCAAGTTGAGTGGCCTATTAAATTCTTTTGAATTCTGAAAATTAGTACGCTGCCCTAAGGGAAAGTGATCTTTCAGATTAAAATATTTTCACTTCCGGTTATACCGGAAATGGCGGTTAACTTTCTTGTTTTAAATGGAATGCTATACTTTTTATTGCAAATTCTGATTGTACACATCATTCCAAATAAAAAATGTTGAGGCTTCCCTATACCTAAATACAACCGATTTTGAGATATCTTCAAATTTAATAAAAAAATTGTTTTGGTGGCCTTGAAATTTGAAAGTGTCATAAATACATTCTCTTAAATGAAAAGTCACCAAAACAATTTTTTAAATAAATTTGAAGATATATCAAAATCGGTTACATTTAGGTATAGGGAAGCCCTAACATTTTTTATTTATAAAAATATGTAAAATCAGAATTTGCAATAAAAGTATAGCATTCATTGCACGAACTTCAAATGCATGGCGTCAGAGGCCTTACTCTTGACTGACTATGTATTATCAGATACCAACGCGTCTTGGTTAAACATGATAATAAAGTTTACTTTTCTGATTTCGTTAAAATCAATACAGGAGTCCCTCAAGGTAGTATATTGGGTTCTTTGTTATTTCTTGTTTTTATCAATGATATAAGCTTAGATGATTCTCATTTAACGCTATTTGCAGGTGATACATCTGTTGCTGTGAGTAATCCTCAGCCTGTAGTGGTGTTCTATTTCACTCTTTTTTCCGGGTAAATCAAGAGTCCATCTCGTAACAACCCCGCCCCGATCTATTTAGACTGAGCGTGTTCTTTCTTCGACGCATCACTTTCGCCGCTGTAAACTTAACGTACACGCGTACTGACAGTGACGTGCTCACGATTTTGTGCCTTGTTCAAATCTCGCGCCAAAACATCGTGGCGATACAGTATCATTCAACTGCGTTTTAACACAGTTGGCTACACTGTTCCCCCCTCATTTATATCGCTATAGGGGAAACCTGCGTGTTGCGAACGCTCGACATCCATAGGCTATGAAGGTACCATGTGACTACCCTGTGGCCCATCATTGGTTATCGTCGGTAATTCCCGCGCGTCTTAGCGACTTTCTCCATCTTCAATCTCGTCGCGTCCTTTCTTGTTCGGAACGTTGTGCCAGTTAGACGTAATTTACCGACGTCGGTACCGAGTTTTCGGATTTAGATTTTGTCGGTACCGACTTAATTTTGTTTTGACTTTTGTAACGTAAAGTCGAACCTCGGCAACAAACGGTTGCTTACTTAACAATAGAATTTAGAAGCGTGCGTTATCGCAATTTAAATTAAAATAATCCGACCTTGGTTACATCCTCGCGCCTCCAACGGCAGTTATCGGCGTCAATGTCCGTAGAATATCGAATCCGGGGGAGGACCACTGAAGCCAAGACGGCGTCTCGCAATTTTCAGCGACCTCTCACGACGCAACTCACCAATAGCGGTTGGGCGAGTCCAAGAACGCACAGGCGGGGGAATAATGGCGGTAAATGTAACCGTTATCGCACTTGCGGTAAGTTAAAGATGAAGGGGCCCACGAAATCAACTCCGACGTGACGGTTCGAGTAGCCACAGATGCGATGCTCGTAGTAATCGTAAAAGTTCGAAAAGTAAAAGAAAGTGCTACATACAGCAAAACGTTTGAAGATAAATTTGTGTCCTGGATGTAATAATGTAACAGTAGTTATCGATCGGGTTAAGGGCAATAATAATAACTATTTGTTCATTCAGCTGACGTTTCGGTATATTTTAAAATCTTCTTCAGAGCCTCTGAACCAATGAATTGTGAAGAGTCGCCTCGATCATGAGGTCAGTTAAAAATTACAGGTTATGTTATCAAAATTCTTGTGATTCATGTTACACTATTGGTTTGTAACAACGGAATAAAATGATTGACGAAAGACGATAAATAACACTTTAAAAAATATAAATTGAAAAGACGCTGAGCGTGTGACAAGATGGCGAACAGAATTTTTTTTTTTTGTACAGCAAATACAAATACGGCAAAACGTAGGGCCAATGCAGACAGAAACAAAAGAAAACCTAAAATGCGTTACACTTTGTACCACACCTCAGTACGCGCCATATTTACCTAGTCTCGAACTGCCGCGCCGGAACAAAGCTTTGGACAAGCATTACGCAATGCTTGCAGATGCAGGGGTGACGATTTTAAAAATCGGGTAATCAAAGCACGGTTAATCTTCATCTCCAGGCGTTTTCAGCCAAATGAATTAATTCGCAAAGCACACTCAAGGTAATAACACGCCTGTACCCCACGATGAGCCACTGGCTAACGTTCAAACGTATTCAGCGCATGTAAGATATCAAGAGGGGAGTTGATAGAAGAAGAGAAGTAACTCACTTCAGAACAGAGGGAGATGGCAACAAATTCGTATTGCAGGCCATCGTTTAATCGGCGTACAAATGAGATGCGCATGACAGAATAACGAATTGTTCCTGACAATACTAAAATGATTGCAACAGGGTTTTCACCCGTAACACGGTATAACCGCCAGTAATATAAAAGTGAAAACACTTTAATCCGGAAGATCGCTTTCCCTTATGTCTCATGAAACGTGTATTTTCTACTATTTTTTCTATTTTGGTCTTTAGATGTAAAATAAGATGAAGAATCTTTGTCGCTTTCTAATTCAAATGTAAGAAAATTCTGTTTTGTTACGTGGCGGTTGGTAACATTGGTTGGCGCTTAAAAAATTTCAAATAAATGTCAATTTGGGGTTATGTTTACAATTTGAGACGTCAACAAAGTCAAACAAATGTCAATTTGGAGGTTATGTTTACAATTTGAGACGCCAACAAAATCAAACAAATGTCGGTTTGGAGGTTCTTTTTAGGCTCGTCCTAAAACGTCCAAGAGCATGCGCACAATAAAGAAACGTGCAGTTTTTTTTTGTTATGCGCATGCTCCTGACGGTTCTGGACCTGTCCTCACGGGAATCCGAACAAGTTTTTTGTAATTTAAAGCGCTGTCGCCAACTTAATAAAATAAAATTTCGGATGCCTTAATGAGCTACTTTATAAAACCCAAATGAGTTCCATAATGTAGTCGTTAAACCACCAAAATAGAAAAGCAAATCTTTTTTTCTTCAATATTAAATTAAATATAGATTCGTTTTTTTTTTCGAGGTTTATTTCTGTGTCATCTTGTATTGAATTATGGAATAATTTTGAATTTTCTAAGCCCGAGGCAATAATAACGGCATAAATTATGCAAGAGGTCGACATTAGGCATCACACCTCGCTTGACTCAGTGTGAACTGTCACTATCCTGACAGAGACGAGGGTTTTGCTATATTTGCGCTAGCAGATATCCGGCAGGTTGAGGGAATTGCCCTCAGCTTCAAACTTACTAAATTGGATCGGTGTTTGGGGGTAGCAGCACTTTCAATGTCGTTTAACTACGAAGTTGAGATGAAGTATTCTCTCTCTCAAAAAAAAAAAACCCAACGAGCTTAACTGTGACAGTGTTGAATCGGCCTAAAAAAAACTTTGCTCTAATAAGTTCCCATTCTTCTACATGAAACCGGATTTAATTTAAACTAAAAAAAACACTTCACGTCGCTTCACGCAGCGCAAAACTATCTTCTGCAGAGCCGGAATAAAATCTATTGTAAATGCAAACAGAAAAGCGCCAAGTTTTAATTAAATAAGACGGAGTTTTCCACATCTGGGAAGCACCGACTATTCATAACCGATTGGATACACCCGCAAGCTAGCGCAATACGGAAATGTCTGTTTAGCAAAAGAACAAAAATTTCTGTCAATCAGATAATCGACAGTGCGGTGTCAGAACAGGTTCAATAATCCAGGCGCACTGGAAACTCCAGTTATTAAAATATTGATTAATCTCACTGTCAGAGCAGCAATTATCCAAATTATCAGTCAATTTCCATTTACAAGCTGTACTTGATGGGTTATCATGTTCTATTGAAACTTTGTTAATTTTCAATGCTTTTGTGTCTTTTACTAAAAATTCGAACTTCGATTCTTTAATATTTTTACGTCCGAGCCGCCGATGATTCAATTTTAGCCTGGTCACGCCATCTCGATTATTCTAATGGTTTCGAGTGGAACGCTAGATGGTTCCAGACGTTTGCTAGAACAGTCGAGAAGGGAAGGATCTGTACTATAAAGGCGTAGGTAACGATATTTCCGGCAAATTTTTCTTTTTATTAAGAGGTGCTCTTTCAAAGATGTATACGTGCGAAATTACCGACCCAATTACACGACGCTGGCTGTCACGTACAGATCTCGCTGCAGTTCGCCGGTGTGATTGATTTCGCGTAAACCGGGGACATCGGGTTTGTTTTTGTTATTTGTTTATTTCGAGAGGAAACCGACAATATTTTATGGGGATTGCATCGAGTTTTGCAGGCGGAGCTTTGAGCGTCGTTTTAATTCGCTTTCGGACTCGATTTTCCTTCGTGGTAAATTTATCACTAAAAAAAGAAAAAGTGATTGGAAAATTTCTTTCTTTTTTTGCTTCGTATGAGGAAACTAAGTGCTGGGGGAAACTTTTAACTGCAGTTTAATCTTCATGCATTACTACTCAAATTTAGTAGTACCTAATTATGGAACAGCCTGTATATAAAACTATAATTCATATTACGTTATAAATTTATTTACTACAGCGAGGGGGTTTATTTGCAAACTTCATGCTTGTGTAAATTATCGCTTCGAATTAATTTTAGGAGAGGAGTTCAGCACGCATACAGAGCGCGCAAATATTTATCAGTCGAACGTTTCATTCCCAAGTAGTATATAATGAAATTCTGGTGTAATTAATTAAATGAACTAATAAGAGCAGAAATCCCGGTTTTTATCCCGGCGAGAAAGTTCACGCACACGTAAAGCTTTCGGGGGGGCTTCGCTTTGCATATAAATTAACAACTTCCCTCGCGCATTCGCTTATTCGCAGCTTATGCTAAACACCCCCGTTAACAGGTAACCGTATGTATGAAGTGCTTTTTCCGCGTCGAGAATTCCGGGGGGGGTCGACGGGAGCGTTTCCTTTAATTTATTTTCGCGCGTGTGACTCTTTTAGGCCGGCTCCATCGCGAGAGGGTGTTCGCACACAGGTCACGTATGAGTTCGGTAAAGTTTATTTCTACCATAATATTAAGGCCGTACGTGCTGTTTCAGGGTGGGCTATGTTTCTTCTATCAAACTGAGGCCGGTTTATTTTAAAATAACGGCGAAATTCACCCGCCAAATGCTCAGATAATAACAGCAAAAATTATTCAGGACCTAAGTGTTAGAGAACAGAAAATAATTTAATAAATAACTCCTCTAGTATGAGTATTATATTAATCGTATACAACGCAAGGATATAAAATTAAATACTTCCTATCAGTCTTCTTCTTTAAGCCCGATTCTCTTAGCAGGGTCAAAAAGGCGACGTAAGTAAGTCTTTTGGTGTATAGATGACGCTGCCATACCTGAAATTCGAGAGTTCTACATGCAAGGGTTCCGGTGCTAAAGCGAAAATTTACTTCAATAATAATAAGCTTTATTTGAAACATAAGTTAACAATAATCAGTTGAAACAGGTTTGAAAAGAGTCAATCAATTCACCTAAGCATTCTCGAGACATTTCCTTTAAGGAAATTTTAACTCTGACGCCATAAATATTTTTTAGCCACCAATCTTTTAAAATGAAAAGAAAAAAAAATTATTGATATTACTAATAAAAATTATTGATATTTTTTGTTTCTATTTGAATTCTATAAAATAAATTCTGCAATAAAAGATGTGAGCCGGTGATTTTATTTTCGAAGAAAGTTATATTTAAAAACGTTGCGAACTCGAATGAAATTAAATTCTATCATCGCCGGAGCCTATATACGAAAGCTCTCGTTGAATGGACAGAAAATTTCCAGGGAGCTAATAACGGACTTGCGAGAACAGATTTCTTGTATCAATTCACGTCCGATAAGATCTGCGGAGCTGCTTGTGAGCGAACAATCGGTTCTTGATGGAATTGGCAGAGCCGAGCGGTAATGATGTACAACGGAGTCGTCGCCGGAGCACGTTCCTCGCTACTCCGGGAGCCCGGAGCTCTATCCTCATCGATCCCGGACGGCCCAGCTCGCCTGTATTTATAGCTGCACTAAACATTCGCGCGTGCAGCCACCTGTTTGTGTTCGCCGCCTGTCACTCGTCGACGAAAACATTGCTCACATAAAATGGACTAGATTTTAAATAAGTACGAAAAACAAATTGGCTATGTTATTTTATTTTTGAAGTTTGAAAGTTGTTGTAACTATAGTCCATTCACAAAACTCCCGGTGACGTTTACATTTCCATATTGAACATTTGGAGTGTATTTGATAAGTAGTAATGTATTTAAGAGTCAATATCGACGCTATTTAATACTAGCGTCGATATTGACTCTTAAATACATTACTACTTATCAAATACACTCCAAATTTTCAATATGAAAATGTAAACGTCACCGGGAGTTTTGTGAATGGATTATATATTATTTTGAACAATTTAAGTAGCGACATCTTGCAATCGCTTTTTGACCTGCTGCAATCAAAACCGATTTGCACACAATTTTTCTATATTATTTTGATTATAAATTATAATCTAGTTCGTTATTCATCATACATCAATTAAGTTATACATATTAAAGGAAACTATGGTCGTAAGGTATTTCAACAAAAATGTTGCTATTACTGAAGCACAAATGTTTGTTAAGAAAATCAAACGGGGGTGATGATTAAAAGATACAATCGTCATCACCGGACTGTCACACGCACACCAGTCCAAAAGCAGCTCCGTTAGATGTAAGTACATACACCATCCTGGAGGATTTGCAGTTCTTGAAGGCACCTCCGAAGTCAAACTTCCTAGACCAGGAGCAAGCACGAATATGTGGGATAAATATTTAGAAAACCAATTTTTGTATCAGATTTGGATTCGCGTTTCACAAAAAATTGTTGTTACATATTCACTATTGTTTGACGCGTTTTAGTTTGTTTTTTACACAGCTTATGAGCAACGTTACATTGGGGAGGAGTCAAGGAAAATACACGGGTTTGAACGTATCGATTGACACTATAAATTAATGAACGCGAATCAACTAAATTACGCAGGGTGAAGTGATAATAAACATTAGTTTGATGTAAAAAAAAACGTAAGGAACTGAACAAACTACTAAGAGATTTAGTAGATTTAGATTTTAGATTTCTTTGTCTGAAGCTCAAGGTTTTTCGAGATATCTGCACTCAAAGCTTCTAATAAGAACCATATTTCAAGAAAATAAACAAAGAGAAAAGGGTACCACTACATTTATCTATTAAATCTAAACGAAATATTGACATTTTAATTGGTGTCTTGGAGACTGTTGAATATTTGCTAAAGTTTTCTGGCTGATTTTTGCAAACGCTTGTCTCATTTTATTTTTTAATATTAAATCGTATTTGGTTGAATTATAAATAAAAAAATTAATAATGCTAAAAATTAGTGAAAACAAGAACTGCATTAATTCATTATCATCGATATGCGAGTCAATATCTAAATGAAATGTTTGTTTATTGGGCCATTTCTATGGGCATTATGTCTATTAAGTCACAAGTCTTTTAGAACTTTAAATTATTTATTTACTGTAATGATATGTAATATACCTCGTACTATTTAACGACTAAAGACTCAATAAATAAAATTGCTGATATGAATGAAAAAATATGAGAAAGTATCTTCGTAGTGTAAAAATTACATTTTGTAGGATTTTGTTTGTATTTTAGCAATTAATTTGTTTTATGTTCTCAGATTACTTGTAAAAGCTATTATTTCGTTTAGATTTAATAGATAATTACGATTTTGCCCTTCTCGTTTTGTTTATTTTCTTGAAATATGGTTCTTATTAGAAATTGTAGCTTTGAGTGCAGATATCTCGAAATCCATAAGCTTTAGACCAATACATTTTACATACGTTAGAAATAGAATTTGATGAGCTATTCAAATGTGTCTAAATGTACTGGCCGTTCCATTCAAATTTTTTGAGAAAATTTAACTTTTACCTTTCAATAGTTTCTGAGTAAACGCACATGGAAAACGTTACTATTACTTAGATAGAGATTATTCTACGAGATATTTGTAATTAGTCATGCACAGTAGAATCTTTTTTTGCCGCTAATTATGAATAAATTCGTGCCCTCACGAATACCATCCCAAAAATTTTTAATGGAATGACCCATCGTGTGGTACCTCAAATGAAAGCTTATCCTCCAAAGAATGCGACAATGTACCTGATGTCTTTTAGAAAAATTTAATTACAAACTGAAAAATTAATACTTTGGTCTACTAAAACTTTAAACATCTCGGTAGGCGTTGGAAATAAGAGTGTGTTAGTGACATTTTATTACAGAATAAACAACCGACACTGGAAAAAAACATTCACTCAAAATGAGCACCTTTTCATTTTTAAAACATTTCAGGTGGATCGTTTTCAAAAAATCATAGTGTATAGTTTGTTTGACTTCTAAATAGAAAAGGAGTTTTGTTGCAACGCCATCTATGAACCACCATTGCAATCTTCGTGATTTCGAATGAGAGTTTTTTTTGTTTAAATCAGAAGTAAATGAACGTATAATATAATCAAGTCATTGAATGAAATTAATTTAAAAAAATAAATAATACAAAATGAAAGACGTTTTCTCTCTATGTAGAAGAGTTTTGCTTCAGCGCCATCTATGAACCACCAACGAAAATTTAATTTGTATGATTTTACGTTGGATGATTAAATTGAACGTGTAATCTAATTTTTGTGATTTTAAAGGAATTTTTCTTTTGTTTAAATTAGAATGAAATTAATTAAGGAAATAAATAATTCAAAATAATCGACCGACGCTACGTGACGTCTCATTTCTAAGTGGAAAAGGAACTTTGCTACAGCGCCATCTATGAACCACCAACGCAAACTTAATTTTTGTGGTTTCATTATAGGTGATTAAAATGAACGTATAATCAGACAAGTCAGCAAATGAAATTAATTAAAAAATTTAATAATTTAAAATAATCGACTGCATCTCATGATACTGAATAGTTTGTTTCAATTCTAAGCGGTAGAGGAGTTTTGGTACAACGTCATCTACGAACCACCAACGCAAATTTTATTTCTGTGTAGATGAACTTGTAAGCAAGTAATTGAATTAAATTAATTTAAAAAAAAATCTCATTGATAACCGACGTTTGATTTCTAACGCTGAGTTTCTCAGTCCTAGTTTAACTTTAAACTCCTGTCTATTCCCATGGTGGCAATTATAAGAACAATTGTTCCTATGGAAATAAACAGGAGTTTAGAGTTAAACTAGGACTGAGAAACCCAGCGTGAGTGGAAGAGGAGCTATAGTCACTAAATAAATGCAGTGCCGCAATCCATATCGACATGCTTAATGTGTAAGATAAAGAAACCACGTTTTTGCACTAAAATGGCCAACTTTCCTAGTGATTTTCTTTCCGGCAAGTTTAAATGACTGACTTTTCTAGCAATTTCCTTTCCGGCCAATTTCATCAAATTGTAAGAACTGTAAGAACAGTGCTGCGAAAGGATTCCGGATGTTTCCTTTGCCATCATGTGTTTAATAATGCTGTTAGAAGCCAGTTATGGTCCGATCTCATTAATCGACCTAATTTAACTGTATATTCCAAAATGCGTGAGATTTCTACTTATAAAATTTGTTGAATGTGAGCGTTAGACATTTAAATTTCCCGCCAATATTTTGTGCCAAAATGGCGGCTGAAAGCTAGCCGTTCACTTCGCATCGGACGCATCGCACACAGCGAACGGATCATAAAAACTCATTCTTTTCGTTATTTCGTTATTTCACTGCTTCGATCGGACGGATCGCCTCTTACGATGTGAACGCATAGGCAGGATAAAATCCGATTCGTGCGATGCGTACGATGCGGACAAGTGAACGCACAGCTTCAGAGGAGCTACAGTGACAGAGTGTGGCTGAGTAAGAGAGGCGGCCATTGTGTGGCAAATTTCAAATTATGATACAAGTGGTGGCTAGGTTATTTCTCTTGGCTTTATGAAAATAACTTTAATAAACGTTTACATTCCAAATTCCTTAATAATGAGGAAATACTTACACTTCAAGTGAAAGTTCTCGGCGTTTAAAACTAAGTGACGAAGGATTTTATATCAGCGCCATCTGTGGACCGTCAACGCAAGTTCTTATTAGGTGCGCAGAAGAATATTATTTTCATTGAAAAAAAAAATAGATGGACACCGTATCAAGATACCAATTGTGTCAGTTGTAAAACAATTCTCCATATTCTTGACGTTTAAAAAAAAGTAGATGGACACCGTATCAAGATACTTTTATTTATAAAACATCTTTCTGAGCGAGGTGAGGCAGAAATAATAATAATAATAATAAGAAAAAACAAGTGACAGGCGCACGGAAAACTCAAATAATTTTTCTTTAAATTTTACCAACTTCTCATATTAAAATTATAAATGAGAAGTTTTGTTACAGCGCCACCTCTGCGTCAGTAATGTAGTGATTCGTCAATGATTAGGAAGGCCATCTAATAACTTTGTTGGTTTACTATTTTTGAATCTATCTTTAATATCTCATATATTACCAATCACTTTTTATATTTCTTATTTACTATTTTTTTTATTCAAGTTTATGAGTATGTTAACATCACAGAGAAAGTTTGCTTGACCTTCACTGTATGAAATTGTTTGCAAGAGAAACGATTAAATTATTTTAAAACAGTTTCCGCGTTTCCCTGTGTCTTTAGTTGTTTGAATTATGCTTGTAACTAAATTGAGCGACATCTCTGAACTAGAAACGCTAGAACTCCTTTGGATATTTTATGAAATTTTAACAAAGATTTTCTCATTTTTTTAATTATATAACAAAATGTATTTGCGTCAAAAAAGAATCTAATGTACATATTAAGTATAAGCAGACTTCGGACATTTCGGAGCGTTTCCTTGACTGCGCAATGAATGGGCACTTTTCATTGGTTCTCGTATTGCGTAGCCATGGCAACGCTTCAAAATGTCCGAAGTCTCATTATAAGCAACCTATTTTTTAGGTCCTTTGTCGTTAGTGATTCACAACGCTATCTTTTGACTGCGTCGGTTTACTATTTTCGCTCACAGTAATATTTTATTTCACTTTTCGATTAAGTAACTCGTTCCGTTTTTGCGTAGGCCCGAACATTTCTCCGAAAAACAAACTCGGCGCAGATTGGTCGCCAGCTAAAATATTTCTATCTTTCGGCGAGAGCTTTCCGCGTCTCACATTTGCGTGATATGAATTTTTCAAGCACGCACGGACATTCGAAATGGCCCCTTTGTCCTGCGGATGCAAATTTAATACATCGGTGTTTACCGAGTAAACATCGACTGTTCTCTTGAAGAACCCTGTCAACACTGCAAGAGACCTTATCGGAACTCACGGAGTGCTTGTAAATAACGTCGAAGATGTATCGAATATTTAAAAACTGAGTTGTCAAAAGAAAATATTAAGTAAAATTTTATTTGTATGCCGATCGTATAGATCTGAGTTAAGAAAATAGACTACGAAATGACATGACATGACAGAAACCGCGAGGCTGTTTCATGAAAGTTAAAAGGAGATGGTTATATAAAAGTTCTTTGACTTATCGATCGATCGCTCGGGATATAGTAAAAAAAAGACCTGTATCCTGTATATGACTTGTTTTACTGTTAGAGCTAGTAACATGGCCATTGGTAACAAATGAAATGATCAAATTCTCTCTGCCTCGACGTCCATGAATACATACAATCATAAAGTTTACGACGTGATTTACACAACATAGTAGTACCTGCGTTCAAAAGCCACTAAACTGTGATATTTCCCGAGCTTATACGACAACAACGAGCTTTCAGCCTACTTATCGTCCTCAAAGGATCAATCAGAATTTTGAAATTGTGTTGCTCGAACTTGTTTGAGCGCGATTCTAATTTTCTTTCCTTCAGCGATTCCATCTACGGTCGCGGCAAATTTCTTTTTTCTTTTTTTTTTTAGATTACAAGGCAATTTAATTTCAGATCAGCGCTTTCAGTCTACGCTCAAATTAAACACAGATATTCGCAGTGCTCAAGTCAATATTTGAATTTCTCAAAAGTCAATACGCGTTCCGCTAAATCCGCGAGCAACTAAAAACGACGAAGTTGATTCGTCGAATTTAACGTTCCGCCGATTTCGCTCAAAACTGCGTTGTCCATTTCACCTGTACGTGACGTTCGCGTTAATTAACCAACCCGTTTTCTTCTTATTTAGTTCTTTCGTTAATGAATAGTTTCGTCTGTCACGTGCAGAGATTTCATCAATACAACTACTTTATTTTCCGCCTTGGCTCTCTCAAAACTTTTAATTAACAAAGTTTTTCTCGTCTGATATAAGTGAGCGCAAAAAAAGAAAGAACTGAAATATGTTTTCTCTTTTGTAAGAAGTAGGTAAGCACGCCTTTCCCTTCGAGTTAATAATCATAATTGCCGTTCTGGGGTTGTTTTACAAAAAGACGCGTGCCACCACCAGAAGAGGCGAATAAAACGATGGATATCGGAATGAAAGTGAAACGTTAGCTTTGATCTCGCCTTTTGTTTGTTTGTTTGTTTGGATGGTTGTTAGTCGGCAGGAAAAAAAACAAACTTTGATATCAGGTCATGCCCGAGGACGCATTGGAAATCCTTTCTTTCCCTTTTATGTTTTTTTTTTCTCCGAGTGTTTCACGCACTGTTTGCCAGTTTGATAAACACTCGGTTTAACAAACACTTTTAGCAAACGAATTAAAAAATTATTGTGTGCTACGCAGTTTTTTTTAGTACACCAAATCTATTAATAATTGAAATTTGAAACTACATAATATGTTGTCGTTGTAAAATTTAAGAAAGTTTACGCATTCTCGATATATCCGTAAAACACGAGTACGTTTGTTTATTTTATCTTATAGTTTGGAATATGATACGGGGTACGTCTCAGGCAGAGGGATGGAAGGAAAGAAAATAGCAGGCAGTCTCCGGGTGGATGTGGAGTGGTAAACGTGTTGGTTAAACGCGCTAATTACGCAGACGGGCTCGCGAGTGTTGTAATGAGTTGCAATGACATGTGATGAAGGAGTTGTGCAAGAATTGAGGCTTGCTGATGATAGATGATACCCTGAGGTAGAGTAAGGTGCCAATCTCGCGGTGTCCGCTGATGGCTCGGAGAGAAAGCAAGAGATTGGGCAAGGGTGATCGCTCTGTATTCGCCGATAGTCGGAGAGAGTAGGGGATCACTCCACCTGCACATGGCATTTGACCTTATCCACCAACTGCAGAGGCGTGAGTAATAAATGCCGGAAACACAGCTAGCTGTATGCCTGACCTAGTGAATTGCCTTGTGCTTTCAAGAACGGTCATGACTTGGTGTCGACTGGGCTTAGGCCGGTGTAGCTATCACTGTAGGAGTCAGTAGCACCAATAATTCTGAGAACGTACGCTCAGAAGACAAGGTATGCTAATATTCACGTGGGGTTCGTCCTTATGCATGCAAAGTACGAAGATGGACATTCGAGGATACCTTCTCTGTGAGTTCCTATCCCTACAGGGAGCTACTGCATCTAGATTCGCCACTTTTGAAACAGCCTGTATATAAAAACTGTAAGAAACTTGCAATTTTTTCGTTTCATTTTTCTTTTAATGTTATAGTTTATATTTGAAAGTTAATATTTTTATATTCCTCTACTTCTCCATTTTAAAATTTACCTTGCAATTGCTTTTCGGTTGCAGCGAAGAGCAGCGCCATCTATTGTGTAGTGGAGGAACGATTTCATCACATTTTCATTTCCTGTCATTTCTAGTTTTATAGCTTTTACTTTTGTTGAAGTTTCGAGAAAGTGTCTTAATTTTCTTGGGCCGTGGTGACGCTTTCTGAATAATAAAAATTTTAAAATTGTTTTCTGTTCATGTTGAAAATTTTTATTTACATATTTTTCTTAATTAAAATATTGTTGCATAAAGAATTAACAGCGCCATCTATTGTATCTATTTGGAAATAATTTACTCGCATAATGATGTCTTTTTTTTAAACGGCCGTTTACGTCGCGATATCTCGCGGCCGATTATTGGCCTAACTAGGAGGGGTCGGTGAGATCTGAGTGTCGTTCTTGAGCTGCTCTTCTGCTGACGAGGCTTCAAATAGTGTCGAAACAGCTGTACAGAGTCAAAACCAGTCAAAACCGACTTGCAATAGGATTTCTAAAGTATGAATTAGTATCGCCATCTGTTAAAGTGCAGATCAAGTACCTCATCAAATTACAGCTGAAATCAATAAAAACGAGAAATGTCAAAAAATCCACATTTTGTTCAATATTTTCAAAGTGTGAAAATGAGTTTATTAGAAATAGGTTACAAATTATTTGATGCTATGTCAGTTTATAAATAAATACAGTTCATTTTTTTACTATATGCCGATCGATCGATCGATAAGTCAAAGAACTTTTATGTAACTATCTCCTTCTAACTTTCGTGAAACAGCCTTGCGACTTTTGTCATATCACGTCATTTCGTCGTATATTTTCTTAACTCAGATTTATACGATCGGCATATAGTAAAAAAATTATCTGTATCTTGTCAAGTAGACAATTAATTGACAAATGCTACCAAATTTACACTTGGAAAAATTTCATTTCCCGTTTTTTTTTTTTGTTTTAATTTCAGCTGTGATTTGTTTGTGGACGTTCCAGAATTTTGTAAAACCCTTGTGTGCGCCTATGACATACAGCGGCCATATTTAGTGACCGCTTTGGACAAGAAACTACTTTTCGTATGACTCTCCCTTGACATTCTTAACTCGTTGGACTTTGTGGACAATTGAATTTCAATTTTCTTTTTCAAATTTGAATACACTCAAGAATGGTTGAACAATGACGAAATTAATTCCCCACAGTTAATTTTCGTTTTATTCTTCTTTTCTTTTTTATTCAACAATTGAAAGTATTACGGTTGCCGTGAAAAAGAGTAGCGCCATCTATGGCAGGACAGGGGAACAATTTCATCAGAATTCATTTTAGTTTCATTTCTTACCATTTTAAAATTAAAATTGATATTTTTTTCTTAATATCCATTGTTTATTTCACTCACACTTGACCATTAAATAAATTAAATAAAAAAAATTGTGAAGTATTAGTGTAAAAAGTCATCAAAGGAGCCACTGTTTCAAAAGGTAATAAATAAAATAATCTGCACGTAATGTTGGTACGGAAAAATTAAGTGAATTAATTATTTCCAAATAAAATCACTAGATTTGGCACTAAATCAGTCATGAAATTAGGAAAATTGAGAAATTTGTTTAAGGATAAAAGGGAAAAGATTAGTTTTAGATTTTCTGAGATTAAATTAAAGATTAAATTCTCGACGAAAGCTCATCTGAAATTCAAACAGAAAGTCACCAAATCTAGTCATAAAATCACTAAAGTAAGTAAGTAAGTAATCGTTTATTGATTGCCAGCGGCGTGTAATATACACAAAACAAATAATATAAACAATATAAACAACATAAAACAATATAAACAGGCGCCAGTAAATTGGAAGAGACGCCACTAACAGAAAAAGCAAATGCTTGTAAGTTTGTATATCGTCGTTATTTGATTATCATTGATAGAATAAATAAATATTCAGGGGTGCAGGGTTGCGTTGCCAACATAGTAATAATTTAGTACGGCGGTAAATTCAAACCACTCGATCATTTGCGTGGCGGTAAATTCGAACTGCCCCCGACCATTATTGTATTTACTCAGAGAAAAATGTTTTTATTCTGTCCCTCGTGTATTTAATCGAAAATTAAAACACAGGCAAAGAAAATCGCATTCCCTTGTTCCGGCTACCACAATCGTCTTTACATGTTACACACAATACAGACAACAAACACCCTCGTCATATTCTGACGGTGCGGTGGTGCATTATATAAAATTCCCAAAACGTATGGCGATGTTTTAGATTTTAGACAGCCGGACTCAACCCGACCGCTTTCATGTCCAAATCAAAACGATAACAAAAGAAACTGAACACACTTGAATGGGTGATACAAAATGAGCCATGCATTAATTTGAATTTTAATTCTAAATAAATAACAAGCTTGAAATCATAAAATTTATGTAATTTCAAAACGATGTTGCTGTTTATTTTACGAGGGCGGACAGAAAGTCCATAGGGTGATGGACGGATGGCGCTGTTTCAACCAGTTTCGTGGCATCTCCTTCATAAGGTTTGTCTCGACAGCTGCTTAAGTAGCTTGTCGTTTGACATTCCTTTCAGCCAAAGATACTACGTCACCCGCACCGTCTAGAGCGACGATAGACAACCATACATACACATTTGGTATATAATATTAATTCTCCATGAGAAAGTGAGCCCGAACGCCCATAGTACATTTACTATTATTATTACATCTACTGCTACAGGTAATCTATGAAATACCGAGTTATATAGCTCGTGTGACACGATTGTGGATACAACGGCATTACACAAGGATTTAGAGCGACATTCGATGGATGTGATAGAGCTTCTGCGGAAACGGGCGCAATTCAAGAATCACAGACGGGATTAGTCGTTGCAAATTAAATTAACCTGACGAAGTGGAGAGCTGAGCCGTTCTTAATTAATTTGCTATGAATAAGCCAGGGCACTATGGGGTCAACAAGATTACAAAGCACAATATACTATAGTCTTCTGAAGTACCTACAATGTAATATAAAAATAATCGCAACAAAACATTCTTATTCTTGTATCATTGTGCGTGCTGCCTTAGATTTCACTTTAATGTTCTTTCGTGAGGTTTATTCTATGTACGTTCGTTCAAGTTCAAACACGTATCATTGGGGGATTTTCGTCCGCACGAGTTTGAAACGATTGTTCTGGAAAATTGGTAAGGCGACTACGACCATTCAAAACGCAATGGATGTGCTTTTTTTAACTGTAACACATTATTTTCTTATTACGTCATATTGCCAATGAAACCCTTAAAATAATTTTGATCGTTTGTTCGTACAATAGTATGTGCGATGGCAATTTATTATAAATGTGAATAAAACGGTAAAAAGAGTCAATGAAAGGCTCCTTCGAACTGGGTTTTCTGCGTTTCCCAAGTTTGTAAGGCGAATGCCTAAGGAGAAATTAACATTTCAGTCGGTCGCAGCCGCCACAGCGCCACATCCCTCCCCGACAAGCTATGTAAGCTTGGGGAAAATAGGTGGGGGAAAAAATGAGGCTTGTAAATTGACAGCTGTCAGTATCAAGCCGTCAACAACCGGAAGTTACTCCAGTTGTACCATTTACAAATAAAAATCACTACTGCCAACTCAAATAGTGATTCTTGACCACTTTGTATAATTTCAAATCATGGCCTTCTAAATGAAAAGCGAGTTCTAACTGGCCTGGGCGTTTTGAAAAATTTACATTGAATTTTTGTGCTCGAAAAAACGCCAAAAGTCGACACTTTGGCGCTGGTTACGGGGCACTGACGGCTCTGACTAAAGTGCACTGTCATTACTGTCAATCAAAGCGAGTTCACGCAAAATTAATTAATATTGTAATTACTGTATTACAACATAATTTATATGATATAAACTGCACAAATCATTTGATCACGTCGGAGTGAAGTACGCTTGCGCAATAGAGAAAGACTGTCATTTTAAAAAGCTTTCGTGTTATGAAGAAAACATGTTAAAAAGGGCGTTGATAATTACCCACAATGAGAGAAGAAGCTTTATTATACATATTGTAACTTACCATAGAAATTCTGAGTATATGCAGGTAAGATTATAATCTAAAAGCGTACTAGTTTCATGCCAAGTTAAGTTGTCGAAATTGGACATAAATACTCCACCTTATTCCAACGTAAATAATATGCAAATATGGTCAAATTTTTACAACAATAACATTGATTGTTCGTACACGAACTCATCCACCATTCACATGTGACAGAACTGTCAAGATTTTAGGTTAAGAAAGTGCCTCGTAAGCAGTGCTTGGCGGAGCACACCTGAACCTGTACTTTTGCCCAGGCCAGATAGAACTCACTTTTCATTTAAAAGGCCATGTTTCAAACAAATGTCAATTTGAAGGTTATTTTTGCATTATTAAAGTAGGTTCTTATCCGATGAACATTGTATCCTAAATACTTTTAACTATCACTTAACGTTTCGCAATCGGTTAACAGTTTTACATCTGAATAGGTAGAAGATTGTATTGTCAAACAAAAGTCAAATTAATTGCCTAAATTTTTCCTTTAACACTTAAAATCTCCTAAATTTAAAGGGAAATTCCATAAGTTGGCAACACTGCAATGTTGTCGTTAAGACACCATAATAGAAAAACAAAATTTTTTGAAGCATATACGATGCGTAATTGAATTTTTCTTTTCCATTCAAACCGAACGGTCAAAACTTTTTAATTCGCCAGTAATCAAATTATGAAATCCGCGCAAATCGCAGGTGAAGATAGATTACCTAATTCGGGCCCGCGCTCCGAAGAGAGATAATCAGAACTCCCCCCGAATTATTTCGGGGCGCAATAAATGAAAACAGATGGCGCAGAATTTATTTCTGGCGTGCACGAATGTATCATCCGTTTCGGCGGAGGTGTTTTTCGGATGCAGAAAGATTAATCGACTTCAGACGTTTACAGATTATAAAATTTAGGGGGGGCCCCAGGTTCCAACTGAAACTAAAGTTTCACCGTCTGCTCCTACATATCATCCTTACAAAGTTGCAGAAGTAGTACAAATTACAAACTTAATTAAGATTTTAATTAGGTACACTTGTACGCTTTCGTTAATGTCAAGCCACGGGTCTAAAAAAAAGGCAAGCCGGACCTGATCGCAAATTCGCGCCTGTTGAACTTGGTCACAATCGGAAGAGTAATTAAAAATCCGTTCGAAGTGTAACAAACGAGCAAACGAACAGGTAGAATTTATTGTTGTTTACCTCGTTGCTCTCGCGCGATCGATCGGGGGGTTGCAGGGGTTGGTTGTAATGTTCAAAGCGCTTATTTTTAAATTGAAAGTTCCTGCGACATGACGAAATTAACTTCATGTGAAAGTTTTACGGCCAGTTTTACAGTCGGTCCGTCGAGCTCCTGTCAACGTATTTCTTCAAGGATAATTAAGAAAACGCAACGGAGGTTTTATGTTTACCCGACACGACAGTTACTGCGAAAGTTATTTTCGGCTGTGATTATTTTTGTGTGGAACATACCTAAACGTTTTCCTGATAATTCTTTGCCTTAAGTAGCGATTACTATTTCATTCGGAAGCTATGCGCGAGATGGAAATATTTTTGATTTGAATGTTATGGGTGATGTTTTTTTATCCCTCTTAGAGACGCCGGACATATTATATAAATACTGTGATTTAAAAAAAAATCATTCCTTTAAATATAACAACAAACAAGTGTGTGTTTTAAATTTCAATACATCTCATCAGCTTTTTTATAAGTGAGAAATTCAAAATTGTATTGCGACCTCTAGGGAGATCTCATCGAACTTTGTACTGGCTTAGACCCGTGTGACACCATGCAAGATTTGATAACACTTGTTACAAAGTGAGGGAGATGAGCTACCACAGTGAATTCTGATTGGTTGAATTGGCACTTCTCGCTCACTTCATAACAAATCTTGCACAAGAAATATCATAGTGTCACAAGGGCCTTACACGTAACCTTAAGAATTGAAATCTGCAAACGTCATGGGCGATCAAAATTGATTTTCCTGATCCTACACTGCTTTCCACGAGCTTGATATCGATATTTACATCCAATTATTAAAATGAAGTTAGCAACATCGGGAGATTGGGGAAGTTACTAGATATCCCAAGATTTTGTTGACAGTTTATTGCCGTTCCTTCATGAAAAATGGTTTATTTCATTGTAATAGCAATCTGTTTAAACAATAATTATGTCCTTCATTAATTAGATTAGGTTTGGATGTAACTTTCACAAATGTTCTGCTTTTCGTTGTAACCAGTGTTGCCAATCCACTCTAAGCCGATTACCCTTTCCAAATTTTAAAAAACCCGCTCTTACCCACATCTGCCCACATTGAGTAATGAAATTGAAATGAACGAATGAAATGGTAAAGTGCGTTCAATAAAAGCCGCTATCAAGTAGGCTTATGTCAAATGCAAATTTTGCAAAGTCACGTCGTAACTATACGATTATATTATAAACATAACCTAACTTTTTACATCCATTTAATTACGATTTTCTACAAAATTGATAATAAAGCGCAATTAATGAAATAAAGCATTTATTTTATTACGAATATCTCGAAGAAGTAAACAAAAACGTTGACTGCTTACGCTATTGACGGTTCGCAGTTATTCAAGGTTGCAGCGTACGTACTAAGCTACGACGTGCCGTCATAGAATAAAAGCAAGTTCAGGGCCTTCTCGATAACGGATTTTTTTGTACGCACGTTACAAAATTTATTTTATTTAAATACCTAATATTATTGGACTTTACACACATGGACGTTGCATGACAGATTTTTTAGGTTAAATTCATCGTGGGACTGTGGGCGGCAATCGACAACAGCGCTGCCAACCGACCAAGCGAAGCATTTCGGAAGATAGTTCTGAAAAATTCCGATAGATGTCTCTGAATTTCGGTTGGGCTAATTTAAATCACTTGTTTAAAATCACTGATTTTATTCAGGCGATTTTTGTTTTTGAAAATAAAAAACAAAATTAAAAAATTCTTATGAAATAAACAAAACTGGGTCCAAATTTCTAAAATTAAGACATTTGACAGTTATTGTGTAATTTTTGAGGCTAAATAAAACAAAAGGCGATCGAGAAATAAAGAAAATTTATAAAATTGAAAATTAAAAAATTCTTAGTAAATAAACAATACTTTCTAAAATTAAAATTTGACATTTGTGCAATTTTTGACGTAAAATAAAACAAAAGACGATCGAGAAATAAAGAAAATTTATAAAATTATATATTATTATAATAAAATTTTAAAAAATAAAAATAAAAAATCTCATTGAATAAAATTAGAAAAAATAATAAAAGTAAAAGAAATCTCATTAAATAAAATTACAAAAAAATAAAAATTAAAAAATTCTCATTAAATAAACAATACTTTCTACTTTCTATAAAATTACAAAAAACTATAAAAATTACAAAAAATCATAGATTTAAAAAAATTGTAAAAATTAAAATTTTTTTATTAAATAAACAAAACTTTCTAAAATTAAGATTTGACATTTGTGCAATTTTTGACGTAAAATAAAACAAAAGAAAATCGACAAATTTATAAAATTAAAATAAATAAATATTAAAAAAAATCTCATTGAATAAAATTAGAAAAAAAATCTCATTAAATAAAATTACAAAAAAATAAAAATTAAAAAATTCTCATTAAATGAATACAGTCGCAGCTCTATAACTCGAACCTCCATAACTCGAAATTTTCTGTAAGTCGAAATTTACTGATGTCCCTGCACATTGTGTATAACTGAAATCTCGTTCTTTAAGTCGAAATTTCTATAACTTGAGATTCGAGTTATGGAGCTTCGACTGTACTTTCTACTTTCTATAAAATTACAAAAAATTATAAAAATTACAAAATTCTCATTAAACAAAAAACTTTCTAAAATTAAGATTTGAACTTTAGGCAATTTTTGACGTAAAATAAAACAAGAGACAATCGACGAATTTATAAAATTCAAAAAAAAATCTCATTGAATAAAATTAGAAAAAAAAATAATAAAAAAGAAATCTCATTAAATGAAATTACAAAAAAATAAAAATTAAAAAATTCTCATTAAATAAATACTTTCTACTTTCTTTAAAATTACAAAAAATTCTAAAAATTACAAAAAATTATAGATTTAAAAAAATTGTAAAAATTAAATTTTTTTAATTAAATAAACAAAACTTTCTAAAATTAAGATTTGACATTTGTGCAATTTTTGACGTAAAATAAAACAAATTTATAAAATTAAAATAAATGAATATTAAAAAAATCTCATTGAATAAAATTAGAAAAAAAATCTCATTAAATAAAATTACAAAAAAATAAAAATTAAAAAATTCTCATTAAATAAACAATACTTTCTACTTTCTATAAAATTACAAAAAATTATAAAAATTACAAAATTCTCATTAAACAAACAAAACTTTCTAAAATTAAGATTTGAACTTTAGGCAATTTTTGGCGTAAAATAAAACAAAAGACAATCGACGAATTTATGAAATTTTAAAAAAATCTCATTGAATAAAATTAGAAAAAAAATTACAAAAATAAAAAAAAAACTTTAAATAAAATTACAAAAAATTATAAAAAACAAAAAATTCTCATTGAATAAATAAATTAAAAAACTTTCTAAAATTTAGATTTGAAATTTGTGCAATTTTTGACGTAAAATAAAACAAAAGACGATCTAGAAATAAAGAAAATTGATAAAATTACAAAAAATAAAAATTAAAAAAAAGTCGAGTTCAAAATCGGTTGATCTACCGAATTATCGGTAGAGTTGGCAGCACTGATCGACACTGTGGATTTGGCTGTTAGTTAGTTACTTTAGTTTTTATCGGCTTGCGACTTTAGTGATTTCTTTGTTACCAACAGTGAAGCTGAAACATCACTAACAAGTCGTCAATCAAAAATTTAAAAATTTATCTGTTTCTTTTTCTTCCTTGAAAATACCCATTTTTACCCACGTATTTTTTTTAACCGCAAGGTTGCTTAAGTTACCCGTAATTCGGGTAATTGCCCGCACATTGGCAACCCTGGTTCTAACCTTCATGTGAAAGATGTAAATATTGATATCAAAGCCACGAAAAGTGGTGTAGGATCAGGACAATCAATTTCGATCTCCCTGTACGATGTTACAAGTGTTCTGAATAATGCAAAGTATTATAATTTTGCATGTCATTGTCCTTTTACATGGATAACAAAGTGTTCGGCGATTGCAGAATTAAAAATAATCGAACTTCCCGTTATTTTTTATTACGCACACAAGAAAATGTAATGTAATTTAACAAATTTTGTAGAAAGAGTAATAAAGTAATGTTATGATGAAAATGTAACGGAAATGTTACATTTGTAACGTTGGCATGAACACCACGCACGTCTGCCTATATTCACTTTGGTTACTTTTTCTAGTGACACGCCAATGATCTGGTAAGACGTAGATACACAGTGCCTTATGTTTCCTGCATTCTCGATTGTTATCAGCATGTGAGTGAAATAGCGAATATCTGTGAGTAATTTTAGCTCATGCCACTCAAAGCCTAGATCACGTGACTTAGAATGAACAATGCTTTTGAAACGGGTGTATATACCATCTCACTCTTCAGTTAATATCAATTCATCTTTCTCTACAGGAAATCTGCTACTTGATACATGTGTGTGACACGCCAATTACAGTGTCGCCAATCTGCGATAAACAAATTTACTAAGAAAGGTAGTTAATTGGGTGACGTGGGGCTTATACGCGCAATTAATTAAAAAAAATTAATTTCTTATTCATGCTTATCCAACAAGAATTGAATGCGTTCAAAAAAATTGCCATCATAGATCTCGCTCTTTTGAACTCGTCGGAAATACTCGCCTTCTTTGCATTCCATTCATTTTCCTCAGTTAAAATAATTACTGGCGCCCCCTATTACATTAGGACTCATTGAAAAAATTCCGTGTAAACAACCAATTCAGTCTTTCATGTTTTACATTGCTTACGTACTCGTGCCTTCATTTCCACCCCAACCCCCAGTGCTTCAGTTTTAAATATGTACATAGGTATGTAACGTGCGTTAAAAAAAGTTCGTTATCGAGAAGGCTCTGGGACCGTATTCTCAACCCGTTCGAAAAGATTCGCATGCGAAAATGACGTATTTTCCGAACGATTTGTATAGTTTTGTATGAGAGTCTACGTCATTTTGACGTCATTTTCGCATGCGAATCTTTTCGAACGAGTTGAGAATAGGGCTCCTGGACCTGCTTTTATTTTATGACGGCACGTCGTAGCTTAGTACGCATGTTGCAACCTTGAATAACTGCATGCGAACTGTCCTACCTGAAGGACAGCAAATTGTGCGAGTAACTTCGAAGTTCTCCAGCACCGCCGACTAAACTCCTGGAGGAGGAAGGGTTCAACGAAACCCCCATAAGCAAAGAGTGGACAAATCGAATAAAATAAAAGTCGTCAGCTAAGCACGCTTGTTTTTATTTGAAATGCTCAAAAATTGGTATAAATAAGAAAATAAATAATTTACAAGTAGGTATCGAGGACGACCCAGAAGTAGGGACGGCAACGATACTTCGATATATTAAGCGAGAAACATCGATATTAATCAAGATCGGCACTAATGGACTCAAAACGGATAAATTATGATTTTAAGAAGCTTATACGTTAAGTCCTGCCGAACGAATTCAACGCGGCACAGATTAGCCCCTAAATAATTAACTCCATCGACAACACGGGGCGTACAAATTCGAAGGTTCGATTTGCTCGGCCGAGCTAAAACATTTAAGTCCACGTAGTCAGGGGGGAAATGCTCTCAAATATTTACACGCATGGCGAACGAAAACGGAACGTTAACTTAAACGCTAAAGGAAGGCCCCAGTGGAAAGCTAAAAGACCAACAAGGCAAATGGAACTTAGGTTTTTTCAGCCGCATGTAATACGTCAGTGTCGTACAATAACGAGCGCTAGATTTTATTGTAGAGAGATCAATACGCATAAATGTCTGACGCAGGGTGGGAAGCGAAGGGGTGAACTGTAATTAATAAGGTATGAGCTGGAAGACACGTGGATAGATAAAAAAACGAATTATTTTTGTAATTAGGTCTCTTAGTCTACGTGTGTAAATTGAGATTAAATACATTTACCCGTGTTCAATAGTAGCTTTCATCACACCAAATTGTATTAGGGGCACCTCTATGGATTCATGCAGCAAAAAACGACCGGGGCATTTTGCATTGTAATTGTACACGTAATGTCATTAACGATGGGCTTAATTAAGCTCGCTGAAAACTTGCATGCATTGTTTCGCTTCCCCGAACGCTCACATTCAGGTAATAATAATAAATCCGGGCTCTTCTTGCAACGTGCCAGTTATCTATCGCCCAAGTTTGCAGTTCTGTGTCGGTTTTTAGTGTGCGAGTTTATAAAATCAATGGGAGTAGTATGTACCTGGCTCTCAGGCAAATTGCAATGCCCAAACCCGTGAAATGAATGTTTGTTTCCATGGAGTTTATCGCATGCGAGCTCACTTTGCCAAATTATATTCGGCTTATAGAGATGTGGAGGCGGAGGAGGAAGAGGAAGGGCCGCTTGATTACACTCCATGAAACAAAATACTCGAAACATTCTTTTATATACTGACTAAAGAAAGAAGTATATAATATAGTAATGCTTACGACACGTAAACGTAACTTATCTAACACCCCACGTAGTAACGACGTTTTAATTAAATTCCAATATCAGACTGATATTAAATATGTACTACGTAATGAATGAAGTACATTGTTTGCCGCACGTAAATTGAAAACTTCTTCGCGCGTTGATTAATCGTAAAAGCAATTCACCTACCATTAGGTTTCCATTTCGGGTTTATTTAATTAGGGGTAGCACGCGAGGAATAAATTTTCACGTGCACGCAGCCATTACGCAACCGTTTTGTTTATTGAGGTGTTAAATCAGAAGCCGTCGCACGCTTCACCTGTTTTGGCTTCGATGAGGTGCAAAATGTCCGGCCTTCGTTAATTGTTCTGTCCTTCATTAATTGCCATGTGACCTACATGATGATCTAGAATTGGAAACCTGATAACTGTCGTTTTTTATTACACTTCGGTCAATCAGCCAGTCTTCTTTTTTGTAATTATCGTTACGAATTTGTCTACTGAATTAATGATAACTTAAATTTTGTACAATGGTGTTTAACTCCAAGCGCAAGGCAAACAGAACCGCCACGTCTTCATTTGCTAGTAACTCGGAAACCGTTCACCCTAGACCCACGTTGCGACCCATCACTTCAGGGTAGAATTTCATTTGGAATCGAAATACGTAATAATATACAGGGTGTTCCATAAAAAAAAACTTTGGCAGACATCTCGAAAACGTGACGCTGGATTGTATTTTTTTGTAAGCGGCGATCGAAACTGCGCGAAACATCTGAACTTTTTATATTCAACTTTTTTTGTAACTCCAAGCGCAAGGCAAACAGACGATCGAAAACCGCCACGTCTTCATTTGCTAGTAACTCGGAAACCGTTCACCATAGCCCCACGTTGCGACTCATCACTTCAGGGTAGAATTTCATTTGGAATCGAAATACGTAATAATATACAGGGTGTTCCATTAAAAAATGCACAACTTTGGTTCACATCTCGAAAACGCGAAGCTTGATTGTCTTTCCGTAAGCGGCGACCCAAACTGTGCGAAAATATCTGCACTTTTTAGATTTAACTTTTTTTGTAACTCCAAGCGCAAGGCAAACAGACGATCGAAAACCGCCACGTCTTCATTTGCTAGTAACTCGGAAACCGTTCACCATAGCCCCACGTTGCGACTCATCACTTCAGGGTAGAATTTCATTTGGAATCGAAATACGTAATAATATACAGGGTGTTCCATTAAAAAATGCACAACTTTGGTTCACATCTCGAAAACGCGACGCTTGATTGTCTTTCCGTAAGCGGCGACCCAAACTGTGCGAAAATATCTGCACTTTTTAGATTTAACTTTTTTTGTAACTCCAAGCGCAAGGCAAACAGACGATCGAAAACCGCCACGTCTTCATTTGCTAGTAACTCGGAAACCGTTCATCCTAGACCCATGTTGCGACCCATCACTTCGGAGTAAAATTTCATTAGGAATCGAAATACGTGGATAATATACAGGCTGTCCCATTAAAAAATGCACAACTTTGGTTCACATCTCGAAAACGCGACGCTTGATTGTCTTTTCGTAAGCGGCTACCCAAACTGCGCGAAAATATCTGCACTTTTTAGATTTAACTTTTTTTTTGTAAACTCCAAGCGCTTTTGTAACTCCAAGCGCAAGGCAAACAGACGATCGAAAACCGCCACGTCTTCATTTGCTAGTAACTCGGAAACCATTCACCCTAGACCCATGTTACGACCCATCACTTCGGAGTAGAATTCGATTTGGAATCGAAATACGTAATAATATAGAGGATGTTCCATTAAAAAACGCACAACTTTGGCTCACATCTCGAAAACGCGTCGCTTGATTGTTTTTTTTGTAAGCGGCGATCGAAACTGCGCGAAACATTGTACTTTTTATATTCAACTTTTTTTAGTAACTCCAAGCGCGAGGCAAACAGACGGACGGAAACGATACTCCTGCTTGCAAGCTGCGCCCTTACGAACATTGACATAAACATTTTGGACAGTAATAATTTTATTAGGGCTAGAAGCATAATTTTTTTGAATAACTTAGAATTTCTTAGCATATACGGGGTGATTCTTGAATAGACCGACAAGGAAAGGATATTGAAAGTATAGACACCACAGAACATGGGATAGGAAAAATGTTTAATCCCCCAAAAGAGCAGCATGTGAACGAAATGAATATGTCATTCCTGATAACCCGAATGTAGGCATGTCCTTATATGGGCATTTTCGATAATAGTGGTTTCTGATTGGTTGAAGTTGACGACATCCGTGATCATCCCGCGTCATCCGATTTAGCATGTTTTTGCGTTTCATTACTCGTTTAACTTTCGTGATGCTGTGTCGTTGTGATATTACAATTTTCGGAGTTCTGCTAAGGATATTTATAGAAACTCATAATCGTTGTTTCGTATTCGTTTATTTTAACGAACTCAGTGAGTCGAGCACCGTATGCCAAATTAATTCGCGTGGCCTAGAAGGTCGTAAATCTTCGTTAAAAAAACTTGCGGGAATTAATTACTAATGATTTATCGCTGGTGTGATATTAAAAATAAAGTGAAACTTAACTATTTATTTGCAATTAGTTACATATTAGATAAGATGAGTTACGAGCCTAACAGTCTGCGAGCATGCAACCGACCCGGAAAAATCGCTACATAAACTGAATATCGAAAACGATAGATTTAACAGCCCAGATTTTCACTGGAAACGAAAAACTAAAGGGACGCGTAGTTTATTGGTCAAAGGCAATTTCTTCCCAGGGCAGCTATATTACCACGTTATTCGCAGACATTCTAGAAGTAATTTTTGTTAAACCGTTTAGGAAATGAAATATAAAATTTTACAATTTAACAATCTGAGACCGGGCCTAAACGTGACCATAACATAAAGCGGCCCGTGAGCAGCATCGTCTTCAACATCTGGCAAACCTTTCGGCAAATTCGTCGTGAGAAAGTCCTATCTTTTATTTAATTAACATTTTAAATCTAAATTCTAACACGATAAGTTCAAACAATCGTCGTGGTCGGAATTTTTACTAGTGCATCGCTAAACGATCCACTCCCCCGCTTATCTAAAAATCCAGGTAATGTTAAGCTAAGGGCATAACGCCATCTTGTTACTAATTATATAGTTTCTCTTTTAACTCGGGCTTTTACATTTGGATACCTTTTACTTTGAGTACTTTTTCGTTTGGAATTATCCTTGAATAGATCGTCAAAGAAAAAATGTTAAATGTATAGACACCGCAGAATATAGGCAAAATGTTTAATTACCAAAATTACGATTCATCCCTGTTTAAGAGAGAGCAGCATGTGAACGAAATAAATACGTCAACCCTGATACCCGAATGTAGGTATGTCCTTATATGGGCATTTTCGATAATAGTTGCTTCTGATTGGTCGAAGATGACGACATCCGCGATCATCTCGCGTTAACCGATTTAGCATGTTTTAGTGTTTCATTACTCGTTTAACTTTCGTGACGCTGTGTCGTTGTGATATTACAATTACCGGAGTTCCGCTAAGGAAATTTAGAGAAACTCATAATCGACGTGGTCGGAATTTGCACTGGTCACTAGTGCATCGCTAAACGAGATAAGGGAAGATTTCCACTCCCCCGCCAGGGCCTGGATTATCTAAAAATTCAGGTAATGTTAGGCTAAAGGCATGACGCCATCTTGTTACTAATTATATTGTTTCTCTTTTAACCCGGGCTTTTACGTTTGAATACCTTTACTTTTGGCACCTACTTTTTCGTTTGGAATTATTTTCCATTTGGTACTCTTCTGCTACTCTGGTATTTATCTTGGGGGTTGCTGCTATCGGAACTCATCATTTCTGTTCTTCTGTCTCGTACTACCGAATTGGTAGACGCATCCGACTGCGAGAAGAAATGATTAACGCAGTTGATTCATAATCGCCAGGGACAGCAGATGTCTCGTAGGAGGACGTAATCGCCCTTGACCCCCGAACACATTCACTAACTGTCGTGCGACGCTACGTTGCATTAAGAGCGAATTTTCGACAGATCTTGCGGTAATTTCTTAGTGTATGGTCAAACGAGTTTTGTGTGATTTTCATTACCCTGCGAGAGCCTGGTTTTACTAAAATCCAGGTAATGTTAGATGTTAATTCTATTGTTTCTTCTTTTAATTCAGGCTTTTTACGTTTTGATACTTTTTGGATATTCTTACTTTGGGATACTTGGTTATTTAACCGCTAGTTTGGAAGACTGTTGCTGTAGAAGTTTCAAATAATTTCAACCCGCGATGTCGTGTCGACGAAACTGAGGAACGTACCTCGCTGAAGGAAAGGTGATCACTGTGGACAGCGTGCACCAGACACATGGACGCGTAATCGATCTTGACCTATGAACATGAACACATTCTTGGTTACGTGAGTTTAATTTAATAACTTTCATCAACTGTCACGTGACGCTGCGTTGCATTAAGAGCGAATTTTCAACAGATTTTGCGCTATTAAGGGATCATTTTAATCGGATTTGCAACCTAGCAACGGTGGTACCTCCTTAGCAACTGCTAAGAAGTTTCAATCTCGGCAATGTTCGATGGCAAAAAGATACAACATTGTGCAGTCTCGATAATGCTCGGAAGCAGGATCGTACTGTAACAAGGACAAGGAGAACGCCAACGCAAGGAATTCGTAGCTGCAAAAATCAGTCAACCAAGCTTTTGGTAAACAACTATATAAGTATGAATCGTTCGGAAATGTAAATTCTAAGTAACACGCTTGCAGTTCCGGATGACTCAAATGTCAAGGCACAAATTTCATAACACCCCGGGAAAAGCGTCCTCGGACGAAACCCCTTTAAATAGTCGACGAGCTGATCATGAGATCATTAGTGTGGATAGATGATTAGCGTGATAGCTAGTCAGATGACAGTGTTGTTGTTTAAGT
Organism: Dorcus hopei; assembly: GCA_033060865.1. Classification (NCBI taxonomy): domain Eukaryota; kingdom Metazoa; phylum Arthropoda; class Insecta; order Coleoptera; family Lucanidae; genus Dorcus; species Dorcus hopei. Next base: position 36,247,329 of record CM065423.1, read on the forward strand.
GACCAAAAAGGTCATGTAAGTAATTGTAAGTGTAATTATATGTAAATAAATGTTTTGTTATACCACAGTATAAAGAATACAGTAGCGCAACTCGCTTGTCGGCACTTTGATCTGTTTACAGGATTTTCATTGACCTCGAGTAGATTAAAGGGGCGTGTCGAACTGTTTGTTCTGCTTTACGTGTGAGCGATTTTGTTGTAAATTGTAAATTTACACGTGCCCACACACCAGGGCCGGATTGTAGTGTTTAGTGGACGTGGTAAAAAAAAAACAAGGCATAAATAATGTGTATTAACATAATTATAAAGATCCATTCGGTACCAGAGCCGTGAATGAATGAGCTCTGCATCCCGAGATTGTGACTCAGACCTTGCGCGGGATGTTATGCGCGAACTGAATATTTTCATGAGAGTCGCGCTACTGTGTAATCTTTATACTGTGGTTATACTGAGCTACGACCCTTATTTCATGTTACATAAATTAATACCGTAACAGTAACAAGTTGTAACTTGTAAGTTTAAATTTTAAGAGTCGTTTATAATATGACTGATGATGTGAACGATTCTCTGCGTAACACCATAAACGTTTATTGCATGCTTTTAAAGATATAAACGTTTGGTTCCCGTTTTATGCATGGACCTAGAGTGCATTTCGGGTAAATTTTTGATTATTTATAAATTGTTCTATAGTTTTTTTTTAACGTTTTCCCCATGTCAGTATTTTTTTGTCGGTCTATTCAAGAATTGATGCAACGCAATTATTTAAATTTGCAACTTCGAACTTCCATTGTAACTCGTCAACGGACAGCTTAAAAATTGTACAAGTTTCAACATCTCATTGGACTAATGAAACGTGGCACTTCCACGTTAAAAAAAGAAGGTAATAAAGATTGACATTTGCAATCGAGCAAAAAATATACATGTGAAAGTGGCAATACCACCGGAGGATGCAGATTTCAACGGAATTGTCGAGTTATTGAAACGTAACGAATTCCGCTGCTGCTCTTTGATTGCGCACGTCATTTAACAGTTGACATTATTCCCCCGGCAAACAATGTCACAGCTAGTGAATGCAGCTTACCCTTTGTTGCATTCATCTGCGTATGAAATACAAGTGCCAATTGCGATAGACAGAAAATTATACAATTCACAATGTAATTGTTATTAGCTACGAGTTCCTCGCAGTTATCGTAAAACCCTTCTTTTTAAATCGTCCACAATACTGACCTTCTATTACTTTATCGTTCTACGATTCGCTTTTTACCTGTTTTAAATCTCGTGCCCGGTGCTACTTTTATGGAGGTTTCCCCTTTCGATCCAGTGAAGAAAGAACATTCTATTATTTATTATTATGATAATGTACTCTTTCTACTTTATGTATGTGCTTATTTATGTTTTACTTTAGCAGGGTTTCATCATTTCGCTTTGCTTAAGAGAAAACAGATAAAACCTCCGTAATTTCGACATGAATTACTAATAAACGGCGTTTACCCCGCGTAAGAACAGGGTCTAAGTGAAATTTTCAATATTTCGCGCACCCCCCCGACTGTAAATTTTAATTACGCAGAAGCTGACGTTAATAACCCGATGCCTCTATTTACCCCCTTAAAGCAGCAATTCCTTTCAAGTCTCCCCAGCACAAACATCAAACATCCAAACAATACGTTCGCCTTATATCAGCTCCGTACGAAAATTAGTTTCACAACGGATGTAGCTTCTCTTATTTTGCCCTTGCTCCCCCTGCCCCACCCCCCAAGAAGGGCTGTGTCCTGGTGCCACGTGAGGAAGAAATTTGCAGGGTTCGTTTCGTTCCAGCGGTTCACGTTTTACATCTGTGCCATTAAAAATTATTTAAATATAAAGCCAGATTTTTATTCGTATACAAGGTGCTACTAAGTTAGAGTCGTTTACTTAAACTGCAAGTAATATTAAATGATTGTTTATTGAGCATACTCTTTTGTACACCGCTTTTAAGAGTACAAACGTATCTGTTTCTCTGCAGGAATGTGACAAAGCCGTGTATTATTTGGGTGTGAAACTGTTTTCCGTAAATTAACTCATACAAAGTTCTGTGTCGACTGCAACGGAGACGAGATTTACAACGGGCGCGTAAATTCATTTATGCACTCTGTTCCACGTAGTGCATACGCCAACCGAATTCAGGAATCTACTTAAATAATCCGACTTCTAAATGCGCTTCGCAATTAAATAAAGCTCAAAACTTTCCGGAGACTCGTTTAAAAAATTCATTACAACAGAAAGTTGTTTCTCAATTATGTAACCGACTCTCGCTCTAGCGTGTGTGTACGCAATGGTGTAATTAAATTTTCCTGATAAGAGATAAACATAATAGCTTGCGTTTATCAAAGCTTTACTCGTCGAGTATTACTGATATACACAATCAGGTCATCATTACAGAATTCATTTCAATATATCTACGTTTCGAGGTATAATCGTACACCAGTTTAGGTGGCGACATCGTGTGGCCAATTTTTTATCTAAATCGTACGCTTTGGAAGCGGCTAAAACCGCTAGGTGGCTACGAGCACCGCGCAGACGCCAAATATCGGCGTTATTTAAACCAAAGCAAATGCGAATAATGAACGACGAAGAAGATGTACTTACAAGAAGCAAAAGCTGGATTGTACGAAAATCAAGACGACGAGAAAACAAAGGAAAAAATTTAATAGTTCGACAAAAAGAACTGAAACAAAAACAACGTATAAAATTGAAGAGTACGTTGAATAACAAGGTTTCTGGAGCAGAGTGTAAAGAAATCAAATCGTCAACGAGAAATAAAAAAGAAACACGAAAAAAATTAAATCGAAAGAAACAAAAACTTGATTTGATTTTCAAAAGCTTTGCGTTGGAAACCGCATATTTTTCGTTTGTTACTTTGCTTACGAAAGCTAACATAAAGTAATGAAATGCTGTTACAGTTAAAAAATTCATTTGAGTTATTCATAATATTTGCCAATCGCTCTGTATTTAAGCGGGAAGTAAGAGTTCAGGGTGCCTACGTGCCGGTCGTCACATTTCTCAATGTTTCACCGACAGACCATATGCTGTTATTTAGTCCTACAGTATCTCTCCATTTCACTCTGTCGCCCGGCTAAAAACTGATCTCAGTCGTAACAACCTCCATCTCAACTTATGGTAGGGGAGAACGCGGCGTTCGCCCAGTGTTACCAGGTTTAGCGATTTATCGCCAATTGGGCGACTTGGAAAGTCCGTTTGCGATTTACAAATTGAATTGGCGATTTGGCGACAAAATAGGCGACATTCCATTGTAGAAAAATTAAAACTGATTTTCTTAATTGTTTTACTTGAGAGTAATTTTAATACGTTAGACAGGGGTGTGTTCGAAAACTCAGAGCGTTACTCTTGGGTAATAATCTTTTCTTTCTCGTATAAATCATTTTGTATGTTTTGCTTTTCACTTTATTCACTCTGTTGGTATAACTCTTACGCTGGATTTCACAAGCGTCACTTAACTTTAATCATTGATTAAGAATAATCATTCCTACACCTTCAACACATGTAACCATGGCAACGTTTACGTTTAACAGATGATTAAATTTTAGTAACGTTTGTGAAATCTGCCATTAAACTTACTACCTGTGTTTTCGAACACGCCCTAGTGGTGATGGTTATATCTCTGGGGATTTCTATGTTTCTATGTTGCACAGAGAGAGACATATCAATCAATCAATCAATCAATTTTATTGCAATAAACATTGCAACATACAACATATAGACATATCACTGTACCGTGCGTGGATGTGATGTTGTCAGTTGTGCTGTCACATCACAATCAACTTTCAAATTCACTTGTTTAAAGTAGAGAAATGGAAAAATATAGTAAGTGGCAAAACAATGTTGTTCAGCGTGGGAAAAAGAAAACTGGGCAAGGGGTATGTTTTTATTTTTTTTATAATAATCAGTCAAATATTCTTAGATGTAAAATTGTGCTTATTTAAAGATTTAAGTGCAATATGAATTCAAATAGTCTTAATTACGTACTTAAATTTCGCGCTAATTTTATGGTTGGCGATATTGGGCGATTTCACGAACAAATACTGGCGATTTTAACTTCACAATAGTTGGCAACGCTGCGTTCGCTCGCATTCAGTTTGTCTTCAGAGCTCTTAGCGTACGGCTCGTTTATTTGTGACTTTTATTTTTGTGCTCCCTTTCACGTGATTCTGTGAAGGAAGACGGAACCGGAATTACTCCGAGATTTGTGCAAACGTACGTTGAGAGAATTTCAAGCTCGTTAAACAGTATTTCGAAAGCCTGTCTTTGAAATAAGGAACAGGTATGTATGTCTTGTGGCCATTTTGTGTTCGTGCTGATTCATAACACGTATCTTTCTTCCAGTAAGCTTCCAGTGGTCGTTTCACCCATCTGACAAATCTGAACAACCTTTGTGGATGAAAGGAAAGGCCAGAATTGGAGTTTTGAAACGATTTAAGCCCCGCAACACGGCTTCCCCTCATCTGTGAAAGTGGACTCAACCTGCAAGACGACGCTATTTGGCGACATAATCGCTTCACCGACTTACGGTGCTAACCACCGTGGAAGGGCGCTCCGACACTGTTGACAGCTGTCTGTCATGATGCTGGATGTTGATTTAGTTTGTCAACTCAACTTTCCGCGGCGCGGCGCGGCGTTGTTATTCATTCTTGGTTATTTATTTTAAAGGTTCAAACAGAATGAAACGCCGTTATGTGCCGTTACCTGTCAAACAGACTGTCAAATGAATGTTAAATGCAACGGTTTAAATGTCATTGCACAGAATGAACGACGTCAAGCGGCGTTGTACGCGAAAAGCTGGTCAACTTTCAACTTTAGCGGCGTCAGACGTCATAATACATAACCAGATATAACTTCCACCGTCGCATTTTCATCCGGTAATTTCTTGTATGTGAATAATACTAACATACGATACATCAGGTGTAAATTATACATATACAATGATATAAATACTTGAAATTTATCCATTTGTGGCACAAGTTATTTCTATTTTTCGGTTAGATTGACGACATTCCACGCCACTTTCTCTGTGCATGCCTTTTGAAATGACGATTGGCGCCGTTGCAACGGCGCGTAACGGCGTTGCATTCTGTTTGGCCCTTAAGGCGTAGTATGAACGAGGGGCAGATCTGCTTATCGATTTATTTCCAACTTTATTGTTCGCCTGATAACAAAGTTGATTTAAATTACTTTCGTGTTTCGTTTCACTGGACTCCGTCAGGGTCACATTTAACTTGTACGCCTATTTATTTTTGCCAAATTTTGAGCGTTTTTAAATAAAAACAAGTGTGCTCAGCTGGTGATTTTTATTTTATTCACCTTGTCCACCTTTCGCTTTGGGGTCTCGTCGAACCCTCCCTTGTCCAAGAGCTTAACCGAGCGGTGCTGGAGAAACGTCAGTCACTCGCACAATTTGCTGGCCTTCAGGTAGGTATCAATGCAAAGAAACAAAAGAAAGCTTGATTTGTTTGATTTTTTCAAAGGTTTCCCGTCAGAACGCGGCGATTTTTTTTGTTTCCGAAAAAAGAAGAGGTGCGAAAAAACTAGACACCATCCACTTTACCTTTGCTATTCTCAGAGTGTCGACGAAAACTTTAATAACTTTTACGATACTCTTCTTCAGACTATCAAAGAATGTTGTCCTTTAACATCAATTAAGCATTTCAAGAAACCTTATGAAAATCATTGCTGGTCTTTTCTTTGATTTAACCAAAGCCTTCGACACCTGTTACGGTTGAAAAATTCATTAATTTATTCACAAGATTTGGCAGTCGCCCTGTATTTGTGTGGGAAGCAAGATTTCAGTTTTGCCTGTTATTTAGTGCTACAGTATCTGTCTATTTCACTCTTTCGCCCGGCTAAAACTGACTTCATTCGTAACGAGCCCCCTCTTAGCATAGTTGGAGAGAACGCATCCCTCGGCGTCGCGTTCATCAACAGAGCTCCTGGTGTGCTGACCTTTTCTTTGTTGGTGATTACAATCTTTGTGCTTCCTTTATGTGAATCTTGTGATTGGAGCCTGAAACGAAATGTACTCCGAGATTTGTTAAAAGCACGTCGAGCGAATTCAAGCTCCTTCTCTAAGGCCTGTTTCTGGGGCAAAGAACAGGTAGGTTTTGTTGCGTATGTTCTGTTGGTAAAGAGTATCTCTCTTCTCTACTAGGCTACTAGCGGTAGTTTTACCTTTGTTGAAATCTTCGACATCCCTTGGCCGGAATCGGAGTTTGAAACGAATAAAACCTCCGACACCCCGGCCCGTGAAAGTGGACCCAACTGCAAACGCGACGCCACTTGGTGACGTAACACCTTCGCCGAATTACGTCATTGGTAGCATTTACCGCCGTTGGAGGGCGCTCGCTCACTATTGACAGCTGTTTGCCTTTACGCTGGATTTTGGTTACCAGGTCGGAAATATTTTAATTAATTTTATTGACTTATTTTGTTGACCCACCTTAACGCCGCGTTGTTATTTTTATTTATTTGTTAATCAAGTGATTTTCATTAATCACCTTAAGCTTTAATTGTGAACGAATAGCAGATCTGCTTATCGGATAAAATCTAACTTGTTCGTTTGCTTGATAACAAAGTTTACTTAGGTACGTTTCGTGTTCGATTCGCTGGGACCCCTTCTGGGTTGTACTCGATATTTGTAATTTAACCATGTTCTTATTTTTTTACCAATTTTGAGCCTGACAAATAAAAACAAGTGTGCTCAACTGGTGACTTTTATTTTATTCAACTTGTCCACCCTTTGCTTTTGGGTTTTCGTTGAATTTCATTTTTATTATGAATCTTTCTCGTTCTGTATTAAATGAAAAAAGAATTGTAAATGTTGGGCTTGAAACCCGCACAATAAAAACAATAATTCCTCGCTTTAAATTCGCGTTCAAACTTTTTTTTATACATATAGACAATAAAGTCTCATCCTTCGAAATCCTGTGCTCCATCATTCCGAGAAGAAAAAGACGATATTTATGGACCGTAAATGGATGGATTGTTTTTACGAGACCTGATCGATTCGATGATAAAAATATTTACGCGTCAAGTCGATTTATTAGGTTCTTACCGGTATTGTGGGCTTATCTCGTGCGTGTGCAAATAGATTTTTCCCAAAATGTTTGGTGTTCGGATTAGCTTGCCAGTCATGTACAGCCTCAATCAAAAGTAATGAAACTTTGAAAACCGAAACACTGTAGTCAGAGTGCAACGATGCCGAGTTAGAGAGAGCGCAACGTGTTGTGGGGTTCCGAAGGACTTCGGAAACATTCGTTCGCCATAAGGCTTCATCTCACTCGGTATCTTCTCTCTCTGACTATAGCGTTTCGGTTTTGAGCGTTTCATTACTTTTGATTGAGGTTGTACTTGTGTATGTGTGGAGTGAATAACATGCTCCAGTTTGTTAATTGTTTGTTAATTCAAATATGGCACCCGGTTCTGATTATGTCTTTTATTTTTAAATTTTATTTCTAGCAGGTTTTCAATCAACTCCCGTAATTTAGAAACTTGGTGTATTATTATTGTTATTATTAAAAGAGCCCTGGAACCGGTAATTGCAAATTACGAAATAAAGCTCGCCTCTGAATATGCTGAACTCCCGCCGCTTATTAACAGCGGCGGTAAATACTCGCTGGATGTAAGCAAACGGAAGTTACGTTCATGATACAAGGAAATAAACAGAAATGATAATTTCTCGTTAGCGCGCCGTCATAATGTAGTAATTATAGACGCGGTTTTAATTATACTCGGAGGAGACATCCAACGTAAGGTGAAATTGCGAACCTGGGGGAACCGCAGGAGGCAGACGTGGCAGGCACAACCGCGGCGGTTTATTATTTCCAAGTATGTTGATATCGCATCACGTGTTGATTGATGACACAATACTGTACCATATGACGCCCAGCGTCGCTAATTAATTTTGATTACCGCTGTATAAGCGAACGTGATTAAAAGTAATAGATGATAACACGATATTTTACTGTCCGCTTCTAATGAACCAATGCAAAAAAAATTAATGACAATAAAACATTCAGAAACAATAAAAAATAATAATTTTATACAGTGAAGTTATGTGGAGCTTATATACGATTTTTAAATTTTTACTAAATTTCACATTAAATGGTAATTTTTTTTTCACCCGAATTTACCCCAAGCTCAGAGCTTGTTGGGGAGGGGTGGCGGCTGCGACCGACTTAGATGTTGATTCGGGTAATACGCCCTTAACCAAAAGTTAACAGTTTAAGGGCCAGTAGTATAAAACGTAGTTAACCCCTCGATCAAATTAACTGTGTGGTTAAGCGGTGGAAACAAACTTTCCTCCAATAATATTGCTTAATCACACAGTTAACTTGATCGAGTAGTTAACTACGTTTTATACTACTGACCCTATGAGAAAATTGCAATTGAAAATTGAACCTAAACTCACTGGCGGTTACGTAAAATCTATTCCGTAGCTGTGCGCAATAAAGTCATATTGTTTTATGTCTCAGATTATGACCTTCACATCAGTGCGGAAGTTTTTACAATCAACTGTAATACTGTCAAGTTACTGTGCAAGATTGACAAACGAGATACGCCCGATTATCTAATCCTTTAATTAAAGTAAAAAATTTCTCGGCGATAGATTACAGGTAAAATAAAATGAAGCCCCTGCGCGATTTCCGAGTATGTATCCTCAGCAATTTAAACACCATCGTCTCTAATATAATTAATATAATAATGAGTAGTTGATCTCAATTCTTGTTTCCAAATCGAGTCAATTACTATGTTTAAATACTTACGGTTTATAATCCTCGCGACTAAATTTCTTTTTTTATTGAAAATAGAAGAAAATAGTACAAAAGTCGTGCGCCTTTGATTTTCGGTTACCAAAAAAATAATAATAATTGAACGGAGAGTTTTCAAGTTACTAACCAAACCCTGTATATTATTAAATTTTTCAATTCTACGTCAAATTTTAGTTGGATTTGATGGGTCGCATTGTGGGTCTAGTGTGGTTACTTCTTGAGTTACTAGAGGGCGTTAAGCTGAACTTCTTGCGTCGATACCTCCCTTATTTATGAAGTTAGAGAGAAAGTTTTTAGACAAAAGATGCAGTTATTTCTGCGTCCTTTCGATTTCCGATTGTAAAGGATCATTTGAGCAGCGCATCTTGAAGTTACTAACCAAATATACTTTTTTTATAGCAGAATGCCCTGTATATTTACACATATTTGAATTCTACGTCAAATTTTAGTTGGATTTGATGGGTCGCATAATGGGTCTAGAGTGATTAGTTTTTGAGTTACTAGAGGGTGTTAAGCTGAACTTGTTGCGTCAATATCACTCTTATTTTTGAAGTCAGAGAGATAGTTTTTATACAAAAGTTGCAGTAATATCTGCGTCCTTTCGATTTCCGATTGCAGAAAATCATTTGAGTAACGCGTTTTCAAGTTGCTAACCAAAATCATGTGTTTTTTAATGGAACGGCCTGTAGGTTATTGCACATTTGAATTGTAGATTTATCTTTTTAAAGCCGACTGTACTCTCTTGTTTGGCCTTATTTTGCTACGAGTTTTGTTATTTTTTTCTATATATAATGTTGCGTTTGGTTTTTTAAGTAATTGCTTTATCATCATGATTTTGTTTTACGGTTCGAATAAAAAAATATCGAACTCAATATACTATGTATTAAAAAGTCATGAATTTTGGATAAGGATAAGCAAGGCAACGTCATGATAGAGCTACTATTGTATTATGTTTTACTTTAAATCTACCTTGGGCTTTGATAATAAACTTCACATGCATTTATATGAACTCATTATTTTAACGTACGCATGAAAGTGTCGTGTATTCAAAAGCTCGTTCTTTCAAACAGTAAAACAGGTTGTAAACTAGGCAGCAGGAACGTAATCCTGAAGATTTTGCAAATTTAACGTTATCATCCTTAAATTCTGATTTCCTCCGGCATCTTTAATCAGCCCCCCCCCCCTAAAGTAAGCTTTAATAATTATTTCGGAAACCTTTGAAATTTATTAAATTTTACATCATTAGACGGTAATTAAAACATAGGGGGAGAGTTTGCCCTCCGCGCCGAATCGATACCCGCCGAAACTTTCTCCCTCACATTTTATTTATGAAACGCCGTGTTTCCGGGCAGAGCCTGATGTTACAAAAAAAAAAATAGATTGATTATTATTTAGATTCGGACGCTTGTCCGTCCCGCCCTAAACAAACAAGAGCCTTCCATTTTGTGCGCCCGAAATATTTTCCATTATCATTTTTTTGTCGGCAACAGTGCGGGTTTTATTATTTTGTTTGATTAATTCGCTAAGTAACTTCAATATTAAAAGGTTTTAGGTAAAGATAAAAAAGTTGTGTATGTTATTAACTAAACGATAAATGTTCGAGCCGAGTAAAAAGATACGTTCTGTACAGGGTGTAATCGATTAAGTTTCACTTATGGTCTAGCTCAAAATTAAAAAGAAAACTTATTCGATTACGCACTGTATAGCAATAAATTTTCACCGAAAGGAAATAAATCTCCTGCTCGGGAGCAACAACAAATTCGAGGCCTAAGGTTTGAACTTGTTCAATTACAGCGGCCTTAATTAAATACAAAACTGAGACACATGTTTTCCCCGGATTTAGTCCCGGATTAGGCGGGCACGTTCCGAAGACGTGCGTGTCCCTGGAAACGTCGCCGGGGCCTGCAAAAGGTAAACCCTCAATTATATCGTCGTGCCGACGTCGTGTCAAAGCAGCGAAATATAGAAAAAAATAAAAATAAAAGGAAAAGAGAGCTGCTTTTGACACGCGTCGGGCCTGAACTGAAGTAACAGTTAATTAAAATTTGTTAGGGGGTTGTTTTAGTCGTCGGATGCACAGGCGGTAATTAATTAATTCGGTAGTTTGTTTTGAAAAATTGTTCCTGTGCACATCACCTCCGTTATAATTATGTACGTAATTTACAGCAGACCTTTTTAATGATCTTGTCATATTTCCAATAAGAAGCTTAGTATTATTTAGATCTTATCTGATTGGTAAACGCAAAGAAGAAACGTACGATATGCCCAGACCGTTCAATATTGATGTTAGAACTCGATAAGTCAAAACGTCACGTCTTGCAAACTTATCGAGAGACTCACCAAATAAAGGACTGTCATCTAACAGAAGCGATCAGAGACAAGTGAACAATGTCCTCTCAAACTTCGAAGTGACCAACTTCTATGTGTGTGTGTGTGTCTACAAAGTACAATCTGTTTTGTTGAAAACTTGGAGGCCGTCAATCGCAAAGATGATTGGAACGAGTAATTCGTTTAGGCTGTGGAAATTACTCCTTAATTTTTGTATAGCAACTCGTTCGACTGGGTTAATACTCAATTGTGTTTAATCGAAACGTATTATAGCTCTGGGACTGAGAGGGTCCCCGGGAACGAGAGCCCCCGTTCGTGCTCGAGTGCGATATGGCTCCTCTCTTGCGAAATTTATTATCTGCTTTAGTGGACGTTAATAATTAACGCTTGATTTAATGCTTCCTGTTTGCTGCCGCCCAACTTGAGACTTTTAGGACCCTTAAACGTTTTCTTGCTGTTACGTTTCACCTTAACACCGATCAATTTCGAAAGAACGGTTTAAATTCCGCGCCTTCAAGATCGGACCCTTTCGCGTTCCATCGTTTGAGAACGACGACGAGAAGCGAGCGAAGTTTGCTCTGGAATGTGGCGGTCGTTCCTTTCTGGTTTGCGGGCGGACTATTCACTATTAGGACTGACTCTATTACTTCTCCTAAATGTAGGTATATTCGAGACTTACATTGCAAACTGTGTTTAAATTCCGCGCCTTCAAGATCGGACCCATTCGCGCTCGATCGTTTAAGAACGACGACGAGAAGCGCGCGACGTTTGTGTTGAAATGTGGCGGTCGTTCCTTTCTGGTCAACACGCATACTCACCCTTGGTCAGCAGATTACGTCAGTTACGCATGATCTAATAAGTTTATACATTTTATTTTGGCAATTTGTTTTCGCATGACTAATTTCGATTTGCAGCCACCTGCAATGATATCATTTTGATCACCCAATGCTGAGTATGTAAACTAATTTATTGTGTCATTGATTTGTCATTGTTTTTGAATCATACCGTATATAAACTAAATCTTGTAAACTTTTCGTCAGAACACTTTAGAATTCTGCAGAACGTAGAACTCTTCAGAACGCAGAATACTTTACCGTCATAACTTTGTGTGTTCTCCTGTATTTCGATTATAATTAAAATATAGTTGTTATTCAGTAAAATTAACCGTTTTTTAAAAAGTGTCTTCTACAATCACCAACGTAAAGTATATTTGAGACTCACATCGCAAACTGTGTTTAAATTCCGCCCCTTCAAGATCGGACCCTTTCGCACTTGACCGTTTAAGAACGACGATGAGAAGCGCGCGAAGTTTACGTTGGAATGTGGCGGTCGTTCCTTTCTGGTTTGCGGGTGGCCTATTCACTATTAGGACTCTACTTCTTCTTCTAAATGTATTTAAAAAAAAAGGAATTCGATATTCGAGACTCACATCACAAACTGCAAATCCCAAAGACAAATTGGTTGGCAATCTTCTGAGAGAACGTCTGAACTTTTCAAAGAACATTTTCGCTCACGTGACGCTTACATGTTGCGAGCCAATTTCCACGCGAAACATTTATTGAATCACGTGAACAAAGGCGGCGGATGCATCGCTTGCAGATGACATCTTGAATTTACGTCCATAACCCGTCGAGGTACGTATAAATAACCAACCGTGCAGAATATCAAGCCTTATTACGTGGAAAACGTATTTCTCTGGAAAGCGCATTTTCTATTGGTATATTTCACATGGAAATTTAATTCGAGGATTGTCGCGTTTAACTCGGATTAAGTGTATCCTGTCCGGGCATCAACGTTTTTAATCGCACTGAAACCCTCCTCTAGGTTTTGTTTAATTGTATTTGGATTTGATACACATTCGTAAACACATTGTGAATTCAAATAATAGAGAACGATAATAATTAAAAAAAGTAAGGGATCTGCCGAAAGAAATCCATTCCATGATATACAGGGTGTAATCGAATAAGTTTCACTTGCTGTAACCACTACCAGTATACGAAAAGTATGGCAGGGGGGTAACTTCAGAAAAATCTACTTTAGTTTTTACAAAAAACGTTTGAGAAGCACTGAATGTGACTTAAATGCCCCAGCTGAGCGAAGTTTATTATTACGTAGAATAAATGATAAAAAGGTCCTTTTAAACTTGGCGCGCTTTCGTGCGTGTTTAATAAAACGGCAAAAGAGAGAGAGAAACAAACAATAACAGGTAAATACAAGACAGTTTTAAAACAGTGCAGTTATTAACTCGCTTTGTAATTACATAAATCCGACAGATGGTGTCACCATCTATTGTTATTTTATTTTACATTATTTATATTTGTTTACATTTTAATTAATTTTCTTCGCTTACGGCAACCAGTTACAATTTTTAGAATTAGCGTTCTTTTGAGACACTACCGAAATTGATGCCGATAGATGGCGCCACCATTCTCAAATAATTGGCAAGTTATATTGGCGCTTATTTGCGCAAAACAAGTTATTCTCTTCGTTTTGCAACTTACATACTCTCAAAAGTATGATGAAAATGAACGAGATTCAAATTTCGACGTGGCATTTAATTTAACGGCAATAGATGGCGCCAACATTTTCTGTGCCTACAACACACATATTGTATGCTTCTCTTCCTTTCTGATTCGATCAGTTTTTCTCGTGCGCTATTCACGACATTCTAAATTAAAATTGGCGCTCCTGTTAAGTCAAAATTGAAATTAATTTTGATAGATGGCGCCACCGGAAACTATGATCAAGTAAATTAGAAAATTTGTTTTTAATTTCGTAAAAGTAAGTATGTACTCTCGAAGATTAGAAGAAAAAAAATTGTATTAAAACTATGTATAACATTTAAAACGGGTTTCTTTTATTGATCAAGAGATGGCGCCACCAAAACTAAAGTTATTGTTAAGCATTTAATAAATTAGAAAAATTGTTTTTAATTTTGTAAAAGTGGGGTACCTTCGAAAATTAGAAGAAGGAAAAAGAAATTAAAACTGCAACATTTATTGATCAAGAGATGGCGCCACCAAAACTAAAATCAGTAATAAGTATTTAAATTAGAAAATTGGTTTCTTAAATGTTGTAAAAGAAGGCACTTTCAAAGAATAGAAAAAAAAACCTAATAGTTTTTAGCAATTTTGCAAAAGAATAACCACAACGTGATTCAAAATGATTTCATCTAGTCATCTGTGATTGTGCCTTTGACTTTTCCATGTAAAATTAAAAAAAGTCGCTTTACGAACATAGGGATAATTGTTACATTACATAACCTCAAAATACACTTTAAAAGTGGTTAAATTTTACAGTAAAAGCTCGAAGTGGTCACCATTTTGTTGTATGAAATTCTAGTCACCTGCAGGGTTGCCAATGTGCGGGCAATTAACCGAATTAGGGGTAATTTCAACAACCTTGCGGGTAAAAAGAATACGTGGGTAAAAATGGGTATTTTCAAGGAAGAAAAAAAAACAGGTTAATTTTTAAATATTTGATTGACGACTTCTTAGTGATGTTTCAGCTTTACTATTGGCAACAAACAAATCACTAAAGCCGGAGGCCAACAAAAACTAAAGTAAGTAACTGACAGCCAAATCCACATTGTCGATCAGTGCTGCCAATTCTACCGATAATTCGGTAAATCGATTTTGAACGCAACTTTTTTTTTTATTTTTAATTTTTAGTAATTTTATCAATTTTCTTTATTTCTTCGTCTTTTGTTTTATTTTACGTCAAAAATTGCACAAATGTCAAATTTTATTTTTAGAAAGTTTCGTTTATTTAATGAGATTTTTTTAAACTTTCGTTATTTTTTTTTTAAATTTTTTAAATTTTGTTGATTTCTCGATCGTCTTTTGTTTTGTTTTTCATCAAATCTTAATTTTAGAAAGTTTTTTTTATTTAATGAGAATTTTTTAATTTTTATTTTTTTTTAATTTCATTAATGAGATTTTTTTTATTTTTGTTATTTCTTTGTAATTTTATTCAATGACATTTTTTTATATTTACAATTTTTTTTAAATTTTATAAATTTGTCGATCGTCTTTTGTTTTATTTTTCGTCAAAAATTGCACAAATATCAAATCTTAATTTTAGAAAGTTTAGTTTATTTAATGAGAATTTTATAATTTTTTGTAGTTTTATTTAACGAGTTTTTTTTTTATTTTTGTATTTTTTTTTCTAATTTTACTCAATGAGACTCTTTTAATTTTATAAATTTATCGATCGTCTTTTGTTTTATTTTACGCCAAAAATTGCCTAAAGTTCAAATCTTAATAAAGAAAATTTAGTTTTTATAATTTTAATTTTTATAATTTTTTAATTTTTATAATTTTTGTAATTTTTATAATTTTTTGTAATTTTATAGAAAGTATTGTTTATTTAATGAGAATTTTTTAATTTTTATTTTTTTGTAATTTTATTTAATGAGATTTTCTTTAATTTTTATAATTTTTTAAAAATTTTATTCTGAGATTTTTTTATTTTTATTTTTTTTTAATTTTACAATAATAATAATTTTATAAATTTTTTTATTTCTCGATCGTCTTTTGTTTTACTTTACGTCAATAATTGCACAAATGTCAAATCTCAATATTAGAAATTTGTTTATTTACTAAGAATTTTAAATTTTACAAATTTTCTTTATTTCTCGATCGTCTTTTGTTTTATTTACCGTCAAAAATTGCACAATAACTGTCAAATGTCTTAATTTTAGAAATTTGGACCCAGTTTTGTTTATTTCATGAGAATTTTTTAAATTTTTTTAAAAAATGATTTTCAAAAATAAAAATCCCCTGAATAAAATCAGTGATTTTAATGAAGTGATTTAAATTAGCTCAACCGAAATTCAGAGACATCTATCGGAATTTTTCATAACTATCTTCCGAAATGCTTCCCTTGATCGGTTGGCACCACAGTTAACCTGAAAAATCTGTCGTGCAACGTCCATGTGTGTAAGGTAAGTCCAATAATATTAGGTATTTAAATAAAATAAATTTTGTACCATTTCATTCATTCATTTCAATTTCAGTACTCAATGTGGGTAAGAGCGGTTTTTTTTAAATTTGAAACGAGTAGTCGGCGTAGAGTGGATTGGCAACACTGGTCACCTGTGACCTAAAAAAAGCCGCTTTACGAAAATAGGCAAACTTGTTACGTCATATAACCTCAAAATGCACTTTAAAAGTGGTTAAATTTTACAGCAAATGTTCGAAGTGGCCACCATTTTGTTGTATGAAATTCTAGTCACCTGTGAGCTTTCCTTGTATAATAAAAAAGCCGTTTTACGAAAATAGGGATACTTGTTACGTCACGTAACCTCAAAATACACTTTAAAAGTGTAAAACATTTTACAGAAAATGTTCAAATTGGCCACCATTTTGTTATATGAAATTCTAGAGACTAGTAAACACGCAGATGTAATACAGTAAACGTTGAGGCAGTCATTTATGACCTTCGTACGAAAGAATACGGAGATTAGCAGTTAGTGATACGTAAGCAATAAAAAAAAATACATGATATGATGAAACATTTACATTCTAATTTCTTATTAGCATTTAGGTAAAAGAAATGCACAAAGTAATTCTTACATAATAATATTAATTTATTTCCTTAATTAATTTGTTTTTGATATTTCTAATATTTTATGAATTGTGTACATATTTTTTATCGAAATTTAAAAACTGGTTTAGTTCTTAATTTTTTTACTTCAATTTTTGATTTTTATTTGCTCCTTTCCTTTTTCGTTTAGTTTTTCATTTGCCTTTGATCTTTCATTTGATTTCTTCTGATATTTTTTTACAGTAAAAGCATAACATACATCAGTGTTAGAAATTGAAAGTTACTTGTTTTTCTCTCTTTTCATTTTTTATTTACTTCCTCTTTATTTCCTTTTTGTTTTCATTTTCTATTGCAAATTTTGCTGTAAGTCGGCTGGATTGCAAAGATAGCGCGTAATGGCAGATACAACGTTGGGCTGCGACTACTCATCATTTACTTTAATTTTTCATTTGTTTAATTTTCTATTTTGAATTTTGCTTGCCTTTTGTTTTTCATTTTTTCAGTTCATTTTTAATTTTTCTTTTCTTTTCCAAATCTTTCTTTCCGTTCTTGCCTTTGATCTCTGGTCTCTCATTTGGTTTCATTTCGTTAACATTTGAAATGGAGGTGTGATCGTCATTTGTTTATTTCCCCGTTTTTTGTTTCGTGTTTTTTATCGTAACTCGTAGGGGTGCACTTCTTTGTAATCATTTTGTGTTACGTTTCAAAATAACGCACGAAATAAGATGGCAACACTTGAGAATTTCGGCCAATTTAGAGTTTATTGTGGCAATACTGACGCCCCAAGCATTGCGGCGCAGGCTTGAAATTATTGATCACTAGAATCGACCCGTCCGTCGACTCCTTGTATGGGCATGTGGGAAAATTAACGATTGCTACCGGTCGGCGCTGACCTCATTTGCGATTACCCCGCGTCAACCCGTTTCGTTTTGTTGCACGGCGTTACTTTTCGCCTAGTTGTGCTGGCGTGCATATCGTGAGTGTGAGCTATTGAGGTTCTTGCTGGGAAATATCAAGAAGACTTATATCGACTTATAAGATGCACCGGCAACGTTGAGGGAAAGCTTACCCTGTCCATGCTTGGCTTTTGATTAAAACCCAGGCAGGTACATATTAAGCAAACGGCTGCCGCCATTTTGATTTCTAATTGCGCATTTCTTCTTTAATTCAGACTTTTATTGTCGTGAACGCTGCTCGTGTACATGTTCCTGTACGATTTGGTATCCTCATAATATGTGAAATACCCTTTTCGCTCTTTCGGTTAATTAATCAGCTCCTGGAAGCAGTTACGAAGACTGGCCAGAAGAAAGCGCTGCCACAGTTTCGCTAAGTTCGCTCCAGTCAACGTTTGACAAGCACACCGGAAACTGACTTGCGACCTTCAACCTCCTGAACACACGCGAGTTTGCATCATTTTAATTTTATGTTATTGCTTCGACGCGTCGCATTTTTACCAAAGAGCGAATTTCGACTAATCTTGCGTTTAATAAACCAATGTAATTTCATTTATAATATAAGTGGCGTGATTTAATATTTGACGCTGTTTTAGTCAGAGTGCATTCGATGCTCGTTGTCGCATATGTTTAATCAATGTGGCGTTATGTAATTTCACTGTGCGTTTTCTTTTAATTAAAGTATTTGTTAATTTAGTATTATGCATACAGCGTACAAGTGAGTAAGATAAAACCTTCTGGTCGTTGCGAATAATCATCTGTAAAACCGAGGCGGTTTGGCAACGCTCCCAAGGTTATTACGGATCAGCTGGGTACCCTGTTCACCCTGGCGCCCTTTTCTAACATCAAATTCCACAGCCACCCAGGACTACAATAATTGTTGCACACATATTAGACGGTCTAAAGGCTGTTTTACATTATAACATTTTTTGGTACAAAGTGAGAGAGATAAGCTACCACAGTGAATTCTGATTGATTGAATTGGTACTTCTCACTCAAGGTTACTAAAGAGACAAGGTTGCCTGGTAAATTTCAACGTCACCACAACGTCACTCAGTAAGCCCATTTAATGCATGTATACAAATAGATGGCCTACTGGATGACGTGTCACTCCACGACTTACCAGGCAACCTCCTCTCTTTAGTAACCTTGCTTCTCACTCACTTTGTATCAAATTTTAGATTAAAAATGTCATAGTGTAAAACGGCCATTAGATTACAATATTTTGTTTTATTGATGTAAATTGTTACACTTTGATGAGTAGCAGTCATAAACTGCATTAACAATACGTAAAAATTTTTGCGAGAGCGCTTTTCATCTCACACTCTATACATTGCAAATGAAAAATTTCGTATATTTCATTTCATATCTCCTTGCGATTATGTGTTGCCTTATGAATTTGGGAAGCTAATTTAGAGTCGAGTTAATCCGCAAAAAAATTAACATACACATCTCCGAGTCCAAATAAATTCCGTGCAAATTTTAAGCGCTCGAGATAACGCGCAGTGAGGTCGGATTAATCTCGACATAATCGTTCGCTCCGAATTTGCGGCTTCACATTATATAAATTATGTTGAAATATTATCTCACGTGAGAAGGTCGTATTTAAATTTGTGAAACCTGCGCGTACCTGCGAAGTAAAGCGAGAGGAAACAACGTTTATTATGTACTTGTATTGATTGTCTTTTACGTGCACAAGAACTATACAACACAAACTTGACCGTGACACAAAATAGATGGAATGCCGTTACTTTGTTAACTACAAAGCTTACAGTTTTCGTTTCTACCACGTCCGGTTCAGAATAAATGAATACTTTTCTCAAATTGTCTCGGCTTTGCAGATTGTACAGAAAAATTACAATTGTTACAAACAGACCAATACAATTTAACTATTTACTCTATTCAACGCTTCGAGACTCAATCGTTTACTACAACAATTTTACATCGGTTAATTAAAGGCGCAAGATTTGTCGAAAATTCACTCTTTAAGAAAAACGCAGCGTCACGAAGCAGTTAATAAAGAAATACGGTACGAACTCACGCAATCCAAGAGTGTGTCCTGTAGGTCGAAGGTCGATTACGTCTTCCGGCGTCTTCCGGCGTTTTGAACTGCAACATGTGACGTGATGGAGAAAGTTTTAATAACGCTTTTATAAATATTATGAACACGTGGTTTCATTTTTCGGATCACCTTGTATACAAAAAGTCAAACTGTACAGTACGAAAGAAAACAAAAACCTCATTCTTTTTTTTCCCCTGTGGATAAAAAGCGCTTACGTAAAAATACGAGCGCGCTTTGCAACTTCATTATCCCCTGCGACGTTTCGTGCCGAACAGACTCAGTCGGCGCGTGTGATTTACGCTGAATTTGATTACGCCCTTCGTGTATTACGAATTCTGCGAATGCCGACGCGAGATTCTTATACTAATTTCGCATGGCCGGGATAGTTTCGCGACGGCAATTTATGTTTTCACCTCGCCCTCGGGCCCGCTAATAACGCCCGGAGACAGGAAGAAAATAACCCTCGGGGATCTCCGCAGCAGATTGATGGATAATCTAGTGGCATAGAAAATAAAAACCGGTAGCCCTCAATCTTCCGTGAGACGGAAAGGGTTTTTGTTTCGTGGGGTTGGTTGCATCATGTTCTCGGGATGGATTGTTTTCCGGCTGACTTTATCTCCGGCAAATAGACTGAAATTTAATTCTTCGCCCGCGATTAATACAGTTCGCGCAGATAAGAAGGTGGAGGGGTTGGGAATGAGAACGAGAACGGGAACGGGGATGAGTTAGCATTATTGATGTGCCACCTGTTGGAAACAGTCCGGACCGAGGGGAGTCCCTGGAGACTACGATCGATATTGTGTGTATGTATCAAGTTTGCCACAAAATTTCGAATCGTCTTTGATTTAAACTTTTCAATAAAATGTTTCCTTTTAAATTATCAATTATCATACAATTAAAAAGAAATGAAGAATTGTTACTATCATTATTATTTTCAGTTGTTTAATACAAGTCCATTGGAGTTGAACCATTCTTCAGTTAAATGCAAGCTTTCTGAGGCAACTTGTATGATTTCCAGAAAAGTTTCACTACTGATCGTAATGCTGATGTCATCGGCGTAGTTGTGTACACTACAGTCTACAGGTCGTAAAGTGTAGGTCAAATCATTTATGAAAACCAAGAATAGGAGAGGCCCCAGTATACTTCCTTGTGGAACACCGACTGTTGCCTTTTTTTAAAGATGATTCTTGCTTTCCTTTCTCGTTTTCAAAAATTACTTTTTGTATTCCTCCAGAGAGGTACGATTGTAGCCATCTAAGAACAACTCCTCTAGTTTTCTATACAGTATATTGTGATCTATACAGTCAAAAGCTTTTGTAAGTTCTAAAAGTGGTCCACAGGTAACGTTGTTTTCTTCCCACGCATCTAAGATGTTATTTAGGAATTCATATAGTGCCGTTCCAGTATTTTTGTTTTTCAGAAAGCGGTGCTGCGCATTGTTCCACAAGTTGTGCTTGGAAATAAAATTATAAATTCTGTTGTGTATTACGTGCTCAAATAATTTAGAAAAAGCAGGTAACAAACTTATGGGCCTATAATTATCTGCCATACTTGCATCTCCTCTTTTAAAAATTGGTTTTACCACAGCAATTTTAAGTTTGTCTGGATAAACACCTGTTTCTAAAGATAAATTTATTATCTCGCTAAGTGGTGTTACAAAACTAGAAATCGACAACTGCTAATACCTGTTTTACAGTAAATAGTGTAGTATCTATAAATACTTCCTCATAGGCAAACAATTGACGATAACTACTGTCAACATTTTTTTGCTTCTGCTGACAACAAAAAAAAAATTTGACAGTTATCGTCTTTTGTTTGCCTATGAGGAAGTACTTATAGATACTACACTACATACAGGTATTACCAGTTGTTCACTAACTGTTTATTACGTCATTTCATGTTAATAATTAATTTATTTCTTTTTAATTTTTTCTATTGTTTTGAAAAATAAGCGTTTGTTGCAGCACATCATTGAACGCAGAAAAAAAAGTTCTTTCGAAATTTATTACAGTAATCAAACCATTGCATTTAAAAAACAAAAGTTGACAGCTGTCATGCAGCTGTCTTAAATGTATTAAAGACGCAAGGTATGGTATTTTGTAGTGCTTTTTCTGTCATTTCATTTGATTTTTTGACCGCTCAAATACGACAATAAACACCGACGCTATTCGCGTAGGCGTTTGTTATATAATAGGCATTCTACCTTTACCACTATTTTTCACATTGTAGGGTAAACTTGCCCTTAAGAACATATGCCTATAACTTTACGAAATTTGAAGAAAAGTAAAAAGCAATAGCAATAATAAACTCCTTGTTAACAAAGTCAATAATTTTACAAGCAAACAAAAATGAAAAATTACGAATTCTTTTCTTTTCAAAGAAGCTCCCCTATTTTCTATTTGTCATTAATTACGTTTGATTATGCGAAAAAAAAACTATTTTTTACACTACTTACGGTGTATTTTCTTTTTTTTTTTTGGAACAAATGTAGATGCCAGTTTTTTAAGCGTCTAGCCAATTTCGGCGTACACATTTTAGCCGGGGCCCTGGTGGAAAATTGCTTTTTTTCCGTGGGCAAACGCAAGTGGAAACAAAAGGGAAATTTACCTAAAACATTTGGCCATTAGTCAGGCCGCTCGATTTAAAAGAACGCCCACCCACTCATTTAATAAATGTGTCTTGCAAGCAGCCGTCACCAACATTACGAGTTTTCTTTGCCACCGCCGCCGCCGCCGCCGCTGGTAAGGCAAAGTGAATTTAGTGTTGAAATGGACGAGATGTAAACGATCGCCCTTTGAAGAGCGGTCTAATTCAAAATCGGATCAGCGGAAGATCTAATTGGAAGGAGCTCCGGAATCTGGAGTTTCTTAGATCGTGATTTATGGTGTGTTAAATTGGAGGAGGAGGGTTCCATTATCTACATTAATGTGCCGTTCATTTATTAAAAAGGAAAGCTTCATCACGCCACTAAATTTCAGAAATGTTAAATCTTTATGTATGTAATTATAACGAGAAGAAACGGCATTTTGTAAATCAAGTAAAGCAGTTGTTAGTTTCTAATGACACAACTAATTGGCAAATGAATTAATGTTTTCTCACCCAGACCATGGTACTGGATCTATATCCATAATCCGTTATACGAAAATTGCATAAAATTTGTGAAATTAAAAGATTTTACGAAACGGTCCACATCGAGTTGGACGTTACATGACAATTTTTACCTTTCCAAATAAAATGGATGATGATTGATTAACTGTTATACGTTTTATCTGCAATTTATGTGTCCAGATCGCACATGACGAATCGCTCGTCGGTTTTTATTACCTCGCTCGCAAAAGGACTCAATTTGGTCTTCGTGAAACAATTGTTTGCAATTGAAAACGTGGACTTGCGTTTTCACGATCGTAAATGCGAGGGTGTTGTTAGGTGGGTGCTTCACGCGAGAAAGAGATTACGGACAGGACACGTGCTGATAAATTTCAACTTTAGAAAAATTATAACGAGCACACGATGTTTCCCTTCGAATTTACGAGCGCCCCTGTTCACGTGTACGGCGATAACACTAATAAAAGCTTGCACGTTCGTCGTTCGTGACATTACATTTGAAGTTTTATTGGGGCACTCGAGCTCTATGTAACTTCTTATTACGTACACATTTTCATTGCGTGAGCTTTTAGCCAAGATACAGATCAATTATTTAACGCTACACCCATTAATTAAATATTTACAAATACGCTTTTATAAGATGATGTATCGCATTAAGAAATTAATTTTATTGTTTCATGCTGGAAGGTTTTTTTTTTTGTAATTTATAAGCAGAGTTCGTGTCTCCACTTCAAAACTCAAATATTCTGTTCTTCAAGTTGGGTGGAGCGGTAATGAATGATAAACACGGTGGGGTAAGTCTCGGTAAACATCTCTGAAGCACACAGATCAAACTTCCACTGCACTGCACTGCACCGTCAATTTAACTTCTTGCAAGTCTGCCCTGCTGGTTAGAGATTTAATGGCTAATTAGGGCTAATTTGAGGTGATGCTCTCACGTAATTTTTCATTACCACTTAAAGCATTACTTACTCAAAAAATAGTTTCCATCAACTTAATAAGAATCTGCTCAATCCTCTATGGAGTTTACTTTATTACTGCAATTAACAATTTTGAAACCGCAATATTTCAAAAAAGGAAACAAATAATGAATGGCTTTGTGTATTACATTCTTCTTGACTGCCTGCCGGTTTCGTATGGCTGTAGAAAATTTCCGACTTCATTATATCAGGATTATTTTCCGCCGATATTAACTATTTCCCTTTTGTTTAACTTCACGGAATAAATGACGGGCTCTTGGTTGCGCAGTTTGTGAGAATCTCGAAAGAATTACGACCCCGATTAAACATGATAAAAGCGCTCCATCGCGACGACCATTCCAAGGTGCAGGTCGCATTAGTTACTGTTACGAAGAAAAGTTTAAAGGTATAACTCACATAAATTTTTATTATTAACTTATAAAGGGAAAATCTAAAAAGGAATTTTCAAATAACTATAAATTTGTTTTTATTTGTGACAGTATAACTGTAAGGGGTTGCCAAGAAGTGATCAAAATCATTTAATATAATCAAAATTTAATTCAATTCGATTGCTGATTTCTGAATTCTGGCTCCCCAAATGTTGAATGTGATGATCCTGTCGCAATCCAAACTTTGCGACACTTTAGTTTTAATTTGAAATCGACTTAATCCAGTTCAAACAAAACTAAAAACCTTTCTATCGAAAAAAAAAAAAACAAATAAACCGAACTTGTAGAAGAGTTCGCGATGAGAAACAAGCACGTGGAAACATTTTCATACTGCGCAAAGCTTCCGAAGGAAAAGTTTTCACAGGTAATGTCGTGCAATTGTCCATAACGTGTTTGTTTTTCTTCTTTTTGCGCTTACGCAGTAGCACAGGTATTCATCGCACTTGTGTTCAGTTGCAGTCTCAGCAATTTTTTCAAGGTTTACAGCTGCAATTCTTCGAATGATTGTAGCGATCAGAGTAACATGCAACGCTCATTTGTCGTCTTAAGTCGCAGTCTCAGATCATTGTGCAATGTGACTTGAACTTGAATAATAAATCGATCCCTTTGTTTACGTTTATTCAGATTCGCAGACTCATACGTTTGAATTTTATGACTATATGAGGGACGGGTGGTTAAAAATGATAAAGGAAAGGGGATGAATAATTGGCCATTACCTTCAAATTTATCAATTTTACAAAGCTTTACTCTGCTCCTCTAGATGTCATGACGAGAGTGAGAGGGAAATTCTACAATTACGCTCAAACTCTTAGTTCAAAATATAATTTAAAAAATATTCAGACCGTAATAAACAACAGTTTCTACTTCTTCTCCTCACTCTTTTGCCAAAATTTTAATCAAAGCTTTATTTAGCCATTTATTTATATTTATTTTTCAAGGTTTCGTAACGTTCACATTTTTCGCTGACCGTTACAATTTTTTTTTTTCGTATTTTCCCGTGAATTTGTTGTTGAAATTCAAATAAATACCATTCCTTTCTTTTAATTTATCTCGTCTTTAACGCTCCTATCTCTCAGGACTTGTGTTTTAATATCAGATAGTAATGGGGACTTTGAAATTTCTTATGTTATTCGCTATTCTTCTTAAGTCACCTGTTTTTAGTTTCGGAAATTAATCTGTAGATGTCGCCCATGGTCAAATTGATCTACAGTCCCTAGATTAATAAAGTACGGCAATACACAGTTTAGGACCAAATTTTAAAAACTAGCCAGAACATGGCGTCTGTGTCACGTGACACAAACAGACTTGTGTATTTGAGTTGAATAAACAAATATTTGTCATGGAGACGAAGAAGTTTTAGATTTTTTGGCAGTTGATAAATGTCAGCTCCCAAAAGGAATTAGAAATACGAAATAAATCATATTAAAAACACCATAATAAATAAGCCATATTAATCTAAAGACGTTGAAGATATGATTATTAAAACACTTTTGCTTAAAATTTTGAATTTTGATAGAAAAAAAATGGTGTAGTTTTTGCAGGTAACGAAAATATTGTAGTTTTGCGTTATGCATGCCTTATGTGTAAAATATTTGTGCTTGCTCGAAACTCGAAGGTGTTTGTCCGTGCCCCTGGTTTGTTTATTTGAGGTTTGTGATGGTTATTGGATTTTGTTTATTTTTATTACATTTACAATGGTTAATCGTGTTGAATGGTTGTAAGGACATTATTACAGTTTATTATGGGAGAAATTTACTAGTCGACAAACAGTATAGTTTACAAAAATTGTGTGCAAAAAGCGATTGCAAGATGTCGCTACTTAAATTGTTTAGTATAGTTTACATACAATACATGCTCAGATTTGCGCAGTAAGGCTCTAAAGAATTGACATTTACGTTTATTTTCCGTTGTCATGAAAATAAACTAAAATTTTCATTTTAAAATTCCCGCGCATAATAAGCCAGAAAATGGCTTCCCTATTGCCGTACTTTAGTAATCTAGGGACTTTAAATTGATCAATATATTAGGTCTGTTTGTTATGCTGCACTAGTGTATACCAATGCATACTTTTTTACAAAATACGCCTTAATGCAACCTGAAATATTTGTGTAGTATGTCAGTATGAATGAGTATGATCCAGATTGACACATTACCAAAGAATTTAGGCTTCATTAAAACATATTTTGTAAAAAAAAGTATACACTAGTGTACACCAGTGCAGGATAACAAACAGACCTATTTGTCGATGCTACCTGCTGACGTAAGTGTAGTGTACTCTGACATGTTTCCGTCCCCTTCGAAATCATCTCGCTATTCTTTTGTTCTCGTACCGCCATGCCATTTGAGACGCGTTGCACGTGTCTAAAATTTTTGCAGTTTTATTGGAGCTGAACGGCTTCGAGATATTCCAGTTTGGCTATTTCCTCGTACGCCCTACTGTGTCGTTCCCCTCAGATTGCTCTTCAGCTGCATATCGTTTACATCCGTTTATGTTCTCGTTCAGAAAAACTAGCAGAAGACTGTAAGTACTTTGCATTTTTAGTTTGTTGATTAGGAATATGTTTTCTAAGGTTCCTTTTCTATTTACGTAGATTTTTCTCACCGGAAATTTTCTTGCCATTACTGTGTTGTCGTCTGAAGATACTACAGGACAAGAATCCTTTTTGCGTCATAGTTTCTGAAGATACTACAGAACAAGAATCCTTTTTGCGTCGTAGTTCCTGAATATTTACTACAGGACAAGAATCCTGTTTGTGTGGTAGTTCCTGAATATTTCAAAACAGAATCCAACTTCTGCGTCGTCGTCCGAATGGGATGGGTCAAGCTTTCGTCAGGGTTGAGTAAGAAACCCAATCACTATTAATATTATCGTTTCGTATCGACAAACTTACCGTACCGTATCGTATTGAATACCCTATCGTACCGTATGGAAAGTTTCCATTAATAGTTATTTATGCATTGAGGGCGTAAAGAGGCTTTTATGGCATAAGACGTAATTTTGAACCCGAGGCGCCAAAGAGGCTTTTATGGCATAAGACGTAATTTTGAGCCCGAGGCGCCAGCCGAGGGCTAAAAATACGTCGAAGGCTGCTTGTATTAGGTATGACATCGCTGTTTGACGTTTCATTATAGCCCAGCGAGTATAAAGAGTTCCATGGGCTATAAAAAGACGTTTATGACAAAGAAATTCGTGTATAATTGTCATTTTATGATACATCCGTGCATAAAGTTTATTTTTGATTGTCAATGGACAATATCTATATTGTATTGGGTCATTTTCGTATTAACAACGAAATGCTATGTTATATTTAGTTTGGGTCTATAGTTTGAATAGTTTTGACGACATTTTCTTTAATATTTGTTACCTTGTGTATTATGTGTTATTATAGAGGGTGTCCGGTGACGTAATGTCACCACTTCACCCACATGATAATCAATTCAAACTAAGTAAAAAATTCGAATAAAGTTTTATTCTAAAGTAAACCGTTTCAAAAATACTTTATCTCAAAAGGTGTTCAAAATGATCCACGTTGTTTGCTAAACACATTCTAGCGCGCTTGAAAAGATATCTTGTTGCCTTTTGCAACATGTCCTTGTTATTTTTAATTAATTGTGCGGCCTCAAAAATGTGCTGTCGTAGTTCTGGATCTCAACTAGATCTCTTTTAAGCGCGCTAGCAAACTACGGGTGAAGTGGTTACGTCACTAAATACCCTGTAGGTTAGTTATAGTTATTTGTCAAGTTACCACCTACGTTACATTTTCACTTGGTTTCTAATTATATTATATTTCATTTGCACTCTTTTTTTTTCATTTATTGATATTGTCACGAGGGGGAGTTTTCTAAAAACCACAAGGGTTTTTTTTCTGTGTTCCACGGATAAAAATCATAAAAAGTACTTGAACGCGGACTTGTGTAATTGAGGGCAGCTTACGACCGTGTTGAAATGTAAACACAATAAAGAGGTAACTGATACGTTAAATGTTCATATTTCATAATAACACATCAGCGGAATTTATTACAAACGGGACCACGCGCGTATACTAACGAGTACGAATAACGCAAATAGACACAAAGCAAGTGACGAAAACATGCAACGCGCGACTAAGCAAAAAACGTGTATTTAAAGTGCGGGCCAAAAATTGGGAGACGATCGCCCCGCATCGTCGTCGTCGCCACCCCAGCATCAGCATTACTGCAGCCACTTCATCTGCCACTGCCGCCGACAACATTTCCGTCCGTCCTAAAGAGTACGAGGACCATCTCCCTCGCCAGCTGTCCGAGAAAAGACACCACCGTAGTTCAGTACTGGCCGCCGCTGTTCCAACCCGAACACCCCGTAGGCTGAGCAAGGATGTGTCGTGCTCCAGCCAAGAAACATTGAGACCAACCTTGACCAACCACGCAAGTCGCGGACCGGCCTTGAACTTCGCCAGTCTTCCCGGCTAAGGAAACGTCGCCCGCTGCTCCGTCTTAGTCGAATCAACAACCCCAGTTGCCGCGAACGACCCAGGACCGCAGCCCAAGTTTCACGGACAAACCACCCTCAACTAAATTAATCATTTACGTAAATAAAGAGGTATGAATTTTGTAAGTCATTGTCTTTAAAGCTCTACCCTCCGATAAACCTACGCACCCCAATCAACCCAAAGGCTAAGGACACACCGTCGCGACATAGTGGAGGCTTAGCGCGACACGTTTTTGCTACGTACCGTTTATTTTTCATGATTTACGCCTATTTTAGTTTAAAAAATATAGCTCGAAGAATTATCTTTCCGAATCCACCCCAACCTCCGACTAAACTGAGCCATGGCAACAAAACAGGTAACAACCTACTTACAAAAAGTGTATGTCACAGTTTGCAGCTGCAATTCTTCGAATGATTGTAGCGATAACAGTAACACACCATGCCCACTTGTTGTCTTAAGTCGCAGTCTCAGATCATTGCGTTATGTGACGAACTTGAACAATAAATCGATCCCTTTGTTTACGTTGATTCAGATTCTCGGAATCATATAATTATACGATGCGTTAGATTTTTCTTGCAACATTCTAAAAAATATTGTGTTGCTTAAGTGTATTACTCATTCGATAATTTGGATTGTGAAAACGATTAATTTATTTGCATTATTCGCCGCTACTGCTTACATATTTTTCGCTTGCTTGAGACGTCCCCACTCTCGCCTGTCCGACGGTCGCCCTCGGCTTACTCATAAGACAATAGATTTGTTCGTTTGTTTTGCACTCTCTACACTCTTAACTCCTTTATAGTACTTGTCTCGCTCCTACTTACATTCTATTATATACATCTCACTCTCTCAGGAGCGGTTGATGCAAAAAGTGTAGGAAGTGCAGAATAAACGAACACACCTATTGTGAGTTCTTAAAAGTAAAATTTTTATTAAGAAAAATTTGTCTTTAAGTGAAGAATGATAAACGGCAGCAACAGTTAGTTTACTTTACCGAAATGTCAATTCAAAGTCATGAAACATTTAAGACAATTTTAAGAAAGAACAAAAATGAATACTTACAATAATTCAGCTAAATTATTAATAAGCAAAATTTAAACTAATGTGAAATTTAAATATAACTGAAGATAACTTTAGAACGATATCGTACGACGACACAATGCAAAACTAATTCAAACTAATTTCATAACGAGAAGAATCAGCATTTTGTAAATCAATGAAAGCAGTTGTTAGTTTCTAATAACAAAACTAATTTGCAAGTAAATTAATGTTTTCTCACTCAAACCATGGTACTGGATAAAGAGAGATGAACGAATCTTTCGGACTTATACACTATGAAATTCGATGAATGTTGATTACGCCTTCGGACTCTGGGTGATGTGTTCGGCCATACAACTATTTACTAGTTGTATGATACCTTTCATAAAACCTAGTCGTCTTTTATATCGTTTATACCGGAAATTCCGATTACGAAAATCTTGGGCTACTTGCCCTATGACTGTTTGCTGATGCAATATGCACCTGATATTCTCCGAATGCAGTTTTATTGCAAAGTTCAGTCGTGACTCATGTCGGCAAATCCCTTGAAAAAGCAAGTCGTTTGTTTACTTCATTTTTAGGTGTGCGAATTTTCCGCAGTCGCGTAGGCGACGTTCTATCTTGTTTAACTTACGCAATGAGCTTACTGATTTACAAATTGCCGATTTCTTACGACTGCAATTTACAAGTTCTATCCTAATTTTGAAATAATAAATTTTTTTACAGAATTCCGATTTCTTACAAAACTCATAAGACAATGTGAGTTCCTAAAAGTAAAATTTTTATTAAGAAATTTTTTTTCTTAAGCGAGGAATGACAAACAGCAGCAAAATACAATTACAGTAACTTACTTTACCAACATATGTAATAAGAACGTGAACGGAATACTTTATATCGAGAGAAAAAGAGAGAAGAACGTAGTCGAATGTATGTACTATTTATATAAAAATTTCATCACACGTAGGAAAGGCGATAAAAATTTTAAAGAAGCAACATCTCGTAAAGCAAAACGAGAATAAAATATTTCAATATTCCATCCGTCGCGTCGATGGTCTCTAAAATGATAGTCTGACAAGAATACCGTTTAAACAGCGTCTTTATACAAAGTGATACTTGAATAAACCGACGAATTTTATGCATATTAGTTTTCCAGAAATAATTAATGAAAAATTATCCCCACAACCCACAACGACGATATGTTCCTGGTAAGAAAGAGCAACAGATAGACGAAATAAATAGAGTCACAAAAATAGTTTTATGATTGTTATGGCGTGGCGTCGGGTGTGAATTTAAATTAATTAAATTCAAATTAAAATTAATTAAACGGAATTGACGTCATCAGCTGAAAAACGAATTTCAAAATATTTACTTAACAAATGCATGCAGATCACCTGAAGTAAATTATTCCGTATAACTTGCATAAAATAAGGCCCCATTTTGAACACATGCTTTGACAGATAAACAAATAAATCACTACAACATGAAAATAATTGAAATCTCCGTGTTAAGAATTCCCAGTATTTTTCTTTAAGTTAAATTTAAACTGTATCGTAAATGGAGTTTATTCCCCCAAGCAACGTGTCCGTCATAAACATTTTGGCACCTTTTTATGGCTGAACATTACACGTTACCTTTCCCTTGCATTTTAATCAGTCGTCTTTCTTTATGTCCTTTGTTCGGTTTGTAGCTGATGTTTGAACAATAATAGACTTTGCTAATAACGAAGAAATAGTGATGACGTCCACAATTAAAAACATTATAATCAGTATGCACGTTCGTAATCTGTTTGGTTTGTTAATTATTATAATTTCGTTTTGTGTGCGACGTTCAATGAGAAACAAATTCTATTATTGTAAAAGACGAATTACGAGTATTAACACAAATTCAACACGTGCATTCGGTGTGCTATTTCTTAAAGCGACAGAATTACCTGCGAGTAAATTTTTAATTAATTATAAATTTTTTAACACTTCTTTCGTCAGTAGTTTCTTGTCGGTCAACAACTTCGATTAAAAAAGCTATTTGTCTTTTTAAAAAAAACCGTTTGAGAGGCACTTAAATCTTGACGTTGAGTCGTCATTAGTTGGAAGTTCATTTTTGAGTCAAACTATTGAATTAATTCTTCGTATCAATTAGAAACTCAAATGTAATCGTGTCCTGCATGGCGTCTTCAATTAAAACAAGATTCAATCATCGTTTTTTTTTTTGAGCACTCTAAAAGAACTCACAATCAGTTAAACATCAACTCTAAAATAATACTCTTTTTAAATTTTAGTATTGTTCAAATGAATAAAGATCTTACAAAGCGATAAGTTTGTATAGTAAAACGGAAAAAGAATAAAACTTTGCACGACATCATAATCTCGTGCGGCGCTTTTGTAACGCGATTACACTAACACAAATCCAAAAAAAGAGAAAGCGCTTTGTAAATCATTTGTAACGAGACGATGTGAGTCCTGATTAATTTAAATTAATTCCGACGAGGTTGCTTGGAAATGCAAAGCACGTGTAATAACGACACGAGAAGCTTTCAACACGAAGAAGTTTTGCCCCAAAACTAAAAAAAAAATTATCAAAATAAATACGCCAACAGTTTAGAAAATAAATTTTAATTCCGTTAGGAATGAGATGAGTATGAGATTGCATTGGAGTTTTCGAGGTTCTGCTGAAGAGGCGCCAAATAGGATTCCAAAGCAGACTTGCAACAAATTTTTAAATTATTAAAATATTTTCGATAAGTTAGAATTAGCTGCAAATTTCCTGGACACGTGATGAATAACGAGCAGTTTCGTAAGGACGAAGTTAATAAACAAACCGCGGGCAACACAGGGGGGGGGCTTCCACGAGAAGAAAAAACTTAATCAAAATATTCACCGAACCGCGCCGAACTTCTTTTAAACTCGCCCTCTTCTGAAATTAAGTTCCTCCTGTTTACTTTCTAGGACTCCTGGATTGATGGGTATTTTTAGCACGTATTCGTAGCATTACTTTTTTGGGAAGGGGGCGGGGGGGAGAGGGCTTTGACGAAGTTCCTTTATTTACGATTATAAAGGGTACTTGAAAAGAAGTGGACAATTTTTTATAATTTTGCGGTATCATCTCCCCACGCTCACGCGTTTAAAATACAATCGTCCAGTTAAACGTATGACTGACGATGGGTTTATGCTTTCATAAACGCTGCATATATTAATAGAAAATAGAAAATATTTACACTCTAAAGTTTAGCCATATACCTTTTGATTGTCGTAATGCTTTCAGAATTGCGGGCGCAATTCCAAGCAAGCAGTTAACAACACGTCAGAAATGTGCTTGTAAGAACTTCAAAGTCGTCGAATGAAACCGATTTTGAGCTCGTGCTTTGAGGCGGAATGGGAAATCGATAGGAGCCTTGAAAATGCAACCGCAGCAGCTACTGAAGAAAACGTTATTCATGTCCGCTCATAATCGTGATTTGTATCGCGGTGCAATATTCACGTAATCGGGTGTGCCGCATTTTCATCACTTTAGCCGCATTTCTGCATAATGAGGTTACCGGCCGGAAGTACATTAAATTTATGGAAATTTTACTTGATGAATTTTTAAGCCAAGTTTCAAGAAAAAGAAACGATTTTAAAAAAGCGTATTGGCCGGATTGACTATCATTTTAAGGAGAATAAATAAATCATTGCATTTATTGGCAACCCTTCACATCACTACATGATTCGTTCCGACGTGGCAACGACTCATGACAGATCACCAACTGGGCATTGCAAACATTGGCGCCCAACTAAACCCCGGACGACTGCATAAATTGGCGCCCAACATGGGGCGTTCGCCCACGACCCTTACTGCATAAATTGGCGCCCAACAGGAGCGCTTTCGTTCACAACATCGAATAATACATTATAGTATGTAATTGAATAAAATTAAGTAGCTGCGACATAATGTCAGACACTTCTTTTGATAATTTTTTTTTTCAAACTCGTGTTTTAGAAAATCAGTTTAGCGTAACTCCTCTATGTTCCGAGTACGCCGTCATTCTTTGGCCGTACAAATTCATATTTCGCTCCGCTTTTATGAATTTGTATGAGGCTTTCGCGGATGGAAATTAATGCGCAAGATATTTTCAAAGGAACATGGAGGTACGTGGACGTTCGTTCGGTCAAAGTACAATCGAAATACTGAGACCGGTTTGCTCGTGAACGTACTTACCATTTGTGAAATCCCCGATGAAAACCCGTCGCTGTAAAAATGAAATTGAACGCGTTTACTTTATTAAACCGCCTTTGCACTTCGCTTAACTTAATTTGACTACAAATTTTTGCAATTTCATTTTTTATTCTCAAACCACCAGTTTTGTTAATTACACATACAGGGTGATACTAAACTTGAGTCTTTTTTGAAACATAAAGTACTCGTCTATATACATGTATATATTCAGAATAAGTAAAAACGATTACAAATCAAATTAAGGAAGAAAAAAAAACATAATGAGATTTGAACCTGGGGCTTCCTAGCCGAAAACATTATTAGTTTATGCAAGTTGGTCAATGTTCTTGCTTATCACAAATTGTAAAAAGTAAGTCTTAAGTGAAACTTAATTTTTGAAAACCTTTTTCTTTAATTATTTAAATAATTCTTCATAATTTTAAACATTAAGTTGTACGATCGAAGGCTAGCAGAAGCAAAGTATATTTTTGTCGTATTTTGTTTTGGGAATGTAAAAATCAACAACGTTTGAAATCCCATGTTAATTTCCTACAGCTCCGAAGGGCTGGGACGCACGGTATAAATGATGTCCATTATTCACGAACTCATAAATTCATAAAGGCCCAAATGTGTTGAGGAAGGCAATCTATCCGAGGATGACTTGAATTTACCGCCATACTAAATTGTTATTATGTTGGCAACACCCGGTTCTGTCACTCATCTTTATCATTTTTTTTCTGATATAAGAATAGTAATAGTAAAACATAAACTTACTTACTCTTAATACTACCACAGTCTAAAGATTACACAGTAGCGCGACTCTCATGAAAATATTCAGTTCGCGCATAACATCCCGCGCAAGGTCTGAGTCACAATCTCGGGATGCAGAGCTCATTCATTCACGGCTCTGGTACCGAATGGATCTTTATAATTATGTTAATACACATTATTTATGCCTTGTTTTTTTTTTACCACGTCCACTAAACACTACAAACCGGCCCTGGTGTGTGGGCACGTGTAAATTTACAATTTACAACAAAATCGCTCACACGTAAAGCAGAACAAACAGTTCGACACACCCCTTTAATCTACTCGAGGTCAACGAAAATCTTGTAAAGAGATCAAAGTGCCGACAAGCGAGTTGCGCTACTGTATTCTTTATACTGTGATACTACCTTGCAGTCCGTGAATACAGTCAGCAATGAATGCCATTTACATTTCATTAAAATAGAAGCTACAGACTAAAAAAGAAGCTACAGGTCATCAGACTGTAACATGCGGATGAGGCAATGTTCACTCGAGGTATTTTTGTCTGTGAATATTTTGAAAAGGCAATAGCTTTAACTCAGTCAATGTAGTATAATTTATGAAAAATTTTTTTTTATCCTTGTCATTCATGCCTTATGTGTCACTTCGAGTTTGAAGTTAATGCGCATTTCTCCGACGCACTTGTCTTAAATGCTCTGAGTGTGCGTCCAAAAAGTATAGCAAAACAGGCGTGGCTTAGCGTGTTCTCCGCCTTTTTTCAAGTTTCAATGATACGATCGGTGTATCAACAACGAAGTTTCATTTCAATATTGAATTGTTCTGATCTTGTCGTTGTCGCTCCGAGGCACCAACAAGAGAAGCAGCAGGTAACACCGAAACTAAGCAAAATTTGAAATTTTTTTATTCTTTCATTTTAACTTAAAATGAGATTATGTACAGATTTAATTTTTTTTCACCTGTTATGAAACACTCTGTATGTATCGTGGTGTGCGTTACGCTATTTAGTAAAATATTTAGAGGCGTGTACAAGATTATTTTTGGCTCTCGTCGTTCATTTAAGTCTATCATCACGTAATAAATTTCATCAGAGAATAAGGTACGCAGGGAGATTTATTAACTTACATGTTTCACAATACTCTATGATACAACAAGAGGAACTTCCCTCTGACTAGAAAAACACTCTAATTATTCTAAAGCTAAGCACACACTGGAGGAAAAATCGGGAACGTTTAGTTACTGTTCCATGTTGCTTGAAAAAGTTACCGGTAGTTTCCGAAAGTTTCTTTAAGTTTCTTCATGTTTCTGCTTCCAATAACAAAAGTTACTGTTTGATGCGTGTTTCCATTCGGAACGGTAAATAGCAAAGGAAAATGGGAAACAAGCAGCAACAGGAACAAAAAAGGAAGTTCCTTCAGTGTGTACACCTTGTCACCAGTTTTGGTAATGGCTTGTAGCAATCAACACCATATTGTGCTTGAACTTTGAAAGAATCGATTACTTTAAAATGTCTAGCAAAGTAAGGATCGATACTACTTAGGGAATATTTTATGTTGAATTGGAGAAATATATAAAATTTTTAAGATGACCATCCGTTAATAAATCATCCCTTGTAAAACATTTATAAGTCGTAATTCGTTCTTGGAGGCTTGGACGCACTCAAACTCTTCATTTTCGTTGTTTTTTTTTATAGCTAATAACAATATAAGCTGCAGAAGCGAGAAGTATGCCTTCTTCAGTCACGACTCTCAACAATATTAACTTGTTTCTTGTGTGTGCGTGTACAGATTGTTACGTGCAACAATTTACAACAATGGAACAGAAACAAAATTCAGATGTTTCTCTATTTTGCTACCTTTAGTGTGGATAAAATGTTTCCATAAGTTGACGAAAGTTAAAAACTTTTAGCAACAACCATCAACCATCCTGTGTGTTCCTCCAGTGTGTACTCAGCTTAATCCTTTGCAAATCAGTTTTTTCAGTACAAAGTTCGCCTTTTAGAAAGTGTGCCGTAGGAGTTTATGCAACCCTGCCTTGGGAAATTGTACTAAAGTGTACCGGAAGAGATTATGCAATCCTCGCTGTCATATATTGCTGTGTTATGCCCTTAGTTTGGGTGACAATTTAATGCTCTGATCTCAGGGTATTTTGCAAATTTTCTGATTTTTCATAAATTTACTTTCCGACTTTGTTGTTTTTTTCTCGGAGACTCTTCTTCGATGATGAATTTTGCAGTGTATCTCGTAGACCAATTTCTTTCTTGTAGATGTATTTTATGTGGTAAATTTAACTTTCCAAATTATCTCATGACAGAGTTGTGTGTGTGTGTGTGTGTGTGTAGTAGAAGAAAAACGTAAAACACAGTTTATCGTCCCACTTTAAATAATTTGTTTTCACAATTTTCATATTTCGCAAAAAGAAGTTCGGGTTTTTAAACGTAATTTATTAATATTTGGGTCAGGTTTTTCACAAAACCTTCCCAAAGTGTACTCACTGGTCTATACGATGCTCCGGTAAAGGTTCCATTGCATAAATCGGAAATCGCGGGTCGGCGATATCATAGCGTGACAGGTCGTAGATTCACGCGATCACTAACACAACGCCCTCATTTATTTATTCTCCGAACTTTTTACTATAACCTACAGTTTCCTTTACACATAATTATTTTAATTATCCTAATATTTACAATTCTAACTTAATTCCTACGTATTTATGCACAAAAAAATCTAAATAATTTATTTAAAATAAATAGTTGATTTTAAATTGATTATTTCTAAGAATATTTACTTAACATTAAGAGATTTAAAAAAATAACTTGAAATAAATTATTTCTTAAACAAATCTGCTAAAATACGTTTAATACACTATCCTATAATTTATTATTATTTATTTTAAAGGATGAATTATGCTTTTCTAATGACTCATACTGGTGATTCCGTGCATGGCAAGATCGTCTTATATAATTGTTTATGTTGCTTCCTGGAAGCTTTGGCAGACCGTTTCATGTAGCTTGCGTTGGTGGCGTTCTAATTTACTTGTTACACTATTGCTCCGCCTAGCAATCATATGATTGGCCAGAAACTTATTTCCCGCCTTCATGTTCCATTTAGAGCCAATTTTCCTAAGCATTACACACGAATCAACTGGCGATGGCGCATTGAACAGTTTTAGTAAAGGCGGCCATACATTACATGGCAAACTAGCCAAACGTTTGTGATGTGTGAAGGTTCGCCGAATAGTGTGTATGGTAGACCATTTGTCAAACTCCTTCCAACGTTTGCATTCGTATACGTTCCGACAGAAGTCGGTAAATGAGACACTTAAATGCGATTCAGCAACACCGTACACATTATTTGACAAACATTTGGAAAACTGTACACATCACCAACGTTCGACATTCGCCTAGTTTGCCATGTAATGTGTGGCCGCCTTAATGCGCTTCGTTATTACATGTGTACACAGACTTCTGTAAATATTTATGATATATCTTTTGCCAAAATCGCAAGTAGCGACCCCTAACGCTCTACTTGGATTTTTTTAATATACATATTATTGTAAGCAACTTGTTAACCATAAAAAAATTAAAGGCCTGCTCATACAAGATTTTTATTGGCCGTTGCTCTTTATTTAAATCTGTCGCCCCGCCCAGCGCCACATGATTGGTTAGATACTTATTTCTCTTCTTCACCATACATCCAATGGCGAAGTTTATGCTCTCATTCTCCCCGGATTTGGAATAATTTCCCCCATTATTAGACAAGAAAGAAGAAAAAGAAGAATTGGAACCTTGGCCTTTAATGATTCTCAACGCCCAACGCACAGTGATTGGCTGGACGTAGCTGGATTAAACAATACATTTATTAAAAGCGGTAGGCTTACATGAATCACATTGCACCAGGTTGCAAGAAGAGGAAGAAGCTTCCCTCTGACTAGAAGAACACTTGAGTGAACTACAAATGATTTTCCCGAGTATTTATAGGGTTCATTTTAGAAAACTCAACAGGAGAACTTATGCATCGTGTAGAAAGTTGTTTCGGTGACTCGTGCTAGCGATTCCTTTGAGCTTTAAATCGCTTTATGTTATTTGTTTATATCAACTCTATTTTTCCTGGAAACATAGGCGGATTATTTGATAGCAGGTGTGATATCCGAGGTCGCAGCTTTCTATCACTTAATTGTTTATGTTATAATTTCCTTGTAACGTTATTATAGATTTGAAGATTTGGTTTGCACGAAGGAAAACCTAATTCGTTAATCCTAACTTGATTTTGTCCTAATGGATCGCATTTGCATTTAACCTAAACTACTATAGGGGGGAGGAAGCAAACATAATCCTTCCAAATGTAACAGATACGAATATATTAACACGGTTATCTACTCAAGCAGGGGAGGGGGGGGCTATAGTAGACACGTTATTCTTAATATGATAAGCGAGCGTGCGTATAATCACATTTTGCGAAGCTAATAGATTCGGCGACGCTTCCGGCAATTTAAAAAGAAAAGCTAAGCGGCGAACGTAGGTACGCCTGCGATTTTCTCGTCTGAATAATGTTCGGGAATCAAAGCGCTCCCTCTCGAATTGAAAATTTCTTTTGAAAAGCGAACGACTTAATTTCGAAGATGGATGAGACGTAAGTATTCACTTTCGCTTTTTGATTTCGTCCCACCTGAAGCGCAACAAATCAATAAAATTTTAACCCCTCGTATTTACGGAAGGAAGAAAAACTGTGTGGGTACTTTAGTTTGATGAGCCACCCCTGTCCTCCTCGGGCTAAGTGCGTGGTGGTTGTCACTTTGTTCGGCGAATGAACAATTCAAATTACGAGGTGGTCCCCCCCTCCTCATAAACACGAATGATAAAGCATGTCTGATGATAATCGGACGTGTTTTATGAAACGGGGGCGTGATGTCTTAATCTTTCCTAACGCATTTATTGAGTTGGGTTGAATTTTTCATAAGCAGTTTGACCCGATTGTAAATACACGTCGTTACGAATTTTTTTTGTATGCATTTCGAATGAAAATGCAATTAGTAAACGTTCGTTATTATTTTATGAATAATTCACGTTGACAGCGATAGCTCGTTTACACATACATACATATGCATTTTTGTACTGCACAAAAATCGTGAATAAATTGATTTGTTACAAACATAATATGCGAATAGACATTTCAATTTTATTTAAAAAAAACTGAACAAAATTAAAATGTACGTGAATCATCCGCTTTATTTTGATACAAAAATATTACAATAAATTTGTCTCCTCTTAACAATTGATAAATTAAAAACTCCAATAGACTTTTACAAAAGAAAAGAGTCTCAATGGCGCAGTTGAGAGGAGGCTCTATGGCACAGTAATTAGTGAAATTGCTTACTAGGAAGTAAACTGAGAGTCTAGCGTCGGACTAGCCAATCGAACTAGACACAGACACTTTTACTGAACGGCTAAGGTCCTTTAAAATCTGTAATATTTTTTACTTTACACAAAAAAGTAATTTACAAAATGTGCACGGTTGTCATCCAATCATTTTTGCTTTACACGTAACTCCATGTTTATAGCTCCGCCCAGGAGCATATGATTGGCTAGAAACTTGTTTCTCGTTTTTTCTCGTCCATTTATCTTAATAATATTGCTCCGCCCCAATCTGCGATAAATTGGTCAAATCATCTTTACCCTTCGCATTAATACTATTGCGTGCTATTGCTCCGCCCAATATGCGATGATTAGTCAAATCATCTGTACCATTCGCATTTCTACATCCACTTAATACTACTGCTCCGCCCAATATACGATGATTGGTCAAAAAGTTTCGTTAAACTCTTGAAGTGAAACTTGAAAGATAGCTAATAGCCCTAACCTAACAATACAGAATTTTTCGTTATTTCAAGATTAAAAAAAAAAAATCAAAGATTGAGAACCAAGAATTGTCAGACGCCACCCTGCTTAAATTTTTTATACATATTTGCGTTGTTTCCGAATGGCCGATTTTTTTATTAGAAGAGGATGGAGGTGCGTACAATATATCATCGGTTCGTGAAAATATATCGCTCCGCCCAACGTCACATGATTGGCCACAAACTTATTTCTCAGTTTCACGTCCATTAAGAAGTATAAATCAACAAATCGGGTAACTTCGTTATTAAACTACTGACTTACCTTTTACGTCATTGGCTATTTACGTAGGCTCCTCCTTCCAATACTTCGGTCATATTTTAGGCTTCGCTTGTGTAATTTGTCCTTACCTGTACCTTGTAACTTGTGTTTACAGAACTTTAGAAGTATATTAACGTTACTATTTGCTACCACGAACATTTATTTGAGGTCATTGTTTAAGTCAACGTGCAATGATTGGCTAGGGAGTTGCTTTTTGTTTCTGCAGGCTCCTCCTTCCATAATTTCGGACGTATTTTAGGCTCCGCCCACGTGCAATTTTTTAAAATATGACGTGTCATTAACGTTATCATTTGCTAACGCTAACTGTTGTCGTTGCTCCGCCCAATGTACACTGATTGGCCAAGGTGTTACTTTTCTTAATTTTGGCAATCAATTTAACTGCACAGTAGCCAGAAAACTGAGGACTTGATTCAATCGCTGATACAAAACTTACTTTAAATTCAATGACAGTAAATATATTTAATGTAACAGAAAAAGAACACATTTTGTTCGTTCTGTCCGGACGCCAAAATCACTAGATGCAATCCTGAGCATTCATTTGTTTCTCAGAAGACTTTAGAAACGTCTTCAGGATCGTTCATTCAATTGTATTGGCTCCGCCCACTGCCGGTCTTAGATATGACCACCGCCCATAAACAAGATCATTTTTTCGCCTGAGCGCTTACTGTTGCTTGTTTACATATAGGTTTTTATAATACCCAAGAATTAGTAAAAACGAACCAATATTTTTTCATATTAGTTTATGGATTTATCGTTTTTCCGCTTTTGCAAACCATCTCTGCAACCGCCCCTTTAGATTCTCCGCCCACTTAGAGTTGAAAGACTGAAAACGAGAGAAGAGTTTCTGTTCAATCTTGCAATGAGGGGCGGAGCCAGGACTGGTTCTGGCGTGAACGATAGGGTACGCCCTCCACCAAGACTCCGCCCATCGTTGCATGATTCAACAGAAACTCCTCGCTCGTTGTCTTTAACACGCCTATTTCATTTCGCTCGACGTACGATAATTGGTCAAGCAATGTTTTTTGTCATCGCCATTTGTTTATCCACGCAGTAATAAGATTGTGGATTTTATTTAT
Organism: Dorcus hopei; assembly: GCA_033060865.1. Classification (NCBI taxonomy): domain Eukaryota; kingdom Metazoa; phylum Arthropoda; class Insecta; order Coleoptera; family Lucanidae; genus Dorcus; species Dorcus hopei. The sequence continues at coordinate 36,289,261 of CM065423.1, forward strand.
TATAAACCAGAAACTTACATAATACATTACAACACGACGATAGCTTTATATGTAATGTGCTTTGAAACATTGAAAGTATAATATTTTCATTTTATTGGACCATCGAAATAACCATCGTTATGCTTTTTGTAAAAAAATTTAAATCTACTGTTAACGCCTTTATTTTGTGTAAAGCTCAAATTTCTTAATAGCCTTCTGCCTTCCATCATATGTTAATTGCGTTTGTCTTCCGTCAATTGTACCACCATGCCTAATTTTTTTGCTTATTACACAGTTTGTAGGCGTGTTTAACCTTTTCATACATTTAAGCTGGGTTCGTAAAGTCCGTGGGTAACGCTGGGAATGAATAAAATTAAAAGCAAAATATACAAAATCATTTATATGAGACAGAAAGAATATTACACAGGAGTAGGTACCCAAGAGAGTTTACGATCAAGCTCTTAACATCGTTGCTCCGCCCAGTCCAAAGACGATTGGTCAAAAAAATCATTTTTGCCTGAATAGGCGCACTCTATGATTGGCTAGAAAACTATCTGTTACGTCATTCTCTTGGAATTTAAAAGTGTAATGTAATGCTCCTACAGTTTGTGCAAAGTACAAATTTCAAAATATTCTCACTGCTAACATATTATCAGCCTCTTTCATTCTATTGGACTACTCCGTTATAATTTTTTAATTATTATGTCAGTTTAACATCATTGCTCCGCCCAGCGAACGATGATTGGTCAGAAAAATTATGATTCACTTTTTAACTTACGATTGTCTGAATAGCCGCGCTCTATGATTGGCTGGCTGGAAAACCGTCAGTCATATCATGTCTTTCAATTCTAAAATTTTATTTTATTTTGTGCAAATTTCATAATATTCCATTCCACCTATGATTGGTTTAGAAACTTGAGCTTGCCTTTGACTTCAATCCACTTGCTTCGCTACGCATAAATTTTACTTTTATTACAAGAGTTTAGAGGCGTGTTTAATTTCATTATTCGCCATTACTCCGCCCAGTGCATGATGATTGGTTAGACGTACTTTTGTCTGGATAGCCGCACTCTTTCATTAGCTAAAAACTCTCAGCCACGTCATTTTCTTTGAATTCTAAAATTTATGTTTTTTAATAAGCTTTTATTTATCACAACAGTTTGAAGGCGTGTTTAAACGTTATTAATTGCTATTGCCCCGCCCAGCGTATGATGATTGGACAGTTTCTCCTCCCTCTACGAATGGTTAGAAAATTACCACCCACATCATTTTTAAGTTCTAAATTTCCTTTGTAATAAAAAGTTTTCCATCTCAACTCAACCCTGCACTCCTCAACATCAATATACCTGTAATACTCCTTCAAAGAAAATGATCGCAGGGTTGCTTTGCGTGTGCATTATACAAATTGCATTTGAAACAAGTATCGCGCTCAGTCTCCCAGAAAGTTCCACAAAGCTCATGAATAAATCGTAAAGCGTGCAATATTTCATTTCCGAATGTTTTCCACATGTTGTATACGTATACTTACCCATCGAAGATAGCAAAATCGATGCTGCACTTGCAAATAAATATATCCCGGTAGGCCGCGGGCTCGAATTGAGAAGCTCTGAAAGCTCTCCGAATTTACAACGAATCGTAGAGCACGACGTCAATCAAGGGTCCCCCCCTTACATAAACGCGGCTCGCGGATTTCAAAGACGAAATATTATCATTCCGGATTTATCCGGAAATCCCCCCCCCTCATTCCAAAGAGTGAGAGAAGGGGATTATGAATTATAAATTATTTTGGAATTTGTGGGTGAGGCAATCGGACCTAAGCAAAACAGAGTTACAGTAATTACGCGCTGAAGGTAACTTAAATGATTTCACACCCCAATAAGCTCCTTGTTTACGTGCAGCTTTGAAACATCAACGCGCTTTAAGAGGCTTGAACTCATAACAATTGCTATTTAATTGTAGAAATCAGACAATTTTCTTCGATAGCCCGACAAAGAAAAAATGCTGAAAAAATAGACTTCACAGAACATGGGGAACCACGTCCCTGATACTTTATACCGAGAGAAAGAGAGAGAAGAACGTAGTCGAATGTACTATGTATTTAAATAAAAATTTCATCACACGTAGGGAAAGCGATAAAAATTTAAAGAAGCAACGTCTGGTAACGCAAAACGAGAATAAAATATTTCAATATTCCATCCGTCGATAGTCTGACAAGAATACCGTTTAAATAGCGTCTTTATACAGTGTGATACATGAATAAACCGACGAATTTTCTGACCTATACATTTGTTGCTGCGTCAGTAAGCCACCACGCACGAGATGGTCAGCATAAAATTGTGGATGCAAGTCGACTGGATTGCAATGAGGCCACCGAGCTTCCTCTGTATAGCTATTTCGGCCCTAATTGGGGCCATATCAGCAAAAGAATAGCTCAAGAACTCCATCGCAACCCCGACGACCAGCAAGGATAACGCGTAATTGCAAACATGCTACATAGCCGCGACAATTTTCTGACCTGTGATTGTGCTGTGATAGGCAAATACGCAAACATGCTGCTGCGTCAATAAGCTACCACGCACGAGATGGTCAGTGTACGTTACGTCCTTATGCATTTCAGGTAATTTTTTAATTAATTATGATTTTTTTTGCCTTTTTACTATGTTCTGGGAAGTCTCTTCTTTCGTCGGTAGGTACGTATATATTTTTTTTAATTTACGTGAACTTGAAGCTGTGAGAATAAATGCGAGAGCTTTCTCAAAGAAACATTTCGAGATATACCGGAAACATTCTGCTTGCCGACGAAGATCGACGTTTCCGTTCTTTTGAAACTGCGTAGCAAGAGATGGTCCGTTTTATTCGTTATCGACCTGCTGGGCTTCACCTCGTTTTTCGCTTATTTAATGTGCCGTGTCTGCTTTTATTCCTTCCAGCTTTTTACAAACGCGGATTCCATCGCAAAACTTTCCTTACGGATGCGTACCCGGTGAACTTCCTGTCTGTGGATCATCCTGTATACACCGACGATACATACGGCTAAATCAATTACATTAATCAGGACAGAAAAAGATATGACGTGCTGCGATAAAATCCAAACCTAAATTAATCTAATGATCCAATTATTTCCGTTTCTCCCTTTTTTTCTTTAGAAGGAGAAATAAAATAAAACGTGTGTAACGTGTAAGCACCACAAAATCAATTTCCATTCCTCGCACGCGACCCTAATAAATTTTACATGTAAATTAAAACGTGCCTAATGTCGTCGTCTAAAAACAACCCCTTATAAGATCCGGCGGCCGCCACGACCTCAAATTACTTCCTTTCGAAAAGCTGGCGGTGTTTGGAGCGCGTCGAAACGGTTTCAAGTATTAACCGGGGGCGAAGGGGGGGGGCGGGGGCGGCCGCCAAATTACGAAACACGCGAATAATAAATTCGTCGGATTCGCACGCGGCATAATTTCCGTCACACACGAGACACAAAGCGCGAAATAACAAGAGACGCTTAATTAAAACGTTTTCGTTGGCGGGCGATGTGCAGAAAAAAGTTAATTAAAAGCGGCGTCGTGTTGTACACTGATTGAATATTATTTAGCTGGCAAAATGAACTCGCCGAGAAATTCTAGGAGAACAACACAATTGCTAAATGACTCTGAGTGCCTGATCTCATTTTAATCTGAAAAATTTACGGCCTACCAAGGAAAGAACAGAACAGGTTATACTTTCATACTTTCTTTAAGAAGTTAATAAAATAATTGCATAGTAACAATAGTAAAAGAAAGACAGAATTACGTGACGAATATAACATGGCGCAGTCAGTAGGATGTTTCTTCTTCCGTCTTCTTGTAGAGGGTAGGAGGTGCCTAGGGCCTATGACAACTTTAATACGACCCTGCTTGCAGACTTTCTTTAAAGTGCTCCCCATTTGTACCCAAATCATCTTTCACCCTTATTCTCACTTTTTCCCTTGCACTTTTTTACTGATTTGTTTTTATATCATTTACGCATTCCGTTGACACTTATTTTTCTATTGCACTTTTTTACCGACTTGTCTCTATCATGATTTATGCATACAACTGGGATTGCTCATATTTAAGAATTTCCTTTGAAGCACATACTTCAATTTTGTATCAAAACCACCTTCCACCCTCATCGGCTTCGGTTGATTCAAAAATTCTTTCGCCACTTTTTCCGTTGCATTTTTTACTGACTTGTTTTCTGGCTCGCATTATTTTATGTTTGTGGAACGATTTAATTGCAGTCTGTTACCAACCTTTTTCTTTTCAATCAACGTAATTAACAAATTGTATGAAGCCACAGATAATATGCAGAACAACAAAATAATCAAATTAAAGGTGTAATACGTGGGGTAAAAAAGGGAATTTAAACAAAATTAAGAAAAAATACTCGAAATACGTAAAAAAAGAAAATGTGAAAGCGAGGGGCGAAGACTTATTGTCCTCCTTATTGTCCCTGGTGCCTTATCAAGTATTAAAAGGAGCAAGAAAAAATATTGGTAACTGAAATCTACAAAAATTTAATTTTAAGCGGCAAAAGGATACACATGAGGGTTCAAAACAGAAAAAAAATCTGAAAGGCGTAAGAAACTCAAAACTGCAAGGGTGCGTTTCGACTACAGTACGTAATATAAATTGAAAAATCCGCTTGGGTGTGATTAGTTAATTTTTTGAAATTATTTTTTTCTTTTAATTCTCTCTGCTCTCTGAAGAGAAAAAACATTAAAAAAATAATAATAATAAAAATAGTGATACATAAGTGTGCATAATATATGTATACAACAGTAAAAGGTAAAAGAACCAGTTACTGTGTATTACAAATATGTACAACAAAATATAACATAAAAAAAAAACTTTGGAAAGTACGACTGCGGCAGTCAATTAATTTTTTTTATAACTATTTTCTTGGTTACTTGATGAGACAAAAGATTAAAACAGGGTGCATGGAGGGTGTATATCATAATATGTAACAGGAAAAATTTTGAAAAATATATATAGAGTGATTGAAATTCGAGGGCCAGCATGGGGATCTCCATGCTCCATATTGCCAAATTTCATGCTGATCAATAATCTATTAAGAAATTTGAAGTATCTCGAACGGTTTCTTCACAATCGGAGAAAATCTGTGAAAACATTCCTGAAGTAACTTTTTACGCTTGATTCATTGGTATGCCACACTTGCTATTTTATTTTAATTTTCATTGAGAAATTTTGAAAAAAACTGAAATGAAATTATGTGCACACATTACGTTAGCTTAGATTCAATTGTATGCTGCGTATCTAAGGATACGTATACCTTTGTTTAATTGGTCTGTCATTAAATACAGAATGGCATATCCAAATGAAGAAAAATTAAAATAAATAGCAAGTGTAGTAAGCGTAAAAAATTGCTTCAGGAATGTTTTCACAGATTTTGAAAAAAATCATAAGTAAATAAGTTATGTCCGATTTTCGAAAATCGTAATTTTTCGTTTTTCTTCGATTGTGAAGAAACCGTTCGAGATACATTTCAAATTTCTTAACAGATTAGCATGAAATTTGGCAACTTTGCCTCCATTTAACCCATTCTCTATCTTTTATAATAAGCGAGATTCCCATGCTGACCCTCGTGTTTCAATCACCCTGTATAAAAAATATTGATAAAGGAAACCCTTTAAGAACGACACTGAGGGATGGGGGGGGGATGAATTAATTGACTTACGATGTTACAATTACCAATTAATAACTTTATAAAAATCAATTAATCAAAGTTTAATACAAGCATTGTGATTGGTTCTCGGTCTTGACCATAGATGGCATTGCTGTAGACAAGATTTTTTTTTTCTTTTAATAAAGTTAGTACATCTGTTGGTTATCCGACACAAGAGTACCTAACGGGCAAAAAAATTAGGCGCCCCTATGCACTGTTTATAAGTACATTTGCTTCAAAGTAGGCTGCCAAATCACAAGAGCTTCTGGTACTGTCATAAATTGCTACTGCAATAATTTAGTAAAGAATATTCTTTGAGAACCGGTCCTGAGGAAATTGAAATTGACTTTCGACGTTACGACTACTACAATAACTTAAATGTGTCTATCAGGTTTTTTTTTTAACTTTAATTTTAGATTACGAGATCTAAACTAAATAAAAATCAATGCATCAATAAAAAAGTTCTGTGCGAGAGTAGTCTGAATAGTTTTCGATCTTGACCATAGATGGCTTTCTACTGATCATGAAATAGTATAATGTGTTTTATTTAATCAAGTATCTACTACAGCTGCTATAACTAGAACTTATAGAGATTTTAAAAATTTTGATTTACAGTCATTAATTAGAGTCCACTTAGAAGCATCACCCCTAGATGAAGTTTATAATTTTGATAATATTGACTTAATGGTAAATTACTTTAATGATATAATTATTCATTTATTCAATGCATGCTCCATTAAAGTCTGCCAGAATTACTAAAGCCAGAGCTCCATGGCTAACAGAAAATTTGCGATTCATGATGAAGCTTAGAGATAAAGCTCATAGTCGGTATAAACAAACAAAAACTGATAGCGATTTTAACTACTATAAAAGTTTACGGAATTTAACTAATTCTGCGGTAAAAGCTGAAAGAAAGGCTTATGCAACATTTAGACTCAGAAGTAATAACACCAAAAAACTATGGAAAGATTTAAAAACCTTAATGAAATTCCTATGCACCTGATGGAGCCTGATAATATTAATAACTATTTTGTTGATTCTATCCCTTCCAATATATCTATTAATCCTACTACACTTGATTTTTACAACAGAAATTCATTTACTACTTTTTTCACCAACTTCAATTTTTCTTCTACTGATGAAAATGAAGTGAGCAAGATTTTACTGTCAATTACAACCAACGCTATGGGTGCAGATTGTATTAATATGAAAATATTAGCTTACTGTTGTCCACATATAATTCCATATGTTACATATATTATCAATTTCTGTTTTAATAATTGTTGCTGGAAATTAGCTTATATTATTCTTGTACCTAAGAAATCTAATCCTAGTGAATTAAAAGACTTGAGGCCCATCAGTTTACTTCCTACTTTGTCCAAAGTTATAGAAAGAATTATGTTTAATCAAATTACAAATCATTTAATTGCACAATCGTCAAATGTCTTAACATATACTTTAATTTTAGAAAGTAGAACCAGTTTTATTTATTAGTAATAATAATAATTTATTGATATAATAGCAAATTGCTAGTAACAATACAGTACAGTAAATAATAATAATGTAAGTATACATACATATAAAGTAATGTAACATTAAAATTAGTATTTACAGTTGGTTCTTGTCCGATGAAATTTGTATCACAAAATCTTTTAAGCGGACACTAAATCGCGCACTATACACTTAACGTTTCGTAGTCGTTCGATAGCTTCGTCAGAGTTAATAAAATACACGACGAAATGAGATAGTTACATAAAAGTTCTTCGAGTTATCGATCGATCATACATAAGATGACCATATATGTCCCGCTTCTTAACAATTTGTCCCACGTCCCGCAGATTTCTAAAAAAAGTCCCGCTTTTTGGAAAGAACTTTTTCGTTAGTTTACAGCAAACAATTAAAATTCACTTTAATTAACGATCCCAAACCTTTTGAAAAAGAAATTCGCTCAAATGCGAAATACAGTGCGTTCAGAAATGATTGAAAGGCGTTTGAATTTCCCGCTTGCTAGATTATTTTTAAAAGTTGGTACTAAATTCTGTATTGATTCACCATGGGCGTCACATGGGATAATTTATTTGTTGTTTTATCATTTCTAATATTTACGTGGCTCTTTTCAATTACTAATGAAAATTATACGGCAGTAAAAGTGGTAATACGAAAGACCTTTTTTATAATAATAAGAGTAAACTATAAAAATCAAAATGTAAACAGCAGCACGCTACTGAAGATATTTAGATTGAATTCATCATAATCAGCAGGAACTCCAAGGTTGTAAGGTGAAAATTACTAAGAAGACAACACGCTAAAATCAAACGCCCTTCAATCACTTCTGAATTCACTGTATAATCTGGAAATATAATTTTGTTTACATTTTTGATATTGTTCATTAAATTTTAAAGTTCAAATAATTGTAGTTTTTTGTTTCCTTTTTTGCTTTCATTCATAATAAGCTCCCTCCCCCCCTCTCCCCATCGATTTTGTCTCGCCTTACTAGAATTAAAATCCGGTCACCTGACGAAGCTGTCGAACAACTGCGAAACGTTAAGTGTATAGTGCGCGATTTAGTGTCCGCTTAAAAGATTTTGTGATTAAAATTAGTGTAATGATTCTATTAATTTTCGTTTGAACCTTGGGATATGCTTATCTACTTTATCATACCAGGTATGCAGTTGTACTTTGTCAGACCCTTAATGAAAAGTGACTTCTTGGCTGCCTCTGTTGTTGGCGTTGATACATAAATATCATCTACCTGCCTAGTACTACATATAAGAGTGAATATCACTGTTGTATTTGATCCTATCAACCAAGTAACTGGGCATTAGTCCGCATTTTATTTTATGAATAAAAGTCATAGTGTTTACATAGATTTTGTCTTTTACCGACAACAAGTTGAGCGATTGTAACATAAGTGTCCACCCCAGTATATCTATTGCAACCAATAATCTTCCGCATGGTTTTATTTTGTAATATTTGTAACTTATCAATATTAGTTTTACTCCCGCTCCTGAGGTCCTGACAAGTCTTTGACTTAGGACCCCGTTGGGCAACCACCACAGATTAAGAAAACTGTCTAACAATACGTCATATGCGGCTCAATTATCGTTCTATAAATTGAAAACCATTTTTGTTTTAATATAGTCAACATGTTTTTTAAAATTTAAACTTCTATCTAAGTGTAACACCTAAATATTTATAATTACATTTACAATTTCAATAACACTTTGCGCTATTTTGACAGCATAGATGGAAGTATTGGATTTGTACATATTAACAATTGACTTCTTGGCCATTATCAAACACTTTGTTTTTTGTACATTTAATTTCAATTTATTTAATTGCATCCATCCATCAAGTTTATCAAGCTCATGGTTCATTGTAACATGTGTTTTTTTAAAAATGCCATAAGGGGTGGCTGTGGAAAAGAAAATTCATGTCTTAGCTCCATTCATTTACTCTAAATTTTCAGATTTGGCATGTGTTAGATGCCAAGCTAAGACATGACTTTTAATTTTCATGGCCAACCTTTATGGCATTTTTAAAAAAAACACATGTTATTTATCGCATATGTTAAGCATTTACCCGTTATGTAAACTAAAGTATCAGCAGCGAATAGATGGAAGTTGCTGTTTTCGAAAACGTTACTTATGTTATTAATATACATAACAAATAGCAACGGACCCAGGACGCTTCCTTGTGGCACACCAAACCCGGTATCCAAACTTCCCGAAATTGTTGTCCCAACCTTAGTGGTTTGAGAATATTTTTATTTTTATGTTACTTTTTTTTTATTTCATAAATTTTCTTTATTTCTCGATCGTCTTTTGCTTCATATTCCTTCGTCAAAAATTGCACAATCGTCAAATGTCTTGTAGTATATACATATCTTAATTTTAGATATTTGTACCAAATTTTGTTTATTTAATGAGAATTTTTATGCTATTTCTTTTTAAATTTATATATTTTCTTTATTTATTTGTGGATCGTCTTTTTTTTAAATAAAAATCGCTTGACTAAAACTAGCGATTTTAAACATGGTTTTAATCAAACGATTTAAATCAGCTCAACCCCGGAGAAGAAAGTGCTTCAATTCAATATATCTGTCTACTATCTACGTATTTTAAATTCCATAAAATTTATTTATTTTGTTTTAAAGTAAAAACATCATTTAAAATTAATTATTACTAATCAACGTAGTTTCTCCCCGTTTAACAAATGTGGACCGCTTTCTGCAAGCGTTTTAAATCTGCCCGATAAATAATTCCAATGATTCCAATAATTAAAGGAAGTTGTAGGAGAACTAAGGGATTAAAAATTGAAAAGCTCTAAGGCACGAAAGAATGGGGGAAAATAGCAACGACATTTCACAATCGAAAACGAGGAATTTATGGAAGATCGAAAGAGTTCTTTTTGTGCAACTTAATTTGCCATATTTCATAATTATATCATTCTAATCTTCAACTTTTATAAAAATAGATTAATTTGCACATTCACAGATAGAAAAAAAAAGCACGAAGTAACTGGATTTTTTTATTAAATTTTCCGAATATCAAATTATTTAAAATGGAAAATAATTATTTTCGAATTCGTGATTTTTTTAGCACTTGTATTTTTACTCAGTTTTATTTTCGCAATATTTTGGAATAAAATTGTTTCGGATTGAATGTCGATGTTGCAAGGAGTTTTAAAGTGCTTCGAAGAACAAATTAATACAAATAAATAATAAATGAAATTCAAGTTCGTTTAATAATTACAGTACGATGTAGAAGCTTCGACCTGTGCGCTTTGCCGAAGCACGCTCCGGGTTCCGGATGCTAACAGGTTTATGCGAGCCAACTGTTGAATACCCACTTGTTTTGTTTTCAGTTTTCAGCTCACGCCTGCCCTCGCGGTTTTTAAATCCCGCCCTGGAAGTCCCAAAATGTTTATAAAAATTTCCGAGCGCTCTTTTTTTCCCGCATCCCGAAAATGGCGGCGGAAGCCAAAAATCACGTCGCAAAAAAAGCCGATCCGACGCTCCACAGTTACGATTTTAAATCAGTAGTTAACAGCATCAGTTTACAAAGAATCTCATTACGGCGTTAATTTGTTTTGTGAGCGAGCTTCGCCGAACAAATTAACAAGAATGACTGACAGGCGGGAGTTAAAAGGCCGAAAGTCAATCACGACTCCGGGGGCAGGCACCCGGAGTGGTAACTTACTTTGAGCGGTGAAGTGTATCAGCAGCAGCAGCAGCAAAAGTGTTTCAGTGGTGCGGTTCTTCGACGATGAGGACAACATCACAGCACAGGCACATATTCACAAACCGGCCGGAAAACACTGCACATTTTAACTACGTGTCGTCTAAAATCCGGGATCCGCTCCTCAGCGGCATGTTCTCCGGTTCGCGGCCGCCAGCCGACTGAACTCCTTCCTCTCTTGCACATCGTTCTTCTCTTTACCTATTCGATACTCATTCAAAACCCAATATTACATTTATTCAACCAAATCTTGCATCCTTTAGGGTTTACTAAACAAAAGAATACATTTAGATAACACATTTTTTTATTAATATATGATTACTACTATCATTCCTGTTGCGTCCACGATTTTTCTTGGGCACAATTAAGAGGGTCTCAATTTTGAAGGGGTTCGCAATGCAGAATACTATAGCCTTTGAAGTAAATTCCACTGAGATTGCCTGGAAGTGGTAAATTCCGAGCACTTTGACTTTAAACGAAGGAACGGCGAGAAAGGAACTATTGCGCTGGCTTCTACGATCACCTTAAAAATTAAAGTATTTTCTGCAAACCTTATATCAGAACAATGCAATGATATTTTAGCAAACTTCTTCAGCTATAGTCGTTCCAGTTTTGTATCGGTTTTGTGGTCTCGCTTTAAAAAAAAGCGACGGGGAGGCGACAAAGCAAGACCATAAAACCGATACAAAACCGGGACGACTATAGTCATAATTGCAATAAATCCTGGGGCTTGTTTGCTCGTATGTACTTATTTACATACAAACAAATTCGTATTTCGCTTTAGTTTTATGAATTTGCATGAGCAGCAAAAGCCTTCCTTCCTCGATGGAAATTAATGCGCGAGATATTTTCAAAGGAATACTGAACGTTTGGGCAGTGTGCAACTAACAGAGATCTGTTTGCTTACATAGATTCACGTCTATTTGTAAAATCATTGATTAAAACTCGCATGCTGAAATAATGTTGCCTACGGTCTGTTAATCGTTTATGTTATTTGAGTACAAGAACCAACAAAAAAATACTGACAAAATACTGTTAAACATAATACATAAACATTTTCTGATATTTTTTCCAAGTTCTTAGATGTGGCCATTTTTTCTTTGTCAATCTATTCAAAAAACACCCTGTAGCAATGTTTAATGTACGTATAAGGTGACCGGATTTTAATTCTAGTAAGGCGAGACAAAATAGATGGGGGGAGGGAGCTTATTATGAATGAAAGCAAAAAAGGAAACATAAAAAAACTACAATTATTTGAACTTTGAAATTTAATGAACAATATCAAAAATGTAAACAAAATTATATTTCCAGATTATACAGTGAATTCAGAAGTGATTGAAGGGCGTTTGATTTTAGCGTGTTGTCTTCTTAGTAATTTTCACCTTGCAACCTTGGAGTTCCTGCTGATTACGATGAATTCGATCTAAATATCTAAATATCATCAGTAGCGTGCTACTGTTTACATTTTGATTTTTATAGTTTACTCTTATTATTATAAAAAAGGCCTTTCGTATTACCACTTTTACTGCCGTATAATTTTCATTAGTAAATGAAAAGAGCCACATAAATATTAGAAATGATAAAACAACAAATAAACTATCCCATGTGACGCCCATGGTAAATCAGTACAGAATTTAGTACCAACTTTTAAAAATAATCTAGCAAGCGGGAAATTCAAACGCCTTTCAATCATTTCTGAACGCACTGTATTTCGCATTTGAGCGAATTTCTTTTTCAAAGGGTTTGGGATCGTTAATTAAAGTGAATTTTAATTGTTTGCTGTAAACTGACGAAAAAGTTCTTTCCAAAAAGCGGGACTTTTTTAGAAATCTGCGGGACGTGGGACAAATTGTTAAGAAGCGAGACATATATGGTCATCTTATGTATGATCGATCGATAACTCGAAGAACTTTTATGTAACTATCTCATTTCGTCGTGTACTTTATTAACTCTGACGAAGCTATCGAACGACTACGAAACGTTAAGTGTATAGTGCCCGATTTAGTGTCCGCTTAAAAGATTTTGTGATACAAATTTCATCGGACAAGAACCAATTGTAAATCTGATTTATACGATCGGCATATAGTAAAAAATGATCTGTATGTAATTAGTAATTACTAATTATTAATAACCTATCAATTTATATCCAATTCATAGACATAATGAATTTGAAAATGATGCTCATTATGCATGAAATTTTGTAATAAATTGCCTATGAGCTTAAACACGCTGGACAAAGAAGTTACATTGAAACAAAAAGTATTGTAATGATTTTAAGGGTTCTATTAATTTTTATTTTAAAACAAAACACGAAATAGTTAATAAACTAATTTATTAAAAGCAGACTAATTAACACTAAATTATTTACAAGCTTATACCTAATTTATTTTAACAGCCGAGCCAAAGTCTAATGCGAACTTTAATGTCGTACTGTCCAACGCTGAATTCCCCTTTCCCGGTCGGCTTGCTTCCTTATAAACCGGGCTCTTCCTTCGAGATTCGCCTGGAACGCGACGGAGAGTCTCGGATTGATTCCACCGCTGACGTGATCTCGAAGCGCCCGAAATTTCTCGTCTAAGACGCGTCGGCGGTGACGCATGAGACGAGCTGGCACCGGAATCGTCACAGTGTATACTACCTAAGTTTTAAAATTAATTTGAATCATCCAATTTTTCTGATTGTTATGATTTCCAGAATTTAATTTATTTTGGAAACGTATTAGGGTGCGTCCAGACATGTGTCGTGTGCGCGTATCCGACCATAATCGTATATCATGATCGGCTAAATGTGGACGTGTGTGTGTGTGTCTTTGTATCATTTGAATCGCGGATACGATACAACTACGTCACACTTGGAATCGGTATTTCGCCGAAACATCAAACACAGGACGGATAGATAGCAGCAGGTAATTTCACAGTGACAAACGTGCAACGTCGAACAGACGATACAGTTATATCAAGTCGGAAAGTAGGCGCACACACACGGATGTAACAGAATGAGACGCAATTAAGTGTGGGTGCATCGATCTTCCAATCATGATCGGATACGCGGATACTACACATGTTTGGACGCACCTTAATACCTTTTTTCTATGTCTTTCAAACCTGTGTAACATGTGTGCAGCTGTTTTGAAATAAATATTATTATTAATTCTCTTTGATGACTTATTATCAAAAATTTTTTTTTACTTGTCAGTTTTTAGATTTCTTAATACGAAATCGAAATTGCGCAAATCGTTTTTTTTTTTTAATCCGGAAATCGCCGTTAACTTTCTTATTTTAAATAGAATGCTATATTTTTTATTACAAATTCTGATTCTACATATTATTGTAAGTAAAAAATATTGAGGCTTCCCTATACCTAAATGTAACCGATTTTGAGGTATCTTCAAATTTATTTAAAAAATTGTTTTAGTGACCTTTCATTTCAGAGAATGTATCTGCGCCAATTTCAAATTTAAAGATTGAAGTGACATGTCGTTTGAAAGTAGATATAATGTCCAGGCTTTCAAATCATATCCTAATTATCCCTGAAAAATTCATAGGCTGGTCACAGTATGGTGTCGAAGCTCATTGTGTTTGACTACCCAAAACTCAATTTTCGTAAATGGAACACTCTGTATATTTTTACATGATGAGGTACAAATTCTACAACGATTGATGTTAGCATTCTCTTTACCTCTTTCTTTTAGTTTCCTTGTTACCGATAATTGTTTATTATGATGGCATCTGATCGATACTACGAAGCGGCACATAATGTTGATTTATTCGAAATAATTGTGCCGCTTTCTAAATAATTGGAAATTGACGTAATAAAATATGAGCAGACTTCGGACGATTCGGAGCGTTGTCATGGTTTCGCAATACGTGAGCCAATGAAAAATGCCCATTCATTACGTAACCATGGCAACGCTCCAAAATGTCTGAAATCTTTTAATGAATAATAACTAGTAAAGGAGCATTTAGACAAAACATAAAATTACATGCAAATTGATCTTTCTAACAAATCCGACTATTTTTTAAATAAAAATTAGAGGAATCGATTGACTTAACGATAATTTATTTCGTTTTGTAAAAGGGCGTACGGAAGACTGAGATTATTGTAATAATTACCAAATTCCTTTTTCCCTTGCGCCTAATAAGGTCGGCGTGTGCCATCGCAACTTCTTCGTGAGAGCAAGAAATAAGCAAAGTTTACTTTAAACTACAAAGTTAATGCGATTTACAGCTCCGCGCCGTAACTTTTCCACGAGATTAACAGAACTTTGTCCGGATGTAAAATCCCTGTACATTCTGTGAACTGTTGCTTCTCTGCAACACTGTAAATAGCAACGGTGCCCGAAAAAAAGGAGGTGAGATTCCAGCAAACTCAAGGGTGTAACAATTCAACCATAAGAAATTTCACGAACTTTGTATCTCTTTCCTCAAAAAATAATGGGAAAGAAATTTAAAAGAATTAATGGGCCATCATGCACCTTTACAAAATCGAGGTTATATATTTCTGTCAAAACGTAGAAAAGATAGAAAATGTCAAACTAAAATTTCGCAGCAACTCTTCTTTTTCTTTCCGTCCGACCATCACTTATTGTTAGCAGAGTCAAGACTCTTGTACTTTATGAGTGGAATTAAATGAAGTAATTTATAAATATACAAAATAAACAAAAAATAATAATAAATACGAACCACATACGAACTATTAATAATAGTAAGAGTTACCAGTGACACTTTGTATTTATAGTAAACTTCAAAAATATTAAAGCACAGTGTTTTACTTCTGTGTATTTTACTCGTACAACAAAAAAAACAGCCCTTTTTGTGAAACCCCTCGCTTAGCAATTAATTTAAGCTTATACATTTAACGTTTGCGGATTGTGCCCGCACGTTTAATATTTTTGACCGACGTAAGTTACGAGAATTTAATTAAAAGATAACACCCTGCTGCAATTCCTCATTTAATCTACGCTTTTTTTGCGGGACGCTTAATTCTGAAAAAAGATAGAAACATTAACGTCAAATGTTAAACTTTGTAACTTGTGGCCGCATTTTTTTCAACGCAGAAATTATCACTAAATCGTCGTGTGAATGCTAAAGGAAATATCAGCAGGAGCTAGGATACCATTCTTTTCAAAGTATTTGTTAGTTTTCTTAAAACATTCTACTAATTTATGTTAAAGCTGAATCTTTCGAAGACCTTAAAGCTCAACTAACTTTCAAGATTCCACCAAAAAAGAAATTTTTTAAGTATGTGATTATTGATTATGAAGGTACTTAAACAAAAAACTATAATATAGGGTGTTACTGAACTTCAGTCATTTGTTACTGTAGGCTTTCCATTATTTTATTAATTTATGTTATCAACAGACTTCGGCGTTTTTAGGACATTTCAGCGCAGGTCTTGTTTTAATCCCATGCGCACAAGTTCACAAAACACAATAAAAACGCGATGTACTTAAAATATTTCCCGACTTCAATTGTTATACTTCGTGACATGTGTTAATAATTTAATATTACATTAAGATCCCGCCCGCTAGTGATGTCATCGTTGCCGTGAGCCACATAGTTTATGATATTTATGATACGCCGGCGGCGGACAAAGACCTTGCGTTGATGTTGGGGAAGAGGACGCATTCCATAATACAGAATTCGAGAAGAGTGGATTATTGATTTTTGTGTGTGTATGAATAACTAACTAACTTAAAGTTATACATATGATATTATAAGAAAATAAAGTTTTAAATTTAATCGAGAAATAATGAATATTTTGGGCGTGACAAGGTGCTTATGGTTAACGCACCACAACTTTGATTGATTCGTTGTAAATCTTATTTTCTTAGTCTGTTTTCATTTGTTACAACTGATGTCATTGTTATTGTCGTTTTTCATTTATTACAATAGATTACATTCTTGTGTTGTCCTATCGTACTGTTGAGTTCGAAACCTGGAAAGCAAGGTTAGGAAATGCAAGTTTAAACGTCAAATTAACAACTGTCATGACGATGATGGTTCACAATAAAATTTTCATGGTCAACTTTGACGCCAGATTAAAAAAAAACTCTTTACATTAATAGTCAATGTTTCAAGCATATTTTTTTATTTTCTAAATGCCATTATAAAGGTGAAAGAAAAACAAAACAATAATACAGGATGTCACTGAACTTCAATTGATTATTGTTGCTTTACACTTTCCAACATAAACCAACTATCTCAAGATGCCAACGAGGAAAGAAGAACAGGGGGAAAGATACGGCAGTGGGTGAATGCAATTACATTTGACGGAAGTTACCACTTTGCGGTTTGTTGACATCCGTAGTGGAAAAATAATTGCCAGGTTTTGTGTTTGTATTTGTGTAGTACGAATATACATATATGATTATTAATCACCTGCGATCTGTAGTATATGCAACCGATACATTGATACGATTTTGTGGCCTTAAATTTATTCATACGTGGAAACATAAAATCGACGACAATAAATCCATGAATAAATTGCCAAATTAGAACCAGTCCTAATTTTTCATCGATTTCTTTGAAATTTTCACTTCATGATTTCATTTCTCATTTTCATGGTTCTAATTTGGCAATTTATTCATAGATTTATTGTCGTCGATTTTATGTTTACACGCATGAATAAATTCAAGGTCACAAAATGCATCGATTTCTTTGACCGTGTAAAACAGGCATAACGAGTTCAGTTAAAAAGGGAATGACTTTTAGGTTAATTTTGGAATTTTTCGATGTTCAGTGGCGCAGCAAGCGTAATGTAAGTAAATTCCTTTCGAGTAGGTACTTTTAGGGCTCATTCGACGTGGACGCTCGGAATGCACGGAGAGTTTATTTTTATCACTCCTACATGCACTGAAACGCAGTCGCTCTACCTCATACTTCTGCTCAGTACGTGCACCGAGCGTCATGTCGAATGGGCCCTACAACATAGAACTCCAGTCCAGTGTACACAGAATACAATTGACATTTCTCGAAATCTTATTTAATTAAATTTAATTTAGTAAGTGTGTTACAAACAATGATGAATTAACTGTTGGTTTATGGACGTTCCAGAATGTTGTAAAACAAGCAACAACTGTAATTGGCGACAATCGAAAATATTCGCCACTCGTCGAAACATTATATTGCCCGTCGTTGGTTCTAGGCGTGTCGATTTCAATTTAAACTGGAATAAGCGCGAAACTCTTGCGGATAAGTGTAAGGGGTGGTGGAACTGTTCCCCTACCGTGCTCGGCCTTGTTGTAAAACGTTTGTGTGTGCCTATGACATACAGCGGCCATATTTAGTGACCAGTTTGGACTAGATATTACTACTATGTAGTACGACTTCCTCCTGTTATTCTTAACTCGTTGTAAGATGCACATTGTTCTATCTCTGTTCAGTACAGTAACGGATAATAAAATCCGGGCAAAAATTTATGTGTCGTACATATTTAAACAAAGTTGATAAATCAGGCTTTTATTGAGGTTATGTTTCTGTAAAAAAAAAATTGAAATGTCAAACTTAATAAACAAAAATCTCGCAGCAACTCCAAACCTTTTTGAGCGAAATTTAAATTATGCATTTTGTCAAAATACGAAATAATAAATGGTATATCGGTATTGTTTTACTAGCGCCATCTAGTGAATTGTTACTAGAGCATTTTAGAGCGTTCACAAAAAGAAAAACATAAAGAGAGTACTCCTTGACTCTTAAATTTTATGATTACCGCAGTGTTAGGCCCATGTGACACTATGATATTTCTTGTGCAAGATTTGTTACGAAGTGAGCGAGAAGTGCCAATTCGACCAATCAGAATTCACTGTGGTAGCTCATCTCACTTTGTAACAAAAATGTTATCAAATCTTGCATGGTGTCACACGGGCCTTATACCACAGTGTAAGTAATTACCCAGTAGCGTCACTTAAACGTCAGTGTCAAAAAAAGCGGCCATTCTATTTGATACCCTTATGGAAATGCAATGTAATTTACAGCTGGGTAGGTATCAAACAAAAGAACAAATGTGACAGTTATACTCGAGTGACGCTACTGTGTGATTCTTATACTGTGCTTATACTGGCTGCTTTCGTTTATACCCGTGATTACTAATCATGTAATCGTGATCACAATTCTGCGTGTTCGTTCTTTGTGATTACTTTCTCCCCCACCTCCGATTAAGCGATCATGATTACAATTTGGATAATCACAAGTTATGTGTGATTTTGTATGATTTGATCACAAAAACGTAACCTAGAAACATTACCGGTTTCATGTGTTTTGATCAATATTGGCTGATCAAATAATTCTGTTCACCTAATCATTGATTCTATGATTGGTTTGAACGAAAGCAGCTACTGCAAGGACCATTTAGTGACTTAGAGCAGAACCAAATTCACTACAGTTCCCGTTTTTTTAAGCAAGCACAGTACTTATCAAAATTATAATTATTTTCTTTTCCTTGTTTTATGACGAGTATTTAACGCCTTCTATTGACACTTATGTTGAGTTCGGAAATTCACGCGGTGCAGGCTCGGAGTGAAAAGTAGAGTGAGAACGAAGCTGTTTTGATATACGTAAAAGTGAGACAAAAGCGCTCGAGGAGTGAATAGAGTGAGAGCGGAGGAATTACCGAACCCAGCATTAGAAGGTAAGAGCTGCAAATTTATTAATTTAAAGAAAAAAGTCTTCGTTGCGTTGTAAAAAACGTATGCATTTTTTAATCTCTCATTTGAGTCATTTCATTAAAGAGAAACTGGCAAAAATGAAGTTCCTTAAATTTTAATATGAACCTGGCGCCATCTAGTATCAACTAATCGAACTACTCTCTCTGCGATTCAGAGACGTTAAAAAAGAAAAAAGAAGAGTTGTCGTTTATGTTTTTTTTTCTCAAATATGTACACTTCAGATAATGTTATATTTTATTAAAATACATAATAACCAAAAAATAAATACGAATTAATAATGGTAAAATTTGTACTAAACGTCAAAATTATTGGTGACATTTTGTAAATGCACTAAACGTAAAAATATTAAAGTAAGAATAAAGAACTAACGATTTGTATCAAATCTTTTTCTGTAATTTTGGCTGTGTATTTAAAATGTTTAAATTTAAAAAGTCTTTGGTAGTTCCTCTATTTTTTTACTGCCTCTTTCTAAAAGTGAGTCCTGACCTTTATGTCCCTATTCTTCTGGTAAATTCGGCCCTTCACCCTTCGTTACAGGTTTCATAAAAATTGTCTGCTCATTTTTACTTATTTTACGATTAAGGGTCGGTTTATCGATGCTAGGTTAAATTTATCTTTCAGTTTGTTACCAACGGCAACGTATACTTTCATAATTGTTGCCATTGGTAACAAACTGACCCTAAGTACATCAAGAAATTTGAAAAAAAAATAACTTTAAAATTCAAAGAAAGTTTATTCAGAATGCAAACATACAACTTCAAGATTTTATTGACAGGTACATTTTTCCTTTGAGCGTCTGCTTCACTGGATTGATCTTCTTCAAAATTTGGGTCATGATGTTCACGAGCTGATCACTCGAGAGCCCCGTCTTTTTAGACTTGAACTTCTGCAGCAATTCCGTTGTGGTCATCGGTTTTCGCATTAGGTACTTCCTCACAGCATCTTCAGTAATTCCAGAATCACTGCAATTATTAATTGTAAAAAAAAAGAACTTAATACCACCAGTTTAGAAGCCGGTACCTCGCTCCGTGTATGTAGTTCGCCAACGGATTTTCTAGTTTTGGTTTTTTGTTAGAAGGGCCTGAGCCGTCGTTGGTCAATTTTCTTTTGCCATCAGCCGTTGGAGTACCAGCTCTAGAACTGTTTGCACTACAAAAATCATTCTGTATTCTTTAAGTAAACACAGAATCAGGCCCATGCCAACCACTTTTGGTATCCTTGTGCAATTTTATATTTGGCGCCTCTAATTAAATTTACAGGTTGAATAGGTATGTACTATTTATTATAAAAATGTCACTATATTTTCCATGTTTAATTCATGGAAAATAAAAACTTGTTGACTTTTTTAAACCTTGGGGAGCAAAGGGCACTTATGGAAGGCGCAGGCCTGCACAGAGTAACTCAACAGGAACTAGATACATGATTTTAAATCTTTAAATAAATGTATTACCTATTTGCTTCTTTATCTTTAACCTTTTCCTTCTCCTCTTTCTTGGCTTTCTTCTCAGCTTTCTGTTTCTTTATGTCTTCATCAGTACTGCTATCAGAACTGAAATCGTCATCTGATTCTAAAATATAAGTAACCAAACGTTTATGATAATTGATGAAAACGAGCAAATCTCACAAACTTTTCTCCTGTTTTTCTTTCTTTTCTTTCTTGGGGTCCTTCTTGTTTTTCTTCTTACTCTTTTTGCTCTTCTCTTTTTCCCCGTTCTCTTCTTTCTTCTCGGCGTCCTTCTCTTTATTTTCCTCGTCCTCGTTACTCTGTTCTTTGTCAGACTTGTCAGATTCGTTTTCCGAGTCTTCTTCATCGGAATTCAATAGTTTCCTGTAATATAATCATTGTATGTAACTTAAAAACAAAAGGAGCAGTGGCTTAATAATATACCTCAGAGCTTTTTCTTCCGCGACCCCCTCTAGTTTGGTATCTTCAGGTTCACTGTCACTACTTTCTGATATATAATCCAATTCTCGTCCTTCCCCATCACCATCATCAGAGTCCTCGAAAGCCTCGACGTCTGTATCTCGTTTCGACTTCTTCTTTTTATTGTCTGTTGCTAAAGGTTTAAAGTTATTTAAAAAAAACACACTGATGGCTAAATGAACCTACCCTGTTTCTTTTTCTTTTTGTCCTCCTTCTCTTCCTGGTCTTCTTTTTCTTCACCGTCCGACGAATCTTCATCTGAGCTATCCATCCACTCATCCATTTCAGATATTTTCAGTTCTATCCAGACACACGCCAATTAATTATACAACTTAAGAGATGTGCAGACATTACCTTTCGATTTACTTCCTTTCTTTGGCTTGCCTTCCTCGCCTTCTTCCTGGCCGACTTCCTCGTCGCCTTTCAAACGCTTGCGCAACATAAGTGAGAAGTAATTCAAGTGTTTGTTCCTCTTGCTGAATTCTTGCTCGGCTTCCTCAGCTGAGAGGGATTTATATCTTTGAATAGGTTGAAATTTATACCTGTTAGAACAAGGGTAAAAAATGTGGTGCTTTAATAGATGTGGATTGTTACCATTACCATTCATGTAGAGGAAATGCTTCGATTACCCCATCTGCAGCGTGTGTAAAAACATAGTAGGCAGCGTTTTCAGATACCCCACCCTCTCGTATGCCTAGAAAACTTTGCAATGACTTTTCATTTTTTTTTTTGGATCAAGCTAAACACCTTTAAATTTTTTGACTCCACCGCTGGAAGCCATTAAAATCCACGGTTGGTCATCTGCTTTATACTTTCGTGTTATGATGCCCAGCTTTTTCCTTCTCGCTTCTTCTTTAGCTTCCCTTCCAAATTCTGAGCCCGCTCCAAACCTAAGAATTGAGAGCAGTTTCAATTTTGGGAAAAATCCGGTCCAATAGATGGCGCGACCTTTTTCATGTGACCTTACAATTGTCTCCACCAGATGTCATCCATTTCATTGTTTATTTTTTATTTTTGGAATATTATAAATAACAACTGCTTAAAATGAGGATTCTCTAAGTAGGACAGAAGTGCCAGGAGCATTTACAAATGCCTACATTTGCAAGAGCTCCAAATTTAACACATTTTGGTTTAATTTTGGGACTTGGTAAACTGACATCTGCAAACAATTGCAAGAAACATCACACCCATCTATGGTTGCCTAAATTAATCAAGGACCCGTCGCATTTGGAAAAAAATCTGTGCTCTTTTAGACTATTGACCCGTGAAAGGTTTTTTCTATCAACGAAATTCTTTCTTACTTTGTTTTAGTATGATAATTGTTGTGACGTGTAGAGCTAAGTATGTATATGGCGAGCTAAAGTATACTCAAAATGATGTTCACCTAAAGCTAAAAACATTCTCATATTTACTTCGGTTGTTCTTCATCGATACTTTTGAATTCTTTCATGTTGTTTTCTCGTTCCATCTTCACCTGCTT
The DNA here is from genome assembly GCA_033060865.1 of Dorcus hopei. Classification (NCBI taxonomy): domain Eukaryota; kingdom Metazoa; phylum Arthropoda; class Insecta; order Coleoptera; family Lucanidae; genus Dorcus; species Dorcus hopei. Next base: position 36,312,249 of record CM065423.1, read on the forward strand.
CCACTTGGTGAAGTCAACGCCCAACGTCGCATTGAACCTCATGACATGGTAGCGCTTCTGCACGTTCTTGGGTACTTTTATGCTGAACTCCTGGACATTCGCGTTCTAGACACAATCTGGCTGTCAGGCAGACAATTAAGGAAATTGTAAAAACAATACTTACATTAATGCTCGCCATTCTTTTAACACCTTAGCAAGAAGTGATCAATATTCAGAGTAAATATGTGGGTCGTGTTTTATTTAAAAGCAGAATTATTTATTGTTAAGTGCGACTGAAACTACGTACACACCATGGCCTTCTAAATGAAAAGCGTGTTCTATCTGGCCTGCGCAAAAGTGCAGTTCAGGCGTGCTCCGCCAAGCAGTGCTTACAGGGCGCTTTCTTAACCTAAAATCTTGACAGTTCTGTCACATGTGAATGGTGGATGAGTTCGTGTAAGAGCAATTAATGTTATTGTTGTAAAAATTTGAGCATACTGGATATTATTTACGTTGGAATAAGGTGGAGTATTTATGTCCAATTTCGACAACTTAATTTAGCATTAAACCATTACGGTTTTAGATTAGAATCTTACCTGTGGTAAGTTACAACATGTATAATAAAGCTTTTCTCATTGTGCGTAATTATCAACGCCTTTTTTAACACGTTTTACATTATCAAAAGTCGAAACTCTTTTATATAACTTGTTGTAATTATTCATAACACGACAGTCTTTCTTTATTGCGCAAGCGTACTTCACTCCGACGAGATCAAATGATTTTTGCATGAATCTATAAAGTTTATACCACATAAATTATCTTGTATTACGATAATTACAATATTAATTAATTTTGCGTGAATTCACTTTGATTGACAGTAATGACAGTACACTTCACTCATTGCTGTCAGTGCCCCATAACCAGCGCCAAAGTGTCGACTTTTGGCGTTTTCTCGCGCACAAAAATTCAATGTAAATTTTTCAAAACGCCCAGGCCAGTTAGAACTCGCTTTTGATTTAGAAGGCCATGGTACACACAAATACTAAACGTCAATCAATGACAACTGATGACGACTTAACATTTGACAGCATTTGATACCAGTATTGCCAATGTATTCAATGTAAACAAAGAAATATCTTTATTCCGTTGGATGTCATAAATCAATTCAAATTTCAAAGAAATGTATAAATTAATGCGTACTTTCATTTCACTTTTATTTTATTACTTTAAGGCCGTGTTTTAAAATTGTGGAATAAGGACGGAATAACTGTTCGCTGAATATCTCTAACGTTCCTCCATATCTACGTCACGTTATTCTCAGAATAATGCTTATCCGACGATTGTAAAATCGGGCCTAAAAGATATTGCCAAGCGATACAGTGTTGCCAGATGCGTTGATAATTTCGTAATTTTAATTTCATCTAAAATGCTTTAAGGTTAAAGCACAGTCTACACACAGTCTGTTCACTTGACGTCGGTACCTTTGATCTTTTAGCGTTTTCGATTGACCGCACTAGTGCGCACTCAGAATATCTTCATCTCGTGTTATTGCATAAGGCTAAAAGAAGATGCAAATACACTGAGTGCAACCGGTGCAAGTGAATCGAAAACACTATTAGTTATTATCCTTTTCATATTTTTTTTTTTAATAAAATATCGAATCTGTCAAATATTGACAAAATAGCAAGTTTCTGAAGTAAAAAGAGAAGGCACTAGGATAAATATTTTTTTAAGCATAATTATTTTAATACTGGTTAACTTTTGCAATTGAGAAAATACCTTTCATTGGGCCCGTTCAGGTAACACAGCTGCTGCAAGTCAGCGCTCAGCATGATGAAAGTCAGCGGTCACGTATCTCTGAACGGACTGCTACTTCTCAGCAATTTTTTGTGTCATTTCAAAAGTTTAAAATTTATTGAACCTCGTTTCTGAACATTTTATGAATTGAAATTTATTAATTTAAATACAATGGCAGAAAATATTTTGTTGTGTGAATTATTATGCGACAATTGGCTAGATTTGAATGGTCTGCGGCCCATAATACAAGATCTTGCTAAGGTTATGTTTGTTTATACTTACCTCCACCAATGAACGCTCAGCGCTGAGCAAGTCAGCGTAAATAAATTCAGCTGTGTAGAAATGACAGCTGCTGGAACTTAGCGTGTCGGTTCAAGAAATTTGCTGACCCAGCAACTCAGCTGCTGTGGTCGTCTGAACGGGCCCATTATTATTTGTGTACTTATGAATGTATGGTAGCCCACAATAAAATCCGGGCAAGAATTTGATATGCCGTGCATATTTAGACAAATTTGGTAAATCAGGCTTTTATTGAGGTTATATTTCTGTCAAAATATGTAAATAAATAAAATTTGTATTAAACGTCAGAATTACAAGTGACATTACGTATATGTACCAAACGTCAAAAATATTAAAGTAATGTTTACATTGTACAAATGACATGCCCGGATTTTATTGTCCGCTACTGTTCATTGTAAACTAAGTTTTGACGTAAAACGAACACACGCATCTCAGCGTTTTTAATCTGTGGGTCATATTGAATTTCATATATTTCAAAATTTTGAATGTATGACCAATGGAAATCACTCTATTTAGTAACAAAATATTTAAATTGGCAGTCACTTGACGTTTATAACACATTTTTATCACGACTCATGAATTATTTATTTATGATCTAGCAAAATAGGAATCGGTGTCCTATCTGAGTGTTATTAATCTGAGTCATATCGAATTTGAAACATCTCAAAATTTTGAATGTATAACCAATCGAAATCACTGAATTTAGTAATGAAATCATTAGGCTGTCAGTTCTTTGACGTTTATAACAAATTTTTCATGACAACTCAAGTATTAGGGCGTGTACCACAATTACCAATTTGTAACCAGGGTTGGTTGTGGTAGCTAAATATTGCGTTTCGTAAATGGAATCTGGTATTTACGGAACGCAATATTTAGCAACCACAACCAACCTGGTTATAATTTGGTAATTTCGGTACATGCCCTTAATTTTTGATCTATATAGCAAAATAGGAATCGGTGTCCTATCTTTGTGTTTTTAATCTGTGAACCACGCCATCCATATTAATTATGGCGCCAGATTCAAATAATCACAAAATGTTACTTTAGAAATGTTTCGTCATTTAAATACTTGTTGCCATCACACATTTCTGTAACGAAAGTGATACTGGCAAAGTAAATTACGAAACTTATAATACCGGTAGTATTACAAGCAATGAATGAGTGAGTCATCAGAAACACTTCATTTGCTTGAAAATAAAAGAACGTAGTCATCCTTAGATGAAATAAACATTAACTTAAGTACATAATTGCGTTTAATGAAGAAAAAAAAATTATGTATTATTTTAAGGTTTTCGACACCACTGCAAGAAACACATTTATTTACCATTAATCGACATACAGACATAAGATGCAGTGGCCTAACCATTTGAAAACACAGACATTTTACTGTATGGCATGATGTAAAATTATTTACAGTGGGATTAAAAGTGAGCAGTATTAACACGATCATCTGAACAGCGACAATTTCTTCCCCTTTGGCATTTTCCCTTCACTATCCAACAATCCGGCTTGTAAGTATTCGTAAGTAGGCATTTTGCGTAAGTCACCTCGTGCTGCTACACAGGGTTGCGAATTTAGTAGTCGCTTTGCAACCGAAACAATATCATCCTTTGTGATTTTCTCTGTAAAAGAAAAAAATAATAATAATAATAGTGAGCTGCCGCTTTAATTCTAACCGATTTCATCTATGTAATACTGAGGTCGTTTTCTGTGCCCGGTTGCTAAGACTTGCCTGCCAATGTCTTCGAAAATTACTGGCCTCGATTCTAAATTCATGAGTAACATCGATTGTAATTGGGTTTTCGCTCTCTGAAATCATGCAACTATTAAATGAATTTAACAAGTAGACTTAGAATATACTCTAAGTTCCTGATCGGTGACTGTTCCACCCATGGCAACTATTTCTTTTATGATAACTTCCACCATATCACGTAGATGAGTCGGAGGTGCACTGGCGTGTATGTAAAATAATCCACTGTCAGTGTATGCGTGATTGTATGCCGTTGCGCTATACATCCAATGATATCTAGACAATACAAACAAGTTGAGTCTAATAATGCGATTAATATCGTTTATAAAATAAATACCTGTTTAAAACATTTGTGTATAAGCGAGTGTACATTCCTTTTCCTGGGCCCCCGGCACTGAACGAGCCACCTCCCCCCATCATCATATTCAGAACGCACATTGCAATAAAATCTTTATCGTGGTGAGAGCATCCTTCTAAACCTACGACGACGTGTGATAAAACTGGAAGACCGGCCGAAGCAAATTGTGGAATTTCACACACTTCCTAAAAAAAAGTTAATCAAGAATAGTCTCTAATTTAGCCCAACTTTAACCAATCATATACTATTAATTATTTTAAAAGATACCTGGATTATTCCTCCAGTATATTGAGCAATGCTTTCATCAACGATTAAATTTTTTGTTCTTGCAACCAGGTCCTTTTCCAAATCCCAAATTGCCTTCCTGTTCACGAAATGCTCCATGGTAGCTTCTACCAAGCGATCGTGCTCAACACCAACACCGGCCACAACCATTCGCTTCGGCGTAAAGTGCTGACTTAAGTATGTAAAAATCATGTTCCTGTCGATCTTTGATATATTTGCTTTAGGGCAAAGCTTTGGAAGTCCAAGCGTATTATCTCTGTAACCTGCCTACAAAAAACCAGTTTAAAAACTATGATCCCCCCATAATAAATTAAAGCCATACTTTATGTATCATATCTGTTAAGAGCAGGTCCTGTTCAGGACGCATTGTCAACGTTTCGAGTTCAAAACTAATTGCTTGCCTTGCCAGGTCTAGCTCGGCACTCGTGATTTGGGGGCGCAAAGTAACTTCCCCCAGCAATTCCATAACGTCTTCTAGGCCCTTTGTATAGACGGACGCGGCATAAACGAACGTATCACGAGTTGCTTGACTGTCGCATATACCCCCGTGCTTTTCTAATTTGCTAATCATGAGATCATTGTTTGGGAAATGCACGGTCGACTAAAAACTTAAATTAAAGATCATGCGGCTCAATAAAAACAACTCACATTAAACGCCAGCTTTTCCAAGAAGTGAGATATTCCGCTCGGATACGCGACTTCATATCGTGGTCCAGAATCAATTACAACTGCAATGCTTAAATGCATTAAGACTGAAATGTATTTTGTTGTGAGATCATACCGCCCACAGTACAAAATTCTCCGAAACGATTCTCCGAAGCAACCGTTAAACCATTGGGCAGCTTCGTTATCTGTGTAACTTGAGTGCTTTCTGTGTATGATGCATACCTTGGCCTTGGTAAACCAGGCACTGGGTCGGTCATGGGGGGCAAGTCGGTTACTTTCTTTTTGGGGGGTGCGTTGAATGTGTCGTCCCATTCTGATCTTCCTGCGAAAAACCTCTGCGCTTGCCATAACCTGCCAGGCAAATCATTTCATTGAGGTTAAGTGTCACTCAAGGTCAGGTCACTCACTGTCTTTTGCAATTTTCTGCGCGCTTTATGCCCCTGTATACTTGTAGTGCCATTCTATTGCTGTTGAAATTTTGTTATTTGTGAAATATTATGAAATTTTGACACTTTTTTGACGTTTGTTCTATTTCTGTCCGATGTCCGAGTTACGATTAGCAGTGTGACCACAACAAAAATGTCAAAAATACAAATTTACAAAAGCTGAATGCAGAAGTGACAAGTGTTGAGTTCGGAAATTCACACGGTATGTACAAGCTCGGAGTGAAAAGTAGACTGAAAACGCAGCTGTTTTTATATACGTAAAAGTGAGACAAAAGTGCTCGAGGAGTAAATAGAGTGAGCAAGGAGGAATTACACGTAATTTGTCATTTACAGTAGTGGTCGTAGATAAATATTTTAAGCAGGATTTTTAAAAATCTCTTTTCTACCATATTAATTAACAAAAATAGTTCACTTAAAAAAATTTTGTAATTTCTGAAATAAAAAAGTAATTAGTTCTTGAAAACGAGCAAGACAAACTTGAAAAATTGTCGATGTTTCAACGCAAGTTGGGGTCTTTCTTTGTTTGTTTCAAGTTTGTACAAATAGTGTCCATTTTAACCTTTTCTATAAATTTCGGTTGAATTTATTTGAATTCGGTGGATCGAAGTTGGCAGCACTACAAGAAAATGTCTTACAGCGTCACCAATCTACAGGAAACAAATTTTCCTAAAACTCAATGCTTCGAACTTCTAGTAAAATTAAACATTAAACTGGTATTGACCTACTACTATAAAATTTGTAACATAACATAAATTCTACCTACAAATTATTACTTGAGTCAAACAATCAAGAAAAAATAAAATACACTCAATTATTATCCTTCGACCAGTTTTCGCTTAACCAGGCTTTGTTAAACTTTCTAGAAATATTTAATTCCTTTCCATTTTATGGTCTATTTTGTGATTTTGCCTACTAACAAATAATCTCAAGCGCGAAAAACCTTTACGAAAATGACAGCTGTCAACAGTGTCGTACAAACCGCAAGTCATTAAAAATTCGCTCGACTTTTTCATTCGGCTGCTTCCCGAATAGACGTAGTATATTTGTTATTAGACTGATTTTAGACAGAAAGGTAAACGTCCCAACTAGAGAAAAGGATCGCTGAACAGCTGACGAAAGGCAGGCAATGATCTGGTACAGGGTAGATAGACAGTGCCTTATGTTTCCTGCATTCTCGATTGATATCAGCATGTGAGTGAAATAGCTAATATCTGTGAGTAATTTTGGCCCATGTATCCGACAAGGATGTCACTAGAAGCCTGTCACGTGACTGAGGATGTGCAATGCTTTTTAAATGGGTGTATTTATCATCTCACTCTTAAGTTAATATCAATTCCTCTTTCTCTACAGGGAATCTGGCTACTTGATAAATCTGTGAAGGCAGGACCCAGCAGTGTTGCCAACTTGTAAAATTGAAAAATCCCTTTTGTTAAAACAAAAAATCCCTTTTAATGCCTGAAAATCACTGTCTATTTATTGAAGCATACACTAAATTATAAAATAAAACAAAAGATTTCCACAAAGCAAAACATAATAATAATTCATAATTCATTACTTAAAAAAAATACGTTCATTTCATTTGACGTTTGAAGCAGATTTTTCGCCCAAATATGACATATCTAAGATCATGTTATACGGATTTATTCCCTTTAAAGGGGTCCTTCGCCTTTTTTGTCATAAAAAAAACAAAAAAGTGTAAAATCCTCCCATCTGACAATGTGAAAGAATAAACAAACGTCACAGACGCGCGAAAATTGAAATTTTTAAACACAGTAACTATTCTACCGATAATCCATGTTTCTTTCTTCTAAAGTAAAATAACAAAGGCAGATAATCTTACTGATGATTGTCTCAATGACAGTAAAAAAATAAATACAAAGTTCCCCCAATTGTTAATAGATTATTAATTAACCCTCCATCGGGCGCGCACCTTTTGAAACGTAAGAGGTCGCGCTGTATCCCTCAGATACATGCGGTTAATAGTATATAATTTTAACAATTTACATGAATTTATTTGTTTATTATATTTATTTATTTAGATTTGTCTACTTAAAACAAAATATTACTGTATAAATAAATATAAATATGAATAAATATTGATGTAAGTCAAGCTGTTTCATCCTACTTAGGCCTAACTCGCATGTACCACTTTTGCTGCGATTTTTGAATAGTTTTGTGTGGTTATGGTGTAGTATTTTAGGTCTGACAATATTGATAACGAAAAGATATGACAAATGAACATACTTATGACTTACGATGAACAAATATGACCGGTCGCGCTGTATCCACCACACACAAAGCGCATCTTCTGCTTCATTTGCTACACTAAAACTAAAAATTTATAAACCGCAGTAGTTGGCCTTTGTTGTCAAATGATCAGGGATAGCATACCTAGAAGGGTGTGGTATTGCACACTAAACACAAAAATGGCAGTAAAAATATAAAGCTGTGTATCTGTGAGATACATGCGCGCCCGACGAAGGGTTAACATGAAATTTGGCAACTCTGCCTCTATTTAATCGATTCTCTATCTCTTGTAATAAGCTAGATCCCTATACTGGCCCTCGAATTTCAATCAGCCAACACGACAATAATTTGGTAAGGCGAATTAAAACTTTAACGATCACACTGTATTTTCCTATGCATGCGTTCATTATTTATTTTTTGATGTCTTTTATTGTCGCCTTGTAAGGAGTTTATACCGTATGTATTTTTTAAATTTTTTTAAAGAAATAAATACATAGATTCTACAAATACGAGTCAATTTTTTTTTCTTCTTTTTCATAGATCTGTAGTCGTACAGTCGCGAGCAACAAAATTTTGGTCGTCAATGTCAGTCAGAAATTTAATGCAATCGTCACAAATTAAAAATATATTTTAGTCTTGTGGTCTTCTCGTTTCGGATATGTAATCAGTTTAATTAATAGAACGCAAATGACGCAAATTTTGTCTATTAGTCTATCAGTCACTCTGTTGTCTATTAGTCTATCTGTCACTATTTTGTCCATTAGTCTATTAGTCTATCTGTCACTATTTTGTCCATTAGTCACTCTTTTGTCAATTAGTCTATCTGTCACTCTTCTGTCTATTAGTCTATCTGTCACCCTTCTGTCTATTAGTCTGTCTGTGAGTATATTTCTTAAAATATCTTGGCAATTATTTCAATGCCTCTTTATTTTTTGTAGAAAAGTGTCTAATAAATTGCTTTTTATTTATATTGTCAGTTTACTTGAGAATCTGATATAGACAGTAAGTAACTGTAAACTGTAACTCTCTTTTATCTGGTAGTCTCTCTGTCATTCTTTTATCTGTTAGTATATCTGTCACTACTTTATCTATTAGTCCATCTGTCACTCTTTTATCTATTAGTCTATTTGAAACGATTTTGTCCATTAGTTTATCTGTCATTATTTTATCTATTAGTCCATTTATCACTCTTCTGTCTATTAGTCTATCTGTAAGTCTGTTTTCTTAAAATATCTTACCGATTTTTGTCTATTTATTTATTGTTTTGTTTCTTTGTCTGTCTTATTGTTTGTCTGTCAACACTTCCATTTCTTCAGCGTGTTTATCCTGAGGTTAATTTATCTGTCAGTTGGAATCAGTTGGAATGTTTCATACAGTTCGCTGTACACATACTATGTGTCACATTCTAACTAACAGATAAATTTAACCTTAGGATAAGGCGATGAAGAAATCGGGCATTAATCTATTACAGACTTCCTGTTTGTTGATTTACCTTTTGGTTCCTTTTTGGGAAAAGTATCTATACATATTTTCCTTGATATCTATCTTGTTATAGTGACAGTCTACTTCTACGATCTATTAGTTTATTTACAGTTGGTTCTTGTCCGATGAAATTTGTATCACAAAATCTTTTAAGCGGACACTAAATCGCGCACTATACACTTTACGAAAAAAATTTTTTTTTCACTTCTGACGAACGACGGTGAAAAAAATTTTTTTTTCACTTCTGACGAAGCTGTCGAATGACCGTGAAACGTAAAGTGTATAGTGCGCGATTTAGTGTCCGCTTAAAAGATTTTGTGATATTAGTTTATTGTCAGACTTTCAGTTTGGCAACATAGTTATTTGATCGATTGCAGCTTTTTAGATTGAATGAGGCAAGAAATGGCTCAAAAAGTATTAGACTTTACGTATAAGCAATTGCTTTAACGTAAGACGATGGACTTTAAAACGAAATTGTTAAAAATCTTAAAAGATACATGCGTTTTTAACTTTTTAAAACATTAAAAATAGTATATTATACACCTAGGTAGAGAAGTCTAGTGTTATAACCCGAGGGGATGTAAAGGACCGAGGGTTATAAGACTTCTCTACCGTGGTGTATATACTATTTTTTCCACTACTAGTGCAAATGATAATTTTAATTTGAATAAATATTTATTACAAATTACGAAGGGTTTACAGTTTTCTGTATTACCGATATGACAGTTGATTCAAATTTTTTAGTTTGTCACAAACATTACGTCGATCTTTTTGCCAAATCGTCAATTAAATAAAGTATGTACGGTAAACGATGTACGGCGATTTAAATTGTACGCCGCCTGAAATGCGGGAAATTGCCGGACAAGTGGCAAACAATCTATTGCCTGAAAAATCAAAAGATTTGTACCTGAAAGCGTACGTAACAATTGATATTCATTATTTACCGTGGTAAATAATAAAAAAATTATTTACCTCAGGTCGAAAAATTGTTTTTCACAGCAACCTAACACATGTCAAAATGACAGGCTTTAGTACTAGTAGTGGAAAAAAAAAACTTAATTTATTTTATCTCCACATGTAATCATCTTTTAATCTGTTACGGTATTAATGTCTTAAATTTTTTTGGTACATAGGTGCCATCTCAATTTGATTTTGTAAAAGACTTCTATGTATTACTTACAGCATCGTTTCTCAACCTGGGGGTCGCGAAAATAGCCTAAACAATAATGAAATCATTTTATGACGACATACATGTATGTTCATATTGTTCATACCCGTCACTATAAACGCAGCGACATAAAATTATAGGAGGGGGGTCGCGAAATATTAATTTAATTTATATTTACTATTTGCGGGTTCGCGGAGCTAAGAAGGTTGAGAATCGCTGACTTACAGTAATAAATTACTATCACATTTTCTGTATATCGACTATTTACCTTTCAATTCTTTATTCATTATGTATTTTATACATAATTGATTTTCTTTTAAAACCCTGTGCCTTTTATCGAAATTGTTTTCTTTCGTTTGTTCGTTTGTTGTTTGTATTTCTTTATATTTTTTGTTGTCTTTTTTCTGTGCAAATTTCCTGTTCAATATTCTTCATTAATTTCTGAATTTCTTTGTGCTTTTTATACATTAGCCTATATTGCTTTTTTCCAGTGACATTCTTCATTTGTTCTTCTTTTTTTTAACTTGACATTGATTTTTGGGCTTCACCGTCGTACTTGTTCACATTTATTATTCTTTGAACATTGTTTGGTGGCACTGAAAGTAAAACATCGAATCGAAAAGACAAACAATTAAACGCAGCAGTAACTTTAAACGTCGGCTTCACTAAACCGTGAAGCTGATGCTTCCGCAAATAATAAATAATGAAGCACATATCGCTTTACTGTACTGTACAAAGTTTATGATATTCACTATTCACTTGCGCACTATGTCAAAGGTGACACCAACGTTCAATTTTTTTTTGCTTGCGTCTGTACTTTATTTATTTTTTTTTAATAATAAATGTCAGTGAATTTATTTTGGATGAATAAAATCTATAATTTCGCCCATCCGAAATTGTAGATCCTCCGGAGAGGCATTTAATAATAGATAATAAATACAAATAAGTTATTTTCCACTTACTCCTCCGCAGTGCGGTCTATGCAATTCGCCGGAGTCAATCAAAATCCCATTTCGGGGCGGTCCGAGTCGGACACCTACGTAGGGATGATTGACGATTTTTCGGTATTGGAAGGCAATGACCGCAGATGGACAAATAATGACCATCGGGGGTCGGCTCCCGTAAGCTACCGCATACCACCGACATTTGGTGCGTGTTTCTTCTGCACTTCTTCCATCGGCTGCTATTGTTTTGCACGTGCCAATTTTCCTCTTCAATTAAAAAGTAGGTATACACCGTGCCCTGGCGTCCGCTCTCTTAACAGATGCCATACAGAAAATCACTTTAAAAAATTCAATATAAAGGCATTCAATGTAAAGGCACCCTTTTAAATATACAGGGTATCCCAGGTTGAAGTTACAGTTTTCCGAAAGTAATAAATTCTACAAGTGATTTTCTATAAAAGTTTAATAAAAATTTATTAGAACAAAATCTATAACAAGTAATAGTAGCTTTATATTATCGGTTAGTTAAGCTAATAATTATTGCTTCGACTTAAACATCTGCCGTTTAATCCAGCTACCTGATCTCGACGAAGAGGGGGAAGTGTCACCATCACCAGAGGAAGATCCTTTAGAATCCGAAGGCACGGTCAGGCTGTCTTTGCGCGAGCTAACCGGGGACTCCCCGGTTAGCGTCTCTTGACTGGCTGAATTGATGTCGACGACCAAACTCTGCCTGCAAAGCGTCGATATGGTGTTCATCTTATGCACCTCTTTGCTCCTCCTCATTTTAACTTTCCTAAATTTCGAAGCTATATTAGAAATGATGCCTTCTTTACGTTTCTTGCACGACCTAGGCAGAGAGACGTAGCCACCCCCGTGTATCTCAGGGTCGATCTGCCTGTACGCATCTGCATCTATATTAATCATCCCTGCACTCGCAGATTTGATTAATATTCCTTCATACGCAGAAGAATCGTAACTGGACTCGCTCCCCACGCTGATTTGACTTAGCCTATTCCTCGAGGGGTACTTGACTTGGTTTTCGTCGATCAACAAGGGCGGCGCCGAGACAGGAGAAACGGGGGAGTTCAAGAAGTCTTCTTTGGCTTTGAAGAGCTTGTAACTCCTCGTAACCCGTTCGACATTCGGTTCCGGAATTTTTAATTTCAGCGAAGTGTTCCTTGGTTGTTTTAGGGTTAAGGTATTCGTACTGGATGACTTGAGGATACCCCTCATGGCTCTGGGTGAGTTTTCATCGATGCGATTGGGCAGGGTGACTTGCTTGTTACCGTCGATGTTTACCACGCTGAGGCTGGCCGATTTTTGAACTTCCCTTCGACCTCCGAGCAACGGGGATAACTTCAGTAGGTCCTGCTGGTACCGTTCGGTCTGCGCTTTCACCCTCCTCTCGAGTACTGGCGATCGCCAGGGGGTGGGCGAGGATGAACCGCTGCTTCCACCGGATTTAGGCGATTCCTGGATTTTCTGGTTGTACCTGACCATCATCAGTCTGATATTGGGGGATATTTCTTTGTTAATTTTGCGTTGTGGTATTGGGGATGCGGGTAAAGGAGGCAATCGGGAGGTTAAGTTGGTGCCGGCGAGTTGAAACGACGGCGTGGATGTTATAGTTGGGGTTTCGAGTATTTCACCCTTTCGACATTCAACGGCGAAGGAACTCGTGACCAGGGGGGTGAACAATTTCCTCGTGGTCTTAACGAAAACCTCCACCGGCGAATCCAAATTTTCTCTTTCTTGTGGCTCGGGGGTTGTTGCTTTCATGTAATTCGTCTGCGTTGGAATCGCCACTTTCTGCACCACATCTAGGTCGACCTCAACAGGTTGTGGCTTCTGCACCGTCTTTTTCTGCTTGTTTTTTCTTTGCACTCTCACCCCTTCATCGTCGCTCTCATCGACGGTTTGCGTGTTCGCCCCCTTCTGTCTGTAACGATATCGTTTCTTGATGGCTCCTTGAGCTATCTGCGCGCTCAATTCCGCGTCGCTATCTTGTCTTTCTTCGGCAACCTCTTTTGGAGTTGACGTGCGTCTTAAAATCTTCTTCTTCCTTCCCGGCGCAGTTGAATCTGTAAAATTCGGGCGTCCCGTAAATCGAACCTTTGAAATTTACTGTATACCAACCTGACGCTGCACATAGATAACTCAAAACCCTCCGCAACTCCAATATCTTCGAATTCTCTTGCCTCAAGATGCGCATGATGCTCGTGGAAACCCTGCAGGTTTCTTTGCGCAGCTGCATTTCCGCCTGCAGTTTTTCTCCCTGGAAAAAAAAATACTTTGAACCTTTTTTTAATTCAAAGGACAACGCAAAAACGTCGTACCATTTGGAGCAGATCTGCAGATAGATCTTGGACTGTGTCTAAGACATCGGCTAGACGACTGGCAGTGAGACCAATTTCACTTGCGATGTTGGTTGCAACTTTTGCGTTTGCTTCTTGCAGGCGTGTCAGTTTATCCGTCAGTTTTGTTGCCATGTCTGCTTGTGAGCGGTATAAATTCTAGAAGCAAAAATTTCATATGAGGTGAGGGGGATAGAAAAAATTTGGCCCATATTGGTGGATGGCACACCAAAACAGTCATCTGTTGTTGACAAGAATTTACCAGCTTTTGAAAGGTTTCTGCGAAGCCCTATTCGTTGAATCGGGGAAGAAGTTGATGCACCATTTCCATTTTCTGGTCTTCGGTGGGTGGCAAAATCCCTCAAGAATTAACATAGGGGTTCTAGATGCAAAAGAACGATGATATGACATTGTTGGTTAATTGTGAGCAGCATTCGTTCACTTTTATGAGCACCATTCGTTCACTTTTGATGATCGGGTCCTTAAATCCTAATCTTCAAAAACGATTTCCACCTGGATGTTCGTTCTAGTGCTATGAGGTCAGCAACTCCAATTAAATCATCCTCATCTGATTGAGGCGTTGCCTGATATTAAAAGTTACTGCTGCATCATAGTTTTATTTGATACTGTCGACGTATCCATGTCAAGGCCGAACGTCTTGGGCTAAGCTGGATTTTATTGTTAGCTCCAGTTGGACCCTTTGGACAATATGATGGTTGATGACAAGGGGTCTCTGTGGATCCCCGACGAAGTGTCTCCTAGAAACCAATATTTCTCGACCCAGTCGACTACTGATGGTTCGTTCTAATGTCGAGGAGTGAACGGGGACTCAGGAAACTCCACATCGAAGCTTTGGGAATATCTAGTATTGGCGTTGGACATCCTAGAATGACGACCAGTGTCAAACTGGCCGTGGTTTCACCTCACCCAATGGCAAAGGAGTCCTGTGAACCCCTAATGATGTCGACCTCCTTAATACTAGATCCTATTGTCTCCTAGAGACAAATATTTTTAGATCCAGTCGACCACTGATTCGTTCCGCTAGTCGTGGCGTGAAGGGGGTTCGGAAAACTCCGCATCAGAGTTTTGGGCATGTTGGAATGCCGACCAGTGACAGGCTAGCTAGAGTGTTAGTTTTCCTAATGGTAAAGGAGTCCTGTGAACCCCTGATGACATCCGATCTCTTAAATATTAGAAAATACGTTAAAAAAGGTTGCCTTATAATTGCGGATAGCCTCCCTTTGTTTCCTGGCAAACTATATTTTGATGACTGATGACTATGGTTCATTCTTCATGATGTGAAGAGGGGGGGGACAAGAAATTCCGCATCGGGGCTTAGGGCAATCGTAGTGTTAGTGTTGGATGTCCTGGCAGCTTGCCGATGGCAAGGTGGTCTTATGAGTCTTATGAGTAAGTAGGTTCCCTTAGAAAATATGGTCGTAAGTGGGATATCCCTTTGTCTCCTGGCAACCAATTCTCTTAGACCCAATCCATCACTGATGACGACAGTTCGTTCTGATTGCCGTTGTGGGGAGCTCGGGAGACTCCGCGTCGGTGCTTTGGGCATCCCTAGTGTTAATGTATACCTTAAAAAGGGACCACAAGTAGGACAACCAGCGCTTTGAACTATTGCGTGCACAGCAAGTGATTGGTGTGGAGATGTAAGGTAGTACGTAGGGGTTGCGGCTTGATCCTGACCGAATCGCTTTGTCTGCTTCAATCAATCACTCACCACGTCGCCATTGGTTGTTCAAATTAACACTAGAGAACCCGACGCTTCCACGAAGTCTTTCAAACCACCTTTAAAGACTCTAGATAAGTACGCCCCTTTCTCGCGATTCCTTAGGCACCAACTAATGCTTTATCTCATGCGATTTCATGTTATCCCTAATTGACTTCGAACGCATACAGTCATTCTTCTGTTTCTACATCAAATACTCGACGGTTTAAGAAGGGGTCGTGGAGGAAGAGGGCGGGGACGTGGAAGAAGAGGTGAAGGTGGTGGTGGTGAACTAATACTCTACGCCTGTTGAAAAACTATTAGGGCATCTGTTTGGTCTTGCCATCTACCAGCATGTTGGTGCAATGCATAAATTTAAAGCAACAACTTAAAAAAAATCTACTAATTATCTTACCTGTAGGTATTGTGATTTCCTTTCTTTTTCCGTTTGATTTTCGCTTAGGATTTGAGTTTGTTCGTGTTGCCTAAAGCACATCATGGATTATAAGATTTGGCCAACTTGTTTTGAACTTGTTTTGATACGCACCCAATATCGTTTTCGTTCTCCGCCAAAACTTTCAGCAAGTTGATAATGTCCTCGATGAGGTTGTAATTATTTTGGGCCCTGGCCGATTCGCTCCTTTGCACCTTAGGGGCGGCGCGCGTTTCGCCTTCACTGCGAATATAATTTTCACGTGCTATACGTTAATCGGAATTAATTTTATTTAGACAACCGCCGGCGGGGACTTACCACATGCTAGGCGTCTCCTGTTTCTGGTAAATCGGTACGTACTCCATGTCCCTATAATTCTGGCGGAGGGGGCCCGCCGTTTCTTCAACGATATCCTCGACTTCCACGATGACTGCTTCGGGTTCTTCCTCTTCTATGTTCCCGCGCGACCTTATGATGTCGGGCACTGTGTTTAAGAGGCATTCGTTTTCAAGGATCTCCATGTCGTTGAGGGATAAACTGGAAGGATCACGACTGGTGAGTGGATGTGGTAAGTTCAGTTCTGTGTTTAGTATACTATCGGCTGACTTGCATTTCATCAATCTGGGTGGTGTCTCATCTGCAATCGATTGCGTTTACCCTAAGCAACCACATCGTTTAATTTGGGGACGTACCTTGTGAGTTGGTATTTGGTATGTAACAGGAATTCAATAAGGCGAAAGTAGATGCTTCGGGGCCTATACCTTTGGCCTTCTCCCATTCGTATAGTTTCTGCGTGAACTTCCTGGAAATGCCTTCGAACCTGTAGAATCCCGAAGATGTGTGCACCAGTATATCACGTTTATTTCCTCCCAAAACTGAAACCCGAAGCTTCGTTAACCTAAAACACAAATTGAACTGCACTTTTTAACGAGGGTGTTCTCTGTCTCGCGTAGAACATACCTCTCTTCTCGCTCTAAAAACTTCTGCCTTTCCCTTTCGAGCCTTTGCTTCTCCCTTTCGATCTTATTCAGCTCCTTTTCGAACCACTGCAACTCCTTTTCAGTTTGGTCTTTAATTTTCTTGCTCTGCCTACCCGGATCGTCCTTCCTAGTTAATTTCGGGCTGTTTCCTTTCGCCGGATCTTTCGCGTTGTATTCTTCCACGGCCGCGGATTGGCTCGCTTTGAGCTGCTTCCACGATTCCAGCTTCTTCAAGAAGTCCTCGGACAACACCTGGCCTTCCGGGTGCGAGCTCTCCGACCTGTGGCCGCTTATCGACTTCCACTTGGGCCAATCCCCCAGTTTCCTCTTGGGGCTGTTCGAGCTGGTCGAGACGTCGTCTTTGGTGACGGACTTCTTGATTTTCTGCCACTCCTGCAGCTTCTTCCGGAATTCGGGGGGGAGGTGCTCCTCGCTCTGCAGCTGGAGGTTGTGCTTGGGCTGTCCCTTGATCTTCTCCCATTCTTCCATTTTCTTTTTGAACGCCTGCTCTTTCGCTTCTTCGGGCGATTGAGTCAGGGCACCCGACGCCGCGGCGTTGCCTTGCTTGATTCGCTCCCATTCCTTCATTTTACCTTGGAATTCGAGGCTTAATTTGGTTTGGAGGTCTCGGTAGTTTTTTTGGATTTCCTCTTGAAGTTTCGACACGTCGTTCTTTACAGTTTCTGAAATTAAAACGCACATACACAAACCATGAAGGAGACTATCGAATCGGTGGTATTGAAGAGCAGTCTTTGAGAGGGTATGGACGGGGCAAAAACTACCGGGCGTTTTGGGAAATGCAAATCAAGAAGTGATAATTGGGACGGGGGGCATTTGCAAATAACACTAAACAATTTTTTGGGGGCAAGAAACTTAGAATACCTTCACTTGCAAAATGATTGTCAGCAGACGCGTTTAGAGGGCTGGTATTTTCTGCCCTGCTAATCGAAGGGTTGCTCAGGAAGGCTCTCTTGACCCTCGTCCATTTCGAATCGTCCGACGCGTTGGCGTTAATCTTAAATCCAAAAAAATGAAGCCCCCCCAATAAAAACCAAAAAATGTTGTGGTACATACGCTGTCTTCGGCGAGAGCCTGCTGGTACCTCGCAATCACCTCCAAGGGAATCTGGTGCTCGTCCTTGATCTGCTTCGGCTCGAAGACGTCGTCGTTGCCACTCTCGTCGGCCCTGAAGTCATCGCTTCTGGCGCTGAGGCGGTTGCGCTTCTTGAAACTGTTTCTCGTCTGTATGATGTCCTTCATTTTCGCCCAGGGTGTCCTGTGACCTTTTGATTTTTGCGAGGAATTCAATTCCTCCTGATGGGGGAAAAATATTCAAATTTTCAACCGATCAAAAATGTATTTAGAATTGAAACTTTCTTGGTTACTATGACAAGAAGCTGAGGTTCTATTAATTTGCTTTCTTAGGAGACGGATTTTTAAACTACCCATCCTTTCCTTCCTTCAATCTTCTCCGTCCTTAATAGAACGTCAGATAGTCTTTTTCTATTGCTTTTGCTCTTTTGTTAAATGTGGAAAATGACTAATTTGACTAAATGACTTTCCAATCCGTTCAAAGTACAGTAGGCCTGCAGATTGGAAAGTCATTTAACATATTCGGAAACATAATTGTCAAAAGGGGAAAAGCAAAACAAAAAGACTGTAATGTCAAAACGTTCATAGATATACAGCTATGGACGTTCTGACTCACTTTCTTATGGAGTATTATCGTAATGTATGAAATGTGCATGTATGGTTGCCTGTTATGACATTTTCCGGTAACAGGTAATAAACTGCTACCTGTTTCTAACCTGTTGTTTATAAACTGCTACCTGTTATTTGTAAACTGCTACATGTTTTCTTTTTACTTGTTGTTTTTAAACTGCTACCGGCGCCTAGCGAAAGTCATGATGGGCAACCAAACATACGCATTTGATACATAATATCAATTCTTCATAAGAAAGTGAGCCGGACGCCCATGGCTGTCGTACTATTAGTATAAACAATTTAAAATGAAATTGGCATTGCATACCAAACGGTATGACTACAAAAGTCTGATAATAACATCGGATTTTTTTTGGACGAGTTGGGTTATAAGTGTAGAATAAATTAATTTCTGGTTGCCAAGAAAATTTCAACTGTTATTCAAAGTATTTAGTTTCGCACCTTAGAATGTGGAATGTATTCTAGCGAAAACGATCGGTCATCATCCGACGTGTCTTCCTGTATTCGTTTGCGACCTAATTAAAAAAGAAAAAGAAAAGAGAGAAGTTGTTATATTTTTGCTGCAGCGCGTCTAAATTTAGAACGAAACTGGCGGGCATCCGAAACACTTAGTTTTCAATTTCTTTGGTTTAGAGAGCGCGTGTCATTGAACGAGAGAGTCTATTTTCGTGTTACCAGAAACGAGAGAGCTTCGCCTAAGTGCATATTCCATCATCGGATCATATCTCAATAAAACAAAACAATCGGCGCGGCGCGCAACATCTATTTCTGGTCCAATGATGCAAAATACTTAAATTACCGGCAGTGCAGAAAACTTCTTCGACGGAGCTGGCGGGCGAAATCGTCCCGGGCGTTGAGATTTCGGCGGCCCCCGAATCCGCCGGGCTGATGCTGGGCTCTTCGGAAGTTGAGGGGACCCTCAGGTACCTGGCGACCTCGAAGTTGACGGGGATCATACCGCCGATTCCGCTGTCTTGCGATTTAACATCGCTCACCGTCTGCGAAGCTTTTTCCCACTTGAAGGCGGCCTTAACTTTGGTCCACTTGGACACCTTCGATGGCTTATCTTCGTTGTTGAACAAAGCAGAGGACCTTCTGAGTTGGAGATTTTCAACGTCCACGTTTGATCGCCTATCCAAAGTAATCGAGTTGCTCCTGTTTCTTTGCCTGCGAAGAATCGATTGCCTCAAACGCGACGGTTTTTGCCTTTTGCTTCCCATGAGGATCGTATCGAGTAAACTCTCTGCGAAAATCGTATCTTTATCGACCTCAGGCACTTCCACCGATGAATCCAAGTTCTTCAACTGCATATGCATGTTTTGTATATTCCTCAAGTGTTCTAGATCTCTCACTCTTCTGTATAGTTTAGTGTTCTGCTCTCTGAGTATCAACATTTGCTCCATGAGCTTGTAGAGTTTCTCCAAGTGATCGAAGGCATCTTCGGCGGCCATGGTTGAGGCGAAAGCTGAATTGGTGCGTGACAAATTCTGATGGGGGGATTTCTGCAGCGCTTCTAAGTAGTCGAGGAATTCCGAACATTTTCCGTCTTCGCACAAAGTAGGATCCGGCGGTGGTGTAGGCAAACGCACTTTGCTGATCTTCCTCTGCTTCACCCTCTTTTCGGTGCAACCCACTTCGCGTCTGCTTTTTTTATTATAATCCGCCTGGTCGGCTTCGACGCCGACGCATCTACACTCGTCCTTAGTCCTCGGATTATTCTTGCTCATTTTTGCGACACGTTCGCCCTCACTTTAGGTAGGTACGATTCGAGTGACGACACAGGTGCGACGGTACTCACGGTAAAAAAAATCATGACGTCCGGGTTTTTTCTTGCAAAGATTCAGTCGACGAACGGGCGAGATTCGCGGTCGTCACGACGGCCGAGACTGACCGGGCCCGGCGTCGGTAGCGTCGTACAGATATAGCATCGGCACACGGTACCACCGACGTGCAGGTACTGCAAGAGATTAAACGCTGAGGTCGCATCATGCACGCTCGCAATTAAATAACACAAAAATTACGCTTTATTAATTCATATAACACTTTACAATTTATCTAAAATATAATAGAATAAAAGTCTTTAACATTAAAAAAAAAGATAGAAATAGGCATACATCTAACAGCACGAATTAAGTGAAAGAAAAAAAATGAGTGATTTGAGGGCTTAAAGAAAATAATTATTTGAAAAGGAACGTAACTTTGTTTGAAACGATTGGAAATCGTGATGAATTAAAAATAGAAACTGTTCTTTTTTAGTGATAAAATTAATTCGACTAATTCCACGCGATAGTGCTTCGAGTAATTCGTTTTAAAAATAACTTTAAAATGAACTAGAAGAAAGTGAAAAACTGGAACAAATAATCATGAAAAGAAAGCCCTCGAAATTTCATTCATAATAATAAAAAAAAGTAATAATACAAAATAATTCGAAAAGGAAGTAGGTACGTAAGTACATGTATCGAGTGTTCAACAAAATCCTACCTCGAGTCAGCCTTGGAAACAAAAGTACGTATCGTAGATTGAACTGCACAGGTGTTGTGCACATACGAACTTTTTGAGGTTAATCAAATTTTTTTGACCTATGAGAAATGAATATCCAAACTGCTCGAGGTATTTTCTTGTTGTACACTTGTTATACTTATAAGTCACAAGTCAAAGTGAGTGGTGGTTAAATATAAAATAAAATAAATTCCAAGTATACAGTGTGGTCCGATAAAAAATAAGCAAAGGGTGAAACTGATATGAAAAAACGTAGGCAAAACAAATCAAAGCTTTTCTTTTAGAATTATATTTTAGGAATTGACTTACATTGGAAAATAGTGAAAGGCAATATTTCTTAGTTGCCTGCCGGTTATGTAGAATATTCCCCAGTCATTCGTAAATTTTTATTAATTCAGATTTAAAGAACTAAGAGAGGACATAACTTTGACTAGTAATGTTTTATTCGATCCCATTGTATAAGACAAATCCGTTACCAAATAAATAATTCCAATAAATTACTTCCTGAAAGTTTGTATACAGTAAGTGTCAGGTGCCTAATGTCACGTCGGTTGTTACGTTTATAAATTCCGTTACGAAAACGTGGCGTCTCAAGTTCACCTGGCAACCCTGTGCGTTCCTTGCTTTCCGCGATTTTAATTTGTTGAAAGCGCCGCATGATCATAGGCTTGAAAGTCATTGGCTATCGCTTATGGCGTACATGTATCTTCGGCGTCCTTTCGCGCTTGAATTTATTTCTCATCGGGACTTGGTGCAGTGGTGACGTATTTTACCGCTTAGAAACTATCGAAGCCCTTGCGCTTAAAGGATTAAGAAGTGCTTATCTTCGGCTCTGCCGGAATTTCCCTGGTGCACCACCGATTGAGTTTCAACCCCATACCAAGCTTGAGAAACTGCAAATCTCAGGTAAGAATTGTGCGAATTGTGTGACGCCATTTTGGACGCTAACGGTCTGTCCTTCCTTCTATTTAGGCTTTTTGTTCTATGTACTTCAAGTTTTAGTTCTACGTCTAACTCTCGCTTTAGTATTACCGTGCTGTCTTGGCCGAGTCGACTCAATCTTCGCTGCCGAGCGTATTCTCTCTACGCCTAACCTGGAAACGTAGTCCCGCCATATTTGCGGGCTTTGTCCACCGGTTCAATCCAGCATGGCCAGCTACATTAACATTCACTGACGTATTTTACCGCTTAGAAACTATCGAAGCCCTTGCGCTTAAAGGATCAAGAAATGCTTATCTACGGCTCTGCCGGAATTTCCCTAGTGCACCACCGATTGAGTTTTAGCCCCATACCAAGCTTGAGAAACTGCAAATCTCAGGTAAAAATTGTGCGAATTGTGTGACGCCATTTTGGACGCTAACGGTCTGTCCTTCCTTCTATTTAGGCTTTTTGTTCTACTTCAAGTTTTAGTTCTACGTCTAACTCTCGCTTTAGTATTACCGTGCTGTCTTGGGTTTGACTCAGGCCGAGTCGACTCAATCTTCGCTGCCGAGCGTATTCTCTCTACGCCTAACCTGGAAACGTAGTCCCGCCATATTTGCGGCCTTTGTCCACCGGTTCAATCCAGTTTACCGACGCGACGTTGGACACGATCAGCAGATGGTGATCGCCAACTTGACGTTGTATACAAGTGAATTGACACTGACTGACACTACTGACTGTGTTTGACAGAAATAGTCGTGAGTTTGATTATTTAATTTATTATAAATTTCGCATCGTTGAACAACTATTGCATGCCTTTTGGAGAGCGAATTTCGGCTGTTGTTAACCTTAGATTAATCGTAACTTATCTTTGAGTGAACTTGGCTTGTTGTGAACGAGCACCTGTCTAACCCGATGTAATTGGCATCTTGCATTTGCTCGAAATTTTGTTTATATTAAATAAAGCTTAAATTTGTTAATTTTAAGTGCGTGTTTACGTTTACCCTTCCTTCACGTATCTACCAATGAGTCAAGTGTAGCCTCTAGTTGTAAATTTTGGCCTTCTGCCCGATCAAATCGGTACGAGGACACGGACGAGGTCGTTTGTCGATCAGCTGGGTATAGTCCGTCCTGGCGCCCTTAATAATTTAAACAACGTACTAGACCCACCCCTATCTCACTGTTGCTAGCCGAGGGGAAAAGCTGGTGGAAGATACAGCGCAGATTTGTCACCTGGCCAAGGAAAGGCTGAGGCTGTCAAGTTTAAAGTAAATTTGGTGACACGGTAAAGTTCGTTTTTACCTTTATTAGTATTGACAAGAGGTTAGATCGCGACATCGCGCGGCAGTTTTTTGACCTTCTGCTGACAAGACCCCCCAGAGGATGCTCTAGGAATTCATTACATCAAAACTGAGTTGCACAACACATTTTTAAATATCTAAATTTATTACTATTTTTGTAATGACTATTTTTTTTAAATATTTTTTCATTGGCTAGCTTTAGTGGAATTGATTGCGTCCTCTTTCACTTGGTACCGTTGTTGCTTCCTTCCATTCTTCTCTGTTCTTGGGTTCTTCCTCTCAATTTAGTTCATTTTCTTCATGCATTTTTATAGTCCCTGTTCGACCACTTTTTTATTTGTCTTGTCTTCCTCTCACAAATTTCTTTTTAATTGATCTAGTTTGATGTTTTACGTAAGAGATTGACAGATTTCTTCAAAATTAAATATCTCTATGTAGCGATGTTGTTACTTCTAAAATAATATATAGCAGTCATATTCGGTGATGCGTTGCACTTCGTTTCTATGAATATAACGACGACGGTATAAATGGTATGCAGGTGGCAAGAATAAAAATGAAATAATTTTTCATTTGTGTGCTGTGTGGTACTTTTCGAAGAAAGTGCACAAAGCATCTATTTTTTCTTCTTTATTAAAACGTAGACAAACAATTGATATTTTTATTGCACAGTTTCCATGTTAACAAATTAGATATAGGTATTTTTTTTTGCAGAATAAACTAAAAGAAATACTAACCAAATTTTTTCGCGTCTATTAATACCATCATCAAAACATACTATTTACCATCGCCGAAAGAAATATGTATTGTTTTCCAACCGACTATTTAGGAGGAAAACACTTCTGGTTACCCCGACGACTGAAAGCAAGGTCTCTTCTTTTTCGCTCTTGAAAACACCGACGGCGGCGGCGGCGGCGGCGTTACGGCGCAGTGATGATGAAATATGAATCATGCCGTGTCCAATTTTACGCACGGGGCCATGTGTTACATATTATACGTTACTGTTTATTTGTATTGACCCGTTTTTAACTTTTCCTCGCGACCAAAATATTAAATTCGCGTTTCAATATCGAACGGATGTTGCAGGGGGTTGGAGGGGGGTCTTCTCATATAATTAAATTTGGCAAAATAACAAAAGACATCGTTACTTATGATTATGAACCTCAGCCATCTGTACATAAATGCACGAGTCATATTCGTAAAAGATTTATTATTTAGAATAATTAATAGAACAGAATGACACTTAAGATAATTAAGATAAAGTTCCGGTATAACCGGAAGTATAACTAATTTTCCAAATAAATTACTTACAATTAGAAAGACCGCAAGCAGCTTTTAATACATATACAGAACATGTCACAACCCTATTGTCATACTCAAGTCGTCGCCGTCGACCCACTTAAAACACGTTCATCGTGATTTTTAACGACTAAATACCTTTGTCATCTCACATGACATGTAACAATGTGCAATACATACAAGATGTCTCAATGGTATCGCACCAATTGGAATGATGTGCAAATGGTTTGACGTTTGGTGGAATTAAACTGTTTAAAAAACTCATCTTCTGACAAGAGTGTCTGGTTATGTGCAACAAGTGGATTTTTTGCCATTGGAAGAAGCAAATTTGTTGGCTGAGAGTAATACACATAACAATGCGCTATACATACAGGATGCACCGAGTAGAATGATGTGAAAACGGTAGAGTTAAATTGTTTGTAAAAGCCCGTCTTTTGACGTGAGTTTCATGTGATTTGTGTAAGAGGTGTTTGCCGGATGCCGCCGTATTTGAATTTTTTAAATGGCAAAAAGGGTCTAACTTTGCAGCATTTGTTTCGGAAATACGGAAAAGTACATTATGAAGTTGTTTATTCAAAAAAAATATTGAAGAATTAGTGAAATTAGTGAATGAATTATGAAAATTCTTCTCCTCGAGAAGAAAGCATATTTTTGGATTTACATCCACGGCTGCCTACGCCATTCGGGACCGAAAGCAAACCTGCAAACCTATGGACCAATCAGGTGGCTGAGTCTTTTTTTATATTCCCTTTATTTTAATATTCTCTGTTGCCTTGTTCTTCTCTGTTTCGGTTCTCTTTCACTATTTTGCTTACATTCATTAAATAATGTTTCTCTGTTCGGCCATTTTCATTCTTATAGCAGTGTCTTTCAAAAAATGTGCTACAAGAAAGCACAAATTTTCGGATCCTGTTCATATTACTTTAGCGGACACTTTAATCCAACCAGTATTTCCTAACGTAGTGTGTATAAAGAGTGGTTCACAATAAATTGTGATTTTTTTATGTGAATTTCATATTTAGCTATAACTTTTAATTATGAACAACTTATTCTTATGACATTTTGCTATGTCTTGTAAAATAAGGGTACTTTACTCTTACGCCGTCTTCATTTCTCGGTGTCCACGCTGTATATCGTTCAAGATAAATTTCATCTGACATTTTCCAATTTGACTTTAAGGGATGCAAAAGCGTTATGTGTCAATAAATTTTTATAAAAACCGATAATAAAAAAAAATCCCATTTGTAGCACACTTTTTGAAAGTCACTATATGTTCCAATTCATTTGATTCTTTCTATTGTCTCGTTCAATTCCTCTTCTTCCTTTTGAAATCCATTTGAAAATTTTTCTTTTCTTTCTACATTTCTTCGGCATGTCTTCTCACAGTTTCTTTCAATTTTTGCTCCTTCTCCTATATTCGCTTTATAGCATTGTTCAATTCCCCTTTCTTTCATTTTGCCTTTCAAACCTATTTTACCATCTCCCTTGGCAATAATTATTTTCCAATTCTTTATCTGGTCATACTGTTACAGTTTAATTTTCCGATTGTATACGAACACACCCTGTATAGTGCACATTTCAACGTTCCGGTCTATTTTTAACACGTTTCGTTTTGTTTCCCCCATTAGGCGTAGGAATGTGCCATTCCGCGTCTACGTAATTCACCCAAAACCTTCTTTTTAACATATTTTCGTTAAAAGCTTCAGATCAGTCGAATAAGTTCATTTTATAAGAATTAACCCCATCCTTGCTTAGTGTCGAAATCGTATTTACGCGACATTTAATTGTCCAATTTAAATGGTCCTATTTTGCGACGCGGATGTTAACGGATGATCGAGTTCCGGGCCTTACGGAAAACAGTCGCACTTGGGACCGTTGCGTATGTCTGTAACCCTTGCCCTTTATTCTGATTGGTTTCCGCTGATGTCATAAAAATCGGCCATTGGCACATTCGAATACTTCTCTCTCTTTTGTTCTTTTTTTCTTTTCCGCCGGTCGAGGGAAGCGTCATTTTTCAGTAATTCCCTATTCGCCCTGGGAGCCGCATGTTGTTGTCTTCCGTGGGAAGTTTTGTGTTAACGAGTTTCACTCCACCTGGGTGGTCATAGTGAATTTGTACGGCTGTGTGCCAAATTTCTTTGGCTCATTTGGGGGCGAAAAATCCGCGTTTCTTTTGCGGTTTGTGTCAGCCTAGCCCGACGCGACTAGGTAAGTTTTACGTGTTGTTTCTCTCTCGACTTGGCCCTTACGTTCGTTTTCTTTTCCTCGTTTATAGGCTCCTGGTTTCTGTTTTAATCTAAGATTTGGATTTGGTTCTGGCTTTTGGCCTACGCTGTTGGTATCTCGTGGCAACTTGCGACTACTGATCGACGCATCCACCCCGAGGAAGCCGATCGTCCACGGAAGCGCCCCGTAGCCGGCCGCCTCCAACGCCGTCGACGGACGTGACGACGCTGCGTGAACAGGTCATGCTTTTCTTGTTTGCCTAATTTTTGCTTCTCGGTGGATTTAATGTAGCCGCATTTGTGCATGTAAATTGCGTATACTCGCGAGGTAAACTCCATTTCGGAGGAATTCATCGGCTATTAGGCGTTAAGCGCACAGAACGTAATTCGTCGAATGATTTCTTCGGCGTTAGAATAAGCAAATGTTATCTTTGTCATTCCGATTAGCTCTGTATTAGTTTCGGATCCGAGAAGTTAGGTATTACAGTGTCACGATTATTGCCTGGTTTACTAGTTAATTTGTTTGGATTTTCGTTGTCTTAAACGTTTAATAAAATTGTTCATGCTTTGGACGTACCGTGTTTTTCTTAATTTTTACGCGATTCCTTTCAAAAAAAATTAAGTGGCGCCTATTTTTGGATTGGCCTTCGCGTTTTGGTTTGAGAACCCTCCCCGTCCCACTGCAGCTGGCTGGCAACACTGGAGTAATTTCGCTCCGGTGTCAAACTACTACTTATCGACTCAGGTAGGTAGCAATACTGAACCGCATCTTTCTTCTATTTCTTAGGATATATCGTGGATTACTTTCAAAAGGTTTTTCCTTTTTTGTCCTTCTGCTATGTTTCCTTCTATATTATTACTTTTTCCTGCCTTGATCTATTCTCCTTTCTTTCTATTTGTTTTGAATATTATTTTCCTCGATAATTGGTGTCTTCTCCATCCTTTGAACGTGCTATTTCTTGCGTTTCTTGAATTATATCGGGGATTATTTTTAATAGTTTTTTCCTTTCTGTTCCTTCTCTTATACCCCTTTTTTTTCTGCCTAATTCCATTTTCTCTTTTTCCTTTAAACGCAACTTACAATCTTCCTCAGCAATCCGTGTTTCCGCATCCTTTGAGTATGCTCAAGTTAGCAACTGTTTTTTATTTTAGGTTTCATATCGACAATTGCCCCTATCTTAATCTATTTCAATGCTTTTTCCTTCCCCGTTCCACCTGTAAGAATCCAGCATCTCATAAATCATTAAGCTCAATGCATAAGTTAAATTCGATTCAACGTCGCCTACGCGACCGCGGAAAATATGCTCACCTAAAAATTAGGTAAGCAAACATTACAGCGCTTCCCTTTATCCCGACATGAGTCAAGACTTGAATTGCAAGAATTTCAGCTGCTATTTCTATTTCACCAGAGGTGGGATAGATACTTTTGAAAAATATTTAAATAAAAGATACAAGATACTGTTGCAAGTATATTTGCAGATATTTTTAGAAAAGATACTCTGCATAAAAGTATTCGAGATACAAGATACTTCGGTATCTAAGATACTTTAAAAGGAAGATACTTTAAACAAATGTGGCTTGGGCGTTAAGCTTCTTTACATACTTTCGTACTAGCAATTTATTTTCGATTATTTTTCAAGATTATAAGTTAATAACGAGCGTCTAAGTAAAAACCTGGTCAAGTGGGTTGTGATCGAGAATTTATCCATTGCATTTACATAGCAGATTTACTAAATGTAGCCTACTTGATCAGGTTTTTATTTAGACACGAGTTATATTTAAGCAGATTTTAAAAAAAAATAAGTTGCCCCGAAGCTTCCCGCAGAAAATTGTCGACTTTCGCACTCTATCGCATGACCGCCGATCGGGTATTCTAAATACTTTTCAGTATCTTGAGATATTTTTAAGTGCTTAATTAAGATACAAGATACAAGTACTTCTTGAAAGTATATTTATTTCGTAGATAGTTTATAGACGGAAAAAAGTATTTAAATACTATCTTGTATTTGAAAAAAGTATCTAATATCTTTATTCTTCAAGATAGTCCCAGCTTTGTAGGTTACTCATCGAAGAAGCCGGGCATTTTGCAAAGCATATGAGCAGACGGTTTCATCATAGGGCAACTGGCCCACTATAAAGTGTTACGTAATCCGAATTTCCGTTGTAAAACGATATAAAAAGGCAACCGAGTTCCATGATATCCTCGGACAGCTAGTAGCCGTTTAGTCTTGCACAACTCCAGGGTCCTAAGGTATGTGTGAACAAATTCCGAAAATTCGTCCGTCTCTCTGTATCTAGTACCGTGGTTTAGATGAGAAAACATTAATTTAATTGCCGAATTGTTATGCTATTAAAAACTAACAACTGCTTTACTTGATTTATGAAATTGCCTTGTCTCGTGTGATATCATTTTGACTTTGTTTGATACGTTCTGAAGTAATCTGTAGTTACATTTAAATTTTAAATTTGTCTAAACTGTGATCTCGAATAATTTGACTAAATTGCTATACAGATTTGGCAAATGTTTAACTAGACTTCTTGTTATAATGCTTGCGACAGGGGACGCACTAGAAAAATAAAGAGAGAAGTTTGACCAATTAAGCCCACTTGTGTTCGTAGCTCAATTGTGTTCAATGCCGGACACCGCCCGCCCCGACGCGACGAGCCGTTAGCAATTAGTTCTCCGCGAACCGAATCGAAGTCACTGGCTATATCCAGTATCCAAATTTCCGAATCTGTATGTATGTAATCACTTTTAAAAGTGTTTAAGATTTGTAATTGATTTTACTTATTCTGAACGTACACATTTATATAGACTATATGTATTAACGCCAGTGGCGGGCAAGGGCTAAAATCTCATTCCATATAAAGGGGACATTGAGAGCAATCTCCGGCTAAATCTCAAAACAGATTCGTACAAACAAAGAAATTCTACTTGGGTCCTTTGGGGTTTAAAATATTGGTAAAAAGGTGAGGAGCAGAAGTGAAAATTGTTGAAATTCTCTCTCACTCTCGTCGTGATATCTAGAAGAGCATAGTGTCTCGACGAGGCCTTGTTAAATTGATTAAGTTGATAGTAAAGGATAAAAATTAATTCGTACCCTTTCTGTTTTCATTTTTAACCACCTGTCTCTCACAAAACTATAATATTTGTCTAAATAATGAAGACAATTATTTTGATTGAACCGCAAGCAACTTTCTGAAAGTGTTAAAGGATTACCCTAGTGCCGGATTACCCTATACGCAAAATACGCACATGCGTATAGCGGAAAGTTTCTGGAGGCGGCAAAATCAAACATTCATATAAAAAAATCATTTTTACGGTCACCATGAGAGAAGATAGGCTAAATTCACTAGTAATTTTAGCGATAGAAAGTAACTTAACAGTGAATATTGATTTTGGACTTATACTTAATGAATTTGCGTCCAAAAAATCACGGCGGAGACAATTTCGACAAGGTAAATCACTATTTTCATTTCGGGGCTGCAATTTTAGCGTAGGGCGCCAAATTCTTTAATCCGGCACTGGGTCTAACTAACACGTTTTTAATGCAAAGTTGTTCCTATTAACTAAAATAAATGAAAGTAAATACTCTTAATAGGAGAGATGCAATGAGAATAATTTAAAAAAAGATAAGTAGAGAAATAACAAAAACAAATTCAATTAAAAAAAATGTCTTGTGTTTGTCGCAATGGCGATCGATTTATATCTAAACCAGTAAATCCATAACTTATGCATCCAGACATCTGGTTTCAGCAAGATGGTGCCCCGTCTCACTTTAGTTAATAAGTTTGTTCAATCATACATTCCCTAAACGATGGATTGGATGAAGAGGTACCCAATGGACTTATTCTTCTGGGGACATTTAAAAAGTATAGTATACGAATATATTACCAGGCTAACAATACTAGATGACTTAGAAGCTTAAATGGAATGTGATAGCAAATATCTCTGCAGAACAAGTACATTACTCATTAGTTTCTGCTAGGAAGTGGCAGTGCACCTATGATTTAAAGATGATGGTATTCGACAGAAAATGCCTTTTGCGCAAAACAATTGAATCTCGTGTCAAAGATGGGTTCTTTAATAAACCCTATCAGATGTTAAACTGTCATTCCATTTGGTGCAACATCCCGTATAAGGGAAAGTTGCGAGTCTACATGCTTTTTTAATTTTATCTTTATTAGAGTTTTCAAATCTTTCAGATGAAAGACACGTAAAGAAAACAGATATATTTTAGTTCAAAATAATAAGAAGGTTTATGTTCGAGCAGTCTTTATTTTTAACACATTGCACGTACACATTGTTGCTTGCTTGCTTGCTTGCCTTCATCCTTGGACTCTTTGATCTGATTTCGATGACGTGGTGCTCGTATGTACATTTTTGGTGCGTTTGTTTGTAAGGACGTCACTCCATCATCGGTCGTCCTTTGAACTCGGGAAGGAAGAATGTCAAAGCCGCTGTCACTAAAATTATTAAAACATGAGGTAGAAGAAAAAAATGTACATCTGTAACGTATGGCGGAAGTTCCTCGGAAAAATCATTTTTTTATATTTAAACACTTGGAATAGTATAAAGCGTCGACAAGTCTAGGCTCTTGTTAGATTTTTATCCTAACGGACTAGGATAGTATTTTCTTTTTGATCGTCGAAAACTACAAGCGCCAGTCGAACGTCGAACGCGCGCGCGTTATTATTATTATTAATTCGGAACTCATTCCGAAATAATTTTAGAAATATGTAAACAGGACAATGTTATCCGAGTGTGCATGTTAGTTTAATATATGGCACGTGCCGTCCGCCTGCAAGTAAAAATAACCCGCCGTATCGAAGTTATCGTCGTCGAATTCGTTTATACACACACACACACACACACACACGTATAATAGACACACAGTAAAATTGATTTTATGACATTCAAGTTAATTCGAAATACAAAATTGTAAATTGTATTACCCACTTACTACTTCTGTAACGCCCTCGCTCTATCAAAATTTGAGAAATAAAAAAAAAGTAATCGTCTCTGCTTTTCGAAAGTTATTGAATTGAAAATACAAAGTGGTCAAGAATCTCTGTTTGAGTTGGCAGTGCTGAATTTTATTTTTAATTGGTACAACTGCAGTAACTTCCGGTTGTTGACGTCTTGACACTACTGACAGCCGTCACTTTACAAACGTCCTTTGACATTTCAAATTCAAACTAAAACGCTAATTTTTATTTACAAGATCTACAATCTTGTCGCTGTTCAAGTTACGTCAGATAAACCAACAAAACATATATCCGGTTGCAGTGTTGCAAATAGAGGAATAAAAAATGCTCTTAATTGTATTGCCAACTTAAACAGTTATGCTTCATCACTTTGTATGTTCGTTTCTGATATTGACGATATTATGTTATTTTAAACTGAGATTCTATACCTGTCATGGTTGTTCCAAAAATCAGAAATAACCAATTGCACGGTGCGTTCAGATACTTCTTCAGGATGAGACATCCCAGTGAACCAAAAAAATTAACCGCCCCTGCAGTTGTACCCCTGTCAAAAATTTTGATTTGGAGTTTCTTTTTTCAATCAGATCAAGCTTGAGCAGTCTCAATTACCTTACGGCTGTTGGAAACGCCTCGATGATCACTATGTTCAGGACAGAATCCAACAAGCTGTACGAGCCCAAGAAAACCGAACTGATCGCCATCTTCGTGATTTCCCTGTTGGTGTTTTCAAGAAACGCCAAGGTTATGCAGCAGGCGCCTCCGAGCACGCACGCAAACACTGAAAACCATAACAAAAATATATTTCGAGAAGGAAAATTTAACGAATTACATAAAAATCGGAATTTTTATGCGTTAGCCGAATTCGGTGGTCTTCGAGGAAAGCGCAGAGCTTCTGCAAAATCGGTTCGGATCAAAACATGTTTACGTGTGCGCGAAGCAAATAACGCGTTCGCACTCACTGGACATTAACATAAAATAAATACCTAACTAAATTAAATGTGGGATTTTTCGTGAAATTTTTGCGCCGAAAATATTTATGTAAGTAACAAGACTGAAAGTTTTTTTTACCAAAGTTTATGGCTCAGCCAAGAAGACGCAGTCATACGTTCAAATAAGAAGTGATAACTTTAACTGCCTAGGCCGAAAAAGTTCCATTTTGCAGACTGTAAAAAAAGTATACATAGTGTTACTTACAAATTAAAATTTTACGTCCTATCTTCTCGACCAAAATCAGGAGAAAAATCTGCGCAGTTAAGACGTTCAGGGCCAACAACGTGAAATTCCTGTAAGACGTATTGTTGATTTTGAAGTTGCATTTGCCGTTGGTCGACGGAATCTCCAAGTAAAGCACGTCGACGTTCTTAACTCGACAGTTGCTCTTTTGCTCCAGAGACTTGTACAACCACATGTTCGTAATAAAAATTCTGAAAGTGATCAAACAATAAAATAGAAACTGGTACTCGTTCGTAAACGTATGTTTGATGAAATTTGTAACTAAAGAGTGTCGACAAAAAAGAAGTTTCCACGCCAGTTGACGATGTTATGTTTCTAAATTTCGCGCGAAATAAGTTGGCAACATTTGAGAAGGTTTCTCGTGGCAATCTTTACGCCGAGCGCAGCACCGCAGGCTCGAGGACCTTTTATCGTTAATCGAGTTTCTCATTGGACAAGGCTGACTACATGCGCGATCGCTCAGCGTCAGCTTCCTTCGCTTTGTTTCAAGGTGTCACTTACTCTTTCAAACTTGGTGGTACTGTGCCGTGTATTCCAATTTATTGGGGTTCTTGCTAAGAAAATTTAGAAGAACTCATCTTCGATGTTGTCGGAATGTCCGGGAAATCAACTGGACGAGTTTTGGATGCACGCTTGACCCATCAATCAAATTCAAGGCTAGTTAATGAGTGTGAGAACCAGACAACGTAGAAGTAGAATGGGTTGCCTATTTCCGAATTTTAACGCATCACGATTTAAAATTGTCACTGCGCTGCCGTGCATAAAAGATTTAGATAATTAGAAATGGGAAATAAAGTCAAATAACTGTAAAAAAGAAAATAGCAGGGGCTATAGTTTGCAGTCAAAGGACTTATAAGCAAAGGGATCAGATTCTTGGGAAGGATTGAAAGAAAACGTGGGGAGACAGAATGAAGTGTAAGAGGCTGTGGATGTTATAACAATGAGACAGCAACGAGAATGGCTATGATACATCATGAGAGTGGAAGAGAAAAGAAAAGGAGAGGGAAGATCAAAGGGGTAGATGTACAAGCAAAGAAATAGAAGAAAATGTGGAAAGTGACTTTCAATTACCTTTGCATAGAAACGTAGAAAGCTTAAAGATTAAGGAAGTAAGCAAATACTTTTGATCCGAAAGTGTCTCCACGACGTTTCTTTTAATTTGATGTCTTGGATGTAAAGCATCGTTACATTCAATCATTTCCCACGCAAAAATAAAAGCCAATTTCTTAAATTTTTTAAAATCATGTCATTGCCGATAATTTTCTCGAGAGCACGACGTGCAGTAGAGGAACTGAGGAATTTGACTTACATTTGGTAGTCTTGGGACATAATTTTGTTTCAAAATTCAACATGGTTTCTCTAGAAAAAAAGTTTTTCTCTACTTTTGTCGAATTTACAATCTTCAATGTGTCATTTCTTCTTTTTCCTGAAAACTATTTTATCATGATGTATTTGGATACTGTTTCCTTCTCTGTTCCATTGTCTTCTTTCATTATTTTCTTCACTTTTTTATTTCCTCTAAAGCCCATTTTATTATTTCCTTCGGCGATCTTTGTTCCTTCATCCTTTGGATACGTCTTCCAATAGTTTTTCCCTTTTTGCTACTTTACTTATATTCTATCAATTTCAATATCCTCCGTTATCTTATTCAAATCACCTTTCTTCTCTGTTATGTTGTTTTCTTCCTTATCTTCCATTAAATAATGTTCCTTTAGTTTAATCGTCCCCGTTTTATTTTCCTTCTATTTTCTTTACATTCATTTCCCTGTTTGGCCATTTTTCTTCTTGCATGCTCCACTTAATTTTGATTCGTTCTACTGTCTCGTTCAATCCGTCTCCTTTCTCTCCTTTCCTTCTCAACCACTTTCGTCATTTTCTTCGTCGATCTGTACTTTTTCTTTCCTTGGATACGTCTTCTAATAGTGTTTGTTTCCTTCTTGCTTCTTCTTCTATATTGCCACTCTGTTGCCTTGTGAAGTTCAACTTCCTTCTTAGTCCGTTTTCCTTTCATTATTTACCTTACCTTCATTAAATAATGTTTACTTCTTGCATGCTTCACTTCACTGTGATTCTTTCTACCGTCTCGTTCCTTATTTTCCTTTCTACTTCTGCTTCCATTTTTATTTTTTATTTTCTTACGCCCTCTCTTTTCTTTCTTTTATTTAATGGACGAGATATCATATTGTCGTATCCCTCATCAACTGCTAAGATCATATTGCCAACCCAACCAAAATTTAGCCGAATACAGAGGAATTTCCTCCCTCGCTCTGTCCCGATAGGGATTTCAAAGTTCAAACATCATACCGACACGGGGGGGCTATGGTTTTTACTTCCTATCCGAGAAGAAGGCGTGTTTCTGGGTCTCATCCATCGCCGGGTTGGGATTTAAACCCATGCCATTCGAGTCCAAAAACCGAGGCAGCTGCGCCTTCTTTCATATTCCCTCTATTTTAATGCTCTCTGTTGCCTTGTTCCTCTCTGTTCCGGTTCTCTTCTGTTATTCTCTTTTCGTACATTAAATAATGTTTCCCTGTTCAGCCATGTTCCAACTGTCTCGTTCAGTTCCTCTTCTTTCTTTTGAAACCCATTTTTTTCTGCATTTCTTTGCCACGTCTTCTCATAGTTTCTTTTAATTTTTGCTCGTTTTTCTATTTCCCCTTTCTTTCCTTTTTCCTTTGAAACCCATTTTACCATCTTCCTTGGCAATCCTTGCTTTCAAATTCTTTAACTAGCTCATGCTGAATCGCATCTTTCTTCTATATCGTGGGCTACTTTCTATAGACTTTTCCTTTTTTATCCTTCTGCTACGTTTCCTTCTATATCATTACTTTTTCCTGCCTTGATCTATTCTCCTTTCTTTCTATTTGTTTTGAATATTATTCTCCTCGATAATTGGTGCCTTCTCCATCCTTTGAACATGATCGTGCAATTTCTTGCCTCTCTAGGATTATATCGTGGATTGCTTTTAGTTTTGTCCTTTCTTTTTGTTCTTGTAAATCCCCTTTTATATTATACCTTTTAGAAAAAAGGTTAGGTTAGGCAGAAGCCTAATTCCATTTCCTGTTTTTTCCTTTTTCTTTTCTTTGAAACAGCAATCCGTGTTTCCCCATCCTCTGAACATGCCCAAGTTAGCACCTGTTCTTTATTTTACGTTTCCATATCGTCAATTGCCTCTTCCTTTTCCTTCTTACCGTCTATCTTTCCATTTCAATACTTTTTCCTTCCCCGTCCCATCCTTCTCTCTTTATTTTTTCCTTTGGACCTGTTTAACTTGGGCAATTATATTTACCCATTCTTTTGCGCATGCCCTTCCACTTCATCTACATTTTTCTTTAATTTAGGGATTATATCGTGGTCTATTTTATTTATCCATAATCTTCATCTTTTTGGTAATCCAATTATACTGCTGATTTATTTACACCATACAAGCCTCAAACTAAGCTTGTCGGGATAAGTTAAGCTGACACTATGTACTGCCTGCTGCCCCTGCGACCGACTTATTATATGTGATTCTCCTTCGGTATTCGCCTTACAAACTGAAGAAATCCAGTTTGAAGGAACAACTTACTTTCCCTATACTTTTTAACTATGTATTTCAAATAGGAACGGGGCCATTAGAAATTTTATAAAATTAAAAAATATCACTTTACCCGCACAGCATGACGCACTTCAGCAACATCAGGGCGACAAAACGCGAAAGAAACTTCCTGGACAGTATCAGTTTCAGATACTTGTGCAGGATTTTTAAAACGGAACAAGCGTGCTCGAAATACAAGCGCGGCGGTAAGCTCCTGGTGATGCCGTAATCTTGTATCTGGCCAAGAAGTTCCTCTTCATTAATCTTTAAAAAACCCAACATTAGTTACGCCCAACTCTATTAAAAAAACAAAGCTTACTTACAGTGTACTGTTCGCTACTTCGCGAAGTATTGATTGCGTAGATTGCCTTGAGATTGTTGAGGGCGTTGGTGTACTGTCCGATATACAACAAGAAACGAGTGCTCGGTTTTATTAGGTTTGATGAGCAACCGAGGAAGATACTGATGATACTCGAAGCCGCACACATTACCCTCCAAGTAAAAAAACGGGCGTCTTGCTCGTAGTAATTTATCGCCAGGGGTGAAAAACCCCACGCGAATACTACAACAATAATTTTATTTTCTCCATGGCTTCGCTGCCGAAGTACCTCGTCAGAGTTGTTGTCAGCTGATTCATCAATATCTATGCAAGTGACAGCAGCTCTGATGAAGTTCTGTATCGAAGAAACGTCTGCTACTTACGGATGGTAAGTAAGTATCCAATAGACCAGAACACATCAACGAACACCAGAAAGAACCCACGGCTCTTCATCGGCAAGCTTTCGGCCAGCAGTATTTTCAAAATGTAGATACTCGCTTGGATCCTGGAATTTCGATAAATTTAACGCTGGTCTTAAATAAACGAAGGGGCTCTTCCTAACCCGGAACCTAAGCAGACGAGGAAGAACATCAAGAAAATGGGCCCGTGCACGAAGCTGCACGCCAACGTGCTGGCGAAAATCAACCCCGACAGGATCGGAATGAGGTACTTCCGCCCGAAGATATCGCTGAGGAAGCACACGATGAATCCACCCAGTGACAACCCTACGACAAAAAATTGTCATCGCCCGCAAGAGGTTTGCTTTCACGCACCGATGGAATACGCCAGGCTAACGTTTATGAGCGTGTTGGTCTTCATGGGGAAGTCGCAGGTCATCAGGGGGAAAACGAAGGGGAGGATTGTGGAGATCAGAGCGCCGGAGAGGGAGTTCAAAGAGGTGAAGACGAGCAGAAGCTTGTGGTAAAGACCGAAAGCTGAAACGAATTATTGAAAATTAAAATGGGGAAAAATGGGGACTTGGACTTACTCAGCTTTTGTATCGCCACTTCTATAATTGGGGTACCATTGTTCATTGTGACGCAATATATTTTGATGTACACACAAAAATGTGACAGAAAATATGACGTCGCGTCGTCTTGTTTTATTAAAACAACTGCGATTCGAACTTGATCGTGTTGTGTAATCCATAGAGTACAAAGTATTTTTTTACTGGGCTGTTTCCTTTGATTTTTTTTTAAATTTATGATGCTTAAAAAGGGAAATATCCTAAAAAATTGATAGGTTCACAATTTTTCGAAGCCAAAGAAATAGGAAAACACAAGGGACCCAAGCCCCAGAAGGATTTGAAAGGAAGAGGTGCGGACAACTGCTGAAAGAAGAGGAGTGTAATGGGGGGACATAAATGAATTGGCAGGAGATGGGAAGAGGTGGAGGGATATGTGGAAAAATGTATTTTAATATCTACTCATTTGTGGATTACTTTTTTCTTTGATTCCATCTTCAGTTTATTTAAATTCGCAAATTGAGATTTCTCTAACCATATGGTTACTTTTTCCACAACCACATCTTAATCATTTTAGTAGATGTATTTCTTCTCTTCATCGATTTCACTGTTTATTCTATTTCCTTTTTAGTCAAATCTCCATTTCAATCAAACTTTTTTTTCCTTAAGCATACCTTTTCTATCAACCCCCTTCTTGATGTCTGATATGCATCGAAAACGCTTGCCCGTTAGCCAGTCCTTCGTGGCTCGGTGTAGGGTGTGCCACTGTTGTGGTTGGTTTTGTGCTTTGCAATTCATTTGGCTAAAATCGCCTGGAGATGAATGTTTACGGTACTTTGTTTACCGGATTTTATAAATCGCCATTCCTGCATTTGTAAGTGTTGTTTAATGCTTGTCCAAGCCTAATCCCGGCAGTTCGAGGTTAGGTAAACATGGCGTGTTTTTGGGCGTGGTTCAAAGTGTAACGCATGTTTTCTTTTCTTTTAGGTTTTTATTTGTTTCTGTCTGTATTGGCTCTACGTTTTGCTGTATGTAGCTTTTTCGTTTACCTTTCGAACTTTTACGATTACTACGAACATCGCATCTGTAGTCGTATTCTTTTCAGCCGATTGATCAGTTCTGAGCTGATCACCGATAAGTCAAACGGTGTTTTCTTGAAACCAAAAGTAACTACTCGTAGCTTATCCGCGTTACCTTCCCCTTGTCCCGCGGGTACCAGATAATTTGCTAGACCAGTTTAGGTGTAGCTAAGTCAGAGAGATTATAATATAATTATTTTGAAAGCAACGTAATTCGTGATTGGATCAGTTAAGTTAAAGTTCAGATAAGGTATGTTACATTTTGAAAAGAGTACGACTTGTGGCTACCCTAACCGTTGGAGTTGATTTCGTGGGCGCCTCCATCTTTAAGTTGCCACATGGTCAGAGCGACAACGGTTTCATTTACCGCCATTACTCCCCCGTCTGTCCGGACTTGGACTCACCCAACCCAACTATTGGTGAGTTGCGTCGCAAGAGATCGCTAGAAATTGCGACACGCCGTCTTGGCTTCAATGATCCTCCCCCGAATTCGATACTCTACGGGCCTTGACGGCGATAGCTGCCGTTGGAGGCGCAAGGATGTAACCATGGTCGGACTATTTTGATTTAAATTGCGGTAACGCACGCTTTGAAATTCTTTTGTAAATTAAGCAACCGCAAAAATACTTTCATAAAGTTCATAAGTTTATTATAAATCATTTTTATTAACTTATTTATTATTGTAGTAATTTCTTAATTGCATTTATTTCTTGTTACAGAATGCTTTTTAATTCAATTTTTAAAATTGATCCTTCCCGTAATTCATCATCTCCGCAATACTTTCTGGAAAAATGAGCCCCACCCCTCGTAAACGTTATAAAAAAAAACGTGGGGTGCAAACGCATCCTTAACCCAAAATTGAAACCTGCCCCCTCGCTTAATCACGCCGGTTAATTACGGGGCGCAGAAACGGCCGAAAATTTTGCATTCTTCGATCGCCCGGTAATGGAGTTGTCAAAATTGAGCTCATGCATAATTTATGTGGGGTGGACACAGGGAAAGATTGATTGGCCACCCCGTTTGCTCTTGGTTACAGTAGCTTCGTTATAATGAGTTTCGAATTGCCTTTAATTTTTATCTTCATTACTATTACCCTCACGTACAAGGGATGTTTCAGTTTCAACCGGAATTTTTAATTTATTAAAAAACAGCTTCATTCTTTCTTCGCCCACTTATGCCATTTTTCGTTTTTATTCAAAGCAAAAGGATAATGCAAAATTCGCATCTGGGTTAAGTCAAATGAATCAATTATATGATGTGATTCGAACAATGTCAAACAGGAACACCATTAGGATTTACGTTGAATTGATAAATCACAATCACAGTCAGTAACTTAAAGGACTGCCCCTTTTCTTTTTGATAATTGCAATGCATAAATTCCTCGTTGGTATTATTGATTCGTATAGTGACGAGCAAAAATTTTTATTTTATTTTTCGACTTGGACATGTGATCGTTTAGAACGTTAATAAGTGATCTTTAACGTCAGGGACAAGGAACAGGTTGATATTACGGCCTTATATCGCAAATAACGTGGCTCGTCCCTGGTAATGTTATGTGCGTCTGATTGTTCGATCTGCTTAATAACAGTGATCGAAGTACCGGCATTTAGAGAGCCCTTTGAGTAATTGATAGCTTTCAGGATGCGTGCGATTCGGGGTTCAGAGGTTGGGCGGAGTTCGCATTGTGATATGGGTTAACCGTT
The DNA here is from genome assembly GCA_033060865.1 of Dorcus hopei. NCBI lineage: Eukaryota > Metazoa > Arthropoda > Insecta > Coleoptera > Lucanidae > Dorcus > Dorcus hopei. Next base: position 36,352,989 of record CM065423.1, read on the forward strand.
TAGAAACACAAACGTGTGCGTTCCATCTTTTTTCCTTTCTTTTTTCGCTTTTTACCGCTTCCTTTATACGACTTATTTCGTAATATACTTTTCGAGAAGCGAAGTACTTACGTACAATGTAAGTACGTACCCGGTTCGTTCGAAATTATACGTTTGTTGGAATTGTATGTACTTATTCGTTCGAAATATATTTTCTTCTTTTTTTTGAAAAATCGGTTAATCCAAGAAATTATTTGCTCCCCGAGATTAAATGGAAATAAATTATCTACGTTAGTATTGTCAAGGGTTTTCCCCCTAACTGCTTCAAGGCTAGGTCCATGGGCTAAAGTTATGCTTTGAGTCCCTCAAACTTTCAATAAAAAATTCACGATGTCCGTATAAGAGCTTCATGTCACAAAAAAGTTATATTTTCAGTTGTTTTTATTGTTAGCTTCGCCGTGCCCAGGCAACTGACAACTGTTGGTGATCAAAAAAGTTACAGTCGCATCGTTAGCTTCGCCGTCAGAATAGAAATATTAATCAATTAAAGCGTCAATTACATTGATTTAAAAAACAATTGATTAATGTTTCATTGAAATTAAATTTAATTACAATTAACATAAATTATATGTACTATTATTTAGAACTGATCGTACGTCAACATTGGTTCATTTTAATGTTTAGTTGTAGATCACAATTAAGTAACAATTAAATCTAGTTACATTTAATGACGTCATCATTGATCTTTTTTAATGTTTAGTCGCAGATCTGGTTACGATTAAATTAAGTAACGATTAAATTTAGTTAGAATTAAATTTAGTTACATTCAAATTTAATTACAATTGAATTTCGTTGAGTTTTAATAAAATTTAAATACACCTCAATCGCAATTAAATATTTTCAATGACTATTATTTAAAACAGGTCAAACGTCAGCATTGGTTCATTTTCATGTTTAGCTGTGGATCACAATTTAGTAACAATAAATAAATTTAGTTACACTTAATGATGTCATCATTGGTTCTTTTAATGTTTAGTTGCAGATCACAATCTGGTTGCAATTAAATTAAGTTACGATTGAATTTAGCTACAATTGAATTTAGTTGAGTTTTAATTAAATTTAATTATACTTACTTTCAAAGCCAATTGCAATTAAATATTTTCAGTGACTATTATTTAAAACCGATCAAGCGTCATCATTGGTTCATTTTAATGTGTAGTTCTAGATCACAATTTAGTAACAATTAAATTTAGTTACACTTAATGATGTCATCATTAGTCTTTTTTATTGTTTAGTTGCAGATCACAGTTTGATTACAATTAAATTAAGGTACGATTAAATTTAGTTACAATTAAATTTAGTTACATTCAAATTTAGCTACAATTGATTTTAGTTGAGTTTCAATTAAATTTAATTGCAACTACTTTAGTTGTCAATTTCAATTAATAATAATTAATAACAATTCCGTACATATTTAAAAAAGATATCTAATGGTGTCATCATTGGTCCATTTTAATTTTTCGTTACAGGTCACAATATTGTAACAATTAAATTTAAAATTTAAATATTGTAACAATTAAATTTAGTTAATCCTAAATTTAGTTTCAATTAAATTTAATTGCAACCACTTTAGTTGTCAATTGCAATTAATAGCTTTAAATAACAATTTAAAAAAATATCTAATGGCGTCATCATTGGTTCATTTTAATTGCAGCTACTTTAATTTAATTGTCATCATTGACGCATGTTAATATTGAGTTGCAGATCACAATTTAGTTACAATTAAATTAAGTTACAATTAAATCAATTACAATTAAATTTGGTTAAAATTAAATTTAGTTATAGTTAAATTTACTTACAATTATATTTAGCTACAATTAAATTTAGTTATACTTAAATTAAGTTTTAATTAAATTTAATTGCAACTACTTTCATTGTCAATTATAAAGAATGTTTTTAACGACAATTATTTGAAAAAGATATCGAATGACTCCATCAATGATCCGTTGTAATGTTTGGTTGCAGATCACAATTTAGTCACAATTAAATTAAGTCACAATTAAATTAAGTCACAATTAAGTCAATTACAATTAAATTTAGCTACAATTTAATTTAGCTACAATTAAACTTAGTTATAATTAAATTTAGTTACATTTAAAATTACTTACACTTTAATTTCATATGCTTTAATTGTGAATCATAAAGAATATTGTTAATGACCATTATTTAAAACAGGTCATACGTCAACATTGGTTCATTTTAATGTTTAGTTGTAGATCACAATTTAGTAACAATTAAATCTAGTTACATTTAATGATGTCATCATTGATCTTTTTTAATGTTTAGTTGCAAATCACAATTTAGTTACAATTGAATTAAGTAACAATTAATTCGATTACAATTAAATTTACTTTTATTTAAATTCAGTTACAGTTACATTTGCTTTTAATTAAATTTAGTTATACATACTGCTGTGTGATGGAGGAATTCGGAAGAGTAGAGAATGTGTTGGAGAAGCCAAAAATTATTGTTGGCGTTTTCCGGGTTATTCTTAGATTTTCTTTTCAGCAACAATTTACTTTTCCTGTTCTAGCTCAGTTTTTCTGGTTCTGCTCTTTTTGTCAAGGCTTGGGTTCATGTCTTGGGCAAGGCAATGACTAATGAATTTTTGTTTTGTTTTATGAATGTGAATTTTTCTTTTGTCTTTTCTCAAAATTTTGATCTTAATTTATTAATTATTTTTTTATGTGATTGCCTTTGATTTGTTTCCAAACTTCAAATTGATTTCCTGTGCTTGCACGTCTAGAAAACAATTTCTACTTTGGTAGCAACAAACCAATGCACTCGTTTAATGGAAAGACAACCTTGTTTGCACGCTTCTGCTTTCCGATATTTTAAAATTGTTTTAAAATCCTCTTGCTGGCTTTGTTTAAATAATTTAACATTTGGCGAACTTACATTCGAGCCAATGTAAATTATTTTCCTGTTTCAAAATTGTTTGTTTAAATTTTTAGATATTTTTAATAAAATAAATAAGAAGTTTCAAGTTTAAATAATTTTTAATGATCATAAAAATAATGTTTAATAATCAAGAAACATTTAAATTAGTTTTGTGATAAAATTTTCAGATAATAAAATTGAATTTTGTTAACCGAATTTTCACACGTCCGCACGCTGTGAGATTTGAGCAAGAATTAAACGTCCCCTCGCGCGAATTCAATCATCTCCCTCCATACTATCCTTCAGCATGTCCGTACCAAGGTTACTAAAAGACAAGGTTGCCTGGTAACTTTCAACGTCACCACAACGTCACTCAGTAGGCCCATTTAATGCATTTACACAAATAGATGGCCTACTGGATGACGCGTCACTCCACGAGTTACCAGACAACCTTCTCTCTTTAGTAACCTTGTGTCCGTACTTGTTTAAAATGGAATACGCGTGCGTCGCGCTTAAAAATTCTGGTTACAAATTTCTTTGGTTTCCGTCCGTTGTTTGGCCGTTTGACATACTCAAGTTGGCCTGACTGTCTATCATGTTTACATTCTTCGCGCTAATGAAATGTGGAAAATTCTTTACTGTTTTTCAAACAAATTTAACAGGTAAGTAGCTTAATTTAATTTAATCATTTTCGTACTTTGATCGACATTCATCAACGTAAGTATTTCTCTTTGTGAAACTTAAAATTAATCTTTACAAAAATTCCTAACCTCAAATTTTATATACAAACATTCTCGTAAACTTAACTAAAATTAAACTCTTTTGGCGCACCGCACCCTTGAAACTTAAACTTCTCTTTTTGTTTTATTGATTTATTTACAAGTTGCTCATGTGATAACTAAATATCACCGCAATACTTAAATTTAATCTAAATTAAATTTAATTGTAACTACTTTAATTGTCAATTGTAACTAAATATCTTCAATTATTTTTTAAAAAATACCAAATAAGTCATCATTGAAGTATTTTAATATTTAGCAGATCACAATTTGACTATTCAATTTAGTTACAATTAAAATTAGTTACAATTGAATTTAGTTATATGTAATTGAATTTAGTTAAAATTGAATTCAGTTACAATTGAATTTGGTTACAATTGAATTCAGTTACAATTAAATTTAGCTACAATTGAATTTAGTTACACTTAAATTTATGAATTTTTCAAAAAAAATTTCAGTCAAATATAATTCGAAAATCATGGATAACAACCAGAAAATAAAAGATATCTTTTTCGAGTCTTACTTTTTTCCCGACTATAGCTCCTCCTGCGCATTGTAAAGAACATTCAAAAGTGTCGAGTTGTGTCGTAAAAATACACGACGGCAAATTAATCGTAAATTCTGACAACATTATTAAAGCCACCTGGAAAATTTGAAACGACGAATTAGAACTCACCGAAAAGTTCGCGGTCGATGATTAGGTCATATCTTCTCCTGAAATCGTTAGTAATCCATACAATAAATATTTTGATCTGTTCAGACTATCCCACTTGGAGCATTTCCAGAAATTTTAAACACGTTAGTTATACATAGGTAGGTAGTATCAATATTATGTATAAAGGAAAAAAGTAAATCACACATTGCAGATCTGTTGCATCGCAAAGATACTACAGAATGTTTACAATAGCAGATTTAAAAACCTCCTAGTAGAAAAAAAAATAGAATGAATTTCACCTACGAAAATATTCGAGCTGTTTAACTTTTTTAATGACACTTAAATAAAGATGAGTTAGAGTTAGCATTTGACTGCGTGAATTTGAAGTTTCTTTTCTCCAGAACTGACAAGAAGCTTTTCACTTTAAGGAAAAAAAAATAACAAAAAATAAAAGTAGTAGACAGTTAATAAAATAGAATTACAACGCGAAAGTATTTCGCCTTTTCAATTTTTCCGACTCGTTTAAGTTTTAATTTAGGGCTTTAAGGTGAATTATACTATCTACTCCTTATTTTATTTGTTTACCTTTTTTTTATAAAGATGATGACCCTGATTATGGTAAACAACATAATCTTGATTTTCGAAAACCTAAGTATGTAGTAGTTTTAAAGACTATGTGCACCTACACACAATATAATTTGTTTAACGTTTAGCTACGTTACTTGTAACTTATATATCATTGCAATATGCATTTACGCTAACGGGGGAGGTGGGTTAACTTGCAAGATTGCTTCATTCACTGTATATACATTGGAGCGATTAATCAACGTAATGTTTTCTGTTCTGCAATACATATATTTTTTTAAATAAAAGTTTCTTTGTGTTATCCGAGTTCCAATTTAATTATCTGTCTCATTAGTCCTTCGGCGACCCACTGCTGTCAACTTTTAGGACCATTAGTTTGTCTTTGAGCATGAACACAGGGTTTTGTTTGTCGGTTTTCTTTCTGCGGACTTAGTAATATTTTCGCCGCAGGTAAATTAGAGTAGAACGAGTCGTCCCCGAACGAATGGCACGGCGACGATCAAAGATGAGTAATGACAGGGTATTACAGTTAAACAAGCAAATTAACAAATTACCTGTGTAATGACCGTTCAAATCCTAATCAAGGGGGACGGTGGCGACAAGCAAGTGCCACCCAGCAAGCGAGACCGGACACTCGCCTGGACAGGACTAAAAAAAAAAAAATAAAACAAAAAAACTAAGTTCACGTGCCTGGTTTTAGTTACCTACTTTTACCCCATTTCAAATTTTACTTTACTATGTATATTTGGACCATTTGAGGTATTCAACCCCCTAAAATGAATAAATAAATAAAATTTTATGAAGAAGTAATTTTTCTTTCGTCCTTAGTGTATCCTAAATACAAACGCGAATATATCAACATCGTTTAGCTTGACTTACTGGAAGCAATGGAATCACCGCCGCTAATTTTAGTTCAAGACACACATTTTCGCATATTTACACGTCCCGGCTGGAATTTTCCGCCGGCCAATAAATTTAATTCCATTATTTATTTACGCTTTCCGAACTGCCAGATTGCATCATTCCGCGGGCGGCGGGGGGAAAATATTTCGGCGCGGGCCGAAAACTGAAAATTCGTCGTTTTAAGGAAATTAAAAACGAACAAATAAATAGGCGATAAATCAAGAGCTCAATCGGCGCGAGCGAACACGTGTGCAGCGGATTCATCAAAAGAGAAGAAAATAAACGGCGGAGTTTTGTGTATTTATTTAGACGCGCGCGCGAATGTTCCTGTGACGAATGCGAAAAACGCATCTAAATTTGGTCGATGATGTGGTTGGCCAGTCATTTAATTTGGTGGCAGTTTCATATCGGAAGTAAAAACCTTAAGTCTTGCTGCGGTACTGCGTACGAAATACAACGCTAGGTTTCATAAATGCAGCAGTAAATTTGATGATTATTTTTTTTGACTACACACAATGTGAGCTTACGGTTTCATATCGGAAATAACTTAAATTTAAAAGGGGTTTATCATAAATCGTAAGTGTCAGTAGTATGGTTGCAATACAAACATTTAGGGTCGGTCTTTCCAACTTCCCATTAAAGTTGTCCGTTGAATAATTTGATCTTTATGATTTTTATGAATTGTTTCCATGGTAGTTATCCGTCAGTCAATTTATCAAGAAATAGAAAGACCGGTCCTTAATGAATCAAATTGTTCCTCGTATTGGTTCGAGTGTGTCCAGTTATTTTATTTTATTTTAGTAGTTATTTTATTTTACTTTTTATTTTATTTTATTTTACATTTAACTATTCGAACCAATAAACGATTTATTATTATTAATATACATTTACAATATAAATGTTTTAGTCACAATAGGAAGAGAAACAAATTGGTTATTATTTAGTTCATCTTTTAGTACAACTTGTAACCATTTTTATACAGGGTGACTGACAATTGTTTCGCAAGAAAAAACTATAAGAGAATAAACGTTATAGATTACAGCAAAGATGTTTAAACAAATCGCCGGAATAGTTTATAATTAATTAAAAATTCACCCTAAAAGCATGCTGCGGTACTGCGTACGAAATACAACACCTCATTTTATAAATGGAGCATAAAATTTTATGATTATAATTTTATTGACTAAACACACAGTGACTTTACGGTTTCATATTGGAAATATTTTAAATTTAAAAGGCATTTATCATAAGTCATAAGTCGTCGGCATAATTTCAAAAAATTGTAAGTCCGAAAATGGACAAAATTGAGTTAGCCGGCAGCTTATTGGAAAATGAGATGGTTTTTACGCTCTCCTGTAAAACGACCTTTACATGACTTACGAGATTTTGAAATTAGGCCGACGAAGTGTTAATAATATGATTTCAACACAAACATTTAAATGAAACATATTGTTTCTCGTAATCATGGTAATATACGGAGACGACGATTTTTTTACAGTATAAACTATTCAATCATAAAAGAAACAGAAACAAATAGGTCATTATTTAATTCACTTTTTAATACAACAATAATTTTTATACAGGCTGACTGACAATTGTTCCGCCGAAAAGGAAAGAAAACGTGCAAGAGAATGAACATTACAGTTTACGGGAAAATTCTGTGACAAATAATTGAATTAAATATAACAAGTTGTATGTATATGCATGCGAGGTTGTTCCCAATTAAAAAGTTGCATAATTCGTTCTGTAACGCGTTTGCAATTTAGTTTAGTTTGTCATATCAAATGAAACTATGAGAATTAATCGAGGTTTAAGCAACCAAATAACGCGCAGGGCGCATTTATTTAAAACAGAAAGGGGTAAGTGGTCATTTTTTTTGTACGAACGAGGTATAAACGTGAGAGTTCGTCCTTGAAAACATCTAAACAAGCTGAGATACGTAAGTATCAAACAAATTAATGTTTACAAACATTTTATAAACGTCTCTCGTTTCTTTAACACGAAACTCCTGAATAAGAAGTTGTATATGCATGCGAGGTTGTTCCCGATTAAAAAGTTGCATGATACGTTCTGCAACGCGTTTGTAATTTAGTTTAGTTTGTCGTATCAAATGGGATTATGAGAATTAAGCGAGGTTTAAGCAATAAGATAACACACAGGGCGCATTTATTTAAAACAGAAAGGGGTAAGTAGGAATAGTTTATAATTATATAGTAAAACAAAATTCAGATGTGTGTCAAGGTCACTCACGTTATGTGTAGTAACACATAACGTGTGTTATGTGTAAGTATCTGTATCTGAATCTAGATACTTTGAAAAATGTATCTGTTACAACACTGGTGAGAGGCAAGTCAATTTAAATTAAAATTTGGTGACATATCTTAACTTAAAATTTCCATTTAAGTTTCCTTTCATTAAAAAAATGTGTTGATAATGTCATCATTCTGTTGTCATCATTATCTATGATATAATTGAAGCTTTGACATTGAAGTTACCAAAAATATTTTTAAGGAGTTTCGTGCGAAGTTAAAATTCGCTGTAGAGGAAGAAAGTGATTTTTGTGTCCCTTTTCTAGATATCAAGTTACATGACATGACAACTCAATCATATTAAATTGGTAGTAAAAACATTGTGGTAGGTAGGTTCATAATAGCTATTTGTGCAATAAGTTAGGAAATGTAATTTTTTCCGTACTTTATTTTTCCTCACACCCAATTAATAAAAAGAAATCAACATTATTACATGTTTTGAAAAATAGGATTACATCTATTTCGCACCCTACGAATCTTTTCAATTCAAATTTACCGCCGATAATTGACCTCCAAGCCCGCGCATGCGCGCTAATAAATTTTCACCTTGTTCGAATTGGCCCGTCGCCATGTTGTCTTTAAAATTATTTTTAAGTTTCGCTTGTAATTTTCAACGTTTAAATTAACTTGGATACGTTTTAACAAAACTCTTTGACATGTGATGTAATGTGGTTGTTGTGTATTTAATCTTACGTGTTACGTTTGCCAAGAAACCAATTCGTAAGTTACTCCAGCACTACTTAACCTAGAATAAATTTTCTCGCTTAACTGTTGTTACAGGATGCTCTCGAGAAGCCAAAAGCGAAAGCTTAGCACCGAAGGAAGGTTTTAATTTGCTGGCTTCCCTGGTCGGTTATCAATCATGTGATCTGCACACTAAAGTTAACCGTAATTTTTCTGTGCAATACAGGGATATCCACATAAACCGTTCGTTAAAAGTTTTCAAGGTTGCAGGTCATGTAGATATTTGAAATTTAAGGAGCAGGGGTTTTCCGTAGAGATCTCTTTAAATAAAATAAAATAGTCTTTGTATCACTTCCGGTTGTACCGGAAGTCGCTATCAACTCGCTTATTTTAAATGGAATGCTATATTTTTTATCACATTTTTGAATTCTATATGTAAAAATATGTTAAATTGCAATACATTTCCCTATCTCTAAAATGCATCATTTTTGAGATATTTTGAATTTTCTTGGAAATTTGGATTCTGCAATCTGATTTTAAAAAAATTATAACACAGCTGTTATTGAAGCAATTTTATTTGTAATAGCTAATATTGTAGTTGAAGCTTTAAGGTTCTTAAAAATTCCATCAGCATAATCTGTTAAGCTACAGGGTGTCTAAAACGCACCGCTCCACTCGAAGATATTCAAACACAGAAAAATATTTTTTTTCAAATAGAATGACCGATATTTTAATGCACCATTGTATGTGGAATCAAATGCTGCGTCGAACTGTACTAGCATACCTATACCTAACTTTAACAGTTTTTGAGTTATGAAACATTTTCGATTTAATTCATAAAAAATTACAATTTTAATAGGTCAAATATTTTTAATTTTATTAAGATAGCATGGAAATTATAACAATGATTACTGTTACTACAAATTTTGTAGTCAACCAAAGAAAATAGAATTTGGCAAGTGGAAATTCACAAATTTTAATAGTTCTTTAATCATCCTTCTCTTAGGACGCTTGTGATCTTATAAAACGAAAAAGTATGAATTTCATTACTTTAAATTGAAGAATAAAATAGCTGCTAGTTTGCAATTCTCTGGATTAGTGTGAAAGTATTTAAAACCATTGTCTAATTATCTTCGTTATTTGTTACTGATCTTCGTACATTTTATTTTTCCAAATTGTATAAAGTTAGGTTCAAACTTTCCAAACTGTGTTTTGTTCATAGGAGACAAGAGGGGTACATTTTATTGAACACACATTCTCTGCTCTGAACAATTTTAGATCATTCTTCATGAATTTAAAAATAGATTTAAAATATCAGCGTTTGAATAATTTTGATTTTGATTCTTAACTTTTTTGCTTTTGCTTAAAATTTGTAGTAACAGGAAACGTTAAATGCAATTGTTTGTTGTTTCCATAACTATATCAACAAAATTAGAATTATTTAACCTAATAAATGTAAATTTTATGTATTAAACCAAAAATATCTTATAACTGAAAAACTGTTAAAGTTAGGTATACGGAATGCTTAGTATAGTTCGACACAGCATTTAATTCCACATACGATGGTGTATTAAAATATTGGTCGTTCCATTTGAAAAAAAGTATTTTTCTGTGTTTGAATATCTTCGAGTGGAGCGATGCGTTTTAGACACCCTGTAGCTTAATAGATTATGCTGATGGAATTTTTAAGAACCTTAAAGCTTCAACTACAATATTAGCTATTACAAATAAAATTGCTTCAATAACAGCTGTGTTATAATTTTTTGAAAATCAGATTGCAGAATCCAAATTTTTAAGAAAATTCAAAATATCTCAAAAATGATACATTTTAGAGATAGGGAAATGTATTGCAACTTAACATATTTTTACGTGTAGAATTCAAAAACGTGATAAAAAATATAGCATTCCATTTAAAATAAGCGAGTTGATAGCGACTTCCGGTACAACCGGAAGTGGTACAAAGACAATTTTATTTTATTTAAAGAGATCTCTACGGAAAACCCTTGCTCCTTAAATTTCAAATATCTACGTGAACTGCAACCTTGAAAACTTTTAACGAACGGTTTATGTGGATATCCCTGTATTTTCCCTAGGACATTAATTGGAGCTACAAAAGTAAGTAGAAGCATGATTTCAGTATAAAATGTTTATTTTATTTGCATAGTGTGTACAAAAGAACCTTTCAAAAACTAAATTCATGTAAAAGTCCGAATACAGCGTTGCCAATTCGTGGCCTTAAAATTGCAAAAAGGAAACTTTTTTCAGTCTTGACAGAAATGCATAAAAATAGCTTAAAATTGCAATTTGAGGAAGAAAACAAGTAGTATAAAAAAGGGAACTTTTGTTCCAATGTGAGGAAAAACGATTGTCAATAGTGGCAACACTACCCAAATAATTGAGACGTTACGATAAGACACCTTCAGCTTTAACTCGAGCGTAGTATTTTAAGCTCCTCTTCTTAAGCCAAGTCGGTCGCATAAACGTCATCCTAAACTGTCAGTGTTTAGAAGAGAGTGTTGATAATACCCGCGAAATTTACACGTTGACGAGGGCCTGAATCTTTCGATAATGGCAGCGCCTGTATTTACAAGACCCACTGTATACATATTAATGAAAATATTGCGGCACTTAACGCAACATCCCGACATAAGTAAGAATTGTTTAGGTTTAGACTGTTACGTCGCACTTTGCTCGTATAAGCACGCGGCAGGTGCGGATAGAATTTTGTCTATTAGTTGTTGCCGTTTATTTTCAGCGAGGGGTTTCAACGGGGGATGAAAATTTTGCGTTGCTCTCGAAGAGGTTCGTTGACGTAGCTTCCATTAAAATCACTCAACTTCCGCTGCGTGACAAAAGGGGATGGAATTAGTCGCCGCCTTCATAACGATCCAAATACACCACCCTATCTACTCGAGATAGGGGCGGTGGAGGCAGGGGCGAGTGGGTAATGGTGAATATAAAAACGCAAAAATTAAATTCGAGACGGCCGGTAGCACAATAAAATTGTTATTACTGTTATTAAAAGTACGGCGAAGAAATAAATTGCGACTTGTCTTATCTAATCAACAAAAAGAATCTTCATTCTTTTTACGCGCCGGTCATAAACATGTCACATTAACAGAACGTTGCATACAAGAACGGGCAATTAAAAACCGTTTTATGTGCGGGAATATTTTAGGGTGGAAGCAGGTGCGCGCACCTACAAAATGCCAAATCTCTCTCTTATCTCCTATAAAGTGGCTTAAAATGCATCCCTTTAAAATTCTTGCAGCTTGTTCCTTCGGCCCCCGGTATCACCACCGGAATCGCTTGAATTTCATTTCGTCTCCCTTTATAATGACAAATTGGCGCTTCTCGCCTCGCCACCATCAATAAAAGTTGGTGGTGCGAAAACGTCGGCCGCTGTTTCAAAAAAACAATGCGGCTTTTATTCCGAATTCGTTACGAATTCGGAACTTCACGTGAGCCTTTTCGGTAAACGCGGGAGTCCGGGGGCGCTCAATGACTCCGCGGGGTGCAAGGGTCGGGGAATTTGCGAGTCGCGCTAATTTCGTTGTTGGCAACACTTTAAAGCGTTTACGGATTAGAAAGGTGGTCGTTTATTATAAAAAAAATAATAATAATAATTCGAATTAATTTGGAACGGAGAAAGAAAATAACAGATAAAAATTGTTTTTATAACGGGTGTTTTTTTTTTAATTTGGCGTCATGATTGTGGTGGTTCACAATCAATTGTTCATGGCTAACTTCGACGTCAGATTAAAAAAAAAGACTCTTTATTAAGAATAATAACTGGGAAAAGACATAGAAAATGAGGAGGAAGTAAAAAAATTAAAAAAATCAAAAAGGTTTTTGTAATTAGCTTCGCAAAACTGTTTTGTTGATTTAAATCGTCCGAATAGTTTATGAACCACGTGCCAATTATGAATAGACAACACTTTCTTTGGGAATAACATTGAAAGGCACAGAAAATAAAAAATAAATAGGCCGTTCCGATCCTGCACTGAGAAAAATAGTACCACAGAGTACGTATGTATTAAGAAGAATTCCGAACATTTTATTCGGATTCGCGTTAAAAACCGACTCAGCGTATTACTGCAAAACCAACACTATGTGGTTTGTTGTTTATAGAGTATCATTTCCTGTCATGATAAAATTACCGGAGTAATTAACAAAAAGTCAGACATAACATTTTATTACTAATTTGTTCAGCATAATATTTCATTATGGTTTATTATTTTAACAATACGTATTATGTAGAATGATAATTTTACATTCTTAAACTTAAACAATTTCATTGTGCTAAGAATCATGATTAATTTAGAGTAAGATGGATCTTATAACATGACAGCATTATACTTTTACATTACACTTTTAGTTTATTGATAAGGAGTGATGTTTTATCAAAATCGCAAAATTCCATTTTTCTCAGTGTGGCAATAGACGGTTTCTTTCATACCTCTGTAGTTACTCATTTTATAAAAAAATATTTCATTTTCACTATATTATGTGGAACATATTTTAAAATTAGTTTGACGTAGACAGGGTGATCCGTTTAGTCTGGACGTTATACCACTTCGTTATTTTAAAACAAAAATAATAAGAAAAAACAAGCAGAATGAAGTTTGAATAGTAATTAAATTGAAAATTATTCATTCAATAATGGATAAGTAATTTAAATTGTCACAAAAAAATTCAGATAAATTGTGGCAGACCTTCTCCAGGTAATGATCTTTAAGACAATGTAATAATTTTGTTGATGGAAGAGACTTCAAAATAGGTGGCAGTTTGTTGTACAATGCTATGCATGCCATTTCTTTTTATGTATGTGTGTTTTGGTGTAAACAAATTTAAGCTCCCTTTATCCCTGGTTTCGTATTTATGATTTTTTTCATATTAACAGTAAATGTGGCTTGTTTACGGTTAGATAAGTATGAGCGGATAAGTTGAAGAGGAGTACATCGAATACCGTAGGAGAAAAGCTTGGAATATAGTACATATTAATTATTATAACTGTTATTAATTTTTGAAGTTAAATTTTAACGTTTAAATTTAAAAAAAAATTAAATATCACCGTAATTATCAGAACTAGTCAGAGATAACCTGCGCGAATAGGATAAAACTGAAAGTTGCCATTTTGTGCGCCGTGGAAAGGAAATTTATAAAAAATAAATGTGTTATTAGTTATTAACATAAATTAGACGTATTATTGAAGCATATAATTTTTGAAAACTTTAGTGTATTGAAAGGATGTCATTGGAAAATATTACGCGAATAGATGAAACGCGACCGTAAACTTTAAATTTTTCACGCTGTGGAGTTTACGGTTGCGTAATATTTTCCAATGACATCCTTTCAATACATTATAGTACAGGGTCTACCAATAAGAACTTTGTTTTTAAATTTTAAAAGAAATACACATTTTGTATGAAAATTCTCTAATTCTAGAGATTTTACCATTTATAAATGAAAAACAACATCAGGCAAATGTCCACCACGATTACATTTGCAGACGTCGATCCTTTTAACAAAATTTTCGAGCACATTTCTGCTTAATTGTGGTTCTATTTCACGGATGACGTCTTCGATATTGGTTTTGAGTTTTTGAATTGTTTGTGGATTATTCTCGTAAACATTATCTTTTACATAGCCCCACAAGAAGAAGTCCATCGGCGTTAAATCGCAGGATCGTGGTGGCCAGTTGACATCACTTCTTCGCGATATTAGACGTCCATTAAATTTGGTTTTCAATAAATCGATTGTTTCTTGGGCTGTATGACTCCGTCCTGTTGAAACCACAATTCTTCCGCATCCATATAATCGAAAATAGGCCATAAAAAATGGTTAACATGTCTCTATAGCGCACTCCATTGACAGTAACGGTAGCACCAGCCTCATTTTCGACAAAATATGGACCAATGATGCCTCCTACCCATAAGCCGCACCATACAGTGACACGAGATGAATGTAATGGTTGTTCAATAACTGTTCTTGGATTTTCAGAAGCCCAAATCCGACAATTTTGCTTGTTGACATACCCATTTAAGTGAAAGTGAGCTTCGTCCGAAAAGATGATTTTTTCTGGGAAACCAACACCTTGTTCAATGATCCAATCAGCAAATGCACGACGACGTTGAAAATGATCTGCTGGCTTTAATTCTTGCACCAGTTAGACCTTATAAGGCTTTAGAGCCAAATCCTTCCTCAAAATTCGGTATGTGGTCATTGTGGACAGGCCCAATAATTGTTGAGAACGTCGTAAAACCGATAAATTTGGGTCCTCTGCAACACTTTCACTTACTGCAGCAATATTTTCGGTTGGACGGCCTGCACGAGCACGTTTCGTTGCGGTTATGTTTGCTACTGAACCGGTGAACTCAAATTTTCGCAGTAAATTCGCAATGGCAGTCTCAGATCGACGATCATTACGACCAAAAATATCGCGAATTTTACGAAATGTAGTTTTCGCGGATCCACCATTTTCGTAATGGATTTGGATTGTTTTAATACGATTTTTGAGCGAAATTGAAGACATTATAACAAATGGTAAACCTTCTGCTGTAAATATGTCAAAAAACTGAATGACAGAACTTTCAACATAACTTATTTCAACCCTATTGGAAAACAAAGTTCTTATTGGTAGACCCGTTATTTAAAATTATATGCTTCAATAATAGGTACGTCTGTCTAATTTATGTTAATAACTACGAGGGTGTTTCAAATGAAATCTGGATTATGCTTGTAGAGTAGGGTGACCATTCGTCCCGGATTTTCCGGGACAGTTCCGGATTCTAGGTCTGCGTCCCGCATAGATACGTGTACCGGAATTAACAACTCGTTTATTATCAAAATAATTTCGTTTCTATAGTATGTATTTCCACGTACGCATTATTTTCGGAGCTTTGCATTGGCGGCATTGGACATGTAAGAAAAGAGCTTGTAAATTAACTAAGTATAATTTTTATTTTTATTTTTTAAATCTCCCTCCCCCCTCTTCCCGGGCTCAATGTCCCGTATTGCACCGCAGGAAAAATGGTCACCCTATTGTAGAGCATCCAAATGTTTCAACTTTGCAAAAACACATTGAATAATGTTTTAAAGTATTTATCTGGGAAGGCTCTGACTCCCTTATTTATAAAAAAAAATCTGCAATTACAAATTGTCATAGTTGTTTGCAATGGCGTCGCTAGAGAATTGCACCAGCGAAGAAATGTGTTAAGTTATAAGATTTTTAGCTGCCGAGGGTGTAAATTCATTTGAAATTTATAGAACGATGGTTATTGTCTATGGACGTAGTTGTATGGCTCGATCAAGCGTATTTGAATGGACCAGTAAGTTTAAAAATGGCTGTGATAGCGTGGCAGATGCACCGCGTCTACAGTCACTAAATAAATACAGTACCGCAATCCATATGTTTAATGTGTAAGATAAAGAAACCACGTTTTTGCACTAAAATGGCCGACTTTCCATTTTCGTCAACTTTAGTGACCACTTTCGTCAATTCAGTGACCACTTTGGTCAACTTCAGTGACCACTTTCGTCAACTCCAGTGACCACTTTCGTCAACATTAGTGACCATTTTCGTTCATGTGCTTAATGTATAAGATAAAGAAAACGTTTTTGCGCTAAAATGACCGTTTTTTCTAGTTATTTTCTTTCAGACACGCTTAAATGGTCGACATTTCTAGTGATTTTCTTTCCGACAAGTTTAAATTGCCGACTTTTCTAGTGATTTTCTTTCTGGTAAGTTTAATCAAATTTAACGCCTGTCAAATAAAAGTTTAAAATGCCCGAGTGTGTCGTTGTTAGGGTTAGATGTTTAAATTTCCCGCCAATATTTTGCACTAAAATGGCGGCTGATTGCGGTACTGTAATTATTTAGTGACGGTAACCGCGTCCGGGACAGGCGAATCGCGTGATCACTTCAGGAAACATAGCGGCGGTACAAGAGCTGATTTATCGAAACAGAAGAATTAAAATTAAAGACATCGCTGCAGAAATTGACATCAGCATTGATTCAGCTCATAATATTTTTGTTGAAGAGCTTAAATTTCATACACCTTGTAATCATTTTTATACAGGGTGATTGACCACTGTTCCGCCAAAAAAGAAAAAAAAAGTGCAAGAGAATGAACGTTGCAGGTTACGGGATAATTCTTTTAAAAATATTCGAAAGGTGTGTGCAAGATGGGTTCCAAAGCACTTAACTCCCGAACTTAAGGAACGAAGAGTTCAGGCATGCATTGCTCTACTGCAGCGGTATGAGAACGATGGGGTAGCTTTTCTGTACAGGATAGTCACTGGTGATGAAAGTTGGGTGTACCATTATCAACCTGAGTGCACACTGCAAACAGTCGAACAAAGAATGGCGTCACGCAACTTCACCGAAACCGAAAAAATTCAAAGTTGCACCGTCCGCAGGAAAAGTGATGTTGACTATATTTTGGGATAAGAATGGCGTTATTGTTGAAGAGCACACACCTAAAGTTACTACAGTTAATAATACTACCTACTGCCCTCTGTTAAAAGATGTCCTGAAGCCAGCAATAAGGACCAAACGTCGCGGACTTTTGTCAAGAGGTGTTTTTCTTCAACATGACAACACACGTCCTCATACTGCGAAAGTAACGGCAGAAATAGTTGAAAAACTTGGTTTTACAGTGATGGAATATCTACCGTACTCTCCAGACCTAGCACCAAGTGATTACCATATTTTCGGAGCATTAAAAAGAGATCTGGGTGGCCTGCAATTCCGAGACGACGAGAGTGTAAAAACCGCGATGCATAAATGGTTTCGCGCACAACCAAGGAAATTCTTTTCAGGTGGAATTGAAGCATTGGCAAGCAGGTGGAGCACGTGTATTGAGAGGCAAGGAGACTACGTAGATAAATAACATGTCAATTTGTAAATTAATTGATGAAATACAGCTTTGCACACCGAATCCGGATTTCATTTGAAACAGCCTCGTAACAACACATTTATAAACTCCCTCTCCACAATGTGTAAAATGACAATTTTCAATTTTATCCTATGTAAAATGCACTTGTACTTATTATTATAAGTACTATCCATGTAATGTACCTGTACTTGTACTTAAGTACTTTTCTTCTCATTGTATTTGTACGTATTGTACCACGCGATCATTTAAATTTATAATTAGAGTAGGCTATGAGTTTTGAAGTAGATTGGCAACACTAACTGTTGGACAGCTTAATTTGAGTTTGAACTGTCAAAGTGACGCTTCAAAATGTTTAATTAATCGCCGGGGGCGAACACATGAACGTTTGCTATGGTTTTCACTAAAACTGCTTCACTTCCTTTAAATTAAAACGATTGGACATGAGAACCCTATCATCGTCAAAATGTTTACATAACCTCTAATCTACACAGCGAGTCGATTGGCATGGTGCACAACCGTACAAAAAAAATCCGCCTACTTTAATTATAAAGTTAAATGATCGCGTGGTACTTATAAGTAGTACTTAGAACAGCTCTGCCATGTATTTATTTTATATTTTTTCTATTACTTAACGAACAGTTAATGGCTACTAATAGACGCAAGTATATCTTTTTATTGTTTCACATTTTCCTTTGTATTATAATATTTGTTATTTGTATTATAGAAACAAAATTGATTTAGGTCTTGCGGGCCGGGGATTACCCACCATTGATCTAGACGTCTAGAGCAATGAATCGAAAACGCTACTAGTCAAAACTAAACAGTATCCAAACCGCATAAGTCAGATTTTAAACAAATGGCTTATAATTTATGCTTCCATTAAATCGGCTATTGCTACGTAAATTGTTAAACTTCTTTCATTTGAAACATTTTTTTTATAAAATGAGTAACTAGAGAGGTATGACACAAACTGTCTCAAGTGAAACTCCCTGTATGTTTTTTTTTGGATGAAATCTCATTTTATTTTCTATCATTCTCATCTGAGGATCTGAGCACTTATTTTTTGGACACGTTGTGTAATAAAATTATTTTTTTTTCGTTGATTTCCACTGTGCGACCTAAAACTAAAAGGACGAAGATCGTTTTCGAAACGTAGCCGATTTCATTTAGGATATTGTTAAAATATTTGTGGGAAGAGAATAAAAAAAGAAGAATTACGCCGTTGCGTGACTGACGTACAATGGGGGAATTTAACAATTGATTCCGGCGGTTTCAGTTCCTTCTTTTTACCTCGGCCGGCCGTAATAAGCAGCTTCTGTGTGAATACGAGAGCACCGGATATTGGTAAAATTGGAAACATGAACTTAAATTCGGAAAAAAACCACTCGATCAATCATCTTCCTCCCGAGAGATCGCTTTTTTACCTGTGATTTTCGAACCTGTTAATAAGATTAATTCGAAGCTTAACGAGAAACCGCAGCTCTCTCTCCTCTTTTTAACTACCCCCGATTCGATTTAATTCAATAATACTCTCTCTACAATTGAGTGACACGTGACATTTCAAATAAATAATTGCACAAACACTCGAGTCTCGAGTCGTCCTCATAAGACAAAGCCGATCAAACCCCCTGATCGGTATTAATGCATTCAATTTCGAAAATAAGAAGGGGTTAGCACTGACTAATGAGTCAGATTTATGGGGCACCCATCACATAAAAGTTACCTTCTGCTTGCGTGGTAAATCGGCCGAGATATTTGTTTACGGTTTTTTACGCGATCGGGGGTGTACCTCCGTTTTTTATTTCCTCGAGGGGGTAGCTAGGCCACGGACAAAAAGTCCGAGCTCGTTATTACTGGGCCGCGCCGTGTGTCGGAACGTAAATAAAAGAGCGCGCCGCGTTTACGAAGTCCGGTCCGGAAGAGGGATGTAATAACAACCCCTTATAGGCCATATGTGAGGGTTCAACCCAAAGAAAAGTCATCGTAAGTTTCGTTTTATGGTAATTTTTCATGATAACTGCTGGGATAAAAATTGAGGGTACTCTTTTTTTTATAAACAATTAATTAAAGTCATTATTGTCAAAATTTTGCATATAACGCTTTTAAAAGTTGCTACGTAATTTAATTTTTAATTAGTTAGTCATAAAACTCTGAAGATGATGACTTGATTGTTGAGGAACGTCTGTGGATTAGAATTTCAGTTTTAATTCTAATCAATCGTCATTAGTTTCATGTAATTCTTCGTCGATTCAATCTTTTCTTCTTCTTTGTCCTTTCTTACTTGG
The DNA here is from genome assembly GCA_033060865.1 of Dorcus hopei. Lineage (NCBI taxonomy): Eukaryota > Metazoa > Arthropoda > Insecta > Coleoptera > Lucanidae > Dorcus > Dorcus hopei. The sequence goes on from CM065423.1 coordinate 36,373,008, forward strand.
TTTCCCACGCTTTTGACTTTTTCTGTGTATTCCGCTTGCAACCTTTTTTGTTTGCTTTGTTTATCTGCTACTTCTCTTTTTTTTTACAATGGTTCTTGTATCGTATCTTTCTTCTTCCAAACTCTTCTCCTTTTTATCTTGTAAACCATTCTGACGAAGTTACAAAGGTACGACAGAAAGAAAGAATTGGGTTCAAAAATCTATTATCTTTAAATGTTATATCTCTTGGTGTCTACTCCGTCCATATTGTTCTGTTCGTTTTTAAACTAGTTTTAGGTTTAGGCGAATCAAGTTGCGATCTTTTCCCCAAAGAAGCTACTGCTCTCATCGTTCAAATATTTTTCGATGAGTTCCTTCCACTTTACTTCCCAACTAAGTTAAAATCCGTTTATGATAACGATCTGGTGTTAACGACGAGGATAAAGGTTTTAAACACTCTTGGTTTTGGATGGGAAAGGAACGTTGGTAAAAAAGCTTGGAAGAGAATAACACGTTCAAAAGTAGCTGAAACTCGTTTATATTGCATTTCCAAACTCTTCTTCCCCCCTTCCGCCATTTTGATCCAATTGGGTTATAGAATTCCAAGGTTTCGATTGGAACAATTGAAATAGAAAAGACCACCTTGCTATTTCTTTTTCAAATGGTATGTCAGTGCTGCCAACTCGTACCGATGCGCCTCCCCGACAAGCTTTGGAAAGCTTGGGGCTTAGAAGGTGTAGCAAAATAATTATATAGATATAAAAATATAAAAAAATTATCGCATTGTTTTTGTTTTGGTAGGTATAGGCGAAAAGTTGACTGAACAAAACCTCCACATAAATTTTTCATAACACTAAGTATGTATTTGTTCTAAATCATCAGATTTAAAAGGCTCTGGAAGCCAAGAGGGTTTCAACACAATAGACTTGTGGTAAACGAAAAATTTGCAAATCTGTATTATAAAATCCGATCGCCCAGTATGTGTGGTGCCGGAATTTTCGAAAGTGTTCGAGATATCCCGCCTTTAATTATAACGTTAGGCTCGATTCTGATGGGTTTCTGTTCAAATCAGACATTAACCTGGATGACAGACGGTGGTGACCGGTGACCCAGTTCATTTGTTAGGGGTGGTAAGGGTGGCGCGCGCCTGCCACCTGTGTCCCCCCCTGCCCTGTCACTACGGTAGCGCGTGCCGCGCAGGTGGCCCCCGTCATGTGTGTTGTTGGTCCGAGCCGGTGTACGCCCGCTCGCTAATTGGGCACTTCGCCGAATTGCGAAATTTTCGGCCATCCACGCGATTGGCCGATGCTGACCACTGATGTCATGTCGTCATGTGTCTCATCCAATATGCATCTCTGCACAAATAATCTTTTCACTTCTTTTATAGGGATAGGGAGTACATCACAAATATGGTGATTAAATAAAAAAGAAGAAGCTTCAACGTATGCAAAGACAATGAAAAAGTTGCCCCTTTTCTTAAGTACTTATACATTTAACTGATCGAATAATATTTACATAAATACTATGAATTAGTTGGAAGCATCAGAACTGTTTCGAGCTTTCTTCTGTCTCTCATCATCATCGAACTTCAATCAGATTGTCATACAAAACAAAAACCGATTTAACAAGATTTAAAAAATACAAAGTGGTCAAGAATCACTGTTTGAGTTGGCAGTGCTGAATTTTATTTTTAAATGATACAACTGGAGTAACTTCCGGTTGACACTGACAGCCGTCACATTACAAACGTCATTTGACATTTCAAATGCAAATTAAAACGCCAGTTTTTATTCACATAACCTACCATCTTGTCGCTGTTGATGTTATGTCAAATAAATCAGTAAAACATATATCCGGTTGCAGTGTTGCAAATAGTCGAATAAAAAAATACTCTCAGTTGTATTGCCAACTCAAACAGTTATTCTTGACCACTTTGTATATGTAGAGAATCGGCAGTACTGACACTAGGAGTTGGCAAGACTGTTATAAGAATTCATGAGAAATTAATAGGTTCGATTACAAAAAAGTAAAATTCGAAAGAGAAAACCAAGAGACGTCGAGTTTTTGGTAAAAGACTGGAACCCATTTCAAAACTTAACGAAATAAGGCAATTAATCGCAAAGGCGCAAAGTCAGCCACGGATGTAATATCAAACTTGGCAGCACTGATGTTAGAAAGTCATTAAAGACGAATGAATGAATAGGTAAAATTACATAAAGTAAAATTCGAAAGAGAAAAGAAAGACGATCGAGTTGTCAGTGAGAAACTGAAAACTATCTATTACAAAATCGAACGAATTAAGACAATTAAAAAATACAAAGTAGAAATTGGCAATGGATGTAACGTAAATAAAATTTTATAAACTAAAATATGAAAGTGAAAAACAAAAGACGATCAAAGTTGCCACTGGAAAACTGAAAACTAAACTACGTGCCAATAAAAAGGCACCATCTAGAAGGGATCGAGTTAGAAGGTTAAAATTTTCAGTTTATTTCTCTTAGATAAAGAAGTAATTGATTTCACTTCGGAAAAAAAATAACAGAAATTAAGGGAAAAAATGTAATAATATGGCACGTCAGCACAGTCAACAATACATTCCCTAACTCGCCGAGGCATGTCCGAAGGAAATAATAGATGTCTTCTTGAGGTACCTCATCCCGAGCTTGCTGTAGGTGACGAACCAGCTCCTCCAAACTGTTTGCTTGTTGAGGAATACTCTTAAACATTGAACCATGATATCCCATACCTATTCTATGGAAATCAAATCCGGAGAACGAGCTGGCCAAGGAAGAACTTCTACCTCTGCTTGTTGCAGAAAGTTCCTACAAACTTGTGCGATATGGGGTAGGGCATTATCTTGCTGGAAAACTACTCCAGCGTGTTCATTTATTAGAGGTAACAGAACGCGTCTTAAGATCTCATCGATATACCGATGCACATTTAATCTGCCTCTGATGAATACTAAAGAGGATCTGTACCCTATACCATATTACCTGGTGTTACGACGCCATGGCCTCGTACAGCAAATTCCACATTGCGTCTCTCTCCTTCTCACCATTACTCGATGGGCATTTTGCCACAAACAAAATCGGAATTCGTCATTGAACATGTAGCGACCACAGCGCCACCTGCGGCACATCTCTACACCATTGCCACGCACCAAGCTCTAACTCCCTTCCACATCACACTCAGCCCCTCTACAAGATGGATGCCGGGGCTATATAAACGCGTGCAGAGCAGCTCGAAGATCATTCCTTCCCCAGCCAGCTGCAAAGTTGGAACCTCCTAACCAAACCCAGCTGCAAAGTTGGACCTCCTCTCCAAAAGCCAGCCGCGAGGTTGGACTCCTAACCAAACCCAGCTGCAAAGTTGGACCTCCTCTTCAAAAGCCAGCCGCGAGGTTGGACTCCTAACCCAACCCAGCTGCAAAGTTGGACCTCCTCTCCAAAAGCCAGCCGCGAGGTTGGACTCCTGACCAAACCCAGCTGCAAAGTTGGACCTCCTCTCCAAAAGCCAGCCGCGAGGTTGGACTCCTAACCAAAGCCAGCCGAAAGGTCGGGATATCCTGGTTTCCACGTCCGTCAAACACCTACGACCACCCAGCTTCGTCGGGCACTGAAACGCATCAGCAGAATACGCCGTGCCGTTTCACCGCTTCCCCCGACGCCATAAAAGAAGCCCGTCCGGTCAGAAGACGTCGCCCAGCACACGGTTTATCAACGACCACTCCGCCGAGGAATCCGGTTCAGCACGTCCTCCACCTGCAACCATTGCACCAGGACAACTGCGAACGCATCCCCGTGGACATACCGTGCACATAACCACCAGGAGTTCTGACATATTAACATCCTTGTATTATTATTATTAATAAAAACATTTTGTTTGTGTTTGTGACAATCGATTGTTTGGCTAAAGAATACGACACACGCAGCCCCTCAAACATGACTTGATCCCATCCAATGACCCACTGCTGCCTTTCTTGACACTACTGAAGTCTGGCTGCCTTATGCAATTGCATTAGTGGAAGGCGACGACACGGTCGATAGGAGTGAAGGCCAAACGATGCAATACGTCGGTAAATGGTTCGACTAGACACCCTTTGTCTTAGATCCCTTATCCAATCCACTCCAATTGCAGCTGAAGGGCGAAACCTATCTCTTACAGCCAGTTGACGGAGACGTCGATCTTCACGTTCATTAGTTCGTTTAGGACGTCCACTTCCTGGTCGACGGTGTTGGATGCCTTCCTCAGACCATGATGTCCATGCTCGAAGCACCCTAGAATGGCTTCGGTTTAAACGCCGCGCTATTTCACGCTTCGTGCATGCCGACTCTTTCAAAGTCGGACAGTTGCTGAAAATGCTGTCTTCTGGCAATTCTAGGCATTGTTAACGATCAACACTTTATGCTTTCGCAGAAAATAAAGGCTATTTTGACACACCAGTTTAAAAAATGAAAACACAAGCCCCTCTTTTTAAGGCAACTCTCACAAAAACCGAAGTTTCTCGTTTTTTTAATTCCGGCGTTTTTATCATCGGCTCCTAAGTGGGCATACACACGGTCAAGTATGCCTTCGCGCCTAACTGAACGTTTTGAGGCTCGGAGGTAAGTGCGAATGTGTATACGCTGAACTGATGGTGCGTTCCTGGCCTAAATGAATCTATCATACTTGCTCGCAGACTTGCCTCTCAAGCAAGCACGAAGGCTTGCCTCACCGTGTGTATGCCCATTAAATGAATCTATCATATGTACTTGCTCGCAGACTTGCCTCTCAAGCAAGCGCGAAGGCTTGCCTAACCGTGTGTATGCCCATTAAGATGTGGATAGTTATTTGGTAAAAATATCGACCTTGTAACTTGACCCCTTCTGGGTGGTGCATTTTTATTGGCACGTAGTTTATGATAAAACTCAACGAAACAAGACAATTCATAATTGGCGCAAAGTTAGCCACGGATGCGACATCGAAGTTGGCAGCACAGATATTAAAATGTCATTGAATTTGTGAAATTACGTAAAGCAAAATTCGAAGGAGGGAAAACAAAAAACGATCAAACTGTCGCTTGTCGGCGAGAAACTGGAAACTGTTAGAAAATTGAATGAATTAGGTCAATTACAAAATACAAAGTGATCAAGAATAATTGTTTGAGTTGGCAATACAATTAAGAGCAATTTTTATTCGGCTATTTGCAACCGGATATACCATGAGTTTTTTTATCTCTGAAATACATAAATATCTCCTAGCCGTCACCTATCAATCTTCAACAAAATTAATGTACTGTCAGTATCAATTATGAAATGTCATGATTTAAATTCCGAAATCTTAAGAAAATCTTTGTAAGTATAAGATAATTGCTTAGCACATTGTTTAAAACGTGAAGGAGAACATTTCGAACATTTATTATTTTGTTAACAAAATAAATCTTAAAATAACTTTACAGAAACTCGTTTTGTTTCATCATATGTAGCTGGTATATCCTTGCAATGCATTGACTCGTTTTTTTTTTAAAACTGAACATAGGAATATTTGCATTGTATGTTCAAAGTTAAAAAAAACTCACCGTATGTGTTGGTTTATTTGACGTAACCTGAACAGCGACAAGGTTGTAGGTTATGTGAATAAAAATTAGCGTAATTTGAATTTGAAATGTCAAATGTCGCTTGTAAATTGACAGCTGTCAGTATCAAGACATCAACAACCGGAAGTTACTTCAGCTTAAAAATAAAATTCAGCATTGCCAACTTAAACAGTGTGTTTTGAGCACTTTGTAGTACAACGTGCCATGAAAGTAACGTAAGTAAAATTAAAATATGAAAGCGAAAAATAAAAGACGATCAAAAGTTGCCACTAAAAAACTGAAAAGATAAAACTGAACGAAATAAGATTGTTAAAGACTATATAGTTACCATGAAGTTTGTTTTTTGATTACTAAAAAAATAATTTTTGTATGACATATTTCAATATAACTGCTTTAAGAATATCTAATAGAAGATCACATTTATTATCAAAAGAATATCAGCTACACCTTGGAGTACAAGACAAAAAATCCAAGTGAAGTTGAAACAAAGATAATTAAAAATTGATGTAAAGTTTGCCACAAATGAAACGTCAAAGTTGACAGCATTAATATTAGAATGTCATTGTCATCAGTGGACAGATGAAATGACATAAAGCAAAATTCGAAAGAGTAAAACAAGACGATCGCGTAGCGTCGGTGAGAAAGTTGAAAACTATTACAAAATTGAACGAAATGAGAGACAATTAAAAACGGCATAAAATGGCCATGAATGCTAAATGCCAAAGTTGGCAGCACTGCTATTGTGACAGAACAGTGAATTGATTAAATTACACAAATTAAAATTCGAAAGAGAAAAAGCAACATGAAAAACAAAAAGCGGTTTAACAAACAGATGCAGAGAATCGGCAGCACTGATATTAGAATATGAAAGCCATTAATGGGATAAATCGCTTCAAATAAAAGTCGAAATAGAAAAACAAAAGACGATCGAGTCGTTGGTAAAGAACGGGAAACTATTTATTAACAAATTGTACGAAATGAGGCACCTAAAAGCGATCCAAAGGATGCAACGCCAAAGTTGGCAGCACTGTTATGAAAATATCATTTGTGAGAGAGCAATGAATTTACACAAAATAAAATACGAGAAAGGGGCAGTGAAAAATTAAAAGCGATTACAAGTTCAATGAAAAATTTGATTCAAAGAGTTGGCAACACTACCACTAGAATGTCAATAGAGACAGAATAGGTTAAGTTATAGAGCAACCTGACGTCAAACTAAAAAATTAAAACTGCAAATTTTCATTATTCCTAAAACTACATGTCATTTCATATTGCCTGTCATTGTTATGCGGTATATGCTTCATAATATAACCTAGTTTTTTTTTCTGATACTAACATTCTGACATCACAGTTAACCCTAAGTATTTTTTTTTATTCGATCGCATGGTATATCTTTAGGAATAAAAAACTAATTTCATTAATTCCACTTTCATTTCAAAATAGACGCACATGAAAGTCGATGTTTAAGTTTGGTGAAAAATAGACTCAGAATGTTTGGTAACACTATCACTATAGTGTCACTAGTGACAGAATACTAAAGCCTCTGATTTCCATTTTTATTAAAATTATATCATTTCATGAATATGTTTAAATTGTCCGCCATTGTCAAGCTGATTTTACACTTTAACATAACCTAGCTTTTTGTTTCTGATACTAACGACATTCCGACATCGGAGCTGTCAAATCTTAAAATCTACATTCACAGTCAACCCTGGGTTGTTTTTATTTATTCGATCGCATGGTGTATCTTTAGGAACAACAAATAATTTACATAATTAATTTCACATTCATTCCAAAATACATGCACAAGAAAGTCGGAGTTTAAGTTTGGTGAAAAATAGATTTAAAAAGTTGGTGTCACTAGCACCGGAATGTCACTAGTGATAGAATAGCAGCCTGACGCCAAACTGAAGTTTCTGATTTTCATTTTTGCTAAAACTACGCCATTTCATGTTTTGTTTAAATTGCCTGCCATTGTCCGACATCAATGTTGCCAATCCTGAAAAACTGTATTCACAGTCAATCCTTGGTTATTTTTTATTCGATCGCATGGTGTATTTTTCGGAATAACAAAATAAGTTAATTAATTTCAATTTCATTCTAAAATACACGCACATGAAGATCGGAATTTAAATTTAGTGGAAAACAGATTCAGAAAGTTGGTAACACTACCACTAGAATGTCACTAGTGACAGATAGGTTAAGTTATAAAAGGGAACTTGACTTCAAACTGAAGCTTCTATTTTTCATTTTTATTAAAATGACGTCATTTCATGTCGTGTTTCAATTGCCTGCCATTGTTCAGCTGACTACACTTCAATATAACAAAATATTTCGACACGGTATAGTAATTACCCAGTCGCGTCACTTAAACGTCAGTGTCAAAAAAAGCGGCCATACTATTTGATACCTTCATGGAAATGCAATGTAATTTGCAGATGGCTAGGTATCAAACAAAATGGCATATGTGACAGTCATATTCCAGTGACGCTACTGTGTAGATTCTTATGCTGTGATTCCGACATCAATGCTGCCAATTCTAAAAAACTGTATTCACAGTCAACCTTGAGTTATCATTTTTTATTCGATCACATGGTGTACCTTTAGGAATAAAAATAATTTAAGTAATTTCACTTTCATTAAAAAGTACACGCACATTAAAGTCGGAATCTTCAAGAAACTAATAATAATAATAATAATGATAAACTGAAGACCAAGTAGGTTTCAATTCAATTATTTAATAGAAAGTTGTGACCCGCAGCGCATTTTTTTTTTTAATTTTACGCCACCCGTTTCAATTATTTCTCGTAATAACAAAATCCATTCGATTAACATCCTACTTAGCGGGTGTCCCGAGGGAACAGTCGATTTTTTCGTATCACGTGCCGGCTTTGATTAGGGGGAACACGCGACTATAGTAGCGTGATAGCCATACTCGCAGGTAATTACAGAATAGACGCTCCGGCATGATCGCTGGCATAGCGGACGAATTAGGCAATTTGATAGAATAGTTATGCTCGCCTATTATGCAAATTTATGAGGGGGCTATCAAAAATTAATCGTTTAATATCTGGGGTGGCATGTCACGGTGGTACCGAGGTGTGAGCGTTGTAATTTTATGATGACAGGTTAACATGCAAGAAGTTACACGGTTCTCTAATTTATAACATTTTATTTTATCAAACTGCCTTACCAAACTGATTTTTTTTTTATCAATGGCGTCTCGATAAGAATATGTTGTACGACTGTATCTGCTATAAAAGCAAAGCAAATAGTAAAAATAAAACAAAGAAAAGTAGAAAACGAAAAATACAAGAATCATATAAATAAAGATGGCGACATACGAACTCCCTGAATTTTTCTCAGTCTGGCCACATTCAATATTTGAAATTCACTAAAACTGTGGCGCCTTATTCGAACTATCCTCGATGTTTAATACTGTTTTTTTTCGGTTCAAAAATAAATCTAAAAGAATTTTATAGAAAAAGTGAAATGACGTGCGAGCAATTTGATTTTTTTTTCGGAGGTGCTTTTTAAAATCGAACTGCGCCGGAGTGCATATAATTATTTGGACAACGCACGCGATCACCTCCGGTGACGGACCGAACAGCCGAAATTAGGAAAGCCGGCGGAGTTTCATAATTGCGCTCCCACGCAATCAGCTAATTGCGCTTTCGTGAAATTGCGCGCCGGAAAAAAAGAACGACGAAAAAGACGAAACTTGATTCCGTCAGGACCGATCGCACTCGAAAGTTACACACCGTAATCGTGTGCAAAAAAGAAATTCAATGTTAACTGGATACAGAAAAAAAAGAAATGAAAAAATTGAAGCGAAGAAAAAGTTGAAAACAAAAAATAAATAAATAAATAAAATATCTATATTAGCTATACAGGGTGAAGGAAATATACCCGACATAATAAAACTAACGAGTGTTCAATTAAAAAAACGGTCTAGATAACCAAGAAATTATTCTGAACGTCTAGCGTAGGTTTCTTCGTACGGCTAGTGTCACCTGCATTTCTAACCTCACTTTAACTCAAAGAAAACATTTCAATAATAAACATTTACTACTGTAACTTATAAAACTTTTTACAACAATTATAATAAATGCTGAAAGTGTCTACCCTCTTCTTGAAAACGTTTCAAGGTTCTATGCTTAATAATTGTGTTCATCAGGTTTTTTAGGACACGGCATTTCTTGAATTTTATTACCAATCTGCTGTCTTATGTCATGTAAATCAGCAACTGATGCGGTAAACATAGAGTTTTTTATGTAAGGCCACAAGTTAAATTACAGGACCTCGGAGGTTCCGACTAATAATTCTGTCTCCAAAAACTTCTTCAAAGCACCTTGCCACAGAATACGTTCCAATTTCCATCCATTTTTGCACAGAAATTTACAAAATACTTGCCAAAATATTCCAAAAAACTTTGAACAGCTTTCGAAAGCTATTAACACAAGGTTAACCGCCGTCAATTTGTCAAAGTTGAAATATAAATGAAGTTAATCACAACATACTGCTGTATATGTATATCTGGACCCTTCCAGATTTTAGTATTTGTTGCAAATTTTCTGTTTCTGACCCCATGTTGGGCGGCAGTTAAATGCTGTGATATGGGGTATATTTTGCAAATTTTCTTTGTACGTTATGAGGTCTGTTCGTACAGCATTTCTGACTAGTTTGAAACTGTCAAATATATTCGCCCGTCGAATTAATCACCGCTTTCAAAAGCTGCATTAAATGTGAAACTTGGATCGGCGCATGCTTCTGACAGTTTCGGATTAGTCAGAAGCCGCTGTAGGGGCAAAGCTATGTTTGTCAAGGTAATCTTGTCAATATTTTTCTAAATATTTATTTTGTTTATATCTTATTATTATTGCTTTCTTACTTCGTTGTTGCTGCAACGTTGTTGATGTATTTTGCAGTGTATCTCGTCGGTTAATTCTTGCTCGTTGTGTGATAAATTTTGGATGTAGATGGCACTGGCGTACCTTCACATTCAAAATTATCTGCGTCAGTGTTCGTGTGTGGGTGTGTGTGTGGGTGCGTAGGTGAATAAATAAGAAAGAATGCTTGTAGAAGGTGACACAAAACAACAGTTTATTAATGTAATTTCAGAAGAATCGCACAAATAAATACAGCTCAAAGAAAAGTTCGGAAGTTTACAAAGTCGAAGTTTATTTACTTGATCGGTTTCTCGCGAAACCGCCAAAATATTACTTACATTAAATTCCGTATCGCTTCCATAACTTCCTTTAACACGGATACTTTGCTGTTTTACAGTCGCATCGGGGACTTTAGTATACAATAGCTCAACGCGACGCCCTCACTGATTCAATTTCCGAACTTCTCACTACCACTTACAGCTTTTTTTTAACATCCATGTTATCATAACATCATTAAATTAATTTTTCTAATCACATATTACAATTCTAAGCTTGAATCTTACGTATTTACATACATTTCAAAAATTCTAAATATTTTATTTATATCACAAACTCTTTTAAACGGACATTAAATGGCGCACAAACACTTAACGTTTCGCAGTCGTTCGACAGCTTCGTCAGAAGTGACGAAGCTGTCGAACATTTAGTGTCCGTTTAAAAGAGTTTGTGATACAATTTTCATCGGACAAGAAACCAGCTTTAATTTTATTAATTTTAAATTACCTGTTTCTAAAAATATTTACATAAACTTAATATATTTGAAAAACACACTTGAATTTAACAACTATACAAACAAATCCTGTAAAACACATTTGAATTTAACATTACTCCGAATTTTACTCTATTATTTACAAAATTATTTCTGTATGAAAAATAAAAAAAAGATTACGTTCTGCTCATAAACACCGCAATACGTTCCTGACAACAAAAGCGTGTCACAGTCTACTTGACCGTTTTTTTTTTATTGAACGCTCGTTAGTAAGATAATAGATGTCATAGATTACGGGAAAAATGTTTCATAAATTCGAATTTATAAATTATCTAAATATCACGTTACGACGCTAACTGACAAATACAATGCAAGGCGACGCGACGTTCTGTAAATAAAACCATAAAACTGCGATAAAGTTTTGTAGTTAATAATAATAATAATTTTATTTGTCATTAAGTCAAAGCACACAAAAAACGGTTACAATAAAATATGACCCACCGCCCTTCTTATTGCGTGCCGTGGGTATCAGCTGGTCTGGAAGAATAAAATCGATATTTTTACGCAAATTAAATTTATTTAAGACAGCGGTTCCCAAATTATTTTAAAACGGGAGCCCCTTTTGGGAAGAATTTCGTTGGTCACCCTCAACCCGTTCCGGTCTTGCCGCATTCAACTCCATTCATATTATAACAACACGGCTAAAAGATTGGGAACATCTGTTATCAAGTAGCTCAATCTGTTTCCTTGATGCTGGCGCAATCTATCATCAAGTGATTCAATTTATTTTTTCTTTATTACTAGCGCTAATGGAGTGTGAGCAAATCAAAAGAAAAGCAAAAAAAAAGAAACAAGAAAGTGCGCGAAAAAAGTATCAATAAAAACAATGCAAAGGGTGACACAAAAACAATTGAAAAATTAGCGAAATTTCGGTGGAAAATTTTTGAAAATTAAACGCTGGTATAAGTTGTACCTTGTGAGGTTTCCTTTTATCATTGCTCTTAGTTTCAAGCAAGTTCACCCATGTTCAGTGTTGTTCAAATCAACTCAAACTGAAGATGGTACTGTGGAGTTTTTCGCTGCTGCTTATAACTGCCACCTAACTTTTTTTGCACAGGATTACGAGTAAATCCGGCTCGAAGGACCAATGTTACGACTTAAATTGAAATGCGTGCGCTGTTGCTGGTGGAATGTATATTTTTTTGTCAAAAATTGCCTTACGTAAAAAGCAAAAGCATGACAATTTTTATATTCTCGTTTAAACTCACTTGTATAAAAAAAACGCTAATATCGCCAACACATATTAAGTTGATGCTGTAACAAATAGGGCACGTTATAATCTTAGTTCATTGAATACTATTTAAATTACAAACTTAAAATATAAAATGTAAAAACTATTTTTATTATCCTTGTCCCCTTGGCTACTCTGTTGCTACCGACTTGATCAAGCCACACACTCCCTCCTTAGTGACAACGTTCAGTGGAAGGTTACTCGTCTGCCCGATTTCGATGTTTCTGCTTGTCTCTTCCTTTCACTCGAAGCAGAGTCTTCTTTGCAAAATGATTTACGCGATGGGGTCTCAATAGGGGAGTTTCCTGTTGTTCTGTCTTCTAGAATAAATGTTGGTTTAACACGATCGATAATACAAATATTTTGTTTACCCCTTGGAGTTAAAATTTCGAAGAAAATTTCACTTTTGGATAAAATTGGGTACGATCCCTTATAGATTGGCTGAAGTGGCGTTTTATAGGCGTTATGATGTATGAAAACATGTTGACAAGTTTCTAATGCTAGATGGACAGAATAATTCTTTTGAGCATCGTTAAGTTTCCTTGAAAAGAAAGCGAGGGGTTCTATTATATCGCCCTTGATTTGATGAAGAGAAGCACCGATTGCAAAATCTTCAAATTCCTTCAATAATTTGGTTTGTAAATGCTATTGTAGTAAAAAAAATTGAATATTTGAGTGAATGATGAGTATTAGACGATTTTAAACAATATGTCCATTTCCACTCGCGCTCCCAGTCCCTCACATTTGAAAATTGTTTACCCAACTTGTAATTACTTTCTTCCTCGATTCAAACCCCCAAGAAAACAATCGGTTACTGTTGAGAGAGCACGTGCCGCAATTATCAACAAGATATTAAAGTGTAGTTGGGCACGTGCCTATAGAATATCGATTTCATATTTTTTAACGTGCGTGCGTGTGTGCGTTTTATGCAGCACGGTAAATATGCACGTATTGTTCTGGAAGCTACGTTAATAAATTGATTTGGATGGCGGGCACGCTATTTGTGTTCCTTATTGTTTGCACGGCGGACGACAAAAGGGCGTGTGTACGCTACGATTAACGGCTTTGTTTACGTTATGGATGCGGATTTAAATGGATCCAATTACGTGGGATGTGTGTTTGCACTTGTGAGCGAGCACAGCGCAAACATTTTTTATTTCGATTGTTTCCCTTGAATCGATAGGCAAACAAGTCCTTCTGATTATTTAAAGGTCCTCGCAAAATAAAAGACGCTTGGAAGATAGGAAAAAGCATCCCCAAAATATTAAACTTTTTAATATCTACAGTTTAGATTTTCTTTTAAATTAATGTAATTTATTAGTTAATTTTTTTTCGTACGCTCTGAACTTAATGGTAGTGTATCGCTTATACCAACAAACATAAAGCACAGCAAAAACGAAATAATAAAAAATAATGATGAAATCGGTAGGTACCCGGTATAAAGAGGAAGGATATCACGGCAACAATAATGAAGCCATCGTGGGCGTGGGTGTTTGATCCAGTTCAATTAAAGGTCACCTGATAGATGCCAAAAACCAATCATTCAGTCCACAGACTTTCCAACCCGTAGATTTCCGGCGTGCCTAAACGCTCCGTGCTTTTCCCCCCCTTTGCTTTCATTCCACTTGCTAAATAAATCTCTGGCTCTAACCCTGGTTTGCACCGAATAAATAAGCTCAGATTAAATTTAAGCATCACTTAGATGTGACTTATTCAATATCGTGTAAGCTCAAATGTCACATTATAAACACCACTTAAATTTAAGCTCAGCTTAAGTGGTTGGTGCAAATAACTATAAGAAACTTCGGCGTTCCATAATAATCTGTTTGTTTTGTTGGTTTCGAATGGTGCGAGTGTGATGGGGGGCGATCTACGATTTATAAAATCAATGCGCAATTGAAAATTTGAGGAACCAAATCGTTATCGAAAATATGGTTACCTATTTAGTAGAACGGATGCTATAACATTGTTTACTTTAAAAATCATAATTGGTTTTCGGAGCACCCCAATTAGCTAAATGTAAGTATAGGTCTGGCGCGATATAATGCGGGGATTAGTTATTGAACCATTATCGATGATGGGGCGCTGGGCCAAGGCGCCTTTGCCGCGTAGATCGCCACCTATACGATCCTCAAAAAAAAAAAGGATAAACATATACAGCACGCTTAGGATTTTGCTTCTACTCATACAATGTTATTTCGTAATTACGTAGTTTGATAGAATTGCGTTTGGAATTGCACCTATTTCATCGCCTTCCTTTGTTACTAGAAAAGGCAACAATAATAAAATTCAAAATCCCAGAAAAAAATTATTACATCATCTCTAAGAAACAAAAGCGATTTATAAAATTCTTTAAACCCAATTGTCATTAAACATTCGTAACTAGATATATTTTCCACTTATACTTTTTATCTTTATTTTTACGCATATTTCATTCGTCCACCTTTCGATTTTCCTTATGTTGATGTGCGCCGTTTTCGTTTTACCGCATTTCTCTTCAGCTGCTGTCAGTATGCTGTTTTTAAGATATTTCCATTTCTCTGTTTTTTCTTTTCATTTTCATTATTACTAAAAAGAGATCACTTCCTATCTCTGCCTTTCTTTTGACTTCTATATCTTACCTTTTTCTTTTTGCCTTTTGCTTACCAAAAAGTAGTATGCTGTTATGTTTAAATTTTGTGTTTGCTGTAATTAGACTGTTCTTAAAACATAATTCTATTATCCTATTCCCATTATTGTTTAGTGTCTCGTCTCCTTCTTTACTCATAAGTATATTCTTCTATTCCTCTATTCTTATTTCTGACTCGTCCATTTAAATCTTCCATTGTTATTATGTTTTCTTCTCGTTTGTTTGTTTTTGTAACTCTCCAAAAAATTTATATTTTTCTCCTTTTCTTACGTCTTCATTTTCACAATTTGCTATTATTAATGTCCATCTTTCCTCTTCGTCCAATTTTATTTTAACTGTTAGTAGTCGTTCATTTACATTTTCTTCTTGTGTCACTTCTCTCAAGCAATTATTAATCCGACTCCTTCCTTTGCTCAAATCATCTTTGATCAAATTATCCTATATCTCTTTTCCTTTCTTTTTAATTTCCGTAACTCCAAGTGTTTCTATGTTTTGTTGTATCATTTCCTACTACTTCTAACATTCCGTGTCAATATTTTGATATCGGTTTGTTCTTTAATAATTTTTTTATTACGAACTCCAAATTCAATCAAACGGATGTGTCACAGGTTTTAATAGACCCTTATTTTTAAATAAGGGGTAAGTCTTCCGATTCAACTTTGAATTTGTCAAACTTATCGTCACGTTTCTTTCTTTGGTACGTTGTACGGGGCAGTTTCACGTTGTACGGGGCAGTTTCACGTTGTACGGGGCAGTTTCACGTTATACAAGGCAAATTCACGTTATGCGAGGCAAATTGTAGTAAGTGATAGACAGTAAACAGAAAAGCCGTACGAGAGTCATCTAGTTCTACTACCGTCAAACACCGCGAAAGTTCGGACGTGCATGTAGGATCAAAGCTCCCTTTCGAGACTTCGATGTAAATGTCGTGATTCATGGCACCAGACGACCGGACTTAACGTCAAGCGGTATCGTAAACTTTTCATTCCTTACTTTGGTTAATCATCAATTACACTGCATAATGAGGTAGTTAAGAGCTTGAATATCTTGTAATTGTATATTTCAAGTCACGGTTCGTTAAGAACATGTCATAATTTGCATACAGAAAATTAATGACCGCCTCCTACTGTCAAACTGACAGGTGCTCATAACTTGTACATCACCTTTGTAAACCAAATAGGATATCCTTGCCGGTGTTTGCGTGTTACACTTGCTCTGTGAATTTTAATTTTGTTTTGATCTGAAGTAATTAACGTATATTTACATAATTTCCATTTAAAACGATCAATAAACTTAATGTCGTGAATTGTCATACTTTTCTTTTAGATTTCGTTATATATAGGGTCACCGATAATTTCGATATATACAGGGTGACTGATAAAAATATTTTTTTTTAAACGCGGAATTTCAAACTTGAGGGTTACTCATATGCTACATTCACGTGTATAGTCTTGGCGGTAACACGTATTACTTACACTTGGAATAAATATAACGCTAGGTGGCGCCCCTTTCTTAATTAACAATTAGATAACGAGCTACCGACGTTCCTATTGTGTAGCCCACCCCCATCTCCACTGAGCTGGGCATAATTTCAGGTAGGTTGTTCACCAACGTAAAGGAGTTTCCCCCAATTTTCGCAATCTATTCAAGGTCGACTATTTTGATATAGCTAGGCAGGTAGCATTGTTTTCTTCCTTATGTTCTTTTTCTTTGCCCGGGTCGTTATTCTAATTTTTTGTTTTCGTTTTCCATATGACCTATGTCGATAGGATGTTTTTTTTTTTTCATAAAATTACATCTACTTTCATATCCCAAAGTTTGTAAAGAGGCTAACGAATCACCCTGTACAATAAACGAGGTAAGTCTAAAATTAAATTTGACAGCAGACCCCAAGCGAGTTACACGTTTTAATTTTTCTTCTCCTCTTCACCAGCAAATGTATGTGGTTTATATTAAATTTTTCGTGATTGACGTTGTCGATCTGATGATGGTTTATTAACCGAAACCGGTCGTCAAAATTATACATGTATATCGAGAGAAAGTTTGGGAAATATTATTTTACTACATATCATCATATTACCCAATTTTTGGATATGACACATAAAATTAAATTGTTTGGTAAGAAAAAAAAATACAGAAGAGTCTATCATTTTTCTCTTGATTATGTTAGCGCAGCATCTTATTGTTGCACAATAAAATCTGTTATTATTAATATTACAAAGATCCGAGAAAAAGTAAATGCTTATATTATAAAATTGTGCGAAGGACAATGTCGACTCTTCTTTTGGATAGCTGATACTTTCTGATGTATTTAAGGAAAAACATGCATTTTATTATTCGCTATCACATAATTATTAATAATCCCAATAAAAATGCTCAAGAACAGTAAAGTTTCAAAGGAAAAAATGGAAAGAGAAAGTTTGAAAAAGACCGCGGTGGAAATGACTTCGATTCTCTTGGATTTCTGATTTTCCACCACGGTATTAAAATTATTCAAACTTAAAAACTGTCGACCGACTAATAAGTGAAACAAAAAACCAAAATATCCAAATTGTGTCTACAATAAATTAATAACACTCGCATTTTACAGACGATTAGGGAACTTTCCTTTTTACATAACTGATTGTCCAATTTGTCCGATTAAACAAGAGCAATATAATATGAATGAATCGGCGACCTTCCACTAGCGGAGAATGTTGGAAATTAAAAGGAAAACTGTAAATGCAAAAAATGATTCGATAAAAGTAGTAAAAGAGAACTAGAGAACCCGAAAACAAAAAGTAAGATTCAAAATAAAAGGTATTGTAAAACGCTTCAGCGCAATGTGAGATTTAATTAATCCAAAAAGAAACGAAAAGGAATTGAAACAACCAATAATTAATATAGAAATATGGAGCGATTGAAAATCTAAAGACTCAACATGAAGCAGAACAAAAAATTAATTTGACAAAAATAAATAAATAAAAGAGAAAGAAACAAGCAATAAAGAAAGAACAAACCCAGGAATAAACCCAAACTAAATATCGACGATTTAATTCACAATTAATTGTTTATTTGAATTTCCTTTTGTTTGTATTTTGTCGAATTATTTTTTTGCATTAACGAACGCAGTCCCTTTTACTTTAAGTTTTGTTTTAAATTTTCTTGCATTCTACCGGAGAATCGTCGATTTTCCTTTGGTTTTGAATCTCTTTTCTGCATTCTCTCATTTTTGTTTGAATTGGCTTCCGGTTGGAACCGCGTCACGTTGACTTCTTCTACTGCCGACGTTCGCAGCAGCAACACCACCAGCAGCAGCAGCCCTGAGGAAGTTCTTCTGCAATGGAGAACGAAACGTCGGCAGTAGAAGAAATCAACGTCACGCGGTTCCAACCGGAAGCCAATTCAAACATGGACGACGGCCGCGGAAGGCTTCAAGTTCTCTCATTTTTCTTTTATTTCTTCCTTCTCCGATGCATTTTATATTTTGTTCGTTTTTTTGTCTTCGTGTTTCATCGTTTCCTTATTTGGGTACTCTCCAGTTCATTATTACAGAAATTATTTCAGTCAGATTCGATGATCACAAATGATCGATTACTTTTTTTTCAGAGACGCCCTGTACACGAGGGATAAATAAATATTTTCACTAGGAGAATGCCTGAAGTGAAAAAAAAAACAATTAACAATTGTTGTTGATTTACAAATTTTGCTAATAAAGACCCTATTATTATTATTATTATAAAAAGATCGTGGAGGAATGACTTTGGTTTTCTCAAGTTTTTTGATTCTCCGCCACGGTATTAAAATTGCACAATTTTTAAAACTGCATAACGATGATTTAGAACGAACTGTCGCCCAATAAATAAGGCAAAAACACTAACTTTTGTTAAAGTTATTTTGTGGCAATCCATGTGGTTACAATCACTCAAACATTTACAGAGGATTGGACAATTTCGATTTTACTAATTACCAATTATATGCAACTTTCAATTTTTTTTTTGTTTGTTCATTATGTTGTCCATTTGCTTGCACGTAATAGCTCTGGTTGGCCTCTTCCAAGCTTAAAATTTGATGTTCTGATTTGAGAACTCTCGTATAGGACCACCCAGAAAAGGGATGACATAAATTAAACTGCGATTTTAATTTCAGATGAGCAATTAGTAGGGCCTAATTCATTAAGCAAAAGTTGCACATAAATTCTGGGGTCGTTAAGAAATGAGGACGCAGAAAGGATTGGGGTTTGCTTGGACCGGGTTGCATCAAAATAAATCGGCGCGAATATTTTTTTCTCCTCTTCGGGACCTTACGAAAGAAGTCAATATTTGTGTAGGCAAATGTCAACAATGCGAGAGGATTCTTCAAGGATCAGGAGCTATAAGGTAGTCATTAGGGCCATTCACGGCCCATCATTACGACCGTCTCGGCCGCCATTGTCTACTTCCCTACCCTCTGAAGTGGATATTGTACTAGTCGGGCGTAATTATAATAATCTCGTTCGTATGTTTATTTGTAAGGAGAGCAACGGGTCCGATATGTAACCTGTTCTCATTGTCGAATCGACTTATTCACTGATAGACATTTAAGGTGATTATAGAGATCGGAGCCTTGTGATTAAGGTCGTCGAAAAAACGGACGCCGAATCTAATCGCAAGGGACACGTGTTTGTTACACACGAACGTTACATAAAGTGAAATATTGCGCAGATTTTCTACCTTTTATGATGAACCCTTATATTACGTCTCTTTTTTTTTTGAAATTTGGAAAAAGAAATCCTCTAACTTGAATCATCTTTTTTTTAATCGAGAGTATGCACCTAAATCCGTGCTCTACTTATAATAAGTATAACAATAGTCAATAAAAGTTGAGGTGCAGCAATTAATTACCTTGGTTACTCAGTTTTGAAAAATTTGTTAAAAAAAAATATAGCTGTCTCATTGTAAGTAATGCAATCGTGACTGTTTCGACTTGTGCGCGCACCTGTCTTTTAGAAGAAAGGGGTTTGTTCGCGGCTTTAAATTTACATTATTTCGTATAATAAAATGACAGCGAGTTTTTATCACCACCGGCAGGAAGGAGAAGAAGCGTTTCGTCTTCAGAAACCGTTCCTCTTTCCGTCGAAGACAAACTGCTTTATTTAATATTCAGTTCCCAAAAAACTTTCCCTATTTCCACGTAACAAAAACGCACTCTGTAATAAATCTGTTCTTAATGAAATAATGAATGAACGAACGGTCTGGACGCGACCACCAGATGAAAATAAATTATTACCCCGGACCGCATAAATTAGGACGAAAACAAACAGACAATCAAATTACACCTCGGCCTCTTCGTATTCACATTAAATGAAACGAGCTGCCAGAGCGGGAGATAAAGTCATCAAGAGAGTGGTTGCAGGTAATGCAGGAGAGCGTTTAACGTGTTATTAAAGTGAAATAAATCCGACGGTCTCCTGGGGACCCCTGAGCAACGGATTTGAAATGTAAATGCCATGAGAACTCGCATTAAATACGGAAAGCGTTCATAAATATAGATGATATCTCCAGAAATTCTGTTTATAATCACGGTGCGCTCGTTTACGACAGTTCGTTCGTTGATAAGATCGTTAAGACTACGGACGATTATGTGGGAGGTGGTTAAATACACTAGTTATTAAATGGTCTATGAATTTATTAAATCCCATGTATCAAAAAAAAATTAACCTTTATGCTTTAACCAGTTGGAAGGACGGGTAGTTAAAAATGATAAAAGAAACGGGACGATTTATCCTTTACTTTCAAAATTTTACAAAAAGTAGAACATAACTAATTGACAACTAAATTAATGCTCACTCACTAAACCATGGTACTGAATTGTAGAGAGACAGACGGATTTTCGGAATTTGATCACACACTATGACATTCTGTGAATGCTAATTACGCCTTCGGACTCTGAGTGATGAGCACGACCACACGTGTTATACACGGTGTTATGCCGTTTCATGAAATCCAGCTCATACCGGAAATTCCGATCATCAACAAGACCTTATACGTGGGATTAAGTTGCACAATTTTCCATGGGTCATCGAAGCATTTCCTGGATCTACCGCTCTTAGTCATGTTTGTTCGATTTAAAATAAACAAACTTTCTTTTAATAAATACTTCGTTCGTTGATAAGATCGTTAAGGCTACAGACGATTATGTGGGCGATGGTTAAATACACTAGTTATTAAATGGTCTAATAATATATTAAATCGCATGTATCAAAAAAAAATTAACCTTTATGCTTTAACCAATTGGAAGGACGGGTAGATAAAAGCGATAAAAGAAACGGGACGATTTATCCTTTACTTTCAAAATGTCACAAAAAGAAAATTAAATTAATGTTCGCTCACCAAACCATGGTACTGGATGCAGAGACGCAGATGGATTTTCGGAATTTGATTAATCACACACTACGATATTCCGTGAACGCTAATTACGCCTTCGGACTCTGAGTGATGTATACGACCGAACGTCTTCTAGCTGTGTGATGCCGTTTCATGAAATCCAGCCATCTTTTATATGGTTCATACCGGAAATTCCGATCATAAACAAGACCTTGTACGTGGGATTAACTTTTTTTTCTTTTTATCTGTGGTGGTTGCCCAACGGGGTCCTAAGTCAAAGACTTGTCAGGACCTCAGGAGCGGGAGTGTATTTGAGTGTGTGTAAAGTGTTCCATGGCTTTGTTACTTCCAACCTTCTCGCCGTTTAAGGGGAAGCAGTGTCGAATTTTATCCTCAACACTGAAGGGTGCCTGAAGTCGATACCGACCATGATGATTACAAGGCCGGTCCTCTTACCACTGGACCATTCAGGCGTTTCATTTGCAATATTCTCTTTTTAGATTTCACGTTTCGATATTCCACAAATTATCACTACAGATCGTGCCAATTTTCAATGATGTTCTCAAGAAGTAAACATAATTCTTTCGCACATTAAGCCGGAGAACTTCTGAGAAAGTATATTCATTGAATGAGTAAGGGTTATTGACTTCGAGCGCCATCTCTGGACTGAAAGTCGAAGATATCTCCCAGTTTTTTTTAAGATTTCACAGAGAAAATTAAACATGGGCGAGTTAAACTCCCGAACATCTCACAAAGAAGGTCTTGAATAAGACCCGCTGGTTTTAAACGCCATCTCTTGGCGAGTGAGTGATACACAGTGCCATCTCTTGGCCTTACTGTAGAAACTGTGCCAATTTTCAATGATGTTCTCAGGAAATAAAAATAATTCTTTCGCACATTAAGCTCGAGAACTTCTAAAAAGAAATATATTCATTGAGTGAGTAAGGGTTATTTACTTCGGGCGCCATCTCTTGATCGGAAGTCGAAGATATCTTCCCGTTCTTTTTAGATTTCACAGAGAAAATTAAGGCGTGTTAAACTCACGAACATCTCACAAAGAAATTCTTGAATAAGACCCGCTAGTTTTAAACGCCATCTCTTTGCAAGTAAGTGATATACAACGCCATCTCTTGGCCTTACTGTAACAATCAGTCTACGATTGGTAAAAGTCTAGAAAGAACGTAATATATTTTTAGGTTTCACAGAGAAAATTAAGGCGTGTTAAACTCGCGGACATCTCACAAAGAAATTCTTGAATAAGACCCGCTGGTCTTAAACGCCATCTCTTTGCAAGTAAATGATATACAACGCCACCTCTTGGCCTTACTGTAACAATCAGTCTACGATTGGTAAAAGTCTAGAAAGAATGTAATATAAACAAAAGACCATCTACGGTTTAGAACCACCAAAGGCGACCTAATTATTATGAGTCACTGAAAACAACTTTTGAATTACATAATCTCTTCGGTTGAATTTTCCCAAATACATGCTTGAAATTCGCCTGAAAATCTTTAGAGTGTTAGTCTAGTCAGAGGGAAGTTCCTCTTGTGTATCACAGTGTAATGTAAAACCATGTAAGTTTACATATTATTACCCCTAATAAACGTATTGTTTAAGTGAGCTGCCGCCCTTATTTAAGTTACATAAATTATTTCATACAGCGCCATCTCTTAGTCTTGCTGTAGAAGCTGTGCCAATTTTCAATGATGTTTCCAAGAAAAAAAAAAACGATTCTTTCGCCACATTAAACTCGAAAGCCTCTGAAAATAAAAACAAATTTGTTGAGTGAGTGAGGGTCATTGATTTCTAGCGCCATCTCTTGCCTAAGTGAGTGATTTGTAGTTTATCTCTTGGCGATGGCGTAGAAATAATGTGGTGTGTTCAGTAAAGCTTCAAAAAATTCAGAAACTCAATCCTCTAGCCATGTTAATAGTCGCTGGTTTCGAGGTCCTTCTCTTATACAAACAGAGAAAGCTTCTGGTATTAGTAGTACATAGTTGGTTTCGAACGCCATCTCTTGACAAATGGGTGGATTTATTTGTAGCAGCGTCTTTTGATGTGAATGTGGAAATAACAGCGCGGTTTCAGTAAATTTTCAGGAAATCAAGGACGCAATTCTCTTGCTATTATATTGAGCTCAAGAATTTCTGACAGAAAAGAACAGCCTTCGAGCGTCATCTCTTGGTCGGAAGTTGAAGCTGTTTTCCTCTATTTTTTTTTCTTGGAATGCAAAGGAACTTTTTCCAAAAAATTTAGAAAAAAAGAACGTTTATTTATCGCGCAAAATTCGGCAACATCTGACAGAGAAAATTTCGAACGTCACCTCCTGGTTAATGATTGATTTATTTATGGCGCCATGTTCTGGCGTTAAGACAGAACTGATTCACGTTTGCAGTAAGGCTC
This sequence comes from Dorcus hopei, assembly GCA_033060865.1. Lineage (NCBI taxonomy): Eukaryota > Metazoa > Arthropoda > Insecta > Coleoptera > Lucanidae > Dorcus > Dorcus hopei. Next base: position 36,396,887 of record CM065423.1, read on the forward strand.
TCAGGAACTTAAGAAACCCAATAAAAAACAAAGAAATAACGACGATCTTCCTTTGGAAGAAGGAGAATATTGGAAAATTAAAAAAAAAAAACTATCGTACCGTATTTAGTAACCTACTGATAAGAATCATAAAGAGTAGAGGTCTCAAGTTATCCCTTAGCTTGAACCTTTCTCCTATTTTCTTCTTGTAGCTTTTACTGGTTATCTCGTGTTTGCCTTAACAAATACTTTACGAATTTTTCCTTCTTGTCCTAGATACCACTCGAGTGCATGATAATTTTGACAAACCGACTTAGTACTTTCAATTTGGACGTTAATCAAAATTGTACATGGACAGTTGCTTTGTCCGAAACGGTGGTAAAGAGTTCAGGTGGCTGTCGTCCACCCCGGCACCTGCCCACGCACACGGCCCATAAATCCATCCTTAGATGCTATCTGGGCCGGTCCTCCTGGGCCGCTGTCGACAGCTCCTCTCGTATGCAAATTGCGTCCGTTTCATGGACCGTTACCGCGCTCATTTGTTTACATCGTTTACGTCGTGTTCCGATGACAACGGTACACCTTGTTACATAAATCCTCGGTACTTAATTCGTTCAGCTTCTCTCCCCCTTGCTTAATTAAATATTCGGGGTGTCGTCATCGTCAGTCAATTAAATCAGTCGATACCTTAACAAAATTCCTATCACTTGTAATTATAAATTTACAATTTTCTTAACACATATTTAATAACACTTAATTCTCTCTGTTTAATTTGTTTGTGTCGCTGTCACTTTTGCTGTCAATTTGACAGATAAATGCCACGATTAACTAATTAGAGAAAAATTGGTCAATAAGGACTGCAGCCAAATATATTTTGGCTAAAAGTAAATATTTGAATAAAATAGAATTTTGATTTATTTTTTCAGAATCAACTGTACAGCAACAACATAGCATTAAATAGCTTCCAACGAGGGACCTAAATAATAGTACGAATAAGTGGCGCCCAACGTGGGTCTGATTACATTAATGCCATAGCATAAATGGCGCCCAACGTGGAGCCTCTCCATCATTAAACTTTGCGTACCTACAGGAAGATTACAAACGTAAATAATTATCAATTTATTTTTATTGATAATTCTTTTCAATTTTTTTCAATTTTTCAATGTTCTGTGATGTCTGTTTTTTAACCATTTTTTCTATTCAAGAATCACCCTGTATGTACCGTCAAAAGTCGGTCGTTATACTAGCATACATATAAATTTGATTAAATTGAACAAAAATTATGAAACAAGAGACTTCCTTCGTAAATTGAATTTCCCAACAACAATAGCGCAGCACATTAATATCTCGAAATAAAGCGGTAATTTACAAAAAGAGAACGTTATAAAGAAATTTCTCACGGTAGCCAGGGCCCTCAATGGTAGGCCGCTGGGAACGAGAATAAATCGCCGAGGTCAGTTTTCGCTCTTCTTGAAGGCCCCATCTACCTGAACCTCTTTGCTGTCGTCGGCACACGGCGAGGCTCACCCTTTTCCTTCTCCTACTCAAACTTATAGGGTTATCGCCGATAGCCATCGGATGCCGGTGAAAAACTGCACGTTTGCCGACAGGAACGGCAATGGTATAATAATGGTGCCGACTAATTTCATCCATGACACGGTTGACTTCTTTAATGGGAAGGCGAAATGGCCATTGCTAATTTTATTATGGATTAGATTCGTGCGACCCTTAAATTACATTTCCCCAGCAAAATAATGCAGAAACCTTTTATTAAATGAATAATGAAAGAAAATGCGATGAAATTAAAAACGTAATATTTTCTGAAACTCATAAAAAAAAATAAGTCAAAACAATTTTCACATTCTTAATCGCGGCCCATATATTATTTTAATTATCTGCTCGCAGGTAAAACGAAATTGACTTCTTGGGACGCCTACGAGGACGCGGTGCCTTACCGAAATGCCCTCCAGATCGGCGTAAATAAATCAGGCGTGACCCGAGCGACGCCGCCCTCCGCCCGAATAAGTTATAAATTTTCGTGAAAAATTGAAAATCTCTTCGGTGGGCCGGAATTGAAATAGCCGCGCTACTTTACGACGTGGGGACGAGTCTTGATTACAGGGCGCGCTAATTTGCACTTTCCCGTGAATTACGATCGCTTAACGAACGGACGCACCCCTCCGGCCGCAAGGACCGAAATCGCCCTCCATAAATTTCGCAGATGAATTAGTTCGGGTGGAGGAGAAATTAAAAATAATCGCTCTGGTTGCGTAAACAATAATGACTTAGGAATATCACTCGCATACCTAAGAAATTCATAAAAATGAAATACATGTTTGTTTAAAATAGAGTTGTACTTTTCATGTTCTTATTTCCTTCCTTGTGTCGCCTGGTACCAATTCAAATTTGCCCAAAACTATGTATTCATTTTCTTTGCCGGTTTTTATATGTATAGTGCAACGTTTTATTTATTTCATTTTATAATCAAATTTTATGTTAGCTCTTCTGATTTAAAAATACAATATGAAACGAAAAGGTATTTCATCGTCAGTCGAGCTCTAGGTGCCGCGAGCACCCCAAACGCCGAGCGGCCCTCAAACCACTTCGCGCTTTCTCGTCGCTCTCTCAAAAATGATAACGTTGAAACGAATGCCGGTGCGTCGGTCAAAGATCAAGGTCAAGCCAATTCCGAGGGGAAACAATTAGGAGAAATTCTGGAAAAATCTTTAAAAATTTGAATTTCGTGATCGGAAAAGGTCAAAGGTCAAGGTCAAACGAAATTTTTAAGGTCAATCCAACATAATTGCATCCGAGCAAGAAATTTGGAAAAAACTTCAAAAACTGCAACGACAAATTGAAAATTCAGAAAGAATAAAAAGTTAAGAGTCAAAATCAAACGAAAGTTCAAGGTCAATTCAACCCTTTTTTTATAGAGGTTTACAGAATCTTCGTAAGATTACCCTAGGCGGTAGTGCAATGCCTAGGGCTGCGTTGGTTTCATGCCAACGACCGGTCGAAGCCAGGTGAGCGTCCAAGCGGCAACCCAGTCCATCCAATCATCAACATGCCTACCAACTAAACTGCTTTCCTCTTTGGCCTTCTTAGCCAGTAGCGGAATCACCATTGGCATTACTTCACTACTGTGGCCGTGTCTTTATACTCCTGTTTGGTCTTTCTTTATCCTTTCACTTTTCCTACATTCTTCCTTGTCTCTTCCAGGTTTTCTTGTTTTTTTTAAGCTCTATAGGTTTGCTTTCTCATCTCTCTCTTTTCTGCTTAGAATACTCGATGCTAGTTTTTCTATCTCGTCCCATATTTCGGCTCCTTCTAACATTAAATTACTAATATTTTCTGGTCTTATTTGGCTCTTGATCTTTTGCTCCGTTTCTTCTCTCTTCCTTTATAATAAAAAGGGTCAAGGTCAACCCAATCCAAGCGAACCCAACTCTCCTTAACCCCAGCAAGAAATTGAGATCGAAAAAATTGATACTTAAAAAAATTTCGAAAAGTTAAAGGTCAAGGTCAAGCCTGAGCGAACCCAATTCCGCTCAATCCGAGCAAGAAATTGAAGTGGAAAAAAATTAAAAAATGAAAGGTAAAGGTCGATGTGACCCGAGCAAAATTTCATTGTCAGTTGAGACTCTAAGTGCCGCCAGTCCCCCAAACGGCGAGTGGCTCTCAAAGCGCCTCGCGCTTTCTCATCACTCTCTCAAAAACGATACCGTCGAAACGAATGCCGGTGCCCATAAGGGCGCTGGGATTTGAATTTCGAGAACGAAGTTCAAAATGGTCAAAGGCAAGGTCAAGCCAACTCCAGGGGAAAAAATTGGGAAGAAATCTATAAAAATTTGAAATAGTTGATTTAATCAGCGTATTTTTTCAAGATCAACAGTCGAAACAGGTCAAGGTCAAACGAAAGTTTAACTGCATCCGTGCAAGAAATTTAGAGAAAACTTCAAAAATTGCAACGTCAAATTGAAAATTCAGAAAGGATAAGAAGGGTCAAGGTCAAACGAAAGTTCAAGGTCAACCCAACCCAAGCAAACCTTACTCTCCTCAACCCCAGCAAGAAATTGAGTTAAAAAAATTGAAACCTAAAGAAAAGTTCGAAAAGTTAAGGAGCAAGGTCAACCCGACGAGAGCGAACCTAATTCCGCTCAATCTGAACAAGAAATTGAGATGGAAAAAAATTGAAAAAATTAATCTTTCGATTACCTCAAACTTCGTCGACTTTCTTCTGTTTTTCATTATGTTTTTTTTTCGTGTTTCGTTGGCGTTTTTTATAATTACTCTTTTGTTTCTTTTCGCGCATTTTGCTTTTTTTATTGTAGATAGCGATGGATTCGTCTGAATCGGTAATTTCTTTTGCCTTTAAACAAGCAATCTTACTTTCTCGAGCCAGAACGTCAAATGTCAATTTTGGTTGCCTTGGTTACCAAGGACAAAACCGAAAGGAAAATATTTCTCACCTACTTCAAACGTCAATTACCTTGGTTGCCAAAAAGAAAAAAAAAAGAAAATAATTTTTACTTTTGAGTTTAGGTGACAGTTGAATCGTTTCAAACTTCAATCGACAACTTCCGTTGCAAAAAAAAATTATCACCTAACTTTCTCGTTAAATGTGAATTTTGGTTGCCATGGTTACCAAGAACAAAACCGAAAGGAAAATATTTCTCACCTCAAACGTCAATTATCATGGTTGCCAAAAAAAAGAAAATAACTTTTACTTTTAAATTTAGATGACAGCTGAATCGTTGCAAACGTCAATCGACAACTTCCGTTGCAGAAAAATATCATAACCTAACTTTCTCGAATCAAAACGCCAAATGTTAATTTTGATTGCCATGGTTACCAAGAACCGAAAGAAACCGAAAGGAAAATATTGCTCACCTTAAACGTCAACTACCATGTTGCCAAAAATTAAAAAAATAAATAAAATAACTTTTACTTTTGAATTTAGATGATAGTTGAATCAAACTCGGACAGTTTCCGTTTTACGTTGTTAATCAAACTTTATTATTTTTGCGCTTTCTGCCTTTTTTGTTGAAATAACATCTAATTCGAAAGTCAGCTCTCAGAGTGACGCCATCTTTTAGACAATGTTAAAAATTATTTACTTTCTAAAACGTTTCCTTTTTTCTTTTTCTTGTTGGCGATTAAACTTTCGTAATTAATACAAAAATAATTCAAGTATTATTTTTTCACAGTGACGCTGTAGTCAGTGTTTAAAATTAATTGCCTCCTTTTTTTTCCTTTCACTTCTTGACAATCGAACTTTCGTAATTTATAAATAATTTCTGCTTATTATTATTTTTTCAATTTAAACAAAAGTCGAAAGTCATTTGAATCTGTTTTCACGATGACGCCATCTATCTGCGAGTATTTAAAATTATTTGCTTTCTAAAATGTTTCCGTTTTCGAAAACTCTCTCACTCCGTCATTTTCTATTTTTTAAATTTCTCTTCTGCAACAGTTTTCGTTAGAAAGTTAAAAAAGAATTTTGAAAAAATTTTTACAGCCAATACTACACTAGTTTAGCTGAGTCGTCTATTAGGGATGAAAGCAAAGTCTAGGGTTAATGCGGAGGAACAAAGACAGCTTGTTAATGATGAAACAGCACACAAAGAAAAATCAAAAATTTGATTATCTGAGAAGTCTAGCACGGATGAAAGCAAAGTGTAGTGTAAATGTAGAGGAAAAAAAAACAACTTGTTAATGATGAAACAGCAAGCAAAGAAAAATAAAAAAGATTGTTAAGCTATTACTAATGTTTGTCTTCGTGTAACTGCTACCCCCATACTTTGTTGTTGCTGTCTTTGTTCTACATATACCTACTCCAATTTGTAATATTTCTTTCTTTGTCTTGCCCATTTTGCAGGCTATTCTGAAACAAATTGTGAAGTTGTTTCCACGATTCCTGAAATTAAATTTTATTTTTAACTTTTTTTTTTACCTCTTCCAGTGCAATCAGTATTTTATATTCATGTTGTAGCATAGGTAGACGGTTGGGTATGTATGATTTAATCCATCAACCCCCAAGTAAATCGATCAGCGAGTGCGATTTGACCTTAAATATAATACGAAGTGCCCACAAAACTGGAAGAGGTCGTCAAGGGCTTCACTTCCGTTTTCGCTAATTGACCATCATCGTCCGCGTCTCATAAACTTCCGCGTTACATGATAAACCGAAACCTTACAGGGCGAAGCGGTTTTTTCTTCTCCTTCCCGACGCTTTTCGGTCACGTACGAAAACTATTGTTCTTCGTCTCAGTAGTCGCGCTCAATCAAACAAACTAATCCTCATAATTCCCGGTTGCGAGAACTAATCAACCCCTTGGTTTCTCTGAGGTGGTCCCTCGGCTAGCCCCCGCTCGTTCGTAATTGAACCCCGCCGGGCGATATATGGCACCATTATCGAAAAACGCCACCCCATTAATTCGTTCTCGCCTTCGCCAACTTGGACCGCCGGAAACTATCGGGCGAATGTGTAATTTAAATGATGTCGGAGTTATAATGATGATGACGGTGGTGACTGTTTCTGGTGGCGAAATCCTCGCCAGTGCTTGTGGTTAAGAGATCGGTTCTTGTAAATTAATTTTTTTGCGGGCATCTGTTGAAGTAGTATCACCACCACCACCACCGGGTCCGGGGGTTTTCTGGGGAAAAAGTTTCACAGCTAATATGCGACCACACCGAAAAACATCCAGCGATTAAGTCCTCAAAGCCGCAATTAACAACCGTTTAACTACGTTTTATTCTTCTTTCTGCCGAGTCACCTGCCAACAAACAGCACTCGATTAAGTCACATCAATGGCAGCAGGCAAGATCATCGTGAATAATGACGCGAAGTTATGTAATAGGTGCGCCGACCTGGTGGTCTCCCGTCGGGATTTCAATCAGGGAATAGAAAGCGATTTCTTCTTCGCAATAGTCAACGGGCAAAGAGTTGAATGCACTTTCCTGGGGGGGTGATGTATCACAGTTGAAGGGTGGTAGGTGGTACAAGAATTTTGAAAAACAATCTTGCGATGCGAAATTACGACACGCCTTCCTTGTTTTGCAACGGAGACGTCGTCGGTGTTTGTTTTGTTGATGACTTTGGGTCTACGTAGGTAACTAACACTCCGTGGTGTCAACGCACAGGTACGAATTACAAGAAACAAAATAGGACCTGAGGAATTTTTCAAGGGCATCAGGTAATCGCCTACACATTTTTTTTTTTTTTGATACAAATCAATCAAAGCGAAAACCCAATCATCTATTTTATTACTTCAAACCTCCAAATCTACTATAATTTCCTATTAAACGCCAGTTATCGCTGGGCGATCGCATATTTGTCGAAATCTTTTGTCAACATTAACGTATCGCGTTTAAATATCGAGGGTGGTTGGTAATTTAGGGGTTGAGATTGTATCCACGTCCAGAGGTATCTGCCTGCGAATGGTAATCCAATTACAAAAGCAAGAAATCTGGGGCGCTTTTTTTCTCTCTCTCTCTCTTCACGTAAATCGTCGTTATATGAAGTTGTTTCGAGCGAATTACACCGCCCTTAAGCAAACATTGTTAATGACGAGGGGGGCAATTAGGTGTGCTAATGTAGGAGACCGGAAAGGCGAATAAACAATGATTGCGCTTACGAGGTGACACGCGAAAGCGCAGTTCCACTGTGGAGGAGAATTATCCCTGCTTGTTTCATTTATTTTTTGTTTTTTTTCAGGCAACGTGATGAGATGGTAAATTAGGCGCTTGTTTTATGTAAATAAGTACTTGATCGCCCTCAGATTAACGGCATAATTTTCGACAGTAAATATGTAACCTGTTGAAGGGTGAAGAAAATTAATTCCAGCTTTTACCGTAACATATTGCTACGTTATTCGTTATTGATAAATTAATTTGTTTATTTTTCAATAACGTACATATTTGTCTATAACATGAAATTCTTTTAGATTCAGGGCGTAATCTTTTTCTTTCGTTTTAACTCAATAACATCTATGAACCCTTTTGGGTTCTTTGCACGCTTGTACATTATTTTTTATGCCCATAAATAAATTAAAATGACTCTGGTCAACTTAAAGTTTGTTACGTTTCAAATCTCCCGCCAAAGAAAACGCGAAATCTAGACGATATCTGACCCGCTGTCGATACAGTTGGCAATCTTGTATCCCTCCTTCCCTAACTCGAAGCTCATTGGCTATGGGGCACCACGTGACTACTTTTACGTGTGATGTACCGACCACCATTTTCAATCGTTCTTTTTACGTTCGGCCTTCGTCCAGGTGTAACGTGTTTTGTGTGTTTCCCGGAATTCTTGCTCTCTGTGTGAGAAGAATTCACGATACGACTGTGTCGGAATTTCTGGTTACACCTTCGAACGAGTTGGGGCACTTTTAAGCTCCATACTAAGCCTGGAAATCTAGAAAATCCCAGGTAACGTAAAACGTGCAAGGGCGTGTACCTAACATGGCCGCTAACAAAAATCGTTTCTTCTATGTAGGCTTTTTTGGTTGAAGTTTTATTCGAGGCTTTCATCGGGACTTTTAGTCGGTGATTTAGCCGAAGTCTTAGCGGAGTTTTATTGGAGCGTTGCCGTGCCCGTTGGAAACGGCCTTGATCAAATCATCCAGGGGCCTTATTCTCGAAATGAGGGAGAGGGTTCGTTGTGCGGGAGTGACGCCAAAATGACGTAGACTCTCGTATAAAGCTATACAAACCTTTCTACAAATGCGTCATTTTGACGTCATTTTCGGGAGCGATCACTTCTCTCCAGTTCGAGAATAACCGCCCTGGCGTTTCCCGAGTAGCCATTTTGGACGGTGTTATACCGACTCCCTGTGAGACCACTTTGGACGGTGTTACAACAATTTCCAAACTGCAAAACTAAAATAACATAGCAATTGCTACCTACCTGAAGGACAGCAAATTGTGCGAGTGACTTTGAAGTTTCTCCAGCACCGTCGATTAAACTCCTGGAGACGGGAGGGTTCAACTAAACCCCAAAAGCAAAGGGTGGACAAGTTGAATAAAATAAAAGTCACCAGCTGAGCACAGCATTAATCAAGCTCAAAATTGATAGAAATAAGAAAATGGTTAAATTACAAGTATTGAGTACGACCCAGACGGGGTCCAATGAATCGAACACGAAATGTAACTAAGTAAACTTTGTTATCGCAAACGAACAAGTTAGATTTTATCCGATAAGTAGATCTGCTATTCGTTCACAACCAGAGCTTTAAAGTAAATAACGAAAAGCACTTGATTAAATTAAAATGAACTAATAAAATAATAACAACGCCGCATTAAGGTGGGTCAACAAAATAAGACAATAAAATAATTAAAATATTTCTGATCTGGTAACCAAAATCCAGCGTAAATAATAAGAAAAAACGTAATTCGGCAAAGGTATTACGTCACCAAGTGGCGTCGCGTTTGCAGGTCAGGTCCACTTTCATGGACGAATGGTGGCCCTGGCTTCCGGGGTTTTATTCGTTTCAAACTCCGATTCCGGTCTTTTCTTCCACTCAAGGAATGTCGATGTTTTCAACAAAGATAAAACTACCACTAAAAGCCTAGTAGAGAAGAGAGGTACGCGTTACCAACAGAACATACGCACAAAATTGCCAACACGACCTGTTCTTTGTCCCAGAAACAGGCCTTAGAGAAGCTTAATAAGGAGCTTAAATTCACTCGGCGTGCTTTTAACAAATCTCGGAATAGATTCCGTTTCAAACTTCAATCACAAGATTCACATGAAAGAAGCACAAAGATCGTAATCACCAACAAACAATAGGTCAGCCAGGAACTCTGTTGGAACAATGACGGCGAGGGCGAGGGCTGCGTTCTCCCCAACTATGTGCTGAAATGTGAAATGGATAGATGCCATAGGACTAGGTAGTAAGGCATGGTTTGATGGTGAAACCTTGTGAAATGTGACGACCGTCATGTAGGCACACATACATTTGGTTTCTTTCCGCACACATTCTGTTCTAGTAAATTATTTTTCGTGACTCCTTTTTTATTTTGCTTTTCTCTCTTTGCTTTCTCATTTTCCTCTCCTTGGCCTCTTTGAGTTCCTTAAGCTCTTTGTAATCGTCCTGTTTTTATTGAACTTCTTCCTTCTATTTGGTCTTTCTTCACTGAAAAGGATTAACCTTTTCTCTTTAGTTTTTCCTTTCTCTTTCATTGATCTGGTGTTTTTATTGGGCATCTTCCTTCAAAAATTTTGATTAGTTTACTTTCGATGACTGTCAAAAGTCTTGGGATTTTGAAACACGACCGACATTAAAAAAGTATTGTTAATTAATTAATTTGGTAATGTGAAAAGTGTGACGATTCTATTAAACTCACCCAAATATTTGGCAACGTTTTTTTTTTCTCTCTCTCTCTTGAGGCGTCATAAGTATTTCTGTAATTCTCAAAAAAGTCGTTAAAATAAATCCTACCTAATTGAACTACAAGACAATTAAGATTTGGATGTCGGCAGCTTGCGATAAAATCTGGTAAAATCCGAAGGTGATAAAATTTTCGCAAAAGATTGTGATCTTTGAATGTTAGAACGGGAGCAGGTAACCTTGCGTACTCACGTTGAAACAAATGCGTGTGTCTCCGGAACCCTAAAATCCGCCGGCGGTTCCGGTCTTCGAGGACCCTCCGCTCACCAACTGACAGCAGGTTTGCACGGAAGTGTGCAAGAGCCACGCGCCCTCACCTCAACTGTAAAGGAAAAAAAAACCGAACTGTGGAATCATTATAGGTGTACAAGCCGCCATTTCATTAAATGCAAAAATCACCCCCATAAACTAACGCGCGCCCGGCTTCCGTCCTCCGACGAGGGAAAGCGCAAGTACAAGGGCCGTAAATAAGAAGGGCGATGTTTACGATCGGACACCTCCGACATAAATAGAGCGGCTAACGATGGCCGATAATTGATTTTAGGTGCACTGTTTCTCGTCGGATTAGTTTATGCTTCGTTACGACATCATTATGAGATAATAAACAAACAATGGGCAACGGAGCGCGGCAAATTTTGTTTCGTGCGGCAATAACGGGGCCCTCTTTACGACGAGCCTTTGTTGGTTTTGGGTTGTTTCTCGTCCAAATTATATTGCTCACGTTATTGAAAAAAAAAAACGAACGAGCCGACGCTAATTATAGAACGCTTTTACAAAGTACCATGAGATCAACTGAATTTATAATTGGAGTAGGCCATGGATTTTTGCTGCAGAGTTTTGGTAAAACTGGAAAATTTTGACGTCATTCACACTTCAGGTTAAATTTGTGCTTTGCGACTAATTTAAATAATACTTATAGGCGGACTCCCCTCAATTCACCATTTTTTTCTCAGCACTTAAGAAAATGTCTGAAAAGTTTAATAAATGTTCAAATCTGATGTTAATCAGATAAGATCCCGGCGGGAAATTTGAAAAACAGACTGTAATCCTGCCAGCACCAATCTCTGTATCTAATTAATAATTTTAAGATTTTCTTGTTCTCTTTAACTCGATCAGGATTACATTCTGTTTTTCAAATTTCCCGCCGGGATCTTTTCCCTCCAAATGAGTTTAAACTAACCTACAAGCGTTACAAGATAGGCGCCATTTTGCATGTTATCGTTTCAAATGTTTTGTCAATCATTTTAAATTGTGACTTGTAAATTTTAATCTGTTTTACAATACAAAGTTATTAATTGTTAATTATGGTTACTACGTAAGAAATTAATCCTGGCTTGTTCAAAATGTGTAACTTTAGCTTTCACAACCTCACTTAGATGTAAGTATAGTTCATTTTTCCTGCAGAGAATAATGGGTTGGCGGGAATTTCAAAATACTTACATTTGATTGGTTGTTTACCGGTCTTATTTACAAAGGACAAACGGATGCGAAAAAATTTTGCCGGATTCATAGCAGGATAGCAGGAATGTAAATGTCAGTTAATATATTTGTCATCTTTGACAGATTACTTTGTATCGTCCACAGTATCGTCTTCGCACAGTATTTGTTGAGTTTCCAGCGTTCTAGCCGTTCATTACTACACTTGTTAAGTTCATTTCGTAGTATTTGTTTAAGTTAAGTATAACAACCAGATATGGCTCCTACAGGAGGTATTGTTTTGCATAAGCAAATATGGAAAGTGACATTACGTTTTAAAACACACTTAATGCTTATTAGGACATCTTTCTCAATCAGTGAAAGAAATGATAATGAAAGTGTACAACAACATAAGAATTGACTTCCCTTACTTAAATATAAGTCCAATTGTTCAAAAAACAGCAACTTACACTGGTAATGCCCGGTTGCACCAACTTTTTAAGCAGAGCTTAAATTTAAGTTGTGTTTAGAATGTGACATTTACGTATGGTCAGTATAATGTCAAATACATTCTGATTGACATTTAAATTTCAACTTAAGTATCAATTAGAATGTGACTAACATTATTGACGTCAAAAGGTAATAAGCAAAGTAATAAGTAATAACTAAAATTTCCACCGAATATCTAACTCCTGAATAGTGTGATAATACAGAGTGCTTCACCAATTACCCGCCAAACGTCAGGAGGTAATACCTAGTAGACGTAAAGGGGAGTGAAAAGTTCTCTGTCATTTTCGTTTTGGAGACTCGCTCATTTTCTGTGCTGACGAATGTAAACCAAAGTTTGGGAACTGCTGATTACATGTGACGTACTGCGTTTCAATCTTTTTTATCTCAGCAACCAAGACCCTAAGAAAATAACGTTACGAGATGTTCTTTTTTAAAATCTCCATTGACTATAAAACCAGTAACCATCAAAAAGTTAATAGTACACAGTGATACTCAAAGTGTGCGGATCGGTCTCAATTTTTTTTCTCATCAACTAAGGCGCTAGAAAAGAATCGAGGTATTGGCCACCGGTGATAGTTACTGTACATTTTAATGGCAATAACTTGACAGTCCTAGCAATATTGATAGTAGTATGAGCAAAACTGGCAGTACTAAAGCAATCCGGGGAAATATACAGGGCGTTATCAAATTGATTGGAATAATTTCACAGGGTGGTAGCTTGGATCAAGTCGATCAAAAAATGTATATAATAGGTCTGTTTGTTATCCTACACTGGTGTACACTAGTGTACACTTTTTTTACGAAATATGCTTTAATGAAGCCTAAATTCTTTGATAATGTGTCAATACACATCCATACTGACATACTACATAAACATTTCAGGTTGCATTAAAATGTATTTTGCGAAAAGTATGCATTGGTGTACACCAGTTGAGGATAACAAGCAGACCTAATATGGTGTCCTAAATGTATTCGTTTTCGAGAAAAGAAATATTGAATTTCAGAAACTTACATTAAAATGCGACAAAAAGAAAGGAAATTTCTGCATCCAAAGTAACATTCCCATTGGGAAAAACGGTTTACAATGTTTTTTTTTTTTTTAATTGAATTTTAACGTCAGTTTCGCGAAAATAAATTTGTTTGTTGCTTTAAATTTCGAATGAACGAACGCCTGACAACACCCCACCAAAATCCGTATACGGCCGAAAGTCTTTTATGTATTTATTTATTCCTTCATAATTCGAAAACGGTTAGGCACATTTAGGACATAATATTATATAACATTTATTATTGATCGTCTTGATCCAAGCTACCACCCCGTGAAATTCTTCCAATCAATTCGATAACACCCTCTATAGGTAATTTCTGCCAGTACCGGGCAATACTGGGCAGTACAAGTAATCAAAGGTGGAATTCAAATCTTTCCGCTGAAAACTCTCAATGTTATTGGCTCTTCGACATCCAGTTTCACACCATCATCGGCACCATAGGGTGTGTTCGACATTACGCTCGGGGCCCGCTCTGAGCAGAAGTGTAAGGGAAAGCGAATGAGTTTCAGTGCATGTAAGAGTGAGACAAAGGAGGACCCCGAACGCTCCGAGTGTGATGTCGAATGCACCTATAGTATAGGTGTAGTTAAGTTTACGTGCACGGTAATGACGTGTGCGGGAACCGAGGATACTTTATACAAAGCCCTTAATATCGTGGACATACCCGGCCATGAACGTGTGAGGGACAAGTTCTTCGATCAGTATACAGGGTGTTTGTAAAATAAGTGCAAACATTTTTACCACATTACCGTGAGAGCACATAGAATACGGAAAAATTAAATAAAAAATTTTCATAACAGGGGGGAAAATTATTTTATCCGCCCCTTATACGACGGTCATGAAACAACAAAAAAACTCACGGAACCTGCTTCGCTGATCGTAGGCAATAAACTGTTCAAAGTGGCATCCATCATTAGCGACATACACACGATACGTTCCATAATCGCGTAAATGCTGTAAATGTTCTTGCATGGATTTGGAAATGTGTTTCCATAAATTCGCCGTGCTTCTTCAGTATTTCGTGGAGCTTTGCCGTAGATGAAGAGCATCTGTTCTCTCGCCTTTCGTGAATTGCGGCATTTTAATAAGTAACACTAAGCACAAAAAATAGTAATCGTATTTAGCTTTAACTTCAATCACTTTCCACAAACTAAAATGTTGATCCCAAAGGATACGACTTACTGCGACGTGAAAAAAAATACTTTTATTAGCCGCCCGAACTCGGCAAAGGTCACTGGGTCACTGCTCGATTGCAATTCTGTTTTTTGTTCCAACAGATGCTTTCTGCGGTCGAATAAAATGTCCTTTCCTTGACCTACCTCAAAAACATAGACGTGCGATTAATTCTTGCCCGATTTTCAACTTGTTTAAAAAGAAGTAATTCAATTTTCATTCGTTTGATATTGAGAAGCGCCAATTAATAAAAAAAAATTAAGAAACAAGGGAGTGCCTTCATTTTTTAATTAGTTGATTTTTTTTTAAATTACATTCAGATTTGAGAATCCATAATAACAAATTGAAATTACTGCTTTGCTTTTCGGAATAATAAACATATAGGATGAATAAAAAGTAAGGAACATCGATATTAGATAAAACTTTTACAAAACGAGTTTCAAACAAAAGTGGAAAGGTTAGTTATTGGCCATGAATTGAAGTTTTCAATTTTTTCTTATCACGTAATAATCTCGGACTGAACGTGATTCAATATTTTTTTATTTTTATACAGTAAATCAGCGTGATTTTTATAAAAAGTCACTGAAATAATAGGGAGTTATCGCACATCTCATGGTAACGCTAACGCAAACGTTAAACTTAATAAATTTTGTGCAAATCGGTTTTGATCGCAGCGGATTCCTCGAGCAGGCTCTGTATGAGGAATCCGCTGCAATCAAAACCGATTTGCACAAATTTTTTTAAAATTCTGATGTGCTTTGACAGCAAGCATGGTCGCCTTGCATGGGATGACTTATTATGTAGCGAACTGGCTTCAATTTGTCAATCCTACTGCAATGTCAGGACAAAAAGCGATCGAAAGATGTCGCTACTTAAACTTAATATATGGTTAAACCGCATGCTCAGAAAATAACGTAACGGTAAATATTTATCGGGCTCCGTTAAATTTTCTAAAATAGCGGAAACAAATATCGTAACGTTATTACGTATGCCAACTTCAAGTACTTAGTTGATTTTAAAAATATGTGCCAATTTCAAGTCATTTCATTAGTAGACAGAATTTGTAGGTTAGAAACAATTGCTTGGCTCCTCCTTGTTACTTGCTCGTTCCGAGATTGACCTTAAAGCTGTCGTTTTTGCATTTAAATAATAATAATAATAAGAAAAGCAGAATTCGGTTGTCGTCTTTATCTTTAATAATTTTTCTTTTCAGTGATGTTATCTCGCGAAACTAGCTGGTGATTTCTCCCTCGATTACTGTAGGACGGTGGAATGGTGGAATTAAAAAATAGATTCGTACGCTGCGAATCAAGGTAAGGTAGGTATCTATTTTTTTCTATTTGTTTAATTTACTTCTTTCGACGAAAATCTTCCAAACAAAATTTTTTGGACAGTTTTTTTATAGAAGTTGCTGTGTATTTAGGAAACTATTAATGCACCATTTCGTACGCTATAAAATTTGCCCGGAAAATACGGGGCGTAATCAGTTAAGTTTCACATACTGTAACCACTATTTATGCACAAGAAAAGAAGCGAAGTTATGACATAAGTTTGGGAAAAATGGCAACAACAACAACTCCGGAAAAATATACCGTTACTTTTTACTTTTTACATAAAACATTTGAGAAGTGCTGCCTTAGATTTAAAGCCCCGGCTAAGCGGAGTTTACTATTATGCCCAATAAATGATAGGGCAGTAAACCCGCAGATGCAATACAATACACGTCGAGGCAGGTCATTTATTACTTTCGTGCGAGAAAAAAGCGGCGATTCCCAGCTATTTTTTTAAATTAATATTTAAGTAATAGAAATGCAAGTTTTTCACAAAATGATTCTTACATAATAATATTAATTTATTTCCTTAATTTAAAATGAAACAGTAATCATGAATCGTACCTAACAATAATTTAAAAAATACGTAATTCTATTGAGGTCAAATTATAAAAGTATTATTGGAGTAAAAAACACGCCGAACTCGTCATCCCTTAATTTATGATTCTTTATTACGTTCAGACAACGAACAAAATTCTGAAAGATCGCGGAGATACTGTGTTTACAAGGTTTTTATTTATATTTTATATTTATATTTATTTATATTTATTTATTAGGTACGGAATATTAACTTTTCCTTGCATATACATATTTAAAATTCTCTTATTTACTAAAAAGTATCAAGATAAATATCTAAAAGGACTAGATTTTCATACATATCCTACACGCAGTAGAGACTTATTTTCTTTAGACTCGCACCGCTTAAGTAAATATGAAAAGTCACCTGCATACATAGGAAAGAAACTATTTAATAAACTTCCACACAATATTAGAAACCTATCACTGGTAAACTTTAAAAATAAAATTAAAAATATTCTTATTGAAAAAGCCTATTATTCAATAGCTGGTTTTTTATCAGATGATCTATCTTAAAAATTCTACTAGATTGAATTATAGTTACTTATTGATACATTTTATGTTCATTTTTAACTTGAATGGAATATCCGTAAATATATGCTTAAAGTTCACAGTGGACTTAGTCTATATTATTATAGTAATGTATGTTTTAACGTTACAATTTGTATGTAATGACCCCTGACATGTCACATCCATATCTATTGTATGGCTACTGTGCACAATAAATTTGAATTTGAATTTGAATATTTTGAATGGTACCTCACACTTTATTATTAGACATACAAAAAAATGTTAAATACAAAAGTTTTAGGATTTATCTAAACCGCCAGAATTTACTAAAAACGTAAAAAGTTTATTATAGCAAAAAAAACTGTAAGGATTCGGTACAGAAAACCTGTAACAGAATTGAAGAGGAACATGAACACTGTGAAAAGTGCTAGAGGGTTGCATTTAAAAAAATTAAATAACGGCAGTTGCACAGGTTTGAATATTTGAAAAGCAAATAAAACTAAAAGAATTTATATCTTTATACTTTAATTTAACACTACATATTTTTATTGCTGTACGAGAAACAATACGATTACAGTTAGTATTAAAGGCCGTTTTACATTGACAATTTATTCATGAATTAATTCATGAAGTCGCTTCATGAAGAAGTTGGACAAGTGTAATGCACCAAATTTGACGTCAAATAAATTCATGAATTTCTTCGTCAACTTATTCACGAATTACAGCAAGTTCTATTTTTCGTCAATTTTTGCGTGAATTTCAGGGGTACCAACAATAGAAAACGAAGGTTATGGTATTTATTTGCGCGTGGCAGTGTTAAATCGTTTGTAAATTCTTTCGCTATGTTGGTAATACCTATAAACGGGCATTAGAATCAAAGAAATTCATGAAGTTCTTCACCAATGTAATACGAAATGCGTTCATGAATAAATTCACGAAGAAATTCATGAAGAAGTTCATGAATTAATTCATGAATAAATTGTCAATGTAAAACAGCCTTAAGAGAAGTTGAAAATCAGACCGTTTTCAACAAAATATTAATTTACTCTTAGTTGGTTAAATAAATATTAATATTTTATGTGCTACAGCTTAGATGATCAAGTGTTATGTCTTTCTATACGAAAATACACAGGATGTTCCATTTAAAAAATCCTGCTGCATGCTGCCATTATTTTGCGTAACACTCTGCGAGTATCAAAATAATTTTATAGATAAAATGTCCTTGTGACAAAAAAATTCTATCTCGTTCTTTAAATGAGCTATGGAAAAAGGAGGAAAAAGAACTCAGTCTGTATATTTGCAAAAGTGAATTTGAAGAAACAGGTAGGCGAGACGTAAATAGCATTCTTTTATTTAGAAAACGTTCGCGTGCGAGGAAGCGAACGAGGTGTGTTTGTAAAGTGTATGTGGAAGGTTTAGCACCGCAAGTAAAGAAGATTATGTATGGGGGAAAAGAAGAACGAATTTGGCGGTTATTATTTTAACCTTCCATCAAGGAAAATTTATACGTACTTGAAGTCGGTCGGCATTGTGCGCAAACACTAAAACCTGAAAACATAATATTTAAAATAATATATGGGCGTGCTCTGGCGAAACGCAAAATAAATAATAATAACGATAAATTCTCTTTGCCTGCTTTCTGGCAGCTGAATGTGATCGTTAAGTGGTTTTGGCAGAGGCGCGCGTAATTATAACATCGCCGGGAATTCGGACAATTCGTAATATTTTACGCGGCGGCGGCGGCGGGCGAATTTATTTTATATCCGCCAGTAACCATCACAGGTTGTAATATTTTTACGGGCTTTAAAAATATCTTGTTTTTCTTTTTCGCGTTCAGAATTTCTCTTAGCCGTCACATATTTTCCGGCCAACTAAGCGGGCGAAAGCGCGTTTTATAAATACGCAAAATAAATAAATAAATAACTTGTTTTCACTTTCGACGTTACGTAACGATTTCTTTTTCCCCGACGTAGTTGTGCGCGAATTAATTTTGGCAAGTGAAGGGGTGGCGGCGACGGCGGCGTCTATCAAGATACTTTACGGCGCACTAAACGCCAACACTTACGTTCCTGCGTTGAAAAAAGAAAATAAAATTCGTAAAAATACTAACATGTGTAAACACTAACGCGTTTGCTTGTTTGAGGTCTTGTAGAATAAAATTTATTTCGTTCAATTAAGTTTTTAATTCGTACTGTAGACATACATTGCGGCGGGGAGGCAGTAAATTGTAAATATGAAAATCTAATTTAAGAAAAATATAATAAAAAAAAAATAATTAATCACTGCTTCTATCAATGTCGGCCCTTAAAAAAAATTCAATAAAATCAGTCGATGCCCCCAACAGATAATCTATTATAATAGTGCAACTGTGAAAAAGGCTTTTACGGATTCCTTTCTGCCTGCTAGGCGTCCATCACATCGCATCGTCTTAAACGTAGACACGAACGAACGCAACCCCGGCGCTCAAGGGCTTGTTCTTTGGTCCCCCAATTATGCGGCCTCAAATTATTTACATTAGCGATTATTATTTGCCAAAATTATCCAATTGCACCAACCGACGACATAACATGTGGCCCGACTATTGTGGTGCACTTCTCGCTTAATCCTTCCATCCCCCCCTGCCTCATCCGACAGGAAATATTAATTCTCGTTGGTCATTTATAAAAATATTTTTACAAGATTTAGGTAATTGCTTACCCCTGTGGATGGACGCATTAAAAACCGTAATAATAAAGGCAGACCTTCTATTAATAAACAACAACCGAATGTGTCCCCGTTCTTTTTTTTTAACTTATTTCATTAGCGTCGGGCCCAACCTTGGGGTATTCTGGTTTTCTCCGTGTGTAATTGATTCTCGGGGTTACCGTTATAATAATATCAATTTTATGTAATCAGTTAATTGAACATAATTGGGGGAATTGAAAAATATCATTAGGTAACAGCGAACGTATTTGAATTTTTTAATTAAATTATGATGTATTTCTTGCATGATTTTTGCTAAATATTTGAAACTTAATCGGAATGAAATCCAATTATGTAAAATTTGGAAAGGAATGGAGAGGAGAAGGGTTCAGTTTTAAGCAATTTCGTTATTTTTTTTTTTTATAAATGTAAATTTATTATGTTTAGAAAAACTTTTCGCTTCCTGATTCATCAGTAAACAAAAGAGGATGAAGAAGTCTTTTTAAATAAAATTTATAAAGAGTCCCTTGACACGTGTTGCGATATTTGTGGCGTTGTTTTGACGACTTGTTTGTAATAATTAATTAATTTTTATGTAGCATTTGAATTGATTGGTAGCAAAATAATACAGGGTTGTGTTCGAGCACTACACCCTCGAGTGCAAGTTGGGCGTGTATCGCATCTTTCTCACGCACAATGTTTAACTCATTTTGCTTTTCAAGACGTCTTGTATTTACACTATTACCACGACAACGGGGACACTTTCCACAACCCACTTTCAAGTAGAGAGTGAAAACTGCGTCCGTTGTCGTGGAAATAATGTAAACACAAGACTTCTCGAAACAGATAAGCGAGATGCAAAATGACTTAGAGATCGTGTGTAGGAAAGATGCAATACACGCGATAAAAAACGAATGAAATGAACGAAAAATAAAGGAGTGCAGGCACTTCTATTCATTCTTTAAATATAATTCAAATTTGGCGCCGAAAAGAATTGTAGTTCGACAAGGTGAACATAGATGGCGCCACATAATTTCGGTTGTATTATTTGTATTTATATTACGGAATTAATTATTGATGAAATGAAAATTGAAATTTTGTTTCAGTTTTCATTTACGTAAAAAAAACGCACACACACAAAATTAAATGAACGGAAAACAAGAGAAGCTCAACGATCTTCGTCCGGCGGACAATGATGCAACAGAAACGCAGTAAAAGCGAAAAATTTATTTCAAATTTCAAAAAGTACACTCCGGCTGGATTTACTTAGATGGCGCTGCTTAATCTAGGTTGTATTGTTTTTGTTCTAATGACAGAATTAACACGATGAGAAGAAACTTTAAGCAACAGAGAACGTGATGCATAAGAAACGAAAGAAATGAACGAGAAGTGAAAGATTTCAACAGTTCTTCGTCTTCCTCCTCTTGACATACAAGCGCAGTAAAAACGAAAAAGTAATTTCAAATTTCACGTCGAAAAAGTTATAGTCAGACAAAATTTACATAGATGGCGCAAATCATATTCTTTGCATATCGTTGTTGCTTATTTGAGTTTATCTTTTGTTTATTTCTTTTCTGTAGCCGAATTAATTTGTTCGTAAAGCATCGGCCGTGTTTCGTAAAGTTTATTTCTTGTATCTTCTGAACCTTAGTTCTTAGATCCTCAGTTTTAATCACGATTCAAACAAGCTTCGTTATTGTTTAAGACGTTGGTATTCTTTAAATATCGAAAAGTTGCGAGAAAGAATAAGGCATGAAATTTCGAATATTCCTCCCAACAACCTTTTAAATTCACTACAAAATTTTGTTCGACGAATTCATAACTGTCATGAGGTTAACGGTGACACTTTGAGCACCTTATAAAATAGAATTCCAAAGAAAATAGTTGAGTATTAAAACATGTGGGGCGTTGTTATCGAGTTAGAAAATGTTTAAGGTAACTCGATATCTCGAAAACGGTTAAGTTTAGGCATGTGGTGTGCTATACAATTTCTTTTTAGAATTTTGAGAAGAACTGAAATATCGCATAATATACAGGGTTTTCCATTTAGAAAAAAGTAACTTTGTTTTCCTACGACTTTTTGACTGATCCTGTATACTTAATTCTTCTTTACTGTAATAGATTTTTTTTAAACCCTAAAACTTTTGTATTTAATATTTTTCGCTAGCTATCTTACTTTAAGAATTAATCGACCGTTTCCATACATAAAAGCGACCCTGTATGTAATGCCATTAAAATTATATAACAGTCTTCCTACAGAAATCAGAGAAACAACTTCCCATGTACAATTCAAAAATAAAGTAAAAGATTTTCTTCTCTCGAGATGTATGTATATATTCCCTAACGGAATATTTCGACTTGTGTAACAGCCTGTAACTTTTAATACAATGTTCGCATAATTAAGTGTTAATTTTTTGTTTTGTTTTTATATTTGTATTGTTTTCTATTACTGTTGTTAACAATGTATATGCATTGCTGCTTGGTACACTATACACATTATAATTGCATTTTTTAACAATATCTGATACTATTTGTAATAGTTCTTGTGGATACTAAATAAAGTTAAAGTTAAACAAGTGTAAGTAAAAGGAACTTCCTTTTTGCGAATTTGGAGTAATAGTAATGATTTTTCATCACCACAATTTAGAAGGTACTTTGAAATTTTGAAATTACATTTAATTTCCTGATTATTTACAAAATTTGTCAACAAAACTCTCATGTGAACGGATGTCGCAGTAGCACGAGTAGAAAAACAGAATGATTATTGTTTAAACTGGACGGACTCCACCACAGCAAGAAACACGACCCCTTGTTTGACACAGTCCATTACACCGACGGTTTTCCACCAGGATGAACCCCATCTCTTTTATTTTGCCTCTTAATTCGGCGGTCGTCGTAAGGCGAGATGTTCTCACCGTTCTCGCTCGCAATCACTGCACGACATGCTCTTGTTCGCGTATCAGGTTTACCAACGGGATTAATCCTCTCCTCGATTTGGGTGTCCGAGCCCGTCCCAAAAATGCATAATTAATTCGGACGTTTCGCTCTCAAAAAACTCAACAACAAATTCAAGAGCACCACCTACTTCTCTTTACTTAAAAAAAATCTTTCGGGGACTCAAAACTTTTTACAATTGAAGAAGAGATGTTATTACAAATGAAGAATAAAGGAATGTAATGAAATCAACGATCTACCCCCCCTCGCCCCCGCGTGTCCGTCTGACTAATAGTGCGTTAAATGGTCGTCCCTTTTTTGACAACTTAGGACCTCCGCGTAGATTCCAGCGTGTAATCTGAGGACCCGATCGAGCATTACCGATCGACTATCAACATGGAAAAATTTCGCTTGATTGCCTGACTCCCTCGACTCCCTCGCTACCGAAACTCCGCGCTAATCCCTTCAAAAAACTTACGAAAACAAATCGTTCACCAAATCACCGCCGCCGAAGTCTTATTATTATTATTATTATTATTTTGTGTGTGCCAGCGAGAAAATTGGACGATGACTTTTTAAAATTGTAAAACGTCGTCGTGTTATTATGATAATAATTTGATTGTCCGATGGGACGAATAAAATAAACTTGCGGATTGGATAATGTTCGATTTGTTGCCTCGTTTGATTTAGATGATGACGCGGATTTTTTTGATGGGGGGACTTGAATAAACAACTTACTATTTGACGCGTAAACGGACGAGTTCTTTTTTAATTCTAAAGTTAAAAAATAAAAAAGCAATAATAAGTACTATTCTGTTAAGGAATTCTTAATAAAAATTTTAATCTTTAATTATTTCTACTGGAAAAAAAATTCTTTGAACTGTCCACAATGAACGAGAGAAAAAACTAAGTAAGTACAAAAGTTATAGCAGGTGCTATTCCATTTAAAAAACAAAAGTTATTGCCCTTTAATTGATGTCGAAATGGAAATAGTTTTACTGGATCCCTGTTTAATGAAAAGTTAGTTAGTTAGTTAGTTATTAAGTCAACGATTACATATACATGTAATCATAAGACCTAGTCAATAAAAAGAAGGTAAGTGTAAATGACAATTCGAAATAAAAATAATTAAATTAAAACTAAAACTAAGATTAATATAAGGCCAATTTGCTTCCAGGGTTGGATCGGCAACACACGATGTACGAAAACATTTCTCAAAGGAGAAACAAACCATGAAGATGTGGACCATCACCTCGTTTAGGTAAGTACTTCTAATCTTGTAACTTCTATTTTTAGGAAATCATCCAATGATAAAGGTTCAGTCTTTTTTTCTGGTGCAACAACAACGTCTCTGGTCCTCCAATCCGCATGTCCCAAGATTATGTAATAAAGTATTCATTTATCGAGTACAGTGACTTTTCTAGGAAGTAAGTGTAACATTTGTGTTTGAATCTTTTAAATTCTGTTTCATGTTTCAGTTCTGGGGGTAATGCATTGAAACTCTTTTGGCCAAAATATTCAGCATTTTTTTGACCTACCATAAGCAATCGTAGAGCGTCGCGTCGTCTCGTCTTTATTTACTTAACACAATGCACGCATAAAGCACTGTGGAAAATAGTTAGTAATTACAGAGGTAAAGATCACAACAAATTGGAAAATGCACCAACGCAACGCCCATTGAATCAACACTATCGCCGATGAAGTGATTAATAGTCTTCCACAAAGTAAAACAGACAACACTACCTACTTAAATTCGACAACTCAGAAGGTAGGAAATTTTGATTTCACTGAAGTTACAATAAATCATGTAAGAAACATAATTTTCACTTTAAAAAGTAGTGATACAAAAGATGCGTACGGGCTGAATACAAAAATTATTCGCACCATTGCACAACACACAGTAATAGGTACCTCTTACAAAATTTTATAACCAATGAATGCATAACAGAGAATGTTATTCTGTCGCCATTGAAATTATCTAGGGTGACCCCAATTCACAACGATGATGCTTGTAACGATCCAAGTAACTTTCGACCAATTTCTATCATTCCTATTTGGATCAAAATACTGGGGAAGGCATTAAAAGAAAGAATTTGTTCATATACGTATAGAGGAACATGGGATATTTACTACATCACAAATCACAATATGGTTATCGAAAATCATTATCAGTTACAAACGCAATTAGTCGTTTGGTTATGTCAATGAACGAAGCTAACAGGAACGGAAAATATGTGATCTAACGCGTGCATTCGATTGCGTACTTTTTGAAAATTTACTGACAAAACTAAAATTTCATGGTTTTAGTGAAAAAGCTGTTGAACTTATGAGCTCCTACCTACAAGGAAGAAGGCAATTAATAATCCAGATGGGAATCAAGTCGACGACAATCGAAATAAAATATGGCGTACCGCATGGGTCGGTGCTTGGACCGATACTGTTTTTACTGTATGTTAACGGCTTACCCTCAGCATGCCCAGGTGCCGATATGATACTGTTCTCGGATGATATGACACGACGGCTATGAATACGGACTGTGATCTAAAAAAATCTGTTCGGAAAAGTGGAAGCAAAACAAGGTAGAATTAAATGAATGGTTTATTACCAATAAATTAAAATTAAACAAAAATAAAACACAATTAATGTACTTTTCACTAAGAAACATGGATGAAGTAGATAATCCTGAAAAGGTTAAATTCCTGGGGGTCTATTTGGATCCCAAATTGACTTGGGACGTCCAGGTAGATTTTCTGGCCAAGAAAATTGCTTCCAATATCTACCTTGCTCAGGTAATTAGCTTCTGATCATCTTCTACTAAGAGTGTATCACGCAGTGATAGAGTCGCATATCGCCTTTTGCATTACTATTTTGGGGACACACTTCTTCAATGCGGAGAATATTTGGACTACAGAGAATAGCAGTCAGAGTAATAACGGGACTTTCCTATAGGGATGATTGCAGAGCAGCTTTTACACAATTGGGTATTTTAATAGTGCCATGTCTCTACCTACTGCGATGCTTGTTACATGTCAAGCGAAATAATGTGCATTATGTAACTCATGAAAATGATCGCTCTCACGTGTGGATTTCCATCGAATTAAGAAAACACGGAACGGCGCCAACTATTACGGCCCAAAAGTATTCAACTTACTTTTACTTACAATACGTTTAAAATACGTCTAAAGAAATATTTCATAGGTGCATGCTTCTATTCCGTTGAAGATGTAATAGCAGACGATGTTAACTGCTTACTACCGATTACGCAATCTGGTTTCAAGTCTGGACAAAGCACAAGCACTGCTCTTTTGAAGGTAACGGATGATGTACCTACTGAGGGCTACTGATACAGGACATTTAACTGCATTAGTTTTAATTGATTACTCCAAAGGATTCGACACAATCAGCCATAAGTTAATATTGGCTTTGATGACATTGCTGCTCGATTTATATCTTCGTATCTTAGCAACAGAACGCAGGCTGTACTTGTTAATGGACTCACATCTTCATTTCGCCAGTTTAATTCTCGTGCGCCACAGGGCTCTATATTAGGACCCCTTCTATTCTCTCTGTACACATCAGATTTTCACAATAAATTAAATTCGTGTATTAGTCATTTTTATGCCGATGATACGCAGTTGTATTATAGTTTTAAGTTTTCCGAATTAAATTTAGCGTCTGATTTGGTGAATGAGGATGTGAGGTTGTTAACTGAAATTTCTAAGGCACATTGTTTGCAGATTAACAGCAGTCAGTTCGTCTAAAAATACATCTATGTGAATCTCTAGTTTTATCCAGTTTCAATTATTGTGATACTGTTTATTGTCCGTGCATTGATTCTGAAACTCGTTCTCGAATTCAAAAAACATAAAATTCGTGTCTGTGGTCTGAGAAGATACGATCATGTAACACCCAAACTTCACAAAACGAAATGGCTGAATATGGGTAATAGGTTTGGTAACAGGCGATTGCTTCATATGGCTTGTTTTATTCACAAAATTTACATAATCGCGCGTCTATCTTACCTATACTCATTGTTGACTCCCTGATACATGTTACATGATAGAGAGCTGAGACGCACCAGTGGATTACACAATCCAAAAGATAATTTCTCATATTGGTCTACATAAATTTATAATGAGCTGCCTCATGAATTAAGAACTGAATCTTTCCGTAACTTCAAAAAAATATATAAGCAACAACTCCTTACTGTGCAGCGATCGTACATCTCTATCATGTTCTCTTTATTTTAACTTTTTCTTGTTTCTTATTTTGTTTATTAATGAATTGTAAATTTAAACTTTGCTCCAATAATATTGCTTAATCACACGATTAACTTGAACGAGTGGTCAACTACGTTTTTTTTTACTCTTGTTTTCTCTTATCTTTTTGAGACGCTTTCATAATTTAATAAGTTGTTTGTGTTTATCTCCATTCATCTTTCTTAAGTACTCTATCAAAAAAATCCTTTTGTTTTTAATGAGAATAAGAATTGCGCTTTTCTGACGTTTCACAGATCACCTATTTCTCTTTTTTGTTGTTTTCAATTCTGCCATATTTCAATTGACATATTTCCTTTAATCTTTAGCAAACTGATTTCGAAATTGAAAGTATGAAGATTGTTTCATTTGTCTCATTTTTTTAGAATTCTATTTGTATTCAATATCTTTTTTTAAACAAGTGCGAAATAATTACGTCATCAAAAAAAAAAAACGTGTGCCCTTCAAGTGATCAGAAAATTGTAACGTGGAACGAGCCAACCATCTGTTCACCCCCGTACGTACATGGCAGCCCGCCAGCGTCCACTTAAAAATCAACGAGAGAGAAAAAACCCACCTTTCTGGACAGGAGCAAAACTCTGCTCGTTTGCGTAAAAAAAAGAAAACACAAAAACAAAGAAAGCGCCTAACGAGGTGATTCGTAGTAATAATAATAAATAAGGATAGTGTGACCGGGGGAGCCGATTAGGTAGCGAATTCGTCCTGTGGATGAAATGTCATCGACGGACGGTGTGTGACCGCCGCCGCCCCTAACATATGTCGAACAGGAGGTTCACATGTCGAGTCGCGCGCCCATCTACCTGCCCCGATCTAAATAATGTAAAACGTAACGGGGTTTATAGTTTCCATTCATCTCGCGGGATTCACCGCTGAGAATAAAAAATCACCGACCTCGCTGACCTTTTATCCTTTCATATCAATTATCATTCTCCTTTCAATATTTAATGAGCTTCCGACTGCCTCCCTCTATCTACATACATCCACATACAATATAAAATTCATCCATCGAATGAAAATTAAAATCAGAAAAGACAATTATGAACAATTGCGAAATTAACTCATTTATCTTTAATAACTCTTGAATGTCTGGCTGCGTTCTATTTTTTTCTTTTTTTTTTCGAATAAAAACACCCCGATGATATCTGAGTAGCAACAACAAAAGTTCCACCCCATTGTGTGAACGGCAAAAGGCCATTAAAAATTTCGCGCGTTCCAGAAAGAAATCAACCACCACCCGCCTGTCTGGCTATCAAAAAATTATCTGCGACCTCACGCAGCCCTTTGATTTATATCATCTAAAGCGGCGTCGAAAATTTTTTCGGTAAAAAAAGGCAAAACCCACACACCACTTTCGGCAAACCTAATTAAGATTAATTGCGTGGCGGTTACGAAATAATTAATCCGCGAAGTCCTCGGTCGCCACTAATGACGTCTTCATGAGGCGCAGGTCGATTAATCATCCGACAAGAAATTCCACACTGGTTTTTTAGTCGTCCTTGGACTTGGGGGGTGAAATCGGCACACCTATAATGAGCCATTTTCATATGCGTGCCCGTTTAATGAAGCCACGAGATCCGGGGGTAGTTAGTTGGTTGACTTTGTGGGTGGTCAACGCTTAGTTCCGCATGCGAAGACGCGCCACGCCTTTCGGCCAAAAAATTTCGGGGGTGATTGATGAAATTATCGGAGGCTCATTATTGATGAACGAAATTAACCCCTGCGCAACGCAAAAAATAAACTTGCGGCTTTCCCCCCCGTTTAGTCACAATCACGAAATTATTTATACTTACTTGTTTGCGACAGTCAATTAAAAACAGCGTTAGCAAATAATGTCATCGTTTTATTTTTAGTTAATTAATTAATTAATTTAATTGGGGTATCAAGTCGAAGGCTGCGGATAAATGTTTTGCAATAATAATAATTAACCCAATTAACTTCCAAGGCAATTAGTTTCAATTCAGTTTGAAGAATCATAGTAATCTTTAATGAACAATAAACAGCAACAGGTGAGCAGCAAAACAAAGACACCAAAAATGTTTAAATATTTATTTAACCACTACGCTCCGCTAGTTTAATTATTACCTACATCCACATCTCACAACTGCGTGAAAATAATTAAAACTTTTTCCCTGCGTCGCCTCCGAGGGAAACCTATACTTATTTATAATATTTGTATTCGGCGGGGAAAAGCAAAGGGTTAATAATAAGACAACTCAATCGCAGATTCGGGAGGACCGTACAATTAAAAAATTCACATCGAAGGGTTGATGTCTGTCTATTTAACTATTTAAAAAAAAAAGGAACGAACACACCTCGGCACGATAGACGTAAAAGAGAACAATCGTTAGTGGTATAGATTGTCGTAGCCGTGGTAGGCAGAGCTCAATAGGGGTTGTTGTCTCTGTTGTCCTCGCCCGTAGTAATTATTTTGGAGTCCCCCGTCGAATTGTGACGATGAGTAAAATCTGCGGTCGTAATTGTAAGATTGGGGTTTGTAATAATTAGAATCGTAGTGATCGTATCGTCGGCTCTGGTAATCGTAAGTGGGGGGGTTTCCTAATACACGTACTGTAGGGTGGAAACCCGTATGATCGGCTGTATAGTCTACGACGCGAGTGGTTCCGTCGGGCTGCAATAGCGAATACGATCCGCGAACCACCCCGTTTTCTCTCGTCTCCCATTGGGATTTATGGTCTCCTGTTTGGGGGCTCGACACTGCGTAGGAGTAGCTGTAAGGTCTTGAATTCTGAAAAATAATGAAAGTATAAGTAACATAATAATAATAATTTCCCACATTATTAGACTGAGTTACCACATAAACTTTTAAAAGATCTTCCGCCACAAATGGAACATTTTAGACAATTGCTTCAAAAGGTTCCAGTAGATAATACAGAATCGATGTTTTTCAGTCCGGTTGATAAATTCCTATTTCGCGGGAGCCGATGAAATACCAATACCGGTACTTCAATTCGTAGCTGATATAATATCAGAGCCCATCGCAGACATTATAAACTATTGTTTTCAGTGTGGCAAATTTCCAACATATTTGAAACTCTCCAAACCCATAAAGAGATACCAAAAATAATGTAACAAACTATAGGCCAGTTTCTATTCCATGTTCATCAGCCAAAATAATAGAAAAAGCGAATGCTTAAGAATGCTTAATTTCTTTGAAAACCATTCCTTACTGTCAAACCAACAACACGGATTTAGGTCTGAAAAGTCAACAAGTACGGCATTTCAACAAATTTTAAAATCGGTATATAACGAATTAAATAATAATCATATGGCCGCGGTGGTGTGCTGTGATCTATCAAAGGCTTTTGACGTGGCAGATCACAGCATACTACTTGAAAAGCTAGAATTCTACGGTGTAAGGGGAGTAGAACTGAACTTTTTACTTTCTTATCTTGAAAATCGGGAGCAAACAGCGGAAATTAAGTATTCTGATGAATCAGGTACTAATCGAAACGTTTTTTCTAATAGAGCGACTACCGAATATGGAGTACCGCAAGGTTACGTTCTTGGGCCTTTGCTCTTTAACGTATATGTCATTGTTGTTATGTACGCCGAAGAAACATATGTATATTTGCGTGCATTCAATGGATTTTGATAGCTTACATACCAAAATTATAAAAATGTTCTTCAAGAAGTTGAAAAATGGTTTAAATCAAATCGTCTTATGATTAATATAGACAAAACTAACATTATTATCTTTTCAAATAAAAATAATTTTACTTTTTCGTACGGATTACAATAGATTCTCAATTGTCCTGGCACAATCGCGTAGAATCTCTTATCCCTCGGTTAGCTAGATCAGTTTTGCTATTAGAAGAATAAATAAAATGTGTAATATTAAATATGAAATATTGTGTGAATAGTGTGAAATATACAATACTTTATACAATACAACCAACTGTTAGGTATGGAAGCGAACTATTGGATTGAACCAGAAAGAGAAGGAGATTAGATACATGGGGGTTGGGGGGCGAATAGTAGGTATAAGGAAAATATATAGAGGATAGAAAGAGGAAGATTTTTGGACGAGAAAAACCAATAAAGAACTGATGGAACTGTAAAAAGAATCGACAGTAACAACAACATAGGGAAGAAGAAGAGGAAGGCTCAGAAAAAATCATTAGATGCAACAGAGCGAGTGTTAGGAAAAAAAGACTGGAGATAGGTAGCTGGGAATTAGAAGAAATGGAGAGGAGAAGAATATCTAAGGAGAATGAAAAGGGGAATATTTTTCCTTATGAAGAAGATCTTAGCCCCCTGGGTTTGCCGAAAGGTAAAACGTTTTTTATTTATGATATTATGATTACTTAGGTAGTCATTTTTGATAGCCTTCTTGATGTTGAATGTGCAAGGGATGGGTGCTTAAAAGATAAAAGAAAAAGGATGAACTATCCAACACTTTCGAATTTATCAATTAATTTAGGCCTATGTTCCTCTAGATACCATGAGGAGAATGAGAGAGATATTTGATTTTTACGCCCAAAGTCTAAGGCTTTAACGGAAATTCCAGCTCTTCTCCTCACTCTTTTATCAAAGTTTTAATCAAACCATAAATAGACCCGAGGCTAATTCCATTAAAAAAAAACGTAGACTTTCACGGCCGGTGTCCAATGTATCGAAGTTTTCCGAATTCTGCCGTGTGTTGAACTTATTTTAGTTCGACGTTTTGCTGTTCTACTGACAGCTTCTTCAGGAACTGAGTGAATTCCTGAAGTCCTGAGTTCAGTTCCTGAAGAAGCTGCCAGTATGAACAGCGAATTGTAGAACTACAACAAGTTCAACAAACGGCAGAAGCCGGAGGATGCCAATTCCTTTGTTTGTACGTTTCTGGCTTGAGTTTTAAATAGCCAGAAATTGCTTTCAATGCTCTTTTCATATGGAATGAAATTTTAGCCCTTTTTGGGATCGTCCAAATTACGCCTCTTCTCTTTTTATATTTTCTTTCTTTTATAAGAATTTTAGTCGAAACAGCATTAAAACAATAACTAAAAGTCACATATTTTTGAATAACATTAAAAATTAAGGAGATTTTTAAAAAACAAACAAAATAACATTGAGAATTTAGATAAAATATTAATAATGAAGATAATTTAGACAAATATAATTAAAGATTAATTCAAAACGATAACATACAAAACAAGTTCAAAATAATTTTATGGAGAGAAGAAACGGCATTCTGTACATCAATTGAACCAGTTGTTAGTTACTAATAACCAGGGGGTACATTCTTCAATGGCCAAGGTCATTTCGCAATGTAATTATCCTACTACTCTCATAGGTGGCAGAAGAATATTAAAATCTTAATAATCAAAACGCGCATGAGCATATTGTGACGTTTGTTTCCATTTTATGCAACGTAAGTAGATTTTTTTAGTGCTTTGTATGTCCTTTTGCTTGCGGCTCCTTTTTCTTGCGGCATTTTCTATATTGTAAATTAGTTTTCGATCACTCTAACCTCTAACAAGTAAAAGATTGAAGCTGTCATTATTTTAATGCGATGGATCATCTTTTGGCAGCAGTTTACTCTTTGCTTTCTATCTTTTTTTATAGTTTTCCGTATTTTTTGTAGTTTTCGTTAGACATGGCCAGTAAACGTTATTGTTACTGCAAATCTCCTGGTTGCAATAATTCAACAATTCATCAGAAACAGAGTTTAACTATTCGTTCTTTTCCTGTTGAAGAACAACGTTTGAAGAAAATGGCTGTTGAAGAAATTCTGTTATATTCATATTACACATTAATGTAAACACGAGAAAAATAAATAATTTTTAAATTAAACATATTTCATATCTATTTGTTATCGCAGTATGCCGTGAAAGGCTAGTGAGAATGTGGTAACTGTACTGGTACATGTATGTAACTAAATTTTGACAACGAATATCGTAGGTGTATTCTTTCGATCTGAACGAAGTGAATGGGTTCCACT
The DNA here is from genome assembly GCA_033060865.1 of Dorcus hopei. NCBI lineage: Eukaryota > Metazoa > Arthropoda > Insecta > Coleoptera > Lucanidae > Dorcus > Dorcus hopei. The sequence goes on from CM065423.1 coordinate 36,429,656, forward strand.
GAACAAACTGGATGTGAATAAATATTCAGTTTTGAACTGATCGGCAAATTTATTTGTTCAGTAAAAACTGAATATAATCGCTTATTTCACAAGAGTGATCAAATTGAATATTTTCACTTTTACTATGATCGTATTCGCTTCGTTCACATCGAAAGAATACAGCTCATGTCGATTTAGATTTTAATAAAGGTCATCTCGAATTAGGCAATGTTGCAACATTTTCTTTTCATCACGAAGTGTAATCACGTCCAAATTCACATACATAATTTGTAAAACGTTTCCTTTCATTTTTGAACAGTCCTCGTGTGACTGGAAATAACAGTGGAAGAAGAGGAAAAAGGATACGCTCGAAGATCCAACTTGGTTTTGTCTCAAGCTCCTTTTTGAACCAACCCAACAAAATAAGTATTAAGTATTCATGGAACAATAAAAGACAGCAATTTACAAAAACGAAAAGAATTTTCAATTACTGGTTACTGGCGACCTCCCACCACCAATTAATTTTTAAGAAAATTGCTTTTGAAATATGGCATTAATTGTTTGTTAACTTACATAATTGCGATACCCCGATGCGTAATCGTTTTCCCCATTTCCCAGGCGCATTCCCCCCGAAAACAGCACCACAAAGAAGACACATGTCGAGTAGGACGCGCGCATAATTATAATTAATGAGGACACTTCGTCAAGCTCCGTTCGCGTTATTGACGCACAACTGCACGCACATTTCTTTTATAGATCACATAAGTGCCGTGTCAAAGTTCCCTTTTTTTTAAATACGTGTGTGACCTTCGCACTTCGACAGTAAAAAGAAAAAACGACGCAGAAGAAAAAACGCTCCCAGCAGCTTATCGCAGTTTCACATCTGCGCGCGTTGTTTCTAATTAAAATCGGCAATGAAATTTTTGGGCGATTAAAATTTTCGCATGAGATATGGGGTTGTGTGTTTATGTGGTGTTTGGGCGATACGACTCATTGTTCGCGGTGATAAACCAGTGAGGTTTGTGTTGCGTTCTAGCATTGACATTCCCAGAAAGCTCGCTGCGATTTCTTTGGTCTGACGATCTGATTGTATTTGGATTACAAAATCCAGCCTCTAAAGCGCTTTTTTTTATTTTATTGCGTGTCAAAATTAAGTTGGAGTTCAAATGACTCATTACTCGAAACCAAAGAAAAAACCACGGTTATTTCAAAAGGTTTTAAATTTGAAAAAAAAAATAACACAATATTTTCAAACAGCACAATTTTTGAAAAATGTGGCAACTAGAAGTTACTGGTCGTCCGTTGGATTTTCAAATTCAAATAAGTTCATTTATCGTCGAAGTATAAATAAAGAAATAAATCAAAGTTGTAATTATCATAGTTTATTACTGTATCTGAAGTTTTCTTCCTTATATTCACAAAGTCGATTAGTTCTAAAACGACTACCAATTCTAACCTCAAAAAATAACTAAGTAATTGAGCGATTAATGAACGTAGAAAATAATAACGAGTATTGCCAATTACTTAGCGTTCCCAACTTACTAAATTTGCTTCAATCATTTTGTGTGGGACGGGTGGTTGCAAATGATAACAGAAAGGGGATGAATTATCCTTTACTTTATCAATTTTACAAAGCCTCGTCGAGACATTATGCTCTTCTAACAGCACTCAAAATAATCAACAATTTCTACTTCTTGTCCTTCAGAACGATATTGTACTACACAATGAAAAACAAGTTCAAAATAATTCTAAAACGGGAAGAAAGTAACATTTTTTTAAATCAAAGGAAGCAGTTGTTAGTTTCTCACCCAAACCATGGTGCTAGATACAGAGACGGACGGATTTTCGAAATTTGGTCACACTCTAGGACATTCTTGATTTCACCTTCGGGCCCTCGGAGATGTTCAGGACCATAGGGCTACTCGCTGTATGATATCTTTCGTGAAAAGCAGTCTCCTTTTATATGGTTTTATAACGGAAATTCCGATTACGTGTGGACCACATGATACATCGTGATTTTCCGAGACCGTCTGCTCATACGCTTGCATAATGGTCGGTTTTTTCGATGAGTCACCTGTGCAGCTACAATTCTCCGAATGCAATGTGCAAAGGCAGACAGTCATGACTCATGACGGCTAAGGTTTTTGATAAATCGAGTCGCTGTAACGTTTGCTTACATAATTTTGTAAATATCGAATTTAACTTACGCACTGAGCTTAATGATTTAAGAAATTGCCGATTTCTCACTACTTATTTATAGGCCATGTGACATTTTAGTTTTACTTATTATTGCTTAAAAATTAATAGTCTTTCCTAAGACTCGTGTTTTATTAGAATTCTAAGTAAACCGCTAAATAGAATAATTAAAATCAACATGAAGACTAACCTAAAGAAATAGTATCTAATATTACGTTTTGAAGCGTGCCAACGAAGTTAGCAATATGTAATTTAAATACTACGCGGCAAACGCCCAATTTATATGAAGCGGCACGTATCAATCATAGTTGCTCACCCGGTATAAGTCTCTCACGTCCTTTGTTCGGAAGCTGTTTGCAATCGTTTGAAGTACCGCAGCTGTGCTAACTTCTTTAAAAAATTGATTACTGTAGGACCTACGTGTGGTAGATAAAGTCACGTTAAAATACAGTCCGGAATCCGAAAATGTAAACGGGCAGACTAAACGGAACACTCTGTACACAACAAACTAGTTTTTAAAATGTGCTCCACATGATAAATAGTGAAACTTTCGATTGCTTTTTTTTTAATTTTGTTAAACGAATAAGTAGAAAGGTATGAAAGAAATCGTCTTAAGTGGAACACCCTGTATAAAATAGAACATTTTAAAACACAAAGTTATAAAAATAAAAATTATTTAAATTTATTTTGGCTTCAAACATGTTTAAGTTTGTACTTATTTCATGAAAACTTTTTTATTTAAATTTGCAAACTATGTTTTTTTGTTTTTTAAATTAAATTCCATCCAAAAGTTCTTTTAACTTTAAAATTTGAGAAAGAAACAAGACGAGTTAGAATAAATTACAATCAACAAATACGTAAATAATAAACTTATGGAATCAAACACCCCTTTCTACGCGTTTGTATGCAAACGCATACACATTTTGATTTTTAATATTAATCAATAATATCGAAAAAAAATTAAATTTTGCAAGTATTCCATATTACTTTACATAAATGTGCTTTTTCTATTCTTATTTTTATTTTATTTTTTAATGAATAGACCTAACGTGCTTGAACTACAAAATGTTGTGAAACTGGAAATGTAAAAAAAATATAAAATCATTTAAGAATACCTCAATAATATTATCAAAAACGGAACATTAAAATTTAGTTAAAAAAATTAATTAATAAGTGTAGTTTAAAGATAAAAACATTTTTATAAAACGGCTTTATCACTGTAAGTATTAATAATAATAATATAGTTTATTGCCTCTGATCAGGGAAATGTGGACATTGTCGAGCTAAACTGTAATTAAAAATTAAATTAAATTAATTAGTCCTTAATGGACATTGTCAAACACACAAAATAAAGTAAAATGAAATAACAATATTAATGAAGCATAAAATATAACAGCTAAATCACAAACAGTACACAATATTTGTGACACTTATAACGCAGAAAATATCACATGAGTTCGAGAGAGCACTGATCATTACGGTAGAATTCATTAATATGATAAAAGTTCATAGTATAAATCTTTAAGTAAGATTTTAAAAACAAACTGCAAACTGCAATACCAGTTTGCATAATTTGTATAATTTTTATTTTATTTTTTCATTTGTCTTTTTATACGAGGGTGTTAGATTATTAAGTCTTGACCACATACGTTTAGTATGTATATATTACATATTTTTTTATATCTGTTAGATTTTTAAGTTTTTGGCCACATACGTTTAGTATGTATATATCATATATTTCTTTATATCTCTTCTGCGAACATTGTATGACTAGTTGATATTTGCTATGTAAATCAAAGACAATAAATTATTACAATTATTATTATCATTAAATGTTTGAAGTCTGTGTGTTTAATATTCGGAGGTAATGCATTGAAAACTTTTATAGCTTTATAATGAGCACCGCATTGATATAAAACAGACTTGTGACTTGGAATGCAAAAATCATTACAATATTTGGTTCGCAATGTTCGCATATTGTGACATATCTAGATTTCGAGAATACATGTGCTCATGTTGCTTTAAAAAGTTCGAAAATGTATAAGCTAGCCAGGGATAATATTCCCAATTGTTGAAATAACGGTCTACACGTTGGTACTCTGCATATAACTCTGATGATTCTTTTTTGCACCAAAAAAACATTTGCAGCGCGACAAGAAGATCCCCAAAAATTAAACCATAGCGTAGTCGTGATTCGACATACGCGAAATAAAATGTTTTAAGACAAGTTGCCCCCATGTTGCCTGTTAAGTTATTTAAGGCGTAATAAGTAGAACATAATTTATTACAGTAGAGTCCCAATTATTCGAGTCGCGTATTAACTAAGCTATTGAAATGGAATTTATCCGAGCTATCCGAGTTATCTGAATATCTAAATACTATGTTTATTTTATGCATGTTGTACGTAAGAATACATATTGTAGTGATATTGGCTTTGCCTTGGTGAAGCCATTTTATTATGTATCGAATCCTTTTAATTTCTTATTTAATTACTTCTTTCTTCTTCCTTTTAATTTATCTTTCAATAGGATTCTTCTTATTATTTGTGAGGCTTTATATAAATCGTGAGTTCTTACAGTTAAGAAAGTCTTTTTATATTTTAAAATTTTGAAAAAGTGTATGTATTGTAATATCTAATTCTTTTTATAAATCGATTACGATTGTTGCTAATCGTATCCAATCTACTGTTAATTAGAAATTTCAAGAATTTGTATATATTAAAATTTACTCTGTTTAGATGACCCAACTACGATTGTCGCGAATCGTAAAATGATACATCCCTTGAATAAATTTCAATATGGCTTTAAATTTTCTTCAATTGATTTAAATACCTCGCTTACGATTGTCGTGAATCGTAAACTATAGTATTCGTTAATTGACGCAAATTTAACTATTATGTTTTGACAGTTCTCTAAAAATTTCTGACAATAGTGATAGAAATTTAGACTTTCTTTACTTACTGTGGCATTTCCTGCTTTTCAAACTCGTTCATTATTGTAAGAAATAGAATTCAAAAACTTTTTTAACGAATTTATTTATGAAAAATGTAAAAAATCAAACTATTAACGTCAAAATTATAAACAAATTAACGAGAAAACTGATTGTAACGTGATAGATAAATTAAAGTGAACGAATAATGATTTAACGAATGAATTGAAACTAAAATTTAAATTGAATTATGAAGATCGGAGAGAATTTTAATTGGTTTACTTTCTTTGAATTTGGTTTTTAATAATGATTTTATTTTCAGATACTTCGTTTGTGATGTACATGTAGATGTAATAAAATAATTAATTTGATATGAATTAAAGAAATTTTAATTGGATTTCCTTCCTGTGATGGTACGGTATGTATGAAACTTTCATTAATTTGGGTAATATCACAGCAATATGTGTGTATATTTCATTAAGTTCGTTAAATAAAACATTTAAAAGGAAATCATATAATTTTTTCAACTAAGTTAAAAAATGGTTATTAATTTTCAAAGAGTTCTGGTTATTCGAGTTTTCATTTATCCGAGGCAGGAGCCGCCCACCTTACCTCGGATAATCGAGGCTCTACTGTACTTAAAAAGGTCCGTTTTCACGCTCAAGCATTTTGCGCAAATGTGCTTGTACACACAAATTTGCACATAAAGTCAGAAATTTTTTTGCTTGCATAAGCCAGAAAGTTTGGCAAATTGCATGCCTTTGCGCAAGCAAATTTGTATGCGCAAATGCTTGCACAAATCCATTTGCGCAATTGCTTGAGCGTGAAAACAGACCATAATTTACTGCAATGCTCTTCCCAATCCAGCTTAGCATCTACGAAAAGACCAAGAAAGTTGACGTTGACGTTGACAAAGATTTATTATTACATTTGACATACACACTGTAATCGGTTAATTATATTTTAAATATAACGATATTAGTTTTGTTCATGTTAAGACGAAGGCTATTGTTCGAACATTATTCATTCATCTTATTAATAATTTCAGAACTTTTTTTAACACTTCGACAATAGTTTTATCGACTACGATTAAGTTTGTCATTCGCATACTGTGATAGTTGACCTGACGTAAAGGCGTAAACAAAAGTGGTTCAAAAGGTGAAAGAAAAATCAAAAATAATGCAATTTTTTGCACATTTGTTTGTAAATTTTTTGAAAAAAATTTCATTTATTTATTTTTTATAAAGTAGACATGTAGGCATAGAGACAGATTCTTTATTTACAAATAGGGTTACTTTGTAAATGGTCAGGTGAAGGATTGTATACAAAATTGCGTTTAAATAAAAGCGTATATGTAGAATTGGGGTATATTGGAGCACATAAGGGAGAGACTCTTTTAAAAACATTGTACTATATGTTATAAGTATTTAAATCGGATTTAGATTTCTTTTCATATAGTTTTATAGACATTCCTTTTTTGCAGTAAAAATTCTAGTCGCGATTATTGTACAGGGTGTCGCAAATTGGATGGTATTCTCTGTCTATTATGGTATTACAGTTAATAATAAAAATAGAAAAAAACTAAATAAGCAAAATTGAGTCAGCTCTTCAAAGTAATTTCAAGAGTCCAACCAAAAATTAAGAAAAAATAACGATCTTTTTAATAGTGGCAGAGCAGGTATGAGTTTTATTTAAGAAAAAACGTATGTTTGGTCTGTAGCTCGGCTAATGTAAAATTTTTAAATCACAATCTACGTTAAAAAGCTATAAGGAATGTCTTTAACAATTTTTGGTAACTTCAAAAACAAAAAAGTTATTTGGATTTGAAAAATTGGCCGTTTTTTTGACTGTACCATGAAAATGATAACAGGTAACTAACTTTTGGTTGGGCCACTGAAACCAGCTTGAAAAGTTGACCCAATAATGTTCGTTTAGTTTTCTTTCTCTTTTCATTATTAACTGCGATACCTGTAGAATATCATCCAATTTGGGACACCCTGTACATTATTTTTTTACTTGCAAATCTAATTCTTCTTTTCTTCTGGCTCCTTCTGTCTTTCTTTACTAAATTTGTTAGTTTCTATTGTACGTTAGTTTGTTGTTTCGCGTATTATAGAATGTTTCATATTATGGCACATTAAGCATTTTATGAATTTCAAATATTTTTAAATGTTTTGCATTTATTAAGGTTACAATTTATTTAAAATCGCAAACAATTTAAAACATATTAAAATATGATGACCTTAGAACTGTCAAGGTTATTTTAAAAGCGTTATTAGTCATTATTACAAAAACGTATAACTTTAAATTGTATTTAAAGTATTAAAGCCACTTTAGTTAAAGTGATAAAGTTAACTAATTTAAGAAAAATATTCTTTTGACGTGTGAATGTATTCAACTTCACAATATGAGCATTGAACAGATTGTTTTTTCTTTCACTTTTTATTCTATTATTTATTGTCCTTTTTTTATAAATAGCACTCGTAACATGACTCATTTACACTTGATTGGAATTTTTACTTTTGACTTTCATTTCATTGAATTTCATTCAAGAATAGTTTTTTTTTTCTTCTCACTCAATAAATAATAATTTACGAAATATGAGTCACATCTGTATTTTTATTGTTATTCTCTTTTAATCCTTTCACTTAAAATTTTTAATCCAACTTATTTTCTTTTATAACTTTTTTTAAGAATAATTTTTAGTCTTCTCTTTCTACGAATCATCTCTACATCATTTTTTCATTTAATAAAACTTTAAATGCTCCAATTTTTTTTTAATGAATTGATTTTATTTTATAAATTTCTAAGACCCACGAAATGCATTGTATAAGTAACCACATACATTTTTCATTTGCAATTGAAATATTAAAAAAAAATTGGTACTAGACTTAAATGAAAAAATAAAACCCATGGGATTGAAGTAAAAATTTTAATCGTCATTTTGGCACATAACATTACAGGGCACAGTCACAGCAAAACGTTATCTCTTTCTCTCTAATTACCACCTAGCGATTAACTTTAACATTATTTTTATTTTTACCCAATACTGAGCGGCCGAGCATAAGTACGAATCCTTAACAATTATTCAACAAATAACATTTATGTACAAACTATGCTATTACGTAGGGGTTAGGCGATTATAAAATATGATTAGAGTCTGCAACTAATCATAACCGAATGATTAATTCGATTTAATCAAACCAAAGCGAGTTAGTTAATCGATTTTTAAGCACGCCTACAAATTTTGTAATTATTTAAAATCCTCTTTTATTATCAATCGATTAAATGATTAATCGATTATATTTATAGAATTATAATCGAACAAAAATCGAATCGATTAGCTTATAGCCAAACAATAATCGCCCAATCCAATTATTATTATATACAAGTGAAAATTAGTACTATCCTTAATTAATTAATTATTATAATAGAATTAATACTGAATCAAATCTTAAACTTAACTTTGGTTTAAATATTAAATTAAAAATAACAAAACAGTATAAATTTTACCGGCTTACTGTTATACGGGACGTTGCTCTAGAAGATCGTAGAGTGCGAGTATGTAGGTTTGAGCCATTTGCAGAGTTTCATACTTGGATAGTTGCCGATCCTGTCCTAGTTGAGGCAGGAAGGTCCTTAGACGATCGAAGGCCTGGTTGAGGTTCTGCATGCGACGTCTTTCGCGCGCGTTCGCCGCAAGGCGTCTCTTCCTCAACACTAGCGGGGTCACGCGGCTCTTGCTTCGCGCTTCCGGACTTGAACTCCTGTAATCCTCCGTTTGGCTGTCGTAGCTGCTGGTCGTCGAGCACGTCCCCCATTCACCGGGGGAACCCTGGGGCGCCGACATCATGTAGAGGTAACCGTAAGATTCCGGTGATTCCATCGCACAGAATGCCCGGAAGTGATGTTTACAAGCGAACGTTCGCTGGACCGAATTTGGTACGAATTGAGGGGCGAACTACCTGTTGGGGCTTATAAAGCGCGTCCCGAGAACCCCCTACCCGCCCGCGCTCGCGAACCCTTAGCGCGTGCCGCTTAACCAATCAGGAACTCCGATGTATGTATAGGTCGATCAAGGAAAAAAAAAAATTTTAGAGCGTAATTATACACATGGTGTTCTGAAGAAGTATGTAAAGTACACACTCAAATTAACTAAATGTTGTGTACTCAAGCCCTTTATACATAGACTCTTGTGGATGAAGATCTCGCGTATTTGACTAAGGCAAGTGTGAATTATAACTTTAAAAAAATGTAAAAGAAACTTGTTCATCCTAGACTTAACAAAAAGAACATGGACGTCTTCCGATAGATAAAAAAAAAACAATAAACCAAATGAAGCAAACTCCAATAATTACAAAAGGATACTAAAATTCTCTGCGATTGTTAATTATAAAATGTGATCTCGGGTTCAATTTAAAAAAAAAGTGATAGAAGAGACACTAAAAAATCGAAAGGAAAGGAGAAATGAAAAAATGAAAACAAAAAAGCTTAAATTGCCTTGAAAGCCTTCAAATGAATTTTCTATCGAAAAGCTCGAATAATAAAATTACTTTCTTCTCTACAGAGCGTTATAATGCACTTAATTACCGACAGATCTATAGAAGCCCCTGTAAGAAAAAAAATTTCCATTTAAAAAAAGTGAAATTCAAAGCCGTACAGGTGCGTTAGAAGAAAAAACGAGATGATTGCTAGTGTCATCTCTTCATCAGCAACAAAAACTCTAGCTGAGCTGTCTTTTCAAAATTTAAATTTCAGAGGAAAAAATGTAGGTACTCTAAATTTTCTATGTATGTATTTCTATTCTAAATCAATAAATAACCTTAGAATAAATAATAATAATAATAAACGGCAATCGATGCCATCTTCTCTTAAACAACAGTAAAAAAATTAGGCGTAATTTTGAATAAACACCTTAAATATAGTTTATTCAAAATTACGCCTAATTATAGTTAATTATCAATAAAATATAGTTAATTATCAATAGCGCCATCTCTTGATCGATAGAAACACCTACAGTGACTTGACGAAACAAAAAAACAAATTCAAATTTTGCACTTAAAAGAAAAAATTAAGACATTCAAGACCGACAGGTGTATTAGGAAAATAAAACCACAGTATAAGTAATTACTAAAGACTCCAAAATATAGTACCGTTTGGTCGCCCAGTTGTATTTTATGCACTGTTCACCCTGACAGGCTGTAAAGTTCGTTTGGTCAGCTGCCCGCTCTTACAGTGAAGGTTCGCGTGATACATATTACGCGTTTTATCTAAAGAATTGTGTTCTTAATTTTTCGAAATTATATGGTCCTTTATTTAATAATGTTGAGTATTTCTTGGCACAGGTTTCTATATTTCGGTGTGTCGTTATTAAAATAATTACTCAACATTTTCTTCTAGAATAAAAAAAATTTGAAATGTTAAAAAGATCGCCCTACTCGAATGCTCTTTCAAAATACAATTATAATTGTTTATAGTCACTTATATCCTGTTTTTGATTATTTACATCCGACTTATCTGAATTAATAATAATATTCAATTGCAAAAAGAATCAAATGAATCAAATGACAATAGTAATCAAATCCAAAATCGAAGAACACAGCGAATACCAAAACGAAATCAATAAAAATTGTTTAAAGTACGAAGAAATAACGTATGGCTTAACAGTGACTGCGTATACACGAGAGCTAACTGCAGTAGTTATAACTACGGCTGATTAAATGCGTGTATACGGGTTCCTACTACCGTAGTTATTAAAACGCCGCAGTTACTACACATTTCAATCTGCCGTAGTAAGTTATAACTCCGGAGTTATAACTTCGGCTCTGTCGTATATACGAGTCACTTTCGATGTTACCAACAAACGAAAGAAGCAATACACTAACGTCCTATGCAGTTGACAAGTTAGGGAATGTTATAATTCACACGGAATGTTGCACAATTAAGTTCCTATCTTCACTCCGTAGTTATTAGTTACTACGGTTGGAGAGATTTATGTTTGAAACGTGTATACGCGTTGGTTACTAACGTAGTTGTAACTACTGTATTTATAACTACGGTAGTTGTTTAACGTGTATACGTACTCAGTGTCCCTCCCCTGCACGCGTGCATAGATAAATCATTTAGTACTATTTGTTGGAGTCTTTAGTAATTACCCAGTAGCGTCACTTAAACGACAGTGTCAAAAAAGAGGCCATACTGTTTGATGCCCTTATGGAAATGTAATGTACTATCGATATCATAGAAAACTAGGACAACTTTTAAATTCTATAGCCACGCGTTTCCATTATTTTAACATTAATTATTGAATCTTACTTTATTGTCAAGTCAGTAATTCATATTTATGTTATGTCAAATTTGGATGTCAATAAACCATAATAACAGCAAGAATTATAAAACTATTGAAACGTTACCTTAGGTATGTCTGGAAAAGACAATTTCAAATAATTTTACATTTATGGTCGGTAGCAATTTTGCACAGCTAAACAAATCTTGTCTTAATTTTTTATGGTAGCAATAGTAATTTGCAAATCGGTAGGTATCAAACAAAAAGGCAAATGTGACAGTTATACTCGAGTGACGCTACTGTGTAGATTCTTATACTGCGATAAAACTATATGATTTTTAGCGCCATTTCTTAATCGGCAACAGAAATCTGGCTGAGTTGTCATTTCAAAATTTTAATTAAGTCGTAATAAAGTCCCTAGATAGATAAAGTACCGCAATTACCGCCTTTTGAGTCAAAATAAACGCGCAAATTAAAATTGAACCTAACAGGTAATGTGATTTCAAATTTGGCGCGCTTATTTTGACCCAAAATGGCGATAATTGCGGTACTTTATCTATCTAGGGACTGTAAGTAGGAATTACCGACAGCGCCATCTCTTGATCGACAGGAGCACATGCAGTGACTTGAAGAAAGAAAAACAAATTCATAAAAATTGGCGCGTTAGGAAAAAAGAAGAGATGATTGCTAGTGTCATCTATTAATCGGCAACAAAAGCTCTAGCTTTTTCAAAACTTAAATTTTCGATGAAAAAAATGTACTCTAAGGCCCGATTTTACAATCGTCGGATAAACATTATTCTTAGAATAACGTGACGTAGATGTGACGTAGATATGGAGCACATATGGAGGAACATTAAAAGATATTCGGCGAATAGTTATTCCGTCTTTATTCCTTATTATTATTTATAATTGTAAAACTGGGCCTAAGTTTTCTAGTTCTATTCTAAGTCTAATAAATAACATTAGATTAAATAATAATAATCTCTTAATCAACAGTAAAAAATTAGGTGTAATATTGTTTTCTGCTAAATGCTAAACAGAGCAAAATCATAATTTCCATAAAAAAGTTCAAATTCGAATAAACACCTTTAATATAGTTAATTACCGATAGCGCCACCTCTTAATTGACAGAAGCATCTACCGTGACTTGAAGAAAAAAGAATAAATTCAAATTTTGCACTTAACAAAAAAAAGACATTCAAGGCGGACAGGTGTATTAGAAAAATAAAACTATATGATTGTCAGCGCCATCTCTTGATAGGCAACAGAAATCTAGCTGAGTTGTCATTTCAAAATTTAAAATTTTTAGGAAGAAAAATTAGGAGAAAAATTTAAATTAAGTCGTTATTACCGACTGCCCATCTCTTGATCGACAGAAGCATCTATAGTGGCTTGAAAAAAAAAACAAATACAAATGAAAAAATTAAGACATTCAAGGCTGGACAGGTGTATTAGAAAAGTAATATATAGAAATAATAATATGTTTGTCAGCGCCATCTCTTGATAGGCGTCAGAAATCTGGCTGTCATTTCAAAATTTAAATTAAGTCATAATTACCGACAGCACCATCTCTTGATCCACAGGAGCACCTGCAGTGACTCAAAGCATGGCCAACTCCATTAACATTCACTGACGTGTATGTATGGCCGTTTCATTTCGCCTAAAATTCGGTTCCAGAAAGCATGCCGTGGAGTACTCCCCTCAGCGCTCCCTATTAAAGCTACTACAGAACTACTGACAGTAACGTAATGGCAACTGCAATTACTTAAAAACTCACAAGAGGCGCTGAGAGGAGTACCGTCAAAATTTTTAAAAGTCAAATTGAAACGGCCATACATACACGTCGGTGAATGTTAATGGAGCAGGCCATGCTCAAAGAAAGAGAAACAAATTCAACTTTTCATTTAAAAGAAAAAATAGGAAATTCAAGGCAGAACACGAGTATTAAAGAAATAAAACTGTAGGATTGTTAGCGCCATCTCTTGATCGGCAACAAAAATCTAGCTGAGTTGTTATTTCACAAATATAATTTCCTAGGAAGAAAACGTGTCAAATTTCCTGTAGGAAAGGATCAAATAATTTTCGGCGCTATCTCTTAACAGTAAATTTAAATTAAGTCGTAATTACTAACAGCGCCATCTCTTGATTGACAGAAGCACTTGCAGTGACTTGAAGAAAAAAAACAAATTCAAATTTTATATTTACAAGAAACGGATAAGAAATTCAAGGCCGAACAGTTGTATTAGAGAAATAAAACTAGATGATTGTTAACGCCATCTTTTGATCGACAACAAAAATCTAGCTGAGTTGTCATTTGAAATCTATCAAAACTACCCCATCTCGACAGAAGCTTCTACAGTGACTTAAAAAGAAAAACAAATACAAATGAAAAATAAAAAAATTAAGACAGACATTCAAGGCCCAACAGGATGCTCGAGAAATTCACTGCAATCAAAACCGACTTGAAACTAAACGTTTAGTATAAATATAGTTAATTACCGCAGCGCCACCTCTTGGTCGACAGAAGCACCCACAGTCACTTGAAAAAAATAAAATAAATTCAAATTTTGCATTTAAAAGAAAAATGTAGACATTCAAGGCCGAACAGCTGTATTAGAGAAATAAAACTCTATGATTGTCAGCGCCATCTCTTGATCGGCAATAAAAATCTGGCTGAGTTGTCATATCAAAATTTAAATTATGTTGTAACTACCGACAGCGCCATCTCTTGATTTGATTGACTTAATTAGCAGCAAAAATCTAAAAGAAAAAGGTAAAGAACTTCAAGGTTAACAGGCGTATTAGAACAAAAAAGACGAGATGGTTGCTGGCGCCATCTCTTGATCGGCAACACAAACTCTAGCCGAGTTTTCATTTCAAAATTTACATTTTTAAGAAAAAACCTATCAAGTCAAATTTCCTGTTTGAAAGGGGGTTTCACAAAAGTCACTTAAACTTAAGCATCGATTATAATATAGTTAAATGCCAATAGCGCCATCTCCTGATCTACAGAGGCACCTGCAGTATCTTGAACAAAGAGAAACAAATTCAAATTAAGAAATTCAAGGCCATCTCAGTTTCCAAACACACTTTCTTATTTCAAATGCGACGTTTCTTATTCTGTTTTTTATTTATATCAGCAATTTGAAATTCGCGCATTTTTTTAAAATCAAATCAAGCTTTCATTTGTTTCTTTTTTAGAATTAGCAGCGATTTATTCGGTTTGTTCTTCTGCTTCTTTTGAATCGAGTGAGAGAAAATCAAAGGTCTACAATTAAAAACAAAAGAAAAGACTGTTCGAAATGTCAACGTAATGACGTAATGGAAGATTAATTTAATTAATAAGAGAAAAACAAAAGGAAAGTTTTTCCCTTTTTTTGTTTATAACGACTGCTTTATATTGTTACATCTGAGTCGTCGGCAAATCTGTTTTTATGGTTTTTATGATTATCACACCATCTAATGTTTATTTGTTTCGCTTTTTTCAAAGACAGTTCATTTTATTCGTCCTGTTTTTGTTTATTAAAAAAACAACTCCAATCGAAACGTTCGCCATTGTTGACAGACAAGATTTTGACGATTATGCAGGGCGGCAAATTCAAACTCAATCATCAACAGTCACTCTGTATTTTAATAGTCATATTAAATCACAATAAATTTAATAATGCGCCAGCCAGGTAATTTTTTTTTAACAAGATCGAGACTCAAGAACCGTCAAGTCACGCAGTGTAGTTAAACTTTGGAAATATTAATTCCACCTGATCGCGCCGCCACTTTTTTTTGCTACCCCTAATTTTGTGGTGGATTTTTCGAAACGGATCGTAACGTGAAAGCGCAAACCCGATTACGATCTATTTACCTTGCCGACATATGGCCCCCTCGTAATTGCCCCAGTTCCGTCCCATGTTGCTTCGAATTTTGGCGAGCCGAGATTAATAATGTCGATATACTCGTCGATCGACACTTCCTTGCTGTTTTAATTAAAACAAAACCTAATCTGCTTAATAAAGGAAATTAATTTTTAAGTGCGGCCTTTCAGAGAGGAAAGACAAAAATTTTCTTTTTAAACAAAAAAAAGAACTTTTTTTTAGTCGGAATACCAACGGAAAAACACGCAGTAAACATTTCGATAAATAACAACAAATTAATTTAACAACGAGATTAAAAGAACACGAAAAGATAAAAATAAAGTTGCCTTGACGGTGTTAGACCGGAGATAAACACTTGTAACTTCTGTGGCAGATACAATGATGTCATTAGCGTTAACAATGATATCATTCGTCTGTGCGAAATTAGAATTAACAAAATACTTGGGTCGATTAGTTTAATATACCTTCGAAATCACTGGTGTGTTTGTTTATACAACGTGGGATCAAATAAATAAGAAATGAATCAAGAGTAAGTAGTGGACAGCTTTAAAAGTTGGCGGCCCTGACATCAAAACGTCATTTAATGACAGAACAAAAACTGGGTTATGTTACAAGTGATGATTGCATTTTGAATACTTATTTGTTTTACTTCGAAACTTTTTGTTTAGTTATGAACTGAAGTGCCTATCTATCATCAATAATTTAAACTCCATTCACTTTTGCAATGAGTAACTAATTGTAATTTTTTCGTTCTTATGTACAATAACATAACCTAAAAATAAAAGTGTCAATTACACGATACGGAAACTAAAAGAAGTCAGATTTCAACGGTAAAAGTTACGGTTAAATCGTGTGACTTTAGTTACTCATTACAAAAGTGAAAGTACTTTAAATAATTCTTTTTACTTTAATACTTAAACAGGTGAATATTGTTTTATTTAAAATTAAAATTGTCCATTTAAGTCTGAAAAACACTGTTGCCAGTGTTAATTCAAGGACGAATAAGCGCATTGGTCGAAGACGAAATGATTGCTAGCGCCATCTCTTGATCGGCAACAAAATATATACCACGCTTCCTCCTAATATGTCTAACATCTCGTACAACCTCCGAAGAAAGCATTTCTAGAACTTAGTTCTTCAAATTTATCTACTTCTAAGCTCAATGAAGAAGGTCTTGGTTTAAAAGGTGTTAATAAAGGCGCCAGGGTGAACAAGTACCCAACTGTAGATGATAATGTGAGGCCCGCACTTTTCCAAAGCTGTCTCACATTCGTAACAGTTCTACGCAATAAATTGAATTACTCACTTGTATACTAAAGGTATAGGCACAAATACACAAATAGTTATAACGAACAATTCCTTTAATTAAAAAAAGAGGCACAGTAAAATCACATTATCAAGCAGGCTAAACATATACGACAGAAGGTCCGCTTATACACTACGACTCAAAAATGTACAAATTTAAATCATCTCACTTTTATTATAAACAAAATTACAACGGTTACCTAAACGCAAGATCGGTCGAAATTCGCTCTTTGAATAAAATGCAGCGTGTCGAAACAGTTAATAAATTAATGCGGTACAAACTCACGGCATCCAGAATATGCCCTGTAGGTCGAAGGTCGCTTGTAATTTTCCAGCGTCCCTTTTGAATGTTGACCGGAGCAAACTTAACGAAACTGCGTCGGCGTCTTCCTTTGGTCGAATTTCGCAAGTGCTTCCAAGAAATTGGTTAATTAACCAAGGGCCAAAAGGGTATTCCACAAGTGAAAGTACCAGGACGTACAAGAAAATGTAACCGAAAACGTACACGAAAAGCCTGAATTAAGAAAAACACGGTATTAGTAATCAAGGTTGCGTCAGACGTTGGCCATATTATATTACCTGAATTTTTATGTAAAAGCCAAGCCTTTGCAGGGTAAAAAAGAAATCTTCCCTAGTCTCGTTCAATGGTGCGAATAATTCCGACAACGTCGACATAAGTTTTCCTAAATCTGTTACGTTTCAATTTTCCCGCCAGGAAAACGCGGAATCGAGACGACACCTGAGCCGCCTTTCGATACAGTTGGCAAGCTTGTATGCCTCCTTTGCTTTCTCGAAGCTTATTCGTTGTGGTACACCACGTGACAGTCTTCGGGTCCGTCATAGGTTAACGCTGGCGATGTTCGCGCGTATCTTAGCAACCACCACCATCTTCAATTTCGTCGCGATCGTCCTTTTGTGTTCGGACCTTGGTTGAGTATTAACATGTTTTACGTGTGTTGTGAAATATCGTAATTCTTGCTCCTTGGGAGGAGAAATTCATCAGCGGCTGTGCCGAAACGTTTATTGACACCACCGAACGAATTTGGGGGATAATTGTAACCCTCATAACAAGCCTGGGAGCTTAGAAATTCTCAGGTAAAATATAACGACGAACGCCGACGAACAAGCTAATATGGCCGCTAACGAAATCGTTTCCTTTATGTAGGTTTTTCTTGCTGGAGATTTATTGGCGTTTTTCTTAATCTTCCTTGCATTTGGGACCCGCTATATTTTATTTCGAACTCCTGCTTGGAGTATTACCGTACCTGTTGGAGTCCGTTACCGATCAAGGTAAGTTTGGATGCGTCCATCGTCTAGTAACGCGAGGGGAAGAATCGGACAGATTCGACACTGCTTCCCCTTAAACGGCGAGAAGGTTGGAAGTGACAAAGCCACGGAACACTTTATACACACTCAAATACACTCTCGCCCTTGAGGTCCTGACAAGTCTTTGACTTAGGACCCCGTTGGGCAACCACCACGATAAAAAAAAAGTTTCGGCATCAAAACATTGTATAATAGAAATAAATAATAAGAAATTTCTAACAATTTTAAGAATAAAAGCAAGAAAAAGAAAAGCTGACGGTCAAATAAACGTTACATGTGATAATAGGAAATAGAGATACTCTGAGGGTGCTCTAGATCGAGAGCAGTGAATCGATTGATTGGTTGTCGAAAGTCCAATTTCGTTGTTTTTTTATTAGAATATTCTCCTGTTTCTTTTTATTTGAATTAATTTTCATGTAACATGGTGCTTCGCAATTTCTTTTATTGTTTTTGTATGTATATTTGATTAATGAGAGTTGTCTTTTTTTTAATGAAATTAAAGCACAGACGTCTTAACGATTTAGTCGAAATCCTCTTTTATATTTTTTGATTTGAGGCGAAACACGAATTTTTTTTTGGAATTAATACAAATAAAATCGAAAATACTTGAAAGTCTGACAAGTATTTTTATGATTTGTAAAAAGACTCGCTTATCTAAATAAATCATTTCCTTGGCTCCCCATCGAAACAACAAATAACTTTCTAATTTAACGTGCGAGATAAAGGTGTTATTCTTTTTTATTCTTAAAGTTATTTGCGAAGGTGCTATTTCAAGTTTTCTAAAAAGAAAAAACGAAACATTCGCAATTCTACGAACAAACGCGTAGCAGAAAAAAGAAGGACCGCAGCACGAAAAAGTATTAAGTATTATTTACATTTATTAAAATGCCATGTATTTTTTTTTGTTAATTTGTAGTTTTCTGAGGGCGGTTTCTCGCTTTATGCATTCGTATGTTCCTCGCTCGTGTCCGAGTGCAGCGACACGCAAAATTTCGCCCCAAGTGCACCGGTAGACATTTTATTGCTCGCCTGCGTTTAAAAATTCTTCTTTGAAAGGATTCAAATTCTCGCTGCCCGCGGTGAAACGTTTTAAAACTCGTGCGGTAGAAAAACCTGTGTCATACGATGAAATTAACTCGGGCCTTAAACCCGCCGAGGATGGCGATCTTTTTCACCAAGAGGAAATTGAAATCAAACTGTAACGGACAAATCAATTATCTGGCGCAGTCGAAGAAAGAAAAATGACACCGAAACTCGAATGAGAAGAGGACAATATGCGACGGTAATCAAGCGCGGCCCCCCCAAAAAAAAGCGGCTCTTTTTCATGAGGAACTTGAAGATAACAAGGATCACATCACACCTCGAGTTCCTGCACACTGTTATTTGTTTCGACTTAAGTCTTGTTACCGACAGTTTACGTTTGGGATTAATGAGCATAAAAACTGACCAGTTCACTTTTGAAAGCAAAAAAAACGTCAGGCGCTTTACTACTGACAAGAAAAGGGTTGCGTAATTTTTAAGTTTCCACGCAGAAAAAAAAGGGGTATCATCTTATAATAATGTATTATGTATGACTGCAGGAATATAATACTTTTTAAATAAGCCATTAAAAAAGAAACTAAAATCAATTTACAAACTACAGAAATAAATTTTAATAATGCTGTTGGCAATAATTAAAAACAATCATGTTTTTCTTTTACGTTTCATTTCATTTAGTTTTCTTTGATATTTCGTATTTCGTTCTTTTATGCATTTTATTTTAACTATTTACATATCTTTAACTTTTTATCTAGTCTGTTCCTTCTTTCTACTCGTATCAAAACTAGGACGTGTCTTTTTGTTTCTTGATATACAGGGTGTTTGTAAAATAAGTGCAAAAATTTTAACCACATTACCGTGAGAGCACATAGAACACGGAAATTTTTTTTATAAAATTTCATAACGGGGGAAAATTATTTTATTCGCCACTTATACGACGGTCATGAAACAACAAAAAACTTGATCGTAGGCAATAAACATCGCAGGCGTGACTAATATGCAAAGGCGCACTCACTCACCAATTAATATCTGTGTGGAAGAACACATTCAAACGTTCACTACAGTAATTTAGGAATGTTTATAACAACTGTTCAAAGTGGCATCCATCATTAGCGACACACACACGAAACGTTCCATAATCGCGTAAATGCTGGGACATTAGCTGTAAATGTTCTTGCATGGATTTGAAAATGTGTTTCCATAAATCCGCCGTGCTTCTTCAGTATTTCCTCGAGCTTCGCCGTAGATAAGGAACATATCTGTTCTCTCGCCGTTCGTGAATTGCGGCATCTTAATAAGTAATACTAAGCACAAAAAATAGTAATAGTATTTAGCTTTAGCTCGTTCAACCACTTTTCACAAACTAAACTATTGATCCCAAAGGATACGGAGTAATAAATTGTGTGTCATGATCATAAATGAAATAAAATAAAGCAAATTCCTTGGCTACGATACGACTTAATGCGATGCGAAAAAAAATGCTTTTATTAGCCGCCCGACTTCGGCAAAGGTCACTGGGTTACTGCTCGATTGCAGTTCTGTTTTTTGTTAAAAACAGATGCTTTCTGCGGTCGCAATAAAATTTCCTCTTCTTGACCTGCCTCAAAGACATAGACGTGCGATTAATTCTTGTCCGATTTTCAACTGCGATTTTCTCGAAATGTGAAAAACTTTTGGACATATGAGTTCAATCGTTGCCATTTATGGTGATGTATTACAGGTTTAAATATTTGCATACAGTAAAAGAACAGGCTGTGTGTAGGTAGGTAGCTTCGTTTGTCAACTCTATCAGTATTTCAAGCATTTCTTATTTTCTGTAATTTCAATATTCACTTATCTTAAACCAAGCTACTATTAATTTTCTTATTTCTTCATTTATTCAATTAACGTTTTCTCCAATTAATTTCGTTTCGTTTTCTTTCTTGCTTCTTTTCTCGTCAGTTCGCCTTTCGTTCTTTTATGCACTTCATTTTAACCATTTTTAAGAAACAAAAAGACGAATGAAATTATACTTTAAAATACGATAAAGTGAGCCCAGTTTCAATTTTTTTAATTACCGTCAAGGTCAAACGTCTATCTATTGTTGTTGTTGTTGTTGTTTTCTTTCATTTTTCTTTTTTATTTGTTCTATCCTTTTATGCATTTTTATTTCACTTCTCAATAGTTTGCATTTTCTTCTACTAATTCTTAATGTTTGGTGATTCTTCTTTAGGCCAAAAATCAACTACTCCAAATTTTGATAATAACATTCAGGTTGTCTTGCAGAAAAATACGGTTTATATGGAATACTGTCGGATACGCCATGTTAACCAAAATTTATCGGCCTACTTCTTTCATGGAAAATATGGCACTTATATTTGAGACACCTGTATATAAGTTTTTTTTTATAAAATTATTTCTCATAATAACACCGGCGAATCCCCAGTTAATTCATTTGCTGTAACCAAAAATAAAACGCATACGAAAAATTCGAATATTTCATGTTATTTACAAATAATAATACAAAAATAGTAAAATTTTTAATATAAAATCAAAAAAATAGGTCGTAAAATATCCAAAATTACACATACTAACAATAAGTAGGCAACCCATTTTGACGAGTCCAGTTAAAAGCAGTCGACTGCACTGAAGAATAAAATTATCACTTCTTGTTTGCAGTGCAAACAACGGATAACCGATTTTGGATATTTTGGATATTCGCGGTGTACAGCATGTCACTCATGCAAATAGAGTTGCATGAAAAACATTTTTTCACTTAAGATTCACATTCAAGTTATGCAACTCTATTTGCATGAGTGACATGCTGTACACCGCGAATATCCAAAATATCCAAAATCGGTTATCCGTTGCCAGCTCTAGTTTGCACACATCTTACATATTTCGTTGCGACGCACATTTTCTTAAGACTTTTGTTATCACACGACAATTTATCCTACCTGCCAGTAAATATAACGAAATAAAAAATCATTTTATATAAAAGAAATACTAAATATTAGCGTACAAAAATAATTTCATTTATTTTGGCATAAAATTAAGGGTCTTTGGAATTCGTCGCCGACTTCGACGGTGGCATCAAGAGGATCTTCAATAAATGTACAATGGGAGTTTCGAACGCGGCGGATATCAGAAACGCCATCACAAACGACGCCACAATGTTTCCAAGAACGATTATCAACTGGAAAGGAAAAAAAAAAGTATTAATTAAAGACAGAAGCGTCAGAAACGAGGGCACCTTACCACGAGGACATTTTCCAAGTGAACCGGGCCGTCCATCTTGAAGCTTACGTAAACCATGATGACCGGATGGATTAAATACGCGCAGTACGTCAGTCTGCTCAGGGGTAGGAACCCCCTGAACGAAAGCAGCGAATTTACTGGACCACCGTAGCCCCAGCAGCATGCCACAGTAATCCACGCCAGCGCGAATCCCCAGGCGGTATGTCCAAAGGCGGCCTAAATTTAATATACAGGGGACTTCACCAATCAAATCAATACAAAATTAAGTGTGAAATATGAAAAAAATTGCCTTCATTTTAAAGCTTTCGACTTTTGGTGTGCCTAATGAACTTAGTGTGTAGTTGCGGGAAAAGTTGAAATGAGAAAGAAAGGAAAGGGACTTTGAAAGAAGTGTGAAATAGGAAGAGGCAAAAAGAAGTAAATTGTGCCAATGAGAAAAGATTTATAAAGACTGATGCAAAATAAAATAATATAGAGAAAAGGAAATGGAAGCAGGCTTTCAAGGAAGAGTGAAATAGAAAGAGATCGGTACCGACAGAGAAAAAGTACAATTAAGAAGGTTAGTGCAAGGAAATGATAAGGTGGCAAAAGAGTTTTTTAATAGAGAGAAAATGAAATGAAAAGCGAAAGAGAAAGCAAAGTAAAAGAATTCCAAAAAAACAATAGAATAGGAAGAGATGAGAGGAAGACAGGTAGAAGTAAATTTTACCAATACAGAAGAGGCGCAAGTAATGATCAACTAGCAAAAAAGTTTTCTTACAAAGAGAAAAAAATGGAAAGAGAAAGAAAAGAAAAATGACATGTGCAATTGGGAAGAAATCAAAAGGAAGCAGATAGAAGTAAATTGTACCAATAGAAAAGAAGTAAATTAACGCTGATGCAAAAAATTATAAAATAGTAAGAGAAAATGAAATGGAAAGAGAAAAACTCAGTAAAATAAGGAGACACAAGAAAAGGTCAAAAGAAGACAGGCAGAAATAAAAGTTTTTCTTTTTTACTTAGAAGGGCATCGCATTCTTTTACTTCTTCCTACCTCCTTCCAGTTTCTTTATAAGAAAAGTGAAGTAGGAAGATATTATAAGATAGATTCCACCAGTAAAGAAGAGGCACAAGGTTAAAGCACTAGCCAAAAAGTATTTTAATAAAGAGGAAAGAGAAAGAAATGAAGAGGAAAATAGGAAGGGATCGGAAGGAGGAAGGTAGAAGTAAGTTCTACCAATAGAGAGGTGACATAGTTAAAAAGGCTAATGTAACAAAAGGTATAAAGGAGAAAGGAAACGGAAAGGAAAAGACTTTTAAAAAGAGTAAAATACGAAGAGATTACAAGAAGGCAGATATTAGTAGTTCTTCTTTACTTAGAAGGGAATTGCATTCATTTACTTCTTTCCAACTCCCTCCATTTACTTCTCTTACTAGGTCTCTTTCTTTTCCTTTCTTTCTCATTCTCTTTTCTCTACTTTCTTATGAGCTCCGTCGCCTTTTGGAATAGGCTTTCCTATTCTTCAAAAATATATGGAGTAGCACTTATATTTTTTTTTGTCAAAACGTCAAAGATTATTCATTTTACAGATCTTGCCAAGATAACCCAACACCACCCAACCCCCTTTATTCAGTTTGGACCCTTCCCTGAAGACGAATTACACTTTGCATGTTCTCCAAAGACTAACATCAAACCAGACCACCCACTCCTTTTTATCCAGTTTGGACCGCAGTCATTTCAGAACTTTCTTGAGGGAGAGTTACATGGATACTTATTTTGCAATCCTCTGAAGCTCAATTTGGACCACCAGTTTCCTTTTATCTGGCCTTGATCGTACATGCCATTCAATCATTTGAGGACATCCCTATACCTCCTCTTTCAAAAAAGCAAAAGATAAGTGATTCAGTAATTCACGAGTTTCTTACAAAGATAGATGTGTCGTGTTTATTTAATAAATAAAGTACTGGTCCTAACACACTTCCCTGAGGCATACTTACTGTGAAGTGCTCATGTGCTAAGCAAGCTTATTCTTGTAAGTTTTGAAATTACTGTGTTGCTTGTGTTAGCAAATAAACAACTACATGGGAAAAATTCTTTTGTAGGCTCAGTTGAAATTCTTTTTCATATTTTGATCCACCTCTACAGTCTATACTTACGTAAACAGCTGACAATGGCACTACAAGCCCTTTCCTGCCTAATCCGTAGACCAAGCTGAGCAAAACTCCCGCAGACAGCACCCACCCCAACACGACGAAAACCGAATGCAGTTTGAACGTCTTCACCCTGAACAAAAGGTACCCGGTCATCATGCCCACCAGGTAAGGCCCTATCCTCATCCACGGTTTATCGTAGAGCTCGTTGAAGAGGGCGAACGGTTCTTCAACCCTTGCCACGTAGTTGTATTGAACGGCGATGATGAACGTCGTAATCCACGATGTTATCAGAAAGACCATCAGGGATCCAACGGCCCATTTGAATTGCGTTTTGCCACTATAACAAAAAAAGAAGTGTATCTACTTGAGCTTCGCAGTTGGAAGTAAACTCACCTCACGGCAATCAGAAGAAGGATAACGGCGATTACGTAAAACTGTGTGTCATTGGAGATGTACCAAGACCACAGCATGCAGAACTCGCTTTGGGGGAAGAAATTGTTGATGTAAAGTGCGTTCCTCCACCAGTAAGCGCTGCACGTGAGATGGTCGATGATGGCCGGTGAAAACACCGAGTTATTATGTGAAATTCGTAACACCAACTCGTTAATGCCAAGAACGAATAGATAGGCGGGGGTGAGGCGTAAGAACCTATACAACAACATGGTGAGGAATTTTAACCCGTTCGTTTTAACCGGCGCCAATTTGGAGGATGATTTGTCTTCAGACTGCGAGCGCGTCGCCTTTTTTTCCGCCGCTCTGTAGAAGAGGATGGTCACCAAAAGACCGCTGGAAAAAAGCAGGAGGTTAGGCGCTGGGTTTAACCGTGGATGTGTCTTCACCTGATGAAGAAGAACGTGTCGACTGAGAATGTGGCGTTCGATACGGTTTGGTAAAGAAACGAGCGCTCCATTAGCGTCCGGTAGGTCTTGTTGTCTGCGATGGCGAAGAGCTCGAGATAAGTGTGCACCATGATGATCCAGGCGATCGAAACGAACCTAAGGCCGTGGATGCACTTGATCGCGTCCTCCCCGAGCTTATCGACCGTCAGGATCTTCTTTGCGTTGCTAGTAAAGCAAAAGCACAGCAACAGCTGCATTAGTTTGCCTGAAACATTCAGAGTTAAGCGTCGGAAGGTGGCTTCTTTTTCAGGCGTTCAGGCAGTCTTGGAAGATTACCCTAAGAAAGTGTCGGTGCGTTTTCTTAACAGCACCCACATTATCCTTACCACTTCTTTGTTTTGTTTCTTGTGAATCAACGAATGATTTTCCGTTTTCCACGTTATTGTTGTTGTTGTTGTTGTTGATATTTTCTGATGACGCATGCTTGTTGGATTTTGAATCTTTTCTGAAGCAGCTAACCAAAGTTGCAACAGCTATTAATCCGTATATGATTAGAGTGACGCTTCTAAAAGAAAGAAATTGTTAATAAAGTTTAACAATCGTTGCTTAATAATGAAAGCGAGGTTTGATAAATATTAACAATTCGCGAATATGTGGGACAGAGACTAAAGAATTATTGGTCAAGTCTTAGAATGTGGTCTTCAAATTCAACAATAAGCAAATTTTTAAAATTCCCGCCATAAATGGCCGGCGGTATTTTCAAATTTTGTCTCTATTTAAAAGTGTTTAAATCTAGTAACATTTAATATCGTAAATAGGCGGAATTAACTTTCATATTTACATAATAACAGGTGTCGTAATTAATTTACATGAACGAACAAGCGTAGGAAATAATTGACACGAATTCTGCAAATGCATACATGAAATGCAACAACGCAATACGTACTGTGGCACACTTACATTTGTTTGTGGCAATTCATTAAATATTTTGCAATCGGAAAATAAATCGACGTTTCTCTTTTACTATCCGCTTCGCATAGATAATATTTGATTATTTTTCGTTTGTTCGATAAAATGTTCATGTGGTGTCCGTTCGTATGCACAGGTGTCGAAATCCTTGTGGGTATTACGCAAGCGAGTTTTACTTTCAAGTTGGCAGTTATCTAGGTTAATACCTTACTCCTCATTTTAACTTGTCTATAAGTACGTACATACTCGTGTATAAAAGTCGTTTTCTTGTTTTGTACATAATATAGAGGACGGGTTAAATTAAAGAAGTCTTCATTTTTCATTCGAAAATTTAATTATTATCATCAACCCCACCTCCGCTTTGAATCATTTGAAAAGAACAATCGTTGATGTAAACAGTTCCCAGGCCTAAACGATAAACTTTACCCAAAATACCAGCTCTCCTTAAGATATGAGCCATTTAGACACGCGAAAATAAATAAACCACGCGATAAAGACCTTAAACTCGTAGCGTAACCGATCCAAAAACACCTCACAATCCCTTGGCAGTAGGCAACTTGAGTCACTCCAGTGATCTAAGGCCCAGTTTTACAATGCTAGTTTAAATTTAAGCCGAAGCTTAAACCCTTAACGATGATTGTTGAAATAACCGTTGTTATGGGTTTAAGGTTCAGCTTAAATTTAAACTGGGGGCCTCGGGATTTTGAAAATGGACACAGTTCAGAACCTTGGGGTACACCAGTTTAGTTGGTAATGTGTTAACAACACAAACTTATTTTAAATACAAAAAAAAACGGAAGATAAAAAAGTGAAGTGAACAAAGTTTAATAAAAGAAAGAATAAATAATACAAAGAAGAATAAATACATAAATAAATAATACAAAGAAGGATATGTGCATCTTCTTAAAAGCTCATTAGAATAAACTGTCCTTGTAATTTATAGAATTTTGTTTATACTAATAATAAATACGACATCGTCTGTATAAATTATTGGTTTGAACGAATGCATTTGTAAATGGAACGAACAGTGTAGGGTCTAGTTGAGTACCTTGCGGTATGCCAATTTAGTTGATAATATATTAACAATACAAGCATATTTGAAATCTAGTACCTTATTATATTATTTACTTTTTAACCGAAATTTCTTCAT
This sequence comes from Dorcus hopei, assembly GCA_033060865.1. NCBI lineage: Eukaryota > Metazoa > Arthropoda > Insecta > Coleoptera > Lucanidae > Dorcus > Dorcus hopei. The sequence goes on from CM065423.1 coordinate 36,456,913, forward strand.
ACATTGACAGTTTTCTTTGTGGAATACCTGAAGTATGTACAGCGAGATGTCAGTTAAAAAGTAGATAATATAAACAATAAATTGATGGTTTATGGTTGAGTTCACAAAATTAATTATTGTTTAGTGTTGTTTGTGTTTAATAATTTAAGGTAAGTGAAGGTGAAGTCACAATTTGGTGACACAAAATTAAAAAAAATTACGCAAATCACATTCATTTTGTTTACTTCTTTATTTTACTTTACTTCTTCTGCCTGTATTTATTTATGCAGTGAATTTTCCCCCTCTACAGTCACGTAAAATTATTATAGGGTTGTCTAATTGTAAGAAAAATGCCAAGACAACAAGTTTATTGTGTGAAATTGATATTTAATAAATAAATAATTGAGTCTGCCTATCAGTATTGCCAGGGAAAAAAATATAAGTTGTAATTTAAAAGAAGTATCGATGATGTCACATTCCGATATTATTACGTCAACGTGTGGCGAATAATTAGCCATTTAACTTTTGTTTGAAACTTTTTTTTGTATGACTTATAATAACGACTCTACCATCGGCATTCCTTACTTTTTATTCACCCTGTATAATCGCGGCCTCATTTCAGCAATATAGTTTTAACTGAACGCCGAGTACCCAATCAAACTGATCGAATTATAAGTAGATGTCAATCTATCAATAAAGTAGTTGAAGTTAATATCCGTTTTCGAAATTGTTATTCACAAAAATTATTATTATTTTATTTGTTGTTAAACAAGTAAGTTTTGTTGTTTATATTTCTTCAAATTGTGTAATTCTTCTTCATTTTTTTGCTATTTGTTTATCTTGCTCTTCAATGTAAAAATCAAGAGTCAATGCTTCTTTCTTTTTGTCGTCTTTTTTTAAATTACTTTTTCGTTTGGTTTTGTTTTATTTCTAAATGAACTTAAATGATCTTTTAGCGTCTTCGAAAAGTGTCATTTTTTTATAGAGAGTAAAAAATGACATTTAGTTTCTGCTTTAGTTAATTTATTTTCTTCTATTTTTGAATTTCATTTTTTTTTATTTTTATTAAAACATCTAATTTTTTCCTTTTGTGATTTCAATATCAACATGCTTAACTACGCTTAACTACTGATGGTAAACTACAAAGATAATTATATAATATATTTCAAATTATTTAGGAGCCAGATTCTCCTATACTTCACGTGCAGATGTGTTCAAAAAGTTGCACAGCTACGTTTTAAATATCTTTGCTTTTGAGCGGCAATTGGTTTTTCTATTTTTGTGTTCAATAGTATTATTATTGCCAGAAACCGTATATGTAACAAAACTTGTTCAACAATTTTTTAAACTTCATGAATGCACGTACAAGTTTACACAATACAAATTCTGTACAACACTTTTTTGAACACGACTGTACTTGTCTTGATTTGGTTTTCTCCAAATCTCCAATATTTCGAATGTTAACTCTGAAGTTGTCCACATGCACCTTTCAAATCACACGCATCAAATTGTCACATGATCGACACAAATTCATTGAATACATAAAGGAAGAAAGTTGGGACATGCAATACGAAGACGTGAACGAGAGTTTTGACAATTTTCAAAACAAACTTCTTTTACATTTCAACAAAGCTATTCCAATAAAGAAAACGCTAGAGTCCCTATATTACTAGAGTACCGTAATTGATTGCGCCACTACTTTGCCGCCAAAATGGCGTACTTGTAACAACTGACGCAAACTGACAGAGAAATATTTGACGTTTGAGAAACACAATGTTTGCATTGATAAATCAAATTCATATTTTGGTAATTTTTTCGAGCAAATATGCCAGATTGTTGTATGCTGGGTTGTAAAATCCGGGGTTCCGCCCCTTTCGAATACCAGCAGGTATGTATGAAGAATAAAGCTAGGCGAAAAGTCTGATTAGATTTTATAAATCGCGGCGAATTGCCTTCCAGAGGAAATATTTGTGAAGTAAATATTTACGCACTAAAATATTTTTCCCTTACTAGAATAGAATGCTTCTTATTTATGCTTCGCTCAGTTTCTGCAGCTTTGACTAAGACTGCAAAATTCTGAGCTCAAATCAAGAAACTGTACCTGGCTCCTTATATCAGTAACAATAAAATCAGAGGCAGGCGGTGCAAAGAAAATGTATGTCTGTGATTAACTGAATTAATTAATGTAATACATTCATGGACTGTCAAATTTATTGACTTTTTATTTAATCACAGACATACATTTTCTTTGCACCGCCTGCTCTAATCTGATTTTTATTTGCTCACAGGTTATAATACAAATGCTATTTTCTCTTTCCATTCATTCCAAGCACGCTTTGAACAAAATCAGTTTGAATTATTTCATTAAAAAAGAATTTACCACCCTAATATTTCATATTTTTAATCCAAGTCAAGTAAGAAGGGCTTCATTACAAAATCAACGTATAACGCAGATACAACGCATGTGTAGTACAAATGACAGTAAACACCACACGTAGAAACAAATTTTAATAAGAAATCACACAAATAGATTGAGAAAAAGTTACTATTTGAACAAAAATTACGTTACAAATGACATTTTTTTCAAATGATTTCAAATTTCCCGCCTTTTATTTGCCGCCAAAATGGCTACTTTGCGGTACTCTAGTAATATAGGGACTCTAGAAAACGCGTAAACACACTGCACAAAATAAAACGTGGATAACACCTGAACTAAAACTGTCAATATTAATTAGAGAAATGACAGAAGTCAAGAAAAACATAAAAAGTCAACGGTACGATGAAAGACTTAAAATTCTAAAAGTGTTCTATATTTCGCAATTACATGAAGCAAAAAAGCGATATAACGACAAAAAGTTATTCGATACAACTAACATGAATAAAAACTTGCTGGGAAATAATTAATGAGAACGGAAAACCAAAAAGTAGACAAGATATTGTAATTAACATTAATAATGTCCAATTAGAACCTGTCGAAACGGCAAATCTTTTCAATGACTTTATAATACAACAGTCCAGTACCACGACATGGTACATCGCCGAATCACAACCAGTTAACTAGTTTTCCTTAACACCAACAAATGAAGTTGAAATCAAGAAAGCCGCAGTGAAGTGCTGTAACAAAATGTCTTCAGGCACAGATTGGATCTGATTACTTAGCAGAACCGTTGTCGCAATTAGTCCACCTCTCTTATAAAAAAGGCGTATATCCCAACAGTTTAAAAAGATCGAAAATTATACCAGTATTCAAGAACAAAGGAGATCCACAGAATATTGAAAATTGTCGTCCAATTTCAAAAATTTTTGAGTATACATACTTTCCATAACAGACTTTATAATTTTTTGAAGAATGTACTATTTTCAGCGAGAGTCAATGTGGCTACAAAAAGTCAAAGTCAACGACATCAGCAGTACACAAAGCCTTAATAAGAGTGATAGAAGCCCTAGATAACAAGAACAAAAGCTTTGGGCTGTTTCTTGATATGAGTCGAGCTTTCGATACTGTTGACTACAAATTGCTTATCAGTAAACTTTATTGTTACGGAGTAAGAGGACCAGCTCATAAATGGATCTCGTCTTACTTAGAAGATAGACAACAAATAGGTCATCATAAATCTGAGATTAGAAATACCAGTAGGGGCGTACCGCAGGGCCCACTCTTGTTCTGCATAATGATGAACGATCTACCTACACAATGTCCATTAGCTAACCAAGTTAATATGTATGGAGATGATGTTTCAATGATAATGACGACTCAAACTTTAGAAGAAATCGTAGGGAAAAGTCCTTCCGCAATATACGAAATACAAAAAATGGTCACCGATAACGGGATCATTCTCAATAATCATAATTCCTACAATTCTATCCTGTAAATAAACAAATAAATAGTAATATCCTACTACAAGCAAATAATAATAAATAATTCATGAAGTACGTGATATAAAATTCCTTAGCGTACATATTGATCGAAAGTTAACTTGAGAGCAACATGTGAAATCAATTAGCGCAAAGCTGAATATATTTAAAAATCTAAAATCTATGGTAACCACGGACGTATTAATAATAATAATAATAAGAGCCTTTAAAGCACTTGCGCCGTTAAAAGCGCTCCGCTGCGCGTCGCGCGTTCTTTAAAGGCTTTTTTATGCACTTGTATTATAAGATACTATACTTAATCGCTTTTATTAGAATTTCTAAATTTATATTAGATTGTTTATTTTTATATTTTAAACTACTTTCTTTGTTTTTGATTCTTTTATTTTTACTTTTTAATCCACAAAAAATAATTAACAACTTACATTTTCCAGTTGCAGCATAATAGTGGATACGTACGGTCGCTCTTGAATTTTATTTTCTTTTTTCTTGTTGCATGTTCGCATTTTTTACATTACGTTTTTCTGCATTTCTATTTTTTAAACTTGCCTACACGTTTACCTTTTAAAATCACCGTAAATTATATTTTATTATTTGAGAAACTAAAAAAAAAAATTATTTAATTTGGTTTATTAATTTCAATGACTTATCACGACTTTATTTTATTGCTGGGAACTATTTACAGTATTTTAATCAAGCGACTTTTATTTTTAAAATTCATGATTTTTATAAAATTTGTTTAAAATTATTAATACATAAAATACAAAATTTCAATCAATTTTTTTAATTTCTTGTCATTTGCTGAAAATTATACAGGGTGAATAACAATTGTTCGTTTTGGGGCTAATTTTTGATTAAAACTAAAGTAGAAAGGATTTTTTTAACATTTTTTTCCATATTCTCGGACATTGCTTCTTATCGTCGTTTCATTTTGTCGAGTTAATTAACAGTCACCCTGTATCAATATTTAGGTCCGATTTACGTCAACTGTAGGTATCACCTGGGCTGAGTTCGACATAACGCTCGGGGCACGCTCTGAGCAGAAGTGTGAGAGAGAACGAATGCGTTTCAGTGCATATAAGAGTGAGAAAAAGGAATACTCCGAGTGCTCGGAGCGTCATGTCGAATGCATCCCTGAAGTGACTTCTTATCGTGGTTTCATTTTGTCGAGTTAATTAACAGTCACCCTGTATCAATATTTAGGTCCGATTTACGTCAACTGTAGGTATCACCTGAAGTGACTTCTTATCGTGGTTTCATTTTGTCGAGTTAATTAATAGTCACCCTGTATCAATATTTAGGTCCGATTTACGTCAACTGTAGGTATCACCTGAAGTGAGAACTTGGCAAATTCTGGGGAAATTTAGCGAATTGTTAGTCTTACGCCCGGTTTTTTCACATCCAATTAACTTTATCTGGTTATTAATTCCCATAGTAACTATTGTGATCACAATTGTTACTATGGGAATAAACCGTCAGGTAAAGTTAACTGGAGATGAAAAGACCGGGCCTTCATTCACTTTCTGTTGGTTGGCATTGCTTGTGATATTTTTCATATTCGTTTATTTACCTCGTTGCTACACTTAAACCAAATCAGCTGTTACATTAAAAATATATTTCTTAATTTAAAATAAATCTAGTCTATTGCAATTCTTCATTAGTAGAAGGTGACATATTGTATGTAGTAAATACCTATAAATTAAAGTAGGTCATTATTGATCGCATTGTATTTGCGTATTATGATTTCGCCTTTGAAGATTACAATCTTACATGATCGCACGGTATTAATTAACTCCAAAGTTTTAAACTTTTTGTGTAATGCTAACATCCCCCATTACATGAAAATGCCTGCGTTCAGCCTGGCAGAAAGCTACGTAGCGCTTCGTGTGCGCCACGTAGTGTGACGTCATATATGTGTTCAAGCCAAGGCTAAATTTCTGCTAAGGGAGAGCGATAAACCTAGCGGCCGCCATGTTTTAAATCGCTTTTTAAAAAAGCTACGTCGCTAGCGCTAGCTGTAGCGTTATTGTTTTAGGTTATGGCTGAGCATATGATTGCCAGTTGATGCTGCTGCAGTAAGTATTGAAATAAGTTTTTGTATTAACAAATCTTCTTTGTAATAATACAGTTAGTTATTTATATTTGGGTTCTAATTTGTATAGGTTAAGAGCGACAACAATATTAATTCTTCATTAGTTCACTTATAAAATCGGAACTAATTGAGAATAACGTGTACAAATTAGAATCCTAGGACAAATAACACTGGCTACTGTTTATCTGACAATTTGGATATGTGAAAGTAACGGAGCAAAACGAAGAACCCGTTCAGCCGGTTCTCAATTAGCTAATACGCTACAAATTAGCGCTCTGCTACATAGCAATAGCGAAATATAAGCGCTATCTTTGGCGGAACGCAGCCAATGTGATACACCCCCACCACAAAATTATTGAGGACTACTTTTTGCTTCTGTTTTACTTACATTTTGAAAAAAAAAGTAATTCTTTTCGAAACAAGAAATAAATTAAAAATGCGAACAGTAGATCCTTATTGTTCGACTTACTTAATTAGAAGCACTTTCGTCACGTAACAAGGAAAGTTCTCTCCGCGTTTTAATTTAATTAATTAATTTCGCTTTCAAATCGAATATATGTATTCGCTGAGGCAAATCAATCATTTGTATGTATTGCACATACCCTATTGTTTTATGTGTCGTATACTGCACAAAGCGATTGCATTTTTTTTTTGTTATTGTTATTGTTTCAGGATTTTATTACCAATCGAAATGAGTGTCGGTGACTTACCCGATAATATAAAATTTAGTGTCTGCGAATACTGAGTAATCACCTGGAACTGGCCTTACGTCTATCACATTGAGGGAGGTCGCCTGGGATTTTTCCTGGATGAGCAGTAAACGCACGTCTCCAGTTTTGCACGACTTTGGAAGACACTGCCCCAAATTCAGTTGCCTCGTCTGGAAAAAATTTCTAGTTTTAAATCTAATTCCTTTCAATAAGCGCGTGTGAAACGCATACAAACAAACGTTCACCACAGTGACTTAAAAATGTTGTTAAAAGTGACGTCCATCATTAGGCGAACACAGCGAAGAAGTACTCGCATTAGCATGTCGCGATTAGCACGGCGCGGCGGCGTTGTGAATATTCACTGTTAAATCATTTAATGTGTTTATGGAAACGACCTACATTTGTTTCATGTGGCCCCACAAAAATCACAGGGATTTAGTTTAGGAGACCGGGTAGGCTACTACAGGGTTCGTTTCGGCCAATCCCTTTTCCTGGAAAATGTTCGTCGATCCAGGTTCTACACCCGGTATAAATTTGATAGTTCTGTATAAGGTTTTTTTTTTCTTCGAAAGTAATTATTTTGATTAACAAGGAAGTTAATTAGACATAGAAAATCGATGCGGTCGAAGAAATGCAGGAAATGACGTAAATTGAATTTTATTCGCCTTGTAGTGAGAAGAGTTTCCGGAACAACACACACGTCAGAGTTTCTCTAATCCAGACCAAACGCCATCATTTTTTTTCCGTTTCATTTAAATTTTAAACCAAATATGTACTTACAACGGGAGTCAAAATTTCGTTCACGTTGATCCTGATTTTCGCAACGTAAAAACCGATTGCAAAAGGTGGCGCCTCAAGGCTGGTGTCGTCGTTCCCAAGTTCTTCGCATAATGTTCTCGAGCCCAACCAATAGTCATTGCCGAAAAAGAAGTGGCTCGTATAACGTCCAGATGCGTCATGCACTGAAAAAAAAAACGACAACGCAGAAAAGATTAACTTTCTTCAATTAAAAATTGAGTTAATTAAAACGTGTTTTAATAAATGAAATCGCGGGTTAGCATAATTTTATGATTGCGGAGAAAATTAGACGTAAACAATAAATAAAGTCGAGGAAGTGTAATCAAAATTGTTACGTAAAATTCGCCACACGTTTTGTTCAAGTTTTAAATTAATTAAATAATTGGCTTGAAATTTCTCAGGCGAATCATATAACATCATCAATCAGTTTAAGTAATTAGGACTTTCGAAATTTAATTTTACTTGATCAAATTCTGTTAGTAATTACTAGAGGCCGGACTCGAGAGAGCGAAGAGTCGAGCGTCGATATAAGGCAGGCGGCCACTGAACGCGAAACTAAGCTAAGCGAAACTAAGTTTTTTGAAAATTAGATTCAACGTAATCTTACGCGGACGAGGCAACCGAGCGAAGATAAACATTGTTTTATACCTTTGCTATCCTAACTTCGCTTCCCTTAGCTTTAGTTGATTTACAGAATAAAATTAGAAACTCTTTATATTTACGACACAGTTTCCAAATATGTATGTTGACGCTCTTGGTCGATCGATCATCGCTCTCTCGTGCCCGGCCCCTAGTAATCACAAAACACGGCATTAATCCAGTGTTTTGTACTTTGATTTGTTACATCAGACTCGAATTTAATGTAACACTTTGTATCTAATAGAATTAATACTCTCGGTCTTAAATTATTTACAGCTTGAATGTACACTCGTCGTCAACTAAATCGAGACCGCTCGAAATTTGTAGGTCTAGGTATACATGATTTTGACTACACGTTTTGTTTGTCGCGATAACAAATTATTTTATTTATTTTGTAATATCGTTTAAACACGTTAATTTAACAGATCGTGTCATCTTAAAGCACGTTCGCCTACCCACTTTACATTAGTGTTTGCTTTGAATTTTTTTTTTTTTGTTTTGAACATCTACAAATTATAAGGCCTAGTTCTTCAAAAATAATTTGTCTTGTTTGTGTCAGATCGTCTCACTGTAAGTTTCAGAATAAAGAAAATAATAATAATTAGGTTTCATTCATTTTTTTAGCGCATCTTAGTTTTTTATACATTTTGCAATAACTTCTCGGATCCTCTTAAAATTTTGTCTATGTCCAACAATTTCAAATTATAACACTTTTTTAATTTTCGTATATTAAATAGGTGCCATTTTTAGCCAGACTAAGAAATGTTCACCGGATCTGTCTTGCTTATATTTGGTTATCGAATATGCACAAACTATTGGCGCAAAATTTTTTTTTAGAAAAATCAATAATAAAAATTTTTCCCATATGGTGCGAACTTTTTGGCGGTCACTGTATAGAATATAAAACGATATTTTTTCATCCTTATAAATCTCTTCTATTTCGTAAACTAAGTAACTTTTTTACCGAAGACAAAAAAGAATCAATTTAAATATTTTTTTCAATGCTAAATTCTTGTATAAAACGTAAAGTATATTTTATTATTTTAAGATTAGATTTAATCATTAACGTGAATAAAATTAATTACTTTCGGAACAGTTGACACATTTCATTAATGACTAATAAAAAATTTAAAAAAAAAATTAGAAAATTTAAAAGGGTTTAAATTTTGCCGCGCCAGAAAGTGGAGCCACAATGGCGGAAATTCGCGGTGCTTTTTGGTAGCTAGGGACTAGTGTTGCCAACTTAAGGGATAAATCGCTTTTTAAGGAATTCTTAAAATCATTAAGCATTCAGGGTTTTTTTTCTAAAAAGAATAGATTTTCAAATTTCATTTCGTAAAGGAAGCTGGAAGCTGACAGACGATTTGTTAAAGCATGCCGGAAATTTCATTTCGTTTGTTTTTGCAGAGGTACTACGCAGAAGATTAATAAATGTCACTTGTGGTTAGTAAAGCTGGATTTACATGGAGTGTTGAGCGCGTCAAAACGCTACGACGTTACCAGCGTAAAATGCGTTGAGCTGTCCAAATGAAGCGTAATAATTTTAAAGGCTGTCCAACTTTTGCATAAATTGATAAACTATCAAGTGTTTACACTTTAGATCAGAATTTTTGTTATTAGTTAGTTTTGTTGTAAATTTAAGCAAAAAGAAAATAAAAACGCTGTGACGTTACTAGCGTAAAATGCGTTGAGCTGTCCAAATGAAGCGTAATAATTTTAAAGGTTGTCCAACTTTTGCATAAATTGATAAACTATCAAGTGTTTACACTTTAGATCAGAATTCTTGTTATTAGTTTGTTTTATTGTAAATTTAAGCAAAAAGAAAATAAACACGAAACAGCTTCTACACCTAACCTGTGCTGACCTGAACAGCTAATTAGAAATTTTTGTTTTGTTATTGGTACTTTGCACTGCGCACGCTCTAGCGTCGCGTCAAAAGTAGAGATGCGCAATCCGGATCATTTTCAAGATCCGATTCACTGAATCTGGATCAGTATAATGATCCGGATCACTAGAGCCGCATCTCGGATTCAAAAATCTTTACAAAAATTAAATCACCTTATTTAGTTTAATTAAAAATACCACATTTTTGTAAACATGTAGGCCTATTCATTTATTATTAAAATATAATTTTTAAATTTTATATAGAAAATAATGTGTACAGTAGTATCACTAACTGTTACACATTTTTTTTAAATTACAGCTTCTGTGGATTATTCTTTTAAATTTGTTGATGAACTGAAACTACTATTTCTTAAAAAAGAAAATATTAACTCAAATCAAGGAATTCGTATCGGAGGAAACAAACTGAATAAATAAACTAAATGCTCAACTGAATATAAAAACTTAATACTCTTAATATCAATTTCTAATACTGATACAATGTCACAGCACAAAGCCACAGACTCCACTCACGTCCCGAAAAGGATCTATGATCCGTGTGATTCAAACATTCGCAGGTCAGTCGGTTTAGCCGGTCGTTCAAATGATTCGCGAGTCGTGCGAGGAACCGTGACCCGTGAGCCGGATCCCAAAATTTTCGGATTCGGCTCACGCGGATCTCTTAAAAGATCCGGATCAGTGAACCGGTTCAGTCGCGAACGACCCATCTCTAGTCAAAAGTTAAAATCATCTCAACTCTTCAAGATGGCGGTTGGTGTTACGCGCGTACAGAGCAGTAACCAATGGGAACACAGTCCGCCGACGTTTTGACGCGCTCAGCGCTCCATGAAAATCCAGCTTAAAGGACGAAATGAATTGTATTTGCGTGAGGTATTGAACAGCGCCATCTATTGCATTTTTCTTTTATAATCTATTGACCGTATGGATGGCAAATAATTCTTTATTTTGTCACCGTTTTAAATTGTTTTTTTTTTTAATTTTTGAATCTTCTGAATTGTGCTCTAAAATCAATTGTCTTTTGTTATTATTTTTTCAAATATTGCCGTTATAAAATTTTGTTCATTTGATTTCTTTGTTTAGTGTCCTATTTGTTTAGTGTCCACTTTTTTTTTAATTTTTAATCAACTGAATTGTGCTCGTAAAATCGATCGTCTTTTGTTTTTACTATTATTTCATTTTTATTATTTCGTATTTTTTAATAATTTTGCTTTCTCTTCGTTCTTTTAATTTTTTTACTATTAATTTATTAAATTGTGTCGCAAAATCGACTGCTTTCGTTTTTATTCTATTTTATTTTTTTAATTTTATTACTTATTTTTTTATTTTTATTAGTTTCTTTTTCTTTGATTGTCATTATTCTTTTCAAATTGTTTTTTTTTTAATTTATTTTGTTTCTTTTGACTTCATATATTTTTAATTTAATTTCTTTATACTTGTGTCCAACAGTATAACCAAAAGGGGACATATAACAGTAGATACAAAAATATAATACAATAAAAAAAGAATTATTACATCTATTGCAGTTTTCTTTTATAATCTATTGACCATATGGATGGCAAATAATTCTTTGTTTTGTCACCGTTTTAAATTGTTTCTTTTTTTTAATTTTTGAATCTACTGAATTGTGCTCTAAAATCGGTTGTCTGTTGTTTTTATTATTATTATTATTATTATTTTTTTTTAATATTATCGTTATACATGCAGAGTGAGTTTTTTTTCGATGTTTAGCATGGCGATCTCGGAAACTAGCGGAGCTAGAGAGATGGTTAAATGGGGAAAGATCTGTAGGTCTAGGACCCCCAGTTTAATGCAGCTTTTGCTTTTTTCTTAAAGTTCATGGCTGGCTAGATATTTCGAAAAAACTGATTTCTTATAAATTCGTTAAATGCTTATAGCTCGGTTATTCTTAATTTTAGAGAAAAGTTGCACAGACGAAAGTTGTACAGAATTGTGTTCTTAATCAAACAGTCGAACTAAATTTTCCATGTAAACTCTTATTTATCAGTTATGACCACGGTTAGGCGGATGAGATTCCGCTTGCAACGGTCCGCCTGGGTTGCCGCTTACACTGTACATGTTTATATACTATCATTGCGCTGACTCATTTTTCCATAAGCGTCGGACGAAATTTCATCGCGTAAGAAATTGTTAAATTTAAACTAAATATCGTATTTTCGAATTACAAATTAAATAAATTAAATTAAACATTAAACGTTCTTTGCTATTGCAAATTATGCATGCGATTATTTGCTATTCCCGTCTCCAGTGCAGTTAGATGTGACGCTCCTGCCAGCGCGAGCGGAACCTGATCCGCCTAACCGTGGTTATGACATAAACATCAGTTTTTTTTAAATAGAAACCATAGTAGGCCATTAATGAAAAAAAATGGCATTTTTCTATCTTTCCAACAATGTAACATGGTTGACCATGGAAACAAAAGTTCATTGACAAATGCAAATTATATTACTTTGACGTTTTGTTCGCAGTTTCCTTCTTACATTTCATTTTTACGTTTCAGAATCAAAACTCTAATACCAACAATGGTTCAACATTTCAATAGCCATAATAATCATACAACCTTTTAAATGTAGGCAGTGAAGGCTGGCGACGATCAAAATAGCGGTCAAAATATTGTAATTTACTCCTGAACCTAGTACGTAACAAATTGAAAAGGAATTTCTTGACAACTCCCGAGAGATTTCTGCTTTTTGCGCGTTGGTAACACTGCTAGGGACTTCAGTTAGAAAATTATAGACGCAACATAGCGTGGCCGATTTTTGATCTGGATTGTGTAATAATAATAATAATGACAAATAGAAACCATGTCGCTGAAGTTTGCTGCAAGTCAATTAGTTACTCTTCTGCTGATGAGACTCTAACTAGGACCGAAACAGCTATCCAAACAAAGTATGTTCGAGGATTCGACTGCAATCAAAGCCGACTTACAGCAAACTTTAGAATGGTTAGAATTTTCGCACTTTCGACTTAAGATTCAGGTGAGACTCAATTTTGGAATTGCGTTTTTTTTTTAATATATTAATTATATTTGTGAAGTTTCACGTTTTCGAAGCTTATTCAAGAAGCACTTTTAATATGTTAACCAATGTTGCGTCGCGGCTGCGACCATCCTACTAGATGTTTTTTTTTCTTTTAACTTGTCCTATCCGTGAGAAGTTATTACAAAATTGTTATACTAATTTTCGTCTAACACAAGAATTTGATTTTAAGAATAACACATATTTTCTAGCAATGATTTTAATATTTAAAGAGTTTTTTTTTTTATAATTAAAGAGTTATGAATGATGACGATGATGCGGTAATCGTTAGTCTCAATTTTCTTAATAATCTTACTTTTTTCTTTTCAAAATATCAAAAACGGAACACTTATTCATATTTCTTTTTCATTTTCATAATATCACAGGTGATCTAGCAGATTACACAATTTGTTTCAATATTTTCACAACTGAGACGGAATACTCTGTATATCTCAATTTTCAAGATTAATTAGGCTTTGCCAATTTCAGTTATAATATTTCTTTTTCGTTATACCTACCACCAACAGATCAACAGATTACAAAATTTGGTTTCATACTTAATCATTAGGTTTCAATACTTTTACATATTAAAGGAACGATTTTCGGAATTAATTTCGTTAGTAATTTTTGTTTTTACTTTCGAAATACCATAATTACATAATTTGTTTTCATACTAAATCATTACATTTCATTACTTTGACATTTTAAATGCAACACCGTGTATATCTCGATTTCTAAAAATAAATGACGTTTGCCCGTTTCATTAATACATAGTCTTTCATTTTCGTTTTCGAAATACCATAAGTGGTATTATTATACATATACATAATTATTATTATTATTCATACAGGGTGTTTCATAACAGGTGAAAAAAAATGAAATCTGTTGAACATATTCTCATTTTAAGTTAAAATGAAATAATAAAAGAATTTCAAATTTTTCTTAGTTTCTGAATTACCTGAACTTATAGTTAGATAACCAGAAATAGTTCTTTATGCAACTAGTGTGTAAAGTAGGTCTTCTTAATCGAGTGTGAAAATTTTCGCACTCGAGGCGCAAATAGTAGCACGAGATAAAAAAAATACATTTACACACGTGTTGTAAACAATATTTTTTCTACTACCGAACTGATTTCACATTTTTTATCAACTGCTTTGTTTATGTTATAAATAAATTATTTCAGTTTTTTATTTTCATGACATTTTAAATGGCACGCTCAGTATGTCTCGGTTTTCGAAAGTGATTGGCGTTTATCAATTTCGTTAATAATTATTCTCTTTTCCTTACGAAATACCGTAAGTGTGGTCACCAGTTTTTCAAAATTTGGTTCCTTACTAAGTCACAGTAATTTTATATTTTAAAGGAAACGCTCAGATTTTTTTAATTAATTGGCTTCGCCAATTTCATTAATAACTTTTTTTTCAGTAATCTACCAGATTATACAATTCGATTTCATGCTGTATTATTACTATCAGGTTTCAAACTTTGACATTTTAAATGGAACACCATGTATACGTATCTGGATTTTATTAAAATTAATTGGCGTTTTGCCTAACTGCTGATTAGCGCAATCAATAATTCAAAATTTTTGCAACTGTGTTGTGCTAAATCTAATATTAATGTATTACATAAAATGAGCAAAACTATTAATTTATTATACAGGGGGTGTCAAAATTAATGCTTTTTACTGTCAAAATTTATTTTATTAAAACACTCTGCTTCCTTCGTTAACAGTACCATAAAAACGTGATGACGGTAAATATAAAAATTAAAAGTAGGCATACAAGATGTTCTATTTCAAGCAATAAGCTCTTCACCATCCCATAATTAGTTATCTTTATTGTACACTTGCAGTAATACACTCAATACTGCTTTAATTAATTTCTTATATTAAACTCGATTTACGTTTTAGTTTGTACAGGGTGTCCCAAATCGTCGAATTGCACTGACACTTTTTAATACTGCCAGTGCCAACTAAGACTTTCATTAAAAAATACCTTATCGTTTCTTGATTCTTGAGTTGAAAACTTAAAAGGTTGCCCCAACAGTGCATGTACTTAAAAAGAATAATTATTAAAGGAATTAACTATTGATGATCATTATACAGATAACTTGTATGAGGTAAACAGAAAGTTAAGAACCCGATGTATACAGTGTGGAATAACAATAATTCATCATTTTATTTATGGCAAAGATGGTATTTATGAAATATGGGAAGAGAAAGTTCTTTACTAACTTTTGGCGGCCCATGAGGTGCCGTTCTTAAGAGCCGCAAGGTACGCATTCATGTCTCCTCTGCATTTCGGATCGGACAATCTTGTTAGATGACCCTTCCAACCATGATGGTTATACAACCTGCCCATCCATTCCATTTCGGGCGCGCTCTCACTCAAATAGGTCCTCTCGATGAGGGGGTCGTCCGTGGTTTCCGGTGCAGGAAACTGAATGCCGTTCGAGAGATAGGAAAGATCCGAAGAGTTATACGAGACATACTGTTGCGTGGAAGATTCGCAGCGAACCACCGGTATGAAGAAGGCGCACCACAGAACTACTAACACTTCCATTTAACGATTTTCGAAATGGAGCCAGCTGAGACCGAAAGAGTTATAATTTGCGTTAACTAAAACCACCAGTTCAGTTTTTTTTTTATGTATTGTCTAAACAAGTCATCTTCTTGAACGCGCGCACCATCGAAGACTGTACATGCAGGAAGTATTGTGCGACCACTTCTGCCTCCGGTGCGGTCGACGTAAGAGACTTTCGATTTTGTTGGACGACTTCCCCCAAGCCGGCAAGTATCGCCGGAGAAAGGTACCGCGACCCGGTCACCTCCGCCTCAATGGGATAAAGTATCGTTTGCTCGTTTTGCTTATATAATGTTATCGAATTTTGTTTCTTGGAGCGCGTGTGATGCAACGTGGAGGCCGAGGAGAAATTTTTCGTCGAAAGTTCTTGGCCCGGATTTTCCTGCCTCGGATGTCACAATTAACAAAACATTTGAACTTTCTACAGTAATTATGTAATGTAGACATATGTACGTTTATCTCGCTTATGCGATGCTCATTGGTTTTGCCTTGCGCATCTCTAAAAACTCGGAATTAGGCTCTGTAAGTTTCATACATCGTATTTTTCTAAATTCAAAAATAAGAAAGTTTAAGGAAGAGGGGAATTCGCGTGGACACCCTGTACGCGCTGAAGAATTTCCAGACATGCAAAAACACAACATTCCTCACACTGCACTGTGTAGAGCACAAAGAGTTTGGCGAAAGCAAACTCCGATATTGCGATAAAGTACGAAAAATGATTTGAAACGAAATAAACAACTAAATATGATGAAAGAAAAACGAAAGAGAATCGATGATGTTCCTTCGATGAAATTATAAAAATCACGATATTAATAAAAGAAAAGAAGACCGTAAAAAGATCTGCAGAAATACTAAAAGTTAATTCGATAAAAAACAAAAAAAAAAACGTAAATACGTAAATAATAACGAAAGGTAACGGATCAGGTGAAAATCAGGCAAGTGAATATCGACCGTTCTCCCACGGAATATTTGAACAGAAAGCAAAAGAAAACTTAATCCCTCTCCCCGCCTAAAAAAAAAGAAGAAACTAAATAAAATACAATAAACAAGTAAGTATTTTGATGATGGAAAAACAAAAGAGAATCAACAATATTCCTTGGATGAAGAAGTATTTGAAAATTACGACACTAACAATAGAAAAGAGCTAAAGTCAATTTATCTTCTATCATCGTGACTTGCTCAAATATTTCTGCTTGTATTATTTTGAACTTTTCTGCCAATTCTCCTTCGATGTCCTTTGACTCATTTGTTATCATTTCCTTTTCGCCTGTTATGGCTGGAAAATTCATTTAAGTTATTCAGAGTATTTTCCGAACGCCCTGTATTAGCGTGAGAATCTAACGGCCAGGCTTGGCCCCGTGCCGGTCATCATATTTCTCAATATTTCACAATATTGCATCAGCTAGAGTGAAGCTAGACCATACGCTGTTATTTATAGCGTTTTCGAATCGCTTGCACTGGTTGCACTCAGTGTATTTGCATCTTCTTTTAACCTCATGTAATAACACTAGATGAAGATATTCTGGGTGCGCACTAGTGCGATCAACCGAAAACGCTATTAGTCTTACAGTATATCTCCATTTCACTCTGTCGCCCGGCTAAATCTGAGTTCATTCGTAACGACTTCCGTCATAGCGATAGTGGAAGCGTCCCTTTCCTTGGAAGGGGACGTCGCGTCATGCTCGTCTAGAGATGCACTAAAATTTTAAAAAATCAATTTTTCGAATCGATTCTAAATCGACCGTGCAGAATCGATTTGACTTTGATAATTGTTAAAAAAATATCGATATTAAAAAAGATCGATTAATTTGAACTTTTCTGCCAATTCTCCTTCGATGTCCTTTGACTCATTTGTTATCACTTCCTTTTCGCCTGTTATGGCTGGAAAATTCATTTAAGTTATTCAGAGTATTTTCCGAACGCCCTGTATTAGCGTGAGAATCTAACGGCCAGGCTTGGCCCCGTGCCGGTCATCATATTTCTCAATATTTCACAATATTGCATCAGCTAGAGTGAAGCTAGACCATACGCTGTTATTTATAGTGTTTTCGAATCGCTTGCACTGGTTGCACTCAGTGTATTTGCATCTTCTTTTAACCTCATGTAATAACACGAGATGAAGATATTCTGAGTGCGCACTAATGCGGTCAACCGAAAACGCTATTAGTCTTACAGTATATCTCCATTTCACTCTGTCGCCCGGCTAAATCTGAGTTCATTCGTAACGACTTCCGTCATAGCGATAGTGGAAGGGGACGTCGCGTCGTGCTCGTCTAGAGATGCACTAAAATTTTAAACAATCAATTTTTCGAATCGATTCTAAATCGACCGTGCAGAATCGATTTGACTTTGATAATTGTTAAAAAATATCGATTTAAAATGTAATGTAATTATAATGCATGAAAATAAAATAATATCTAAGTACATCATAAGTATTAGCAAAAATTTTGTTTTAAATTTATCGTAAATTTTATTTCATGACAAAAATAATTCTTGAAAATTTCTTGGTTATGTTAATGTCAATTAAATCGTCAACTATCCAGAAATTATTTAGTGAATCGATTCTTACATACGCATATCGATATGTACTGAAAATCGGAAGTTTAATGTCGATTCAAAAAAATTGATATTTTAAAGGAAAATATCGATCTTCCAAAAGTATCGCTCTAAATCGTGCATCCCTAGCTCGTCTCGCGGTCATTCTTTCAATAGTGCTCGTCGCGTGCAGTCCCTTTATTTGTGTTGTGATTAAAAACCTTTGTGTTTCTCTCATGGAGTTTTGTGATTGAAACCTGAAACGGAATTCTCTCCGAGATTTCTTAAAGCACGCCCAGTGATTTACAAGCCCGTTAAACAGCTTTTCGAAGACCTGCTTCTGTGAAAAGGAACAGGTATGTTTTGTTGGCCATCTTGCGCAATTGTGGTGTAACGAGCGCTTCTCTCTTCTATTAGGCTTCCAGTTCTAGCTTTTAGTGGTAGTTTTGGGTTGAGAATATCGTCAGCCCTTGGGGTGGAAAAAAAAGGCTGGTTTTCGGCTTTTGAAACGATTTAAGCCTCGCAACACCGCCTTCCCCCACCTGTGAAAGTGGACTCGTCCTGCAAGACGACGCTGCTTTGGTAACGCCACTTCACCGACTTACGGTGCTAACCACAGTGAGAGGACGCTCCGACACTGTTGACAGCTGATTGTCATTACGCCGGATCCTGGGTACAAGGTCGATCTAATTATTTTTAATTACTCTGTTGAGTTACCGCGGCGTTGTTATTTTTATTTATCTTTTATTTACCTTTACCAAATATATAATACACTTGATATGTGTATTAATTAAAGCATTTGCAAGATATAAGCTTTTCGAGACTTTTGTAATATTATAGTAGGCTATGACTTATTACTGAAACAATTGACGACCTTTTGCATTGTCACAGTAGACTACTGTTAACGTTCAACACATACTTTAAAGCAGTTGTTAGATTTCTTAAATTATTTTCCTAAAAATCAATGCAAAATGTGAGAAGTACGCGATATGTTAAAATGCTTTATAGAAGTAGGTGAAAATGTAGATGCAGCTTGTAGCTCCGAAACGGTACAAGATATCAAAATGCGGTCGTCACCATTAATTTTGTAATAAAAATCCAGCTCCAGGCACGGAGGTCAGTTTTTATCTAAATCCTCTAGAAATAGCAGTTTCCTATTAAAAGTGTCAAATTTGGCACACCCTGTACAAGTGACGTGTCCAGATTTTATTGTCCACTACTGTACAGGACACGATAATTTCCGTTCTTTCTTACATTTGCCGTTTGATAACTGATAACTAGGAATTTATTTTTTATCGCGTAAAAATTTGTTTGACGGAACCATTTTTGGAACAAAATAATTTTGTAGTACGAATTTCCAATTTTCAGATTTAGAGAATTTGTCTTTGAAATACATATACCAATCTCTTTTATTAGAAAGCCTTTTTTGACAATAGTATGTCTGACCAATTATTTATTATTATATTATTATTTTCGAAATTTCCGAATAACGATCTAAAAACATATTTTAGTGTCTTTCCTTTTAAGGCAACAACGTTGATGGTTTTATTTAAAAAAAAAAAAAAAAACTTCCCTTTCTCCTGGTCTAGAAACATAACATTCTAGATATGTATGTATATTATGGTTGCAATAAATTCTATTGAGAAACCTACTTACACTTCTACTCATGTAATTAAACTAGTGATGTAATAACGTGGATTCCTCTCGGTTCAAAGAAATGAAACCCAACTCGGACGTAATCTTTCAACGCAGGCGAAAATTTCGTCGCTCATGAAAATTAACAGTGAGTCGACAACTTTCACCGCGAGCGAGGTTTTACTTACTACTTACGTAGATATGCGCGCACCTTTCCTTTTTCAAGTTGTACAATGTTTACTTCCGAATTACAATCAAAGTGGACACATCAATAAGTCGGGGCTTTCCGAGCGAGAGTCGACCGAATAAATGCGCAAGGTGAGTACGGTCTCGCCTGGCGCGGCTTACGTAACATGTGAAACGTAATTCTCGACCTACTTCACTCAAATATCTAGCTTGTTCAGTATCGAAATTAATAGTAAAATGTCAAAGAGTATTTGGAATTATTGTCAAATTTAAATTTGGCGCCACATTTTTTTTTGGTGTGCTTTTCACATTTTGGTTCATTTCACTCAGTGTGACCAACTATTCCTATCGACATTTACAGCTATCTGCAAATTATCCGTGTCACTTTTCGATATTAAAAAAGAGAACTTTTTTGGAAAAAATTAATAAAATTTTCTTCACTTTTTAAATGGGAAAGATGTCGCTGTCAGATGTTAACATAATTTATTTCTCTTGTATTTTATTTTTGCAGTTTTTTTGCCAAAGTTGCTCTATATCGCGGTGGCCTGACCACCACTGGCTATGCGTTTATCATGAGTAAATGAAGGATAGAATAGTAGAAAGCGCACGAGTAAACGAAATAGCTACATTAATCGACGTTGCCGATTAATAACGCGGGCCACGCTTCGGCCGCAGAATTCCTACCTTCGCACGCAATATTGTAATATTAAGATTAACAACATATATGGCTAGAGAAATCCAGGGAATGTTGAAACATAAATCCTGGGAATTTGCAAAATTTCACCTGGCAACCCTATGTTTACTCTCGTTCAATGATGTGACAGGACCTACATAGATATACAGTGCCTTATGTTTTCTGCATTCTCGATTGATATCAACATGTGAATGAAATAGCGAATATCTGTGAGTAATTTTAGCTCATGTATGCGACAAGGATGTCACTCAAAGCCTAGATCACGTGACCTAGAATGAACAATGCTTTTGAAACGGGTGTATGTACCATCTCACTCTTAAGTTAATATCAATTCCTCTTTATCTACAGGGAATCTGCTACTTGTTACATCATTGCTCTCATTTCTCATTTAACGAGTATGTATAGTCGCGCGCAGCTTAAGTGCTACAATTTGACAGTTCTGTGTTCTGTGACCCTTAAGCCCCTGTCACATCATTAGTCAGTTTGATCAAACTGGATTGACAAACTACATCAATGACGTCAAGACTTATCAAATTCGTTATTTCGTCAAACTGCGCTGTCATACTAGCACTAGAAATTTGACCAAACTTTGAGGTTAAATTTTTTTTGGAAATTGTCATTTTAAAAAAGTTACGCAAAAATGGATAGAAGAAAAGCAGTGGGAGTGTTAGCCTTATAGGTTAGGTTAGATGTTAGACTTCCGTTTCGCATCTCTTCTTGTGCGTTTAAATCTACCAATCATAAGGCAAGTTTGATCAAACCGACTGATGGATATACATAGAGGCGCCCCTAAAATTTACAGCGCTTTCGATTGACCGCACTAGTGGGCACTCAGAATATCTTCATCTCGTGCTATTACATGAGGTTAAAAGAAGATGCAAATACACTGAGTGCAACCGGTGCAAGTGAATCGAAAACGCTATTAGAAAATTTGCTCAAACTGCTTCCATGACGTCATGTGATGTCATGTGATGTAGTTTAGTTTGTCAGTCCAGCTTGATCAAACTGACTAATGATGTGACAGGAGCTTTATATCACAAGGTTTTAAGGATGAGGTTTGCGTACGGGAGGTGAATTTAAGGTGAGGTAAGGAATTTAAGGTGAGCAGGTCTGTACAGTTGCAAGTTGCAAATGAGATGTTACTACGGTTAGAGATAGAAGTGACCTTCTCGTTGGATCATGCGGTACAGATTTTTAAAGCAACCTGGTAAAATATTATTTGGTACATTTGCATCTCTTTTTTTTTTTTATAACTGTGTTTGTAGCAGGTAAACCGGATCGGTTGGAAAGGGACGTGTGCCACATTAAGCAGCGTTATACTTGGGATTGTGGAATTTCTTGTGTACTTATGGTTCTCCCGCAGACAGACAGGATAAATTTTATCGATAACTTCAACCGTATTTGCAGGGAAGAAGGTTTCAAAAGAAGGTGAGTCCCCGAAGTAGTTGAGAAACAAAAGACCAATGCAAAGTAATCCGCAGTACATGGACCATCGATTTGTGTTACTTGCTGAGTAGATTCAAGATCCGTCATCGATTTTACACGACGACCTTGGGCGTCCACCCCAAACACAAAGACAACTCATTCTACACAAACATTTTGAGCAAGGTAACGCAGATTCTTTTGGATTAAAGTGATTCGGTGGTATGATTTTTTCAGGATGGAGATAGGATAAGAAGACGATTCTCAACTGTTGGAAAGAATGGAATCGAAGTATGTAAAGCCTCAGTTAACATGATCGCTTTGTTAGCACACTTGACCGATGGCCCAATAATTGTATTGACCAATGCCAAGCTGCTGTGCTGCGAACGCTGCAAATTAAACAAAATTTCCATGGAAATCAGAAAGTGTCTACCTTGGCCAGTGCAGTATCAAGGACATTATATCGTCTTATGTGGTTATAATATCAAGACACAGAAGGTATATTACAGGAATCCTACGTTCGATGATCGTAAGTACCGCTTGTGGGTAATTTACGATAACCACCGCCACTAATTTAGGTAACATTACAAATGATACTATACTCCATTCACGTTAAGACTATAGATAGTAGAGGGCGCTGAGATCTGCCATATGTATCACATAAGGCCTTTTCAGAAACTATGATCGAGTTGCAGATTGGATTTAAATAGTTAACTGATGAGGTTAACCTGTTCTATAACTGAACCGCTCGGGTTTGACAGGGTTTACGAACGCGCGAACGTTTCATTGAATGACCTTGCAAGTGTCAGAAAATAATATAAACAAAAATAATAATATAAATAAGTAAAAATATGTAAGTATTTATCTTGTATTCTTCTGATCTTCCTTACTGCCTTTGCCGCAGTGACAATTTGAGGTTATATTTAACGTAATTCAGTATTTTAACCCTACTAAATAGCAGGGTTATTAAAATATAAACCCAGTTCCGAACCTGAAGAGATCCGAGAAATTAATTGATAGTTTTCGAACACAAGTCATTCGATCGGGTTAAGTTTCCGAACGGTTCTCTAATAAGACCTAAGGAACCCGATCAAGCAGTTTAAGTTTCCGAAAAGGCCTGTAGGAGTAATAAGTATGCGGCGGGATGGCGGTGGGGTCCAAAGTTCGATTGGTTAGTCAGCTGCGGCGCACGCTCGATCGTACGTAAAGTTACGTGTGGATATTTATTTTATTTCAATTAGCGAGCGCCAGGCGACATCCACCACTGACTGTTGTTTACGCATTTTATACAGTTTTTGCGCTCTAATTAGGTCATTCACCGTATAATCCCACCAAGTCTCCGCCGTTTGATAATAGGTGGTATAAATTTGAAATGGTGGCAAATTCACAATTTATATCCAGAGAAACAGCAAATTAAAATCTGAACAATTAAGGCCTGGTTTATTCACTTTCAGTTAACTTTAACCTTCAGTTTATTCCTATAGTAACAATTATTACTGTGGCAATAAATCAGAAGATAAAGTTAATAAATCGGGCCTAAGTGTAAATTGCACTATTTTTAACTATTTAATTTAAAATATTTGAAATATTAACAACAAAACAACAACAAACCAAAACTACAAAACGACATAAATAACAAAGACATTTCAGAACTCTAGTGATATTTCATTTTATCCAATTTCATTTGTGTCAAGGCCGATTCCCATGAGACTATGAGAACTACATAGTGGTAAAGCGGTACGTCGTCGCCCATTGGTAGACTTATGACGCCAACGGTCTATAATTTGAATGATGAATGTACCAATGGACATCGCACCGTTTTACAATTCTCATGGGAATCGGCCTTCAGAGTCAACTTCATACCATTATAAACTTGCAGTGTTGCCAACCGCCATTTTTAAGCCCAAATTAAAAAAATAAAAATAACAATGAAAACAAAAAATGTATTTTACAAACAATTTAATAGATTAACGATTTTTTTTAATAACAAGGACTATGAAAAAGCAAAGGAAATGAAGTAACAGATCTTTTTTTTAAAGATGAAGTAATAATATTTAAAATCAAATAAAAATACAAATCGATTTTACAGCACAATTCATTAGATTAATAAATTAAAGACATACTGGAAGCAAAGGTGATAAAACAAAGAAAACAAATGAATGAAATTTAGAAAAATATGTAACAATACTATTTAAAAAAAAAACAATAATAAAAGGCACAACAAAGTGAAATTCAGTAGATTCATAAATGAAAACGAAAAAAAACTTTCGACATGTTTCAACAGATGGCGTTGTTGAATATCTTATATCTATCTTTTATACTCAATCTACATATATCTATATCTATCTATATCTACATATACTCATTTACTTTACTTTGCTTATATCTTATAACAACGGAATTATTTTTTTGGTGACTGACCAGAAATGACTCAATGACTGGTGGTTTTCCAATACAACCCGTAACCAATGAATCACCCTCATAGAAACAAATGAAAAGAAGACTGTCGGCAAGCTTCAACAGATGGCGTTCTTAAATGCCTTACAATTAAGGCTACTGTATCGAGAAGGTAGCGCCAACTTTCTATCTCTTTTAATTTGGAGTTAATCAGTTCATTCATAAACTCCTTAGCAACAGTAACTTGTTATGTATCTATCCTTTTTCTTCTTTAGCGTTTTATCGCTTTGGCAGCAAAATCAGCCACTTTTGTTTCTAATTCACGAAATCAAACAAAGTAGGCGACCTTTGCTGGTATGTACCATTGAAAGGGTGAACAACATTTCACGGATTAGTTTAACATTGAAAACATGCACCAATCAAACTTCGCAACTGCAATATTGTTCACCCTTTTATCGGCCATTTTGCGATTAACAGAGACCTCTCGCGTTGACAATTAAGTCGCGAATTGTAGCGATATTTCACTTCAAACGGTTGGCAACACTGTAAACTTGCCTCAAAATTCAATCAAGTCGGCAAATATTGCCCTATCCTCTTAACGTGAATGAAGTATAGGCAGAGATATCTCTGGTATAGGTGAAATTTATTCTATACTCAATTTTTGTTTTCATTTCTGTAATAATTTTTTTACTTCTGTGTAGGCGTTTGCGTGATGTCGTTTGAGGCATTTGAGAAAGCAAGGAAGAGTTATGGCACAGATGAGGACATCATATTCATTTACGACTGAATCGTTGAATGTTTACCATTCATTCTAATTGATTTTTTGATTTATTTGTTTAAGCAATTATTATAAAAAATAATAAAATAGATTTTCATCAAAAATCATTTGCGTGAAAATTATTTATTGTGATTAGAATTTCTTAAAAAGTAATTAGCTACTTGGGTGCATATGAAATTTAACAGTGGTAGGTAACATGATGAATATAATCTGCAGGCTGTTACAAATTTGAGGTTCACCCTTGGGATCTCGGAAACTCTTATGGTGAATTTCACCAACGCGGATTGACACTAGCACTCGGATTAAGTGTTAATAATGTGACATTTGAGGTTAGACAACGTAGTGGTAAGTCATATTCTAAGTGTTGACACTAGATTTAATCCGCAATCCGCGTTGGTGAAATCGGGCATTAGAGATATGAAGTCGGCTAAATTAGGGTAAGTTGCGTATTTTGATACTGAAAAATCTGCGATTTACAGTTTTTGAAATATCTCCAAAAAACCGAAAAACGTAATTTTCTTTTTTATTTATTTCTCGAAAGTTAGAAGGAGAGATTCGGCATACAGAGAAAAAATGAATTGTAATTTACGTTTTGTTCCAATTACTCTTTATATAAAGCTGCGTCAGTAGGGAAACTAAAATATTAGTGGAAATATTTTGTAAAGCAATTTATTGCCCTCCGACAGTTCTTTATTGTTATGTTATTAGTTTATTACGTTATATACCCTCTCACTCTTCCTCTTTTAATTCCTCTTTGTCTGTGGCGAGTATAACTACTTGTTACGTCATTCGAATTAACCACTGACCGGAAGTACCAACTTCGAATTTGTAAATAAACCAGAACCAACTTCTTGGCGGTCTTTTTAAAAATATGCTTTGATTAAAAAAATTAAATTTCTGAATGACAATTTTATTAGAAATAATACATGAGAAAAATAAACGTTACATGTCTACTATAAACACTATAAATATAGTAACAGTTTTAAATTTTACATTAATAAAAATACTTCCATAACACTAAAGTAGGATATAATTTACATTTATGAAAAACCATTCAAACTAAATAAGCAAAAATAATCTGCTCTCTACATTAAACTGTATTCATGTTCAACATGTAGTTACGAAAGTATAAAATGACACCGAAGACTTAAAATACCTTTAATTATAATTCCGCACAAATTCGTGTCTTTTTTTTTGAAATAAAAACAAAACATTCCAGAAAATAATGTCACTTCGATCTCCAGTAGGAAATGGCACGTTTAATTTTATTATCTGAAATAGAGATTTTTGGAAAAAATAAATTAATAATAATTCTTTCATTAAAAGTATTCTTTTTTAAATAAAAACAAAACATTCTAGAAAATAATGTCACTTCGATCTCCAGTAGGAAATGGCACGTTTAATTTTATTCTTTGAAATGTTAAGAGATTTTTGGAAAAAAAAATAATCCTTTCATTAAAAGTATTTTAAGTATAAAAAAATAATACTTGAAAACTTGTATAAGTATAAAGTAGTACAAAGTACATGAAAAATAACCGTTCCTTGACTAGATTTTGTCCATTTTATGTAAGAATACTAAAAAGCGAACGTTTTGAATTTGCAAATTATAATTAACTGAATATATTCATGTGAACACATAGAGATATACAGAATATACGATTAACACTTAAGTAAAAATACACATAGTTTTTTGTATGTTGAAACAAACTATTATGTTATGTATACACCAAAAAAAATTAATATGCAGATAATTGAGGATGACATACATTAGTAAAAAGTAACTGAAATCTACATAAAATTTAGTAAACGAAAAATGGACAAAATATATAGAAAAAAAGTAATAATAAATATTTACAACAACTAAGTTGCCTTTTACGCTTAGCCCTTTGGTGAAGATTTGTAACTTTTTACATATTTCACTTAACTTAGTGTAATGCCACATTAAGTTAATCGTTTCAAGTCAACGAAACAATTTGTTCCCGTAATTTACAATTTAAATAGAATATCATAGAGTAAAAGTTAAAGATCAACTGGTAAAATATACATTCAAATTTCTACAATTTTTTTTAAAGTTAATTGCTCAGTATAAAATCTACCGTATCATGTAACAATGCAGTTATACTTACACAGATTATTTACAATGAAAATTACAAAACAATTTTCATACTCACTGTGACGATGGTACTACAAATAATAAAAAGAGAGTAAATTCGCGCAGTAAAGACCATACTCTTGGAGATTTCACTTTGCACCAACAATTCAAAGAGAATATATACAAGATGAAAACAATGAGGAGAAATCATTGACTTACATAATTTACATTTTTTTTATAAATGATTTGGATTATCAAATTTAGGTCCCTTAAGAACAAAGATTTCACTGTATGGTCCATCTTGTTCCAACTCCAAAACTTGAAACTTCTTCAACACTAATAAACTGTAGAATTTCTGTGCCGCCTTCAAACAGAAATTAAAAAAAATTAAACTCAAAAAGCAAAATAACTAGTTTATGACACGAACCTGTTTCCTCGAGTTTCTATGACACATTTCCAACAGTGTAATTTGATTGGTTTGTTGCAATTTCGATCTGACCGCAGTGAAAAGCTGATAGGCTCTCTTATTAAGAACTCTTTCCTCAAACTGCTCGTCGGTTTCATCAACTTGCTGTTCATCATTCTAAAATAAAACTTGGTTTATTGCGAAATTTTCTAAATTGACGTAAAAAACTTACTGGACCAACCGAGTGGGGAAATTCGTAATCCCCTTGCCAAGGCGACTGCACTCGCTCTGACATATTTCCTGCTGGCTGCTCGGGTATGTGTTCATCATAACCCATATTAGCCATTTCGATCTGCCCCTAACAAACAAAAATATGCACATCTTCAGTGATTCGATTAACAAATTGCTTACTTGTCCATAGCCTGCAATTGTCGGTAAATGCTCCAATACATCTAGACTTTCATGATGTGGCGTTTGAGGGATTCCGATGCCGTGTCTTAAGAGATCTTCACTTGTGGCTGGTGTCATCGGTGGTGGATACGTGGCTAACGATTCTTGTTCTTGTAGTAGAGAGCGAACCTTTAATTTTTATTTTTTTTTGAAAAACCTAAACGTTTCCTTAAAATTTGTCAAGTTTACCTGCTCGGGTGGTAACTGTGGCATTTCACCTATATGAGGTAATGGTGTGGGAGGAACAACTGCACTAGGGTATCCTAAAGGTGTTGGTGGGGGGCGCATTTCTTCATGCATCATATGTGAAGAACCTGCTACCATCATCATGTGCGATGCAGATGGTGCAATGCTTTCAATACTACTTGGCGAAGTTGTAACTAGGTGTTGAGTTGGATATCCGGGTGTCTGCGGGCCTAAAGGTGTAGCCGGTGTTAAAGGAATTGGCACAGCTAACGGAATTGGTGTGGGCGGTGCTAAAGGAGTTGGAAGACTTAAGGGTGTCGGAGGAGCCAATGGTGTTGGAGGCGCTAAAGGAGTTGGTGGGGCTAAAGGTGTAGGTGGTTGAGGTAACGGAGTTGGAGGTGCTAAGGGCGTGGGCGGCATTAAAGCAGCAAGTGCATCTTCAGGTTGCATTATGGCAGGAGGCATCTCTGGTTCAGGATGTAACGGTGTTCTCCCCTGGAAACATTAAAAAAAAACTTAATACCACACAAAAAAATTACAGCTTTGATACTCACTCCATCATCAACGATCTTTCGTTTACGACCTCGTCTTGCTGGCGTATGTTCAATACTTTGCTGTTGTTCTTCCGCTTCACGTATTTGATCTAAAGCCAGCGAATCTGGATCACCTAGCATAGCAAAGTCTTCAGTACCGATTGCTTTCAATACAAGATGTCTCTGGTAGTTCTAAATTGGGGAAGTTAATCAGCTTTAAATTGTAAAATTAAGTAAAGTAGACGTACCATAAAGAGAGCCCTGGCTGGAATTGGACGAGCAGGTAAAGCGAATAATTTTTCAACACCGCCAGTCTCTTTCCAATGCATCAAACGTTTGGTCGGAGGGGCAAGATCTAACGTCGTCACAATATCGCTGGTGTCTGATAGTTGGTTCTTCATTTCTTCACCCGATATATTTTTGACTTCATCCACTATAAGCTTTCGTTTTCTTTTTGTTTTTGTGAAACCTGAAATTACAAAAACATTATCTTCTACCTAATATATTTAAGAGGAGTACCTCTTAATGCAGAAGCATCAACCGGTGCTAGTGCAAAGCTCTCCTCTTCATTCTGCA
Source organism: Dorcus hopei (assembly GCA_033060865.1). Taxonomy (NCBI): domain Eukaryota; kingdom Metazoa; phylum Arthropoda; class Insecta; order Coleoptera; family Lucanidae; genus Dorcus; species Dorcus hopei. Next base: position 36,486,416 of record CM065423.1, read on the forward strand.
AGAGTGTTGTTTGATCAAGAGGTGTAGCAGGTCTGACCGGTTCTTCAAGCTGTTCAATTGGTGGTTCCGGTGGTGGAATTGATGGTAGTTGAGGAGGTGGCTCGGTTTGTACTGGTCCTAAAGACGAAGCAGGTCTTGAATCATCAGAACTGAAAACGCAAATAAATCAATGCCACAATTTATTTGTTTTTTTAAAGCCAGCACAATACCTCGGTCCACCAACAGATGGTGGTCCGCCGAAATGATCCATGTCGTCGTCACTGTCGGGTGGTTGGGGCGGATGTGGTGGTTCTTGCAAATGAGAATCCACCGGAGGAACATCACCCATCGGAGCATCATCGAATAATCCGCCTTCAAATAGCCCACCGGCTATAAATAACAAACCATTAAAATTTCAAATTCATCCAAGGAACAAAAGCAATACATATAATATTTTGTTCCAAATTACCAGTGAAACCGTCATCCCGGATGTGAGTGTCGACTTCCATTGGAGTATGTTGGGTGCCCGACGTGGAAGGAATCGGTTCTCGATCTTTATCTATTCCTACACCGTCTAATACCGGTCCATCACTGAATAATAAATTACTCTAAAACACAAACATTTTGTTATTCATCCAGTACAAACTATGGCTGTGTTAAAAATGGGTAAGTCCCCTTTTTCTGGTTGTTCGCATTCATTAATTCAAAAAAATAAAAACAAAAGAAAACGATTTTACAACACAATTTGATAGATTAATAAATTTAAAAAAAACAATTTCAAAAGAGTGGTGACAAAACAAATAAAACAAAATAAAAATTGAAAAATAATAAAATTAAAAAAATAAAATAAAAACAAAAGTCAACCGATTTTACAACACAATTTAATAAATTAATAAATTTAAAAAAAAGAACAATTACGCGAAATTTTTCTTATTACATATGTACATATGTATTTAGATTTTGCGAAAATGTACCAGAAAATCCCGATTTTTTTTTAAATAGTAATCAGGTAATAATTCAACAACAAAAATCATTAGATCTGGTGATAAATCACCACCTCTGGCAACACTGACTGGGCTAGTGCCTTCACTTAATCAACATTCATTAAAATTCTGTTTCTAGTGATCCATGGAAACAAAAGTACGCTACCGATCAAAAATTTCAAATCACACCTTTCAATTTATTATTTGTTTTCATTTGTGACGATACTTTTAATATTGTAATTGTGTACATACAAATTTATTTTCAAAATTTAAAAGTCGGTTGAAAGCTTTTTATTTATTTTTTAATTCAATTTGGTTTTTCTTTTTTCATTTGCTTTTCGTTTTCCTTTTCTACTCATTATTTACTTTCATTTTTGCTTTTTGTTTTTCTTTTCTTTTTGTGCTTTCAAATTTTTCCTTTCCATTAAGTTTTTCATTTGATTTTTTCATTTTAATTTTCTCCTTGTTTTTCACGTGTCTCTCTTTTCATTTAATACTTCCTTTTTGTTTCTCTTTTTTTCTTTCTAATTTTTCCTTTACTTTAGTTTTTCATTTCCGTTTGGTCTTTCATTTGATTTTTCTTTTCATTTTAAATTTTTCCTCGTTTTTGACTTGTCTCGTTTCATTCTTTATTTGCTTTTTATTTTGGTTTTTGATTTATTTTCTTAATTTTATTTTTGCTTTCAATTTGCTTTCATTCTTAATTGCTTCACTCTTTTTTTGTTGGCCTTTTGCTTTTCATTTTTTGTTTTTGTTTTTCATTTGCTTATCTGACCAGTCACGTTTGATCCACGTCAGCTATCGGTAGAGTGGCTCCTTCTGTACAATTTTGAATGAAACTTCCACTGTTGCCATGGCTACCATATTAAATATTCCATTTGACAGTTGATTTTCATTCAAATTTTGTGTGTTTTATATCAATTTGAATAATAAATCATTAATGTATCACATTCTTATCTTCACATGTGTTGCAATAGCTAGTTGTGCAATAAGTTAGGAAATGTAATTTTTTTCCGTACTAGGCACGGGATTTTTGATCGAGGCGATAGCCGAGATCAAAAACATGCCGTGTATGGAAAAAATGGATTTCCTACGTGTTGCACACATGATTTTTTCTACTAGACTTTGGATAATTTTAATAATTTATAATTATTTCTAAATTAAAAAGCGGAGACAAAATTGCTCTGCTTTCGTTACTACAGACTCTGCTTTTGTTACTCTAGAGAAATAATACATTATTTCCGCACTTAGGAAATATTCCACTTTTCCTAACTCAAAATAGTATTCAAATGTTAAAGTTTTCCAAACTCTAGTAGAAAAAATTTATTGCCATCCAAAAGGTAACGTTTCCTTTCCCTGTTTGCCTGCAGCCATCACTTTTCTGAAGTCAGTAATGGATAACTACAGCGTGGCTACCTCTTCAGAACAGAAAAATGGCTGTGAACTAATAGCGAATTCCAATTGCTGCACTGGTGTACAGTGTATCTTCATCTCTTATTATTATATGAGGTTAAAATGATATGAGTATACACTGAGTGATCATTTGCAATTCGCTATAATTTTATTTTCTCAGTTTTGTCATCATTCTTTTAAAATTGTTTTTTTTTTTTTTTTTAATTTATTGACCTATTAAATTTTGTTATAAAATCGATTGTCTTTGTTTTTATTATTTTTTTTTATTTGATTATTTTTCAATTTTTATTACATATTTTGCTTTCGTTCTTTAGTCACCAGCCTTTTGAATTTTTTTTTAATTTAAATTTATATCTAAATATTTAACCTAATTTTTAAAGTTTCAATAACACACATAATGTCAAAAATTAAAATAAATCTCAATGAGCACAAAAATTTAAACTGGTGCTTTTCGGTTGGTAATTTGGAACTTTTTGTCAGCTAATTTGATGAGATGACTCGAAATTTTCTGTAAGTCGAAATTTACTGATGTCCCTGCACATTATGTATAACTGAAATCTCTTTCTTTAACTCGAAATTTTCCGAAATTTGCCCTTAATTTATAATTTTGTGTACCTGCTCCATAGATGGCTCTAAAGTAGAAGTGTGTCGCATTAAATCCGGCGCATCAGTATCAAACCCCATATCGCCGAATCCGTCGTCGTTCGTAACCAAGGACATACTACCATAATCTTCACGCATCGTAATTTCTTCGGCTCTCGACTGATTCAAACTAAATTGTGCTTCTATGTCTACATCACTGTAATATGAAAAACTACGTCGTCATATACTCGATACGACTTATCTTACAGCAAACTTACTTCAATTCTGGCATGGTGGTGTCGAAGTCGTGGAATACCTCGGGTAAGGTAATGGCGTTAACCGCTGCTTCACGGTGCTCCTCAGGTAGGTCCACCATCCCCGGCCTGAAGGCCATCTTAATTTTAACGAATGCCTCATTGCAATCGGCCAAGAGGTACTTGGCTTTGCGCGAGTAAATTCTAACTACACCTAGTAATAAGTGTCCAGAGGTTCGGAGGGCCATTTTCACTTTGGGCTGAAGTATGCCGTCCACGGATTTTTCTATGTTCGTTTCGAACACATGAGCTTTCGTAAGTTTCTTGTCCCAGTGAGCCGCCAGCCAGATTCTGGCCAGGGGGCCTTTCTTGGCTAACACAAAGTGTGCGTAAAACATATTTAACCACTTCAATTACTGATTGTAACAAAATAAACGGAGGATACTATCGGATAACCAAAGAGCGTTGGCGCTCAAACATCGCCTTCGTGCGGACGTCCAATTATAATCCTGGCGTTCGTTAAGTAATAGATGGCAACGAATTCTTGAACTCCTCGCAATTATTAATGCTCTTTTCCATCCCAATCACATTAATTAAACTATTATAACTTATTGTAAACACAACAAGTACAAACACATCTCGGTCTAAAATGGCGGCAACTGGAAGAGAGAAGCCACAGTTGCATTTTCTACTGCGCATGCGCAGAACAAAAGAGGATTACGCGCGTAGATTCGAACTAAATTATCTGTCAATTTCTTTTACACATTTTCTTTTAATAATGAACAAATATTTAATTTATTATATAATATTTTTATTTCTACTGAATTATACAGAATGCGCTAGGCGTTTATGCAGGAGAAAGATGTACAAAATGAACAAAATGAAAAACATCGCCAAGCTTGAGGAAGCTGCGGTGGAAATCGAAGAAGAAATTGATGCTTGTCGATTGTACGATCCAGGCGAGGCAGATAATCACTTACCAATGCAAAACTGCTATTACGGGGCCAGCACGAAAGGAAAAATCATCAACCCGTTCAAAGATTATAAGAATCAAACGCAGGACATATTCAAATCTGCCTGCATCAAATGTGCCCTTTGCCTTGCGGTGGCCCAAAGCGTATGAGCTGCTCTTGTCCGTGTGTTTTCCTGGACGTATCGTTCTGCATTTTAGATGAACGAAGCATTTCAAGACAAGAATTTATACATCGAATGCCCCGTGCTGGGGAAGCACTGCGTTTGCAAAATTTTAGAACCGGTGTGCACAAGCGGATTTAAAAAGTTTGAAATGGGACAGGCCTACGCTTTAAAAAAATTTTATTTCCGTTGCAATTTTCAGCTATGACTTGAGAGAGGTAAACGAAGAAGACATTTTACTGACGGTGTCTTCCCCGAAGAGCAAACACTTGCCAACCAGTTTCGATGGATCGTGGACCGAGAAGTAGAAGAATCTTAATCGAGTGCTTCCATGTGTTCAATTTTACTTTCAGGTTGAGGGAGACTTGTCGCAAGTACTTGGACAACATGGACTGCGACTTGCATGAAAAACTGAAACCGGGAAGCATGAATCTCGTTGATTATTTATGCAAGTAAGTTAGATCACAGATAATAGAACTAGACAGATGGCTCATCAAATGTTCTAAATTTGACGCCCCAATTTGGTTTAGATAGAAAGAAATAATTAAAGATTTTGTAGTACAAAAGACTTCTCATTTCTCAAATTTAAACTCAGTTTAGTTTGGAGACAGCTCACAAAATAAGTGGTGGTGCTACTGTTACAATAGCAGAGTGGAAAACCGAAACCTGTAAATATAAGTAACATTAAACAAATTTTATAACTAGGAGGTGATGCAAAGTTTAAAAGGAGAACTAACAGCATATTATAACCGTACGTTTCATTATCGTCTCCTGGTCCCACTTTAAACTTATTTCTCCGTTGCTTAAAAACGCCATCTGGCGGTGAATGAGCCGATTGAGCTTCAGAATTAGCGAATGGTTTGTGACAAATGTTCAGTTTTCGAATTTGTAGAGGGTAAATACATGGTGTGGATCAATCATCATTAACAGGCCAAATTCAAATAAAAAGGTGTAAAAAAAGCCCGTTATTTTTACACTTTCTTATTTGAATTTGGCCTGTTAATGGCGCTCATGTCTTTACCCTCTTCGAATTTGTGCATACAAGTTACATCTATTGAGTATTTAACAAACTTTTTTTAGAGCGTCTATCTCGTTGGCTATCTGGAGAGATCTATTATCTGTGGTTACATGTTGGTTATTATAAGCGTTCATTGATTTTTCTAGCGGCGATGGTCTATTTCGTGATTGTCGGAATATAAACTTGAAGCGCGTGGACATTCCTGATCAAGAGAGTAACTTATGTGTAAAATGTAGTTAAGCGAGATCGAATACAACAATTTTAACATTTGGTTTTTATTTGCTAATCACGTTACATTTAATAAATAATCTATTTAAAAAAAAGAACAACAGAATTAATATACATGTGAGTAGTATAGCTATGAGCGATCTGGCTCACTTTCTTATGGAGAATTAACATTACGACGTATCAAATGTGTATGTATGGTTGCCTATCATGACTTTGCTAGGTATTTGCAGTAGTTTATAAATGACATGTAGCAGTTTATAATCTACTGCCAGCGTCTAGCAAAAGTCATGATAGGCAACCACACGTACACATTTGATGCATAATGTTAATTCTTCATAAGAAAGTGAGTCAGAACGCCTATAGTTGTACTACTCATAAGACTTCACTGTGGAATTTCTATTATAAATATTTCTGTAGAAAGTTAATGAATTGAATTAACAATTAATTTCATTCTAGAAACACCACAGTAGCTAGCATAGCATAACAAATACATAATAATAAAATAATAATTCACCATGCAAGTAAATAGAACAGATTAAAAATATACATATTCAACTGCTGTATTATAATTAATGAGAAATATGACTAGTTGCATTTCTTCTAAGATCTATTTTCACATCGTCCGTTGCTTGCAATTCAAATAAGAACAAACCTGCACCGCGTTAAATGAAACAAAAAAATAATAATGGTATGGTGGTAGAGCTACATCAAAGTATTATAATGGCAAGTACTTATAACAACAGTTACGAATAAGATATATTAGGCCAGAAGCAAATGAAGAATGTAATTCGATGTCACCAATTTCAGTCCTATTAAATAATTTGATTTAAAATATTGACAGTCTTTCTCCTACAATCCCCATGCAAAGAGACGTTAACCTAATTTGATTTACGCACACCTTTTTTAAAACGAGTTAAATTCTGTTTCTACATGAACACGTTACATTTGTACTGCAGTACATTTCAATGATTCAATGGAATTCGTTAATTAATAAATACTTCATGCATTAGGTCCCTATTTATCAACATTTATGACTACTGTAACAATTCTATTGATAAAATTCTTCGATGATTTTGATTTGAAATACAATTTTAAACGTTTGTTGGTGCTTCCAGACCGCAGATGATGGCTTTCATGACGCTCGCAGCGGCCAAAGATGCATACGGTTGCCACTCTTTCCTTCTAGTACCGTCTTTATAATCCGATATGCCTCTGATGCAGATGAAACTGTCCTTGCAGTTACCGAGAACGGATTCAATCACTGTGTCGTATTCGCAGTCGAAAGCTAAAGCACCGTATTGGCTGGCGAACTGCTGGCGCAGTTCTTCCGATTTCACCACTTGTCTGCCGGATGCAATTGGTGAAAGATGGATGCGTGGACAGCCGTCTTGTCTGCAACGAATACCAACTTTACGTTTGCATTACATTTTGTATATTTACCTTTTCGCAGCTTTATCTAGAGGAACAGGATGAGCAACTTCTATTAAATCTCTATCACCAATTGACATATACAATTTATCAGTCTCGGAACTGGGGGGGCTAAAATCTTGCTCCGATTGGGAGCTAAGCGTATTCAGTCCGTTCCTTATGTAGTTCAGCCACGGAGGAATGCCGTTTTCATTTGAGTCGGTGGACGCTTTCAAGTCGTTGGCAATTTTCTGGAGATTCAAATTTGCTGGTCGATACGGTTTGATCTCAAATTCAAAGCCTTTCTCGGTTGATTTGGCATTGTCGCAGTACACATACACATACCTGAAATTAACCAGTGAGTTCGAGTTAAATAATAATCGTGTTATTACTTGTTATCTTTGGCAGGACATGATATCACTACGTCTCCTAGCCTAACGTGTTTGTTATAGTCTGTGTAGTGAGGAACTCCACCTCCCAGTCCAACCAGAAAGACGTAATCAACCTTTTGGAATGTGCCTAGCAATCTCGTTGTTGTGTTTCCTGCGGCGGTCATCGCTTCTCGGGTGTGACCAACAGTTGGTAATTTGGTGCAGACGATTCTGTGAGCTCCGATGTTGCCCATTGTGTATACATTCGATTCACCTGTAAGAAGATAGCGCATCAAATGCAATTTCTGTTTTTCCTATTTCACTCAATAATAAAAGTACGAAATCTAGGGCTCAGAAATTATTTATACAAAAGTATTTTCGTACATGTTTTCACATGCTGAGTAGCATTCAGAACTGCAGTGAACGAAATCTTCTTTAATACCTTTTTATTTATTGTTCGATAAATAATTTGTGTTACTTAATATAAAATGCTACTAGTAAGCGAAATAAAAACATTTAAAGCACGAGGTGAAGACGAAAGTTTCTTAACAAATGGTGAACTACCCGTTTCTTTGGGTAGTCGTTTGTATGGTGGTATTTGTGATGGTGCATTAATGTATGTACAAACACAGGTGACATCACAGGTGTGCATCTATAATTCTATAACCCCCAGAAGCAAAAACCATCTAAAGACGAAAGTAATTTTAAACTCTTACCAAACCTAGGTCGGGGAAGGTCACCTGACGGACTGCTCGGACCTGCCATATATTAGTAGTTTATTTCAAAAATTAAAGATTCGCCAATGTTTTGATTAAATATAATTTAATTTTTATTCTTAAAATTAGCTAATCTGGTGATTCAAGTAAAAAATTTAAAATTGCCGCCAAAACAAAAACTAGCCTATAACATTTTACGTTGGCAACATTTCCCAATGAAGTGAGCGAGCGTAATACGTCACATATTTGCAAAACATAACCTATAAATAGTGCATGTTATAAAAAGAAGTTTTTATGTCCGAATTCAAGGAAAAACGCAAAAATGATTACACCACGTTTTAATTTAACGCAAAACGAAGACTCTTTGACCATAATAATACGTGCACCCTACTGTAGCTTGCGCGAGCTCGACGTTAGCGTGGAAGACAACGTTTTCATTTTCTTTTGCCGTCCATATTACCTACGCTTGAATCTACCAGGTAACATACTCGAAAACGACCGGATGCGAAGTAAATTCGACACCGACGACGGCGAGTTTACTTTCACCTACGAGAAAGAAAACCCCGGTGAGCATTTCCCCGATCTAGAATTCATCACCAAATTTATATGTTCTAAAGTGGACGTCGAAGAAGGCGGCAGAAAAATTGAATTACTATCGACAGAGGGGGCCGATTCAGAAGAATCGCGTGAGGCAAACGAAAAGTACGGATTCGCCTTGCGAGGTGGCTACAACATAAACAACTTGGACTCCGAGTTCTGCGACGTCTTCAAAGTAAACCCACACGAGATACAATTAAGCGAGCGAACAGCGTTGCGCCTTAAAGAAGAAAAAGAGAAGTTCGACCCAGAACATTACACGGCAGATTTTGTGGACGACGAAGAAATTAAAAACATTTGCGCCTTTGAATGTCCGTGGGAGACGATCGGTGAAATTAATTTCACCCCGAAAGAACTGGATTTTTTAAAAGACTTACCTAATGTGGAATATAATTTAAGCGCAAGCCAAATTCGCTATTGCCACAATAGTTTGCTGGAAATACTCTATGCGTATTGCTACGATAGACGTAGCACGTTTTACGAGGGGACCTGTGAGTCTGGGTGGACGATTAACATCGTAAGCGCATCCCTGTGTTGGTTTGACGGTTTCGCCGACGTAAAATCAGCGATCGTTTCTGCGTTTCGACGCAGCTTAATATTTCCGTTGCACCGTTCGTTCGTGCTGTGCGAGCGAGTTTTCAAAGACCTGAAGACACTGCTGGCTTTGGGGGAGAAGTTTCTGATAAGATGTTTAATCGAGATTTATTATATATTCCTGGGCGGTGATTCGGGGCGGTTCATACTGAACAATCTATTCATAAAGGACTACATAAGCTACGTGATGAAGTGGAACAAAGATCTGTGGGCCGACGTCGTTAAAGAGATAAACCCGATGCAAATCGAAAAGCAGGAGTTAGGCCTTGGGTTGTTGGAGATTGAAGAGACTTGCTGTGATGATAATTTAATTAATGGTCTGGCCAAGTTAAATTTAGCAGACGAATGCGATTCTGATGATTCCACCGATTCTGAAGATTCATCTGAGTCAGGTGACAGTTATTCTATCGGTGCAGACGATACAGAGAGTGACGATGTGTTGAGCGAGTTATCGTCAATAAGTCGTGAAACCTAATTAACTTAGTGTAAGTATTTTTTTGTAAGTACTCACCGACTGTAGTATATCGCACAAACGTCTCTTTATTTTCTATCAAAGCATCGACAGCTAATTTTTCGCAGTACTGCGCGGTGATAATGGCAATCGTTGGCTGTTTAGAGCTAACGATTGTCGGCATCTGTTTGACTACCGTGACTTGAACGTCGTGGGATTGCTGACGTGTAAATGCACCGTGATCCATTGCTTTAACAAGGCCCCTCGATTGTAACTCGGCCAAGTGATGTGCGACTTCTTCTTCGTCCCAGCCATTATCCCTGTAATTTATTTATTTTTTTCAGTGGATCGATTTGTATTTTAAAGTGCGGTTGATTTACCTTGCGACGTCGTGGATTGTAATGGGGTTCGGGTAAGCCGATTCTATGAGTTCAAGCACTTTTTCAACAGAGAGCAGTGCGACGTTACCCAGGGAGTTTTCATCGGCGGAAACTGTAAGAACATTTACGTTAAAATCAGCATTGCGAAGCGATGCATATACGACTGTCCCTAAGTGTCATATTTCTCTGAGTAAAAAAAAAAAAACTCACGTCAACAATAATTAATGTGTTAAAAAGACAGCCAAATTATTTGAAAATATTTAATCTCTTCTATACAGGCTTTTGTAATCTGCATATTACTAAGGATGATTATTTTTTACTTGCAAAGAAATAAAATACCTCTTATTTACTTCTATACAATGTACAAAATGAAATTATTAAAAAAAATGTTAACACAAAAAGTGAATTATTAAATATAAAGGAATTACTAAAGTCTGTGTAACAAGAGATTAAAATAATCCCAAATGCGTTTTGGGTTATAAAAGCACAAAGTATAGGTGTAGGTAGCTGTCTGCCCTTATATGCATATATTTACTTATGTACCTAAAAATAACAGTGTTTATTCTGGAACCAGCTTTCAATGCGCGCGTAAAGCCGACATGCTTTCCAAATTTTATGTAAATTGAGTTCTAACAGAAACAATCATGTAGTAAATGTGAATGTGCTGGCTATGAATACAGTTAAACTTTGCGTTAATTAGTGTGATGTAGTAAGCCCGTTTTAATTCGCACGGGGAATTTATCTGTCGCCAAATAAATTCCACCGGATTAAAACGGTACTCATCCTACGCGGCGTGATTGGCTGTGGACGTCTACATATAGTTATTAGTGATGTTTAATCTATGCAAACCCTGCACAAATAAAAACCACCAAACCTGAGGGCGAACATAAGAAGGGTCTTAGCTGTATGTGAAGGTAGCCTGGTCGAGCTACAAGAAATAAATTCCATGAAAACGGACGCATGAGAGCGAGTTAGTTTACACGAGATCGCTTTTGCGAGAAGAAATTCTACTTACGAGGTCTGCTTGGAACGGCGGCTTCCTCCAGTTGTTTCAATTCCACCTCCAACTTGCTAATCGTCTGGTAACTGTGCTGCATTAATTTCATTATTTTCTTTATGAAGCCTACATAATCTGCAAGGGAAAAGCAAGCAATTATTAACGTGCGAAAAATCTCTAAATTAAAAGAAAACACTTCGTGAAAGTTTGCGTGGTTTATACATATTAGAAACTGTGGAGTGTCGAATTACAAACCTCTTGGAAACTCCTGTGGACTAACCAACGCCCTAAAAAAATCTTGAGCCACAGCCGCATCTTCAGTACCATTTAAAGCGTGATCCACATCACCATTCTGGATTCTAATCGAACGAAACCAGAACCTTAGCGTGCGAGATTCCTGCGTGTGCTTCCCCGACTGTGCGCTGACGAGGAAAACCCGAAATTCCAACGACAATTCCGCCGGATGCGTTTCTCCATTCTCTGCAATTCGAACACTATTAAAAAAAACGAATCCAAACTAACTCGCCTGAACCCTACCAGTTGCCACTTCCTTATTGATGACGATCCCCGTGTGTTCACCCCCTGCGACGTGCATCTTATCGTTCGCCTTCTTCACAGCTCTTCTTTCGATGATCAAAGTCGTCGAGTTCGCCGTCTTGCATTTGGGGGTCATGACGACCTGCTCTTGCTCGGTTGTCTCGGTCATGTTGGGCCTTTCGTTCTGCAAGTCAACGATTCTCCAGTAAGTGTTGAAGTAGATCATAAATTGTTCCATGTCGCTTGTGGTTGAAGCGCAAAGAAATAATAATCGAACGCATTCGCGCGAGAAATATAAATGCGGCCCCATAATATTGGGAATGGAAATGTGAAAACGTTAGGCGTGATATTATTTGTTTATTTAATAGCCGCGTCGAGTTAACGACAGGGTTTACAAGTATGGCGCACAAGTTAGACTTTCTATCTTAATTTTGATCATCAGCGTTTAATACAAAATTCAAGTAGTCCTTTAGTTATTTCTCCCAATAAAAGATTGCGTTGTTCTTGGGAGGTTTCACGGGCCAGTTCCTTGCTGTCAAGGGATGGTTTATTTTCCCTTGATTCCTATCCAGGAATTCAGAAAATTCCATCAAATTCATTTTATTTTGAACGTCTTGGACCCACGCCACTTCTTCATCCGGTACGTGTATGAATCTCTTCTTCGTTGTTCGTTCTTTAAAGGATTGTTGATTTGACTTAGATTCTTGTAATTTTTTTAAATAATTTTGCCCTCTGAATTTTACTTTAGTACTCTTTTTCAATTTTCAACTTTGAATTTTACTTTGTATGACTTTTGCAATATATTTTTATTTTCAGAGAATGTTTTTGGTGTTTGTATTGTTGACTGATTTATCGAATATGATTTGTATTGTTGTCTGATTTATCGAATATGATTTGAAATTTAATAAATTTTTGAAAAATGGATTCCTTTCTTTATTGCTCTTCCCTTTGTTCTTTAAAAATACTGGAATCATATGGTGATTCAGATAATATCACAGCAATATGTGTAACTGATTCCTGCAATTAATTATTTATTTATGTAAATATTGATTTTGCACGTACATTATTCACATTCCGCATGTTTGAAACTAGTTCCTCATGACTAATGCCCACACATCATATTAATTTTATGACAAACTCGTCCAAAACGTATCGAGGATAATTTTTTTTTTTTTTCGATTTTTAAGAAGTACATATTAATTTCAAGCAGTAAAACACAACTCAAAATAAATTTATATCCACATAAAACCGACGTCAAAGTACGTAAGTGAGGAGCGACGATTATTCAAATCGATGTATTTATTCGATTCAAGAACGCTCTTTATATTTGCGCAAAGGAAATAACGGATGTTCCGATCCATTAATAACGTATGCATGTATGTACGAAAGAGGAAGTCTAAATTTTCAGAAAATATGTGTGCGCGTTCCTGTGATAAAAATGGGGCGTGCGGGGCGCGGCTTGTTTGTGTTGCTAAATATACCTGCTTGTTTTGAACAATTATGAAATATTGATTTCGCTAATGTGCTCAAGTGAAATGATTAAATGATTATCTCACGAGTTTCAAAATCACTTAATTAAATTAGGGCAATTTATTATATGAATTTTGCCTCCTCAGGTGTTTAGGGGATTTTAAGACGATTTTCGAAACAAGTTCTTTTTTTTTAAATTTCAGTAATTTCAGATTTCATGTACCGTCTAATAGCGTTCTCGACCGACTGCTGTAGAGAGAGCATTCTCCATCTCTTATTATTATAACGCGTGATCAATATTTTTTCTAATCAAGTGCCCTATGGAAAAAGTTATGTCTTTGTTTGGTTCATTATTTCAAATGCCATTTGAATTATTTTTATTGCATTCCTATCGTTTTGTATAGTAATGCAATATAAATTTTAAATTCAAGACACATGATTTTATTTCCATAGGTCACTTGATTAGAAAAGATATTGATCACCTGTTATTAGGTTAAAACAAGACGGAGATACTCTGAGGATACTCTGGACTCTAGAGCAGTTGACCAAAAACGCTATTAAATAGATAGTCAACGAGACAGGGAATAGACGCTCTAAAAAGTAGTTTACGAATAGTCAATAGATGGCGCTTCGTTCGCAACTTCAAAAACTGAATAATATACATAATCGTCACGGAGCGACGAAGCCATTTGTTAATTTCGAAAGATATCGTTAGATTTATTAAAAATTATTGTAGAGCGGCGAATTCAATCATTGCTGGTAACGGTGTATTTTTCTAGCAAGCGAAGAATGCGGCAACATTTTGACATGTTTCCCTTTTTTCATAAAGTTTTGATATAATTAACTAGATCTGGGTGGTTGTGGAATCAATGTTCAGGGTGTTACCTTTTGGTAAGTAATGTAACATTTTCACATTGGAAGCGGGACCAAAAGTGTGGGAGTTTTCAGCCAGATGAACAGCAAAAGTGGAGTCGTGTTTGCCTAACCAAAGTGAAAATATTACATTACTTACCAAAAGGTACCACCCTGAACATAGCTGAGAATTTAGAAATTTTTTTTCGCGGACTGTCAAATCCTGACATGTTACTTAATGACCAAACCATGTTCACCAACACATTTTTTTCAAATCTATAGATTGGCACACCTGATTTTTGACTGATCCCTTGCTAGGGAATTTTTAATTTTTAGTTTTCCTTTTATCTTGTAAAACTCGTGTCGCTGCCCGCAATGGAACGTTAACAGTCTGTATGTCTATTTTACAGTCTTTTCTTTTGCTTTTCCCCTTTTGTCAATTATGTTTCCAAATTTGTCAAATGACTTTCCAATCCGCAGGCCTACTACACTTTGACCGGATTGGAAAGTCATTTGACAAATTAGGAAACACATTTGACAAAAGGGGAAAAGCAATAGAAAAAAAACTGTATATTCTTAATCTCAATCTGTTCACGGCATCTTCTTATTCTTTTTAGGCTTGCACTTGATAATGGCCCTTTTGGGCGAAACCGGTCGTGTAATTTAAAATATATTTCTACCAGCTGACTTTGATTTTTCAATAACCTAAAAGCTGAAGCTAGTAACAGCACGGAGAACCTCTCGTTATATAATTATTAGTACTTTATGCAGGTTTTCTTTTGTTTGCTGTTGGCACACTTCTTTGAAGACACATTGATCTTTCTGTTTTTTTTTTACATTGAAAGGCATAAAGGTTTCAGGATTTTTTACGACTTCCTAATAGTATACTAAAAAAGAAGTTTCATTAGACATGATTTTAGCGCACGCGCCAAGGTTTAGAAAACGAGCCGCTTTGTGGCGAGTTTTCTGATGTATAAGTGCGCTAAAATCATGTCTTAATTGTCTTAATGTCTGTAATTGTTCTTTCTCATTTCTCCATTTATAAAAGGCATTTTCAATGATTTTACAAGTTTTAAGCATGTCAAATTTGAAAAATGTTTAAATGCCATCTGTGAAGTCGTATTTAAACCACCATTTTGAGAAAGCACGACTGCAACCTACAATTTTTTTGTTTTGGACTGTAGACATACTGGGTTGCGTTCAGAAACTATACTTCCGAGAGCAAGTTGGACGTGTAATCGCAATCTTTCTCACTCACGATTTTTAACATATTTTGCGTCTCGCTCATCCGTATCAAATTGTCTTGTGTTTACACCATGGCCTTCTAAATGAAAAGCGAGTTCTACCTGGCCTGGGCAAAAGTGCAGTTCAGGCGTGCTCCGCCAAGCACTGCTTACAGGTCGCTTTCTTAACCTAAAATCTTGACAGTTCCGTCTCATGTGAATGGTGGATGAGTAAGAACAATTAATGTTATTGTTGTAAAAATTTGAGCATACTGGATATTATTTACGTTGCAATAAGGTGGAGTATTTATGTCCAATTTCGACAATTTAATTTAGCATTAAACTATTAAGGTTCAAACAGAATACAACGGCGTTATGCGCCGTTATCTGTCAAATGATTGTTAAATGCAAAGGTTCAAATGTCATTGCACAGAATGAACGATGTCAAGTGGCGTTGCACGCAAAAAGTTGGTCAACTTCCAACTTTAACGGCGTCAAACATAACCAAATATAATTCCGATCATTACATTTTCATCCGGTAATTTCTTGTATGTGAATAATACAACATACAATACATCAGATGTAACATGTACATATACTATTACAGTATTGTATATGTATAAAAATACTTGAAAGTTATCCGTTTGTGGCACAAGTTATTTCTATTTTTCGGTTAGATTGACGACGTTACACGCCGCTTTATCTGTGCATGCCTTTTGAAGTGACAGTTGGTGCCATTGCAATGGCGCGTAACGGCGTTGCATTCTGTTTGACCCTTTACGGTTTCAGATTAAAATCTTACCTGCATATACTCAGAATTTCTGTGGTAAGTTACAACATGTATAATAAAGCTTCTTTTCTCATTGTGCGTAATTATCAACGCCCTTTTTAACACGTTTTAGCTACATTATCAAAAGCCGAAACTCTTTTATGTAACTTGTTGTAATTATTCACAACACGAAAGCTTTTTAAAATAACAGTTTTTCTTTATTGCGCCAGCGTACTTCACTCCGACGTGATCAAATGATTTGTGCATGAATCTATAAAGTTTATACTAATTAATTAATTTTGCGTGAACTCACTTTGATTGACAGTAGGTACTTAATGACAGTGAACTTCTCTCAGTGCCGTCAGTGCCCCGTAACCAGCGCCAAAGTGTCGACTTTTGGCGTTTTTTCGAGCACAAAAATTCAATAATTTTTCAAAACGCCGCCAGTTAGAACTCGCTTTTCATTTAGAACGCCATGGTTTACACTAATTGCATTCGATTCGCCGATTTGGATCGATCCAACTCGATTCAAAAATAATTTACGCGTTTGATTCGTGCAGATTTCACCATAACCGCAATGTAACGAAATTGATCCAAATCACTTCTAAAGACGTTTTCGAAAATTCGCTCCGAGTAGAAATGTGAGAGAGAACATTATTTAGAGACATAGTGCACGTAAGAGTGAGAAACATAGCGCTTCGATCGAATTAACGAAATCGCCTTAAGTGATCTAGTGATAGAGAATTGAATTGATTTCGACTGCGAATCGAATGCAGCTATTATTACTTATTAGCTGCTTTCTTTCGTTTGATCCAAATGCAACATTACGCAATCTTCCTATTTTTACGATCCGTTTGGATTCAAATGCATTCAGACCTGGTGTGTTCTGTTGCAATAATCCAGATCCAGAGCGGGCAATCATAAAACTATTCGAATCACAATTCAAAATTTTCAGCGAAAGAAAGCAGCTAGTACCATGACAACGGACGCACTTTTCACATTCCACTTGAAAGTAGGGTGCCAAAAGTGCGTCCGTTGTCATGGAAATTATGTAAACCCAAGACTCTATCTCCTATTAAAGTTATTCGACGAATAACTTGATTTTTCTGAATTCTTGATTGATTTTTATGAATTGTTTCCATGGTAGTTATTCGTCTAATGACTATTAGCCAATTTATTAAGAGGTGGATATCTCCGCCCTTACCTTAAACAGATGAGCGAGGCGCAAAATGCAAAATATGTTAAAAATCGTGAGTGAGAGAGATGCGATTAATCGGAGGTATTGTTTATGAACGCAACCATGTAGATGTAAAAAATCTGAAGAAAATTCTGTTTTGTTGAATAGCGGTTGGTTGATAGACGCTGAAAATACTTTCAATTGACAATTTAGAGGTTGTGTTTGTAATTTGAAGTGTCAACACTCAACAATGTCATCTTGGAGGTCGCCAAGCCAAATAAGTTTCATAATGTAATCATTAAAGCACCAAAATAGAAAAAGTAAATTTTCAATAATTTAAGACCACCTAATTAATTGAATTAATTAAAAAATTATGACGACTTCTGAATAAGAGAAAGACTGTCCCATTGCTATTACTACTGCTTGCATCGTCGAAATAACAAGTGACGTATTCGTATTGTAAAACGATAATTTCTAAATTTAGTACTATTAGAGCTGAGTCACCAACTGGTCGTGTCAATGCAAGATACTAAATTTCACCAGAAGAATAGAGCCACGTTATGAAGCGCAAAAAAAATGAAACCGACGTAACTAGACCGAGTCAGAACATTAGTAAATGGTAATAGCCGTACACGGATGATTAATACTGACCTAGAAAAGTAACGGGTGTACTACAGCCTATAATCAGAACACATTCGAGTGTCTCCCATTGTTTATGTATTGTGTGCTTTAGGACGACCAAAAAAAAAACACACGTGTCAACAACCTTAACACTGCACAGGAAACCAAAAATTTTGATTCCGTGTATTTTGTGTTGTTAACAACACGTTTCGATTAATTTTATCAAATTGCAAAATGATGTGGCTTTATTAGGTATCACCTTTTAAAGGAGTAGTAAACGTGTTCACTCTGATTGGCCTTGTAAGGCGAAAATTGTGGCATTTGACAATGAGTGGCTAGGCGAAATTATCGTCCAAGGTCGGCAGATAAAACGAGTATACGAGTGAACGGGGGCCCACTGTAGCGAATTAGCATTTAAATGGATGCATTCGCCGATCGTATTAGATGTAGTTGTTGGATATAGTAAGTTGATGACGTGTCGATGACGCCATCGCCGAAGAAGAAGTTGCGCGTGATGGGGTTGAGTCATGGGTGGTTTCCTCGAATTTTGATGACATTCGGAATTTCTTCCAGAATAACCATGTAAGCAAGATCGACTTTTAAAGTTTTTAATCAAATACTCCCCCTCTTGCTGACTGTGCATCAGGGAGAGACATCAACCTAAACGATTTGAAATATGATACTCAAGAGACAAGTAAATTATGAGAGCAATCACTCTGTCTGGGTCTAGTGAAGAAGAAACCAATTAAAGAACACATTGCGACGACCGGAAACATCAACTTGACGAACCCCCCGACGACGACGAAGCAGCAGCCAATCGAATGAACAAAAAATTGAAGATGACTGTGTTTTATTCGATCGAAGGGGCTGAATTTCACTTGGCACGGGGTGGTACGTACAACATACAAATTGAAAGCGGCTTGCACGCGAACGAACGTGCTGGAAAAATGTGCGGAAAAATCAAACTAAATTTACGCAGACTTCTTAAGTTAATGCCAAGACACAATCTGTGTTAAAATTAAATTAAATATTTGTTTGCGTAGTTTAAATTGTCCTAGACGAGACATGTTTTAAAATTAGTACAATCGTCGTGTCTTCAGCTTGGCCTCTTCACATTCCTGTTGAAGTTTTTTTGATTTGATTTGCCTTGCTATTTATATAAATAGCGGCTTTATATCGTACAAGAGATGGTCTGCTTATCACTTAAGGTTAAAGTTACAATAAATACATATAATGAAAACATCTCGGCTAAAAGCTCTTGAGAATGATGTTAAGTAGCAAAAAAATTTACTTTTACATTGACAGCTGCACTATTAATTTAACATGGAATAAATCATATCATGAGAATTTATTATCAAGACTGATATGATACTTTAATATTTTATGGTCTTTGCGGCTAAATTTAGCGTAAATCCGATTACTTATGTAATAAATAAACGCCGGCAAATTTAATGGTATTAAGCGAAGTCCTGGAAAATCCCATTAGTTCACAGTATTAAGCACCTTACAAGTTTTATGTAGAAACAAAATTCAAATAAGAACCATTTAAATTTACCTCCAAAAGTTCGCAAAGCAGTTGGCTGTTCGAAAGTCGGATTCACATAAGTCTTCAATTTGAAAATTCCAAATTGTGCAACATTTTCATCAATTTTAAAATAGATCTGTTTCTGCGATGAATTTATACATATGACACTTCTAAAATACATTAAATTAATTATAGTTTTGCACTGTCAACCTGTCTACGTCAGAACCGCGACTGTTACTCCCTCTAGTTTAAAAATACGATACAGAAAGAATTATAAGTGCGCTAAAAAAAACCTTTATCAAGTAGGCTTATGTCAAATGCAAATTTTGCAAAGTCACGTCGTAACCATACGATTTTTCGATTATTATAAACATAACCTAACTTTTTATATCCATTTAATTGCGATTTTTTCCACGAAATGGATAATAGAACGCAATTAATGAAATATTTTATTACGAACACCTCGAAGATGTAAACAAAGACTTTGACAGTTGACGCTGTTGACAGCTCGCAGTTATTCAAGGTTGCAACGTACGTACTAACCTTGCTAACGTGCCCTCATAAAATAAAAGCAAGTTCAGCGCCTTCTTGATAACGGCTTTTTTTTGAACGCACGAATGAAGGTAAAACATCACTAAATTTCTGATTTGGTGCAAACTTAAAAAGCATTTGAAATTTACTTAATGATAAAATAAAAATTTAGGTGGCGAGACATCTCGTGGCCGATTTTTGACCTAAAAACCGACTTGCAACAAATTAAAATAAAAGAAAGTCCCTTTTTTATATAAAATCCTTGTAAATTTCTACATTATTCTTTTCTTTTTTAATGTCAAATTATTTACACCTGTCATATTAGCAACTGAAAGAAGAGTGAAAACAAATGATGAAAGAACGAACGAAAAAGTGATGATTTCCTAAATCGATTGACGTTTGACAGTTGTAGAGTTTTACTCATTCGCGAAATCACACAAAGTAGGCGACCTCTGCTGGTAAAGTTGCGGACAGAAAATTTCGGATGTCACTGTCATTCCACTGACGTAAAAGTTAAGAAGTTCCTATATGTATAATACGTCAGATGAGTGACAGTGACATCAGAAAATTTCTGTCCGCAACTGTACCATCGAAAGGGTGAACAACATTTCACGGATTGGTTTAACATTAAAAACATACGATTTGTCGATTATTATAAACATAACCTAACTTTTTATATCTAACGAAGCAGTCGAACGACTGCGAAACGTAAAGTGTATAGTTGCGCGATTTAGTGTCCGCTTAGAAGATTTTGTGATATTAAAAACATCAGAAAACATGCACCAATCAAACTTCGCAACTGCAATGTTGTTCACCCTTTTATCGGCCATTTTGCAATTAACAGAGACCTCTCGCGTTGACAATTAAGTCGCGAATAACCTGACTTGTTTGGTTTGTTGTGTGACTTAATTTCTTGAATGAAGTTCCTCTTTCGGTTAAATTATAAATCAGCTGTTGTCTTCCCAGCAATATTCTTTTTTTTGTTTAACTTAAACAGCTGATATAAATTATGCACGAAAGAGATAACGCTCATTTGAATTAATTACAAAAGAATAAATCAGGAAAAATTTGCTAAAAGGTGAGTAACATTTATTTCAAATTTCAACTGTCAAAAGTGACGTCGGAACTGTCACACTCTTTTCAACCGATACAGCGATACCATATCATTTTCGTGATTCTAGAACTAACGAGAGTTAGTAACTTTTATTATAATTTGTTGTGTGAAGGGTTTTGAAAGATCGCAATACATATTAATACTGATCAGGGTTACCACTACCAGGTCTAGGGAAATTTAAGGAAATTTTCGAAATTTAGGGATAAATACTCTGTTTCAGAGATAGGTAAAGCGAACTACACTACACTAACTCATCTAAAAATGTAGAAATTTGTTGCAAATCAGTCAAAAATCGGCCGCAAGATGTCGCGAATTTTTATGTATGTAGTATTTAAATTTGTATTGCTTTATTAAACATTTTAGTCTACAGTTCATTTTTTCATTATATCCCGATCGATTGATATGTCAAAGAACATTTATACAGGCTATCTCTTTCTAACTTTCGTGAAACGTCAATTCGTGATATATTTTCTTAACTCCGATCTATACGATCGGCATACAATAAAAAAACGAACTTTACATTCAGGTAAATACATACATCAAGTAGCAAACTATTGTATAGGGTATTCCAAAAATAAATGGTTAAAACTGCTTATTCCTTGCAATAAAATTTAAATAAAACCTCTTTTGATGAAATAGGACAGAATAAATATTTTTTAAAAATTAGAATATGTTCAAAATGAATGATTTGATATTGTTTTGTTAATTTAAGGAAAATGATTTATTCACCAAGGATTGTTTAAGTACTTGGAAGGGAAATCCTAGAGAATCTTGCTTAAAAACATAGTGAAAACTGCTTTATTGGACCTGGCAACACTGAAACAGACGCCACAGTATAATAATCTACGCAGTAGCGTCACTCGAGTATAACTGTCATATTTGCCATTTTGTTTGATACCTTCCGATTTGGAAATTACATTATATTTCCATAAGGGTATCAAACAGAATGGCCGCTTTTTTTGACACTGACGTTTAAGTGACGCTACTGGGTAATTACTTTTACTGTGCAGACGCATACTAACATAACCTGTACGTATGGTTACATGCATATTGTTACTGGACCATAGAATTAATTAAAAATACATAATTTGAAGTATCGCTTGAGCAAAGTTACATCCGTGCTACAGCTTGACAATTCTGTAAGCGTTGTATGTATTTACATACCACAAGGTTTTGAGGGTGAGGTTTGCGTGCAGGAGGTGCATTTTAGATGCACATGACTGTACATACGTGGAGTATTAGTATTACTGCTTTTTTCTTTATTGCCACATACATATTTTAGAAACGATTTGAATCCAGAATAATACACAATCTGACATTGACGTTTTTGAACTTTCTATTTTTCAACAGTTTAGGTGGCGACCTCTTGCGGTAAATTTGAAATCTGAACAGAAACATTTATGAACACTCGGTGTATTATGTTCGGCTAGGGCTAGTGTGTCGTAAAATTTGCTTATAAGAGATAAGACATTATTCAAAAATCACATGGCAAGAACAAGAAGCTAGGGATTAGGGAAGCGTGTGTGGTTAACCTCAACTGATTAACTGTCAAAGTGACAAGTGACGTTCAATTGTCTTTAATTTGTGCTACCACATCGCTTCCGTGAATCAATTTCTAAACATTTAATAGAGGATTCGTGTCCTAGTAGTAATTTTTGCAAAATTAATGGCAAATAAACGGTGATAAACAGAAGAATGGTAAGAGAAAATAATGAATTTCTAAGACAATAAATTACCATAATAAAACGTCTTTCAATTCAACACACGTACAATTACATAAATTCAAATTACATGCACGCTAAAATAGGCGAGGGTTACAACATGAATCATTCATTAATTTATTTTAATTGGCAGTGATTCGTCGCGGCGAAATTTTTTATCTTCAAGAATACTGGGCTGCGATTAATTTTTAATTAAACCGTCGCGTCGCCCCATATTTTTTATTTCCCTTGCGCTTCCTTTTGCCGAATATTTTCCGAATTCATCAATCAGATGCAACGAGATATTCAGGAGATAATAATAAAAAATTATTGTCGGCCCCCAAAAATTTTCGTTGGAGAGGTCAGTAAGACCGTTTAATATAGGTTATGGTCGAGCATACTTACGTGTGCGGTCAAAAAAATAGTCGTTTAAACACCGATCTGATTTCGTCTCACTGCACTCGCACTTCTGTTGCTCTGTTATTGTCGCTTTCTCACAGCATCACAGTTATAACCGCACCGGTGATGGTACGAACGCGGCTTGGAGTAGGGCGTTAAATCTCCACTCGCGTCGCTGGATCGAATGCGAAAAGAAACGAGATCGAAAGCTTTTGTTTTGAAAGTGAGCGATGATGATAATGCCCCCCTCCACTACCACTCACTGATTGTGATTATACAGCATGTCCCGAGCTTGTGCATGAAACAGTTTAATTTACGTGTAAAAATGGAAAGTTGTTCAACGGTGTATTCCGCATAAATTACGTGCCCTAAATGTAAATACAGCGCAGCGGTTCTTCCGTCGAATCACGTGTGCGTTAAAAAACGAGTTGCCGTTAAATTATGAGCGTGGGAGGGAATTATAAAATGCTTTTCAAAAACATGTTATTTGAATGATGTCATAAACCGAAGTGGAAAATACAATCACAATTGCGAAAGATAAAATAAATTTTTAAGTACGTTTTTTAGTACTACAATCAGACGTAAATAATCCAGTCTAAATTTTTGATTTATTGTAATTGTCATATGGAAAATAAATAATTTTACAGACTGAAAAAAAATTAGCTATAATCAGCAAGCCTTCAGAATGTTTGTTCATAATTCAAGTTTACTCCCAATTTCTCACTGGTGACTAGGCAACCAACAATACACTCGACTGAGAACTTCAAGCAACTGTTTGATGTAAGCTGTGTCACTAAATGCGGATGTTTCAGAGTATCCTTGCGGAGAAAATATCAAGGCAAGTAAAAACTGTGTATTTCATACACGTATAAAGTCGTTAAATAATTAATTATCAATCCAGAACTTTCGCTACTTTAGGTTTAGGCAATCATAATCACATTTCGGAACGTCATCTAATTAGGGTGCGTTCGGACTGTAATGACAGTGTTCGAGTAGAACTTGACCATGTGATATGCAGATTGTTTCGAGTAAAACAGTACATTCGTACGAATTAGAGCATTTAGAGCTTATAAACCTAACCTAAAAGTATTTAATATGTTCCTGTGCTCCAAAATTTTGGTCAGTGTTTATTCAATTCTTCGACAGTGCACTTTAATAAAATTCAATTGGAGTTTGCAGCTAAGCGTTCGCCACCTGGTGTCAACTAAACAAACCCTTGTATGCTACACAACAAATCGTGTTTTGGCGTCGATCCTGAGTGTATGATGTATCAGAATTGTGTTATATGTGACATTCACATTAAATCAACTTGTGTATTTGTATTAGTACGCACTTAAACACGTGCATTACAAAAATTCCGTGTAGCTTACAGAGGTTCAGATTTGTCCACGGTAGCGCTGCGATCTTAAAATCAAACGCCTACTTCATCAAATAAAAACATTCTGTTTGATGACGACTCATATCAAGAAGCTACAAGATATTTTACTGGAGTGAAGTGAATAATTTTGTTGAATTTATCGTTCCCAACATGGTTAAATAAAGAGTTTTATATCTAATTTATAACCTGTGAGCAACTAAAAATCAGATTAGAGTCGGCGGTGCAAAGAAAAAGTATGTCTGTTACTAACGCGGCGTTAGACTGATCTGACAGTTCATGAATGTATCAGATTAATTAATTCAGTTAATCACAGACATACATTTTCTTTGCACCGCCTACTTTAATCTGATTTTTATTTGCTCACTTTTTACTTGAATAATAGAACTTTGACGCACTTTTTAGAGCTCACTGTAGAGCGAATAGAGTCAACTCCATACACTCATGGCCGTATGCACAGACAAACGTTTGGAGGTCGAGTTGTTTCTTTATCTCATTCTTACATGAACTGAGACGCATTCGCTCTCCCTCACACTTATGCTCAGAGCGTGCCCCGAGCGTAATGTCGAACGCACCCAGGGTGAATAAGACCGAACGCTTCGAGAGTTGCTCTATAGCTAAGTTCACATGCATTGCGGATACGCAAAATTTTTGTTGCGGATCGTTTCTAATTGGTTCATTATGTACATTTCAATCAAAATGAACCAATTAGAAACGATCCGCAATAAAAATTTTGCGTATCCGCAATGCATATGAACTTAGCTTATTACTCCAATTGTAGCACAGATCATAACTATTGTAATTGTAGGCTCAAACGGATACGGAGCGTTTAGAGCATAAAAGGCTTTTCGAATTAGCAGTCCGAATGCACCCTTAGGCCCAGTTTTAGAATCGTGGAACAAGAACGGAATAACTGTTCGCCAAATATCCTTTAATGTTTCTCCACATCTACGTCACACCTATGTCACGTTATACCAATAATAATGCTTATCCGACGATTGTAAAATCGGGCCTTAATGCCTTTCCCCACGGCCTTTGCCCTTTTAAAACCCTTTCAGATCACTGCTTTCTGCTTTATCGGTTTCGGTAGATAGGATTTCCCAACGAGTTAAGAATAATAGGAAAGAGTCATACTAACAATAGTTTCTCGTCCAAACTGGTCACTAAATATGGCCGTTGTAGTTGTTACAGGCGCACACAAGCGTTTTACAAAATCCTGGAACGTTCACAAACCAACAGTTCATCATTGTTTATAACACACTAAGGCCCGTATGCACAGACAAATCTCAAGGTAGACTTAAAGAAAAAGTGATACTTAAAGCTAACTTCTCCCTCCTCTGCTGTGTACATCAAAATGATTAAAGAAGAATTTAAATGTTGCAAATAAATATCGTATACAGAACTTTACGTCCCTAAGTAAAAATAACATTTTAAAAATTTACTCTGGAAAAACCCCTTCTATAAAAATTTACCCCCAAATTTAGGGGGCGGGGGGTCCCTAGGTTGGCAACGCTGTGTAATACTGAATAAAATATGTACTAAATAGTGGTAAGTAACAAAGTGTCAATGTGTTTGTGAATCGGAAACAGCGGATTTAGGGTTTAACGAATTATTTGTGCTAAGTGTATTAAGCAAAGCAAATTACTACTTCTCGGCTGCTGGTGATACTGAACACACCTAATGACGTCACATGTACCTTGTTCACGTGTGCGCTTTGTTAAAGCGCTGCGGTTACCTGAACGCGGCCTTTATATGCCATAGTTTACACTTCAGCAAAGCTAATAGCGTTTTCGACTGAACCGCTCCAACTCCCTATTAGATTGCTCAAAAATAATGCGCTGACGTCATTGATTGGATCAAAATTGCTCTGGAGACGACACACAATGAACAAGCGTATACATTTGGTTACGAATCGCTGCGGTATCGATTTTTATAGGTTATGTTTACAACAACGAAAATCTGTTGGGAGTAACCAAGGCACGGCTTCCTAGATGAATAAAGAACAAAGTTCTTTATCCGGCTGGTCGAGTAGTCGCGTTCTTAGTTCAGAGCCATTTTTCTGTGCAGAAGACGAAGCCATGCTCGATCCTAATAACCACATTATTTTTGTTACATGTTTTGCTAATAGTCGCATAATTTCTTCATTATCTGATGAATCTGACGAAGAAAAAATTTCACATAATTGCTAATTCCATTTTGACAATTGAAGTTTATAGGTTATGTTTTCCGGATCGCTTGATGTTGATCTGTCTTGCGAGCACTCAGATCAAAGCAGAGCGCTCTCGATATGCTACTGCACCGAGCGCTTGGTGTAGTCGAACATGCAAATCGCACTTCGAGCAACAACGATAATCACTCGAACACTTTCAGAGCGCTCTAGAGCACTCAGTCGAAAACGCAATTAGACATGATATTCAAATTTCATGGCAACAGCTTTTCTGTTTCTTCTTCTTCTTTGACTTCATTGGCTTTTGACGTTTCTGTGAGCACCTAAGCATCAACTCATTTCAATTGATAACCTACAACAGTTTTGAAATTTTGAAGAGAAATGAATTAATAGGTAACCATAGCAACCGCAGCAATTCGCCAATGACGTTTCAATATGCCGTAACAATCAATTGAAAAACTATATTCTCTTCAATTGATTGTTACGGCATATTGAAACGTCATTGGTGGTGAATTGCTGTGGTTGCTATGGTTATCTATCAATTCATTTCTCTTCAATTACTGTTAAATATCAATTGAAATGAGTTGGTGCTTACAGAATGCACCTGAATGTCATTGGATTGACAGATATGCAAACATCTGTAAATATCAAAACCGTATTACTGCCGCTCAAAGTATGGAAGTCAGTAGGTTACTGACAATTGCAAGTCGTAAAGTAATTAAGTAAAAGTAATGTAAGTGTAACATGTACAGCGTATTTAACACAAACAATAATATTTTCTAGCAGACTTTTAAACCTTACTTTGAGTAGTTCTATTGCGTTACGCAGCCTGGCGCTAGCGCATAGCAGCATAGCATAGCAGTAGTAAATTTTAAATCGCTGACCTTCATTGAACGCACCCAATAAAAGTGTAAACATTTTTTTGAACTTGTAAAATTCATGATGGTGGTTGAAACAATAATATTATAAATCCTTATTTAAAATAGTAGCGATACGTTACAGCATAATAAGTATATTAAGCTGGTTTTCCTTCTTTGGAGATTTGGAGAATTGGATATTTGGGGATTACTGTCACTGGCTTTCGTCAATCACGTGATTACTTTTCCTACTGGCGTGGAAGACATTAGCAAAATCCCAAAAAGAATTTTCAAGTGTTTTCAACCAAATACTGTAAACGACAATACCGGAAACTCAGCCCAAAACCGGCTACACTTTTAGCAGCGCCTTTGCCCTCTGCCGTCTTGAGTTGTACACTAACTGTTTATTTCAACAGTTTCTGTCATTTATTAAGGCCTAAATATTTGCAAAACCCAACCTATTATTCCAGAATTTCATAAAAAATATAATTTCACGTTTAAAATTGATCTAATTTTTTATACTAGTCAGTGTAGTACACAAGTCCTACCAATAGTGGGCGTTAGTGGCGTTGTCATCGTCAAAACTGGTCAAAACATACTTACGTATTTTTACATGAGTTTCCTGTATTGTCGTTTACGATATTTGTTTCTACTTTTCTTAGCGTGTTTGCATGCGCGTTTCTCATTAGCTCAATCGGCTGTTTGTGTTCGTGTTGTTGTTTTTAAGGTCAATTTACAACAACATTTCGTCAAACTTACAAGCTTCATACCCCCTCTTTAATCGCCAATTCTCCTAATCTCCAAAACAGGAAAACCAGCTTTAGGATTAGGAGCAGTTTTTATGTTAAGTTTTTTTACTCCAATAATTAAAGTAGGTTCATATCACATATTTATCTAGCAATTTGGCACTCACGTGTAACTCCAACGAGTTAAGAATAATAGAAGAGAGTCATATTAACAGTAGTTTCTCGTCGAAACTGGTCACTAAATATGGCCGCTGTACGTCAGGCGAATACATACAAGTGTTTCATAAAATTCTGACAAACAAACCACAAACCAACCAGTTCATTATCGTTTATAATACACTTACTTACTACATTAAATTTAACTAAATAATAGCGTTTTCCACTGGCTGCAACGGTGTGCACTCAGAATATCTCTATCTCGCTTTATTACATAAAGCCGAACCGAGATGAAAATACACTCAGTGCACACTAGTGCAGCCAGTGGAAAACGCTATAAGATTTGAGAAACTTCAATCGTATTTTATACACTGTAATTCTATGACATGAGGCGTTTACGAAAATTCACCGGGTTCATAACCGGGTTAGAAATGTGAGAGAGGACATTTATAGACTTAGTGCATGTAAGAGCGAGAAAAATAAAGTACGGTGCATCCATCGGGTTAATTTTCGTAAATGCCTTAAAGTACTTGAAAGTAACTTACTTACATTATGCTTGATGCGCCACTGAACATCGAAAAATTCTAAAACTAAAGCCAAAACTAACCTAAAAGTCATTCACTTTTTAACTGAGGTCTGTTATAACATATCAATGTTTCGTTTGCACATACTACTAATCACAGTTGCTAAATAAATATATAGATTCGAACTACATTCAGATAAATACAAACACAAAATTCAGCAATTATTTTTCCACTGTGGATGTCAACAAATGGACTACATAAGTGTGACGTATTTGGAGTGGGGAACTTTTCCAAACAAGCAAAAAAAACGTGGAGACGTGGATTTGACATTTGTTTTCATTCTCACGTAACAATAAAATAAAACAGAAATGGATTGACTTGATTATGTTAAGGTTCTAATTTAGACATTAATCCAGTACGAATGAATTAAGTATGATTCTTAACTTATTTTAGGCGTACTACACCACCATGTTTACACAAACCTAACCTCAAACGTCAAGAAATTTACTGTTTACCTTATAGCGTTTTTCACCAGTGTTGCCAGATGAATAAGAAGAGATTGCGCCAAATATTCTAATTCGAAGCGCCACTTGGCGCCAAATTTAAAGTAACTAGCTAAAGTGCTACCTGGCGCCAAATAAAGCAAAATAATGAGTAAATAAATAAAAACAAAATTCATTCACTTATTTGTACATATATTTATTTGTTACATTTTTCATTAACTACTTCCTCACAGATTTCTATTACATAGTTCTTCATATTCTTCGTTACTGTTATAGCGTTTTCGATTGAAGTGCATTATATGCACTGAGTGCGCACTCGGAGTACTATCATCTTATTTTAACATCATGTAATAAAACGAGATAGAGATATTTTGAGTGCACATAGTGTACGCCAATCGAAAACGCTATTACTTTCTTCAGTTTGGTTATTATAGGCGGGTAGCAAACGGCGTCACGAGCGCCACTTGCTTGTAAGTTTATGTAGGAAAAGGTAGGGAAAATGGTCGTATCAGGGTTGGCAACACTGCTTCAGCTGACTCTCAGTACTATCACTGGGGTTACCAGCACGTTATGAGGACGATCTTTACCTTCCATACTTTAAAACAAATCGAGAAAATACTAGCAAGCACATTCAAATCTTCTTCGAAATGATATAAATGGATATAACGTTTCAAGTCGCGTCCTACAATTTATGTCGCAACATCCACCAGGCGGCGCCACCAGGTGGCTTGCTAGGGGCCTATACATTTGCTTACTATTAAATTTAGTATCACAAAATCTTTAACACTACACTACAACAGCTTCGTGAGAAGTGAAAAATGACGAAGCTGTCGAACGACGGCGAAACGTTAAGTGTTTTGTGCGCTATTTAGTGTCCGGTTTAAAGATTTTGTGATACAATTTTCATCGGACAAGAACCAACTTTAAATATTAAATTTAGCTAACATGTTTGCGTTTCTCTGGTCTTCCCCTAATTTATTGGCGCAGTGTATTATACATATATTATAATTTCAACAGAAAGTCGTATGTATCTTTTGCCCAGTCTTGTTCAAGCCACTTTTTATTCGTGCATGTTACTTCAACGATTTTACAACTGGTTTCGGTGTTTCAGATAAATTGTTGAGTTTGTGTTGTAACTTGACGTTTGTTATTTTTGACGAACAGGGATACCAACACAGATATCAGCAAAATGAAATCATCAACTGCCAACAAGCGCCGTAATTTTTATGTTTTAAGATAGGATAGCGCCATTTTTTGCGCCAAGCGCCAAACCGAATTTGTATACCGCCAATTTTGAAATGATAGCGCCACTTTGGCGCTAAAGCGCCACATCTGGTAACACTGTTTTTCACTGGGACTAAATTGTGCACTGAGTGTGCACTCAGAATATCTCCATCCTGTTTCATTACATAAGGTTAAAATAAGATGAGAATATTCTGAGTGCGCACTCAGTGCATAATTTAGTCCCAGTGAAAAACGCTATTAGCAACCGTTGCTATTTAAAAAAGTTCTAACGTCAGCACTTATGCTGCCCAAGTCCATAGCCACACACCGTGACACACCTATCGCAAAGTGGTAAGTTCCGTCAGATATCACACCTTTCCCACTTGTGTATCTCAAACACATCTAAAAATAAATAAGTAAAGTGCTGTTATTAATAATGAAAAAACTCACATACGTGCAAAAAATTATCAGTCAATCGTTTCTGCTTGATCCGTTACATAAAAATTTGCATGGAATTTGTTGTTAGTTTGATGTTATCTATGGCTCACTTCACAGCAATCGTTATTAACATGATTCACCATTTTGTGTTATCAGGACAAACTATTGCGTTTTGCGCATGTGTACTTCACGGGACTTTTTCGTACATCCCCTTTCCCCTATTTCCTCCGTGGCGTCCGTGATCATGCGACGAATGTGTTCTTCTACGGGGAAATACCTTCCTACTGAGAATGCTTAATGACGTGACGACTTCATAGAATCGAATTGTGGTAAGTAATTACTTGAACCGTATCCGGGAACGCGAGCGTTACGGACCAGAAAGTGTTTAATCGTTCGTTGGGCGTATTTGGTAGGTTATATCCATTACGATGTTAGAAGTAAACAATTTGCATTGTAGTGATCGAAACAATAAAATGGGTGAGATGACCTTAAGCCACAATCAACAAGTTGAGAACAAGCTCTATTTATTTTCTGTTTCAGAAATGAACGTTTATCCAAATATTTTGACACCTCCGTCTTCGAGTGAAGAGTCGCCCCAACCCTACACGATGCCTTCGCCCCAGTATTATTATCTCACATCACCTAGTGAGAGTTACTCAGCCTCGCACATATTGCTAATAAATCAGCAGCAGCAGCAGCTTATGAGTCCTGGAACCCCAAGTTTACGTAAGTATTTTTATGATGTTATTCCAGTTTGGGATTCACATTATTATTATTTTTTCTTTGAATATGCAGATCAGAACTTACCGTATTTGAAAATGATTGAACAACCAGTTGATAAGTTCAGGTTCCGGTACAAATCTGAGATGGCAGGAACACATGGTAGTTTAACGGGGATTAACTCGGACAAAACTCGAAAGCAAACGTATCCCACAGTCAAGGTAAACCATTTGATAAAACAGGTGTTGGCTCGCATACTTTATACGTGTAAGAGAATTGTTGAGTAATTAAAGACAATAATGCATGTGGGGGAGGAGGGGGGAGAAAATGGTAATGGTAGGGTATAGTACCAACAAACTCATAAAAGCTCTGGGATTTACCTACGCAAAGTAATTTTCATAACAAACTCTTTCAAGAAATTGAAAAATTTATTTCTGATTTCAGTCTTTAGTTTGTTTTGTAAATATGCAACCCCTCGGACAAACTTGGTCGGATAATTTGTTTATGCGAATTACTACAATGTACTATCGGGGACATATTTTTTTAATTTTAATTGTAAAATTGCCAAAAATGTATTTTGTAAAAAATATTGTAAAAATCTTAACAAAAAACTTAACCTTCAATTGTTCATGGAAAAAACTGTAACAATAAATGTATAGGGTGTCCCAACATTGTGTTCTCGGGTCATATCTTGATAACTACTGAAGATACAAAAAGATTTTCAACACAATTTCTTTTTTAATTTAAGAGGTCCACAACACAAAATTATTTCCATCTATACAGAGTGAATCAAAACAGTGGTGACAGACACAACTCTTTTATTTCAAATGACATGGCCTATATATGAAACCAAATTTGGATTGCGCATAAAATTCTACACATTTTCTCTATACCATTACCTATGCCTAAACCTAACCGTTCTTGAGATATTTCTAGGGTTGTGAGTGAGTATAAATGTCTTGCGGACAAATGTCAAAAATGACAATTGTCTGGACAGGACAAATACTATTTGTCATCAAAGTGTCATGGATGCTGTCCGTGACATTGTGAATCCGCATTAATTTTAAAAATGTGGCGCATTTGTTTACCTTTTCCTGCTAATTCTGTAACAACGTCAAATGTGACAAGGTGCTGGCAAATGGTAGTTACAATTTGTGTGTGCAATAATATTTTTATAATATTTGTTT
Organism: Dorcus hopei; assembly: GCA_033060865.1. NCBI lineage: Eukaryota > Metazoa > Arthropoda > Insecta > Coleoptera > Lucanidae > Dorcus > Dorcus hopei. Next base: position 36,519,335 of record CM065423.1, read on the forward strand.
TTGTAATTTTAATTGTTTGTTATAAGTACAATATAGGAACGGCATATTTTTGAAGAAATTCTTTATTTGCAGTCAAAAATTCGAAGTTTCACTTTCATTATGAAATTTTAAATGTCATAAGTGTCAAGACAGTGTCTGACATTTAAATTCGTGTCCTGTCCAAAAAATAAATGTCCGGACATTTTACAACCCTAGACATTTCACATTTTGTCTAAAAACTGCCATTTGCAGCCACTATTTTATTTATTCATATTTTATTTATTTTTAACTCTAAGAAAAAGATTTTTGGTACAGATGTTGTTGATGCATAAGCTTATTATAAGCCATTATTAAATGTACTTTTATCGCTACAAGGTGGGTCATGGTAATAAACAAATATCAGAAATTTCAAAATGGCAAAACTCAATTTTCTTAAATAGTATGCCCTATATTTTTCTATCCTAAATTCTTCGGTTAATAAAGTACTTTCATTTTTGTTAAGTATGTCTTATACCTATCTGTGATATTTTTTGAAATTTTCAGATCTATTTAAATTATTTCTTTTAAAACTTGAAGCTTATTTCAACAACTACGAAACAGAAAATAGTCGAGACAAAAAATAGACGCATCTTCTTGGAAGCATGTAGAAATGCATCGAATTAGTTGAAGGTAACAAATAGGGTAAATGAGGGAGAGTTGCCGCACATTTTGAAAAAAAATCGTTTTCCTTTAAAAATATATATTAAATAACTCTAAATTTTGTAAACAATAACCTTAAACACTTTTCTTTGAAAGTAATAAAAATAAAATCTGTTTTCCAAAAAGGAAAAAATAAAATAAAAATATTTGTTGATCCTCTGCAATGAGGCATCTATCCCAAATCGTTGGGTGAGATGCCGCATTCATAAAGGAGAAACGCAGCATAAGTTAAAAGGAAGAATTAAAGATTTCTGCCAGTACTTCCCTTGAACATATGTTGCATATTTACCCATACATAGTACACGTCACATGTAACCATTTCTCACATTTTAGACACATGACCAATCAACTTTCTTCGTTGTGTGTGAATATCGTTCGTTACATTCAAGACATAGACAATCTTTTTCACCAATTTTATAATTTCTCCTTTTCACTAATGGTTCGTTACTTTTACACAAGTTTTCATTTTGTTTCTTCAAAATTGTGGATTTATATACTGCGGCATCAATTCCTACTTCACATGCGGCATCTCTCCTATTTTGCAGGAGAGATGTCACATGTTATTATTAAGTATTTAGAACATAAAATGAACATCACTTTTATGTCAGATCATAGAAAAAGAGGCCACACGACAATAAAGCTCACTTATATCTAAAAATTTTAACATAATTTCTATTATTCTTACGAATAAACTCGCATGCTAGAAAATATTTATGTTGAAAATATACTTACCAAAACTAAAAATTTAGTCACTGTTAAACAGGAGCGTGTTACACCTATATGCTAGACATTAATGTACAATACCACTTTAGTTTTCACAAAATAATTTATAGTTGATGTCCTATTTCAAATAAATAACTTATTATCGAAAGTGCGGCATCTCTCCAACCGCGGCATCTCTCCCGCATTTACCCTATGTACACCTCCCCAACTCAAAAGTGGAAGCTGCTTTCCTTTAGACGTTTATCACAACTAGAAGTCACTTTAACTGATCTTTTTTCAAAAGCAAGAGTCATCCTTCCTTATGAATTGTTTGATCAATTTCTAATTTCTGAAAAGAAAAAGTGTGAAACATTATTCAATAAAATAAAAAATAGACACATTAAGAAGATTAATGATTTAAAACTAAAGTATATTGCAATACATCACTCTAATAATTTGGATTCCAATTCGTCGAATGTTGTTATTGATAGTACCAACACACGGCTTATAAATTTGACTGATACCCATTTACCCACGCATGTAACTGGCATTCTGAGATTGGGTCCCAAATTCAATTTTGGATGTAACAACATTTTTATTGTATAATATAACAACTTTTAGTTCTGAACTAATTTCGGAATTCGAGTTTGGTATCCAATCTTTAGATGACAGCATCAAAAATGAACTAAGATCGGATTTATGTAATCATTTAAGGAAATTTAACACCTTTAAAAACAACGGACACAATTCCCTCCTTACGGATAACGATAAAAAAATTTAAAAATGTCGACAGTTTTTAAAACAACATAAAGAACTTATGGTTACCTCTGCAGACAAGGGAAATGTGACGGTAGTAATAACTAAACAGGAATATTTTGACAAAGTAAATACTTTACTCCAAGACCAGGGGCACTTATGATTTAGGATCATACACAAATTATTCAAACGAAGTTAAACAAATTAATAAAAGAATGGCTTAATTCTGAATCCATAGATAAAACTACAGCGAGAGAATTACAGTGCGCAAATGGTGTCTCCCCAAGAATGTATGCCCTACCGAAAATTCATAAAGACAACGTTCCTCCTCGACCAATTGTCTCGTATGTAGGCACTCCTACTTATAATCGATCAAAATTTTACTGCAAAATTTAAAAAAAATGTCATTGGGCACAGCAACTCACATGTAAAAGAGTCTTTTGAATTTGTTAAAAACTTAAAAAATTTAGGGGTACCATCAAATTGTGTGATATGGAAAGTCTTTTTACTAATATTCCTGTAGACTTAGCATTAGAATTGATTGAAAATAAATGGAATGATATCAGTAAATTCACTAATTTAAACAAAACACAATTTATTGATGGTCTCAGGATGGTTGTCTATAGCACTTATTTCAATTTCAATGAAAAATTTTATAAACAAAGTTACAGTCTCCTGATGGGTTCATCCGTTAGTCCCATAATAGCTGAAATCAACATGTTGAAACTGAAATTGTCAATAAGAATGTTTTTGTGAAAACAGTTTAATCTTCATTTATTCAAAATTAGAAAAAATATATGATTAAGAAAACAACAAAAGTCGAACTTGAACTGTTTTCTTTATGAAAAGCGAAGATAAAGAAATAACACCAAATTTTGATTCGTTTCGATTTTCCATCAGTTTTACAGTTACTGTGTAAATTTGGAGCAAAAATGGCTACTTCACAAGCAAATTTTAATAATGCTTATTTTTTATACAAAGTAACACTTTCAGAGTTAAAATTTCTATTTCAATCAGATTTTTACTTTCACAACACCTCTGAGGTGGAGATTTTTCGCAGATATTTATTATTTTCAATGAAACTACAAAAGGCATTTATTCTTCTCCTTCTGTTATACATTTCCTTCGGGGCCTTAAGAATTGAATTAAATACAATTATATGTATATGTATAATCTTTATTTATGGTATTTTCATTATCCTGTGCAATTTATTATACGTACTACGGGCGACATAAAAAATGAGGACACTTATGGTGCTCTAATGTAAACGGATGTTTCAGAAGACTGTTGCTTTGGTATCGAAATTAATTCGACATGTAAATTCATTTAATATGATCATATTGCTATGGAAATGACTACAAACTGCATTAGAAGTTTCATTTACATTAGTAAAAAATCGTTAAAATCAGACTTGTCCTCATTTTTTCTGGCGCTGGTGGTACATTGGGTCGTACGACTGCTATGACATGATTATTAAATAAAAATGTACCTAAATTTAAAGTAGACCGAACGTCTACCACTAAACACTGCTTCAAGGTTAAAGATAAGACAAACACGTGATTGTTTGTTAAAAATAAAAAAAGCAATGTGATTCCCAGCTTGACTAATAGCTTCGAATTTCACTAAACAAGTAATTCCCCTTGTTCATATTCCACTTGATTTTGATGATTGGAATTAATAAAACACATTACTTAGGTGCTTTGTTTTATCATTTTATTGATAAGGTAATGTATCAAATAGAATTATTAATGCCAACAATGAGCAAACAAGTGATTCCCCTTGTTCCACTTGACTTTCATAAAAATAAATTCACGTTAAACACAACGGAATTAATAAAACGCATTAAGTACTTTGCTTGATAATTTTATCGATAACGTATAAACATTTATTTATTATTGTATTATTTATTTCAGCTGTACAATTTCAAAGGACCTGCCACGATCAGATGTACGTTGTACCAACACGGGCTCTCAGAAGAAGACAGACAGCCCCACGCGCACCGATTAATAAAAAAAAATGGCAGCGAAGAAGTTGATGACCCGCACCATTTGACTGTGCAAGAGCATGAGGGTTACGAAGCATGGTAACCGACGCATCACCGTTCTTTTTGATGATATCTAAAACTCTCTCTTGTTTGTTTAGTTTCCACAGTATGGGTATCATTCATACCGCAAAGAAACATCTGTTGGAGGAGTTGAAACGGAAGAAGACAATTTTGAAGAAGGAAGAAGTCGCAAGGGCGGAAGGACAGGCGAGACCGCTAAATAAAAAAGAAGAAATCGAGGTATATAACAATTAATAATAATTCTTTATTCTTAATAAAAAAATTATTGTTGTTAGATTACATCGGTGTCTGAAGAAGAATCGAAGTCAATCAACTTGAACATCGTTTGCTTAAGATTCGATGCGTTTATGAAAGGACCGACGGGTATTTTGGAACCCTTATGCCCCCCCATTTATTCGCACGCTATAAATAACCTCAGTAAGTGTAATCGACTGTTAGTTAGGACCATCATTGACTTTCGTTCTTGTTATTTCAGAGAGTGCCCTGACCGGCGAGTTAAAAATTGTCAGGATGGATCATTCCAGCAGTCCAAGCAACGGAAGCCGCGAAATATTCATGCTGGTGGAGAAAGTCACCAAAAGTAACGCGCTTAGGTTCGATTAAATTCAAAAGTGTCTATACGTTAATGTTTCAGAAAATATAAAGGTCCGCTTCTTCGAATTGGACGATGATGATAATGAAATCTGGTCGGATTTTGGAAAGTTCAGTGATCTAGATGTGCATCACCAGTACGCCATTGTATTCAGGTAGTATATGCGAAGCTGAATTGTGACATCAAATCGAGTCGTTTCATTTTAGGACACCCCCGTACAAGCAGCTGGATATTGACCGTCAGAAAACGGTCTACATAGAGTTGCAGCGCCCCTCCGATGGCAGTAGAAGTGAAGCACGGGAGTTTACTTACTTCCCATGTAAGACTTACAAGCCCGGAAGTAAACGCTCCAGATCGTCCGGGTATTCAAGCAGCGGAAGCTGGTCCAATTCGTTCAACAGCGGAGATCTACCCGTGACGGTTATGAACTTGCCTAATATGGAGTTCGAAACCTCGATTCCGCAGGTGAATAGCTCGGACTTGGAGATTGCTTTGAAGAATGTGAATTCGGAAGAATTCAAAAAGATATTTTCTGAACTGAGCCCCCAACTGGGAAGTAACATGGATCTTCCGCAATACATGGAGCTGGGGGTGGGTCCGCATTTGGAATCGCTTGCAATAGATGCTCCCGGTTCTCGTCTGCTCACATCAGGAGGTGGAAATGAGTAAGTTTTAAAAATTAATTATTGAAACGACTAATTAATTATTATTAAACCACAACTAAACTTAATTGATTTGATTTCAGCGAGATTCCTTGCATAATTGATAGGTACACGATTAACAACGTGGACCTTCAAATAATGAAGAGAGTGTACGACGAGTTGAACGCCTTGATAAAAACAAATCCGACGAAGAAGATGGTCATCGAAATGCTGGAGCACCTATTCCAAAAATACGTCGATGAAGATTTTCAAAATAAGTGAGAAGAGCTTTTTTTTAAAAAAACAAAAGCTCGTTATACATGTGTTTGTTATGTTCTAGTGCCTTACATTTGGCGGTCATTGCAAGAGACGTCAAGATTTTGGGCTTCTTGCTTAAAACAATCGGCTACTTAAAAAAAGATCACCTGGTGAACAGGGTAAATGTAAACAAAGAAACGGTGATGCATTTGGCCGTCGACCAAGACAATTTGGACGTCGTTTCACGTTTATTGAAACACAAACCGGACCTGAGCATCCAAGATGTCAACGGCGATACGGTCCTGCACAGAGCAATAAGGATTTCTTGCTCAAACACGCTCTTGGGTACCCTCTTAAATTGTGGCACCACGTTAAAGTTAAACGTCAACGCCAAAAACAATGGTAATCATTTTTTTTTCTTCTTTCGAAACGCACCAAAGTATTTACGATTTTAATTTGCAGAAAATTACACGGCGCTTCACATGGCTGTCAAATCCAATAACCTGTCGTACGTGGAGTTATTATGTAAATACGAGGCAGACGTAAACGACCCCGATAATAAAGTCGGTGGTTCTGTCTTACACATTGCCATAACGGAACAGGCGTTGCTTATCGTGAAGTTTTTATTACAACGTCCGAGTTTGGATTTAACAATCAAGGATTTCGCAGGACACACCGCCTTACAACAGGCTTACCTTATGAAGAACGATGAAATATATAAACTTATCGATGAAGCTCTGGTAAGTTTAAGACTTTACTGAAAATTTAACTTGAAGGTTTCCGCGGCCGTCGTCTATGTTTAAATTGTCCACGTCACGTTGACTTCTTCTACTGCCGACGTTTCGTTCTCCATTGCACAAGAACTTCCTCAGGGCTGCTGCTGCTGCTGCTTCTCATTAGTCGTTGAGGCTATCTCACTGACGAGAAGCTAAAGTTAGAGTTTATACAGAATAAGGGATGGTAAAACCACTTGAAAGAAACGGCTATGGGCAAGATGGCTGCAGGAAATGATAAGGTGAGGAACAGAAAAGAAAGTTTGGAAAATAAAGAAGAAGGAATGAAAAATGGAGAAGAAACCATTTCAGAGTTCATAGAGACACACAGGTATTAAAAGAAACAAGGAAGAGAAAAATGTACTGGAAGATAATGAGGAAAAAGAGCATGGCAGCTGCATGAATGGATGAAGAGAAATTAGGAATCGAAAAGTGAATTGTGGAAAACGACACAGAATTAAAAGTATATCGAACAACAGTCGACCAGGTTGGATATTATCAATCCCCCAAGGATGGGGGAAAAACATTTAAATAGTTCATAAGAGTACCTATACAGAATGAAGGATGGTAAAGCCAAAATGGCTGCATGAAAGGATGAAGACAAATTAGGAATCGAAAAGTGAACAATGGAGGAGAATGAAGAAAAAGCAATGAAGAATGGAAGTGAAACTACCACAGAGTTCGTAACGGTATACAGAATGAGGAGATGGTGGAGCTATATTAAAAGAATGAAAGAAGAGAAACCAGCCAAAGACGATTAAGCTAGCTGCAGGAAATGACTAGAAATGGAAATTGCAGAGCCAAGATAAAGAACAGGAAAACCAGAATTCAAGAGGACACAAGGAATGAAGAGTTAGTAGTGCCACATTAAGAGAAAGAAAAAAAGAGGATAGTAACGAGCACGATCAAAATGGCCGTGGAAAGTAACGAAGAGGGCATTTTAGAAACGCCCGATTTTTGCCCAACAGAGGAAAAAAAATTGATTCGAAATGTTCATATTAATTTATGGATATGACGAAGTATAAAGAGAATCCAAAAAAGTAGAAGACGACGACAAAAACAGAAGGAGTATGCAAGAATCGGGAAGACAGTATGGAATAAAAGAAAGATGGCAAGCGATTGGAAGTGGGTTGGTTTCAGCGCTTTTCAACCACCAACGCCCTTTTATTTAGGCAGAAAGAGTTTATGGAAAGAAGACTGAAAAGAAAAAGTTAATTCTTAATCAACTGAAATTCAAACTTGCGACTTGAAGGTATTGAGAAGAATCGGAAGGGACAATGAAGGCTATGAAATTTAAGTACTGTATATATTCTTTCACTTTCTGGATTTTTTGCCTTCTTTTCTTAATCTTTGTTTAGTTCACCTTCAATCTGGAACGTTCTTTTCTCGTTTTTTTCGAAATCTTCAGATGTTCCTGAATCATTGCCTTTTTCTTTGGGACTATGTACTCCCTTCAAGATGGAGCGCCATAAGTCTTCCTCTCTTGCAATGCACCTGGAGGAAGCAGGTTATTAAATTTTTCGCATGTTTCATTTGCCTTCTTCTTTCAATCAATCAATCAATCTCTGTCCTATATTTCTCTTCAAGCTGGAACGCGCGGCTCTTCTTTGCCTTTATCGTTTTCTGCCCAGTTACGAAGGTTCGAGCATTTAATGAGAACATCAGTTGATGAGAGGCGAGAAAATTGTGGAAGAGGAGAGTTTATGGGAAGAGAAGGCTAGACAGAAAACGATTAGGTATAATGAATGGAAAAAAAAGGAAAGCTATAAGGAAAAAAGCTTCAAACCTTGGCACTCAAACGAGAATGATATGAAGTTTACTCCGTCGGTATTTAATGGTACTTCTTCTTGACCAGATTGGAACCGCGTTATCTCCTTTCTTCTGCTTCCGAAACAATAGATGGGGCCCCAAGTTTAACGTGGATTCCAGATGATGGGACGGTGAAAGGAGTGTGGAAGATGGGAGTTTACGGAAGAAGATCGTGCAATGACAATGTAGAAGCATAATAATCGAGTACAGACAACTGTAAGGAAATTTTCATGAATTTTGAAGAAACATAATTTTTTCTCTCACAAGGAGAAAGCCCTAGGAAAAAGCTCGTGAAACATCAGCGTGGAGACAACTTAGCCGAGTGAAAACTTCAAAGTAAACGATCACGGAATTGAAGATTTCAAAAAACTGAGAGAAGACCTAAGAAAAGTGTAGAAAATAGTGAAACTGTAATGTTGCAATCGAGTAGAGATTGACACAAAAGACCTTGACACCCTAATGGATAAAGGAGGTGAAGCTTAAGTAAATCATTTTAGAGAAACGTCCAGAGAAGGTCTAGAAGATTGTGGGAAGCAATTTACTGCCAAGAACATGGCCGAGGAATTAAAAATTTCATTCGGAAAAAGAAGAAACTCTAAACCTTGACACCCCAATGAAAACAGATATAGAGATTAAGCATGCAATTTCGTAAAACTGGAAGAAGGTCCAAGAGAAGACCCAGAAGTTGACGGGTTCGTATTGTAGACGCAACTTAATCCGGATTCAAGTTTTCTTTTACAAGAAGGAGCCAACGGATAGCAGAGAAGTGAAGATTAAGTTTTCAGAAAACTGGAGGAATACATAAGGGAGGACGTAGTTTATCCCATTATAGAAGTGCAGAGGCAACTGCAACGAAAATGGCCAAAGAATGAAGATGTCTTTTACGAGAAGCAATTTTGAAGAAAATCCCCAAGCGGATGACAGAATAGAGGTTAAGTAAGTAAGACCTTGGGGGTTATGGGAAACAACTCGATTTGGGGAAGTGCAAGAGAATACAAAGAAGTCGAAGATTTCTTTTACGAGAAGGCGCTTTAAAAAAAGATGACCCCCAAACGGATAACATAGGTGAATCAGGAAACCTGGAGAGAGTTTAAGGAAACACCTAGAGAAACTGCAAAGGAAAAGATCAAGGAATTGAAGAAGAAAGAAACTCCAAACCTTGACACTCAAACTGATAACGGACATGAAGATCGAGTGGACACCCAAGCAGGGGGAGATCAAAGAAGTCATCTTGGTTGCTGCTTCTCGTTAGTCTTGGTTGCTGCTTCTCGTTAGTCGTTGCTGCTACTTCTCGTTAGTCGTTGAGACTGATAACGGACATGAAGATCGAGTGGACATCCAAGCAGGGGGAGATCAAAGAAGTCATCTTGGTTGCTGCTTCTCGTTAGTCGTTGCTGCTGCTTCTCGTTAGTCGTTGAGACTGTCTCACTAACGAGAAGCAGCTGCAACACCAGCAGCAGCAGCCCTGAGGAAGTTCTTCTGCAATGGAAAACGAAACGTCGGCAGTAGAAGAAGTCAATGTGACGCGGTTCCAACCGGAAGCCAATTCAAACACTTTACTCAAAAGTTCAAACGCCCCTAAGGTTTTTTTTTTGTTTTGTTTTAGAGGAGCAGAGGTTTGTTTGGGGAGTGTATCGTAAAGGAAGAAGAAGAATCTGAGGAGGAAATGGAGGTTTGCACCATATTATTAAAAACTCTATTAAGACTAACGTTTCAAATTAATTTCAGACGGACAATATAATCGAATGTAAATCTGAAAGATTGACACCAGAGGAATTATCTACGTTATATGAGAATGTGAAGACGCTTACGCCTGAGTGTCTCAATCAAGTCTCTGAATTGCTGGATTTATCCGGTAGCTGGGAATGTCTGGCGGACTTGCTCGATTTAGAGCATCTGGTGCATACGGATTGGTTTGCAAAAGCGAAAAGTCCTAGCAAGGCGCTATTGAATTCTGCAATTGTAAGTTTAAAGTTAATTCACATTAATAGTTAGGTATTCCATGTTATTTGTGGTTATTAATTGTTCTAGAACGGTTTCGCCTCTAAATTCTTAAGATGTAGAGGATATTGTTTAATTCAAAAATGTTCTTCATGATGAGGCCATAAGGCGAAACTGGTCTAGAACAATAAATACATTTGTAGTAAATAATTTAATTCATATTAGTCTCTGAATTGTTACAAATATGAAAACTCAAACGCTTTAGTCGATGTTTAATGCTTCAAATTTGAAATCCAGTGAATTTTTCAGTTAAAAAATAAAATCTAATTATTTCTATTGAACATAAATAAATTTATAATTAATTAATTTTGTTTTTTTGTTTGTAGACGTTCGGTGATGTCTTGCACATACGAAATTTCCTCGAGAACCTCGAGGAATTGAAGGCTGTCGAAATAATCGATAGAATGGTAATGTCATCAAAGCAGTAATAAAAGTGTATCACGTACACTTAATTAATTCTTTTTGCATTGTACATACTTTTTAGGAGGTTTAATTTTCTGTGCTATGTTCAAATAAATGTACGCTGCTTTTATTTCGCCCGAATTTTTTTTAACCTGACTAACCAGACCCGCCGTTGGCCGTTGTGCAATGCACAAGGGCGCCAAATTACGTGTCATTATTTAAACAGATATCACCAAACATGAATTGCTTTGACTTTTGAGACTAAAATACCAAAAGCACCTTGTTTATTTCAGCAGAATTAGTTTTTGTACAGAACTTTAAATGGGCGCCAAAATATGTTTTGCACAAGGGCGTTTGACACCCTAGCGAATAAAATTTCCATTCGAATGTTATGAAATTATTAATCGAGGGAAATTTTGTTTTTATAGGTTGTTGGCGTGTGGTACTTGATAAGATATGCGCCTCTAATGAACCTGAAATGTGTAATAGCAGAATAATGTTATCGCTTTTTCTTGTTGGGCAGAAAACAACAATTGCGGATTGATGTTAAAGGTCAGAAAAATATTGTTGTAAAATATGTTTTTGCCCTTAACGTGCAGATTAGATGTGCATTCTAATAATAACTTGCAACCATGTTTTCTAAAAGAGCTCCTTGTGATAACCTGCTCTTTGCGCACAGTTTGTTTCTTTTGTCCCTTTTATTTTATTTGTATAAATTAGATCAAATTTTCAAAATAAATTTCAGGCTTTCTTATTTGCTTGTAATAATTTTTTCTATTCATTTACATACTTGTTTTTTTTTTATTTAAATTTTGAAGATGGTTAGGTGGTTACTTCTGTATTAAAAAAAAATTGTTATCAAATAGTAGTATTTCTTATTAATTCTCATGAACTTAAAAGTTGTTCCGTTTGGAGCTTGTCTAAAGAAATCATTTGCGTTATGAGGAATTTTTTACTTACTTATTACTTGCTGTCCTCTTCTTATTTCTTGTAGTTATACTTTTCCTGGTTGTTCCCATTTGTTTCCTGATCTTGTTCTTTCTGGTTTTGGTTCCTCATTTTCTTGCCTTCAGGCGTTTTTTCTTTTTTTTTTTTTTGTTTGAACGTGTCCATGTCTCGCTGGAATACGACAAAATCGGCTTTTACTATTTTTGAGTCGACTCTTCTCTTTTTTTTTTTTTCTCGAAAATCAGTTCGTGTCCTACTTTTCTTATCTTGTCGCTTATCTATTTATCGATTCTTCTACTAAGTATTGAAATCGTTTCACTCGTTCTATTATCTATGCTGATCTTGTGTGCCCTATCCTTCTCTGGTTTAATCGCCGACTTTGTTTTGTTGTTTATTTTCGTATTCTTTTCAGTTTTGTGTTCATCATATAACATGCCATTTTAAAATTCCTCCTCGTAGATGGCCGTGAATTGTTAGTTGTGAACCAGCTTTGCTAGAAACTTAATAAATTGACGTATATCATAAATCATAACATAACGGAAAGGTTAACGCCAGGAAAATACAATAAATAAAAGAAGTAAATAACGGCTTAGCTGGCAAGGAGAAGTAACTGTCGACGTACGTTTCGGTCTTATTAGACCTCATCAGGACAGTATAACCAGTATAGTCCTTCGCTTCTTATACTCTACCATGGCATGAAGAAAGTAAAATAATAGCATTAAAACAAATAATTACTTGTGACTTTGCAATACTAAGTCAAAATGCTCAAAATCATCAATGTTTTTTGGCGTCAGTTTTCAAAAAATATAACCATCATATTAAAACATATTCACTTGAAGGTACAGTTGCAGACAGAAAATTTCGGATGTCACTGTCATTCCACTGACGTAAAAGTTAAGAAATTCCTATATGTATACGTCAGATAAGTGACAGTGACATCCGAAATTTTTTGTCCGCAACCGTACCAACAAAAATGTTACCCTAACACAGTCTACTCTGAATGCAAAAAGAACGTGAATGAATAATAAGTGTATTATAAACGATGGTGAACTATGTGGTTTGTGGTCGTTCCAGAATCTTGTAAAACGCTTGTGTGCGCCTATAACGTACCGCGGCCATATTCAGTGACCACATTGGACGAGAAACTAATGTTTGTATGACTCTCTCCTGATATTCTTAACTCGTTGGGTTGTCCAAATTTTTGAAATTGCTGATAGTTTAAAAAAGAAAAGAAAATTGATAACTTTTTGTTTTGTTTTTATTTTCTTTTATTATTTAATTATTTTGGAAATCAAACTGTCAATATTTAGTAAATAATTTCCCCTTAAAAATAAATATGTAAATAAGTAAATAATGTAATTTCCTTTCGGCCAGTTTCTCTTTTAACTTTATACACGGTGATTCAGAATTGTCTCCCGATATCTTCAGGGTGAATAGAACAAAATTATATAAAAAGGTGACCTTATTTACTCTTTTCTTTTTCCACCCTCTCGTGTTTTTACGTTCCTTTGTTTATCTAGATTTTTCTTTGTCATTATTATACAGGATTAGTACAAAGTCCCGGAACGGTCGAATAAATTTGTTATTTGAGAAGTAATGTTTTTGAAATTCGGTACGGGTACGGATATACAGTCTGTTCAAACTTAAGTCGACACTATTGCTAACTTTATTATTATACCGGTTGTTTCAAATTGAGTGTGCACTGAAGGGATCTTCTAAACCGTAAGAGATACAAATTTGGTTAAATGGAAGAAAAGTTGCACAAATCAATGCCTAATTCGTATTCATTCACAGAATAAATTTTTTCTTATTTCTTCTTGAGATATTGATCAAAATGTAAAAATGTCGATTTTCTTTTTTCCTCTGTATCTCTCGTATTATAAATAATTTTGAAATTCTGATTTAACTTTCTACAGGCACTTTCTTATTCTGCTTCGAATAGAGGTGGCAAAATTGAAGTCAAACGTTTCGTATCTCCACGACCATCTTCAGTTTCGATTTTTTAAATACAACGTATATCTTTTAATTATTCTGTTCGATAGCATTTTTTCTGCTGATTGCAGTGATGTATAACAATTAATACTTTTTTCAAGTAAAGTTAAAATATGATAAAAAAAGCTTGATACAGTTTCGTCATGATTTATTTAATAAGTAAATTTATTCCTTAGTACTTTTTTTACTTACTAAATATTAATAACTAACATTCAAATGTCGGAAGAGGAAAAATCAATACAATCAATCAATCAATCAATCAACAAAAAATCAAAGGGCTAATATTTGGTGATCTTAGAGGCCACGTGACAGGTCCATTTGTACCTATCAGGAAAAGTTTGATTCAAATAATTTGTTGTTATTTCTGCATTATGTGCTGGTGCTCCATCATTTTGAAATTACAATTCCATAATATGATTTAGAGGAATGTAGTCTAAAATGTTTTCCAATGCTGTCCTTAAAAAATCGATGTAACGTTCAGCTGTTACATGATTTTCGTAAATGATCGGACCATTAATTCTATTATGCCAAATACCACACCAAACATTTAAGCTGAATTGTATCTGTGGTCACACTTGTTGAAATCTTTTTTGATTCTCCCTGGACCAATATCTATGTACATTTCTATTAAATATTCCCTTGTTTGTAAAATTAGCCTCGTCAACAACTATCTCGTATAACAAATTCTTTTAACGGATACTACAAATGTGCACTATCAGTGTCCGTTAAAAGAATTTATTATACAATAATTAAAGAGACAGATATTAAATAATTCATTGAAATTTACACTATACCTAAGAAAATGAACTAAATATTTTAAATTATGTATTAAATAAAATTTTCATTTAAAAATCTGTATTATTTAAGCTTCAAATTAATATCAACAATTAAGTGTGATATACCATTACAATCAGGAGAAAAAATGGCAACAAATACGATAATAAAAAGGTATACGTTATATTTAAAAAATGTAAACTGAGGATGGTCGCGGAGAGACGAAACGTGTGACCACAATTCTACTGCCCCTTTTTAAAGCAGAATCCAAAAGTACCTGTAGAAAGTTAAGACAGAATTTCTAAATTATTTTTAATAAGGGAGTTACAGAGGAAAAAAGAAAATCGATATTTTTACATTTTCACCAATACTTCAAGAACAATTAAGAGAAAATTGATTCTGTTAATGGATACGAATTAAGCAATGACTGGTGCAACTTTTCTTCCATTTAACCGAATCTGTAACTCTCATGGTTTGGGAGATCCCTTCAGTGCACACCCAATTTGAAACAGCCGGTATAATATTTTACACCCAAAACAATAAAATTTTGACACAGTTCGTAAAGTAAATACTTTTTTTTACTTTTAAATAATTTTCCACAACTATTTTATCATTATTTTATTAATCATTTTGTGTTTAAAGTTGAACAACAGAATTGCTTTAAATATCGTCACAACAAGGACGCTGCATTCCTCGATTATCTAATAATTTGGCAAATTACAACCGGGTCAAAATTATTATTATTATTAGGAATATTAATTTCTCCAGTTAATTATTATGTATTCATAATTGTTTATCACGCGCTTATCGTGACTCACGCCGACTTATTTTTGAATTAATTAAAGAAAAAAGAAGAAATCAGAGCTGGACGAAAACATGCAATAAAATGTTTATGTAATGAATTAGTTCCTCGTAAGCGACATCTATCAGCTAGGAATTATCAGCGTTCGATAAAAGCGAGGGCGGGGATTGTAATCTCGCTCTCGTCTTGCGTATAAATAGCTGTCGAAATAGTCTCCAGGCGCTTTTTGTGTAGTGTGGGCTCGCAGACGAAGGCGTTTTTCAAGTCGTAAACATGGTCGGTCGAAATATTAAAATTCCGCAAACTCAGGTACGTTTCCGCCCCCTGAATTAAGTTGAAATAATAATTTATCGTGCCCTGAGATATTGCCATAATTATTCTACCTGGATCTGGAACACACTCACAGTTTGGTGTGTTGTTTTAGATTTAAAAGCGCTCATGTTTTTTTTAACTTCTTTGTTTCTTACATTAAATTGTTTATTGCGATATTAATTAGTTTTTCCTCAATTTTTTCTTCAAATTGTATTATTTTTCCTTCGTGTTGGATATTTAGAAAATTCAAAATGATCATATACCGGTGTCCAGGGAGGAAAGGTCAATACTTCGTGGGGGTCTAGAGTGGGTCATTATAAGTCAAAAAGTTTACATAAACAGGTAGTCTTTTATTTATGGATTCTGAGATAGAGCTGTTTGAAATTAAAAAAATGAAGATGCTAAATAACTTTTATTTTAAAGTACTAACATTAAATTTGACGCCAAATGAAGCGCCAAATTTAAATTATGTATTCCGGAACGGCCTAGTGGTAAGAACACATCAATATTTATCTCAGAATCCATTAATAAAAGACCACCTGTTTATATAAACTTTTTGACTTATAATAACCCACTCTACACCCCCACGAAGTATTGACCTTTCCTCCCGGGACACCTGTATTTTCTTGCTTATTTCACTACAATAAAAATGAGGGTTTTTCTTAATTGAAGCGACAGATTTATTTAAAAATCAAAAATGTATTGTTGTTATAATATATACAATTACAATCTACTTTGTATTATTACGTGTGGTACGAATTAATGCAGAAAATTGTGTAAAACTAACAAACTTTATGTATTATTACAATGAATATTATCAATTTATTAAAACGGTGTATATTTACGTTCTAAAATGTAAAATTTGTAACAAACCCTTCGTGTATACAGAGTTCACTTAATCTGACACTAGATGGCGCATCAATGATGCCTCTCCTAGCATATTACAGGGCATTTATATACCACGCGATCATTTAAATTTATAATTAGAGTAGGCTATGAGTTTTGAATTAGACTGGGAACACTAACTGTTGACAGCTTACTTTGAGTTTGAACTGTCAAAGTAACGCTTCAAAATGTTTAATTAATCGCCGGGGGCGAACACTTTGAGCATTTGCTATGGTTGTCACTAAAACTGCTTCACTTCCTTCCAAATTAAAACGATTGGACATGAGAACCCTATGATCGTCAAAATATTTACATAACCTCTAATCTACACAGCGAGTCGATTGGCATGGTGCACAATCGTACAAAAAAATTCCCGTCTACTTTAATTATAAATTTAAATGATCGCGTGGTATAACCTCCCTTGGATCAAATTCACCAACAGCGAATTTTCCCTCGCTCCACTAGTGCGCTCCCTAGACCTTTATAGACGATTGAAGAAGTCGAAAACGTCAAGTATTTTAATAATTATTGAATCTATTGTAATGTGATAGGAGCATAAATAAATCCATCTCATACCCACGTTATAAATTCCAATTTTTCAGTAATATTATGCGCATAAAATATGCTGAGACATAGGCATCTGTAATTTTACATAATTAGTTGTGTAAAATTTACATCACTGTTATGTAATTTTACCATTTACTTTGTGAAATTTCGAAGATAAAAATAGTTACAGAGTTCTATGTAATTTTACACTTAAAATAATTGGTTACTGGGGAGCCATTTATTTTCAATGTAAATTTACATTTTTCTTCTTAGTGTACCTCATTGTTTAAAAATTATCTACGTCATACGCGTTTTGGCGCGAATTTGAATGTTTAATGGTGGATTTCACAAACGTTACTTAAATTTAGTCAAGCGTTAAAAGTAAACGTTGCTATGGTTACATGTGCTGAAGGTATAGGAATGATTATTCTTAATCAATGATTAAATTTAATCGACTTTTATGAAACCCAGCATGAATGTCTTAAAATATAGAAATTTAGACCCAGTTTTGTTTATTTAACGAGATGTTTAATTTTTTTTAAAAAACATGGTTTAAAAAAATATAAATCGCTTGATTAAAGTCGGTGATTTTAAACATGATTTTAATCAAATGGTTTAAATCAGCTCAACCCTGCTCAGAAGTCTCTCAATTATGATTTTAATTTTAATATACAAGCGCCTCTAAAATGCGTGGACATTTTCATGTGTATGGTTATGTATGTATGGTTGACGCCATCTCAGAGACTCTCTGTATAATACAAAATTAATATAAAAAAATAATGTAATTAAAAATTTGTTTAGATACATTTTGTTTAATTTATTATTTATCTCCAAGTGTGAATTATTATTCAACACGCAAACTTTTTTAAAAATTATTTTTAGTAGGTATTAATTTATTAAGCTCAAGTTTATTGCACAGAAGTGTACAAAGTAAAAAATGACTGCATCAATTAAACAACCGTTAACCTTTTTCAGCCCAATTTATTTAAATTTTATCAAAATTAAAAAAAAATGTCACACAAAAATGTTTACACTCCAATTTATTTTAAATTTTTCGAAATAAGAAAAAAAGTGTTCCGCACATTTGTTTAATTAAGATTTTGTTTTAATAAATTATATTAAATAATTTTGAGCAAATTCTCTTTAATTGCCCTCCAAATGCATCTAATAAAATAAACATAAATAAAAACGTAACATGGCAACAACATATTTTATTCAATTAAAATTAAATTAAGAATTTAATTTCAGCTGTTCATAAACAATCAGTTTGTGAACGCTTCTAGCGGCAAGAAATTTCCAACAATCAACCCTGCGAGCGGCGAAAAAATCACCGACGTAGCTGAGGCAGATAAGGTAAAGGGATCTTCTCTTCGTATCTTTCATAGTTGACAATTATTATTAATTTTTTTTAAAGGCCGACGTTGATATCGCAGTGAAAGCAGCCAGGGAGGCCTTCAAGCGCGGCTCTGAATGGAGAAATTTGGACGCTTCGGCCAGGGGGCGGCTGCTCTACAAGGTAAAAACCCAGAAACTTATTTTGAATTAAAAAAAAATAATAAATAATCGCCCCTTTTTAGTTGGCTGACCTACTGGAGAGAGACATCGACCAATTGGCCGACCTGGAAACCCTGGATAACGGCAAACCCAGAGCCGATTCAATTTTTGATATAAAAATGGCGATTGATGTGTTCAGGTACTACGGGGGTTTGGCTGATAAAATCACCGGCAAAACTATTCCTTCGGGTGAGTGTGTTAAATGGTCTGCGGTGTTGGGGAACTTTTTTGAAAACGTTGCTTTTAGATTCGGGCTTACTGACGATGACCGTACTGGAGCCTATAGGAGTCGTTGGACAAATTATTCCGTGGAACTATCCGATTGTGATGGTGTCTTGGAAGTGGGGCCCGGCCCTCGCAGCGGGCAACACCGTGGTCCTCAAGCCCGCCGAGCAAACTCCCCTTACGGCACTGCAATTGGCGGCGTTGGCAAAGGAGGCAGGTTTTCCAAAGGGCGTCGTCAATGTACTCCCTGGGTATGGGCCTACGGCTGGAGCAGCTTTGGCTTTACATCCTGATGTTAACAAAATTGCTTTTACCGGATCTACCGAGGTACGTCATTTTGACAGATCTGTTCATTTCTTGATGTGAAATGTATATTGTTTAATGCAATTTTAATTTTGTCGTTCTTTATTCCAACATAAAAAGTACATAATCCAGCTTCCAAAATTTAACATTCAAGCAGTTCTCATTAAAAAAGTTACCTATGTCCCCAAAATGATTTAAAAATGCACACAGTGTAATTTTTAATAGCAGGGGATGATTTGAATTTACCGCCATATTAAATTGTTATGACGTTGGCAACGCCCGGTTCTGACTTCGGCAACATTTAAAACGTCAAATACACTAAAAACTATGGCGCCAAATTTAAAGTATCCTCAATCATTAAAAATCATACTGTACATGACTCCATCTTCCAAATTTAATATATTTTTTTTAAGTGAAGTGCAAAAGACGAACGTTTTAATTGCTAAAGAAATTAAAAAAGAAATAGAACTTTTGATAAAGCTGCTACGAAACGCTAAATCTGGATGGCTATCAAAGTGTTTTATTTTTAAGAATATTGTTGTTAGGTGAGGGCCTTAATCTGTCTCCTCTGAATACAAAATCACATAAATAAATAATTTTCTTAAATTTATTTTGAGTGCGTTGCATATCAAAGTGTTTCGCAATACCAATTAGATTGTTCGTCACAAAATCTTGTTTGCTTGCTTAATTCAAGGTCGTCCGCGTTAAATTCTCTGCGATGGTTAAATTCAGTTTCAGAAAGTATTCTGTAATCAGCTAATCACTTAATTGCATGATTAGAAAAAGGAACGCAAGGTTGTGATCAAAAATTGTTATTCACATGGTACATCCTGTCATTGTTTCTTTTTTTTTTAAATAAAAAAGCCAAATTGCGTGAGTTAACAAGCACGACATAAATAAAAGCCAATGATGTGGTGAACGTGAATAGTAATGAGGTGAAGAAAATCGACGTTTCTTTTATGCAACAACAATAAATTACGATGTTGTTGTTGTTGTTGCTTGTACGCTCCAAGTAAATAAAAGCAGGAAAAATTGAATTGTCGCTTAAACAAATCAATTTTTTTTTCGTAATCCTGTTTTCATTCTTTATTAAAAGTAAAGCAAACTGATTTAAAACAAATCTAAAAATAAAATTGAAGCATGTTGTTAATTCGAATACAAGAAATTACTCTCAATTAAATTGTTAATCAATACATTAACATTTAAGGTGTATTTCACAGTTTACTATTCGCCGTACTCGCGTTTCCAAATAAATTCTTTAAACTTCGCGCCACTTCGTCCCGAACGAACGAGAGCCGACGGAAACACACGTGAAGTTTGCTGGAATGTGGGGGCAATTACAAAGAGCCCATTCCACTTTTGTCTATACATCAGAATGTAACTAATCAATTAATTAAACATAATAAGAATTTTAACTTGCTTAAATTATTTATAAAATAAAAATTTTTCAAATTAATTTATCTAAATGTTTAACTTTTCCAGGTTGGAAATAAAGTGATGGAAGCCGCTGCAAAGTCCAATCTCAAACGCATCTCCTTGGAACTTGGGGGTAAAAGCCCTCTCGTCGTTTTCGACGATGCTGACGGTACGTACCGCTTTATTTCTTAAACATATTTGTTGCTAAATATGGCACAACTACTGCGACAATTAAAATCTATTTTTAAATAATTAATCAGAGATTAAACAAAATTATCATCTCGTTTACAGTTAAGTAAATAGCATACTTAATAAAAAAAAAGAGATCGATTATTGCATATTCAACTTTAATCTAATCAGAAGCAGACACAAAATACAAAGACCCAAATAAACTTTCCCCGACAAATTTAGATTTGTTTTTAATTTCATGGTAGAATTAAAAGTGATAAAAGAAACGGATTTCACACTAAACGCTTGATAGTAGAATATAGGTATTTTTATTATAAAAATTGGAGGTATATACAGTGGAACCTCCACAACTCGAATCTCAAGGGACCGAAAAATTACTTCGAGTTATAGAAATTTCGAGTTAAAGAAAGAAATTTCAATTATACACAATGTGCAGGGACATCAGTAAATTTCGACATACAGAGAGTTTCGAGTTGTGGAGGTTCGAGTTATGGAGGTGCGACTGTATATAGTTCTGCAAACATGTTTTAAAATGGGGTACTTTTGAAACGTCTTTACAACTTATTTTAATAGTGGATGAGGCGGTTGAGATAGCCCACAATGCCATTTTCGCCAACCACGGCCAAAACTGCGTCGCAGGCTCCAGGACTTTCGTCCAGGCCAGAATTTACGACGAATTCGTGAAGAAAGCAGTCGAGAAAGCCAAGCAACGTAAAGTCGGCGACCCCTTCGCGGAAGGAACACAACAGGGGCCACAGGTAATTAAAAAAAAAAAAAAACAACAACCCCCAAAGATAAATTTTGATCCTTCAGGTCGATCAAGAACTCCTGGATAAAATCCTGCGTTTAATCAAAACCGGCAAGGAGGAAGGCGCCAAGTTAGAAACGGGAGGTGAACGCGTGGGTAAAACCGGATATTTCGTGCAGCCGACAGTATTTTCGAATGTGAAAGACGACATGACCATCGCAAAAGAAGAGGTAAGACTTCCGCTCGTCGCACGCCTTGTAAATTTAATCGGAAGTTCATTCGCAGATATTCGGGCCCGTCCAAACCATCTTGAAATTCCAAAACCTCGAGGAGGTGATTGAGAGGGCGAACAATACTAAATACGGTTTAGGAGCTGGGGTCGTCACCAAAAACATTGATATTGCTTTACTCTTTGCGAAAGCAGTCGAAGCAGGATCCGTTTGGTGCGTTAATTACTTGCGACAGCGAAGATTGATCAAGTGATTGCTGTTTTTCTTTTTTAGGGTGAACACTTATGATGCGGTTACACCACAAGCTCCGTTTGGTGGTTTCAAACAATCGGGGATAGGGCGCGAATTGTAAGAGGCTTTGGCTAATCGAGATTGAGGAGAAATTTGTAAATCACATATATATTTTTTTAGGGGAGAAGATTCTATTAAGGAGTATACGGAGCTCAAAACTATTTCCATCAAGTTACCATCCACTTCTGGAAATTAAAAGCGTTTCTATAATTTCTATACATTTGTTAACTGTTTGATAATAAAATAAAATGTATAAGTTTTAATCTATGTACTTTTTTGTCCTTAACAATTTCCCTGAGGTGTTGTGAATAATGGAAACAAAACTAATCAAAAAAAAATCTTTGTATTCATTCTATCTGATGACTGATATTGAGCATGATTGTTCATTCTATCTGATGACCGATAATGATCATGATTGTATTTAGTTTGAATAACAACAATTTTGATGTGTTTGCATTGACTTGAACATAAAAATCTAATCTAAAATGTCCAGTTTGTTTATAAATTTAATGTGCACTAGTTAATCTTGATACCTTATTGAATTCTAGAAGTACTTATTTGTATTAGGTCTTTATAATAGGGCTTGAAGATTTCAATAAATTTAATTTTATTACAGAGAAATACTGTCTAATCTGATTTAAATAATACTTAAGGTCCGCACACTTCACAGAACTATGTAAAAAGCCACTCTCTCAAAGTGTTTGAAAGGGGCAAATGCACTTCTAAATTTTCACACTTCTTAAGGTGGATGTATAAACTTTGCGCTGATGTTGCAGTTCACTGTTGCAGCTGACGTTCAATCTTAAAGTATTGTAAGCGCTTAGGATCGTTTATAAACTCAGTTGCCGCTGCTGCTCGCAGTTTATACACGATCCTAAGCGTTTACAATATTTTAACTTTGAACAGCAGCTGCAACAGTGAACTGCAATGACATCGTAAAGTTTATAAATCCGCCTTTACTTTATCTTAAGTTATCCAAAGATTTAATTTATCACTATGAATGTGTAATGATTCTATGAGCTCCAAAAACATGCCAAGTTTCTTTCAAATCAACAATTTTAATGAAAAGAAGTGAAAGAGTGAAAAGAAATATTAATTTAAATAATTGCTTTTATGTAACAAAACCTTTAAATCCAACTATCTCTTGAATCCATTGCCGTACGAGAAATGTAGAAATACACAATATCATAAGCCTTTAATTAACTACTGGAGTTTCCCTGGTGCATTTTATTATTCTTCATCTGGTGGTGGTATTCCCAACTCTTCATCCGTCCACTTGCTAGCATCAGGATACTCAAATTCACCCTGCGAACCACACCTAATCAGCATCGCTTGCAAAACAGACTCTGGCATCGACTTACGAAAATGTGGCCCGGCTCGGTTATGATGTGCCACAAAATCCACCACCACGCAAAGCCCCCGACGATTTCCGCCGACAAAATGATGCCTCTAGGAGCGGGCGGCGCCGCCACTCGGTAATTCCACCTGAAACCATGGGCCCCATTAATTACATAACCGGACGAACATAACCTCACTTACTGGTGATGTCCGTTTCGCACTTTCTGCTGGAATTGGGCCGTGTTATTCGGCCTTAATAATCTGGCTTGCTTTAAAATGAGTGCTGTTCTAGAAGTGATCATTTCAAATATTAATTATTTATAATAAATAAATAGTAAACATTCAAAATCACTAAACGTCAAACCGAACAGCGTTGCCAAGTCACTACATTAGAAATTTCTCGCCGCAATTCTTCAAATTTCCCGTTATTATACCCAATTTCCCACAACAACGGTTCAAGAATCTGAGCCTGAGAATGAGGAGTCTAAAAGTATGAGTTTCTTTAACTTAGAAATAATTTTCCATGTTAAAGCGGGAATGCATCGAGGATTTGGCAACACTGTAATCGGTGGTGTTGTTGATTGAATTTTGCAGGAATTTTAATTTCAAATGGCTATTATTTTTAAGTTTGCGTAATAAAAGATGTTGTAAAATAATAAGAAACTGCATTATGTTCTTCTTAGTAAATAAGTGCTTCATCAATCATCAAATATTGTTCTCAGCAATGAACTAATCGATGTCAACCAGTTGTATGTTGCAATTTCGCATTGGCATTTTTTCTCTTTTGGTTAATTATACCCTCTAAGCATCTCATCGTCATTTATAATTAAATAAAATTTAATAATTTCGATTAGTTTTTAACTCATAGTTCGTTTAATTAAATTTGGCACTTGACGTGGTAGCACTGACTGTCATTTAAAGAAATTCCTAGTTGTGAGCTAATTTAAATTATTTACGAAAAATGTCTCAAATTTCAACAAACGAGGCCCCTCACATGCAACAAATCGACTTAACGACGTTGAATCTCCAACAGTTAACCACCTTAAAGCAGCAGCTGGATCAGGTGAGTAACATAACCTCACTTTTGACCACACGCCGTTCGAATTGCCTTTACTTTAGGAGCTAACTTTATTTCAAGAATCTCTGCAGTCGCTGAAGATAGCGCAGACGAAGTTCCAGAACTCAGGCGAGTGCTTAGAAAAGATAACTCCCGAGTCGGAAGGGAAATCCATATTGGTTCCGTTGACCGGATCAGTATCCTTGATGGCATTCTGTTTATTGTATTTTCACGTTCAATAACGAGCATTTTCTTTAATTGGTTTTAGATGTACGTGCCAGGGAAATTAGTAGACACTAAGAATGTAATAATAGATATTGGTACACGGTATTATGCTCAAAAGGTATGCATGTCTGTTGAAACCGTATTTTTCGCTAATGAGTGGGTTGTGTTGAATGTTTCTGCAGGATATTGATGCGGGTAAGGACTACTTCAAAAGAAAAATCGATTTTGTGACCGAACAAATGGAAAAAATTCAACTCCTGGGCCTCGAGAAGAGCAAAATACGCGACGCGGTCTGCGAAGTGATGGAAATGAAATTACAGGCGCAGCCTGCATAAGACGACAAGACTTTTCCTTTCGGTGCTTTTAAGTTTGCTTTAAACATGCGTTCGGTTTGCTTTTAGTTACGAATAATAAAACGAATCGTTTATATAACAAATAATTTTATTGTGCACTAAAATTATTATTTACAAAGGGTCCTTTTGCTCACAGTCTACCATATAACAGTAATACAACTTAACATTATTCTGTACAAAGTAAAAGGACTAACATGAAAATAACTTTGACGTTCAAGTGATGCTCGGTCTGCCAAGCAAAACCTGAACCTCAATGTTATTTTCACTCACATACATTACATAAGTACCTATATTTATACAGTAAAATCACATTTAATTTATCAGGTCCAGATGGCTTAAAACGGCCACCGAAAATTAAGTTCGTAGGATATGTATTAAAACATAAACGTCCGTTTCATGCATTCAGGATAAACCCATAGGAATATAGTAATCAAGTCACACTGACCTTTTCGACTCCAACAGTGGTTTTTCCAATGAAAACTTGACCGTCTTTAAAGAGCTTTCAAATTTATTTTGATTAAAAGTAGGAAACTTTTTGTATCTTATTAATAAATTTGTTTTAACTTTAATCAAAATGTGCTTGAGATTAAAATAAATAAAGTCAAAGTATTGATTACGTTTTTTTTCTTATTTAATCCTTTTTGTCGAAATAATCAATCATTGAAAGAAAAACAATTCAAATTTACATGGAATAAAATTCATGTGGGGGTGATATTTCTTCTTTTTTTTTTCTTTTTTTGAAGTAAATGTTTATTAAATAATTGTTTAATTGACATGATACTTGCATACAACATTTTTTTAATAAGGTTGACGTAACTAATAATAATTTAATAAAGTCAAATAATTGTTGATTACATCTTTAGTTATTACTTTACGTTTAAGCTAAATTAATCATTAATTGTCATACAGGAGACCACTCTAAATCGTGACCAGTGGCGGACTGGCCAGGGTGTTAGTTACAGTTTGCCCTTAAATATGACACATGTTAAAAAATGTTTAGTCTTAAAGGTGTATGTGGGTCCCCTTTGTTTTTTTTTTTGACTAGATTTCAATTTAGGTAAGGCGGGCCAAAATCCACGGGGGGGGGGGGGGTACGAATGAACGAAAGTTAAAAAAATAGTTCAAAAGACAAAATGTGCTATATTGCCGTAATCGGAAGGAAGAGTAGATTCTTTTGCGACTAAATATCAATATAACTCTCATAAGAAAAAATGAACTTGATGATGATATCAATTTGACGAAACGTGTTACAGCAAAATGGTATTCATCAGTGTATAGAGAATTCAAAAGTGTCTCAAGAAAGTACTTTTGTTTTTTTGATATCTCTTCAAATAAAGAAGATAGAGGAAAAATAAGAAAATGACAACTTTTCATTTTTTACAATTATTTTGAATAAGAGTTAACACAGAAATTATTTCTCTGCGGATTATTACTACTCATAAAATTTAGCAACTTTGCCAAATTGAAACCTACCGTCTATCTCTTCAAATAATAAGCGAGATCCCAATGGTGAGAGTCGAATTTGAAACAGCCTGTATACGGCCACGGGGTATGCCAATTGTATAATGTGATAAAAAGAAATTATTGGGGACAGCCAAGAAATATCAAGTACAGTAGCGGACAATAAAATCCGGACAAGAATTTAACATCTCGTAGATATGTATTTAGACATTTTTTTCTAAATGGTTATTTTTCTGTCAAAAAAATAAAATGTCAAACTCAATAAACTGAAGTTTCGCAACTCATAGTAACTCTGTTTTGTGTTCACCTTTCACCTAGCAGTCAAACTTAAATGAGACATTCTGTCAAAATGCAAAATAAACAAAAAACAAATGAAGTATTGCTAACAGCAAGATTTATATTAACCGTCAGAATTACTAGTGAAGCTTTTTACTTGTACTAAACGTCAGAAACATACAGTGATCAGTAATGATTGAAGGTCTGCATCTAGAATATTATCAATCTTTTATCTCGCAACAGGACAATAGCTGTTTACTATTACTATCTACAGGGTGTTTGTAGAACGGTAGCCAGTCGATAACTCCATTAATAATAGAGATATTTTAGTAAACTTTTTTTTGTTTTGTTTGACAGAGGGTAGCCTGTACGGCAATATGCATTGCTCTTTTTCTAGGCCTACTGTGATTGAGTTATTATACATAACTTTGTTTTTCCAAATGGAACACCCTGTATATTTTGTGATATTGGGAATCTACTCTATAAACTCTAGCAAAGTTTCGACAAAATCAAAGACATGCTTTAATTTTTTCAATAATTTTTTAATTGATATTTAAATAATTAGGGTACGGTAAATAACCAAGTGACTTATACCGTTGGAGAGCTAATTTTATGCACTTATCAAATATGCACTGAAACTCATATGTTTCCATTAAAAAAGAGTTTTTTTCTTATGAATTATATTTTTTTATGTTTTAATATGAAATAATTCCTTAGTAAAGCATTTTAATGTCTTAATTTTATTTATTATATCAATGTAAGAGCATTTTTGACAGTTTTAAACAATTCACGGCTAACTTGTATACAATACATATAATATAATAACTCAATCACAGTAGGCCTGGGAAAAGAGCAATGCATATTGCCGTAATGGCTACCTTCTGTCAAACAAAACAAAAAAAAGTTTACTAAAATATCTCTATTATTAACGGAGTTATCGACTGGCTACCGTTCTACAAACACCCGGTATAAGGACATTAACAAATTATTATAGAGCGGCACATTCAATCATTGTTGATCACTGTAAACAAATGACGTGTTCGGATTTTATTGCCAGCTTCTATGTTTCTGGTTTAAGTCCCAATGTCACGATAGCTGTGGCAGTTAAGATATCTGTCATTAACACTTTTGTATGTATAATTTAAATGAACCCTACACACTGGAAATAAACGAATTTATAAACATTTATGTTATTAAATAAAGTCTCGGTTGTTATAAATTAATAAAACTGTTTTTCCTTTTTGAAAATAACGACCGTCAAATATCAGAAATCAACGACATCTATTTCCGACGTAAGTACTTACTCAGCTGTCGTCTTACTTCTTCATGGCCGGCTTTAAAGAGAAGTTTTGTGAATTATGAATCATTCGTTGCGTTAATTTAGTTTGAATGTATGTAAAATTATGTATACGTAATGTAGGTTGCCAAATTGGCTTTAAACTTTAGTCGAAATTACTCAAAATCTAATAGCGTTTTTCACTGGGATTTAATTGTGCACTGAGTGCGCACTCAGAATATTCTCATCTTATTTTAACCTCATGTAATGAAACGGGATGGAGATATTCTGAGTGCGTACTCAGTGCACAATTAAGTCCCAGTGAAAAACGTTATAAGTACCTAAACTGCGAAAGAAACTCCAGTTTTGTTTAGTTACTGCCACGCGCGCCATCTTTTGAGTATTACCACAAATTGCTTTTTCCAAAATACAAAGTGGTCAAGAATAACTGTTTGAGTTGGCAATATAACTAAGAGGACTTTTTTTATTCGGCTATTTGCAACACTGCAACCGGATATATGTTTTGTTGGTTTATTTGACGTAAATTAGAGGCGTAAACCACCGAACGGCGACAAGATTGTAGGTTATGTGAATAAAAAGTGGCGTTTTAGGCTGCGTTTAGTTCATGGGCGGCATTGTCGGTTTCGTTTAATTCGTAGTTATTTTACGTTGTCTGACTAAGGCCTGGTTTTTCAATCACAGTTTAACTTTAAACTTCAGTTTATTCCCATTGCTTCTACAGGAATAAACTGAAGTTTAAAGTTAAACTGTGATCGAAAAACCGGACCTAATCAGTTGAGTGGTGACGGTGGTCATGATTTGAGATGCGACCACTAGGCAACCACGGTGGATATGAGTTCCGTTTAGAAGACAGTCGAACCAAGCTCGTTAAACTTCGATGGTTCGTCCGTCAACTAAACGCAGCTTTAACTTTAAATGTCAAATGACTCTTTTAAATTGACCGGCATCAGTGTCAAGCCGTCTGCAACCATAAGTTAGGTACTCCAGTTGTACAGTTGCGGACAGAAAATTTCGGATGTCATTGTCATTCATCTGACGGATACATAAAGGAATTTTTCAACTTTTACGTCAGTGGAATGACAGTGACATCCGAAATTTTCTGTCCGCAGCTGTACCATTTAAAAATTAAATTCAGCACTGCCAACTCAAACAGTGATTCTTGACTACTTTGTATTACCGGAATTTAAGGGGGGCATCAAAAAATTTGGACAAATGAAATTATATTAAATACTTGAAGCGAATTTCGTCTTGCTTAATATTCGACGTTGGTGTCTGAAAATTCGCAAGCGCCATCTATCCGTCAATAGCAAAAACAAAAAAAAATGTTGCTAGAAAACACGGCTTCCTGGATTAATAAAGGACAAAACCCTTTTTCCGCCTTCAAAGAAATGATGTCTGCAGGTAAACAGAGGGAGAAAATATTATCTTTTATTATTATTATTATTTATATAAAACGCAACAAAATTAGAATTTAAATTGTAACATTTCACATGGTAACTATGGCAACAGTGGATGTTTAGTCTAAACTTGTACAGAGGGAGCCATTGTAATGATACAGATTTTTTTTTTCAAACAAACTAAAAGAATGTTCATCCTTTATTAATTTACTGCAATTTTGCTAAAATTTAAAAATCACTTCTTGTTTATTAGTTTGTAGCGCCATCTTTTCGTTACTGGTGAAAGATGTCGTCGCAAACTCAATGCAGATTTTCCCTCAAGTACATTGCGTTAAATGTGCCGCTCTATACAATGATTCCTTATCGTCCGCACGACGTTATGTAGAAGTTATTATTGATATCATTGCCAAATGAAAGACTGATGATATTTCGGAAATATTTCAGATGCAAATCATTGTTGATCACAGTGTATAATTAACGCGTAGTTAAATTGAATGATATTTTCCGTCATCCAGTGACGGAGTGGCCAGGGTATGAGTCTACCCTGTCTCATACCCTTTTGTCTAGTGGTAACCAATCTTTTTAGGCCCAGTCCGCCATTGATCGAGACGCCTTAACATTAGGAAATAGGCAACCCATTCTACCTCGAAGTGTTGCCGTAATAAAAACACCAAATTGTTTCAGTTTTGATTGAAGGGTTGCCTACTCCAAAATCTTCAGGGGTCGCCTTGTTTAAATATTTAAAACGTTTGTTTTTAGTTAGTCAACCTCGTGAATATTTACATTAAAAATAAAATAGTCTTCAACATGGAAAAATTATTTAAAATTTGTAACAGTCTTATCCTTTTATAATTAAGAACGTGTTAAGATAAACAATGTCTAAAAGGGTATTGCTTAGATATATATAATATATACAATTTATTGTTTTATTTTTCGACCATTTATGTAAAAAATGTTAATACAAATACTAGTACAAATACCACAGATCCAATTGTATCTGAAACAAAGAGTTCACTTAATGGATCTTCTCCGACTTAATAATTAATTGCCTACCTACGAACGCAGAAGCTGCGACTGCAACGTCTCGTGGGGGTGTGTAATTCTCCTCCTCGTCGAGGAAAATGTACGTGGCGTTAAAACCGGTCCCGTCGAGGCGATCGTTGGACCGGAAGGTCACTCTGAAGAACTTCCTGTCGGATTCGATGTCGAACTCCTTCAGCTGACCGCAGTGACGCGAATACTTCCTGTCCCTGGACATGAAGTTGGAGAACTCGACGTAGTCGCTCGCCGACACCGCCTCACACCTAAGAGCACCCCCCCAAATATGCAAATTGCGTTAAAAACTACTCTAAAGTTTCCCCGTTAAGAAATTTACATAGTCGGCATGCTAAGTTAAGGAAAACTCGACTTTGCAAAATCAGGTTTTTGTTTAGGGAACCTACGGGAGAACTCCTTCCACGTCGAAGTAGTTGAAGTGTAGGTGGACCTTCCCGTATTGGTTGCCGTAGAAAAAATAGTGACACTCGGTGTCTCGAGGGTAGAAACCCGGGTAATTGGGACTATAAAAGAATCCGTTCCTGGATTCGTTACTACTAAATACGAAGGCACATGGGTAGTCCGGCAGTTGGGTGCCGGTTTTTATTCCAAAATCTGTAACACATCAAATGAATTAGATTAACTTGAAGGCCCTTTCTGGCTTCCTGTTGTATTGTATTCTTTTCAGAAAAAAAAATGCGACATGGTACACCCAGAAACCAGAAGAAGACCATTTATTTGGTCTTCTTCATCAATAATAATGTCTGAAGTTATTAAAAAATAGTTTCAGAAAACTCTACATTTTTTAAAAAACATATTTTTAAGACGAAGAGTGTGTGAGTACTAACTTTCTGTAAAGCTGAACGTAGCCTTGAACCCTCTGGAGTAGCGGGACGCAAGTAGGCTCTGAAATTCTAGTTTCAGCCGTGGTCCATTCGACATTACCGGTTTTGGCAAGTTGTTGCCGCAGAAGCTGTCGATCTTGTCCATCCGCCCGTCGATGTGGACGAAGGCCATCAGAGAATCATGACTGTCACAGCTGCAAACAAACCCCTTACAATTCGGCCCTTCATTGATAACTTGGTGACAAAGTACTCTTTAGAATTCTCGTTGGGGTGGTACAAATTGAAATCCTGGAACACGATCTGGACGCGCTCTTTTCCCCGCCCCTGGAACTCGTATCTGCAAGTCGTCCTCGACGGGTACGGCGCGGGATAGGATGGGCTGGAGATGGTGCCGTTTTTCGAAACGTCGCTGTTAAAAACTGCGTCGCAGCTGGACCCTGCAAGCAAGCAAAAACGAAAAAATAAAACAGATTCGATATGTAAGACTTAAATCTAACGATGCTTGAAGCTGAGGTGGCTTCGGGCATCAATAGCCCATGCATTCGAAGTGATTCGGATAAAAAAGAGTAAGGATGAGTTACTTCGTGCGAGATTGGAAGTTGATATAAATAGAATGCCCAGGTGTAATCAGGGGGAGGCGAAAATCACGGTCTAGGGACGTCTCTATACAGTCGAGGTTAAAATTCGATTATCGTCTCTTGGCAACGCTCGTTGCTCTGCCCCAGGTCGATATCTATTAGGAAAGTTTACAATTAGTTGTCACTTTATGATGGAGAGGACGTCGTAAACACTTAAAGGAAGTGTGACAGTTCGACGGCAAGTTTCGGTAATAACTTCCGACGTCCTAATAGGATCAACACCGTAATTGGGTGAGCCCGAAAGAGATTTAACCCCCGTCGTTAAGACCGTCCGATTTATCTATATTATATTTTTATATCCCAATTATTATCACTTTCGTTCCGTTAGTTACGTGTGCAAGGTGTGCAATTAAAGAAAATAGTCCACTTCTTACATTACAAACTATAATAAAATTTTTTAATGCACAGAAGTGTACATACCTTTCTTCAGGCAATAAATATTATTATTTTTTTTCAGTGATTTATCCAGTGAAACTGTTTGGTAATTTCTCCTTCGATTACTGTAGCAGGACGGATTTAAGAAATAGATTCGTACGCTGCGAATCACAGTAGGGTTAATATCACTTTTTTTGTTTAATTTAGTTTTTATAGAAGTTGCTGTCTAGTTAAAAGAAATGTATTAATAATTTGAATTTTTTTTAGTTCCACTTCAGGTTGCAGAAGGGATGCGGACCGGTGAGTGCTTATATTTTTTTCTCGTAAACATCAAGTATATGTATAATGAAAATTTCGCCGAAGTATAGTTCTCGAACATACCAAGTCATAATTCCACACTAACGGAGGAAGCATTGCCATAAATAACCGGCGCAAGTTGGGCAAAACTATTCCAAATCCAGCTGCTTATTTAGATGAATTTATTGTGCTGCTTGTCAACCATTCGCTTGAAATTATATTGGAGTATTGCGGGCGTAATTAAACTACAAGTGAGGCAATCATTAAGAGGAGGCTCAAAAGCCCTTCATGAGTTATTGCTGTAAAGGGCTATAAATTTGTCAAGTCTGATTTACCACTCAAGAACTTACACTATGACTTCATCAATCAAACTTGGACTCTCTAAAAATAATTATCTCATTAGATTCTATCTATATCAGTGTTTATTTATTTTAAAAACAACTTTGATAAAATATTTAAAAAAAATATTTATGTAGGTATACAGAATAAATCTTTTAAAAAAGTAGGTAATTAACACAGTAAGTTCGAAGTATAATGCCTTAATAAGAATAAATGAATTGGCCTTTTTTTAAATCTTTAAAGGCTTTTAAAACGAATTGTCAAAACTGTAGTTTGCAACTGGAAAATTATAAAAAATTAAAACCGTAAGGAAAGCTCTGAAAGATCATATCTGCAAAAAAAAATTTTCGAATTGTTAACACGCCAAATATTATTATTTTTGAAATAATTTTTTATGTTTTAAATAAATGTGACTTAACACACGATACTTTCCTTAACTTTATGTAATTTTAATAATTAAAAAAATAATAGGTCTGTTCGCGGAGACGTTCCGGACTAGTTCGGGACGGTTAAAATCAAATGCCCATCGAAATAATGATCGATTTTAACAACGCTTTCAAATGTATAACTTTCATGAATGCATGGATTTTAAGGTTCTGAACTAGTTCGGAACGTCCCCGCGAACAAAGCTAATAATGATTCTGAATCCAGTAACAAGTTTTAGGGATTTTCTATGTTGAAAAGAAACTTCTTGAGGGATTTCTGCTTTTTATGCGTTGGTAACACTGCTTATAGTTAAGGTTATTTACATTAAAAAACAATGAAGGTTTGTGCACAATAAGAAAACGCGTGAAGTATGAAGTAATACGCGAAGAATTGAACACGTTCTATATAATGAAGTCGTTCATAATAGAACTGCAATTCTATTGTGAACGACTTCATTATAGGTATAAAACGTGTTCAATTCTTCGCGTGTTACTTCATACTTCACGCGTTTTCTCATTGTGCACAAGCCTTAACATCTAAATCTGTCGTTGCAGCTGACGTTGAATCTTTAATTGAAACTTTGACTATATACATCTGGACTGCTAGCGGTTTTGAAAATGGCTGCGTTCCGCCAAAGATAGCGCTTACATTTCGCTACTGCTACGTAGCAGAGCGTTAATTTGCAGCATATTAGCTAATTGAGAACTGGCTGAACGGATTCTTTGTTTTTCTCCGTAAAGCGATTTAAAACATGGCGGCCGCTAGGTTTATCGCTCTCCCTTAGCAGAAGTTTACACATTATATATGACTTCACGTTACGTGGCGCACTCGAAGCGCTACGTAGCTTTCTGCCAGGCTGAACGCAGGCAATGTCTCCAATATGAGCGACATGAAGTTGCCAAGTGGCGACTTTGGAAACCACATCAGAGATGCAAAACTACTGTAAATTCGGTTCCTTGGACCGATTCTCTTGTGCTGTAACTACAGCTGGAACTGAGGAACGGTTTCGGTTACGTTTAACATCTCTGAACCACATACAATGCAACTTGAAAGTTCAAAATTTTGACACTGGTTGTCAGAATAGGTTGGTAGTATATCCGTCATAGTTACAGTATAAGTAATTACCCAGTAGCGTCACTTAAACGTCAGTGTCAAAAAAAGCGGCCATTCTATTTGATACCCTTATGGAAATACAATGTAATTTACAGCTGGGTAGGTATCAAACAAAAGAACAAATGTGACGGTTATATTCGAGTGACGCTACTGTGTGATTCTTATACTGTGTCATAAGTTTTTAAAGCTGGACATGTGTTATATTGTGCCAGTTAGCAAATGTTAATTTAATAAATGTATTTGCACTTGTTTTACAAACATCAGGACTTACATCACTGCATTTTTTGTTGTCAGCAAAAACAAAACAAAAGTATTGACAGTTATCGTCATTTGTTTGCCTATGAGGAAGTACTTATAGACACTACGCTATTTACCGTAAAACAGGTATCATTTATTGTTCGGCAACTGTTTATTACGTCATTTCATGTTAATAATGTATTTATTTCTTTTTATTTTCTTCTATTATTTTGAAAAATAAGTGCTTATTGCGGCACATAACTAAACGCAGAAAAAAGAGTTCTTTCGAAATGTATTACAGTAATTATACCATTGCATTTAAAAAACAAAAGTTGACAGCTGTCATGCAGCTGTTTTAAATGTATTAAAGACGCAAGATATGGTACATTGTAGAGTTTTTTCTGCCATTTCATTTGACTTTTTGACCAGTCAAATCCGACAATAAACACCGACGCTATTCGCGTAGGCGTTTTTTTTGGACTCAGCCTGTATATGTAAAACAAAATCAAGTACTGTTAATATAAAACAAAAATAAATATGTATTCTATAATCGAAATTATTTCATTGATATGTTTGGTTGGTTTCAATGTAGGGTCCGTTAAAATCTTTGAATATAAAACTATCAGGAACGAGACCTTACTGTAAATGCTAGATTGAAATGTGCGACGGAAGTAGCCATTTTGAACCTCCACATATTTCTTGACGTTTTGGATGATGGTTGTGTTTATAATTATTTATATCGGCTTGTGGTTCTTCCCTAACCACGAGAAATAATGAATTACGTTTCAGAGGTAAGTATTTTCATTCGTTTAATTTGTCTAAATGTTAGGGTACTTAAAAGTATTTATAAACAAAGAATGAGGTTATGATTCAAGTGAAGATCATGGGCGTTAAGTAGATATTAGCTGCAATCGATATCAATTAGTTTCTATCAGTAGATCGCTTAGAAGTGATTTGGATCAGTTTCTTTTATGGTAAATCCAGCATGAATCGAATGCGTAAATTCTTTATATTCTTACGGATTACGGATTAACTGAATTTATATTCTTATGAATATCCTTTTGAAACAGTGCACCACTGTCTCCCGGAAACAACTCTCCACCATTTGCAACCTCCATTCCGGACACATGCTCATTTAATATTTACTCCTTCCTGTAGTTTTCTATTGAAAGTTCAAAATAATCTTAAACGTCACGTTACTGAGCAAAAACCAATTCTAGGTTCGACAATGGTTCGACGTTACGAAGTTTACCAATTATCGAATATCCAACTTACCAATCGCATCAAGCTATTCGTAGATTCATACGGTGGCGTGCCATCACACCACGATATCGCCAACTCTTAATAGTTAAATACCCGATTATCCCCAAAAACTTCAAATACCCGAACGATTACCCGTCAAGTCTCAAAATACCCACTTTTCGGGTAATTACCCGCATATTGGCAACACTGTTGATGTTGGCGACATCATGCTACATTGTAAATCATATGCTGCTAGCAGTCTAGATGTTTACAGTCAAAGAATTGAAATTGTGAAAACTGTTTGACACCGAACATAAAATATTTATTATCGAAAGTTGCTTAAAAATTGTGTTGGTAGGTTTCTGTTTTGTCGACGTTTTGAGTCTAAAGTTGGATTTACATGCAGTGTAAAGCGCGTCATAACAACTGTACTGCCATTGGTTAGTGCTCGTTACGTAAAGAGCAGCAGCCAATGAGAGTACAGTACACCCGGCGCGGCGCTCAACGCTCCATGCCACTCCAGCTTTACAGTTTTTACTGTTGAGGTTATGTTTTTGTTTTAACCAGTAACATCTAACCAGTCGTTGCAGTTGACATTGAATCTTTATTAAAATTTTGAAAATGTCTCACACTGGGTATACTTTCCAAATGGGACGGTATATTAAATACATATAACCTTAAATCGCTAGATGTCAAATTTTAATCGGTGCCGGTGTTGCCAACACAAATTTTCTTAAGTAAACTAGTAAACTTTTTTCGATCGTACTATATTTCTGAACAAGTGTGAAGTTTGACGAACTTTTTGGACATACTTTAGGCTTCGTCCTTTTTTAGAAAATTCTCTTTTAATTAACTTCATCAACTTAATAAATTAATTCCTAATTCGTTCACATCCATAAAAGTGTCTTCTTCGTCTTCGTGCAAATTGAATGATGAAGTGGCCACCCGCCCCAAACTACGTAACCCTGACCCGTCCTCATCAAAAACATAAAACGTCGTGGTCCCATTTATATTATTTCGTATGCCATCAAATGCGGGGCTGTATACTGCCTCTGGCTGGGGCAATTTTTTTAGCCCGCTCGCAAAACGACCAGATGAAAATTTAACGATGAATAATAATGTGGTCGGTTATTTGTCTTGTACGCTTAATAAGAATTTGCCGCAGTGGGTAATTTTTTAATAAAAAATAATTTCAACTTCCTGCGGCAGCGACGGGTTTTTAGCCCCGAGTCCGTGTAGGATGCTGCTTCACAAAAACTTCCATTTCCACGAATTGCCCGCGGGCAGTTTAAAATATACATGCATGCCGGGTTTTGTGTACTTCATAGTACATCCATAGATCGGCGGAAGTAGATAAATCATAAAAGGAAATAGAAAATGGACAGGTGAATGATAAATGTGTGCGTTTAATACATACAAAAATATAAATGCATGGGCAAAATTTGCTTTTCTTCTCCGTTGCGTTTTGTTTCATCAAAATAAGAGGAGCGTTCTCTCTCTGCAAAAAAAAAGTTCTATACTCCTACAGCAGGTTTTAAACGATTTTAAATTTCTCCGTTATTTCGTTTGCTAGTTTACTATTATTTCCAATTATTATTATGTTATATATATTATTATATTGAAACTTCTACATATAGAACAATTTAAGCGTTTTCTTTTTTTTTTTAATCGCCCGCTTCATTCTTCATTACCGAGCAATTAATAAAGTGAGCCATGCAATTCCGATTAAAGCGATAATAGATTCGGACCGCTTTGTTCCGAAATTTCCGCCCGCGCTCAATTTCGCGTTGCACAGCCGATCTAATGCATTTCGGAACAAAGTAGCGCCGATTAATCATCGGTTCCGGACCCGGACGTCCGCCCTCGACCCCCCGATCGGCGTGGTCACTGACGTCTGTCCGTCCTTTGTTTGATTAATTTTCGATTTCGTGCTTTGCGATGGAAGGAGCATTAGGGGAATGCAACGGGCACAGCCGAATTTATCGTTTAAAGGTTTCGCCCGGATTGATTTTTGAAGAGATTCACTTTTTCTTCTTCTTCTTCTTGCTTGGATTTTAGATGTCGTCGGCGTTGAGCTTGTTTGCGTAGATAAGATCGCATTTAAGGAGATTTGTTTGCATTCACAAATCCTCTCGTTTTTTTTTTAATAGGAATTCGTTTTACATTGCATTTAAATGTTAAATGAGGAATTTCAAGTTATTTCTTTCTTTGATTAAGTAGTCAGGAACCAGTCAGGAATTGCTTTCAGTGCCCTCTTTTTTTATATGAAATGAAATGTTGAATCTTGCCCGTCGCTATACAGGGTTACAACTAATTAAAGGCTCGTATATCAATTTTCGACAACGGTCACCTTTGATTTAGTCATTAAACCGAACTGCTCCAATTAATTACGATCAAAATCTGCAGGTCGAATCAAGTTGTAACTCGTTGTACACGTGTTCCAAAACGGATGCAGGTGTTTCTGCGGTCAACGCAAAGCCGAGGCGGCACGCTTTATATCGAGTGCGTTTCTACGCATAATTGCGTTCTATTTAAAATAAACAAATCTCGGTTTCGTACACCTTCATCATCATCATTATTATTAATTTATTTTTATATAATTGCTCATTCAATGATATGATGAACTTTGTTAAGAAGAAGATAGATTAATCTTGAACATCGCCAAATGTTTTCCAATCCATCAAATTTTTTTAATGACAGAATTAAATAGAAATTATTTCGTCATATAAAAGTAACTTGAAAATACCATCACAACAAGACCGCCTGCCAACGCAGAGATTGCGCGTAATAGCAAATACAACACAGAATCGTGACATCTCACGACCGATTTTTGACCTAGAGACTGTGCGGGGATAGCTTAGTTATGAATGATTTTATTTTTTATTGTATATTGTTAAGTTTGCTAGAAAAGGCATACATACCTAGTATACCTACCCCGCGTACCTACCCATACTTTCAAAACAAATGCTATTTTGATAGAAAATGACATTACTTTGCACTAAAATGGTGAATGACATATAGGAGGGGTCCACGGTGATTTGAATACTAACGGTGGCAGCATTCAAGGAGATAGAGAGCCGTTACGTCATCGCATACCCGCTTCTCCTTCTAATACAACTGTCAACCGTGACATTTAATATTGGTTAATAATTGTGTAAAAGGAGGAGCGGATATGCGGTGACGTAACGGTTCGCTATCTCGTTTGCCGAAATGCTGCCACCGTTAGTATTCAATTCATCGTGCGAGGGGTCAACCACTGATGAAAAAATGTACAGAGATTGCCAAAATTAGCAGTACTTTAAGTTAGGGATGGGACATCGATCGATCAACATCGATATTAGACATCGAAAAAACATCGACCGCCAAACATCGATGTTTACTAACAAATTAGAGATAAATGTATAAAGAATCGACAATCATATTGTCACGATGTCATTATCAGAGGAAATAAGTAAATTTAAATTCATTTCGTAATTATTGCAATCATGTGCATTTCAAAATTATGCAGAATCAGCACCCATTGAAGTAGATCAAAGTCGCGTTACACATGCTCGCGTAAATGCAAGCTTTGCGGAATGCGGGCGTGTTGTTTACATGTGCCAATTAAGATCGAGGCAATTAGAACGCTTTAAGAAAAACAAATTTGGCAAGGATCAATTGATGCTGACGCTTTTTAGAACTTTGTACTTTGATCGAACCCCGGCCACCAGAGCAAAGGAAGCAATTGTGACGTAGAGATAGGGATGTATAAAAGATCGACCCGCAGGTAGAATCAGGGTAGTATTAAAAATGAGTCAGTGAGTCAGTGATAGCAGTATTAGTAGTTAGTAGGGTAGTATTAGTAGTTAGTGAAGCAGTCAGTGAAGAGTATTAAAAGTAGTTAGTTAGCAGTTTAGTAAGATAATTAATTGGTCAGTAATTGTGAACGAGTGTGCGTAAGCCGAAGCAAACGAGTGAGCTCTCCACGAGCGCCTAGAGTAATGTAAAGTTTAAATTAAAGTAAAGGAGTAAGATTAGACAACATGCGCATAAACCTACCTTATATATTTATAGCAAGGTGATGTGAAGTTGGATGTCGAACAGCCAATAACATCGAGAGTTTTTGGCGGGAAAATTTGAATTCTACCTTTGATTGCTTGTACTGCCCAATGTTGCCAGAGATTGTTACATATTATCTATGTATTTCTCCGGATTGCTTTAGTACTGCTAGTATTGCTTGTACAGCAAGCAGTATTATTACCAGCAGTATTGCTTATATTACTATAAGTATTGCTAGGATTGCCAAGTTATTGCCATTAAAATGTACAGTGATTCCCACCGGTGGTTGACCCCTCGGATTATTCTTAACCAAATGATTACATTTAATTGACTTTTATGAAACCCAGCATTAAATTTTAAATTTGTTGCAAGTCGGTTGGATTCGTGGATTGCAACGACATCTGTACAACTATAGCTCCACTAACTGGGGGTTCATCAGCAGAGAGTAACAGTAGAGTAGCTGATATGGCCCCATTAGGAGCTTTGTATTCGGCGTAAATAACTCAAAGATTTAATTTAACGCTTAATTACGATCAAAATCTGCACGTTGAATTAAGTCGTAGGAACGCGTCGCGCACATGTTCCAAAATTGATGCGAGTGTTTTACGGATCGAGTGCATTTCAACATTTTTTGGTTGTAGGTAATTAATTGCGTTCTGTTGAAAATAAACAAAACAATGCAACCGAATTTTCTTTTTTGGGTTTGTCGTTTAAACGCGTAGTTCAGCAAGCAATTTATTTGCTACATTATAAATTAAACAAGAAATAAATATTGAACTGAATTAATAAGAACTGCTTTGCATTTGCGATCGACAGATGGCGCGGTGAAAACAGATTTAATTAAAATTTAATTTAACTTAATTTAATATTCAAATTTTGCGCTAGAAATGGCGGACGAATAAAACTCGTTAATGATCAACAGATGGCGCCATAAAAATAAACTATGTACTTATTAGCAATTAACAACCGATGAAAATTGCTTTCGGCCCACTTTCAGTAGAGGTCACTGTAAATTTTCTCATATATTTGCATACATCCAAAATGTGTGAAAATTGTATTTAATGAAACGAATCTTTCGCTTAGTTTTTTTCCGTTCAAGATAAATGTAGATGTCGCTATAAATTTATCGAAAGTTAATAGTGAATCGCTACAAAAACCGATCAGGTTATTCCGTTTGTGATCAACAGATGGCGCTGTACAAATCAGAAATTAACAGTTGAAAATTGTAGCTTTCTTTTTCAAGCGGACATGAACCCATTTGTTGTCTCACCTGCCTACTCGCCCATGGTGCAGGCTGTAACTGTCAATTAAAATAATCTCAAAAAATACAGTTCATCAGAGCAGGTAATCACAAAATATGCGAATCGCTTTTTTCCTTTTTCTTTATTATGGATCATCTGCCCTGCTACGGCGTTTGTTTTCGTAGGACCCAGTAATATATTCTCGCATTGAAATTCATACGCGCGATGATATATGAAATGTTTTCGTCGGAGGAGACGTTTAAAGTAGCCCCGGAACGAGGAAGAACCCTTTTATGCGAAATTTATTTATTAGTTGTCCAACGCCGAGATTTTCGTGGCTTAAAAAGAAACAGCGCGGCGGAAGAGCCGGCTTCCCGCCGCAAAAAAAGCGCCCATTCTTTTCCGGGCTTGATTTATTACTTCCGGTACCTATAACATCTATCTATATCTATCCATATTTTTAATAGATAGCGCCGAAGACGACGGGGTATTCTAAAATCAATTTTGTCGATGCGTTAACGGCACTAACTGTGTGATACCAATTCTCGACAACGATCGTCTTGGCTTTTAATTAATCGTGGCTGTTCGGTTTAATAACTATCAAAATTTGCAGGTCGAATCGAGCTGTATCACAGATGATAGAACTGGACAGATGGCTCATGAAATGTTCTAAATTTGACGCTCCAATTTGGAGACAAACTCGGGTTTAGTTTGGAGACAGCTCACCAAATATGTGGTGGCGCTACTGTTACAATAGCGGAGGGGAAAACCAAAATTTGTAAATATAAGTAACATCTAAACGAATTCTATAACTATGAGCTGTGATGCAAAGTTTAAAAGGAGAATTAACAGCATTTTATAACCGTACGTCACATTATCGTAACCTGGCTCTCTGTTACTTAAAAGCGACATCTGAAGGTAAATGAGTCAAATTCAATTTGGAGACAAACTCGGTTTAGTTTGGAGACAGCTCACCAAATATGTGGTGGCGCTACTGTTACAATAGCGGAGGGGAAAACCAAAATCTGTAAATATAAGTAACATCTAAACGAATTCTATAACTATGAGCTGTGATGCAAAATTTATGTTACTTAAAAGCGACATCTGGCGGTAAATGAGTCGAATTCATTTAAATTATTTACAATTTTGCCAGTCGCCCCCAGTATTTGTACGGGAATCGAAAGGTTAGTTTGGGCCTACGTGTCGTTCGTCACATTTCATCATATTGCATCAGAAAACCATACGCCGCTACCTAAGCCCTACGGTAATACTCCATTTCACTCTTTCGCCCGGTTGAAACAGAGGTAATCTCGTAACAACCCCCGTCCTCGGATATTTGCTGGGAGCAGGTTCTTTCCGCGATGCACTCATTGTCGTGGCGACGCACTCATTGCCGTGGAAGATGTCTCGGCGTGCACATCTATTGTTAGTGTGTGTTCACGAGTTTTGTGCTTCTTATCATGTGATACTTTTGATTGAAGCCTGAAACGGAATTTATTTACTCCGAGATCTGCTTAAGTGCACATCAAGCAAATTCAAGCTCCTTATAAGCTTCTCTAAGCCTGTTTCCCGAATAAAAGAACAGAGGCCCTATTCTCAACCTGTTCGAAAAGATTCGTATGTGAAAATAACGTAGACTCTCGTACAAAACTATACAAATCGTTCGGAAATTACGTCATTTTGACGTCATTTTCGCATACGAATCTTTTCGAACGGAACCAGGTAGGTTTTCTTTGACAGCTTTATGTGTATTTTCGGTCTGTAACGCGTAGCTTCCTTTACTATTTAGGCTTCCAGTGGTAGTCGTACCCCCTTCTGACATTTAACAACGACCTTTGTGTGGAAGGAAAGCCGTAAGCGGAGTCTTAGCTGCTAAAAGTCCTGGCATCGCGGTCCACCCCTCTTCATATAACAGTTGAACCCGACCTTAGACGTGACGAACCAACAGGAGAAACCGCGACGTAATACCTTGATGTACAGCTACTTGATTATACTAGCTGGCTCGTCGGCCATTTTAGGTCTCAGTCAATTGGTATTGTGTATGTGTATGCGGTTAACATATTTGTTAAAATATGACCGGATGTGCAGTTGCTAATTGTTCAAATCATTCACGAGATGGTTTCAAAAGTATCAGGCAAGTTATTTCTTTTCATCATAAAAATAATATATTTACATAACCTCACATCGGGCTCGCTACATTAGCGGGATTACTGACAGGCTTGGCCTGACAGGAGTGACGGGACTGGACTGACAGTACTGGTCCATCACGCCAATCCCTTTGTCGGCCATAAGCAGCATGGAAAAGCCTGGCGTGCGCGTTACGCATT
Organism: Dorcus hopei; assembly: GCA_033060865.1. Lineage (NCBI taxonomy): Eukaryota > Metazoa > Arthropoda > Insecta > Coleoptera > Lucanidae > Dorcus > Dorcus hopei. Next base: position 36,562,784 of record CM065423.1, read on the forward strand.
AACCGGCAATATTATCAAAAGGCAAATTCCTTCGCAGTCATAGACGTTTAGCAATACTGTCAATGTATGGGCACCTATTTGGATCCAAAAGGGACGACGAGCCAGCTGTGTACTATATAGTAGCTATACCTTGATGCCGTGTTGCGAGTGACGTAATTGGCAGCACCGTCCTCCTCCGCTGAATTGTATCACGCTTGGTTTTCCCCACCTCACCTTGACAGCTGAGTGTCCAAGTGTGGATTTGTTTACAAGGTCGGAATTATTTTATTTAATTGTTTCGTCCGCGTCATATAAACGCTATGTTGCGTTAATTTAATTTTAACTGATTGTGAGTAATTTTGAGCTTTTACCTTTATGCATTTTCTATAAACGAAAAGCAGATCTGTTCCTCGGTAAAAGTTTTAATTAATCGTTAGAGTGATAACCATTTTACTTTTATTTTGCTCAACTCATTGTGATCCCTTCTGGGTCGTCCTAGTTATTTTTATTAAATTTTTGAGTGTTATCAAATAAAAACTCGGTGACTTTTATTTTATTTAACTCTTTCCCCCTTTGCTTTTGGGGTTCCGTTGACCCTCCCCTTTCTCCAGGAGTTTAGCCGACTGTGCTGGAGATCTTAGATTGTACTCGCACAACATAATTGGCGTACAAACATTTACAGACACACTGTAGTTCGGGAACGCGGGAACGAGGAGGATCCTTTTATGCGAAATTTATTTATTCGTCGAGATTTTCGTAGCTTAAAAAAGAAACTCTGCTTCCCGCCGCAAAAAAAAACCGCCCATTCTTTTCCGGGCTTGATTTATTGCTTCCGATATCTATTCCAGATGGTTCCGGGGCTCTTCGCGTACGCTGACAATTTTTAATAAATAGCGCCTCAGATGATAACGTATTCTGAAATCGTGATCTGCATACATTATCCTGCGAGCTCGATCTATTTCTCGACGTTCCATCCTAAACACCACACGTTGTTGGCAAGTTATTGCGGCAAAGTTCGAAGAGATGACTTTTCATTAGAAACTTTCCACCGCCACGGGGCAAGAAGTCTTCCGGCTAACGTTCAAGATAAGTTACCCCGTAAAAACGGTAAGACCTTTTCGGCTTTACGTCCGTCGACGTACACAAAGAGTTTTATCTCGTACTTGTACCTTTAGGTATATCGATGTTCTGGAGCTGCTACGGACAAGTTTGTAAGAGAACTTTGTTGCAAAGTATCGGCCGCGGAAAGAAATAACAAAGTCGCGGAGAAAATTTATCGCATCCAGAATTAAGACTTTCCACTGAGAAATAGTAAAATAGCTTTGATGTTTTATTCGAAGCGCGCGAATTAGAACTCGGAGGCTATTAACTTTTACGGCGGCGAATTTTACTACTTAGCAGTAGTTGATCGTTGACTTATTAAAAAAGTTTCTCAGAAGGATATGATTTGATAATTCATTTAAACTTACGCGAATGAGTTGAAGAAAATTAACTAAGACTTCCGCATTGACTACGTCAAATTCATTGTTGATTACCAAGTTATGCCTCGTCTTGACTGGCAGCCTAATTTCCCTCGAGACCTCAAACATTTCCACAGCCACATAAAGTTTCTTCCTTGAAGAAACCCCCAACTATTTCACTTTTATTTTTTAACTAATTTCAACCTGCTTATATTTTCAACGTTCGAACTGGTTCGAACCCTTAAAAACTGGGGTGTAGGTAAGACCAAATTATGTTGCACACTCGTTACTTTTTCGTCTGCAGTATACCTAGTATATACATAGGTACTACTATGTGTTTTTTTAAAAATGCCATAAAGGTTGGCCATGAAAATTAAAACTCATGTCGTAGCTTGGCATCTAACACATGCCAAATCTGAAAATTTGAAGTAAATGAATGGAGCTAAGACATGAATTTTCTTTTCCACAGCCACCCCTTATGGCATTTTTAAAAAAACACATGTTACATGACTAATGTTGAAGTTAAAATGTTGACTCGCTTGTTTTAGGCTGTCTCTGTTAGTGGTGCAGGTTGTGTAAAATTTACGGCTTACGGCGCGAATCCATTAAATCCTGCAAAAATGCACTCGGAAAATAGTGGTTCGTTTCGAAATAAACGAGTTCCACAACGCGTCGGTGTAAACAGAAAAAAAAGGGGGCCGCTGGGGTCCATTAAACAAGAGAGGATTTGAAAATGCGGATAAAAAAAATCGTTGGAATTAAATTTATACATAATTTGTTTCGCCAGGTCAGGTTCTTTTTTTTCTGTTCAGAATGGGAAATAACGTCGAACTCTGTCGAATTAAATAAATGTCGATAAATATTTGTTTTTAATTTGGGACGTAAATATTGTAATTTTGCGATATTTATTTATCGGCGAAAAAAATTAAACTGCGAAAAATTATTTTGTGTTTGAATTTGGCTTGGTTTGCGAAACGTTCCATACAGACTTGTTTAACATAATTGATTTTATTTAATACAATTTGTTAAAAAATTGAGCAATTAATTATCACTGTAATTTTTTCAATAAAAAAAAACGCCCTGTTTTACGTTGAACGAAACGGTCTTTAGATTAATCTTTAGTTGGCCATGACAAAATCATAGGGAACTCTGGCGCCCTCCACTCTATTAATGCGGAAAAATACGATGTATTTTTTTAAAAATGCCATAAAGGTTGGCCATGAAAATTAAAACTCATGTCGCAGCTTGGCATCTAACACATGCCAAATCTGAAAATTTAAAGTAAATGAATGGAGCTAAGACATGAATTTTCTTTTCCACAGCCACCCCTTATGGCATTTTTAAAAAAACACATAGTAACTATTATACCGTGAATGTATCTTATTCTGAAACATGCAAAACACACACATACGCTTGTTGCTAGAGTAACGTAATTATTAAATGACAGCAATGTATTAAAGCGTGTATTTTATTTTGAAACATAGGATGAGTTCGCGTTTACGCTCGGATCGATCGGAGTGTTTCTTTTTATCGCTCTTACCTTACATGCAGTGAAACGCAGTCGCTCTCCCTCACACTTTTGATCAGAGCGTACTCCGAGCGTAAACGCGAACTTGCCCGTAGGAGAAATAAAGTAATGGAACAAAATATGTTTCAAAATAAAATACACGCTTTAATACATTGCTGTCATTTAATTATTACGTTACTCTAGCAACAAACGGATACGTGCATTTTGCATGTTTCAGAATAATATATATTCACGGTAGTGTGACGAGTGTAACAAATATAAGCGGCCGTCTATGACTATATTTAAGGGTTGTAAAAAAAGGGTGGCGTTGAAAATAATATTAGTTACGTTCGAAAATTATACATCGGATCCATCTGGAGCGTATGATCTCATCTTTCTCAATCACGATTTTTAACCTATTTTGTATCTCGCTCATCCGTTTAAAAAAATCTTGTGTTTATAGTATTTCCATGACAACAGGCGATCTTTCATATCCCACATTTAAGTAGAGTGTGAAAAGATCGCCTGTTGTCATGGAAGTAATATAAACACAAGATTCTTTTAAACGGATGAGCGAGATACAAAATAGATTCAAAATTGTGAATGAGAAAGATGAGATCATACGTTCCAGATACATCCGACGTACAATTTTCGAACGCAGCAAGTGATAGATATCGAGGTGTCAAGTAGAGATTTTTAAAGCTTTTATAAATTGTAATTGTAGCATTTTATAATAAAGAAAGTGTTAAACTATCTGACGTTGAACTTCAGCCACACAGCGTAAAGAAAAACATAACAATATCTTTTAGTTTGTGATCAATAGATGACGCTGAACACTTCTTCTTCTTCTTCTTATTATTATTATTACATAGTAATTTACTCGATACAATTGACGACAACAGTACCTACATTTTATTTTTGATTAGCCGTCGCCGTTTTGATATAAAATGAAATGACCTTGTGATAAAATGGCGAATGAACGAAACCATCTATTGTTTCGGGTAGCGATCAACAGATGGCACTGTGAAAACAGATTTAATTCAAATTTAATGAGACTAATTAAATATTTAAACCTTGAGCTCAAATGGTGAATGAAAGAAACTCGGTTAGTTATCAACAGATGGCGCTGTGGAAACAAACCATTCGGCAACAGATGAAAACTGTTGTAATTGAATTTCTTTTTCGTCCCATTTTTTCTCGTAAACATAAAAAAAACCTGCGAAAATTGTAATTTGTGTTTATAATTAATTTCGAAAACCATTTTAATAATTATATTTAATAATTATATAATAAATTCAAAGAAATAAAATCCATTTTATCTTTAAGTTCCAAGACAAAGAGCCAAATGAACAAAACGAAGCAAATGCTTTTACTTCTGTTTTAATTTTTTTTAAGTTTAAATACGTGGAAACATTTCGAATGCAAATCATTATATGATTCTATTTATTAAAATTTTTACTACGTTACAGCCACAATTATTTGGAATTTCATTTTTCTGCAAATATTTGCAGTTTTCATTGAAAAATTTGAAGTAAAAGCATATGCTTCGTTTTATTCATCTGGCCCAAATTTTGACTATCCATTTGCAATATTAAATGTTTTAATAAAAACAATGAAAGACTGTAAATCCGTGTCATATCCTGAATAAAATAAATTTAACGCTCTCGTTGGCACCCATGTGTGCCCTCCAAAGTTACTAGCGAAGCTGAGAAATGGAACGCAATAAATTCCAAAATTTAAACGTTACAGTTTAGAAACTTCGACGAAATTCTTTCGGGAAGTCCAAAAAAAAGAAACTGTTAAGACGAGATATATATCTTTCTGTCGAAGTTTTATTGTTTTAGCCCTGAAACACAAGCAAACGTACCAGAGAGAATTCCAAAAACGACCCTTAAACTAACGAATCGCCCTCGAATGTATGTACTTACATATGTATTTGTCTTATCCCTCTCTACAAAGAGGAATTTAGCGCGTTGTTGTAACTTGTATGTACTCGTACATGCACCATCCATTTAATAGTTCCGGAACTTTTTTTTGTTCTTAAAAAATTTAATGAATTCGGAGCTCGAGTCCACCGTCCACAGGACATTCCTCCGCTATTATTTATGTGTCGTAACTGCATTTTATAGAACAGTAAAACGTCCTTTACGGCGGCCTCGCGCAAAATTTGAATATTAACTATTTACGAGTCGAGTGCAAGTACGTAAATCACCGTTATGTCGCGAGATGAAATCCGGGAATATTTTACGCCCGGCAGCTCCAAACTAGGCGGACATAAAGAGAAAGAAAATTTCCTGAGCTTTCGTGATATATCGGACGTTAAGTTGTCGATATTTTTTCGCTTTTACAGCGGGCGTAAATACTGATAGCTTTTGCTCTCCATGTTTTTGCTCCGACGAAAATCTATAGAGGATTTATAATGGGTTTTTGCAGATAATTTATGAGCAGAATTTACTTTAGAGTAAATTTTATTTCGATATCCTCAAATTATCATCAGAGTCCTCACTGAACATTATATCCAATTTTAAATTTGCCTTTAGTTTTTAAACGGTTACATACATTTATGTAACAAGGCACTAAAATGGCATTTTTCTGCCGTGTTGCATACAACGACTATCTACTATCACCTGTCAACTATCTATTGCTTTATTGCTTCCTGCGGGTTGGTCTCTTATCTTTTATACATTTCTTAATCTACGTCACAATCGGTTCTTTCGTCCTGGTGGCTGGGGGTTCGGTCCAAAGTACAAAGTTCTCAAGGTGTCAGCATCAATTAACCCTTGCCAAATTTATTTCTTTCAAACGTTCTAATTGCCTCAATCTTAATTGGCACATGTAAACAACACGCTTACATTCCGCAGAGCTTGCATAATGGAATGCGAGCACGTGTACGCGGCTGACCTACTAATTGTCAACGGGTGCTGATCCTGCATAATTTTGAAATGTACACAATTGCCATAATTACAACGAAACGAATTTTAATTTACTTATTTTCCCAGATAATGACATCGTGACACTATGTATGTTCTTTGAATTATTTACGTCCTAAAAGGTAGGACTCATTTATACCCCCCCCCATCGTATAGAATTTGTGTAGTTAATATACTCGATTATTGTCCCCAATTTTGTTACGGTTGGAAAAATTCGTTATAGTTATTTCTAATTTTCGGGTCACCCTGTATTTGTGTGGAAGCAGAAACCGTTACTGGTTTTCTTTCGTTTCACAAGATTACAAAATATTGCACAACTAGACAAATGCAATAACTTTGCTCTATTTCACTCACTCTCCTGCGTAATTCAGTCGTCATCTCTTAACAACTCCCCTTGCAATGTTTATTCCGTCAACGCCCACTCGTGAACGACCGCGCCAGTTCCGCCCAGTATTGTTGCTTAGCGCACGTCTCGTGTTTTCGAGCTCTTCAGTCGTGTTGGAAAATTCACCAAACTGTTTTGTTTAAAGAGAAAATTAAACGGAGGATATTACTTCGAGTTTTCATAAGTGCGTTCTAAGCAACGAAAGGCTTTCTTCTAAGCCTTTCGAAGCCTGATTTCTGCATGTCAGCTAGGATTTATACAAGCAACTAAGTGCAGAGTTGTGGCTGTAACGATGTTTTTTCATTATTTCATTTAGGCTTTTTTGTTTTACCGGAATCCTTTTACCGGAGCTTTGGTTTGGAACCACCCGACCGTGGTAGAACAATCGTTGCGATTCTTCTTCGGACATACGAACTAGAGACCGATACCTCGTTGCTTGGCACAATCGTCGGAAGAGGGAGTTGGTTTTCTTGAACGCTGGGTGACACACTGGACGCTATCTCCCGGACGTTTTTCATTCTTTCATTTAGGCTTTTTTGTTTTACCGGAATCCTTTTACCGGAGCTTTGGTTTGGGACCACCCGGCCGTGGTAGAAAATTCTGGAACAATCGTTGCGATTCTTCTCCGGACATACGAACTAGAGACCGATACCTCGTTGCTTGGCACAATCGTCGGAAGAGGGAGTTGGTTCTCTTGAACGCTGGGTGACACACTGGACGCTACTTCCCGGACGTTTGATTCTCGAACGACGTTAGTGCAGCTGGTGCACATGCATTTTGGACGACTGAAGGTCGGATTCTTTTATTTACTTTTAACAATATGTTTGCGTCAATTTAGGTCAAGCAATGTTGTCATTGCGGAGATTAGTTTAATCCAGATTTGATACCTATTTATTTTAGTTTGTGAGCGAAAAACGGATCCGTGCTTCGTATTTCATTACATTTAACTTTATTTAAGACCTGTGTTGATCTAGTGTCATTACAATTTTAAGATTTTGACACAAATAAAGACAAAAGTGTGCAATACTGGGGTTCTTTATTTATTGTTAAATTCAGCACTTGGTTTTGGGGGGTTACGTGTGACCCCGACCCATCCCATCGAGTTAGTTGGTCAATGGGATGATCTTAATTTGCACTCTCAACATTTGCAAACCATCAGAATATATTTTTTCATTTCAATTAAGTTTCAACAGCTTTTGAGTCCAGGAACTACGCCCTCTCCGATAACGAAATTTTAAACAAATATTTAATTTTCGGTATGTACAGAATTAGGGAACCCACAATCACTCAAAACCTTAATCACATAGGCTCGCTTTTATGCACTTATAGTATTAGAAGGGGGTTTAAAATAATCGAATTAAGTACGAGTACACCGACCTTATTGTTTCCCAAATATTACATTTCAAACAATACGGCCAGCGAAGAGTAATGGAGCTGTCTCTAATAGAATAAACGGAAGCACGTATTTACCAATCTGAATTAAGTTTGTTTTAAGAGCTTCCGCGACGGGGTCGAGGGGGCGCGCAAATATTTAACCAGATTCGCAGTTTAATTTAGAAATTTCCTCGGCTTCTCATTTCCGTCGCCCCGTCACATCCGCCCGATCGCCCCCGACCATCCATTTTTCACGATCAATTTTGCCCTTCCGATTCAAAAAAAAAAGAAACAGCTGAGCTCGACCTGTAAAGGCGTAGGTACGTATCGTAAACGTTCCACGGAAAATGGGCGCGCAAAACCCTGTGAATATTTAACGAGGGCGCAGCAAAAACCGCCTAATCTCATGCATATGACACCGCCCGCCTCGATCTTGATGTTATGTTGCACGCGTTACTGCGGAATGCTTAAATATTGGATGTTATGCGAGTTTCTTTCGTGTTCCGGGCAATACACGGTATTAGACGTTTAATAATTGATGGAACGTACGGCCGGACTTGCAGCACGGTACGCCCTCTTTTATTTGGGTTCTTTGTTCGTTTTGCAAATTAGGCGCTTTTGATTGCCCCATTTGAAATAACCGATATTTCCATGGGGGGGTATGAAAAGAAACAATACCGGCACTTGGAAAACTGTACATACTAAAATATAAAACAGCTTTACTCGTAATTTTTTTGGGCTTTTGGTCTTTGTTTCGTCTTTCATTCACTTTCTACAGCTTTTGAGTCCAAGAACTGTTACGGTCCAAATTTCATTCTTCAAATTTTTCAAACTTTTTGTCTATTTTCGGATTCGATTGATCACTAACGTTTCATACTCTAGGAATTCTCTTTTGTTTTGTTAAGTTGACTTTGCTAATTTTTATGACAGTTGGGAACATTGTAGTTTTCGCGCCAAAATTATGGTACATTAGAGGTGGTGGCTGGGCATTGTTCGCGTCTAGCGAGCTTCGACGTCCATTCTTGAAACGGTTCACGAGTACGCTTTGCAGACGACGCACAGTGGGGTATTTGACTCGAAATATCGGTCAAAATTATAATTTACATTTATTCGGTTAGATACTCTCAGGAATTCATATTCAAGCTAATATTTTGCGTTTTATCAGCAAAATATTTCTTAGATAACGAAGTGATACTCCGTTACTAAGTATTTAGAATTTTTAATATTCATTTAATGACTTTTGTAGATAATATTTAGTTAGAATTGTAAATATTAGTTAGGATTTCGTTTCGTTTGCGCAGAATAAAGTTTAATTTAGGTGGAAGTTCCGAAAGAGTAGTGTTACGGTTGAAAAATTCATTCAAGTTATTCATAATAATTTTCCGAACACCCTGTATCCGCGTGGGAAATTTAACGTCGTTCACACGGCGTACGTGCCGATCATCGCATTTCACCATATTGCGCAATATTATTCGCTGTTAATTCAGCCATACTGCATAGCTCCATTTCACTTGCTCGCCCGTTTAAAATTCATTTAATCAGTAACGACTTCCGTCTTCAGCGCATGTGGAAGAGCACGGCGCGTTCGCCTGGCGGTCATTCTTTTAATAGCACTTGACGCGTGCGGTCCGCCTGGCGGTCATTCTTTTAATAGCACTTGACGCGTGCGGTTCGCTTATTTTTGTGTGGTTTCATGCTTGGTGCTTCTCCACGGATTTTTGTGATTGAAACCTGAAACGGATTGTTTTCCGAGATTTGAGAAAGCACGCCGAATGACCTACAAGCCGTTTAAACGACTTATCAAAGGCCTGCCACTGAAATACGAAACAGGTATGTTTGGTTGGCCATTGTTGTGCAATTGACCCCTGCAAGTAAGGCGTCTCTCTCTTCTACTAGGCTTTTAATTCCCGCCGTGGTAGCTACTAGGCTTCTAGTTCCCGTGGTAGCTCGAGTTCCAGCTTGAAGTCCAGGCTTTTGTATCAAACGAAGCTTCGCACCCCCCCCCCCCCCCACCTTTGAAGAGTGGATTCGTCCGGGAATGCCGCACCATTGACTCACTCCGCTAATCACCGCGGGAGGACGCTCCGATTTGTTGACGTTGGACAGCTGATTGACATTGACGCTGGATCTTTGGAGTTTATATCAAGGTCGGAGTAGCCCTATTTTTTTTGTATTCGCGGTGTTGTTGATATATACAACTATATTATCGCGGGGTTTGTTTATCGTTACCCGTTTCATTGAGAAACGTTAATTTCTTTGATCGCTTTAAATCGTATGTGTGACCTAAGCACAGATCTGTGGTACGGATTTAATTTAAAGTGTTATTTATTTATTCTTCGTTTTTGAGTTGTCGTTATTTGATTTTTGAGCAAGTTAAATATAAACAAGTGGTGCTTTTTATTTTAATCACTTTGCCCACCTTTTGTATTGGGGTTACGTCGAACCTCCCTTCTCCAAGAGCTTAGCCGAGCGGTACGGAGAAACTTTAGTCACATCGCACAAATTTGCACACCTACAGGTAGGTAGCAGTAGGGCTCCCCACCACGCGCAAACCTTTATAAGCGCGTTGTGAACACGCTTTAGTCAGTCGCTCACTGACTCATCTATCCGCCGGTGCTTCGACTCTAACGTGCTGAGCAAGCTGTGCTGCGTTCGTGTTATCTGCAACCGCTTATCCTTTTTATCCCGCGGCTCTTTCATACCCGGTACGGGCGTTTCGTGCATCCTGACCCTAGAATGGGAGTTTCACTCTTTCATACCCGGCACGGGCGTTTCGTGCGTCCTGACCCTAGAGTGGGAATTTCACTCTTTCATGCCCGGCACGGGCGTTTCGTGCATCCTGACCCTAGAGTGGGAGTTTCACTCTTTCATACCTGGTGCGGGCGTTTCGCACATCCTGATCCTAGAGTGGTAGGCTTACCATACGTCCCGGTTTAACCGGGATTGTCCCGGTTTCAGGCATTGGTCCCGGCGTCCCGGCCGCACACACCGCGTTACCTGTACTGTAAATTAAACTTTTGCATTACATGCAACGACTTTTATGAAAAAATTTAAAAAAATGCTAAAGTGTTGAAAAAAGTTCACTCCAACGAGAAGTACGAATGGTACAAAAAATAATTAAAATAATTAAATTTTCTGCTTCAGCGGACTTTTGGTACTTTGGGTACCTCATCTATCAATCGGCTTTTTTGAAAATAATAACACATTTTTTGGTAGTAGCCTAATGTGTTTCTCCTCACCCTATCCTGTTTCCCACTCCTGTCCCGGTTTAGAGCTTCATGATTATGGTAAGCCTATAGAGTGGGAGTTTCACTCTTTCTTACCTGGTGCGGGCGTTTCGCACGTCCTGATTCTAGAGTGGGAGTTTCACTCTTGACCGTAACCCTGATACGATCCCTGGAGCGGAAACCAGAACGTACGCGCAGTTTGCGTGGTGATTAGTTGTCGTTAGTGTCCTTAAGACACACCGTATATTACCGTTGTTTAGTGTCCACGAGGCACACCGTATATTACCGCCACTGGAAATACTGTCCGGAATGATTGGAAATATAACAAAAAGACTTTGCCTTGGATATTGTTTTACAAGTACAAGTGTTTGTTATTTGAAACCAACTTTTAATTTTTCACTTTTGTGTCGATGCTTTGGGGTTGAAACAGCCCTTAGATAAGGGGATTTTAGTGTCGTTTGTAAAATGAATACTTGGAAGAGTCAGTTAAATTATGCGTTTCCCGCGAACCGAGACGCCACGTGTTTTCTTCGTTTGGTCCAATTGGCCTTGCGGTAAATTTTCTTCGAATGAGCTTCCTTCTCGTTGGCGAATTTCTCTTATATCTGTGTTTCTTCCGTTAGCACGTCGTGTCGGGCAGGTTTTGAGGGTTACAATCAACCCCTTGTTGGAGTTGTGAGGTCGTTTGGTTCCTTCCGAACGAGTTTTGCCGTTGATACCATCGGATTTCGAGAGCCTTTCTACTACGACATCGTTTTGGCAGAGTAGGACCCCTGTTAGAAGCTGCCGAACCGTTTAAGGTGCGCGCCGAGGGCTGCACCCCCTTCCGAGACCGAACACATTGGAGAATTGATGGAGAACGTCTGGGCGTTGTTGAAATTTTACCATATGGTTTACGTAGTCTTTCGTACACGTTAACTTTGGGTACTTATTTGTACCCCCGAGTACGTTTTTGCCTGACGAAGGCTTCTGGTTCCTTCTGAGCCCGTGTTTAGGTTTATTTTTAAGATAGATTTGTTTGCGAACTATCGTTATTGTCTTGAGGACAACGTTTTGCATTTGTCTTGTAAACCGAACAGGATATTCTAGGGGATGATTACGCGTTTAATTTTGCGTTGTTATATTTGAGATAATTAACGTTGTGTTAAGTAACACTGCAATGCTGCCGCTGGCGATCCAGGGTCCACTAATGAATCACCGCCAAAATATGTGTGATGCACTAAATATAGGATTATGTGACACAATAGTTATGTAATGGTAATCGAAGAGCATTAAAAATTATTTCGTTCTGGGAACAAGACGTGTTTTTCTGCTTCCTCTAAGAGCCCGCGCACACTGCAGACTTACTTATCGGCCGATGGTTTATTCTGTATCAAGCTACGAGAAATGTGATACGTGGCTGTACATTAAATTATTAGAGGCCACGTAATCATACTTCTCGTAACTTGATTCAGAACAAATTATGGGCCGATAGAAAGTCTGTAGTGTGCGCGGGCTCTAATAGTTGCATTTCACTATTTGAGCAGAGTGACACGGCTGCTGCCGTACTGTTTTTGTTCGCCAAATTCTCTTTTTGTGACGCCAGTTACTGGATTGTTTTTCGGCTTCTTTCAGTGTGTTAATAAACGACCGTACCACCATATGTTGTGTTTTATTTATTTCTTGATTACGATACAGTGTGACTGTCAATTTTATCACTACACAGAGTGACCGTCAATCGTTCATGTTATGTGGGTTAAGTAGGTAGCTGGGAAAATGGCTCAATAGCCTCAAAAGTTACTGCACTCCATATGCTTTGAAATTCGATATTGGCTTTCAGTGGCCTTTGGTGTAGGGTTAATGATAGAAATGCAAATGATGCAAATTAGGTCGGACCGAATCAATAAGTGAACAACAATTTTCTCAATAAATTGCCTCAAATTAGCGCCGCGCCGCAGACCGTTCGCCCCGCAATCGATATTCACTGCAAATCGGGGGGAAACGTATCGTGCAGGCGCCCGCATTTCACTTGTATCACTTATCATGCAAATGATGCAATCTGCAACACGAGCGATTTTCCAGAACATGTGTTCGAATTGCCGAGCCCGCGATCCGGATCGCGTAAAATTGCCACCACCAGCCGAGTTGCTATGATAGATGTGGGGGGATTTTCAGTTTTGTCAGGAAAATGCTGATCGTGAGTTATCGGATCTCTTTCGGGAACATAATTGGTGAAAGGATTTATTTAAGGCAAAACCTCGTCGTAATCGCGTCCGTTAATTTCGGAGCCCGTGTACTACGAGCGCAATTAGAGATTTAGGTTTCTGCCCCAATTATCGTCGGGGTCGAACGCAATTAGCGAGGCGTTATTATGTTTCGCCGCGTTTCACAAGCCACCGCATGTACAAGATAAACACGGCTTCCTTGCCCAAGATAAGCAAAAGCCAACTTCCTTTTTGGTCCTTTTTTAGGCAACAGTAAATTTAGTTTTGTACATTTCAAAAAAATTAATTAAAACTTACTTCGGTAGGAAAGGGATGTTTGATTATTGCAATTTTCTGTTATGAACTTTCGAAGTAATGAACACCTCGCTTGAAAAAATTATCAAATGTTTATATTATACTGTACTGATGACTCCTGACTAGTTTCGGCATTCAGTGGATTCCTGAAGATGGCGAAGAAAGCGAAACAAACCTAATAAACTGAAACTAATTAGAAAGAATCACACGAAACTTTCCAGTTCTTCTCCTCTGAGGATAATTGCTATAACTATCTTCAGAATAGAAAATATTGTTCCGACTTTGGGGTTCACAAATTATAGTCGTCACTTTAATGTCTATGATCGCTTAACACAATGGAGCCACAGTAATATCGAGCTGCAACACTATTGTCTAACAAATAACGCTTCTATAACTTAACCGTTCTACTAATTCGCTAGGTACACACATCGCTTTCGAAATAAAATTGATTTAAAAAGCGCGCCGCGCCGCTCTTCATTGTTGTGCACTTCATAGCGCTGTTAAAATTGGTCATATAAGGAATCGACAATTTCGTAAATCGCCACCGCGGAGAAATTCACCCATGTAAGCAAATGTTACAGTGACTCGCTTTATCAATTACATTCGAAGAATTTCAGTTGCATTGGTGACTCATCGAAAAAGGCCAGATATTATATAAGCATATGAGCAGACGGTCTCGGAAGATCACGATCAATCATAGGGTGGGTAACTGGCCCACATGTACAGTGTTACGTAATCGGAATATCCGTTATAAAATCATATAAAATGACACTGCTTTCCACGAGAGATATCACACAGCTAGAAGGCGTTTGGTCGTGAACACTTTCCTGAGTCTGAAGGTGTAATTAGCATTCGAAGAATGTCATAGTGAGTGAACAAGTTCGAAAATCCGTCCGTCTCTGTACCATGGTTTGGGTGAGGAAGCATTAGTTTGTTTGCCAATTAGTTATGTTATTAAAAACTAAATTATTTGATTTATGAAATGCTCTTTTCTCGTTATAAATTCTACCACCATCTAGGCGAGTCTGGAAAGCACTAAAATCTTTGGTTGGCTCATAGATAGCGCAACCGGTCTAAAAATAGAATTTGCATCACGTAATGTAACAATATATTTAAAAGTAAAACAAAGGCTAGAAGTTTAATAATAAGTAAAGAAATATTTAAATAGCGACATCCTGCGACCGCTTTTTGACCTAACATTGCGGTAGGATTGACAAATTGAAGCCAGTTTGTTACATAACAAGTCACCCCAACAAAACTTCTTATATGTAATAAGAAGTAAATTAAAAAAAGATAAATTGAAAAGAAATAAATATTAGACGTGTTAAAAACTTGTAAACAATTAGCAAAACAGTAACAAACAATAAAGAAGGAAAGCAAAATGTGAGTTAAAAAAATATTTACGTTTTATATGTCCAAGGAAGAAAAATATCTAATAAATCGGTCCTAACCGCAAAATCATCAGTAGTTGATGTGCTTCCTCGACAAGCTTTGGAATTTATTTAAGTTTTCAATTTCTTATTCATTTTCATAAAATATTGACAAAAGAATAAAATAACGACAAAAGGAAAAGAGAAGTCAGCGAAAAACGAATGAAAAGAAGAAAATAATAATAAAGGAAACAAGACAAGAAAATAAAGACTGAGTAACGATGAAAGAACTGAAAGAAGAAAATAAAGTTAAAAAAAATGAAGGTTCAAGAACAAACAATGGCAAAAGAGGAACAAAATTCGAGATCATTAAAAATTTATGATTAAATTAAGGCGGTGTTAAAAAAATGGCATTTGTAACATCTGTAACATTGAAAAAGTTAAATAAAACAAATGACTGCCATTCGTTCAGCCATTGTGTAAATTCTATAGACTGATTTACCTGAGTGAATGGTGAACGGAAAATTCTTAAACCGTGACTGAGAATGTCATTCTAGGACTTCTAGGCGACCCAAAGTATTTGTTTATGCTTTCCGAAGCCTGACCCCAACAAATAAGTCAGGTATTCATACAAGCGAATGTTGTGCTTGATTCAGATTGTAACTTCTGTCGTTCTTTTAACTAGGTTTTTACTGGAACTTTTATTTGGAGCAAAATTCTGGTAACATCGTTGTGATCCACCTTCGGTCATCCGAACTAGAGTCCGATAACCCAGTTGCTTGGCATCGTCCTCGGAAGAGGGAGTCTGCTTTGGGGAACGAGAACTCTCTCGGACGTTTGATAATCGGAGAACTTCTTCGACTTTAGTACAGCTGATGCGCACATATTTTGAAAGACTTATGGTCGGATTCCTTGGTCTTATTTATAATAACGTTGTGTCGAAACAAGCAATTTTTGATGCCCGGAGTAAGATTAACTTAGATTTGATATAATTTTTTTTGTGAGCGAAAAGCGGATCCGTGCTTCGTGTTCCAATTTTATGTAACTTGTTGATATTTATCGTTCATTTAATTTTAAACTTGCATTAGCTGGTGTGATTTCAAGTTTTAACTTTGCACAAGTGAAAACGAAATAAATTTGCTATATCTGGTGACTTTTACTTATTTCTAATTTCTGCCCCTTTGTTTCGGGGTTACGTATAACCTCGACCTCTCCCATTGAGTTTAGCCGGACGAATTAATTTGACTGCTCAAGGCTTGCAGAGATAGCACTGAGATAGCCGGCAATTGGAACGATCTTAGTTTGCCCTCCCATAATGTGTAGCCTTCAGGTGGATAGCAATTCTTTCAATCGTGCATTTCTTATGCGTTGATTGGACAGATTCATTTATTTATTAGTCCCTTAACATCTTCGCAATAAAAATTTAAAATCTACAGCTACAACTTGGCAGATAGGCTACCAGTAAAGCAGGTAGTAATGGCATGTTGCGCATATTCCAGTAAACGACGCAATTTTTCTCGTAAATTCTTGATAAAAGTAGAAGTGAGCCTGAGTTTTATCCAACTGTGAGTGTGCCAACTGATCTAATGAGAACTCGAAATAATTTAATTAACGCTGACTTGTGTTGAACCCAATTTCGTAACAGTATTTTATTCCAAAGGATTTTCCTATTGCTTAATCATGTCATTTAATTTATTTCGTAGATATTTATCATATGCGTAGCAGCTCTTAATTTATTTTTACGACGCCAAGAAATTGTAGAGTTTTGTAGTTTCGTTCCGGAAAGATCCATTTTCTTTATTTCGTTTTTCTCTTGCAGGAACTTCCACGTAGTCGTTTCTTTAATTAGAGACAAACGTCCGAATATTTCAAAGTTGAAAAGGAAATTAGTTTTCCGGAAATGGATGCAACTCATTCTGTTAATTCATTCGAGTTATTCCGTTTTAGCTGAACGCGTTGTCCGCTTTAGTATTCGACGAAACTGGGGCCAGGTCTTTCTGTTGTTGATTGACAAGAATGTTATTATGAAACTACCCCAATAAATTAAAATGTGAATATTTATTAATATTCGCTTGGAGTTCTTGTAACAAATTGCCGCTGCAATTTGCTCCGTTTTAAAAGAATTACTTCCGCTAACAACTTCGATTAAATAGCGCCGGACAAACTTTTCCTTTTCCAGAACAAAGCAATTAAAACTACGGCTCGGAGTTTTCTTTCGTTTTCTCTCCGAGAGCAACTTTGCTTTTAGGGACTTACGAAAATAATTTTTCAGGAAAATTAAGTGAAAAGAAGCTGAATTATTTTAAGTTTGCCGGCCGTATCTTAATTTGTTGTTAATGAGGAGGACGGGGAGCGACGGCGACGTCGGATTGAAACGCTTAAAACAATTAAGAAGATTGCGGGGATGCCCCATTTTCTCCGTGCGTTTGTTTGCTTTTTATTTAGTCCTAGAAAAACGCATCAGGACGCTAGTAGGATTACGGTCCTTAAATCGGATTTCTCTGTTGTTTATTTCGTTTTCTTTTTTTTTCTTGTATGAAGCAACCGTACATTTATTTAATTAATTTTTATAATGGATAAGGCTTTAGTATACTAGCAAGTAATTTATATTTCAATTTTAAATTAAAAAAAAAATGTAACAACAAACAAAGGCGATGCATCCTCTCTTATCATTCTTTGGCAATCTACACGAAATGTTAAATTTGCTTTTTTTATTTGCAGAAGACGATCGAATCTCACGGAGTTGAGATCAAGCGGTTTTCTCTTGTTTTTCGTCTGTCATGTAAACAATGGTCTGTCGACTTTGTTTTCCTTTTCGTCTTCGTCAAAAGACGGTGACATTTATTTAAAAAAAAAGATGAAGGAATTTTTTTCTGTCATTGAAACGGTCGCGGAATTTGTTTTCAAAACAAAATCGGTTATTGCGTGTTTAATTTCAAATAACAAACACGTGTTCGGACGCTTCGAACTGTACGCAGTAAAATTGCGGCCGGATGCTCCAGGGCGCCGCACTGTCCCTTTACAAGAGACTATAAACCACCCAGCGAGTCCGTAAAACTTGTAACGTTAGCCCTGCAAATAACACTTCGGATTTACCGGACATCATAAACCTGTCACAGAGCAACCTTTTAGCTTTGTGTTTTCGGTTTTGTATGGGGTGGGTTGCACTAAATTGTAGATGCATGTCAGTTATAGAGAAAAGAGATCAAATTACGTTGCAAGTTTAATTATTTCGCTTTAGTCTGCTTTGTGTCAAACAGACGCCTGATTTATTAAAATGTCAAGTGAGCACTTGTAATGAAGTTGGAGATTGCGAGAGACCACCGCGATGCTTTTTTTTTCTTGATAATTTTAATCCTTTTTAAAACCAAATACCTACCAGTGGAATTATATAGATTACTTAAAGCCCGTTCACAATGACTTAACGTAACAAAATTAAATTAAGGAAATTAGAGTGTTAATTTTATCAGATGTTTCTTCACCTCCGCAGAAGAAGAAGAACGATGGTATTGTTGACGTTGCCGATGAAACTGCTGAATGTGGAGCTGACATTGTTGATAATGAAAATCTAAGTGATAGCATGTTTGTAACTTGGTTTGTTTGCCTATTTGAGTTTATTTAAGGAGTTTAAAAAATGTATTATACATCATTCACATATTACATATTTTTGTAATAAAAATCATTGGATAAAATTGTTGTTTATCATTATAACAAAATAAGAACCAATAATTAAATACAAAGTGTAGCAATGTAAACTATTTAATGATAAGCTTAGATCGCGACATCCCGCGATCACTTTTTGACCTAGCATTGCATTAGGATTGACAAATTGCAGCTAGTTCGCTACTTAATAAGTTATCTCATACGAGACTTCTGCTGACGAAGGCCCAAATACTTGCAACAAAATTTTTAAAATATTTACGAAGCTGTCGAACGACGGCGAAACGTTAAGTGTTTGTGCGCTATTTAGTGCCCGGTTGAAAGATTTTGTGATAAAAAAAGACATTATCTTACTTATTTTTATTAAAACTTGAACAAAGACCTAAGTATTTGGTATTAAAATGATCAGAATAAATATTGCAATACGAAAATCACACTAAAAAACAAAAAAATATATTTTACCATTTTTTTTGTCCGGTTAAAAATCGCGGCTAAATTACATCACTAGGGTTTACTTTAGAACAAAATTTTACTAGAGTTTTTTACTTAGTTTGAATTGATTATCACGTAGGTGAAGTGATGACATTACGTCGCGAGACACCCTGTGTACTATTAGAACTAGAACGTATTTGAAAAAATATTGCTTTGCATTGATTATTAATTCTTGAAGATTTTTTATCGTCAAGTTGAAATTGAAATATTTCAGTTTGTTTTCAAATGGAACACCCTATATATACATCGTCAATTTATGTAGACTTAAATTTATCATCTTTTTTATGTAGTACGTCTTATCCGTAAACTCAAAGGTTAACTTGATAATCATGATGTGCATTATTCTAATGATTTGTAATTTTAACAAATTACCACGGAATTAATTAATTAAGTTTCCACGAGTTGAGTTACTTTTAATCAGATTATTCTAATAAATTAAAAATTAATTTTCTTGCTGATTGATGGTGTGTAAGTTCATGCACGTGCGCCGGATTGTTATTATTATTTTTTTCGCTATCGAAGAAAAAATACTACAGTTCACACTGACCTTTGCTTCTCTCCCTCAAGTCGTGAGCGTCTTTGCAATTAATTACCAGAAGTCGCGCGAAGAACAGGAGCGCGAGGATTGATATGTTGAGGGGCATTTCCGCAAAGTCGGGCCTCGAGGGTAGGTCGGGGAACTTCTGGCTGGCGCGTTTTCGCCCGGAAGACGGAGACGCCGAGAATTACGACTTGTTTACAATTCGCGCTGGTGCGACGCCGGGAACCGTGTGTGCGTCCGTCGAGGTCCATTGGCGTCTGCAAGAGCGCGCGCACGCGCACCGGAAACTATGTCTTCGCGAGTTCATTAGGTCTGCGGCCATCAAGACACCGTTATCGGATTTATTTGTTGCGTTTCTCAGGCGAGCGATTCACGTTAGCTTCCAGGAGGTGTCAAGGAGCGCATTAGGCAACGCCTTAGGCAACCCGTTTTACACCCCTACATTGAGTATGTTATTTAATAAGTCACTTGTTTCCGATTTGATCGATGGGTTGCCTATTACAAAATGTTTAGGGATCACGATTTAAAACGACCGCTCTGACTGTTTTATTATAAACAGTGACGTAGTAACGGTAACAACAAATTTGCACAGCGCATAAAAGTAAAGTACAGACAATTTCTTTACTATATGCCGATCGTATAAGTCTGACTTAAGAAAATATACCATAGGCCATTTTCCCATCTAATTTTATGTAAGGGGTCTACATTTCAAGTGCGTAAGTATGGTTGCCTATCCTGTTAATACAAGTCAAAGTTAACTGATTGTGAGACGTATTGTTTTAGTTAAAAATGATAATTAATCGCGGCGATTATAATTCCTCCTGTTTCCCAACTTTGGCATCTTTCTAGCGATGAACTACTTCATTTAGCATATCTGAGTGAAAATATACGACGAAATGACGTGACATGACAAAAGCCGCAAGGCCGTTTCACGAAAGTTAAAAGGAGATAGTTACATAAAAGTTCTTCGACTTATCGCTCGATCGATCGGCATGTAGTAAAAACCACGAAGACTTATTTTTATTTATTTCAGGGAATACTGTCAGTTTACCGGATGGCGTAATGTCATTTTTCTTCCCGACGCTAATTTTTTAAGCGGCTTATGAGCGTGGGCAACGAAACTTCTCGCCGCCCTTTTTCACGAAGTTTCGGCACGAAATTCTGCGCGATGCGCTTTCCGCTGCACAATGCGTAATGGCGGTTTCGTGTTCGTGGTCTGAGGTGGATTAAACTGAAATCTACGAAACTTTGCCGGGAGCGGGCGTGATGCTGTTTTCGACATGTGCCACGTGATTCCCAGCTATGCTCTGTATGTACTACAGTTGGTAGGTAATCATGCACTTTGCAAGTTTAATGCTGCAGGTCGTTAAACCCACCCACCTAGGTGCACGAGCTTACTTTAAATTTTCAGCAGAATTTTGTGTCCTTTATGGGATGAAAAAGGATTTTTCCCCGCCACTTGTGTAGGATGGTTATTTTTCTTTGATGTTTACTTTGGTAATTTTGGGCGCTTCGGTGATTAATAATAACGGAAAGTTTAGTTAGGAATGCGTTTTACTTATGTTCTTATCTAACAGCGCAGAATATTGTAATGCGCTATGTAACTAGCAAAAACTAATTGCAGGCGCGCCCAGATATTGTTACGTATAAAAGTGAATCACTGTTTTTAAGATAACAAGTTAGGCAATCGAATAAGAGGTTACGGTGTCCGTTTTCCCGCCGTAGACTGTGAGGTGAGAACTTCGTGCGTATTCCCTTAGTTCTCATTGCACCACCTTCAGCAGTATAGTTACATAATGGGCACATTCCTGAAAGCTACGGTTTGCGTTTCCCGCCGTGGACTGTGAGGCCAGAAATTCGTGCGTTTTCCCTTAGTTCTCATTGCACAACCTACAGCAGGCCTTAGTGCCGGGGAATGATGTTAAAGTCGTGTCCTTACACTTGTATATTTCATAAGGGGCGCCTCTATTTTTCATTTTTACGTGGAATTATTGAACTTTGCCCCACACGTAGTGCTACGTTATGGGCTATTTGAAAATATTGTCGCGATGAAGGACGGCTGCCTCCACCATGTCACGCTAAGGGCCTTCACCATGTCGCGCTAAGCCTCCACTATGTCGCGACGGTGCGTCCTTAGCCTTGCGGGGTTGATTGGGGTGCGTAGGTTTATCAGAGGGTAGAGCTTTAAAACAATGATTTAAAAAACTATTAATACTTTTTATTTAAATAATTAATTTAGTTGAGGGTGGTTTGTCCGTTAAAAATTGGGGGTGCGGTCCTGGGTTATTCGCGGCGACTGGGGTTGTTGATTCGTCTAAGACAGAACAGCAGACGACGCGACGTTTCCTTAGCCGGGGAAGACTGGCGAAGTTCGAGGCCGGTCCGTGACTGGCGTGTGTGGGTCAAGGTCGGTCTCAGTGACAATGTTCCTTGGCTGGAGCACGACACGTCCTTGCTCAGCCTATGGGTGATCGGGTTGGAACAGCGTGGCCAGAGCAGGACCACGGTGGTGTCTTCTCTTGGACAGCTGGCGAGGGAGATGGTTCTCGATCTCTTAGGAGGGTTCGGCAATGTTGTCGGCGGCAGTGGCAGATGATGTGGCTGCAGCAACGCTGATGCTGGGGTGGCGACGACGGCGATGCTGGGCGGCGGCAATGGCGTGGTTGGGGTGTCGGCGACGGCAATGTTGCTGGACGGCGATGTTGGGCGTCCCCTCGTAGAGTGGCACTTAGTGCCCACTGAGTCGGTCCGGTGGTAACGACTACATGACTGCATCACTACTTCCCTCCCCGACTGCTTCCCGATTTTGGCCCGCACTTTAAATACACGTTTTTTGCCTAGTCGCGCGTTGCATTTTTCGTTACCTGCTTTGTGTCCGTTTGCGGCATTCGTATACGCGCGTATAAGCGCGTGGCCCTGTTTGTAATAAATTCCGCTGATGTCTTATTATGAAATATGAACCTTTACGTTACGTTGTATTAGTTACCTCCTTATTGTGTTTACATTTCGACATGGTCGCAATTTGCCCTCAATTACACAAGTTCCCGTTTAAATACTTTTTATGTTTTTTATTCGCGGAACACAGAAAAAAAACCCCTCGTGATTTTTAGAAAATTCCCCCTCGTGTCAATATTCTTATTAATCTCTGTTTTGTGGCCTATTTTTTTTAACAATGAAATTGCTGTGAATTGCCATAATTTAATATTATTTTTGTTGGTTTTTTTGTTGTTGTTTTCAGACAATTTTCTCTCTTTATCACTTGTGACTTGGTTTCTGTATTTTGGTTGTGAATTTTGTTTCACTCTTTTCTCTAGAGCATGGGTTCTTTACTTTACTTATTTTTCTTTTTGTGTAATTGTTTTATCGCGAGTTCTTGTTCATTCTTTCGGTTTTTTGAAGACCAATGATTTGTGTCGAAACGTCGAACCCAACTAGTAATTACTCCCTCCGTTGTTTGACACAAGCCAATATCCTCGTTTATGAGAAATTCTAGCTCGTTTGCAAGTTTGCTTTCTCTTTGTATTGCTTTCCCTTTTGTATTTTAAATCGGGTTGAACTGTTTGTACTAAGTAATCCAGCACTGACAAGCTTGCGCTCGAGTCAGACTACAAAATTACTAAAGTTTAAAATAAATGGTTTAATTCGATTTTAATTTTTAAATCTTAAATTCATAATTATCATGATTCTAATCCTTTTTTCATTTAAAGTTTGTTTTATTTAACAAAAATCGAATGGAATGGCGTCTTCGTCCGTTGTCTAAATATACCAGCCTCCTCTTCCTCCCAGACTTCTGCCCTGGATCGGCCAGTGTCTTGCAGTCAACGGTACATTTGGCCTCTTGTGGTGCTTCTGCATTATCTCACAGAATTCTAGCCAAGCCACTTGCAGCAAGATCTCGTCCACTCACCCTAGGTCATCGTCTGCCAAACTTATTTCTCCTCCATCGTACTCCACTTCCTTAAATTCATAATTAACATGATTCTAATCCTTTTTTTTATTTAAAGATTGTTTTATTTCACAAGAATCCAAAGGAAATGCGTCTTGGGCGCCTTCAGTCGAACTCTTCGTCCATCGTCTAAATATACCAGCCTTTTCTTCCTCCCGGACTTCTGGTCCTGGATCGGCTAGTGACTTGCTGTCAATGGTGCATTTGGCCTCTTGTGGTGCTTCTCCATTTTCTTGCAGAATTCTAGCCAAGCCGCCTGCCGCAAGATCTCGTCCACTCACCGTAGATCAACGTCTGCCAAACTTATTTCTACTCCATCGTTCTTGGTACTGTTCATTTTGGCTTTACTTTCACTTTTAACTAAATGTCTTTTTGACTTTTCTACTCATGAATGAAAATAAAATTTCTTTTGTTTATTTACAGTTAAAATTTTGATAAGTTGTGTATCAGAGCAATATGTCATAACTTCGCTCTTTTCCTATGTATTACGATAAGTGAAACTTATTCGATTACACACTGTATAATCGTGAACCTAAATAAATAAAGATAAATTTCGATCCTGCTTCCTCTGTCTGCACTTCAACCAATTCAGCTCTAAAATCAAATCACTTCCGCAAAATAGATTTCTACCATTTCCAGGCGCGTATTACTTATTACAAAGCTGGAAGCGACGCTGCCGTCCAGAATCGAGCTGAAATCAGATCACCGTATATACCGGCGTCGTTTCAACCCCCTCTCGAAGGGACGCTGATACGGGAGGCGTCGGACGGGTTAATACGGTTGGAGTTTCTCTCCGAAACGAGATTTACGCGCGCGCCTTTGAAACACCGACGCGACGCCCGCCGCCGTCGTGTGTCACACGTCGACGGCGGAACGGGATTTTATCACTTCATTTAACAGAACGTATTGTTTCTCGTTGTTCGTTGTTCGCCGGCATAATTAGATTACCAAGTCTGCGTCGACGTCTTTAACTTCCGTCTTTTCGTTCGCCTGATGAATGGCCGAGGCTATTTACGAGAGTAATCACAGTTTGCATGAATGTATCGCTCACATACTCACAATATAACTTAAACTGTACACGACAGGATAAAATATACCAGTAGAATAGCTAGGCCATTTTCCCATTTAATTTTATGTAAGGGGTCTATATTCCAAATGCGTAAGTATGGTTGCCTATCCTGTTAATACAATCAAATACAGTCAAAGTCAACTGAGACGTACTGTTTTAGTGAGAAACTTTAATTAATCGCCGCGATTATAATTCCTCCTATTTCCCAACTACTTTGCCAAGTTGCATGTTGGAAATGGGATCTTCCCAGCGACGAACTACTTACTTCATTTAGCATGTCTGAGCGCAATGAAATTTCTACCACAGCAGAACAAATATTTTCAAAGCTAATGAATACCAATAGCGCGAAAAGATGAAAGTAATTATAAAGTTTCAGCAAGACTGAAATAAAGTAATATTAATTACAGCTCTTACGCTTGCTTTAGTCATAGTATGTGTCGTGTAAAGGGTGTATATACGTAGTAAGTAAGTACGTAAGCCAGACTCCACTCGGGTGGAGCTTTTAATTAGCCCGCGTGATCATTACTCTCTCGGAGCTTTCTTCGCAGTTTGCTTTACTAAAACCCTCGTAATATTTCTCTTCGAACATCGTTCGGAGCGCTCGATTATGTTACTTTTCGTTTCCTCGGCTTCCGCCGAATTCGATGGCGCTGCACTTATACCTACGTGCGAAGTGCTCTTTTGTTGGGTTAATTTATTTAGAGAGGTCCGAACGGTTCTCGCTCTGTAGCAAAGGGACTTTGTTTCATTTCATTCTTTCAATCAACATTTTATAGTTTCTCTTTTAGTTATTTAGTTCAATTTATGTGTACGGAGTTTTGAAGTGAACGAAGTGAAGTCAACGAAAAGTTGTTCTCTAAAAACATTTCACAGTTCTCTGTTTATATTAGTTGACCAACCCAAATGGCGCCCAACGTGGGGCCTCATATCATTATAACACAAACAATGGTGCCCAACGTGGGGCTTAGCAATATGTTTGAAATGACGTCTTGAGTTGTAAACATACTTTCCAAATTGACATTCTGATGGATGAACGTCTGGTACTCAGAGTTGTTGTTATAAAGTAATTTTGTTTGGGACATCTTAGGCCCTTTGTCTACATCTACACCTATGCAGACGACAAACAAGAATACCTTTAAATTTGAAGCCCGGCTCAAAGTTCAACTTATACTTGCAAATTACAAAAGACAAAGTGTCTATTGAAGCGCGCAGCATTATTTCCTGCATCCTAGGACACCGCTGCGACCCTCTAATTTAATTTTCCCTCTGACAATCTAGATAAAGAGACAGCGTGGTGTCAAATAAACGCAGGCTTCGAGTGTCCTTTGAGAGTGCATTTAAACCGAGCAGGAGCGGATGCCATTTTGACGTCGACGTCGTCGTCGTCGTAAACTTTCAGGGTAACTACAACGAGATGCTTCCCCGACGCCTGAGCCATATCAATCACCTGTAATAAGCGTTCAGTTCGCCGCTAATCCTATTAACTGTAGCAGGCAAGTTCAAGTCGAATTGCTGCTCGCTAACTGGGGCACTTAGGTCGTTTTGTTTCGTGTGGTTAATCGAGGCATGCTATTTTAAAGTCGGTTCGTTGGCTTTGGCATTGGATTTCGAAATCAAGCTCTAAAAATAGTTACTACAATGTAAATGTAAAACACGATCACTACAAGTCAACACTAAAAACGTTTCATAGTTCTTTATTTATATTAGTTCGCCAATCCACATGGCGCCCAACGTGGGGCCTATATTATCATAGCATAGATAATGGCGCCCAATGTGGGGCTTATGCTTGAAATCACCCGAAATCACCCTCGAATTATAAACATAATTTCCAAATTGACATCCTGATGGATGATCGTCGGGTATACACATGCAAGAATATTATTGTTTTGTCTGCTGGTTATTGTGTGAAACACGTACCAACAAGTTAGAGTCAAAGTAATAACTTCATAAATACTAATTACAACCGAAAGGATCGCGTTCTCCCCGAAACGCGAAAGGAGATTACGTACTAAGCAAACTACTTCATTACGCCTACCGGGAAAGCCCCGAAAAGACGCAGAGGGGTACTAGTGACGTGGAATTTTTGCCTGCCACGGTTTAATGCGTGCGAGAGTGGCGACGCTGCTGTAATGGAGCAAAACAGGCGCTGTACATCAGGGCCCTTATAAATTAATCTCGGCGTAATAACCGCACTCAGTAATGTTCCCTGAAATATGCATGAGTAAGCGCTACTCTGCCAGGACACCGCCATTTATTCATACACAAACTCGGCATCCGTCCCGTGCGAAATTAAAATTTCACACGTCATTTGATGCCGGGCTGCTGCTTTAATGGTGCTCCTGTTTTGCTTCGGATCGGACGTAATTAATTAATGGAGGACGGTTGACTGTAGAACTTATCAAAACGTAGAATTTGGTCAAGTGATAAGTTTCTCAGGCCCTGGAAGTGAATTAGTCTCAACATAAGAGACAACTCTCAGATAAAAGTCATTTAGATTACCATAAGATAAATAAATTGGCGATAGGGCGTGAAATTGGAGTTGATACCCACGCACGCCGATAAATGCTGGTCAAAAGTAGACCGAATAACGCCTTAAAGTTAGGCAATTTAAAGCCCTTCGGTGATCTAAATGCCTATAAGTCGACGAAGTTGAACGACTAGACCGCGAGAGAGTAGCACCTCTCAGAAAAATTATTAAAGAGGGGGAAGATTGTGAAATTGGTAAACAATGGCCCAGGGGGAGAGAAGAGTTTCAAAAAATTAATTAATTTTTGAAAAATATCTCGAAAACGAAGCCTCGAGTCACTATAAATTGTGTATAATTTATAGTGCCTCGAAGATTTTTTTTTTTTTTTGAGGAATTTGTCAAAATTTAAATAGTCACTAATCTCATGGATAATCTTTGGTTTTGAATTAATTAATGTTCGTCTAACGATCGTTTTGAACGAACGTCCCCGTTTGGTTTTTCTCTCCAAAGCAAAAATTATTCATTAAATGTCACCTTCGCTACGACCCTTCGAATGAATTTTCTGTTTAATGTGAAATAAATACGCGGCCCTTCTCGCGAGTAGCAAAATTTTGAATTCGGTGTCGGTGTGAGTGTGGGTGCCAGAAGCCGAGTCTACCCCCAGGAAAGGAAGGCAATTAAGTAGGTTCTCTTCTGCTGGATTCTACTTTCATACCACCCTATCCGGTAGGTGATTTGTCAGTTATATTTTTGCTTTGTTTGTAGTTGCACCCCTTCCGAGGGTAATCTAAAGATTCTTAATATACCCTATTTTAGGCTAGCTCACGACTTTTATTCCTAGTAGGGTAGTTTGCGGATATAATGCGCGCTTGCACAGTTCCAGTCCGAAAAAAACTACTTCCGAAGGGTTATCAATTGGCCATGTACTTTGATTGAGCACTATAGGGTCCGGAATTCCCTTAAACTCCGGTGGTGGCAGCGAACTCCGTTACTTTAGTTTTTTTTTTTTAATTTTTTCAGTTTTATTTTGGTTAACATGCTTAGTTAAATTCTTGTTAAAGTTACGCTACCAAAGTAAGAAGGGTTAATAACGGGGAAAGTCTTCAACTTTCACCCTAGACCCTTCTTACACTAAAATAAATAACTTCACCGATAATAAGCTCCTGACGCGCGGAAATGTAGTTAACAGAATGCCTTAAAGGTAGGCAACTTAAGTCACTCCAGTGACCGAAATGAGCGGAACGAAAGGAGGACCCCACTAAGGGGCAGCATATCTCAGAAAGGATTGTTTAGGAGGGTGGAATTTTGAAAATGTAAACAATGCGGTCGCGGTTCCTTAAGAACATGTCATAATTTGCATAAAGAAAATTAATAACCGCCTCCTACTGTCAAACTGATAGGTGCTTATAACTTGTACATCATCTTTGTAAACCAAATAGGATATCCTTGTTGGTGTATACTCTTGCTCTGTGAATTTTATTTTATTTCGGTCTAAAGTGATTAACGTACATTTACGTAATTTTCATTTAAAACGATCAATAAACTTAATGTCGTGAATTGTCATACTTTTCTTTTAGATTTCGTTATATACAGGGTGACTGATAATAATATTTTTTTTTAAATGCGGAATTTCAAACTTGAGGGTTACTCATATGTTACATTCACGTGTGTAGTCCTAGCGGTAACACGTATTACTTATACCTGGAATAAATATAACGCTAGGTGGCGCCCATTTCTTAATTAACAACTAGATAACGAAGCTACCGACATCCTATTGTGTAGCCCACTCCTATCTCCACTGAGCTGGGCATAATTTCAGGTAGCTTGATCGTAAAGGAATTTCCCCAATTTTCGCAATCTATTCAAGGTCGACTATTTTGATATAGTTCGGTAGGTAGCAGCTTATATTCTAATTTATTTTAATAGACGAGCGATTAGTTTAAAACTCAACGCGAACTCTAATGCGGAAGTAATTCATACCCGGTCGGCTTGCTTTTTATAACCCGGGCTGATTGACGCGAACTTTCCAGTAAGTGCGAGAAAGGGTGTTGCTCATTCCAGCGACGGATGGTTCTAGACTAAGTCGCGCCGGCTGTGACGCGCAAGACAGACCGGCGCCTAAAAGCGAGGAACGGTCACACTAATTAATTTGTCTTAGAGGTTAGCGTTTTGACTTATAAAATGTCTTTTAATTAGTTTAACACTTGTCACACAATAAAATTCTTACTAATCAAAGTAAATATATTTTTTTTAATTTTAAACTTAAATATCGCAAGAAGTATGAAACAAAATACAGACAAACTACATATTTAGGGAAAAAAAATGTCTTTCTTAATTCGAGAATATACTTAGCGTTCCATTTAAAATAATAAAGTTGATACTCATTTGTTAGATGTCCAATCGTCACCCACTGATTATTTATCAGAAAGAAAAAACTCATGACGTTCAGCCTCCTATAATTCAAGTGTTTATCAATAAGTAAAGTTTAAATATACTACAATCTCACGTTTTTCTTTAAATAAAACGTTCGCCTGGTTTAAGCTGCAGTTGAGGCTATTAATATGAATGTAAACAATTACCGTAAAGCCACAAATTAGTAATACGACATTTATTCCGCAGTCAAGTCACGTTTACCAGAAGCTAATTTGCATTATAAATTCAAAATGCGTTTGTTTGTGTATCGTATGCAAAGTTTCCGCGATAATTTACAACCGTGTAAGTCTCACTTCCCATGAAAGGAATTAATGGGTACCTTTAGGTTCGGGGGTTACGGATGTAGCACTTCCCTTAGAGAAAAACTTTACACTCAACTCCGACTACACTCGAAGGCTCACCGCCTCACGAGGATATAATTAACACCCCTTAAACTCGTCATTCGTGTCTGAGAAGGTTTCAACAATTTTGATTATTTTAAAGGCGAGATAAAAAAAATTCGAATGACACAACGTGCTACCTACCTGAAGGCCAGCAAATTGTGCGAGTGACTTTGACGTTTCTCCAGCACCGCTCGGCTAAGCTCTTGGAGATGGGAGGATTCGACGAAACCCCAAAGCAAAAGGTGGGCAAAGTGAATCAAATAAAAATCACCAGCTGAGCACACTTGTTTTTATTTAAAAAACGCTCAAAAATAGTTGACGAATAAGAAAAATAATTTACATGTGTCGAGTGCGACCCAAAAGGGGTCCCAATGAAAGAACACGAGATGTAATTAAGTAAACAACAAGTTAGATATTATCCGATCAACAGATCTGTTCTTCGTTTACAATTAACGTTTAAAGTGATTAAATAAATTCCCTCAATTAACAACTAATATTCCAGCGAGTATTAAAACTCACTAGTGACCTTCATCTTAGAAAGATTGATGGGTCAGTGTTTCTTTAAGTAGTAGACAAATTCTGTAATTTAATCAACCAACAGCAATTTCCCACATCTACCTGGGCTTTCAATACAGTGTACTTTAGAAATCATTCTACCCTTGGGGACTTTCTCCGGCAAATTGGAAACCAAACAATTTGAACTATATTCCTAGCCATTTTCTTAACAAAGTTTCTTTCACACCCTGTATATGTGGGGGGGTAAAACTGTGGTCTTTGCCGAGAGATTTGTCGGTTAATTAGAAGCGATTGCCTAGAGACTGTTATGTCAAAACTACCCACAGTGGAGTGCAAATAAGGTAGTCAGAACTTATTTCTTGCACTTTAAATTAATTAGCTAGGCTAGATGGCGAAGGAGCGACATACCGAGGGTCCTGAAAAACCAGGCAAGTGGGTAGAGCACCGCCCTCAAAGCAATTAATTAATGCTCAGGTGACGTAGTAGAAGAAGTTCGGCTCACTACACGCACCATATTAATCAGGTTAGCTAGAGATAGGGTTAAACCACCATCTCCCACGGGTGCCTCTGAAAAACAGGTGATTGCTACTGATTTACTTGCAAAATGATCGCTGAAGGCGGCATTTGTATCACATACTTCTCTAAACCATCTGATTAATTAATTAATTAACTCCATTAATTAAGTACACTGTGGTCCCACTGAGACACTTTGTGCGTTGGTTCATTAAACAGAACAAGTCTTTGTGTACGATCAAAAGTGACGAACACTGTACCAAGACTCGAGCTCAGTTGAAACTCGATTAATTGTTAATCTAAGTGAGGAGCAGAGTTCTCCCACAAACATCTGTAGACATTGAACCGCCAACGGTGTGAATCGAAAGAGAGTAGATCGCGCCGATATTCGAATGTGAAATTTGTTAAACGATTTATACTGTACTTTCTGAAAATCGTAATTTTTGTGTATTTGTATTGATTTCAAACGCAAGGGTTTTTCGCTCACGATCTCCGATCCCACAGAGGCGGATATCAGGAGTTTTTCCCATTTTTTTCTTTTTTCTCAATAAATAATTAATTAAATTTAATTGTTGTGTTTCATTATTAAATCATCAAATTCCTTGTTCTAAAGAATTATTCGCTGCTCCACCAAAAGAACCAGGTTATCACGACGTAGTTTCCTATTAACAAGATCCCGTAAGCCCTGTATGTCGGGTCCTCCGGAGGGTCGTTCAACTGTAAACAGAAGTAGGTCAGTAAAACTAACCCTTTTAGCTGTAACGCCGTCGGTAGACCGTTAGGTACACAGTAGGTAGCGACCGCCTGGGGAGGACGGTTAAGAGTGCATGCACGTGGCGTAGTAAAGTCGGGGTGGCCCTTTGGAATTTTCCCGGTCATACGGTCGGCCCAGTTATTTAAAATCCATAAATCTTAAGTGGTTTGTTTGTACATTTTTATTATTTGTTTACTTGTAAGTAACTAAGTCAATAAGCAAGTCTAATTGGGGGGGGGGGCGGGGGCGCGACACAGTATTATAGTGTCAGTTTATAAATAAATTAGTCTTGCTTTAAAAATAAATTAGTTTATTAAGTATAGCGTGTTTTTGTTTTAAAATAAAAATTAATCGAACCCTTAAAAATGTAGCGATATTATTTGAAATAAATTAATAAAAATATACCAAAACAATAATAATTTCAAACTTAAACATCGCGAAAAGTATAAGATCAAATGTAGACATACTACATCTTTCTGGAATCAGGAGAAAAATATCTTTCTTAATTCTAGAAAATATACTGAGTGTTCCATTTAAAATAACAAATTTCTTATTCATTTGTTAGGTTTCCGACTGTCACTTTGTTCTTTTTAAAAATAAATTCTGGCGGTTCAGGTAAACCACAAAATTTTGATATTTAACATTTTTTGATATGTCTAATTCTAGGCCTGTTTCTGTAGCAGCTCTGACTGGTCTGAAACCGTCAAAGTTTCGCATTTAAGGCAGCTCATGAAAGCAGTGATTAATTCGACGGGTGAATGTATTTGACAGTTTCAAACTAGTCCAGAACGCTGCATAAATAAAAAAAATAAAAACCTAATAAAATGTGTAGGTACCGTCCAAAGTATAAACAAAAGCCTGTACATTTAATTACGCCCTTAAATATGGAGAACTTTCATTTGAATGTTGTCATTAAACCTGACTAATTCATTCGCTTAAACTGATAATAATGAATCTTCTTCGCGGGGCCATTTCTTTTGATCTCTTACAAAAAGTACTTCTTTTCATGAAACAATTCGTCCTACATGCCCGAAGTACTCGAGAAATAAAAGAACGCAAACAAGTACTCTCAAAAGCCCCACGTACAAAGCATAAACCATAAATAATAGATATGCGCATTTGCATACACAACATCGTTTTTGAAGCGGTCGGGGAAAAATCTGCCCGCTTCGATTCCACCTGCAGCGTCGCGGCCGGCGCGGCGTCAAGCCGCACAATTGGCCGTGCGCCCCGACGGACGCCGCAAATCATGTTTACATGTTTAATGCGATTCGCGCTGGCCCACCTGCGGCTTGCATAATTTAATTCTCACCTATTCGCCGGAATTTGCGGCCGTGCGCCGCGGGAAATTTTGCGCGCCCGCCGTAAATCGCACCGGACACCGATGTCGAAACAAACGCCCGATTAATCGGCCGGCCGGACACACGCCCGGAAACATCAATCACCGATGCAGTTTTGATGAGCTGCAGATTTGTTGATGTGAATTGCGTTACACGATGCACACCCTTATCGCACCTCTATAGAATCAAAAATGAAAGGCTTCTGAAACACAATATTATACAATAGTTTCGGGTTGTTCTGGTTGTTGTTAAAGGAAAACTTTTGTCACGAAAATAATAGTCGTAAGTCGGTTCTATGCGGATGTAAATTATATCTTGAAATAAAAATAGAATGTATTCGATTACACTTGTTGCGATATTACCAAAGCTAGGTACATTCCAGATGGGCATGAGCGTCCAATGATTTATGAATTTTGTAACAGGTTTATAGTAATAATATTATTTTGTATTTAACGCAAACACAGTATTAATATGATTGCTTTCCCATTATAGCTGTCTTTTATTATAAATTTGAATACAAAGCACGCGATAATATACCAATAAATTAATTTATCTTAAAATGTATTGAATGTAGTTAATAAGAAAACTTATGATTTTCGCACGTTTGTGAAAGAGAAGAAGATCGAGTTCATAACAAATTTTGACTGCTTATTTGGCCAAATAAAGAAAAAAAATAAAAAATTTAGGTATAAATGCATGTTCTAAAAAAATTAAAAACCAAACAAATCCAATAATAATTATATGAAAAATAGTTCTTAATTGTGTAGTAGAGAAAATTTACTAAAAACAAGAGCTGGAGGAGGGAGCGAAAAATATTAATATTATTAATATTAATTATTAATAGGTAAATGGTTTATTAATTGGCAAGTACAATTTATTTTATTTGTTGAAGAAATTACACGTGTTCATTTAATAAACCGATAGCATTACCTGTGGAAATATTTTGTTCTGGAAACGTATGTGTCAGCGTTAAAATGGAACATAACCAGACTTTTAAATGTCAGCATGATATAAATCATAAAATAGCAATTACTATTCACTCACAAATTAAGTAATTTTTTATAAATACGATTCACACAAAGACAATCTCTGTATGGGATCACCGGGCAGCTATTCTTGCACCCATATCGTGTGGTAAGGATATAGCAGAACATCTTTGCGTAACAATTTGTGTCACGTTCTCACAGAAAGCTCAATATGCTGTGGTAATTGGCGGATAGAGACTTTTCATTATGTCTTGCAGTTTCGATAACATTGGCAACTAACAGGTCCTTCCCTCGGCACCATCTCATTGGCATTTTAAGTAACGCCTGTACGACAATATTAAGCTATGGTGAAGCCCACCACCGTAATCATGACAAAGAATTTTATTAAGTGCCTGACTGTGCGATTCTTTTTGCAGAATGTAATGTAAAAAAAAACAAAAAACACAAAAGAATAGAAGATTAAAAATGTGAGATTTCTTGAGAAAGTTGAAAAACCGAAGCAAATGTTTCGAAGAAAAAATTCGATCAAATCCGACAGGTTAAAAAAATGTTTTTGTTCAAAACACAATCATTTTTTTAAACTTTATTCTCAAAATGCAATTCAAACAAAACAATAAAAAAAGAGAATGTGATTCAAAACAAAAGTTTAGAGAAAACAAAACGTTCTTTTGAGAACGTGGAAAATTGAAAATAAAACGCCGGGTAAAAGACTCAACAGATTTCGTTTTCAAAACGTAATGAGGCATAAAATTGAAGTAGAAAAATAAAAGAAGCACGGAGGAAACAAAAGACGAGCGGCCTTTTTGAAACGTCAAAATCGAAACAAAGATTTCGTTTTCGAAAAAAAAAAGAAAATAAAACAGTAATACAAAAGAAAGGAGAGAGAATACATAACGCTAACGATTTTCTTTTTGAAAATGTCAAAAACCTGAACAAGAAACAAAAAAATTCAATATGAATTAAATCTTTAAAGAATTAGAGTCCTTTTATTCTACAAACAATTTTTACAAAAACTGGCTAAAATCAGGAGCGTGAAAAATCTTCTAAAATATAAAATTAGTTAAGTTAAAACAAAAAGATTTTTCAAATTTTTCATCTTGCCGAAAAATTTTTAGAAAATTGTCTAAAGACGATCACAAAACATTTTAAAATATTACATTAAAATTACAGACACTATTCAGTACGGCGGTCTGAAATCGACTAATGGCCGATTTCTTCACCATGTTTATCCTATGGTTAATTTATCTATCAGTTATAATGTGACGTACAATTGGCTGTACACAAACTACATGTCACATTCTAACTGACAGATAAATTTAACCTTGGGATAAGGCGATGAAGAAATCGGATATAAAGCGAGTAAAATAACGTTGGATATTCTTCCGTTGATTTTAAATTGAGAGACCTGAAATTATTGTCCTGCATGTTTTTGTATATTTCTAAATGTTCTAAAGTGTTAAGGCGAAGTCCATGTTCACGGAAGTGCAAAGGGTTAAAACCATTTTCAATAGAAAAACTATTTGTAAATTTAAATGTTAAAAAAACTGAATTTTGATTCTTTAGGTGTTCATTAATTCTAATCTTAAACTGCCTTCCACTCTGTCCTGCGTATGCAGAGTTGCAATCTACAAACACCACATCTAATCTAGCTAAAGTTGGTAAAACATCTTTGTTATGGACAAATAAATAATTGTTGTAAATTCATTGTAGTCTTGAAAATAATTTTAGCATCTTTAATATGTTTCTTGAAAATCGCACCTAATTTATACGAAATAGGACCAAAAAAATTAAATTTAATGAAATGAAATTTAGAAGGATTGTTACTAATAGAATATGACGAATTAATAAGATTTTTTGTTGTATTTTGATTAGCAATTTTTTAATTAAAGTGGTGTTATATCCATTTTCAATAGCCAACTGATTTAAATCATTAACTTCAGAAGCAAAATCCTGTGGAGTTAAAGGAATCATACAAAATCTATGGGTATAGATACATATGTATTATATAGTGTCTTTCAAAAAGTGTGCTACAAGAAAGCACAAAGTTTCGGAACGCACTGAAATAATCACTCAGAATCAAATCAAATAATTGAGAAATAAGAACAAATTTCGTGTTTTCCTATTCACATTATTTTGCTGGACACTTTAATCCAACCAGTATTTCCTAATGTAGTGTGTATAAAGAGTGGTTCACAATAAATTGTGATTTTTTATTTTTGAGATAGAAGGCTGTATTTTATATTTTATAACTTTTAATTCTGAACAACTTATTCTTATGACGTTTTGCTGTATCTTGCAAAATAAGGGTACTTTACTCTTAAGCCGTCTTCATTTCTCGGTGTCCGCGCTGTATACCATTCAAGATAAATTTTATCTGACATTTTCCAGTTTGACTTTAAGGGATGCAGAAGCGTTCTGCGTCAATAAATTTTTATAAAAACCGATAATAAAAAAAATTCCCATTTGTAGCACACTTTTTGAAAGTCACTGTATATATACTAAATGATGCCACTTTATGGTGATAAGGGTGAATGGAATCAAATGGTATTAAATGTGACGTTCGAGTGGGTTTCCTATAAATATTAAAAATGTGTTTGTTCTCCTGTTTTGAAACAGAAAGATCTAAAAAATGAAGGCAGTTATCAACTTTTAATTCTAGAGTAAAAGTAATATCTAAGTGTAAAGTGTTGATAAAATTATGAAATTTATGTAACTCAACAGTGGTTTTGGACCAACAAATCATGATGTCATCGACATAATGAGACCAATAAAATATATGATCTTTGAATGGATTTTCCGATTTGAAAATTAGACTCTATATAGTCCATAAAGATATCTGCCAAAATGGGGGCTAAAGGATTCCCCATTCCTAAGCCTTTATTCTGTCTATAATATTAGTTATTGAAAACAAAGAAGTTTCGTTCAAGGCAAATTTTTAATGAGATTTTCTTTGTCATTATTAAAAGAATGAGAACCGGTATGAATATTAATAAAAACGTTATCGCAATGACTGTGGATTTCAGACCGTCTGTTTAAAAACAAATTGGATTTAATATTAAGATGTGAAATTTTTAACTTATTTCATTTGCTATTAAGGATATGATATCTAAGTTTCGAAATTTGTTACAATTCAAATAAATTTGATGGAAAATTAAGTCTAATTCGATACTGTGTAACTTAGAGATAAGTATATCGTAAACTATTTTTAATTTTAATTTTAACTGGTCTCTCTTAAAATACCAAAAAGAAATTTCATTTTTAATTAACTTACGTTCACATAAACTTACTGTCTTTAAAGCTTTTTGACTCGAAGTCTTATATTTTATTCTTGCGTATTGCGGTGTGATCTTCTGTTTCAAGCTGGTGGAATTAAACCAGATGTGCGAAGCTGCTTTCAAACGTTTTTTTCTCTAAATTTTCGAGTAAGCGGATTAAATAGTCTGGATTGGCGTTTATAAATCAAATAAACTTGCCAGATTTCGTTCTCAAAGCTGATGAGAATGAAATTTGTCCAGAAGAAAACGAAAACAAAAGAACAGCAGATAAAACGAAACACTGATAGAACAGAGAAAACAAAACGACAAAAACAATTTTGATTCGAAATAAAAGAATAGAGAAAACAAAAGGATTTCTTGGAAACGTGGAAAACTGAAAATAAATCACGGGATCAAAACTCAAGAGATTTCGTTTTCAAAATGGAATGAAGTATGAAATTTAAGCAGAAAAACAAAAGAAGCGCAGAAAAAACAAAAGACGAGCGGCATCTTTGAAACCGTCAAAATCGAAACAGAAAAACTCAAACAAGAAATTCGAAGAAATTCTTTAGATATCGTTCTCCAAGCCGATGAGGATGAAACTTGATATAGAAACGAAAAAAAAAAAAAAAACAAAAACAAAACAAAACAATGCAAACACCGTTTTGTAATTCAATAAATGTAAAATAAATAAGTCCTGAAAATAACCTATTTTGGTATAAAATTAACAAACAACGCGAACAAACACAAAAACACTTACTCAATGTTGTCAGGACGAATGGCACTAGTGACAGTTCCGTTCGCGGCGGGCTTAAGCTACGACATGCCTTTACGAAAACAAAATATTTCCATAACCAATGCCACCGGAATAGCAAATGAACACAAGGTATGAATTATTTTAGTATCAGACACATTTTAAATGAAGGTATTGGTTTATTACCTCTTTGATGTGATTCTGCATTTTAGTGCAACGCTCATAAATCATTTAAAGATGGCACATTATGTAAATGCGGCCAGCTCACACCGGCATCATTTTACGGGCGCTCGCGGCAACTTCTCACTTGGCAAAGTTTAAATATTTCAGTTTGTCCGCTTTAATACAGCCAACCCCGTATGATTTATGGGACTCCCTTCGGCAGACTGAGGGCTAATTTTTCACCTTGCGCGACCCAACACCCAGATTGTTTTATTTATTGTCAACCACGTTGCCTGCGCGTAGGTCATCGTTAATTATTCGCACAACGCTGCATCTAAATTAAACAATATTAATTGCGTTGGTGCGGAAACCCCGCAAAATCAATAGATAATAGGGATTTATCACCGCTTCCCCCCCCTCCTTCACGTCAATGGTTGCAGTTAACGATGCGTTCGAGTATAACCGAAAGATCTTTATGCCCGGCCATCTATCATTTTCTTTGCGAGCCCGGATCTATCGGGGGTGGATTCGTAAAAATGCAAATGTCCGGAAATTTCAGTTTTTGCGCTGTAAATATGATCATTCCGGACTTTTACGACCTCGGCTATGACTCAAATCTTCGCAGTTTAAAAACGTATAAAAAGTCTTTCCCGAATAATAATTTTAGCTATTCTTAGAGGGAGGGTGGTTGTTATTTTAATTTAGATGCAAATTAGCAAGTGAATTTAAATTGAATTTTTTGATTGTTGTAGGCATTAAAATAGACTCTTAAATATAATATATCTTTTTTTGAATGTATATAAATTGAATTGTTGTATTAATTTCTTAAGTTAAGATAAACAAACATGACTTCGACCTTGGTTCACAGTGACTAGGGAGAACTCAGGTGCAACGCGAATCCTAAACTTTTGAAATTTGCCTTCAGCGATACTTTACATTCTCCTTCGTCACTCGTCGGAATTGCTCGGTTAGCTCAATCATATAAAAACCCTGTTTTTCACATATAAGAGATAAGAGTGTGAGTCCTTTTACATTTAATTAATAAATGTAATGTTACGGGTGAAAATCCCGTTAAAATCATTTTAGTATTGTCAGTCACCCTGTATCGCGAAATAACAGGAACATTCCGTTATTCTGCCATGCGCGTTTCATTTGTACGCCGATTAAACGATGGCCTGCAATACGTAATACGTAATTGTTGCCGTCTCTCTCTGTCCTGAAGTGAGTTAATTCTGTTCTTCTATCAACCCCCCTCTTGATACCTTACATGCGCTGAAAACGCTTGAACGTTAGCCAGTCATGAGCCAGTCCTTCGTGGCTCGTCGTAGGGAGTGCACGTTAGTGCCACTGTGGTTGTTACGTTTGAATTTGCCGCTAAGAAAACGTGGCAACAAAGCATCGTCTGGCTGCGTCCTGTCTTGTTTGGCAATCTAGTACACCTTCCCCGCTATCACAAAGCTTATTCGATGTAGGGGACCACGTGACTATATCATGGTCCATCATTGGTTACCGTTTGCAACTTTCGCGCGTTATTTAGCGACCACCATCTTAGACTCGCGTCCCGTTTAATTCTTCGTTCGACCAGCATAAGGTGTAGACGTGTTTTTACTGAAATATCGGGGTTCTTAGTCTTTATGTGAGGAGAATTCATCAACGGCGCTGCTGGAATTCCTGACTACACCGCGAACGAACGTTGGGGCTTCTTTTTAAACCCCATTCCAAGCCTGGGAACTTTATAAATCTCAGGTAAAATATATCGAGCAATGGCGGATGCCGTTATGGTCGCTAATGTCGTCGTTTCTTTTATACAGGCTTTTAGTTGTATGTACAAATCTTCTGCTGCGCTCCAGCCTTCTTGAGTGGTACCGGCGTGAGTTGGGCTCAGACCGAGTCATCAACACGCAGCATTCTTTCGTGCTTATCGATCTTTTAAGGGAAACCCTGACCAGCCATCTTGATGGGCTCTGCGAATCCAGTTTGAACCGGATTGTCGACGCTGAACGCGATCGGCAGAGGGCGTCGTAACTACCCACCGGCCAAGGTTATTAAATTACTAAGGTTGCCTAGGTTTGTATCTCGCAATGGTGTCAAATTTGTGACGTCACCAGAGTTCCAAATTTATGGCTGTCACCGTAAACCGGCTGTCACGCGTTCTCTTTGTTATTAACAGTAAATTTTGAAGGTAATTCCTTACTTATTGATTATTTACAAATCAATTTGAGATGCCATCAGGAACAACATGTTCAGTATTAAACTGTCATATGACATATGTAAAAGCAAAAACACAAGGTTTGAAAATTTCATTTTTTACATTTTAGTTAGCAGGATGGTTCGCTAAAAAGTTTCAAAGTTCACACCCTCATCTGGGCCAACACAGTTATAAAATCGTTAACGACCCTACTTTCAGCTTACCTCATGGGTAAAGCACCTTTCATTCGGAGGATTAGTAGTGCCTTCTGATGAATTTGTGAAAACTATAAAGAATTTGACACAGAATTCATCATATACATGAGTGATGCAATGAAATCAAACAAACTTATCGTTAAAAAATTAGTGAACCCATTGGCATACAAAGTTCCTGATGAAGACATACACATCATCCAAGCGTTCGTAAAACAAAGGCTTTTCATTAGAATAATTATTTAAATTATAAATACCAGACTTTAAAAAGAAATCCTCATTTAAAATCACGCATAAACGAAATTCGTAATAAGATAAACCATAAAATAAGAAAAATTGTGACTTAATAAACACTGCTTCGTTACTGTCTTCAGTGTTAATCGTCGACAACTTATTAAAGGCGACGTTTAATGAAAATATAGTAGCCATTATCAAAAGTCATTACATAATGAAAAGTAACGAAGTTGGGATTTGTCTTAGGTTACTAAAAAGCCAAAATTTTTGGAAGAAATCTATTGGACATATGTTTCGGCCTCAGAAGAAGGCCTTCTTCAGCACGATCAGACATAAAACATGGATTTCATTGTACAACAAAGTTGTAAAGTCAGACAATACATACATACATGGAGATTCTTACCAAAAGTCATTACATTACTTTGAACTCGCGCGTTAGCAGAACTCTAGTGACGTCATTTGCGCAACCCACTTTCGAGCAAACTTAGGTAACCTTAGTAATTTAAAAACCTTGCCCACCGGCCACCGCGCTTCGGTTGACCCGAATCTTGACCCGACGTTACCGGTTGTACACTGTCAAAAGGTTAAGGTATTTCCAATTTAATTTATTTTGGACATATCGTGAATCGGTTTGTTTATTATTTTTGTTTGCATTATCGAGTAAAGAGAGAGCGAATTTCGGCCTCTGAATTTGTGGGTAACCACATTATTGTTAATTAGACAAATTATCGTGTACACAGTTATGTAATGTACCTTTGTCCATCATAATTATTGGTACTTGATTAAATTAAAGTTTAAATGAACTCTTACTGTTGCGTTTGTGTTTACTCCTTGACGTACCAGTGAGTATTGTAAGCCTCTGTTTACTTTTGATTTTCTGCCGATTTAGTCGATTCGGGGACGTCGACTGATCGTTTACGTTCGGCTTGTTAATCAATGTCTGACCTGGCGCCCTTTAATTATTTTACCATCGTAATTGACCCACCCCTATCTTCACTGTTTGCTAGTCGAGGGGAACAGTTGATACGTTAGTCAGCAGAGCTTGTCAACGATCAAGGTAGGTACGAGGCAAGTCATTCAAAGTTAAATTTGGTGACATTGTGGTTGGTCTTGTGTTTTGCAATTCATTTGGCTGAAATCGCCTGGAGATGAATGTTTACGGTACTTTGTTTACCGGATTTTAAAAATCGTCACCCCTGCATTTGTAAACATTGTTTAATGCTTGTCCATGCCTAGTCCCAGCAATTTGAGATTAAGTAAATGTGGCGTGTATTTGGGCGTGGTTTAAAGTGTAACGCATGTGTTCTTTTGGGTTCTTTCTTTTTTTTTGTTTGTATTGCGTTCTACGCTTTGCTGTTTGTCTACCCTTCGATTTATTACGATTACTACGAACATCGCATCTGTAGCTACCCGAACCGTTGGAGTTGATTTCGTGGGCCCCTCCATCTTTAAGTTGCCGCAAGGTCAGTGCGACAACGGTTACATTTACCGCCATTACTCCCCCGTCTGTCCGGACTTGGACTCACCCAACCGCTGTTGGTGAGTTGCGTCGTGAGAGGTCGCTAGGAATTGCGATACGCCGCGCCGTCTTGGCTTCAGTGGTCCTCCCCCGGATTCGATACTCTACGGGCATTGACGACGATGGCTGCTGTTGGAGCCGCTAGGATGTAACCAATCTCGGATTATTTTGATTTAAATTGCGGTTTTTAATTCTTTTGTAAATTAAGCAACCGTCTGATGCTGAGGTTAGTTAATATTGTTTTGACTTTGTAACGTAAAGTGGGTACCGAGTTTTCGGGTTTAGATATTTTTTGACAACTTCGTTGCGTTTTGTTTGCGCTTATTTATCTTGATTTTTGGATTTTTGGTTTTATTTTAGAGCGCGTTATTTTAAATAAAGACAATAGTGCCGTATTGGGGAATTTTTATTTTATTAATTATTTGCCCTTGTACTTTTGGGGTTCCGTACGACCCCCCTCCCCCTATCTCCAGGAGTTAGCCGGCTGTGCTGGAGATCTTAAATTGCCCTCCCGCAATTTGCTGCCATTCAGGTAGGTAACAGTATTAT
Source organism: Dorcus hopei (assembly GCA_033060865.1). Lineage (NCBI taxonomy): Eukaryota > Metazoa > Arthropoda > Insecta > Coleoptera > Lucanidae > Dorcus > Dorcus hopei. The sequence goes on from CM065423.1 coordinate 36,605,486, forward strand.
TATTTAATCTGACTACATCCCTTATTAAACAATATAATTGCTATAAATCTTGGGCGGGCAAATTAAGTTCGTCCCAAATTGCCGGCTAAACTGAATGGAACGGGTCGAGGTCATATGAAACTTCAAAGCAAAGGGCAGAAATTAAAAATGAATAAAAGTCACCAGTTCCGACACACTTGTCTTTATTCGTGCATCAAAAGTACGATTAACAAACACGAGACCACCACAGGTCTAAATTAAATGCTCGTTAACTATGAACAACGTAACAGGTTAAGCAAAATTAAAATGAAACACGAAACACGGATCCGCTTTTCGCTCACAAATCTAAGTTAATCTAACTCCGCGCAACAAAAGTTGCTTGTTTCGAAACAACGCTTTATCATTATTGTAAATAAAAGAAAAGAATCCGACCTTAAGTCTTCCAAAATGTGTGCGCATCAGTTGTACTAAAGTCGAAGAAGTCGTCCGAGTATCAAACGCCCGGGAGGGTAGCGTCAAATATGTCAACCAGCGTACCCCAGAGTAGACTCCCTCTTTCGGCGACGATGCCAAGCAACGGGGATTTCGGACTCTAGTTCGGATCACCACGATACTACCGGAATTTTCTACCACAGCTCAAAGATAAACCAGCCAGGTAGCCCCAAATAAAAGCACCAGTAAAACGTCCGGAATAAAACTTCCGATAAAAGCCTAATTAAAATAACGAAAAACAACGTTACATTCTGAACTGCGCGCAGAATTCGCTCGTATAAATGTCTGACTTATTTATTGAGGTCAGGCTTCGGAAAGCATAAACAAATACTTTGGGTCGCCTAGCATAACGGTTTAAAAAGCTTCCGTTCACTATTCAATCAGACAAATCAGTCTGGAGAATTTACAACAGTGGCTGGACAGCACAGCAAACGACGATGTGTACGCTAGCCGAAGAGCAGAAATAGAACAACAGATGTCTCTGCCTATTCTACCAGGGTACGCGGTAGATATCACCACACGCGCTTTTTATAAATAGAATCACTCGAACTATCGAAAAGGGAAAGTGACACTTTAACGAGGGCTTTAATAAACAGAAAACAAATTGAAATTTTTTTCAAATAAAAGGTAGATAATACTTGTTATTTCAGTCAGGTTATCGGTAGATGTCGCCACGCTCGTTTACGAATGGGAACGCTAGAAAAATCTCAAGCATTCCTTTGGCAAACCAACGGTTTTAATAAAGTGAAAATAATTTTTAATTTCAAGAGTGGAACAACAGAAGTCGCTGCCTATTCTATCAGGGTACGCGATAGATGTCGCTGGAGGCGGTTTCTATAAATAGCATCACTAAAATCAACACAAGGTTTGTTTTAAGAAAAATGACACTACAGAAAACAAATTGAATTTTTTTTTCAAATAAAAGGTATATAACACTATGTAGTTATTTCACTCAGATTATCGGTAGATGTCGCCACGATAGTTTTGTGAATGGGAACGCTAGAAACATTGCTTTGATGAACTAACGACTTTGATAAAGTAAAAATAATTTTTAATTTCGAAAATAAAATAGCAGATAACTATCTTGTTACGTGAAGTAATTTTTAATTTGAAATTAAAACAACAGATGATGTTGTAGTAACCTCTAGTTACAGACAATAGATGTCGCCACGCTCGTTTTATATGTTGGAGAAGAACTGTTGCACGATTTGTTTTAGTAAAAGTGTCGCCGTAACGTCAGCTTTAACAGTTTTGGATTTTGGAAATAAAAGATGGATAATATTAAGTAATGAAAAGTTTGAGTAGCGACACCCTGCGATCGCTTTTTGTCCTGACACTGCAATCAGAACCAATTTGCAACAAAATTTTTGATAATATTAAAAGTTCCACTTAGATTACCGATACATGCCGCCACGCAGTTTTTATGAATAAAATATCAAAATGTCAAAATAAGCGCGCCAAATTTGAAATAGCATTACCTGTTACGTTCAAAATGGCGGCAATTACGGTATCTATCTAGCGACTTTAATTATGAGTAGAAATATCACAAATATCTGAAGGATTCTCTTAGCAAACTAACATCGTAATATTGACTTTTAACAAAGGGAAAACAACTTTGAATTTTGGAAATAAAAGATATATAATATTAACTGTTCCACTTAGATTACTGATAGATGTCGCTGCGGTGTTTTTACGAACAGGAACATTCTTCTTAAGAATTCTTTTTAGCAAACTAACTTTAACAAAGTGAAAACACTTTTTAATTTCAAAAATATTTCAACAGATGTCTCTATCTCTTGTATCTAGATTATCTAGATCGTTGCTGGGCACGAGAGTTCTGGCGAGTCATCCCCTCCACTCTGCAACAACTGTAATCGGCGACAGTCGAAAATATTCGTCACTCGTCGAGACATTATATTGCGCGTCGTTGGTTCTAAGCGTGCCGATTTCAATTTAAACTGGAATAAGCGCGAATTACTTGCGGAGAAGTATAAGGGGTGGTGGTACTGTTTTCTTACCGCGCCCGGCGCGGGACTGATCTAGATGTAGATGCAGTGTGTTCATTTAAACTCGTAACCCCTTAAAATCAGAAAATAGGCAACACATTATACTTCCGTGCTTTTAGTACATCATGGAAACGAAGTTATTTCCGATCTGATTGATGGACTGTCTATTCTAAAACCTTCAGCGGTCATCCTGCATTTGTCAACAATATCGTCCCAATAGCTGTCGTTTATAATCTGTCTCAGAATTTTTGTAAACGTGTTTATAAAAAATAATTTTCTTTTTCAGTCCTTAAAGCCCGAGTGATTTATAAACTTACCGCCCTTGCTCGTAATTGAGAGTAATACAGAGTGACCCGAAATACTAGAAATAAGAAATTATAATGAGTTTGATTTTATTTTTATTTAGATGTACAGGGTGGATCAATTTCGATGTCTCTTATGGGCATCTCTGTAACTATAAGAGATAGAAAAAAACTAGTGGCCAAGTCTCGATCTCTTTTTTAGAGATAAAGTCAATAGACTAAACAAAAATTGGCTATCTTCTTTTGTTTTCGAGTTATAGGCAAAATTTGACATTTTCGACTTTTCGTCAATCGGGCATATCTCGTTTATTTTTACAGATATTAAAAAACTGTTTTGACATTATTAGGACACTTTTTTGAATACAATTCAGTGGTGTAGTTGGTTTCTTGATATTTCATAAAATTTTCGAGTTATAACATAAAGTTATATTTTTTTAAATGGAAATCATAGTAGGCAATGCCACCGTTAAATAGAGATTTTTTTTCTGTTTTCAAAAATATATACTTTGTTGGGTTTATTTGTTACGATTAATAGAATAAAACGCCTTTTTTATTATTCTTGGGTGTATTCTATTCTTAGTAGGCTGGTTTGAACAAAGGCCGACAATTTTTTTGTTTGTTTTTATTAAATATCAACTTGTTCAAATATTTTGGCAGTTGCAACCGCATAAAGAGAAAGAAAGATAGAACGAGCATCCTCTAAGAGTCACAAAGATTACAACAATACTGATACCATGTGGTTTGGGTCAAATTCGAAATTATGTAACTTCATTTAATATTTTAGTTTAAAACGCATTTTTTTCGATCAAATATGCATTTCATGGGATAATGAACTAAATTATATGTATAAATTAAAAACATCTTAAAAATAAGAAATTATTGCAGAAAAAGTTAAAGAATATTGAAATGTAAGTAGATAATAAACACAACTCTTGATATATCACAATAAATAACTTAAAACCCACAAAATAATATCAAAATAAATCACAATTTCAACACTGCCGCGCTAAAATACACAGCCAACTCATGTTGCAACCCAACCCAACTCTATCGGTGCTAGCTTTCTATCTCTTTTGTTTATCGCAATACCTCTCACTCTTGTGCTACCCAATCTTCAAATCTTTGTTAATATTTAATAAAAACAAAAGAAAATTGTTGGCTTTTGTTGAAACTAGCCTCCTAAGAAAAGAATGCGCCCAAAAATAATAAAAAAGGCGTTTTATTCTATTAACTGTAAGAAATAAACCCAACAAAGTATATATTTTTGAAAACAGAAAAAAAATCTCTATTTAATGATGACATTTCCAACTATGATTTCCATTTAAAAAAATATAACTTTATGCTATAACTCGAAAATTTAATTAAATATCAAAAAACCAACTACATCACTGAATTGTATTCCAAAAAGTGTCCTAATAATATCAAAACAGTTTTTTAATATCTGCAGAAATAAACGAGATATGACTGATTGACGAAAATTCGAAAATCTCAATTTTGGCTTATAACTCGAAAACAAAAGAAGATAGCCAATTTTTGTTTACAGTATTGACTTTATCTCTAAAAAAGAGATCGAGACTTGGCCATTAGTTTTTTTCTATCTCTTATAGTTACAGAGTTGTCCATAAGAGACATCGAAATTGATCCACCCTGTACTTGTAAATTCGTTATTGACATTTAAAGAACATAATCGCGTTTTGTTTCCTTCAACCTGAAGCGCCTTGGAAATGAACAGCGAACGAAGTTACCTTTCAGATTACGAAAGGTCGGGAACGCTTCATTAACCTGTATATGATCGGTAAAGTTTACGTCGAGGAAGTGGAGCGTCTTCTTTATCGGGAACGTATAAAAATTCCCCATCTAATAAACTTCCTTTGATAACACGCGAGCTCGTCTCTTCGGGGGCCCCCCCGATATTCAATCGCCTTTCGCATTTTCGCCGCCGCGCCGCCTAAATAAAGAAAGTTTAATGCCGCTGGTGCTTTGAGTTCGCGACCGACGCCGTTTTTTGTCCGCCTTCATTCGAAATCAATTCGTGGTTTTTATCGCCGGAGTTTGAGGGCGAGGTTTTAATGTGCGTCGTAAAAAATCGCCCGGAGATTTATTTATTTGTGCGCGGCGAAAAGCGCTCCGGACTTTTAATATAACCGGAAAGACAAAATTTTTTAGATATTTTTTCTTTGAAAACTCACATTCATTTGCTTGTAGATTCGTTTGGATTCACGTTTTCTTTTTTAACTCGGACATTATAGGAAGGAAGATTTGGCGATGCAACCAAACACCCTTTTTTTGTGTTATGCCAAATTTTTGGGTGTTGTAGTTGACACATATAATGCACGGAAGTAGGATGTGTTGCCTAGTTCCTAATTTTAAGGGGTCACGATCTAAAAGTACTTATTACGATTTGAAATGGTCTCTTATTTTTGGGCACTTTTCTTCGCAGTAAAATTGTTTCGATCAAAAATGGATTTCCCCAAGGTTTAATTATTTATCAACTTTAGAAACGACCTGATGGTTCCTGTTCCTATCATGTCATTCGACCTTGTATGCCGACGATACCACTTGGCCATGAAACATCTGAAATCGGATCTAGTTTCAATAATTATAACAGAGACTAAAGTTTGTACATTCGCTACATTTTTCACACTATTCTCGAAAGATGGAATTAGTATATAAGCCAAGGACGGCGGTATATTTAAATCAGTTTTTATTAAAAAAAAAGCGAGGTGTGCGAGTCTAGCAGTTGGTAGACGGTTAAGTTATAGAAGTGTTATTTGTTTTAGAGAAGTTACAGCTCGATATTATTGTACTTTCATTGTGTTAACCGATCGTAGAAATTAAAGTGTTTTTAAAAGAAACGACGATTATAATTTGTGAACCCCTAAGTCATAACATTGTATTGGACGTTGATCGAACTCGGAGTCGCAATAGCTTAATGGCAAAGTAGCTGACATGTAATTAAATAAATATTTATTTAAAAAATAAACAAGATTAACATATCTTTAATATACAAATATTTATTTAATATTGAATTACTCCGTTTTATATGCAGTATCAGCTTGCACATTTATGGCCGGATTAAATTTCGCGCTCACTTCCACTTTTATAAACGAATCTGGAATCTTCGGGAGGCGAACCGAAAGCAACCTGAGTTGATGAGTACGTTGGTAGTTGGCAGCACTTATTAAGTGGGACATTCCCCTCTGTAATGTTGGTGGTCTATTTCAGTAGGCGATTTACTAAACGCTATTGATTGTTGGAAGTATTCTTCTGCTTTTTCTCTATTTATTCGAAGAAAATTTTAATACTCGTTATCTCTTTCTCTATCGAATAGTTTTGAAGATTAATTAATTAATTATTGTTATTTTACTGAAATATATTTTATTTAAAAATAAATTAGCAGTGGGCAACACGAGAATAACCAGCCTTAACGGCCCCCCCCCCTTCCAGAACTTGGGGCTTCGAATAACGTAAAAAAATTGTTTTTTTTTTTAAGAACGAATGCGTGGATTTATAATCGGATTGGTCAGAATTATTTTTACAGACGAAAATAATTGGCCTAATGAGAGACCCAATTATTTTCGTCAAACGGGATTTTTTTAAGCGGAAAACATTGATTTTAGAACAAATTAAAAAAAAAATACTCACGTGTCTCGCTGACGTTCGGACCAATTACGGTTGGGTAGGAATGCCCGCCGGAATTTTTATAGCGATCAGATTCTGCAAAAGACAATTTGCTTTTAAATAAATCGAAAAATTGGTGCCCAACGTGGGGCTTTAAATTTTCCCGCGGACGCAGCTCAATTAAAAATAGCTTTTTGATTTTCTTTCTGCAAAACATTGATTGCGCAGGAAACTGGACACGGGTTCACGACCCTGCTAGAGCTACAGCTATTGATTAGTAGCGCTAGTCGAGATTTAAACCTTCCGCGCCAGTGGCACCTCCTGTGAGTGAGCCGGCAAACTAAGTATACGCTGGGCTTTAAAACTTCCATCTAACGAACTTAATTAGATCAGCGGTACAAAGGGAGCGAGCGACGGCTAATAATTAACCACCTTTAATTAACCAAAATAATGAAATATACATATCGCCTGGAAAGTTTTAATTTGATTTCGAAAGTGATTGTTCGCGAGTTATTAAAAGTCCAATTTACACCGAGCGAGCGCCCCGCTCAAAGTTCCATCTAAATTGTTGCATAATTAGATTTCGAATGACTTTGTAATTAACTCGAAAGGCAATAGGTATTTATTCCGGAGCAATTAAGTACTTCGGCCCCCAAGAAGAAGACTTGGCACGTGTCTTCTTTGATGTACGCAGCGATTTCAAATTGCTTTTTTATTTTTGATTCTAAAATTCGCTCCTACTTTAACGGGGGTGGTTTGATGAATTGACGGGCTCGATATTTAATTAATTCACGTGACAAAACGGGAAATGACGATGAACGCGAGTGTTTGGCTCGTTTAGTGACAATTACATAGAAAATTAACGCCCGCTCGCAGCTTCGCAAATAGTGCGATTATTCAGTCATTCCTAATCAATTCAATTTGCGTGCGTCCAGCTCGCAATTAAACGCATAAACTGTCGATGTTTCAAACAAAAACAAACGCTAATCCTGCAACGTTGCAACTCGATATGATTTACACACGGGGCGAAATTGCGCCCCCGATCGCGAAAAACAAATTAAAAACTAAATTATTTAGTCGCGAGCTATTGACTTTCCGAGTTCCGGGTTGGACGAGTGGGGCGCCTCCGCCACAGATGGCGCGGCGCTCGTCCGATCCGGGAGAAGCTCCGGGTTTACCTAACGCGTTATCTTCGACGGGTTGAAATTGATAGCTGGCCTTGAAGCCTTGCCCCGGCCAGTCTGAATTCGCAACGAATTCGATGAAGAGTTCTTGTCCCGTTGATAGAATTTCTAACTCGGCGCCTTCGTTGCACAGGACCGTAATCGCAGGATCTGTAGACGATTTGCCATCGTAAACACGAACAATATCTGCTCTGTTGATACAGCTGAAACAAAATAAATATTTTCTTGTTCATTTAAATATAATTTTTATACTGTTTATTAATTATACTAAGGATGAAACAAGGATACATTGTTAGGAAGACTGTTACGGTCCAATATTTTCGGATTCGGTTGATCACTAACATTTTATACTCTAGGAATTCTCTTTTGATTTGTTAAGTTGACTTTGATAATTTTTTATAACAGTTGGGAACACTGTCGTATTCGCGACAAAATTATCGTACGTTAGAGGTGGTGGTCTGGTTAGAGATCTCTTATATCTGCGTTTCTTCCGTTGGCACGTTGTGTAGGGCAAGTTTTGAGGGTTAGAATCACTCCCTTGTTCGAGTTGTAGGGCCGTTTGGTTCCTTCCGAACGAGTTTTGCTGTTGATACCGTCGGATTTTGAGGGCCTTTCTACTACGACGTCGTATTGGCAGAGTAGGACCCCTGTTAGAAGCTGCCGAATCGTTTGAGGCACGCTCCGAGGGCTGCACCCCCTTCCGAGGCCGAACACATTGAGAATTGGTGGAGAACGTCTGGGTAATGTTGAAATTTTATCATATGTTCTACTAGTCTTTCGTGCACGTTAATTTTGGGTACTTATTTGTACCTCCGAGTACGTTTTTGCTTGACGACGGTTTTTAGTTCCTTCTGAACCGGTGTTTAGATTTATAGCTCGAGCGGAAAGTCCCTAGTCAAAATACTGACCTCTCTTTAAAATAGTCATCTATGTATCATCCTGCAGTAATACAGATTAATGTGTATTCATTGATTTCTTATTGTCTCTGTCTTGTCTGTATGGATCTGATATATTTGTTTTAGGAGATTGAATCATGTTCTTCGGATAAACTTAAAGCAACGTCACTGTATAGTTACTTGGTAAACTTAATAAATTTATACTGTCTAAAGCAGTCCAATAATATTGTTAATCATAATAATGTACTTCTAGACCTTATTTTCCCAAACATAACAGTAAATGTTCTGCGAGCTGTGAACACGCTTAAAGCAGTCGCTCACCGACGATCGCTTTCCTCCGGTGCTTCGACTCTAACGCGCCGAGCAAGCTGTGCTGCGTTCGTATTACCTGCAACCGCTTATCCTTTTTTTTATCTCGCCGCTCTTTCATGCCTGGCAGGGGCGTTTCTTGCATCGCGACCCTAGAGTGGGAGTTCCACTCTTTCATACCTGGTGCGGGCGTTTCGCATATCCTGATCCTGGAGTGGGAGTTTCACTCTTCACCGTAACCCTGATCCGATTCCCGGAGCGGAAACCAGAACGTACGCGTAGTTTGCGTGGTGATTAGTTGTCGTTAGTGTTCTTAAGACACACCGTATTTTGCCGTTGGATCAGTGTCCTTAAGACACACCGTATATTACCGTTGTTTAGTGTCCACGAGACACACCGTATATTGCCGCCACCGGAAAATATCGTTCGGATGTTTAACATTTCGTTTACCAGGAAAAACATTCCTATCTGTAAATATGAACTGCGATTGACTCAGTTTATATTGACTTTTCCAAAGCGTTTGATGTGGTCAATCACAGAATCCTTCTGGACAAACTTTCTAACTTTGGTGTACGGGGCTCACTACATCAGCGGTGTTCCTCATTTATTACAGGCAGAACTCAACACGTTAAATTATGTAATTATTTATCAAAGATAGGTGATATTCACTCAGGGGTCCCGCAGGGTTCACACCTTGGGCCCATACTATTCCTGCCACTAACTAAGATATTTAATCTTATCCTTAGTTCTGGTCAATTTCCGTCACAATGGAAAACGTCAAGAATATGTCCTGTGCATAAGAAGGGTAGCCTTACTAATACTGAAAATGTTAGGCCAATTGCGATTATCTGCAATTTTGTCAAAGTCTTTTACGTTTTCTTCTATAATCACGTTTCCCATATGATAACCACCAATCAATATGGATTCATGAACGGGCGTTCAATCTTGCCTCAATTACTCAATTTTTATGTGAAGCTGTAGATGATCAACGGCAGGTGGATGTTGTCTATACCGACTTTTCGAAAGCCTTTGAAAAAATTGACCATGATCTCTTACTGCTTAAATCCAATTGCTTTCGTTTCTCGAACAATTTAATTCAATTAATGAGTTCCTATCCGAAAGATAGATATCTCTTTGTAAAACTTAATGGATATAAATCTAATCTCTTTAAGCAAGAAACTGGGGTACCTCAAGGATCTGTTTTGGGTCCGTTGCTCTTTAATATTTTTATTAATGATGTAACTGCTATAAATCTCGATTCATCGTGTCTGCTGTTTGCGGATGATTTAAAAATATACCGTACTATCAATTCAGTAGAGGATTCTTTCCATCTGCAGATGAACCACGACGCAGTTTATGAATGGTGTTTGAAAATTAAATATATCCAAGCAAATGTAGTGTCATGACTTTTACGAAGAAAACAAAACCTCTTTATATGATGTATAGCATCGACGGGTCAGTCCTTGCCAGACCTGATACTTTTCTTCGTGATCTTGGGGTCATACTTGATCCTAAACTTACTTTTAGTTATCACATCGACTCTGTTGTTCAGGCCGCTTTTCGGTACTTAGGCTTTATTATCAGGAATGGAAGGGAGTTCTCTGACTTCTTTATATAACGTATGTTCGATCTCGCTTTGAATATGCGTCATTAATTTGATCACCCATATATAAATATTCACATCTCTTCACTTGAACGAGTACGACGTAGATTCTTGAAAGTATCTGCATTTCTAATTGATGGCACATATCCTGCTAGAGGCTATCCTCAGGAATTTCTTCTTTAGAGGTTTAATCAATCTTACATCATTAGCCTCAAAGCGTATAGAACATTCCCATAATTTTCTTATTCAAAATACTGCATAATATACATATACGATTGCCCTGCTCTTCTCTCCAGGATTAGTCTTAGAGTCGGTAGGCCTAGTTCTAGCTTGAGGAATGTATTCTATGCACTAAACGTCAGAACCGATATGGGGGTGAGTTCTCCACTTGTACAAATGATCCAAAACTATAACGGACTGGAGCAATTATTAGATATTTTCGGCTGTACTACCTCAGACATTAGAAATATTATGCATTAAATAATACATGTATATATTTCATACTTGTATTTAGTGTCCTATAATTGGGCTTGACCCAATAATAATAAGCACCGCTCTGGACAGGGTGCCTTCGGAAACTTGTGTCGTGGAGGGCGCATGTTTGCACCGACTAAACCGTGGCGGTGCTGGCATCGCCGTGTCAACATTAATCAACGGAGGTATGCTTTGGCTTCGGCCGTCGCAGCTAGCGGCGTTCCGGCCTTGGTGATGAGCAAGGGACACGTCATCGATCAGATTCCGGAGCTCCCACTGGTGGTCTCCGATAAAGTCCAGGAGCTTACCAAAACTAAGCACGCCGTGATCTTCTTGAGACGTATCAAAGCATGGGCCGATATTCAAAAGGTGTGCAAGTCTCAGCGTTTTCGTACCGGCAAAGGTAAGATGCGTAACAGAAGACGCATCCAACGCCGAGGCCCTCTGGTGGTGTACCACAACATCCCCGGCGTCGACCTAATCAGTATAGGGAAGCTCAATCTCCTGAAGCTGGCACCCGGTGGACACGTCGGTCATTTCATCATCTGGACCGAATCTGCTTTCAAGCAGTTGGACAAACTCTTTAAATCCCGGACGAAGCCATCGCAGCCCTAAGCCATCCCCAACCTAAGATGGCCAACACTGATCTGTCTCGTCTTTTCAAAGTTGACGAGATCAAGAAAGTTTTACGCGCGTCACAGAAGAAGGCGGTGCGTCGTGTCCGCCGTCTCAACCCTCTTACGAACGCAAAGGCGATGTTACGTCTCAATCCGTACGCCGCCGTTCTTAAGAGGCAGGCGATCCTTGCGACTCAAAAGCGCAGGTTAAATCGAGAGGAAGAACTGGCGAAGAAACGCGGGATTACTCTTCCGGCTGATGGTCCTGTCGTTAAGAGTGCGAAGCTCCAGATGAAGAGGCGGGAACTATTACTGAAGGCGAAGGCGGCGACCACTTCGAAAACACCGGCTGCGACCAAAACTCCGGCTGCCACCAAAACACCGGTTGCCACCAAAACGCCGGATGCCACCAAAACACCGGCCCCCAAGAAGTAACTTAGTTTAAACTAAATTTAAATTGAGGTTTGAAGTTACGTTCATCCTATAATAAATAATATAAAATTACGCCTGTTTTTATTTTTTTAATTTTGTAAATATCTGCATGAATAAAGTGACGATTAAGATAGGCATTCACGACACCTCCAGTGTTTTTTTTATTTGGTTTTGGAGATAAGTTTTTCCTCTTCCAAGGCCCTTCCTTATTTGTTTTTTTTTTTGCTAGGTCCAAGAATACTTCGCATTTAAACAAACTTTTACTTCGCCACTACATTTACACATAGCTTCCGTTCAAATTCGTAATTAAACTCCTCGCACGTACAATAGTAAGCAAAACTAAAACTTTTTATTGAAATGCAAATTCGGTTCACTTTCAAGTTTTGCATAGGGCCGGGAGGGGGGGGCGAATGTATTTATTCTTTTGATCTCGCAAAGAACAGATCACCGCCGCTTAGTTTCGGCGGATCTGATTGAATCGCTTCGGGCGAGACTTACAAACAGAGCGTTAATTAGGAGTCGGGGGGGCATCACGGGCTTCACGGACGAAAGCGCAAAGCCCTAATGCCGCGACCTTTGACCTGCGGTATTTATTTATGTCCCCGCATCAATCAGCAGTTCACCATCCGAACGCCTGCGGAACGCAATGGCCCTTTCTGATCGAATTTGCGTCGGCTCTTTTGACCGGAAACCCTTCAAATAGGTGACGATTGGAATTACAATTTTGTATTCAGTTAGTAGGTAGGTAAATGTTTCGTCTTTAATACTGAGATTTAATCAAGAAAATTCTTGTCTGTGTCTGCTTGTGAAAAATAAAAACTTCTGTTACATTTAAATAAATAAATAAATGAGTGGAATGACAGTAACAGTGAAAATTTGAAATTAGCCTTGCGTAAAACATTTATTTACAAACGGCCGAGGTACTTCTTAGTATTTCAAACGAAGCCGGCCCGAAACTTTTGTGAAGTCACCGCACACACACACACACACACATGCGTTCATTATCTACACACGCACAAACATCAAAAAAAAGGGGGGAAACGAAACGCACTCTCCTTTGATCCGCCTAAAATTACCATCCAGCTATTACATTATTCAATGACAATCCCACAAAAGAAAGACCTCGTAAAGCCAACAAAAGAGGCGAAAATAAATTGGATGACACGTGTTCAAATAACAACCACGGATAGATTCAATTTCAACTTCTGCGTTAAATCCGTCAATTTGGGGCTGCGAAATGAAGAAAGACACATGTCCTATGAAAGCAATAGACCCTTTCAATATATTCAGTTTTTGTGCGCGCTCTCCCAATTCGGAGCTGGAGCAATTTTTTCTTTTAGGTTCGCTTCGACTTTTCGACGGGAAAATAATCGGTAATTGCTCCCCCCCGACTTTCAATTCTGTCTCCGTCAATATTGAAACGGCTGCCCGCCCCATTTTGTAAATGCTACACGAATTCGTTTTATTTCATCAATGAAACGCGACAGTTTTAATAAAATCCACCCACGCGTATGTTTCGAGCACTGAACATAAAGTTGCATATTTAATAGAGTGAGACGTCAACATCGGAGCGTAGGTAGGAAAATGATCGATGTCTTCCGTATTTATCAACCGCATTTTCGGTTGGGAATACTCCTCGCCGTGCTAATGATGTTATTTCGGGCTGAGTATGATTAATTATTATCGGGAAGAGCGCCCCTGAAATTATTTCCATTACGCACTACTTTAAGTAACAGATGGCTCCGCAGACGATGCAAAAATAATTCCAATTTATTTCTGGCCCTTTCCTAACTTTGAACGAGTGCCGCCCATTTTAAATCGTAACCCCTGAAGCTTTATGAATAGGCAACCCATCAATCAAATCGGAAATAACTTGCCTCTTTCCAATTGTTAAGGCGTCACGATTTAATAAAATGTGCACTGTCGTATACAGAATTGTATTAGTAATTAGGAGAAGTAAAAGTTGAACCAATAAATATGAGGAACATGAAGCAATGTGAAGATGTTTTATCAGAGACCTTCGAAATTCAAAATTAATTGTGCTGGTATCGCCTAATCAAACTGAAACTGTCAAAAATTTAAACTCCAAACTGTTAAATTAAGAAAATCTCCTTAGATGTATCCACAAACGAATTCCCAGATGATAATGGGCTCGAGCGGAGAGCCCCTAGTCAAAATTCTGCCCCTCCTTAAGATAAGTGACCATTAAGGTACTGTGAGCGAAGGGTGGTTTAAAAGTGATAAAAGAAAGCGAATGAATTATCCTTTACTTTCAAATTTATTAATTTTACAAGGCCTCGTCGAGACACTATGCTCCTCTATTTAGATATCACGACGAGAATCAGAGAAAAATTCTACTAATTTATGTCCAAACTTTACTACTTCTTCTCGTCACTCTTTTACCAAAATTTTAATCAAACCATAAAGGTCTCGAGTAACAATTTTTTTGATTGTACGTATTCACAGTAGCTTGAGCTTATTTTAGCCAGACATTGCTCTCAATGCCCCCTTTATATGAAATGAGATTTTAGCCCCTGCCCGTCACTACATATAATTTTCGGGATTGACGAAATTACGTTATTACTGTTAAATGAAATTTAGTTGAAAATAAAGAGGAAGTGTGTGTAGGTATTTAAAGTAGGTAAAAGCAATTACAAATTAAATTAAGGAATTTGACGTAAAGGGAAATGCTGAACAGTAAACGATAACTCAAAGTCGCGTAACATTTAAGACAATTTTAAGAAAGAAAAAAGTAAATTGTTACGTTCAAATCACGCGCCAAAACATCGTGGCGATACAGTATCATTCAACTGCGTTTTAACACAGTTGGCTACACTGTCCTCCTCATTTACATCGCTATAGGGGAAACCTGCGTGATGCGAACGCTCAACAGCCATAGGCTATGAAAGCACCATGTGACTACTCGGTAGTTCATCATTGGTTCCAATGATTTACGAAATGCTGGTTTCCTACAACACAATGTTTCCTCCTTTTGTTCTTCCAGTTTAGTCTACAGTTTCGCATCTGTCTCATGGTTAATGACGGAGAAAATTCTTCTTCTTTCACCCTTGACCCTTCCCACACACATTTTGTAATGTTGTTAATAACTTTGTGACATTAAACGTCTATTCCTCGTTCACCCCCTGTTACTAATAGTTAGCCTAGCAATTTCTCAGACACGCACAAAGTTAGGAGTGTACTGTTTTGGCCGTGGTTGAAACAAATTTTATAAACCCACCCGTGCGGAAATTAACAATTTCGCCGTGAACTAGCGCGCACAAAAGCGTTCGGTAAACGTAAAGGCAGCGCCCGGTTTTAATCGGAAGTTTCGGCGGCCGCATGAAAACAAATTATTCGCCAATCGCCGTGCATAATTTACAACGACGGGCATAATTTATTATCCGAATTTA
The DNA here is from genome assembly GCA_033060865.1 of Dorcus hopei. Taxonomy (NCBI): domain Eukaryota; kingdom Metazoa; phylum Arthropoda; class Insecta; order Coleoptera; family Lucanidae; genus Dorcus; species Dorcus hopei. The sequence continues at coordinate 36,620,811 of CM065423.1, forward strand.
ATAATATTGAATTATAGTGTCATAATGTTGCGGGCGGTGATTTGTGCGGCCCCCAGAAAACGCCGACGTTTTCAATTTAATACATATCGAATTAACTGCGCCACCCCCGAATGATGATAATAATAAAGACGAACAAATTCAATAAACGCGGCGTCGAATTTGATTTCCGTTTGTGTGAAAAACCTCTGAAAGGGAAAAATGAAAATATGACACTCGCAGGTGTATTTCTTATTATTTTATTTGAAGGGTGGCGGAGTAAGTAGGACCGACTTTGATCACGTGCTTTAATCTTTCGTCCCCGACAAATTTATAGATCCTTTGAGTTCGTTTTCCACAATGGATCGTCGGGTTTTATTCGATCGTTTGTCCGGGGGGACATTTTCTGTCAACTGCTTATCTCGCCCCTTTATGTCGAGGTGGTTGGTGCACATCAATCGGAGAGCCGGAGGTCAGCACTTAAATTACGGCCGGCAGGTTGTACCGAGTCTTATCCTGTCGCCTGGAACATCTTTCTTCTGGCCGAAGTTTGCAAGCCATCTACTCTACGAGATAATGTGGGGCGGGCGCTGCGAGGGCTTTACCGAACGGAAAGTTTCAACGGGGTGGACTATTATCTCTCCGGAGGGTGGCGAGGATGTTCGGAAAACTTTCGCATTATTTTATAACTGTTGAGGAAATTAAACAAGTTTTTTACTGCCGCTGTTATCCTTGAGTCTTTGAAGTGATTATGGTGACACAGTATTAATAAACGAAATACTGTTGGTAATATATTTAATTAAACTTCAAGCTTAATCATGTTGTTCACATTGTGAAAGAAAAGGCTAAGCGCAAAACTGCCAATTCCAGAATAGAACGATCGGATATTCTTAATAGACAGTTTTTTTTCCAAATCAATCCAGATTAGTGCTGAGTTTTGACGTAAAAACAGTTTAAAACCGCTTGGAAAAATGTTTTCCAGATTTTTCCAGATCAATCCAGATTAGTATTGAGTTCAGTCCAAAAGACAGTTTAATCATAAGGCGATACATTAAAACAAAACATCCCGTTCGTTGTCGTAAGGTGTAGAGCCTAGAATCGCTGAATAGAATTAGAGCGCTTTCGAGTTAACACTGTGAAAGTGCAAAACTGCCAATTCCAGAATAGAACGATCGAATTTTCTTAATAGACATTTTTTTCCAGATCAATCCAGATTAGTGCTGAGCTTTGACGAAAAAAAAATGTAAAAAAAACAGTAATCGCTGAATAGAATTAGATCGCGTTCGAGTTAACACAATGAAATAAGAGGCTGAGTGCAAAACTACCAATTCCAGAATAGAACGATCGGATTTTCTTAACAGAAAAGTTTTATCCAGATCAACCCAGATTAGTACAGGATTTTGACGAAAAAATCTGGAAAACTAGAAAAATATTTTCCAGATCAATCCAGATTAATATTCAGTTTTGCCAAAAAGATGACGCATTGAAACAAAACACCTCGTTTGTTGCTTTAAGGTGTAGAGCCCAGAAAACCAGAATAGAACTTGGAATTGCTGAATAAAATTAGAGTGAATACTATAAAATGAAAGGCTAAGTGCAAAACTGCCAATTCCAGAATAGAACGATCGGATTTTCTTAAAAGATATTTTTTTCCAGATCAATCCAGATTAGTATTCAGTTTTGCCAAAAAGGTACTTTCGTCATAAGATGACGCATGGATACAAAACACTCGTTTGTTGTTTTAAGTTGTAGAGTCTAGAAAACCAGAATAGAAATCGGAATCGCCGAATAGAGAATAGAATTAATACTGTGAAATAGGCTAAACGCAAAACTGCCGCCAGTGCTCAAATAGAAAGATCGTGTTTTCTTAATACAATTTTTTTTCCAGATCAATCCAGATTAGTACTGAGCTCTGACGAAAAAAGCAGTTTAATCAGAAGACGACGCAATGAAACAATCAGCTCGATTGCTATTCTAAAGTGTAAAGTTTCTAGAAACCAGAATAGAACTCAGAATCACTGATCGGAATATGAAACAAAAGACTAGGCACGAAACTTACAAATAAAATTAAAACTGCCATCTTCCGAATCGAACGATCGGAATCTCCGATTAGAAAAATCTTTTCCACATTTTTCCAGGTCCATCCAGATTAGCACTGAGCTGAGAAGACGATAGTTACACTTAAACAAAACACAGTATATCGTTTACTTTCAAGAACTGTACAAATAGAACAGAGTCTAGAAACATCAGAGCAGAACATCCAGAATCACTGATAGCTAGAACTAGTTAAAAGCGTTCGAAATTCCCTCAGATTTAATATCCACAAAGCGCAAGTGTTTGTCAGACACTCTGTATATAATACAACTATCGATCACCCTGTATGTTGACAATAAATAAGAATACGAAGAACGGTGATGCAGTGTTTATTAATACGCAACAAAATTGTGGCCCAATAGAATGAGCGAAACGCTCAGCATTCGATTACAGGGACGGCCTTAACGAAATGCCCGAAAATAAGTTCGTTACGTTAAATAATTTGGCGTCTACTAACGCGAAATCACCTGCGAGGATTTCCTGTACGGATCACAAAATAACGTACAATGAATTCTGTCAGAGGGACAGTAAACGCAATTACAAGAACGAAATTTTATAAAAACATGCAACTAAACGCAGGTTCTTAAGGAACCAAAGCCTTCGGCAGGCAAAAGCGGTATCACGAGGCACCGAAGGTACCCAATAATTAATTTAAAGACACGTATCAATAAAAGACAGAGGGTTAGTACAATACCACACTCGAATCCCACCAATTCTACGTTACGTTCGGTCTGAAAGGGGGCTGCAGCACACGACACTGGCTCGACCCAGATAGGCAGCTCCTTCAGGGGTTCCGGAGCGACGAACGACGGTGTATAGTAGAAGGGGCTCTCGGATACGGTGAATATTCACGCCAAAACTAGTTCAGGGAAATCCAAACGGTTACGCCAAAGTCACGAAGAAGTGACACAGATTTTTCAAAGTTTTTCTTAGCCCTCACGTATTGTTTCTAACGGAAAAACACGATAGTAAGTAAAAGAGAACAACGAAATTGAAGCAGAACCAAAAGGACTTACCCCTTTTAAAATAAGGGCCCGAAACGATAAGAAACTGCAATGTGCGGTGACACGTGGCGTCTTCTGAGACAAAATTCACGACACAGACTTTATCTGCTATAAAAGCACTGGATTAATCTTCCAGAAGTCGTTCACGAACGATAAGATCCCCAAAAGCTTTTGGGTGGCCAATTCCAACCACAAAACACAAAATTAGTTCTACCGAAATGGCGGCCAACCGCTCATGAAGTGCCTTGAATCAAAAAATGGCTTTCGAGAACTACGCCGAACTCGAGCAAGCCGGAAATCGAAGACGCGCCTCTTCCGCTCCGAATTCCAGAAAAATCTTCAGTGTCCCCAACTGTCATGGAAAGCGACTAGAAACAACTTACAAACGAAATAAAACCAAAACCTTAGAGTTTGTAAGCAGATAGAGCGATCACTGAAGCCAAAGTAGAAACAAAAGATTAGGAAATCGGTAACGCAAAAACGAAACGTAACAATAGGTGATTTCAAACATATTGCTATGATGATATTAGACCCCATATTGGGCGGCAATATTCGCGCTCTGATGATATTAGGCCCCACGTTGGGCGCCATTACTTGTATTTTGATGATATCAGGCCCCACGTTACGATGATGATAGAGAGGGAGAGATGCGTTAGATTAGCTCTCTTTACTGTGGAGGAATTTTATTATCGTTTTATTTTGAAACATTAGAGTCACTGAATAAAACTAGAACGTCCTGGGTAAATAAACTCCGAAACAAAAAACAGTCGTGAGAAATGCCACACTTACAAATAGAATTGAAACTACCAACTCCAGAACAGAATGAACAGAATCTCTGAGTAGAAAGGACTTGTATTTTCTCCGTCTTGGTTTGTAAGTGTAAGACAAGCTTAAAAATCGGAGTAATTTTTCAATTTAAGCATAGTCTTGTTATGTGATGGTTGGTGACGCCGATTGGCGCTTAAAATAATTTCCAAAAATGTCGATTTGTACAATTTGAGATGGCAACAATATAGATAATTTGAAATATATTGCCATGATGATATTACAACCCACGTTGGGCGCTATTATTTGTATTATAATAACATTAGGCCCCATGTTGGGCGCCACTGTATGTACTGTAAACTGTAATAATATTAGGCCCCACGTTGGGCGCCACTATATGTGATGGTGATGGCAGGAAAAGGTGTGTCAGATTGGCTCTTTTTTATTGTGGAGAAATTATATTATCGTTTTATATAGTTGACAATATTTTCGGTTAGCCAATAAAGAAGAGGAAATACACTGGCAATATTTCCGGAAAAAGGTAGAAGTTGTAATTAAAAGAAATTATCGATGACATCACGGTCCGTAATTATTACGTCATAATAAACATCAATTTGTGCGGGGAATAATTAGCCATTTAACTTTTATTTGAAGCTTTTTTTTATAGGATTTATAAGGGCGGCTCTACAACGTTGTTCCTTACTTTTTGGTCACTCTGTATGCTATTGAGCATTGAATGTTCAGCTTTCGATTTGATTTCGCAAGAAATAATAAAAATAAAGAAAAAATCGACCTTTTATAAGATCGATCCTGGGGAATCGGCATCTCTAGAGTACAGTTTCTGAACGCACTCCTATAGTGCCATGCGCAAGACAACATAACCTACAAATTTAAAGTAAAATTGCACACAAATCGCATGAAATACTGAATTTATTGAATTGATCTCAAGCTAGGACAAGAATATGCACGTTTAAGTATCTACAAGGAAGTAAATTGTTGCATTTAACTTTTTTTAACGAGAAATTCAAATAAAAAAAAAATTGATACATAAGCTGCGTTCGTTTATTCAACTCCGTTCAATCCATTTACTCCTTTCGCACTTTTGTCCCACTCTTCCTTGTATAAAACTTATTCGCTCTCATTCTTTAGAGTGTGAAAAGAGTGAACGGAGTTGAATAAACGTACGCAGCTATAAATTCAAATTCAAAAGGTAGTAAACCTGATCGCCACTAGGATGGATGCTGTCACGCTGAAAGAACGGAGGAAAGAAAAAGAAATTAGAAAAAAGAAACAAATTATATAAAGAAGATAAAAATTCAATGAAAAATAAATTCAATAACATGAGGAAATAAGAAGCTAGCTGAAATATTATCAACCACCACCATCACCACCACAAGCAATGGCGCCCAACGTGGGGCCTAATATAATAATAGTATAAATAATGGCGTCCAACATGGGGCTCTTGAATTTCTGTTGCATTACTGCAGTTTAAAATATGTGTAGGTACAGTTTACAAAAGTAGATGCAGGAAAAATACAGTTTCAACTTGAGTCGAATATTTATGTAAGATAATTAATGAATCCTATAATATTTTCCCGACAATTCACCCTTCTAATTTTGAATAAACATCTACGGCAATAAATCATCCAATAATATTTTCGGTTCCATTCCCAAACGACTACTTCGTCGGGGTCTACTACTGCATTGCGTTTTTGTTAGTGCCAGTGGCGGCGGTTAATTTATCCCATAAATCTTCGTCCGGGGCGTTTTCTTTTTTTTTTATTACCCGAGCAGTTCAACAGCCCCCAAGATGCGAGGAACGCGGCCGGCCTGATAGGATATGCCATACAAGAGACACATCCACATTCACGTTCACGTTCACGTCTCAATCTCCGTCTCTCACAAATAAAAAAAAAAAAGTTAAAATAAGCTCGGGATTAGGGCGATTTAAAAAGTCGTCCGGGGGTTTATTAAAAACTTCGAGGACAAATTTGATTTTAATGTGAAGACGGAACTCGTTAAAAACAAATTTGAGCGCGCGCTTTAATTGACAGAAAAAATTAAAATATTTAATAAAATGGAAAGCGCGCGGGGGAGGAAAGCGACACGGAAGAAAATGAAGACCTTTTCGGGGGCGAGTGCGTAAACGGAAACGCAATAAATTAAATTGAAGGACGGCGGTGGGATAATTCCGAAAACGGTGTAATTACGGCAACAAATTAATGTAGATAAATGCCGTACGTAAAGTTTCCTTTCCTGAGCGGCGCGGCGGGGAATTACCATCAACAGGTTTACTTTCCCTCGTTTTATTGATCTAGGTTTCCCTTTTTATTTATTTATTTATTTATTTTTTCTTTAACGAATTTGAAACAAACTTACGAAAAAAATGAAACGATTTCATTTCGGCCACATTTATTTTTTTTGGCCCGCCGCAGTTTCGTTTGATAAATTACACATTGCGGCGGAGTAAAACGTCGGCATTAGCAAATTGAAAGAAGACCAAACGCCCCCGGAACAAAAAGCGTCGCTTTTTACAGGCGACAAGCTCCACGGGATATAACAATCAGAGGATTGAGTCCGTTCAAGTAGCCCGCTGTCCTTTCGCTGACACTTATGGTTCATCAAAATAATTGATCGGCTCAGTCAGCAGGATCAGAGGAGTCCTGAGCTTAATAGCGCACGCGATTACCGTCCCCTAAATTTCGGGGTCTTCATTGATTACGGGATAAATGTTATGTTCGCACCTTTTCACCTATTCACGTATTATTTCAGGCAGGGATGATTCTGATAGAAATATGATTGGGGTAGATGAACTTCTAATTATTTATGGGAACACATTTAGTTAAGTTCTACTTTGAACTTAATTAACCTGAGTTTATTTTTTCGAGAAATTCGGTTTTATTTTGGTCCTTTGGGATAGAAAGCATTACCTACACCCAGGTAATGCTTTTGTCAAGGAAGAGTTTACAAAATTTGCTGGCGTAAGTTAGATGTTTCTGGGTTCTATTTTGATCCTCTGGGAGAGAAATGGGTGTAGACAAGGCTCTTATCAAAGAAGAGGAAGATGTAATAAAGACTACTGGCGTAACTTTGGAGCTCAGCACATTTGGGTTTGTCTGTGCTACAAATTTGATACTATTTTGGTCTTTTGGCGTGGAATTGGGTGTAGACAAGGCTTTTGTCGAGCAAGAGGAACATCTAACAAAGGTTGTTGGCGTAAGTTAGATGTTCCTGGGTTCTGTTTTGGTCTTTAGGGATAGAGATGGGTGTAGACAAGACTTCTGTCAAGGAAAAAGAAGACGTAACAAAGACTACTGGCGTATCTTTGGAGCTCAACGCAATTGATTTTGCCTGTGCTAGAAACTGCGTACTATTTCGATCTTTTGGCATGGAATTGGGTGTAGCCAAGGCTTTTGTCAAGCAAGAGGAACATCTAACAAAGATTTCTGGCGCAAGTTAGACTTTCCTGGGTTCTATTTTGATCTCTTGGACGTCACGCCTTTTGGTCGTTAAGAATATCTTAGTTAATTGATACCTACTAAACGTTCAGTTGCTGCATACCGTGGAGTCAACATTACCTGGGTCAAACCTTTTGTACCCGACCTCAGTGGAGACGGTCGTGGACCAAGACGGGGACCAAATAGCCGTGACCACAAAACGCCGTTTTCGGAAAAGGGCGCCACCAGCGATTGAAGATGCCCCAAGCTATACCCAAGGTGATATGGAGTATCGAGATAGTTGCAGTTCCACGCTGGAAGGGACGGTCGAAACGTCGTTCCACAGTTAAGAGAGCAACCGCTATAAGAGGAAGGCTAACACCGAAGCGAAGATAAAAGGGTTGAAAGTCGTATATTGCACACACACACACAGAATATGCAAATCAATGTCACAAATTCTCGCAAAACGTTTCCAAAAATATAAAATTACAAACTGAAAACTTAACCGTTCGCGATTAGGCCTTTTCGCTAGCGTTTACAGACAAAGTCCGTGAATATTGTTTTGTTGAAAGTAACATTAAATACGTCAATATTAATTCAGTAACAAATTCAGCAATTACGTGACTATTAGCTCATTAAGTGAAAAATAACTCGACGAGAAAGACAATAGTAATTTAAATATTACCGCATTCAAAACAAGGAAAAGAAAAGTGTTCTTGTTAAAACAAAATAAAGAAATAAGTTGGTTTGTTCCGACCTTAGAATTCCGTGGTTGCGATGCCTGCAAGACGCGAAGTCCTCTTAGGCCGGTGAAACTGCTATATGCCTGCAAGACACGAAATCCTCTTAAGCCGGTGAAGTTGCTTTATGTTGTACCCTCGATGCGTTCCACGGTGAGTTCGAAGGAGCCGCGTGGAAAAAGGCAGTCACAAATACGAAGCGCCGAAGTGTAATTAGTAGGGCCCGGATTAGATAGTTCCGTTGCAGCGATGTCCGTTTGGGAGGCGCGCCGCAGGATCCGACTTCGATCGGTACAAATTGCATTCAGAATGCGTGCTCGATTAGTCGATACGCTTAGACCGAACTTGTATTAGGGTAATTATAAAAACCATTAAACAAAATTAATGGATATTATTTTATCGTAAATATCGTGAACCGCACGGGAAATATTTTGGGAATCTGTAATTATTGCTGCGCTCATCGCGGAGATTGTGTAGCGGAATAACTTGTAAACTGAGGCAGGGACTATCTAGTCCGGGCCCTAGTAATCAGCGTAATAACGGAGAGGGGTCCGACCAAACCAAAAGAAGAAACCATGATGAAAGCTGGTTTCCTTGACGAATTGCGATGAAGTCGTTCGAGTAAAGTCACAAAATCCGGCTTAAGCCGAGTCAATTCTTGCTTCGAAGAAGTAAACAACGTTTCCCCAACTTCAAAACCTCGAAGGATGGCCTGTTGTTACACCGCAAATTCAGGTAACACGAAATTCGGAAAGCATCAAAAATGGCCACCGTGGTGAGACGTAGAACAAAACTCGCACGTGCAGTTCAACGAACAACCAGTCAATCAACGATGGATCACGCGTCAACTCGCGCAAGCGACGCTGGTAAATTTTTGCACACGCGTCCCGTATCGAAAGTCAGAACAAGGGCATGCTATCCTCCCCACAGTTATAGCAAAAGGGAAGTATACCCAACGGTATTATCTAAATCGGAAATAAAACGTGTAACGTGGAATAGCAATGGCTGTAGACTGTTATATTTCAAAATCACGTACGAAATAATATGGCAACATTCGAGAATTTCGGTCAATTTAGAGTTTATTGTGGCAACCTTGACTTCCCCTAGCGCTGCGGCGCAGGCTCGAAATTATTGATCGTCTGAATTAACTCAGTGTTGAGTCCTTACATGAGCATGTGGATCGCTAAAGATTTTTATTGGTCGGCGCTGACTTTATCTGTGATTACTGCGCGTCAACCTGTTTCGTTTTGTTTCGAGGCGTCAGTCACTTACTCGTTCAACGTTGGTGATGGTGTGTCGTGTGTTCCAATTTATCGGAGTTTTTGCTAAGAAAATTTGGAAGAACTCATCTTCGACGTTGTCGGAATCTCATCGAGCATCACCGAACGGATTTTGGATATTTTTTACTATCCTGCCAAGCTTGGATTTTATTGGAATTCGTGTCATTCTTGGCTTACGCCATCTCGTTTACTAATTGCGTGTTTCTTTCAATTCAGGCTTGTGGTGTAAGTTTCCGTGTAAGTACCCCTTTTCGAGTACCTTTTTCGCGTACAATTTTCTTGACGTCCTGATACTTTCAACTGTGGAATGCTGATTACGCCTTCGAATTCTAGGAGATGTCCACGATTATACGACTACTAGCTGTATGATGCGTATCGTGAAACCCAGTCGCCTTTTATACGGTTATAGACCGGAAATTCCGATTCAAAATGATACAAGAAAGGGTATGCAAAACAAGTCCAAAAGAACCTTATGAGAGAATCAGCATTTTGTAAACTAAATAAAACATTTGTCAGTTTGTAATGACATAACTAATTGGCAAATGAATTAATGTTTCCTCACCCAAACCACGGTACTAGATGCAGAAAGACGGACGGATTTTCGAAGTTTGCTCACAGACTATGACATTGCTCGAATGATAATTACGCCTTCGGACTCGGGAAGTTGTTCTCGACCATACGACTATCTACTGGCTGTATGATCGTATCGTGAAACCCAGTCTCCTTTTATATGGTTTCAGACCGGAAATTCCGATTACGAAAAACAGCATGGGGCCACTTGCCCGCCCTATGAGTCATCGTGATTTTCCTGTCCGTCCGTTCTTACTTGTGCCGGTTTTTTTTTTTGAAGGGCCACCTTGGCGACTCTTTGTTAATGCAATATGCAGCTGATTATCTCCGAATGTAATTTTATTGCAAGGGTCAGTCGTGACTCATGGCGGCAGATCCCTCGAAAAAGCAAGTCGTTTGTTTGCATAATTTTTTAAGTGGACGAATTTTTCGCGGACGTTGTATCGAATTTGACTTGCGTAATGAGCTTAATAATTTGCGTAATGAGCTTAATTTTAAGTACCATGCCCGGCATTAAAAACGAAACGCTGGTTCTAGGCCGTATCCTTAAGTAGCACTCGTAGCCAGGCTTAAGAGCAATCCGTTTATCATCAAATTTGGAGTTTACCAATAAGGTATTCGTTTTAGAACGAGTTTATAGCTTTTCGTTCCGTTTTTAGTGCCGGTGATGGTACCTATGTATCTTTCATAAAATTTTCTGTTTACTTTAATTTTATAACGTACTTCAAACTTGCAAGTAACGATTGACGAGCACAAATGATGATGTTGATATTTTCAACAGAGCACATTTTCTTGTTTAAAAAATTTGAAAACAATTACTTTCAACACGCCACCAATAGAGGGCGTTGATGTTAACTATTTAACGCATTCCAGAAAACACATTTTTTAAGTAATACTGGTAATCATCTTAAGAGCAAGGCCATTTATAACCAACTTTTTTGCTGTTTACTAATAATGTTCGTTTTCGAACGAGTTTATGGCTTTTCGTTTCGTTTTTAGTGCCGGTGATGGTACCTATCTTTAATTAGGTTCGTCATTTTTCTGTTTATTCCAATCTTATGACGTTCTTTAAGCATTCCAGTAACGACTGACGAGGACAAATGATGTCATTTCCAAGAGCGCACTTCATTTATTTAATACATAATTTGAAAACAATTATATTCATCACGCCACCAATAGAGGGCGCTGATGTTAACTATTTAAAACGTTCCAGAAAACACTTTTTTTTAAGTAACACCGGTAATCAACCTTAAGAGCAATCCGTTTACAACATACTTGCTGCTTACCAGTAATGTTCTTCATTATTACATTTTGTGCTTAAACCTTCAGTATACAAGTGAGTAATTTAAAATCTCCATGGTTTATTCAAAACTCTTGCGAATGCGATATACATTGTAAACTGTGAGCAACTAAAAATCAGATTAGAGTCGGCGGTGCAAAGAAAAAGTATGTCTGTTACTAACGCGGGTTAGGCTGATCTGACAGTTCATGAATGTATTAGGTTAATTAATTCAGTTAATCACAGACATACATTTTCTTTGCACCGCATACTCTAATCTGATTTTTATTTGCTCACTTTTTACATTGGGAACAGTATTTCACATTAACTTCTTCAGCAGGGTATTTGTTCACCCTGGCGCCTTTATAACACCTTTTAAAGCACGCCCTGTTTCCGTTGAGTTGCCTGGGGCAACAGCTGGTGAAAAACAGCGCAAACTTGCCACCTGTTTAATGTAAGTAAAAATCAGGAGTAATTAATTTTAGAGTTTAGTGGAAGCAAGGAAGAGGAACATCTAACAAAAGGTTATCGGTGTAAGCGCCCCTGCACTTGTAAAAGGGATTGATCCAGTCCAATAAATCGTTTCCATTAGTATAGGGGGTGTTCATTGTAGAAAAATTAATAGTGATGTGGGGTACAGGAAGACATTTTTCTAAAAGTATAAAATAACTGGAATAAATGTGCAAGTTACGTGACGCACATTATAGGGATCGAACGCGAAAGGAAATTTCGTTTCGGGGTCGTGAGCGCAATGCGGGGCCTGAATATAAACAAATAGGGGAATCAAGTGGGTCGTAAATCTCGCACTTACCTGAGGTCGCCTTTTTGCAAGGACACTTCTTCGAAGACGACGCGTATCCTCTCTCTCGTCCTGAAAAATCGCACAAATCAATTTTATGGGCTTATTAAAGCGGGCCGAATTTCGGCCACGGCGTGCACTTAGGCGTTATAAATCTGACGTAATCGCACCGCGCGCCGCCAAATCCGAGCGGCATCTGCCCGAATTAATACGGCTAATAAATTCTCTAGTTTACCCAAATTGGAAGAGTCGAATTTGATGTTATTGGGACTCGTGAAGCTCGAGCCCGTCGGATTAATTATTATTAATCTGCGGGAAAATTGCTTCTCCGGCGTAATTAACAACGAGTCTGAACTTGTTTTCAACTTAAAGACCCCGAGTTATAAGAGCCGCAGCGATAATTACGTGTCCATCAACTTTTAATTAGCGATAAAAACTCGCAGGCGCGCGATAATATTCTTTAACGGTCACGGCGGCGGTGGTGCAATATAAGTTTAATCAACCCCACATAAAAGCAGGCCGTAAACACAGACCTCGCCCGGAAGCGGTAAGAGCAGCGTATGTTCTTCGGGTAGCTAGATGGATATCGGGGTGAGTAGAACTTTCCGTAGCTGGGTGTGTACTCCGAGTTTCCGAACTGGTAATCGCACATCGTACCCATCACCTTCTGTCCGTCTGTCTTGAACAATCCTGGAACATATAACGACATCAATGACAGGCGGATGGAGCTGTTGTTGGAATTACTCGTCGCCGCAGAAACGAACGAGATAAGGGAAACGTTCCTTGATCATCATTCTATTTTTATTTCTCTACAATTCCATTCAAAAGAATAAGATTTCAAACGACAGCGACTTGATTCTCAGCAAAACATAATAAATCTTAGCAGTGTCCCTCGGTCATTTATAAAAGTACAGTCGTGGATAGGTAATAGTACAACACTATTGGCTAGCCTATTTTGTAGGGGCAAGAATATGCTTTAACATAATTATTTATATTAGACCGGCACCGCCATCAACAATTAATTTTGCAAAATAATTTTAAACTTAAATGAAAAAAAAAATTGTCCTAATTCGCTTAAAGGACTCAAGTAAATAACCTGCGAAACACGCGGAACGCAATTATTTCCTTTTATTTATGTCACCGTGTCATCAGACAACACAACATGAGTACATTAATTTCGCTTTGCATGTTAGTTTCTTCTAAAGTCACGCAGCCGGCGAATTATCGCGCATAAAAAAGTTAATTTATTTCTCTGCCTCCTCCTACCGACTTTATTTTACGCCGCCGCACGCATTTGGTTATCCGTAACATGTATTCAGTTTATTTTTATCTAATCGTGATAAAAAAAAACTAGTTCAACAATTACATAATTAGATGATCGCCACCAGCGTAACTATGATACGCTACGCCCCCCCGCAGCTGAAATTATTGCGCCTAGAATGATCTCGAATTACTATTTACTTCCTCTTGTTTCATGCGCCCCTAGGAAGCCTGTGCCCCCCGTGCGGCGGGGGTCGCGGGGGGCGTTATTTACGCCAGTGTGATCGCGCACTCAAGGTCAAAATAAATAAATCAAATAGAGGTTAGCAGTAAGGCTTAGGGCGTTCTGGCTCACTTACTTATGGAGAATTAACATTATGTATCAAATGTGTAGGTATGGTTGCCTAGGCGTTGCCTGGTCGCAGTTTATAAATAAAAACTGCTACCTGTCAATTCCGTTTAAAGGAAGGCAAGGCAAGGGTTAATTTGATGCTGACACCTTTAGAACTTTGTACTTTGGACCGAACCCCTAGCCACCAGAACGAAAGAACCAATTGTGACGTAGATTTAAAAAATGTATAAAAGATAAGAACCCAACCCGTAGGCGTCAGTCAGAAGTTAAGTTATTAGTGAGTTAAGGTAGTAGTAAAGGTATTAGTTTTAGGTAGCAGTGAAAGTGTGTGAAGTCAAGTGCGCGAAAAAAACAAAGCCAAGCGAGTGACTCTACGAGCCAGGGCTGGCCGCTCGGGCCAGACCCTCCCCCAAGTATGTTAAATAAGTGAAGTTAAAATAAGTAAAGATAAGTTTAGAATTATTAAGTATTAAGTTTAAAATAAGTTATTTAAAATAAAATTAATTTAAAGACACTGCCGTATCTTATTCGTAATTTAATTCGTAAATTATTCTTTATTTTTATTTTTAACGCGACAATAAAATAAAGTTAGGCCCGACCTTCAACATCCAACAGTGTACGTCAGCTGATTCCGAGTCAAGACCTTCGAGATACGGATGACAAGGACGCATAACCGATGTAACCATTTTAAGTGACCACTTTCGTTCCACTCGCTGTAGAGTACTTTTCGGGAATTTTTTTCGACCCTGGAACGCGATCGAAGCGAGACGAGATTTTCGCCGTCGTCAGGTGAAAATGCCGAAAAATACGAATCCGGTCTCCGTTTCGCGATCAGACGCCGGGGGAAAAAAATTTTGTACGGCGGTTTCCGCGAAATGCCGTTTTCGATGGTTTTTGACCGTTCGAAAAATTCCACTGCCCTTATTTACCGACCGAATCGGACCAAACTCGGAACGTATACGTAGGAACGACTCCGGATTCTACCTTGGGACGCGCGGACCCGAGTCCGGCCCTGGATCTTAACGAGGGCCCTGAGAACCGACGTTCTTTCATATCGACGAAAATTTCTCGAAAACGGGGACTAGGAATTTTTTCAAACTCTCCCACACGGATCTGGAGGATCCCCCCAGGTACCTAACCTGTGAGACCTATATCCCAGGAAAATGCGTTTTTTCGAGATACGATTTTTCGAAAATCGGTCGATTTGTAAGCTTTTCTTTCGGAATTTTTTACGGTATCTGGCGGGGCTCGGAGCGAATCGAGCCCAACGTAAAAGACAGGCAGAAAATGACGAAGAAGGCGATGCCGTCGCGCGCTCCAAGCTACGATCACCGGAAACGATGCTACAGTTCCGTACTCCTCCGGGGGGGTGAATCGACGAAAAGGGGGGTTTTTGCACGTGGTCGGACGCCGCCCGACGAATTGATGACTTGAAAATTCGCTCAGAATCGTCCTAGGACGCATCGTTTGGTCGCTGCGGGGCGTTAAAGTTTCCGTGCGTTCTTATGGAAGCATTAAGTTTTTGTGTTACGATCGGCACTATTTCGATGTGCAACGTGGTGAACTGTCGCAGTAACAGATAACAAAATGGACGGCCAGGATCCGTTTACAACGACGCCATCTAATTTTTCAGCACAGTCACCACGAAGAAGATCGCCAGGCAACTCCCGGTTAAAGGAATTAATGAGGGAGGGGGGGGGGAAGAAGAACCAAATAAGAATTAAAAAAAAAAACTAGATAAAACGAAAACACGAATTACGAACCGACCGCCGCCCGACGTAACTCTAAGAACATACCTGCCGTACATTCGTCGAACAAGCTTGGAAAGACCTAAAATAAAGTCTCGGACTTGTCGCAACTAATTAACATCCGGGCAACATATCCGTCTCCTTTTTCACTGCAAAACAAGCACCGTTTAATGAAAAAGTTACACAAAGTGAGAATTATTCTCAATGCGGTCTGTTCGGCAAGCGAGCGGTCACACGACTAACGAAAGTTTCACTCGGGTCGGCGTACGATGTGAACGATTCGCGAGCGGGGAATGACAATGACAAGCCTTTAATATATCCTACTTTTGACATGGGACGGTGTCATTACAAAAGAAAGGGGTTGTTCAGGTTTGTTTAGCATTCTAAGCCTCGTCTTTGAACCAGTCCAAGTTCCAAAGGTCAAAGTGCGGCGTAATTACATTTTTGCTAAGATACAGATGACCCGAAAGCTAGAAATTATTTGCAACGAATTTTCTCACCGTAACAGAATACTGTTACGGTGAGAAAATACGGTCAATAGACCGTATTTATTTCGTTCATCTCTTTCTCTCTAGAAAATAAATTAAATATCCGACGTAAAAAATTAAAACGTGGTTTTAAGCAAATGAGTCTGTTGTTACATTGTCGAAGCGCGTAAGGAATAGGTTGGGAATATTTGGAAATTTTTAGTCAACTTAGAATTTATTGTGGCAACACTGTTACCCGAATGCAGGCGTACAATTATCGATCGCCTCGTGACATGTCCTAATATGGGCGTTTCCGATAACAACGGTTTCTGATTGGTCGGAGCTGACGGCATCTGCGATCTTCTCGTGTCATCCTGTTCGGTTTCATTGGAACGTTTCATTAGTCGCTTAACTTTCCTGACGCTTCTGTCGTTGTGATTACAATTGTCGGAGTCTTTGCCAAGGAAACTCATATTCGACTTGATTGGAGTTTTCAAACGAGATTGGGGGTGATTTCCACTACCCCGCCGGGGTCTGGTTTATTTAAATTCCAAGTAACGTTAGGCATGACGCCATCTTGTTACTAAATGTATTGCTTCTTTCTAACTCAGGCTTTTTGGAATATTTCTTTTGTTATGTTTCCGTTTGGAATTATTTTCCGTTTCGTACTCTGGTATTTATCTTGGGAATTGGAAAACGTATCCGACTGCCTGACGCAGTTGTTTCATAATCGCCACGGACAACGTACAGAAAACTAGTGGGAGGACGCGAACGACCTTGACCTACAGAATATATTCTTGGTTACGTGAATCTATTCAGAACTTCTATTAACTGTCGCGTGACGCTGCGTTGCATTAAGAGCGAATTTTCGACAGATCTTGCGCCTTTAATTAGTTGATGACAATTATTGTTGTAGTGGTGATCCTGATTTATCGAATAAATAAGTAAATAGGTGTACAGCCGGGGGCAATATTTTTGAATCGCCTTAGGCCTAGTATTTCGGCGACATTCCAAACTAACCCGTTTGTAACTGTTTGTAATTAAAGCAATAATCATTTTAGCTGTTTGTGTATTTGTGCCACTACCCTAAACGTACAAGTGAGTGTAGATAAAATCTCCCGTGATTGTTGCGAACGATCAACTGCAAAGCCGACACACTTTGGGAACACTCTCGAGGATCAGCTTGGTATTTTGTTCGTCCTGGCGCCAACTTTAACATCTATTTACCCACACCCATTCTTCACTGTTGCTAGTCGAGGAAAAGCCTTGATTCCTGCATAGGCGTTATGGGGAAAGTTTTAATCCTTATGGCGGCCAGCACCATTCTGAATCGTCTTAAATCGGCAAGTTAAGAAAATTCTGCTTTTTCAGCAAGTGGAGGCGAAGATTGCACTGCGTGGGCGAAGGCTAGGAGTTTCGCGCTGTTTCGCGCGTTGTTTATTCAATGTGTTAGTTTGATTATTAGACCCCAAAGTATGTTTTATAATAATAACGAACGTTTTCGTAAGATATCCACCCCTTTATGTTCTGAACGTGTCCTTCTCCCAATAGCGCATTCTATTGTAACGCAATATCCTCAATTATGAAAATCCGGGGGCATTTATAAATAAATTCCGCCGCCGACTTATTCGAAAAATTTAATATGCACCCTTGCCTGCCATCTCCTCAAACCACCCGCCGGCGAACGACGAAAGACGTATTGCAAACAACCGCCATTTCGGCGCTGGTTAATAAGCCCCGTTTCGACCGCACGGTCTCGCGCAGCAAGGAGGAGGTGATGACTTTCCGCTTAAGACTGGTATTTTATTAATACGCGCCGCGTTTAAAATTTCAGAAGATTCGCGTCGGCTTCCAAAAATAATTCCATCACCCGACCCACCCGCCCGATCCCGTCATAAAGTTATATTGCATTCTCGTGTCAAAAAGCAAAAAAAAATAAATTAAGGGAGGGTGTAAGGTTCCATCTCGTGCGTGGGATATCATACCTTCGTTAGCTGAGGAATTAACGTTAGCCGAAGTTTTGTAATCATGGAGTTTCTAAGCGATTGGTTACGAACTTTCACTATAAAATTCAAACGTGCTTCAACAACTTTTATCAATCGTATGCAATCACGTACATACATCAAATAAAATTATATAAACTCCATCTGACATTCAACGATTATTATTATTTTTTTTTGTATTTATCCACACATTTAAGGAGGAGCAAAATATAGTTATTTGTATGGCAGTGAAACGTGTGACCCATGATACCTACAGAAAATGAGGGATAAAGATATAGAGGTGCTCTGGCAGTCGCTTCGGTGCCGGCACACGAACGCGAGAAATCAGTGTGCGAGTGAGATAGGTATCACCCGTATCACTTTAGGCCCGGTACGCGGGGGCATCATTTCGAATAACACGTTTTGTTGACGCCCTTCTGGTCTGCATGCCCGTACACGATTCCTCTGCTCAGGCTGTCCTTTATACCGTTGTCTTTATCGCACGACTCGCACTTGAAATAGTGTTACGGTAATAATTTAAGTAACATGAAATGAGGGTCGTAGCTTAATATAACAATACATTTATTAACAATAATTTACAACTAATTACAAGTACAATTACTCACATTGTATCTGGGGCACTTACGGACAATTAGACTAGTTGACACTGGCTAGAACTGTTCTAATTATCCCCTAGCGTTAGTTTTGTCGACCTTTTATAGGGGTTTCGTGACGTCAATTATTGCCTTGACATTTATGCACACGGCCCTGTGTTAGATCTGTGCCCGTAGATGAGTCATAAGATTTTGCGCACGGCCCGCGAATGAATCATCGCAGGTGGATCTTCCAACGCGGGTGAGTCATACGTTACATAATTGCAAAGGAGTCATTCTTATGTTTATGTTATCGTCTTGTGTTTATGTTACGCTCGACTGATTTTCAGCTGTACATCTTTACTGGTTTTCTTATCCTAGTTACAATAGCGATCTGAGCGCATGGCCCGGTTCGTGCGAATACTTGTCTTATCTTCTATCGTGGGTTAGGACTATAGAGCTGGACTTTATTTACGACTTCACAATTAACAAGAAAAGATAAAATAAGACTAGAATTGATGTGACAGAAATTGGCAGTGGTACGGACTTTGTAGCGAATGGATAAGGGAAGGTGGCCCCGAGGAAAAGACACACATCAATAACGCCGTGCTGGAGAAAATACTACAAGACAAGACAAACAGGAACGACAAACCCTTAAAGGGAAAGATCGATAGAGAGAGCTCCAGAGCATCCACGCTAATAAAGTTTTATGTTGAAATGACCTAAAAAACGATGTCCCAGTAAATATGGTTTTGAACCCCTGATTTGTTACGGGGTTGTTTAAACCGGGGGCTCACTTTTTGTGCGGATTTTCATTCTGGCCCTCGTCATGCCGCGCCAATTGTTAGTCTCCGGCCGAATTTTCGTTATTCTCCTGCGCAATAGACTACATTACCGTAAATGCACAAAAATGCCTTCCTTCATTAACCCCGTATTCATTTTGAATTCGTTTTTTTTTTTTGTGGGGGTCAACACTTGAAATATAGTATTAGTAAACAAGGTCAAGGTTGCACAGCTGCTCTATTTAGATATAACTCGGACGAGAAATCACTGAAATCTGCAGAAAATTATTATTAAAGATTGCTTCCCTTATTTCTTATAACAATAAATTCTGTAGAAATCACAAAATGGACTCGGGCTTCAAGAAGCTCCGGCAGAGTACATATCAATAGCAATCAAATAAACATCAATTTTTATTATTCGAAATGTCTGGCGAATGTAAACGGGAAAAATCTCTGACGGCTTTGTGCCGCGCACTTGTGCAATTGAATCACGGCGTGTGCCTTTGACATCGCCGGGAGCGACGCGAATACGAGCAGGAGGAATATTATTTTGCGCGGATTGCATGCAGGGTTAAACTAATATTATGTGCATATAATAGGGTTGCGCGCTGCAAAGGTAACGGTACGATCCGCACTTGCTTTGAAATTCAACTGGTGCCAGGCCGTCAAACGCATCCACGCTTGCCAACCTGTCGCTTTAATTAATCATATTCACCTGCAGATCATTTCCATCCGGGGCGTTTTAAACTGCTTTACGATGAGAAGCACTCTAGGACGACTCAATTTGCTTTAGTCATCATACAAGGTTTGTTCAAAAAGTTTACACCATAGTTCCCAATTTATACAAAATCACCAAAAGTAGTAAAGAAAAGCAATAAAGAAAGTTGATTGGAAGACTGTTACGGTGAGAAAATTCATTGCAAACAATTTCTAGCTTTCGGGTCACCCTCACATCTTGACGAAAGTGTATTAGAGCCGCAGTTTGACCTTTGGAGTTTAGACTGGTCCAAAAACGACGCTTAGAACGCTCAACAAACGCGGACAACCCCTTTCTTTTGTAATGAGATTGTCCCATGTTGAAAATGGCATATATTTAAGGCTTGCCATTGGCTAATGGACCTCTCCCCCGCCCGCAAACCGTTCATGTCGAACGCCGACCGATGTGAATTTCCGCCAGTCGTGTGACTGCTCGCCTTGCATTCAGACCGCATTGAGAATTATTCTCGCTTCTGTGTAATTTTTCATTAAACGGTGTCTGTTTTGGAGTGAAAAAGTTAGACGGGTATGTTTCCCAGTTGTTAATTGTGTGCGGCGAGTCCTAGGCCTTTCCAAGCTTGTCCGTCGAATTTACGGCAGGTATGTTTTTAGAATCATATTGGGCGGCGGTCGGTTCGCAATCCGTGTTTTCTTTTTATCTAGACTTTACTACTCTGAGGGACGAGTGGTTAAAAACTGAATGATAACAGGAGAAAGGGAATGAATTATCCCTTACCACAATAATCAACAATTTCCACTTCTTCTCCTCACTCTTTTACTGAAATTTGAATCAGACCGTAAAGGACGCAAGTAGCAATTTCTTTGTTTGACGGTATCTGGTTTGAGCTTTTGAGCCAGATATTGCTATTAACGCCCTCTTTATACGGAATGGGATTTCAGCCCTTGCCCGCCACTACATATAATTTTCGGGGTTGACGAAAATTTACTTTCTTTCTTTTAAGAATGACATTGACTTGAAAAATAAAGACAAAACTTATATAAATAAATATATTAAGAATAAGTAAACAATTATAAATTGATTAAGACAATTTCAAAACTGATTACGTAATTAAAACAACTCTAGTCAAATTACTAGAGTTCAAAACTTAGACAAATGTGAAATTTAAATGCAATTTCAAGTTGCTTCAGAACAACATACGAGACAACATGAAACAAATTCAAAATTATTTTATGACGAGAAGAACAGCATCTCATAATTAAAATAAGCAATGTTAGTTTATCAACATAGCTAAAACAGTAAAAAAATTAAACCATAGCACTAGATACAGAGACGAACGGACTTTTTGGAGAACAGCAACACACACTAAGACATTCTGTAAATGTCGATTACGACCTCGGGCTTATGGAGATGTACTCCACAAGATGGGCACTAGCGTCTTCACGGCCAAACTGCTAGAAGCTGTCTGATCCTTGTGCTTTTTTACGGTTTCTTTATATTTAGTTTTTCTAAGGTCAATTTCGATTACGTAGCCTTCCTTAAGTGTGTGATTTAGCACGAGGTCAGCTATCAATGTCACTGCAGTTGCAGGTGCATTGTCTTAGAATCTGCAATGTCAATCGTGTCTAATCTAGCGCAAGGTTCTTGATAAACGAGCCGCCGCCACTTTATATTTAATTTTTTTCTATGTGGGCGGATTTCTCTCGCGGTCGCGTTGCATTGAATTCATTTCCGTATTCTGCTTTTGATAATTATAAGATGCTTGGATTCTTACACTACTACTATTATTATTATTCTTATATTATTCTTATTTGGGCCCCCCCCCCATTTATTCTGGACGTTTCACCGGGAACTTGGAACTGCCTGGCGATCTTCTTCGTGGTGTCCTTGCTGAATAAGTTGATGGCGTCGTTATAAACCGACCTTGGCCATCCATTTTGGTGTTTGGTAATACGACGGTTCATCACGCCGCACATCGCGAGAGGGCGCGCTCCTTGGAACGAAAGTGGTCACTTAAATTGACGCAAGTGGTATCACGAAAGTGATTACACTGGACACCCTTCCTGCTATTCGTGTCTTGAGGGTACCGACGACCCCGGAATCAGCTGACGTGCATTCGCAGGTCGGGTGTTAACTGTATTATATTTCTTTGCTTAATATTTTGAACGCATTCTAGTGCCGACTAGGTTGACAGGCGAAGTTAAAGTTAATGTTGGTTATTTTCTTTTTGCTAGTTAAGTTAATAATTTTGTAACGAACAAGCGGATCCGATTGTGCCGCGTTTTGACGTTTTATGTCACTTGCTATGGTCACTTGATTATTGACATTCTGCACTGACTGCGCTTTGATTCCATTTTTGTTTCATTTATTTAACAAATTTTTGTGTGGAACTTAGTTTAGCCCTATTGAGACATAAATAAAAACGAGTGTGTGCATTACTGGTGATTTTTATTTCTTTTCGAATTAAATTCAAACCTTTGTACGGAGATTACGTTTGATCCAGCCCATCTCTACGAGTTAGCCGATGACATGAACTTAATGCGCACATTTCAACATTTAAAACCAGGTTGGTCACAAGACAGTCTGACATAGTTGCAAGTAATCGTAATTAAGGGCGAATGTAGATGAATGAGAAACCATAATAATCATTGTCGTTCGCTCTCTACACTCAGCTTAATGTATTTTAGATGAATTCCAACCACCAGAAACTCGGCGAAGAACAAATACATTCCTCTCGCAATTTAAAGTTTCATCCCCTCACTATTTCAAATAGGTTTAGATTGAAGCCTGTCTACAACCCCCCCCCCCCTCCCCACCCTACACAGTTATATGAATTTGCAAGTTTAACTCTTAACGGATATTTTTACAAGGGGCAATTTAATCGACACCGTTTTCGCTAATCAGTCGAATCATTCCTTTCGAGGGCCTAATTGATACTCGATTTAAACCGCTTTGAAAAAATTAACTTTCAGGGGTGGAAGTAAGAGGCGGAATCCTTCTTTCCAGTGGCTAATTGATCCTCGACTTTATACTATTGCCGGATAAATGTTTTTCTTTTCTCGGTCCTTGGCGTGAAGTCATCGATTATATCGGCGGTGAGGGCGATTAGAGAGTGGAATTGAGATTGAGAATCTTATGTTTTAAATCATTTACATGACATATAAAATAAATTCTACTACATACACTTTGTTTCATTAATACTTGAAAAGCGGCTTGTGTTAATGTTTTCCAATTAAAACAAAACGTATGGTATGCAGGTTAGTTATGCATTAGTTTTTTGTTCGTCAAATCGGTAGTATCTAAGTCAATTAAATTATTAATGCCGTCAATAAACTGCTTTATAGACTCTAACATCGTCTATAATATATTTGTTGGTTCCGCAATTTACACGTACAAACAATAATTTCCTGGAACGCGTCGCAATAAAACGAATGGCTCGAATAATTATGAGAATAACCATTAAACAAGAGCTGCCAAAATAGATTCGGCCGGGGCGCGATTAAAATGACGAGCGCGAAAGCGTCGGGGGACGTCCCGGTCCCCGTCGATAATCAAAAGCGTCGCATAAAACAGATCGAATAGACAGTTTTATTGTCCAACAGCTTCGGAGAGAATAAATCTATGATACAGATGCGGGGGTGGACAAGGGGCGGCTCATAATTCTCGCCTGACGTTAAGCCGCACAAAGACGAGGGGGTACTTTATGAAACGCACATGCAGCCGTCGCGGCGCCCGCGATTTAACGTCCATCTACTCTCGGAGAAGCCGTCGTTAGTGCTATTCGTTATTTTGCAGTTTGTTTAATTAATTTTGTTCGCCGGGGGAGGCGGGGGGGGGGGGGAGCATTTTATGCGTGTTCGCGCCCCGAAGGGTAACAAATGTGTTTTGCAAATTAAACGCTCGTCTGCGCAGAATGTAACGCATTTGTTACGATTCTTATGGCGACACGTGACAGTTTTCATATAAATTTCAACATTTGTTACGTTTCAATATCAGGCGTACATATTTTTCGGGGCCGCCGCCGGCTTCTTTTGTTTCTTAAACGTTTTTACCGAAGCGAGGGAAAAAACTGTCACGTATTGCGAAATTTCTGACGGCCGAGAATAAGGGAATAAAAATCGTATCGATATGGAGTGTGACAGATATGAGAGAAAATGTGAGAAAATTCGGAAGAATTCTTTTTGTTTAAATACATTTATCCAACTATCCAATTCTTTTACGTTTCCACCTGCTCTGTGAATATTCCGTATCAATTTTGAGGGAGATGGCTAGCGTCACGTGACCCAATTAAATTTAGATAGCGCGAAGCTTCTAGTCGAGAATTTGGTCACGCCAGTTGGCTGATGGATGTGGTTTTTATTAATTTCCCCGTGGTACGCATGCAAGTTAAGCAGCTCTCTTCTGCATTTGATGATTCTGCAAGAAAGGTATTGGCTTGCTGATTCATCGGTTTCCGTCGGCGTTAGTTGCGATAAGAGCGAAGTTTTTTCCCGCGTAACTCTATACTCGACACATTGTTACGTTTCAAATTTCCCGCCAAAGAAAACGCGGAATCTAGACGATATCTGACCCGCTTTCGATAGTTGGCAAGCCTGTACCCCTTCTTTGCTTCCTCGAAGTTTATTGGTGGGTGACACACCACGTGACTGTCTTCGGCTTCGTATCCTAGCAACCATCACCTGCCACAATTTCGCCTCGATGAGGTTCTTTCTTGTTCGAAGTGTGTTACAAGCCAGACGTGTTTTACGTGCATTGTAAATTATCGGAATTCTTGCTCTTTGGGAGAAGAAATTCATTTGCGGCTGCACCGGAAGATTTAGTGACACCATCGAACGCATTTATGGATAATTTTAACTCCAAATCCAAGCCTGGGAACTTATTAGCCCCAGGTAATGTAAAAATGTGCAATGGCGTGTACCAAAATGGCCGCTAACGAAACCGTTTCCTTTTATAACCCCGCAAGCTTTCACGCGAGGTTTTCCGTTTGATGTGAATTGGGTTTTGGTGTCACCTCGAACTCCCTCTGTGGTTCACCGTGCCGTTCGCGATAGGCTACGACCGTGTCGACCCTGTAGCGGCGAGTAGCGTAAGTCAGCCATCTTGTAACCGGATCCCGTCCGGTATGAACTAGTTGGCCAGCATCACCAGGTGGCGTGACGACCGCCAACTTCACAGCGTACTTGACACAGAGACTTGATAGCTCGGTCGTAATCGTAAGCTTATTATTTAATCCAACTTGCGCATGCATTTTTAAGAGCGAAATACGGCCTTTTCCTTTGTGTTGCGTGTTGTAATAATAAAGAACCAACCGCCCTAGTCTTAAATAAGTTCATGTAACGTAAGCCATTGCTTTGGCCTTGTGAAACCTGTCAGTACTTTGAATCGTTGTACGACTTGTTTAATTGTGTTAATTAAATTTAAGTAAACCTTCACTGTTGTGTTTATATTTACCACCTTGACGTACAAGTGAGTGTAAAGCCTCTGTTTATTTTTGATTTATTTCTGCCCGATTTGGTCGATTGGAGACGTCGACTGTGCTGGCTATAAAGCAGTCTTCTGGCGCCCTTTAATAATTTTCACCATGTTAATTAACCCACCCCATTCTTCACTGTTGCTAGTCCGGGGTACAGCTGATACGTTTAGTCAGCAGAAGCTTGTCGTCTGTCAAAGGTAAGTGAGAGGCAAGTCAATTTAAATTAAAATTTGGTGACAACATTTCTAAATCACGTCGGAATTTTATCCTGTAACAGGTACAGCCTCCTTTGCTTAAATTAACACGTGGAAACTTAATGTTTATAAAATAATAATAATAATTTTCGGGTCCTTACACTTTTATTAATTTGAAGTCCCAATAAATTAACTGGTATTTCGCTTAATAAGTTCCAAAAGCAGTTCTTGCGCCTATAAAATTGATAATTAGTTCGCAATTTCTGCGCTGATAATTAAAGATTAATTACGATTCCGGCAAGTTATTAATAACCCGGCAGAAGGCATTATTGCTCGCTTCACATTAATTATGACGCAAAGCAACGGCTACAAATTGTGTAAGATAGTTAATTTGCTGCGTCTGAATTCGAAGATGAATTAGCCCGAATCCGACTTCGCAGCATCAATCTCGCCAATCATTAATAACACTGCCGAACCGCCGCAGAATCCGAGAGGGAAGGAGGAAGGTGAGCGGCGAGAAGCTCGTTCCCGAAAGGGCTTATGAAAGTTTCACGGACACACTTTAAACAATGCGAACCAAAATAATCCAATTCAAAAAATTCTTTGATTACAAACACCATTGATTAGCAAAATGTGTCACCGAAACAAGACCGTTATATTTTGACGTCATCATCATGATAATTTACTGAAAGCTCGCGTTCAAAAATTAACGGCGCACATATGTGCAAGAGAACAAAGAATGTTAACTACTCCGGTGTCGACAGTATTTGTTTGAAACTTGCAGCTCGTTACGCCTGAATGTGTTGCATAACGACGCCGTTATAATAAAGCTTTTATGCGCGTTGCATATTGTCCGGATCGAATTGAACATAATGCGGTCCTGGTTTAATTAAATAAAATGTAGACGGCGCGCGGTTTGCTACTACACAAAACGCCCGAAGCAAAATGTTGTAATGCACGGGGCGTTACAAATTACGATTTCATTGGATTTTGTTTTGCGCTATTCGAATCACATTATGTTGCCGTTAACTGCGGGACGGGAAAACTGTTAACACGACCTGTCTGTATATAGTCGCGCACCAAAATGTAAACTAAAAAAAAAGAAAAAACGAAACGTCGATTCGCAACGAATCCTACAATCGAGTGTTTACGGCATGTTACCTGATAGCGGATAATAAGAAAATACAATCTCGAAACGGATACAAACGAACCTACCTGGGTCGCCCGTTCGTTGGGTGTCGCTGCGACCAAAATCCCGTGTCAGTGGAGAAGGTCGTGGGTAAACAGTTTCGCACAGATAGAGAGAGAAATCCCCACTCACCAGTTGGTTCAGCTCCGATATGATCCGTCCCGGAAGGAAACAGCAAAAGGGGGGGGGTAATATTCGCAAAAATATCGACGGCAAAAGAAAAACAAACGCCAAGTTAAACGGGCTTTAATGAGGGTAACGGCGACAAAAAATATAGTCACGCAGACAAAAAAATATATAGTTCCGCAGTAAACTCCCTCTGTACCAAGAGGAAAAAATATGCTTATATAAAATATCACGCTAAAGTCCAAATAGAACAACATTAAACACGCGAAGAGCGCGATAAACTAAACCGTACGTTAGGGATCCCACACGTCCGTTTACAGGACAAGACTGAAAAAGCAGTCGAAATACGTATTATTTAAATTAAACTACGGTTACAAAAGTAAGCAATCAAAACAAACACTTAAATCTAAGCGCCGAAAGAAATCCGAGATCAAAATGTCGACAAAACGTTCGCCACTACACATATGGCGACCGGGCAATTACTACAATGAGCGTGTTCAACGATGTACGGCAGAAATGAGAGTTCAAAAAAAATACGAAACCCAGGAGACCTCCGAAGCACTCCGACTGGCGGCGCCTTTGGGGGGGGGTCTGTAGATCCACCCCGCGTTTACGAATTTACCGTTGCAAATTTCGCCCCAACGAGGAAATGGCTAACTTGTCCTCGGGATCATGTGGCGAGAGTTCGAAGAAAAATTCGCCTCCCGAAAGTCAACTGTTTCTACACGTTCGTAAAAACCTCCAGACGGGGGGAGGGGGGTTAGCTACCCTCTAAACCTTGTTACCACCCGTAACTGCTCGCTACAAAAACAGAAACGACACAAACGAATTAAAATAATGAAAGGACATATAAGCGGCTTACCTCGGCCTGGGAAAGCCGAGCGTTCGACGAAAGAGACGCCACGTGGCACGTGCGGTGATCCAGATAAATCCAAAAATGTCGCAGAAAGATGCGGTCAGAAACCTCTACCAATCCGTAACCTTGTAACGTTCTTTATTACTTTCGGTGTAGCTCGGTGGAAATAGAATAAGTCCAGGTTCAAATAATCACCTATATTTAATACACTGTACAATGTAAAATAAATAAACACTTAAATAACACGTATATCAATACTGGCTCACTAACTCCTCCTTAAGGTGGTCTTGGGTTCTCGCGGACGCTGCGGGGCGGTGTAGACGGACGACTGCGGGGCGGTGTAGACGCACGATGTAGACCACTTTGGCTGAGACGGGTGGGAGACCGTAACGGTAACGGTAACGGTAGAGGCAGTGAGTAATATTCCGCGGAGGACCAGCAGGAGAGAATAGCGGGTTGACCACGCTAGGGTAACGGTATCGGTACTTGGTAATCCGCGGAAGACCGGCAGAATAATTCCCAACAGGAGAGAATAGCGGGTTGACCACGCTAGGGTAACGGTGTCGGTACTTGGTAATATTCCGCCGAAGACCGGCAGAATAATTCCCAACAGGAGAGAATAGCGGGTTGACCACGCTAGGGTAGGGTTGGATGACCAGTAGAGCACCGCTTGAGTCTTGGATCGCTTGGTCTTTTATAGTGGGTAGCGCCTCCCATCTGGTGACGTATCCTGAGGTAGGGCAGCGCGAACAAACAACGCGTTCGATGCAGCAGTTGACCGAACCGGTCCAAGCGGCCGATGAAAGGTCAAGCGTAAAATCCACTTCATTACAACCTCTTGGGTGCAACTCACAGAACCCCAACAGGGCACGGAAATACCAAAATTTCGTATACCAAAACCGTCGAGAAACCCAAGGGATCATACCCACTCACACGCCAAAAACCAGAACAGTGCCGGCTGACCGCTCCCTTGCTGGCTTGTGTAAAATTTTTCAATGCGCCGGTCTACCCAGAACCCCACGCGTTTCCTGACTTAAAACAAGTGCGACATACCGAGTCAGCGCGAGGATCTTCACCACCGAACGGAACAATCGAGGCATTCAACCACGAGGACCGCTAGAAAACAAAGGAGCGGTGACGGAGCGGAAACGACTGTAACAATATACAGGGCGAAATGCACGTTACGCCCATACATAAAACGAGAGCCAAAAGTTTACATCTTTAAAAGCGTGCCATTAACGTTTACGTAGAGAATCAGTCGTTCGCGTTCGGTCGTAAAACTTGACCGTGAACTAATAACACACAGTTGCACAGCTGATGATGAATGCGCCGTACAAGTTAACTTACGTAGCGACGTGTGAATTCGTTAACTAACCGAAATCGAAGAGTTCGCGTAAATGAGCCGCGCGACCTTGATTCACGAAGCGATAGCGTCCAGAAGTGGCAAGCAGAATCGTCTCTCTTCTAAAATAATTCAGTTCTAAAGTAGGCAACCTGGGGAAATATTAATTTTGTTAAAATGGCGCGGAAAGGCACTGACGCCCGAGGATATAACAGTGCCCCCTTCTACCGAAGAGACCATAGAGGCAAAGGGAAGTGAAGTCGAAAAGTCGTCTTAGGTCCGAGAGTCATCGGACTTAAGAATCCCGATTAAGCGTGATAATCCGGGCTAAGACGACTTCGTAATAATAATTTTAACGATAGGTAATTCCGTCGCTTTAAAAAATAATACATCGAACGGGGGTCCTGTTGCAATTTGTTATTATTACTTTTTCTTTTAATAAATTTGTGTGTGTTTGAAAGTAAGTGTAATTATTGTCGGAAATATCACATAGGATGTTGTAATTAAAACAAACCTATCCGGTTGAAAACCGTTTAGTCCGAAGTTAATAACAAAGAGGCGATCTACAAGCGCACAGGAATTACCCTGTACGCTAATAACAGTCCTGAAATTTACACCGCACATACGGCCAAATGTTGCAAGCGAACACACATAAAAGAGTTGTTTATGGACGGGGCCCGCGGAAAGGTTCAAATTGCAACCTGGAACAACAGCCCGTCGATTCGTGACGCGCATAATACAGAGTGTCCACGCTCTTTCATCCCGGCCGTCGCCGCAGCGGTCCTTCAGGAACGTTTTTATTAAAGTCAAGTGAAAATTTATTGGTTTCACGGGGACGTGATGGGCTTCGCAATTTGGCCGGAAAAATGACCGAACATGTATTTGCTCGGGATTTATTATTCGAGTTCTATTTATTTATTTCGCGCTGCGTAAACATAGTTTGGAAGGGTAAATATTATATATCTATGGGTCTGAAACGCGACTCAAATTCCTGAAGAGACTCACCTTTCTCGCCTCTCAAATATAACACCAAGATAAATATTTATTCTGTTGTTATTCGTGTTTACACCACATCTTGGATAATTTTTTCAAAAATAAATAACCCCCCTCAGTTTTAAGTTGGTTTTAGCTTCAGCTAAACTTTCTTGAAACAACTAACTCTACTTGCATGCTTTCGGGTGTGAAAAAAATTAGGCGATTTATTGTTCTGTATAGAAGCCTTTCGTTAATGTTATACATATAAACTTGACTAGTTTAAGTTGGGAAGGATTTTAAACAAAGACATGAATGAGTTCGACGTCAATGAAAATGTCAATCAGGGCTTTGCAGGAACTAATTTTCTTCTTGGGATGAAAGCCCAGCGACACCTTTTCTTCGACGGGCGGAAACGCTTTGACTTCGGGAAAACTAATCGACGTTCTACATTACGACTGCGAAGCAATAAAAGATAAATATTTGTCGGCCAAGTTAGATCCGGTTTGCGCGATTTAATTTCGAAACTCGAGGGAACTTCGCACACTAACTAGTTTCGCCCTTTTACAATGTAAAACTTCGTCGAGTAGATTTTGAATTACTTTCGAACTCCGTTCGATTTTATTAGTCCGAAAATAATTACAGTTTGTGAAACGCTGTTGTTGAAACGACAGAGACCTTCTTTTTTTGTTTGATGAACTCTTTCTTCCATTCGCAAGTTTATATAACTTTAATCTCGACTAGAACGTTAATTTACTTTTTAATTAAAATTAACTTCCTCACTAAAGTAGAGATCCTGACGAAGTAAATATTGCTCTAAAATTAGACTTCCTTCTGAGAAATTTCATAATGAAAACCGAAAACGTAATTGCATTTATTTATGAAGTCCGTTTAGAGCTCGTGTTGACCTTCTCATCAGATTTTAAAAGAGTATTTGCCCCTTACATGCATTGCAGCAGCAAACAGCAATCACGACAACCGTGATGAAAGGAAATATGAAAGTTCCCCGTCGGACAAAATGAAATTCTTCCGCGGATATTTGCGATAAATAATGTCTACGAATCGCATCGGGCCGTTTTAATTTAAGAAATGAAATTATTTCATTTCGCCGCTGTTGCGTAACGGTTTGCACAGGAGGGCAAATAAAGTCGAGATTAAATTCCGACGTTTGCTTTTTTCGCCGAGTTGTTGCTCCTTTCCGCGTCGATTCTATTTTTGCCCCCCCTTCCCCCCATAATTTCCTGAGATTTAATTTGTGCGTTGCCTCGTCCCGACCCGAAACTGTTTGTTTATTCATTACATTTAATCAAGTGGATTTTTTCTAGTTTTCCTTTCAAATTAATAATTATTACTTTTTGAATTTTAAACGCTTTTCAAATAATTTAATCTTTGATGCCTGAACGGTCCAAGTGGTAAGAGACCGGCCTTGCAATCGCATGGTCGTCGGTTCGGAGGTGGTCGGTATCGACTTCAGGTACCCTTCAGTGTTGGGGATAAAATTCGACACTGCTTCCCCTTAAACGGCGAGGAGGTTGGAAGTAACAAAGCCATGGAACACTTTACACACACTCAAATACACTCCCGCTCCTGAGGTCCTGACAAGTCTATGACTTAGGACCCCGTTGGGCAACCACCACAGATAAAAAAAGAATACTTTCTATATTAGTCAAGAGGCAGTTACATGATTTTAATTCACGTTCTACTTTACTGGTCTATTTGTTTTCAACAATGACAATCTTGCAATAACTTTGTAAGAAACCGGTGTTCTGTAAAGAAATTTGTTTCTTTTAAATAGGCAAAAGAAAACATAATAAGACTCAGCGCCGGTACGTCTGACCTTCAACTTGGCGGAAGACACCTGATCCGTTTCATGAAACACAGATTTGCACACCGTAACGAAAATATAAAATCACTGCCGGATTCATTAAACAGTTTTTAATAAAATAAACAAGCGGGCTTTAACCTGCAATAATCCTAATGGAAATAATTCGATTTTTTAATTACTCACTCACTTCCGTAAACATATTCGCCCTTTGCGCCGGTGGTAATAAACAAACCTAACGTCATTACCCCTAATGAATGTATGTATTTTAATTTTTTTCCCGTTGCTAAATAAAATTGCTGCGTATTTAATTTCTTGACTCATGTCGTGATTAAATCACTTTAAAAAATCACCAAATACTGATTCTATAACTATAACTCTAAGATGAAGCCAACTTACCTTCTGTAAAACATTAGATGGGATCACACCCCGGATAATTGTTTTATTCTGCTTATCCCACCTGGTTTATTTGCTTCCCTGATCGCTATTGCGAAAACGTTATTGGCACGTTTAGTGGCGGGTGCGTATTCTGATGGTGTTGGCGACGGTTACGGCTCACAGAGCCAAAATTCTTTGGGGTTTACAGTTTCAAACCATTACGCAATATGACATGTCTTGTGTTTTTTTTTAATTGGTAGAACTAAAATAAAGACATAATTAAAGTAAATTCATGTACGATGAAAATTGTATAACAAATTGTTTTAACACTTAAAATTCTGTTACGGTGAGAAAATTCGTTGTAAATAGTTTCTAGCTTTCGGGTCAGCCTGTATCTTAGCGAAAGTGTGATTACGCCGCAGCTTGACCTTTGATATTTGGACGCCAAACAACCCTGGACAACTCCTTTCTTTTGTAATGAGACTCTCCCATGTCGAAAGTGGGATATAATATATATTTTCATTAAACGGTGTTTGTTTTGGAGTGAAAAAGGAGACGGGATGTTAATTGGTTGCGGCGAGTCCTAGGCTTTCTTTTAGGCCTTTCTAAGCTTGTTCGTCGAATGTACGGCAGGTATGTTTTTAGAGTTACGCCGGGCGGCGGTCGGTCCGTAATCCGTGTTTTCTTTTTATCTAGGTTTTATTACTATTACCACTACTATTATTATTATTATTTTTATTTGGTTCTTCTTCACATCCATTTATTCCGGACGTTTCACCGGAGTTCCGCTAACTGGGTGTCACCAAATTTATAATTTAATTGACTTGCCTCGTACCTACCTTGATAGTCGACAAGCTCTGCTGACTAACGTATCAGCTGTTCCCCTCGACTAGCAAACAGTGGAGATAGGGGTGGGTTAATTACGATGGTAAAAATAATTAAAGAGCGCCAGGTCGGACTTAAGTAATCAACTGATCGAAAACAATCTTGTCGACGTCCCCGAATCGAGAGTATCGGGCAGAAAATAAAAAGTAAACGGAGGCTTATTTACTCACTGGTACGTCAAGGAGTAAAAACAAACGCAACAGTAAGAGTTAACTTAAACTTTAATCAAGTACCAATAATTATGACGGACAAAGGCACATTACTTAGATGTGTAGACGATAATTTGTCTAATTAACAATAATGTGGTTACCCACAAATTCAGAAGCCGAAATTCGCTCTCTCTCTACTCGATAATGCAAAGAAAAATAATAAACCGATTCACGATATGTCCAAAATAAATTAAATTGGAAATACCTTAACCTTTTGACAGCGTACAACGTCGGGTCAAGATTACCAACCGAAGCGCGGTGGCCGGTAATTAAAACGACGCCCTCTGCCGATCGCGTTCAGCGTCGACAATCCGGTTCAAATCGGATTCGCAGGGCCCGTCAAGATGGCTGGTCAGGGTTTCCCTTAAAGGATCGGTAAGCACTAAAAATTCTGCGAGCTGACTTTTACAATTAACTTAAACAAATTTAACTATGCACCGCAAAATGAGAATAAAAATTGCAACGCAGCGGAAATTGAGCCAACGCAAATGGGTAATTAAAAAAAGAATAATTGAAGTAAATCCGACCTGTAATCAGGATCCGGCGTAATGATACTCGGCTGTCAACAATGTCGGAGCGCCCTCTCGCGATGGTTAGCACCGCAAGTACCAAAGTAGCGTCGTCTTGCTGGACGAATCCACTTTCACAGGTGGGGGGTAGGCCGGGTTGCGAAACTTCGATCGTTACAAAAACCGGAAACCAGCCTTTTATTACGTCCTCAAGGGTTATGCCGATTATACCAGATAGGTAAAACTACCACAGGAACTCGAGCTAGAAGCCTGTCCGGTCGTTGAAACGAGGAAGCTTTTGGTTTTAACAAGCTTGTAATTCCCTCACGTACGTTTGCAAATCTCGGAGAAATTCCGTTTCCTTCTTCCTTCACAGAATCCCGTGAAAAAGGAGCACGAAGATAAAAATCACAAATACACGAGCCGTACGTTGGGAGTTCTAAAGAGAGACTGACTGCGAGCGAACTTCGCGTTCTTCCCCTACCACAAGTTCAGACAGGAGTCGGTAGGATTGAAAACAGATTTATCTAGTAAACTGAGTGAAATCGAGATATACTGTATGCCTCAATAACAACGCATAGTCTAACTGACGCAATATTGCATAACATTGTGAAATTCGACGATCGGCACGTAGGCCGTTTGGGCGTTAGATTCCCACGTTAATACAGGGTATTCGGAAAAATATTATGAATAACTTAAATGAATTTTTCAACCGTAACAATTTCCCCTAGTCCTTACGACCTCTTGGGTAGAACGGGGCACTGTTATATCCTCGGACCTCGTTTTTTTTTCGCGCCATTTTAACAAAATTAATATTTCCGCAGGTTGCCTACTTTCGAGTTGAATTATTTTAGAAGAGAGAGGATTCTGTTTGCCACTTCTGGACGCTATCGCTTCGTGAATCAAGGTCGCACGGCTCATTTACGCAATCTCTTCGATTTTGGATAATTAACGCCGCTACGTAAGTTCCGACACCAAATAATTTGTTACATCATCGACGTTTAAGCTTAATCTAAACATTTTCGAAAAAAAACCACATTTTTAGTTTTAGTTAAAATGTCTTTTGAGACGATGTTATAGATTTGATAATGGTGGTTTACCGAAACATGTCATCTTTTGTATCGACCTTGAGATGAGCGAAAAATAAAAAGATTTTACGTTTCGATAGCGTTTATATTGACTGAAGGCAAATACATTTTCCAATTTATTTAATACAAACCTTGTTTCCTGCGTAGGCGTTACGGGGAAAGTTTTAATTCTCATCGCGGCCGGCACCATTCTGAATAGCCTTAAATCGGCAAGTTCGGAAATTCTGCTTTTTCAGCAAGTGGAGGAGAGTTATGATTCGACTGTGTGGTGTGGGCAAGTCTTCGCGCAGGATGGAAATATTTAAATTTGTGTTACAGTTAATTTTCGTTTTAGTCATGTGGCATCACTGTAAACCCGCTCATGAACGATCATTTGAAATCCTGTCTTCACATTGGTTCTTAATTCAAATATATTTACGTCATAATTTTTCGCATTGACTACACCATTGTTTCTCGTGTAACTCCCGGAAGTTTCTGTCTATCCGGCCATTACGGTCTGTGGATCACTTTTGTGCGGCAGCTTGGCGTGAACGCATGTAACGTTACTCCCGTGAATAGTTGCAAGAATCTGCGCATTATTCAAAGAATTAAACAAGTTCCTCACGCTGCACGATCTTGGTAAAAGCATGTAAGATTTAATTATTGCGTTATGATTTACGGCAAGCTAATGGTCGCCCATTTTGTTCCCTTCAAGGTCGTTTTTGGACGAGTTTCAGGACAAGTTTTACGAACCACTTTTACGTACCACTTTTAAGTACTGCGTTTTAAGTACTACCTTTAGGTATTACTTTCGGGTGCTTGGTTCGAGTGCTGTCTTCAATCGCTGGTTTTCAACAACCCATTTTAAGTTCCATTGGGTTTTGACGAGCCGTTGCCGAGCGATTTCGTCCGTTGGCTGCAACACAGAGACGTGTTAAACGACGCTGGTCTGGACAGCTAACGCCACCTATATTGACAGAGCTGAACCTGAGTGCATCCTATCCTGGTCTACGTGACGTATTAAAACTTTTGATTATTTATTCATTTGGCTTCATCGTTTAGGGCTAATACTAGGCCAATTATTAACGTAGAATTTTACAGTATAGTCGTTAAATTACGGTATCCGATTGATGAACAATATTTTCGGTATGTAAAATCAAATCTGATTATCGGTACGTGTTAATCTTTAGTGTTTGTTGTCGGCTAATTTACCGAGTAATAGTTTATACACTTTTGCCTTGTTTACATAGTGTGTTACAATAAATTTTGTACCACAGTGAATGTTTTGTTTGTGGCGATCCCTGCGCTGAGCGTACAAGTGAATTTAAATCTCCTGAACTTATTGTTCTAACTGAGGCGAACGCATTGGGACCTAAGGAGGGGGTCTCGAATGTGGAGTTCTTACAACCGGGGGTATATACTCTCTGGCGCCCGTAATAAATACTCACCCCTTCTCCACTGTGCTAGCTTGGGAGAACCGTTGTTTAGAGACAACACCACTTGTCATCTGGTAAGTCAGTAATTTAATTCAGGAGTATTTTCTTTTAAACTTTTTGCGGTGACATTTGATTGGTTTATTATGATGTCAGCCATCCATTTATCAGACCCGATAACAATTGTTTTAAATACTGCAGCTGGGGGGAGAAAAGTCATTCCGTCAGAGCTGACATCTTCTCTCTGCGTGTTTAATTCTCGTAGCAAATTTTTCTCCCATAGTTTCATATTTGGTAGTAAAGGAAGGGGGGAGGCGAAACTTAATAAGAAGTTATTTATTTTTCCAAGCAAACATTCCTTCTTCCAATTCAAACT
Organism: Dorcus hopei; assembly: GCA_033060865.1. NCBI lineage: Eukaryota > Metazoa > Arthropoda > Insecta > Coleoptera > Lucanidae > Dorcus > Dorcus hopei. Next base: position 36,657,485 of record CM065423.1, read on the forward strand.
TAGTATTTACAATGTATTATATTCTGTGTGTTTTCGTTGTCATCATCATCGACGTAGTCGTCCTTCACCCTCCCCCCAAGTAAACCGATCAGTCTGCATTATTAAATAAAAGGACGTAATGGGGAGGCGCGGGATGCGCACCGCGTCATTTTTTATTCGTTTTGTAGTATTGACAGGGCCTGACGTGCCTGCTTTAAGTAAATAATGGTCCTTAAAAATATCTCCGGGTTGTATTCGCGGAGGAGAAGGCTTTATCATCCTGCTCCTCCGGCCGCCGCTTTCACATAAGAAGAAAAAAATAGTACAGTCCGATTCATTTCGTAATGGAATTTGGGGGTAATAAATTACATGTGGGCGCCGCAAGCTGACCCGTATTGAACCACTCACGCCTTACATATGTAGGAATGGTAATTGAAAATATTTCCCATTGTTTTCCGGGGGCGGGGGGGAGGGGGTCTATTTGAATAACTACTGTCGAAGTTCGCCGTTTATGGCGCTCGTAAATTTCAAGATTTTTCATAACTTTAATGTAATTTTGATGTATAATGCTTACAGTTGTTCCGGACGTTAACTACGCCGCCTGAAATATGGCTTCGCGAGTTGGACGTGAGGAACACCTCCGTCGTTTTAACGGAATTAAATTTTCCGCAGTTACTACTCGTAAATTTCGGTTTAACGTACCCCCCTTTAGCACTGATTAGTTTTCATTGTTTGTATTTCGTTTACATTTAGAGCTACGCAAGAAGTAAAATTATTGTAGAGATTTAATTTGATTTCTTGCTTTCAAGCTTTTTATTTTGCTTAATAAAATGCAAACAATTGTCTGAAACGATCTAGTGCCGACTAGACCCTCCGCGAAATTTCTGGAAGCGCATAGGCATTTTTACGTAGGTGTTATGTGGGTGGCCTATACACTGGGATGAAAGTCGATTATATTGGCCACTAATGCGTCAAAAAATTCGGTTATACAATAAAATTCTTCCCTTCCAAGATGATACAAAGCACATAATAAGACGTTTAGTATCTAGTTAAATTCAGCAGTTGGTATGTTAACGCACGGGTAGCTCGCAATTGATGTGAGCACATGTTGGAACAGCAAACACAAACCGCTTTTCACCGCCGCAAATTTGAAAGCTCCCCCTGATTACGGGGAAGCACACAAGTGCGTACGAGGTTGGCAAAATTAATTAGAAACCGCATAATGACCCAGGTAACGAATCGCGCATCGCGAGCTCCGCTCAAGAATGCATGGCGTGGTTCCAACCGCAAGGTGCGTTGCCTACGATGGGGGCCCCCCACGTAATTTACGAGGAACGAAGACGTTCGCGGCTTCGAGGCGCATCCATTATGTAAACAAGTGGCCGGATAGTTGCGAGAGGCATTAATGTTGTAGTTCCAAGTTTCCAGCAGGAGATGATTAAACCTACGTCCTCCAAGTATACACTTAAGACCTGTTCCGGAAACTTTTTAACATACACTATGAAGCGTTCGCTAAAATTGTTTTGAAAACAAAATCGATTGTTGCATGTTTCATTTCAAATAACGAACACGTGTTCGAAAACTGCACGCTGTAAAGAATACAACTCGGGGTAATTAAGCGTGACGGTCTGTCCTGTCTCAAGGGGCTGGCTTGCCACTCCAAAGAGCCTTTAGAAATTCGGTAATCGCAGGCGCCAAGCAGAGGCATTATGGTTACACAGACATTTGTATACAGTTTGTCGTGCTAAAATCACGGATGCATGTACATTAGCGGAAAAGGCATATCGAATTACGCTCAAGTTGAAGTGTTTTGTTTTTGTCTGTTTCTTTCCCGAGTCTAGCGTCATAATTCTGTGTCAACTCAAGAGGCTTTCGAAATGAAGTTAGAGAAAACAAATCGCAGATGTTGTGTGGCAGACGCGTTCCGTATGACAGTTCGGGCACGTAATTTATGGGTGTATGAGAAAATGCATTCAAGGCGGGTTAGAATTCAAATCAACGGTTACCATTGGTCGGTGGGTTTTTAAAAATCTATCTATACAAGTCCGAAGGGGTGTCGTTAATTTTTACTTGCGGAATAGGAACGCGGAACAAGGGGCAGATAGCATTGGCGCTTTAAAGAGAACGGTCGAGTTCAATTCTAATTTGGCTTAGTTGTGTTTTCCCTTAAGCGCTTGTAGTCTTTATTCATTTTATAGTTAAATCATTATTTCGGTACGGTTTAAATACAGTGTGTTAAGAAGGGCAATTAAAAACAAACGCGTGCGTCGCGACGCGAGTGCTTTAATCAAAGTGAAACAGTGCGGATGTGAGACGGCTTAGACAATTGACATTTACTTGTTTCCTTCAGCGCACCTTTGGTGGTAATAACTGCGTAGGGACAATTTGATTTGCGTTAATTGGACTAAAGAGTCAGTACGGTTCATATTGACATTGCATTTAGATAACTTTAATCAAACTATTTTTGGCTACATTTCAGCGAGTGAACTTCATCTTAGAAAAATTTATTGTTCATTGTATCTTTGGTCATTAGACCAATTCTGTAATTTAATCAACCAACAACAATTAACTATTCCCCGCATCTACCTAGGAATTCCATACAGTGTACTTTTAGAAAACATTCTACCCTTGGGATTTCCTCCGGCAAATTGGAAACACTAAAAGTTGTTTTTCGATTTGTACAGGGAAGTCGCCAATCCCAATGACTGACGTGAGGCAAGTTATATCTGCCGCCGAAATCACGTGTGCCAGCACATTTTAACTCAGAAATCAAGACAATTAATTGCTTGTCACTACGAATTTCGTGGAATCACGAAACCAAACCATTTGAACTACATATTCCTAGCCATCTGCTTAACAAAGTTTCTTTCACACCCTGTATATGTGTGTGGGTCAAACTGTGGTCTTTTCCGAGAGATTTGTCGGTTAATTAGAAGCGATTGCCTAGAGACTGCAATGCCAAAACCACCCATAGTGGAGTGCAAAAACCAATCAAACTAATTTCTTGCGCTATAAATTGATTAGCTAGGTTAGACGGCGAGAGAGCGACAGACAGAGGGTCCTGGAAAACAGGCAAGTGAGTAGAGAGTACTGCCCTCAAAGCAATTAATTAACGCTCTGGTGGCGGAGTAGAAAAAGTTCGGCTCACTACACGCCAACCTTATCAATCAGGTTAGCTCCTCCCACGGGACACCTCCCAAGGGAGTCCCTGAAAAACAGGTGATTGCTACTGATTTACTTGCAAATTGATCGCTGAAGGCGGCAATTGTATCACATACTTCTCCAAAACATCTGATTAATTCATTAATTAACTCCATCAATTAAGTACACTGTGGTCCCACTGTGACACATTGTGCGTTGGTTTATTAAACAGAACAAGTCTTTGAATACGATCAGAAGTGACGACCACATGTACCAAGACTCGAGTTAATTTGAAATTCAATTAATTATTAATCTAATTAAGGAGCAGAGCTCTCCAACAAATATCTGTGTAGACATTAAACCATCGAAAGAAAATCGATCGCGCCGATATTCGAAGGTGAAATCTGTTAAGCGAGTTATACTGTACCTTCTGAAAATCGTAATTTTTGTTTAGTTGTATTGATTTCAAACGCAAGGGTTTTACACTCACGATATCCGATCCCACAGAAGCGGATATCAGGAGTTTTTCCCATTTTTTTTGCAATAAATAAGTATATATAAATATAAATAAATATTTTTCACTTCTGACGAAGCAGTCGAACGACTGCGAAACGTAAAGTGTATAGTGCGCGATTTAGTGTCCGCTTAAAAGATTTTGTGATACAAATTTCATCGGACAAGAACCAACTGTAAAAATAAATAAGTAATTAAAATTAATTGTTGCGTTTTATTGAGTGTCATATTCCTTGTTCTAAAGAGTTATTTACTGCTCCACCAAGAGAAAGGGTTATCACGACGTAGTTTCCTATTCACGACGATCACTAGCCATAATTAAAGGTATTATTCTTTATAGCGGGTTCCCCGGAGGGTCGTTCAACTGTAAACAGAAAATCCAGGGCAGTAGAATAATTCGTAGGCGGCCGCAGTAGACAATAGCTGGTAGCAGTCAGACCCGTAGTGCAGATAATATTACTAAGCAGCGGTGCGACCTCTCGGAAGCCACGGGACCATAAATCTTAAGTTGGGTTTGTTTGTAAATTTTTATTGTTTGTTTACTTGTACGTAACCATCAATAAACAAGGCTAATTAGTGGGCGCATTACAACTATAACTTCCCAAAAAAGATTTCACATTCATTACTTCATCATATTTGCCAGTTCTGCTGAAACAAAAGAAAATTATTCCTCGTTTTGAGCTATGCGATTTTGTTCCTGTTCGTACTCACATGCGCCCAGAAACCCAACCAAATTATATGATTAGTAATTAAATTTATATTTGGAGAAAAAAGAACACTTAATTCTCCTTAGAGAACCTCCGTTAAGATTTATCGACGGGGTTGTAATTTATTTCCATCAGATATCTAATAAAAGCCGAGAGAAATTTCGAAAATTGCTTGTAACGCCCGCCGTGTATCATATATAAAAGAAGACGTTAGGCCGGAATTTATATCAAGCTGAGTGCACTATAATCCTTTTTATGTCGATATTAAGCTACCTTTTGGTGTAGTAATCTTGGACAGGAAAGCTTTAGCCCTCCTGGCGGGATCGCCGGTAAACCTCATTAAGGGGGATGTAATATTGAAGTGGTCGCGCCCGCACAACACACGAATTATTCACCAGGCCCTGCAAGACGCTTCCCGGCAGGATTTACCCTCGCAAATCTGTCCCGGTTCGATGCGGGGGATGTGTCATAAATATTACCCACCTGAAAAGTGTTGGTCGCCTGATTTATTATAAATTCGCACGCGTTAGGCGAGCACCACCAAATCACCAAAGCAAATGAAATGTTTCATTTCGCCATGTGGCAGGTGTAATGTAAGAGTCATGACGCAAACTTTTCATTTTTGTAGATCTACTTTTTCTATCTCGAAAAAGCCATATCTGGTCCAAATTAAGTTGTCAGTTGTCAAGACCTAATAGTGGCCGATAAATTAATTCAAGAATGTCTATCGATTCTTATTGTATAAAATAATTAAAACTTGAAAAATGATCTGTTACCTAAGCCAAGCCGTGATATTATTAAAATTTCACCCCCTTGTAATTTTTTCCTGGCGAAAGCTCAGGCACGTTCGACAATACCAGCCACCGTCTTATCTGTAATGACTTCTCTGCCTTACGGACTATCTCCTAATTAAATCTATGGACCCCGGATAATTGTTTTATTCCGCTTATCCCACCTGGTTTATTGTTTGCTCCCCTGATCGCTATCGCGAAAACGTTATTAGCACGTTTAGTGGCGGGCGGGAACGCTCCCAATATTGCGGTGCGTATTCTGATGGTGTCGGCGAAAGTTAGGGCCAAAATTATTTGGGGTTTGCAGTTCAAATCGTTGCGCAATATGACATGTTCAGTTTTTTTTTAATTAGTACGAGCCCTAACAACTAACAATGTTTGGACGGCCAGAATTGTTTCGTTATTGAATTATCAAATTATCAATTATCCATGGAGGTTATTACAGCTACATTTGGCCGAGCTGGCAACGTCGCTTGTAGACATAGCTCGTTTTGGTCATCTGGCACCGCTGTAATCCTTGGCCGGAAACGGTCGTTTGAAATTCTGTCTTCACATTGGTTCTTTATTCAAATATATTTACGTCATAATTTTTCCCATTGGTCACGCCATTTCATCTCGTTAAGGTTGCCGGAAGTATTCCATGCTTTCCGCGATCCTGCCAGTTGCGTGCCGACCGTCTTGTGAGGTACACGTATAGTGACGTTCTCGTGAATTATTGTTAATGTGGGCAAAATTCAAGCAATATATTTATAGTTTGGCTGGAAGACTCAAGTATCACACACGGCTATATAAAACGCGTCTTGCGTTTTAAACCGACGACCTCGCATATTTCTTTCATGGCGTCACAACTATAACTAATGGCCGTCCATCTTGTCTTTTTTAGGATCGTTTTTTTTTGTTTTACGCTCTTCCTTAAAATTACTTTGGGGTTTTGGTTGCCGTTCTTGGTAGGGCCTCACCGTTCTGTCGCCTGCACGTTGGTTTGCATTTCGTTGGGGAAGTTCCATCGTACCACGTCGCATTAACGTGACTAGCCTTGGGGCTTCGTTTACGCTGGAAAATGCTGCCACCTACCTGAACTGACGTGAACCAGGCAACGGACCAACTTCAAATGACCAAGTGACGTATAACCTCACTTACTTATTTATTTTCTATACCGTTCTCGGGCTTTCGTTGAAGTGGCCGATATTGTGCCAACAATTTGACTGAAGTTAGTTTATTTAAAACAACAAATTATCGGTATTGCCTGTTGGGCATTTACTTACTTTTGTAAGGTCAGATCTAGCTCTTCGAGACGTGTTAATTATTTGTTTATTTTAACAAGTTTGTATGTAGTTGTTGTGAACATATCGTAGTACAGCTACAGTTTATTCTTTTATACACGGTTGCGCAAATAAATCCTGTACTACAGTGCATGTCGACCCCTACTTTGAACGCACCGAGTGAGGCAAATCTCCTGAAGTTAGTGTTCTACCTGAGGCGAACACATCAAGACCTTGACAGGGAGTTTCGAATGTGGAGTTCTTACAATTGGGGATCACTCTCTGGCGCCCTGGTAAATTTGTTTTATACCCATCCCTTCTCCATTGAGCTAGTCTGGGAGATCAGTTGTGAAAAGCAACGCTACTTGTCTCCTGGCATTTCAATTAATTAATCAGGAGTATTTCTTTTAACATTTTTGGGGTAACAATGTGTTGAATTTTTTTTTGTAACAAATTGAGAAACTATATGTATTTTTAAACGTTTATTACGTATTTTGAACAATTGTTCGCCTTAACTTCCACTAGAACAAGACATAAATGTCATATTTATCAGAAACTATTGACAAGTAATTGTTTGGACTATCCTTTGGACATCTCCTTTTGCTTTTATCACGGCCTTAATTCTGTCTGGCATTGAAGCCACCAGTTCTTGGAAATATTCTACTGGTATATTCGCCCAGACTTGTAAGATTTTCTCCTTAAGAGCAGGTTCTTTGAGTATTATCTCTCAAATGTTTTTTCATTTCATGCCACACGTTTTCGATTATATTTAAATCTGGGATATTGGAGGGCCACGGAAGCACGGAGGTGTTACGTTCCCCAAACCAATTCTTAGTCATTTTCGCCGTGTGACAGGATGTCCCATCCTGTTGAAAGACAAAATTTGTATCCGGATTCATCGAGTTATTTTGCAGTATCTCTTGGTATTTCGCAGCATTTATGAACTGTATTTTTTCCACACCCTTTACTGACACACAACCCCACACCATTACTCCTTTAGGGAACTTGACAGTTCGTTTTAGGCAATCCTTGTGAAACGCCTCCTCTTTTGTTCTGATTATCCTTTTCCTTAGGTCTCCCACGCAAACATCAAACCTTGCTTCATCACTAAATATAATTTTGGACCAGTCGGCGGCAGTCCAGGATTGTTTAGATTTGGCGTTTTGGGTTGCGTTAACAACGGTTTTTCCTCTGCCTACGTAAAGTATTAAGTTTAGAAGTGATTCAGATCCAAGACAACTCTTTTAAATAAGTATTTACCTTGTCCTGAACGGTCCAAGTGGTAAGGGACCGGCCTTGCAATCGCATGGTCGTCGGTTCGAACCGCGCTCGGGATTTTTCTCGGGAGTGGTCGGTATCGATTTCAGACACCTTTCAGTGTTGGGGATAAAATTCGACACTGCTTCTTCTTAAACGGCGAGAAGGTTGGAAGTAACAAAGCCATGGAACACTTTACACACACTCAAATACACTCCCGCTCCTGAGGTCCTGACAAGTCTTTGACTTCGGACCCCGTTGGGCAACCACCACAGATAAAGAAAAATACAATGATAACTTGGCGTATTTTGTAAGAAGACTTAGGTTTACTCTATAAGATTGAAACATGAACATTTAACGTAAATAACAATTGACAATATAATATAAAATATTAATGGTGAGATAATCGGTACATTTGTCTGGCAGAGAAACGTCTGAGATCCTTCGGCACCACTGTAAAGTAGTCTATTCAGTGATGGTGAAAATGATCGACACTTTTTCTTCGGGGAAGACATAAACGGCAGCAGGCAGCTGTGCTTGACAGAAAAAAAACTCTTTAGGTTGTCTCTTTGGTAACGTCTTTTCTTGTCTCTTCGATCGATCAAAGAAATAACCTGTTGCCGGCGACGTGTGTGCAGTTAGCGTGTAAAAGTGTAAAATGTATGGCAGACTATTACAGCACTAGCTCGTGAAATGTATTATTTGCCGGACTATTGCAGCACCAGCGAAGGAATATCGGCAGACTATTACAGCACCAGCGAGTGAGTATCGCCAGACTATTGAAGCACCAGCGAAGATTCGCATCCTGGCATTTATTCCTTTATTTTATGGCGGGGATTAGGTAATTGGTCTGCTTGCTTGCTCGAATCACTGGTGAGAAAAGTTGCGTCCTGTTTGTCAGAGGACAGTCTTTTTGTGTTTGGTTCGGTGGCGGCCTTAATTTTGTTTGTATTGACGGTCGTCATCGTGACTCTGTTACGTAGATGTCATCGTGACGTTTCGCTAGTAACTGTCATCGTGATATTGCTTGACGTTTGTCATTGTGCCGTTTCTTGACGTCTGTCATCGTGATATTGTTTGACGTCTACCATTGTGACGTTTTTTGATGACAGGATTTTGCTGGTCGCTCAACAACGTGTGCGCCCCCACATGTTGACCTAAGAACTGAAGCCACTAGACCACCTCAAGCGTCTTGAATTTGCTAACTGGGCTTCACAGCAATTTAAAATGATCTTACTTTTGGTCATGAAAACTATCTTTTCAGATGAAGCCCATTTTTGGTTGTTGGCAAGGGGTTTCGGAATTAGAAATCTAAAGGAAGGAATGGGCCAAAACGCATAATTAATGACAAGAAGTCGGCGGCAGTCCAGGATTGTTTAGATTTGGCCTAGATCAGTCGTTGGCGTTTTTGGGTTGCGTTAACAGCGGTTTTTCCTCTGCCTACGTAAAGTATTAAGTTTAGAAGTGAATCAGATCCAAGACAACTCTTTTAAATAAGTATTTACCTTGTCCTGAACGGTCCAAGTGGTAAGGGACCGGCCTTGCAATCGAATGGTCGTCGGTTCGAACCGCGCTCGGGATTTTTCTCGAGCGTGGTCGGTATCGACTTCAGACACCCTTCAGTGTTGGGGATAAAATTCGACGCTGCTTCCCCCTTAAACGGCGAGGAGGTTTGGAAGTAACACTTTACACACACTCAAATACATTCCCGCTCCTGAAGTCCTGACAAGTCTATGACTTAGGACCCCGTTGGGCAACCACCACAGATTAAAAAAAAAAATTCAAGCCAGACTTGTGTATCCACTGTCGACAACACTCTCTGGATACTTTTACGCCAGTAACTGCGGTAATATGTCTTACTGTCGCTCGTCTCTGCGTTTTGCAAATGTTAACAAGACTTCTCCTTGTCCTGTCTGACATAAGTTTTGGACACCCATTGCTCTTTCCGCGATTTTCAGTACTTCCCGTCTCTCGAAATGTCTTTAAGATACACGCCACACTAGATTTGGGTATATTCATTATGTCACTTATTTCTTGCTTACTTTGACCACGTAAATATTGCTGCACTATTCTTTCACGGAGATTGTTACAGCCAAATTTAATCGCACAGAACTTGCGACGCATTTTATAGCGAGCTGGCAACGTCTCCTGTATCTATATGTTGTCTGAACTTCTGACAACATTGTTACCCGCGCCGGAAATATCTATTTGAAATTCCGCTTTCGTATTGGTTCTTTATTCAGAACTCTTGACGTCATATTCATGCCATTGGTTACCGCCTATGACGTAATAATATGTCGGCGTTCTTCCGCTTTATGTTAGCGTCTTGTTGTCTATAGCTGCGTGTTTTGTGTTAACGAAATTCCTGCTCTGAAAATGAGAATTTAACAACGGCCCTGCCGGAATAGTATTCACTCCACCGAGCGAGTTTTGGGGTATTTTCAGCCCCATTCCCAGCTTGGGATTCCCACAAATCTCAGGTAAAATATTGAGCAAGTTGCCTAACGCCATTTTGCGACGCTAACGGTTTTCCTTTCTTTCTATTCAGGCTTTTAGTTCAAGTATTAGTTCTACTCCTAGATCTAGAATCAGCTTTAGTTTCACCGAGCTGATACGTGTTGGACTCAAGTCGAGTCGTTTTCATCCTCGAGCGTATTTTCTCTACGCCTTTGCGAGTCTACGAGAAACGTAGGCCCGCCATTGTTGCAGCATTCGTCCACCGGTTTAATGCGGAAAAGCGACGCTGGATAGGAACAGTAGACCACCAACTTCGCCTGACGTTACCAATTGTGTATGACAGAAACGATTCGTGAGTTCAGTTGTTTGCTTTAATATCGATTTATAAATTACATATCGTCGCGCAAATATTGCATGTTTTTTTTTGCAGACAGTGCATATACAATTCATTTTATTGTTGTCTTTGAATAAATACACTGTCAACTGTAGATTATTCGTAGTTTATCGAGGCTTGTAATTTTACTGGTCGTAAATAAGCATTTATATAAGTTGATATATAAATATAAGGAAGGAAACACTAACAGGAGGACAGAAAAATTTTCTGTCACGTCCGGGAATCGAACCCGGGTCACTCGGTTACGCGCCGAATGTTTTACCACTAAACTAATGCGACTCCGAAGTTCGAAGGTTTTAAATTGGAAACAGTTGGTAAATGATATTTGCCGACAAGGCAGTAGAGTAAGTTGATATAAATTGCGATCTGCATTTGCTTGAATCTTGTCGATCAATAAAGTTCTAAATTTATTAACTTTAGTTACGTATTCGATTTCTACATTCATGATGTACCAGTGAGTAAAGTGTAGCCTCTATTTTGTGTTTGACTTTTTGCCCAATCCAGTCAGTTCGGGGATACTGACAAGATTGTTTGCCTATCGGCTGAGGTCTTCCGTCCTGGCGCCCTTAAGAATTTTAACATCATATCGACCCACTCCCTTCTCACTGTTGCTAGCCGAGGGAACGGCTGATTGTTAATGCAGCGCAGAATTTGTCACCTAGTCACGGTAAGGTTGAGGCTGTCAATTTAAAGTAAATTTGGTGACAAGATCTGTACTATATGACATACCTTTAGCCATAATTTAACTTGAAGACTTCCGCGGCCGTCGTCCATGTTTGAATTGGCTTCCGGTTGGAACCGCGTCACGTTGACTTCTTCTACTGCGGCAGTAGAAGAAGTCAACGTGACGCGGTGCCAACCGGAAGCCAATTCAAACACCTTTAGCCATGTTTATATAAACATGCGTTTTGCGCTCAATCATAATGCACTACAGAAACGCGAACTCTTCCATTTCGGATAATTAACGCCGTTATGTAAGTTCCGACATCAAATAATTTGTTATATCAACGACGCTTAAGCTTAATCTAAAATTTTTTGAAAAAAACCACATTTTCAGTTTTAGTTAAAATGTCTTTTGAGACGATGTTATAGATTTGATAGTTGTGGTTTACCGAAACATGTCGTCTTTTGTATCGACCTTGAGATGAGCGAAAAATAAAAAAATTCTACGCTTCGATTGCGTTTATATTGACTGAAGGCATTTTGCAATTTATTAAATACAAACCTTGTTTACTGCACAGGCGTTACGGGGAAAGTTTTAATTGTCATCGCCGCCGGCATCATTCTGAATAGCCTTAAATCGGCAAGTTACGAAAATTCTGCTTTTTCAGCAAGTGGAGGCGAGTTATGATTCCACTGCGTGGGCGAAGCTTCGCACTGGACAAAAATATTTAAATTTGATTGGTTCTTTATTATGTCAGCCACCCACTTGCAAGACCCGATGACAATTGTTTTAAATACTGCAGCTGGGGGGAGAAAAATAGTTCCCTCTGCGTGTTTAATTCTCGTAGCAAATTTTTCTTAGGACAATCAATGTCTTTTTCCCACAGTCTCATATTCGGCAATAAAGAAAAAATTCTTTCCGTGAATGTTTTTACTTTGATATAAAAAAATTAAGTAAGTCGTGGAAACGTCGTGTTTTATTATCGCAGCTATAATATCTAGATGAGGTAGGAGAAATTCTACGTCTGAGAAACTCGGTGAAAATCAACTTTTCAAAATGTAAATATTGAAGTTTTGAAAAGGAAGAAAGTAATGAAGGCAGCAGTACTCGGCAACGCTAGTTATACAAAGTCCAGGGGGAAATATCCGCAGACAGAATGAAAAAAGAACGAAAGGGTCCTCGTTAGATAAAGCGGATAACTAGCTCGGAGCAACACCGTAGTGTCTTCTTCCTGTTTTGCGAATTCCAATTAGGACGAATAATCTCGGCGAGATGTAAGAAGGCGGACGGTGGGCGTCGGGGCAATTTAATAAATGGGGCGAGGTAAAGTGTCACGCTTTGTGTTTCAGTTCTCTCTACACGGGGCATACATTTAGCGGAATTGCGCCGGAAGCTCCGAGTCCCGCACCTAACAAAATAAGAACAGGAAGTACAGGTTAAACACTGTCGTAAGTTGTTGGCCGCCCGAGGCGTCGCGTCGCGGCGCGACAGGCGAGATCGCGACGCCGATTTCGAAAATCATTCCCGAGTGAAATTTATTATTTCCTCTAAGATAGCCGTAATTCTCTCGACAGGTGGCGGCAATGACTCGCACGCGCAAATTTCAACGGAGATAAAAAGAGGGGAATGAAAAGCGCCTGCGATAGTTTCGCGCGACTGTTTTACACGTTCGACTTTCAGCGAACAGGGCGTGCGGATTTTATCGTCGTTTTTTAATTCTGTTTGATCGCTGCGTTGCCATCGTGTTTGCTTATTAAAAAGTATCGATTTCAGTTTTATCCGACGGTAGTCGAGGACGGATAATGCCTGGGGCTAATGCGTTTTGTAAAGCTGCAGTCGAAAAAATTGAAGCCGTAAAATCCTCACGTTACAGGTGCACTCTAATATGCCTTTCAATACTCAAAACATGTGCACGCTTTTTCGACGTTGAAATTCAGATAATTACAAGAGCGAATAACTAAAAAAATGTAAAATTTAAATTAATTTTTATGTGTACCTTGTATACAACATTTTATTGTATAAAGAACGCGTCAGGATCATATAACAAATTGAAATTTTTAACGAACTGTGAGTGTGTATGAAAGTAGGCAACCCGCGGAAATATTAATTTTGTTAAAATGGCGGGAAGGGGCGCTACTGAAAGAGAAAATCGTAAAATCACCGAAAAGACCGTAGGGAAAAGTCCCCAAAAGGTCGTCTTAGGTCCGAGAATCATCGGACTTAAGAATCCTGATTAACCATGACAATCCGGACTAAGACGACTTCGTAATAATAATGTCTTTATTTTAGTTCTACCAATTAAAAAAAAAAAACAAAAACAAAACATCTATTGCGCAATGAGTTGACTGTATCTTGAAATAAAAGAAGCATTGTTGTTGTCGTAAACAATTCCCAGAAAATCATCTCCAGCTGCAAACCTCCTCGCATTGTGTAGGCGAGCTAACAAACATACTGAAATGGTCGCGGATTTGGTTTCCAAAACAAAATCGGTTATTGCGTGTTTAATTTCAAATAACAAACACGTGTTCGAACGCTTCGAACTGTACGCTGTAAAAATGCGGCGGGTGCAACCGGAGGACGCCGCGCTGTCTCTTTCAAGAGGAAGGAACACCCAGCAAGTCTTTAAAATTCTATAACGTGGGGCACCACACTACGGTTTCGCAGAGTATCATAAACCTTTTAGCTTTGTGTTCGTTCAGATTTATATGGGTTTGTGTTGCACTAAATTTTAGAGATATGTCAGTTATAGGAAAAGACATCAAATTACGTTGCAAGTTAAAGTGTTTCGCTTTAGTCTGTTTTGTTTCAACAAGCACAGGATGTCTTAGAATTTCAGGCTGGGCACTTGTAGAGTTAAGTAGTTGCAGACGGTTATTGCGTGTTTAATTTCAAATAACAAACACGTGTTCGGATACTTCGAACTGTACGCTATAAAAATGCGGCGAGTGCGACCGAAGGACGCCGCGCTGTCCCTTTCAAGAGGATGGAACACCCAGCGAGTCTTTAAAATTCTATGACGTCGGGCACCACTCAAAATTGTACTACGGTTTCACAGGTTTATAGAGTAACCTTTTAGCTTTGTGTTCGTTCAGATTTGTATGGGTTTGTGTTGCACTAAATTTTAGAAATATGTCAGTTATAGGAAAAGACATCAAATTACGTTGCAAGTTAAAGTGTTTCGCTTTAGACTGTTTTGTTTCAACAAACGCACTTGTAGAGTTAAGTAGTTGCAGATGGTGAGAGACCACCGCGAAGCTGTATGACAAGCTAATTGGGGTTGCTTAATGCGTGCAGAAAATCTGGAGCAGGCGTGAGTTGTTGCTAGGGCAACGATTATCATTGGCCGCGGTTGTTTCAAAAATTATCTTGCGAAGTCCGAGGGGTTGGGTTAATTTTTGACTTGGGAGGACAGGAGCTACGGGGAGAGACAGACAGGATTCGATGTCTCGAGCGAATGGTCGCACTCATTTTAATTTTGACTTAGCGGGTTTCTTTAGTGGTTGCAGTCATTTTCTCATATTTCTAGATCAGTCTTTCTCCCTTGTGGGCGCTAGAGGCCTACAGGGGGGCGGTAAAGGGCACAGAGAAAATCTGGGGAAACAAGATAAGACTCATATATGGCAGACTATAATTTAACTAAAGTTATTAAAGTAATGATTGCGATTGTGATTTTTAAGATGTGGTAAAGTTAAAAATTTTAGGGGGCGCTAGAAAATCATTTATTCTCAAAGTGGGCGGTAGACGAAATTAGTTTGAGAACCTATGTTCTAGATAAATCATTTATTTCGGTACGGTTAAAATACAATGTGTTAATATAAAGGGCAATTAAACAAAACAAAACAAAATCAAGGCCAATCGATTGCTCGTTACGAGTTTCGTAATTACGAGGCCGAACAACTTTAACCACCTATTCATAGCCATCTTCTTAACAAAGTTTCTCTTACACCCTGTAGTGTGTGAACGGAAACGTGGTCTTTGCCGAGATATTTGCAGGTTAATTAGAAGCGATTTGCCGAGAGACTGAAAGGCCATAACCATCCATAGTGCAGTGCCGAAAACGGTCAATTTGGGTCCTTACGCAATAAATTAGTTAGATAGGTTTAGCCGACGAAAAAACGACGAAGAGGGATCTGAAAAAAGGAGTATGTAGTACCACCCCGTTGAGGCGATTGGACGTAGCGAGAAAAGATCCTACCCATTCTACTTCAATTAGTTTAGCTAGCGATAGGGTTTCCCATCACCTCCGACAGCACCACCTCTAAAAGGAGTCCCTGAAAAACTGGTGATTGCTATTGATTGTCCTGCAAATTGATCGCCGAGGGCGGCATTTTGTATCAAATACTTCTCCGGAACGTCTGATTAATTAATTAATTACTTCCATTGATTAAGTACACTGTAGACCCACTGTGTCACACTGTGTGTTGGTTTACTGAGCAGAATGAGTCTTATGGCGTTTTCGGAAAATCGCTCAGGTTAACCGGGTTATGTATCTGGTTACAAAATACTGTTGCAAAATTGCAAAAAAGTAACCAGGTTAACTAACCCGGTTATCAAATACTAACCCTGGTCCGTGAGTAGGGTTACAAAGAATTGAGGTTATGAATCTCGTTCAGTGTCAATAAATGAATTAATTTTGATAGTCATAATAATACAACTCCACTAAAAGGTAAAGACAATGAAGATCTATTTAGTTTTTATTTATTTTAGATTTTCATTCATATTTAATGTATAAATAGAATAGGCTGCTAACTGAAAAAGGTTATTTTACCAAATTCATTGCAAAATGCGTTCGTAAAATCACCGAGGAACCCGAATAACCTCTGATAATTGCTGACGTCACGCAAGTAACCTGGTTAGAGACCCGGGTTTAATTTCCGAAAACACCTTTAGAGTACGATCTGACGTGGCGAACACTACTACCAAGACCAATCTAAGTTGAACTTAAATTAATTGTTAATCTAATTGAGGCGCAGAGCTCTCCACCAACTATTTGTGTATGCACGAAACCACCAGCTGTATGATTTGAAGTCGGTTAGGTCACTCCGATATCGAAAGTGAAATCTATTAAGCAAGTTCTACTGTACTTCCTTTAACGCATGGGTTTTTTCGCTCGTTGTATCAAATCCCTTAGTGGCTGGTACAAGGAGTTTTTACCTTTTTTTGCAATAAATAATTAATTAAATCTAACTTCCGCATTCTTATTTAAACGCAATTAGTTCCTTGATCTCTCGAGTTATTCGCCGACGCACCAAAAAGAACTGAGTTACAACAACGTAAGTCCAGATTTGCAGCGATTACGAGCCGTATTAGAAATATTATTATTTTATTTCGGATTCCGGAGGGTCGTTCAACCGTAACACAATAAGTAGGTTAACAGAATAGTTTCTCAGCGCCGGCTATAAATCTAGGTAGTCATAAACCGTTTGGGTGACTCTTTGGAATTCTCCGTAAGTAAACATTGTCGGAGCAGTTATTTAATTTCGCAGTAAACTTAATTTGTTTTGTTTGGATAGTTAATTGGTTATTTAATTGTCCGTAAAAGTCAACAAATACGGAATAGATAATCGCAGGCCTTCTAGTCGTGACTACTGTTCAACCAGAAGCTATGCGCGGGATGCATATTTAAATATTCGAGATTACGTAGAAAAGCTCAGTTCCTGTCAGGATAATTTATCAACGCAATTTTTAGGTTTGTGATAACACCTTTTTCCGACGCTCTTATTATTTTCCGAAGAAAAAAATTTAATCACATTTTTACGACTTATCGTTAAGATCTCGGCCTTTCCGACAATAAGGTCGGCCGACATATTGCACTAATGGTCACCTTTTTCTCTCGTAAAGCGGGCGGCCATGAATAATAAAAGCCCCCCAGGAAAGGCGTCGCGGCGCCTCTTTTATTTACGTCCCGCAATTAAATCAAAATCAGCGATCGAAAAACTGTCGAGCGACGTCGCAAAATGGAATACAGAAAAAGCCATTGTGCTTTTGTTGAACACGGCGAATAAATGTAGATGACGCGCGGGGGCGAAAGACCTCTTGCCTAGGCAGGCAGGCAGGCAGCATCGATCGGAATCCGCTTAGCGTAAGGGAAATTTCGGGAGTTTTCCGCGACGGCGATAAACGCGGGCTTTTGTTCCGGACAACTGCTTCCTCGGGTGTATTTCATTTCTGTTAATTAACGCTGTAAAGGTTTCGAATTTAACCGAATGCGTGCCATCGTCGGATACAATTTCGCCTGCCATACAAACTCAATCGACCCCGTAATTTAATTATACACATGTACGGGGGACACATACGTAATGTTTAATTTCGTTTCATAAATTGTGGGTAGACCATCACCACACAAATTGGTGCGTTTTACATGCACAAAATATCAAATGAAACAAAACAATTTTTCAAATTAGTCGAGCGACGTTAAAGTAGGATAATAATTTAAAACTTACTCCTGTCTAAAAACCTGAACGTCCCCGAAAATCCGGACGCGTTGACCGTGTGTGGCTCTGAGTGGAATTCGAGGACCAGGCCTGGTCCTGAAGAGTACAACACAGTGGGGATGTCGGCGAGGTTGCCGCACAACAGCGCTTCCCAAGGAGTGTACTCGTTCACTTCGCCTCCTTCCAAGTGCAGGAAAAGTTTCAAGTAGTCCCCTCGAATACAGCTGGAAGATATAAGAAAACATTTCAAGGAGCTCACCAGACCACGATCGCAATCGAAAATAAAAATCTACTCCGATGCGAACTTTGTTTTCATCGAATGCATTCGAATTTAAAATATTACTTAAATTTTCAGTGTTGAAATAATAAACTGCGGAAATATATATATTTTTTTTAAATAACGCGAAAAGACACCGAGCCCCGAAGAGACCGTAGGGGCAAGGGGAAGGAAAATATTAGCACCGAAAAGTCGTCTTAGGACCAAGAATCATCGGGATTAAGAATCCCGATTAACATGCTTCATCAGGATTCTTAATCCCGATGATGCATGATAATCCGGACTAACAATAAGACGACTTCCAATTAAAAAAAACAAACAAAACATATCATATTACTCAAAGATTTGAAACTGTTCACATGTTCTCTTTCCCCATTTTTTTCTCCGTTGACCTTAGGCTCAGATGTACGATTCCAGCTTATCGTTGAAATAATCGCTGTTATACGTTGATTTAAAATTATTATTCATTAACGAGGGACGAAAATATTTTCGCGCTTAAATACGAAAGTATGTTTTTTTAAGAACAGTTTGCATGTCCTAGTGAAAAAAAAAAACCATTAGCTAAGTGAAGGGTTGTAATTTGAGTGCTCTCCGGATGGTGTAACGCTTGTTATCGTTGTCTGGAGGATTGATTATCGTATTAGGAGGACAAAGTGGCGGAATTTGACAATCATCTGTCAGTTAAGGTGATTGATGCTTGCGCTCCTCTTTGTTAGCCCGGGTGTGCCTGATACCTCTCAATTATGGCCGTGTTCACATAACATGCTCCGGTGGTAACTGTACGTACTACAAACGACCGGTCATGATGTACGACCGGCCTCTTCCTTTCTCTCTCTCTCGCTTGCGCCTGAGAAATTATTTATTACGGGCCGTCTTGCTTTATTGAGGGGGGGGAGGCATGATAGATTGACGGGAATTATCGAATTACAACTAACTGATTAATCCACCTGAGCGCGGAAAAATTCGCCCCGGGAATTAAATGTAACGCAAGAGGTCCTCGACGGCGGCCCATGCGCTAATTAATTAATGCCCCAACTCCCAGGATGTGTCTAAGCTTACACATTGCGAAATGCGTGCGCCGAATATTTCGGGGGAATACTTCGGCTAAATTAAATTACTGGAATAGTTACTGAGAGATTAGTAAACAAAATTCGCAACAATATTAATTACCACATAATTTCGGTGGTTCAGAACTTTCCTACATTAGAAAATATGTTTTCGGTAAATCCACATTGTTTCATTGTAAACGACTGTGCATCAAACTTTCTGACAGGTAAGACGTTTCCGACACGCAAATCTTTTGGCCTTCCCCTAAATCAGCTTAATTAGTTGAAGACTGCTCTCCTTGCTCTCCTCCGGCTACTCTTGTTCAACGGCTGGCTCCGGAGAGTTGTCCTCGATAGGAGGTATGTGTGGCTCCTGACAATTAATGCAAGGCAGGCTTTGGGTGTGCTTCCGACAATGTGTATATTGCTCCTGACGATTAATGCACGAGAGGCCTTGAATGTGCTTCCAACAATGATTTGCACGGAAGGGTTGTGGTACCTGACAATTAATGCGCGGGAGGCTTTGGATTAGCGTTTCCGACACTTGAGTGCACAGGATCGACCGAAGCCAAAGCGAACTGCGTGAAGTAATTCTAACTTAATAAATGAATGACGATCCATTCCTGTCACTTTTTTTGAACAAAAAAAAATACCATCGAATGTTTTCTTTTCTACCGTCGATCGTATTTTGTTTTTTTTTATTTACTTGTTTTTTTCGTAAATTTGTTTGACAGTTGTTTGACTGGTCACACATACATATTTTGTTTTTAGAAGTCGAAATTCTATTGGAATTCGAACGTCTTTTGTCATCGCTTTTAATTTATTTTTAACGCAGAAAAAAAAACAATAAAGAAAGTTTTTTTTGCCGTCGATCGCATTTTGATTATTTCTTTATTTTTTCCGTATCGTTACCACTTTGGGCAAGAAACTTCATATTTAATTACCGCTTTGGACAACAAACACTGTTAGTACGACTCCCTCTTGTTTATTTTTACTAGCAGATAAAAACGGTGAAGATTCATTAAATAGTTTCTGGAGAATTAAGATGTCAGTGGCGTTCCAATAATTAATTTGTATTCAAGGCTTTCACCACTAAAATCAGTGCTCCCAACTATTTCATTCATTTTTGCTCTAACTACACATTTAGTTACCACTTTGGACAAGAAATTACAAATTTAGTTACCACTTTGGACATGAAACTATATATTTAGTTACCACCCTGGACAAGAAACTACATATTTAGTTACCACCTTGGAAAAGAAACTACATATTTAGTTACCACTTTGGACAAGAAGATGCATGTTTCTTACCACTTTGGACAAGAAGCTGCATGTTTCTTACCACTTTGGACAAGAAACTAATATTAGTATGACTTTCTCCTGTTTATTCTTCACTAGTAGATAAAAACGGTGATTATTAAATAATTTCTGGAGGGTTCTTCAATTAAGATGTCAGTGGCGTTCCAATAATTAATTTGTATTCAAGGGTTTTACCACTAAAATCAGTGTTCCCAACTATTTCATTCATTTCTGCTCTAACTACACATTTAGTTACCAATTTGGACAAGAAATTACAGATTTAGTTATCACTTTGGACAAGAAACTATATATTTAGTTACCACCCTGGACAAGAAACTACAGATTTAGGTACCACCTTGGAAAAGAAACTACATGTTTAGTTACCACTTTGGACAAGAAGCTGCATGTTTCTTACCACTTTGGACAAGAAACTAATATTAGTATGACTTTCTCCTGTTTATTCTTCACTAGTAGATAAAAATGGTGATTATTAAAATTATTTCTGGAGGGTTCTTCAATTAAGATGTCAGTGCGTTCCAATAATTAATTTGTATTCAAGGTTTTACTACTAAAATCAGTGTTCCCAACTATTTCATTCATTTCTGCTCTAAATACACATTTAGTTACCACTTTGGACAAGAAATTACAGATTTAGTTACCACTTTGGACAAGAAATTACAGATTTAGTTACCACTTTGGACAAGGAAACTACAGATTTAGTTACCACCATGGAAAAGAAACTACATATTTAGTTACCACTTTGGACAAGAAGCTGCATGTTTCTTACCACTTTGGACAAGAAACTAATATTAGTATGACTTTCTCCTGTTTATTCTTCACTAGTAGATAAAAACGGTGATTATTAAATAATTTCTGGAGGGTTCTTCAATTAAGATGTCAGTGGCGTTCCAATAATTAAATTGTATTCAAGGGTTTTACCACTAAAATCAGTGTTCCCAACTATTTCATTCATTTTTGCTCTAACTACACATTTAGTTACCACTTTGGACAAGAAACTATATATTTAGTTACCACCTTGGACAAGAAACTACAGATTTAGTTACCACTTTGGACAAGAAGCTGCATGTTTCTTACCACTTTGGACAAGAAACTAATATTAGTATGTCTTTCTCTTGTTTATTCTTCACTAGTAGATAAAAACGATGAAAATTATTAAATAATTTCTGGAGAGTTTTTCAATTAAGATGGCAGTGGCGTTAATCTGTGTCTTCGGGTGTTATTCAAGGCTTTTACTACCGTCCCTTCAATTAAATTCCTAATTAAAGTAAGCTGTGATTTTTTTATATAAAGTTGGCGACACGCAATTCATAGCTGTTCATAAGTAATTGCAAGGTTAGGAAACTGTTGTCGAAAATTCTGTACACACTGGTTAATTGAATAAACAAACTGTCCATTTTCTAATCTACCGGTTTGAAAATAATTTTCCACAATAAATATTTTGTGCTGTAATTCTAACATTTTGTAAATGAAAATACAAAATGTAAATTTGACACTTTGAACAAGAAGTTACCACTTTGGACAAGAAATTAGATTTAGTTACCACTTTGAACAAGAAACTACATATTTAGTTACCACTTTGGACAAGAAGCTACTACATCAGAACGTAGAAAGTTTAAAATAAATACTCCTCGGTGCTATGGTTGGGTTGTATGAAGATGCTCATTCTGTAACTACTTAAGTATTGAATGAATTGGATTAGATAAGATGAGGCGGGCGCCCATTAAATGGTAACATCGAAATCGACGCCTTGCAACTTTCCCCACAATAAACTCTCTTCCACGAAACTAATTTAATTAAATTATCACAATCAAACTCAATTAATCGTAGCTGCCATTAAATTAATTGCTGCGCGGAAGTTTGGCCATGCAGCCAGCCTCGTGCTCTTCTTCGTTAGGGCGCGAGCTCAGACGACAATTTGTGTTTCGCAGATACTTATTTGCCTCCTCCGAAATTAAGTTATTCTGAAGAACTCTGCACTTCGTGAGTTCGGCGTGTGCGTCCTGGAGATGTCGACGGTGCGCCGTCCACGCTAATGACGACGAGGCGGGGGAAGCCCAAATTACCGGAAAGCAATATTAACTTTTGCGGAACAAAAAGCTCGGAACGCCCTTCAAAACGAAACGGGAGCACTGGCAGATGCTGATTGGACTTCTCTAGTTACTGTGAATGATGAAAGGGCTCTGCTCACGTAATTGTAGCGACCTTTCTTGCTTTTACGTTTTGATCAATACGCTTAGAGTTTCGCGGATTCTCTTTGGTTTCAAGATCACTTCTTTACCAGGAAGTACTGATAAATAAGGTCATTTAATCAGTCTTTAATTTTATTTAAAAAAAGATCATTCGCTCTACAACCTCCTCTTATCATAGCACTCATTGTTAAGTCATGGGCTTTTGCTTCTCTTTTTTAAGCAAGTTTTATTCCTTTAATTTTTTTCTACTTTTGGAAAAAGATAGAGAGGTCCAGTTACGGAAATAATTAAATTTATGTAACTAAAATTTAAAAGTTTACTTACGGCGAATTCCAAAGAGTCACCAACAGTTTGTTACGGCAATTAGTCATGCATAATCCTGTCCGTCTGGGTCGACTCCAGCTACTTGCTACTTAAGATTTATGGGCCGGCGCTAGTAACTAACTACCTACTGACCTAACTATGGTGATTACTTGTCTACGGTTGAACGACCCCTTTGGAACTCGCGATAAAACTTTAATATTTATAATCTCGTGCTCGCTGCAGATCTGGACTTACGTCGTTGTAACTCGGTTCTTTGGTGCGTCGGCTAGTAACTCGAGAGAGCAAAGGAATTAATTACATTCGAATAAAAATACTGAAGTTAGATTTAATTAATTATTTATTGCAAAAAAAAGGTAAAAACTCCTTGCACCAGCCAATAAGGGATCTGATATAATGAGCGAAAAAACCCTTGCGTTTGAAATCAATACCAAGAAACAAAAGTACGGTTATCAGGAAGTACAGGGGAACTCGCTTAACAGATTTCACTTTCGAATATCGGACCGACCTAACTGCCTTCAAATCACACAGCTGGTGGTTTCCTGTATACGCAAATAGTTGTCGGAGAGCTCTGCTCCTTAATTAGATTAACAATTAATTTGAGTTCAACTTAGATTTGGTCTTGGTACTAGTGTTTGTCACTTCAGATCGTACTCTAAGACTCGTTCTGCTCAATCAACCAACGCACACAATGTAGTGGGTCTACAGTGTACTTAAGCAATGGAAGTAATTAATTAATTAATCAGACGTTCTGGGGAAGGATGTGATACAAAATGCCGCCCTCGGCGATCAATTTACAAGAAAATCAATAGCAATCGCCAGTTTTTCAGGGACTCCTTTTGGAGTGACCCTATCGCTAGCTAAACTAATTAATTGAGGTCGAATGGGTAGGATCTTTGCTCAACTACGCCCAATCGCCTTAAGAGGGTGGTACTATGTACTCCTTTTTTCAGATCCCTCCTCGTCGTTTTTTCATCGGCTAATTTATTGTGCAAGGACGAAATTGACTGATTTTGGACACTCTACCTCGCCGCGTAATCCGTTGAACACTCACGCACTTCACTTCTGTTTTATAACACTCGCGACGCGGAACGTATGTATTCGTGGTTTATTTAATTGCCCTTTCTTAACACACTGTATTTTAACCGTACCGAAATAAATGATTTATCTAGAAAATGAGTAAATGACTTCAAGCGCTAAAGAATACCGCTAAGTCAGAACTAAAATTGAATTCGACCGTCCGTGCCAGAGCTCGAATTCTGTCTGATTGTTTTCGCGCTTCGTCCTTTCCAAGTAAAAATGAAATCCACCCCTCGGACTTCGCAAGCTATTTTTGAAATAACCTCGACCAATGATAATCGCTGCTTTTAGTTCCAAAATTACCGCCTACTACCAATTTTCTGCGTTGAGCACCCCCCATAGCTTGTCAGATACAACTCGCGGTGGTCTCTCAACATTTGCAACCACTTAATGCTACAAATGACCAGACTGAAATTTTGAATACATTCTGCTCTTGTTGAAACAAAACAGACTAAAGCGAACCACTTTAACTGGCGACGTAATTTGATCTCGTTCTCATAACAGACCTGTATCTGCAATTAGCGCGACCAAATGCATACAAAATCTAAACGAACACAAGCCAAAATGTCAAGCAGACTTGTTTTATGATGTCTGTGTTGACTGTAATGCCATTTGCATGGTGCCCCAAGTTATAGAATTATAAAGACTCGCTGGGCGGTACATAGCCTCTTGAGAAAGGACAGCGCGGCGCCCTTAAGCATCCGGCTGAATTTTTACTGCTGTCAGCTCCGAACGTCTGGCCACGTGTTTGTTATTTGAAATTAAACATGCAATAATCGATTTTGTTTTGACAACAAATTTCATGACCGTTTCACATTATATCTTATGTTTCTTGTGCCTCTCCAAACAGCTGTCTAATATTATTATATTAATTCTTACTCAAAAAATTATTCAATTTTTTAATTGGAAATGTTTGTCTCCGACTATAATCGTTTGGCTCTTGCTTCTTTCTTGACAAAAATTTAATTTTTTGTGCAACTATACACGAACGCTGAAGTTTAAAACGAGACGGAAACCTTTTTACTTCTTTGGGGCTTTATTTCGTTACACAAGTTTGGAAGTTAAGTGAAACACAGCATGTTTACCGTCTGAAATTCGCTAAAATTAGTTTCGAAAAGTCCGCAACGAGGAAGAAATGCAATATAATAATAATCAGATCGATATGCGCCCGGGATTCGTGAAACTTCCGAGAACGACGTGAATTTGAATCCACAATGCCCCAAGTTCCCGGCGACACCGATAAAGAACCGCAAACCCTGCAGGAGTAGTTAGCCGCGGCCGAAACTACGTAAACTACAAACGAGCCCCTAATCTGTTCCGGGTTTATGTGACTCCGTAAACTTATCAAAATATGTGCGCCTACTCGATTCGATTTATGTTAATATTCGGAGGAGCGACGAAAACAAGCTCGTTACGTGAGGGAAGGGGGGGAGGCATAAACCGAATTAGGGCCGGCGAGTTTTTATTTATTTTAAATATTGATTTGCGTGTTGGTACTGTGACAAATTGCGTAATATTTTAATTAATTTACGCTTGACTGGTGAGCGGTGACAACGCAACGTCCACGTAAAACATTCGGAATTGCAATTATTAACGCGTTTGTAAATAACTGAATAGGACATTAATAATAGAGGAGGGAAAACGAGCGCCGAGCTAAATATTAGTCAAGCTGGAAATGTCAAAATATTTGCTTTTGACAATTCCACCCAGGCGGGAGGTGTAGCCCTCTAATCGGGTCACCTCACGATTCCGCTCATTTAGATCACCGGAGTGACTTAAGTTGCCTACCCTATAGGATAGATTTACTTAGCGCATCTGAATGATCACTTTGCTTAAGGACTCGAGTTTAGTCTAACTGATTTCCTCCGCGTGCGCTTATCGCTTGGAATGAATATTTTAAAATCGAAGTTTGAAATTGTAATATTTATTTCAAATTAATAATTTCGGAGTGTACGGCGGAAGTTGAGATAATAACAGAAATAGAATTCTCGAGCTTAGCCTACTGTCATCCTCAATTTTAAATAATAAACTTGATTTGTTTTCAAGACAGTTACAAGGTGACTTCCTGCATTTCCAAACGAGAACCGAGTAAACAGCGGAAACGCAAAGTCGGCCAATTTTTCAAACTCGCAAGAAACAATCCCGCTCTGCGGAAATGCAGCACCCCCCCCGACCAACCATTCATCCGTACCCGTTATGAGCACGTCGGGCGCAAGTTGAAATAATGAGGCGATTTCTGCGCGGCGGAATTCGCAGTCAAAACATATAATGTCCGCCATTGGACCGGCTCCCACGCTAATAGGTTTCCGGTTGTAAATAGTTCGGGGCAGGAAACGCGCCCAGTAAACGCATATAAGGATCCTAGTGATATTGCGCCGCGAGAGAAATGTGGAAGGACATTCGGTTTGAAATAATGAAGCGCCCCCGGATTTATATTATTGCATGCCCTGTTTATTTGGATGTGTTTTGCTACGGTCCATGACGTCAAGTTTCCGGTTTACTAAATCACATCAAATGATTTCATTCCCCCTCTTCCCAACCACATACGAAACGTCTGAGCTCTCATCGATTGCAGTAGGGTAAATAAATAATTCACTATGAAAATCAAATAAAAACAGCAACAAACAGTGACGATTAAATTCCCATGGAAAATAAAGAACGCCACGTTTATAGATTCGTTTGCCTGTGGTATATGCAACCCACAATGTGTACACTAAGCGCTAATTGCAACAGCACATACAAGATTGACCTAAAAGAAAAGTGAATCAATCTTAGCGACCAACAAGAACATTATCACGATGACAGACGCTAAGAAACGTCACAATGACAAACGTCAAAATGATAGACGTCGAGAAACGTTACCAGGTCACGATAACGACATCAAAATAAACAAAATTAAGCGCAATTAAAGCAGAAACGCATTCGTTTCTGATTGGCCAACAAATAGGATCGCAAATCTCATTTTGGTCGCTAAGACAACCACCGAACCAAGCACAAAAAACCAAGGTTACTAAAGAGAGAAGGTTGCCTGGTAAGTCGTGGAGTGACGCGTCATTCAGTAGGCCATCTATTTGTGTATATGCATTAAATGGGCCTACTGAGTGACGTTGCAGTGACGTTGAAAGTTACCAGGCAACCTGTCTTTTTAGTAACCTTGACAAAAAACTACCTTCTGGCAAATAGAACGCTAACGCTGAGTTGCATCAACGTCGTTGTTAACTAATCCTAGATTAAACATAGGACTTTATTCACATTAATTCCAGTTAACTTTAATCGAGGTCGGTGCAACTCAGCCTTAGTCGAGTAAGCACAGACCAATAATACAGAATTACCTAATCCCCGCCACAAAATAAGAATATAAAAGGTGTATCAATGCAAGCCAGTATTCGCTAGTGCTGCATAGTCTGGCAATACTCACCCGCTGGTGTTGTTCTAGTCCGGCAAAGCACACATCTCAACCGCTGGTGCTGTTATAAGCCGACGTACACCTTACACCAACTACACCTACTTCGTCGGAGCCAGGTCATTTCATTGATGGATCTAAGAGGCCATGCAAGACGCGTACTTTCAAGAGGACCCCACGCCCACACCAGTCTCCGTTTGATTAGGTTTTCCCAAAAATTGAGAAAAATGAAAAGATATTCTGCATAAATGATTTGAGGAGGAGGGAGGTGCAGAAGAACATCAAATACAGTTTCTCTCTAATCCAACCGTAAGACATCAGATCGAGGCAGAGAAACAGGTCCAAAAAGGACACAATTAAAGACCCATTTCTTTATCCATTCTAAAAAATATCAGTACAACAAATAAAGCAACGCCCGCGGCGCGGCGTTGCGAATTTCGTCTGATTATCTTTTC
Source organism: Dorcus hopei (assembly GCA_033060865.1). NCBI lineage: Eukaryota > Metazoa > Arthropoda > Insecta > Coleoptera > Lucanidae > Dorcus > Dorcus hopei. The sequence goes on from CM065423.1 coordinate 36,685,174, forward strand.
CCCAAAATTAAGAAAAATAAAAAGGTGGGTTTGTACGAATGATTTGAGAAGGAAGAAGCATACCGAATGCAATTTCCTTTAAACGCGAATCAGATTTGAGCAGAACAACAGGTCAAAGCCGAAGATGAAAGAGAGAAAGAAGAAAAGTCCCCCTTCGTAGAGTGTGTCTAAATTTTCTGGAAAGGATGAAATGTTTCCTTCGATTCGGGCTCTATTCAGCACTGGACTGAGCTCATCAAATTCGTCCAGCGCGAGTAGACAAAATAGCGTTGTCGACCTCCCAGTGAGCTCCCCCCGACTTAACCCCTGCAGAAAGTGCCTAAAGAGTTTTGGAAAAGACGATCAGGTTTTGCTTCGATTTGACCTTTTTTTCGGCGCCACCTGAAGGCCGCAAATCTTGGGCGGGCAAATTCAGTTCGTCCCAAATTGCCGGCTAAACTCAATGGGGCGAGTCGAGGTCATACGTAATCCCCAAGTAAAGGGCAGAAATTAAAAATAAATAAAAGTCACCAGTTCCGGCGCACTTGTCTTATTTGCACATCAAAAGAATGATTAACAAACACGAGCCCACCACAGGTCTAAATCAAATGCACGTTAACTATGAACAACGTAACACGTTAAGTAAAATTAAAATGAAACACGAAGCAAGGATCCGCTTTTCGTTCACAAATCTAAGTTAATCTAACTTCGCGCAACAAAAGTTGCTTGTTTCGATACAACACATTACCATTATTGTAAATAAAACAAAAGAATCCGACCTCAACTCATCCAAAATGTGTGCGCATCAGCTGTACTAAAGTCGAAGAAGTCGTCCAAGTATCAAAAGCCCGGGAGGGTAGCGTCAAATATGTCGACCCGCGTCCCCGAGAGTAGATTCCCTCTCCCGGTGACGATGCCAAGCAACGGGGTTTTTGGACTCTAGTTCGGATGACCGGAGATGGATCACCACGATACTACCAGAATTTTCCACCACGGACCAAAGCTAAATCAGCCAGGTAGCCCCAAATAAAAGCTCCAGTAAAACGTCCGGAATAAAACCTCCGATAAAAGCCTTGCTGCACATCCTTCCCCAGAACGTCTGATTAATTAATTAATTACTTCCATTGATTAAGTACACTGTAGACCCACTGTGTCACACTGTGCGTTGGTTGATTGAACAGAACGAGTCTTAGAGTACGATCTGAAGTGACAAACACTAGTACCAAGACCAAATCTAAGTTGGACTTAAATTAATTGTTAATCTAATTAAGGAGCAGAGCTCTCCAACAACTATTTGTGTATGTACGGAACCACCAGCGGTGTGATTTGAAGGCAGTTAGGTCGCTCTGATATTCGAAAGTGAAATCTGTTAAGCGAGTTCTACTGCACTTCCTGATAAGCGTAATTTTGTTCTCTGTGTATTGATTTCAAACGCAAGGTTTTTACGTTCACCATATCAGACCCCTCAGTGGCTGGTACAAGGAGTTTTTACCTTTTTTTGCAATAAATAATTAATTAAATCTAACTTCGCATTTTTATTAAACGTAATTAGTTCCTTTGTTCTCTCGAATTATACATCGTCGTACCAAAAGAACCAGGTTACCACAATGTAAGTCCAGATTCACAGCGGTCAGGAGATTATAATTATTATCAGTTTTATCGCGAGGTCCAAGGGTCATTCAACCGCAACACCATAAGTAGCTTAACAGAATAGTCTTAGCGCCGGCAATAAATTTTAAGCAGCAGGCAGCGATAGCCGACCCAGACGGATCGGATTGTGCATTGTAGTCTTAGACAGATGGGAATGCATGACTAATTACTATAACAAACCGTTGGGTGACCTTTGTAATTCCGTAAGTAAACATTGTCGGTCCAGTTATTTAATTTGGCAATAAATTTAATTTGTTTTTGTTTGGACCGTTTTATTTGTTATTTAGTTGTCCGTAAAGTCAACAAACAAGGTGACACGTCGGCGTGTTACAAATGTTAGGTATAAAGATTTAAGAAAATGCAGGAGAACGCTTTATCAAGTATTAAAAAAAAAACTTGCTTTCAATAGATCACTAGTGTCATCTGATCCACTGATTAACTTCTTTGGCAAAAACTTTTAAATTTCAGTCATTCTTCGCCGGAAGAAATCGTCGTTCTCCTACTGTTCTATGTATATTCATGTAATTCTATATTTGTCCCAGTTCCGGTTAATTAAAAAGCGATAGAAAATAAAAGAAAAGTTCGAATGCTACGCACATATTACTTCTAAAAATACATGTTACTCCTAAAAATAATCTGACAAAATAAAGACGAAAGAAAATTCAAACACAGAAATGGAAAAGCTGGGGGTTTGAATCGGATTAAATTGTTAAACGATAACAAAAAAAGTTTGTGAACAAAAATATTTAATTCTTCCGCGAAACTGTCAACTATAACTGAATCGTGGTGATTACGCTCGCTCACATTTAAACTTTTGAAATTATTAGTTTGAGTTAAATAAATGCGCGAACTAGCAAAACATCACGAAAAATAACGCCGGGGGGTGTTTGTATATGACAGTAGATAATAAAAGTTCCTACATAGTAAAAAGTAACTTTTGCAATTTAAACAACTACCGCGTAGTCTCAATAAAGGCAAAATTATGTGATACCTTAGGAGACTGCTAGTGCTCTAACGGTAGCACATCACGACACACAAGGGATTCAACTTGACAAACGGATGTAAGTTAAATTGGATCTTCGCCTTTTTTTCTCACCCCCTGTGAGTGTGTGAGGATCGCGGAATATGTGTATGTTTGAAGAGATACGGCAGGTGTATAATCGATCATCCCTCGAGGAAATCAATCCGGAATCTCTAAACTTCCTCAACTTCTTTCCGCTTAAACCGTATTCCGAATAACGTACATTCAAAACACAATAGGATGGGATTTCTAGAGTTATTTTGCCTGCTTCATCTTTATTTGTTTCGACCGCAGCGATGCTGATTTTACGGCCGGCAATCGACTTGAATTGGGTTAATGTGGGACTTAATTCCATTACCACCACCACCACCAGCGACACCATCCATTTAAAATTACAACAGAATTGCCCTAATTAAAATTTCATGAACGCGAGGGCGCATCGCTGTTGCACTGTGTGTTTTCGCCGCCGCTTCCACACCCACCCCCGAGCCCAAAATTCGGGCGGACGACTGCGATTAAAAGCGAGCTGAAGAAATGGTATGCGCGAAACACCCCTTGATATATTCGTCGCGTATTATTTACAGGAGCGATTTGCTGTCAGGACGAAAACGCAGCTTGTATTGTGCGCTGCAAAAAATATTATGCGTCATAAATATCAAAAGGAGAGAGGGATTCTATGCAAATTTTATTCGTCCCATAATAAGCGTGTCAACCGAAGGCAACATTTTTCACTCACGCGTATTTTCAGCGTTTTCCCTTTTTCCTTTCCACTGTGGAGAGAGTGTTATCGAGACCGAACAGATATGGACTCAAACGTCGCGTCGCGTCTACCTTCAGAGTGTTATAATTTAACTTTGCTTTTAGATACTTGTAGTTATTACAAAAGAAAGTAAAGGCAAAAATAGTAAATCGTAGATTTGCTTTCGTTTAGATTTTTGTATAGAATTTGGTCGCGTTAAATTACAGATACATGTCTGCTATAGAAAGATATCAAATTACGTTGCGAGTTGAAGTCCTTCGCTTTAATCTACTTTGTTTCAAAGAGGCACCGGATACTTAAAAAAATATCATCCTGGACTCCTGTAAAGTTAAAATTATGAAGGGTTCATTTGCGACAGACCACCCGCGAGTTGTATCTGATAAGCTAATGGGGGGTTGCTTGATGCATGCAGAGCATCTGGAATAGGCGAATACGATGCACCAAGAAGAACTGAGTTATCACAACGTAGGTCCAGATTAGCAGCGATCACGCGCCGTATTTAAAAGTATTATTATTTATCGCGGATTCCCCGCAAGGGTCATTCAACCGTAACACAATCCATATCAGTATAATTTCTTAACGCCGCAATAAATCTTACATAGCAGACTTAGACAGATGAGAGGCATGTCCCCCATTTTAGTCATAACATTTCGAGTGACCTTTCTTGGGAATCTAGGTAGACGGCCGGCTTCGTACGGTCCAGTTATTTAAATTGGCAATAAATTTAATTGGTTTTTGTTTGGACAGTTTTATTAGTATTAGTTGTCCGTAAAAAGTCAACAAACAAGGATTTTAATCGGGCGCGTTACAGGGTCAAATTTAAGTTAAACATTTTGTAGTGACCCTGGGCCAAGTACTTTAAGTCATTAAAATTTTTTTCTCCGATATAGAAAAGTCGCGACAATTACATTTACAAGGAATCGCTTCTTCCGAAAGTGTAAAACACTTCATTTTACTTGCAATCCATCGCTGAGAATTTTTAAAATCCTAATTAAAAGGCCATTACATATTTTATCTATTTATTTTATTTATTAGATACAGCTGTGCAATGCACGAATTCATTCATTCAACGTAACCGTCAGTATCGTACCGTGAATCAGTTTCACTAGAGCGTAGATTATTTTTGTATACCTATCAGGGTTGCGTTCACAACAATAGCTCCGAGACCGTCTTGGCTGTGTAATCTCTCAGGATTTTTAACATATTTTGCGTTTCGCTCATCCGCTTCAAAACGTCTTTTGTTTACGTTATTTCCATGACAACGGACGCACTTTTCACATCCCACTTTTAAGCGGGATGCTTAAAGTATGCCCGTTGTCAAGGAAATAATGTAAACACAATTAGTTTTGAAACGGATGAGTGAGACGCAAAATATGTTAAAAATCGTGAGTGAGACAAACGCGATTACACACAAAATGAAATAATGGAAAAACAAGAGACGCTACGGTAACATTAAAAATTTAATAAATTTGATAATTTGATAAAAAAATAAAAGAAAATTTGAAATAAATACCAAGAACACAAATAAAATTTATATTTTTGTGCTTTTCTTGATTTTCTTTCTATTTGTTTCACTTCTCGTTCACTTTTATTTCACTCTATCTGCTATAGGTATTAGTTTGTATTGAATAAAAAACAAAACTATCAGAGCTTTTCCTTCAGATCAAAAGACCGATGATAGGGTAGAAATGTTTGATTCAACTTTTAAGAACAATATGATTAAAAAAAGAAGAATGACAATTCTTCAACGAAGTGTAAGAAAACTAAAAAAGAAAGAAAAGTAAAAGAAATATTCCATCTGTGACTTTTTTTTTTTTAATAATTCGACATAATAAAAATAAGAAAGGAATGAAAGGCACGCTAGGACATTTGTTACGGTTCGTTTTCGCTTTAACGATTTTATTTTAGGGAATGAATGTTAAAATTTTGTCTTCATTTAATGGTCTATTGGATAACAAACTCTAAAGTTCTGTTTTGGCTTCACTGATCGCTCTATTCTGAATTCAAACTCTAAGGGACAGTTTCGCGTTGTACGGGGCAGTTTGACGTTGTACGGGGCAATTTCACGTTGTACGGGGCAGTTTCACGTTGTACGGGGCAGTTTCACGTTATACGAGGCAGTTTCACGTCATACGGAGCAGTTTCACGTTATGCGAGGCAAATGGTGGCGGGTGATAGGCAGTAAACAGAAAAGCCGTACGAGAGTCATCTAGTTCTACAACCATCAAACACCGCCAAAGTTCGGACGTGCATGTAGGATCAAAGCCCTCTCTCGAGACTTCGATGTAAATATCGTGATTTATGGCATCAGACGATCGGACTTAAAACGTCGAGCGGTATCGTACACTTTTCATCCTTGCTTCGGCTAATCATCAATTTCGTTGCATGATGAGTAGTTAAGGGGCTTGAAAATTTTGTAATTGTATATTTCAAGTCACGGTTCCTTAAGAACATGTCATAATTTGCATAAAGAAAATTAATAACCGCCTCCTACTGTCAAACTGACAGGTGCTTATCACCTTTGTAAACCAAATAGGATATCCTTGCCGGTGTATACGTGTTACACTTGCTCTGTGAATTTTATTTTATTTCGATCTAAAGTGATTAACGTACATTTACGTAATTTTCATTTAAAACGATCAATAAACTTAATGTCGTGAATTGTCATACTTTTCTTTTAGATTTCGTTATATACAGGGTGACTGATAATCATATTTTTTTTTAAACGCGGAATTTCAAACTTGAGGGTTACTCATATGCTACATTCACGTGTGTAGTCCTAGCGGTAACACGTATTACTTATACCTGGAATAAATATAACGCTAGGTGGCGCCCCTTTCTTAATTAACAACTGGATAACGAAGCTACCGACGATCCTATTGTGTAACTCATTCCCATCTCCACTGAGCTGGGCATAATTTCAGGTAGGTTGATGACCAACGTAAAGGAGTTTCCCCAATTTTCGCAATCTATTCAAGGTCGACTATTTTGATATAATTAGGTAGGTGGCAATTCTTTCGAATGCTCATTACGCCAACGGACTCTGGGTGATGTAGACGACCATACGGCTACTAGCTGTAAGATATCTTTCATAAAACCCGGTCGACTTTTATATGGTTTATGCCGGATATTCTGATTACGAAAAACCTTGCATATAGGCCACTTGCCCTATGAGCCATCGTGATTTTCCTAAACCATCTGCTCTTACTCATGTTTGTTTATGCTTGCATAATGCCGGCTTTTTCGATGAGTCACCTCGGAGACAGCTTTTAAAATCAACTTTAATATCGATGTTATTGTATGTTGAGAGTTTCAGAATAAAAAAAAATTGAATTTCATTTTAACTTTAAGCTGTGCTTTTTGGGTTACATGTAAAAATGATGTCTTCTCAATTACATTGTAGTTGCTGCGAAAATATTTCTATTACAAATGCACGAGTTAAATTCAAATTTGTATTGCAATTCCACGCGCTTATTGGCTAATTTAGTTACGCAAATTACACACGACAGAGGCGAATTTTTGATTAATTTTAGGACACAAGCGGAATTGTGTTATACAGTTTCGAAACCCGCACATTAAAATTTAATTCCGCGAGTTTCCGGAACAGCGCGCGCGAAATGACACGTGTTTAACACACCTATCCGTCATACGCTGCTAGTCGAGAGTCTTGTATGTTTTCGAGGGGGTGGCATTCAACATTTCAGCAGAGTAATTCGGGAACGTGTCATATCGCATTCACGCCACCGCCGCCGCCTCCCGACAGAAATGAAGCCCCGACATAAAGTGGTTTGATGGCCGGCTATAAATGCACACGCTTACCGGAAACGGTTTCCGGACGTGATCCCACTACTTAAGCGAGATTTACTTTGTGCAAATCTGAATACTTTATTGCTGTGTATTAGGATGAGATAAGAAACTTGCTGGATTTGATTACGCGCCGGATTACCATAAATGATTTACTCTTCCGCGACAGCTTTTATTATTCTTTATGCCTCCGTCTCAGGGACCATTAGGATTCCATTTTAATTTAAATCCTGCATCAACTTTTGATTCGTCTTTTTGTCCGGGGGGGGGGGGGAAAGAAAGAGTTCTCCGCGCTCCTCCAATGTTTTCGCTTCTCTTGATGCACTCCTCTTAAATGATAAGAAATGTAAAAGACGTTCTAGCTTTATTATGAGGTAGTACAATTTAACCTGCAGAATTTTTCTCGGGGAGATTCTTTCCAAGAAGAATAAATTATGTTCATTCTCAGAGGTATTCAGCGCAGACTGCGCCAGTAATTAATTAAACAATTTCAACATTTACTTTACTAAATTCAACAATGAGCCAACTTTTTATGCGTTTGCCCAAACTACAACTTCGCCGTTTGAAAAGCTCACCCCCAATCCGAGGGTGTCGATCTCAAAGGTGAACTTAATTAAGCTCCATGCGAACGGCCGCATTGATTGCCGAGTGTGGATAACGAGCACGAAAATCTGCTTCGACAGAAAAATATTCCTATGCAAATAAGCAAAAAACGTGTACGTTTTGATCCGCTCGTTGTTGTTATGGTCGCGTGAGCGAAACGCTAAAAACGTGGAAGGCGTCGTTAGTAGCGTTATTGTTATTTTTCCCTATCGGCGGGGCACATTAGCGCGAACGGGGGCGAGGAGGACGGGGCGGACGCAATAAAGAAAAGTTCGAAAGCCGCCCGGACAAAAGTTCTTTGGCCGAATGCATTCCGGACTAATCCCCGGAGCTGACTATTATATAGACCTGAAAATTAAGAAGATTATGTTCTCAACCCGGAGCGGCGGTTTTATTTCGAACTTCGCTAGGCCCGGAATTTATTTGAATTATGGATTATTGACGATAAAAAAATTTTCATTATTACGAACAAAAAACATATTTTTTTAATTCTATAACCTACTGAACTTATAGTTTAAAATTTTATTGATATGAAAGCTTTCATATGTAAAAAAGCGGCTTTTTTATCAAAGGCTTTGCCGTCGTGAGTCAGAACTGTGCTTTATAGTAAAACTACGTTCGGAGATTTTCAGCTGCATATTGCATTACCAAACAGTCGTCGAAGTGACTCATCAAAAAAGCCGTCACAAGTAATAGCGGACGGCCAGGAAAACCACGATGACTCATAGCGCAAGTGGCCCACACGCAAGGTTTTTCGTAATCGGAATTTCCGATATAAACCACATAAAAGACGACCCGGTTTTATGAAAGATATCATACAGTGGTCGTATGGTCGTGTACATCACTTAAAGTCCGAAGGCGTAATTAGCATTCAAAAGAATGTCCTAGTGTGCCTTTCATTCCTTTCTTATTTTTATTTTGTGAATTATTTTTTGCTAGTTTTATAAATTTGTGGAAGTTAGTCGACGTAGGCATGTGTGAACAATTACCGTTGTCATAATAGTTTTTGATTGTAATTAATTAAATGTATACTATCAATACATATCTAGTAAAAGTTACGTGCCTTTAATTAACGAATTTAACAATGGTTATGGGCCCAGTGTGCGCAAGAAATACTATGTCTGTACGTGTAAATTGATAAAAAGAAAAGCATGACGGATAATAGGAATACAATTGAGAAATTGAACGGCGCCAATTATGCATCGTGGTCGTATCAGATGAAGATGATTCTCATGGAAAGTGATTTGTGGACCGTCATTGAACCTCGAGAAGATGAACCGGAAGAAAATGCAAACGCTAACGAAAGAAAATCATACACGTCACGTCAAAAGACAGTAAATTCCATACAGTTCAACTTAGAAGGAAGTTATATTCATATAAAATGAGTGATTATGAAACCGTAGAAAATTACTTAGGCCAAATCAATAAAACAGTGGCAGATTTATCGAGTATTGGCGACAGAATAGAAGACGGAGACTTAGCCATGACGATTCTTTGTGGATTAAAAGATGATTAGGATACAGTGGTTTCAGCATTATGTAATCTCACACATGCTGAATTTACAAGTGCTACTATCAAAAGACGCTTACTGGCAGAAAATGCAAGACGTCAAGCAAACAATCAGGCATCGTAATTTACATCAGCATCTGAGAATGCTTGGTTAAAGCGGTTAAACGCAACTGAACACCTGCAGCCACGAAAGTCAATGACAAATACACGCTAATTTGAAACAGCAACCTCACTTTTCTCAGTGTTGCCACTTCTAGAAAACAAAACCTAATTCAAATTGGTCACGTGGGTTGAAGTAATTTGTGATTTCCCTGTAGAAGAGCGTAATGTATCGACGAGGCCTCGTAAAATTAATAAAGTTGTTATCTTTTTTAACCACCCGTCCCTCACAATACTTACATTATTTTTAAAATTTCATTTGTATGTCCCATAAATAAGAGGCCAAACGGCACTGTTTGAGAGATGTGCTAAAGTACAATACTTATGTTAAAGTATAATAGTAAGTCCGTACCTGCCTTCCTAGACCCCTAATGTGCCGCAAGGCGAAAGCTTTCAGTGAATCGCAAAAGTTAATCAGTTCATTTGTATTGAAGTAAAAGCACTTATCATAGCATGTTTACAACTGTGGAATATGCGGATATGTTTCTAATGTATAATAATAATCCAGGGCGCAGTACAAGTGAAATTGGTGTGGCACGTACAGTTGCGCACTGTATTTTGAGAGAAAATCTGTTACATCCCTATCACATGCAACGTGTGCAGCGCTTGATAGAAGATGATTACCAATAGCCACGCGCCTTTTGCCAGTGGGTGCAACAACAAGAACTGGCAGCAGCAAGTTTTAGTGCAAGCAAATTTTGTCGCCGTACGGACGCCAACGGAGGGCATTTCGAACACTTGCTGCAAACATCGCGGTAAGTAATGACACAACGATCGGAGTCCAAAGACATATGCGTGCCAATAATTTCTCCGAAAAGTTTCACAAGAAAATTACCGAAGCAGACCATTTTTTATTTACATTCACGGACTCTATGTGTATCATTGTGTTAACTCTTGCATTGTGGCCCCTTATTTCTGGGACACCCTTATACAGTTGACTAAATAAAATAAATACACAGCATAAGATTCTAAAATTACAATTTTATTGTATAACGATATGAATGAGCGGGGTGAGTCCTCGACGGCTTTAACTACACCACTGCTTATTACGTCGAAAATTGGAATAATTTTTAAATTATTCCGAACCCCCCAGGAGTAAACAACCAAATCCGGAGCGCAACGCCGGCTAAATTTGCCACGAAATATTTACATAATATATGCATCCTTATTTACGAAGCTAATACGGCGTCCATGCCATAAACTATCTCGTGTAAATAGTCGGTGGTTGGCATTTCTGCATATGAATTACAATATAAATGACGAGCTGGAAAACGAATGCAATACTTCTTCGGAAAGCTTATTGACAAGCTGAAATGTTTGTAATTACCAAAAGCGTTTGTTATTGTGTTTCAAAGTGGTTTCCTGCGCCTCTCATATAAACAAGGAGATTAAATAATATTCTACAAAGCTTTATTGATGTTGTTCTTTGTAATTCGCAACCTGATGGTGGCGTTTAGTTTATTTACAGCCAGCGGGATAGAAATAAAAAAATTATTTTTTCTTAAAAAATAAAGTTTTTATACAGGGTGATTTTTGTAAGTAAGTTTTCAAGAAAGAGATTCCCTAGCTTGAATGCAGCAATTAGAACTGTCACACTTGACTTTAACATAACCTAGTTTGAGTTTTGTTATTATTAAAGACTTCTGACGCCGATGCTGCCATCTGTGATGCTCTATTTTGGATTTGCCATGTCACATTTTTTTTTAATTACACCGTACATTTTTGTTTAACTTTGGAAGCACGTTTTCAGTACAAGGACCAGTTTCATAATGGAATTTAAAGTAGATTTTAAATTGAAAGTTACTTTCACATGTCAAAATGAATCTGAAAACACATTTTTTGTTTACACATCAGAACGTGACTTTAATTTTAAAGTCTCCTTTAAGTTCCATTACGAAACTGGCCCTAAGACTTTTACTTTCTTCTACAGATGGTGCTGCGTGTTCTAAATATTACTGGATTTGAAATAACAATTAAAAAGCGTGAAACTAATTTGCTTGAGGTAATTTGTATGCATGTGTCAAGTAAATACTATGGGAGTTCGTACTTCAGCTGTTCACGTCAATTCCGTTTAAAGGTCAAGTTCACGCTCGACGCCGCGCAGCGCTGCGCCCAAACAATCATAAAACTATTATGATTGTATTTATTTCGTGCATCTGCCGGATCTTTCTTAACCAGGGGCGTATCGTCATTTTGAGGATAATTTTATTCTTTCACCGGTTTATTCAAGAATCAGCCTGTATGTTTGGTTAAAGTTCTTTGCTTTAATCGAAAAGTTAAAACATCAATCATTTCTGCGACCTCGTCTGCTCTCGCAGTTTAAATTAAACGCGCAGCGCGAAATTAAAAAGACCATCTCGAAAATCAGTTACCGACAGAAGTTATTTCCGTGTCAAAGGCATAACCGTAACTTGTAAATTTAACGCCCCGCTAAAGCAGCAGGACGCGCGGATTTATTCGCGAGCGCCCCCATAAAATATTTAAGGACGCGAACATATGTCCCACTTTGATTTCGCCGAGCCAAGTTTTAAAACGCCACCTAACATAAAACTCGATCACGTTAAACTGAGAGCTTCCTTAATGGCCGAGCGACTTCTTCTTCTTCGTCGTCGTCTTCGTCTTCCTCTTCCTCCGGCATCAAGTTTCATGACTTCTTTTCGCTTTTAATGACCAATATAATTTTATTATCTGCCTGCCGATGCTCGTAAGATGCATTATCTTAATTTGAAATTTATTAGGCCGAGCTTGCGTTTATCGCTTTCGTCCAATAAATACATATCAGAAGAAAAGATTTTACATCTGGTTGTGCTTGCGTATCTTGGGATTTTATTTGGCGCGTTACACCGGAGCCGTATTGACATTACGGGCCGTAACAACAAGCGATTTCTTGTATCGGAAACAATTTCAAAGCGTGCCAAGTATTCGAACGAACGGCAATTCTCGTGACGTGAAGGAAATACAAAAAAATTTGATCCAAACTGAGCACGTGACTTCAGAACCCAATGTCCCAATCTATTGCTATAATTGGGGTGCTGAGAATCATAGTGGCGTCATGTTTCCTAGAAACATGGAAAGCTCAGATTTTGTTTTATTAGATCAAGATAAAAATATCAACAAACTTTAGTCTATTACACTCTACACCAATCTATATTGAAGTGTTCCCCCCCTTTTAGTTGGGCGCCAATTTATTTTGTAGTGTTCTTCGAGAACCTTTAAGTTGGGCGCCAATTTATTACTATGTAGTGGACTATCCCCTTTTAGTTGGGCGCCAATATATTCTAATTTCATTCGTGGGCTTTCCCTTTTTGTTCTTTTCTTTCCCTTGCCTTTTACTTTTTATTCAGGGTTGCTGGTCCGCCAGTCAATACATTTTACGGAGCTCCTGCTCTTTAGTTTTCTTTCCCCTTTTAAAATTTTTCTCTTTTTATTTATTATCGAATTATATACGAGACGTTGAAGAGGATCCAATCGAGTTTGCACAACAAAGGTGTTCTTTCCACCCTCCTGCCTCGACATAATCCTTTAATTTATTGTTTAATGTTGTTTATACGAAGTTTGCACAATCGTGTGTGCTCTTTTATTTAATTGTTTTTATTATTATTTATCATCGGTTTTCCTTTTCTTCTTCTATCTATTCCATTTTGAATGTTTAAAACGAAATGCATGAAATTACAAAATGTTCAAAATATAGGCGCGCGAATCGGCACTTTGGAATATTTTCCTTGGCTTTTGGAAATCGCAACAGATTTTGAAATTTCTACTGTACTTAGAATAGGTGAATCAAAATTGATTTTCACTAATAAAAATGGAAGTAAATAACTGGCAAGAATTGAATTTCATTCCCTAATAAAAAAAAGCCTTGGTCACTGCGAAAATAACTATGAAATAAATTTGGTGAAATAAATTTCGCCTCTCTCATTTTCACACCACGTTCATAATAATTATGGACGGCTCTTAATCATTTACATTAACAAATCGGGCTGTATTTCATGTTATTATATTTTACATTTTGTACTTATTAAAACGTGTGCCGGTAAACTTAATAGATGTTGACGTATTATACCTATAATAAAAATATGAATTACAATATTGTTTATTTAGAATCCATTTGGAACAAAGCCATAAGTTTCATGGATCGATTATTTTTTATTATTTTGTAATAAGATTTCTATTATCATTGAACTCAAAGCATTATAATCCAATGTATAGGTCGGCTAATTGGTTCTTCGCGATAACGTCTCACCAGACAGTGCGAAAAATTATAAGCAAACATCCAACCTTAAGTTGTCCAATCGTACTCAAACACAGATTACCAACCGATCGACGGCCACCGTGACTCTAAAAACATACCTGCCGTAAATTCGACGGACGAGCTTGGAGAGGACTGACTAAAAGAAGGCCTAGGACTCGCCGCAAACAATTAACAACCGGACAGTATATCCGTTTACTTTTTCACTCCAAAACAAACACCGTTTAATGAAAAATTTATACAGAAGCGAGAATAACTCTCAATGCAGTCACAAGACTAGCGAAATTTCAATCGGGTCGGCGTGCGACGTGAACGGTTCGCGGGTGAGGGAAAGCTCGTTTGACTATCGAAAAGTAACAATTGATTAAAATATGAATTAGATAAATCAAGTGGTAATGGTGAATGAATAGTTTTCTCAGATAAATTAGCAGGTGTATTTCCAGTGTTTTTTTTTGTGGTTTTCGATTGTTTTGGTTTTTGTTTCTGTTCTTGTTAACTGTTTTGAGAATTTGATAATGCCTAGAGCGAGACAGCGTACCAGTTAAGGGAATTCGAGAGAGGTCGGATTGTTGGCTTACGGGAAGGTGGTTTCTCATTGCGAGAAATTGCGAACCGTCTCAACCGAAATCAATCTACCGCTATGAGATGTTACCTGGCATGGGTTGGAGAAGGCCAAGAACGTCGCAGAAGAGGAACCGGGAGCTGAAGACGAACAAACGCGGTGCAGGATCGTCGCCTCAGAATTTGGCTTTAAGAGATGGATTCTCTACCATCAGATCAATTGCTGATCAATGGTTTGGTGAAGAAGGTCGTCCGATAACAATGCAGACGATCTACCATCGTATCGTAGCTATTAGCTTGCGTTCTTATCGGCCAAATCTCATCTTAACTTTGACTGCTCAACATCGTCAGCACATCGTTTGGACTGGTGCAGAGAAAGACTCCGCTGGAACGTCAATACTTATTAAAAAAGCAACATCCCCTAAACGATTAGTTAAAGCCGTACGAATGGAAAAGGGTTGTGTTCAATGATGAATCCCGATTCTGTTTGGGGATGCATGACGGCAGGTAGAGAGTCCGACGAAGACGTGGTGAACGGTGGAATGTTGAATTTTCCGTTGAGAGGCATATTCATTAAACGATCGGTGTTATGGTGTGGGGTGCCATCGTTTATGGAAGCAGGTCTCCTTTGGTGTTTATCCGAGGCTCCATGAATGTTCAACATTACGTTAATGAAGTGGTAGAACCCGAAATTCTTCCTTACCTGCAGCGACAAGAAAACCTTCTGTTCCAGCAAGATAATGCTCGTCCACATGTTAATCTTTTACCATAGCCGCCTTGATTTCCCGACCTTTCGCCGATAGAACACGTCTGGGATATGATAGGGAGGAGATTACGGAACTTGGTGAATCTTCAACAGACCCTAGAAGCCCACCGAAACGAATTGCAGTTTGTCTGAGCAGTAATACCTCAGGAAGACACAAACAATCTCTTGGAATCGATGCCACGACGATGTAAATAACAGACGCAAATCGACACATTATTTTAAAAAATTAATAAATCCTTCATCCTTTTTCTTTGAAATTTTGATCAATTGTTTCTTTTCGATAGCTAAACGGTTCTGTAAAATTTCATGAAAAAAATTCCATGTCAGTGAGTATATATCCCACTTTCAACATGGAACAGTCTCATTACAAAAGAAAGGGGTCGTCCGGGGTTGTTTGCCGTCCTAAGCGTCGTTTCTGGAACAGTCCAAGTTCCAAAGGTCAAACTGCGACGCAATTACACTTTCGCCCAGATACAGAACAATAAAAGTTCACTCAAAACACAGTAACTCAACGCATAGGTCGGCTAATTGCTTCACCGCGATAACACCTCACAAGATAAAAAGAAAAATTATAAGCAAATATCCAACATTAAGTTGTTCAAACGTATTGTTACGGTAATAATTTAAGTAACATGAAATAAGGATCGTAGCTCAGTATAATAAAACATTTATTAACAATTAATTATAACTACAAATACTCACATTGTATTTTGGGCACTTACTGACAAATAGACTAGATGACACTCTGACTAGATTTATTCTAATTATCCGCTAACGTTCGATTTGTCGCCTTTTTATAGGGGTTTTGTTTCCGGGGTACTACGTCCATTGTTGCCTTGACATTTTTGCACACGGCTCCACTTTTGGCTTTAGATCTATGCACGTAGATGAGTCATAAGATTTGCACACGGCACACAAATGAATCATACGCTTTGATATTTGCATTGGGATGCAGGTGCATCGCGAGTGAGTCATACGTTACATATTTCTTATGTTTATGTTACGCTCGACTGATTTGCAGCTGCACATTCTCTGGTGCTCTTCTCGTCCTAGTTACAGTATGTCAAACTTTTTACTTCGGCCCAGAAATAGACGTCCGGATGTAACGGCGAAGGGGGCGGGCGTCAGTGCGTCGTCCAAAGTCTCCTTAAAGCTTTGGCTTCTTAAAACTGTGAGCGACGTACGATTTACGCAGTTTCCTATTGTAAGCCGGGGCTTCTTAGAACCGTGCGCGACGCACAACTGACGCAGATTCCTATGCTGCCAATGTATTTATAGTCCGTTGACCTGTGATTTTCTGCACAGCCAATACATTGGTAGAATAGGAAACTGCGTAAGTCGTACATCGCTCACATTTCTAAGAAGCCCCGGCTTTAGCTTGCGTACGTTGTCATGGAAGTGGGCGGCGGAATCGAATCCGACCGGCCGATACAGAACTTCGCCGGTTCCAAATGAAACTCTCTAATGCGGCAAGGTAGCCCCAAATAAAAACCTAATTAATAAAGAACGAAACCTAATTCGCTCGCAGTAAATACCTGATCTATTTATAGAAGCCAGGCTTCGTAAAGCAATTGAAGATGCTTGTATTACACGCATAGTGCTTCTTCCCAGATCACGGATTAAATTTCCGTTCAGTTTCCCACACAAGTACACACCACAAAATGGCCACGAGTCAAAAATAATGCAACAGCACTGCAACGCCTCTAGCAAAGTACTATTTAACTCGAGTCTGCGCGTAACTAGAATACCAGGCACGAAGGAAAGTGACATGACCCAAACTAACCAATTACGGCAATCAGAAAATTCCAACAAATTGGCTTATAATTATTTTTTTTAAATTTATTTCTTGTAACACCTAACTTGGTTCACCCTGTACACATATTTGAATACTAACAAAAATAGCGAAATTCACAAAAATTAACTATTCTCTGTTATTGCCTAATTCTCAAAGAATTTTTAATGCCGACATGCCCCAAACCTACCGGCGCCATTAAAAATTCACAGCTTACGATGCAGAGTCCGCCTCGACCTAGTAGACGGAATTAATTAAAGTGATTAGTATAATTAACCGAGCGGGCCCCCGTGCGAAAGGTGCGAACTTTAATTAAAAAAAAAAGTTTAAACAAAAATCCTAATTGAATATGCCGACAGGAGGCGCGGCGGCGGTCGCCAATTAAAAGCTGATTTAATAACGCGAAAATCCGAAAATCGATTGATCGTACTAGGGACCGAAGAGGGGGCTAAAGCGAGCGGGATTGCCACCCCCAATTAGGCGACATCAAATTTACACCTGGACGTCTCTTCCAGAGATAACTCGATTAAGGTTTATTACCTGCGAGATTGGTTCGATTAATTAAGTGTCGTCTTGAGCGGCTTAAATTTTAACTAGGCCCCACGTTTATTTTAATATCTCATTTTATTACGCGATTACTCTACCACCTTAATTGCAACGAACAATAAAAAATTGAATTTGCAATTGACTCTGCGTTCAATTCTTGTACCTAACGCCTTAAAATTTAGAAGATAGGCAACCAATTCTACTTCTGTGCATACAATCTTACCTAGTAAGTTGGGGATTTGATTAATGGGTTGCCTATTTCAAAATCTTCACAGATCATGACTTGCGACAAAATGGGGCACCGCAACTTAATTTTTAACTTTCTTCAAAAAAATTTAAAGCTTTCCCAGATAGGAATTTAAAAGTTGCAACGTTTATTCCAAATATTCTGATTTTACGATATTATTTATACGAGTATCTAAATAAAAAAATCTCCAGGATGATTATTTTCAAACAATAAATGGTAGAGAGCAGATTTGTTGTATGTGATTTCATTTTATGTGAACGGTATTGTTTGCAACAAATTTTAAGCCGCCCATTTTTTATGCAGGTTTAAATACAAAATGCGGACGGATTATTGACTTTTTGGCACTGACGGGGATGCATTAAACGATATTTATTTTCCGTTATTAAAATTTCCAATATACATATATAGTATATCAACAGCAACAATGGATAATATGTTTGAATTCTGTCACTCATTGCGAGCAATTGTTTTCGGTTCATTGTTTACGCTAATTATTTGTTTCACAAATCGCTGGTCGTTATTTACACCACCGAGTTAACTCTAAAAGAAATACAAACAATTTTGCTTTTGTTTTCATTTGCGAATGAATAATTATTCCAACGCGACGTGTCGTTTCTAAAATTGTAGAATTTTTGGTTCGTCCCTTGTCTTGTCTTTCCAATTCCAAATCCCCTTCTCGTTCAGATCTCTTAGAACTCCTTCTTCGTCTTTCTTTCTTTAGATGTCGCCCATTCATCTCATCACTAATTCTCCATTCTGGTCCATCCTTGCCTTACATTTCCAATTCCAAACCCCTTCCCGTTCAGATCTCTTGAAATTGTTGTTTTTGATCATCTTTGTGTTCTGCGCGTTCGGTATTTTTTTAAATTTTTTAACTGCCTTCTCTTTGAACGTCGCTCATTCATCTTATCATTAATTTTTCATTCTTGCACATTCGTTGCCTTAGAATGCCTATTTCAAATCCTCTTCTTGTTCAAATCTCTTGGAATTGTTGTTTTTGTTCGCCTTTGTTTTCTGTGTTCTCGGTATTTTATAACAATTCAACTGTCTTCATTTCTTTGGCTGTAGCTCGTTTGTGGGTATCATCATCAACAGCAGAAACACGTCACGAACTCAGCCAGTGACGTAAAACGATGCTAATTGGCTGCAGTATATCGATGTCGTCGGGCAGTGATGTAAGGCAACGCTGATTGGCCACGTCGATGACGCAAGACAACGTGATTAGCTACGGCGATGACGTAAGACAACGTGATTGGCCACGGCGATGACGTAAGACAACGTGATTGGCCACGGCGATGACGTAAGATAGCCGGTCAATAGGAATCTAGTGACGATAAGGCGACGTCATCAGATGATTGGACAGGCGATCACATCACCTAAATTAATTACTCCACGGCCAATAAGAAGCACCTAGGAAAGCCGGGGGTCACAGGGGCGATTGCGGGGTAAACCACATAAAAGAAGGCGACCGCGGCATCAAAAGCGAGTTGCTCTCCGACTTCAAGCAGGTCTGCGTTGTCAGTAAACACACACACTCGGGCAAGCCACGTAGCGCCTTACAAACAAACACACTCGGGCAAGCCACCTAGCGCCCTACAAACGATACACACTCGGGCAAGCCACGAAGCGCCCAATAAACACACACTCGAGCAAGCCACGTAGCGCCCCACAAATATACCCACTCGGACAAGCCACGAAGCGCCCCATAAATACACACTCGGGCAAGCCACTAAGTGCCTCACAGACATATCCCGCACAAACACCACTGGCAGTCGACCACGGACAACTACTAAGATCCACCTAAAAGAACCCCAGGTCACGCTAGCAATAGTCCGTTACTAACTATACGAAATAGACGTTCTCGCTCCAATCAGCTACAGAGGCATCGATCCAAGTCGATTTGCCGTCCGACAGCAATACCGGATGATGCACCTGTGAGACCACCGACAAGCGTTCCACATGCAGCAACTGACGTAGCAATAAATCGTATTTGACGCAACATTAGATCGTAATATGTATTAGAAATTTTGTTGCAAGTCGGTTTTAATGCAATGTTAGGTCAAATTGTAGGATGTCGTGATTAAAACTTTTCATGCAATATTAAACGTTATTAAAAGTTTCTGCGTTTTGTTGCGACTTTGATTGACGACGAACCGTCACACGTTCATGTTATCATTAATTCTCCTTTCTGATCCATCTCTCGCCTTATATTTCCAATTCCAAATCCGCTACTCGTTCAAATCTCTTGGAATTGTTGTTTTTGGTCGTCCTTGTTTTCTGTGCGCTTGGTATTTTTTTTAATAATTCAACTGTCTTCCTTTCTTTGGATGTCGCTCTTCATCTTATCATTAATTATGCGTTTTGGCCCATTCCTTCCTTTAGATTTCTAATTCCGAAACCCCTTGCCAACAATCAAAAATGGGCTTCATCTGAAAAGATGGTTTTTTAACCAAAAGTAAGATCGTTTTAAATTGCTGTGAAGCCCAGTTAACAAACTCAAGACGCTTAAGGTGGTCTAGTGGCTTCAGTTTTTGGGTCAACATGTGGAGGCGCACACGTTGTTGAGCGACCAGCAAAATCATGTCATCAAAAAAAAAAGCGTCACAATGGTAGACGATGACAGACGTCAAGAAACAGCACAATGATAAACGTCAAGCAATGTCACGATGGCAGTTACTAGCGAAACGTCACGATGACATCTACGTAACAGAGTCACGATGACGTCCGTCAATACAGACAAAATTAAGGCCGCCACCGAACCAAACACAAAAAGACTGTCCTTTGACAAACAGGACGCAACTTTTCTCACCAGTAATTCGAGCAAGCAAGCGCAGATCAATGATACAGAATTACCTAATCCCCGCCGTAAAATAAAGGAATAAAAGCCAGGATGCGAATCTGCTGGTGCTGCAATAGTCTGGCGATACTCACTCGCTGGTGCTGTAATAGTCTGCCGATATTCCCTCGCTGGTGCTGCAATAGTCCGGCAAATAGTACATTTCACGAGCTAGTGCTGTAATAGTCTGCCATACATTTTACACTTTTACACGCTAACTGCACACACTTCGCCGGCAACAGGTTATTTCTTTGATCGATCGAAGAGACAAGAAAAGACGTTACCAAAGAGACAACCTAAAGAGTTTTTTTTCTGTCAAGCACAGCTGCCTGCTGCCGTTTATATCTTCCCCGAAGAAAAAGTGTCGATCATTTTCACCATCACTGAATAGACTACTTTGCAGTGGTACCGAAGGATCTCAGACGTTTCTCTGCCAGACAAATGTACCGATTATCTCACCATTAATATTTTATATTATATTGTCAATTGTTATTTACGTTGAATGTTCATGTTTCAGTCTTATAAAGTAAACCTAAGTCTTCTCGCAAAATACGCCAAGTTATCATTGTTTTTTTTTTATCTGTGGTGGTTGCCCAACGGGGTCCGAAGTCAAAGACTTGTCAGGACCTCAGGAGCGGGAGTGTATTTGAGTGTGTGTAAAGGGTTCCATGGCTTTCTTACTTCCAACCTTCTCGCCGTTTAAGGAGAAGCAGTGTCGAATTTTATCCCCAACACTGAAGGGTGCCTGAAGTTGATACCGACCACCCCCGAGAAAAATCCCGAGTGCGGTTCGAACCGACGGCCATGCGATTGCAAGGCCGGTCCTCTTAGCACTGGACCGTTCAGGTTAAGAGACCTAATGCCTAATTCTTGAGAACGACGGTTTTTGGTACCTTCCTCTTTTTTACCTCCGTCATTTATTTTTATCAATTTGTATAGTACTCGATTTCGTCCTAAATTCTTAACGACGAAGAATCGATAAACTTGCAACTCTACCCTCTTACAGCAGCAAGACTTTGAAACTGGTTGGCTTTGATCTTCCTCACCATGACAGTCTTACCATCATTCTGTTTTGGGAAAAGTAATAAATTTTCTTTTGCTTTATAAGACGGGGATGTGATACTCGTCTTTCAAGTGCATTGAGAGGAAAGGTTTGTAAATTACTTGAGTGCATTCGGATTTAGTGACACGCGGAGCTACACTTTTCATATTCACAGCGTCGAGTTTCTTAACGAAGATAATAAGACTATGAAGTTAGAGACGGTAAATTATATTTTCCGATATATTCATTACCCGTTTAACCCGGAGGGAGCGCCATCGAAAATGTACGAATAGTTTCTTGTAAGATGCAAGGATGGGGGGCGGCTTCTCCGGGGAAATTGGTTGATACAACTCGGGTCGAGTTTATTTATTTCGAATAAATTTGAAAGCAGAAGGCGAGAGAGAGAGAGAGAGAGCTCGGTACACCGCAGCCGAAGAATTCACGTGACGTCGTGACAACCTGAACGTTCCAACATTGATTTACAACCCTCGAAACGGCGGCGCGGCGCTTCCTACTTGTCGCCCCGGTTGCTTTTCAGAAACCGGTAAATCTTTCCTTTCCCTGGCGCGGATATACGTGTCAGGACTGTCATTAAATATGGCAAGTATGATCAGCACCCCCTCAAAAGACAATATTTATGTTACGCTGCGAGCGTCAGCGTAGACCCGGACGGGAAAAAGTTATGTTTGCGGAAGGGTGGAAATTTTCTAACGTCGCCGTCGTAAAGTGCAGGCGGGCTTCTAATATTTGTTCTGCTCCTGTAATACATATCTCTTGCAAATATTTTTGCAGTTTTTACTTTCCCCACACTCACTTTGGTTTGGAGAAACCCAAATACTTCAGCGATGTAGTCTCTTCTTTTTTGTCTTTAGTATCTTATTCTCCGAGGTCAGATTTCCCAATTTACCTTAGGTCTTCAAACCATTTTTTCTTCACCCCCTTCACCTATTCTCAACAATTTGTACGGTACATGGTTTTGCCTTAAACGTTCTACATGGCCTAACCTCTGGTCTCTTAAACTTGCCTTCTATTTCCTTATTAATCCTTCTTCTGCAGTTACCTTCCTCATCTCTAACTCCACCATAAATTCCATTTGATACTTTTTCCCACCCCTTAGTTTCTTCTGCTAATTCTAATCCATAGGTCATCGACATCTTCCTTATTGTTCCCCTTTTTAATTCTGGTGTTTTCTCATTTTAATTGTTATAATTACCTCCCCACCTTTTCCAAATATATTAGTTGTGGTATTAAAACATTCGAAGTACACAAGATACAGGAGTATTACGTCGAACCTGAGTTACTCGTTTGTATTGTGCTCGTTTCAATAGAAATTTCGCCGTCGACTTGGTAGGCGCTCAATATATTCAATGCGGGGGCATTGTTGAGACACTACAATCTGTTTGCTACAGTTCCAGGGACACATTCAATGCTCGGTGCAAAAAATAAGAACGCTCTTGCAACTGACATGGGTTCATTTTCCGTAACGAGGTGTAAGGCGCACGACTTTTATCAATAAGCGCCGGGCTCTTTGTTAGCCGTTTCCACGGCGACGACGGCTCCAATTTACATAAGACCGTAAATTATTACTCGGGAAATATGTTCCCAATAGACGTAACGCATTCCATTATCGAGATATTAAGCTCCGCGTACCCACGTTCGGGATCACCGCGAGAGCGATTATGAAATTCACGTCCAATTTCATCGCTACAATCATTTGATATTTACTTAAAGCCGTCTGAACGGGAATTATACAGTAATTCGGCAGAAATTTGATTTGCAGACGCAATTTGAATGTAAGTGCTTTCAATATTTCAGGCGTAATTGGGAAATCAATAATCAATTAAACATTAAATTGGCGCCCAACGCGGGGCCTATATACATATATACATATAATACCGTAACAAAGAAATTAGAACGTTGCCAACGCGTGACCTCGGATAACACAGCTGCTATCAAACAGTCTGCTTATGCTTGGCAAAAGTCGAAGAAAAATAGAGTCAATATAAAGAAATGACATAAGGCAGTTTACACTCTCAAAAGGCGAAAATATTCTAGCTACACGATTGGATAAGCTTTCCTATTCGACCTTTCTAAACTGAACCCTATAAATACTTGGTAATTTCATTTGTAAGGCACTGAAGTGTTCTTCCCGTCAGAGGAAAGTTCTCCCCTCTTGTAACTTAGTGTAGTGTGAACCATGTAAGTTCTAGTCTTCTACTTTCAATAAATGTATTATTAATGGAGAGGTCCCACATTGGGCGCCATCTGTCTGCTATGTTTTTGATGATGGAAAGGCCCTCGTTGAGAACCATTTTAAATACTATGATGTTTACTCAACTCTCTTTAATGTAGAGGGGAATTAGGCTATCATTTTATGTTGTTAATAATATTGTCGGCTGGCTTCTTATTTTCTTATATTGTTAGCAGTTAATTTCGATTGTTTCCCTTCAATTTAACCCTACGAACCGACACCGAATTATCTATAAATAAGAAAAAATAATAATAAAATTCTCCGCTCGGAAGCTGTTGTATAATAGCATTTTATTATAAGGAAGGGATGTATTAAGATTAAGGAACATACTTCCGGGAAGGGTCTAGTCTCAGTTGACATTCTTCAGTTTCATAAGGCGACGAAATGCCAACGAAAGTTAATATTGCAAGGAGGAAAGGACAACATTCTGTTTTTTATTTTATTTCAACGAAATTATTACTCTTTGAAAACGTACAAGAATATGGTTTATTCTGACAAAAATTGTAAATAAAAAAATAATAAACTGATTCGTGGCATTTTTTGATGAAATATTACCTACCTGAAGGACAGAAAATTGTGAGAGGGCAATTTAAGATCTCCAACACAGCCGGCTAACTAGTGGATATGGGCATGGGGCGTACGTAACCCCATTAAAGAGACAGTAAAATAAAAACCACCAACTGAGCACGCTTGTTTTTATTTGGTGTCACTCAAAATTAACACATAAACAAAAGTAAATCGTAGAACCGAGATAGGGTCTCAATGAAATTAAGAAAAGACAATAAACGATATTTAACCGAGAAACAGATCTGCCTTTCGTTTACAAAAATGCATAATGTGACTATTCAAAATTATTCACTTAAAATAAAATTAACGCAACGCAGCGTTTAATGCGACAATAACAACTTTAAAAGAAAATAAAACAGATCCGACTTTGTTATCAATCAATCCACTCTGACACTTAGCTAGCTCACTGTCTAAGTGAGGTTGGAAATACCAATCGAGATACAATCTGGCGGAGGAGGACAATGTTGCCCATTGCGTCACTACGCAGGATGACGTCAGGTTGTTACGTCACAGTTCCTCCTGTTGACTTGTATCGTCTAAGGTCGAGTCCAACTCCAACGGGAGAAAGGGGTGGACCAAGACAGGGTCTCAATGAAATTAAGAAAAGAAAATAAACGATATTTAACAGAGAAACAGATCTGCCTTTCGTTTATAAAAATGCAAATGTGACTATTCAAAATTATTCACTTAAAATAAAAATAATGCAACGCAGCGTTTAATGCGACAATAACAACTTTAAAAGAAAATAAAACAGATCCGACTTTGTTATCAATCAATCCACTTTGACACTTAGCTCACTGTCCAAGTGAGATTGGAAATACCAATCGAGATACAATCTGGCGGAGGAGGACAATGTTGCCCATTGCGTCACTACGCAGGATGACGTCAGGTTGTTACGTCACAGTCCCTCCTGTTGACTTGTATCGTCTAAGGTCGAGTCCAACTCCAACGGGAGAAAGGGGTGGACGGCAATTTTTCGACCTTCAGCAGCTGAGGCTCCGCTTATGGCTTTACCTCACAAGGGTCGGTCTCAAAGGGCGTTATGAAGAAGTACTCAGAAAGGGATACGACTACAAGCCTAAATAGTAAAAGAAAGACGCACATTACAAACCGAAATACGCACAAAGTTGCCAATAAAACCCTACCTGTTCTTTTCCTGCAGCAACAGGCTTAGAAAAGCTTATAAGAAAGCTTGTATTGCTTAACGTGCACCTAAGCAGATCTCGGAGTAAATAACTTCCGTTTCGGGTTTCGATCAAAGGATTCAACATGATCAAGGCACAAAATCGTGGGTACTTCACTGACAATACGTGTGTACGTTAAGACTCCAGCGGCAAAAGTGACGCGTCGAAGAAAGAACATGTCCAGTCTAAATAGATCGGGGCGGGGTTGTTACGAGATAGACTCTACTCCCTCTTCTCCTCCTTCCATTGTCCTCTTCGCCCCCTCTTCTCTCCTTCCTCTTCTTTGCAGCTTATCTTACTCGCTCTTGCCTAACCTCATCCTCACACTTATTTTTCATAATTTCCCTTAACATTTCCGATATGGCCTTCCAGTGCCGTACGCCTCTACTTATTTGCTCCGCAACGTTCTCCTTGGTGATCTTGATTCCCATGTTCTGGTGCAGTCTCATGCGTATGCCCTCCCATCTCGGGCACTGGAAAATCGTGTGTTCTGGCGTATCGTTATACTCGCCACATTCCCAGCACGCAGCTTCCTCCGACTTTTTGTACTTTTTCAGGTAGCTTCCATATGCCCCGTGTCTCGTCAGCGCCTGTGTTACGTAGAAGTCTACCTCCCCCTTCTGCTCACACCATTTCTCCACGTCTTTGATGAAGACCTTGGCCCATCCATTGTAAGCGTTCCATCTGTGTTGCCATTCGTTAAAAAGGTCTTTCTTCGCCAAGGTCTTTATCTGGTGTCCTCCTTCATATATTTTTTTTTTCTCTCCGTTATTTGAAGTTTTATGGGGGGAATTTGAGCTATTACCAGGACGGCCTCCGTTGAGACCGTCCTGTATGCAGACGCCACCCGGAGGGCGGCCAGTCTGTTCAATCTCTCGAGAATCTGCACATGATGAGTGTACCCGGAGGGCGGCCAGCCTGTTCACTCTCTCGAGAATCTGCACATGATGAGCGTATTTCATGGCATTCTCCCATATAGGCGCAGCGTATAATATGATAGAGGAGACTACCGCGGCGAGCAGTTTCCTCTTCTTGCTCCTGGGGCCTCCCACGTTAGGCATTAGTCTAGCAAGGGCAGTGTAGGCTTTGTGGGCCTTCGTGGCAGTTTCCCTGACGTGGGTGGTCATCCTCCAGTCTCTATCGATGAACACTCCTAGGTATCTGACTTGTTTGGACGTTCTCCACGTTCAGCGTCACCCTAGTCAGGTTCCGCTTAACCTGCCAGTATAATTGTCTCCGTCTTATGTACGGCCAACGTCAGTCCGATTTTTCCCAGCTCGTTTTGGATCTTTTCCACGGCGTATCCTGCCCTGTCTTCGAGTAGGCCCACCGTCCTGGCAGACACCACCACCGCCAAGTCGTCGGCGTAGGCTATCGTGGTTACGCCCTGGCCCAGGTCCATCTCGAGGATCCCGTTATATAGGGTAGGTCCAAGCACGGACCCCTGTGGCATTCCGCAAGTGAGGCTCGTTCGATTTCCGTCCTCCATCACAATGGCTCTGTCCGTGAGATACGAGCTTATCATCCTCCTCCTCCTCTCGCTAATACGGTATTTATTTAGCGCAATCATGATTTGCCTCCATGAGGCAGTGTTGAAGGCATTTCCCACGTCCAGGGCCACCAGGATGCAATAGTGCCTGTTTTTGTCCGCCATGTTGCGTATATTTGCCACTATACTTTGGACTTGGTTTAAGGCACTCAGCGTCGACTTGCCCGTCCGGCATCCGTGCTGATTTTCGCTTAGAGTGTTCTTACTCTCCAATTCCTCATTTACGCGATTCCTAATGAGCGTTTCTAGGACCTTACCCAGAACATCCAATAGGCATATTGGCCTGTAGGTAGTCTCCTTTCCTGGCTGCTTTTTCGTCGTTTTCTATACATCTGGGAAATGTCCCTCCTGCCAACATTTGTTGTACACGTACAGGAAGATTGCCGGGTTGGCATTTATTGCTGCCTTTACCACCTCTGGTGGGAGGTGGTTGGGCCCCGGTGCTTTGGCGGGCCTGATCCTTGCAGCTGCTCTGACCAGCTCTTCCTCCGAAAATGGGTGGCATCCTGTGGGGTCGGCCTCCCTCTCTCTATCCATTTATTCTCTCACTCTATGGGCAAAAGAGTGAAATAAATCACCACTAAGGGGTGAGGATTACAGCAGCCAAATAAAAATCACCTCATGTTGAAACATGCCGAAAGTCACGTAGGCACAAATGGACCGTTGATGACCGAAAATGATTTAAATGAATTTTTCATCCGTAACAGTTAGCCGTTTAGGGGCGTAGGTATACTAGATTATGTTTATTTATAATTATTCTATTCTGACGACATAAAGACCTATCGTCTATTTTTTGGAACGTTTTATGTAAATCTTATTTGCAGTGTCTTTCAATGTTTGCAGTTGGCGCCCGTCGTACGTCGAAAATTTGCTTCGTATCGGCGCCCCACGTTGGGCGCCACCAATAATATATTTACAAGCACGTCTGTGTTGAGCGGAAACTTTTTCAATATTGTGCTCCACATCAAAGAAATTATTAATTTCGAACTACGCGTCTCCTCTTTGTATTACGAACTCAAGCGAGCTTTTTTCATTCCGTTGCAATCAGAACAGCCAGAAATTAATCTGTGGCACACAAAACCTATTGATTTCGCAGGCGCCTTGATGCTTATTTAGTTTTAATACATGCGATTGAACCGGATGTCATTTTCAAGCGCAAGTTTTAATTGCTCTGGCATATTAAATTTCGTGTCTCCGAATCCGCGGGCGCGTTTCACACATGTTACCCCCCTCCGACCCCGCCGGAAAACCGACGTGCGATTAAATCCATCTGGGATTTATAGTTTAATTCCAGGGCCCGTGGATGCACCAGATCATAACAACAGTGTCGGCTGTTTGCGTACAGCCGGATTATGATGCGAATATCGATTGACTACGGCCAGAAAAAAAAATTGTTATTCCGGAATTATACGGCTGAATGCACCGTGGGATCATTACAGAGTTTCAGGAAAAGCAAAGCGTAACGCTGATAAATTATCATTATATTATTTTCACGTTCTGTCACATAACGCTGTTATTCTGATTGTGCGAAATGTGAATTCATAAGCCTCCTGAAACCGGGATTAAATTTAATAACGCGACTGAATAATAAATAATGAGCTGTCTCGTAATAATAATAATTGAATGCAGGTTTAAATAACGTTGTATAGTAAGAAATCATGAAGCTTTTAATTATTCTATTGTTATTATTTCGTCTGCTTCAGATGTAATTGAAAAATCAACAATCAATTAAGTGTTAAAGAGCAAAATGCAAAACTGTATCCAGGTATGCAACTTAAATTGACGCCCAACGTGGGGCCTATATGTACAATATTGTAGTGGTGTTTACGAAGAGGCCCCACGTTGGGCGCCCCTTTCGATGTCTTGCCATAAATCTGCGCCAAACGTTATTTTTCTTGCGCGGTTTAAATTTAGAAATTCTTTTTGCGTAGATTTTTTTTTGTAAGTGCGTACTCGGCTTAGGTCCGGCAAATATTTTAGGGGCGATTGGAACTTTCATTTTCAAATTGACCACAACCAAACGCTTCCCAGACATCGAAGGCTGTAAATTTGTCCAAAGAAATATATGACCCGCATCCACAAGAGCATTAGTTCGTTTCGGAAGGGCACGTCCGCAGCGTGAATCGCGCGTAAATTGTCGATACCCAGGAAACGTTGCCCCCCCACCCCCTCCACCAAAGACACGGACACTTTAACTCAAACGAGTTAATCAGAAACTTTTTGAAGATGAAGTTTTATAAGTGCTAATAATTTGCAGCCATTGAAAACGTTCCCTAATGGTTAATCCCTCTCCGAGTCTAACGACCGCGTCTTTATACAAGTTTGTTCGGCTGCAATTGAACGGCGAAATTTAATTACAAATCTTTTGACCGGTGTCGAATATTTTCTATGGATTCTTAATTGGACGAGCGGGCGAGCAAGCGCCGAGGAAGATTGAGTTCGATCTCCTCCTTCGAGTTTTCTTGGGAAGTTTGCCACGTACAATCGAGTGACCTGTACTTAATTTCCGGACAAGTCTTTACAAACTCGTCAACAAAGTCGTAAAGAAAGTAATCGTTTGCTTTTTTTAAAATTTGGAAATGATGCGTATGTGAGCATGATGTATTCGAAGTGATGCAACATATATTGTATTTGCCAATTTCCGTTCTACCCATTGCTCTTTTTCTTCGTGGATATTAATATCCATCGGATCAACCCCAATCGCGCTCGTATGCTGACCAGATTTACTACACTTTATTAAATTTGAAGAGAAAGAACTTTGTTGTGTTGTATATTATGTATCTCTCGCACAGTTGTCATAACAACCCTGATTTTAATAAATTATTTTTATTTTAAATATCAATTTTAATCTTTTTTTAATTAGCGTTGTATAGATTGCCAAAAAGTTATAAAAAGAAGTAATTGTTTGCTTTTTTAAATTTGGAAGTGAAGCTTATGTGAGTATGACATTTTCGAAGTGATGTGCATGTGAGTATGATGCATTCAAAGCAAAATCAAATGGCATACAATTACTATTTCCTAGATACATACCAGTAGATATACTATGGGAGTTCTGACTCACTTTCTTATGGAGCGTTTACATAGATGAATTAAACTTGCATGTATGGTTGCCTATTGCGACTTTTGTTAGGCGTAGACGGTGGACAATCGAAACTGCATGGGAAATTCAAAACAGACAGCAGTTTATAAATAACAGGTAGAAAACTGCTACCTGTTTTTACCTGTCATTTTGCGATGTGAAATGGTGTCTGCCAACAAGTTTATGAGTCAGCTTACAAACAAGTTCACGAGCGTCTTTAAATTAACTGTGACGGTCTCAAGACGAACGATAAGTAGTTAATAAAATTTCACGAGAAATAAAACGAGCTTGTTCCATGGCCGTAATTAAAATTTAGCATCTCGACTGCAAACAAAGCAGCAAAGAGGAGATTAAGAGCCGCGAAGGAGCAGCCAAAGTGAATTGTAGGCGTATTCAAATTGGGCGCGCGGGGGAAGCACAGCAGCTGTGTATCTATTAGGAGCAAGGTAATATGAGCGTTTATCCCACGAATGATAACTTCTCGCCGCAAACTGATGCTGTTCAGTCCCCGGCTTAATAGAGTCGAGATGTATATGCCAAATCGCGGCGGTAATCTTATAAATTACCATTCACAGTTGCTGCTGCTGCTGCTGCTGTTTCTGTGCCTTCCTTCCTTTCTTCCCCCTTTGGTACAACAACTTTATGAACTGGAGAAAACGCGATGCCATTTATTCACATTATCTTGTGTAACATCGCACTCCAGATATGAATGCCTTCCTCTGGAAGTCCTTAAACATGTAATCATATATATTTTCAGAATTTATTATAAGAGAATACGTACGCCGAGAGAAATTTAATTTATCATGCTTTACTTTATTGCTGCGTAATTGTTCCGGTATTATCAAGAGTACTTAGGTAGATATAGAAAAGTGAACACTTCAGTCTCTTTCAATTTTAAGTCCAAAACCTGACTGGAAATTTAATGAAATAAATTAACTCACTTCCTTTGATTTAAGAAACTTTTCTGGTTCACACCAGGAGCCTCCATCCAATAATAACATATTAACAAAGTTTATCGTCCGGCGTAACGGCGTTTAATAAAATCCTAAGACGAAGGTGTAATCCCCCGGGGACGTGGAAAACAAAGTTCGATTGCGTTGAGCGATCGTGCGGATCAAACGATAGGGGGGGGGGGTGGAAATACCTGCGTACGTTTCCGGTTCGTTATGGTTTTCGAATACGCGTGAGGCTCGTTTTATTGCCGCCAACTTTCGAGTTTATGTCCGTGCGCATCATAAAAATGCGCAAGTTATAATCGCCTCGCGCGAATCTAAAATTCCGGCCCCGAATTTACGATGCTGTTTTCATTGAGGGCGGCGGAGATGTTTTTCCTATAATCTTGTTGTTTTGTTCTGGAAAAGGAAATTTGATAACCTCGGCCAGAATCGATGGATTTTTTTTATAATTCTGGTACGCACCGCCTGTTTCATTGAAGCTTGAAAAAGAGTGGACGGACACAGGGCAGAAATGACTTGCTACCTACCCCAAGGCTGCAAATTATGGGAGGGCAAACTAAGATCGTCCAAATTGGACTCAATGGGACAGGCGAGGACATACGTATCCCCAAAGTAAAAGGGCTGTAAATAAAAATACTTGTCTTTATTTATTTATTTTTTAAATAAATAAATGAGAAATTCAATTCTGGAGTACCAAAGCGCAGGTATAAATTAAATATTCAATCGATTAAAGTAACATCGCAAAACGCTAAACTCAAAAGCCCAAGAATTGTTAAAACACGAAGCACGGATCCGCACGGATTTGCAAACCAATTACCACATCAACGCCTTAATCAACCATTGGTATATCGCGACACAATTATAAATTCTTACAAAGAAAATAAAAGAATCCAACCTTAAGTTGTCTACGCATACGTCAAACTTTACTTCGGTCCAGAAGTAGACGGCCGAATGTCACGGTCAACGGCGGCGTCAGAATGCCGTTCACCGTCTCCGTGTGAAGTCTCCTTAGCTTGCGTACACGTAATACAATTGGTTGGCGGAACTGCGTCCGGTCGTCCGATAAAAGCATTGCCAAAGCGAAAATAATTCTCTGATGCGGCACTGAAGTATGCCAGCAGGGTAAACCCCAAATTAAAAGAACAAAAAACCACGTTACAACCCAAACCATGCACAGCATTCGTTTGCCATAAATTATATTAGTGGTGATCAGGCTTCGAAAAGCAATCTTTCACGTAGAGTGCTTCTTATCATATCGCGGAGTAGATCTCCGTTCGATTCCCTTTCAAGCACACCCACTTAAGGGAACAACACAAAAATGACCGGAGCCGGAAATAACGCAAATGCACACCCGTACGTGTGAAAGGACTTCGTCAGTCGACGTCCTGCGCGCAACGAGCAGTCTAAGCAGGGAAGGAGGTCACACGCCCCAAACTGGCCAATCGTAAGATTCCTGCGAAAATCGAATCGAACGAACCAAAAATGATTCGATTTCGTCGGCCATCTTGGAACATTCTAAATCCTAACGCACTTTTACACGTAACGAAATTTTACACGGTAACAGACTTTGCAGGGTTTTTTTAAATAAGTGCACCGCAGTGATTTAAAAATATTATAACTGACAACTGTCATTAGCGAGGCACATGTGGGCACGGCGAAGAAGTGTCGCGATTGCTCGCCAGTGAATGGAAACGGCCGCAAAAAAAAAAATTACAGGGATTTAGATTAGGAGATCGGGCAGGCCACCACATGGGTCCATTTTCCTGGAAAATGTTCGTCGAGTTTGAAACGATAGCGAAATTGTTGTCAAAACAAAATCGATTGTTGCATGTTTAATTTCAAATAACCAACACGTGCTCGAAACTGTACGCTGTAAAAATGCGGCCAGGGGAAATTAAGTGCGACGCTCTGTCCTTCTCAAGAGGCTGTATACCACCCGGAGAGTTCTTTACAATTCGATAATTGCAGGCGCCATTCAGATGCACTATAGCTGCACAGACATCATAAAACAAATATATTTGACATTCTGGATTGTTTCGTTTAGATTTTTGTATGGAATTTGGGCGCGTTAAAATTGCAGATACATGTGTGTGAGGTAAAGATATCAAATTACATTGCAAGTTGAAGTCCTTCGCTTTAGTCTGGTCTTCTTCAACCAACAAGCACCAGATACTTTTAAAATGTCAGCCTGAGCACTTGTAAAGTTAAAATTATGAAGGTTTCATTTGCGACAGGCACCCGCGAGTGTCTCTGATAAGCTAATAGGGGGTTGCTTGATGCATGCAGAGCATCCGGAATAGGCATAAGTTGAAATTCGAAGCAGCGATTGTCATTGGTCGAGGTGATTTCAAAATTGATCTTACTAAGTCCGTGGGGAGGGGGGGCGTTTAATTTTTCTTACTTGGAAAGAACGAAGCGCAAGAAATGGCAAACAGAATTGGAGCTCGGGCACGAACGGTTGATGCCAATTTTAATTTTTCTGTAGCGCTTCCAGTCATTTACTCATTTTTCTAGATAAATCATTTATTTCGGTGCGGTTAAAATACAGTGTGTTAAGAAAGGGCAATTAAATCTTGCTGTGCTTTAGATCAGAGTGCGAAGTGCGCGAGTGTTCCACGGAATACGCGTTTTTAGGTAATTTACCTTTATTTGTATTTCTTCATCGCACCTTTGGTGGCATCAATTGAGTAACAATAATTTGCTTTGCATTAATTAGTGTCTAAAGAGTCAGTAAAGTTTATTATTACCGTTGCATTTAGATAACTTTAATCAAACTATTTTTATTTACATTTGAAGCGAGTATCAAAACTCACCAGTGACATTCACCTTAGAAAAATTTGTTCGTCATTGTTTCTTTGATTGTTAGGCCAGTTCTGTGTTTTAACCAACCAGCAGCAATTAACTATTCCCCAAATCTCCCCGGGAATTCAATACAGTGTACTCTTAGAAACAGTTCTACCCTTGGGGATATTCTCAGGCAAGTTGGAAACACGCTAACGCTTGTTTTTCGATTTGTACAGGGAAGTCGCCGATCTAAATCACTGGTGTGAGGCAAATTATAATTGGCGCTGAAACCAAGTGCGCCAGCACAATCTAAACTAAGAAACCAAGGCCAATTAATTGTCGTTACGAATTTCTTGAAATTACGAGGTCGAACAATTTGAACTGCAAATTCATAGCCATTTTCTTAACAAAGTTTCTCTCTCACCCTGTATGTTTGTGGACCAAGCTGTGGTCTTTGCCGAAAGATTTGCATGTTAATTAAAAACGATTTGCCGAGAGACTGAAATGGCCATAAACACCCATAGTGTAATGTCGAAAAACAGTCAAATCTGGGTTCTTGCGCAATAAATTAGTAAGATAGGTTTAGCCGACGAAAAAACGACGAAGGGAGGGATTTGAAAAAAGGTGCCATAGAGCCATCCTCTCAAGGCGATTGGAAGTAGCTGGGAAGGACCCTACCCATTCGACCTTAATTAATTAATTTAGCTAGTGTTAGAGTTTCTCCAACCACTTCCAAAAGGAGTCCCTGAAAAACGGTGATTGCTATTGATTGTCCTGCAACTTGATCGCCGAGGGCGGCATCACATACTTCTCCAGAACATCTGATTAATTAATTCCATTAATTCCATTAATTAATTCCAATTAAGTACACTGTAGGCCCACTGTGTCACACTGTGCGTTGGTTGATTGAACAGAACAAGTCTTAGAGTACGACTTGTAGCGGCGCTCCGGATGGTCAGATCTTCAAACGCGCGGCGGCATCGCGTGCCTCGTCATTTTCTGCCGTACGATGACGTCCAGCTCAATTCGATCCGAACCCCCCCCCCAGGTACCGTAAAAAATTCCGAAAAAAATGCTTACAAATTTCATAATTTTCAAAAAATCTAATCTAAGAACGGTACTCTCCGCAGATGAACGAGCTGACTTGAACCAACATGTGGGTGTACATGTTTCTTTGTTTTAATTTATCTGTACCTTACAAGGTGGCCCAATAAATTATTATTATTAAATGCTTTTATTGTCTTTTGACCTCGGAAAAGTCACGCCACATTCCCACTCATACAGCTGTAAAAAACTTCACCCTTACTCTTCGGCCATCCTCTAGGTACACGAGCCTTCTTTTCTTTGCGTTAGTTGTTGTTGTTGAAATAGACCTGAAGCGAGCAGTGCACGGATGTCGGGGTTTATTTCTGTATTTGACCAGGTAGCCTCTTCTTTCTCAGCTTAATGAAACTTAAATTAAGGGATGACGAGTATCGGCGTCCTTTTAGATTGAATTTATTATTTATTATTATTTAACTAAATTCTCGCTTTAGCAACCGCACCCCTGCATGTAGAACTCCCAAACTTCAGGTACCGCAGGACCACCTACCTACATGCCCACGTCGTTATTTTGCCCCTGCTAAGAGAATCGGGCTTAAAGAAGTTTAAACGATAGTACTTATTGTGTAATAATAGTGGTTACAGTAAGTGAAATTTATTCGATTATTCTTTTTGTTTCGGAACATTCCTCGGACGTATTTTATTTCCCGAGAGGGCGTGTTTTATTTTACGTGAGGGACAGAGAGAAACGTGTGCATATAATAGAAACTCCGATACAGACTTATTAGCATATAAATTACATTAAACTATGCGTGTAATACACCATCAGCACGATATTTCCGAGCGCGGTAAATTATTTGAACCGCCTAATCTTGTGCTACGTAAACGTTACGGCTGTTACTCCGCCGTATAAAATTTGACTCGTCGTCGTTTGCGGGAGGAGGCGGTGGCGCGGCGAGGAGCGGGCGGGCGGGCTGTCGTAAAATATTTACTGATCCATCGAGGAAATTGTGCCGTGAACGTTTGTTTATAGAAAGCTTAGTGTTCCATATCTTAAATTTATGAAGGGCGTGAGCCGTTTCGCGCAATTCGGGAAGCGCGGTTTGGTTTTATAAATAAATGAAATTCAAAATATTCACATTTCAAAAAATTCCTTAATTTCTTTTTTTTTCTCAGGTAAATCTGTTCTTTGTTAATTAAAATGACTTTGTTTTTGGAGTTGCCCGGGAAGGTCGAAACTATGGGTTTAAACGTCCTCCCTCCCCCCCGACCGAATTTCCTCAGATCGATAGGAGGACAAAAAAAAGTTAGCGGAAGATATCCGCGCAGGCTAGGCCAGGGGCCTGGGCCCTTCGTACGTGACAAGCAATATTTACAGCACTGATTTATTCAATTTGCGCGAAAGTTTCCTCGCGCCTTCCCGGGACTGCCTTCTTAAATCGGGTGTTTCACCCTTCGGAATGGGAATCGCCCGTTTTGTCCCGCGCATCAATGAATAATTGACTGCCGCTCGGTGTCCCCGATGTGTTCTTGTTATCTGCCTTTCTTTCCCTAATGCGACGAATTTAAATAAGTTTTGGGGTAGGTGGTGGTGTGGTGGTGGTGTCGAACGACCCCATGAAATTATTCGCTGCATTCATTCAATTGCTGCGAATTGAATAGTGGCTTGTTACGAACTCGATTGCGGTTGCGGTGTGAATGGGAACTATTTCACTGGTTCGATAGTTCTTCGACGGGTTCATACTAATGATGAAGTCAATACATGTAACGAGGAGGAAGCTGTTAGGTCTTTATTTTGAAACGGTTTTACAGTGTTGTGAATTCGGCTTCAAAATAAACACCGCTAATTAAATTAAACAGACTCGGAGCACTTAAAATAATCAACAAACGAGCTTGCTACACATTTAACACTTCAAATACTTCACCGTTCTCTATTCGATATTTAGCGATCACATTCGCGTTTTCGATCCTGTCCTAGCCCCTAAACTTCTTTCAGAGTTAACGACAATTCAAGACGTTCGGGATGTTTGCCATGTATTGCTACCTACCTGCGTAGATAGGCAGAAGTTTTACGTTGGAGCGAAACTTTACTCCAATGTTGCCAGCCAGCTACAGTGGGACGGGGGGGTTCTCTATCCAAAACGCGAAGGCCAAACCAAAAACAGGCGCCACTTAATTTTTTTTGTAAAAGGAAACGCGTGAAAAATTAAGAAAACACGTTACGTCCAAAACATGAACACTTTTATTAATCGAAACAACAAAACAGATAAAACAAATTCAACGCAAGTCGATCGATCTAAGTACACAACAAGGCCATAAACATGATATGTTATTACCTAACTTTTAGGATCCGAAATCGCTACACAACTATATTAAAATAATTCAAGCCGTCACTAATGCAACAGAATACAAAAGAATGCAACCTTCGGTTATTTGCACGCGTCAACGCTCGTCTGCTTATATCATATTTAAATTACACCGGCAGTTATGCAATAAGTTGCAAGTTTTATTGCGGCAAAATCAAAGTAATGGATCCGAAATAAAATTCGCGAAATATCGCTCAAAACTACGAAAAGAAATTATAACGCTCCGACCTTTATTCCTTTGATGTCCGATTAGTTTGTCGGTGTCTTTGCGGCAATGTCGCAGCGGCACTTTGTAATGTGCCGGCTTCCGCGTAGAGGGGCGAGGGAGGGAACGTCCAACGCCGTAATTCGCTATGCACCCAACGAGAAATACCTCTTGATATAGGTCCCAGATTAAAGTCTAGGATTAATGATAGCTTTTGCTAGAAGCTCACGACAAAAGCCTACGATAAAAGCTTACGATAAAAGCCTATAAGCAATGAAATAAAACGAACACATAAGTCAAACCGAGAGTTGCTGCGTATAGAACTTACCTCGGTCTATTACCGAAGCTGTGACACCCACGGGACACGCGGTTTTCCTGTCTCACAACTGGGTCTAATCAGAGTCGGCAATTAGCCGTAGATATGCACAAACATCCCTTCGATGTAATGGCACGCACAAATAAAAATATTTGCGAAAAGAGAGTGTGACCCAAGAGACGGCAAGTTTCGTTCTGACAATGGCGCAACATTTCTCGTTTGACAAACAAGGAAGGATTATAAACAAGCGAGACACCGTCTAATCCTACCTCCGGGGAACTTTCTTAGTAACAGTGGGAACCAATCGGCTGAAAGGACAAAGGTCACGCATAATACGCGTCCAGAAGTAGAACTTCGTTATAATTCGTTCAATTCCTCACATACACGCGATTTTGAACTCAATTAAGGAGGGATTACCTATATAAAATGAATTTGTTTAAATAAATGAAAGTCCTGTTAAAACGAAAGTTTAAGAAAATTACGCCGGCGAAATACGGGTATTCCTACACTGACTGCAATGTGTACAACGACGCGGTCCAAGGAATAATCCGACACGTCGAATTTCGCATATACAGGGCGTGTTCGGAACAGAAATGAAGGCTGGGCGGTGGCAATGCATATACAGGGGGTATTCAGAACAGGAATGAAAGAAATGAACTGTAACAGTATGAAATCGAAACGCGCTCGATGACCGTGAAACCACCTGCATTCGTTTTGAGACACGTACGCGCTGCAGATTTTCATCGTAATTAATCGGAGTTGATGTCGAAAATCATGATCACACAGTTGGAAGACGTATGGCCGTAAACACAACTGTAGAATTGACATATTCGGGTGATCGTGATAAGTTCCAAGTCCCGCTTCTCTCTCTGTATCCGGTGCCATGGTTTGGTGAGCAAAAATTAATTTAATTGCCAATTTTTCTTGGTGATTAACAATTGCTTTAATCGATGTACAGAATGCCGTTTCTTCCCTTTATAAAATTCGTCGCCTGCAACAAGAAACTACCCTAATGTTTAAACATTCTGTTTAATTAATTAAACATGTTCTGTCGTATTCTAAGAAAAGAAATAGAAGTTGCGAATTCTTTTGTCCGTGAGCACCTCCGTTCATTATCTACATGTAATAGGGGAGGCCGAAAGGCAATTAAAAGAAGCAGCAGCAGCAGCAGCGACTGGCATCCTTTGTTTATTCTGCAGCAGCGCGGTAATTATTTCGCCAGGTAGTCCTAATTATATTTATTCTGTATTTAAATTCGTCCGACAATGGGGCCCGTCGAATTCCCCCGCGTTTCACTTAATACTTTCTGAACAAATAGCCCCAATTTCTTTTGTTGTTTTGTTCGACGTGGCCCTACGAGGGAAGCGCGCCGCATAAATCTTGCCGAGGCGAAGGGCGCCTGAACAAACAGATATCGGGATTAATTAATTTAATTTCGTTTTTCTCTGCTTCGAGTGAGGGACTAACTAGGCTCGTGTCGTAGTGATGTCAAAACACACACCAGAAATTTAAAACTTTTTAGATATAATTAAATGTAACAATGTTATTGCCCGTACTTGTTGAAATTTAAACATTTGGACAACATTTTGTTGGACACTTCTCCCCGAAAAATAACAGAACGCATATATTTACTTCATACTGGTATCTGGACGCGAAAGGAAAGCTTGTGCAGGATTCCTTGAGCTTGACTAGATGAATTTTTACGGTGAGAAAATTCGTTGCAAATAATTTTTAGCTTTCGAGTCATCCTGTATCTTCACGTTAGTGTAATTGCGTCGCAGTTTGACCTTTGGAACTTGGACTGGTCCAAAAACGACGCTTAGAACGCTAAACAACTCCGGACAACCCATTTTCTTTTGTAATGAGACTCCCATGTTGAAAGTGGGATATATTAAAGGCTTGTCATTGGCCAATGGATCTTTCCCCCGCCCGCGAATCATTCACGTCGTGTGCCGACCCGATGGGAACTTCCGCCAGTCTTGTGACTGCTTGCCTTGCATTCAGACCGCATTGAAAATGATTCTCGCTTCTGTGTAATTTTTCATTAAACGGTGCTTATTTTGGAATGAAAAAGTAATTGTTTGCCCGGTTGTTAATTGTTTGCGGCTTTCTTTTAGGTCTCTCCAAGCTTGTCCGTCGAATTTACGGCAGGTATGTTTTCAGAGTTACGTCGGGCGTCGGTCGGTTCGTAATCCGTGTTTTCCTTTTATCTAGGCTTTATTATTTTTATTTGGTTCATTCTTCCCCCTATTTATTCCGGACGTTTCATCGGAGTTCATCTAACTGGGAGCTGCCTGGCGATCTTCTTCTTGGTGTGCTTGCTGAAAAATCTGATACCGGCGTAAACCAACCTCGGTCGTCCATCTTGCTGTTTGGTAATACGATAGTTCATCACGCCGCACATCGCTCCTTGGAACGAAAGTGGTCACTGAAGTTGACGCAAGTGGTATCACGAAAGTGGTACCATCCTGCTATTCGTGTCTCCAAGGTACTGACGACCCCGGAATCAGCTGACGTGCATTCACAGCTGGATGTTGAAGGTCGAATCATACCGTATTATATTTCTTTGCTTAATATTTTGAACGCATTCTAGTGCCGACTAGGTTGACATGCAAAGTTAAAGTTAATGTTGTTGAACTTAGTTCATCCCTTTTAAGACTGAAATAAAAACGAGTGTGCATTACTGGTGATTTTTATTTCATTTCGCGTAAATTCAAACCTTTGTATTGGGATTACGTATGATCCAGCCCATCTCCACGAGTTAGCCGGTCGTGCGATGAACTTAATTTGCACATTTCAATATTATTTGTAACCAGGTCACAGAATTCTGTGGTAACTTGGACATAATGTTTGGAATTGCAAAGTGTGACAGTGAGGCCGTAATAAATGCCCTCTTGTGGACTGTGATGAAGGACGATGCTGATTATGATTGTTGGTCAATTCTCAATATCACGAAGACGGGAAACACAATCGGGATTGTCTATATGGATCTTTGGAAGAGAAAGGGGACGTTTGCTGTTAAATGAGAATTTAAAATCAATTTGGATACTCATGGAGAAAAGATTGGAAATCCAACAAAGACATCTCTTGGTACTTCACAAGACTTCATGCCTCCAGAAAAGGCAGAAAGCGGAGTAGATTCTTCCTCCACAAAAAATTGTGCTGGTCTCAATGGATTAACGCAACGCAATATTGAAAAGTACTTTCTTATTGGTTTGGACGTGAGTGTGATGGCAAAAATTGGAAAGATGTAATAGCCGTGGAACATGGAAAACCGACAAAGATAGGATGAGAGGGTTAAGGTAGACTTGTGGACTCTATACATTTGCCATTTCCTTTTCCTTTCTCAACACATCTTTTTTTTACTTTCATCCATTGTAGTTCATACTTGTCTTGTCACTTCTGTTTGGGCTTGTAACATCTTTTTCCAGAGCCATTTTCTTATTCGTTTCCGTTTTACATTCATCATATAATAAATTGTATGTAATAAATTGCTCTGTAACTGGCTGACTTGCTGTTGGGTAATAAAGAGTGTTACATCATCTATCCATTTATTTTCTTATGACGTCTTCTCTTTATTAGATTATTCTTTGTAACTTCGTTTATTGCCTTCTCCATTACTTCGCTTTTCCTTTTGCCTTCTCGCACGATTATTTTTTTTATTCTCTCTAGATACTTCTATACTGAAATTCTTCCGTATTGTACCTATCTTGCTTTTATAGTTTGTTTGTAACGAAGTGATACTTGCTACTTGTTATTTAGAATTTTTAATGTTTATTTGTTTATTTTTGTATATAATAGTTAAGATTTCGTTTTACTTTGCGAAGAATAAAGTATAATTTAGGTGCGAGTTCTAACAGAATGGGGCTCCCTTCCACGCGCAAGCCTTTATAAGCGCGTCAAGAGCACGCATTAGGGCAGTCATCCGCCGAGCCATCGAGCCGCCGGTCATGGCTCGAAGGCAGTCATTCGCCGATTCATCCGTCTGTCGCGTCGGTGCTTTGACTCAAACGCGCTAAGCGACTTGTGCTACGTTCGCGTTACCTGCAACCGCTCCTCCTGTTTGTTACCTGTCCCAGAGTGGGAGTTTCACTCATTCATACCTGACACGGGTGTTTCGTGAATCTTGACCCTGAGTGGGCATCTCAATCTTGCTTACCTGACACGGGTGTTTCCTGGATCCTGACCCTGAGTGGGCGTCTCACTCTTGCTT
Source organism: Dorcus hopei (assembly GCA_033060865.1). Taxonomy (NCBI): domain Eukaryota; kingdom Metazoa; phylum Arthropoda; class Insecta; order Coleoptera; family Lucanidae; genus Dorcus; species Dorcus hopei. Next base: position 36,727,209 of record CM065423.1, read on the forward strand.
ACCTAACACGGGTGTTTCGTGTATCCTGACCCTGAGTGGGTGTTTCACTCATTACCGTACTACCGATCCGATTCCCGGAGCCTGTACCGAAACGTATGCACAGTGTGTTGTCATTAGTTAAACCGTCCGCAAGACATACCGTATATTGCCGTTCCTGTAAATACCGTCCGGAAGTTTAACAATCGACTACCGTTAAAGTGAAATATGTTCGGAATATAAACATTTCAAGTTGTAAATATGTGTAAATGTAAACTGTGTTTGTAAATAAAGTTGTGTTGCTAAGTTATCGACGTGTTTTTATTTACGCTGAACCTGGACACCGACGAGCAAACCCGAACCGCCAGACCGACGTCGAGCAGAGCAACAATAAGCAACACCAGAGAGAGAGAAAGAGACGACCCGTTACATGTTTCCGTTTTAATTTTGGCAACGATTAATTGTGTTCTTGATCCGATTTTTCCCTTTACTTTATTTATCCTATTTCCATTCTTCTTCACCCACATACAGGTCTTCGTTTTGTTTTGCTTTGTTCCTGAATTGATTCCGTAGATCTCTGTCTTTTTTGCATAATTTTTTAATTCTAATTTTTCTTATTTTTATTCTGCGTAATCAACGTTTCCTTTCGTTTCTAATTTTACCAAATAAGTTTTTTTCACTTAGTTTTGTTGCTCCTTTAACCCGTACCTTAACATGGAATTCATCCATCCATTGCTCTTGGTTCTTGTTCTTCATTCCTTAACCAATTTCTCATTCTCCTTCTTTTATTTCTTTTTTTTAGTTCCTCCTTTTCCTAATTCTTTTAATCTTTTGTTGAAGCGTTCAAGGTTGCGCCCATCATCTTTTTTAATCGTTTCAATATTGTCCTCTTTTGAGATTTCACTGGCTACCTCCTTATTTTTCTACCTTCAAGATCCTTCAAGAGGTTTGCCTTAAAAACGCAGGTTTTTAATTGCTCCGTGTGGGAATTGAACTTGGAGCCTTCCGTTTACTAGTCCTGTCACCCTAACCGCTAAGCTATTAACTGACTACATCTTAAGAAGTTAAACGCCTCTATAAGCTACCGTTTCTACTTTCCTTGATCTTCTTCTTCTTCTTGTTAACTGACAAAGAAAAATTTGTCGTTTGTCACACTTGAAATTAAAAGTTGACCCCCAAATAAATATTAGGGATACTATTTCGTATTTTGTGAATTAATAAAATTATTCAAAAGTTCCACAAGTTCCATTCGATTATTGTTTTGGACTAAATCTTCGAACCACTTTGCAGTAGATCACGCCCAAAACTTGCACCCCGTCAAGAACTGCACCCTGAGAGAGCATTTATTCGCGCTGAATACGTAAATACTGCAACTTCGTATCGTTAAACGACAGACGACTTAAAGCAGTAAATCTTCTTTAAGACCGCAACGTTGGAATTCACCGGAGCAAATCCATTCGCTTCACTTACCCCCCCCCCCTCCCTCCTCCCTCCAATTTGGGCCCGAGCGAGGCGATTATTTAATTACAAATGCATACGCATCTTGCAAATTACGATCCTCGTTTTTTTTGGCGCGACCGGAAATTCGCCGTTGCTTCCTCAATAACAACAAATAATAATCGAGGAGGATTTCATTCATCGGGCGATTTTATTGTTATGGCTTTGCCGGCCCCGCCGTGCAAATAAAACGAAATTTATTTGCAGAAATGTTTTATTTATTGATGATTCGTATCAACCGAAATAAATGTTGGTTTGGCCGGAGCCGATGTGGATTTTAAAACACGAGACACCTGAATATTCTCCGAGTTAATAATTTCTTACTTTCATTGAACAGGTGGAAAGTTTGCGCTGTTTTTCACTGTTTTGCCTCAGGTAGCTCAATGGAGACGGGGCGCAGTTTAAAAGGGATTATAAAGGCGCCAGGGTGAACAAATACCCAGCTGAAGAAGTTGATGCGAAATACTGTTCCCAAAGTATAACACATCCGTTGCACAAAGTTGTGCAATAAATCCAGGAGATTTTGAATTACTCACTTGTACACTGAAGGTATAAACACAAATACACAAATGGTAATAATAAACAGCTGCTTTAATTAAACAAAGAAAGAAAGTCCCAATAAAATTTACATTACGCCAAACAAGCTAAACGTATGCAACTGAAGGTCGCCGAATACACTGTGGCTAAAGCAACTCAAAAATATTGTACCCGAGTGTAGTATTTAATCTAATTATTCTATTTGATACTTCAAAACTTAAGTCATCTTTTATTATAAACAAAAAAAAAGTAGATCGGTTAATTAAACGCAAGATTAGTCGAATTTCGCTCTTTGATAAAATGCGGCTTGTCGAAGCAGTTAATAAACCTATGCGGTACAAACTCACGGCATCCAAAATATGTTCTGTAGGTCGAATGTCGAATGCTTGTAATTTTCCAACGTGCCTTTTGGACGTTGACAGGAGCAAACTCAACGAACTGCGTCAGCGCCTTCTCTCGATCGGACACGCAACTGCTTCCAAGCAGGTCGATTTATTAACTGAGAGCGAAAAGGGTATTCCACAAGTAACTGTACCAGGGCGTCAAGAAAAATTGCATGCAAAAATGTACCTACACGAAAAGGGTACTCGAAAAGTGACACCAAAAGCCTGAATTGAAAGAAACACGCAAGTCGTAAACCAGAGGGCGTCAAGCCTTTAGTCTAGAATTACCTGGATTTCAATAAAATCCAAGCTTGATAGTAAGAAATATCTAAAGTTCGTTCCGTGGAGATTCCGACAACGTCGAAAACGAGTTCTAGATTTTCTTAACAAAAACCCCGATGAATTGAAACACGACGCAGCGCCACCAACGTTGAGCGAGTAAGTGATGCCTTGAAACAAAACGAAATAGGTTGACGCGTAGTAATCGCAGATGAAGTCAGCGCCGACCAATAGAAATTGTTAGTTATCCACATGCCCATATAAGGACTCGACAGTGGGTTAATTCCGACAATCAATAGTTTCGAGCCTGCGCCGTAGCGCTGGGGGAAATCAGGGTTGCCACAATAAACTCCAAATTGGCCCAAATTATCAAGTGTTGCCATCTTATTTCGTAGGAAATTTATTTTAATACTGTGATCTAAAAAAAAAAGTCAGCGCTTGGGGGAGTCAGGGTTGTCACAGTAAGCTCTAAATTGGCCGAAATTCTCAAGTGTTGCCCTCTTATTTCGTAAGAGATTTTAAAACGTAACATAGAATTCCAATGTTACCGGGTGATGTAATTTTACCCCTCTTAGAGACGCCGGACAGATTATTTACTGTGATCTAAAAAAGGCAGTTCTCGTGAAGTTAGTTCCTTTAAGGTAGTTTTTGATTCTCGAATTCGCAAATTCTTCTACGAGTTCGGTTACTTGATAAATCAATTAATTTCGCTTTAGTTTTTATTTTGTTTCGGTAGGAAAGGAATAAATACACAATACCGATTTCGTTCGGAAGCTATGGGCGGCACAGAAATATTTAGAAACTGACTGTTACCGGGTGATGTCATTTTACCCCTCTTAGCGACGCCGGACAGAGTATTTAAATATTGCAGAAATATTAAATATTAAAGGAAAGTCAGTTGGTGTCAATTTATTATTATTATTATTTTAGAAAAAGTCAAGTTAAATATTTTTTTTATTCTCGTCGTTTCATTTCTTAGGGCCCGTTTTTCAATATTGGTTTAAACTTCAGTTCAAGTGAACTCTGATCTCAGTTCTCTGTCAAATAAATTAGCTGCTTGATTTCTATTTGAAAAACGACTTTTACTCTGAACTCAGTTTAAACTCGACTTACAATTAGTTTAAACCAATATTGAAAAACCGTCTCTCAATAAAACAATTAATTTCTGGTTAGTTTTTATTTTACGTCGCACAGTGGGCTCAAACAGATAATTAAGGGAACTTTACTCAAAAAATCATGTATTTTATTGATATCAAAAAATAACACATTTAGGCCCAGTTTACAGAAACTTTAATTGCAATCAAATTTTAATGACGTTGTTAATTTGACATTTCGCTATGTAATTCTTATGGCAACTTAATCGTAATTAGTTTAATTCGCAATTAAATATTTGATTTGATTTCTGTAAACCCACCCTTAGTTTAAGCAGACTTTTATTAAGTCGGAACGACCCCTTATTTGACTCAAAATGTATTTAGATGTTTGTTTTGTGTTGAAGAAACTGAAAGAATAGTGTTGACATTCTCAATGACTGTCATTGTCTCATTTGATTCTACGTCATTTCACAATATTATTCAGTTTTGTTTATCAATAAATATTTTTATTTTTGCAATGTCGAACATCATCGAAGGTTTATAGATGTTTATAGTGTATTAATTTAGTTGCATCAACGAAAAAAATGAATATTATTAAGCATTGTCTTAATATTGTCTTGAATTGTCTCATATTCTAAAAGCCTCATCTTTTTTTGCAAGAGTTTGCATATCACTAACTATGTATTTTGGTACTCTTAAAAATGCAATCTTTTGTTTTCTAATCAAAATACGTGCCCGAACTTGCCCCTTTTCTGACTTTTTTGATTTATTGTTTGTTATAGATAAAATGAAATACAAGAATTTATTCCAAGAGTGGTTAACTCATAAACATTTAACTCATGTAAAAATGTGGACAATTAAAAGATTTTGTGTTTAGTAAAGATAAAATGACGGATTTACAACATTTAAATAGAAAAAAATGAATATTTTATTAAAACCATAGAAGAAAAATGGAAAAAATGTAATCGAATCTCATCGCGGTTTCTTGCTGGCAATTATTCACGGCTAGAGAAAGCTCACCAATAAATAAGTACAAAAAATTAACTGTAACTTCTATTTACATTTTTTTAAATTTATTTTTACTAAGAAGTACAACATCAAAATCATCTAACTATTTAAATTAGTAATTTTTTGCAGATAGCATATTTTTTTAGCTATAATTTCTTAATATATTCTTTATTTTATAATAATAAATTATAGTTATACGTAATTATGCCTTTTTAGGTCAATTTTTAAAAAGACTGATCTTTCGTTGTTGATGCAATAATAAAGTTCTCCTAATTTACCATGTGAGACCACTGTGCGTCGGTGGGAAAGGAAGAATAATTCGATAATACCGATTTAATTCGGAAGCTATGGGCGGGATGAAAATATTTAGAATTCGCATGTTACCGGATGATGTCGTTTTACCCCTCTTAGCGACGCTCGACAGATTTTTTAAATACTGTAATCTAACATCTGGGCGATGCATTTTTTTCTTGATGGCTGGTGTGTTAATAGACAAGAGAGCGCGACGCGGAATGATCGCAGGTGAAGTCAGCGCCGGCCAATAGAAATCGTTAGTTATCCACATGCCCACGTAAGGAGTCGATAATGGATTAATTCCGATGATTAATAATTTCGAGCCTGAGCCGCAGCGCTCGGCAGTCAGGGTTGCCACAATGAACTCTAAATTGGTCGAAATTCTCAATTGTTGTCATCTTATTTCGTACGGGATTTTGACACGTGACAACTTTTGTAGTATTTAAAATATTGTCGCGATGAAGGGCGGCGCCTCCATCATGTCGCGATGAAGGGCGGCTGCCTCCACCATGTCACGGGCCCGGGGTTCGGTCCGTTTAGGGGCGTAGGTAGCAGAGGTAATAGATGGTAGAGCTTGAAACACAGGTGTTTTAGAAAAAAAGGAATTAATACCTCTTTATTAAAGGAAATTAAATAAATTTAGTTGCGGGGGTTCGTCTCGAATTGTTGGGAATGCGGTCCGGGTGTTCACGGCGACGGTTAGCTCACGTCGTTCCTTTTCTGGCCGGAGTGGAACAAGATTCTTCCCTGACGGATTGGTGGACTCGGGTATCGGTTCCCTTGGCTGGCGGGGAAAGATGGTCCTCGTTCCCGGGGGTCGGTACTGTAGTCGGCCAGCAGGGTTGCAGCAGCTCGAGGCAGTAGCGTTTAGTTGTAGGACAGCGTCTCGGTGCAGTGGCGTCCCGGTGTAGGACAGCGTCTCGATGGAGTGGCGTTCAGTTGTAGGACAGCGTCTCGATGGAGTGGCGTTCAGTTGTAGGACAGCGTCTCGGTGCAGTGGCGTCCCGGTGTAGGACAGCGTCTCGATGGAGTGGCGTTCAGTTGTAGGACAGCTTCTTGATGGAGTGGCGTTCAGTTGTAGGACAGCGTCTCGATGCGTGGCGTCCCGGTGCGTCGGCACTAGTGCCCAGCCCACTGAGTCGGTTCGGTAGAACGACTGCCTCTTAATTTTTGGCTCGCATTTTTATACACCGTTTTAGGCTAGTTTGCATATTGCATCTCCTTGTTCTTGCCCCATGTTTCACCCATCGATTTCATATGTGCGCGGCCTCGTTTATCGTAATTTTCGCTGAGCTCTATCTTTGCGGAATTTGAACCGATTACCTGTTTATTTCGACACAGTTGCGGTGCCCTCGATTACACATGTTCGCGTTTAAATTATTTGTTTGCGGAATACAACCAGAAAGCCCCCCGTGGTATTTTAGAAAATCCCTTTCGTGACAATATTGTTGTAAGAGGGTGGATGTCATGTTAATGAACCAATCAAATTTAAATAATTTTATCCCGGAGCTTCTAAGTGAGAAATAGCCAACGCCCGTGCAGTGGAATCATAACTTGCCTCTACTTGCTGAAAAAGCAGAATTTTCATAACTTGCTGATTTAAGTCTTTTCAGAATGGTGTCAGCCGCGATGAGAGTTTAAACTTTCCTTGTAACTCCTATGCAGAAAACAGTTTAAAGTCACTATTCGAAATTTATCTGTGTAACTTAATATTTTCTTTATATCCTGAACGGATATCGATTCTTTCACCATTTTTTCTTTGTCATTCTATTCAAGCATCACCCTGCATTGCCGGTTCAGATTCAAAATTGCAATAGTTTTCGCAAATTCCAGCTTCGTTTCATGTAAATACTGTGACCCAATTATTACTGCAGGACCATATAAAAAAGGAGCCCATTAATCAAATTCGCTGGCGTAAACTGTCATGATGATAAGTACACTCTCTGCCCACTAATAAATGATAAGCGTTGCAACTGCATGGCTAATGTACAGTTTGTTAAAGAGATAAGTCCCTTTAATAGCTAATTAATAATTCCTATCCCAATTTATGCGTTTCAAGGGGGGGAGGGGGCGGCTGGTCTGATCTCAAGGATTAATGGCCTAGCCAATTACCGAACGAACCGTCGCGTCGGACGGGGCGAAGGCGTCGGGACGGCCCCGGAAAAGAACAGCGACAGCTGTGCGTGAAAAGCGCGGGCCTCTGCTGGTCCGGCTTTTCGCAAATTGGTGCCGTGGGAGCCGCAATTTGTTATATGCTTAAACGCACGGAGTTGTTTTTTTTTTGTCCGTTCGCTCTATTGTATCGAAGTCGGCAGCGGCATTTATTTAATGCGAACGCTTTTCCCCCCTTTTTTTGTTGCTCTGATGAAATTTATACAACGAATCGACGATGTCACATTTGCGGACATTTATATATTACTTTCGTTTATAAGAAATGGACGATTGAAATCTTCGCCGTCCGGCAGTCCTGAGTGTTTTATTATCATCGCACACAAACAGAAAGAAATCTTCTTGAGATTCCCGAAACAAATGACTTCGTTTATCAAAGATTTTTTGATTTCCAGTCCACCTGTCTTTCATTGTGAATTCCGTTAATTCACCTGCGACCAAAATCGAATGACCAGGATTGGAAGTGAAATGGCAAGTAGATGGTAACAAAAAAACAACAAAAACTCATTTCTAAAATCATTCGCAATCATCACCTGCAAAGTTAATTCCTTCAGCAATTAAAAATGTCCTCGGTAGGATGTATATAGATATCTGATCTCCATTGACTTTGTTTTCCGGTCTCGTGAGCTCGTCTAATGCGATTAAATTTTAGGCTAATGAATCCGATTTGTCTGCTCGACATTGCCAGCGTTTTTATGGCCCCGGTTGCACAACTTAACAAGATACGATTTAAATCGGGGCTTTTGATTTAGTACCTAGCAGACAAAGAACGGTGGGCACAGCTGAGAATTGGATTTTTTTCCAGTATTAATTAGCTTGTTTACTGACGTACGGTCCAAGTTGCTTTTGTGATTTGGAAATTTATAGGAAATTAAAAAAAGAGGCGCCCCTTTCTCTCTCTTTTTGATACAGACAAATAAGGTACTGAAGCGTTCGCTAAATTTGTTTTCAAAACAAAATCGATTGTTACACGTTTAGTTTTAAAATAACAAACATATGTCCGTATTCTTGGTATTTTTTGCAAGCGATAAGCCAGCAATGCAGGCGACGTGCAGCCTTTTCGAGTAATGATGGACCACACAGAGAGCCATAAATTTGCCAACCGAGGAACCTTATCTTTGTATTTCGAATTTCTATACAAAAGTTTGTCGCGTTAAAATCACAGATGCATGTACATTAGCGGAAAAGGCATATCGAATTACGCTCAAGTTAAAGTGTTTTGTTTTTGTCTGTTTCTTGTCAAGTTGGCGTCATAATTCTGGGTCCTTTCAGTCAGGCAACAGATACTTTAAAAATGTGCTTCGTTTGCGCCAGACGACAGAGAATATTCCTGATAAGTTGATACATTTTTGGCCATCTGGAATAGGCGTGCGTGTGAACTAAATGCTACGACTATGATTGGTCGAAGTGATTTCAGAATTACGCTGCAAAGTCTGAGGGGGTGTTTTAATTGTTTTCTTGAAAGGACGGGACGGGAAGAAACAGGCAGATAGCATTGACGCTTTAGCCAGAACGGTTGAGTTCATTTCTAAGTTGGCTTAGTTGTGTTTTTCCTTAAGCGCTTGTAGTCTTCATTCATTTTTAGTTAAATCATTTATTTCGGTACGGTTAAAGTACAGTGTGTTAAGAAAGGCAATTAAACTAAACACGTACGTGTCGCGACGCGAGTGTTAATCAAAGTGAACAGTGTGCGGAAATGACACGGATTATACGGCTTGGGTAATTGACATTTATTTGTATTCCTTCAGCGCACCTTTGGTGGTAATAACTGCTTAGGGATAATTTGATTTGCATTAATTAAGGTTCAAACAGAATGCAACGTCGTTACGCGCCGTTATCTGTCAAATAAATATTAAATATAAAGATTCAAATGTCCTTGCACGGAAAGAACGACGTCAAGCGGCATTGTACGCAAAAAGTTGATCAACTTCCAACTTTGACGGCGGCAAACGTCAAAGTACATAAACAAATATGACCCACCATCACACTTTCATCTGGTAATTTCTTGTATATGTGAATAATACAACATAAAATACATTAGGTGTAATAGATACATACATAATACTGTAAATAGTTGAAATTTATCCATTTGTGGGACATGTTATTTTTATTTTTCGGTTAGATTGACGTCGTTCCTCGACGCTTTGTCTGTGCATGTCTTTTGAAGTAACAATTGGCGGCGTTGCAACGGCGCGCAACGGCGTTGCATTCTGTTTGACCCTTTAGAATAAAGAGTCAGTAAAGTTCATAGTACCATTGCGAATTTCGTGAAACTACGAGGCCGAACGATTTGAACTGCATAATCATAGCCATTTTCTTAACAAAGTTTCTTTCACACCCTGTATACGTGTGTGGGTTAAACTGTGGTCTTTGCCGAAAGATTTGCCGGTTAATTAGAAGCGATTGCCTAGAGGCTGCAATGCCAAAACCACCCATAGTGGAGTGCAAGAAAAGCAGTCAAAACTAATTTCTTGCGCTATAAATTAATTAGATAGGTTAGACGGCGAAAGAGCGACAGACAGAGGGTCCTGAAAAACAGGCACTTGGGTACAGAACACCGCCCTCAAAGCAAGGCGAAAGTAGTCGAGAAGCTCCTACTATTGCGACCTTAATTAACGCTCTGGTGGCGGAGTAGAAGTAGTTCGGCTCACTACACTCCACCGTATTAATCAAGTTAGCTAGAGATAGGTACCCAATACCTCCTACGGGAGTCCCTGAAAAACAGGTGATTGCTACTGATTTACTTGCAAATTGATCGCTGAAGGCGGCATTTTGTATCACATACTTCTCCAAAACAATCTGATTAATTCATTAATTAACTCCATTGATTAAGTACACTGTAGTCCCATTGTGACACATTGTGCGTTGGTTTATTAAACAGAATAAGTCTTTGAGTACGATCAGAAGTGACGAACACCTGCACCAAGACTCGAGCTAAGTTGAAATTCAAATAATTGTGAATCCAATTAAGGAGCAGAGCTCTCCAACAAATATCTATGTAGACGTTAGACCACCAACGGTGTAAATGGAAAGGAAATAGATCGCGCCGATATTCGAAGGTGAAATCTGTTAAGCGAGTAGTACTGAACTTTCTGAAAAACGTAATTTTGTATTTTATTTCAACGCAAGGGTTTTACGCTGACGGTATCCGACCCCACCGAGACGGATATCCGGAGTTTTTCCCATTTTTTTCTTTTTTTTAAATAATAAAATTAAAAAAAGTACTTTCTGAAAAACGTAATTTTTGGTTCTTTGTATTTTATTTAAACGCAAGGGTTTTACGCTCACGATATCCGACCCCACCGAGGCGGATATCCGGAGTTTTTCCCATTTTTTTTCTTTTTTTTTCAATAAATGATCGATTAATTAAATTTAATTGTTGCGTTTCATTTTAAAGTATCTAATTCCTTGTTCTGGAGAGTAATTACTGCTCGCACCAAAGAATCAGGTTATCACAACGTACTTGCGGGGTTACATTGACGATCGGGCCATAATTAGGTAATACTTTAATTATTAGCAGTTACTGCATGAATTCCGGAGGGCATTCACCGTAAGCCGAAATAGGACACTAACCCTCATAATTTGCCTGCCACAAAACCTCAGGTAGAGACAGGACCGCATGCCGCCTTGTATTAACAGCTGGTGAGCCCTCTGTATTCTGCGAAAATAAGTGTTTCATACGGTTACTTAAGGGGTAATAAATTTCAATTGTCGGTTTGTTTGGACCGCTTAGTTGTTTGCTTGTCCGGGAAGTAAACAAATAAACGAGGCTAATTAGTGGGCGTGTTACAGTCCATATTGCTACGTTATTTATTGTTGAGGAATTAATTTGTTTATTTTTCAATAACGTATGTATTCGTCTATAACATGAAATTATTTCAGATTCAGGGCGTAATTTCTTTCGTTTTAATTTAATAAAATCTATGAACGCTTTTAGGTCCTTTGCACGCTGGTAGATAATTTTTTTATATTCATAAATAAACAAAAGTTTGTGTTTCAGTAATAGCAACTTTTTCGTTGAAATACCTTGGGATCATTTTTCCTCTTAGGCCCGATTTTTTCACCTTCAGTTAACTTTATCTGACGGTTTATTCCCTTAGTAACAATGGTGATCACAATCGTTACCATGGGAATTAATCGCCAGATAAAGTTAATTGGAGATGAAAAAATCGGGCCTTAATATGCAAAACTTAATTAATGTATGATGAATCATGAACTCAATTACAATTAGTACATCAAAATCATAAATACAAATAATATCGTCCCGACAATTTTCAAATTTCGAAACCAAAATAACATACTCGTAGTAATATGTGTTTACTCCGGTAGAAGCTAATTAATTAAGCGAAACGATATGGAAACTCCATGAAGCGAAATATCAATAGTCATATCTTAATTGCCATCTTAATGAACATGTACGTCGGTCATTTAACACGAATACAATTCATGTTCTACGTGCATGTTTAATAAAATGGCGGAAAATTATTTTTTGAAAACCTTTTTCTTCTTCTAGTTTTTAATTTACATTTAAACAGATAAATATTTGGTACGTCTGCGGTCTTCTCTTTTATTGCCCATATACGCTAACACGTCTTCTCCCCCCCCCCTCAATCAAATTAGACTAATCTAGATGTTATTGGAGGAGAATAATAATGATTGAACTCAATAGCTTTGTTCCTACACAGTTCTAAATCAGTTCGGAATGTACTGCTTATGCGCTCTTGCTAAATGCACAGCACTTTTAGTAAGAGCGCATGACCTGTAGCAAGAACGCATGACCTGTAGCAAGAGCGCATGAGCAGTACAGTTCCGAACTGATTTAGAACTGTGTAGGAACAAAGCTAATATAAACAGAGAATTCTGAAAAACCTAATTTTATAATAGAGGGTGTTTCACTTAAGGCGGCTTCTTTCATACCTCTCTAGTTACTCATTTTATAAAAAAATGTTTCAAACGAAAGTTTCATTATGTCATGTGAAGCATATTTTAAAATTAGTTTGACGTATACAGAGTGTTCCGTTTAATCTGGGCGTTATGTCACTTCGTTATTTTAAATTGAACACGCTATATATTTTTACCTTTTCGGATTCCACACCAAATTTTAATGTGACTTTATGTAAATTCATAGGTCCTAAAGTAAACCGTTTTCGCGTTTTTTAAAAAATGTTGCCTGTTGCAGTACTTCAAACAAATGCAAATATCTTCCGAACAAATGACGTTGCAAAAGTTTCATCTTGAAACGCTTTTTCCTTACGCTTTTTTTACACTGTCAAGAAAACTTCCAAGTGACACACACACGTTTTCAAGCAATTTATTAAACTTTTTTTTATTTATTTTTAGTTTATTTTTACTAAGAGATTATTGAATATTATAAAAACTGTGCGACCTCAAAAAAAATTAAGCGAGCGAAATTTACTTTCAACAATATCCAGAAAGACAACGACAAAGCAATAGTTGATTAGATTTGTAATTAAATTATACATTTTTATTATTAAAGCAAGAACTTATCAAATTAAATTATGTATGTCTTTAGAAAACTCGTATCTTAAAAGATATACGATACGTCCTTCAAATTTTATGAAAAGATCCTAACTTAATAAACATTGTTCTATGTGGATGGCATTTTTCTGGGTATTGTTGGAAGTAAATTTCTCTTGCTATTACTAAAGTGTTGTTGTTAGCACAATACATTTTTAAATTTACAAGAATGAGAGTTTTTTAAAGACATAATTTGTTGTGATACTTTCTTGCTTTAATAATAAAAATGAATAACTTAATTACGAATCTAACTACTGCTTCATCGTCGTCTTTCTGGATATTGTTGGAAATAAATTTCTCTTGCTATTATTAAATTGTTGTTGTTACCACGACGCATTTTAAAAATTTACGTCTTTCTTGGATTTACATCATTCATTTTTATATCTAAAAATTTTTCAAAAATATGCTTTGGTGATAAGCGAGATAAAACTCCGAAGGTACACATATCAAACTTTTTTTGTTTTTATTTTCACAGCATACTATATTTTTCTTTGCACTGTTATTTTCCACAATTTCTTGCATTTGTAGCTGTTTCAATTTATTAAATAGGGATATGTGATATATGGAAAAGCATCAGAAAAAATAGATCTATTAAATGGTATTAAAATCCAATGTAGCGCCCATAAGAAAAAATGAAGTTGATGATGGTCAGAACGAGACGAAACGTTTTAAGTAAAATCTAATGATATCATCGTAAAGAGCTCAAAAAAGTGCCTCCAGAATGTATTAATTTTGTTATGATCCCTGCAGTAATAACTTCAGAAAAAAATAAAAAAGAAAATTACGTTTTTTGATTTTCTGGAAATATTTCAAAAACTACAAATCGTAGAAGATTTTTCAGAACAGGGTATTGTTCAGCACCAAAATACGCAACTTTGTCTTAATTTAACCAACTTCGTTTCTCTTACCGTTTCTGAGATCCCAATGGTGAACCTCGAATTTGTAACAGCCTGTATGTAAAAGTGAAGTAAATACAAAAAAATTAATTTCAAATTTCGCGCCGGCGGAAATTAGAGTGTCGCGAAATACGTAAAGATGGCGCGCGCGTGCGCGTGAAATTTTATTAAGCATTAAGAAGTACAGTAAATAATTTTTTCAGTGACGAGAATCTAAAGTCCGAAATTTTAATTTAGTTTTACTATAGTATGTATTTTATATTTCATTTAAATAAATTTCACGCCTTAAAAATCTAGTCCGACAAGATATACATAGATGGCGCCACAAGATTTTGAGTTTGTTTGTTTTTTTATCGATGACAGAACCCTAAAGCTAGCTATCGTATTAATTCAATTTTATTTTAATATAAATGAAGGAAATGTTTAGATAGGAAAAAAAAACTAAAGGAAACTTTTAAAGCAATAACAACCAAACACTGAATTAAAACAAAAAAAAAAACAAAAGAACGACGATTCTCGTCCGTCGGAGAGTGATAAAAGTATATGCGAAGTAAATACAAAAAAAAAGAATAATTTCAAATTTCTCGCGGTTGGAAATTAAAGTGCTGCGATATTTACATAGACGGCGCGCGCGCACAAAATAATTTTGTATTTCCTAATGTCCTTATAAAATAATTGTATGAAAATTTATACAATAATTGTATAAAGACATTAGGAAATACAGTGAATAACTTTTTCAGTGACAGAGAGTAACCTCAAATTTAAATTTTGATTTACTATAAGTAGTCTATATTTTTTTAATTTTATGTATTTAAAGAAAATTCTTCAGCGACTTTCGGGTGTTTCGATTTTCGCGCTCAAAAGGTGTAGTTCGGCAAGACTTCGACAATTTCGACTTTGTAATTCTTCTATAAAATTATTTGATTTTAATAGAATTTGACAAAGAAAACAACAATAAAGTACAGAATCAAATGTACAGAAAACAAAAGAAGATCGGCGATTCTCATCCGCCGAGAGTGATTGAAATATAAATGTAACAAATAGTTTCAAATTTCGCGCCATTAAAATTATAGTCCAAGAAAATTTACATAGATGGCACCAGGGCAACAGAATTTCGGTTTGCTTTTTTTGATGAAAAACTAATTGAATCGGTGAGATTAAGAACAGTACAAGTGCCAATTTGTTTCTCGTGAATTTATAAAAAATACATGAACTGACAAATTAGATTTTTAATTTAAAGGACGTCAAAATGATACACTAACAGTTCTTTGTATGTATTGAACCTGTAAGAAGCATAAGAAACAAAATAAACATTTTTTTTTTATTTTCCCAAAATTCAAACATTTGGACTTGTACTGTTCTTAATCTCACCGATTCAATTAGAGTTGACGTTGCAACCAAACTGCGTGACTAATATCAAACAGTGTTCCAGATATCAACATTATTTTCACCCTACGTGATATCAATTCAACCAGTAAAATTTAATAGTTTTGTTCAAAAGTTCGTTCAAAAATACTGGGTCATTGCAGACGTTTAATTTTTTATTTTTTAAAATTTTAAAGTTCATCTAATCATGTATCCGTTCACCTAATAATCAATTCAAACTTAAAAAAAAAACCATTTTCAAGGATATAACGTGTTTTGTAATTTTCAGAATATTTAAACTTTATCTCAAAAGGTGTTCGAAATGACCTCCGTTCTTTGCTAAACACATTCTAGCGCGCTTCAAAAGACGTCTAGTTGGCTTTGAACACCTTTTGAGATAAAGTTTGAAAATTACAAAACACGTTGCATTCTTGAAAAACGGTTTGTTTTATTAGTTTTTTTTTTTAGTTTGAATTGATTATAAGGTGAACGGATAAATGATTTGATGAACTTTAAAATTTTAAAAAATAAAAAATTAAACATTAAACGCCCAGTATTTTTGAAACGGTTTACTTTAGAACAAAACTTTATTAGAGTTTTTGACTTAGTTTGAATTAATAATCACGTAGGTGAAGTGGTGACATTACGTCACGGGACACCCTGTATTTCCGGCGTGTTATTTATGTCACAATTGATTGACGATTAATATTAGTATGACCTTATCCAAGACATACATTTAAATTCCAACGCATACTCTAATTCCTTTTTATTTTGATCACTGTTTATTTTACACTCAGAAAAATAAAAAAATTATCGACATTCTTTAGCACCTTCAATAACTTCTAGGTATTTCAAATTTCGCACCCCAAAAATGTAGTCCGACAAGATATAAAAGATGCATATACTTTTTGCAACGATTTATAAAATTGGCATTTTCAATGGTGACTCCCGGATATGTTAAAATAGGCAACCAATCAATCAAGTCAGCAACAACTTGGCGTCTTTCCCTTTTAGAAGTAGAATGGGTTGCCTAATTACTATTAGTTATTATTATTATTATTATTATCTGTTGCTGGGTGTCAAAAATATTCTTCAAATCTAATCAATTTTCGAAAATCGGTAATTTTGATTTAAGACCGACTATTACTGATGTGACTGGCAAAAGTTTGAAAAGCTAAACGCCTTCAAGATGATATATAAACAGTGAACAATGAACTACTTTAGCTAAGAAGTAGTTCATTAATTAATATCGAAATTCATTTAGATAGGTACTCAAATGAATGCTGTAAACTTTCAAAACACAAACAAACGTCTTCGAACACGCAAATACATATAAATATTTACATCAGTTTTACGTCTGCGAAACCGTTGAAAAATAACAACGTTTACGCACGCGAAAATTATCGCTGCAACTCGCGTCATTCATCAATTAGAAAACATTAGACCAGGTTTGGGCAAGAGGTATTTAAAGCGAACTGACTCGCTCGTTTCACAACTTACCAATCAGCTTTCACGCAAAAAGAATGAAAATGGTGAAATCACTTGTTTTGTTTGTGGCCGTCGCCTTGAGCTTCGCCGCTTTCGCTTCGTGCAAACCCACCATAACCAGAGAGGATGACTTTCAACTTTTGGGCATGGAAAGGATCAGCAGAAGATCGTTGCAAGAAGACACCAAACGGGCGCAAGCAAGTGCAAAAGTTGAAGGGCGTGAGATTAGATCAATTGAACCGTCCCCAATCGCCCAGATTAACTCCGAAGATTTGGAGGACCCCAGGAATTTCGCAGACGATGATTTAACGCCGGCGGAAAGCGTGTACTTCAGACCCTTCTTTGGCCACGCCGTTTAGATTTTTGCGCGGGGAAGTTACACTCGTCAAAGCAGGCTGTTGATACTCTACACCAAATTATTTATTTATTTATTTATTTATTATTTACATGTAAAATCTAGTCATTAAATCGTGCCCCTTGGCGATTTTAGATAGGCAACCAATCAAACAATTCAGAAATGACTTAAGTCGCGTTTTCATATTGTACTAAAAGCACGAATGTGGAATGGGTTGCCTAGTTACCTACAATTTATGAGGAGTCACGGTTTAAAATGTATAAAAGAGTTCCTATTTTTTTTTTTATGAAGAAACAATAAATCTTTTTCTTTTAATATTCGTAATTGGATTTTTTTTTTTTTGGTTAAATTAATATTTGCGTTCTCGAGCAATATCGAATTGCGTGCTCCAAATACGAATGCCTCCTCGTCTTACAAGAAGAAGAAGAACACGAACAAAGGCGGGATCATTTTTCTTTCGTTTAAAATTACTTCTTCGGTTTCACCTTCTCCCTATTTGTTAACCCGAAGCGAATTCGTACGTGCCGATTTCTTATGCGGATGCTCCCGCGTGCGTGTCAAGGTCGCGGCGGCATTAGAATCTCAAATTAACCCTCGACCAGAGCCGGATTAAGGTAAGGTCTGACAGTTTAACCGCCGGGGGTATTATTATCAAACTCACAGTAGCTTACTGTTGTCATATGGAATTAGTCTTCCTATGATACTCAGTATATAGTCCACAGGTAAAAATATGGAATCAAAAATAAGTTCGTTGCTCGTTGTAACTGGTGCAAGGACTCTCGTTGTAACTGGTGCAAGGACTATAGCAAAAATGATCCGGAAGATCCTGAATTTTTTTTTAAACAGTGGAAGCTTTTGCATGTGGTGTGGGTGGTTCGTATCTATCCTTTTAGAAATTATTCGCATCGAAATTCCACCACAAATTCGGGCGCGCGAGCACAACAAATTCCGCCTACGCAAACTGAGTTACGGCGACGCCACCGCCGTCCCACAAATCATCATAAATTACGCGGCTTAAAGGACGGTAAGCGTTCCTCTCTGTTTATTAATTTTCCCTGTTCATCACCTGAGTCGGCGTGTGCAATGGAGGAAACGAAACTCCCCCAACGCGGGCGTTTTATCCTCCTCTGCCGTATCACGCACGCTTTCATATAATTTCATTAGAGATTTTACGCTAATTCATTAATACTAATATTAATTACGTCAAATTCAAGTCGCTTCTATTTAATAATTAGTATCTTCCGCTTATTTTTCAAATTCATGCGATTGTTACTATTATTTTTCTAAAAATGAGATAGAAAATAAGACAAAAAGGGAAAAAAAGTTGAAGTGCAAACACTGAGGAGTTAGCTGGACAACATTGGAAAAAAAAATTAGGCACCCAACATGCAGGGTATCCATAACACCACGAATTATTGGCGCCCAACGTGGGGCTAAATATTTTAAGCGAGGGCGAGAGGGATTTCGAATACGCAAGTTATACTCTAGTACTTTTGCAACATCCACCTCATAATTAATTAACTTGGTCATCATTCTATTTTAAATAACGAGAAAGATTCTCTCATTGGTCCTGTCCCTCTCCCCGTTAATGAAGATTTGATTTATACTTCCCACTTTCGCTAGTCTTTTGCAATCACTTTGTGTGTCTTTTAACAACGCTTTTTGCATCACTATTTCAAGAGAAATCAAAGATTTGTCTGTGCTTTTAATAATTATCATCACTGCAACCTTGCATGTGAAAGCACAACAAAGATTTACGCATCTTTCATTTTTCTTCTTTCAAGTCCTCATCGGTTTTTAGTTGTACCTCTAAAATCGACGCAGTTTTTTTGCCTCGCCTCCCTCCACTTGGTGTCATTTTGTGCTTCCACTAACAATGAAGGTTTTTCATCTGTTACGTTCCGTTTTCGCGATTTCCTAAACTTTTCTATTTATTTTGGCTTCAGTGATCGCTTTATTTGATTACAAAGAAACAAAAGATTTTGGTTTTATTTCGTTCGCAAGTTGTTTCAGGTCTCTTGTTTCCATGACAGTTGGGGACACTGATAATTTTTCTAGAATTCAGAGCGGAAGAGGCGTGTCTTCGACATCCGGCATGCTGGTATCGCGCGCTCATCTTAGCGGCCATATTTGACGCGCACTTCATGAACAGTGGTCGCATTTTCGTTGGAGCTTATTTCGAAGCTTGTGTTAGTTGTGTTTTGGCCACCCACAGGTTATTGGAGATCTTATCGTTCGTGAACAACTTCTGGAAGTTTAATCCAAAGCTTTTATAGCAGATAAAGTCATTTTGAGCATCTCCCGATGGTTCCTCAACGTTTAAGGCACACCATAGAGAGTTTTTGAATCATTTTGGTGGCCCCTTAACGTTCTCTCGTGCGCAACACTGCACTGGGGGCTCACCTGCTGATGATTTTAGGTTCAATTGAACACCATCGCGTTCCAGCAAGAACCAAGCCATAACCAATTGGAATTTTGGGTTCAGTTTAGTCAATTGAAGCTCATTAGTCAGTTTGGTGATCCCCTCAGTGTCCTCTTTGGTTTTCAATGAGCACACATGACATTGACATGCGAATCTTTGAGTATAAGCTTATATGATATTGAGGGCTTGATTTGCTTTGGACGCCCCCGATGGTTCCTAAACGTTTAAGGAATACGATCGAGGGTTTTGGAATCACTTTGGTGAATCCTCGGTGTTCCCTCGTGGGGAAAATTTTATTGGGGGCTCATCAGGTGATGATTTTCGGTTCAATTGAACACCATCGCCTTGCATCAAGAACCAAGGCACAATCAATTGGAGTTTTGGGTTCAATTTGGTGAATTGAAGCTCATTATTCAGTTTAGTAACCTTCTCAGCGTCCTCTTTGGCTTTCAATAAGCACAGCATGACGTTGAGGTATGAGTTTATGAGTGTAAGGTAATATGATATTTGAGGATTACCAATTAGATTCAATTTGGTCATCCCTCAACGTCATGTTACGTAACAGCAACATTGAGGGATCATCAACTGGCGCTCTTGATTTCCGTTGGACGCCCCCGATGGTTCCTCAACGTTTAAGGAATACCATCGAGGGTTTTTGAATCACTTTGGTGACTCCTCGATGTTGCCTCGTGGGCAAAATGGCATTGGGGGTTCACCAGGTGAGGATTTAAGTTCAATTGAACACTGTTGCGTTACATGTAGGACCAATAGATGTTTTGGGTTCACTTTGCTCAAGTAATGATCACCAATTGAAGCTTTGGTGACCCCCTCAGTGTTCTTTTGGACTTTCAATAAGCACAATATGACATTGAGGTGATGATTATAAGTTAAATGACATTTGAAGATAGCCAATTAGATTCAATCTGGTCATCCCTCAACGTTATGTTACCTAACAGCAACATTGAGGGATCATCAACAGGAGCTCTTGATTTGCTTTGAACATTCTCGATGGTTCCTCAACGTCTATGGAGTACCATCGAGGGTTTTTGAATCACTTTGGTGCCTCCTCGGTGTTGCCTCGTGAAAAAAATTGCATTTGGGGCTCACCAGGTGAGGATCTGAGCACAATCGCCTTGCATATAAGACCAGTAGGAGTTTTGGGTTCAATTCGGTAAACCAAAAATCACTTTAGCGACCCCCTCAGTGATCTTTTACACAAAATGACATTGAGGATTTCAAGGATCACCATTAGATTGAATTTGGTTATCCAATACCATAGCATAACGTTTAAGGATCACCAATAAAAGCTCCTGGAAGAAGAACCAAATAAAAATGAAACCTAGGTAAAAGGAAAACACGGATTACGAATCGACCGATGCCCAACGTGACTCTAAAAACATACCTGCCGTAAATTCGACGGACAAGCTTGGAAAGGCCTAGGACTCGCACCAAACAATTAACAACCGGACAATATATTCGTTTACTTTTTCATTCCAAAACAAATACCGTTTAAAGACAAATTTACACAGAAGCGAGAATAACTCTCAATGCGGTCTGCATGCAAAGCGGCTGAATTCAATCGGGTCGGCGTGCGACGTGAACGGTTCGCGGGTGGGGGAGAGGTCCATTGGCCAATGACAAGCCTTTAATATATTCCACTTTCAACATGGAACGGTCTCATTACAAAAGAAAAGGGGTCGTCCGGGGTTGTTTAGCGTTCTGAGCGTCGTTTATGGAACAGGCCAAGTTCCAAAGCTCAAATTGCGACGCAATAGCACTTTCGCCAAGATACAGGGTTACCCGAAAGCTAGAAATTATTTGCAACGGATTTTCTCACCGCAACATGTCTATTTATCGTAGAAGCTTTGACTGGCATTCTAATTTCCTTATTATAATATAAATATTTGTTGATTTCAATTGTAAGGCATTCAAGTGTCCTTGCTGCCATACTTCTCTTGTAACCATGTGTTAATGTATTATGTAATCTGTCTCCGTCGCTTATTGAAAAAATACCGTAACAATGTGGAGGTAAAAATTTGATTGTTTACAAAATACAGTTTACAGAAGAACAAGCACTGTAAATACGAGACGAAAAAGAATTAAGCTGTCGAGTAAATATCTCTTTAATCACTCTTCCGAAAGAAGTGCGGGGCAGATTAAACTTGAACCGGGGAAACGTCGGCCACATACGAGCTTCAAGAAGA
Organism: Dorcus hopei; assembly: GCA_033060865.1. Classification (NCBI taxonomy): domain Eukaryota; kingdom Metazoa; phylum Arthropoda; class Insecta; order Coleoptera; family Lucanidae; genus Dorcus; species Dorcus hopei. The sequence goes on from CM065423.1 coordinate 36,748,714, forward strand.
ACAAGATTTATATCGCCGCAACTCCTGAGTGCATCTGAAATTGAATAAGTAAGCTCCGTGCGCGGATTTTTTGATTTCATGAAAGCAATCTAAGAAATTGAAAACCGAAGAGTTGGGGGAGGGGGCGCGCTTAATACACACACGAACCCGTCCATACACGAGGATAAATAAACTTTTATTAAATCTTCGAACTCTCAAAAAGATCGGAACGTTAATTATCGGGGCGATTTGAGGGCGAAGCAAAACGCGAAAAGAAATTTTGAGATAAAATTGCCCTGTCACTTTTTTCTCCCTTGTCGTTCTGGGCCGGTTTATAAATGCGTTTACTATCGTTTATGTTTTTCCCCGGCGAGATACATTTTCCCATCATAAATGCATTCAGCAGACAGAAAACAATGAGGGCAGGCGCAGCAAAAAGAGACCGTCCGGAAAGAAGTGCGCGCTCTGCCCAGGACAGAGACTGATCGCCTGTTTTCGAAAGGACGAAAAGAAACAAATTGACCGCCGAAAGGTGCGCATTATCCGTTACGAACGGGAAATGAAGGGTGTCCGATATATCGCCGTCCATAATGACGTCATATGTTAGGGCGCGTGCGAAGGAATACTCATTTGCGCTTTGCGCATACATCAACGTGTCCGTTTCAAACAAATTATTTCGGTTAATTTCTACACCAGGTTGATTCAAATTACTCACTCTAGATTGGTTTTCCTGACGTCAAAGTCGAGAAAATTGATTTCAATTATTTCATCTTGATTGCCGATGAACGTGTAGAGTAAGCAGTCGATGTTCGCCGGATAGGCTCTCGGGAAATCAGGACTCTTGAAGGTGGCCTTCTCTTTGCCATATGTTGACGAAAACACCAGACACTCGCAACCTGAAATCAATAGTGCCCTTTAATTTCAAACGTCGCCTTGTATATTGAAACAATTAAATCGTGTTACTTTCGAAAGGTCCAACAATACCTTCAAAATACATACATTGATTAAATAGAAATATCATTCTGATTAATCAATTACTTTAAGAAAAGACATGTGTTCACACTTCCAAAGCCTACTGGGGTGGCGGGATTTTATAACAACATGTTATTTACTAATTGAAAATAATATCGTCAAGATGATAATAAAAAAATCGAAGTAAAATGTAAAGACTTTTAACTTTATATTAAGCGTGATTGCGATACGTCGATTTTCTAAATTTGTTAAATGAAATTAAACTAAAAAATTTTCTCCTTTTTCTTTTTTAAAACTGAACTTTCACTTTCACTTTGAAGTTCACTCATTTTCATTCTGTTTTTATGGCCTCCTGCATCAGACTCAAGTAATCTACCTGGACATTTTCTACTTTGGCAGCATTGAGCCACACCCTGCGTCCGTTCTCCAAATAAATGAGCCTTCTTCGTCGTCTCTGCTTCTGCTGGACTTTAACAGGCCAATGTTTTGCAGTCAGTGGAAACTCAGGCTTCTTGTGGAACTTTTGCATTAATTTGCAAAACTCGTCCCATGCAGCCCGTTGCAGAACTGTATCTACCCAGACCTCCTCCTCTCTTGTAACGGTAACTGTTATTATTTCGGTATTGCTCATATTTAATACTTTCACTTTCTTTCTGTGTTTTGTATTAACTTGTGGCTATTTGTGAAATTTGAATTTTATTATTGATGATAATAAGATTTCATAAATTTTATTTTCAAATCTTTTCATGTATTTTATTTAATTCTACATTAATTATACATTATACAATATACAATATACATACATTACACAATATCACAGCAATATGTTTGCACAAGTCATGAATAATATACATGGAACATTTCGTGTTGAGTCAAACCATATTGTATATAAATATTTTTATGAAAATCATTCTAAAAATATTTCTTTTATTAATGAATATCTCTCATGATTTACTAGTTTTTTTTTTAATTGAATGACTTTGTACTGATTCGTACTTAATAATTTAAAATTGCAAAACTACAGACTGCAGTATAGTAATACCCTGTACATATCATTTTTTTAACAAGACACTTTTATTTAATAAACACATTTAATTTTTATGCAAAACGATTCTTCTACTTTAATAAATATCTACTATAAGTTAATTTTTTGTTGACTTCACCGTGAAACAACTTTAACAAAACAAGGCAATTTTGTTTGCGCACTGACAACGATTTAAATAAGAAAGATATGTGTTAAAAATAAACGAGAATAGGTATCTTGGCAGTAAATAAATTAATATACTACAGGATGAAAAAAAAAACGCATGAAAGAATCGATGTCACAGATTAAGGGAAACATGTTTAAAAAATTCTTTTGAATAGTTTATAATTAATTTAAAAAATACCCCAAAATCAAGCTGCGGCAGTGCGTACGAAATACGATGCCATGTTGTATAAATGCGACAGTATAAAGTTTTCTGGTGACTACTCGTTTGCACACAATGCGACCTTGAAGCACAACTCCATTCGTTTTATTTCACGTTCAACAGCTGGGAACGGAAGTCTGAGTAGTTTCTTTCACGCGGCGTAATCATTAGTAATTTCTAAAATAACTGAAATTGCGTATGAAATACGGGGTAACAAATTCGCAAATAATTGTTTGTTAATTCTCGCGAATTATTTGTTGTGCTTCATCCACAAAAAAGAAACGCAAGGATTTAAATCTGGTGATCGCGGGGGCCAATGCAGGCCTGTAACGTCCGAGGGCGCACAATGTGCGCTCTGTATTGTTTGTTCTCTGTTTATGTGTGTTAGGCAAGCTACGCTCAGCGAGTATGTCCAGCTCATTCCAATTTCATTTGCACCAGCTGTCGCCGTCGGAAACATAATTACTACTGTAACAGTTTTTGATCAAATCGCGTACGTGAATGCATGCCACAGATTACGAGAAAATGTAAATTGCTGGGCTTGTTTGGAAAATGTGAAACGATTTATTAGACCTGAAATTCATCGCCGACAAGTTTTTTGTTTTGTTTATTAGGCTACAAAAATACTTTATTATGTATTATGTTAAGAATTTAATTCAAAGTGAAAAGAATGCGTACGGCGGAACGAGGAACGATTTACAGCAAGATACACAGGATATGGAGTTGCAAACGCGTCTTGAATTTGTTAAAGTTTTAATAGATTTGCATTAATAATAATAATTCGTCACACGTTTTAAATTCTGTTTGTCAAAAAATGTTTATGAAGTAGACGCTTCTTGTGAAAATAAACTTTATTCACACTACAATTTAATTGAAAAAGGAAGAAAAATACTAGGAACTCTTAACACGGAGATTTAGATTGTTTTCGTTTTAGTGATTTATTTGTTTACCTGTCAAGGCACGTGTTAAAAGTGTGAATCTTTGCATGGAGTATTCTGCTTCGGATGATTTGCTTGCATTTCTCAAGTAAAATAATACAAGTAAGAACGGAGTTGACGTGAAATTCCACTTAAAGGTCAAGTTCACGATCGATACTACGCCGCCGTGCCTACCATAAAGATTTTATGAGGGCATTTATTGCGTTCATCTACTCCTCTATTTTTTAACCAGAGGCGCATCTTCGTTTTGGGGCTAATTTGTGATTAATTATTTCTCGAAAACTAAAGTAGAAAGAATTTGTTTAACATTTTTCCCATACTCTCGGTCATCGTTTCTTATTGTGAATTTTTCTTGTCGGAACAATTGTCCAGTCACCCTGTATATAGTAATTACTGTATGTATAGTAATATTTTAATAGGAATTATAAGTAAATGACATTAATTTATTTCATTTGTCTTAACTGTAACTTCCTGGAGGTGTCTTCGATCGCCTGAAGGTCAGACGAGTCGATGTCGCGTCGAATGCTTTGCAATAATGTTACAATTTCTTTTCTACTTGAAACGATTTCCTGCACCTTATCTTTCAATAATTTTTAATCGACTTCCTTGCTTTATAAAAGGCAACTCATTTCTTAGTCCTTGAAATTTTAGAAACTTCTTCTTAGAGAGTTACTTCTATCCTTCCCTATAATTCTTTTAATTGTTTAAAATTTTGAATTCTTTTCATTCTTAACTTTTTGCTTGGCTTGAACGGAGTTAGATTGACTTGGGATGACCTTCACATTCTCGAACCATCGTTCTTATATTTAAATTTTTTAAAGATTTGTTCCCAATTTTTTTTGTCTTGAGTTGGGTTGACCTTGACCTTTGACCTTTTTTAACCATCTTCTTGAATTAAAGCTGGTTCTATCACAAACTCTTTTAAAACAGCTTCGTCAGAAGTGAAAAATATAAACATGTTGTCAAAATAGACAAGGTTGTCAACGGAAACTGAAAAAGTAACTTGATTTTTTTTTAAATCTAAAAATAATTTGAAGTTTTAATTTTTGAAGATTTCCCCCATTTTTTGCCTGGAGTTGGGTTGACCTTGACCTAATTTAACTTGAAGGCTTCCGCGGCCGTTGTCCATGTTTGAATCGGCTTCCGGTTGGAACCGCGTCACGTTGAATTCTTCTACTGCCGACGTTTCGTTCTCCATTGCAGAAGAACTTCCTCAGGGCTGCTGCTGCTGGTGGTGTTGCTGCTGCTTCTCGAAGAAGTCAACGTGATGCGGTTCCAACCGGAAGCCACTTCAAACATGACCTTGACCTTTTCGAATCATAGTTCTTAATTTTTTTTCCTAGTTTCTTTTGCCTTGGGTTGGGTTGAGTTTGACCTATTCGAAACTTTGCTCTTGAAGTTTAAATTTTAATTTATTGTTAATAAAAAAATTCCTAACTGGGAATAATTTTTTTTTCTTGAAAAATATTTGTTCTCCTTTCATATTTAGCCAAATTCTCCCATCAGTACTTTTGCTGAAAATTTAGGGGTTTTGTTATAAGAACCGATCCGAAAATATTTTTCTCTTTTACTTTTGGTTGGGAGTAAAAATATCGAAAGTCTTTTGATATTTCGTTTCCATAAAAAATTGTTTACTATTTTCCCTTTTAAACTTAAAACCACTTTGACATCCACGAAGGTCATCGAATAAAGGAAAGTTCTTAAAGTAGCCATCGGAATTTTGAGGGACACCGGACCCTTGCATATTTAGGTACTAAAGAAAATGACTCTCGTTGACTTAATTATGATTTCACTTTCGGAGGACTAAGTTCTTGGATTCACAAGCTGTAGAAGGTATATGTAAAATGGTAAAATAGAGAAATTCTGTTACAGTTTTGCATCGAACGTTGACCTAAAAACGGAGTTGACGTGAAATTCCACTTAAAGATCAAGTTCACGATCAACAGCTACATCGCCGTGCCTACTATAAAACTTATTTCGTTCATCTGCTCCTCTACTTTTTAACCAGACGCTCATCGTCGTTTTGGGGGTTAATTTTTGATTAATTATTTCTCGAAAACTAAAGCAGAAAGAATTTTTTCCCACCATACTCCCGGCCATCGCTTCTTATCGTGTTTTTTTTTGTCGGAACAATTGGTGTTGTTTACAAATGGAAACGAAAAAAATTTATGAATATCTCCATTAATATTGTTATAAAAAATCCGGGGGACATTTTTTATTCTTCTTCCCATCCGAATTCGAAATACGTCAGTATTATGTCCCCCCTTCTTCATCATCGCAGTGAATAATACTAAATCTTGAGAAGGGTAGAATTTCAGCGTCGCTTTATCTCCCCTCACGCGTTTCACCTGTGAGAGCCCGCCGAAGAAAAACAATTTAATATCACCGCCGCCACCCTCCTCGCGCTTGCTGTTCTTTATCAGTACACTAGGAGGCTCGAATTAACTTGTGTTCCGCCGAAACGTCACTGCGATAAAAGGGAGAGGCGAAAGGCGACGCAAAGAATTGATGGAATCTGTCGTAGCTGCGATAGAATACACGTTTCGTGAATGTGAATCTCCGCGTGTGCCATTCAAGTTTAAATTCCGAGCGAAAAAGCACGACGTCAAAACTTAGCATAATCACGTCATAAAATAAGTAATGAAAGAATCCCCGCCCCCCTTCCATCTCCCCCTTAATAATAAACACATGTTAGTAGAAGATTTTTTTTTGCGCGGTATAAAAATACGTGGAGGAAAGGCAATTTTTTTTATTGATCCTCTTTCGGGCTGGTAGGCATACATGTGTCAACTTTAACGAGAGCTTATAAATCGATTTCAGTTTTTTCCGCGGAAATTTTCAAACCATTACTCATACTCGAGCGCCCCCTCATATAAGAAACCAATCTCATTTGAACAAGAAATCTACCCCGGCCTTGAGCCCCTCTCCCGACCGCTCCGGCTCACCTTCCTTCATTAAATATAGATCCGGCCCGAAATTAAAGTTTTATTTTTTGTTTTACGCCGATCAGGATTTTATCGCCGCGGGGTAAACGGATCCGGGCGTAATTTCCAACGGATAAACTTCATTGCGTTAATAAAATGAACCGAATTATAAGCGTATGTCGTGTGCACTTATGCCAATAGGATAGCCCCACGTTGGGCGCCACTTTTATGTAGTGAAGATGATGTTGGTTAGGCCCCACGTTGGGCGCCAGGTTTTATGTAGTGAAGATGGTGTCATTAGGCCTCATGTTGAGCGCCATTTATATTGCGATTGTTTCGGTGTGTTGCCCATCAACAGTTTTGTTGCGGATTGAAAATAAACCTTAATTGACTTAGGACCCCGTTGGGCAACCACCACAGATAAAAAAAAATCATAATAATCAAGAACTTCTACTTGTCTTATCTGATGTAGTAAGTCAAGTTAATAACTATTTATTAAGACTTGAATAAAGGTTTCAATTTCATAAATAAATTTCGTGCGAGGTATCAAATTTGCCCGCCCCCTTTAACATTCCGCGCGTCCATTTTAATTCAAAATGACACTTTTTGTAATTCCGCCGGCGCAGAGTGTACGTGATGGTTATTTATTGTTTCGTAATATAATTAACGGCATTCTCTCTTTGCCAATTTGGCATCTGCGCGCGGACACGAACGAACGGTCGCGCGAAATTTTTCGCCCTGCCGGCGCCGCGCAATCATTTTCGGACGCGCTTTTCCACCAATTATTTTCCAATAAGGGTCAATTGAAATAAATTTTCGCCTCGTGTGAGGGGGCATTTTCCAACGATTATTCAGCCTTAATGAAGGGTCTTCACAAAATATTTTTCGAATAACAAGTGAAAATTCGATTTGCTTTGCTCGCCGAAGGCGTGGGTTTTAGGGGTTGGCTAAAATAAAGCGCGGAAAAAAATTATTGTAAAAGTCGGACGGAAAGATAGAATAAACACTTTTTTTTATCAAAATTTTGGCAAAACGATAATTTCTACCGAATAAAAAAATTAAACTAATTAATTTTTTTGCGAAATCGCACTTGCAGAAGAATTCGCGACGAGAGACAAACGCGCAGAGAGAAGACGGAAAACTCTGATTAAAAATTAAAAGAGGAATTGATTTTTTCTGCGAACTGGGGTATTTAAATAAAATGTTCGACTCTTTAAGAGAGGGGTGAAGTGACATCATCGTAACATTCAAATTCAAAATATTTCTATTCCGCGCAAAGCTTCTGAGTGATTTTTTCCCCCGATAGATGTCATGCAATTGTCCATAACGTTTGTTTTTCTTACTGAAGAAATGAAAATTTTAGACATGAGTTTTCGTTTTTATCAAATAGGCGAAGTTTGAATTTACTTGAAAATCAGAGTTACAATATTAAATAATAATTGAGTGTAGTTAAAAATAAATAGACGAGAAGAAATCAAGTGCATTCTTTTCTTGCTCTAAAACCTTCTTCAACATAATTTTTGGCGCCCGAGCAGGGACCTACTGTGTTCAAAACAAGTGGATCTTCGTCTCCGAGTGAGTTTTTTTTCCAAAATGCCATCTCGAAGATTAAGTAAAATAAGACTTCAAAAGTTATGTGATCGCGCTCAAGCCTCTCCCGATGTAATAAATGAAGCTTTCAATAATCTACTACTGAAAGAATTGGAAAAAGAATTTCAAATCTACCGGAACATCGTAGAAGCAGAACTTGAAGAAGTTTTAGAAAAGGAGTTCATCGATATGGATGATCCTGGTCACAAACAGCAAGTCTTCCTTGCTGCTTTCACTGCCTGAACGTACGTCACGTGTTGCCCTTATTGTCCAGTGATGGATAAGGCGAAGAAGCTCCAATTCGGCTAATGAGTGTAAAGTTTTTAGTGGAAAGTTAATTAGGTTCACTTTCACGTTGAGTTGGGGGCTAAATAAAAAGAGTTAGAAGAAAAGTCTCTTCTATTTTGCCCTGTACTCTCCAAATGCCGTTAAATAAGGTATTCTAAGCTGGGCAAACACTCTTTTGCGTGAAGGATGCGACCAAAAGCAAAGCAAAATAGAAGGAATAAGGGGAAAATGGCATAAAAGAATTGAAGATGAACGCACACAATATTTGGCAAAGAAGAACAAGCAGTTTCAGAATGGAATTCAACAGAGAGAAGACCGCAAGGGAAATGCGAAGGAAAATAGAAGGATTAAGTAGAAAATGACACAAAAATATTGAAGACATTATTTGGAAAAGAAGAAGAAGCGGATTCAGAACGAAAATCAATACACAACAATATTTGGAAAAGAAAGGAACCAATTTCAGAATGGAATTCAGCAGAGGGAAGACCGCAAGGGAAAGCCGAGGGACAATAGAAGGAGTAAGAAGAAAATAACATAAAAGTATTAAAGATTTATTTAACACATAACAATATTTGAAAAAAGAGAGGAATTTAACAGAGCGAAGACACGAAATACAAAGCAAAACAGTTGAAGCAAGACAAAGACCCGGAGAGGATAAATTAAAGATTGGGAAAGATGGAGGGAGATTCTGCAGTAAACAAAACACTTTAAAGTATAAAGGAAAACAGAAGAAAAGAAAACAGAGTGATTGGGGCGTCGGCAACGGCAATGTTGCTGGACGGCGATGTTGGGCGTCCCCTCGTAGAGTTGGCACTTAGTGCCCACTGAGTCGGTCCGGTGGCAACGACTACATGACTGCATCACTACATCACTCCCCGACTGGCTTCCCAATTTTGGCCCGCACTTTAAATACACGTTTTTGGCCTATTCTAGCGTTGCATTTTTCGTCACCTATTTTGTGTCCGTTTGCGTCATTCGTATACGCGCGTGGCCCCGTTTGTAATAAATTCCGCTGATGTGTCATTATGAAATATGAACCTTTACGTTACGTTGTATCAGTTACCTCCTTATTGTGTTTACATTTCGACACGGTCGCAATTTGCCCTCAATTACACAAGTTCGCGTTTAAATACTTTTTATGTTTTTTATTCGCGGAACACAGAAAAAAAACCCTCGTGGTTTTTAGAAAATTCCCCCTCGTGACACTATGTTAAATATTGGCGAGGAAAAAAATCCAATTGGTCTTCCAGGAAGGTTTTATTTACGGATTTGAATCTTGTCTTTTTCACATGAGAAATTTGCAAGTGTTCTTGCAAGTTTAAGAATTGTTTCTGCAGTTTTGATATTTTCCCATTGGTTCGTTAACGTTTGTTACGGTTGAAAAATTCATTTAAGTTATTCATAATATTTTTCCGAACACCCTATATTAACGTGGGAATCTAACGCACAGCCTTGACCTACGTGCGGGTCGTCATATTTCACAATGTTGTGAAATATTGCATCAGATAAGATTATGCATTGTTTTTTAGTCATACCTTTAAATTCCTTTGTATAAGGTTTGGGTGGAAGACCACATTTTGTGAACCCCGCCTTAGGGTTTACCTATTCATTTGTATTGCCTACATTGTACTAAACTTACTGTATTGCACTTTACTGGGAAATAAAGAAGTTATTATTATTATTATTATTATATCTCCATTTCACTCTGCTTCCTAGTTAAATCTATTTTCAATCATAACCACTCCTGTCTGAACTTGTGGTAGGGGAAGAACGCGGCGGTCGCTCGCGGTCACTCTGTTTTCAAAGCTCCCAGCGTACGGCTCGTTTATTCGTGAACTTTATGGTTGTGCTCCCTTTCACGAGTGTGTATGTGAAGGAAGACGGAACCGGAACTATTCCAAGATTTGTTTGTAACCTTAGGTGGAGAGAATCTTAAGCTCGTCAGACAGCTTTTCCAAGCCTGCCCTCGTAATAAGGAACAGGTATGTCTTGTGGCCATGTTGCGACCATGACGAAACGTAACGCGTACTTTTCTTCCATTAGGCTTTAAGTTCAAGCCACAGCTTCAAGTGATACTTTAGCTAGGGTGGATCATATCGCCATCCCCTTGGGTGCAAGTAAAGGCCGGATTTGGCTCTCGCAACGATTTGAGCCCCGCAACCCGACTTCCCCCTATCTGTGAAAGTAGGCTCGACCTGCAAGACGACGCTACTCTTGGCGGCATAACCACAACATCGACTTTTGCCGCTAACCACCGTGAGAGGATGCCCCGACACTGTTGACAGCTGTTCGACATTGGCGCTGAATGTTGGGATTTAATTACCAAGGTCGGAATTTCTCTAATTATTATTATTGATTCAATTGTGTTGATTAACATTACCGCGGTGTAGCTTTTATTCACCGTTCTTTTGATAATTAAGTTAAATTCGTTAATCGCCCTACGCAATATTTGTAACCGAGGAACAGAATATCTGTTGGTCGGATTGAATTTAGCGTGTTGTTTATTTATCTTCACCTCGTGTTCGTTTTGTTGGGACCCCTTGCAGGGCCGAACTTGTAAATTTGTAACATTTCTTTTTCAATATCTAATTTCTGAGCATTTTAAATAAAAACAAGTGTGCCCAGCTGGTGCTTTTTATTTTATTCACTTTGCCCACCTTTTGCTTTGGGGTTACGTCGAACCTCCCTTCTCCAAGAGCTTTGCCGAGCGGTGCTGGAGAAACGTCAGTCACTCGCACTAATTTGCTGGCCTACAGGTAGGTAGCATCCTAATGTCCTTATAATACAATAATTGTATAAAGACATTAGGAAATACAGTAAATAACTTTTTCAGTGACAGAGAGTAACCCCAAATTTGAATTTAGATTTACTATAAGTAGTTTATATATAGGGTGTTTCAGAAAAACTATTCCTAACTTTCAGAATCAGGTCATATAATTAAGCAACTTTTCTTAATAAAGTAGCGGCCAGGAAGAACGCGACGGTCGTTCGCAGTCAGTCTGTTTTCAAAGCTCCCAACGTACGGCTCGTGTATTCGTGATTTTTATTTTTGTGCTCCCTGTCACGAGCTTATGTGAAGGAAGACGGAACCGGAATTACTCCGAGATTTGTTGTAACCGTACGTGGAGAGAATCTTAAGCATATCTTAACATTATTTGGGTTACTGCCAAAACAAGATAACTCCATTTTTGGAACTTTTGAGAAGTCGTCCTTTGACAGTTTAAACTGCAGTTTAAAATGCAGTTGGATTATTTCGGCCACTTGTTTCTCCTGCCTTAACATTTTGTTTGGATTTGTATGGTTTTAAAAATTTTGCAAGTATGTTTTTTGAGCATTTTTTAATCTAATGAAACACTTAACTCCGAATTGACAACAAGTGGAGTTAGCTTGTTTTTGCAGTAACCCGACGATATATCCAACCAATACCACACACAAAACTATCAACTAATAATGCAGCGGGCCTTCAAATGAATTCTGATTAAACTAATAAAGTTGGCGACACGTAATACAAGAGTGAGAGGACAGTCGTCAATAACTATCAGTGTCATATTATCTGATCATGACATCACTTAAAAAAAATGTGTAAAGTAAACGTAAATCACTTAATTAATTCACTTCGAAACAACACTAAAGCTTAAAGCAGATGCTGAGCTTCAACTTGAATGCACAAACATATCCTGTACTTCATGTTTTCAAAAGCGATTGTCAAGTGTTGGGGGGGTTATGTTAGCACAAATAAATAATTGTCAGTGGTGCAAACCAAAAAAACGTTGAAATCATAGTCTACTCTAATTACGAATTCGACCAAATGAAGGCAACTACGTAATAAAAATAATTTCTGGATAAAATATGAATATTTGCGATTTATAAGCACAATAAAGGACTCGAGTAAACTGAAATGATTACGTAAATTCTGGCTTGCATAGTTCTGTCACCAAACGTGTTGCTTGTAATCTCGCCGGCCAAATACTTGAAATTACTTTGCGAATTCTCCCCCCCGTTTGCGTTGCGGGGCGCAGCTTATATTTGTTTGCTCTGGCGTTCGTCTTCCAACTTTTCGAAGTGTTTGCGAAACGAGCGCACCTGCGACGACGACGTCGTTGCGACGCCCCGAGTAAATAATTTCTTATGGGGCGTCGGTGCGAGATTAAAAAGCTTATGGCTATCTTATAGGTATCGTCTGCTCGCTTGGCTTTATAAAGGGGGGGCTATTGTTGCGGCAGTTACAACTTTGCGCTCCATTATTGCGAAGTTAATTAAATTTTCAACATACTTTGTAGAGCATTGTTCTAGTTAAAGTAACTTTTTGTGCGATAGTGCTCCATTGAGCGCGGTATTCGCCGAAGTCGTCGTCGTCGTGTGCTATAGTGTAGCTTTTAACGAGATTAAAAACGACGAAAAATCGATCAAAAATTTATTACGAAATTCCTCCACTCTTTACATTACAAGCTTTATAAATAATAATTTCTTTCGTAAACAATAAAAATTAACGTCGTTTACTTTTTTATTTTCTAAATAAATTAACCTCGTGAAAATAGAGTAACGTATTAATTAAAGTTTTCGCCAAAGAAAATAAAGAAAAATAAATTAAATTTTAACCGCGGGATAAAACGAGCGTTGACGGGAAACTAACGATCGTAAATGTTATCATAATGCCGCGGCGGAATGAAACTATTCCGGGAGTAAAATAACAACCTTATGGCGAAGATAAGTGCGATATGGCGGCATCAAAAACCCAATTTAAAATTTACGCGGTCAATAATAAATGTGCGTTGTTGTAGGTCGTAATTCGCGCATTGCGCGGGGTTAATGTTGTTATTAAAATTTCAGCGCGGGATGAAACGCGACTTCGCCCTTTTTCGTTATTGTTTTCGGCTTATTCATGCGTTACGTTGAAACGTTAAGCCGATGTGACACAATAGAATTATTTTTTGTACGTTATTACATTTATATTTTATGTCAAGCCCTTCTGGGGGCGAACAAAATACGTAGATAACTTAGTTTCAACATACTTATGGTATAAAGGGGATCGTGCTGTATTCATTGGTGTAAAGCGAAATGGCTTTTTTTTTAAATGTTGTTGGGGAAGGTATTCCTTAATTAATTTCCTCTTTTCAAGTACCGCTGAAACAATCGGTATGTGCGGGCTTGTTTTTCACACGGCGCGTTTTTCCCTCCTCACAAAGAGGCCAATTGATACGCCGTCAAATTAATTTATGCGTAGCCCTGCATGATTAGAACAAAATCAAACAAGCAAATCCGCACGGTGAGTTTCCAGCACGCCGGTTCGCTAAACAAAAATAAAAAAAAAAAAACATAAAAAGAAAAATCACAGCGCACACGCGGCGTGTGCACGGTTGATTGGAAAAATATAGGCAGGTATTTGTATGATCGAAAACAAAGCCCGTGTTTAGCAGTTTTGCATTTAAATTGAATTCTGCGGACTTTGAAACCGGCCTTTGTTTCAGCATCATTCGCATACCGACCGAAAATGTATTAATTACGATCATTCATCACGAAAAGTTGGGATAAGGTTCGACGGGGGGGAGGGGGGGAGGGGGGGGGACGGCGGCGGTGCTTTTCCGATTATTATTGAGCGCGTTTCGCGGCGGTGAGCCATAAACTCTCATAATTACTTTATTATCTTGTTTATGAAGTTCGGCGTAACGGATAAATTGATTTGTGCAACCAAATTCTATCTGGAAACTAGTCCTCCCCCCCCCTCGCCTCCCTCTTCCTCCGTCACTGTAACAAAAAATTTCGATTTTCATCGAGAGATCATTAAAAAATGATCTCTTACCAGGCAGCTACGCTGGCATCTTCGATGCACATTCACATTCAAGTCAAAAGCACTTCATGAAATCTTTAGTGGTTGGTTGGTTTGGTAGGCCAGAGAATGTTCTCTTCGCCAAATTTCTAGTGGAAACTGTCTCTGACAACCCCTTACCTATGTATAGTAATAATAGTAAAAAAATAATAAATAATAATAATATACCTATAAAGGGTGTTAGGTATGTAATTAATTATAATTATTTCTAGTATTTCGGCCCACCCTGTATTGTGTGCGTTGCCAAACTTGACATTTGTATAGATCATGTCCTTAATTATCTTATTTAATTTCAGATTCCTTGCTAACAGTTCATGATAATTTACTTCCACATTCTTTACGAGTGACCTCTTGACTCGGACACGTCTCCACTCTTCTAAGTAAATGAGCTTTCGTTTCCGGTTGTTTTTGGGAACACATACTTACCAATTTTTCGCAGTAGTTAAAGAGTGTTTTCGGCAAGTATGACTTAAGGAGGTTTACACCACCACAGCCGACCTAATAATAATGAGTCACCGAAGCACGAATCAGATTGCATAACCTCTCCTATCGAGCTTTCTAAAACGAACCCCATAAATACTCGGGAAATTCATTCGTAATGCACTCAAGTGTACAGTTTGTCAGACGGAAGTTACCTTGCTACCTACCTGCGTAGATAGGCAGAAGTTTTACATTGGAGCGAAACTTTACTCCAATGTTGCCAGCCAGCTACAGTGGGACGGGAGGGTTCAAATCCAAACCGCGAAAGCCATTTCAAAATAGGCGCCACTTATTTTTTTTTGTACGGGGGTCAGTGAAAAATTAAGAAAACACGTTACGTCCAAAACATGAACACTTTTATTAATAGAAACACAAAACAAATAAAACAAATTCAACGCAAGTCGAACGATCTAAGTACACAACAAGGCCATAAACATAATACGTTATTACCTAACTTTTCGGATCCGAAATCGCTACACAACTATATTAAAATAATTCAAATCGTAACTAATGCAACAGAATACAAAAGAATGCAATCTCCGGTTATTTGCACGCGTCAACGCTCGTCTGCTTATATCATATTTAAATTACACCGGCAGTTACGCAATAAGTTGCAAGTTTTATTGCGGCAAAATCAAAGTAATGGATCGAAAATAAAATCCGCGAAATATCGCTCAAAACTAAGGAAAGAAATTATAACGCTCCGACCTTTATTCCTTTGATGTCCGATTCGTTTGTCGGTGTCTTTGCGGCAATGTCGCAGCGACCCTTTGTAGTGTGCCGGCTTCCGCGTAGAGGGGCGAGGGAGGGATCTTCCAACGCCGTAATTCGCGATGCACCCAACGAGAAATACCTCTTGATATAGGTCCCAGATTAAAATCTAGGATTAATGATAGCTTTTGCTAGAAGCTCACGATAAAAGCTCACGATAAAAGCCTATAAGCAATGAAATAAAACGAACACATAAGTCAAACCGAGAGTTGCTGCGTATAGAACTTACCTCGGTCTGTTACCGAAGCTGGGACAAACCACGGGACACGCGGTTTTTCCTGTCTCACAACTGGGTCTAATCAGAGTCGGCAATTAGCCGTAGAAATGCACTAACATCCCTTCGATGTAATGGCACGCACAAATAAAAATATTTACGAAAAGAGTGTGACCCAAGAGACGGCAAGTTTCGTTCTGACAATGGCGCAACATTTCTCGTTTGACAAACAAGGAACGATTATAAACAAGCGAG
The DNA here is from genome assembly GCA_033060865.1 of Dorcus hopei. Lineage (NCBI taxonomy): Eukaryota > Metazoa > Arthropoda > Insecta > Coleoptera > Lucanidae > Dorcus > Dorcus hopei. The sequence continues at coordinate 36,764,361 of CM065423.1, forward strand.
ACACCTTCTAATCCTACCTCCGGGGAACCTTCTTAGTAACAGTGGGAACCAATCGGCTGAAAGGACAAAGGTCACGCATAATACGCGTCCAGAAGTAGAACTTCGTTATAATTCGTTCAATTCCTCACATACACGCGATTTTGAACTCAAATAAGGAGGGATTACGTATATAAAATGAATTTGTTTAAATAAATGAAGGTCCTGTTAATAGAAATATGCTAAAACGAAAGTTTAAGAAAAATTACGCCGGCGAAATACGGGTATTCCTACACTGACTGCAATGTGTACAACAACGCGGTCCAAGGAATAATCCGACACGTCGAATTTCGCATATACAGGGCGTGTTCGGAACAGAAATGAAGGCTGGACGGTGGCAATGCACATACAGGGGGTATTCAGAACAGGAATGAAAAAAAGTGAACTGTAACAACCTCTTCGTGTAATCTGAATCATGTAAGTCTATTAATAAGTGAAACTTGATCTATTACACTCTGTAGTTACGTTTCGTAATGCCACGAGAAAGTAAAATAATAGTACTCGGAGATAGCGTGCGATGTCACTCACTTAAATTGAGAGTCGCAGGCAAACCTAAAGTTGCCGTCAGAACTTTATCTCTTTCATTCCGCTTCGTAACTACACATTTCGGTCACCGGAATTGAAAGCCAAATGTTTTGGCGCACGTATAATTGCACAGCGATTGGCACCACCGCACCGTCTTAATATTTAAAAAAGAAAAGTACATCTTTTGACGCATTTAAATGCGGAAAAACCCCCCGGAGATAGATTCGGGAGAAAGAAAAGCAGACAGCAGACGATTCTTTCCGTTTATAATACGAGAAAGCTCCGAGGTCGTGTTAATAATAAAAATTTGCGGATCGATGCGTCTGCGACGGGTGAACCGCGCGAATTCGCTTAAATTCTTCTCCGGGAATAAAGAAATTGGCGTAATGCGGTGTGGGTGGGGGGTTGAATGCTGAATGGAACAACGCTCATATTTATGTATGTGGAGCAGTTCCTCTAAAATTGTATTTTTACATCCGACATAACTGATAACAACGGTAAAACGCTTCCGCGAGATCATTTCGGTATTTATGTAAGATGAGCGGCGCGACGCGGCATTTACATTCCATTCCGGATAATATTATACTGACTTCCGCTGTTTTTATTATTATTTTTATCATTATTATACTACTGTAACATTTGAAGAGTCCTCCACTAAGAAAAAAAGAGGAATAACGAAACGAGTGGATGTAAATCTTAAAAACCATCAGCGTTTTGTAATGGTAACAGCGGCTCTGTTCGCTTCGCTTTAGTGTTATCTGGTCTAATAGGTTCAGTATATTCGTTTTACAGTTGCTTCTATGATACTCAACGTCTTTTAAATTTCAAATGAAAAGAACCAGCACATTTCTGAAATGATCCCTTTAACTGTATCATATCATGTCTTTCGATTCATTCTTTCCAAGTCCTTTCCTCTCTTATGTCCTTTCGACAAATGACCTAAGTCTAATAGCAACATGTATAATTGATGGTTATTTCAAAGTAAAGAACAGGGCCCGGACAGTTAAACGGAAAGTAAAAATTCGAGTTTAGTGGCGCCACCTGTCGGCTAACCCCCTTTCTGACAACGAGTGGCCGGTAGATGACAACATTAAAATTTAATCAAATATTGTAACAAGGCGCCGCCAACGCAAGACCTCGGATATCATAGCTGCCTTGAAACAGTCCAGGAAAAGTAAATTAATATAAACAATTTGTCAACAAATTTAAATTTAATTTACTTGCCTCTTACTTACCACACTGACAGATGACAAGCTTCTGCTGACGAAACGTATCAAACGTATCCGGACTAGCAACAGTGAAGAATGGGGCGGGTTGATTAAGATGGTAAAAATTATTAAAGGGCGCCAGAAGACTGCTTTTCAGCTAAACGTAATCGACCAGTCGACGTCCTCAATCGACCAAATCGGGCAGAAATAAATCAACAGCAAAACAGAGGCGAGACTTTACTCACTGGTGTGCATGAACGCATATATTAAACTCGAAGTTAAAGTTAACACAACTGAGGTTATATTAAACAAATCAAAACATACAGCACTTTACACAATTTCAAGTGGCTTCTTAATTTATGCTTAAATTAACTACGGTAAACGCAGCGCAACACGTAGTTCGAAATTTTCCTCGCGATTTAACTATTCACGAGAAATGAATAAAATATAAACCGATCGATTCGCAAGACGTCAGATTAAATTAAAGTTGGAATACCTAACCTTTTGACAGCGCGTCCAGTCGTGCGCCAGGGTCAACGTTACCAACCGAAGCGCGATGGCCGGTGGGTAGTTACGACCGCGGGTAGCGTCGACAATCTGGATCAAACCGGATCCGCTGGGATCGTCAAGATGGCTGGTCAGGTTTCAACGATCGGGCCACGGTACATTCACAGAGCAGAAGCGCCACCGGAGAACTAGGCCTAGAAGCCTGGACTAAAAGCCTGCGCCCGAAAACTGCGCCCAAACATAAAGGAAACGATTTCGTTAGCGGCCATATTGCGTTGTCGTCGGCGTTCGTCGTTATATGTTACCTTAGAATTTCTAAACTCCAGGCTTGGTATGAGGGTTAAAATTGTCCCCCAAATTCGTTCGGTGGTGTCAATTAACGTTTCCGGCACAGCCGCTGGTGAACTCATCCTCCCAAGGAGCAAGAATTCCGGTATTTCACAACACACGTAAAACACGTTAACACCCAACCAAGGTCCGAACACAAAAAGGACGATAGAGACGACTTGAAGATGGTGGTGGCCGTTAAAATACGGACGGTAACCAACGGCGTTACCAGTGGTATGCCACACGAATGAGTTTCGAGCAGTAAAGAGGAGGGATGCAGGGTAGCCACCTGTATCCAAACGCGGTTCATATATCACTTTGCCTCCGCGTTTTCTTTGGCGGGAGATTTGAAACGTAACAAATCACATCAGGCGGTTTTACCATAGACTGAATCACCTGTATGAGCCTCTATAGGACTATATAGACCTAATTGGGGCGTCTTTAGCAGAAGAGTTGCTCGAGAACTCCATTACAATCCTAACGACCAACAAGACTTACGCAAAGATAGCGCGTAAATGCACACGTGCTACCTATCACAGCACAATTTATAGGTTAGAAAATTGTCGCGGCCACGTAGCAACCTTCTGTAAGAATGAGTCATCCAGGATTGCATAAGCTCTCCTCGCAAACTTTCTAAAAAGAACCCTATAAATACCCGGGAAATTCATATTTGTAAGACATTCAAGTATGCTATTTGTCAGAGGAAAGTTTCCCCCTCTTATAGTGTAATGTGAATCATGTACGTGTAAGAAATCGGCAATTTTGCAAATCATTAAGCTCAGTACGTAAGTTGAATTCGATACAACGTCGCCTAAGCGACCGCGAAAAAATTCACCCACATAAGAATTATGTAAGCAAACATTACAGCGACTCGCTTTATCTCAACATGAGTCATGACTGACCTTTACATATTGCAAGAATTTCACCTGCATAGGTGATCGAAAAAGCCGGAGCAGACGACTTCGGAAAATCACGATGAATCATAGTGCAACTGGCCCACATGTAAAGTGTTACGTAATCGGAATTTCCGTTGTAAAACCATATAAAAGGCTGATTACAAATGTTCGAGTAATTCCTCATTTATTTGTAATGAATTTAGCGACCGGTTTCGATATTTAAATCATCGCTATCGTCAAAATCGAAAGTAAATACTAAATTTGAAGAACAACATTCGTTGGAGAGAAGATGAAAATATACTAAAGTGAAGTTGGTGAAACGTGAATGTCACCAACTTCACTTCAGTATATTTTCATCTTCTCTCCAACGAATGTTGTTCTTCAAATTTAATATTTATTTTCAATTTGCTTGCTGTTTAGGGTTCAGTTGTTTGAAATAATTGTCTGACTTGGCGCCGCGCCGTTTAATTTAATTACCATCTTAATTAACCCACCCCATTCTTCACTGTTAATAGCCCGGTGACAACATTCTGTAGCATGAATTAACTGCTTGTCATTTTGGGTGTGTAATTAAAACAATTGTTATTGTAGCTGTTTGAGTATTTATGTGTCACTACCTTCAACGTACAAGGGAGTAAATTAAACTTCCTGGCTTTGCGAATTCGAGATACGTTGGGAACACTATCTCGTATCTTCCGCTGGATAATTGTTCATCCTGGCGCTTCCTAACATCTTTAAGCTAGGCCCATCTTCACTGAGCTACCTGAGGCGACAACTGATGAAAAGTAGTCCAAACTTGTTACCTAGTTTAAATGTAAGTAATCATTTTAAAGATTTTGTGGTGGCAAGGCTTCGGAATAATATATTTTGACGTCAGACTGAATTACACTGAAGACACAGAACAAGTAGAAGGAGAAATTGAATTCAATTGAATAGTTGAGGGATGAATGGACACGTGCGGGATATGGGAGATACGTGTATGCATGTTGCTGTGTTATTTAAATTAATTGCTACTTGAGTCCTTTGTGGTTTGATTAAAATTTTGGTAAAAGAGTGAGGAAGTTCTTGATTATTTTGAGTGGTAACAGAAGAGCATAGTGTCTCGATGAGGCCTTCTGTTATCATTTTTAACCACCCGTCCCTTTCATAAGTCTATTACCTTTAATAAATATATTGTTTCATCGAGCTGCGTCCCTTATTTTCGTTACGCAAATGATGACTTATAGGGTTGGTCGTCAGATGTCGCCAGCGAAACTGGTTGCGCGTTGAAAATTTGAACCTTCGAGTCAGAAACAAACTGGTTCTAGTTAATGTGTTGTAGATTCAGGAATTTAAGATTGATGAAATTCCTGTAAGATATTATCTATAATCACATTAACTTAAACCAGTTTCTTTCTGACTTGAGAGTTCAAATTTTGGACGCGACATCTAACGACCAACCCTATAAGTCATAATTTATGTAGCGTAAGCTGCGCTCGATGAAACAATACATTTATTAAAGGTAATAGATTTACATGATTCACATTAGACTATAAGAAGAGGAAACTTTCCTCTGACAAACAATATACTTGAATGCCTTACAAATGAATTTTCCGGGTATTTATAGGGTTCTTTTTAGAAAGTTTGCGGGGAGAGCTTATGCAATCTTGGATGTTTCACTGTACAGAAGGTGTACAGGTGACTCCGTCTATGGAAATAGCACTTAGTTATGATATCTATTAAGCAAATCTACTTAGTATACTGCACAAATTAGGCAAACGATTATCTGCCGCGGTTCGCCCCATGTTTCAGTTTGGACATGTTTCAGTTTAATCCAATCTTGCAAAGTCGGGGCCATAAACTGAGAGCGTTCTCTCGTCGGGTTGAAGTGTGAAGTGGAGATTCGGCCGCGTTTAATATAACGAACGTAATTGTTCAAGCAGAGCTGAATTAATGACGCCTGCACGTTAAGTGACTCGGTTTGCATTAAATATCTATTATCGAGTTGTGCAAATTCTGCTCGAACTTTGCACAAGTGCAAATCACTTCCGATATTATACCTTAGTAAAATGTGGCGCACGTTGCCTTCGGGTGTTCAATGTTTGTTTACTACACAAAACGCTGCTGCGAGTCAGCACTCTGTGTTTAAGTAATAATTGGCAACCAAATGCACAAATAAATTACCTCAAAAGAAACTGATATGGAAGAGCAAGGAGCGTTGTTTTTGAAGTCCTTCAAAGAACAAAACAAAATGTTTAATTAAAAGGATCTCCTTTACTGATTTCCTTAGTCGTCTTCTTTAACGCAGACAGATCTGATGTAATTTGTTGATGTTTACAAAGGATGAAATCAGCGTATTAGCTATTCTGCAACAGACTCGAAAGTAATTAAGGCTGAAATATCGCGAGCAAAATAAATCCGGCAAGTATAAGAAGAAGAAGAAGACGAAGGAGCGAGCCTCTTACGTTGATTCTGCGTAAGCCCTCGCGGAGGATCTAATAAATATAAATCGATCTGCCCAAGTATATTAAATAACGGAATCAGAACGTCCCTCTAATATTGTAATCTGCTTAGAGATTTGAGTGATTCCTAGACGACGACGACATTTCGAAACGATCCTTAAAGTTCCTCTGCCAGATTTGGTTTCAGAGTGCAAAGTCTTTTCTAAAAACAGACATCAATTTCCGAGGGGAGCGGGCTTGAAAAAGAAAACTCCATTTTTTTTCCTCGCGAGTGGCGACTTTAAATTAAAACACTAATACAAAAAGATGAAGTTCCGATGTGTGTTTGCTTAAGAAAAGCGATCACAGGGTGTTGTGTTTCTGTCGAAAATCGATCGAGGGGGCTGGCGGGCAAGTGCTTTCTGGCCGCATTTCCGTTCAGGAATTGTAATCCCGGCTGAGTGGAAATTAATGCCGGCGGATACGAGTTTCTTGCTCGTGACTTGAGACTAAATACTTGCGCAATTAATTTACAACCAATACTGAAGTTTCCTCTCTTTTTATAATCGATGGGAATTTTATTGGTTCGGGGCAAGCCGGAACTTTTCAGCGAATTTCTTTAAACTAGCTCCGCGTTTTCGTTTTTGGATGAGAAACGTCTTGTGAACATTGTTTGCAAATAGTTTTAATCGAAGTGGACACTTTGCGACTGGAGTTTAATTTTGTTCGGAGGAAAGTTTTTTAATCACAGAAATTAGAACAAATAACATGTTGTTCTAGTTTGTTACACTGTAAATTTCCGGTAAATGTATAATTCCGCAATGACGCAAAATGTCTTGAAGATATTTTTTGCTATTGGCCAGTTTCGGACATGTGACTTCCCTCCCTGTTTAGATTTCTCGTTGCGTGCAAAATCAAGTTCCATCGGTCTGTAGTTTTTTGGCCACGCTAGAGTGTACAGCGTTTTATTTTCTTGGCTGGAAGCCATTGTGCACTTTCTTCTAAATGTATTGTTTGTGAAAAAGCTACACGGAATGTTGTACTCCGTGTTTTGAAAGACACACCCTACGTGATACTGAAGCAATTTGTTATGCTTTTCGAAGCCTGATCTCTACTAATAAATCAGGTAATTTTGGCAAGAAAGTTCTGTGCGCAGTTTAGGTCGTAACGTTGTTTTTCATTCTTTTAATTAGGCTTTTATTTGGGGTTCATCCTGCCGGCATATTTCGGTGCCACATCAGAGAGTGGTCTTGGTTTTGGCAACGCTGTTATCAGAAGACCGGGCGCAGTACCGCCAACCAGTTCCAAGGCGTGACGTGTTAGTTAAGGCGAGTTAGCACGGGGACGTTCCCTCCCCCCTTGGCCATTACAACCGCGCGGCTTTTATCAGACTCGATGAAGTTCAGTTTGACGTACGTTGGGAAAATTTAAGGTTGGATCTTTTGATTTATTTGTAAAGTTTTACAAACCTTGAGGTTTAGTTATCTTTTTTATATATCGTAGTGCAATCAAACATAGTTTATGCGTCTATTACTTATTGTTAGATTTGATATTTATTTTCTTTGTGAACGAAAAACGGATCCGTGTCTTGTGTTTTAATTTCATTTATTTTAATCCTGCGGTGGATTTGTTTTCTTACAAGCTTAATCGTTTATTACGGTTGAAAAATTCAATTAAATTCAATAATAATTGGCAGTCGCCCTGTATTTGTGCGGGAAGCCAAACTTCAGTATGCGTACGTGACTTTTGCCATGTTTCTCAATATTACGCCGCTAGACCATACGCTGTTATTTAGTCCTACAGTATCTCTCCATTTCACTCTGTCGCCCGGCTGAAACTTATTTCATTCGTAACGAGCGCATAGTTGGAGAAAACGCCGCCCTCGGCTTCGCGGTCATTCTTTCAAAAGCGCTCGTGTCGTGCTGACCTTTTGTTTGTGTTGGTAATTAAAATCTTTGTGTTTCTCTCTTGTGGATTTTCTGATTGAAACCTGAAACGGAATCTTCTCCGAGATTTGTTAAAAGCAGCCGAGTAAATTCAAGCTCATTTTTAAGCTGTTCTAAAGCCTGCTTCTGGGATAAGGAACAGGTAGTCTTGTTGGCCATTTTGTGCGAATGTTCTGTGGGTAACGCGTATCTCTCTCTTCTACTAGGCTTTTAGTGGTGGTTTTACCTCACTACTGTGAGTTATTCGACATCCCGTTGGGTGAAATAAAAGGGCCGGTATTGGGTTGTGAAACGAATAAGTCCCCTCGGCATCACGGCCTCCCTCCCGCCCGTAAAAGTGGGCCTGACCTTTCAACACGACGCCACTTGGTGACGCAACACCTTTGCCGAATTACGTCATTGGCAAACATAACCGCCGTTGGAGGGCGCTCTCTCTCACCACTGACAGCTGTGTGCCTTTACGCGGGATTTTTGGTCACTAGGTCGGAAAGATTATTAATTACTTTCAATTACCTTGGACGTCTCATTTTAACGCGGTATTGTTATTTATTTATTTTATTTTTCTCGTTAACTAAGTGCTCTTTTTTATTTACGTTAAGGCGTAGTGTAAACGAGGGGCAGATCTGCTTATCGGTTAATTTCTAACTTGATTGTTTGCCTGATAACAAAGTTTATGTAATTACTTTCGTGTTCGATTCTTTGGACCCCGTTTATAATTTGATCACCTGTTTATTTTGACCAAATTTTGAGCGTGCTCATCTGGTGATTTTATTTTATTCTATTCGCCCACCTTTTTGCTTTGGGGTTTCGTCGAACCCTCCCATCTCCAAGATTTAGCCGAGCGGTGCTGGAGAAACGTCAAAGTCACTCGTACAGTTTGCTGGCCTTTAGGTAGGTAGCACGTTGCACAAATAAAGACAAGTGTGCAATAACTGGTGACTTTTGTTTATTTCTATTTACTGCCCCCCTTTTGCTTTGGGGTTACGTGCGACCTCGACCCGTCCCATTCGGTTAGCTGGCCATTTACAGCCTTCAGGTAGGTAGCAAGCTACGCCTACGGTACGATATGAAAGTATAAAGTTTTCTTGTGTATTAATAACACGAGCCATCAAGAAAAAATTGCATCGCCCAGAAGGTGCGATTTGTTTAATGTTAGATCGCAGTATTTAAATAATCGGTCCGGCATCGCTAGGAGGGGTAAAATTACATCACCTGGTAACACTCAAATTCTAAATATTTACATCCCACCCATAGCTTCCGAATGAAATCGGCATTACGTATTTATTCTTCCGTTCCTACCGAAATAAAATAAAAACTGAGGCGAAATTAATTGATTTGTAGAGAAATTCTAGTTCCTCGAAGGAACTAACTTGACGGAAACTGGCACTTTTTAGATGACAGTATTTAAATAATCTGTCCGGCATTGCTAAGAGGGGTAAAATGACATCAGCCAGTAACATTCAAATTCTAAATACTTTCATCCCGCCTATAACTTCCGAATGAAATCGGCATTAAGTATTTATTGTTCCTTTTCTACCGAAATAAAATAAAAACTGAGGAGAGATTCACTGATTTATCAAGAAACCGAACTTGCAGAGAAATTCGCGATGAGAATCAAATCTACCTTAAAGTAACTAACTTGACTGGAGTTGACTTTTTTTAGATCACAGTATATAAATAATCTGTCCGGCCTCTCTAAGAGGGGGAAAATGACATCACCCGGTAACATTAAAATTCTATGTTACGCTCGGGGGAGTCGACGTCTTCATAATTTTGAAATTATTTTCCCTACAAAAGTTTCAAAATCTCCCAACACTTGACAATTTGGGCCAATTTAGAGTTTATTGTGGCAACCCTGACTTCCCAGAGTGCTGCGGCGCAGGCTCGAAATTATTGATCGTCGGAATTAACCCATTGTCGAGTCCTTACATGGGCACGTGGATAAATAACGATTTCTATTGGTTGGCGATGATTTTATCTGCGATTACTCCGCGTCAACCTGTTTCGTTTTGTTTCAAGGCGTCACTTACTCGTTCAACGTTGGTAGTGCTGTATAGTGTGTTCGAATTCGTCGAGGTTTTTGCTAAGGAAGTTTAGAAGAACTCATCTTCGACGTTGTCGAAATCTCCTGGAGCACTACGGAACGAATCTTGGATATTTCTTACTGCCCTGCCAAGCTTGGATTTTATTGGAATTCAGGTAGTTCTAGACTTAGAGAGTTTGACGCCCTCTCGTTTACTAATTGCGTCTTTCTTTCAATTCAGGCTTTTCTTGTAGAGCCATTTTCGTGTACACTTCTGCGTACAATTAAAATTCTTGATGGGCTGATGCTTTCAGTTGTGGAATATCCTTTTGGCTCTCGGTTAATAAATCGACCTACTTGGAAGCAGTTGCTTGTCCGACCGAAGGAAGGCACTGACGCAGTTCGTTCAGCTTGCGTCGACGTCCGAGAGGCACGTTAGAAAATTACAAGCGACCTTCGACCTACTGGACATATTCTGGATGTCGTGAGTTTGTACCGCATTAGTTTATTAACCGCTTCGACACGCTGCATTTTATCAAAGAGCGAAATTCGACTAATCTTGCGTTTAATTAACCGGTGTACTTTTGTTTTGTGTATAATAAAAGATGACTTAAGTTTTGAAGTGTTAAATAGAGTGATTAGATTAAATAATACACTCGGGTGCAATATTTTTGAGTTGCTTTAGTCATAGTGTTTTCGGCGACCATCAGTCGCATATGTTTAGCTTGTTTCAAGTAATATAAATTTCATTGTGGCTTTATTTCTTTGTTTAATTAAAACAGCTGTTTATTATTACCATTTGTGTATTTGTGTTTATACCTTCAGTGTACAAGTGAGTAATTCGATATCGTCTGGATTCATTCCGAAACTGTTGCGAATGCGATATACATTGGGAAGAGTACTTTACATTAACTTCTTCAACTGGGTATTTGTTCACCCTGGCGCCTTTTAAACTATGCCTTGTTTCCATTGGGCTACCTGGGGCAACAGCTGGTGAAAAACAGTGCAAACTTGCCACATTTCCATCCCGTGCTTAGCTTCCCTATATTCGTATTAATGAGCTTCTTTTTTCGTCGTAAAAACTAATTCACGTTCTATTTACGACACCGACGGTGGCGGCGGCGGCGGCGACGACGTTCCATATTTATAATACACGTTCGCAATCATAAATAATCGGCTCTATGGCGTCGAATTTACATGAATGAGCATAACGGAAACGCTGCATCAGAGCATGTCGGATATTCACAAAGGATATGAGTGATGTCCTGTCAGGAGCGATCGGCCGAGCGGGTCCTTAGCGGCGTCGATAATTTTATTGAGCTGATCCGGGGGGGATCGGTTATTACGCGCTCCCCACGCCCGGATAGAGACCCAATGTAAATATTGGTTTGTCCTGAGCTTCGGACGCAATATCCTGGCTTCCTGCAACCGCGACTTGATTAAGTAATATCGTTCGCAAGACTGAACCGGATATTGGCGGCGGGCGTAAAGGACGGGAACCGCTCCTTGTTTTAGTGGGACCCTTAAAACGGAAATTTTATTTGAATTATTCCTTGCGTGCGGTGGTCACGTTACGTTACAAAAGTGAAAGATCATTACGAAGAGCGCAACACCATTAACTATTTAGCTACGCTCCTTTGAATATCGGAGCTTTCAGGTTTGCGTCTAATCAATTATGGAACGAGCGCGAATGTTGAATTTCTATAGTATTTACACAACCGAGTCTTATTTTCTTAAGAACTAATTTTTTTTTAACTCAATGCTATTTGATATTAATTCGAAAGGTCTCTACAAATTGAATTTAATTCAGGAAGCTCTGTCAAAGGCCCAAAAAAAAAATCAGGGGACTCGAAGAGCCTGGGTTTGATCTATAATATTTAAATTAACAAATCAACGCAGAAGACAAATGCTTTTGGATGCAGTTTTCCCCATACACAGTTTGTTCTAAAAATAATTAACTTAATGTAGGCACGGGGGGTAATAAAACGTAGTTGTAGAGCAAGGCTAGACTTTATTGTATTAAAAATCCAACGATAAGAGAAATAAAGCCAAAACTAATTAAAAATAGCGTCGCTTAAAATAGCAACTCTGCGTTGAGTACCGTCGGATTTTATTATGAACGTATTATTTCACTTAAAATAGCCGGGGCGCTTTTTAATTCCACCGTTCGCGTTCGCGTTCGCGTTCGTTTATTTATCCTCCGTAACTGATTAGCGAGGAACTTTCTCCGGGCAGTCGAAACACATTTCTCAAATATAAAAGAAATCTCGTTAGCGTTTCCGAGGAGCGTTCCGTTACTCTTCATTTTTGTAATCTCGGCTGCGGTGAAAGCTTTTCTTCCTGCCTCGGACCGTCGGGCAAATGCACTTGCTCGATTTAATATGCATTTAATTCTCTTTCGGGCCGAGTTATTCACTTCGCCCTCCTTTCAAAGGAACTACGTCGAATCGTTTAATCTTTTCTTTTTGCGGACGGAAATTGTTTGTATTGTAAAAATTCTCTCAAAAGAACGCATGCATATTTTATAGCTGACACAGGAAAGCTTTTGAAAATTATTGAATATTACATATTTATAACCATACATAAATTATTTTAGTATACAGTCTCTTTTATGTGCCATTCTTTTATTAGCCTTTGCACATCGGCGGAAAAAATCCCAACTAACTGTGGTGGGTTTGTTATTGCTCTATTTATAGTAGACGCGATTGGGTCGTCACTCTCCTCACTCTCGTTATTTTCGAAACTCTCGTCACCCTCGACACTCTCGTCACTCTCGTTACCCTCGACACTCTCGACACTCTCGTCACTCTCGTCACCATCGACACTCTTGTCTGTTCGTCACTTTCATCACTCACGTCACTCTTGGGGCAATCCGAATGAGAGGTAGTAGAACTGGTGGAGGCGTGACGAGTAGCCAATGAGATGTTGCGAAGGTTAAAGTGGTGTTTAAAGAAAGAAGTTACGCATTTCGTGACTAATGGGATTAGAAGACCGTATCAGAAGTATATAACTTGATGAATGAACTAAACAAAATATTGTCACGAGGGGAATTTTCTAAAAACCACGATGGGATTTTTTTTTGTTTCCGCGAATGAAAAATATAAAAAGTATTTAAACACGAACTTGTGTAATCGAGGGCAAATTGCGACCGTGTCGAAATGTAAACACAATAAGGAGGTAACCGATATAACGTAAGGTTCACATTTCATAATAACACATCAGCGGATTTGCTACAAACGGGGCCACGCGCGTATACGAATGATGCAAAGAGACACAGGGCAGGTGACGAAAAAATGCAACGCTCGAATAGGCAAAAAGCGTGTATTTAAAGTGCGCGTCAAAATTGGGAAGTCAGTCGAGCCACTGAGGGGACCTCCAACATCAGCGTCGCCGCCGCCCCAACATCACCATCGCCGCCGCTGCCCACATCAGCGTCGCTGCAACCACATCATCTGCTATTGCCGCCGACAACATTGCCGAACCCCGTCCTAAGAGAACGAAGACCATCTCCCTCGCCAGCTGTCCAAGAGAAGACGCCACCGGAGCCTGCCCTGGCCACACTGTTCCAACCCAATCACCCCTAGGCTTAGCAAGGACGTGTCGCGCTCTACTCCAGCCAAGGAACGTTGCCACCGAGGACCGACCTTGACCAATCACTCCAGTCACGGACCGGCCTCGAGCTTCGCAGTCTTCCCCCGGCTAAGAAAATGACGGAGAATCGACTCGTCCGTCAAGGACGGGTCGATTCTGGTGGCCGATAATTTCGAGCTTGCGCCGCAGTGATTGAGAAATCAGAGTTGCCAACCCAATAAACTTTAAATTGGCCGAAATTTTCAATTTAGTTCGAGATACGTAACAAAATATAATTTTAGATTGTATAAAAGACAAAAATATTCTAAATATATTAAAGCTATAGCTGTGTATATGTATATGGTTTCGTGTCCCACTTCTAATACCAATTAATGAAAATTATTGCGTGTCAAAAGTGAAATGACAACAATTAACGGCTCCAGATTACTCGCACGCCCCATAAATGCCGCGTCGCTCACGAAACATGTATGCATAAAATTATTATGACATCATTGTGAGCGAACAATGCGTAATATTAAACATTATTTCCCGGCCGTATTTCCCGGTTCAATTTTATTGCCCGAAAATAATGCAATTTTTCTCCGCGCCTGTCGTTGCACGGCCGTGCATGCCACGCAGATTTATTTTCAACAGTTTTATTTTCCGGTTAAAATACACCGCGCGTTCTTTTCAGGACTCTCTCCACGTGAATGCACCGCAACTTTTCAGGTCGCGTCGTTAATTCGCAGCGGAATGAAAAGAATGAATTTTGAATTGCTTCTTTTTGAGTTGGATTCAATTTCTTTAATTTTTTGTGTGCCTCAAGGGCACTTCTCGCTTGATTTGATTCAAGAGCATCCTGGTTGTGGAAGCCTTTATGTCCTGTGTCCGAATTTTCTCGCTATTACTTGCGGGTTCTAACTTTTCATTAAAAACTTTTTAAATGAATTCTGAATGCTACAGAAAATCATTAAGAAAATACGTAGCTTGTGTTACACAGGCAGTTTGGTATAACCAAAAGAGGATGGGATCAAGAACAGAGCCTTGCGGAACTCCACTGAGGACTCAAGATTCTCACCTTGTAGACTCCACGTGTTAGGATATTAATAAAAAAAATGTATACTCATAACAAGAGAAGTAAGTAAAGAACCACGTAACTTCGTGTGTGCTTTTTTTATTAACTAACAGAGTTGTGTTTTCTTTTCTGACAATTTTTAAATTTTTTATTCGCAATTTTTTTAAATCTTTTAAATGTACTTTGGGCCTGAAACGATCATCAAACTTAAGGATGGGTTATTACACAACTCACTTAAAAATCGTTAGGACGTGACGAATCGCCGAAATTTACATGAATAAATATTTAAATTCGCCTCGCCGCAAGCGGGGGTTCGCAGCTGCGGAAAATGTGGCATACTGTGTGAGGGCACGCGAAGTTGTGGTTGATCCTTTTCGATTAGCCCCGTCCTAAATAATTGTGCGATCAAATTTAAAACGACGTTATCACATACGACACTAGGGCTCAGTTGTGCAACGCTAGTTTAAATTTAAGCTGAAGCTTAAACCCTTAACAACGATTATTTCAACAATTGTTGTTAAAGGTTTAAGCTTTAGCTTAAAGTTAAGCTGGAATTGTACAACTGGGCCTTAGGACCAATAAAAAAAGTTTAATTAAAATTAAAAAAATAAAATAAAATATAAAATAACGAAAAAAAGAAATGAGTTTTATGTTCTATTCCTTAATTTGATTTTTTTTTTTGAGACAATTAATCTCAAGGTCTTTCAAGGTTGTTACATTTTTTTTTTATTATTTTAAAGTGAAACAAGTTTTTTAAATTTATGTATTTGTTACAAATATGTGATTTTCAATAATCGATCAGTAGATATACCATGCTGGTTCTTATGGAAAATAAGGTATTGCCCCATATATTGTTACAGTCAAATTTCATCGCAGCGAGTTCGCGACGCATTTGTAGCTGGCGAGCTGGCAACGTCACTTGTATGTGTATCTTGTCTGAACATCCGACAACACTGTAAGCTGCGCCGGAAACGTCTATTTGAATTCTCGCTTCCACATTGGTTCTTTTATTTAAAACTCTGCTCAGACAATTGGGAAGTGCTTATTGACGGCCCTGCCGAAATTTCATTAGTGCACAACCGATTGAGTTTTGGGGTATTTCAGCCCCATTCCAAACGTGAGAAAGCTACAAATCTCAGGTAAAAATTGTGCAAATTGACTGACGCCATTTTGGACGCTAACGAGTTTGTTCTTTCTTTTTATTCAGGCTTTTACGTTGATACTATTTTACGTTTTGCTCTACTTCTAACTCACGCTTCACGTCTTGCCGTGATTCCCGGAGTTTGATTCAAGCCGAGTCGACTCAATCCTCGCGGCCGAGCGTATTTTCCCTACGCTACGCCTAATCTGGTACGCCGACCCGCCATCTTAGCAGCTTTGTCCACCGGTTCGATCCGGATTTGCGACGTTGGACAGGAACAGTAGAGGGCGTGGTGACCGCCAACTTCGCCTGACGTTACCAACTATGTTTGACAGAAACGAGTCGTGAGCTCGATTGTTTGACTTAATATCAATTTATACATTTCTTATCGTTGCACAAATATTGCATGCCTTTTTTTTTGGAGAGCGAATGTTCGGCTGAATGCAGAAAGGGCATATATAGTTTTTTTGTTGTCCTTCAGTAAATACACTGACACGGGAATTCTCTCAAGCAAATTATGAACCAAACAATCAGTAATACATTCCTGACATTTTCTTGACCAAGGTTTTCACAACCTGTATATGTGGGAGGGTTTAACTGTTGTCTTGGCTGGGAGGTTTGTTGGTAAATGATAAGCGATTGCCTCGAGACTGAAAGGTTAAAACACCCATAGTGTAGCACCAAGAAAACATTCGAAAGGACCTTGCGCAATAATTTAGTTAGATAGGTTTAGCCGACGGAAAAATGAAAAAGAGAGAGATTTGAAAAAAGATGCCAAGGGCCACTCCCTCAAGGCGATCGGAAGTAGCTGGGAAGTCCCCTACCTATCGACCTTAATTACTTAGGTTAATTAGAGATAGGGTACACTATCACCTCCAAAAGGAGTCCGTGAAAAACGGGTGATTGCTTTTGATTTACCTGCAGATTGATCGCTGAAGGCGGCAGGAATCACATACATCTAATTAAGTCATTAATTAATTCTATTAATTAAGTACACTGTCGTCCCACTGAACAAGTCTTGAATACTAGCAGAGTTACAGGTGCTGTACTAAGACTCGAACTTGAAACTTAATTAATTATTGATCTAAGTCAGGAGCAGAGCTCTCCAACAAACATCTGTGTAACATTATACCACCAACGGGGTGAATCGGAGGAATTTAGATCGCGCCGATAGCCGAAGTCGAGAACTACTACGAAAGTCACACTGTATTTCTGAAAATCGTAAAATTTTTTGACTAATTGTATTTGATTTCAAACCATCCAGGTTTTTTACGCTCAATTTCTCTGATTCTACAGAAGAGGAGAGACGGAGTTTTTTGCCCGATCAAATTAATTATTACAATAAATAATTACTTAAATTTTAATTGTTGCGTTTTATTATCAACTTGCCTATTTCCTTGCTAAAGTTAATTGTACTATCGCACCAAACAAAGAATCTGGGAAACCACAACGTAGGGCCATTTACTTTCGATAATTGTGTCATAATCATATAATATCGCTTCAGCCCAGGGCATTCCGTAAGGGTCACTCACCCAGTAATAACATCTGGGGGATTGCACTGTTAGAGTCGACGGTCGCCCCGCAGGTAAAGGGACAGGCCGATCGTCCTCGGTCATAAATCTCAGTTGGAATTCCGTTGACCCACATTTATTATTTACTTATGTAAATTATTTGTCTGTTTACTTGTAAGTATTGATTAATAGCAGTAATTAGCGGGCGCGCTACAAACCCAAATTTTTCATCATTCAAACCCCCCTATAATTATCAAATAAATTACATTTTCATATTATTAAAAAAAAGCCCCTCGTCTTTTCCCTTTGTGAAGCAATTCAGAACCCTCCACGATGCACCTGAATGTACTACGTACATCTTCCAGATTATCTCGTTAACTCGAAGTAGCGTTAGAAGTGGAAAGTGAATAGAGCTTGAAGAGCCGCCCCTAATCAGTATTATGTGCAGCCTGAAACTGGGTGAAGTGCACACTTTTTGCTCCTCGATTCAACGTGAATGCAACGATAGGAACGAGCTCACCTGTGATCCACTTTTTAAACTTGCCGTTCTCAATTTCGTATATTTTTTTAATGCATTCGACAAACGGCAAAGTTAAAATTCGCCCGGGGGAAAGGAAAACGTACAAAATAAACTTTGCGCGAAGCTAAATTAAACAAGTACTCGTTCTCGTACAATTGGCGAGCATGTTCGTGGTCCGTGACGATGGACGTTTAGTGCCCGATTTCATTATGTCAGTGAACGAGAGAGCACTTTACGTGTTTTGAATTGTATTGGAGTGTAAATACTTGCAAGCTCAGTATAATGAGACAGGTAATTAGAAGTCTTTAAATGAGAAGCTGAATTGATAATAATTAAAAATAAGCGTCGCCCATATTTGCGTCCCTTTGAAGTTACCAGACTCCCGAGACTACTAGAGTTAACTAATTAACGTGGAAGGCGACGGTATTTCCTGTAACTGAAGTTGTTAGCGACGCCGACGTAACGAAGGAAACAACTCACTTCCGGTAGTGTTTCTTATAAAAGTTTTGATTTTGTGTTGGTAATTAAACTGAAAGCTCGTTAAGAGGCTACAGTTTTGCGTTGCATACAATTCTCTCGTTTTCTTCGTACACAAGCGACTTTACTTGAACAGTTTAAAATAGAGCAGCGCTTGTAAGTCCTGTAATTGCAGGAAAAGTATTTTTTCTTTAAATTTTAAGATCAAATAGAAACTACGCGGAACTTGTTCCAACTAATAAGAAAGAAACTGAACTGCTGAAGTTACTTCGCAAATAAAAGATCGAAAACTGGGGCGCTGCGCTGTCCCGAACTAAAATTCCTAGACATTTTCCTTTAGCGCGTTCGAGCTTTTCTTCTAGACTTCAATTTATTACTGCCGATTTATTGCCTGGAAATTCACTGTGCCATCAATATTCTCCACTGGAAGTAGTAGACATTCGACGTGTCATTGTTTCTTAGATCTAAATGCTGTAAAAATTTCGTCATTAGATTTTCTTTGTGTTTCTTTTTGATAGTATGTTATTTTGTTATCCACAGGGTGAATGATAATTGTTGAATGATAATTAATTAACAAATTACCTCAAAATCAAGCTGCGTACGAAATACGACGCCACGTTCTATAAATGCGGCGGTATAATAGGACTACAAAGTTTTTTATCGACTCGCTTGCACACGATGAGACCTTGACACACATCTCAACTCATTTTATTACACGTTTAACAGCCGGGAACGGAAATCTGAGTTGTTACTTTTACGCGAAGTAATTATTAGTTATTTCTAAAATAACTGGAATTGCGTACGAAATGAGGGTAGCAAATTAGCAAATTGTTGTTTGTTAATTCTTGAGAATTATGTACTGGAGCGGCTTCATCCACAAAAACAATCGCAAAGATTTAAAACTGGTGATGGCGGGGGTCAAAGCACGGCCTGTAACGTCCGAGCACGCACGATGTGCGCCACGTATTGTTTCTTCTCTGTTTATGTGTGTTAGACAAAGCTAACGCTCAGCGAGTACGTCTAGCTCCCCCCAATTTCACTTGCACCAGCCGTCGCCGTCGGAGACATAATCGTTTTAAACGTCGCTACTGTTGCAGTTTTTGATTAAATCGCGTACGTGAATGCATGTCACAGATTGCGAGAAAATGTAAATTGCTGGGGTTGCTTGGAAAATGTGAAGAAAGCAGAAAAAAATTTTTGTAACATTTTCTCATACTCTGGGACATCACTTTTTATCGTGTTTTTTTTTTGTCGCAACAATTGTCAGTCGCCCTGTAGGTATATAATAATTACAGTATGTATAATACTTTAATAGGAGTTAGGAGTAAATGACATTAATTTATTTCTTTTGTTTTAACTGTAACTTTATCTTCCTGGAGCGGATGCAGGTGTCCTCGGTCGCTTGAAGGTCAGACGAGTCGATGTCGCGTCGCGTCGAATGCTCTGCAATAATGTTATAATTTCTTTTCTATTTGAAACAATTTCCTGCACGTTATCTTTTAATAATTTTTAATCGACTTCCTTGCTTTTAAAAGGCAATTCATTTCTTATTCCTGGAAATTTTAGAAACTTCTTCTTAGAGAGTTGCTTCTATCGTTACCTTTAACTCTTTCAATTTTTTAAAGTTTTTTATTTTTTTTATTTTTAACTTTTTGCTTGGCTCGAACGGAATTAGATTGATTTGGGTTGGGTTGACCTTGAAACATAATTTAAGCCTGACCTTGATCTTTAACCTTTTTGAGCTTGATTTGCCTTTTTAAGATTTAATTTTGTTTCAATCTTAGTTTTTTTTTCTTGGGGTGAGCAGACTTTGGTTGACATGGGTTGACCTTCACCTTTGACCTTTTCGAATTTCTTCAATTTTAATTTTTTTAAAAGATTTTTTCCCAATTTGTTTACGCCTTAAGTTGGGTTGACTTCTATCGTTACCTTTAACTCTTTCAATTTTTTAAAGTTTTTAATTTTTTTCATTCTTAACTTTTTGCTTGGCTCGAACGGAGTTAGATTGATTTGGGTTGGGTTGACCTTGAAACTTAATTTAAGCTTGACCTTGATCTTTAACCTTTTTGAGCTTGATTTGACTTTTTAGGATTTGATTTTGTTTCAGTCTTAGTTTCTTTCTTGGGGTGAGCAGACTTAGGTTGACACGGGTTGACCTTCACCTTTGACCTATTCGAATTTCTTCCCAATTTGTTTACGCCTTGATCTATTTTAACCATCTTCTTGAATTCTTAAAGATTTCCCCCATTTTTTGCCTGGGATTGGTTCGACCTTGACCTTTGACCTTTACGAATCATAGTTCTTAATTTTTTTTAGAGATATGTTTCTAATTTCTTTTGCCTTGAGTTGGGTTGACTTACTGATCTATTCGAAACCTTGCTCTTGAATTTATTGTTAATAAAAAAATTCCTAACTAGGAATTAATTTTTCTCTTGAAAAAATTTTCAAAATATTTGTTTTTCTTCATATTTAGCCAAACTTTTCCAACGGTACTTCTGCTGAAAATTTACGTTTTATTACAAGAACCGGTCCGAAAATATTTTTCAGTTGGGTTGACCTTGAAATATCATTTGATACTTAATTTTGTTTCAATCTTAGTTTCTTGCTTGGGTTGAGCAGACTTAGGTTGAGTTGGGTTGACCTTCACCTTTGACTTTTTCGAACTATCGTTCTTGAATTTTTAATTTTTCAAAAATTTTCCCAATTTCTTGTCTTGGGTTGGGTTGACCTTGACCTTTGATCTTTCCGAACCATCGTCTTTGAAGTTTTAATTTTTAAAGATTTTCCATTTTTTGCTTGGGGTTGTGTTGACCTTTACCTTTGACCTTTTCGAACCATCGTTCTTGAAGTTTTAATTGTCTCCCAAGTTTTTTTTTGCCTTGGGTTGGGTTGACCTTGACCTTAGACCTTTTCAAACCTTTGCGCTTGAAATTTAAATTTATTGTTGATAAAAAAAATTCCTAATTGGGGATTCATTTTATTTTGAATCAATTTTCAAAATGTTTGGTTTTTTTTTTAATATAGCCAAACTCGCGTTTTATTTACAAGATCCGGTCCAAAATAGCTATTTATATAATAAGTACATAATGTAGGTCTTTATTGACGAGCCTAGTTTATTGCAGAGCGAGCGCAGCGAGCGAGGTCAATAAATAGAGCGAGTCAATAAAGCCTAATTATGTAGGAATTGCATATGACTGCTAAAATTGATTTATTTTAAAAAAACAGTTCATAAATTTAATAAAATGAGTCAAGTGTGCTTTTTTATGTTGCTTGGTTTCGAAGTTGTTTGTTTGTTTGGTGTGAAAATTTTCTACAAAACAAGATGCAAGCGTGCAGTTCTAAGAATTCTAATAACGAAGAAATAATAAAAATCGCAGCTGCCGTTAAAGAGTCCCTATTACCAACTAAATCCAGACATTTATATGAAGAAACGTACAATATGTATGTATAGGAAATGGTGTTCTAGTAAGGAAATTGAAACAACTTTTGAAGACAGCATCTTAGCGTACTTCAACAGCGATCTTTTGCTTTATGGAGCAAATATTCTATGCTACGATCGACCGTAAATCTACGTGAAGGAATTGACATTAGTAAATTTCCAAATGTCATTCCTTTTTTTAAAACGAAAGGGTGAAGGATATAAGCCCAAAAAGTCCCTCCTATTGGTTAATAGACCACATAAAATAGTTTTCTCGTTTACTTAATTTTGTTTCAACAGACTTACAATTAGGTTGATAATTTTAAATATCCCCCTAATGTAGTAACCTGCATTTGTACGAAGTTGGAACTGCAAATAAATTGTAATATTGTTAACTTTAATTTCGAGTTTGATTTCCACGTTCACACACCAGTGAGTAAAGTCTCGCCTCTGCTTGCTTTTGATTTCTCTGCCCGGTTTGGTCGATTAAGGACGATAAGGACTGGCCGATTACGGTTTGGCTGTAAAGCAGTCTCCTGGCGCCCTTTAATAATTTTTACCATCTTAATTAACCCATCCCATTCTTTACTGTTGCTAGTCCGGGGTACAGCAGATACGTTGCTAGTCCGGGGTACAGCAGAAGCTTGTCATCTGTCATTGATAAGTGAGAGGCAAGTTAGATTAAATTATAAACTTGATGACAACATTTCTCAATATTTCAACGCCAAGCCATACGCTGTTATTTAGTCCTACAGTATCTGTCTATTTCACTCTTTCGTCCGGCTAAAAATAATTTCATCCCGTAACGACCCCCGTCTCAGGGGAGAACGTGGTCTTCCGCGTCGCATTAAGTTCGCCGATGGATTTCTTAGCGTACGTAACTATAGCTTATTTGTGCTTCCTTCATGTGAATCTTTGAGGGAAGTCTGAAACGGAATTTACTCCGAGATTTGTTCAAGGGTACGCTGAGTAAATTTCAAGCTTGTTATACAGCTTCTCGAAGGCCTGTCTTTGGGACAAAGAACAGGTCGGTTCTACCGGCCATTTTGTGTGTACGTGCTGTTTCGTAACGCGCATTTTCCTTCTATTAGGCTTCCAGCGGTAGTTTTACCCATCAGATAAAACCACGGCAACCCTTTTAGGTAGAAGGAAAGGCCGGAATCGGAGTTTGAACCGAGTTGAAGCCCCGGCAACACGGCCCACCCTCCGCCCGTGAAAGTGGACCCGACCTGTACACGCAACGCCACTTGGTGACATAACACCTTTGCCGAATTACGACATTGAAGGCACTAACTTCCGTGGGAGGGCGCTCCCTCACTGTTTGTCATACGCTGGATTTTGGTTACAAGGTCGGAACTGTTTTAATTACTTTTTTGGTTGAATCACCTAAATGCGGCGTTGTTATTTTAAATTTATTTCAAACAAGCGATTTGCATTAATTCCTTTAAGCTTCATTTGTGAACGAATAGCAGATCTGCTTATCTGTTAAAGATTAACTTGTTCGTTTGCTTGATAACAAATTTTACTTTTTTTTGTTCGGTTCATTGGGACCCCTTCTGGGTCGCACTTGATACTTATAAATTATTTTCTTATTCGTTATTTGTTTTCGAGCTTTTTTTTTTTAAAATAAAAACAAGTGTGGTCAGCCGGTGACTTTTATTTTATTCAACTTGTCGACCCTTTGCTTTTGGGGTTTCGTTGAACCCTCCCGTCTCCAGGAGTTTAGTCGGCGGTGCTGGAGAAACTTCAAAGTCACTCGCACAATTTGCTGTCCTTCAGGTAGGTAGACATTTTGTTCGTATTTCTCAAGCGTCAAGAGTTCTTTATCATGATTTATTTACTTTAACGTATCTTAATGGCCGCTTATCTGAAGGAGAGTCAATATTTTGGCTGGGAGCTTTCCGCTCAAACCCGTTATCACATGAGGATATTTACGTTACAATCAAAGTTTGAAATTCTTTTGTGGTACGTCCAAGCAAATTTTAATTTACGAAGGTATCAAATAGCAGTGACCCAAATACTATTGAATAGTAAATGAATAGTAATGAAGTGCCCTCACACTGAACATTTTTATATTGAAAGTCCAATTGGGAAATAAAGTGTAGATAACAGAAATAAAATAAAATCGAACGGCGACGCCCCAAAAAACCATTCGAATCCTCGAGCCATCAACACCGCATTCTCTCTCTCTTCCATTGTTGGACAGAACAAAAGGAACACAGCTCATTTGTAATGCATCGCACCGGAAATTAAACATTGAAATCACCCCCCTGGCAACTGCATACTTTCGTTAACTAATTGCAGGCGTAACTTGCATGCACCTCCCCCGCCCCCAGTTTAAATGTCAGCGGGCTTTGTTTACGGTCGAAGGCCGCTGCAGTTTCAGCAACATCGGCCAGACAATGCAGATTACGATGAAAAGGTGGCGGCGCGGCGGTGGATCGAAAGGCTCCGGACCGTAAATTTCCTAATGCACTTAAGGGCACTTTCGGGATGGGCTAAGGTCAGCCGGTGTAATTTCAACCCCCCTTCGATTCAATTAGTGATGGAGTGAGTCCGACGCCGCCGCTCCAACTTACATACATACATAAATCAGTCACGACAATTATTTAATAAATACATAACAGACATTTTATTCTAAATTAAATTTTGTATGGAGTACGAAAGTTATTCAGAATTCTTTTAGAATGGCTTCTAGAGTATCGAAGCCATACAGTGGTGATTTTGGCGTCATCTAGTGGGGCCTAATAATTTTGGGCGCGTTCAATCCGTTTAGTAAAACATTTCATGCCTTAATACCCTACCCCCCTGTAGTAAAGCTAAAACTCCAGCCTGCCTAGATTCTGCACAGAATAATCTTACGTCGCGTCGGCGATAACATAATTAAGGCAAAGGTCCTTCTGGTTTTCATAATAAGTTGAATTACGTCTCTCTTTAATGAAACGCGAAGTTAATGAGTGAGCGCATCATAAAAATGTGGCATTTACAATTCTGAAACGCCCCTAAATTAAATTTTAACGCAACGAAGAAGATCCACGCCTTTAAATAAATGACATTACCTCCTCGGTAATTATTTGTAAATTGGAGCGAGTTCTGTGCGGGCCGAGTAGTAATTAAGGTAATTAGAAATTTTTAATGTCAAAAATGAAACGCGTCGACGTTAACAGCGCCGCGCTTCCATTATCGTTATTTTATTCTGCCCTCCTGTAAAATTCTGCGAGGCTGGCAGGTTCCATGGCATATGAAAATGAGGCCGTGACAAAGAGATCGGCGAGAATTCGAGAGTAAATTGCTCGGCGACGTCATGTCACGGATTTAAACTCTGTCAGTATCTGCGACTTCTTCTCTCTTTATATCCGCGGAAGGACTTTCCAGGAACGCTACTCATGAATGAAACATGCCCTTAAAACTTGGCCCTAAACGTTCGGCTGCGCGCCGTTTAAAAACGGGTCAGAGTCGGGGGGGCGACACTTTAAATCGCTCCGTGTCATAAAACAATAATAAAGTTTCTGCCGTTGTGCGGTTTCTTTTTTCTCTTTTTGTGAGGGGTGGCGGAAAGGTCCGCCGCCACAGTCGCCCGGTCGGAAAAAACAAATTGCGATGCAGTGATCCTTAATCCTGACATGAGATGTAATAAAAGTTTTTTGCACACTTCATAAATTTGGGTAGAATTCTTTGAATTAACCAATGAACAAATGAAGAACGTACAGAATAAGGAATAGTGTAAGAAGAAGGTCAACAGCAGTCGAAAAAATCTGGGAGGATTCATAAAGAAACCGAACGAAATGTACAGATAATGGAAGATAATTGAGGAAAAGAGAACTGTTAAAAATACGGTCACTGAAGGCTGCAAGATTTTGGGAGGGAAAATTAACTTCGTCCCAAAACCTAAAACGACAAAGCCTAAATAACGAAAGAATGAAAGCAACGTTACGAATAGAGCTGCACACACATTTCGCCTGCAAAAAGTCGGGCTTCGAAAAGCAACTGAAGATGCTTGTCTTACACGCGAAGTGCTTCCTGCCGTATCACGGATTAAATCTCCGTTCGGTTTCCCTCACAACTACACAACACTTAAGGGAACAATGACAAATATGGCCGCGAGCCAAAAACAAAGCAACAGCACTTCAACGTGTCTAACGAAATACTAACTCAGTCTTGCGCACAGCGAGGATATCAGGCACGGAGGGAAGTCATATGCCCCAAACTGACCAATCACAGATTTTTCCGAAAAATCAATACTCTTGACCGGGAAGATTTATGG
Source organism: Dorcus hopei (assembly GCA_033060865.1). Lineage (NCBI taxonomy): Eukaryota > Metazoa > Arthropoda > Insecta > Coleoptera > Lucanidae > Dorcus > Dorcus hopei. The sequence continues at coordinate 36,790,225 of CM065423.1, forward strand.
CAAGGACAGGGGCGACAGGAGGACGTCTCGCCGTTTCGGCGGCCATGTTGGAAACATTTTACATTTAATAGTTTACGTCCCAAACCAACTGACGTTTGAATAGCTGCATCACAATGCTATGAAAGATTAAAAAGCTACTTGATGAAGCACTTGCTATAAACTAGTCAAGACATTATCAAAAATTAAATAAGGAAAAGTATTTGGGGAGGACCGAGCAATGTAGATCTTTGAAATGTAGAAGTGATTGTGAAAGAAAGAGCTGAGGCCTCGAAACAAATAAAATGGCGAAAAATTGGGAAAATAACTTAAAATTCCAAAATCAAGCATGGCCTTCGAAACAATGCAATGGAAAGAAAACATGGATATATGACAAGGCGTCGCTCGGTAAAAGAAAGAAGACCACCAACTTGGTGTCAGTTCGGAAGTGAAGAAGCGCCAATGGATGAATGACATTGTAACAAGTAATTGGAATGCCGCTAACGTAACACTTCCGAGATTATAGCTGCATGCAGCAGTCTAGGAAAAACATAAATAAATACAGAAAGGCGGTTTTACCGTCACTGAATAAGCATGATTTATCTACGATTTTCCGATGAGTCATGTCACAACAAAATTATATAAAGCCTTCCTAGAAAAACCTTCTAAAAAAAGAACCCTATACATACTGGCGAAACTCAATTTGTAGAACATTAGAGTGTCATTCTAGTCTGAGGAATGTTTCTTCCCATGTAGTGTTACTTACATAAATTATTTCATAACAACATTGAAGAACTTGGTCCATCCAGAGAGAAAATGATTGAAAAGGCAGAAATATATTATTGCTTGAAACCTAAATACGTTCATTTGTTCTCTGGCCTGACAAACCTCAAAGACTACCCACACTTTCCACAGTAAAGGCGATCTTCCATGTCAGTCTCTGTACCATACTGACCACCTGGACACTCTCTCCTCAATCAATGGATCTTACCATTTTCATCGACCTGTTGTCTTCTGCTGTTTGTGCTTGATCCTCTTGTGTGTGAAGTAGTTCCTCTTCTTGTGTGTCTTGACACCACCTCGGAGTTTCAACACCGCGTGGATTCCTTTTGGATTGTTACGTTCAAATCTCGCGCCAAAATATCGTGGCGATACAGCATCATTCAACTGCGTTTTAACACAGTTGACTACACTATCCCCTCACCTCATTTACATCGCTATAGGCGAAACCTGCGTGATGTGAACACTCAACATCCATAGGCTATGAAGGTGACCACCCTGTGGTCCGTCATTGGTTATCGTCGTTAATTCCCGCGCGTCGTAGCGACCTTCTCCATCTTCAATCTCGTCGCGTCCTTTTCTTGTTCGGAATGTTGTGCCAGTTGTGCCATGTAATTTACATGTGTTGTGAAATTATCGTAGTTTTCGCTCTTTGGGAGGAATAACTTATTTGCGGCTGTGCCGGAAGATTCATTGACACCGCCGAACATCGATTGGAGACAGTTTTTAATCTCCTTACCAAGCCTGAGATCCCAGTTTTCTCAGGTAAAATATGACGACGTATGCCGACAAACAAGCCAACATGGCCGCTAACGAAAATCATTTCTTCTATGTAGGCTTTTCTGTTTGGGCGCAAGTTTTAGCGCAGGCTTATGTAATCCCCGCAAGCTTTCACGCGAGGGTTTCCCGTTTGTATTGAGTTTTGGTGCCACGACGAACTCCAGCTGTAGTCTGCCGTTCTGCGAGTAGCGTGGGTCCGCCATCTTGCTGCCAACGTTTCCCCTAGCCAAACCAGTTACCGGCTCGGACAGGACCACTAGATGGCGTGGTGACAGCCAACTTCACGGCATAGACGGTACACTGACAGATATCGGTCGGGAGGTAACCATTTAAATTTATTGCGCATGCATTGTTAAGAGCGAATTAAGGCTTCTTTATGCGGATAGAAATAACAAATCGCTTTATTATTGGATAAGCAACCTCTTGTAATTGCGTAACGAGTTGTGTGTTTGAATTGTTTAATTAAACGTTTATAATTTAATGTTGTGTGTTCTTGTTCACGTACACCAGTGAGTAAAGTCTCGCCTCTGATTTATTATTGATTCATTTTCTGCGCGATCTGGTCGATTGGAGACGTCGACTGATCGATTACGTTTTAGCTGAAGAGTTGTCTTCTGGCGCCCTTAATAATTTTACCACCTTAAATAACCCGCCCCTTTCTTCACTGTTGCTAGCTGGGGCTCAGCTGATACGGTCTCGTCAGCAGAAGCTTGTCATCTGATCTGTGGTAAGTAAGAGGCAAGTAAATTAAATTTAAAATTTGGTGACAGGATGTTGTTGTAGTCCTCAAGTTGTTTGCCAGGAACGATCGAATGCTGTTCAACAGTTGTGAGGGGCGGGAGAGTATTCCCCCCTTTCACATTTTCGATAGTATCTTTGGGGGTAATGGTTTCACCCGTCAAAGATCTGCATCTTTAGTGTACACAGCTATCTCTATTTCACCATGACACATAATGAATAGGAAGAGGCGAAAAAGGGATAAAAAGCAAAATAAATGAATTCACTAGGTATCTGTTAGGATGTTAATGGAAGTGGATATTGTTGTAATCAATTATAAAGTGAAAATAAATTTCAAATAACACTAACACAAATATTTTGGCGGAAATGTTGTAATCCTCAAGTTATTTGCCAGCAAAGATCAAATGCTGTTGATCAGTCGTGGGAGGCGGGGGGAATATTCCCCCCTTTCACATTTTCGACAGTATCCGAAGGTTCTAGCTTCGAGGGTAACGGTTTCACTCGCGATAGATCTGCATTTTTAGTCTCTATTTCACAATGAATAAGAAGAGGCGAAAAAGGGATAAAAGAGGAAAAATAAGGATGGATTCAGTAGGTACCCGTCAGGATGGGAATGGAAATGGAAAGAGGAAGAAGATTGGATATTTGAACGAATAGTAGTATGTGAAGAAGACGAACAATGTTGAAGTGGTTGAGAGAAGAACGAGCTGAAAGAAATAAAATCTTCAGATCCAAATAATTGTTACTAATAGATTATTAAAGAAATAAAACATGGATGAAGTTGCAAAAATCGATGGAGTCGATGGGTTGGAAGGAAGAACAGAAAAAATGAACGAAAGGAAAAGAATTGGGCGAAATCATGTTAAGGGAAGTGGAAAGAAGAAGAAGCAGCTTTATCGCTGCCGTTATCATTGACGTGTGTAAAATTAAATTATTTAGTTTGAATAAGTAGCAGGAAAAGTAAAAGAGGAAGGATGACATAAAATGGTTGACGATCCAAGAAGATGGAAAAATAAATGAAAGAGATAGAGACAGATGAACTTAATATCCGTTGGGAAGAAGATTTATCACTTATCGACAAGTTTCCTTTTTTAAATTAATTGGTCACTGACTTAATCTTTCTGTTTCTACCCTGTTTGGGGAGTTCTTTCAAGCACTTACAATTATTTCATTTCGTATCAATTCCGAATATGTACATAATACATTTATTTTCGAATCAGTCCTACGACAAAAAAATATTTAGTCACTTGGTTAAAGTTCAGTTCAACGTACATAGGTATTTACTTAATTAAACAGCGGCGTAAAAGTGAAGACACAATAAAGGTCGGCATCCTCTAACAGCCAAAGGCAATTTGCAAATCATGCTCGAATTCGTGTAACTCGGAAGTCAATGTTAACCAACTAATACATTCGTAACGCCAAAGTCTGTGTTAACTCTCGCCCTAAGACATCGAGTGATCTCTGGGCGCATCAATTAGTATATTATACATTAAGCACAAAGGGTGCATCTATATCACATGAAATAAAATAAGTATCAAAAATATTTTAAAAAAATGTACGATGATTTTGATTGTAAATTTGAATTATATCATCCGGGAAATGCACGCAGTACTATCTAGTTTTTCTAAACCAAATTAGTTACTCGTAAGCTGGAGGAACGTGAGTCACTTCGAATAACATTTTCTCGTGGCCCGAAAGAAATAGTCAGTCTCGTTGACTTGGAATTAATCTGTTTACACTTTCCCTTAACTATTGTATCCCTTACCAGAATCAATAAACACACGAAAGTGTGCCCTGCTTTGATTCGCAACAGACCATGTTGCAGTGCAGATGCGACGGCTTTTCGTGACGGGGTGGGTCACTCACTATCCGATAATTACTACTCTTACACTGCTACCTACATGACTTGACTACATCTGCTTCTTCACTATCACTGCTACATTTTACTGCTTACCTGCGGGTTGGTCTCTTATCTTTTATACATTTCTAAATCTACGTCACAATCTGTTCTTTTGTCCTGGTGGCTGGGGTTCGGTCAAAACTACAAAGTTCTAAAGGTGTCAGCATCGATTAACCCTTGCCAAATTTGTTTCTTACAAACGTTCTAATTGCCTCAATCTTAATTGGCACATGTAAACATACACGCTTACATTCGGCAGAGCTTGCATAAGTGAAATGTGAGCATGTGTAACGCGGCTGTCCTACTAATTGTCAATGGGTGCTGATCCTGCATAATTTTGAAATGCACACAATTGCAATAATTACGAAACAAATTTTAATTTACTTATTTTCCCAGATTATTGGCATTGTTACAGTTCATTTTTTTTTCATTCCTGTTCTGAATACCCCCTGTATATGCATTGCCACCGTCCAGCCTTCATTTTTGTTCCGAACACGCCCTGTATATGCGAAATTCGACGTGTCGGATTATTCCTTGGACCGCGTCGTTGTACACATTGCAGTCAGTGTAGGAATACCCGTATTTCGCCGGCGTAATTTTTCTTAAACTTTCGTTTTAGCATATTTCTATTAACAGGACCTTCATTTATTTAAACAAATTCATTTTATATACGTAATCCATCCTTATTTGAGTTCAAAATCGCGTGTATGTGAGGAATTGAACGAATTATAACGAAGTTCTACTTCTGGACGCGTATTATGCGTGATCTTTGCCCTTTCAGCCGATTGGTTCCCACTGTTACTAAGAAAGTTCCCCGGAGGTAGGATTAGAAGGTGTCTCGCTTGTTTATAATCGTTCCTTGTTTGTCAAACGAGAAATGTTGCGCCATTGTCAGAACGAAACTTGCTGTCTCTTGAGTCACACTCTCTTTTCGTAAATATTTTTATTTGTGCGTGCCATTACATCGAAGGGATGTTAGTGCATTTCTACGGCTAATTGCCGACTCTGATTAGACCCAGTTGTGAGACAGGAAAAACCGCGTGTCCCGTGGTTTGTCCCAGCTTCGGTAACAGACCGAGGTAAGTTCTATACGCAGCAACTCTCGGTTTGACTTATGTGTTCGTTTTATTTCATTGCTTATAGGCTTTTATCGTGAGCTTCTAGCAAAAGCTATCATTAATCCTGGACTTTAATCTGGGACCTATATCAAGAGGTATTTCTCGTTGGGTGCATCGCGAATTACGGCGTTGAAAGTTCCCTCCCTCGCCCCTCTACGCGGAAGCCGGCACACTACAAAGTGTCGCTGCGACATTGCCGCAAAGACACCGACAAACGAATCGGACATCAAAGGAATAAAGGTCGGAGCGTTATAATTTCTTTTCTTAGTTTTGAGCGATATTTCGCGGATTTTATTTTCGATCCATTACTTTGATTTTGCCGCAATAAAACTTGCAACTTATTGCGTAACTGCCGGTGTAATTTAAATATGATATAAGCAGACGAGCGTTGACGCGTGCAAATAACCGGAGACTGCATTCTTTTGTATTCTGTTGCATTAGTTACGATTTGAATTATTTTAATATAGTTGTGTAGCGATTTCGGATCCGAAAAGTTAGGTAATAACGTATTATGTTTATGGCCTTGTTGTGTACTTAGATCGTTCGACTTGCGTTGAATTTGCTTTATTTGTTTTGTGTTTCTATTAATAAAAGTGTTCATGTTTTGGACGTAACGTGTTTTCTTAATTTTTCACGCGTTTCCTTTTACAAAAAAAATTAAGTGGCGCCTGTTTTGGTTTGGCCTTCGCGTTTTGGTTAGAGAACCCCCCCGTCCCACTGTGCTGGCTGGCAACATTGGAGCAAAGTTTCGCTCCAATGTAAAACTTCTGCCTATCTACGCAGGTAGGTAGCAGCATCGTGACACTATCCATATCCTTTTTCTCGCCAAAACGAACACCGCTTAATGAAAAATTTACACAAGGCGAGAATAATTCTGAATGCGGTCTGTTTGGCAAGCGAGCGGTCACACGACTGGTAAAGTTTTCAATCGGGTCAATGACAAGACTTCAATATATCCCACTTTCAACATGGGTAGTCTCATTACGAAAGAAAGGGGTTGTTTAGCGTTCTAAGCATAGTTTTTGAACCAGTTCAAGTTCCAAAGGTCAAACTTTCGTCAAGATATAGGCTGACCCGAAAGCTAGAAAAGATTTTCTTACCGTAACAATTCATATTAATCTTTAATGTGAAATTAGGATGCTGTGACTATGCCAGCACATTTAAAGCATATGTCCGCGATCTTCGTGCATAAAGTTTAATCTAAATTTTTCGCCCAGAAAATAAAACACGTAATTAGATTTGCACCCGGGGCCGTGCTCCTCCGCCCGGGCATAAAATAATTCCCCGTCGCGACGAGCCAGCAAGCGCATTTCCGGTTGCGAGTTATGTCGTCTTCGTGTTTCGTCTTGCAAACAAAAGCTCCGCTGGCAGGGAAGCGCCGCGCGATATTTAAGAAAGCCCGAGACGGGAAGAAGACGAAGAACCACACGCTAACTCGACACTTACATTGCGCAAATATAATTATTGCAAAGTTTTCTCGCAGACGCTAATGCACCCAATTTCAAACTGGTGAATGAGTTTTAACTGCGATAATGCGTCCTGCCAGGATGTGTAACTTCGCGGGGCTTCCGACGAGACGGGGTGGGTGAAACATGTCGGAGTAATTTCGGGTAATTAAATTACGTTTTCCTTTGGTTAAAGTTACACTTTAGGTTTTAATTAACGACTTACCCGGATGAACGGCGTGACCGACTATAGCGAAATATAGTTCCAGTACCAGAAGGAATAACAGCACCTGTAAATAAAAAAAATAAAATAAATCAAATCTGTGTATGAAGCAGTTTTAAATTACCGGGTAGGTCGGAGGAGAAAAATGATTGCGATGTGTTTAGGTGGGAAAGTATATTATCTCGTACTTGGCGGTCTCCGAAGACAAATCGACGGCAATCATCACTTGCAGTAGCCGAGAGGACAAGAAAAATGAAAAACGTGACAAGTTTATGAAGAGACTCGGCAATATAAATCAGTGTCTCCCCCCCTTGTTTTGGTCTGTTACATTAAACGAGACGAAGAGATTTCCGCGAGTCTCGGAGAATCGATGGGAACAGGAAAGATCAAAGTTAAAAGCGCACTCGATCATTTAAAGTTAATGGAAAAATAGATCTCGGATCACACGGAGTGCTTACGAGGAGAGAAATTTAAATTGTGATGTAATGACCCGGCAAACAAAAATTCGAAAAAAAAAGTTCCACGGGGGGGATTCAACTTCGCAGGGTAATAATTGATTGGATCAATAATCGCCCCGGCGCAGCGGAGAGAACCAATCGACATAATGATGACCACAGATAAATCTGCTCGGTTTTAAAGAGTAGCATTGATTTTCAATTGAGGGGGGTGGGGGCACTCATTCACCGAGAAAGATGCTGGTAATTCAATCTTATCTTTTAACTTGACTGCTAAATTATCATCGTACTTTGTAATTTGTTCCACCGATAATCGAATAAGTTCCACTTATTAATACTGTCAGTTCTTCATCACATAAGGAATTAATTCTGCAAATATCAATGATCTTGCTCGAAAGTTCAAATAAAAACTGACTTACCACAAGAGCGCATCGCCTTTTGTTTGAAAACCTCTGCTCGTCCGTCAGTGCGTATGCGGTTTTTATGAACACATCGTAAAACGGTAAATTCCGCGAGTGTCACGCTCAATGGGTCAGTGTCGCCCGAAACACAATTCGATAACAAAATCTTCGTCCAGCTGTTTCGTTAGATAATCGATGTTAATTACATCGCATCGTGGTGTACCACTTTCCTAGATGTCGCAGACAAGTAAAATAAAAAAAGAGGAACAATTTTCTTATCGTATAAAAACGGCGGCGGAAAAATTCGAAACGTGGGTTTTAGGCTTACGACTTTCTTCATGTTTAAAAAACTCAAGATTTTAAAGGTCATCAGTCGAACGAACAGTGCCATCTCCTTTCAGGAAATTGAAATATCGAATTATTTGGTGTTACGTTTTGAAATTCGGCTACGAAAACGTGGCAACAAAGCATCGTCTGCCGCATCTCGAGTCCGCTTGGCAACTCCGCTCTTGCCACGATTCTCATTTGTTGGCGGGCACCGCGTGATCATAACCTTGAAAAGCTATTGGATACTGCTTATCGCGTACGTGCATCTTTACGTCCCCCCGCTTAACTTTAGCGCCCTCGAATTCACTTCTCGTCGGAACTTGATGCCGTGATTGTGTGTTTTATCGCTAAGAAAATTATCGAAGTCCTTGCTTACAGGATTAAGAAGAGCTTATCAGCAGCATTGCCGGAATTTCCCTAGTACATCATCTGAGGTATTTTAGCCCCATACCAAGCTTGAGAAACTACAAAGCTCAGGTAAAAATGATCGAATTGTCTGACGCCATTTTGGATGCTAACGACCCTTTTCTTTCTTTCTTTCTATTCAGGCTTCCAGTTCTAGTTTAACGCCTAGTTCCCGTTTTAGTTTTAATTTTACCGTACCGTTTTGAGTTTGACTCACGCCGAGTCGACTCAACAACCGTTCCGAGCGTATTTGTTTACGCCTTTTCCGAGTCTACGGGGAACGTGGTTCCGCCATATTTGCGGCCTCTGCCAACCGGTTCAATCCAGTTCACCGGCGTTGAATGCAACCAGCAGGTGGCGCTGCGACTGCCAATTTCACACTGTAGACAAGTAAACTCACGTTATCGACTGTACTTTGACAGTAAATTCGTGAGTGTATTTATCTGTTTATATTTTAATTTTCCGAATCGTTATGCATGCCCTTTTCGGAGAGCGAATTTCGGCTGAATGCAGTGATTGCATATACATACAGACAGAGCTGTGTGGTACTCGAGTACTCATTTGCTGTACTCTGAGTACTTTTAGCGTACTCGGTACTCAGTCCCGAATACATTATTTTAAATGTACTTGTACTTGTACTTGATGCATTTTAAAGTGCAAAAATATACCCGAGTACTTTTCATTGTACTTGAGTACGTTTTCGTGTACTCGAATACATATTTTAATGTACTCGAGTACATTACCTTATGCAACGAGTACATTTTTATGAGAGTCTCGACATGCGTGGAACGGTATTACTGTACATGAATACACTCGGTGCCTTGTACTTGTACTCGGTACTCAAATACTTATCGTATGTATTTATACTCGGTACTTGAATACATTTTGGACAGAGTACTTGTACTCAGTACTCCAGTACTTTTTACTTGTACTCGGAACAGCGCTGCATACAGATTTATTTCATAGAATAAATAAGCTGATAACTTTCGATTTATCAAAAAAGTTTTGTGCAAATCGGTTCCGATTACAGCGGATTCCCCGAGCAGGCTCTGTACAGCTGTTTCAGGCCTAGTTGGGCCTTCGTCAGCAGAACCCAACTAGGCCTGAAACAGCTGTACAGAGCCTGCTCGAGGAATCCGCTGCAATCAAAACCGATTTGCACAAATTTTTTTTCAAATTCTCATATGCTTTGACAACAAGCATGGCCGCCTTGCATGGGATGACTTATTATGTGGCGAACTAGCTTCAGTTTGTCAATCCTACTGCAATGTCAAGTCAAAAAGCGATCGAAAGATGTCGCTACTTAAAATGTCCTTTAGATTTATCGTAATGTACCTTTGATTGAACTTTGCTTGTTGTGAACAAGCACATGTTTAACCTTGTGTAATTTATACCCTGCGTTTACTAGAACTTTTTTTTTAATAAATAAAGCTTGAATTTGTTAACTTTAAGTGCGTGTTTACGTTACACTTCCTTCACGTACCAGTGAGTCGTAGCGAAGCGTAGCCTCGAGTGGTATTTTGGCCTTCTGCACGACCAAATCGGTCCGGGGACACCGACGAGGTCTTTTGTCTATCAGCTGGGTACCGTCCGTCCTGGCGCCCTTAATTTTGTGACATCGTAATTGACCCACCCCTTTTCTCACTGTTGCTAGCCGAGGGGAAAATCTGGTGAAAGATACAGCGCAGACTTGTCATCCTGTCAAGGTAAGGTCGAGGCAGTCAAGTTAAAAGTAAATTTGGTGACATTGGCCATTATTTTTTATCGTAACAAAAGTCAGTTATTGAATGACAACAAGAGGCAATAATTTCGAGCGCCATTTGTTGCCTAATAATTTTTATGGAACCGTCTCTTGGCGATGGGAGGATTTTCAAGAAAGAAATTCATTACTGCGTTAAAGCTAGACTTCCGAAGCACGCGGCAGATGGCAGACGGCAGCAGCAGGCGGCAACTGCTTTTGTCGCGGCAACAGACGACACTACTTTGCACTGTTATTTTAAATGAATGTACTTCTAAGACCGGACGACATTAGTCACGCGACAGGTTATGAAGTGCATCCATTTAAAATAATAGTGCAAAGTAGTGTCGTCTGCTGCCGCGACAAAAGCAGTTGCCGCCTGCTGCTGCCGTCTACCGCGTGTCGCGTGCTTGGGAAGTCTACCTTAATAGTCGCTAGATATTTAAGTGGCATAAGCTAGACTTCGAGTGACATCTCTTGGACAGTGAGTACTTTAAAGCGCCATCTCGTGACGTGTAGAAATACTAGGTATCTAATTTAATAAGACTTCCAGAAACTTCTTTTTACTTCGCAAAGTCGAGAATTTCTAACAGAGAAAGCGTAGCCATCTCTTGACAGGCGGCTGAAGATATCTTCCAGTTTTTTAGCTCGCGAACGTCTGACTACCGTCACTAAATAATTACAGTACCGCAATCAGCCGCCATTTTAGTGCAAAATATTGGCGGGAAATTTAAATGTCTAACTCTGACAACGCCACGCTTGGGCATTTTAACCTCGTATTTGACATGTGTTAAGTTTGATTAAACTTGCCGCAAAGAAAATCACCAGAAAAGTCGAAAAAACAAAATTCATTGAGTAAGGGTCATTGATCTCGAGCGAATTTAGAAACTCAATCCCCTAGCAATGTTAATAGTCGCAGGTCCTTCTCTTATGCGTATACATACAGAGAAAGCTTCGGGTATTAATAGTAGTTGGCTTCGAACGCCATCTTCTGACAAATCGGCAGATTTATTTGTAGCAGTGTCTTTTGATGTGAATGTGGAATTAACGACGCGTTTTCAGTAAATTTTTAGGAAATCAAGGACGCAATTCTCTTACTATATTGAGCTCAAGAATATCTGACAGAAAAGAACCGCCTTCGAGCGTCATCTCTTGGTCAGAAGTTGTTTTTTTTGCATTGCACAGGAACCTTTAAAAAAAAATAGAAACAACTACCGTAATCAACTGGCACTGTAAATAGGCGTACCTACATACAATATCTGCGCGATCTTTCGGAATTTTGTTAGTTTAGCCTGGGCGTAAAAAAGGATCATAAATTAAGGGATGACGAGTTCGGCGTGCTTCTTGCTCCAATAATACTTTTAGAATGCGACCTCAATTGGATTACTTTTTTTTACTTATTGTCAGGTAGGATTCACGATTACTGTTTTATTTTTAATTAAGGAAATAAATTAATATTGTTTTATAAGAAGCGAAAAATCTGCATTTCTATTACGCAAGCATTAATTAAAAAAAAAGATGGGAATCGCCGTATTCTTTCGTACGAAAGTAATAAATGGCCTGCCTCAATGTTTATTGTCTCGCATCTGCGGGTTTACTGCCCTATCATTTATTGTGCATAATAGTAGTAAACTTCGTTCGGCCTGGGCTTTAAGTTTAAGTCGGCGCTTCTCAAACGTTTTATGTAAAAACTAAAGGTATATTTTCCCGGAGATTATCGGCATTTTTCTCAAAGGTATGTCTGTGTGTATTAATAGTGGTTACAGTGTGTGAAACTTAATTGATTACACCCTGTATAATAATAAAAAGTATTGTGAATTGTGGAAACTCTTGAAAGTTTTCAAATTCACTCGAAGAATGATTTATGTACATACGTACAAATAAAATCACCTGCAATTTTCCCCCGAATTAGAAAAAGTTAGGAGGTCATGTCGACTTGGCAAAAGTAAATCAAATATACACGAGCGTGGGCTATTGTTAAGAAAACTGCTGCAGATTCGCGGGCAATTGTGCACAATTCAAGCCAAATCCATCAAAAATACACATAAACCGCATGTATGAAGTTTTTCCGGCGTCGGATTTTCCCCGCTTGCAACGACGACAGTGACTGATGCGTTCGCTTTTCGAACGACGCCGCTTTTTACTCACCCCCCCCCACCCCCGGATTCGTATTTAATGACACGTGCATAAGATTTATTTCAAGAAACGTACTCGCATTTCCGGCATTAATTCGGCCGGAGCTTGCGTGACCCGAATGGCAAGCCGGAATTTTCACTGTTCGCCGGGCGGAAACCGGCGCGCTGTAATTATAAAATATTCGCATTTTTTTCTTTTCTCTCTCTTTTTTTTTTAATGGAATATCGTGAGCAAAATATGGGCCTGTAATGGAGTCACGCGATTCCGGCAGCCGTTTTAAATAAATCCGTGCGACGCTAACTCGACGCTTTTTGCGATTTTTAATAGTGAAGCACGTCGTGAAATTTAATTGCACGTGCAACTGTAACGATTCCTGCTGTTGATTTACATAATGCTTGTTTCGTTCATAATGTTCGTTACGTCATTCAAAATCACTGAAACCAAAATAGGTACAAGATAGAAGTTATATCTACGACAACAAAGGATCCCTTTAAGTAAATGGCGCAGCTGTGTAACCTTGATCTTGTTTACTAATTACATATTTCAGGTGTTCGTGATTTGCAGCTGTTCCTTCAGTCACTTTTGACGTTTCTACTTCAACTTAACCTTAATTTGAAATTAAGACAACCAAAGCAAGAACAACGTTTTATTTAAAAAAAATTAAAGCAGATGCATCAAGATACTTATGGTTATGAATTCTAGGAACCACTGCGTGACAATATTAAATAACATCTCCAGCGTGTTATTTATGTCACAATTGATTGAGTAATAGTATCCAAGATATGCATTTAAATTCCAACGCCTACTCTAATTCGTTTTTATATTGATCACTGGTTGGTTACATTCAAGCCTCACACAATTAGAAAAAAAAAAGAATCACTGTTGCATTTTGTACGTGGAAGCAAGGGAATATAAAATGCGAACATTAACCCGAAAATAAATCTAAAACTTTCTCGATTATCGCCGTTCGCGTGTTTCTGCAATTGCAACAAATTAATAGAAAGCAGGCGAGCAAATTGATCACTGCATCGAGGTGCAGCGGCAACAACAACGAACTTTCGCGTGCTTGCTCATTATGCGGGGAAAATCTTGCGTCCGAAATTTGCATGCCCCTGAATATTTATAAGGATCTCGAAAATCGGCGACTTCATTAACCGGGATCTAGTCGAGCTGCGGTGAAAAAATCCTGGAAATTCCGCAACATTAAGGACCTCGCCAAAACAGGAAGAAGAACGTTAATTCCACTGCCTTAGTCCAAATTTTCCCAGTCTCAAGGCCTGCATATTAAAAAAAAAGTGATTTCGAGCAGTACAAGATTTACAAATAAAATAAATAAATAATTCTATTTAAGAACTTCTCCTGACAATCCCACTCGTAAGACTTCTTTCAGTCAAGAATTAATTACGAATTTAATTAATTGTACCTGATATTACACTGATAGTAGATTCCGGGCGTAATTGTCGAATTGTCTGTAGCATAGACGAACTCTGTTCAAATATAACAGCTGCAAAACGTTTGAAGTTCGTCTATGGGAGCAATAGGTAATTAGTTTGTTTGAGATTCCCGCGCCATGGGGAGGCCGGATCTGCATAAACGTCATACTTTAAACACGCATGTACAACTATGTACAGTGTGCGCCCTCCAACTCGTCTCCTTCGTATTGTTGTATCTAATAACATCGTTTGCTTATTTATTCAGCCGTAAGATATACATGTAGAATACGCAGCAATGTCCCTCCCCCCCAATCCCGCCAGCCCCCCCGAATGCAAAACACAATGGCAAGTATCTACAATTAAGAAAAAATAAAATCTGCGTTTCGTAAGGATTTCATCCTTTCGGCGAAGTTATTCCCGTTCTGATTAATGCAGGATGTCGCCGCAGGTCTTACAGCTTTATTTCCAAGTAACTTAATATTTAAATTCCCGAATAAAATTTGAATGAATTCTGTTTCGTCCCTTTGAGCATTGCACGGATCGCGGTGCACGGTTTCGAGATAACTTCCGTGATGTGATTACTTAGAAAGTCATCGGGTAATGAAAATCTGGATCGTACCTGCAGGGTTTCTCCTATTGCCAAATCTCTTTCTAACCGGCGGTACCGTGTTGGGATAAGGTTGTGATTAATTCGTAAATTTCGCCGCTTCTGGCGGTCTATTGATGCAATGCGGTAAAGTGACTTACGAATTATGAATAAAGTTTTTGTCGTTAGCGTTAATCCACCATGAGTATAGAAACAAGATTAACTAAATTATTAATAACTGTTACCACAAAACTCTTAAATGAAATACTCCTGTTTACTTACTCTGATCAGCTTTCCCCTCGAGTATCATCAGTGAAGAATCGGGTGGGTAATATGATGTTAAAAAAAGGCGCCAGGGTTAACAAGATACCTAGCTGAACGCTCCAAACCGCCTCGGTTTTGCAGGTGATTGATCATTCGCAACAACCAGGAGATTTTATCTTACTCACGTGTACACTGAAGGTATACGGACAAAATAGTTAATATTAACAAATACTTTAATGCCCAGTGAAACTACCTAACGTCACATTGATTAAACATATGCGACAACGGACGTCGAATGCACTTCGACTAAAACAACACGCGTCAAATTCTAAATCACTCCACTTAAATTACAAATGAAATTACATTGGTTAAGTAAATGCAAGATTAGTCGAAATTCGCTCTTTGGTAAAATGCAACGCGTCGAAACAGTAAAACGTAGTTAACACGATACAAGCTCACGGCCTCCAAAGTGTGTTCAGAAGGTCGAAGGTCGCTTGTCAGTTTCCGGTGTGCTTGTCAAACCTTGACTTTGAAGGTGAAACTGTAGCAGCGCCTCCTCTTGGCCGGTCTTCGTAACTGCTCTCGAGGGCTGATTAATTAACCAAGAGCGAAATGGGTTTTTTACGTATGAGAATACCAAATCGTGCAGGAAGATGTAAACGAAGAGTACACGAACAGCGTGCCCTTCAATAAAAGCCCGAATTAAAGAAGAAACGCGCAATTAGAAATCAAAATGGCGTGGGTTTTAATGAAAAGCCAAACTTGGACAGGGTAAAAGAAGCCTTCCCTAAACGTTGGCGATGCGTCTTGTGAAGTTCCGACTATGTCGATTTAAGCTTAATTAAGCACGCGGTATACGCACCAGCTCAATTAGGCGAAAAGTGACGCCGTGCAACAAAACGAAACGGGTGGACGCGGGTAATCGCAGACCAATAGAAATCGTTAATCTTCCCACATGCCCATACAAGGAGTCGACGGACAGGTCGTGACCGTGAAACCGCAGTGGGAGCGTGGGTAGAAAGAGGGAAGGGTTTTTAGTCGGCCTGGGCGACCACCCTCCAGGCGAATCCGACACTCCCCTGGCATACATCCAGCCGGGGGGTAGTCTTTGGAAGATTTTCCCAATCCTCTATTAAAAAAAGAAAAAGGTACCTAAGGCCTGATGTTACAATCGTCCAACAGTTATTCCGTCCTTATTCCATGATTGTAAAACTGGGCCTAAATGTAAATTCGTTACTGGCTAAACTTCCGCAGTCTAATAATTACATTAAAATTTTGCATTTGTCTAAATTGTGTTCTTTAATAAATTTGACTATACATACGGTATTGTTATAATAATTTTTTTAATGTCTAAATTAAAAGATAATAATTTATCCCCTTTCTTTAATCATTTTTAACCACACGTCCTTCACACATATGATGAGATGAGTGCACACCAGTGCAGTCAATCGAAAACGCTATTAAATATATTAGGAAAGTCCTGTCTCGTTACCTGGCGGTTGGGAACATTTGAAATAATTTCAAACGATTGTAAATTTGGAGGTTATGTTTACAATTTGATGTGATAGGTAACGTCAAACAAACATCAATTTGGAGGTTACTTTTGTAATTTGAGATGTCAACGAATGTAGTTGCATATTGTCACGAGGGGGATTTTCTGAAAACCACGATGGGGTTTTTTGTTTCCGCGAATAAAAAATATAAAAAGTATTTAAACACGAACTTGTGTAATCGAGGGCAAATTGCGACCGTGTCGAAATATAAACACAATAAGGAGGTAGCCGATATAACGTAAGGTTCACATTTCATAATAAAACATAAGCGGATTTGCTACAGACGGGGCCACGCGCGTATACGAATAATGCAAAGAGACACAGGGCAGGTGATCAAAAAATGCAACGCTCGAATAGGCAAAAAGCGTGTATTTAAAGTGCTGGCCAAAATTGGGAAGGCAGTCAAGCCACAGGACCGACTCAGTGGGCACTAGTGCCAACTCAACGAGGGAACTCCCAATATCAGCGTCGCCCCCCCAACATCAGCGTCGCCGCCGCCAACATCAGCATCACCGCCGCTAACATCAGCGTCGCCGCCGCCAACATCAGCATCACCGCCGCTAACATCAGCGTCGCCGCCGCCAACATTGCCGAACCACGTCCTAAGAGAAGGAGGACCATCTCCCTCGCGAGCTGTCCAAGAGAAGACGCCACCGGAGCCTGCCCTGGCCACGCTGTTCCAACCCAATCACCCCTAGGCTGAGCAAGGACGTGTCGTGCTCCACTCCAGCCAAGGAACGTTGCCACCGAGACCGACCTTGACCAATCACTCCAGTCACGGACCGGCCTCGAGCTTCGCAGTCTTCCCCCGGCTAAGAAAACGACGCACGCTGTCCCGTCTTAGACAAATCAACAACCCCAGTCACCGCAAACGACCCAGGACCGCATCCCCAATTATCGGATAAACAACCCTCAACTAATTTAATTATTAGCTTAATAAAGAGGTATTAATTTTTTTTAAAATCATTGTCTTAAAGCTCTACCCTCTGATAAACCTACGCACCCAAATTAACCCCGAAGGCCTTAGCGTGACATAAGGAGACGCCTAAGAACCACCTTCGTGACAATATGATATCGCCAACCTAACAAAATACAATATGAAAACCCCAAATGAGTTTCAATAAAGCATTTAGTCGTTGAGCAATCAAACTAGAATATATTCAACAAAAACACAGTGCGATGCAAAATAACACAATGCGAATGAAAGCACCAGTATAACGTGTTTATTCTCAGATTATTGGGGCGTAAGAACCTCGGTTGAATTCTATGGACTTCTGTTCTCTGGTAATTGGAGAATAAGCACCCGCGAGACTTTGTGAAACCAGAGTTTTGTTTAGTCCACAGAGCGACTTGTTAATGTGCCTTGTCTTAATAACACTAACGATTGTGATGTATGTATGTTTCCTGCATTTCGCGTGCATTTATTTAATTTTTAATTATTTCACTTCAGTTCAGTCAAAAACTATTGTTGAATTTTTTAAGTTATCCTGTAGGTACGCAGATGTTAAAATTAAAAACTTGGTCAAGCAAATTAGGGTTGGAGATCCAGAATGTTGCATCGTATAATCACACATTGTGATTATAGCACGCCGGATTCTAATTATAACACCAAACCCGTTTTGTCCCCCTCCCCACGAGCGTGTATTAATTCGAGTCAACATTTCCCCGCCAAATTTCAGTTAAGCTTCTGAACCTATCACGAACAGACAGTAATGTCCTTCCCTCGCCCCCCCAGCCCACGAACACGACCGACCCCGTTTAATTCACAGGTCGTCCGAACTTATCGCTAATTAAAGCAAGGAGGGAAAATATAAATTGCAAAAGTCTGAAACACGATTTCCGCACACCCCCCCGCCGGCAATTAACTGGCGCTGTTGAACCTTCCTCTTCGTGTAACATGTGTCGGTGGCGGAGGGTCATTGCAGGTCGACGTTATGCTAAACATGCAACCGGGTGGGCTATGTAAATTTAATTGATAGCGTAACCACCGCCTTCCGTTTATCTAGCTGCATACACAACGCCCTGGTTTGTGCAGATAATCGGACTGAAACGGATCGGCGTGAGTTTTATCGCACCCGTTATAATTAGCGTGGAAAATCTGCATCTGATTCAGAAACTCAGAGGCTAGAAACGTCCAATTCGTTTTGGCGTGCACGCTGGAAATCGCTGCGAATAATCTAAATAAATGACCCGTCACGCAAACATAAAACATAGACGCTTTACGATCGAGGAGATAGATCAATTACTTTGACTTGGCTTTTATTACGTACTCCTAGCATAGAAGTTACTTTACGAACAAAATATGGCCCCAATAAAATCATACATCGTATATAAGTATTTCATTATCTTGCTAAACATTTCTATTTACTTAAAATTCCGAGGAATAGAAAAATTGCTACCAGTAACTCTTTTCCTTGATCGGTAACAAGTCTGCGCTGTACCTTTCATCAGCTTTCCTCGACTGGCAATAGTAGAGAATGGATGTGGGTAAATAGATGTTAAAGTAGGCGCCGGGGTGAACAAGATACCCAGCTGATCCGAAATCAGCCTCGACAGTGTTGTCAAAGTGTCTGGGCTTTGCAGTTAATCGTTCGCAACAACCACACTAGATTTTAACTACACTCGCTTGTACGTTTAGGGTAGTAACACAAATACATTAACAACTATAACGAACACACATAATAATAATGATGAAAAGTCACAAACGGGATTAATTCAATGCGACAGATTCTCGGCGAAATACTAGGCCTAAGGCGATTCAAAAACATTGTGCCCGAGTGTATACTTGTTTATTAATTTACTCGATAAATCAGTTCAATCTGCCGGCATCAACTAATTAAAGGTGCAAGATCTGTCGAAAATTCGCTCTTAAGAAACGCAGCGTCTCGCAAAAGTTGATAGAGGTTCCGAATAGACTCGCGTAAACAAGAATGTGTCCTGCAGGTCAAGGTCGTTTCCAAATTCAGCATCATCCGATACAGGAATAAGGATCAACCCATTCAAATTGAGCAAATGGTAAAGGTAAGCACATAGCTGTACCGTACAAGTTATTAACGTCGTAATACATTAAATATGACGAGGGTTCATCGACGTTAAAATCGTTCACGTACTTGTTATTCGCTTTACCATAACGATTTGAACATTGAGAAACTCCACCTCTGATGCCTTTTTCGATAAACATTAACACATCTATGTCCATTTCCAAGGTAATGGAAGTTGTCTTCAACGTGCAATCGAAACTTAAACCGGGTGCGGTATAGTAGGTATTGTAAAGGAGCCTACTTTTTAGAATGACATTGAATTGAAAATAAAGACAAAATTTATATAAATAAATATATTTAGAATAAGTAAAATAGAAAATTTTTAAAAACTGATTACATACGTACAACACTCTATTCAAATCACAAACTTAGACAAATGTGAAATTTAAATGCAATTTCAGATTACGGTAGAACAATATACGAGACAACATAATTCAGAATAAATTTATAACGAGAAAAACAGCATCGCATAATTAAATTAAGCAAAAGTTAGTTTATAAAAACATAGCCAAAATAGTGAAATCAATAATTAAATTCTCACCCAACCATAGTACTAGATACAGAGATGGATGGACCTTTTTGGAGAACAGCCACACACATTAAGACATTCTGTAAATGTCTATTACGGCCTCGGGCTTATGGAGATGTATTCCACAAGACTGGCATTAGCTGTCTTTACGACCAAACTGCTAGAAGCTGTCTGATCCTTGTGCTTTGCCACAGCCCTTTTTATGTGGTTTTTCTAAGGTCAATTCCGAGGTCGGCTGCAGTTCTTCGAATTTGCAAATGTCAATTATGTCTCATCTAGGCCAAGGCTTTTGATAAAGCGAGCCGCTGCCACGGTTACTTACATTAACTTTACGTGGGCGAATTTTTCTCGCGGTCGCGTTGCATTGAATTTACTTCCGTACTAGGCTTTGATAAGTACTATAAGATGCTTGGATTTTTCTTACAACTGCTTTTTATGTCAGTAATAAATAATTTTGAACAAATATCACAATGAAAGTGTTTTGTTCCAAGGAATAAACCGCCATTATTTCTAAAAAACAACAACACCAGTATAAAATGTTTCAATTTGAGTTTACAACTTATTTCCTAAACTGATGATGTTGCACTAAATATGCTTCTGAGAAAGATGTTCGATTATTTAAGACCGATAAATGAAAAGAATAACAATTTCGTAAACAATAACGGCTTGATTGAATCGTGATTAAAAGTTAGGTTACGTTACCAGTGACTGTGTTCAGTATCCGTGGTTAGTGACACATGTTCATTTGTTTATTAGAGATAGAATCATTTATAAAAGCTCTGTATTTGGAAATTGAAGCCTGACATATTGTGAAAAATTACAGGTACTACGTTACTGTTTTGTTACATTTAGATTTCGCACTAAAATATAGTGGCGATATACCGTCTTGCAATTTCGTTTTAACACCGTGGCAACCCTGATGCCCCTCCTCTACATCGCTATGGGGGAAAACCTGCCCACTGTGATCGCTGAACTTTCATAGGCTATGAAGGCCCCATGTGACTCTCAGACCTCCCGTCATTGGTCATCGTCGGTAATCCCTGTGCGTTGAAGCAATCTTCTCCATCCACGACCTGATCGCGTCCTCTTTCTTATTCGAGCGTTGTGCCGGTGTGACGTGTTTTTCGTGTATGTGAATGGTCGCGCACTTTAATATCCCTAAGATTGTCGAATGGTTTTAAAAAAACGTGACAATGTGTGGCATTTTGAAATTCGTACTCTTGTTTTGCCGTTAACTGTTCACTTTTGAGATAATATCGTTAATTTCTAAACCTATTTTTTCTAATTCACTGACAAACTAAAATAAATTCGATTCAACGTCGCCTACGCGAGCACGGAAAATATACTCACGTAAAAATTATGTAAGCAAACCTACAGCGACTCACTTTATCTTGACATTTGAAGAATTTCAGGTGCATAAGTGACTCATCGAAAAAGCCGGGCTTTGTGCAAGCATATGAGCAGACGATTTCGGATAATCACTATGAATCAACTGGCCCACATATAAAGTGTTACGTAATCGCAATATCCGTTGTAAAACCATATAAAAAGGCGACTGCGTTTGAGGCTGCGCAAGTAGCCGTATGGTCGAAAGTCTGAAGCGGAAAGTGGTATTCATCTAGTGTCGTAATGTGATCAAACTCGGAATATCCATCCGTCCAGTACCATGGTTTGGCTGAGAAAATATTAGTTTGCTTGCCAATTAGTTATGTTTTTAGAAACTAATAACGGCTTTATTTTTCTCGTTATAAAATAATTTCGAGTTTGTTTTGCGTTGTCTCGTATGATATAGTTTTGACTTTGTATGATATCGCTCTGAAGTAATCTGTAATTGCATTTAAATTGTACATTTGTCTAAATTGTGATCTCTAATAATTGTTATATGTATGTAATCATTTTTAAAAGTGTCTAAATTGATTTGTTTTTACTTATTCTGAATATATACATTTATATAGATTTTCTCTTTATTTTTAATTAAATTTCATTTTAAAAAATAGAACGTAATTTCGACAATCCCAGAATTTATATTGTAACGATTTCACGGGTTCTATTAATTTTTATTTTAAAACAAAACACGAAATAGTTAATAAACTAATTTATTTAAAAGCAAACTAAATATAACACTAACTAACTATTTACAAGCTTATACCTAATTTATTTTAACAGCCGAGCGAAAGTCTAACGCGAACTTTAATGTCGAACTGTCCAACGCCGAATTCCCCATTCACCGTCTGCCGCTTTTTATATAAGTCGGGCTGTTTCTCGAGAATCGCCAAAAACGCGACGGAGAGTCTCGGATTGATTCCACCGCTGACGTGATCTCGAAGTGGCCGAAGTTTCTCGTCTAAGAGGCGTGGGCGGTGACGCATGAGACGGGCTGGCACCGGAATCGTCACAATATGTAATGGGCAAGAGCTCCCATTCCATTTTTTTAATTTCACGAATTCCCCAAGCTCATAGAGCTTGTCGGGGAGGGGTGGCGGCTGCAACCGACTTGATGTTACTATTTCTCCTTCCGAATTCGCCTTACCAAATGAGGAAACGCAGAAAACCCAGCTCGAAGGAGCCGGTATGAATCCGAACTCGGTCCGAGCCATGAGAATTCTATCTCTCATATAGAACCCACACGCACTAGGAGGGGATTCGAACCCAAGCCTAATAGTTGCTGCCCTGCCAAGCCTCAAGTTCGTTGCCAGCGGACTGAACCACTCGGCTATACAACTACCTAATTATAAAGGGGACATTCAGAGCAATCTCTGGCTAAAGAAAGTTCAAACCAGAAATTGTTGACCCAAGCAACAATTTCTGGTTTGAACTTTCTTTTCTTTATGGTTTGATTAAAATTTTGGTAAAAGAGTGAGGAGAAGAAGCTGAAACTGTTGATTATTTTGAGTGCTATCTCATAACTCCCGTCGTGATATCTAGAGGAGCCTAGTGTCTCGACGAGGCCTTATAAAATTGATAAGGTTGAAAGTAAAGGATAATTTATCCCATTTCTGTTATCATTTTTAACCACCCGTCCCTCACAAATACTAGAGTATCAAAAGAGTACTAAACGGATAATAATTCCAAACGGAAAAGTACCAAAAGAGGTATCCAAAAAAGCCTTAGTTAAAAAGAAACAATATAATTAGTAATAAAATGGCGTTATGCCATTACCCTGGATTTTATATAAACCAGGCCCTTGAAGGGTAGTGGAAATCACCCCTAATCTCGCTTAGAGATGCACCAATGAAAATTCCGACGACCACGTCGAAACAAAGCGAAATAGGATGACGCGGAGTGATCGCAAATGCCGTCAGCTCCGACCAATCAGAAATCATTGTAACCGAAAATGCCCATATTAGGTCATGTCACGGGGCGATCGATGCATTCGGGCCACAATAAATTCAAAGTTGACTAAAATTTCCAAATATTGTCAACCTCTTCCTTACGCTTGCCAAGGGTTAGGGAGGGTTATGCTGATACCTGCACAAAGTTCGGACAACTGTCAACTTTATGAGAAAAAAAAAGAAATCATAGCCTATTTTAATTGGGAATTTAATTGAATGCACGCTATTAAAGTAAAGAGAAACGTGACTGAAATATCCGCACCTGAGTTGAATATATTTCGAACAGATGTTAAACCCCGTCCATTATTTGATAGTCGTGCTTACGAAACTGTAAACGTCGCAATTAAATTCCACAAGCTGAATTTATTCGCGAATAAAAGAAATTATTGAGCGGGAAGTGCATGGGGCTTTTATAAGCGCCGACGTAATTTTTAACTGCACTCTCTCGTAAAGAAAGCATCTCGTTATCTTGAAACTTTAACGTTCGCCGTTTCGCATTAAAAGAAGTCGACGATAAATAAGGCATTCCTTTAAAAAATTAAACGACGCAAGACGTACCCGGAATTTTGGAACTGCCGTGGATGGCGGAGCGTAATGAAATTTTAACGTCGCTTATAAAAGCATTCCCCCGTCAGCTCGTTGTTTCTACAATAAGCGAAAGCATGCAACGGAAACTGATGAGGAGGCGATGTCATATTCGGGGGGATGAAAAAGATGTTTACTACAGATTTTGTTGGAATTTTTTAAAAGTTGGGTTTACGTAAAACAAAGCTACATGTTCGCGATATTATTAATTTAATATTGCGAAGATCTTACAAAAATGCTAAAAATTCAATTTTCTTTGGCATCCTTAGCATGAAGCAATAGTTTATTTAAAAAATATACTTTTTTTGCATGACAGACTTTACGTTGTCCTGAAAAAGCTCTTGAATAATCGAATAGCAGATTTATTCCACATGAAAAAATACAGCGTTCATTCCAAAGTGAATTTTAAAAACAAAAATCGTATTTTACAATTTGTTCGTCCGAGTAATTTTGGAACATCTCGACGAAGATTTCATCGCACATTTTTAATTTAAGCGCGTCAACGCGCAGTTATTCCCTGAAATAAAAGAGATTCTTTTTCATTACCGAATTTAATACAACCTAGCAGATTTCAGACCAAGACGCCCCGCTCGCGTCGCGAGACGAAAATATTCTAATTTCTTTCGGCAAGGTTCATCTTAAGATATTCATCTTGAAATATGAATGGTTGGAGGCGGTCTGCTTCATCATTTTTAAATTCAATGGAAATTTATTCCCACATTTTTTTTAATGAAATTAATTAGATTTTTTTTTTATTCCGCGGTACGACCGTAAAGGTTGGGCAATATAAAGTGAATTACGATTACAAGCAATTTATAACGTCGTAAAAAACTCTAATCGAGATGTCGCGGAATAAAAATTATTAATCCCGAAAGAGAGGTGTACAGGACTTTTCAATCAGGGGCAGACGAGTATTTAGCGATGAGAGAAGCGTAAATATTTTTATCCTATGTATCTCTCTCTCACTTGCTGTTTCAGATAAAAACATCCAAAAGAAATTCGAGGTTATATATACTTATACATACTTCACTTCACGTGACTTAAATATGCTTAGAAATTATGTTTTAAGATTTATAAAACTTAACTCTGCTTATTTGACGATATAACAATAATTATTCATTAATTTCAATTTCATCAATCACACCTCCTCAGAGTTAAACAAATGTTATACAGCGGCTTCTATTGCGGTGAGAAAATCCGTTGCAAATAATTTCTAGCTTTCGGGTCATCCTGTATCTTAGCGAAAGTGTAATTGCGCCGCAGTTTGACCTTTGAAACTTGGACTGGTCCAAGGACGACGCTTAGAATGCTAAACAGCCCCAGACAACCCCTTTCTTTTGTAATGGGTAAAGAGAGGCGAAAAATATAGAAACGTTACAACATTTCTTGTATGTTCAATATTTTGTGAATAAAATAAACTCTCCTGTAACCATGTACTCCATCATGTAATGACGGGTTGTGGAGGCAAGGAGAGATCGGGACACATTTCCTTATACAAAGTTACCCTTTGCGGCGATTTCAAAAATATTTTTTTACAAGTGCTTATTAATTTATCTATATCAGGAAAATTATTTCGAATAAATTCGCAACGCATGCGCTATACAAGTAATGTGCAACATATTGGAATATTTTTCTTCTTATAACCTGCCAGTTTTTAACATGTATGGGGCGGCATCACTGACAAACAAAAGTACATACTTTCTTATATTTTCCTTCCGCATTCTCAAAAATACAGTTTAAACATTCATTATTTACGGAACAGACAATTCCCCCCCCCATTCACGTTAGCAGATAGATGGCATTCAATCACATATGGTTTATATGGTATTGTTGGATGTATTATACCCACAACAACACTGACAACACAGCGCCCTAAAATATCAATTGTTTCATCTGCTGATATCCATATGTTGTTACGGTTGAAAAATCCATTCAAGTTAGTCATAATAATTTTCCGAACCCTGTACCAATTTCACAATATGGTGCAATCTTGCGACAGTTGGGTGGTGCGCTGTTAATTCAGGCATACTGTGTATCTCCATTTCACTTAGTTTCCGGGGTAAATCTGTCTCGATCGTAACGACTCCTGTCTGAACTGGTGTTGGGGGAAGAACGCGACATTCGCTCGCAGCCAGTCTCGTATCGAAAGCTCCCACGTACGCCTCGTTTATTTTGTGTGCTGTAACTTTGTGCTCCCTTTCACGTGCCTTTGTGAAGGAAGACGGAACCGGAATTATTCCGAGATTTGTTGTTATCGTACGTGGAGAGAATTTTAAGCTTGCTAAACAGCTTTCCAAGCCTGTCGTCGAAATACGAAACAGGTATGTCTGGTGGCCATGTTCTGACTGCGACGAAACGTAACGCATATTTTCTTCCATTAGGCTTTCAGTTCAAGTTTCAGTTGAAGTTGAAGTTTAAGTTTGAGACAACCTTGAGACATAGCTCCAGTTCAAGATAGCTTGCTGAGGTAGTTTTATTTGGGTGAGAAATATCGTCGTCCCTTTGGGTGCAGGAGAAATCCGGATTTGGCTTTTTGTCTACGAATTGAGCCCCGCCACCTGCCTTTCCCCGTCGTTGAGAATAGACTCGCCCTACTTTTGGCGGCTTTACCGCAACACTGACTCACTTCGCTGACCACCGCGGCGGGAGGACGCTCCGTCCTGTTGACTGTTGACAGCTGATTGACATTGACGCTGGATCTTTAGATTTTACCAAGGTCGGATTAGCCCTATTCAATTTTTTTTTGTATCAATTTACATTATCGCGGTGTTGTTTACTTTGGATTTACATTATCGCGGGGTTTGTTCACATTTACCCGTTTCTCTTGATATCGTTAATTCTTTTGCCCGTTTGAAGTTATATTTGTGACCGAAGCACAGATCTGTGGTACGGGTTAAATTTAACGTGTTATTTATTTAATTACTTTTCGGTTTTTGCTTTGTCGTTATTTAATTTAGAGCAAGTTAAATATAAACAAGTGTGCTCAGCTGGTATCTTTTATTTTAATCACTTTGCCCACCTTTTGCCTTGGGATTACGTCGAACCTCCCTTCTCCACGAGCTATGCCGAGCCGGTGCTGGAGAAACATTAGTCACTCGCACTAGTTTGCAGACCTACAGGTAGAGGTAGGCAGCAATGTAATTGTCACTAATTTCTTTTTGTGGAATAACATTTAGGCATATGATATCTACGTAATGTTGATTCGTCTGGAACATGTCTATTTGTATATTTTTCAAGAAAAGATTTGAAGAAAGGATTTTGAACTTTTTTTAACGGAATGTTTGCAGCGGCAGAAGCCTGACACAAATCCCTATAAAAGTCACCTTTGATGGGTTGCCGGGCTGCATTTATGTGTTTTTTTTTTGTATTAACGTGATGTATCAAATCGCTTTTTTGATGGCAATGTAAACGTATTGTACTGATTTGGTGTTTTTTCCCCACGTTGGGCGCCAATAATGTACTGACGTGTAGTCGAGCTTTACTTTGGTTGTCAAAAAATGTAATGTTTTGTGTGTGGGGTACTTGCCTTTACTTTTTGCTTTTATTTTTCCTTTTAAAATTTGCTTTGTGGTTTGAACGTACTGTTTTGTATCTCGTGTGGCTCTTCTTCTCAGAGTGGATTCTTCTTTGGACGAGGCTTTAATCGTTTCTCTGGAGGTTTGCACATCAGTTTCTTCTCTATCTGCAATTCTTCTTTCTTTAAACCTTCCCCATTAAATACTTCGACACGTTGCTTCTACCTTCACTTCGATCTTCTCCTCCTCATCTCCCATCAAAAATTGCTCTCCTTCTCATTCTCTTATTACCTTAATGTCTTTAATTTTTTTATATTTCTCTTCGATCTCTCTTAATCCTCTTTCTTTAAATTGCCCCTTTTTTCCCTTTGCGATACGCTTTATTCTGATTTTCATGTTTTGGATATGCTGACTATTTCATTACATGTAGATGTTGCAGTTTTGCACTTTGCAAAGGTTATCTATCCAACTGGATTTACTTCTGCTTCCTCTTATTCTCAGTACACTTCAGCTCCTAGCGTCTCCAATAACATTCAATATTTTTTATACTCTCTTCTATTTCTTTAATTCTGGGGGCATGCAGATCAGCTTCTTCATTATCTATCTACTATTGAATTGTCTTCTCATTTCATCGCTACATGCGATAGTTCACTAGACCTCCAGTCAGCAAAAGAAATGACTCTCTTTCGATATCCGTCGCTTATTTCTGTAACGTCTTTAATTTCTTATGTTTATCTTCAATGTTTCTTCATCCTTTCTTTAATTTAATTTTTTTTCTGAGAAGTTTTTTGGTTGTTTTTCTGCGTTCTTCGTTACCTCTTTGTGGAATTTTCATTTTTGATTCTTTTTCTTTCTCAGTTCCATTTTGTAAAAGTTATTTATCCAACCGTAGTGATGACCTCTTCTTCTTATTCTTCGCTCGTAGTAATCTCTGATAACGTTTACCATTTTGCCCATATTTTTTCAACCATCTGCCTTGTGGCCTCAATTGTCTGCATAGACTGTTTACGTCAACACCGAAACATAATAATCGAAACAAAAAAGGCATTAATTATTAACTGATTGTAAGTCTTCTACTGCTACCATTCAATGAGCACAGAGTACACCAAAGAAAATGAGAATAAGAAGGACCAGTCAATGTGTTTCACTTGAATTGACTTGAATCATACAGTCACTAAATAAATACAGTACCGCAATCCATATGCTTATTGTGTAAGACAAAGAAACCATGTTTTTGCACTAAAATGGCCGACTTCTCTAGTGATTTTCTTTCCGGCAAGTTTAAATGTCCGACTTTTCTAGTGATTTTCTTTCCGGGAAGTTTAATCAAACTTAACACCTGTCAAATAAAAGGTTAAAATGCCCAAGTGTGTCGTTGTTAGCATTAGACATTTAAGTTTCCCGCCAATATTTTGCACTAAAATGGCAGTTGATTGCGGTACTGTAATTATAGTGACGGTATTGAATCAAGCAAAGGCGCGCCATCTTACGACGACCCTACAAAAATAACCTGGTTTTAGTCTCTGCTTAATAATACACGGTAGGTTCTTCTACTAGCTATGAATACATTTTCTTTTTTAATTATATTACATGGAAAGTAATATCTACAACACAATAACTAGAACCAGTTTGTTTCTGATCAATTTCTTATCGGAAAAATATCGCACTATAAGTCTTGTAAACTTATTTATTAAACCTATTTTAATAAATTATTTAGAATTCTTGAAATGTAAATATATAGAAATTAAGCTTAGAACTGTAAAGATTAGAATAATTAACTTAAAAATGTCATGACGATCCGGATGTTAGAAGGAAACTGTAGGTAGTAAGGAGTTCGGAAATTGAATAAGTGAGGGCGCCGTGTAGCTAGTTTAGGTGAAGGCACCCGGTTGCGCTTCATAAGCGACCGCCAGATAAACGGAGGCAGTCAAGTAAGTAAAGTATAGGTATAGGTCTTGCAAACATCCAGCCAACTTTCGTCGTTAATGACGTTAAACCAGTATCAACTGAACTCAAGATGTAACGTACGATGTATTCGTTGAAATTTAGTAACATTTTGTGTTACTACAAGTTTTTGAAAATGGCAATGTTGTCACCGCTTCAATTATCACTAACGTCAGATGTGTTTACTGTGAATATACAACACGTACATAACCTATACACCGTCAACCACCTATCATATGTAAACACTTCAATATTTGGCAACATTGTTATAGCATTACGTCATAAATATGAATGACGAAAGTTGGCTGGAAGTTTACAAGAACTCTACTTGAAACTTGAAATTTCAAATTTAATTTTTGACAGTTTCGTCGCCAAGTTCAAAATCCTGGCAATATTTGGGAATTTCGGTCAATTTAGAGTTCATTGTGGCAATTCTGATCATCCCCGAGGCAGGATTGAATTTATTGATCGCTCCGTTCCGCGTTCTTTTATGGGCATTTTGTTAATAGTAGTGAGTTCTGATTGGTCGAAACTGGCTACATCTGCGAGCATTCCGCGTCACCTGTACTTCGCTTTGTTTCGAGGCGTCACTTTCCGTTTGACTGTACTGGTGCCTGTATCGTTGTGTTTTAACCGACATTTTGGAAGCGGTGCTTTCGGAACTCATCATACTCGTCCCGTGGTTGCATACGGCCGAAAACAACGTTTGTACGTGCTCGGCTGCAGGCTGCTTGACGATTTCGTACTTCGCGCAAACTATAGAACGAAAGATGGGACGATTTTCTACTTGCAGGACCCCCTTTAGGACTACCATTTTTTCTTAAATTGTTTCGTAACGCTAAATTATTTAAGAGCGAATTTTCGACAGATCTTACATCTTTATCTAGTTGAATTAAATTGTTGTACGAGTAGTAAACGGATTTAATCTCAACTATTGAGTAGATTAATTAAGTAAATTGGACGACTTTCTGCAGAAAAAAAATCAACCCACGTTATGGTCAAACTGAGAAAACAGTGATCTAAGTTTTGAACAATTCTAAAATTCCTAAACAATTTGAGGCCTATTGTATACTTGTGTAGTTTTAGACACTGACGTTTAAGTGTCCCTACTGAGTATTTTCTTATACTCTGCCATTGATATGACATTATGCAGAAAGGAGTCAACCCATATGGTTCTGTTCTGCAGATCTATTTATTTACCACTATTGATTGAATGTAGGTTGGTTCAGCGGCCAATAGATGTTATTACCATTATTTTGGGGCTTCGATCTATACTGCAGTAGAATTTTAGATGCTTAACACATTCATAGGCCGAAGAACTCAGATTTTGTCAATTTGCGGGTTGATTCCTTTCTGTAGAAAGGCGTCCAATTGTACAGCGGGTGCAATATTTTTTGAATCGTTTTAGTCATAGTCTATTCAGCCATCTGCTGTCGTATATGTTTGACTTATTTGTGACATTTACAATTACTTTGAATGAGTAATAAAGTAACTGTTTATTGTAGATGTTTTTATTTGTACAACGTACAAGTGAATCTCCTGGATTTATTGCAAAATTATTGCGAATGCGAGACAATTCGGGAACACTATTTCGCATTGCCTTCTTCAACTGGGTAATTGTTGAGCCTGGCGCCTATAATTTCATCTTTAAACCACGCCCACAATTTTAATTTGAAAATAAAAGAAAGTTAATGCCTGAAGAGTTGAACTAATTATTTCAACATTAGGGGGAAGTAAATAATTATCATTAAATGCGAGCTGCAAATTTACGCAATCATTGTCGCCGAGTTCTCTTCTCGCCAGCAAATTACGACCTGAGATACTACCATCATTCGTCTATTGCACAGAACTCAGCAGACAATATTAGTTCATTATTCACCTGGGTGATGAACGAACACTACCCCTGCTAGGAATTACGGTTTCAGATTGCAGAATTAATTCACGTCTTCGAAGTGGCGGCGGATATTTTTACTGCAATTTCCTTCGCCATTCATCCGAGCGCAATAAAAACCGGCGCAGTCATGCAAATGCTGAAATTTTCTTACCTCCATTACATTATCTCCTCCGAGCATTATTTAGCTTCATTATCCTTGAGGGGATCGGTCATGATGCGAGCAAATGGTCCCGTACCATTGTGTTGCCATTCAAAACTGGAACAATATTAAACAAACGTCAGTGGGAATAACTTCGCTCGAGACATCGTCGCTAATAGAATTTCTATCGGACGATAATTGAATGAAAACAACGCGCGTTAAATCCGGGACAAACCCCCGGGACAGGTATTATTTAAACAATACGCGTCTAATATTGAACCGGGTACAGCGAGCGTATTTATTTATTTTTTTATTGAGCAACTCGCGTCGACATTCCTTTGCAAGTAAATCCGCATAATGTGTTTCCTGGACGCGGTTTTCGGGTGAGGTCCAACCCCTCACCCTGCGCCAGGTACCACTAATAAATCTCACCGGTTTCACGTATGAAAACATAACTCTCCACCGCGCTGAAATTTTTACGACTTTTTTCAGTCTTCAGTCGTCGACGAGGCTCTCTCCTTACTTCCCCAAAATCAAATATAAATCTTGCCGTTTATAGAAAAGAGAAGCGCAAATCTGATTTATCCCCCCAGACCGGAAACGAATATTTCCGTTCATTGTAAATTACTGCTTATGGGTAGGATTTTCCGAGCTCCGAGATCTACATCCCATAAAGTCGGGGGGGACTTAACGGATCCGCTGTGTTTCCGTTTTTGTATATTAAAGTTAAACCGCGGCGATTTTTTAATGTCATACCTACTTCTTCAAGGTTACGGCTTGAGGTCGAATCTTCTTCGCTCGCTTGATGTATATTTGATCGGGGTTCGAGGGTGGGCTCTTTACGATCCGTCGCAATGAAAAGCTCTGAAATATTCAGGGACCATTCGAGGGTTTAGCAAGACGCGAGCTTAGATTTCCGCTTTCAATAATGGAAGGTGAAATAACACACCGGCGCGAGTCAATTTTATATGATGTATTCGTTGCGAGTGAATTGCGTCGAGTGACCCAAAAAGAAAGTCACCACACAGTTTAATAATAAAAGGCTGTATTACGCTTTGCTTACCTTCAGGGAATAAAATCGGAATACGTAAGCTAATTTGTACGTTTTTTTTTTGCTTCCCACGCAAAGAATTGAAGCGCAGCTTTAAACGAAGGAGACTATATCTTAGCAAAAAAAACAAGGGGAAACATTTTCCATTTGCTTAGATAAAATTCCTAAGACTGTGTGAAGCATAGAATTTCGCAGACAGATTCCGTTTTTATCACGACCGGCTTCACCCTGTATGTACCTAAGTGTTTGTAACAAACGCGATTAAATAATAAATGCTTTTTGAATTTTACTAACTATCACCTTCAAGCTTTGTTTTAATTAAGTAATTAATTTAGTTAGAAAAAGTATAAGTGAGCAGTTTTCTGCCCAGACAAACAACATTAATCCTGAAGAGAGTCGCTTCCGCCTGTAAGAAGACACCCGACGTTGTTCACCGAAGTTTTAACGCGCCCCCTCCTCCGCGCTCAAAAATAGACCTCAAACGAATTTAAAACTTGCCGAAGACAACGGGCGCACGCTTTACACTTCACGATCAAACTTAAAAGTAAACACTCGTGAAGTTGGTGGGCGACGCGTAAAACTGAAATATTCACGTAAAGGCGGGCGAAACTTCGCCGAACTCCTTCGTCGCCATTGTCGAAACTTGTTTGTTTTCGAAATAGTAATTCCGGATTTCCGCGGCCGACTTTATTCTAATCGAACTTCTTTGAGTGGCACTAATTCTGTATAGGAAATTCGTCAGAGAAAGACTGAAATGGGCGTGGCAATTGCTTCCAAAACAAAATCGATTGTTGTATGTCTAATTTCAAATAACAAACACATGGTCGGATTCTCGGAGTTTCTTGGGGGTTCGGAGGTACCGTGTCATCCCGACCACACAAACACACGCATAAACAAATTAACGTAACATGTAGCTTGGTGCTTTCTAAATTTTAGTACATGTCAGATATAGGAAGAGATCAAATTACGGATATGTTGAAGCATTTCGCGCTTGCCTGTTCTGTCTCTAAACTGGCGACATTCGAAGCGCTACAGTCGCACAGACGTCATAAAACAAATCTATTTGACGTTTTAAATTGGTTTCTTAGATTTTTGTACACATTTTGTCACGTTAAAATTGCAGATAAATGTTCCATGTGGTTAAAGATATCAAATTACACTGCAAGTTGAAACCTTCGCTGTAGTCTGGGTCCTTTCAGTCAGGCAACAGGTATGTTAAACATGTCAGCTTTTGCACTTGAATAGTTTAAAGTTATATGTGCTCCATTTACGCCAGACGACAGCTCTTGATACATTTTGACATCTGGAATAGGCGTGAGTGGGAACTAAATGCTACGACTATGATTGGTCGAAGTTATTTCAAAACTTAGCTGCAAGTCCGAGGGGTGTGTTTCAATTTTTTTCTTGAAAGTACGGGACACAAAAAATAGGCAGATAGCATTGACGCTTTACCGAGAACGGTTCTGTTCAATCCTAATTTGGCTTAGCTGTTTTTCCTTAAGCGCTTGTAGTCTTTATTCATTTTCTAGATAAATCATTTATTTCGGTACGGTTTAAATACAGTGTGTTAAGAAAGGCAATTAAAACCAAACACGTACGCGTCGCGACGCGAGTGATTAAAGCAGAGTGAGCCGCCGAAATCAAGACCATTAAATTGTCTCTACGAATTTCGTGAAATCACGAGGCCAAACAATTTGAACTACCTATTCATAGTCATTTTCTTGACAACGGTTCTCTTTCAGCCTGTATGTGTGTGAGCCGAGTAGTGGTCTTTGCTGAGAGATTTGCCGGTTAATTAGAAGCGATTGCCTAGAGACTGCAAGTGCTAAAACCACCCATAGTGGAGTGGTAAAAAAACAGTCCAAACTGATTTCTTACGCTATAAATTAATTAGATAGGTTAGACCAGCGACGGGCGCGAGCTCGCCAAAAGCTCAACCCCCACCATAAATTATTTGCGACGATCCCGATGTTTCAAACAAACATGCGCCGGCATGTGTAACTGACTCATTCGTATCAACGAAATCAAAAATAGAGAGCGCCGAGCGAGTTGGTTCATGTTGGTTTATTAGCGTTTAACAGTGTCGTACAAGTTCGAGACCATTTTAAATTGAAAAACAAACCTTTTTTAAACAATATTTATAATAATTTTCGGTTTAATTCAATATGAACAGCATCAAAACGAATACACCGCGCCGCCGCCGTCTACAATTTTATATTTCGTGGGACGAAGCTAGCTGCAATCGACACTCGTTTGACCTATTGCTTAGCGTAGTAGGAGATCCTTCCCCTTTCCATGCCCATGCCTGGGTTAGACGGCGAAAGAGCGACAAATAGAGGGACCTGAAAACCAGGCAGGCGGGTATAGAGTACCATCCTCGAAGCAAGGCGAAAGTAGTCGAGAAGCTCCTACTATTTCGACCTTAATAAACGCTCTGGTGAGAGGAGTAGCAGTGGCGTAGGCTCGCTACACTCCACCTTATTAATCAGGTTAGCTAGAGATATGTAGGTATCCAACACCTCCCACGGGAGTCCCTGAAAAACAGGTGATTGCTACTGATTTACTTGCAAATTGATCGCTGAGGGCGGCATTTTGTATCGCATACTTCTCCAGAACATCTGATTACTTCATTAATTAACTCTATTAATTAAGACACTGTAGGCCCACTGTGTCACATTGTGCGTTGGTTTATTAAACAGAACAAGTCATATGCCCGATTTCACCAACGCGGATTGCGGATTAAATCTAGTGTCAACACTTAGAATATGACTTACCACTATGTTGTCTAACCTCAAATGTCACATTATAAACACTTAATCCGAGTGCTGGTGTCAATCCACGTTGGTGAAATTCACCATTAGAGTACGATTTGAAGTGACGAACACTAGTACCAAGATTCGAGCAAAGTTGAAGTTCAATTAATTGTGAATCTAATTAAGAAGCAGAGTTCTCCAACAAATATCGGTGTAGATGTCAAATCACCAATGGTGTGAATCGAACGAAAGTCGATAGCGCCGGTATTAGAAAGTGATATCTGTTAAGCGAGTTATACTGTACTTTCTGAAAATCATAATTTTTTTGTTTCTTTGTATTTAATTTCAACGCAAGGTTTTTGCGCTCATTATACCCGACCCCTCAGTGGCGGGTGCAAGGAGTTTTTACCTTTTTTTTTGACAATAAATAATTAATTAAATCTAATTTCGTGTTTTATTAATGTAATTAGCACCTTGTACTTTCAAGAGTTTGTACCGTACGCACCAAGAGAGCGGGTTATCACGACATAGTTTCCTATTCACAACGATCACGAGCCATAATCAAAAGTATTATTATTTAGAGCGGATCCCCGCAAAGGCCATTCAACCGTAACCCAATCCCAATTAACAGCTAGCGCCGGCCGGCCAGTTAATTACAGTAAGCAGGTAGAGTAGTTAAGGACGCATGAACAACTGTAGTATGAACATTTTTCTCGGGAATCTAGGTAAACGGTCCGGACAGTCATTTCTTTAGCAATAAATTTTAAGTTGTGTTTGTTTGTACATTTTTATTGCTTATTTACTGGTACGTAACGGTAAATAAACAAGGGTAATAAACGGGCGCGTTACAAGACTAAGGGCTGCGATTCAGTATCAAAACCAATGATTTTCGTATGACATGTAAAAAGCGAGAATTGAAAATGATCTGTAACGAACCTATGATGTGTGGCTATAATTCGAGAAGTTGAAGGGGAAACAATTAGGTCATAAAATGATGGGCGTACATAAATGTGAGTGAAGCAAATATCCTGTTTTGTTATTTCCATGAACTTATTTAACCGATAAATACCAATTTAAACCTGACAGGAGAATTAGAAGCGGGCGAGCAACTCCGGGTCTCCACTTCACCTCCCGTACTCGTGTCTTGGTTGTTTTTGCTGCAGTTTCTCATAATCCCTCCTCGTAACAAAAAGCCGACCCTTCGCCCGGCTAATCTCAGACGTGCTCATCTAAATTTAGGGCTTCTTATTAACCGAGGAGAGCTGGATCTGGGACTGACAATCCCCGATCCACCCGGCGCGGCGAGCCTGCTTCCTGCTAAGGCATGCATGGCGCGTTGCTTGCGTTTGTTTAACCGGATTTCTGCCGTGCCCGGATGATGTTTCATTTCCGACGTCATTCGGAAGGCGATTATGTGCCTCTTGCATGCGGCCGCTGCTACTCGTGTGCCTCGAATTCGTGATTAAATCCTCACGGTTGGTTATTTGTTTGAAAATTCTGCTGCTTTTTAATTTTTCATCAAGTGTGCGGCGGTCGGTTATCAATTCGAAACAACCTTTAGTACTGCGCCAGTACAAAAGTATAAGTCGAGAGAGACAATCCAAATAAATGCACAAATCGTGCAAATCAAGGATACTCTAAATAATTCTGAAAAAAATATTGTAACAAAGAATTTTCAGTGCATGTTTGAGTCCACGAATGAATGCCTTAGAAGCTTAATAAAAAAACGTACGTAATTATTGGTTTGCTACGGTTTTTACTACGCACCTGACATTCAAGGTTTAACCAAATGTGCGAGTTTGAAATTTATATTACAATTATGGGTTAGTAGAGCAACATCTATGTTGCTGACATTGTGCATTCACCTAGTGACAGTGATCATTAAAACAAGAGATTATTTGACGTTGTCCATTCATTGCCAATGCATTCTTTCAGACTTTAAATACCTGTGTTTATTTCATCAGAAAAAAAATCAGATATCTCAGGGATTTACTATGAAAATTGCGACCTATTTAGACATGTTACACATTCCTTTGTAACTGAACCGAATCTATTTATTAACAGAAAATGCAGCACTGTGTAAAAAAAAAATCTGATTAATAAAACTGTTATGAACAGAGCGCTCTCGCTTCCCTCCTTCTCCTACGTATATCAACCGCAGTAAGCCTTGCCTCACTCATTGTGGTAGATGCACATAACTAAGCATTAAACAAATGAAATTGCCTGTGCGTCACAATAATTATCAGACGTCATTTATGATTTTGAATGCGTTTTTATGGGGGTTTATTTTCGAAAGTTAAAAGTTCTGTATCCCTTGTAAAACACCAGACGGAGGAAAATAAAGCTCGAACTTTCACGCAAATAACCTAATGCATCAGAAAGTTCCGCGAACTTCGTGCCAAAACATATTCATCAGCGAAAACAATGCATCGAGCAGCGGCACTCGGGGGCACGCCACTCATTGTGCTCGGCGCAGTCTGCGAAGAACGAAAACAACGCGGCAGATAAGTTCCCCGCAAACTTCCGCGTCAGTTTTCCACCGCCTGCCGGAAATTGAGCCGAATGCCGCGGGCGCTAACCAGATAGTTGTATTATATTGAATTTCGCCTCCTCCTTATTACTAAGGAAACACTCAATGACCCCTTGATGAAGGGCCACGCCGACCAAACACTGCCAAGTATTCAAATTTACCTCTCGGATGCAAATCGTTAATGTTTGCGGTGCAAATTGCTAACAAGTGTTCGTTAACCGCCGGGTTTGTATTGCATTTGGAGTCCGGACAAAACGGGGCGAGTTCGAAAGTTCATGACTTTGGTTAAACTTAACACCTAATTGCATTTGAAAAAAGAATTTTGAAATTGACAAGTAGCTAAGGAAATCCCGGAAATTTCGAAATCATTTTCTTTTTTTAAGCTATACCTGTTATTCCTGAGAGAAATCAGAAAGCAGGAAACATGTATCGCTTTATGAGACTAGAACGTGCTTTCAAACCAGAGGCGGTATTAGGTTGCGATGATAAAATTTCTCATTCCCACTGATTCGGCATTCGGAGATGAATACGCCGTTGGGCTAGCATCTCGGTTCTTGGACGCGCGACACGTGGATAAAAACGGTGAAAGCAAGACGAGTACGCCATCTCGTGAAAAGCGACTCGCCGCTAGAAGCTCGATCAACTACGGGTTTTGCGGGAATATTGCTCACGTTTGAAAAATCCCCCTTGAGTGTTTCAGAGTGGTGACGTAAGCTTAAGTAGCCGCCGCGAGAGAAAAACAAGAAGTTATTTTAAAATAAATTCGCTCGCTAACGAAATAATTCTCGTATATCTAAATCAAGTGTGTTCCCTAAAATACGGATATGAGAAAATCATTTGAGATTCGTCCCCGGTAAGCTCAATGTCACTGTTGCTTAAAAAGTTAGTTAATTATTAACAAAAAGCATTTTTCTCAGTGTATTACACCAATCTTCCTTCTTGTCGAAGTTTTGTTTTGTTTTGCTATATCTTTCAGATTATTTTGAATTGTCTATGTTTTATCTGTTTTATTATCAACTTTGTTATAAAGTTCTTTACAGTAAAGTCGGATTTTATTTTGTTTAGAAGTCACAAAATTAAGACATTATTAACTCTGTAATTTTACTTGACATTTGGTTTTGTAATTAGTTTCTATGTTTTAGTTAAGTGTCTTTAATATAAGTTTTAATTGTTAAACCTTCCGAATTTTATTTAATACTCAAAGTAATTAGAACTTAGAGAACCTTTTCATAATCGGTAAATCGAACAAGGAAAGGAGAAAGATTCAACAACCCCAAATTAGTAAGTTTGAGGGTGAGAAGTGCCAAAATTCATACCAAGTCAGAAGAGAGCGGGCGGAACGACTCCTGGCTATTTTTTTTAAAGCTAATTCCAGAAACGCTACTGGCAAAGGAGTCACCTCCTGCGTCTCGATTCAGTTTGAAAAAGTTTTGGGCAACAAAGGGTGGTAAAAGTCTAAGAAGGACGTTCGTTTTCAGATTCCAGTGGAAGTCAAAGTTGAGACATCCTAACTCTCGAACGTCCCATGTAAAATACATTTATCATAAAAATTTGGCTTTATGCGAAAAACCATTTTATAAAAATATAAACCACCCTTTCCCGTGCTCGCGGTCTTGCACGTCCACAGATTTGTTACATTTCAAAATCTCGCACGAAATAAGTTGGCAACATTTAGGAATTTCGGCCAATTTAAAGTTCATTGTGGCAACCCTGACTTTCCAAGCTCTGCAGCGCAAGCTCGAAATTATTGACCCGCCCGTCGACTCTGCCGTCGGCATGTGGGAAAATTAACGATTGCTATTGGTCGGCGCTGAGCTCATTTGCGATTATACCGCGTCAACCCGTTTCGTTTTGTTTCAAGGCATCACTTCTCACCTACTTATGCTGGTGCGTATATCGCGTGTATCCTGATGATGGTTTTTGCGAATAATTTCTTTAAAGTGAAATGGTATAAAACAATAGAACAAAAAACGAAAAGAACTATGAATAAGAACAATTGCCGTTTGGATCTTCCAACGAAAACAAAACAAGACAAGACAATCGAAAGCAAAAAAAAAAACAAATGTCCTTAAAGTGAAAACAGTATAAAACAATAAAACGATCAGTTTACAATGAAAAACGAAGAGGATTATGAACAAGAACAATAATTGACGCTTGATAACAAAACAAAGTAAAAGACAATTCAAAGCAAAGAAAAAACAAATAATTTTCATAAAATGAAATAATGAAAAACGAAAAGTAAGAACAATTGACGTTTTGAAAGAATAAAAGTAGATACTTACAAGTTTAATGTAATCTGCTTTTCAGAACATTGGCTTAATTCAGATAAGATAAACTTAATTAATCTAAGTGGTTACTATTTGGCAAACTATTTCTGCAGGAGCGAAGGTACACATGGCATTAGGTCGCGACCTATCACCTGCTACAATTTGCCTCGCATTACGTGAATTTGCTCCGTATGACGTGAAACTGCCTCGTATAACGTGAAACTGCCCCGTACAACGTGAAACTGCCCCGTACAACGTGAAACTGCCGTATTCTCTTGGAAAAACTGTCACATTATGGCATAAGAGGTAAAGCTGTCAAAGTATTTGAATCATATCTGACAAATAGATCACAACTGGCTAGTGTTAATGATAGTTTATCTGAGTTTGAAGTAACTACTTATGGTATACCCCAGGGTTCAATATTGGGACCACTTTTATTCATTATATATATATCAGTGACTTGTGTGACTTATTCTAGATATTAAATTAGTACGTAACAGTATTTAATTTCCCGAATCTACGCTAAGACAAGATATTTGTCGATCCGTTTTATATAATGGTATTCTATTTATGCCAACATCGGCTTTTCCTTCAAAGACATCTTATAAAGAAGAGAACGTTTTATTAGATCGCATTAACATCCGTCGGTTCGTTATCAGCGCGAATAAAGAGCCTCTCCCCCGCAATAAAATAATTTCGTCCTTGGAACGAAATTATTTCGAAAGCAGGAGTCCCGCCGCGGATCGGGCGCTTATCTCTCTCAAATAAATTTGCGAATTTCCATTACGACCAAATCCCAACGAACATAATAAATTTTTAGTTTAAACCGGCGAGTATCTCGTTTCTAGATTCTAGTGACGCCGCGTCTCCGCTCCCGGCGACGATCTATATGATTTTAAAACGCATAAAATGCCCTGATGCATTGCCGCCAACCGAGCGCACACGACGATTTCGACCAAACAACAAGGTGCACGATCAAACTGATACGGGCGCACGTTACGACTATATTAAGTTTTATTGTCAATAACATCAAATGAAGCGCAGAGTTCACCAAAATGCATTTCCTCCTTGAATGAGAGTAATTCAGTTTATTGTGATTCTTTGAATCGAGTATTGATTTCTTTTTCTTTTCGGTACCTTCGGATTTCATGTGTGGCTTTCAGAATTGTTTTACTTTCGGTTTTACTCCTTCGTTTAAGTTTATTACTCTCAATTCTTCGTCTGTTCCAAAACAATATTTTACTTCGCCGAAGTACTTTGATTATCGATGAGGATAAGATGACGATGTGGATAAGGTGACAATGTGGATAAGCTGACAATGTGAATAAGATGTGTCACAAAATTTTTAGTTTAATTTACTTGCCTCTTACTTACCACTAACAGATGACAAGCTTCTACTGACGAAACGTATCAGCTGCTCCCCAGGCTAGCAACAGTGAAGAATGGGGCGGGTTGATTAAGGTGGTAAAATTAATAAGGGCGCCAGAAGACAATTCTTCAGCTAAAAACGTAATCGACCAGTCGACGTCTTCAATCGACCAGATCGGGCAGAAAATGAATCAACAATAAATACAGAAGCGAGACTTTACTCACTGGTGTGCGTGAACGCAGAAATTAAACTCGAAGTTAAAATTAACACAATTTATTACACAAGTCAAAACAACACTTTACACTATTACAATTGACTGCTTAATTATCTACGGTAAACGCAGCGCAACACGTAGTTCGAAATTCTTACTCGCGATTTAACTATTCACGAGCAAAGAATCAAATATTAACCGATCGGTCCGCAAAACGTCCGATTACATTAAGTTGGAAAACCTAACCTTTTGACAGCGCGTCCAGTCAGGCGCCAGGGTCAACGTTACCAACCGAAGCGCGGTGGCCGGTGGGTAGTTACGACGCCCTCTGTCGATCGCGAGTAGCCTCGACAATCTGGAACAAACTGGATCCGCTGGAATCGTCAGGTTTCTACGATCGGGTTACGGTACATTCACAGGGCAGGAGCGCCTAAAAGCCTGGTCTAATAGCCTGCGCCAGAAAACTGCGCCCAAACAGAGAAGCCTACATAGAAGAAATGATTTTGTTAGCGGCCATGTTAGGTACACGCCCTTGCACGTTTTACGTTACCTGGGATTTTCTAAATTTCCCGGCTTAGTATGGAGCTTAAAAGTGCGCCAAATGTGTTCGATGGTGTCACGAGATCTTCCGGCACAGCCGCAATTGAGTTACTCCTCCCAAAGAGCAAGAACTCCGATAATTTCACAACACACGTAAAACACGTTAATACTCAACCAAGGTCTGAACACAAAAGGACGATAGAGACGGCTCGAAGATGGTGATGGCCGCTAAAATACGGGCGGTAACCAACGGCGTTAACAGAAGGCTGTCACGTGGTGTGCCACACGAATGAGCTTCGAGCAGTAAAGTGGAGGGATGCAGGGTAGCCACCTGTATCCAAACACGGTTCACTTTGCCTCCGTGTTTTCTTTGGCGGGAGATTTGAACGTAACAGATGACAATGAGGATAAGATGACAATGTGAATAAGATGATAATGAGTATAAGAAGATAGTGAGGATTATAGGGATGCGGGATGGGGATTATTTTGTGATGAGTGTTTTTTGTTCTTGTTCTTCTCAGAATAATTAAAATTAAAGGCCAAAATTCTTACTACTCGTGATTTTTGAATTCAGTGCAGATTAGAGATGATGTCGACGCCCTCCCGATGATCAAGTTCATAAGCGTGAGTTATCGTTGAAAATTTTAAAAGATGTAATTGTCGATCGTTTTCATAAATACAGAGCGTTGAGATATCCGTGCAAAATCGAACGTGGTATGCGAACATTCTGAATTTTATCGTCGCCCCACATGCAACGCCGCCAAAACGAAGTGGAATTTATTCATACTTTATGGTTCGAGTGCGGTGTGTTGCACCGATAAATATGCAATGCAATGTTCGTACCAGTTCCAAGTATCGATTGCGGAGCAACTTATGGTTTGTCTTTCCCGAAGCGAATTTGCATAATGTCATAGCCGGATAATGCATGCGGAGCGCATAATTTCAATTTCTGGGGGAATAGGGATATTCTATGTTATCGCTGA
Source organism: Dorcus hopei (assembly GCA_033060865.1). Classification (NCBI taxonomy): domain Eukaryota; kingdom Metazoa; phylum Arthropoda; class Insecta; order Coleoptera; family Lucanidae; genus Dorcus; species Dorcus hopei. Next base: position 36,833,166 of record CM065423.1, read on the forward strand.
AGTGGCCCCACACGACGCAGCTGTTGGAGGAATGCGAATCACAGAAAAGTTATGATTCTGATTACATAAAATTAAATCGACTGACTTCCTTGTAAACAATGGCATAGTAGTTTTGGCCACTTTTCGCCTTTGCTTGCGGAGCTTCCGATGGTTACGTTGAAATTATGAAAAGATGAGAGCTAGAAGTTTTCCGTTTGCATACGTAAGTACACGTTCCATGCATCAGACGACGGCGTACATACGTAGACTGGCAATTTACATGCGGTAAATCATTACGAAGTCAAGGCAAGAAACTACAAAATGTAGTATCGTGTAACATGAAATCTGATAACTCCGCGCCGCGTAGCGTAACACGTGAATATAGTAGACGCATTTGAATTTTGATACGCCGCGCCGTTAAGGGTATTACGTATAATAAAACGCTTTCGCTACAAGTTATATGTTGCTTAATTTTTAGTCAGTAAATAAAATTAACTAGACTAAAACGATACATTTTTAATGCCCCACCTGAGTCAATAAAGGCGCATTGTGCTTTCTCACATTCATTCTCACGTCTTCTCCATGGCACATCCTTTATCGGGACGACGACACGGTGACAACGTAACGATTGTTTTCGGATTTATGCGGCCACGCTGATTTGTTATTGGGGGGGGGGAGAAGAAGTGCAGCAAAATTTATCGCGCCGCCTGCAAACCCGGATATTGTTTCACAACTGTCGTATTTCTATTGGAATTATTATTTTTGCTTTTTAGTTTCAAACTCCAGTTCTGTGACCAACAGTAAACGTTAAAATAAAAACAAATTCACATCGAATCGATGTGAAAGTCAGAACTAAAAAAAAAGTGGTCTCAACAATGGCGAAGGACAGTGACTTTTTTCACATCAAACCTTGTAGAGGTGACCAATGGCGTTTCTTTTATAGTTCGGAATTTAATTTAAAATCCTTCCCGGTTTACTACTATAGGAGTGTTCTCACTAAACTTCATTGTTACTCTTTCATTTAGCCGTCTCCCTCAAAGAAAATCAGACCGAATTGCTCCTGTGATGTTCCGCACAATTAGCCGCCTCGCTTCAACCATCGGCACCCCGGCAGTTCCGAAGAACAAATATTTCGTTCAATTCCTCTTTGCGTTAGTTACGACGTCGACGTCGCCTTGTTCTTGGTGGAAAATTGCAGGCAAGACGCCTTGGGGGTCGTTCCGAAGTTCACGACGTAGTTATGATCACCATCGACGACGCGCCGCCGCTGCCGCCGCCAAATTTCGAATTTGGTCTGTTTGTTTAGCGTCGCAATCGTTATCCGAATCCAGTTGGTTAGATAGAAGTTCTGCCCGAAGTTCTGTGATTTGAAGTTTGCGCCTTTAACAGCGCCCCACGGCGGAAAATCAGATATTGTTATTCATGTAGTATTGAGGTGTAACTGCAACTTCCGAACTATTAATTCCGCTTTCGTCGGGTCGCTTTGTTCTCTCGACGTGACAGAGACTTGCATTGATGGAAACTTTGGGAAGATACGGCGACGGAACGTGAATTATTTTGCGCTCCAAATTTGACTTCCGTTATAATAATGAAAAGCCAACAAAAGAACAAATCGTGCAGCTCCTACTCGTCAATAAGCTTAGTAGATGTACTGTGGGCGTAGTGAGCCACTTTCTTATAGAGTTTCTACATGGGCGCATATATGGTTGCCTATCGTGACTTTGGGCTAGGCGCTGGCGGTGGCAAATCGTAGAAGAGAGGAGTACACCCAAATTACAGATAGCAGTTTATAAATTAAAAACAGGCAACAGGTAGTAGTATGACTGACCCTGACAAGTTGGAAGCATGCAAGAAGGTAAAAAAAAAGTTTGTGATAATCGCCAAAGTAGTCAATCATGTAACTAGTTACAGTATATTTTTCCGTTAACAACAAAATGTTCTAAGATAGCCGGCGGCCCGACCTCACGTCGCTGTTGATCCTTGTCGTCCATGGCATCGATTTTCAAACGGACTTTGCCATTGGTCATTATGGATCGCCCTAGGTTTTGCAGATCAGCGTAGAGTCAAGTACAATCGCGCTAGTAATTTTGCAGAACGCATAGAGTGCACATCGTCTTGTCGTGGGCTCTTCTGCCATTTTGTGAATTCATCAGACTGGAATATTTGGTTGAATGTTGAACGGAAGATCTTAATCCGTGTTCTGAACGAGACACTCTAAGCAAATCAAAGCATTCTCCTATGCTTTTCGAAGCCTGACCACTACAAATTGATCAGGTAATTATTACAAGCGAATTCTGTGCGCTAACGTTGCTTTTCGTTGTTTCATTATTTAGGCTTTTACTTGGGGCTAGGAAAAATACACTGTAACAAAATATGCTTCATTTGTTGAAGGAAGATCTTTAACTGTCAATACAAATATATGATAGTAAAGGATCGAAAATTTTTCTTTGGCTAACTTAGAACAAAAGCCAATGTACTCTGCAATAATAAAATAAAGGATAAATGACAATTACAAAAGTTTCAGAGTTTTTTTCTGACCTCTCTCACTTGAGGCTTGAGGAGGTTAAACCTTTCTATCACTATCTTAGGCTGAATGCAGGTACTCATGAGTCAACTCAGCAACTGTTCGATAGTGCAATCTGCACATGTTCTTTTCGGCATTCTTTGATGTAACTTTGTTTGTTGCGAGGTCAATCTCTGCACCATGTTGGCGAAGCCGTCGTTGATCTATGTACTTCGGGGGATATTGTTACGTTTCAAAATCTCGTACGATATAAGATGGTAACATTTGAGAATTTCGGCCAATTTAGAATTTATTGTGGCAACCCTGACTTCCACGAACGTTGCGGCGCAGGCTAGAAATTATTGATCGTCGGAATTAACCCATTGTCGAGTCGTTATATGGGCATGTGGCTAACTAACGACTTCTATTGATCGGCGCCGACTTTATCTGCGATTACTTCGCGTCAACCTGTTTCGTTTTGTTTGAAGGCGTCACTTACTCGTTCAACGCTGGCGGTGCTGTACCGTGTGTTCCAATTTATCGGGATTTTTTCTAAGTTGCCGGAATCTCCTGGAGCACGGCGGAACGAATTTTGAATATTTCTTACTATCCTTCCGAGCTTGGATTTTATTGAAATCCAGGTAATTTTAGGCTAAAGGCTTGACACCATATTGTTTACTAATTGCGTGTTTCTTTCATCTCAGGCTTTTGGTGTACGTTTTCATGTATTCCTTTTCGATTACCCTTCTCGTATACGTTTTTGCGTATAATTTTCTTGACGCCCTGGTATTTTCGATTGTGGAATACCCTTTTGGCCCTCGGTTAATAAATCCATCTACTCGGAAGCAATTGCGGTATTCCGACCGAAGGAAAGCGCTAACGCAGTTCGTTGAGTTTGCTCCCGTCAACGTCCAAGCACGTTGGAAACTTACAAGCGACTTTCGCCCTACAGGACCTATTTTGGATGTCGTGAGTTTGAACCGCATTAGTTGATTAACTGCATTTTATCAAAGAGCGAATTTCTACTAATCTTGCGTTTGATTAACCGATGTACTTTTGTTTTGTTTATATTAAAAGATGACTTAAGTTTTGAAGCGTCAAATAGAGTGATTAGATTAAATAGTACACTCGGGTGCAATATTTTTGAGTTGCTTTAGTCATAGTGCTTTAGTCATAGACGTTTTTAGCTTGTTTGACGTAATGTAAATTTTATCGTGACTTTCTTTGTTTGTTTAATTGAAGCAGCTGTTTATTATTACCATTTGTGTATTTGTGTTTATATCTTCAGTGTACAAGTGAGTAATTCCAAGTCTCCTAGATTTATTGCAAAATCCTTCTGGCAGTATGCGCTGTCCTACTAGTAGGATCTAATTTGGATACGTTTTTTTTAATGGGATTCCCTCCTCCCTGGAGGATGAAATATTCACCATTGATTCCATCTCAACTTGTTAGGACTAGTAGTAACAAAGATACGAGGTAAAGCGTATTTTCTTCATCAGTATATGCAGTTCCAGTGGCGTGCGAAGTATATAAATATGCTTCTGCAGAATTATTATCGTCTTTCCAGTAGAGTCAGCACAAAAGCATCTAACCCGCATATGAAATATGCTTCTGTACTGCCGGAAGCCGCACACGTACTTCTGGCAGGACAGCTCTTAGTTAAGAATATCGTACTGCCGGCAGTCAGTGACGGGTTTGTCCAGCTGTCCTTCTGGAAGCTCCTTCCAGCAGGACAGATGCCTCGACGTCCTATCATTAACTTCTTCAGTTGGGTATTTGTTCACCCTGGCGCCTTTATGACACCTTTTAAACAACGCCCTATCTCTATTGAGCTACCTGGGGCAACAGCTGGTGAAAAACAGCGCAAACTTGCTGCCTGTTTAATGTCAGTAAAAATCAGGTGTAATTCATTCTAGAGTTTTTGTGGTAGCATCAAGTGAGTAGATTAGATTTCGAATAGAAGTTTGTTATTTTGGGATAATAACTTTCAAACTAAAAAAGTGTATTAAGTCTTAAAGTCAACTACTTTATCATCGTTTTTGAACTGTGCACAAATATGAGACGCAGTAGCACTATAATTCAATTTCGTCCTCGGAATTTATTACTTCGTTAAGTGCCGTCGCGCATCTAACAGGTCGCCGAAAGCGACAAACCAAAGAAGTGCACAAGCGGAGCGAATTGAATGCGAAATTGTTGCGCCTCGAGACAAAGTTCCCAGTGAAAAGACGTCGGGCATTGTTCCCGAAGCTCTAAAGCGTTCGCCCACAAGATACAAGACCACGAAAGAAGAAGAAGAAGAAGCGCAAGAGTGCCAAAAGATGTAGCGCTTTGCATTTCGCGATCAAATTTAAAAGCAAACAGTTGAAGGAGACTCTTTCAATTGAAGTGTGCAGGTAGGTAATTTTAAATGAAACGAGTTAGTCACGTTAACCGAGTTAGTGTTAGTGTTTTCTAACAAAATTCAGAACGAGAATTTTAAAATTGTACTCCTCACGTTCGATATCAACAGCAGCGAACGCAACAGGTCGCCTGTTTATGAATTCCCTGAATACGTCGAATTTTATAATCCGGCCTCGAAAAAATCTTGCGGAACGCGAAAGCGAAACCCTGCAATTTTCGCCTTCACGCAAGAAAGTAAAAGGACAAGACGAGCCGGTTCTTCTTCTTCTTCTTGGCTAATGAAATCCGCGTGCGTCGAATAACTTGATGAAACTTTTACCCGGTGATGACACAAGGTTCAAGTGAAACCGAGAACTGATTATAAAATCGAGTGATTGATGAGACTTTTTGGAAGTGCCCGGACTCACTTATGAATACGTCATCATACATCACGTCACTTCACTAATAGCGTTTTCGATTCACTTGCACCGTTTGCACTCAGTGTATTTGCATCTTCTTTTAACCTCATGTAATAACACAAGATGAAGATATTCTGAGTGCGCACTAGTGCGGTCAATCGAAAACGCTATAAGATTTCATCGTTCAATGAAGGGATGTAATTAACTTGATGAAACTTTTACCCGGTAATGACACAAGGTTCTAGTGAAACCGAGAACTGATTATAAAATCGAGTGATTGATGAGAGTTTTTGGAAGTGCCCCCTGTTCTTAATACGACTCACTTATGAATACGTCATCATACATCACGCCACTTCACTAAGATTTCATCGTTCAATTACTGCAAGGGATTTAATTAATCAATCATATGCAGCGAGGACCGACCTGCATTCATCAAGTTTGAGTTATGAGATGCTGTCGGTGACGTCCTCCGGCTGGACGTGGATCGGACGACATAGATGGGGAAGATTTTAAAGTTTGCGTGCGTCGTTTCCCGAGGAGATGCAGTCACTGCTGGGAATTTATATTGGCTGACAGTTTCTGTTACGGCGACTCGCGAACACATAAAAGCACTGACATCTAATATATTAGACGTGTCTTATAGAAAAATATCGCCGAGACAGAACGCGGGGGCGAAATTCATTTTCATAATGCAACACGAAATTTTGTTTGTATTTTTCTTCAAGAGTAATGCGAAAAAATTTAATTAATACGAAATGAATTTCAGGTAAACACTAACAAATACTGGCAGAAAATTTTCGAGATTCGAACTCGAGTCTTTTGGTTACGTGTCAGCTCCTTTACCAATTAAGCTATTGTGGCTCGTGGATCCTGCCGAGTTGGGAGATATCAACAGCAACATTGTGAATACGTGGACCTCAATGAATGCCTCGGGGGTTGCATAGACCCAGTGAACCGATGGAGATGACAATGAGGGATGGCTTCGGCCTCGAGGTAAAGAGTCGGCCAGAGAGCAGCGATACTGTGGCGACCTGGTCGGTCCTTTTAGATGCGTCAGCAGCAAGGGATGTCTTCGGCCTGGGAGCAGCGACAATGTAAACAATAATTTCCAGAGATGTGGAGTGTGTATTTTAGTAAGAAATGAACTAAATGCGTCGACAGCTGAAGAAATTGAAATCGCTGAAAAATTCTTTGAAGTAGCCACAACAAAAATCATATTTTATAATCATATATATGATAAAACGTGTCACAAGATAGGCGTCATTTTGCACCTTATCGTTTCAAATGTTTTGTCCATCATTTTAAATTGTGACTTGTAAATTTTAATCTGTTTTACAATACAACGTTATTAATTGTTAATCATGGTTACTACGTAAGAAATTAATCCTGGCTTGTTCAAAATGTGCAACTTTAGCTTTCACAACCTCACTTAGATCCGCCCTGATGAAGGAAATAAATACTTTCCGAAAGCTTGGCAATCAAACAAGAGTAAACTTTTAATTGCCCCCTTTTGACTGCTATCCTGCTAGATCTCTCAACTTATCATACATATATATGTATATACAGGATACTTTCCAGTGACACAACTATCTTAAATGAAACTAAAATACTGTGAAATATCATAGGAACGAACCGCACAAAGCCATTGTAGTCTGTGGCGACATGAATATTAACTTACTGGAGAAAGGGAAATTATACTTCATTATTGAATTTATACAAAGAATTCAACATGACACAGAAAACAACAAAACCCTCACGGTATTCAAAAAAATGTTTTCGTGCATAGATCTGTTCTTCACAAACATCCCAGAAATAGAAACTCAAGTACATCACAATCACCTTTCGGATCACACCTTACAAATTGTTGAAATAGTCATGGATTCCGCAACGGAGGAAGAAAAATTTGTCCGAAACTATTCTCAAAGAAACAAGCAAAAACTCTTAAAACTTGTGATGTCGTAATCATGGATTTTTCCCTATCCTGAAGTCAACGCAACAAACGAACAATTTGAGAACACAATTATTAAACAATTTAAGTAGCGACACCGATTTGCACACAATTTTTCTACAATTATTAAACATTTCAACGAAGCGTTGGCGATGGTGAAAATAAAAGAAACAAAGAACTTGCATGGCCCGTGGATGATACGAGAACTGAAACAACTTACGAACCTTCTGAGAGAAATGGAAGAAGTTAGCAAAAATATCCAAAATGATAGGTGCAAAATCATGAAGATTTTCTACAAAATGCAAATAATAGAGAAGCACAACGGAAGTACAACGCCAACAAAATAAATAACACTACAAACCTGTTGGGAAATAATAAATACTAATAGGAGCACTACATATAAGAAAAACATTTTAATGAATAACGATGGAGCAACCAACCCAACAGAAATGGCCGATCTATTTAACAACTTCTTCATTGAACTCTCACGTAACAGTTCTTTACCAACAAATCAATTAATTATCGAATGACAATAAACTTCTAAACAGTTTTTATCTAAGCCGAGTAAATGAAGATGAAGTTGAAAAGATCATTGGTAAACGCTGCTGCAAAATGTCTTCTGGATCACATGATATTCCAGGAAGGATTATCCAGATTATTTGCACGCCTGTTATCGCAAATTATTAACCTATCCTTTGAGAAAGCGATATACCCTAATCCCCGTGTATAAAAACAAAGGGAATCATAACGATTTTCAAAACTACAGACCACTTGCATTACAAACTCAATTCTCTTTTTGATTTTTGAAAAATGCATGCGTACAAGACTATACACTTTCCTTTAAAATTCTTAATGATTAATGGCTACAGAAAGTAAAGATCTACTACAACAGCTAGGTTGCGTTCATAAACAATACCTTCGAGAGCATCTTGGGCATGTAATCGCATCTTTCTCACTTACGTTTTTAACATGTTTTGCGTCTCGCTCATCCATTTCAAGAAGTCTCGTGTTTACATTATTTCCATGACAACGGCCTCACTTTTCACGCCCTACTTACAAGTGGGATGTGAAAAGTGCGTCCATTGTCATGGTAATTATTGTATCTGTAGTTTCTTTATTTTCAATCAACTTATTAAGAAGTTACATGTCAATGTGAATAAATAATATTAATAAGTTTTCAGAGCTCACTTTTTAACTTTTTAGAATGTTACAACTTCCTCCCTTCCAAATTTCACAAGTTCGGTACAAAACGTAGCCGTTTCCTTTGTGATCTTCGTCTCTTCAACGTAGATTCAAGAGTCGTGGGCAGTTTTTTTTCTTCCGGTTCAGAACGACAAGTTTTCTTAATGTTTTGCTTAGGTTGTTGTTCGTTCTGATTATGTGAAATTCCTATTTTCCTCATTTGATTTTGATGTCGACGATGACAAATTTTTAGAGACTCGACAAGATACAGCATTTGACCCAGACAACGTATTATTCTACCCTTTATCCAGTAGGACGTGTTATGATGATACATTTTTATGTAGACTATATCGTTCTTGGAGGACGTGTTGTGATGATACATTTTTATGTAGACTATATCGTTCTCCAAGAACCTATTGGATAAAGGGTAGAATAATACGTTGTCTGGGTCAAATGTTGTATCTTGTCGAGTCTCCAAAAGGTCATAATCATAAAAGGTCATTTGAGTTATATCCTTTTGGTCATTAAGCTTCCGTAGAAAATCGAACGTTGCTTCTCCAACTCATGCCAGAAAATATGCTCTCTTCTGATCCTCGTCCACTACATGGTTTGCCATAAAATATTGGTTGACTCTTAATAGATACGACTCCCATAATTCTGAGGTATTATATGAAGCAAACGCAGGGACGCGACGTTGACAATCGCTGACTGATGTTGCATATTAGGACCTCCATTCAATACCGTATTAGAATTTCGAGTTTCGATATGAGTCCACATTCGATGCTCTCTTTCCTCACGCTCGCGTCTTTCAATCGCACGTTCTTGTCTTTCTGCCATCATAGCTTCCAATAAAGCCTTAAGCATCGCTGAAGTTGAATTCGTAGATTCACTTTCCGAATCTTCTTTTTTCTTGCTTCTTTTCGGAGACATTTTTATAGCTCTCTTAGAGTTAGATTTTTATCCTCGTCGCCAATTATTGTATCTGTAGTTTCTTTATTTTCAATCAACTTATTAAATAAGAAGTTACATGTCAATGTGAATAAATAATATTAATAACTTTTCAAAGCTCACTTTTTAACTTTTTAGAATGTTACAGTAATAATGTAAACACAAGACTTCTTGAAGCAAAGTGCAACATTATTGTCTTTTTCACCTACCTTTTGGCGTGCCTCTAATAAGTTGTAACTTTTTTGTAGACAAATATACACTATTATTATTAAGCTATTACAACGTCGAACATCGAACTCTTGGTCGCAATAGCTTAATTGATAAAGCAACTGGCTTGTAAATAGAAGGCCAATATTTTGTTAAAAGTACAACGATTACAGTGAATTGTCTACATCATGATTGCCTAATTGGGAGGCATAAATCGTAACGTAACTTGGACAATGTAAACCATCATTACACGACAATGCTTATGCGGTGGAAATATACTCCTGTGCTAGTGACCCGATGAGTTGGAGTTAACGCTGAATTTGTGGTTCCGAAATTTGTATTTGTAATATAACTTATTTCCGATTATGATTATAAATTATTCTATCGTGACAATATGTAACAGGAGAATTCTGTTCACCACTCGGAACGTTGTACATAAGTGAGAGCGTCACGCGCCCTTGACTCTGTTTCCCAAGGCAAGGACGGACGGTTCGGCTCCGGGGGCAAGGCTTGCGCTTCCACCCGGATTCCCTATAAAACCTCCGACTTGCCCGAGTTGCGTTTAGTGACATAACAAAAGTGTGTTCCGGTGCTTCGCTAAATTAATCGACTTCCCGAGTAAGTTCCGAGTTGCACCTCGCCTTTTTTTTTTGTAAATCCGAAAGGCCCGGCGATTTTCCGTGAATTATTAACGAGGGCGTTTTTTAACATAAATCTCTGATTTACGCGAGTGTACCTTCGCTCCCTCCCCCCCCTCCCCGCCCGTGAGTTATCATCCGAAGGGAAAACAACGCCGCCGCCGGCGATTTAAATACGTGTGCAAAAGAATAATTTCGAAAGTGAAATCTCAGAGCAGGTTGTGTTATACTTGAGCGCGCGTAGATTTTTGAAATTCGTTTTGTTTCGGTGAACGTAAACGCTTACACAATGATTTCCGCTAAACGTTTCTAAATCGAAACAAATTATAGAATTAACGGCGAGCTAAGAAATTTGTTTTTCGTTCGTCTACTCCTACCGGCTGAAATTTATCGAACGATTTGTAATATGTAATTTGCTTCGTCGCTTCATGTAATATCCTGAAGATATTAGAAATAAATTGATTTTCGAAAGCAACTTGTTACAGATCGTTTAATAAAAATATATTTATTTATTATAAATTATACAAAAGTTTCTGATCATTTAATCAGTTTCGACTGTGTAGTTGTAAATTGCTCTATACAGTGCGTAATCGAATAAGTTTCAGTTACTGTAACCACTGTTAATTAAAACGCAAGAAAAGAAGCGAAGTTATTACAAACGTATGGGCGGCAAAGGTCAATAATCGCTTTTTACAAAAAACGTTTGAGAAGCGCTGGATGTGATTTAAATCCCCCAGCCGAGCCAAGTTCGCTATTATGTGCAATAAATGATAGAGCAGTAAACTCGCTGATGAAATGCAATAAACGTCGAGGCAGGTCATTTATGACTTTCGTACGAAAGAATACGGAGATTAGCTGTTAGTGATACGTAAGCAATAAAAAGATAATAATGAGGAAACATTTACTTTCTAATTTTTTATTCGTATTTAAGTAATAGAAATCACAAAATAATTCGTGTGCAACAATATTAATTTATTTCCTTAATTAAGGAATTAATCATGAATAATTGGGTAATAATTGATTAATTAATTAGAGGTCACTGCTTAATTTATGGTTTTATTGCTTTATTACGTTCGGACTACACAAACAAAATTCCGATAGATCGCGCAGGTTAACGTGTATTTCCTCAAAGAAGTAAATAAATGCATTGATTGTATTGAATGCATTTTCTCTTCTGAGTATGCAGGTCACTCATGCTGGGTTTCATAAAAGTCGATTAAATTTAAATTGATTAAGAATAATCATTCCTATACCTTCAGCACGTGTAACTATAGCAACGTTTACTTTTAATGCATGATTAAATTTAAGTAACTCTGTGGAATCCACCATCACTGTTGTAACGCAAGCTAAACAATAACATTCAGTTAATTTTTTTAATCATTTAACAAATCAAAACACTGTTTGCTTACAAAGTGTGGAATATCATGATGTAATTATTGTCGATTATGTAATGAAACAGATGATCGAATATTACAATGCATACTTTGTTGTATCGATATAAATGCTACGCTTTTATGCGCATCAGTTATAAACCGCATTAACAATACGTAAAAATTCGTAAGTTCAAAGTTTAGTATTAAAATAAAATAACTGTAAACCAGTTTATGTTCACATTCGATATTACTCTTAAGGTCGAAACAATTTATTCGTAAATTCAAGAAACTCCATTTCGTTTCTGTCACATTCTCGAATTTTCACTTTCATTCCAGAATTGCTCGAACTGAAATTTTGATTATTTTTGAAAACTTCGCATGTATCAATTTCACATTGCATATTTTTATTATTATTATTATCCATAAACAATATCTTGCTTCTAATTGTTTCCGACAAATCGTTAATAAAAATCAAAAACAATAACGGACCCAAGTTTGAACCTTGTGATACCCCCGACGAAGGTACATAAGGAGTGGATTGAAAAGAATTGACAACCACAAGTGATTGTCTGTTCAATAAGTACGATTTAAGAAGAGCGACTAGATTAATTTCTAAAGTAAAAGTTTATTAGTTCAGTAGTCAGCGTGAGTAGACATTTAGCAGCTTCATGGGCGACATTGACCGAGTGACAGTGAATTTTACTGAAGCTTTATTGCTTCACAATGTGTCTATAAATGTCGCAAACGTGCATGTATCTCACGAACGTGCAAAAGACGATGCGCTCTTGTGATAGGTCAGTTTTTATTTTTTTAATTTTTGATGGAGATCGATTTAATTCTCTTATGTGATGAAGAACTTACAATATTAACCTGTGTATCAATTACAAACAGTGTATAACTATAAAGCTGGGTACACTATGGCCGCACCGCACCTGTATTGCAACATTGCAATACTGGTTCGCTGAAAATAAAAGTTAATGCACCCGTCATGCACTTCGAACGCACCGATGGTTCGTGCGAGGTGCGCATTGGTGCAACGTTGCAATACAGATGCGGTGCGGCCAATGTGTCCAATGTGTACCCAGCTTAAGACACCCTGTGAATAACGATAAGAAGAAATGTTCTTGGACATGATGTAACAAGTCAAAGAAAAAAAAATTCTCAAAAATTATATTTCCAGAAGCATAAAAATGAGAGGTATCAAAGAAATGATTTAAAAACCAGGGGCGTGGATCTGCTACATTTTCAAACGACTTTTTTACTAAAAGTTCAAGGCGCGACTCTATTTACTTATTTACATATATACATTAAATGGCGTACGTGCGATTGACTTCGATCCCCGAGAAGAATTTATTTCTTCTCCTTGGATTTACACCACAAGGTGAGCCAGTGATTTATAACGGCGGCGTTTGATCGAGACCGCCGCCGGTTTCTGCCATTAAACGAGAGTCGCCTGCAAAAGTGAACGTAATTTTTGTACATACTCGAATATCCCACGCCTGCGGAATTTTATGGCAGGGAGTGTGAAGTTTCACTTACACTCGATCACTTTCTCGTAAGTTCGCGTGTAGTACGTGCGTAGTTTCTACGATTCGATTTCTAGGAACTTTTGTGAAAAAGACAATTATTTCGACGAAAAAAAAAACACGATAAGAAACGATGTCCGAGGGTATGGGAGAAATGTTAAAAAATGCTTTCTACTTTAGTTTTTGAGAAATAATTAATCAAAAATTAACCCCAAAACGGCGATGCGCCCCTCCTTAAAAAATAGGGGAGCAGATAAATGCCCTCGTAAAAGTTTTATGTAGGCACGGCGGGGTAGCGACGATCGTGAACTTGACCTATAAGTGGAATTTTACGTCAACTCCGTTTTTGGGTCAACACCCGACGCCGTGAAATGCGAACTACAAAATATTTACTAGACAAATGCATGCAAATCACCTGGAGCAGATTATTCCATGCATAAGATCACAACGGCCCCACTTTTAACACTCGCTTTGACAGGTAAACAAATAAATCACTAAAACGAACAACAATTTAAATCTCCGTGTTAAGAATTCCTAGTATTTTTCTTTCATTTTAATTTTAATTGTATTGTAAATAAAGTTTATTTCCACAAGAAACGTGTGCTTCATAAACGTATTTGACAAACAAAATTCAAAACGTTTAAATCAGTAAATACCTTCGTAACATGTTCATTATTTTATAACTTTGTTTTGTCCGTGATGAATTTAGACTAACACAAATCTGTTAAAAGTTTAACAAATTCAAGACGCGTTTGCAACTCCATAGCCTGTGCTTTTTGGCGCACTAGTTGTAAATCATTCCTCGTTCCACCGTACGAATTCTTTTCACTTTGAATTAAATTCTTAATCAATTATAAACTGTTCCGTAGAATTTTTTCTATATGATACCGTAATCTGTTACGTTCATTCGCGTACGCATATCACCAACGACGTTTAAAACAGTCGTACATAATAAATTGTTTATAGCTTAAGGCCCTATCCTTGCTCCTCAACACGCGTCTAAAATACGCTTCAGAAGAATACATTTTAAGTATATTAAGAAACATTAAAATAATTTGAAACTCATACCACTTATAGTGCATAGAATACCCTACAAGGGAGCGTATTAAAAATTTCAAAATTATTATTCAAAACTGAAAAATTTATCGTGAAAAATACGGATTTCGAGTAAAACACAGCAAGATTTATTTAATTTTTTTCCGATTAAAAATGACTTTTTTATATAAAAATTAATTCGCACCCGTCTTTACAATAGATCTGTATTGTGTATGCAGGAAATAGTTTAATATATTTCAAATAAAATGTAATATTGTATATTATAAACTGTTCTTAATGTTTTGAGTGTATGATGGTGGATTTCACAAACGTTACTTAAATTTCATCAAGCGTTAAAAGTAAACGTTGCTATGGATACATGTACTGAAGGTATAGGAATGATTATTCTTAATCAATGATTAAATTTAATCGATTTTTATGAAACGCAACATGAATGTTTTTTAAACTTTAGCATCCCGGTGATTAGGCCACCAACAAAACTGAAAGACATTAACAGGTCATTCAGCTCTGTTTTGCTGGTGGCCTAATCACCGGGATGTAATACCAGGCGAGCTTTATCCGGTGTAATAAAAATTATACCCGCGGCATCATATTTTATATGTTGATGCCCTGAAAACTTCCGCACGTTCAAATTTAATTAATTTTGTTAATTAATGGGAGAAAAGTTTACGTTGGCGCGGGCGGTTTCCGTTCATTTTATAAAAATTAATGAGTTTCACTTCCACAACTTTTTTCGCACTACAAGCGAACTTTTTGGAATTTGTTTTCGTAATTTCTACCGATTCTGGTTTCGTAATCAACGAAATCGCCGTCGTCGCTTTGAGATAAGCGTAATCCCCGTCCCGTACAAACTCTTCTTCCCGTTTACGGTCGGTCACAATTTTTTTTACGGCCGCATACCGAATAATAAAGAGCCCGCAAATGGAAAAATAATGTGCTCTCGTGATACCCCCGAGGAAGGAGGAGCGCAAATAAAGAAATTGAAAACTCCGTTCCCGACAGAATTTTTATTTCGCCGCTTTACTTTCAAGAACTCCTTCATATTTGTTCCCTCCCGCATTCCTTTGCGGTCCGCATTTGAATATTATGGAGATATACGTTTCGTTTATTTGAAAACTTTATAAAACTCTCTCGGTCGGTCGGCGGCGGCGAATGAACGACGACTGCCGTTTTAAAACTAATAAAATGTATTTCTCCTGATTGATTGCACGGGATACATTTCTGAACAAATCGAATGCATTCTGATAGATTTCGCATCGACTTACTTCGTTCGTAAATAGTCCAGGCCCGTATTCTCATCGTATGATTAAAGTCGTGATTAAAATGAACAAGTCAATCTAAGTGTAATTAAAAGACTTTATTAAATTAATTATAGATTGAGAATACGGGCCGCCAAGGAATTTATTTTTTATTTCATCATTAATTTGGTGACAACGTGCGCTCTCTAGTTACAGCCTCGTTCGTTATTGACTTATTTCGTAAAAAGCCCTTTTGTAATTAATCACGTTGAACAATGACGTCCTAGTCCTTAGTGTATAACCCCCCATAAATTAAATCGCCATAATTTATAATGATACTGCAGGTCAACATGAATTTCCACGACGCGACGTAATTACCGTGCAGGTGTTAAAAGGACTTAAGATACAAAACACCCCCCTAACAAATAAGGCTTATCTAAATAATAACGTCGGAATTACACACACACACACACACCGAAACACACAACAGAGTTTCGTTTACTTTCCCTAATGTTGAAATTAATTGGCGAAGTTCCGACTTAAAGCGTTTTGTTTATCGTCGGCCCCTTGTTTTGCAGAATAATGAAACACGTATTTGCGGTGGTCGTCCTGTCGCTGTTGACGTCAACAGAGGGACAGATATTTCCGGGGGCGTTCAATTTGGACGCCGGACTGACGGACGTCAACGCCGTGGACGCCAGGGGACTGGCTCATCCCGCCGTGGTGGAAAACGCCGTCGCCGAATCCCACTTGCCACCTGAGCTCTTGAATCCTTTCTATAAAAACCCGTCCATCGCGGCGGGCCTTGCCAAGGAATCCTGGTTCGGCCACAAGGAATTCCCCGTTTACCATCGCGAGGCGGAGAAAATTCCGCGCGCGGAAATTCTGAAAATCGTCAGGAGAATTGAACATCAGCGACGGCGACGATAGATCTGTTGTTTCCTTCCTTGCAAACTGTTTGTTTTTCTTATTTATTTCGATTGCTGGTGTAAATAAAGAGCCTTTTGTTTTAGCGTTTTATTTATTCGTAATTTAAATCAGTTGAAAATGGCACATGACTAAACATTAAACAAATGAAATTTTCTATACATACACAATAATTATCACTCGCCATCAGACGTGGACTGTCTGTCTACTTTGATAGCTCTCGACTAAACTGATTGTTACGGAATGTTTACGAATATTAACTCACGAGAGTCTTAAACCCTTGAATTCCAAAAAGAATTCCTCTAAGTGTTACACAAAAATGGAACATTTTTACTCGTTTGACAAAATTCGAATTGACTTCCAGGTTCCAGCGTATCATCGTGGGGATTGTTTCCATCATTGAAGTACGACCAACCTAATTAATTTTTCGCCTTCGAACGAAACTGGTGCAATTAAAAGTTTCCAACTGGATTAAAAAAAAAATGCCACGAAACTAAACGAATCACGACAAATCTCGCTGATTCTGAAAGTCACAGAGTACTCAAGTGCAAGTCGGATGTATAGGGGACGGGAGGGTCGAATTTATCAAAATCGCCGGAGCAATTCTTCACCAAGACGAATTCCCCTCTACTACCACTTCACACCGAAACATTCGATATCAAATCGCATAAGAGCGACGGGTCGCAATATATTTCGGCAACTGGAGAAATGCCTCCGTGTGCCAGAAACGAAGATAAATAACCGGAAGAATTAAGCGCGGAGGAATTGGCCGCCGGGTTCATACAAATTAGTGCGGTTTTAAAGTATAGTAATGTATGGAGGTCTGATGGAAACGAAAACAAATTGGGTCGGCCCCGGAATTAGGAACGAAGGAAACGCGTTTCGCGTTTTTCGTCGAGCTCGCACGATGAATAGCAAGTGCGGGTTTGTGAGACTGATTAATTGGTACTAGGCGGAGGTAAAACCTTATTTGGGGGGAAAAATTGTTACTTTGCAAATGCTGAACCTTATTTCAGATTCAACTAAAAAACAAAAAAAAGCCATAGAACACCATATTCAACATTGCAAAAGAGAGGTATGGTCCAAAATTATGACCACCACGAAAAGAAAACCTAAATGAAAGGAAAGAATGCGTCTTAGCTTGAGTTTGAGCATATTCTGTTGGTCTTGGTAGAAACGTCCGTTTGTTGTTACGGTGAGAAAATTCGTTACAAATAATTTCTAGCTTTCGGGTCACCCTGTATCTTGACGAAAGTGTAATTGCGTCGCAGTTTGACCTTTGGAACTTGGACTGGTCCAAAAACGACGCTTAGAACGCTAAACAACCCCGGACAACCCCTTTCTTTTCTTCTCTTTTCGTTATTAAAGGCTTTTCATTGGCCAATGGACCCCTCCCCACCCGCGAACCGTTCACGTCGCACGCCAACCGATTGAGATGTCGCCAGTCTCGTGACCGCTCGCTTTTCGTACAGACCGCATTGAGAATTATTGTCGCTTTTGCGTAAATTTATCACTAAACGGTGTTTGTTTTGGAGCGAAAAAGTAAACGGAGTTATTGTCCGGTTATTAATTGTTTGCGGCGAGTCCTGGGCCTCTCCAAGTTTGTCCGCCAAATTTACGGCAGACTTTATATATATTTTTATTCATTCCGGATGCTTTACCGGACTTTTGGTAACCAGAGCCACCGTTGTGAACGGATCTTTATGGTGTCGTAAGCCGATTTTGGCCCGCCATCTTGATGTTAGTTACCCGATAGCTTATCAACCCGCCGCTAGAGGACACCACCTTTAGTGGTAACTGGGATCCTTTCTCCCTCATATTTCTGTTTCGTTGGGCTGAAGCCAAACGGTCGTTTGGAATGACGCGGCGCTCCTGTTACGGCTAACCTCGACGGACGACACTTTGACGTTTGCCCCCTTGGACAATCGAAGGTCGGATCTAACCTTTCTTTTCATTTATTTTATCTTATTACATTTTAACATTTAATTTAATATTAAACAAATTCTCAAAATTTGGAAAGACAGAACGAATAAAATAACTGAAAAACAAACCAGCGATTTAGTTGCAGAAAATAAACAATCTGATGACAGATTTATTTTTCTTTTCTTTAATCCGTTTGTCATTTTCTTCCATATGCTCAACGACAGGAAGGGGAGTGAGAGGGGTGGATTCGAATCACATTGAATAATGCGACGCCCACAGCGACATCGTTTCGACACCATACTATCATTAAATAGAATTAGCAAACGGTGGATAATTTGGAAATACCTACATTTGATGATAGGGTAGAATTGAAACTGATAGAATTTAAATGAGTTTGCCTTTCACGAAAAGCGATATCTACTATTTTCCTTTGAAGGGAAAGAGTGAGAGCGACAAGCGAATTAATCAATTGAATTAGCAAAGAGTAGATCACGATTCTGTTTGTTGATGATTAATTTGCGGTATAATTAAAAATAGAGCGAACAATTTTTAATCGACGAAACAGAAAACGAGGATAGAAATAAGTACCACTAAAGTATTTAATAGATGCTACGTCTAATAGACAAAGACGCTGATGTTTCGAATTCTCGTGATAACATTGCGCAGTAAACGTAGTTTAGTAGAATGTCCTTGAAAATAGAAATAGAACTAATTATTTACGTTTTAGTTTCACTACACTAAATAGAAATGGAAAAAAATTAGGTAAATTAATAGAAATGTTATTAAGTAGAGTTTACAGCTGAGAGACTTTCATTTTAATAAAAAAAAACCAGTACTGTTTTAACTTGGAAGAGCATAACAACAAGTAGAACTGCGACCGTAACGAATTAGCATGAAGTAGATTACATTCCTGATTCTATTCAATGATTAGTTCTATTAAACCGTTTCTACTCGATTAAAATTCGATTCGACGCCGATTATGCTCAACGATAACTTTACTGATTCTACTCAAAGATACTCCTGTTGAGCTGTTTCTAGTCAATCACGACTCAATAGGGGCTGATTCTACTCAATAATAGCTCTGTTGAGTTTTAAAATCCTTTAAGAAGAAAACAATTGCGGCGGGAAGTACGATATTATTTGACCTTGATCTTTCTTTTGAAGAATTAAAGGCCTGAATGTGTGACGTTGTCACTGCCCCGACTTCTATCTTATTCTTTAACTTTTGGAGACTGATTCCAGTCAAGGACAAGTTGATTCTATTCAATAGAAGCTCTGTAAAGTTTTAAAAGTGCGGTATTATTTGACCTTGATCATTCTTTTGAATAACTAAAGGTCTGTATGTGTGACCTTGAAACTGTCCCGACTTCTATCTTATTCTACAACTCGACAGAGACTAATTCTACTCAGAGACAAGCAGATTCTATTCAATAGTGTCTCTGTAGAGTTTTAAAACCATTTAAAAATGTGATATTATTTGACGTAGATCTTTCTTTTGAATAATTAAAAGTCTGAATATGTGACCTTGAAACTGCCCCGACTTTTACCTTATTCTGCAACTCAAAAGAAACTGATTTTACTCAAAGACAAGTTGAATCTATTCAATAGTATGATTTAGTGTGACCTTGAAACTAACAGCTACTATTGACTTCTGATTCTACAACTCAACAGACTCAAGAAGGCTAAATCTATTTAATGCTAGCTTCATTGAGTTGTACTGATCTATTGTAGAGTAGAATCAATTAGCATCTACTGAGCTGTCATCGAATAGAATGAGTAATCAATTGAAGCTGTAAAAATTTCAAGATCGCACCTATTGTTAAGTGGAGTGCACAAGCTGGTAGAATTTATTGAATTATATTTTTTGAATAATTAAAGGTCTGAATGTGTGACCTTGAAACTGCCCCGATTTCTGTCTTATTCTACAACTCAATAGAAACTGATTCTACTCAAAGACAAGTTTGTTCTATTCAATAGTAGCTCTGTAGAGTTTTAAAACTACTTTTTAAATGGTTTTAAAAAAAGAACTGTACTAATTTCAAGGCCAATTAATATAATCCTTTTACTACTTTCAAAGTCAAATAATATCATCCTAAAACGATGATATTATTTGACCTTAAAGCTCGTATTGTTCTTTCTTTTGAATTATGAGAAGCCCAAATCCTAGGCGTGACTTTGAAACTGCTACAACTACTATCGACTTCTGATTACACAACTCAATATACGCAAAGAGGCTGATTCTATTCAATTGAGTTGTATTGTAGAGTAGAATCAATCAGCTTCTATTGAGCTGTCATCGAGTAGAATCAGTAGTCGATTGAAGCTGTAAAATTTTCAAGGTGCACCTGTTACTAAGTAGAATGCACAGTTGGTAGAATTTATTGGGCTTCTCTTCTAACGGAAAGCAAGATTCTTTTTTATTTTAGGAAAAAGATACATAATTAATCAAACTAGCATAAAGTATTCCACTGATTCTATTCGCTGCAAACTTTTATCGCATTTACAATTTAACTATAACTGCTGATTTTACTCAAAGTTAGTTCTATTGAGCTTAATAGATACCCATCAAGGTCTATTCATCTCTCAGTAAGTGGCCAGTAAGATACTGGATAGATTAAAGATAGGCAAGCGCCTTGCGCTAATCTGTCAAGTAATAACTTGGCACTCTACTGATAGACGAATAGACCGGGCCTTGATTGTTATTTCTTTTCGAATTAAATTCAAACCTTTGTATTGAAATTACATGTGATCCAGCCCATCTCCACGAGTTAGCCGGTCGTGAAATGAACTTAATTTGCACATTTCAACATTTGTAACCCGATAGGTTTTTTGTTTGGATTTCATACAGATTCTGTTTTTAAATTAATAATGGGATTCGCTCTATAAATAAACTAAAAGAAAAAGGGGAAGATCAAAGGATACCTGTTTTTAAAAAGAAATAAATCCAAATGTATTCAGATAAGAATAATTCCACAAAGAAAGTTGTTACTTTGTGTACTAGAATTTTTATCTCGCTTGCAAGATTTCTTTTAGGTCCTTTTCCGCCGCCGCGGGATTTATTTCCTTCCGCAAGTGCAGAACGCCTTCCCCCCAACCCCGATAGGAATCCGGGCGTTTCCAGCAGATAGGTCAGGCTGATCTCCGTCATTTACAGATGAAAGCCGATCATTAAGGACGTTAGTATCGGAAAGAGGCTTACGACGTCGTTACAGCCCGAACTCGCAGGGCGCTAAGTGCCTTTGATTAAAAGCGCTCCGGCACAAAGGAACGATATCTGCTCCTTTCGCTCGGACGCGTCGAACACCTGAACGTTACGTATTATCCTTGGAGACGGACGTCGCGCCCAACAACCTGTGACTCGGTGGTAATAACGCCAATTAAAATTCCCTCCGGCTTGGAATGAACGATGTTGTTGGAATACACGAGCGGACGGGATAATCCTTATTGCCGTCCCTCGAGATTATGTCACTCAACGGATTCACTCAATTGTGTGGTTTTCTGCGAGGGCATCGTCTGCTTGAATCTGGATCCTTAAGACGGCTGACATTTTTTTTCCACCCCAAAGGATTGATTTAAAACAATTACTCGAGCGCAAAAAAGATAGCAAAACGGCGACCCATTCCTTATCAAATGAGTCCATCATACTTCGAGGAAATTGCAGAGGACATCATCGTTTTTACTTTGAAACAAATCCTACCTATTTTAAGAATTTTTCTACTGATGATGCTACTGCCAATTAAACAACGAAACGTACATGAATTCTGTTTAAAATAGTTTCATTTTGACCTAAATAACTTGTTAGATATTTTAACTAGGATGAGAAGACCACCAACGAATATGCAGCTGCAAAACATAAACATAAGTATGATTCACTTGCATTTATGTAATACCAGTGTGCTAATCTAAATGTCAAGGTGTATGACTCATCCGCGTGCAGATCCGAAGGCAAAAGTCGAGCCGTGTGCAAATTCAAAGACAAATGAATTTACGTAATACCCCGGGAACAAAACCTCTATAAAAAGGCGGCAAGCCGAACGTTAAAGGCATTAGAGTACCATCTAGTCAGAGTGGCATGTAGTCTGAATTGTCTGTAAGTGACCAAAATAAGATGTAAGTACTTAAATGTTTTGTTATACTGAGCTACGACCCTTATTTCATGTTACTTAAATTATTACCGTATCAATATATTTTGATAAAAACCCCAAGGGCTGTACCTTGGTCCAATACTCTTTCTGATTTTTATTAATGACTTATCGCATCGTTGCCACCTACCCGTCAGCAGCAGCAAGCTTGTGGGAGGAGGAATTAATAAGGCGTCCCCCTGCCGGTTAGTTCAATGGGACGGGCAGGTTGAAACAAAAGTTTAAAAGAAAATGGAAGCATAAATCATTAAAATAAGAAACACCGCTTTACGTACACTCGCTTTTATTTTGTCCAGAACAGTCCAAAAGGACGACACGTCCTCGAGTATCAAAATATGTGACCTACCTGGTTACAAATGTTGAAATGTGCAAATTAAGTTCATCTCACGACCGGCTAACTCGTGGAGATGTGCCGGATCATACGTAATCCCAATACAAAGGTTTGAATTTACACGAAATAAAATAAAAATCACCAGTAATGCACACTTGTTTTTATTTATGTCTTAAAAGGGGTAAAATTAATGTGCGATCGACGCCCAACGTGACTCTAAAAACATACCTGCCGGAAATTCGACGGACAAGCTTGGAGAGGCCTAAAAGAAGGCCTAGGACTCGACGCAAACAATTAACAACCGGACAATATATCCGTTTACTTTTTCACTCCAAAACAAACCATATTTAATGAAAAATTTACACAGAAGCGACAATAACTCTCAATGTGGTTTGATTGCAAAGCGAGAGTGCATGCGACGTGAACATTCGCGGGTGGGGGTGAGGTCCATTGGCCAATGACAAGTCTTTAATATACCCCACTTTCGACATGGAACAGTCTCATTACAAAAGATGTGTGATTTAAATTCACTACAAAATAAAATAATCGAATCCAACCTGGCGTCGTACCCCCCCCCCCCCGAACGACTAACCTCACTTCAAGTTAGGAGAAAACGTACGAGTACGGCAGGGGGGGGGACGGTGCGATAGCCCACGTCTCCGTGTGAACCTTCCCTGATTACATGTAGCGATGCTTGTTTCAGTCACGCCAACGGTTCGGCAAATTCTTTCGGGAAATTCACCAATACCAGCGTAAATCCCCCTATTACGGCATCGATGTACGCCAACGAGAAAAGCCACAAAGAACACCATAAATAACACTTTGCTCGCAGAAATTACCTGGCTACTTCACATCCGCCAGGCTTTGAAAAGCAAATGAAAGGTGCTTTCGGTATACGTAGAGTGCCTAGTTCCAGATCACGGATTAAATTTCTGTTCGGCCGTACTTCAGCGCGTCTGGCAAAGTACTAACTTGATTCTGCGCCTAACCAGACACTAAGGGTCCCATTCATTATCGGATTGGTCCGTCCTGACTAGTCCGCCGACCGATCCGCTAATGAATGGCAATGGGAGACAAGTCGTAGATCGGTCAGGGTCGGGTTGTGAGTTCGCTAGTTTGACAACCGTACCTACGACCCGACCGGGACCAATCCGTGCTAGTTTTGTGATGTGTGTGGTCTGTCAAGACTTGTACGGCGACACCAAGGAACAGTTGTACAGTTCAATGTCGATATCATGAAGTTAAAGTGAATTTAGAAAGTTTTTTGAGGACGACAAATCTTTTTGGGAGGAATTTATCCTCCTATCCATACCTACGGGACTCACTCTTTCAATCCGACACGTTTTTTCTTCTTTCTTTTTTTCTTTTTCGAATAACATGATTGTACCAACCTTTGGTACCAACAGCTAAAGCAACTTTTGCCTTTTTGGAGAATACGGGAGACATAATGTGTATCTAGGGCTTGTGGGGGCGCGGTGCGTGGGTGTCACGTGCCCAGCCGGTTTGTAATGCCGACAAATACACAACTTCCAGTAAATGCAGAGTTATATTAATGGAACAGGTTATATACAATATATGTATACACATCAAAATTCTATCTGACGATAGTATTGCTCTTCTCCTAACTTGACGTAGTCGCGTTGTACCATGGGAAGACGTGGATCTAACAGGTGGACCTGGGCGCGTGATACCTCGTGGTACGTCGGTGGAGGTACCGTTAGAGGGATCAGTCGGTATGGCCCAGTGTAACCTTCGGTCTCTGACGCGATGGCGGGTCCTCGTTGCGGCGACGGCGGTAAGGGGGACACTGCTCGGGGAAAGCGAGCTTCTGACAATGCGTCCCGGAGTTCCTGTCGATGCTGATGTCTCCGGTAACGACTCCTCTTGATGGTCGCCTTCGTCTGCCCACGTGGTACCGGTGTCGGCGCCAGCTTGGTGGTTCTTCGAGATGCGACTTGGAATCTGGCGGTGTGTTGCTCAGACCTTACACCGTAGGGGCTGATATTTTGTCCTGGCTTATTCAGCGACAGGAGCAGAAATTTGCGTTCTGGCCTATTCGGCAGCAGTAGCAAGAGCCTTCGTTCTGGCCTGTTCGGCAGCAGGATTTGAAGTTTGCATTCTGGCCTATTCGGCAGCAGTAGCAAGAGCCTTCGTTCTGGCCTGTTCGGCAGCAGGATTTGAAGTGCCTTGCTAGTGGCACTCGGCCGGTTTATATAGGACCTCTTCCCGGGTTGTTCTAAGAACACCCCTCTTGATCCTATACTCTACGTTTAATACGTCTCATTAGAGCGTGCCGGTATGCGCACTTGCATCAGGAATTTCGCCGAACCCGTCCGCCTAATGTGGTCATTAGTGCGCTCGTTAATAGCCTCGCTGCGTACAGCTTGGGGATTAAGGCCCGGGATTACCTGGATGGCGGTTGGTTCGGGGAATATGTTAGATGCGTGTATGTTGCTACGCCACAGACTCACCACGTTCAGTGTACGAATGAGCTCTTTTGCAGGGTTCGTGTCAGGTCCCTGTAATGTGTTGACAAACGTGGATGAGTCGCAGGTGGGATCTGGGTTGGGAGTCGGGTCCGGGCTCGTATAATGAGTGGCCCGCTTTAGGGAAGTCACCACGACCCAACCTGACCAATCATAAAGCCTTTCTGAAAAATCAATACTCTTAACCGGGAAGACCAACCGCTTTCTTACTTGCTACTTTTTCTTGAAAGCCATTTTTCATTATGAGAGATTCTTTAGGTCTTCTATTTAGCTCTCCTGTGACATCTCTAATCCCTTCAATTGGAGAAGTTGTTACGTGGTCTTATGTGGTCAATTCTTCTTTGGTCTTTAACCCAACTGGACTGGTCCTTACTAGGAGGTTATCTATCTTCATCCTTACGAGACGATCAAGTCAACCACTTGTTCTTCATTTCTTCTTCTGTTGATGATGGCGTTTAACCCGTCTACTAATTTCAGTTTGTCGTTAACTTTCAGTCCTATTCAATTCTCCTTAAAATGTTCGTTTCCATCCAACTTTCCTTTTTGCCTTTCGTCTTAGTTACCTTTGTCAGATAACCTTCAATGTTGAAGTTTTTTTGACCTTGCTCCTTTGGGTGATGTCCAGGACATTTTGCAGCTCTTTGCTGCCTTTGGATGTTAAAAGTAGTGGCCATCTGCTTAGTCTTTACGTTCCTAGTCCTTAATTCTACAATTAAGTAAGAAGGTTAATAAATGCCAACATTAAGACTTTGCCTGCCGTCTTCACTTGAAATCTTTTTCCGGGAATCCAAGAGTTTAAAATAATTTTAATTAGGTATGCTTAGCACTTCCGCTAAACATTAGTATTTCATCTCCTTCACCTCGAGAAAGTTTTAACAACCCACAAAGTTACTTCATCGTTAAGTTATCCCCAACTAAAGATTTTATCACAACGAGCGAAACTTGTGCGTACTCGTCGAGCAATTAAAATTTGCAATTTGCTCCGACGTCTTTACAAAGCCGTCGAAATATTTAACTGCTGCTGTTACTTCTTGTAACCGGGAAGAATGGAAGTTGTAAACAAGGGGGGGGAAGTCGAGAGCGAGCTTTTCGCTTCCTTTCGCGCCGCCAACGACCGCGACGCCGCGTCGGCGGTAAATAAACGTCGTCACCGCATGACATCTTTTGTGGTAATGCGCTTAACGACGTCGAAAGGAAATGGTGGTATAGAGCAAAACAAGGACGAACCGATTTATTTAACCCAATAGAGGATTGAGCGCAATTAGTAAAACTAATTAATCTTATTGTTAGACATGGTCTTCTCTTCCAACTGCCAATACGTAGGTATTTATTTTCCTCAATATAAAGCTCCAAGTTCCATTTGTATTTCATTTTTTATTCACATATAAAGTGTGCTTATTAAATAAGAAACTGGACGCCTTGTCAATGGGGAAGCTCATGTGCGATGAGTGACGTTCCGGAAGTAGACCAGATGGACTCGATTAGCAGTCGCTTGAAGTTGGTGTGAAGTTTTTAATGATTTTTTTTAAGTTGAAGACTTTTGGTAAAAACACCATGTTGTGAAAGAAGCACTTTCTGGATAAAAGTAATTTAGCTCTTTTCTCTTAAAATAAAATCCTCATAGAAGGGAACTCGTTTCCGAACTGTGTTAAAGAATAAGGGGTTGACACACGTTTCGAATGACGAGCAAATCATTTGCAACGACGTACAGTTGGAGAAGGGGGAATATATTGAAGGATTTGATGATTTATAATCCCACATCTGCCACCAATCTCGTTATTTAATAGTAGGTAAATGAACGTTTACGTCTGCATGGCCGTTGATCTCATTCCCCGCTCTGTCTCCAACTTGCACGGCTTTGTTTAATCCCTCCGTAACGAGACTTTTTCTGCCTTCTGGCCTTCGTCGTGTTTCATTCGCGCGAAAATTGGGGGAGACGCAATTCCGCAGTATTGTTTAAAATGATGTGTAAAGCAATCTGAAGTTAGGCCTTTATAACTTTATAGAGCCAGCAAAATAGCCCTTGTCAAACGCAAACTACCCCATTACTCTCTCAGCGTGCAGACATGACGCTTACTTTGCGTACCGTCACAATTTACATCAAATAATTAATTATTTCGTAGAATTACACGAGCACAAGAATGAATGGGGGGCTTATCACGTGAGCAAGAAATTTTCCCTGGGGGTTGTTACTTAGAGATTATGTTGAATACGAATTTAAAACGGGGAAGGTATTTGAAATCATCAAAGCTCCTGAAATCTTCGAATTTGTGCGCTATAATAATTATATACTCGATGCAGCGTAGTAGATTCCCAAGATGGCAGCTAAAATCGGCGTTTTCATGTTTGCAACGCCATCGGATACGTCGTTCGTTTTTATCGATTTTTCAAGCATATGACGATCCTTCTGTCTTGTTTTCTCGCCGCGCACAAGTCTGAGTTAGTATTCTATAAGACACGGTGAGATGTAGTCTTGATGTGGAACCATTTTGTGGTTGTATGTGCTTGTGAAGGGAAAGCAGACGTAGTTTTGTCCGTGATTTGAAAAGAAACATTACACAAGCATTCTGCTTTGGCTTATCGAAGCCTGATTTCGACCCTTTCGTGCAAAAGAGTTCTGTGCGCAGGCTTTTATTTGGGGCTACCTGTCTGCTTTATCTTAGTGCCGTGGTAGAAAACTCTGGTAGCACCTCCGGTCGATCTAATTAGACTCCGATAATCCTGCTGCTTGACTTCGTCGCCGGAAGAGGGAGTTTAGGCTCTGGGGCGTGAGATAACGTATTGACGCTACCCTCCCAGACGTTGATATTCGGACGACTTCTTCGACTTTAGTACAGCTGGTGCGAAGGCTTAAACTCGGATTCTTTCGATTTATTCACTATAATATTAATGCGTTAAATCGAATGAAGGAACTTTTAGATTTCTTAGATTTGATATTATTCTTTTCTTTGTGAGAGATAAGCGGATCCGTGCTTTGTGTTTTAACTTCACTTAACGTGTTACGATTTTCAAGTCAGCTGAAAGATGATTATAAATGTTTATGATTTGTGTCACTACATATTTCTGCACACGCGAAAAGGATGTTTGTGGTACACATAGCTGCAAGCTTTTTTGACCTCTGGTGTCATGGATGTGATGGAGGCCATATCGGGACATGAAGTCATTATAATTGTTTTTCACAAAACACGCACATTCTAGAATGTAAACGCAGGGAAAGGTTTAAGTTATTTTCCAGAAGCCATTTTTTCATCTGTGTGAGGTTATTGGTGATGTTAGTGGCCAAGTTGTCGTTGGTGTGTCTTTTACTATCCGTGAAGTGTCATCAGCAAACATTATAATTAAATCTTTTATGACGTCAGGAAAATCATTTACGTAAAGTATAAATAATACGGGCCCTCAGGCTGAACCTTGTGGTATACCCTGCGTTTTAACTTGGATCGAATTTCATAACCATTGGGATCCGTCATTAGAACGCACTGCTTACGGCTTGTTGGATATGACCTAATAATATCGTTAACTATGCCTCTGCATTCCACATTATAAAGTTTATGCAACAGCGTGTGTTTTTTTTTAATAGGACGTCGACATCAAGGTCATAGGCCCCTTATAACAGTATGTTATGGTCGATGTAGTCAAGGGCTCTAGACAGGTCTAAGAAGACTGCTGCTACTTTTTCCTTTTCCGAGAGAGCTTCCAAAATAGTAGAAATGACTGTATAAATGTAATAGATCTGCCTTTCATGTGTGCATTTTCTGAATTTGTGATTATATTATGTTTGCCAATATAGTCCACTATGCGGCTGGTGAAAAACTTTTCTAATACTTCAGCTATTACAGAAATCAATGCAAACACAAACAAAACGATGTGCAACCAAAGCGTTCTGTCTAAGTTCTGGCGGATTTCACAGATTTCCGTCGCGCATCGAGATCGACGGATAAGTTAAAGAAGGGGATTGGTAAAAGAAGACAGTCGACTTACGGCGGGGAATGAGGGAGATTAAACATTACGGTGAAGCGTAGGTTTTCTGATGCAATATGTTGAAACGCAATGAAAAGCACGTAGGCATAACGGACCTTTCGTGTTCCCACGCAATGCAGGGGACTCGCAATACTGAAAATGATTTAAATGAATTTATCACCCGTAGCAACCTTCACTAGAACCAGTTTGTTTCTGACCATTTTCTTATCGGAAAAATATCGTACTACTTGAAACTTGAAATTTCAAATTTAATTTTTGGCGCACGACCAGTTTCGACAACTGACGACCAACCCTATACATAAGTCATATGTTACGGTTGAAAAATTCATTTAAGTTATTCATAATATTTTTCCGAACCCCCTGTATTAACGTGGGAATCTAACGGCCTACGTGCCGATCGTCGCATTTCACAATGTTGTGCAATATTGCGTCTGTTAGATTATGCATTGTGTTATTCAGGCATATCAGGTATATCTCCATTTCACTCGGTTTACTAGGTTCATCTATTTTCAAACTAACGACTCCTGTCTGAACTTGTGGTAGGAGAAGCAACGCCAGTTGGGCGATAAATCGCCAAATGGGCGAGTTTAAACTTCAGTATGCGACTAATTTTCAGCTTTGGCGACTGGCGACTAATTTGGGCGAACAGTAATATTTTGTTAATCTTAGATGTTCTACATCTACAATAATTGATTGCCTGTATTCCTTTAGTTTTGTGCGTAGATTTTGTTGGTTGGTGATAATGGATGTTGATGCCGGTTCATTGGTCCTCTAGTAAGTGATCTGTGATTGGTCCATAGATGCATAGGACGTTGCAAAGCGTAAAGTTAAAAGTTGTCATCTGTCAATAGAGTCTCTTCCAATTTATAGTTTATAATATTATATGATAAACAGACACAAATATTATGTTTATTTTTTAATAAAAGTACAAATTTCACGTTCTCTACTTAATTTACCTCTTGATTTTCAACAAACCGAATAGGATGTGAATGTTAGTCGTGCAATGAAATTTGGCGATTTTGGGCGACCTTTTCTGATGCAATAGGCGATTTCGGGCAAACAAAAATTGGTAACACTGAGCAACGCGGTGGTGGCTGGTCTCAGTCCGTTCTCAAAGCTCCCAGCGTACGGCTCGTTCGTACGAATGAACTTTATTGTTGTACTCCCTTTCACGAGTGTATGTGAAGGAAGACGGAACCGGAATTATTCCAAGTTTTGTTGTGACCGTACGTGGAGAGCATCTGAAGCTTGTCAAACAGCTTTTCCAAGCCTATCCTTGAAATAAGGAATAGATATGTCGAGTGGCCATCGTTGCGACCTTAACGAAACGTAACGTACTTTTTCTTCCATTAGGCGTCTGGTTCAAGTTCCAGGCTTCTGGTTCGAGTTCCAGGCTTCTAGCTCGAGTCCCAGGCTTCTAGTTCAAGTTCCAGGCTTCTAACTCGAGTTCCTGTAGTAGTTTCACCTGCCGGTTTTTGTACCGAGCGAAGTTTCGCAACCTGGCCTACCCCCCACCGGTGAAAAGTGGATTCGTCCAGCAGGACGACGCGACTTTGGTGACGTTACTACACGGACTTACAGCGTTAACCACTCCGACAGGGCGCTCCGACACTATTGACAGCCGAGTGTCATTACGCTGGACCCTGAGTACAAGTCGGATTTACTCCAATTATACTTTTTTTAATTACCCATTTGGGTTGGTTCAATTTCCGCGGCATTGCTATGTAACCCTTTTAACCGTGGCCATTGTTATTCTCGCTT
Source organism: Dorcus hopei (assembly GCA_033060865.1). Lineage (NCBI taxonomy): Eukaryota > Metazoa > Arthropoda > Insecta > Coleoptera > Lucanidae > Dorcus > Dorcus hopei. Next base: position 36,864,110 of record CM065423.1, read on the forward strand.
AGCGTTCTAATGTTAAATTCGTTTAAGCTAATTGTAAACGAAGGACAGATCTGTTTGACGTAAGATATTTAACGTGTCAAATTATTTACGTGTCTGCGTGTTCATATAACTGAACCCTGTTTGGGTCCCTTCTTTTTTTTATGTTTAACTTGGTTCATTGTTTTATTTTGATCAAAGTTTGAGCCAGTTAAATAAAAACAAGTGTGCTCAGTTGGTGCTTTTTATTTTGTTCACTTTGCCTACCCTTTGATTTGGGGTTACGTCGAACCTCCCTTCTCCAAGAGCTTTGCCGGAGCGGTGCTGGAGAAACGTCAGTCCCTCGCACTAATTTGCTGGCTTACAGGTAGGTAGCACATATTTGATTAAATTTTAATGCTGCCACCTGACGGCCACTCGTTGTCAAAAAGTAACTACAACTTCTTAGAGGTGGCCTTCATTTAGGATTTTAGCTGTTCAGGCCCTAATAGGTAGCAACAGTTTCCCGGCAGCTTTGAAGCTTTTAGTAATTAGCAACCCCCATTTTTTTTTGAGTAAACGGCAACATCGCGTAATGTTTCACAAATAGTATAAACTGAAAAGTGCGTCGTGATTGATTGCAATGCCCCGCACGTGTCCGCACAAGTGTTGCTAATGACCAAGATCGAAACTTGCGATGGCGGAGAGGAGCGATCCGGTTATTAACCGGATTAAAAATTAATAGCCCGAAAAAGTGGCTTAAAGGAAAACCGCGTATTCCGGCGGGAATTCGGGAGATTTCCCCCGAAAGAAATTTTGCCTAATTAATTACCGCAAAAAATAAAGAGCCACTCTGGGAATTGGCTCTCGCCCCGTAATTAAAAACCAAATGTGATTGGAAATATTGAAATGCATTAAACTAATAATAATAATAATAATAGTAATTTCGATAGGAAAGCTCCGGGCGAGCAACGTGAATTTATTAATGCAATTCAATTAGCTTAGTGCCGAATGTTATATGACGTTTGGCGTTGATGTCTGCAATAAAATTTAATTACGCTTGATTATAACCCAGTCGGAAATCCACTCTATTATACATTGCATGTTGTACTTAGGTACTCATAAAACAACTCGTGAACATTTTGGGAAATGATACATCTTAATACAAATGGACTTAATAATTGTCGGCCATTAAGTTATTAGTATCACAAAATCTTTTAAGCGGACACTAAATCGCGCACTATACACTTTACGTTTCGCAGTCGTTCGACAGCTTCGTCAGAAGTGAAAAATATATTAAGTTATTACATTGTCGAATTTATCAGACCCCCCCCCCCTCCAGTCGACATCTGATCTAGGCCATTTATACCTACTTGGAATATTAAGATTAGTTCTCGTTACTTATAATTTGGATGGTCATTCGTTTTGGGAAAGAGGACGTGAGTTTATTAATCGGTGGTGGTTATCTAAAAATAGCCCTCGTAGCAGAAATTTCCGGTTGGTAATCCCACCGCACGAGGGATAGTTACGGAATAACTCGTTGTCATTAGGATCTTATCGCGCTGGAAAAGGGTCATTTCAATAATAAGATTCGAGCAGCCGGACAAAAGTGTCCGGAGATAAACGTGTTCGCCGTGGTGGAGTTCAACACCGGACACCGATATTAATTCGCGGGGGAGATAAGGGGCACCCAATTAAATTACCATACGCCTGGTTACGTGCGAATTACGGGAGACAACGACGTGCGATTAATTAGCGCGACTACATATTTTTTAGACGTGCAAGGGGAGATTCAATGTAATTCATCCATGTAAAAATATGATTTAAAAAGTAGGAGTTACTGAACTTCCAAAAGTGGAAAATGAGTGGTTTAAAGTTAAAACATCAAAGTGTAATAAAGAAGGGAATACTCCTACAAATAACCATGACTGCCCAAGTCAAATTTTGATCAAAGCAGTTTTGTTGGGGTAGACGATCCAAGTTTATTTTTGCAGTCGCAATACGTCTCCAATATGGTCGATGTTGATACTGTAGAGTTAATTTGATTTAGATTTGTTACTTATTTTTCTTTTGCTTGTGAACGAAAAGCAGATCCGTGCTTCGCGAGTTCATTTTTTCTTAACTTGGTGTTTTCTATTACACATTTAATTAGACTTGCGTGGATTTTGTGTTGTTTGCAAGATTAAAATTGTGACACAAATAAAGACAAAAGGGTGCAATACTGGTGACTTTTCTTTATCTTTAAATTCTGTCCACTTTTAGGGTTACGTATGACCCCAACCTATCCCACTGAAAGAGCCGGCAATTGGCAACAAATTTGCAACCAGGTACGTAGCAGAGTAAACAAGTAAAAACTGAGTATATGTGAATGGAAAAGAACGAAAAAGGATCAAGAGTAAAGGCAAACGTACAAAGGAAATGACAAAAAAATAAAGAAATATTGCTACCTACCTGCGTAGATAGGCAGAAGTTTTACATTGGAGCGAAACTTTACTCCAATGTTGCCAGCCAGCTACAGTGGGACGGGAGGGTTCAAATCCAAACCGCGAAGACCAAAACCCATAAGAAAATAGGCGCCACTTAATTTTTTTAAAAGGGGGACAAGGTGAAAATTAAGAAAACCCGTTACATCCAGAACACGTCAATTTACTTAGTCACAAACAACAATCATAAAAAGAATGTACACAAATAAATAATATATGGGGAACACAAACGTTTACAACATATTCAACTTGGTCGGATCCGAACTTCGCATTAAACTATATTAAAATAATTCAAATCGTAACTAATGCAACAGAATACAAAAGAATGCAATCTCCGGTTATTTGCACGCGTCAACGCTCGTCTGCTTATATCATATTTAAATTACACCGGCAGTTACGCAATAAGATGCAAGTTTAATTGCGGCAAAATCAAAGTAATGGATCAAAAACTAAATCCGCGAAATATCGCTCAAAACTAAGAAAAGAAATTATAACGCTCCGACCTTTATTCCTTTGATGTCCGATTCGTTTGTCGGTGTCTTTTCGGCAATGTCGCAGCGACGCTTTGTAGTGTACCGGCTTCCGCGTAGAGGGGCGAGGGAGGGAACTTCCAACGCCGTAATTCGCGATGCACCCAACGAGAAATAACTCTTGATATAGGTCCAAGATTAAAGTCTAGGATTAACGATAGCTTTTGCTAGAAGCTCACGATAAAAGCCTATAAGCAATAAAATAAAACGAACACATAAGTCAAACCGAGAGTTGCTGCGTATAGAACTTACCTCGGTCTGTTACCGAAGCTGGGACAAACCACGGGACACGCGGTTTTTCCTGTCTCACAACTGGGTCTAATCAGAGTCGGCAATTAGCCGCAGAAATGCACTAACATCCCTTCGATGTAATGGCACGCACAAATAAAAATATTTACGAAAAGAGAGTGTGACCCAAGAGACGGCAAGTTTCGTTCTGACAATGGCGCAAAATTTCTCGTTTGACAAACAAGGAACGATTATAAACAAGCGAGACACCTTCTAATCCTACCTCCGGGGAACTTTCTTAGTAACAGTGGGAACCAATCGGCTGAAAGGGCAAAGATCACGCATAATACGCGTCCAGAAGTAGAACTTCGTTATAATTCGTTCAATTCCTCACATACACGCGATTTTGAACTCAAATAAGGAGGGATTACGTATATAAAATGAATTTTTTTAAATAAATGAAGGTCCTGTTAATAGAAATATACTAAAACGAAAGTTTAAGAAAAATTACGCCGGCGAAATACGGGTATTCCTACACTGACTGCAATGTGTACAACGACGCGGTCCAAGGAATAATCCGACACGTCGAATTTCGCATATACAGGGCGTGTTCGGAACAGAAATGAAGGCTGGACGGTGGCAATGCATATACAGGGGGTATTCAGAACAGGAATGAAAAATGCACTGTAACAATATGAAGGAACAAAAACCAGAATGGGTTATCAGCAGAGGACAAATGGGAATAAAGAAAAAGGTATCAACACAAACCATGCCAGAGCAGGGAGACTAACAGCAAAATATAATAGACCAAAATAAAAAGACCAGAAATGCTTTAACTGGAATTGGAATGTGCCAAGCATAAATTTTGATGTTGCTCCTTTCTAGGCTTTATTTTTCTCATAAGCAATTTATAACGCAATAGTTAATAGCAAGTGAAATTTGTTGAAAGGAAAGTTTCTCTATTTTTATTTCTTAATATCAAAAAAAAAATATTATAAAAATACATAAAATAAATAAAATATGAAACAAAGACACTTTCGTTTTACTTTAGCTATTACATTATCTCAGTGGATTTTAAGCGAAATGCAAGATTTCAGATTTGAAAATATTTGCAATCATTTTTGTTAGTCCCGGAATCAAATGATTTCATTTAAATGTCAACGAGTATGTCGTCATGAAAGCCCAATTTTAAAAACCACCGTTCGATTGTTATTGCTAATGGTCGGGTAATAAATACTATTACAAATTTAAATGGCATTTACAAATTCTGATTTAGAGTAATTGCAGCCGTTTCAGTCAAAATTGACCGGACGTTAAAGTGCAATTTCAGCTTTTAGTTTATTTAATGTGCGCTTGATACATAAATGTTTTTTTTTCTTTTACGAGGCTTTCATAATTCATGTTGTTACAGGTAATACAAGGAAGGCACTTTTATATTCTAAATTGTTATCCACTTTTAGTTTCGTGTGTACATAAAGGAATAAGAAAAAGATTCTTCGGGGTTCTATAAAACAAGAACATAAGAGAAAATTTCACTTCAAAGAAAATACAATATGAAATATGCACATATAAACATCAGTATTCCTTTTACTCCGTAGACAAAAAATAATAAACGTACAATGGGGTATGTATTAGTCGAGCGTATACAAGAAAAATACTCTCCTACGTCCTTTAAAAATATTTTCGTTGCATTTTTACGCCCCCCCGGGGCGAGGGCGCCATCGACCATCACGTCGCAGTGGCAAACCAGACGTAAAACAAAATCAATGAGAGTGTATATTCTCACTTCGCCGAATGTAATATATCCTTCATACATACAGAATTACCAGGCGAGATATTTTCGTGACACACCAAAAATTATTCGCATCTTTCAACTGGAAATTGCCCTGACAGGATGATAATGCGCTTAGGAAAGTCTCCCTCCGGGGGAGTTTTCTCGGAAAATATTTCGCCTACGTATGAATATTATATTTATGTATGTATGTAGGGTAGGTACCCCGTGCATGCGCTCTCGAAATACGTAATTTAAGAAATTCTCCGTAAATCATCATAAATAATTCCGCGGATGCAATTTAAATTTCGGGGGACGGGGTGGAATTACCTTAGCACCTGGAGGAAAATTTCGGAATTAGTCGGAGCCATGCGATCGTTAGTTATTTTCCAAGAGGCGCCTTAATTTACCCCGGTTAGGTCACCAATGAATTCAGGATCACGGACTTTACCGTTGTATCAACCGAGATGCTTAAACAGACCTCTACTTTAAGCTCTTCAAACAGACCGCCTTGGAGATGCTTAAAACGAGTACATATCGCGGTGATACCTTCGCTTTATACGACCGCAATATCCTAATTTACGTCGAGCTATTCATTATGTTATAATAACTGGCTTAAAACGGGAGTTTTTAGTTAATATCTCATTTTTACATTATATACCCATTTTTAAATCATGAACCCCTGAAGATTTTAAAATAGGCAACCCATCAATCAAATCAGAAACAACTTCATGTTTCGATAGTATACTAGTTAAAAGCACGGAAGTAAAATGTGTTGCCTACTTTTTAAAGTTAAGGGGTCTCAACTTAAAATCGGCACCCCGTTTAACTTTAGTTATGCGTCTGAGTATTTTCGTAATAGGCGTGGCTTTAAATTAAAAGATAAATGTTTCCACTTAATAGATTCAATTTGTACCAAAAAAAAAAAAAATCAATCCGAACGCCGCGCCGTGATAAATTCTCCCTATTAGTAACAGCTGCCTGCGATACTTTCATATGATTTTCCGATAATAAATTCCGCAAAGTTTCTCCCCCAAATGGAGGGCCGTTAGAGCTCTTCGGCTCCGGGAAGCTGCTCTCACATTTTAACTTTTTACGCCGAGCACTACGTCCACCAAAACCATACGTTAGAAATTCGCCGCCGCCGACTCGGCGAAAGAATACGGGGAAAAAGGGATTTTATATTAAAACGGCGGCACGCCCCCCTCCCCCTCCTCCCCCCGTCATCGAAGGACGTCGCTTTTTCCGCTTTCAATAAGGCCGCAAGAGCTAATTTAATACCGGAGCTTCGACGCGTTAATCGCGGGGGTTTGGCCGTGTGCCATTTGATTTGCAAGAATTATTATAAAGGGTGCGGAAACATATTTAAAATAAGAAGAAGAAAAAAACTTGGTGGAAGATACACGGTCTTGGGGCCGGCAAGTTTTGCGTGCCTTCCGGTGATTTATGGTTATCAAGAATTATCATAAATAAAAGTCTAATGCACACAAAATTATTCAGGAACTTTATCGAACACACCCCGGCAATATTGGTGGTTTTACATTTTTATTGTCATCGAAAAAAAAAACTTTCTTTAGCTAAAGAAAGAAACGGCAAGGATTTTTTTTTAATACGTCCGAAAGAGTTGTAGAAAAATAACTGAAAATCAACAAATTGCATTACGCTATTTAACGTACCCCCCCCCCCGTGAATAGGCAATAACCAAACCAGAGCTGAATAAAACCTGCCACATTCCAGTTAAGTTCGCGGATGCAGTGCTGCCAAATCAAAGAGGTTATTAACAAATTGGGGAATTCTTTTTTATTTTATTCTCAAAGTATATAACAGATTTCTGTTATCTTTCAAATCCCACCGCTGCCACCATCCATCCTGAAGACAAGAGGGTTTAAGGTATTACGAAGGGGAACTTGAAGAGGGTTGAACAGGTAAAAGCCCTTTAGGAAATAGGCCACCTGCATGACCTGTAGTTTATTTTTTCTATTTATTATCAAATCCCACCCCTGCCGCCATTTATCCTGAAGATAAGAGGATTAAGGTATTAAAAAGGGGAACTTGAAGAGGGTTGAACAGGTTAAATTCCTTTAGGAAGTAGGCCACCTTCATAGCCTATATATTTTTTTCTATTTATTATCAAATCCTACCGCTGTCATCATTTATATACGAAGGGTAGGCCACCTACATGGCCTACTCTTGAATTATTTATTTGTCTTCTTTTCTCGTTGTATTGTCACGAGTGGGAATTTTCTAAAAACCACGAGGGTTTTTTTCTGTGTTCCGCGAATAAAAAACATAAAAAGTATTTAAACGTGAACTTGTGGGCAAATTGCGACCGTGTCGAAATGTAAACACAATAAGGAGGTAACTAATACAGCGTAACGTAAAGGTTCATATTTCATAATAACACATCAGCGGAATGTATTACAAACGGGGCCACGCGCTTATACGCGCGTATACGAAGCGATGTAGTAGCGATATGCCTACTTGCAATTTCGTTTTATCATCGTGCCTGATGTTTGAGAATACGATGTTCTATTGCTTTTCCTAATTGGCAATCGAAATAACACAATAACATTTCAGACATTTATCAGAAAAGTTTTCTTTTAATGTCAGAAACAAGAGAGGTAAAACCATAAGAACGCATAGATTAACGTCCTCTAGTAATCTGGAAACCAATCACATTAGATCCCTGGTGCGACCTCTCATTTCACAATAAAATTCGACATAGAATTCAAAAACGCGATAATATACAGGATGTTTCATTAGAAAATTCGCAACTTTGGCTAGTAACTTGAAGTTGCGATGTTCTATAGTTTTTCCTTAATCGGCGATCGAAATAACATAAAACTGCCCGCAAGTTTTGTTCGAAAAGTTTTCTTCTAATGTCAAAAATAAAAGAGATAAGACCGCAAAAACCCTTAGATTAACGCCTTCTAGTAACTTGAAAACTAAACACGTTAGATCCCTGGTGCGACCTATCACTTCACAATGAAATTCGACGTAGAATTCAAAAATGCAACAGTATGCAGGGTGTTCCAACAAAAAGTGTGAGTTTGGCTTGTATCTTGACAGCGCGGTGTAGGATATGGTCTATTCTGGAATGAGGATTTTGTTTTTCTTTCAATTTATTATCAAATTCCACCGCTACCACCAGGGTACCAAAAGGTAGGCCACCTACATGGCCTATTCTTACATGAAGATTTTGTTTATTGTTCTTTACTTTTATTACAAATTATTAAAAACTTTATCGAACACACCTCAGCAATATTGATGGTTTTATTATCATCGAAAAAACTTCGCCAAACTTACCTTTTCTATAAAGAAAAAATGGCAAGGATTTTTTTAATACATCCATACATGTAAGAATTGAAGATAAATAAATGAAATTCGACAATTTTCATTACGTAATGCATCGTTTCTCAACCCGGGGGTCGCGATGATATTAAAGAGAGGTCGCGAAAACAGCCTAAACAATAATGAAATCATTTTATTATGGCATACATGTATGTTCATACCCGTCGCTACAAAGGCAGCAACATAAAATTATAGGAGGGGGGGTCACGAAATATTAATTTTATTTATTTTACTATTTAGGGGGTCACGGAGCTAAGAAGGTTGAGAATCGCTGACGTAATGTAATGTTACCCCTCTAGTGAATAAGCAACCCCAATACCAGAGTGAATGACCCTGTCACATTGCTATAAGGTTCGCACGTGCGTTCGAGGTATCGCAAGTATAATTGACAAGAGCGAGTGTGTCAGTATATTGCAAAGAAAAGGCAACCTTTTCAGAACATTTCTTTTTTCTTTCTATTTACTATCAAATCCCATCGCTGCCACTACTTATGTAGAAAGGGTGGCCACTTACATGGTCTATTCTAGAATGAGGATTTCATTTCTTTTTCTTTCTTTTTCTATTATTAATTTATAATGAAATCCCACCGCTGCCACCATTTATGTAGGCCACCTGTATGGCCTGTTCTTATATGAAGATTTTTTCTTTCTATTTATTATCAATTTATTAAAAACATTATCGCGGCAATACTGTTGGTTTTATTACCATCGAAAAAAACTTCACCAAACTTCCCTTTTTTATGAAGAAAGGATTTTTTAATACATCCGCAAGAATTGAAGATAAATAAATGAAAATTGAACAATTTTTATTACGTTATGTGATGTTAAGGAACAGTGAATAGGCAACCCCCAAACCAGAGCTGAAAGACCTGCTACATTCCAGTGTTCGCACGTGCAGTGTTGCCAGATCGAAGGACTTGTCTCTGCTTGGGGGGATTTTTACCATGTGGCGTGACAAACGGGGATATTTTTTTTATTTTATATTGGAGGTTCTCCAAATAACTGATAAGATCGAGAGTGCCAATATTTTATGGCGCCTATATCCTCGTCAACTATTGTTTATTTAAATATTTATACCGTTGCATTGTGTGAAGCCTTGTCTATAAAATTTTCCATCTTGTTTCGAAACCGTAATTAACTTACTTAACACTCGCAAACAAGTCGAAGAAAAAAAAAGCATCCTCCCCCGTGCTAAACTTACCTAATTGTTTCCGCCCCTACACGTTACGCCGAACAACAAAGCCCTACTCCATGTAACAGCCTAAACCTGCTTAATCAGATTGTAATTACCGGCGGTTGCAGACGAGAGCAACCCGTTCTTCATCTTCTTCTCCTTCGAGCCCGAACATAAATAACTCTTTGAAGTTTCCGCATTAAAACTTTCCGTCTGACCACATACACACAGTTATGTACGGCCAGAACCGAATTGTGAAACTTTATACCAAGTTTCGGGCTGCCCTGCGCCAGCAACTGTTACCGAAACTTCCTTTGGACGGCAAAGTCTTCGCCGTTCGGGGGCGGCGAGAGCACGTTCCTCTGATTGAATTTTTCTCACGATGTTACAACACTAAACAATACATTCCTTTTCGTTTCGAGCAAACAATTTTATACATTAAACGGCATTCTGTACATCAATTAAAGCAATTTTTAATTACTACGAACTAATTGGCAATTAAATTAATTGTTGCTCACCAAACCATGGCATTGGATACAGAGAAAGAAACGGAGCTTGGAAATTGTCACGATCAAGCTAAGACATTTTTTCAGTGTCAATTCTGCTTATGTGTCTACGGCCATACGTCTTCTGACTGTGTGATGATTTTTCATCACAACAGCCGTCTTGTACTTAGTTATTAGCTCCGAGCTTTATGGCTCCAAGTAATTACGATCAAAATCTGCAGGTTGAATCAAGTAGTCATTCAGCGGTTGATTACGGTTGATTTCACTCATTCACCGTTTGTTTACTTGGCCACTGTCTCGCAATTATTTCGTCGTCCTAAGCACGCATTCGGCCTACCATCTAAACGGCCTCTGTCGTTGTGTGCTATCTGTTGACCAGTTCGGAGGATTTGAAACTCGCGCCGTGCGGTTGTTTTCGTGTTGAGATTCCTGCCGGAAGCGTGTGTATTCTGATCGTGGGCCGGCGCATTAAGACTTTTGCACGATTCGTAGCGTGGCAGTGAGTTGAGCGACATTTTTGTTTCACGAGTGTGATTTTACATTAATCCCTTGAGTATTTCTGCGGTCTTTGGTTTGGAAATTTCGGTGGTATCGCGCCCAATTGGGATTTTACTGGATTTACTCAAGACGCCGCGGAATTTGGAAGGTTCTACGCCTTTTTTTTGGTGGATCTGTTTGGTTCAACGGTCGCTCCACGTTTCATTACCACCCCGGACGCTCGGCGTGTTTATGCCGAGGTAAGTTAATCACTTAATTTTCGTTCATCCCGGTGAATTTTAATTAGGATGTTTCTGTTTTTGTTAACGTAGCGGGTTTTGAGCGGTTACGCTAGCGTGAGGAAATTTTTGGAGCTCCGAACGCGATTTCTTACAACCTTCATCGCTTTACTTCGGACGCACCTTGCCCTTCCATCGGCGGAAAGATTTAACCCCTACAGCATCACGAGAGTGCTGGGCGAGCCTACTGTCTTCCCCCAGGACGCTGAAGTCGGAGTGAAGCCGACGTGCTCGAATGGTTTACGGTATTGTACCTCTTTGAAATTTTCATCGTCTTCGGGGTGTTAATCTTTACGCTCTTGATCACATGTTTAGTTGTACTACTCCGTTTTTCGTCGGAGTTTTTCTGTTTGGTCTCGCACCTTTTGTGCGTTGATTTACGCGTTGCGATAACTGTTTTACTTGTGCGATCGCCGCACTTACGTTGGCGATCGGTTTTGTTACAACAATTCCGGGTTATTGTAGATTTACTTTTAATCGTACGAGACTGCTTTTCAGTCCTGTTTGTAAACGAACGTACGGGATCCCTAGCGGACGGAATTTTTCTATTTGCGCGGATGTTAATGTTTTGTTGTATAAATTATTTTAAGAAAGAAAAGTGTGTCGCGGCTTCTCGCTTTTTTGTGATATTTCGTCATCATGTTCGGAGTACTATTCACTATTGTGGCTTGGCGGTACGTTATTAATGTCCACTAGTTTTTCTTTACTACCATTAAAGTTTATTTAAAGTGGCGGTTGTATTTTTTAATTATTTATGCTTGGATTTCACTTTTTGCGTTCCGTATTTAATTGGGGATTACCCCCTCCTCCCTTCGGAACGAATTACTTCGGCACTGAACCGACTGGTAAGTGGGAATTTCTCTCCTGTTGAAGAGATTCCTTTGGTTACAAGTTGTTGCCATCGTCCCTTTTAGATCTACACTTACCTGTGCGAAACTGTTTGCCCACGGCCTTCTCCACTGACTCGGGATTTTGGTCGCAGCATCAGCCCCAGACATCGGGCGATTCAGGTAGGTTCGTTTGTATCCGTTTCGACATTTCTTTTTCTTATTCGCTATCAGATAACCTGACGTACACACTCGACCGTGTGACTAGTTTGCAGTTAGTCCTATTTTTGCTTCGTGTTTGGTATTACTTTGTTGTGGTTTTGGTTTTTGGTTCGTTTGGTAAGAGTGTGCGCGACAAACGATCAAACGATGCAGGTGTTTCCACGGTCACAATCGAGTGCATTTCCAGACGAATTCTCACAGTATATTTCTATTTATTTGAGGCGTAATTACGATGCATCAAAAAAGGAATTAAGATTTTAAAACCCTCATCCAAGTCGAGACTACTTCGTCAAATCCAAGTTCTGCGCGGCTAATTTATTAAATTACGACGACAAGCAACGGCGAATCCGGTGCGTTTAAGCAGCGCAGAGATTCACAAGAAATTTACATAAATAATGACAAGAACAATGAAATAAGTCACGACGGAATATCGCCCTGATTAAACGCACGCTCTCCTCCTTTCGAGACGAATAATGCGGGGATAATCCGCTCGAAATCTTATTTCTTCTTCTTCTGCTTTGATCTCGACGCAGGAGCTCATTCGTTTTATTTATTTTATTTATTTGCGGAGATACTCTTACTGTTCACGACCGCACGGTGTTAAGTTTTCTTTTTTTTTTAATTACGTGATTTGTTGCTCGGCTTTATACAGAATGTATTCATATTTGTATGTGTGCGCCTTCGTACAATTGTATTTTCACTGATTTTAGTTATTGAATTCGTGCGGGATTGCGTAGGGGACAGGTTTCAATATAATTCGATTGCTTTGTGTGCACTTCAGTAATCGTGTTTCTCTTTTCGCGAGTTTTCGTCGTTCTTTCTTTAATCTCTCGCAGGCAGCTGCGATATATCACGGTCTACGAATATTTGGTTTGATTCATCTTAAAATACTGCTTTAATATAACATCCCAAAAAGGAAGTCGAGAGGGATTTTAAAATCTCAATTCCTTTTTAGGCGCAACGCAATTCCTCATTAAAAGAAATAGAAACTCTGAGAATTCGTCTCAAGAGGTCAGCACGTGCACAAGTAGGATAGCTCTGAGCGTTCTGAACTACTTTCCTCAAATAGTTTTACACGGACGTCATAAATGTGTCGTCTAGAAACTGGTATCTCTTTCATAGACACTCTTATCTGTTTAAGACAAACTGCACTGTCTGGTAAGACACCTACAAATATGTTCGTTGGCGTAACATCAGCGCCGCATCATTCCAATTGACAGTTTGGCTTCAGCACAACAAGACAGAAATATGGGAGAGATGCCAGTTACCACTTTGATAATAATTTTTTACATTTTGTTATTGTAGATTTACTTTTAATTGTACGAGACTGCTTTTCAGTCCTGTTTGTAAACGAACGTATGGGATCCCTAGCGGACGGAATTTTTCTATTTGCGCGAATATTAATGTTTTGTTGTATAAATTTTTTTAAGAAAGAAAAATGTGTCGCACCTTTTCGCCTTTTTGTGATATTTCGTCATCGTGTTCGGACTACTATTCACTATTGTGGCTTGACGGTACATTATTAATGTCCACTAGTTTTTCTTTACTACTTTGAGGTGCTGAAGGTTGTGTCCTCTAGCGGCGGATTTAATGAGCGTTAGGATAATCAACATCAAGGTGGCAGGCCAAAATCGGCTTACGACACAATAAAGATCCGTCCACAGCGGTGACTCTGAGGAGAATCGTCAGGTCGCCTCCGGTTACCAAAATACCGGAATGAGGCGGGAGGGGGTGAAGAGAAGACGGAATAAAAATAACAAAACCTAGATAAAAGGAAAACACGGATAACGCACCGACCGACGCACAACGTAACCCTAAAAACATACCTGCCATAAATTAGACGTACAAGCTTGGAGAGGCCTAAAAGAAGGCCTAGGACTCGTCGCAAACAATTAACAAACAGACAATATATCCGTTTACTTCTTCACTTCCAAACAAACATCGTTTAATGAAAAAACGAAAGAAGCGAGAATAATTCTCAATGCGGTCTGATTGCAAAGTGAGTGGTCACAAGACTGGCGACATCTCAATCGGATCGGCGTGCGACGTGAACGGTTAGCTGGTGGGGGAGATGTCCATTAGCCAATGAATGACAAGCCTTTAATATATCCCTCTTTCAACATGGAACTTTAGGGGTTGTCGTATTCTTTAGCCAAACAATTGACCCAACGCATCTGCTGATGTGTTTCAGTGCTCGACGAAACTGGGTGATCGTAGGTGTTTGACGGCTGTAAAAACCATGCGTGGAGGATGTCCCGACCTTTCGACTGGCTTTTGGCGAGGAGTCTCCGACCTTTTGGCTGGCTTTGGTTAGGAGGTCCGACCTTTCGGCTGGCTTTGGTTAGGAGGTTCCAACTTTGCAGCTGGCTTGAGCAGAATGATCTTCACGCTGCTCCGCACGAGTTTATATAGCCCCGACAGCCATCTTGTAGAGGGGCTGAGTGTGGTGTGGAAGGGTGTTAGAGCTTGGTGCGTGGCAAAAGTATAGAGATGTGCCGCAGGTGGTGCTGTGGTCGCTACAGAACAATCTCATTATAAAAGAAAAGGGGTCATCCGGGGTATTCTAAGCGTCGTTTGTGGAACAGTCCAAGATTCAAAGGTCAAACTGCGACGCAATTACACTTTCGCCAAGATATAGGGTGACTCGAAAGCTAGGAATTATTTGCAACGAATTTTTTCATGGTAACAATTTATTATCAAATCCTACCGCTGCCACCATTTATGTAGGACGGCTAGACCAACCGGCAACCGTTGCGTGATACAGAAGTTAATTATAAACCAGCATAAACCAAAAGTGCAGCAATAGAGGAAGGCTAAAAGCATCATGGGTTGCGACGATACATTTTTTTAAATGAAAAGTGAAAGTCTTGGGAAGTAGATGGAGTTGGATGAAGATTAAAAAAAAAATGCCGTACAGAAACTGATTACAAATGTAAAGCAAAAGACAAGGATAAGAGGAAGACCAAAAGAAAGGAGGAAAGAAAGAAAGAAATTTTTGATTTTTTTTAATAACATACCCAGGTATAATTTTCCTTTAAAAATAATAATGTTTGACGCAAAACTTTTTAATAAAAAAAAATTAATAAATTGCTTAGTGAAAAGTGTTTCAACAAACGTAGGCGTGTAGGCGTTTAATTTCGCTTTTAATTTTCACGAACGGTGGGCCGAACAAATTTACTTTAAAAATTAGGAGAAAAAATATTTTTCACAACTCAACAGTTTTTCCACGGCCATAATTGAATAAATATTTAGACGAAAGGCGGATAGTATTTGCGCCGAGTTATTTGGATTTTAAGTAAACTTGCGGCACGCCGAGTACCTAATTGTTTCAGTTCATTTCTGAATATTCACCGACCTAGCGAAAACAGATTTTAGTTGTTAAATGCGGCCGATCTACGGCAGCGTTTCTTGTTGATTTAAAATCGAGCGCTCCCTCGGGCTCTCTCTCTCTCCTTAATAATTAAAGTAATAAAAATAACTCGCCTCCCGGCATTCGTAAATTAATTACTAATATGTCGTTTTCCCGGAATTACCTCCCGTCCCCCTCCGCCCCACCATAGTCGATGATATCGTAAGTATCTAGTTAATTAGGTAAGTTGGGTTCAAGTAAACCTGCAGGAATTTATTAATCAATTTGCTTCCGAATTGGTAAAGCAGAATGTTTGCTCACGCTGAAATGGTTAAAGTTGTAACGTTTCGTTATGTAACGACGTCGGTCCGGCGGTTCGGGTTTGCTCGTCGGTGTCCAGGTTCAGTGGAAATAAAAATGTCGATCACTTAGCAAACACAACTTTTATTTACAAACATAGTATATATTTACACGTATTGGAATGTTAAACTTTCGGAACGGCAATATACAGTGTGTCTTACGGACACTAATGACAACGCACTGTGCATACGTTCCGGTAGAGGCTCCGGGAATCGGATCTGTAGGACGGTAATGAGTAAAACGCCCACTCACGGTCGGGATACACGAAACATCCGTGTCAGGTAAGCAAGAGTGAGACGCCCACTCAGAATCGGGATACACGAAACATCTGTGTCAGGTAAGCAAGAGTGAGATGTCCACTCAGAATCGGGATACACGAAACGTCCGTGACAAGTAAAGAATAGTGAGACGCCCACTCAAGGTCGGGATACACGAAACATCCGTGTCAGGTAAGCAGGAGTGAGACGCCCACTCAGGGTCGGGATACATGAAACATCCGTGTCAGGTAAGCAAGAGTGAGACGTCCACTCAGGATCGGGATACACGAAACACACGTGCCTGGTAAGTAAGAGTGAAACTCCCACTCTGGAATAAACAGGAGGAGCGGTTGCAGATAACGCGAACGTGGCACAGGTCGTTTAGCGTGTTTGAGTCAAAAACACCGACGGACGGATGACTGCGTTAGAGCCATGACCGGCAACTCGATGGCCTGGCAGGTCACTGCCTTCGAGCCACGACCGGCGGTTCGATGACTCGACGGATGACTGCCTAAAGCTAACGAAATATGTACAATAACCGTCAAATAAACATTAATAAAATTCTAAATAATAAATAACGAGTGTCACTTCGTTACAATGTTAAGAGTAGAAAAACCGTGAGCATTCGGGACCAATTTTCTCATATAATTTTTAAATGAACGTTATAAATGTGTAGGTATGGTTGCCTACCTAACTAACTGGCACACTGGTTAAAGACAATTTAGTCACGCTTTTAGGTTTGTGTGAGTCTGGTACTCATATAAACTAAACCAAATAAATTACATAAAACAGCCAGCGAGTGAGCGCACGCAAAATCAAACAGATCATTAAATTGTTTTCAGTATAAATACCGGTGCAAAGAGCTGTTACGGTGAGAAAATTCTTTGCAAATAATCACCCTGTATCTTGGTGAAAGTGTAATTGCGTCGCAGTTTGACCTTTGGAACTTGGACTGTTCCATGAACTACGCTTAGGACGGTAAACAACCCCGGACGACCCCTTTTTTTTGGTAATGAGACTGTTCCATGTTTAAAGTGGGATGTATTAAAGGCTTTTCATTGGCCAATGGACCCCTCCCCACCCGCGAACCGTCACCTCGCGCGCCGACCGATTGAGATGTCGCCAGTCTTGTGATTGCTCGCTTTGCAAACAGATCGCATTGAGAGTTATTTTCACTTCTGTGTAAATTTTCATTAAACGTTTTGGAGTGAAAAAGTAAACGGTTATAATGTCCAGTTGTTAATTGTTTGCTGCGAATTCTAGGCCTCTCCAAGCTTGTCCGTCGAATTTACGGCAGGTATGTTTTTAGAGTCACGCTGTGTGTCGGTCGGTTCGTAATCCGTGTTTTCCTTTTATCTAGGTTTTATTTTTATTTGATTCTGTTTTCCCCCCATTTATGCTGGACGTTTCACCGGAGTTCCTTTAACTAGGAGCTGCCTGGCGATCTTTTTCGTGGTGTTCTTGCTGAAAAATTTGATGGCGTCGTTTGGGTGGTTCATCACGCCGCACATCGCAAGTGGGCGCGCTCCTCAGACCGAAAGTGGTCACTGAAGTTGACGCAAGTGGTCACTTAAAGTGGTCTCACGAAAGTGGTTACACCAGACACGCATCCTGCTATTCGTGTCTCGAAGGTCTTGATGACCCAGAATTCAGCTGACGTGCATTCACAGCTGGATGTTGAAGGTCGGATCTTACTTTATCATATTTCTTCTTTGTTTAATATTTTGAACGCATTCTAGTGCCGACTAGGTTGACATGCGAAGTTAAAGTTACTGTTGTTTATTAATTTTTTGTGCTAGTCAAGTTAATAATTTTGTAACGAACAAACGGATTCGATTGTTTCGCGTTTTGACGTTTTATATCACTTGATTCTTGACGTTGTGCACTGTCAGATTAACTGACTGCGTTTTGATTCCATTTTGTTTTCATTTATTTAACAAATTTTTGTGTGGAACTTAGTCTACCCCTTTTAAGACATAAATAAAAACAAGTGTGCATTACTGGTGATTTTTTATTTCATTTCGTGTAGATTCAAACCTTTGTATTGGAATTACGTATTACCCAACCCATCTCCACGAGTTAGCCGGTCGTGAGATGAACTTAATTTGCATATTTCAACATTTTGTAACTAGGTAGGTCACAGAGCGTCCGCGACATTCAATTGTTTTTCAATATAAATACCGGTGCAAAGGGCGTCCGCGACATTCAATTATTTTTCAGTATAAATACCAGTGCAAAGAGCGTCCGCGACATTCAATTGTTTTTCAGTATAAATACTGTTGCAAAGAGCGTACTTCGACTATCAATAGCAAAGCGAAAATTCCTTCTCCGACTTAAAACGCGAAAATTCTTCCTTCGACTTTAAAAGCGAAAAATTCTCTCTTGAACTTTTGAACCTTTGCAATTCGTAAATATTGAAAATAAAAAGCCACGAAACGTGCGTGTTGTTTGAAAATGCAAGCACTCGCATCGCCTCCGAGCGACCCGAGCGACTATAAATTCCACCCCGCAGACATTAATCACCCGAACTTAATTCTAAATAAACAGCGGTGCGGCTGAATGTTTAAATGCTTCAGAAAGGCGCGGGCGCGCGCGCGCGCCCTTAAAGCAAGCAAACTCGGAAGACATATTCAAAACAGATTAGCAAAGTTGTTTTGTTTGTCGACGCTCTCGCAAAACATCATCTCACGGGGTGCGTGGATGAAATTCATCCCCCTCGTCGTCGTCGTCTCACCGTTAGGATTAAACGTCGCCCCGCTTTATGGAGATGATCAAAAGATATCAACCAACCCTTAATAGTTCGTACAAATATGTGCGAATTCGGATCGTATATATTTAGGTATGTACTTGGGAAGCTCAATCGTTACACGTAAAATTAAATGTTTTAAATTCTTCGACATAAATCCGATTAATTCTGCCGTTGTGTTAAATTTAGGAGCGCCCTTTACGCATCGCGCAACAGTAATAAACAGCTGTTTATTTAGAACCGGTTTAGTTTCATGTGATTTAGATTGAGACAATGCTTGATTGTTAACCGTTCCACCCTTAATAATAATGCGATTCAGAGCTGGAATTAAATGAGACACGACAAAGGAAATCTTTCAAGTTCTTTCTTCTTAATTTATTTTTTTATGAATTACGAAGAACTTATCCTGAAGGTTATTATTTTAGTTATTGTGTGAGGCAGTAAAGCTGATTCACCCGTATAATTTTAGTCGACGAGATATTTCTGAAGGTAGCAACCTGTGAAGCCAGACCAGGGTCCGCTGGAGGTGAAATAAGTGCTCGGTGAAGTGTATTGTGCGGTTGTAAAGTGTCGTTGCGTAATAAAACGGTCATAAACAATCTAAAAATAATTCGACAAAAGTTAAAAGAATCAATTAAGTTAATTGGCAGTAGATCTTTTAGATAGAAAGTGAAAAAATTGGTTTAGTTAACCAGAATAACTTCAGGAAGTTAGGTAATGAAATAACATTGAAAGGGACGACAACATTAACAAAATAACAAAATTTAATTTAATTTGGCAATTTGTTACAGTTTAATTTTCCGATCGTGTACGAACACACCCTGTATAGTGCACATTTCAACGTTCCGGTCTATTTTTAACACATTTCTTTTTGTTTCCCCCATTAGGCGTAGGAATGTGCCATTCCGCGCCTACGTAATTCACCCAAAACTTTCTTTTTAACATATTTTCGCTAAAAGCTTCAGATCAGTCGAATAAGTTCATTTTATAAGAATTAACCCCATCCTTGCTTAGTGTCGAAATCGTGTTTACGCGACATTTAATTGTCCAATTTAAATGGTGCTATTTTGCGACGCGGATGTCAACGGATGATCGAGTTCCGGGCCTTACGGAAAACAATCGCACTTGTAACCGTTGCGTAGGTCTGTAACCCTTGCCCTTTATTCTGATTGGTTTCCGTTGATGTCATAAAAATCGGCCATTGGCACATTCGAATACTTCTCTCTCTTTTGTTCTTTTTTTTCTTTTCCGCCGGTCGAGGAAAGCGTCATTTTTCAGTAATTCCCTATTCGCCCTGGGAGCCGCATGTTGTTGTCTTTCGTGGGAAGTTTTGTGTTAATGAGTTTCACTCCACCTGGGCGGTCAGAGTGAATTTGTACGGCTGTGTGCCGATTTTCTTTGGCTCATTTGGGGGCGAAAAAGCCGCGTTTCTTTTGCGGTTTGTGTCAGCCTAGCCCGACGCGACTAGGTAAGTTTTGCGTGTTGTTTCTCTCTCGACTTGGCCCTTACGTTCGTTTTTCTTTTTTCTCGTTTATAGGCTCCTGGTTTTGCTTTGATCTAAGATTTGGATTTGGTTCTGGCTTTTGGCCTACGCTACGATTATCAGGTTATAACAAACAAGGCAGGGAGCGACATTTTGGTTGCGCAAATACAATATGTCACTTTGAGGTTGAGGTTAATTTGGTCCTCATTTAAACGAAACGAAACACAAATAAATTAAATAAAACAGCCGGCGAGCTAACGAGCGCGCGCAAAATTAAATGTTTTTCAGTATAAGTATCATAGTATACATCAATTGTTTTTCAGTATAAATATCGGGGCAAAGCGCGTCAGATTATAACAAACAAGAGAAGGAGTGACATTTTAGTCTGTTGACAGACTATTGTTTTCGAAGTTTGTGGTTTGTTTCTTGCTAAAAAATGTTTCTTTCATAATTTTTGTTCATTTTTCTAATTTGCTACCTACCTGGTTGCAAAATTGTTGAGCGAGCAAATTAAGTTACGTTCCCAACTGCCCCCGCTAATCAGTGGGATGGGCCGAGGTCATAGCGAAACCCCAAAAATCACCAGTATTCATACACTTGTCTTTATTAGAGCAATTCAAAAGAAAATGAAAAAAAAAGGATCCGTTTGTTCGTTCACAAGAAATATCAAATTAAATAGCAAAACTATAATAAATGAACTACGCATGTCAACACAGTCTGTACTATAATGCGTCCAAAATATTAAAAATGTAGTAAAATAAATGCGACTGTGAATGTACAAAAGCTGATCAAGACTCGTGAAGTCGTCCGTGTAACGAATGCACAGGAGAGATGTACCTATCTCCCTGTCAAGACCATCAACTTGCATTCCGAGGGGGGGTAAACGTCCCCTATTGATGGGAATAGTAAACAGCCGAGTTGACGGACACGGTCCGCGACGACGCCATCAAAATTCCAACTTCGACTCAACGAAGAAATCTCAAGTAGCTCCCGGTTGGACGCTCCAATGAAACATCCGATACAAGAAAATGTCTGGAAGAAAGCCTTTTGTTGCTTAAACGTCGGAGTTCCTCCGTTCAAACTTCACTTTGAACAAAATAGTTTTGTGAATTTTCTCAACGTGGCGGAAGAGCACGAGGCGTACGTTAATCGAGACGCGACAAGACTGCCGGAATTGGCACGGTAGTACACGAATGGGGTTTTGACGGATAAACACTGATCGCTTCTTCCTCCGGTTTTTTGTCGATTTTGTTTGGTTTTTCTTCTTTTTCCTCTTCGGATTTCAATACCTCGACTTTTTTAACTTCTTCACCTTTATCAGTTACGGTTTCTACTAGACCCTCTTTTAGGTCAACTTCCTTTTTAAGTTCCTCTGGAATAATTTCTTTATCTTGTGCTTTTACCTCTTCTTTAATTATTGCTACAGTTTCTTCTTTAAGGTCTTCGATTTTAGGTATCTCATCCGAGATGTCTTTAGGCTCAGTTATTACATCGGCAATCGCTACTATTTTCGGTTTTTGTCCTTCTGTACATTCTTCATCAAGGACTGGCTTGGAATCTTCTGTTTCAACTTCTTCTTTAAGTTCTTTTGTTTCGTCTTTAATATCTTGTTTAATTTCTTCTGCGTCAACTTTAACTTCTTTTGTTTCTTCTCCTTTAATTTCTTTTACTTCAACTTCTTTTATTTCTTCTTTCGTTTCAACTTTAGCTTCTTTTATTTCTTTTATTTCAATTTTATCTTTATCTTGGACTTGCTTTTCAACTGTGACATCTTTTATTTCGTCTTTAAGATCTGCTTCGCCCGCCTTAACTACTTCTTCCGTTTTCTTTAAATCTGCATCTTCTTGTTTTGTTATTTCTTCTGTTATTGCCTTCTTTTCTGGTTTTTCTGCTTCTGCGGGAGTTCTTTTGTTTCAACTTTTTGTACTGCAGATTCAACTGCTTTTTCTTCAATTTTTCCCTCCTCCGGTTTTATAGTAATCTTTTGTTTTGTTTCAACTTTAGTTGCTTCCTTTTTAATTTCGACAACCTCTTCTGTCGTTAGCACGGCGTCAACTTTAGGGATTTCCTTGAGCTCTGGCTTTTCTTTAATTTCTGGTTCTTCCTTTACTTCTTTCTTTCCGATTTCTTCTTCTGCCTCTTTTTCGGTTTTGATTTCCTTTTTCCCTGCTTCAACTGGTTTAGTGTTTCAGCTTCAACGTCCACTTTTTCATCTAGTTCTTCTTTCGGGAGCTTCTGCTGCTCAATTTCAGTTTTTGGCGTCTCCTTAATTTCTTCTTCATTGGGTTTAATTGCATCCTGAATCTTTTCTTGGGTTTTTATCGACGTTTCTCCTTTAATTTGTTCTTTGTCGGCTTAATCCTTTACTTTCTCCTCCAGTTTCTCTTCTTCTGTTTTAGTTTTTTGGTCCGTCTCTTTGATTTTTTTCTTTTTCAAGTTTAACGTCAACTTTTAATTCGTTCTCTTCTTCGAGTATGTGTTGTTTATCTTCCTCTGCTTCCGCTGTGGATATATCTTTAATCCCTTTAATTTCTTGCTTAGGTTTTTCATCGTCTTTTTGCTTTTGTTCCTTTGCTTTCATTTCTGCTTCTTTAACGGCACTTGGTTCTTCTTTATCTATGATTTTCTTCTCGTCGGCTGCAAACACAAGGTGTCACTTTGAGATTTGTATGTAATCCCTTAATCATTTAAACAAAACAAAATAAATTAAATAAAACAGCCGGCGAGCTATCGAGCGCGCGCAAAATCAAATGGGAGATTCAATAGTTTTTCAGTATAAATACCGGTGCAAAGCTTACAAAGATGAGCTTCAAAGTGACATATAATGAAGCCATGGCCTTGTGCGCCCAAACATTCACCTAAATGTTTGGAGAAAATTTTATGCAAAGTACAACATCTGCAATTTACATCTTATGACGGGAAATTAAAAGTAATTAAATTTTTTTTCTAATTATCAGCGAATGCGGTAAGAACGTGTCGGTTTTTCCGGTTTTAAGACCTCGCCGACTTTATGCCAGTAATAAGGCAAAATGTTGAACGACATAACTAATGCAATTAACATAATCTTACACGTTTAAGCCGGATTTCCGCCCTTTGTGCGGGGGCGGGCGCTCTCGAGAGCGCGACGTCTCGTCGAAAGCAGTTTTAATCAGTGAGAAGCCATTACGCAAAACAGCCTTAATTCAATTACAGTTTGATGTAACTCGACGCAGATTTAACGACGAGCGCCCCGGAGCAAATGCAGCTTTTAATGCAGCGAGTTTTCCGCATGTACCGTGACGTGAAAGCGTCGAGTTATTATTCTAACTGGGGCGGGCGTTTCGCCGGCGTTCGCCCTTTGCTGAATAAATAGGTGTGGGCGCGCGCGCGCCCCCCTGCAGGTGGAAAATGATTTCGCAGACGCAGAACAAATATTTGCGGCGAAACGTCGGCGAAACTTAACTCTTTTAATTTGATGTGCGCTCGACCGAGAAAACGAGCGCCGGATAATAGCAGCAGATTATCCCTTTTTTTTGTGCTTGGCCCTCTACGTGGAAGAAATTAGACAAATACGTCCGGATTTGAAATATGTGCCATTTGTAGGACGAATAAAAGTTCACCGGCAGTTTAGTGCTTATTTGTAAAGTTGGCGGAGCAAATGAGAAAATTGACTCCAATTAAGGGGGGAGAATATTTTCTTTCGCTTTTGCAGTAGAAGTTTTTTCAACCTTTAAAGTTTGTTTATTAATAGAATAGAATTTATGAATGAGTTAATTAGTACATTTTTAATGTCCCGTTGACGATCAGTATGCAAATCACGACAGGACCTGAAACTACCTACTATAAAATAGATCATACATTACCCGGCCGCTGTTAGTACCGCAGTCATACCATATAATTAAATTCACGGTTGACTTAGATAATGGAACGGATTTAATGAACCATATTAAATTTCCATCAGGTGTTGAAATTCCGCCGCACTTATTAAACTGAAAGTTAATAGCGCAATTACAGGGGCGATAAATCCAAATTACGGGGAATCACCGCGAAAACTCCGGGGCCAATTAAGACCTTCCTCTTTAAGTATTTCCGGAAATAAATTTCGGTGAGTTATTGCTCGATCGTCTGGAAGATCTCGTCGGGGTTAAAGAAATAATTTCGGAGCGAATCTGAAACGTATCAGATTAAGAGCAGTTTGAAAAATCAAAAGCTGGAAATATTTTCGGAGATTTCATTTTTATAATTTCCAAAAAAAAAAAATATTTGCAGCAAAATCTTTGATTGTCTTCAAGGGTATCAAATGAGCTCTGCTTTGAATTATGGGAGCAAACAGTTTCATTTGCAGCAATCGAAAATGCACAAAATTAAAAAGAAGACAAATCGTGCGAGTAGAATAGCTATGGGTAATCTGAGCCAATTTCCCCTTGCAGTTTTTCATGGACATTATAAATATGTAGCTAAGTGTAGATATTGTCACGATGTCATTATCTGAGGAAATAAGTAAATTTAAATTCATTTCGTAATTGTTGCAATCATGTGCATTTCAAAATTATGCAAGAATCAGCACCCATTGAAGTAGATCAAAGTCGCGTTACACATGCTCGCATAAATGCAAGCTTTGCGGAATGCGAGCGTGTTATTTACATGTGCCAATTAAGATCGAGGCAATTAGAACGCTTTAAGAAAAACAAATTTGGCAAGGATCAATTGATGCTGATGCGGTTTAGAACTTTGTACTTTGATCGAACCCCGGCCACCAGAGTAAAGGAACCAATTGTGACGTAGAGATAGGGATGTATAAAAGATCGACCCGCAGGTAGAATCAAGAGTTTATTTTTAAACTTGAATTAATTATCTTGGAAAATAAAAAAGAAATCTTGGAAGGATTTTGGAGACAGAATGGTAAGGCAATGACAAGGAAATGGTAAATTATTATAGGACCCTAAAGACTTTAAGGAAAGCTGAAAAATCAGTAAAGTTAAAATTCGTTAGAAGTAAAGAGGGGAAACTGTTGACGTCAAAAGAGCACATCAAGAATAGGTGGCATAAGCACTTTAAGGAACTACTTCAGAGTTAAATAACACAAGGCACAAGGAATGAAGAGAACCCAAGAGGAACAGCAAGTGAGAAGGTAGCAGAAGCAATATAAATGTTAAACGTGGGTAAGGCACCGGGGAAAGACGACATCAAACCTGAAATGATAAAATACATGGGTGAGGACTCTATTATAAACAAAGTCTGGAAAACAAAACAGATACCAGAAGATTGGAGGTTAGGGATCATAATTCCACTGCACAAGAAAAGGGACACCACAGTGTGTAGTAATTACAAAGGTATTTCGCCACTGTCAGTCCCAGACAAAGTATATGAAAGGACAATAGAAAGGAGACTCAGATATTGTGTCGAAGACACTCTCCAAGACAATCAATCAGGATTCAGAACTGGGAGAAACGCCCAAGACTGGATTTTTGTCTGAGAAAATTTTCTGAAAGAGTCATAAACGGAATTGAAAAAGTGTACTTCGCAGTAACAGACTTGGAAAAAGCCTTTAATTCGCTTCCAAGAAAATGGATCTGCTAAAGCTTTAAAGATAGAGAAATTCCGGGCGAAGTAGAAGCTGCAGTCAAAAGTATATATTCAAAAACCAAAAATGAAGTTAGAGTATGCAATGAAAACACTAAAGAATTTAACACTCAGAAAGAGATACGTCAGGGAGTGGTATTGAGTCCTTTACTGTTTATTATGGTCGTGGACGATATCTCAAGAAGGGCAATCAAAATAGTAGAAGGATATACAGTCGGAGTAAGAAACCTAAGGCAAATAAAAGTGATCTTGACCTTTTCATTCATTGGCTAATGCTTATGTTATGCGCCGCGTTCCCAGCGTCTTCTGACTGCGCTTCACGCTACCACGCCAATTCTCGTTCCAATCACGATCCTGGTGGTGTTGTGTGTGTGTGTGTGTGCTTGACGAATTAACGGAGCCCTTGCTTACGGAAAAGGAGAGCTCATCTACGGCTTTGGCGAAATAAATTCGAGGACCACCGAACGAGTTTTGGGGTATTTTAAACTCCTTACCAAGCTTGCGATACTTTCAAACCCAGGTAAAAATAAACGAATTGTCTGACGCCATTTTTGACGCAAACGGAACTTCTCTCTCTCTCTTTCTCTCTTTAGGCTTCCGGTTTCAGTATCAGTTTTATTTTCGGATTTTGACTTTATTCGAGTCGATTTTCTCGATTACTTCTGGTCTGCGAATCTCTGTGGGACGCAGTCCAGGCGTTTTCTCGAGCCCTCTAACGAAAAGGTAGTCCCACCCTGCAAAACCGGTTTGATCCAGCTCACCAGCGTTGCAAACGACAGGCAGGTGGCACTGTGACAGCCAACTTCACGCCATCGATCAAGATTGACAGTTGACCTCGACCTTGCCACCGTCGGTAATTTTGCGAGTTGCTTATTTTATTGCAATGTTCGAATTTTGACCGGTTCATGCATGCCTTTTCGGGGAGCGAATTTCGGCCTCTTAGGCGTCTTTGAATTTGTGGGCATGCCGTCGTAGTGTAAATAAAACTAATTATAGTAATTTATTGTTTAAGACGCATTCCTTTGAGATCGCTATTTGCGAGCCTTTTGAACGATTCTTGAATGCTCTTTACTACATATTTCGCTTTGTGTGCAGTGTGCATCACATTAATATTGTTTAATTAAATTCGAATTAACTTTACTCCTGTGTTTGTATTTACACCTTCACGTACCAGTGAGTTAAGCCAAGCCTCTTGTCTCGTTTTGGCCTTCTGCACGACCGAGACGTTCGGGAACCCCGTCGAGGTCGACCTGGTCGACCTGGCGCCCTTAATTAATAACAACTTTAAATACCTATCCCTGTTGCTAGCCGTGGGGAAAGCTGGTGAAAGATACAGCGTAGACTTGTCATCAGGTCAAGGTAAATCTTAGAGGCAGTCAGTTTAGAGTTTATTTGGTGGCAGAAGATACAGTTCAAATAAGCAAAGATGGAAAAGACATCGACATGACCAAAAGTGTGAAATATCTTGAATCCATTATGAGCAGTACGTATGGAAACATAGAAACAGACGTCAACCATAGAATAAATGCGTCATTAAGAATGTTCAATGCGATGAAATCAGTCTTCCTGAACAAAAGGGAAGTCAGTAAGTTAACGAAAATAAAAATGATATACGACAGTGAATCCTGGACCCTAATCAACAGATGGAAGTCAAAAATTACAACGACGGAAATGAGAAAACTTAGTAAAATTGAAGGAGTAACTAGATTGCATGAAATAAGAAATAGCGAAATAAGAGAAAGAATGAAAATTAAATCGATCATACAAAAATAGAGGAGAGACAGTTAAGCTGCTACGGGAATCTTGTGCGCATGGAGCAAAATAACTTGATTAAGGAAGTATGGGGAGCAGGGTGGGACAAGAAGAAAAAGAGAGGAAGACCCAAAAAGACATGGAATCAGGAAATTGGAAATATACTGAGAGAAAAGGGCATCAAATGGAACACAGCAAAGAGATAAGCCCAAGACAGAAGGACTGGAAAAGACTCTGCTATGAAAAGCAGAAACCCCCAAACGGAAATTTTGGATTTCAAATAACTAACTAACTAACTAATTATCTTAGGTGAAGAAGAACTTACAATATTAATAAGTGAAACTTATTCGATTACACCCTGTATTTATCAGAAATCAGAAGTATTTTCCAATTCCTCACATGTTTTTAGTGATTTTACCAAATTTGATTAAGTATTTTACTTACTCTGCATCAACTCGTATTGCAAAAGTTCCTCTTAATAAATCAGGCCCGCTAAGAATATACCCAATATATCATTTAAATTGCCACCGGGAATGTATTTCAAAACGTATTTTCAAGTCTTTAATGCAGATTAAGGACAATAAATTTTCTACCGTGGAGACACAGAACGGGGAGAACATTTCCAGACTTACAGTTACACAGGCTAAAACACACCCTTCAATGTTTTACGACAAATAAGATTTTACTCCGGGCATTGATTTTCATTCCTTATGGTCGACGTCGAATTGAACACAAGCATTTACCTAATCTATTATGTATGCAACCTGAATAAATAAGAGTTACGACCGAAAGCTTTCGTTTATTTAGAGTGAATGATATTCCTACTGCGTAGAAGTGCTTTAGCCTGATTAATTTTGGCAATTATAAAAGTACTGCTCGGGGAAGCCTTATTAAAATAATTATGTACAACGTTCTTTGATAAATAAAAGAAACAAATTGTACGATACATTACGCATTAATCGTCAGCAAAGACGCTTGTTCAAATGTTACATGACAGGGCGATCATTAATGAACATAAAAAATAACAATGGTCCCAGTGTTGACTCCTGAGGAATACCGAATACAAATTTTAATTTTTATAATTCGTAAGGATCTTGGATATTGTGTCCAAAAAAAGCAAATGTAAAAAAAAGTCTGAGCTACACAAAATTCGGCCTCTAAATAAATATTGCAGAGATTTCGGTGGAATACACACACACATTCGAGAAAGTTGGCGTAGCAAATCGCGAAGCGCTAACGCGGGGTTTATTAACGTGTCACGATCGCATTTTCCATTTCGAGGAGCCTGGAAACGGCCATCCCGCGTGCGGTTTACCCCCTCGGGGACTACGACCCGATTTCCTCGGTTTAAAAAAAAGAGAAAATTCGCTTAAGGCGTTCCGTAACCCCGGGAATCGCCGAACCCGGTCGAAACTTTTCCGGTGTGTGGTCCTTCAAACTAATTAATGTTTCATTCACAGAAGGGGAGGGGTTTGGGGTGAAATTCGAACGTTTCCAGGCGTAGGATGAAAAACCATCTCATTTCTCAACGCATGTCAAAATGTTGCAAATATCTCTGATAGCCTTTTCTTTAAATTCAAATTATTAATTTTTTAACAATTCAGGGTCTGATCATCTTTCGTTATAAATAGTAA
Organism: Dorcus hopei; assembly: GCA_033060865.1. Taxonomy (NCBI): domain Eukaryota; kingdom Metazoa; phylum Arthropoda; class Insecta; order Coleoptera; family Lucanidae; genus Dorcus; species Dorcus hopei. The sequence goes on from CM065423.1 coordinate 36,893,075, forward strand.
TCAATTTCTTTTTCTTTTAATGAACAAACACGTTGAATTTTAAATCAGGAAACGAAACACGATCGTGCCTTTCAAATTACGCAAAAAAGGTGTAGAGGGGTGGAAGGTATTTGCTGCAGGTGGATTGACTGCATGCTCAAAGGAAGGGTGGTCTACACATCACTGTTGGATGACAATCTAATGGCTGGGGTAGCGGGAGGTTGTCCGCAGGGGGGTGGAACCTCGTCATGGACGGGCTTCTGAGACGGCTTAGCGGTGAAGGCTTTGATCCCTTAGGGTATGCTGATGATTTAGTTATACCCGTACAAGGGAAATTCAATAGCACTGTCAGGGACTGAATGCAAGTTGCCCTGAATGCAGTAACAAGGTGGGCGAAGGGGGAAGGTCTAAGGATCAGTCCTCAAAAACCCATCCTTGTGCCATTCACTCGAAGGCGGAACTTAGAGGGTTTAGGTCCTCTGCGTCTTCATCCAAACAAGATAGTCTTGTCGGGGGAGGTAAAGTACCTTGGAGTGATTTTTGACTCCAAACTTACCTGGAACCAACATCTAGACAAGATAGCCAGGCGATCGGTGACCACTTTCGCGGTGCCCAGACGAGCTTATGACAGAACGTGGGGCTTAAAACCAGGTATGGTGCATTGGTTGTTTACCAGAATGGTCAGACCCAGGCTAATGCCAAACATAGGCGGACCTAGATCCAAAAAGAGAAAGGTACTAGCTGGAGTAGATCTATCGACCATCATGTACGCATGTACGCGGCGCCTATATGGACAGCGGTCATGAGGTACAAAGACTACGAGCGACGTCTTGAGTCGATAAACAGAAAGATGGCCATAAGAGTCACTTCTGCATATAGAACGGTCCGTACAGAGGCCATCCTAGCGATCGCCGGCATACCACCAATTAAACTAAAAGCAGAAGACTCTAGATTGCAGTATGAAGAGAGCAGAAAACCCTCCGTTGAGACTCGAGAATCCCTGCTGGTGAAATGGCAAAGGGCATGGGACACGTACGATGGATGGACCAAGATCTTCATCAAAGATATTGCCAAGTGGTGTAATAGGAAATACGGAGACGTAGACCACCACATCACTCAAGCTATGACAGGGCACGGGGTATTTGCCAGTTACTTGAATAAAATTGGGAAACTCCCAAGCAATGTCTGTTGGTACTGTCAGGAGATAGACACGCCAGAGCATACAGTTTTTGACTGCAGCAAATGGAGAAACACACGTGAGGAAGCTTATAGGAAATGCGGAACAATAGTCTCCACTGAAAACGTAGCGGAAATCCTATTAAAAAGTGAAATGCACTGGAACTGTGTGACAGACATGCTAAGGACGATCATGCAAACCAAGGCTAGAGATGAAAGGGAGCTAAGAAAGAAAGCGAAATTTTTCCCATATTTCAGACTTTGACAGGGACCGAATTATCGGTATGAAAGAGGCAGGTCTTTCCTTTCGTGAAATCGGAAGAAGATTAAATCGGGAACACGTTACTGTCGCCCGAATATGGTCTTCATGGTCTGAAGAAGGCAGGAGGCAACAACGTCCGCCTGGAAGACCTTCTCGAAGCAGCAACGAACCTGAAGGTCGACTTTTTAGACGAATGGCTACACACGACCGATTTCAAACGACGAGGTCTGTTGCTGTGGAATGGATGAGAGCTCTCAACCGTCGAGTGTCAATGACTACCGACCTTTGGGCTACATTCTTATCGGCCAAACCGACGCCTTCTATTAACTGCTCCTTAAAAGGCTGCTAGACTTAAATGGCGTCAACAGCGGCAGGGTTGGGATCATCAGTGGAACAGTGTGACCTTTAGTGATGACTCTCGATTCTGTTTGTGGAAGAATTATGGCCGCAAACGGGTACGCCGATGTCGAGGGGAACGACGAAACTCGCAGTTTAGTGAAGGACGTCTCACAGTCTTAACACCTGGTGTAATGGTTTGGGGTGCGATATGTATGGGACGAAGGTCACCTCTGGTGTTCATCTCAGGCACATTGAACGCTCGTCGCTACATTGATAATGTCTTGGAACCAGTTGCAGACGTTACCAAATGGCATTTTTCAACAAGATAATGCAAGACCTCACACTGCAAACATCACAAGGGAGTACTTGCAGCGAGCACAGTTGGAAATGTTGCCCTGGCCTGCACGATCACCAGACTTATCCCCCATCGGACACCTGGGGGACATGATGGTTCGCAGACTACGAACCTTAGTCCAGGCCCCTGATAACTTGGACGATCTGAGACATCAACTGGAAGTTGCTTGGGACGAGATAACTCAGGAGGAGGTAGACCACCTGATTCATAGTATGCCCAGAAGGTTAAATGCTTGCATTGCTGTGCACGGCGATGCGACGTATTATTAATATTTTTAGGAGAAATTGTAGGTTTTTTTTTCTGGATATTTTAATCATTTTATATTCATTAATAAATAATTATTTTGGCAAAGTTTTGAATTCATAGCATTATTTTTTCTAGGTGGTGCTTTTCATATGAAAGTGAGTGTATATAGGTACCATGATATGAGTTAATTCTGAAGTTTCATCTTTAAAGCGGACATAGTAATGCACATATTCAACCTATCAACTACAAAACGCCATCAAGCTAACTGTCAAATTTATCCGCTTCAAAAATGGAACATCCATTGACGGACGAACGCAACCGTATAAACGGATAGCTGCGAACCTAGCTTAAAGCTAAAGCAGTATTTAGGGTGCGTACCGTAATTAGCAAATTGTTTGTGGTTGCAAATTTTGCGTTCCGAAAATAACGTATTCCTGAAAAAGTTGATATTTATTTTACGGAACAAGATTATTGAAATTTGGTAGTTTCGGCAGCTACCACAGTAATCACTATAAAAGCTTGATGCTTTGTGGTTGATGTAATTATTGCTGTCTACATGTTAGGTTATAAAACTGAACACTCATTTTTTAAATGGAAAACAAGGTGAAATGTAGTTTTTCTTAATTATATATTTTCGGTTTTTCATTAGAAATATAATAGTTTACAATTACATGTTACATTACATTGGAAAATAATTTCAATGCATGAAAATAATAACAATATGTAAGCAATTTGCAACCCTTTTGTCTTCACTGTTATAAATTGTATTTCAAATTTTAAAAATAAATTGTTCGCAAACTTTTTGGTTACGTTAATACCAAGTAAATCGTCGATTGTCCCGAAATTATTCAGTAACCACTAACAAACACAAACAACCTTCAAAAAATCACAACCAACCATTTGGTTACTATTTGCTATTTACGGTATGTACACACCCTTACCCCTTTATTTTGTAACTCATAACGATATCGTTACATAACGATAATCGTTAGGTGACATGTTTTTGACCAATCAGTACATAGAAATGCGTTGTATCTAAGTACCGATTGGTAAAAATATGTCACTTAACGATTATTTATCGTTATGAGTTCCAAAATAAAGGGGTTAGATATTAATTCTATGTTAACCATGTACTACTTGCTAGTTAATTCCACCTACAATATAATATTATTATTTGGGGTTGTACTTCCCACCTGTCAAGGCTATTTATTACTCAAAAGAGAGTTATGAGACAGACTAATTTTAGTATTAATATTTTCATTAGCAACAAAATTTTGACGGTGCCTTGTATTTTTATTTGCAGATGTGCGCTTTATGCAAGAGTTAACTTTCATAATTTTTGCCAAGTGGGGAAACTCCCACAATTACAATACACGTAGTAATCGCCAACTGCAGCAGCCAATACATTCTACTTCACTATTTGAACATCATCCTCACTACCTCTGTTCAAAAGTTTACAACCACATACCTAGTAAAATTAAAACATTCAGGGCCAGTTGCACCAAACACTTAAGCTCTGCTTAACTTTAACTGTCACTTAGAATATGACTTACACAGTGTTGCGTAAACCCCAAATGTCACATTATAAACACCGCTTAAATTTAAGCTCAGCTTAAGGGTGGTGCAACTGGCCATCAATCCTTTTGTTCATTTAAAAACCAGCTAAAACTGTTTTTGGTCACAAATTCCTTTTATAGTGTAAAAGAATTCTTTACTAAAGATGTTAAGTAGTTGTATACAAACATACATAGATTGTGATTGTGATATTGTTTGTATATTGCGTATATTTGTTCGCGTCATATTTTAATATGTGTATCAGTTGTCGCCTAAAAAAACTGGTACAACAAATTTGTAATGTAATAGTATTTTCTTTAGTTTTCGTTAATGTGTAGAAAGGGAGATATCCTACCTCATTTAAATAAATTAGAAAACAATTAGTTTTCGAATGGTTAATACAAAACCTGAATGAACCATTTGAAAATATAAAATTTCATGCATTACATTTTATGAATTGTAAGCCTTGTACCAGTTTTTTTCGGCGGTAACCGTACATGTAAACTTATTCTCCATTTTACGATATTAACTACTTTTGTAATTATTTTAAGCATAATTATGTAGTGACGATTGTTGCCAAAACGTGTAAATACTCCTGACTTATTCTTTCCTGTTGTTTTGGTCACAGAATGAACAAAATGATTATGATTATGATTAGGAAATAAAAGATGATCGTGTTTCCGATCATCCTTAAATCAAAAACAAAACTAAAGGCGACTAGTGTTTTAAAAGATCCTAGTTGTTTTTCTTTTTTAAATTTAAATTAAGAAGAGTAATAACCTAAACTGATTTTTGTTTAAAATCAGGGTTTTCTTAACTAAAATAATAAAATAAAAAGCACCTTGAGTGTTAATTGAGGGAACAAAAGACGCTCGAAGTCGTTCAAGCTCGAATGTTTAAATAAAAGAAAAGACGATCAGAACCATGGGCGTCCGAAGAGGGGGGAATAAAAGAATTTTATTTACATTTTAATTATAAAAGAATGTGATTAAAAATTTATTGGTGTACTTGAACCTCGTATGAATAATAAAAAAGAAAACTTTGTATATTTGTTCGAAGTAAGAAAACTATAATTAATGGGGTTTCATATACCCACATAAATAATTATCTGTGCTTAGATATGTACATGTAATAAAACAGAAATAGTTTTGTTATTTAAAAAAGAAATACCGAACATAATATTTCATTAGGCAATATGTATACAACGTGTACTTTCGATTTGTTTAATTTTTATCGCGTTTTGTGCACGCCGTGGGTCATTTTTGTTTTAAATGACGCACGATATTTGTTTTCGTATTTTATTATATGAAATTTCGCATGTAAAGCGGGCAAAAGTAAATCGTGCTCGTTCATTCGGACCCTAACGGCGAATTTATGTTACAAATTTGCATTGATCAAAAAAAAATATGTATTTGTTAAATTTTTGCGCAAAAAATCGCCCCGCTGTTTGAAATTGATTTACAAAATAAATTCCGATGTTTTTACAAAATATTAACTGTACCTACACTTTTAGAAAATCTTTTTAATGAGTAATTAAAATTTAAAATTTTTTAATAATTCAAATTCTACTTACTGTAATTTTTTCTTTAATATTCCGAAAGTGTTTTCCTCATGAGAAAAGTCCCGATTAAAGTTTGAAGGATTATGAAATACGGCCGAGAAAAGTTACTTAAAATTTAAAACTTTAAATGCACTTTACCGTTTAGGGTGAAACTTCTGAATAGTTGGTAATAATGAAGAGCACGAGCGAGTTTAATACTCACCGCTAGAGTTAATAATCCAAAAATAATTCTAAACTCCAAGTCGGAAGTGAAACTTTATAAAATTCAATTAAGTTGGTCACAGCGTGCTGCGATCGAACAACACATGTCCGTGCACAAGAGCGCGCGCAAAACGGAGCAAGTTCGGTCGCGAGAACGAACACAGGCGGACTGGCGGCGTCGGCGGCGTCGCGACGCTCCGTACGATATCCTTGCGGTCGAATCCCGCATAAAACGCGCGCGCGCGCGCGCCTGGACCTCCTAAAATAACAAACAAACGTTTTCATCATCCATCTTTTGCTTCATTCTGAGCGCGAACGAAGGTGAGATTAAGACGTCGCTGCTTCGAGACTCTCCCGGCCCTTATCTCTTTCTCTTCCTTCGGCTGATAGATTGACCTCGGCATGTAAATTCCGAAAGCAAATTCGTTGCCTTAATTTATTAAGAGGTGTTGTAGCCGCGATATGAATATACTTACACACAAACCCCACGTAATCCTTCTAGAAAAAAAAAATCAAATTTCAATATTTAAGACCCCCAACAATTCAGTGCGTCGTCGTTTTTCTCTTATCAAGTCGACGTGGGTGAAACCCCCATTGCGTTATCGCTTCTGCCTGAAATGAGTTTGCACAACATTTTAAGCTTCACCCGCTCACGTTTCGAAACTATTCCGCAAACATATTCGAAATGTTCTATATTGTTACTTAAACACCGCACCGTAGGAATTACATTCCGGTTGAATTCTGAACGTTTGGTTGCTCATGTGCGAGCGTGTTCATTATCAGACGCGGAAATTACAGAACATGATTCAAACTGCTTTACGTAAAGTTCTTTTTTTTTCGTATTAAAAAATAATCTGAAGACAAGGAAACTTTAGGTTTAGAAGCGCTGCGATGTAACATCAATAAATCATGAGTTGATCACATCAAGACCCCCGAGGATTATCAATCCTCCTCCTCATCTTTGTAAGCGACGTAAGCAACGAAGAAGAAAGAAGTCTGTCTAATAAAAGCTTGGTATTAGTGGAAATCAGGCTTCGTAAAGCAATAAAAGACGTTTGCTTTTCACGTAGAGTGCTTCTTATCAAATCGCGGAATAAATCTCCGTTCGTTTCCCTTTCAAGTACACACACTTAAGGGAACAGTGTGACCTACCTGGTTACAAATGTTGAAATGTGCAAATTAGGTTCATCTCACGACCGGCTAACTCGTAGAGATGGGCTGGATCGTACCTAATCCCAATACAAAGGTTTGAATTTATTCGAAAAGAAATAGCAATCATAGTAATGCACGCTCGTCTTTATTCAATGTTCAAATGACAAACTCAAATTAACAATCTTAATAGATTGTAGAAGAAATCAACCAGTACACAAACTGGGATGTCAAGTTAACGTTAAAAATTAAACTAAGGATCCGTTTACGAAGCGCATTAAAGTGAACACAACAATAGGAAAATAATAGCGTGTATCAACGCCGTTTGTCGTTTTAAACACTTAATATTAAAATGTAACAAAATAAAAAAAATAAAAAAGAAAGGTTAGATCCGAGCTTCGATTGTCCAAGGCGCAAACGTTAAAGTGTCGTCCGTCGCGATTAGGCGTAATTGGAGCACCGCGTCATTCCAAATGACAGTTTGGCTTCAGCCCAATGAGACAGAAATATGGGAGAGGTGCTCCCAGTTACCACCTTGAGGTGCTAAAGCGGCGGGATTGATGAGCCTTCGGGTAACCAACATCAAGATGGCGGGCCAAAATCTGTTTACAACGACACCATGAAGATTCATCCTCAGCGGTGACTCTGAGGGGAATCGTCAGGTCGCCTCCGGTTACCAAAGCTCTGGTAAAGCGTCCAGAATGAGGGGTGGGAGGGTAGACACTGGACAGAAAACGGAATAAAAATAAAACCTAGATAAAAGAAAAACACGAATTACAAACGGACCGACGCACAACGTGACTCTAAAAACATACCTGCCGTAAATCCGACGGACAAGCTTGTAGAGGCATAACCTTGAACTACTCGCGCGGTGTAAAGTAAATGTAATTGTTTATAACTTTTTTGTATTTCTAATTGAAAACTAACCGCTTTATGTATTCCTCAATCACAGAGTTTAGTTGTAGAAACTATGACCTTTTCAATTTGATGTAAGTCTGTTATGAACTAAATAGTGATAAAAGCACAAAGTGTTCCGCGTTGTGTCTGAGAAACACCGTGCGACATCCAGAGTTACCAATTTTGCGTTAGCGATAAGCTCTCGTGATTTAATTGAAATGGAGAGGATGGCAAGTCAACATATTCATATTTTCTAAGTTTTCTTTGATGTTAAGATTTTCGTAAATTAGTTTTCAAATAGTAAAATGGCAAACAATACGATTTATATCGTCCTCTCAATGAACAAGAAATATTAGATGAACTGGAAGTGGCGGTCGAAGAAATTGCAGAATTTAGGGAATTTGTAGAAAATCGTGAAAGTGACTTGGAAGACGAAGAAGTACCTAGCTTTTAGTGAACATAACACAGATTCGGAAGAAAGTATTGATAGTGATGCAAGTGACACTGGAGAACCAGAAAATGAAGAAAGAATTGATTCAAACATCATTCAGTTTGGTCGAAAATAGCAACAGTTTGATTTAAATTATTGTTTGCACGCTGAAAGAAATCAGAATTTCTGTCAAAAAGTAAGAATAGCGTCGAAAAATGAGTCTGTGTTTGACAGACACCGCGCGAGAGTTAGAGGTTTGTTAATAGCACGAATAGTTAAAGGTTAATGAAAATTTACACAGAAGCTAGAATAACCCTCTATGCGGTCTGTTTGCAAAGCGGGCGTTTACAAGACTGAGATGGAATCTCAGTCGGGTCGGTGTGAACCAATCGAATCACGGTTTCGACGGCCATCTTGGAACATTCTAGATTCTAACGGACTTTCATGCGTAACGAAATTTTACACGGTAACACAGCTGAAAATGTAAATAAGTTAAAATTCAATCTTATTTTGAATGTTCTTGAAAGTTGATCCTGGCTGGATGATTTTAATTAAACAAAAGAACTTTTTGATTCACAGCCAAATATTTTGATTTTTTATTGTATTAAAGACTACAAATAAAAAATAAAAACAAAAATATTTGGCTATTTATTTAATTATATTGAATATTTCTTTATCTTTTCTTTTCTAAAATTAGTTAGTCTTGAGCGCATCAATTTTATTTAAAAAATAAAATAATCTCTTAGATTGGAATAACTCTTGAGAATAAATAAAGTTTGAGGATACAATTTAGAGTTTAGATTTTCGCCAGTAAAGGCATCAACACTTTCCACGTTTAAACAAGATTTTATTCGCCTCGTCCCTCGCTCTAGAGACAGTGGTCGCAAGCTTTCCGTCACATACATAATTAGGTCTGGGAAATGTGTTACAGTCTCAAATCGCGAAAGGAATAGGAACATTCGAACTTGGTATTTATTGTGGCAACCCTGATAACCCGTTCGCCCCGTGAGAAGTCCTAATATGGGCATATCGAACATTAGTGGTTCCTGATTGGATAAAGCTGACGGCATCTGCGATCATCTCGCGTCATTCGGTTTGGCTTTGTTTTAACGTTTCATTACTCATTTAACTTTGGTGATGCTTACGGCGATGTGATTACAACTATCGGAGTTTTTGCTAAGAAAGTGAAGGAAAACCCGAATTCGACGTGGTCGGAAATTCTTAGTGCATCGTCAAACGAGTTTGGGGTGATATTCACTACCCTGCCAAGCCTCGTTTATTTAAAATCCAGGTAATGTTCCGCCATCTTTTAATAAATTCTATTGTATCTTCTTTTAATTCAGGCATTATCGTTTGGAATTATTTTCCGTTTGGTACTCTCTTCTTTGGATACTCTTTTGGCGCTGAGGTATTTATCTTGGGAGTTGGTGCTATCGAAACTCACCACTTTCATCCCTTTCATCCCCTTCGAATCGAAGAACGTGCCCGGCTAAATCGGAGGTGACTGTTGCAGAGTACTCAGGACCCTTTAGTCAACACGCAGGGAAACGTAAACGACCTTGATCCTCCAGGATACATTCTTGATAACTTGATTCTTATTAACTGTTTCGTGACGCTGCGTTGCTTAAAAGCGAATTTTCGACAGGCTTTGGGCCTTTAATTAGTTGATGCCAATTGGTGTAGTGTAGAAGGTAGTAGGATTGATCTGATTTATCGAGTAAATAAGTATACTCAGGTATAATATTTTTGAATCGCCTTAGGCCTAGTATTTCGGCGACATTCGGTCTCGTTTGTAACTAGTCTTGTAACTATTCTGTGTATTTGTAATTAAAGTAATTATTATTTTAGCTGTCTATGTGTATTTGTGTCACTATGTTGCGTAAAGCTATTGCGAATTTGAGATACATTGGGAACACTGTTTCACCTGGGTCATTGTTCACCCTGGCGCCTCCTAACATCTTTAAACCATGCCTTTCTTCACTGAGCCACCTGAGGCGACGGCTGACGAAAAGCAGCGCAAACTTGCCACCTAATTTAAATGTGAATAAAATAAAGATTTTGTGGTAGCAATAGAAAATGAAAGAGTTCCTTTTGCGAGTAGGAAAAAAATCTAAACTGGAACGTTTAAATTTAAGAAAGTGAAGTTTACTGCCTCTAAATACTTACTTCCAACTTAAAACTCTTTCGTGCGCACTTTTCAAGCCCTGCAATTAATTAACTAAATTAGCTCCCATTTCATTGTTGACACGTGACGAGTCAGTATAATAGCCTTAAGCAGTATAATTTTTCTTCGCTTCTTATAGTGACTGAAATAATAACTGCAACACAAACTGGGGGAGCACTTGGCTCGGAGAAGGCATTAACTCGACGCTAATTACCTATTTCTCGCAGTAATTTGAGCTCGGAGGGCGCCCGCCGCCTTCGACCGATGTCGTTTCCAGTTTTCGATGCAGTTCGCAGGGGGTAAGTAATTCGAGAAATGCTGGATATCAATTATGTCGGCCGGCCAAGAATGGGAAAGCTTTTAAGAAACGCGGGACGTGTTTTGAATTCACGAGCCTGAAATATATTATGTCTTTGGCCGGCGCGCATTTAGGGGTGCGCTTCCACCGGGGTTAAGTAACAAGTTCGCGAAGGGACGAACTGGACTCCCCCGATCGATTCTTTCTGCTGTAAGTTCTACGAATTTCAGGAAATTAGTGTGGGAAACATCATACAAGGTGTTTACCATGTCAATGTAATTAAAAAGTTACAAGTTTTCTTATTTTATTAAAGTCTTGACGCAAATAAGAATTTGAAGCAATTTGCATTTGCAAACAGTTATTTCAGAGGTAGTCGTGCAAAATAAAGCCGACTGCATTAATCTAAATATCTGCAGTTATATTTCCGATTACTAGCGCTCCATTAGGCGTGCCAAACACGACTCCGGGAAATTAAAGATTTATCCGGGAGCTCCCCGGCGCGCTCGCCTTCGCGTTTTCTGGAGCTCGGCGATAATGACTCAGAAAACATGAATGAGCATTCATTGCAACTCGTCCGGCAATAAATTACCTTCGTTTTCTATAATTCTAATCTCTTTTCATTTTCGCTCACGTTTCGAGGAAATTGGAATAGTTCTGAGTGCGTGTGTAGTTAGCGAAGGGGTTGATTAATCGAACGGCGTTTCTTCCAGGCTGTTTACCGGATTTATTTCCCGACGTCCTTTCAAATCATTTCTATTTAGTCTTTTCATAGGCGACGCGTACAAATGTCGACCGCCGTTGCTCAAAAGGAACTACTCGCCTGTGAAAATAAAAGCGAGGCGGATAGATAAATAAATAACGGGGTTAAAAATTAATTCCGCAGAAAAGAAAGATGATACACCTCAGACCTCGTTCAAAAGAAAAAATAATAGATTACTCTTTTTCCGGATTTCCTTTAAATATTAATCAAAATTTCGTTCCAGTTTTATTTTCTATTTTTATTTTATTTTCTATTGCTACCACGAAATCTTTCCTCCGGATTTTACTCACATTTAAACTAGGTAACAAGTTTGCGCTTGCTATCTACCTGAAGGCCAGCAAATTGTGCGAGTGACTGACATTTCTCCAGCATCGTTCGGCTAAGCTCTTGGAGATGGGAGTGTTCGACGAAACCCCAAAGCAAAAGGTGGGCAAAGTGAATAAAATAGAAATCACCAGCTGAGCACACTTGTTTTTATTTAAAACGCTCGAAATTTGGTAAAAATAAATAGGCGTACAAATTACAAAGTTAAATATGTCCCAGATGGGGTCCAGTGAAACGAACACGAAAATAAATTAAATCCACTTCATTATCAGGCGAACAATCAAATTAGAAACAAACCGAAAAGCATATCCGCCCCTCGTTTACATTAGCCAGATAAAATTAATAACAACGCCGCGTTAAAGTGAGTCCAAAATTGACCCTAAATAAAATAACTAACGACGCCGCGGAAAAGTGAGTTGACATAATAGAGTAATTAAAAATAATTCGAGTAACTCCGACCTTGTAACCAGAATACGGCGCAATAACAGACTACTGTCAACAGTGTTGGAACGCCATCCCACGGTTGTCAGCGCCGTAAGTCGGTGATGTCACCAAGTAGCGTCGTCTTGCACTTTCACAAGCGGGGGGGAAGTCGTATTGCGGTGCTTAAATCGTTTCAAAGCGCCAATTCCGGCCTTTTATTTCACCCCCAAGGTTTGCTCAGGTTTGTCAGATGCGTAAAAGGAAGCCTAACGGAAGAAATATACGCGTTACGAATCATACCTGTTCCTTGTTTCAAAGACAGACTTTCGAAAAGCTGTTTAACGAGCTTGAAATTCATCGGAGAGAATTCCGTTTCGGGTTTCAATTTCAAATTCCGCGTGAGAGACACACAAAGAGTTTTAATCACCAACACAAACAAAAAGGACAACACTGCACGAGCGCTGATGGAAGAATGACCGTGAAGACGCCTGTGGCGTTCTCTCACACTATGCGCTGAGACCGGAGTCGTTACGAATGAACTCAGATTTAGCCGGGCAACAGAGTGAAATGAAGATATACTGTAGGACTAAATAACAGCAACGGTCTGGTGGTGAAACATTGTGAAATGTGACGACCACCACGCAGGCACCCTGAACTCTTACTTCCCGCTTAAATACAGGGCGATTGCTAAATATGGGGCGATTAAATACAGGGCAATTGCTAAATATGATTATGAATAACTTAAATGAACTTTTCAACCGTAACACGCTGTTTTTCGTTAGCTGTCGCCTCAGGTAGCTCGGTGAAGATGGGCATGCTTTAAAGATGTTAGGAAGCGCCAGCTGAAGATGATAATACCCAACGTATCTCGAATTCGCAATAATTTTAGCCAACAAATCCAGAAGGTTTAATTTACTCACTTGTACGCTGTACGACTAGGTTGACAAGCGAAGTTAAAGTTAATGCTGTTTATTTTCTTTTTGCTAGTTAAACTTGATTCTTGACATTCTGCACTGTCAAATTAATTGGCTGCGCTTTGTTTGCATTTTGGTTCCATTTATTCAACAGATTTTTGTGTGGAACTTAGTCACCCCTTTTATGACATAAATAAAAACAAGTATACAATTATTGGTGATTTTTACTTCACTTCGAATTAAATTCAAGCCTTCGTATTGGGATTACGTCTGATCCAGCCCACCTCCACGAGTTAGCCGGTCGTGAGATGAACTTAATTTGTAATCAGGTAGGTCACAACTTTCATAGTTTGTATTATTGATTTAAAACACCGCATAATAAAAGACAAATAAAACAACGAATTGCACATCTTCAATAAAATATAAATTCTCCAGGATTTCACTGAATCGTATTTACAAGTGATTTCCTGTTCCCCTGCCTGCAATAAGTAGTTTATAAAGCTTCGCTGCACACAAATAAGTTTGAAACGTTTCGAAGCAGTTTAATACTGTCCATTGTCTTCTGCGTTGTATCTTGGAAGTAATTCTTGGAATTGAAATAAGCGTAGGAGACCGGATACGCGCTCAGCTTTCAAACTTACGGATTACAAGCGATTGCCTCAGTTTTTATTTAAATAAAATAAAAAATACGCGTATAATTCAACACTCTTAAGAATTGTTATTTAATTTTAATTAATTTAGACAATAAAAAAGGAGGAGGAAAAGAAATATTCAAAATAATATCGATTATGATGAATTTACTTCATTTTCAATTAAAAACAAATTATAATTTTGATTTATTTTTGTGGATTGGTGTGGAAATTAAAACAAGAGCCACTTTAAGCCAAGGAATAAGCGAGAGAATTTTAACTTTACTTTTTAGATAAACTTTCCCATATGATAGTGGATGCAAAGAAAATCGTTTAGTCAAAACAGCGTTTAAAAAAAAACTAGAGGGTAGGCAACTTAAGTTACTCTGGTGACCGAAATTGAACGGGATTAAAAGGGGTAAAAAGTAAAATGGTTTTTGCAGTCATAAAGCATTATATAAATGAATTTTAACTTCGTCGGAGTAAGACTTAACAGAAATAAAAGCGTACGCTTCCGTAGAGTAAAGTTATCCAGAATGATCGGGTAACAAGATGATGGATGAGCGGAGATCACGCTCTTCATAAAAGGAAAAGATGCCTTTCGTTTGCATACAATCTTAATCATCTGCACGTTTGTGTATTTAATATTTATGACGGAGTAATTTATTTCAGAAAACATTTTGTCGATAACACTGTGACGTGCTTTTGCTTTCTTTTCGAAGTCCCGTAACTTCATGCTTTAAAAAAACATTTTAACATAATCGTGCCATTTCTTAAATTTAAATTATTTGTTTTGTAACAGACAACAACGTACAACAAGAAATATGAGATTTATTTAACTTTTTACGTAGGCCCAATTTTTCCGTGTCTGTATCGAAATGATTTTTCTCTTCCTGCGTAAAAACCAAATTTCCAAAAGGAAAAACAACAAAAACCCCTCAATTTTTTGCGCCTCGCCGTCGGAGAACATTTGTTTTCGTTTTTCGGCAAAACGAACGCGGTCGAGAGAAGTGGCTTGTCAGACGCGCGCTAAAATAATATTCGCTGATCAGAGAGAAATCGAGCCGCCGGTTTTTCGGGCGTCGGGATGCCGGTCACGTTCCCAAAGAGGCACGATCATTTTCCGTGCAGTCTAATTCACCGCCGCATAAAAATGTGTAATTGCTCGGGCTTACTCGACGACGTCTCCTGAAGCGTCGCGGCGGCACGTCTCTCTCACAAAGAGACGACCGAAATTTGTAATTTCTGCATCGCTTCATTTATATTTTATGCCTTGTAATTTAACTTTGCATAGTAAATATTTCGTTAAGCGGTGGGCTGGCTTTCACATTCGAAAGCTCGCTTAATGTCGATGGAACTTTGATTGTATTACTTGTTAGATATTCATTTTTAAGCAAAAATATAATGCGTTTAGAATTAAAGAATTATAAACGTTTGCCTGCAATGCATCGAGTTTTGTTTAGGCTCACCCAAACTGTTTACGGTCGCGGTGGTATGCTGCGTCCTCTTGAGATTATATAAACAATAAACAGTTTCGGAGAGAAAAGGTTTGCTTTGGAAATCGACACAGTCGAGTTCGAGAAGACGTTATCGATAGGCAGATTAATAAGAGTTTGCGGTATTAATTAATATGATAGAAAGGTGCGGAAAGTGATTAATTAATACACGCGCTTAAAGTTAGCCAACTTGCACTTGTAACTTGCGCTTGCATCGCGCAACTCGCGTTAATTGTATAGTACACGTGTATTATATTCCTGGCGTGCGTATACAGGGTGTGTTCCGAAAGTATTGTGCGCTACGCTGGTAGAAGCAGGAAAGCGGTATCTTGAGATAAGTTACTAATTGTAGCTAATGCATAATATGTAGAGAATTAGCTTGAAGTAATTCCTGCATGGTGTATGAATGAAGCGATTTCCCCGGGTGAGGCTCGGTTATCGTGGCAGGTGCTGCATCACCTGACCGTTGGCCAGTAGGTCGACTGGGGTAACCACGATGGCGTAGGGATTGTGACGTCACTTGCATGATTAGTGGTTACTCCATAAGGGAAATCGTACTAACAAGGTGGAAAGCGCTACCGAGAGTGAACGACGTACTGTCTACGGTCCCATGGTGACCCCTTAGGGACCTGATGCAGCGGATTGGGAGCCCTAAAGTCTACCTCTAGGTGCCAGGTGAGAGGACGTAACCTGGTGGGATGCCACGTTGACGTTGATTTGTGCCACTTGGCGGAAGAGTGGATTGGTGGTAGAGAATCCACGGGTCGGAGATGACAAAGACGTAGGGTAGAGTATGTTTGCATGTCATTGAGGCTATCTGTGCTACATGTGGCGTGTGTTTCTGGAAATAACATTTCAGAGTAATAGTTTATGAAAGAGCAACAGATATGATAATAAAGGCCCAAGGTTGGATATCATCAGGAGCGATGATAGAGGCACTAGATTGAGTCGTGAATTGACCAAGGGGTTGAGACCGTTGAGGCCAGGGGACTGGGGTCCCCGGTGAGTAAATAACTGTTGTCTCTTACTAATGATTGTAAACACATGTTATTGTTGCATGAACGCACCATGTCAAAGGAAATGGTGAGCGTTTAGATTACTTAAATTTATGTATACGCATTACCACATTTTAATAATACTGAAAAAAAAATATATTGGTAATTTCGGCCGATCTTACATACTTTACTTCTAATGTATACGAAAGAATAATTATAATCATAAACTAGTATACTTTTTAATCGGAAATAAGTACCCTACCAGGAAAATACAGAAAATCTTAATAGAAGACATAATATTAATTTTTTTGACGATTCAAATTGACATCCAAATAAAACCTGTATCAATAAAAGAAATAAAGTGTAGACGATTTGCAAGGATCGTAAGCAATTTATTTTAAATCTATTGAATAGATTTTATATAAATAGATAAACATAATTTTAATTTAGTTAACGAATACTTAGACGACGATTTGCAAGGATCGTAATCAAAGTACCGGGTTGTCCAAAAAGATGTTACCACCCATATGGTACTATATATTAAAATTTTAAATTTTTCTTCTTTCTTCTTTCGTTGTAGCCTAGATATGGCCACCCGACTTCCGTTAGAAGAGAGAAGGAAGGTAGCAGCTTGGATGGAAGGAAGTATTTGGGTCACCCTCGATAGTAAGAAAGAAATTTCAGCAATGGTTCCATAAGGATCCTCCAAGCCGTTTAACCATCCGTCGACTGCATGAGAAATTTGTGCGTACCGGGTCTGTGACCAATGACTGTAAACGAAACAGTGTTATTATGTTAATAAAATAAAAATCAATTTTAACGCCTGAACGGTCCAGTGGTAAGAGGACCGGCCTTGCAATCGCATGGTCGTCGGTTCGAACTACACTCGGGATTTTTCTCGGGGGTGGTCGGTATCGACTTCAGGCACCCTTCAGTGTTGGGGATAAAATGCGACACTGCTTCCCCTTAAACGGCGAGAAGGTTGGAAGTAACAAAACCATGGAACACTTTACACACACTCAAAATACACTCCCGCTCCTGAGGTCCTGACAAGTCTTTAACTTAGGACCCCGTTGGGCTAACCACCACAGATTTTAAAAAAAAAAGGACAACCCTGTATTTAAACAGATGGATGGTCACCAGGTTGACGTCCTTCGCTCAAGTCCAACTATGAAGCCCCCAGGGTCAAAAGTGGGACTGTCTGGCTTTAACCTGCCTGCTTCATCGGAAGGATTTGATCTCCAAGGTGCATTTTCATCCCTCGCAGGATCTCGTAATTTCGAAATATCATCTTTTCAGTAAGAGGAGGAAAGGTGTCCTTGTTTCTAACGCTTGGGGAGCTTGGACTATTTTGGCCCAGCTTTTCCGGAGTAATTGATTTAGTTTCAAATTGGAATTCGTTAGAGGAGATGGACTCATGGGAACCACCGTTACATCATCTGAATTAGAGCTTTGTTCGTTCTGTTCCAAGTTCTTTGGTCTTGTCTCCCAAGGGATCTTCATAATGAAATTCACATATACAGGGGTTTCGCTGTCCCTATTGAAGTTGACGTAAGCGTGATCATCTGATTCATTTTGAACGTCGCCGGATGCTTTGGGCAAATCAGGTTTAGCGGCGATGTCCGAGCTGAAATTTTCCCGATCCTGCTCCTGCTCCTTGGGATTTGCAAATTCTTCCTCAGGGGCCCTACTAAAAGGTACGAAGGTGTTGATGGAAGACAGTTTAGGTCTCGCGTCCCAAGGAATCTCATCCTCTTTTACATGATTGAAGTATCTTCGTGGATAGGGGATATTAAGGGTTTGCTCTCCCTCTCGCTTTGAACTCCCTCTCCCTTTGCATTATTGAAAAACGCAAAAGTACCTTCGATAAGCTTTGCACTTTGAACAACTTGGTCTTCCTCCCCCTTCGAAGTACCGAAATATGTGAAGGTACCTCCGTCTTAGGTTTGGTCGCCCAATTAATCTTTAAGTTTTCTTCATCGTTGACGTCAGAATTCAGCTTCGATTTGTCTCCAAAAATTTCTTGTTTGGTAACTGGTAATCCATTGAATAGTTCATGGCCCCACGAGCTTCCTTTGTTTTGATCCTCCTTGTGAATGCTTCGTTCCAATTCCTCTGATTCAACCGGCAGTCCATTGAATAGATCAGAGATGGCGTTATGAGGAGGAGCTTTCCCATCTAGTTCTGAATTTGTCCTCTCTTCCTTGTCTTTAGGGGTTTCAAAATCGTTTTGGGGTTGGCAGAGAGTTTTCTCATCTAGTTTTCAATTTCCTCTCTCCTCTTTGTTCTTGGGTGGTTCAAAATCATTCTGAGGTTGGCAGAGAGTGTCCTCATCTGGTTTTGAATTTCCTCTCTCCTCTTTGTTCTTAGGGAGCTCGAAATAATTTTGGGTTTGGTGGAGAGCTTTCCCGTCTAGTTTTGATTTTCTCTTTTCCTCTTGGCTTTCAGGGCGTACAAAATCATTTTTGGTTTGGCGGGGAGGAAGGCGGCTCCATTTCAAATTGGACAAGTTAAACCTAGGTTGAGCTACGGGGTTCTTGTGATAACCTGGAGTACCTTGAAGTGACTTCTCCAGGTGTGGGGGCGATTCCTCTTTGCGTGTCGATCGATGATTAAATTGAATATTTTCGTATGCTAAGGCATCTTCCTCGTGTTAAGTACTTTCGTCAGGTTTTGGATATTCTTGTTTTATTTTGGTGGAGGAGCGCAAGCGTAATTGAGGCGTGGGGTGCCTTGGGGGTGATTCTTCTTCAGGTGTCGTTCGATTAAGACGCAGATTTTCGTTTCCCTTGTGTTGGATGGTTCCATTAGGCTTTGAATCGCCTTTTAGTATTTTGGAAGAGGAGCGCAGTCTTGATCGAGGAGTCACCTTGGGGTCTAACGACTTCTTCTCTAGGTGTCGATCGATTAAGTTGCTCGTCATTTTTCTTGCGTTGGGTGGTTCCGTTAGGCTTCAGATTGCCTTGTAGTATTTTGGAAGAGGAACGCAGAATTGATCGAGGAGTCAACTTGGGGTCTAACGACTTCTTCAAACGTGGGGGTGATTCTTCTTTAGGTGTCGATCGATTAAGCTGCAGATTTTCATATGGCTCGTCATTTTCTTTGCGTTGGGTGGTTCCGTAAGGCTTCAGATTGTCAGGTGTCGATCGATGAAACTGCTTATTTTCGTAAGTCTTGCCGTTTTCTTTGCGTTCGGTAATTTCGTGAGGCTTCGTTTTGGAATATGCCTCGTCATTTTCTTTGCGTTGCGTGGTTCTGTAAGGCTTCAGATTGTCAGGTGCCGATCGATGAAACTGCTTATTTTCGTAGGCCTTGCCGTTTTCTTTGCGTGAGGCTTCGTTTTGGAAAAGGAACCTAATCGGGGCGTCATCATCGACATGGGGTCCTTGAGGAAGGCCGAGTAGTTGTCGATGAGGTGAAACGACGAAGACGATAGATGTGGGCTTTTCCCCACGGAATTTCTTTCACGTCTTCTTGAAGACCTTTTTCTACAGGAGGTGGGACTTGTGGTAACGTTGGACTCTCCTTTTTCTCTGCCCTATCAACCTTTCCTTCTTTTCTGATGATGGCTTCGTTGTTGTCAAGTGCTTCGGCTGTAAATTCGTAAAGACAAGAAGTTCTTAATATTCGTCGACATGCGTCATCATATTTTACCTGAGAGAACTGGGGTCTCAGACTTGATAAGGAGATTAAAACTGTTTCCAATCGATGTTCGGCGGTGTCAATTGATCTTCCAGCAAAGCCGCAATTGAGTTACTTCTCTGAATGAGCAAGTACTCCGTTAGATTTAACACACACGAAAAACACGTCACACCGACACAACGCTCCGAACAAGAAAGGACGCGACGAGATTGAAGATGAAGAAGGTCGCTTCGACGCGCGGGGATTACCAACGATAACCAATGACAGGCGACCTGGGAGTCACATGGTGCCTTCAAAGCCTATGAATATTAAACGTTTACCTCACGCAGGTTTCCCCTATAGCGATGTAGAGGAGGGGAGGGGACAGTGTAGCCAACTGTGTTAAAACGCAGTAGAACGATGCTGCATCGCCACGATGTTGTAGCGCGAGATTTGAACGTAACAAGTTTTCGCTGTAAATTTGAAAGGACCATAAGCAATGTTAGATTAAATACGTCTTATACACAGATCTGTCCAAGGCATTTAACAATGTGTGTCACTTATTGCTTCTAATGAAATTAGAAATTATGGGTACGTACAATTAGGTAATGCAAAGTCACATCGTGTGATTAAGGAATATCATTGCAGGAAAGTTTAAATTTCCACCAATGATATTGCTTAATCACATGATTAACTTGATCGAGGGGTTTACTATGTTTTATGAAACTAGGCCTTAGGTGTAATCTTTGATACTCAGCTCATGTTTTCTGAACATGTGGATATTGTAGTAATCAAAAGTTATAGAATGTTTGGTTTTCTAGTCATATCTGCTCTATTCAATCGTTTAGTGCTAAGCTTGTTAGAATGTAATAGTATTATATGGGAGCCAATCTACAAGCGTTACATAGACAAACTTCAACGTGTTCAAGATAGATTTATTAAATATATTTTATGGAAACATCGATTCCCATACAAACAAATGCCCAAACCAAAAAGATTACTGCTTCTGGGTTTGAGGGATTTAAGCTCAAGGCGTGTTCATTCTTACATAAACTGTTGAACAATCAAATTGACTGTTCTACTCTGTTATCAAAAATTAACTTCCGTATAAATACCAAACTCATACGATACACGGGTATTTTTATGGAGCGTCCCCACAGAACAAGCTATGGGCAAATTGCATTTGTGGACGTACGATGAGAGTCCATAATAATATGTTTAATAACTGTGATCAGTTCAATGTTAGTACTAGTCAATTCAAAAAGCTATTATTAGAAATTGTTGTTGCGAGCTTTACGTTGTGTTTACTATAGTATACTGTTATTATATACTTATGTAAGTATTTATTTTATTTTTATTCTTAAGTGGTGCCATTTGGAAACCATTTTTCTGTAGCTGTATATACCTTATTACTACTAATTAAGTGACCACTTATATATGCTAAAATAAGTATTCCACGTGATAAAGAACCATCGTTTCACTCTGCCACCATCCTTTCACCCCCGACTCTTTCTTCACTAACAGCAACGATAAAATAAAAGTGTTAAGTACTCGTATATGTTGTACACACCCCTTCGTGTTTGGGTAATAAACGACGATCTAAACTCATCCCTTTAATTTTCCTTTATCAAGGTAAAAGCTTTCCAAACAATAAAATCAAACGTTTCGTGCAGTTACGGCCTGTAATGAAGCCTTTTATTTCTCCGTTCGTTTTACGACGCGCACGACTTTTCTCTGTTCCTTCACTTAGCGAAATAATCGCTTGTTAACTGACTCGTCGCGATTTGCATGAAATACTGATTTGTTGCCGGTGTAAAATGCAAATTTCAATCGCGAACACCTGGGTACACGCAGGCGTCCACTGTTAACCGTGTTGTACACGATGTTGCCGGAGGCGTTTCGGCTTCGTGGTTTCAAATTTAGAATTCAAAGCTCGCGAATACAATACATTCAATTCAACACTCTCCAGTCTGTGATTATGCACAAAGTTTTAATAGAACGGTTTAGGATAAGACTTAGATTTTAGTTCGCTCTTGAGTTCACAATCAGTATTGATGATGACGACGACATCTTTCATTTTATGGCCGTCCGATTTACATTTTGACGATCGGTCAGGCAATAATAAAACTGGCACGTCAATAAACAGAAGGGGTTTCGTCCTCGAACGACTTTCAAAGGAAATTATTCTACTTATGCCCAGGTCTTCTATAACCGTGCTAAAAGCATGCCGCAACTGTTTGTTTTGTATCGTTTCCAAGTTCAAGTTTTTTTTGTATGTGTGAAGAAGAATGAATGAATGAAATACAAGATCGAACGCTGCTGGCGTGGAGATGCGACGCCGTCCGTTCCATTAGGACGCATTACCGAAAGTCCATTAATATAGGGCCCCGGCGCCTTCCAGGGGTCGTAGCTCCTGTTCAGGTAGCGAGGAGCCCCGCTGGTGGAAGAGGAGGGCCGCTAATTGACATCCGGCTGGCCCCTGGAGTAACGTTATTCCGAAACGTATCGCCCAGACAATTACCTCAACTTTCGACCTCCTCTTATATTCACTGGATGCAATCAAAAAAAGCTTGAAGGGCGTATCGATTTTCAGAATGTTCTGTCGTTAGAAACTTAGAAGTTTTTTTTTTGTGGGGCCACATGAAGCAAATAGTATTGACCGTTCCCATAAGTATTCACTAAACAGTATTCGTGCTAATCGCAACACTTCTTCGCCGTGCTCGCCAGTATCTCGGTAATGCTGTATAACATTTTTAAATCCCTACAGACAAATTTAAAGAGGAGAGAGCAAAGTTGAGATAGAAAAGAAAGGAAGCTGGTATTATTCAGTGTGTCTTGCTTAAAATTTCGATTTACATGTGGTTCTAATCTACTTACAAATTCCGGGATGAAACTGTCATCTATTTCGCTTAAGCAAGAACTCAGATGCCGCCCTTCGCTAATTACCACTTATGTAGTCGATAAATACGGCCATTATCCTTTCTCTTGGCATTAGCATAAGCGGTGATCTCGCGCGCATCCTGCGTGAACGTGAAGCGGAAAGCGACTCGAATTTTCCCAAATTGCCGCAACGGCGGCGTTGCATCGCGTTCGTTATTATTTATTTACAGGTGGGAAAATCGATTCGAATTACAATAGTCATAACGCGCGCACCTGCACGTTCGCACACAATCTCGCAGACAATACGAAGCAACAAGAAGAAGGGAAACAAACACAATGCCGCGGCAAATTGAGCAAATTACGTCTCGGATTCCCACACAATAGAAAAATAAACGTGCGGAGAAATCGAAAAATAAAATAAATTTATTGTTTAATAACCTGAAATCTACAACGTAATTAATATGGAGTTGAGCGAGTTGTTAGATTCCGGTGGCACGTTGGAGGCGGTTGTACTTGTCGACGGCGTTCTGGACGAAGTTGGCGGCTGCGGAAATGTTGTCCGGAGTTACGAACGAACGAACGGTTTCTTTGTTGACGCTCTTGAATCCGGTGAAAGTAATCGTGCAGATTGGTGTTAAAGAGCAAACGGCTGCGGTGAAGATTCCACCGACCAAAAGCAGAGCCAAACCGCCGGTTAGGAAAAGGCCGACTTTCGTGAATATTCTGAGGGCACCTTGCAATAATGTCTGTGAAAAAATTAATAGTAGTACATAATAAGCATATTATTATACGAGTTGAATAAGAAAAGTCTTATTTATTTATTTAAAGTAAGAATGAAATAGTTTTAAAAATGAACACTTTAATATCTGGGGAATTTTGTTAGTAACATATGAGAGCACTGGCACTGTTTATGACAATTGTTAACTTTTTGACAGATACAAAATGTGCCAATCGAACGTCATTCGCACGAAATGAGTAGTGTTGCCAATAGTTCTAAAATTTAATTTTTAAACTGTACCAAATTTTCTGTAAACATTTCAAATTTCATGAAATTGAAGAAGTATTATCCGTTCACTCGATTTCCTCGTCAAAGCAGGTCATGTTCTCGTTTCGTTAAGTTGTTGGCATGAATTTTAATAGATGTCAGAATCTGACATGAAAAATATTATGACAATTCCACACGATGTTGCCAAATACAAAGGAGTCTGTTTTGATCTGTTTGTTTTACCCCTACGCATTACACTCGAGCTGGCAAAAATGTCTCCGTCAGTGTACTAAAATCATAACCATGATATTAAAAATAAACAACCGTTTCATCTGACGTCTGCATTACATTGTGATACCAACAAAAATATCACCCTAACTCGCCTACTCTGACAAGGAAACCGAGTGAACGGATAATAACTGAAAACGATTTTTAGCAACACTGCTGATGACAGAAACAGTAGTTGCCAACTCTGCAATGAACTTGCCTCCTAGACGTTAGTTTCATAGTAAATATCCCTAATTCTCTTTTCTAAAAACTATGGAAATTAAACTCAAAACTCACGAATGATAAATTTGTACAAAAAAATGTTTTATAACTTTTATAATTACATCAGTTTTAGTTAGTTTTAATAAACGACGTGCATCACAATGTTAGGTACAATATTTATTATGGTAGAGCAAACATGATGAACGATATTAAAACGTACGTACAACATGCAAATTAAACATTAAAAATATTGAAAACTACTCCTTTGTGTTTACGAAAGTCTTTAAAATAATTTTTCGATAAGTATAATTTGTTTGACAACCGACTGAACGAGTCTGACCTCGTTGGAACGATTCTGTTAAACTATTACGTCCTTAATAATAATAAATCGATGTTCCTGGAAGCAAATAAAAATCATTCACTACACAAAATGGATTCGTTTTGAAACGTAAATATATTTTTTTTTAATTGGCGTCTACGGTCTATACTCGTAACAATATTGTTAACTGACACAGCGAAACGTCGATTAGTGAGCGAACTTAAAGGCATCCAAAGTAGTATAGGTGTTACAAAAAACAATCTACATAAAACTGAAAAATATAATTTTTAAGAAAGTCTCTGAAATCCGATGTATAAAAATGATGTAAAGCAGAGGCCCTCAAACCGATCCTTGCGCTACACCCGATTTTAATGAGGATAAGTTGTTCAACAACGCTTTTTTGTTTGCGTGCCTATAAATAATTTTGAAAAAACAAAACAGAATTACTGTCGAATCCGTAATACTCAAGTTTAGCGCAAAGTAATCGATGATTAATACGACTGAAAGCTTTACTGTAATCAAGAAGTACCGAAACTTTACCATGATCACGAGCTTCAAATTTTTCATCAGTAATATTCAACAACTCAGTTAAAGTATTATAATGAACCACTATTAGTTTAAATTGAAAAGTTATTGAGGGTTTAACAAGCAAAGTGTATCTCGAGAACGGCTGATTTTCGGACGTATGTTGATTAAGACTTTTGTGATTGTATTGATGAGATCTATAAGTGGGTAAAATATCCGAACATATTTTTTAAACACCCTGTACGTGACATATGATTTTTAGCTTAATCGAAAACTCCTTCCCGCCAACTAGTCCGTTATAGCGAGATTCTTCTGTATTGTCTCTTACTTCTATTATTACGTGTTAATATAGTGTGTGTTATATTTTTATTTTCAGTTGTTCACTTATTAAATGTATTTGTTTTTACTATAATCAGCAGCAAAGGAAGGGGGTCCTCCGACCATGCTTGCGGAAGAGCCCAATATTTCTAGCTACACCACTGTATCGTCAATATTAAAAAGCTAAGTCGTTATTTTGTCTTTACAATATTCAGTCAGTTTCACAGCAACTTCATTTTGTATTTTTATGAAATAGACAGATTAATTAAATCTTGAACATTTTTACTAAATTTTGTTAGTCTATCGAATTGAATATCAATTAATAATAATAATAATTTACGAAGGTGGCAGTAAGTAGTAGATAGAAGAGTGATTTAAGTTTCGGCTTCAAACAAAGCAAAAGATTTTCCACTTTCTTTACCCCTGACTTTATCTAGAGTTTAATAATTTTTTGTAAGTATTGTTAAAGGGACTTTACGATTTGCAAGAAAAAAAAACGAAATCGAGAGCCACATCAAAATATGTATTTATTTTGTGCAACACGGCCACTATTTCGTCCTTCAGGCAGGACATTCTCAAGAGTAACATTCACGAGTAATACAAAAATACGCTTGAAAATGTCCCACTGAAGGACGAAACAGTGATGTACTTTCACGTGGCTTTCAACTTCGTATTTTTCTTATTTATGTATTTAAGTTTATTAATTTTTACCTGAGAATTTGGTATAAGTGGATTCGTTGGCGTGTCAAGGTAACCGTACACTGGAGAGGCCCCCGCTGACAGTGCGTAAGGATCATAATAGGGGTAAGTCTCAGAATTCGTATACGTCGAATAGGGTACAGGAGCAGGGTCCGCTACGGCCGCGTGGGGTGCGGCGGTTGAAGGAGCTGCATCCCCCATTACGGCGGCGAAAACCATGGCAAAAACGACCGTGATCCACAAACTTCTCATGGTGAACGGAGTTTAGTAAAACTAGAATAAAAATATACATAATTAATTTTAAAATTTGAAAGAGTTATTACGTTGATTCAAACTGTAGAGATTGTAAAAAAAGTCAAACAATAACACACCCATGATAAAGTTTTGGAAACCAAGTGAACAATTTTGTTGTATATGAAAAATAAATCGAATAGAATGTAAAAATCTGCACACAAAAATTAAAACAGTTGTAGAACTCTTGGTGAAAAAAAAAATAATAATAATAAATAATTTACAGTTGGTTCTTGTCCCATGAAATTTGTATCACAAAATCTTTTAAGTGTATAGTGCGCGATTTAGTGTCCGCTTAAAAGATTTTGTGATACAAATAATAAATAAAATAAAATGCTTACCTGTATAATAACGATAGAATGAAACGGGCGGTCACAAGACGGGCGCACTTCTTGCAATTGTCGCCTTATTTTCGTGCCCAACATTTATAGCAAGGCAATTGCCAAGGGTGTTTACCCCCTGCCAAATCCATAAACCGCATCCCTTCCTTTGTTTCGCACGTTTTCCTAATCCGTTAAGACGCCAAAGAGACACATCACGTCTTGTAACGCTGAAAATTAAGCACGAGGACTTTTGACCGTTTATTTTGACAAACGTTTTAAATTATAACTATAATCCATAAACCTAATTACTACTAAAATAAACTTTTGGTCTCTGTTCAACCCTTAAAAAGAAATCTTTTTTCTATTGTTTTTACTTTCTAAATAAAAAACTTTGGTTCTGTATTTTATGTTTTTCTTTTTCGCGATAGCATTTCTTTAATTTAGTTTGTTTATTAATTACTATGACTTCTAGAGGATAACATAAAATAAAACTGCACAATCCTCGACGTTTCGCCACCGGTTGACAGATTCTTCAGGAACGAAACGTTGAGTTTAAATTATTCTTGAGAAGTTATTACGAAATCCTTGCACAAATTTTCGTTGGACAAGAAACCAGTTAAATTATAAATTTTTTTTCTTCTATTACTAAATACTTTAATGCCCACTGGAATTTCGCAACCCTAAAAGAACAGGGATAAGGCATGGTAGTAGAAATTAAGAAAAGAAAAGAAAATGATGAAAGTGTGTCAAACGAATCTGTTCTCCTTCAATGAGTAGAGATCTCGCATCGTAATCTATATACAGGGTATTCCAGCCAACCTGAGCTACAGGAAATTGACTTACCAAGACAAAATATAACAAGAAATCACATTGCGTATGCTACTTCTCGAACGAATACAATTTAATGTTTAAAATTATGAAGAATGATGTCACAATTATTTAAATAATTAAAGAAAAGATTTTCGTAAATCAAAAGGAACCAGACGAGTCATTCTGAGAACATACATATTACACCTACGATTGGGGGTTCTGAATTAAAAACATCGACAAATACAACCAAAATAGAAAAAAAAAATTAAAATATTCCTAAAGTAAATAAGAAAAACAAATGACGATCGTAATAAAAATTAGAGCTCAACGAAATAATTAATAATAAATATTCAAAAGGTAAAGGTAATCTAAATGCACAAGGAAGAAAAAAAAATAGAAAGGAAAACGAATCGCAAGATACGCAAAAAATTGAAAAAGATAAATTTTCTGGTTATTTCATTTCTGAAAAATAGTAAACAATTGAAAACAAAAAAAAATTATGAAAGTTGTTGACGATTGAGAGGCCCCATCGAAATGGAAAAGAAAATTCCTGCAGACAAACGAAATGACGATCATAAAAAAATTAGAACTCAAATCGAAGTGCAGATTTAAAATTTCTTCAAAAAATAATTATTAATATACGTAAACATTCAAGAGAATAGTAGTGACTCGAAATTCACAAAGAAATAAAGAAGGAAGACAAATTACAATCATGATATTTACGAAAGTAATATAAACACAGAAAATTCACTGAAAAATGACAAAAGGAAATAAAACGATAACTTCAAAAGGAAAAGAAGAAAACGAGAAAGAAAAACAAACGACGTCGCAAATTTTAGAGAAGAAAGTAAAAAGAAAAACAAACGACAATCATAATGTAATGATTCGTCGACACCAGCCGGCGTCAGACGGTCTCTTGCGTCACAGCCGTCTAGCCGACGCGCCTTAAGCGACAGCCGGCGGCGGAATAAATTAGACCAGACAATCTGTCGCGCTCTAGAAAGTACGAGAACAACAGCGTCGGCTTATAAATGCACGCGGCCGGGAGTGGGCCTCAGTTGGTCACGGGAATTCAGCGTTGGACAGTTCGGCATTAAAGTTCGCGTTAGACTTTCGCTCGGCTGTTAAAATAAATTAGACATAAGCTTGTAAATAAATTATTGTTATAGTATAAGTTATAAATAACTTGGTATTGCTTTTAAATAAATTAGTTTAACTATATTGTGTTTTATTTAAAATAAAAATTAATAGAACCCTTAAAAACGCAACAATAATATACGCGAAAGAACGAGGAACGCAGCAAATGCTTTCATCATTTAATTTAATAAAAGAAAAAAAACGATAACTTCAAAAGGAAAAGAAAAAAACGAGAAAGGGAAACAAACGACGATCGTAAATTTTAAAGGAGAAAGTAAAAAAAAACGAAAAACGAGAAACGCAAAAGAACGAGGAGCGCAAAATTTTTCTGATCATTTAACTTCAGAAAACATAAATAACAACAAAAAAGAAGAAAATTTTTGACTCTTGGAAAAATGTAATCAGAATGGAAAAGAAAGAAAAGAAAAAGGAAACTACAACTCAAAAGGGAAAGAAGAAAAAGAGAAGAAATAAAGCGATCGTAAATTTTACGAAAGAAAAAAGACAGAAAAGCAAATGAGGATCGTTATGTCAACGAGAGAAAAATAAATAATTTCGGAAAATATAACAAAAAACGAAAAAGAAGAAAAACTGAAACTACTGCGAGACTTTCTTTCAAACACTGACAGCAACAAAAAAAAGGAAAATTTCAAAAAGTGACAAGAATATTTCAAACTCGGAAACAGTCGACGAACAAATGACGATCGCAAAAAATGAAGAGCGGACGGAAATATCTGAGTTAGAATTTTATAGGTACTTAAAAATAATCGACAAACAAATTCATTTTTATTTATTATTATTATTAAAAATAAAAAATACGAAACTAGGAAAATGGTGAGTTGGCAACACTGGGCCACCGGCATTGCTTATTCTTTTCTGTCAGAATTTGACATTGAACGATTTAAGGTTATGACACATGATTTTAGTGCGATTTAAAGTTATTTCTCCATTTCGAAAGTAACTTTTATTTTCGATTCAAACGTTTTCTACGATTTGAATAAAGATTCAAAGTCTATTGCAACGACAAGTTAGTTAGATGTCGTTGTTTTTAAAAGAAAACATAACCTCCACTGTAAGACAAAAGTCGATAAAACAGAAAACGATAAAATCGATAATAATTATACTACCAACATATTAATTTTTTATATCAGTTCCATGACAATTTTTTTTGATCGCATTCTATTTTTAATACTTCACCTTCCTGATGCTCTTGTTTATTTTTTTTTTTTTATTTTTTCGTTTAGCTTTCAACCTTATATTTTATTATTAAACACTTCTTCTTGTGAGAAGAATCCGTGTGCGGAGTTTACCCGCCTAAATAGTAAATTAAAGAATTCTTTCTTACCGAAATCTTCCATATCTTAAAATTGGGGTCTCATTCTCCAGCGAATGCCAAAATGCATCTTTACGAATGTTTTTTTTTTGTTTTGAATGACAATTTTGAAAGACGTGTCTTAAACGAAAACTGCAAATTAAAAAGATCTCATCACTTAAGTGAGCTTCTTCTGCTATACATTCTTCTTCTTCCTCCTCCTCTTTTGCAAATACAAATCGTATTCCCACATGTTAAAACGTTTGTGCAATTGAATTGTATTAAAAAGTTTGAAGGATTTTATCTCTTGAAAAGGTCTCCAGTGTAAGTTATGGTTATAAATACGACATCAAGATACTTCTTGAAAATCTAAGCACGTCTCAACACCTTCAATAACATCAACCCATTCAATAACGTTTCTGGAAATTTGAGAAACCTGCAACTTCTGCATTCTCTAATAATTTCTGCGACTAGAAATCAGTTCACGTGCCAGATCTGGAGTAATATTTAATAAAATACTTGAGGGATTTTTATTTTTGACGTTTCAACGCTAATTCACTTCTTTATCTTTAGAACTTATTTAACTGCATTAACTATTAAAAAAATATATATTTTATTTAGAAATAATATTCCATTGTCTTCTTCACACACGACCGGTTTCATCTACTAGGTAGACGTTTTTAAGTCAAACTACAATAAAAAGGATAAACTAACTTATAATTATAAAAATAAGAGGCAATTTAACTTATACTATAATATAAATGTAAATTTCTAATCAACAAATAAATTCTTTATTCTACAAGACTAGATATCCATATTATCTTGACGTAGAGCAACCAAGACCTAGGTTGTATCACAACTGTTTTCTTTACAACGGTGTAAAATCTTTAAATAATTTACCACCCCAGATACAAGCTGACCATTGACCACTGTTCCATTTCTGCCTTGTTTATTCTCTCCAGAGTAATATAACGTATAGCTTTCCTTATCAATTTTCCCTTGGTTTTTCCAGCTTGTTTCTTGGAGTGCTAAAATGTTTAGTTTGTATGACATCATTTCTTTCTCAATTTCTTGTATTTTACCAGTTGTCAGCATCGCTTGAACGTTCCATGTTCCTATTCTTAATATGTTTTCCTTTCTGTTTCTCCTCTTTCTCACTTTCTTGGTTTTATCATCTTTCTGACTGATTTTCTGTAATTTAGTTTCTTCTCTGCCTTGTGTTTTGGTTCCGTGATCATCACTCTCTTCCTTTTTTATCGCCTGGTCATCATCCATTTTTTTCTGTCCTGTTGTATTTCCTTAGTTTTTGCTTTTATTAATTTTTCCTTCACCTTGTCCCATTTCCACTCTTCTCCTTCAATAGTTAGTTTATTGAACCCAATCTTAACTATTTTCCCATTCTTTCTTTCATCTTGTGCTCTGTGTCTTATTAACTTTTGCATCTCTCTTTCCTTCTTACTTAGGTAATGGTTTATATATATATTCTGTCATCTTTCATGTTCTTCAGTTTTTGTTTATTTTGCATTACTTTCTCCTTGTCTTCTGCATTATTCAGCTCTATCTATCAAGCAGGTCCTATCACCTATTTTACGTGCTTTACTTGAACTTGGACCTGTAGGTGCTTTTCCATAAAAGCAGTAATTGTCTTTGTTATATCATTGGTGCCCATCGTATCCACTTTGAGACCAGTCATTACTACATTGTATTTCCTTTTTTCCTTTTCTAGTCTTCCCTGGCTTGTTTTAATATTATTTAGTTCCTCTGCGAGTTTTTCATTCTCCTTTGTTACTTTCTCATACATCTTCCTTAGGTTTTTATTTTCTTGTTTGAGTATTTGAATCTCTTCCGTAAGCTCTTTCTGTTCCTTTCTAATTTCTTTAGCTTCATTTTTTATGTCTTTAATTTCCTTTCTCATATTCTGCATTAGTTCTAGTATTTTGTCTAGCTTGTCCTCTTTGTTGTGTTTTATTGGTGATCTTGCAATTTTTTTGCCTTTTCCGAAATATTCCCGATCATTCTCTTCCCCATCTCTTCTTCTTTTGTGTCCTTCATGTTTAATACATATTTGCTACGTTCGAATATTATACGTCGGATGTATCTGGAGCGTATGATCTCATCTTTCTCACTCACGATTTTTAATCTATTTTGTATCTCGCTCATCCGTTTAAAAAATCTTGTGTTTATATTATTTCCATGACAACAAGCGATCTTTTCACACCCTACTTAAATGTGGGATGTGAAAGATTGCCTGTTGTCATGGAAATACTATAAACACAAGATTTTTTTAAACGGATGAGCGAGATACAAAATAGCTTAAAAATCGTGATTGAGAAAGATGAGATCATACGCTCCAGATGCATCGGACGTATAATTTTCGAACGCAACTATTATACAAAGTGTCACTAGTAATTGTGACGTTTAATATAAATTTTGACAGAAATATAACCTCAGTGAAAGCCTGATTTACCAAATTTGTCTAAATGCGAACGAAATACCAACATTTTAAGATGAAAATTACTAACTCGACTATGCACTAAATTCAAACGCCTTTCAATCATTTATGAACGCTCTGTATAATAGAAATAGGATGTGTATATTGGTGGTGAGCGTTTAGGAGAGAACAGAAAATGAAAAATCAGTTACACAACCTCCTTTCGATAGAATCAAAAGAATTATCAGTTCAACATTATTTTAATGGAGGTAGGTGGCAATGCAAGAAAATTTCCAAGTCATCGGCTATATTAATTTATTTCGTTTAAAAAAATTATGTAATAATTTTCTATTAGAAGAAGGATTAAATGAATGTAATGTGTCTGCTAAATGTTTTGCAAAGCTGGGCTCATTTTTACCACCATTCACTCTGCAAAATTCCTAGTAAAAAATACCTGACTTTCAAAAGTTCTCATTTCATTCAGTTAAGGTAAAGGAATCTGAACGCCTATTTTCCCTGGAATATACACAAAAAAAAATCTAAACTACGGCGACGTCGCCTTATTGTCGCACGGATACAATTCCCAGGGCGCCTACCCCATGTAGCTTATTTTCTACCTGCAATTCGCCCGAAACTCTTATCAAGCACTTCAACCCCGTTTCTAATAAAGCAAGCCAATTCCGAATTTTCCATAATTTCAAATAAAATAACGAATTACCGTGCCCTTAACTGATTCATCAATTATTAGCTACTCGACACGTCCAATTTATTATTTACTGTGGAACTCACCACCTGTCGACTTCACTTTTTTTAAATCCAGTCGAGGGCTGACGTGTCAAGCTCCGTGACTTGGGTCGATAACTTAGGATTATTACAATTAGCGTTATCTGCTGACTACATATTCCACTTCGTCCTAATTGTAATTAGTGGTCTCTGTTGCTTTCAGCAGGATGGGAAACGGTAATGGGGCGTGCGAGGAGTTACACGTATGCAGCGAGTTAAGGGGATTTGCAACTCGAAATCGTTTCCTCACATGAGATATAAATAAATTCCTTGTTAATAACGACAAAGGAGAAATCCGTCTCGGCGGTGCTTAATTTCGAGGAGATAGAAGAGTGGATTGTTATCTTGAGGCAGGTAGAGAGAGAGACTTGCAAACAAAGTCCTTTCGTCGAACTAAGCCGTAAACAAGGAATGTGTAGGTAGAATAGATTTTACGGTTCGCAGAAGGATTTACCAGGCCAAATGAAACGAACTATCAACTGTTCCCTGTTCAAATTTTCAAACATTTTATGGGTGTTAATTGGAATTGAATTTTTTTTTGATAACATCTAACTATTAAAAGTCACCTCGCAATTTGTTTGTTTATCGGACGTTTCCCGACTGTAAGTGAAGAGCATTAACCGAAAACCAAAGAACCAAATTAATTTTTAATCTATCGGGTAACGCAGCGGGGGGCCTTTATTCTTCTGTATGTTTGTGTGATCCATTTCCATGGCGACTTCCAAGCGATATATAATCGCGTTGCGGTGGAATTAGCGATACGTACATTTTCCATTCGAATGTTGAACCTCGGAACGGTGCTCTCGTATCGGCTTCAAATTATGTTCTTCGAAAGCAGTCCGCTGTTAAAATTTTAATAATTCAAGCTGGGGAATTGCATGGATAACGAAACGGTGGTGCCCGTTTTCACGAACACAAGGTATTAACTTCGCTGCTCCCTCATTTAATCAACGTTCGGATGAAATTTTATTATTTCGCGTTCTTTCTTTTTCTTTCTTCCTTTCCGCCTTTATTTGGCGGAGATTTAATTTCTGGCTTTTTAATGAGTTGTTAAATATTTGCGCTCCGATTTGTTCACGCTCGGCGGGAAAAATAAGCCGCCCTTTTTCCTTGTCCTGTTTGCTTACAGCAAGGCCAAGAAAATGAACGCCAATGAGAACGGGTCCATTGATTTTTATTACTTTCCGGCGAGTCCACCGTGCAGATCGGTCATGATGCTCGCCAGGGCCGTCGGGGTACGACTCAACTTGAAAACTATCAGTATCATGGCAGGAGAACATATGACACCCGAATATCTCAAGGTAAAAAAAAATTGATTCTGCACAAACCATGACTTTCATCAAAATAGAATGATTTTTGTATTCCAGGTCATCATAATATTTATTAAATTCATTATCTGTAACGCTTAACTGATTATGTCATGTAATTTTGTCGCCGGTTTATTGCTTCCCTGTTATTTGTTTCAATTGTTTCATTAATTCCGATTTACCGTTACATTAATTGCTGTGAGTAAAATAAAATTATATTTACTAATGATTTGGCAATCATCCAGATCCGAATATGTAATAAATTCGCCCGTTCGTAATGTTTTTATAATTTGGACCGTTTTTTCTTTTATTAACGACGATAGTAGTATAGCAAGCGGGATACTGTGACACTTCGGCCTTGCGGATGGCATGCGTCCATCAGAAATGATCGTTGTTTAAGGCCAACCCCTTAGTTTTTGTAACTTAATTTACCCATTCATAATGCTTTTATAATTTGGACCGTTTTTTCTTTTATTAACGACGATAGTAGTATAGCAAGCGGGATACTGTGACACTTCGGCCTTGCGGATGGTATGCGTCCATCAGAAATGATCGTTGTTTAAGGCCAACCCCTTAGTTTTTGTAACTTAATTTACCCGTTCATAATGCTTTTATAATTTGGACCGTTTTTTCTTTTATTAACGACGATAGTAGTATAGCAAGCGGGATACTGTGACACTTTGGCCTTGCGGATGGCATGCGTCCATCAGAAATGATCGTTGTTTAAGGCCAACCCCTTAGTTTTTGTAACTTAATTCGCCCGTTCATAATGCTTTTATAATTTGGACCGTTTTTTCTTTTATTAACGACGATAGTAGTATAGCAAGCGGGATACTGTGACACTTTGGCCTTGCGGATGGCATGCGTCCATCAGAAATGATCGTTGTTTAAGGCCAACCCCTTAGTTTTTGTATCTTAATTCACCCGTTCATAATGCTTTTATAATTTGGACCGTTTTTTATTTTATTAACGACGATAGTAGTATAGCAAGCGGGATACTGTAACACTTTGGCCTTACGGATGGCATGCATCCATCAGAAATGATCGTTGTTTAAGGCCAACCCCTTAGTTTTTGTAACTTAATTCGCCCGTTCATAGTGCTTTTATAATTTGGACCGTTTTCTCTTTTATTAACGACGATAGTAGTATAGCAAGCGGGATACTGTGACACTTTGGCCTTAGGGATGGCATGCGTCCATCAGAAATGATTGTTATTTATGGCCAATCCCTTAGTTTTTGTAACTTAAGAAATGTCGACAATGTCGTTGGTCTCAAACAGGGGTGTATGCGTCGTTCACCCCCCTTAGTTCTTGCAATTATCGACAGTGTCGTCATCTTACCATTGACTTTTTCTAACACAACTAGACATGTCTGAGCAAAGCAAATAAATGCCGAAGTTACATTTATGATGATTATTTTGTTTTTGCAAGAATTATAAGAATGCGTGTAGGTAAGGAAGAGTGGACCAGAGGGTGGTCATTGATGGAATTATTTGGTCAGTGCGTGCGGTCATTGACTTTTTCTGACATGACTGGACATTTCTGAGTGAAGCATATAAACGCATAAGTTGCATTTACGATGATTACTTTGTTTGTGCAAGAGTTATAAGAATGTGTGTAGGTAAGCAAGGTGTGCAAAGTCTTCCAAAAAGTTGCTTATTCGAGGAAATAAGAAGATAGATGAGTGCACAAGAGACAGATTAAATACTATCTCAGAAGAAGTGCGGGAA
Source organism: Dorcus hopei (assembly GCA_033060865.1). Taxonomy (NCBI): domain Eukaryota; kingdom Metazoa; phylum Arthropoda; class Insecta; order Coleoptera; family Lucanidae; genus Dorcus; species Dorcus hopei. The sequence goes on from CM065423.1 coordinate 36,929,186, forward strand.
TTTCCTGAAGAGACCATGCCATGGAAAAATCTTTAAGAAAGTTGAATACACTCCTGCTACATGAATACACTCCTGCTTAAGAATTACTTCTTCAGCACAAGGGACAACCACTCTAGAAAGGGTTGACCTTAAACAATGGTCATTTCGCATGGTCGCATGTCGTCACCAACTTTTTTCAAGTCCAAAGTGTCACAGCATCCCGCTAGCTATACTACCGACGATTAATATCTATCCTCATACAGAGCCTTCAAATAAAACGCCTTAAATAAAACGACTTACAATTAGTAAAAGTCGTCTCATAAGCGAGATAATAAATCTTTTATTTTTTACGTTAAACGGTTAATTTGTTTTAAACTCTAGAAATTTATTACTTTATCAGCATTGTCCAATACAAAAGGTGTTCGAAGTTATCACCATGTTGTTGTATACAGTCACAAGTGAATTCTATCGTTTTCAAAATTCTTTAAGTTCACTTCGTTTTTAAAATTTGCTTCCCTGCGTTTTACGTTTTACTTAAACTTTGAATTTATGGTCGCTTTATGTTTCGGTCTATACGTTCATACAGTTTTGCAATTCTTCTTAATTATTTATTTAAATTTTTTGCGTTTCTTTTTAATTTCTGGATTCTGTTTTACATTAACTCGTTTTAGTTCATTCTATTTATCGGAGTCACTCATTTTTAATCAAATTTAAAACTGTGCTCTAGTGAATTTAATTGAAGTGAAATAATATTTTGTTATTATTTCACGTCCCCAACCGTAGTAGTTTACAAAAAACAATTATCAACAACAATTGGAACTTTATTTCGTAGCAACAAAAAAAAAAACTTTCTAAATATAAACATATATTATCCGTTTTTTTATAATATCAGTCAAATGTTTCTGATGTTGATACCTGTTACTTGAATATTAGGAAATTTCTAAAATTTCTGTTCTACATTTAAGGATAAAAGCAGGTTTCCCAACAGAGACCTTAGAATTTTGACACTGACAGGTATTATAGAAAAAAAAAATAAACTACATTATTTTTTCACTTTATCTTTTATTTATTATATTTATTATTTGTTTAAAGAAACTGTAATTGATTTATTTACTCCGTTTCGTTGAATTTTGTAATTAATATACAGTGTGATCCATTTAGAATGGAAATACACCTGTAAAAATATTTATTTATAATCCGATTCCAACCGAACTTCTTTTAAAAGATAGAGAATCAGAAACTCTATTCCAATAAACATTTTTGACAGTTAATTTTTAATCCTCAAGGCCTACTATGAATTTTTTTGCTGCGTTAAAATGGTTAAAATTAATTGCCGCTTTTTTTACTTAAAATCTGTCAGCCAATGGATTCAGAAATCCCTTAATTGGGTTAATACTAAATTTGACAGAAAGAAATAAATTGTATTGACTCGTTTCTCTCGTTCATTTATTGTTAAAACAGCTTTCGTTCTTCTTATTATCAAAAATTAAAAAAAAAATTATAATTTAATTAATTTGAATTGCGATTAATTTATTTTTCCATGGGCTGCTTTAAGTTTTTTACGAAAAACTGCATGAAACTAATTGCCCAATACTAATTTTGCCGTCAATCTTTTTTTTAGCCGAAGTAGAGTTTCTGACGCTCTATCTTTTAAAGAAAGCCTGTTTCAAATCAGGTAATAAATACACTTTTTACAGGGGCGTTTGCATTCTAAATGAGACACACCGTGTAGTTTCTTCACGCAAAGCGACATAGAGGTCTCGCAACTTGAGAAGAACCTATCACGTGATGTGCTACGTAAGCAAGTAAGCTCCGCCCATGTGTTCGTCTCACGTTGCAAAACCTCTACTTCTCTGTAGAACATTTGAAGAGTTGATATTACTCCTATTTTTTTTTTAATTAAGATTTTGTTATATTTTAAGGTAATTAAAATCTCGAATCTCTTGAATTTTTAAATGTAGAAAAAAATTCACAGTAATCTTTGAGAATTCAAACTAACATCAGAATGTTTGCAGCAAAGTAGAGTCTCTGACGCTCTATCTTTTAAGTCTGTTTCAAATCAGGTAATAAATACACTTTTTACAGGGGCGTTTGCATTCTAAATGAGTTACACTGTGTAGTTTCACGCAAAACGACGTAGAGGTCTCGCAACTTGAGAAGAACCTATCACGTGATGTGCTACGTAAGCAAGTAAGCTCCGCCCATATGTTCTTCTCACGTTACAAGACCTCTACTTCTCTGTAGAACATTTGAAGAGTTGATATTACTCCTATTTTTTTATTAAGATTTTATTATATTTTAAGGTAATTAAAATCTAGAATCTCTTGAATTTTTAAATGTAGAAAAAACTCACAGTAATCTTTGAGGAGAATTCAAACTAACATCAGAATGTTTGCAGCAAAGTAGAGTCTCTGACGCTCTATCTTTTAAGTCTGTTTCAAATCAGGTAATAAATACACTTTTTACAGGGACGTTTGCATTCTAAATGAGTTACACTGTGTAGTTTCACGCAAAACGACGCGACGTAGAGGTCTCGCAACTTGAGAAGAACCTATCACGTGATGTGCTACGTAAGCAAGTAAGCTCCGCCCACATGCTCTTCTCACGTTGCGAGACGTCTACTTCTCTGTAGAACATTTGAAAAGTTGATGTTATTATTCCTATTTTTTTTTTTTTTTTTAATTATGATTTTATTATATTTTAAGGTAATTAAAACCTCGAATCTCTTGAATTCACGCTAAAGGAAACAAAACGGAAAATAAAGGGAAACGAGAAAGCGAATTTTCTTTTTAACTCTTTTAATTTCGACGAGAAACAAAGAGAAGCAGGTACTCGTGCTTACACTCGTGTAATCGGCACCCATTGTTCGTTCCCTTTTTCGCACAGCTTTCTTTCATCCCTCCCCCTTGAAATACCTTTCTGTTTCGGCTACGTTTGCGGTGAACCGACTGCGCGTATTTTATTTCAACAGTTTGCGGAATCTACGACGGCAATGTTCGTTTTATTGTTGTATTCAGAACTGCATTCTAAACATAAATTACTTAATTTTAATATTACGTGAACGTGAGAGTACCACATTGCAGCTCTGTGCGTACAACTCCACAATTCGAAAGATTGAGAGGGTTTATAGAATCTGATGGTAATTTTATAAATAGGAAAAAGAACTTATTCAATTTCTCTTCCTCAAAGTATCTTGGGAATAAAAATATTTCCTCGTGGAAACTCCTGGCGATTGAGCCATCAACAAAGAGGTCATAAAGAGTCGAAACTTAGTAACTGCATCTGATGCGAATTAATTACTCCGCGGGATAATAAAGGGAACTTTAAAACGGGGAGCTGCCACAATAATTAATCGACACCGTTGCCCCCGCATTTATAATTAAATTCAACTAGTTTGCGGACCCGCACAAACGAAATACGTGATCGAGATTAAAGGACCGCAAGTAAAGAGAGGACGGCCAAAAATTAACAATTTTCAGCGTGCCCCCGCGCGTCGCTCGTTTTTATTATAGTTTTAATCGAGTTAAAGCCGGGACTGGAAAGACAAATGGATCAATAATGGGTATTGGGTCGGTTGTTAGTTGAAAAAGTTTCGTGCGACCCGGGCTGTAATTACCGGAGTTGTTCTTATTATTTATGGGGGCTGAAATTTACAGGGGCCAATAAAAGAAACGTAAATGTAATAATTTATTAGAACGGAAGGTAAAACCAGTAACGAACTTCTTTGGCTAACATAAAATTAGTAATAAAACTTTCTTTTAGGGAATTTACATATACAGTGTGTAATCGAATAAGTTTCAGTTACTGTAACCACTATGAATGCCTACTCAAAAAAGGAAACGAACTTGTGCTACTTTACTTTTTACAGAAAGGCGTTTGAGAGGCATATTTACGAGAGATACTCCCACATAGAAACGATAAGGTTCATTTCTTTCAAATTCAAAGAGTATTGAATTCGGTTAGCGTGCGAGCGCAATTAGGATTGTGCCCAACGTTGAATGAAACAAGCGGTATCTATAAAACACATAAACAACTAGACATAAAAGATCTTGACTGCTGACGTAGTCACATCCCAAAGTGTCAGTCCGCTGTTGCCATTTTTTTTACTCTCATTTTTAGAATACGTGCAGGCATTTTGTCGTATGTGAATGGCTCAATTCATCCCGTTCATAATTTTTACGTCTGTTACCACAAAACTCTAAAATGAAATGCTTCTGTTTACTTACTTTGATAAGTAACAAGCTGCGGTGTTTCTTACACTAGCTCTCCCCTCGACTAGCAACAGTGAAGAATGGAGTGGGTAATTTTATGTTAAATAAAGGCGCCAGGGTGAACAAGGTACCCAGCTGATCCGTAATAACCTCGGCAGCGTTCCCAAACCGCATATGCGACAACGGACGTCAAATGCACTTCGACTAAAACAGTTCAACTAAATACTCAACGACACGCGTCAAATTCTAAATCACTCCACTCATATTACTAATGAAATTACATTGGTTAATTGAACGCAAGATTAGTCGAAATTCGCTCTTTGGTAAAATGCAACGCGTCGAAGCAGTAAAATGAAATTAAAACGATACAAACTCAAGCCCTCCAAAATGTGTTCAGTAGCTTGAAGGTCGCTTGTCAGTCTCTTTTTGGCCAGTCCTCGCATCTGCATCCAAGGGCTGAATAATTAATCAAGGGCGAAAAGGGTATTTCACATATATGAGAATACCAAATCGTACAGGAAGATGTACAACGAAGAGTGCTCGAACAGCGTGCCCGTCAATAAAAATAATGCAAGCGGGAACTTGGGGGTGAAGAATAATGACTATATATTTCCCGTAATTATTCCTTCTTACTGGGTAGCGTAATTTTAAAAGTTAAAGAAAATGGGTTGATTCACGCATGAAAGAAAGTGGAATTATTTGATTTATCGCTGCCACCACCGGACTTAGAAAGAAAGGGGTCCGGTCCCTCTTTAAATTTAGATTAAACATATTGACATTACATCTCCCATTTACTCAAAACTTCGGAGGAGTGCTCTTGGGGTTGGAACTGAGCAAGCGCGCTTCATTTCCGCAGCTAAACTACTAGAAGTGAAAGACGTGGACTAGTTTAAAATAAGGTGTATTAACAGGTTTAGAATTACTCCCGAGAAAGGGGTGAAATTTCTGGTACATACATACATCAACAAAAGGAAATATAATTGACCATCTCAGGGATGGTATGAAAAGAGAATCCAGCAACGGGGAACCTCGGGTCTCTGGTCGTCCGTCCTCTGAACGAGGTTCTATGGACCTCTTCCTAGGGGAGAAGGTTGTCTTGGCCTCAGAACACCCACTTTTCACCTCCGGCGTTTCGAAATTTATTTAATTTCCAGATAGGGTGCGCGATCGCTCGTTTTTATAACCAAAAGGAAGAGTAATTTTACAGGAACGTTTTTCAGAAAACACCACGGGATTGGTCAGTTAGAAAGAAACTTAACGTTCGTTCAAGACAAGGGTCAAACGGACATTAATTCGTAATTTCGTAATTCTTTCCCTCCCGCGGGATCATTGTTTTATCTTAACAAGTTCCTCTTGAGAGGTGCTGCCCTCTCGCGGCTATCCGTTGGAATTTTTGGTTAACTTTCAAATTTTGGGCACCGAAGTGACTTAAGTTGCCTACCCTCGAGGCATGGTTTGACGCGGTTCTTTCGCCCGTTATCTGAACTCCGAGGTCACTTTCTCGTTTCCCATACGGGTAATTTGAGCCGGTGATATATTTGTTTATTTTAGGTCTTATCTAATGGCTCTCTAATGTTTTGGCTAGCGCGCCTGGGAACTCGTTTATGTTAAGATTGAGTTGACATTCTTTTCGCTTGGTTCGTTCGAGAATTAAATTTTTTTTAATTGAATTTCGGGCGGAAACTTTCGGCCGTTTACAATAAAAGCCTGAATTAAAGAAGAAACGCGCAATTAGAAATCAATATTTCAGAATTTACGTAGATTTTAAGGAAAAGCCAAGCTTGGACAGGGTAAACGTTGGCGATGCGTCTTGTGAAGTTCCGACTGTGTCGATTTAAATGTTCCTGAAGTTTCCCAGCAAAAACCTCGATACTTCACACACGCGATATACGCACCAGCACAATTAGGCGAGAAGTAACGCCATGCAACAAAACGAAACGGGTTGACGCGGGGTAATCGCAGATGAGATCAGCGCCGACCAATAGCAATCTTTAATTTTCGCCACATGCCCAAATTCTCAAATGTTACCAACTTATTTCGTGCGAGATTTTGAAACGTAACACTTCACTATGAATTTTCAGATTAATCCGCAACACACTATACCCACCATAAACGACGGCGGCTTTATACTCTGGGAAAGGTAATTATTTAAGTGATGCATTTACATTTGTCTTGACACCTGTATGTTTAACAATTTTCTTTCTTCTGGATCTACACTTGCTTAAGTAATTGCTTTAGTTTACATTGTGCACCATGTTTCCTCAATTTAGTTTTTGTAAGTTTTAGTTTTCGTTCTGTAAAATTGCGCCTGCTTATTTTTTGTAATATTCTGATTTTTTATTTTATCAGTCGGGCCATCCTGCAATACCTAGCGGATAAATACGCCAAGGACGACACGTTAAACCCCAAGGACCCCAAAAAAGCGGCGGTGGTAAATCAACGCCTGTATTTCGACGCGTGCACTTTGTATAAGGGTCTTGGGGATTACTTCGTGAGTAGATCGAAGAAAAATGGTAGATATCAAAATATTACTTCTGGGCCAAGGGATTTATGCACTAAAAAAAGACTTGCGAAAACCACCAAAGAATCCTCAAAATAAAATTTTTGAGATACCCCAAAATAGACCCAAAAGACTAAACTAAAATTTAGATACTTTCAAGAGCCACGTAGCTATGTGAAAAATTGAAAAGATGCCAAAAGTAATCATTCTCAGTCAACCCAAAATGGACCAAGACAATTAGGCACATGAAAAAACGCCATTGAAGTCCCCAGGAGCAGGAGTTAAAGTGTTGTCCTAAAAAGTGAAGACGGCCACAAATTGGGTGCCTGAAAAGTGGTTAAAAAACCCTATTCTTAGACACCCCAAATTAGCATTTAATATCTGGATCATACTACCTACCTGAAGGCTGCAAATTTTGGGCGGGCGAATTAAGTTCGTCACAAATTGCCGGCTAAACTCAATGGGACAGGTCACAGGTCGAGATCATACGTAACCCCGAAACAAAGGGGGCAATAAATAACATTAAATAAAAGTCACCTCTTGTCTTTACTTATAAAACAAAAGGGATCCTCAACTTATTATTAAAAGGTCGCAAGAATGAGTTAGATTCAACAAAATAAATCAACACGCAAAACTCTGAAGTCCAAAGCACGAAGTGTCGATCCGCTTTCCGTTTACAAAAATGAACTACTCCTATATGTTAGAAATGACGTCAGTACGTCATTACACGTCTCAAGATGGTGTCTCCCTCTCGTGTCGTCGGTAATCAATAGGTTTGTTCATTTGTTTTGAACCTTTAACTCCTTTACTCTTTTTCTCTCTCCTACTTACATTATATTTTATGCTCAGCTCACTCTCTCAGGAGCGGTTATTGCAAGAAGTGTAGAAAAGTGCAGAACAAACGAATAGACCTAATTACAGGTTTGAGGAAAACAAGTCCGAACGACCAGACAGGCCTTACCGAGACGACAAGCGTCTTCAACCAAAACGTATCAACGAAGACTGGCCCCAAATAAAAGCCTGATTTAAAAGAACGAGAAAAGAAACAATTGTTACGGTTCAAAAATTCATAATATTTGGCAGTCGCCCTGTATTTGTGCGAGTTCAGTTTTGCCTACGTGACATTCGTCACATTTCTCTATATTTCGACACCAAACCATACGCTGTTACTTAGTCCTACAGTATCTGCCTATTTCACTCTTTCGCCCGGCTAAAACTGATTTCATCCCGTAACGACCCCCGTCTCAGCGTATAGTTGGAGAAAACGTAGCCCCCGGCTTCGCGCTCATTGTTTCAACAGAGCTCCTGGCCTGCTGACCTTTTGTTTGTTGGTGATTACAATCTTTGTGCTTATTTCATGTGAATCTTGTGATTGAAGCCTGAAACAGAATCTACTCCGAGATTTGTTAAAAGCACGCCGAGTGAATTCAAACTCCTTATTAAGCTTCTCTAAGGCCCGTTTCTGAGATAGAGAACAGGTATGTCTTGTCGACATTTTTGTGCGTATGTTCTGTTGGTAACGCGTATCTCCCTCCTCTACTAGACTTTTAGTGGTAGTTTTACCTCTGTTAAAATCATCGACATCCCTGTGGGCTGGGGTGAAAGAAAAGGCCGGAATCGGGGTTTGAAACGAATAAATGCCCCGGCATCACGGCCCTCCCTCCGCCCGTGAAAGTGGACCTGACCTGTAGACGTGACGCCACTTGCTGACGTAACACCTTCACCGAATTACGTCATTGGCAACACTTACCGCCGTTGGAGGGCGCTCTCTCACTACTGACAGCTGTTTGTTTTTACGCTGGATTTTGGTCACAAGGTTGGAAATATTATTAGTTACTTTTAATTACCTTTTTGGTCGACTCATTTAAACACGGCGTTGTTATATATTTTTTTACTTTCTGTTGTCTTAATAAAGTGATTCGTTTTAATTACTTTAAGCTTTATTTGTGAACGAAAAGCAGATCTGTTTATCGGTAAAGATTAATTTGTTCGATTGCTTGTTACCAAAGTTTACTTAGGCCCAGTTTTACAATCGTGGAATAAGAACGGAATAACTGTTCGTCAAATATCCTTTAATGTTCCTCCATATCTACGTCACACCTACGTCACGTTATACCACAGGTTATACCAATAGTAATGCTTATCGAACGATTGTAAAATCGGGCCTTAGTTTCATATCTTGTTCGATTCACTGGAACCCCTTCTGAGTCGTATTCGATACTTGTAAATTATTTATTTTCTTATTCGTTACCTATTTTCGAGCATATAAATCAATAAAAATAAAATAAAAACAAGTGTGCTCCGCTGGTGACTTTTATTTTATTCAACTTGTCCAATCTTTGCTATTGGGGTTTTGTTGAACCCTCCCGTCTCCAGAAGTTTAGTCGGCGGTGCTGGAGAATCTTCAAAGTCACTCGCACAATTTGCTATCCTTCAGGTAGGTAGCACAATGTTACAGTCTGAATTAGGCACAGAACTTTCTTGCCAAAATTACCTGAGTTAAGTGCAGAAATCAGGCTTCGAAAAGTATAAAGGAAAGTCTTTACAACTCCCTAGATGCCACTGTCAAATCACGGGTTAATAGCTTCGGTGTTGACCAACAAACACTGCAAGAAGGGGGGTGGTTGTTAAGAGATGACAGTTGAATAACGCAGGGGAGCGAGTGAAATAGAGCATTTCCGTGTAGCGTAGGTTATGGCTTTTGTCAAGTTGTGCAATGTTTTAAAATCTGATGAAACGAAAACACGCAACGTATTTTGGTTCCCACACAATACAGGATGACCTGAAATACTAGAAAAAATTATAATGAGTTTGTAAACCATAACAACCGGGGCAATAGTTGAGATATTGATGAAAACTCTTGAATTTATTTGAAATATTGTTTGGATTACAAAATGGCATTACAAAAATAAATTCAAAAATAAATGTTCACCATTTGTGCAGTGCCTCAATTTTGCGTCGACTATAAGCTTTCGGTTGGAGAATTGAGTGTCTGAGAAATGAATTGTTTTAAAGCATTTTTATAGAATTTTTCAAACCACCTGGCTCCAGAAATTAAACGTAATTTGGGTTGTCTAAGAATGGACGATTTTTTAACCATTTTTCACGCGCCCAATTTGTGGTGGTCTTTGCTTTTTAGGACAATATTTTAACCTCCCGACAAAAATTGGAGGAATGGGGTTTATTGCGATTATACCTACCTCGATTTTAATAATAGCTTTTCGTGTACCCAATTGTTCTGATCTAGAAAGGAAACGCCATTTCGGGCTTACCGAGAATGATCGTCTTTTGGTCTCTTTTCAATGATTTGTACTTAACTGTAGGTCTTTCTCCATTTTAGAGTGTTAGTCTTTTGGGTCTAATTTGGAATATCTCAAAAAAAATGCTCAATTCCCTTGAGCGTAACATTTTGATTATCTACTAAATTTTGAGCAGAAAACTATAACAATTTGCCTTCCAGTTTCCGGTTGTAAAAGGCGAAGCCCAACCGGATCCGGAACGCGCCGCCAAATTCGAAGAAGCCCTGGGGTTCCTAGACGAATTCCTGCAAGGACAAGTGTGGGTTGCTGGTCAGTACATGACGGTCGCTGATTTCGCCATCGTGTCCACGGTTTCTACAGCCGAGGTCTGAATTGTATTTTTAAAGTTCAATAGGGCGACGTAAATTTAGGACTGTCAATATCTGTTAGCGTTAACACCGATATTCCATTAGCGAAAAGTTAAATGATAAGTAGAAGCATTTGCTTGTTTAATTACCTCGTAAAATCCTACTGGATACAATCAGATTATTCTGTTTTGTAGGCAGTACAATTTGATATCAGCAAGTACCCCAACGTGAGCGCCTGGTACGAGAGGACACAGAAAGCGATGAGTGATTATGGATACGAAGAAATAAACGCAGGTGGTGCTAACATGCTCAGGGACTTCTTCGAAAGCAAACTCAAATAGTTGGATACAATAAAAAAAAAGCTGCACTTACTTATCTTCGTCACCATTCAAGACTCAAAGAAATCACTTCTTCTTGTTACGCACTTAAATGAATAGACACGTAGCAAATGTATTATAGTTTTTTTTGATGTAGGTAAGTATTTCGAGATGTGTTCTTCAAACGTGTTAATAAAACAAAGTCTTTTTATACATGTTTCGTTTGATTTTTGCGCTGCCGCGTACAGTATGAGCATAAATGATTGAGGACAAGTTGAATTTCCCGCGTCTCCATCTAGTAATTTTTACTCTTTGTGTGTGGTCGTCCTGAAAAATTAATTTTTGCTCAGCGTCGCCCGCGCAAATTTTGCAGCCGGCCCCAAGAATTCGCAAGACAAAATGGGGCGCATTTGCCTGATGCACCTGTCAGTGGTTATTGCCGCTTCTTGTATTTATAACAAACAATTTATTTGCCTATTTTTTTGTAACCTATGCATTTGACCAACTAAAGAAAAATATTGAAGGGCGGGAAATTCAACTTGTCCTCAAACGTTTATGCTCATACAGTATTATTTTTAATTAAGTGAATTAAGAATTCCTCCCTCTTCCGTTTTCTTAATTTCGCAAGAATTTAATATGAATTTTTTTTCCGTTCCGTTCGATCGAGTGACTTTTACTTTAAGACAGGTTATTAAAATGTAACGCCCTTTCACAAAAAAAAAAAAACTCATTCCGTCCAATATTTTCAGACGGTTTTATGAATTGGAGAAGAGGGGGTGTAAATAGCAGTAAATTTTAAATCGGTAATAAAGTGGCGTTTCCGAACGTTTTCCAGAGCAGATATCGAGGAACTAGCAGCAGGAAGGATAAACTACGTCGGATACTTCGGGTTAAATCAGGGCAATACAACATGTCCAAACTTGTCGGATAAAATCCTGGGTTTCTTTGGCGCTTTTACGTCGTTGTATACCTTTTTTTTTTTCTCTTAATTTAAAGACGAAACTTATCTTGTTTCTTTTAGTTTATTTATTCGATCGGGCACGCGTTAGATACATATTAAACTTTCTTGAGTTAGGATTTTCTTTATTTACGATAAAATGGGGAATATAATTTTATTTGATGTTTCGAATCGATTGTAAATGCTAATAAACAAATAAAAATTTACTTCTAGTAACTTTTGGTTTATAAAATTTGCGCTGAGATTAATGCCGTTTGGTTTTTGTGATTTATACTTCTTAAATCGTGACCCCTGAAGACTTTAGAATAGGCAACTCATCAATCAAATCAGAAATAACTTCGTAATTTCATAATGTACCAAAAACACGGAAGTAAAATGGGTTGCCTATTTTCAATTTTTAAGGCGCCGCGATTTCAAATCGGCACCATTCCTAATTCGAAACCAGACTCTTCCCAGATTTGTACACAAAAATTACCCAGATTTCCCAAACTTATCCCATTCTCATCATTTCGAATTTAACTGAGCACTTCTTAGACGATAAATCGAGAGAGATAAGAAGCAGCATAAATTTAAACAAATACACCATGACTTCAATTTCTTCAAATTATGGAGACAATAATTTTTTCCCTTACACCTACCAAAAAAAAATCTTGACGTTATTGGACGTGTTTTATTGTAAATGTCCTATTCGATCTAGAACAAGTAGAATCGCTTAACCAGTAAAACCTTTTGCTGGATAAAAGTGGATATGACAAGCCAAATTAACGCTGAAATTTAAATTTTGCAAAAGGACAGAAAAAAAATACCCCTGTCCGTGACAACCTTTAACAAATTTATTGTAGCAGATATATCCTGGATGATGGGGAGGAGCTGATATCAATTGATGACAATATATCAATTGATGACAATATTAAGAAACACTTTTCATTTCACCGGTATTTGTCACTTTTATGACTGTTTGAACCTAACCAAATATTTTTGACTCTACTTTTCACTCCACCATTAGGGAAGGAGTGGAAATCTGGAATGAAGGGTGCAGAATTTCACAATAAAACGCATAGATGATCATTCCGGAATCAGAATGGTGCCAATAAAACGCGCCCATTGCTACACGAAGCCAGTAGATTGTAGAATTCTTTTAGTAGTAGAATTTACGCTACCGTAACAGTAATCGTTGCAGTACTAGCGATATGCAATCCTCTGCGGCTGCTTTAACGGCATACAGTTTCCTGTAAAATATTACAGAAATGTCTTCATTTAAAATGAGAAATGCAAAAGTCGTATGAAATCTATTTTAATTTAATCAAAATCCTACTTTCTAAAGCCGTTTTTTGGCGGTGCACTATTTTGAAATTATTTCGTATGTTTCGAAATGCGCATTTTTTAGCGTTGAAACAATGACGTCATGTTTTGAAACGGCTGCATACATTTCAAAGCGCTGTTAAATTACTTTTTGAAATTATTTCAAGGTGGAGTGGGAGTTAAAAGTAACAAGTTAAGTGCTACTCATGACCTGCAAACCGATTGTGTTTTGAAACGGTATAGGAGAGTTATTTTAACGGGATCATCATTAATGACGTCAGAATTAAAACAGTTTTGAAACACTACCATTCGGTTTTAAAACAATTTTGTACGCCAAAAAACGGCTTAAATTACGAAATTTTTCGCTGAACAGAATTAACACAATCGCATTTAGCTACCCTTTGGTTATTTATTATTTTCTATGGCTGCCTCAATGTCAATTCCTGTAATGAGTAGGTAATATTACTAGTAAAATGCTTTTAGAATTTTTAAATCATCTCTAATTATTGGTAAAAGAATCGTTTCCACGTTCATTTTTTGGAAATGGACGCTTTATGTGGGGTGACTCATTACTAGGTAGCAAACTGCGCTATTTGTCATATCTCAGGCAATTTTAGGTCAAACATTGGCCTCAAGATGTCGCGACCTAAGCGGCTGGTTGTCCATTTTCTAATACAACATAGGCCCGGTATTTCAATCATAGTTTAACTTTAATCTGTAGTTTATTCCCTTAAGTATCACTTATGAAAACAATTGTTCCTACGGCAATAAATTGAAGATTAAACTGTGACTGAAATACCGGGCCATAATCTTGTTTATTTACATATGTATAGGTCACATTTTAACTGTAACAGTACGAGCACAATTTTTAAACAAAAGGCAGGGTCGGCCACAAGTGGGGTACACCGGGTGTAAAGCACCTGGGCCCCGCACTACTCAGGGGCCCCCGTACTCTATACTATTGTAACGAGTACAGTGGTCCGGATCGCGATCGTAGCACGAATTAATTGAAAAAATCAAGTTTCTAATACAAAATTTGGGACAATTTTAAGTTCGAGGTTAGTTTACAATTTACCAAACAAAAAAAAACGGTCGCAGAAAAAAAAATTTCTTTCCTATCTAATATAAATAAAACTAAGGAGAAAATTAATTTTTTTATTTATCAAGAAACCGAACTGTAGAAAAATCGCTACGTTATTTAAACACAGATTACATTATTTATATAATTTATCTGGTATCTCTAAGAGGGGTAAACTGACATCACCCGTAACAGTCAAATTCAATATATTTCCATCTCGCGCATAGCTTCCGAATGAAAATGTATTTAACAGTAGAGGGTGTGCCATATCTCTATTCGGTTTTTTTTTTCTTAGTACGCCCTCATCTGTGTCCATTTGTGTATACTATCAAGTTTCTGAAGGTTTGCAGCTCAGAGTATATTCTTACCACAGGAATTGATTGTTACAGTTTCAACTCATTGCGCAAAAATTCAAGTTTTGTTTTAACTTGATCGCTTTGTTCTAATTCAGACTCATACGTTTAAATTTTATGATTGCAATATTTATTTTCTAATTTTGAAATAGTAAATTTTTGTACAGAATTCCTGTTTCTTACACCATCACACTGTCCTTAAAAAAGGCTCCACAATTCTTACTGCACTCGGGCTTCGGCATTTAGAAGGCCGACCCTGACTAAAGTCCGGTAGATTTAAAATTATGCTTCTTTGTAAAAGCTTATAATTTTTTTAAAACTAGTTATTAATGAGTCAACTGTACAGAAAAAAATTATTATCATTTAGGCTGCGTCCGACTCGTTGTCAAACACAGGGGAATTTGTCCGATTCATTGTCAGACTCCTGGTCAGACCATAGGCGTTTGATTTTAAGATCGCAGCGCTACCGTGGACAAATCTGAACCTCTGTAAGCTAAACGGAATTTTTGTAATGCACGTGTTTAAGTGCGTACTAATACAAATACACAAGTTGATTTAATGTGAATGTCACATAAAACACAATCCTGATACATCATACACTCAAGATCGACGCCAAAACACGATTTGTTGTGTAGCATACAAGGGTTTGTTTGGTTGACACCAGGTGGCGAACGCTTAGCTGCAAACTCCTATAGGCGCCGTTGTCGCTTTTTAAAATGTAACCACTCGACCGTCCGACAGATGGTCCGCCATGGTTTGACTACTTTAACCACGAGTCGGACGCAGCCTTTATCTAAAGTCTCTAATGGCCGTATGCACAGACAAATCTTTAGATTTAAGCCAAAGTAAACCTTTACTTTGAACAATGTAACTATACGGCGAACAGTTTGATATGAAGTTAGCTTTATGTATCAAGTCCACCTTGAGATTTGTCTGTGCATACGGCCATCAATTACCAAAATGCTGGGAACTTCCGCCATTGTAGCTCCACTTTCTTGGCGGCAAATTTAAAATGTGTTACTGTGCTAAGTCTTTCAGGTTTTTTAATTGACTACTACGAACAATTTAAATAAAATGGCGGGAGATGAAACAAGAATGAATTGTTTCCCCTACTCTAGCACAGAGGGCGCTGCTTTATCATACCAAATGGAGAATATTCAAAATAAATCCTTGAGTAAAGAAGGAACGGGAAACAAAACAGAAATTGAATGTTTCAATAAATGGCTACACTATTTTCTATTGTAACAATAAAAATTTGAAAAATTTAATAATAACGTTCAATTGTCGGTAAAGTCGTAAATGTAAGCAGTCATTTTAAAATTCCAAATTTGCAAGAAATCAAAACAATTACTGATTACACGGTACAACAAAAATTTTAAAAAATAAAAACCCGTCAGGTTTCTCAACTGTTTTTAATGTTTTTGGGGTCGCTGAATACGAATCTGCAAACAGTTTTCTCGGGTCACCTCAGGTTCTCGTTGTAGACATCAGTAAAGAAGTCAATGAAGCAGTAAACAGAAGACAAAAAAAAAGAAAAACCTGTCGGGTTTCTCAACTGTTTTTTATGTTTTTGGAATCGCTGAATACGAATCTGCAAACAGTTTTTTTGGTACACCTTGGTGTCTAGAGCGAGAACCTGAGGTGACCCGAAAAGACTGTTTATAGATTCGTATTCAGCGACCCCAAAAATATTAAAAATAGTTGAGAAACCCGATGGGTTTTTCTTTCTTTTTATCTTTGGTATACTGTTTCATTGACTTCTTTACTGGTGCCTAGAACGAGAACCTGAGGTGACCCGAAAAAACTGTTTGCAGATTCGTATTCAGCGACCCCAAAAACATTAAAAACAGTCGAGAAACCTGACGGGTTTTTTTGACTGTTGGACAGTATTATTATTTTAATAATGTCTTCGTCTATCCTTTAACAGATGGCGCCGCTAAGCAATCTAAAAATAAAATCTTGCAACGTGCATCCTGGAACGAAGAAGAAAATTTTATCATTTTTTAAATTAGAAAGTAGCCTACAGCTCCAGAAAATTAAAGCATTTCACAATTAATTTAAATCTTTTGAGGTAAATTTGAATTTGAAAACGTAAAGAAAGAGCAATGTAAAAATATCAACTTTTAGCATAAATACCTGAGCGAGGAAGGAAAGTAAAATGAAACAAACAACTTGTAGATTAAAGATTTTATATAATTTTTATATTAAGGTGACTGGCATTACAAATATCAAAACATTTTTGTTAATTTTAATGTTGATAGTAGTGTACATAAAGGTGGGCCAAATTTGACACTGAAGATGAAGGCCGCATTTCGATATCTCATACCGCTTAGGAGCTACAAGTGTTTTTTCAAAATTCTACGATTTCTAAAAACCTCCATAACTTTCTTGTTTATGAAGATTTTTGATTTCTGTTAGAAACTTCTTATTATTATTAATTTTGTCTTAAAAATCGAGCTCCAGAACCCGAGGTCAATTTTGTCTAACATATTGTAATGATTTGCCGACAGCAGCCGGCGTCAGTCTATCTCTTGCGTCATCGCCGACGCGCCTTAGACCAGAAACTTCGGTCGCTCCGATATCACGTCAGCGGTGGAATCAACCCTAGACATTCCGTCGCATACTCGAATGTTCGAGAAAAACAACCCCGGCTTATAAAGCACGCGGCCGGTGAATGGAGTGGGAATTGAATTCAACGTTAGACGGACTTAAAGTCGCGTTATAAACTTTCGCTTGGCTGTTAAAATAAACTAGGATTAAGTTTGTAAATTATTAAGGGCCAGTTTACAGAAAATTTAATTGCAATCAAATTTTAATGACGTTGTTAATTTGACAGTTCGCAATGTAATTCTTATGGCAACTTAATTGTGATTAGTTTAATTCGAAATTAAATATTTGATTTGCTTTCTGTAAACCCATCCTTAGTGTTAAATGTTAGTGTTAATTAGTTTGCTTGTAAATAAATTAGTTTTTTAACTATTTCGTGTTTTTATTTTAAAATAAAAATTAATAGAACGTTTAAAATCGTTACAATATCTAAAAACAGGCGTTTCCTCAACCTCTACAGGAAGAAACAAAACATTTTATTTTTGTTCATCTTCAAAATGAAATGTTTTTAATTTAGCAGATATACATAATTTATAATATACATAATTTATAATTTCTTAACTTTAACACCAATTTTAATTGCACTTTTTCTAACATTAATAGGTCTGTTTGTTATCCTGAACTGGTGTACATCAATGCATATTATACTTTTTCGCAAAATACGTTTTAATGCAACTTGAAATGTTTGTGTAGTACGTCAGTAGTCAGTATGGATGTGTATGATCCGTATTGACACGTTATCAAGGAATTTAGGCTTCATTAAAGCATATTTCGTAAAAAAAAGTGTAAACTAGTGTACACCAGTGCAGGATAACAAACAGACCTTTCATTTGCATTAATTTTTGAAATTATTTTGAAATTTATTCAGTAAAGTTTCTTTTCTTTTGCATTTGTTTTTAGTGAATTATTATCTACTTTTAGTGACTTTTTAGTGATTGTTTTTAAATAAAAGTTTAGATTTTTTACAAAAGGCTCTTGGCAACACTGTCCAATTCCTAGAATAAATGAGATCCCTGTCAGATGGAATCTGACCTAGCTAAGGTACTAAATCAACATACTTCGTATAAAGGTAACGCATTTAGTGATTTTTTATATCTATTCTTGTCGCACATTCCTATCTTTGTTTCTCAATCCTCTCACGAGAGGAATGGGATTGCGTTACCCGTACGGAGGGTTGATTTAGTACCTTAGACCTAGTAATGGCCCCTCTGTTAATTTATTTCTTTGTCCTCTTGTTTGAATATGAATTCTTTTAAGAATAAACAAAATGAGTTGTTAAGGCCCGGTTTTTCAATATCAAGTTAAACTGTAACTTTCGGTTTATTTCCATAGCGACAATTGTGTTCTTATGGGAGTAAACTGAAGGTTAAAGTTAACATGCGATTGAGAAACCGGGCCTAAAGAAACGAACGGTTTCAATTAATTTTTCCGTCAACATTTCAAGTCGAAACTTAACACAATTGCTTTTTTAAGGTAAATTGCTTGTCCCAATCATTGACCCAGAGGAAAATCACCATTTGAATGCGGATTTGACCCCAGAAGATCGTATGACGTTCTTCTCCTAATAAAAGTCATTGTTATCTGTATTTATTCTAAATATTTGTAAAAGTCTTATCTTAGTGTTTTGCCGTGTCATTTTTTCTTGCTAAAAATGAATTTAATTAAACAAGTTGTGTTTCTAATTTCCCAACATTACCACACCAATAATATCTTCATTAAACCAGCCCAGTACTAACAAATCAATCAAAAACTTTATGAATTTTTAAAAAAGTGCAGTTGTTTGATGTTTCTTCCTTGATTTCAAAATACATTTCTTTTAAAATGTTAATTTAATTTAATGAATCACACGTAAGAAACTCAACGAGATAATTTTTTTACATCAAAGAGCACTTTATGTGTTTACATATCTGCATTGCACGATATCACTTGCAGTCAATAGTTCTTACAATCTGATAATCGCTTCTTTTTTTAGCAAAATCATTTACATGTTATACATCTTGGCAATTAACGATTGAATAAGACACTTCAAAAAACCTGGCACGTAATTATATTTTGCGTCACTTGATCACATATTTATTCACCTACCTATGTATAAAGAAAGGAACAAAATATGTGCATAGTTGTTATCTAAACCGTTCGAGCAGTAAATAATAATGTACTGATAATTGCAGGAAGTGCCATGAAATTCCGATTGATCACCGTGTACTCAAAATGGCATTTATTCAAAGTATGCATTGTTAATAATGATCACATCCTGTTCAATTTTAATTACTTGCTGGAAAAATAACTTTGAGGAAGTAGACTGAAGGCCCTATTTATTTTCTAAAGCATTTTCAGATTCTATCAAAAAAAAGGAAAAAAAAATGCTTGCAATCATGACGCACAATGATGTGTATTGTTTATTTAAACAGTCGAATTTACTTTAAGGAAGTGACAATCTAAATTGCGTTCGCCATTTTCATACGTGAGGTTGTAAAAGTAAACCCGAAAGAATTAGTCATCGGGAAGCATGTAATAATTAGAATTGCCTTGGTGTTGATTCAGCAACTTTCATTGCGCTGTACTAATGCAAAGTCATCGCCTCCACCATTGCATTGTAGGCCTAATGATCACGTCTTGTTTGTTGACGATAGTCGAGGTCAGTTACTATTTGGGTCAAAAGGTTTTTGCTGCACTTATCTAAAAATAAATTTACACGCAAAATTGCTTTCAACGTTCTCCCTGCCCGTATACTATACAGATTGCGAACGGCTCCTAAAGTCAAGCAAGTAAGCGATTATTCGACCGCACACGAACAAAACAAATAATTTCAAAGAGAAATCCTTCGAATATCAAAACTTGCGTCATCAAGAAACATGCCCAAAGAATTTCGAGTGTCTCTCAATTAAGAGTGATCTAAGCACGAAGTTAATCGATAACATAAAATCTGAATTGTTCCCGAATTATAATCCTGTTGTTCTTATCTCAAGTGCTTAATGTGAGCAATACTCAGGAACATGTCCGATAATGACGGGATGATAATCGGCAATTAAGTGAAATTTCCAACAGTTCACTCGTGCACCGCAAGCAAGATGAAGATCGACTTATATTACCACCCCATAAGCATGCCGAGCCGTATAGTTTTGCTAACGGCCAAAATCCTGGACATTGAATTGAACCTGATAGAAACCGATCTCATGGGGCAAGAACAATTGAAGCCGTATTTCGTCAAGGTATACGAATTACATTTTCCGGTTTGCATTTATAAATGCATGCATTTAAAATCTCTCATGTTTGGAGTTGGGCATGACGTAATTGACTAGAGCATCAAACGTGCGAGTTTTTGAATGTGTTATAATTTCTGTTGCAGTTAAACCCTCAGCATACAGTGCCTACGATCGACGATAATGGGTTTTATTTATGGGAAAGCCGGGCGATCGTAACGTACCTGGTCAATAAGTACAGTCGGGACGACTCCTTGTATTCCAAGGAACCTAAAAGAAGGGCGATCATCGATCAGAGACTGTACTTCGATGGTATTAAATTGTACCCTGCTTTCATAGAGTGTTACGTAAGTTTTAAATAATACTACTATACAGGGTGTAATCGAATAAGTTTCACTTATTAATGCTTGTAAGTTCTTCATCGCATAAGGAATTAATTCTGCAAATATCAATGGTCTTGACCTACCACAAGAGCGCGTCGCCTTTTGTTTGGAAACCTCTGCTCGTTCGTCAGTGCGTCTGCGGTTTTTATAAACACATCGTAAAACGATAATAGTCACGGTCATTGGGTCAGTGTCGCCCGCAATACAATTCGATAATGAAATCTTCGTCCATCCGTTTCATTAGATAATCGATAATAATTACATCATGATATTCAATACTTTGTAAACTACGTGATTTAATTTGTTAATTTCACGTGTTAAAATGAAGAATGCATGTTTTAAGTACATTGATTAGAAATAAATTGGTAACAGGAGAATTTTGCGGATGCATTTTGTTTTGGTTCCGTCAAATAGATAAATGCATTTACTGCACTTAATAGAAATGGGTAGTTTAACGCTTTTCCTAAGATCATTCTTAAATAATTTACTGCAATTTACTGCGAGTTTACTGCCCTATTATTTATTGCGCCTCATAGTAAGCTTCGCTCAGCCGGGATTTTAAATCTAAGCCAGCGCTTCTCAAACGTTTTATGTAAAAAATGAAGGTATGTTTTTCCGGAGTTGTTATTGACATTTTTCCCAAACGTATGTCATAACTTCGCTTCTTTTCTTGTGTAACGCGCCCACTAACCCTTGTTTATTTACTGTTACGTACAAGTAAATAAGCAATAAAAATGTACAAACAAACACAACTTAAAATTTATTGCCGGTTTAAATAGCTTGCCCACCGTATAACCCGGGGGATTCCGAAAAGCCGCATAGCTGGTTAGTAATGCTATCTGTCCTACGGGTCTGCCTGCTACCTGATGTTGACTACTGCGGCCGCCTAAAAGTTATTCTACTGACCTATATTTTCTGTGAAATTGAACGACCCTTCGGAATGGAATGATAATATTTAATTATGCTCGTGATCGTTGTTAGCAGGAATATACGTTGTGATAACCCGTACTCTTGGTGTATACGGTAAAAACTCTTGAAAGAACAAGGTGCTAATTACGTTAAATGAAATACGAAGTTAGATTTAATTATTTATTGCAAAAAAAAGGTACCAGCCACTGCGGGATCTGGGATAATGAATGAAAAAACCTTGCGTTAAAATTAAATACAAAGGAACAAAAATTACGATTTTCAGAAAGTGATGATATGAAATTTGCTGACTCTTTATTCACTAATTAATGCAAATCCAATTATCCCTACGCAATTGTTACCACCAAAGGTGCGCTGAAGGAATACAAATAAATGTCAATTACCTAAAGCCGTATAATCCGTGTCACACCCGCACTGCTCACTCTGATTAAAACACTCGCCTCGCGGCGCCACGTATTTGTTTTAATTGCCCTTCTTAACACACTGTATTTAAACCGTACCGAAATAATGATTTAACTATAAAATGAATAAAGACAACAAGCGCTTAAGGAAAACCAGCTAAGCCAAATTAGAATTGCACTGAACCGTTCTCGGTAAAGCGTCAATGCTCTCTGCTTGTTTTTCGCGTCCCGTACTTTCAAGAAAAAAATTAAAACACACCCCTCGGACTTGCAGCTAAAGTTTGAAATAACTTCGACCAATGGTAACCGTTGATTTTAATTCTAGTCACCTATAAATTACGGGCTTCAAAACTGTCATACGGAACACCATCTGCGATTTGTTTTTCTCTACTGCATTCCAAGCGCCACTTGAGTTGACCCAGAATTATGACGTCAGACTTGGAAAAGAAACAGACAAAAACAAAACACTTTAACTTGAGCGTAATTCGATATGTCTTTTCCGCTAATGTACATGCATCTGTGATTTTAACGCGACAAACTTTTGAACAGAAATTCGAAATACAAAGATAAAGGTTACTCGGCTGGCAGATTTATGGCTCGCTGTGTGGTCCATCATTACTCGAAAAGGGACTGCACGACGCCCTGGATTGCTGGCTTATCGCTTGCAAAAAATTCCAACACATGTGTTTGTTATTTGAAATAAAACATGCAATAATCGATTTTGTTTTGAAACGAATTTAGCGAACGCTTCAGTGGTTACAATACGTGAAACTTAACTGATTATACCTGTATGTGTTGGTTCGTATCTCTCGGTATATTTTGATTCGCAGCGTGATATATATTTTTTTGTATTTATTGTTTAAATAAGCCAACGCTTGTAAATAGAAACAGTAAATGAGACGGAGTCCTAGTTTGTTAAACAAATATTTATTTTCGTAATTAAGAAACTGTTAAAGTACGTTGGCTAATGCAGGTTTTTATTTGTCCTTAATTATAAAAATGTTGCAAGTAACGGCAAATATTTACCCAATTACAGTAGAATTAATTTTTTTGCATTTCAAGGTAGATTAACGCGAATTTCACGAATAAATTACTTAATAAGCCCTTCAATTTCTTAACGTTCTTATTAAATGATTTTTTTTAAATAAATAGGAACAAGAATGAACGCAAGAATATTTGTTGCATTTAGAACAAATGTGTGGGTCTCACATTAAATTATTTTGAGCATTTTTAAAAATTTTCTTTGTCTGATTAGCTATGTAGATACAGTGTGATTTTTAATGATTGAAGATACTTTGAATTTGGCGCCACGTTTTAAGAGTCTATTACTCCTTTTCATTTTACTATTACTTTTCTTATATCAGACGAAAATGACAATGACAGAACTGGGTGTTGCCAACGTAATGGCGGTAAATTCAAATCATCCTCAGTCATGACTTACATTGTCCAAAAGTAATTTAATAAAAGCGTACACTGAGACTTTTTTGATTTGTTAAATTATGATGAATTTATCGCATATAATTGTAGCTTCGTTTCAGTTTCTGTATATGTAATTTATAGCGACCAGTTATGATGGGAAAGACTGTGGTCGATTCCGAGAAACTCAAGAGTCTTCAAGACGCCATGGAAATATTCGATTCGTTCTTAGACCAAACAACTTACGCAGCTGACAACCAGCTGACAATAGCTGACGTAAGCCTGGTCGTAACCGTGTCAGGAGCCGACGCTGTAGGTTTCGATATATCGCCTTACAAAAATATAGCGACGTGGTTGTGGAAGATGACGAAGGAAATTCCGGGTTACGAAGAGATCGTGGAAGGTGGACTTCAACATATGAAGCAAACGCTGAAATTGGCAGCCAAAAATAAATAATTGTTACAGAAACTAAAAACTTTCTCGCCGTCATTTTGGGGGTCGAAATTTAAATCCAAACCAAAAAGTTGATGGCAAGAAAGTTTTCAAGTGTTTGGTCATCGTCATCACTTTTTAAATCATTTTTGCATGTAGTTGTTTGGTTAAATCCATTTTAATTACAGTGTTAATAAAGCCATTGTTACATACTAAGTCATTTATCA
Source organism: Dorcus hopei (assembly GCA_033060865.1). Lineage (NCBI taxonomy): Eukaryota > Metazoa > Arthropoda > Insecta > Coleoptera > Lucanidae > Dorcus > Dorcus hopei. Next base: position 36,953,087 of record CM065423.1, read on the forward strand.
TTATTGATTTTCTGACAGCAATTTCAATGAATGGAGGGGGGGCTACATTACATTATGTTAATAAATTGCCTTGACGACGAATAACTTGTTAACTTACAACAAACTCGTCCTTCGTTTCCACTATTAAAAAAACAAATTGAACCTTAATTACTGCAACTTTTATTATACCTACAATAAATTAACTCATCTGATTTTTGAATAATTTATTAGTTGCGCGCAGTTCATTGAAATTTCGACCTTATATTAATCGTTTTCAAGGCTGCGTGAGCGAACCTAATTAAAAACAAAGTTTCGTTGCGTAGAAGTAATTCCTATTTTCCAGGGAAAAAATTTTAGTAATTAATCATCGAGCGATGTTAAGTAATCTTCGACGTCGGTCGCGTCGTAATGACTGGAATGAAATTATTTTCCAATCCAGTGAACTCTGAAATTTCGTAATGCAACACCGCCTCCATCACGTGATGTCCCTGCGTGTTATATGATATTTCCCAATTAATTACGACGTCAAATTGCGAACCTTTCAAACCCCGTTTTAAATTGAAAGTAAACTCATTTGAATTCATTTTTAGTTAAAAGAATTGTTTAGGTATTTACATAAGGATTGGGCGTTTCCAAATTTTACTTCGTTTAGTTTTCACTAATCTATGAAAGTCAGTAAAATAAAAATTCCAAAGTCTATGTTTCCTTGGAAAACGGAAGACCCAAAAGCAAGCATTCGCTCGCTGGTTTACTAAGCCGAATGTGTCTCACTTTACTTTCTGGGCAAAAGGGAAGAAAGGGGATAAAAATATGCACCAGATTCTTTACTGGCCAATGCTGGACGCAAACTGAATACTACACTGGAAAGTGGGATGCCTCACCACCCCCATCTACGTTAAGGTTTCTGTTAAAGTATTAAAAAAGTACCATTCCATTTCCTCTTAAGAGTCACCTTCTTTTTCCTAACCCAGAAAGATTTAAAAAAAAACTCCAATCAACTACAAATCCAAAATAAAAGTTATTTTCCTGAATTTCGGAAGAAAAGTTGTTGCTCTTGATGAAGTATGATGAAGTAGTGTCTCCTCTAATTTTTCTTAGTGTTAGTAAATGCCAAGCAGCTTCGGAATTCTTTGACTCTTTCGACTTTTTGGTGAACATTGGAAGTAGCTTCTTTTGATCTTCATTGAGGAATCCAGAAAACGTTTCACGAATGCAAATTTCCCTGAACTCCAGCTGCTCTTGTCAAAGTGATAGGGTTTATCAAAATCTAAATGATGTTAAGTGGCGAGATCTTTCATTAAACTTAATGAAGGCTTAATAAAGCCTTATTAAACCTTCTGCTTTGATTTTGCCATTTCTACTTTACTTTTCAAAAATTAGTTTACTTTATTTTAGTTTTCACAATTTTGTGTCCCTTTGGGGAATTTAACTTTTCAAGTAACTTAGGTTGGCATTATGCCTTACCTTATGTTGTCACTCTGTCATTTGACTTTAGTTTAGAAATGGCTACGCTTGCGGATTCGACTTAAATAGGTTTGTAATTAATTTTTCTACTTTTAGCAGTAATTTCATAAGTATTTTTTAAACTTTGTAGTTTTGATAATGGAATTTGTTCCGAAACATGTCAACTAGTCAACTTTAGTCAACTTTGTCAGTGTGATGATTGATCAATAAACAGATTTGGAAATTTAACCTAGAATTTATAGTGACTGGAGGCTTCTTTTCGACAAAAATTTTTTTCAAAAAGTATTTAGTTCCTTTAATCTCTCAAGTTTATTCACCGATGCACCAAAAGAACCGAGTTACCACAACGTAAGGTCAGTGGTTGCATTGACGACCACGAGGTAGAAATATTATTGGTTATTGCGAGTTTCCGCAAGGGTCGTTCAACGTAAACAGAATAACTTGATCAGTAGGATAGTTCCTTTAGCGCCGGCAGTAAATTCTCAGGTAGTCAGGTAGTCCGGTAGTCGACCGTCTAGACGGATAGGATAGCGCATGTCAAATTGCAGTAATAAAACTTTTGGGCAACCCTTTGGAAATTCTCAGCAGTAAATCTTTCAGTTCAGCTTCCGGCCTAGTTACTTAATTTGTCAGCCTAGACACTTGTAAAGTTGAATGATGAAGAGAGAGTCAGGAAGGTTTCAAATTGCGAAGGACCACCGCCGAGTCTGTCTGACAAGCTAATTGGGGTTTTCTTAATTTATGAGTATGTGTACAGGAAATCTGGAGGAGGCGTGATTTTGGGGCTAGAGCAACGATCATTGGCCGGGGTGTTTCAAAAAATTATCTCGCGGAGTCCGAGGGAGAAGATTAATTGTTACTTGGAAAAGAGGAAGCGCCGGAAACAGGGAGACGGAGTTCAATCTCTCGAGCGAACGGTTGAATTCTCTTTAATTTTGACTTAATTTCATTTTTCTCATATTTCTAGCTAAATTATTTTATTTCGGTACGGTTAAAATACAGTGTGTTAAGAGAAAGGGCAATTAAACAAACAAAACCACGAATACGTACGAATTCGCGCCGCGGGTATACCTAAACAAGTGTGTGTGTGTGTGTGCGGTCTGGTGCTCATCTCGGGTACGCGGTTAGGTAGTTTGCATTTATTTGTATTTTTCGTCACATACTTGGTGGTAAAAATCGATTAAGAATTATTATAATTAGCATTAATCAGTGGCTAAAGAAGATCAGTATTCGTATTGCCTTTTTAGTCAAAATATATTATTCACATTTGAGTCGAGGTTAACCCTCAACCAGTTGCATTCACATTCGTAAAATTGTTGGTCATTTGTTGCATAAATTATTAGACCAGTTCTGCGATTTAATCAACCAGAGTCAATTGACTGTTCCTTCAAATCTATTGAGAAATTCAAATACAGAGTACTCTTGGAAAATAGTTCTATCTATGGAGATATTCTCTGCCAAGTCGGAAACACGCTAACGGCTGTATCTCGATTTGCACAGGGAAATCGCCAGTTCGAACCACTGGTCTAGGGCAAGTAATATTTGCCGCCAAAACCAAGTGCGCCACCACAATCCAACCCCAGAAATCAAGGCCAATTTATTGCTCGTTACGAATTTCGTGAAATTACGAGGCCGAACAATTTGAACCACCTATTCGTACCATCTTCTTAACAGAGTTTCTCTCACACCCTGCGTGTGGATCGAAGTGTGGTCTTTGCCGAGAGATTTGCTGGTTAATTAGAAGCGATTTGCCGAGAAACTGAAAGTGCCATAACCGCAAAAGCGGTCCATTGTGCCAACAAATTAGTTAGATAGGTTTAGCCGACGAAAAAAACGACGTAGGGTGATTTGAAAAAAGCCGTACACTGTACCACACCCTTAAGGCGATACCCATTCGACCTAAATTAATTAGTTTAGCTAGCGATAGGGTTTCCCATCACCTCCGGAAGGAGTCTCTGAAAAACTAGCGGCGATTGCTATTGACTATCTTGTAAATTGATCGTTTTTGTATCACATACTTCTCCAGAACGTCTGATTAATTAATTCATTATTCCATTAATTAAGTACACTGTACACCCATTGCGTCACACTGTGTGTTGGTTGATTGAGCAGAACGTGTCTTAGAGTACGATTTGAAGTGGCAAACACTAGCACCAAGACCAATCTAAGTTGAACTTAAATTAATTGTTAATTTAATTGAGGAACAGAGTTCTCCAACAACTATTGTCGTGTGCACCAAGCCACCAGCTGTGTGATTGAAGTCAGTTCGGTCGCTGCGATATTCGAAAGTGAAATCCGTTAAGCGAATTCTAGTGAACTTCCTGATAACCGTAATTTTGCTTCTTTGTATTGGTTTAAACGCAAGAGTTTCTACGCTCATTATATCAGACCCCGCAGTGGCTGGTACAAGGAGTTTTTACCTTTTTTTTTCAATAAATAATTAATTAAATCTAACTTCTGCATTTTATTTAAACGTATTTAGTTCCTTAATCTTTCAACTTTATTCACCGCCACACCAAAAGAACTGAGTTACAACAACGTAAGGCCAGGTGTTGCATTGACGATTTATTGCGGATTCCCGGAAGGTCGCCTCAGAACGTAAACAGAATAAATAGGTCAGTAGGATAGTTCCTTAGCGCCAGCAGAAAATTAACCAGGTAGCCTGTAGACTGAATGTCGCGACCTAACCTATTCATGTTTGAGTTTTAATTTATTTATTGCGATCGTCATTTTTTTACGTTTCTCTGGGAATCTTAATTTTTTTCTAACTATTTCCATTGTGTTTCTCAATCGTCAAAAACGTCTTTCATTGTTTAACCATTTTCATTACTTCTTTACCTTTTTTTTCTGTAAACGTTGCGATTCATTTTCAGTTTTTATTTTATTAAGATTTATTTAATAATGCGTTTGTTAGGAATTTTTCTTCAGGGATTTTTTTTTCATTTCGATTGGATTTCTCGATCGTCAAGAACGTTCTTAATTATTTTTTATGTTTTTAATTGCTTACCATTTAATTTAACTTGAAGGCTTCTGCGGCTGTCGTCCATAATTGAATTGGCTTCCGGTTAGAACCGCGTCACGATTTCTTCTATCTTCTGCCGACGTTTCGCTTTTCTTTGCGCTCTTCTGCAATGTAGAGCGAAACGTCTACAGTAGAAGAAACCATGACGCGGTTCCAACCGAAAGCCAATTCGATTATGCTTATCATTTTTTAAAAATTAAATAAGAAATTTATTTGCGTTTCTCTTTCTTTCGTAACTGTTGCGATGGTGATGTCTTCTTTTTCGCTTTTTCTTTCTTTGTGTGTCGGATTAGAATTATTTTTTGAATATTCATTTTATTAATTATTATTTTTTGAGGAACTTTAAATCTGTAGATTTAAAATTCTTCGAGAAACTTCAAACCAATTGTAATTCGTTTGGAGTTCTTTCTTACTTTCGACAGGAATTTTATTTTATGTTTTTCATTTCGATTGTATTTCTCGATCGTCAAAAACGTTTTTAAAAAACAAACACCACTGTCATTTTACGACTTGATTTGCCTAAATACGTCAATCATCTTTATTGCAGCTTCCGAAACGAAGGAATAAATTAAATAATAAAACAAAATGCTTCAGTAAAAGGTGGTCTTTATTCTCTCAAACGTGCAAACACTCCACAAACTTATACGCAAGATTAAACCAAAACGTAGTCGAGCCTTTACTTCTTGGTCAAAGCGTCGACCATCTGCTTGAAAATCAGTACGTTCTTTCCGTTGGCCTCCTCGTAACCGGGGGCGGTCGCCTTCACCTTGGCCAACCACCTAGCGACGTTGGGGTAAGCTGACAGATCGAAGTCGACGATTTCAAAAGTGGTCACAGTCGAAACCAGCGAAAGATCAGCAAGCGACAGCTTATCACCGGCGACGAACTCTGAACTCTCCAAGAACGTGTCCAAGAACTTGAAGGCCTCCTGGCACTTGGTGAGTTTGGCCGGCTCGTAACTGGCACCTCCAAAAATGACCGGGTACTGAAAGAAACAAAAGCACCATTTTAAACCATTGAAGCCATCAAGTTGGGGGGTGCATACGTAATAGTCACCGAAACGAGCGTATAGAGTGCCAATATCGAAGTAGAGCCTCTGATCAATCAGCGCCCTCTTTTTGGGGTCCTTGGGGTAGAGGGAGTCATTTTTTCCGTATTGATCTGAGAGATAAGTGATGATGGCACGGCTCTCCCATAAAGTGAAACCGTTATCGTCGATGGTAGGGACGGTGTGTTGTGGATTCAACTGAAAGAAATAAATTCAAAAATCAGAAAGCTATTTTTATCGCATCAGTCGCTGTTTATCATGCATAGTGTTGACCTTGGATGTTGTACTGTACATACAAGAAGATATTAAACCGTGGCGTAATGTGAATAAACATTTGCTCGATTGTTATCACGACATGCATGGTGTGACAAACGAAAAGCAACATAAGTATATATTTTTTTAATATAAACTTGTTTTTTAAGATTTTGAGCACTCTTAAATTCTGATTGCGCTAAATTGTACATACCAGGAAAGTATATAACCTTTTCAAAGGAAACCTCAATGAAAACCTGCCGCAGCATTTAATCTACGAAACGCGCCGACAAACTTCAACTGTTTATTTATAACAAACAGGATGAAAGTCTTTATTTAATTAGAGTGTGACGCGGTGGTTTTCCCTAACCACCAAATTTAAACTTTAATCAATTTCCGTGGCAGTTTAAAAAGCTTGGAATCGTTTTAGAACAGCGAATTTTTCAAGGATTCGCTTGCGTCTGTTTGTTTTAATAATTATATAATTTCACACATCGTTTTAACACAGTCTGCGATGAGCACATGTGAGGATGCAACGACGGCAGAGGTCCTATTTTAGGAACGAGCAGGTTCAAGGCCCCACACAACTTTCGATCCTTGCGAAGGTCAGGTCAAGTTTAAAAACGCCCACAAATTTTGGCGCTTTGTTTTTCTAAAATTAGATAATCCTGTTTATTAATTAATGCTGTTATGCATGAGAAATGTAAACTCATGAGTTCTACGTGATAGTAAGCATAACTGGAGCTTACAACCTATACTTTTATCTCAAAGGCATAACCAAGGACGACTGCGTTATTACAACATTCCAGAAACTGTTATTGCAAAATTCCGCAAGCATTCCGATTTTATTGACTAATACCTCTTAAGAGAATCGTTTTTATGTCTAACGATTAAGTTTAATGGCTACAAAGTAACGTAATAAATGTTCGAGTTAACTTCAGTCATAATTCATAATTGATTTTCCACAATGGATAGTCATCGATTTCTTTTTACCTACTTTAAAAGTCAATCAATGTTATTTTAAGTTTTTCATGTTATAATGTAAGTACAGTAGCACGCACTTTATCAAGTCCTTGTTTCACAATTTCGACTTCTCAAAGGGAGCCGACCGTCAATAAAGAAATTACGACATATTTGTGGACGCGTTGCTTTCAGTAAATCTCAATAAAAGAAAAGAATAAGCTGTTTACGGTTCTAACGCCCGATTTTACAATCGTTGGATAAGCATTATTCTTAGAATAACGAGACGTAGGTGTGACGTAGATATGGAGGAACGTTAAAGGATATTCAGCGAACAGTTCTTCCGTCCTTATTCCACAATTGTAAAACTTGGCCTAAATGTGATAGAAAAAGATAGATCAAAGATGAATACTATTGGGTATAATTTCTCAATTTTGCAACGTAATTGGCTAATAATATAAATAGGACTCCTTTCCTTTTCTATTACAAGCGAGAGGGTATAAACTAGTCAACGAGTTTCGAGTCGAGAATGCGTAAAAAGAGTTGATAAGAGGCGTTTTATCACCCATTTATGATCTATTTGTAAAAAATACCGCTATACCTTCTAATACTGCAATTTAATCGATAAACAGCGTCTTAATAAAATGCATGTTATAGTCGTCCGAGTTTTGTATCGGTTTTATGGACTTGCTCTAGAAAAGCAGCAAAGAGACCGGCACTGTCGTCTCTCTGTCACTTTTTTATAGCAAGACCATAAAACCGATACAAAACTGGGATGACAATACTATACAAATAGTTATTTATCCAATGTATAAATGGTGATGAACTCATAAGGCTAAAGAACATTTTAATCTGATCCTTAAAGCCTGACTGAATGTTTAAACTTGTAAAACAAAATTTCCTTTTTTAGATATTTTATTTGTTAATGAAATTTAATACATTCTGCACATTTGCAAGCGATATACCTATTTACGGAAGGGTGTTCAATATTAAGAAAACTCTTTCAACTAAAGAAAGAAATTGTTTAAACATCTGCAAATTTAAGAAGATTACAATAAATATTAATAAGACTTTATGTGGAAATAACAAATAATTATCTAGTGAGAATCCAAAACGAATTCCAAACAAACAAAACATTATAGGTCTAACGCAAGGGTGTGTCTGAGCCCTTTGCTGTTTTCTATCGTCGTAGACAAAGTAATGAAAGAAGTGAAGAAGGAAAATATTTTTTTACTAATACTTGTAAGTGCAAAGCTTTAATAAAATATTAATAAAGTATTTTTTATCTAAATAAAACAAACTCATATTATTTAAAAAAAATGTTGACTTTAGGGAGGTTCTTGCTCATGAGAATATAATTTGAAAATTATTATTATTAAATTCTCGCTTTAGCATCCGAACACCTGCATAAAAAACTCTCGAACTTCAGGTACCGCAGCGCCACCTATACGCCAAAAGTCGTAGGTACTCACATCGTTATATTGCCCCTGCTACGAGAATCGGGCTTAAAGAAGTTTGAACGTTTGAAGTTATTTTGCATTCTGGTTTCCATTAAATTTAATCCATATTCTTTAAGAGCCAGTTATTAATTTATTTACTTATTTTAATTGTTCATTAGTTGATTTCGTTTTATACGTTTTATGGTATTATTATGTATCCGCTTACTGAGAACCTTTTTATCTTCTATTTATTTATTTTTTTTAGGTATTCTGTTCTTTAATAATGTGATTCACTTAAAACCGTTGAGACTTTTTAGTGTTTCATTTCTGAGACTATAAATAAATATGTAAATACCTTGAGAAAATTGTCGATGTACAGGATGTCTCATTTTCGATGGTATTCCATAGGTATCTTCGTTAATAATGGAAATAGAAAAAAACCGAGCACGCAATATTCGGTCAACTTTTTATGCTAATTTGAATGGCCAACTTAAAAATTTGCTGTTCCTTGCCATTTTCGCGGTACAGTTGAAAAACGAAAAATTCCTCAAATTTTCAAACGCGCATATTTTTTTATTTTTAAAGATATCGAAAAATGATAAAGGCATTTTTTATTCGACTTTTAACATAGATCATGATTCAAGCAGAAAAAATACCCTTTTTAATGATGTCAAAGCCAACTATGGCTTCCATTTAAAAAAAAACATTAGTTGTGGTTATATCTCGGTTATTTTGAACTTTTGGTGCGATTTGATTAAAGAATCATGATCTATGTTAAAAGCCGAATAAAAAATGCCTTTATCATTTTTCGATACCTTTAAAAAATAAAAAAACATGCGCATTTGAAAATTTGATGAATTTTTCGTTTTTCAACTGTACCGCGAAAATGGTAAGGAACAGCAAAGTTTTAAGTTGGCCATTCAAATTAGCATAAAAAGTTGACCTAATATTGCGTGCTCGGTTTTTTTCTATTTCCATTATTAACGAAGATACCATCGAAAATGGGACAGCCTGTACAATGAAACGTCGATATAATGATTACAAATTGATTTAACATCTGATTCAATGAATTTCAAGTCACAGGAGGCTATGGAATAAAATTACCTAAATACAGATTTTGCTGTCAACTTGACATTTGATTTTTATTTATCAATTTAGCACCTAACCTTACTTATACAAAATGGACAGAAGGCTTACATCAGTCGCCTGAGACCTGAAATTTATTGAATCATACGTTATAAAAATAAAGGTCTTTCAAGAAACAGCCTCAATTTTTTTCTCATTCCTTGTTATAGTTATACCTAGCAAACTTTAAATTGTTGATAAGAAAAGCTTATTATTACAAGAAGTAGGTATGATAAGGAAAGTGTTTACAGATATAAATATTTACAATCTTTACTTACCTTAACAAATTCTGGAGTTAAGTGCTCCCCCTTCATCAGATCCACGTACTTGAGATTCAGGTCTACGCCTAAGGCCTTCGCGGCCAAAAGGACGGTGCGGCAAGGTGCACTCCCGGGGACGTAGTAGAAGTCGATTCCCATTTTGGTACTGAAACACAAGCAGTTCGTTTTAGAACCGACACAGTTGGAGGCAGCCGGTTCTTACTCTTACTTTTTGCTTTGAATACAATTAAATAAGGCCGGCGAATAAGGCAAGCGTTGCTGCTGATACTCCCACGTTCAATAAACGTTGAACGAAATCGAAATTTCTTTCTGGTCTAAACCCGTTCCCCCAGCCGCGAGCCGGCGACAACCCCCACTCGTTGCGCAAATAGCCACGGCCGCACGGAATCGTGATTAACATAATTGAATAGCCGGCTGTTCTTTGTAGATTGTTGTGAAAGAGCATGGTTGAAAACAACGGTGAATACCAAGAATATTTTATAATGTTATCAATCAACTTATCAGTTATCAGCGTTTGTTTGTGTTTGTTGACGTTTATGTACATAACCTAGATAACACGTCATAAATGAGAAAATCAAATTAATACTCATTTCGCTTCAGGACGTTAAGAAATCATTAAATAAGAGAAGGCATTACCATTTTAGGGGCTGAACTTTCCGATTATGGGGGAAATTATTATTTTTACGTTTAAAAATTTGTAATGGTGAATAGGTGAACGTACCTTAATCAGTGTTGCCAACCTAAATAATTATCTAAAGAGCGCAAATAATTTATGATGAGATGATACAACTGTGGAAAATAAGACTTTGTCTTAAACTAAAGACTGCATATCACAAATGCAGTACTTTTCAACTTATCTTTCATAACTTACCATTTTTATGATATATTTCATCTCTTGGTTTATTTTTGTTTATTGCTTTCCAGTACTTGCAAAAGTTCGAAAATTTAGTGTTGTTAAATTACGGGTAATTTATTTCTAACGTTACTTTACCGGTAATGTTAAGCTACCTACTCAGCTAAGCGGATAGCGTTTTGCGGCAACGATATTTTTTCGCGCCACGTTTCTTATTCGTTCATTCAAAATGTGAACAAACGTCCTAAATTTACGCGCAAAAAATCTTACTTTTTTGCGGCGCCGCCGAAAACAAAAACATGGTGAACTTTAGGCGCCGCCGCCTTTTTTGTCGCATTCATATTAGTGTCTTTTTATTTACGCTTTCAACACGTTACAGCTCATTTTTTGCCGCTAAACTCGGTAGTCGAAAGCAAACGTCGATTGAAAACTGCCTACTCAATTAAGCGGATAGCGGTTTGCGGCTTCCGTGCAGCATTTGTGATTGGCTCATTCAAAATTATGGCAAATGTCCTAAATATCTGCGCGAGAAATCGTACGTTCCTTGCAGCACCGCCGAAAATAAGAATGTAGTTAACTTTGAGCGGCGCCGCGTATTTCATCTCACTCGCAATTGTATTTTCTATTTCACTTCAATTAACATGAACATGATCATAACATAACCAAAAAATCAAAACCAGTAGCAATAACCTCTGTTTGTTTTTTTGTCAAAATAGGTATTCAAAATGAGTGAAGAAAATATTGAAAAAGTATTCAGTTGTAAGTACATGTCGTTAGAATGTATAATATACTATTATTTTTGTAGATCATTATTGAATATTATAACGATGAAGTACAAGAAAATGAGTTCGAGTTTGTATACTATTATAGGAAGTGTATTCTTTTGCACTTCTAAAGTAAATCAAAACGTGCTTGATCCGATCAGTTTTTGTTCTTCCATCACACGATGTCCTGTTACAGCTGATCATGATCTATAACCACCTTGCCCCTCTGGATCAATAAATTTTAAAATTGAAGGACAATTTTAGTTATTGATTAATGAATCGTGATTTGTATGGACATTTTATACTTGGTTATGTGGCACTTCTTTGAATTGTATTATTACTTAATCGTGATCAATAGAACACGATCTGAAGTTATTAGCGAAACACATCTCGGTTGTATATCGGTGTTCAATTTAAATTGGTCATCATTGCTAACTTTTATTTTTTTAATTTTCATTTCATGCTGATTCTGAATTTCTAATCAAAGAAACAACTGCGCTGCTACTTGTCAAAATATTTGTGTGGCGTATTTTTTAAATAGCAATAGTAATTTTGTAATTCATTCGGTAGAGATTTTGTTTCTCTTTACAGTGATACCAAAATTTCTTAATTTTGCTTACAAAATAATGATATAATTTTAAAAGATCATCAACATTGCAATTATTTTTTGATTAGAAATTCAGAATCTTCTAATTAATCAATTTTATCTTTAAAAATAAAAGTTAGCACTAGTGATCTGTGATTCAAATTGAACTAGCTGTATATTAATTAGCAAATTGATATTTTATTTATGCAGAGATACACAAGCGGATCAAAATTTACAGGAAATAATTATTGCCTGTGTGGAAGTACGTCCACCGTTATGGGATTTCAGATTGCCATTGTCCAAACGATCAAAAAAAATTAAAGATTCGCTCTGGCAAGAAATAGCAGATGCATTAAATGGTAATTACAAATTTTTTACTTATGTTCAATTTCATACTAAATTTTTAATTGCTTACAGGTATACTCTCTGTAATAGAAATCCAAAAAAATGGAAAAACTTAAGAGACAAATTCGTGAAAGTGCATCAGGAATTGACAGAGTTACAGAAACCCAGTGGTTCCGGTACAACTAACAGTCCAAAACCATGGAAATATTATCCACAACTTTATTTCTCAGGGATACTGTAACCCCAAAAGGTACAAATAATTGAAGTTTATTTTCAATATGAAATTTTAAATATAAGTGTCAGGACAGTGTCTGATATTTAAATTCGTGTCCTGTCCAAAAATAAATGTCCGGACATTTACAACCCTAATTTATTCCATACTTGTCAAGAATTGTTTCTATGGGAATAAACTAAAAGGTTAAAGTTAACCAGTGACTAAAGTATTCACTAAAGTACCGGCCCCTAACATCTATAGCTTGTTATATCATAAAAATAATCAAAGCGTATTTTTAGAACTGTATCAAATATTGAGCATACAGCTTTATTAGTAAACACCACAGAAGAAGCAATTCCTAGCACAAGTTCATCAGAAATAAGCCCATGCCAGCCAGCCTCTACCCAGAAAGCGTACCAAACATGCAGGATGGTAAGCACTTTGAGTTGAATGAAAATGTCATACTTACTTTGTTATTTTAGATGGAACAATAGAAACGCGATTACTTCAAGGCCTTGGAAACTTCGTTAGTACCAATACAGCCCCAACATTCATGCAACCACCTCCCTTATACCAAGGAAACATGGCACTGAGTACAATTGCAGAAATTGTTAGTAAATTACCAATTGTAGCGACAGAACTTGAAATAAGTATGCTGAATGCAGCACAACGCTTCTGGAAGAGCAACAAAATGATATAATGTAATTTCATAAAAGAAAATTCAAATTAAAAATATTTTTATTGAGTATTCTTTCATTTTGCCATGACACACTACCTCAGCACTATTAAAATAGTCTTTAAAGTTATTACGGATAACACGTGCATTTCTTGAACATGCATTTGATGCACTTCTCTTGCTGATACTTTTTAATTGTGTTTGCTCTTCTCGTCTCCAAGATCCTTCTATCAGACTACCACTACTGTCAATATGATCTACTAAATTTGGTGGACAATATGTTTCTTGCTGATGGAAGCAAATTCTTCTCAGATTGTATTATAAAGTTGTGCAGTACTACAATGGATTGTACAATAACTTCTGTTGTTTTTAAACTTGCTGAGATCGGTTGCTGTAGAATTCTCCATTTTGCTACCATTATCCCAAATGTATTTTCTATTATCGTGAGCTCTACTCAGCCTGTAATTAAATATTTCTTGTTCAATTGTTAGCCCATTATTTCGCCACCTGCATATGGTGCATCATAAATTCAGTAAGCTGAAAAGCTTCATCTCCAATTAAAACGTATGGCATTAATGGTCCATCTTGCTCAAGGGTGAAGCAGGAGGTAAATCAAAAGTATTAGTAAAAATGTTTGACCAACAGCAGAATTTCTAAAGACACCTCCATCACTTTGCCTTCCTGAGGCTCCAATATCGACTACTGTATAACAATAATCACTATCACAGGTTGCCAATAAAATTATACTGCTAAAATTTTTATAATTGAAATATTCGGATCCTGACTGAGGAATTGGAGCCTATGAAAATAACACAGAATAAAATTAATTAAATGCAATATTTAATTCTACCTGAATGCTGAATATGCTTTCCATCAATTGCACCAATACAATGTGGAAAGTTCCATTGCTTTTCAAATCCTTCAGCTACACAACCAATTTTCTTTTCTTGCATTTGCTTAAAACTTCATCCTTTAAAATCTCCCATAAACTACTACATGTTTCGTAAATAATAGATGATACTGTTGAATAACCTACACGAAAATTGTAAGAAATTGACACCATACTATCACCTGCTGCTAAATATCTATAACAAAAAATACACTGAAATAAAACAAAAAACTGAATTATTACATACCGAATTGTCAAAGCTAATCTCTCAGATGGGAAATTGGTTCTCGGTACAGATCACATTTTGTATCTTATGAGACATTTTTGTTAAAAGTCTATTGAAAACTTCAGAGTCATTCTTAAATAGTTAAAGAACTTTTCTCTGTTACCTAGTCGAAGTTCTGCAATTAGATTGTCATGAACACCTTGTTCATGCCTTTTTGTAAATATATTATCAATCCAAAAACGTTTTACTTGCTTTCGTTTTCTATTTCGTTTCCTCAGTAAAATAGTACATAACAATTTTTTCGGTAATTATTAATTTCATAGATATAGTTATACCACTGTACAATATTTCAATTTTAAACTTCTACTCTATTCATTTTCAATTAAACTATTTACACACATTAAAAAGTAATAACACTGCACGTCATTTGCTCTCTGGTTATGTAGCACAATGATCTGGTACAGGGTAGATAGACAGTGCTTTATGTTTCCTGCCATTCTCGATTGATATCAGCATGTGGAGTGAAATAGCGAATATCTGTGAGTAATTTTGGCTCATGTATCCGAAACAAGGATGTCACTAGAAGCCTATGTCACGTGACATAGAATGCTTTTTAAATGGGTGTATTTATCATCTCACTCTTAAGTTAATATCAATTCCTCTTTCTCTACAGGGAATCTGGCTTCTTGATAAATCTGTGATGTAGCGTCAAAACAGAGTTGTTTCTGTTTTTCGAGATTTTAGACAGATGAATATTTATAAAAGAATATAAATATAATTTATATAAATTTTATAAACTTCCGCCGCTGTTTCATCGCCGCTAAACTGAGTAGTCGAAAATTGACGCCGCGGTAACATTTGTTCTAAAAAAGCGGATCCGCAAAACGCTAACCGCAATCCGCCTAGCTGAGTAGTTAGCTTTACCGTAATATTAGGTCTGTTCCAGCAAGAGTTCGTAACTAGTTCGGAACCGTTAAAAACAGTTGCCCACCGAAGTAATGACCGATTTTAACTGTGCTGTCAAATGTACAATTTTGATGACTGTATGCTTTTGACGGTTTCGAACTAGTTCCGAACTATTGCTGGAACAAACCTATTACCAACTACATTTCTTAATACAAATTTCATGTATCTATACTTAATTAGGATTTTCTAATTAATTTGATATCAAATACAGTTTTCTTTTGTTTGTATTCTTTTGTATTGTTTTCTTTTTTAATTTAGAAAGGATGGTCGTTTGTATTTTCTTTTGCAAATTTTTATTTCATTTGCCGGTCGCTTTTGCTTTCTTTTTTATCATCAATTTCTTCTTTTCTTTCAAGTTTTTCATTTTTTTTGTTTGATTATAAAATTTTTTGTAAGTATTGTGCTTTCATAATTACAAATTAAAACAAATGAAGGCATCTCTTTGTCCGTTAAAATTTATCACAGATTGTAAAGATTTTTACTTATTTCTATTTTGTGCATTTGGATATAACCACATGATCGTAAATGCTTTTTCATCCGAGTTGCATTACTCATAAAGCAGGACATGAATGAGAAAGATAGACGTAGCAGTCACGTCGAAGCTAAACTGTATGACAGACGTCAAAACAAAAACGCCTTTCAGTGGAAATTTATTTTAGAAATGGTAGTAAAATCAATGGACATTGTACCGTGCCTTCAAATGAATTCCTGATTAAAGCTGTGATTTTTTTATAAAGTTGGCAACACGCAATACAAGAGCACAATATAAAAATCTACACAGTAGGGACACTTGAGTATAACTGTCACATTTGCTATTTTATTTGATACCTACTAATTTGCATATTACATTAAATTTGCATAAAGGTATCAAACAGAATGGCGTGTTTTTTTTGACACTGATGTTTAAGCGTCCCTACTGAATATTTATTTATACTGTGACAAGACTGACAAGAGCGAGAGGACAGTTCTGTCACAGTCTTCATACACTCTTGTCACTGGCGCTAGTTTCGCATACAAAATTCTTGGAAACTCGGTGAAGAATGCGCAGTAGGGCAATGGCAATAGTCTCACTGCTTCTATTCGTAGTTTGGTTTACCGGCTTGGTTCGGGCACGTTTGGACAACTGCAAACACTGCAAGATTTTAAATTTTAATTATTTGCGCCACGTAAGAATCAACGCACGGAAGAATGCGCAGTGGTTGCATTGAAGACACAAAGATCAAAGGTACCGACGCCAAGTGAACAGACTGTGTGTAGACTGTGTTTCTGTTGTCAATAACTGTCAGTGTCCAGTGTCATATTATCTGATCATGACTTCACATAAGAAATGTGTAAAGTAAACGCAAAATTCTGAGAAACACCTGTGGTTATAATTTCGATCGCAATCGGTATCTTGAAATTTATTTGATGGTACTGTATAGTTATAGAACACGTTTCTATGGAAACAGGGAAACGTTATTGTGCTGCCATCTATTGAGTAGTTTCCGTTTCCAACATTTAATAACCTCTCTTCAAACGTCAAAATTGATTGACGCACAAAATTTTACGTTCTATTTTACCTTTTCGATAGAAAACTAACATATTTGTAACATTTTAATGCACAACCAAATCTACCGCTCGTTATTGAACCAAGCAATTAAAAGTGTTGGTGTCAGAGTGCGTATCCTGTCATGTTACGTCCGAGGTAGCAGATAACATAGCTCAAATACCCCAAAAAATTTTGTCCATTCGTCCTTATTAACCTTGGCAGCGTCAACTGTAAGTATTCCTGCTAACAAACAGGCATTTCTAACTGAAACCGTTTCCAGAAACCGAACATGGCTGTAATCTCAACTCCAACCTTCTTGAATAACCTCTGCAAACTCGTGAATAGAAGAGGATTTTCCACTGCCAAGACCGCGGCAGCCAAGCAGATGACAGTCAGGGATGCTCTGAACGCAGCGATGGACGAGGAGCTCGAAAGAGACGAGCGTGTCTTCATCATGGGCGAAGAAGTGGCCCAGTACGATGGGGCATACAAAGTTTCGAGGGGTTTGTGGAAGAAATACGGCGACAAACGCGTGATTGACACCCCCATTACCGAGATGGGCTTCGCTGGAATTGCAGTGGGGGCAGCCATGGGTGGTCTCAGACCTATCTGTGAATTCATGACGTTTAATTTCGCAATGCAGGCCATCGATCACATTATAAATTCGGCTGCAAAGACCTTTTACATGTCGGCGGGGCTCGTGAACGTCCCGATCGTGTTTCGAGGGCCGAACGGGGCTGCAGCCGGGGTTGCCGCACAGCACTCGCAATGTTACGGTGCTTGGTACTCGCATTGTCCGGGGCTCAAAGTTATATCGCCCTATAATTCGGAGGATTGCAAGGGTTTATTAAAATCGGCCATTCGAGATCCTGATCCTGTTGTGTTTCTGGAGAACGAGATTCTGTATGGTGTCGGTTATCCGATGTCGGATGAAGCTATGTCGAAGGAATTTTTAATACCGATTGGAAAAGCTAAAGTTGAAAGACCAGGTAAATTCAGGATGTTTGTTTTAGAAAATAAAAAAGGTGCTTATCATTTTTGTAGGAAAACACGTAACGCTTGTCGCACACTCGAGAGCCGTTGAGACCTGTCTTCAAGCTGCCAAACAACTGTCAGGGGTAGGCATCGAAGCCGAAGTTATAAATTTGCGCAGCCTCAGACCGTTGGACGTAAACACAATATCCGCATCTGTAAGCAAAACCAATCACCTCATTACAGTCGAACAGGGTTGGCCCCAATGTGGTATCGGTGCGGAAATACTGGCCAAAATCATGGAGAGCGAAACCTTTTATCACCTCGACCAACCAGCCATTCGAGTAACAGGTGCCGATGTACCAATGCCTTATGCCAAAAACCTCGAAGAGGCTGCAATACCTCGACCGGCAGACGTGGTCACTGTCGTTAAAAAACTGTTGAAAGTAAAGTAGTGTAGCGAAATTGTGAATCGCCCCCCTCCCCCCCATCATGGATATTCATTTTACTCATTATATTTATTTATATGTGGTAAATGTAAACGAAATTTTAACGATGCTGCAAGTCTTTGGAGTTACAGTGCATTTTAAATATGACATTTAGTTTTATACTGCGACCATTATACGTTATTGTACAGTTTATTTATATTTGCAATAAATTATTGTCAGCTAATTTTAATTATTTACTGTATATACTGTACATATATAAAAGACAATAAATTCTGTTAAATCTTTGGCTTTTCTTTTTGGTATTAAACAAGTTGAAAGGAATTTGTTTAATTTAGAAGTGATTGCAGATAACATCTTATTTTATTGATTATTTGACACTAATCTAAATTTTATTATGTTTTAGATAAGATAAGGAGGCACACTTTGTTAATATTTCTTTAAGAAAATTCATCCATATTTTTTTAAATTAATCCAAAGTTATTGTCGTTTTTGTTGTGTCTACAGTTAACATTTATATTTAGATTTTATTTGTATTCAGCTGTGTTTTAATAATTTTTTTATTTTGCGTTAACTTGCCATTTAGTTTTACACTCTTTTAATTTATGTACAAAAAATTAAGGAAACAGTTATAGGCATTTTTTTAAATTTTGTTTTCTGATTTGTTAAACGTAATTTATTATCGTTAATGAGAGCTTCAGAAGAGACCAAAATAAAAAAGAAATTGTTCAGAAAATCATACTTTGAAATTGACTTTATATAGGGTGCTTCACAAAATACTGGCAAAATTTCTGGTGGGGGAAAGAAAAGTAAGTTTTGCAGCATTTTGCTTTAAAGATTATATTAGTTACTGGATCGCCGCGCGCCCGCCCACTAAAGTTTGGGTTATTTTTTTTTAATGTCATTGCGTGTTACTGTGTTTTTTTTTACTCTAAGACGTCATTGAGGAGAATTCGAATAGCTTTTTGCTATTTGGACATCTACAATGACCTACGGAAAATGGCAAAATACTTCCGTAATTCAATAGAATTTTGTAACTACAGGATAGGTACAGTCACCGGCACTAAAAACGAAACGCTGTACCAAGGCCATAGCCGTAAGTAGGTAGTAAATAAGGTTCAAAAATGAACCTTTGAGTTTATAGCTTTTCGTCCCGTTTTTAGTGCCGACGACTATACCTACTTCTTGCAATTCCATTTTATTTTGTCCGTAAGTTTAATTTATTTCAGTTACAATTACAGTTCACCCTTCGTCAATCAAACGAATTTCCCACCACCTAACTAACGTGCATATGTCCGTATGTTATTTGAACACCGATACTGAATTCAATAACTTTATTAACTTAACACATACCTACAAAGGAAAACCCATATAAAGTAATATAACTTGACGTTATGCTTATGATCTTCAAATATTTTCTGTGTTAAAAACAAAAACAGTTGAACTGAAACTTCCGGTGCGATTACGGTAATTACGCAATTGTCCAAATAACTATATTTTATACAGTTAACATATACAGGTATTTGTTTGAAAGTGAAAACATAGTCAATGTAATAGGTAGAAAAAGAGAATTCTCCCGGGCAGTGGCGCCCTCTATGCCCCCCCCTTTGGATCAGTTGAATTTTCCCCACAGATAATAGAACTAGACAGATGCAAATGTTCTAAATTTGACGCCCCAATTTGGAGACAAACTCGGTTTAGTTTGGAGACAGCTCACCAAATAAGTGGTGGCGCTACTGTTACAATAGCAGAGTGGAAAAGCGAAACCTGTAAATATAAGTAACATTTAAACAAATTTTATGACTGTATAGGAGGCGTGATGCAAAGTTAAAAAGGAGAATTAACAACATATTATAACGTACGTCGCGTCGCGTCGCATTATTGTGCCCTGACCCCACTTTAAATTTATTTCTCCGTTACTTAAAAGCGACATCTGGTGGTAAATGAGCCAACTGAGCTTCGGAATTAGTAAATGGTTTGTGACAAACGTTCAGTTTTCGTATTTGTGACATCTATTGAGTATTTAATAAACTACTTTTAGAGCGTCCATTCGTTCCTATCTCGTTGGCTATCTGTGATTTCGGTTACCGGAGTGACTTAAGTTGCCTACCCTCTAGGTTAGTAACTGTAATAGGTATTTCCAATTCTATCCGGTTACCTTCCAATACACGGGGGTGAATGCTCACACGCTGATAGATACAGGGAAATCATAAATTACTTCGACCCACGTGACCAATTTGAATTAGGTTTTGTTTCCTAGAAGTGGCAACACTGAGAAGAGTGAGGTTATTGTTTCAAATTAGCGTGTATTTGTCATTGGGTTTCGTGGCTGTAGGTGTTCTGTTGCTTTTAACCACGTTAACCAAGCATTCCCAGATGCTGATGTAAATTATGATGCCTTTGTAAATCGCAGGCATTACATCCTCGAACGATTTAACACACAGCACTACATTGTTACCAACAGAGCACAATGTGTTGCCTATACGGCGGAGTCATGTAGGTTGAAATTATTTGTGATTTCCCTGTATTATCTTAGCGGCATCTGAATGGCCACTTACTAAGGGCTCAGTGTTTTGTCTAAAACTGAATAATTTCCTTCGCGCCTTATCGCCTGAGGCCCAGTTTCATAAAACGTAGTTTTAACCACTTGATCAAGTTAATCGTGTAATTAAGCAATTTAAACTTTCCCCCAATGAAATTGCTTAATGACACAATTAACTTGATCGAGGAGTTAACTACGTCTTATGAAACTGGGCCTGAGAATGTTTATTTTAAAATAAAAGCGTGAAATTCTTTCGCCCGCTTTGCCAAAAGGAGAAATGTGTAGGATTAAAAAAATTGAGTTTCAAATGTTCGGCTGTTTATTTACATTATAGTGGAAGGGAGGGGTTAGTTTTAATTCTGACTGTACGTAGTAAGTACTAACAAAACTTTTATCTTTGTTTTGGCGGATCACGCAGTATTTTTCCAGTGCATTGAAACTCATAAAGCGTGGCTGCAAAGTTTGGAGAAGTATAAGTATCTTTTGCTCGGACCTTACGAGCGCAATATTGTTTTCGGAACTTCTTTATCTTCGTCTCAACGAATTATTTTTTCTTGCAGGTTTTTTTGAAGTTACCTCCATCAAGCAAGTCGCTTGACTATTACGGGTTATCACACATTTTTAATTAATAATCGAAATAGAAATGCTAATTTGAAAAGTACATACAGGGTGACTGACAATTGTTCCAACAGAAAAAAAAACACGATAAGAAGCGATGTCCGAGAGTATTTTAATATTTATGTCGTTGATTGTTGAATAAGAATGTACTCTGCTAATAACAAATATGTAGATGGTGATGATAACGCATTCGTGATCTCTTTGGTTTGTTAAAATTATTATAATTTCGTTATGTGTGAGCCGTTCGATGAGCAACAACTATTATTATAAAAGACGAATTATTCATACATATTTGTACAAAATGTAACAAAATCGGAAATTATTGATCGCTTCGATGTGAGTAGAAAAATCTTTAAAGATGTTTTATGTTCAGTATGATACGTATATATATGAATGCAAAGCATGAAGACAGGACCTTAATTTATGAACATGATCTTGTGCCAGTGAATAAACAACCCGCATGAAAACGCGGAAATTGAATTTAAGCGACGACATTGACACGATTTCAAAAACGTGCATTTGATAGCCATCAATGATTTGTGCGGCCGCCGGCCGGAGTCATTTCGCGGATTTATGGGGGTCCCTTTGAACGGAGCTCTCTCCGCCCCAATCGACCAGAACATCGATGTCAATGCTAACGGCGAGGAGCATCTCCGCTTCCTTCGCCCTTGAACGGCTAAATATGGCGTGTTAAATAAGAGGCAGACGTTTAAATTGAGCTTTAAGGGCGCATCCTCCCGATAAATTATTCAACTCGCCCCCGCGCTGATAAGACATTTTTCAATAAAAGTTAGCTCGAGTAGAGTTTGCCTTACTTCTCGAGACATAATTTATTTGGCGAGTCGCTGAAATACGTTTCCACTTCCTTCAAGTACCGCTACCAGCTTTGTACGAAACGAACAGAATCACAATGGATTCGATTAAATTCGCCGATAACGCGAGAGGTCGGCCTAATCGAATTGTGAAGGAAGTGCGTTGGTGGTTACTCCCTTAATTAATTAATTGGTAAATTTGACAAGTTACAATTAACTTACCAAAGAGAGGAAACTGAAGCACTTGAAATACACTGAACGTGTAACGCTGAGTGCTCAGAAAAGAAAATGCTTTAAATACAACCAACGCATTTATGTAGTTATTTATTTTTTTGAATGAATGTACCTACGTCATAACTTCGTTTCTTTTCTTGTGTATTAATATACAGTATGTGAAACTTATTCGATTACCCACTGTATATGTGTAGGTTGGTTTAATTCGTGGATGCTAAGTTTACTGTTTCTGTTGTTAACTTTCTTGGACTTATCTTTCCGGTACGTTGAGCAATAATTTTAATCGCTTCGTTATCGTTTCGGAATAAGCTGCTTCGTTGTAAACTTGCCGTAGTTCGGACTTGTATTAGCAGATATTATCGTTCGCAGAAAGCGCAGTCGGTGGCTTAACGGGAGAAAATACGAAAACTAATCGCGCATTTACTTTTTGCGTCACGTATTTTCAATGGTCCTGTAAATACCCGGCGCTCGTAATTCTCGGGGGAATTCGAAAATAATAATAATAAGACGAAAGTGTTCCACAAGTTTTTATTATCTATCTGTTAAAATAACGGCTACAGTTTATTTTATTGTAAGTCATCCTTATCACTTATCGCCTATTATAGGTTCAAGAAAGAAAAACGTCGCGTGCAAAGTTTTTCTTTCGCGAAGTTGAACTTGAATTTTCTGCCACGTTTGCTAGTGATACCCTATAGTGTCTTAAGACTACGCACAGTATACAAAATATTCTTCGGAAACCAAAGCGGTAATCTAACGAACGGACCAGCTGTTTTTGAGATTTCTTTTTTATTTCGATTAAATGCCTTACGTATTTAACTTTGCTAAACGCACCATCGGGAAAGGGAAGAAGGGAGAAAAGGGGGTGGGTATGTACAAAAGTTTTTATGTACGCGGAACGGGTTAGGCAAAGCAAGTGCTTTCGCGTTGCAACTTTAATGCGGCAAAATCAATAAAGGACGAAGCGACTGCATCATTTACAAGAATGGTGGTTGAGTTATTATCCGCGACGGACAATGCACGTCAATATTTATTTCCGCAATGCTTACTTACATTTTTCAAACAAAAAAAAACGCAGGGAGTTTTATTGTTTGTTGTCAGATGTGAATTATACACCTATTCGAAAAGTCTATTACAATCGAAATTGTCTACAAGAAAAATATTCTACTTTTATTATTTGGTATGATATGTCTTGCTTCCATTGCTTTGATGAATGAACCAAATCTAAAATCCAGAATAAATCCAAAGTTATCATCATAGGTGTTTGGAACCAGTAGGGCCAAACCTTTTTTTAGTTAAATCAAAAGACTTGGACAAGTTTTTGGGAAAGCCTTAAAAAGCAACACGTTGCGACGACTTTTTCCCCTACCTAGGAGTGACTTCCTGGCCTCTTCTGGTTCACATTTTTACATGGTCCATCAAAATCTTTTTTACCTCAAGTTCCATGAGATTGATAGTCTTCAGCTTCATATAATTTTTCAAGTTTCCTATAATTAGTGTATGGATCGCTTTATACTAAGCGAGGTTGTTTGTGAACGTCGCGTCGCCAATACTGATCAAGTCGTGGACAAGAAAATGAAGGTGAAATTATAGGACGTAATAAGAAGCTTCGGTCCAAGCATACTGGATGAGGGAAAGAACTGTTAAATGTCTTCTTGGAAACGAAAAACGAAGACATCTGAAAGTTTGCAGGAGAAAACGGACGAGGTGGTTCGGAAAGAAGCACGATCAGGAAGTTTCCACGTTCCCTAAACGCGCATGCTCAGAAATGAGGAAAAGGGAAAGAAAACTGTGATTGTAAGTAAAGATGGCGTTGGATCTGTTGTAATAAAAAATACAATAGAGCAAAGTAAGTGGTGGGATAAGCGTATTGAGAATGGAACTAAGAAAAAAGAAGGGAAAAGCCTTGGTCGAATCGGTATATGTTAAGCAAGGTAAAATTTGGATAATAAACGCAGAACTTAGGAGGAGATTAAATAGTATCTAAGAAGAAGTGCAGGAGTTTCCAGAAGAAAAATCTTTAAAAAAATTGAATTTCGGGAACAGAGGTTCGAAATGGTTAAGCAAATCCAACCATCAATAAAAAAATAAAAAGAAAGATCATTGCACAAGAGACAGCAATAGATAGATAGATTAAATACTATCTAAAAAGAAGTGCTGAAGTTTCCAGAAGAGGCCATGCCAACCATCATCAACGAAGAAGTAAGAAGAAAGATGAGTGTACAAGAGACAGCAAAGGATAAAATCGAACCAATAAGCCTGAAATAGTTCGGGCACCTTATGAAAATGAAAAATATTATGTAGATGCTACTTGGATATCTTCAGGCGGACACCGTCCAGAAAAAGGAAGAGAGAAATAGTTCGGGCACTTTATGAAGATGGAAAATTATAGATGGCCTATCTACAAATGGATACCACCCAGAAGAAGAAAGAAGAGTAAGAGTAGCAATGGAAACACGTGAGTTTACCTAGGAAGAAACAGCAGATAGAGAAATGTGGCGATTTGGCATGAGAAGGCAGCAACTAGTTGCTTATTAATAACAGGAAATTGACAAAAGAAAATCAGGAGATTCGAAGTAACAGAAGAAACGTGATCAAGACATTTCGACGCCACTGAAGCAAGACCTCGGAAATAATTGGAAAAGGAAAAAAGTTCACGGGTGAAATCGAAAAGGAAGTGCAGAAGGTCGGAGACACAGAAACAAGAAAGTAATTTTCGACAAAAAATGCTATCGGAACAGAATGCAGGAGTGTTCAAGATCTAACTCGCAGGAATTAAAACGAAGAATCTAAAGTTGAAGATACGAATCGCAAATTAGTTTGAAGAGACAAGGAACAAAGAGCTTGTGGGTAGGAGGAAATCAACAAGGAAGTGCAGGAGATTCGAAGCAACACAAAGCAAAGCAAGCTCAATGAATACTAAGTTCTAGAAACACGAGTTCGTAAGTTGGAAAGGGAGAAAGAAAACTCTCAAAGTTCGCAGAAGAAAATCGAAAAGGATGTGCAGGCAATTGGAAGCGACAGAAAGAGGATTCTGGCGATCTCGCAGCTTGGAAAATGAACGTTCTAGAAACACGAGCTCGTAAGTTGGAAAAGGAAAAAGAAAGCTTCTCAAAGTTCACAGAAGAAAAACGGTTTAGATAACTCGAAGCAACAGAAAGAAGCATGGCCAAGGAAGCATGTGCGCAGGTAATTGGAAGCAACTGAAAGAAGCAAGACCAAAGAATTTTGACGATCTCGCAATTTGGAAAGTGAACGTTCTAGAAACACGAGTTCGTAAATTGGAAAAGAAGAAAGGAAGTTTCTCAAAGTTCACAAAAGAAAATCGGAAAGGAGGTGTGAGTAATTGGAAGCAATTGAAAGAAACATGACCAAGGAATTTTGAAGACTTCTCAATTTTGAAAATGAAGAAAAAAATTCAAAAGTAGAAGATTGGAAGGAGATGCAGATGATTTGGAAGAACAGAAACAAGACATTTTAACATTATGGACAATGGCAGTGTTAACGATGCAACAAGATTCGTTTTTTCAATTTTCAATATGTCCTTTGAGGAAAAAGGCTGAAGCCCGTACATACACATCCGCTCACGATTTTGGTTATTTCCTCTCAATGTCCAGGTCTGTTTAACTAACGTTTGGGTTTTCTCTTCAAAGATATCTCGTCAAATTAGAAATACCAATCTTTGATAATGGCAAATTTTTTCCTCGTCTGCATTCTTTAATAGTTCTGCTCATATTTTTCCAATTTCCTCCCATAATTCCAAGCCATTTTGGGGCATTGCATCATCAGCCAAATTTGAAAGTTAATATGAATATTCTTGCGTTCGTTCGTTCCTCTTCCTCATATCTTTTCTTCTTTAATCATCCTAATTGTACTTTTTCAATTTCCTCCCATAATTCTAAGCCGTTTTGGGCTATTGCATCACTAGCTAAATTGGAAGTTACTAGGAATATGCATTGTTGCTTTCGTTTGTCGTTTGTCTTTGAGTATTCTTCTTCCTCAACTCTTTTCTTCTTTAATCCTTCTGCTCATATTTTTTCAATTTCCTCCCACAGTTCCAAGCCATTTTTGATTATTGCATCACTAGCTAAATTAGGAGTTACAACGAATATTGCATTTTTGCGTTCGTTTATCTTTGAATATCCTTCTTCCTCATCTCTTTTCTTCTTTAATTGTTCTGCTCATATTTTTTCAAATTCCTCTCATAAAGTTAATGTGAAGATTGTATATTTCCGTTCGTTCGTTCCTCTTCCTCATATCTTTTCTTTCTTAATCATTCTGATCGTACTTTTTAATTTCCTCTCATAACTCCTTGCCATATTGGCCTATTTTATCACTAGCCAAATAAGAAATTATTATAAAAATGCATTTTTGAATCGCTTGTCTTTGAATATCCATCTTCCTCATCTCTTTTCTTCTTTAATCCTTGTGATTGTACCTTTTCAATTTGCTGCCTTAATTCCAAGCCATATTGGGCTACTTCATCACCAGCCAAATTGGAAGTCATTATGAAAATTACTTTTTTGTATTCGTTTTCTTCTTAGCTACATCGTTCTGATTTTTTCAATTTCCTTCCATAATCCCAATTGGGCTATTTCATCATTACCCAAATTGGAAGTCATTTACATTTTTGCATTCGTTTGTCTTGTCTTCTCTTCAGTAAGTCTGCTTTCATGGAACAATTACAAAAGGATTGCCTACTAAAACAACTGGATGAGCTTCAACAAAAAGTACGACGATTGGGGAACTTTGTTATTAAAGAAATATGTAAGCTAAGGTACGATGATCTATTCCAATTTACAGTTTGCTGTTGGGGTAGAAGTAGGTTTATTTCCTGCTTGTCCTTGTACGTAGTTAAACTGGTACATTTAAGTCTGGTTTTGTTGCTTTTGTGTATTAAGGACAAATCCCCCGCTGATAGCTTCTTTTTTTGCGCCGACTTAAAATGTAAAATTAATGACTCACTTGAAACAGTTTCTCCAGATCGTTTTGCTTCCGCCAACTTTCCCAACTTTCCGCTTCCCACGCGGGAAATTTCTTCCACCGGCGCACATCCGAGATCCCACGCATCCATTAGAGGGCCATTGAAACAGTTAAGAACTGAAAAATGCCGTTTGCACACTGCGAATAGAAACCTGAGTTATCCTGATTTTCTTTATCGAAGAAATAGATTATGTCACACAGAAAAGAAGGGGGGGTTGGTGCGGAGGGACTGTTTAAAGAAGCAAAAAAAAAACCGTGAGATGTTTACTTGCGAAAGAGCTCTTTCAGTTTGAGGGTGCTCGAATATATATATAGATATATTTTTTTTTCTCGATTGATTGATAAATGTAAGTAAGTGGGAGGCTTTTATACGTATACATACATAAATATGAAGCTGTTGTTGCTTTATCAATTTCTTTTTCGATTCCATGCGAACGAACTTAGACGTGATCTTTCTGGTGACCATCCATGTGTTGTGAAGATTGAATTGATATTATTACAGTCTTTTTCTTTTGGTTTTCCCCTTTTGTCAATTATGTTTCCGAATTTGTCAAATGACTTTCCAATCCGTAGGCCTACTATAATTTGAACAGATTGGAAAGTCATTTGACAAATTCGGAAACACATTTGACAAAAGGGGAAAACCAAAAGAAAAAGACTGTATATAACATATTTTTTTGGAATTTCATTTGATAATGCAATAAAAGCTTCGATCAAACTGAATACCTAACGCGCTTCTGCTTTACAAAAATATTTCCTCTTCATTTTGCTTCCTGTACAGTTTCTATATAAGTATGTATATATTTTTTATCTTCTTCACATCTCAAATATAAACTCATTTAATTTGATTGTCTAAATTTATTACCGTTCTAGAGCTGGTCGTTAAAACGGAAAGTCCAAATAACTTATTTACACAGACGCGATTTTTTTTTTCTCCTCTTGGGAGACCAACATGGCGCCGCCCGCCCGTCAGTTGAAGACCAAATTGAATTACTGTAAAGCCGCCGTATTGAGCCGGTCATCGTATAAATTTTACGAGCAATAATTATCGTTTTATTGGGCCATCGCCCAACGATTTTTAAGGCCGTAAAAACGGCCTCTCCTTTCGACGCCCAAATCTGGGTGAGTAAATGCGGACTGGCTTCTGCCTTAAATGTATACATATAGTTTTCTTAACTGCTAATATGAACTATTTTAAAAGAAATTTCCGCCACAATTAAAAAAAAAACTACGAACTATTTAGTTTTTGAAAGAATTCTTTGCATACACTCTTGTTCAAATTAAATTACAAAAAAATACCGACTGTTTCGTCGTAACTTGAAAAACGGACGGTGACATGACAGAACTGACTATATTATAATCAGTCTTGGGACATTTCGGAGCGTTGCCATGGCTACGCAATGAATGGACACTTTCCATTGGTCCTCGCATTGCGTAACGCTCCGAAATGTCCGAAGACTGATTATAAAATAAAGGATCTAAGTCACAAGCTGATGTATTCATGTTTGGCTTTTCACTCTATTGCAAGAGTGGTTTTCATCTTCTCAAGCAACAATTTATTTTATCAAACTGTATTTAAAAAAAACTATTATTATTGGAGGTGACTTGACAGGGAAGGAATAAAAAAGCTCCGATTTTTGAGTTGGAAACTCAAATTACTCGCAACGCATTACAAGAAAGAATGCACTAGAAGGAGAAGGGAAATTCAGAAAATACTAAGTTGGAAAGAGAAAGATGATACAAGTGTCTGTAAAAACGAAATTGAATTATGTAAGCATTTCGTCAAACCAGGAAACAAATTAATTAACGCACTTTCTCTTTGCACTATAAAGGGCATGTCAGTGTATTCCCTTAAAGTCTCGCATCTTGATGATGACCCAGCAGCAAAAGAAAGAAACACTCAAATTTCGTCTCCATGACGCCTGTTTTACACACACGTCATTTTTACATGTCGATCGATCGATAGAACTTTTACATAGCTATCTCCTTTTAACTTTCGTGAAACAGCATTGCCGCTCGCAGTCGGAGGTATTTTTTGAGATATTTTTAATTCAGATTGATCAAATCGGCATCTAATAATAAAAATGAAGTATAGATGCGGTCATAGTAATCGTCAATTGAAGTCATAATGTGATAGATAGATCAAATGAAATATAAATATATAGTGTGTAAACCGATTAGTATGACATAGCAGTATCATGGGCTAGAGTTACCAGATCCAGTACTTGACAAAAGGGTACAATGTAAACCGACATACGTATTACATTTTTAGGTTTAGGCGTTTAGTTTTGAAGGTTAAAATCGTTGCCTACAGTACCTAATGCTAATAGTTTCGCTACTCTTCTGTTAGATGGCGCTTTATATACTTTACATTTGCTCCGATCGAATTCATCACTGAAAAACACCAGCGCGACTTGAGGGACGTGTTCAAGAAGTGCTGAACCAGAAGGTCACAAAACTTTAGGATCCCCTCTCTCGAACGAGAGCACGCCCACACGCCTGGCACTCCCCTAAGCTTCAGAGCGCTCATTTCAAGTAATGAAGTTAGCTTGCCGCACCCTGTATATGTCACGGGAGTTTTCTGAATTTGCAACAATCTTTATCTTTCAACTTCTTTCTTTCTTTGCCTTGCCCACCATGCATACCGCTAGGTCACATAAATCGGTTTACATATTGTATGTATAGTGAAAGTATACTAATTACACTAATTCCGTCATAGTGGCATAGACACAGCAATTCGAAAAAATGTAAATTTACGTATGGCAACCATTTAATATACAATGGCAATTTAAATGTCTCAAAAACTTTTAATTGATTGATTGAACGATACCCGGGAAACCACGCTGTACATACATGAAAGTGCATAGTTTTTTTTTGAATTTGAATGAGATGTTTACTATTAGAAAGCTTTAATGATGGAGCACGACTCAAAATTCATCTTTGATTCTTCAGTTAAAGAGAGATATAATAAATAGTTTTTTTTTTAATTACATCACATTCATATCTCCAAGAAGAAGTTTTGAATGGGTACATTTGATTTTGTTTAATTTTTACTGTACGTCAGCAAATTTCAAGAGTGACTTTAAAAGTAAGAGGTACGCAAAAAATTCTTCAACTTCACCACAACATTAAAACCGTTTCTTACAGTTTCCTACAATTTTTGCTTCTTGCGGTTTTCCAAAAAATAAAAATAAAAAATAAAAACGCACGCACACTCAACAACAATAACAATCAAACTACTTAATTTACGTATACCTTTGAAAACAATTTTTTTTTCTTCAGGATTTAAATATTATGACGTAGCTCGCAGACTACTGCTCACACGAACAACAGCAACAACTACAACAGTCCCCCCCTCCCCTAAACGTGTACACATACAGAAACTTTGCGCTTTATAAAAATACAATAGAAAACTCGTACATCAAAGTCTTTTACGAAACACCGAATGTAACAAAGTCAGAAAAAATCGCAACGCTTCCGGTTGTAACTTCCGGTACAAACGAGATCAGTTTTCGGCTGAAGACCTGTTTATTGTCGTTGTTGCGATTGTTAAAAGAACTATGTAATTTTTGGCAGTGTTTAAGACAAAACGTCATGAAGCATAAATTGTAATTGTCAGTGTTGTAAGAAAGTGCAGAAACGAAATGGAATTAAAAGAAAATTTTATTTGTCTTTTTTTGTATGAGCAAAAAAATGCATTTTAAATGCAAAAAATAAAAATGTGCGCAGCAGCTATTTGGTTGCCTTTCGACATTAAATTAAATTAAAAATTCAGAAAAAAAATTAACGTAATTAAAGAAATTCAAACGGGGGAAAAGCGAAAGGCAAACATTAAAAGAATTAAAAAGTGAAGGGTGTGTAGAGATAAAGTCCTTGGTCCTTTAACTTGCCATAATGAAAAGGCAATTTCAATCATTTTAGAAATGTGATTACAAAGAAAACCGATTTGAAAATTTTCTTTAACGGAAAACTTAATTTTTCGGCTACGGGGGTAGCTTGATATGTTTAACGTCGACGTGACGTGACGGTGACAGTTAAATCTGACATTTAATTTTTTTAAATCGATTTAAAATTTTAAAAAATTTCTCAATTATAAAAGAAATAAATCGTAGAAAATATTTCAGGAAATTACCTAATTAAAAGTTGTGTTAACTTTTGAGTTTTTAGTCAGTTATTATAATTCTTGGAAATGTTATTTATTTACAGAAAAGAATTTTTTTATTTGATCTGTTTGAATTAGAGAAGAGTAATTCGGAAATCTACGTATTTATAAAATCTAAAGCCTCAAAAATTTTATTGCTTCGTTTTCGTTGATTCTACGACGTTCCTATCGTTTGTAATTTGCAACAAACACGTTTGGAGTTATATTATTATTTCGACAAAACACCCAAAACTCTGTTACATTCGGTGCTGTAAGATTAACACACATTTACTTTTTTTTTAAAACGATTATTGTACGCGCAGTACGTCGATATAGTTGATATTGTTCTAAAAGGGCAGTATATCATAATGTCTATTATTGAATAATAAGCGTTTTTTTATCAATGGGAAAATATTCTGACTTACCTCACAGTAAATACAATCTTTTTTTTAATCGAATGATTAAATCATTAATCAATCAGTCGTCAACATTGATACGTCCAAATATTTTAACAATTATTTTACAATAACAGCAAGTTATCCTTCGAGAGACCTATTAATTAAATTACATGTACAACTAGGACATCAAACCTTAAGAACTAAACATTTAAGATTATTTATTAATCGACAGTGACATGCAACAACATTCAAAGGTGGAAATCATAGTAACGCAAGTATTAGTTTAAAAAATATCTGTATCTGTAAGTTTTGGAAAAATAGCGTTCTCTAAATATCTTCCTCTTTTTTTTTTGTAATGTTTTAAGCGTAATTGTGGAAAGGAATGGTGTATACGTGCACGCAGATGCAGGTACCGTAAATTTAGAGAGAGAGAGAAAGAGAGAGAGTGCACTGAATGAAAATTTGAAATTATAAGACACGCTTGAGGTGATGCTTTAACGATTATATAAAATGTAAAACGTGGCGCAAGCAAATTCGGGGGGCGGAAAAAATTTGCCCACCCCGGCAACCACTGTTCAAGACAAGTGTCTACTATCTCTCTTAAAGTTAAAGCTCAACATTACCTTAAGTTTCTTTTTTTTATAATCATCATCGTCATCATGATCAAAATGATTGATGCTTAACTATTACGTATTACATATAAAATATTTTTTCTACAAATTCTTTTCTTAAATACACATAAATATAGTATCTCCTATGTGGTAGGTAGTATAAGATTTCTGCCTTTATTTAGACTATTGTTGAACTTGTTCCTATAGTGCATCAAAAGTTCGTTCTAAAATTCGTTGCTTTATTTGCCCCGCAACAAAACAACCCCCTTCTATGGTGTGTACTGCTATTTTCTGCCGACAAATAATTTACAGACAAATCTACATTCAATTCACAAAAAGCCCAGGTTATTATTATTCTGTGTGAACCATCTCGCTTGTTTGAGATAATTCGAAATTAGAGTAGGGACCAATCCACCGGTCGGGTGGACTCCACTTTTACGATTTACACGCCGGTGTTGTTGTAAATGTACGAAACTGCGGCCGCCTCTTGAGCCACCGGGGGCACTTTCCTCGTAGACGAATTGTTGTTGTAGAAATGCGATGACTTACGCATACTTGTCGACGATGACATTAGGGCGACGGTTTCGTAGTATCTCAGGCGACCGCAACATCGTCGGCTTTTGATGATGCCCATAAAGCCGCGCCGGAATTTCTTGTTGAAAAATGCATACAATATCGGATTTATGCAGGAATTCGACGCCCCCAACCACTGAGCGATCGGCGTCGCGATGGGTAGTATTTCTTCCTCCCAAGATTCGATGTCTCCTCCTAGCTTGATGCGAGCGAATATTACGTACAGCGGAAGCCACGACACCACGAAAAGTATCACGACCGCCACCAGCATTTTTACGACTTTCACTTTCGATTTCTGTTGCATTCGTTCCATCTGAGCGTCTTTCGTATCCGTCGGAATGTTTCGCTTCCATACCTTTATATAGATTAGGACGTAGCACATCGTGATCAGGATCATCGGCAGGATGTAGCAGAACACCATGTTCGCGATTAGGAAGTACAGGGCGCCGTTCATCGAATCCGGCCAAACTTCGATGCACAGCTGTACGTCGGGGGCGTCGCTGAAGATTACCACCAAATCGAAAAAGATCGCCCAGGGAATCGTCGTCGTTAGGGCTATGAACCAGATGAACATGATCATTATTCTTGCGCGCCGTTTCGTTATCTGGCACTTCAAAGGCCACCATATCGCTAAAAATCTGCAACAAAAAAGAATAGTCTTTCTTTATATACAAGAAAACTCAAGCAACAGCTTTATTATAAAAAAAAATATTTTTAGTAGATGTGTTAATACCAGTTCTATAGTCAATAATATGTATAGTCAATATACAAGGTGAATCATTGGTTACAATAAGTTCTACATTATTGAATTATTTTCCCATACACAGCGTGTTCCATTAGTACGTACAATTTTTTACTTCACATTTCGATAAACCTCTTAAAAGTAAACATTATAATTATTATAACATTACGTTATAATTTACATAACAGAAATAAGGGATGTAGCTAGACAAAACAATAAACTTATTAATAGTAATGGCATTACATGATTCACTAGGCCACAAGAAGAGGAAACTGCCCACTGACAAATGTGACACTTAAATGCATTTCCCGACTATTTATAGAGTTAATTTTAGAAAGTTCGATAGGAGAGCTTATGCAATCTGTGGATTAGTCATCGTAAAATTTTCACAAAGTAACGTACGTGATTAGTTCTGTTTCAAGTGCGATTTGAATCGTTTGAAATGGCATTCGAAAATAAAGTCAGCTCGGAGCAAATGAGCTTTTCACTCGGAGAAACAATTCAAACGAATGACAGATTCCATTAAACGAAGAAGAGCGGAGGAGGTTCAGTTTCAGCTGACCTATGCGGTTTCGCCGTGATCGACCCCCCAAAAACTTTCGTCGGGGGACGCTTTATGCAATTAGCCCTCGAATTCGGGGTCAAAGTTAACGGCGGCACCGGCCGTGAAATCCCGGCCGCCCCCGATCCGATGAAATCGTAATTCGCACGGCGTATCGCGAATAAATTTTTAATATCGGGTTTTGTTTTGTTGGTGTTATTGTCGTTCGCCGTTTTAAAATACAATGCGACTGCGACGGGGCTTTGTATTTTGTTGTTTGGAGCGAAGCCAAACGGACACTCTCAAAAACGAGTGTATGTACGAACGTAATTGAAACAACAACGATTCGGCGAAACACTTTCGAAATAGAAATTATCATATCGTCCTCGTTTTCGTTTGCTAAACAAAACCTGCAATTTTGAATTGGTTAAACTATACGGACGATAATAGCAGATGACGCTTGGACGATTACGTTTTGGAGTTGAACGAGCCGAATAACTAGTTTGAAATGAAATGTGATGGAAAACGCCGATTATGAACGTCATTTCAAAATGTACACTCGCTCGTGTTAGGGCCAGAACATAATTAAGCAATCACAAACAAACGCTATTGTTAAATTAGCAAATGGAATGAATTCGCCCCCTCATATATTAGGAAAATTCGATTTCGTGGTCGTTAACTAAAAAAAGAGTCGTGACAATATAATCGTTAATCGAATGGCGATTATTTTACGCGAAGCTAAAGCAGGGAGAAATTGTGTGTGTATATAAAGAGTTTAAAAGACGTGATCATAATGCCTTAAAAGTAATTTCGAATACGAAGTAACTTTATTACGTCCTGCGCGGTTATTCGCGAGTTGCACTGAAAAGTTTCAGAGTCTTCACTCTGAATAATTTAATTCTCGAGGCGGTTCTCAAAAAATTAAAAGCTACGTTAACTTCTTTTCTTCTCCGATCTCTGCTGAATTTTAATCGGCCGTTAATTAAGTGACAAAGGAGAATTTTTGCGTTTCGTTGACCAACAAAGAGAATGGCTTCTATAATTAGGAATGTAAGAGTGCTAAATAAATTACCTAATATACAAGTTAAAAATTCACTGAATAAAAATTTTGATTTCACAAAGGGAAGCAATAGCTCAGGATTTAATTTTTCAAACATAAACTCCTTATTAAACTTTTTGAACTGAAATTAAAAATAACTCAATAAAATAATTTTGAAAGTCGCTGTGGGTTAACAACAGATTAATTTATCCTGACGTAAGTTGGATGATGCTTGTTCATGATATAAAGGATCCTGTCCTTGATGAAATGCAGAATCAAGTTTTGTTGATTTCTACATTCCCTTCTGTTTCTTCTCCTTGGTGATGGTGTTCTCTATTAAATCAAAATTGCTTACGCGTATTACGTTAAATAATTTCTTTTTACAAATTATAAAATTAGTCAGCTGTTAGATCAGTGCTGGAAGTCTTTCCCTCTTTAGATTACTAAAAATCCCTCCACAGTCAGCACTCTCTCGATTTAGTAATTTTCGTTCGGTTTCACATTCTTTAAAAGTCATGCAATTGGGGCGTTTCTCTTGCCTGATGTTTACACTTTCAATACTTCGATCATTGTCTGTCAAACTTGTCAAAGTGAACTGTTGACAGAACAGTGACAAGTTTCTGAAACACCTGTATAAGGAGTTTAATTTTATTTTTAATTTTCTAATCTGAAAGTGAGAATAAAAATCAGTGGTTTTTTCTAATACTTACGCTTTTCATTTTTTACTAACTGCCAAACTCGTCAAAGTGAGATGTCGACAAAAGAACTGTCACGGTTCTGAAGAAACGTTTTATTTTCCATTTTGTAATCTAGCGCTGTTTTCTTAGTTATCATTCCTTTCATGTTTTTTTTTAAATTAACTGTCAAACTTGTCAAAATGAAAAGTCGA
This sequence comes from Dorcus hopei, assembly GCA_033060865.1. Lineage (NCBI taxonomy): Eukaryota > Metazoa > Arthropoda > Insecta > Coleoptera > Lucanidae > Dorcus > Dorcus hopei. Next base: position 36,989,242 of record CM065423.1, read on the forward strand.
TAAAAGAACAATCAGTTCTTTGAAGTATCTTATAGTTGGAAGTAGGTGAGTACAAAAATAAGTTGTTTTTTCTAATTGTTACACTTTCCATATTTTTTTTTACCAACTGTCAAACTCGTCAAAGTGAAATGCCGATAAAAAAACGGTCAAGTTCTTGAAGAAACGTGTCTTTTTTCGTTCTTTATTCTAGCTAGCACAAACATCGTCTTCTTTACCATTCCTATCTAACTGTCAAACTTGTCAAAATGAAAAATTAACGAAAGAGCAATCAATTTCTTGAAGTATCTTATAGTTGGAAGTAGGTGAGTACAAAAAGAAGTAGATTTTTCTAATTCTTACAATTTTCATATTCTTTTTTACTAACGGTCAAACTCGTCAAGGTGAAATGCCGATAAAAAAAAATTAAGTTTTTGAAAAACCTTTTTTTTTCGTTTTTTAATCTAGCACAAGCTACCTTTCCTGTCCAACTGTCAAACTTGTCAAAATGAAAAATCAATAAAAGAGCAATCAATTTCTTGAAGTACCTTATAGTTTGAAGTGAGTACAATTTTTTTTTATTTCTTACTCTTTTCGTATCTTTTTACTAACTGTCAAACTTGTCAAGGTGAAATTTCAATCAAATTTCTGAAAAAATGTTTTTTTCATTTTTTAATCTAGCACAAACATCGTCTTATTTTCTTAGCTACCATTCTTTTCCTTTTTTTAAAATAACTGTCAAACTTGTCAATGTGAAAAGTCAATAAAAGGGCAATTGATTTTTTGAAGTATCTTATACATATTTAGAAGTGAGTACAAAAATTAGTTTTCTTCTTAAATCCTTAAACTTTTCATATTTTTTTTACTGACTGTCAAACTTGTCAAAATAAAAGGTCGGCAAAAGAGCAATCAAGTTCCTGAAAAACCGTTTTTTTTTAATCTAGCACAAACATCGTATTTTCTTAGTTACTATTCGTTTCCCGTTTTTTAAATAAACTGTCAAACTTGTCAAAGTGAAAAGTCAATAAAAGAGCAATACATTTCTTAAAGTACCTTACAGTTTGAAGTGAGTACAATTTTTTTTTAATTCTTACTCTTTTCGTATCTTTTTACTAACTGTCAAACTTGTAAAGGTGACATTTCACAAATTTCTGAAAAAATGTTTTTTTTATTTTTTAATCTACTACAAACATCGTCTTATTTTCTTAGCTACCATTTATTTCCTTTTTTTTAAATAACTGTCAAACTTGTCAATGTGAAAAGTCAATAAAAGGGCAATTGATTTTTTTGAAGTATCTTATACATATTTAGAAGTGAGTACAAAAATTAGTTTTCTTCTTAAATCCTTAAACTTTTCATATTTTCTTTTACTAACTGTCAAACTTGTCAAAATAAAAGGTCGGCAAAAGAGCAATCAAGTTTCTGAAAAACCGTTTTTTTTTTAAATCTAGCACAAACATCGTATTTTCTTAGTTACTATTCGTTTCCGGTTTTTTTTTATTAACTGTCAAACTTGTCAAAATGAAAAGTCCCTAAAAGAACAATCAATTTATTGAAGTATCTTATAGTTTGAAGTGAATACAAAAATTAGTTGACTTTTCTAATTCTTACACTTTTCATATTTTTCTCTAATAACTGTCAAACTTGTCAAGGTGAAATGTCGATAAAGGAGCAATCAAGTTTCCGAAGAAACGTTTTTTTTTTTCATTTTTTAATCTAGCACAAACATCGTCTTATTTTCTTAGTTACTATTCATTTCCTATTTTTTTTTTAATAACTGTCAAACTTGTCAACGTGAAAAGTCAATAAAAGGGCAATTGATTTTTTGAAGTATCTTATATTTAGAAGTGAGTACAAAAATCAGTGTTTGAATTGGCTTCCGGTTGGAACCGCGTCACGTTGACTTCTTCTACTGCCGACGTTTCGTTCTCCATTGCAGAAGAACTTCCTCAGGGCTGCTGCTGCTGGTGGTGTTGCTGCTGCTTCTTGTTTGTCGTTGAGACTGAGTCAACGTGACGCGGTTCCAACCGGAAGCCAATTCAAACATGGACGACGGCCGCGGAAGCCTTCAAGTTAAATTACAAAAATCAGTTTTTTAAATTCTTAAATTTTTCATTTTTTTTACTAACTGTCAAACTTGTCAAATTAAAAGGTCGGCAAAAGAGCAATCAAGTTTCTGAAGAACCGTTTTTTTAAGCTAGCACAAACATTGTATTTTCTTAGTTACTATTCCTTTCCTATTTTTTTAATTAACTCAACCTTGTCAAAGTGAAAAGTCAATAAGAGGGCAATTAATTTTTTGAAGCATCTTATACTTAGAACAGTGAGTACAAAAATCAGTTGTTTTTTCCAATTCTTATACTTTTCATATTTTTTTTGTTAACTGTCAAACTTCTCAAAGTAAAATGTCGACGAACGAGCAATTAAGTTTCTGAAAAACCGTTCTTTTTTCTTTTTCTTTTAAATCTAGCACAAACATCAAATTATTATTTGATTTCTTTTCTTAGTTATTATTCCTTTCTTGTTTTTTTTTTAACTGTCAAACTTGTTAGAGTGAAAAGTCCATGAAAGGGCAATCAATTTATACTTAGAAGTAAGTGAATACAAAAATCAGTTTTTTTTTCTCTAATTCTTGCACTTCTCATATTTTCTTTATTAACTGTCAAACTTCTTAAAGTAAAATGCCGGAAAAAGAGCAATTAAGTTTCTGAAGAACCGTTTTTCTTCCTTTTTTTTTTAACTCCAGCACAAACATCGTCTTATTTCCTTAGTTACCCTTCCTTTCATGTTTTTTTATTAACTGTCAAACTTGTTAGAGTGAAAAGTCGATAAAAGGGCAATCCATTTTTTGAAGTACCTACCTTATACTTATAGGGAAGTAAGTAAGTTAGTACAAACATCAGTTGCTTTCTTAATTCTCATACTTTTCGTATTTTTTAATTAATTATCAAACTTGTCAAAGTGGAATGCCGACAAAAGTTAATGCAGCACTTTTTTCTTCGTTTCTTAATCCGGAGGTGAGTACAAACGTCAGTTCTTTTCTTACTTACCACGCTTAGCATATTTTCTCTTACCTGTCAAACTTGTTTGTCGAAGTAAAATGTTGTAAAAAAAAACAATCAATTGTCTGAAACATTCTCTATAAAGAGTTTAATTTTCGTTTCTTTTTCTAATTTGGAGGAGGTGAGCACTAACATCTGTTGTTTTCTTAATTCTTAACTTTTCGTATTTTTTATTAACTGTCAAAACTTGTCAAAGTAAAATGTCCACAAAAAGCAACTATCAACTCTCAGCTATCAACTATGCATTTCATCAAAAAATATAGAGAAGACATCCCTCCTTTCATTAAAAAAAATCCCTTTTATCGCACCAGATGTAAAAAAATACCCCTAAAGAGCGACTATCCCTTCCACTTTGCAGGTAGTTTGTTATATACTTACGTCACAAGTCACAAGTAGAGATCGGATTTTTACATTTTATGCTTTACATTGATTAGTTGTACCATTATTTCTAGATTTGTATCACAACACATAAGAGAAAACAATTTGGTTTTTTTTACACTAATACTTGCGTGCACCGCTGACGTGATGACGTCAAAATATGTTACTCCGATCCTTAGTCATAAGTCACATGGGCTAGAGGATTAAATGAAGATCCTTTATAATATTTTTGAATTTAGAAGCAAAGCTGATAAACTTAAGACTTTTATACATAGTTATGTTTTCTTTGTAAGGAAAATTTCACGTTAAGAAAATCGTATTTGCGGGAATGCCGGTTCCGTTCTGGCCTAATGAATTTTAATAGCTGACTTGAAGTACTGTAAAGATATCACCCACCTGCATCTTTCCTGTAATTAAATTAGTCCTGAATCGAAATAAGTAGGTCAAAGTATAAATTAAAATTTATGAATAGCAAATATTTTTAGGTACGCCGCCACGCCGAAAGAAAAATAATTTTCTCCATTATTCAAGATTTACCTGCACTGGGTCGCTATTGAACCGTGAGATAAATAATTACTCGACATTGACGGGTAGTCAGGCAAAGGTCGTGGGGATCCTGTATATTTCAGAGCAGGCTGATAGATCGTTCGCCGGGGGGCAAAAAAAAATTAAAATTATGTCAATACGAGGCCGCCGTGACAGACAACGTTTAATGGAACTTTCTTGTACTGGTTGGTGCTCGGCGGCGTGCTGTAGTTTTGAACTTGCGACCTTTAATATGAAGTTGCCGGAAAATTTAATTTCGGCTGATGTAGATAAATTGGATTTAGAGAGGGGGGGCGGGGGAGCGCGAGCGCGGCTTCTCCTCTTGCGCTAATTTGGTTAACAAAATCCCAAACTCTTATTTCGGCCGGGCGGCGGACGAAATCGAATTGCCTTCGTTAAAAACAAATTAGAAACTTACGGGGAGTGTTGAAGATTATTTGGTGAACCGCGAGCCGAAGCTTTACCTAAAATCCGGACAATTGTGTCACTTCCTAGCCGAAGCCGTATTTGCACAGGAAGTTTCAAGTTTCCGGTGCAGTTTTAATTGCTGGGAAATAATTGTTTCATTCGAGCGCGCAGGTTTCATAGTTTCGTGAATGGTTTTTGCGCATTGAAAGCTTTTGGAGGAAGTTTTATGTATTCGTTTCCAAATGATTTTCCATTGTTCAAATCCAATCACATTTGTGGACACCTGTATTAGACGATTTATCTTGATTCAAAATTAAAACATTTAAATAGCGTTCCGTGTTATGCTATTATTTATGAGTTCCATTTTAGTTCTATTTCAGTTCTACCTTGGATTATTTTGGTTTCGCCGACGTTGCACTGTTTCATTTCATATTCCGATGTTATCATAAAACGAAGCAACGTATTTTTATACCCCCTCCCCCCATCATGAAAATCCTGGTGATCATTTAGCGTAAGCCAGAAAGAAAATATGTATCTACGAGATCATCGTCCCGCCGCGCCGCGTCGTTTCCATCATCTCGAACGATTTTTCTGCGACAGTTCATTTCAACGTTAAGACATAATTTGCCTTGACGGGGCCCGGCTAAGACTTTACGATAACAAATTAATCCTTCCGCATCCTCGAACAGCTTCAATCCGACTTGAGAGTTGAGAGTAAAGCTGCAGCAGCAGCAGCAGCCATTGTGTGTTTTTCAGCTTACGCCGATGTGACGGGGGGGATGAGGGAAAAAGCACACGCCGCCAATTTGTTATGACAAAGCAATCGCTTATTTATGTAAAGTAAGTAACACCCCAGTTTGAATTTCGAACCTTGGCCCATTACCTAGCAATTGTGTCGAACATGTCCCATTTAAAATGTAAAAATGCAGCGAAGGATTCCATTTAAATTCCAAATACGGGGCATTAAACCGCGCCGAATGTTTTCTTTTGGAACGAGGACGCGTCCTCGGGGGAAATAAAAAGGGGCCGCACTTTCTCCGACCCAAATATTTTTCTGCGGAAGTTAATATCCGCGCACCTCAGATAAAACTCTGATGCCGTGCCATCTATCGATTTTTGAGGAAGGCGAATGGAGTCATTCTTCACGTCACGTCGGTGCTGGGCATAAATTTCGTCTAAGGAAGTCGTAAATATGGGAGGAGAAAATGTTTTCTTAAAGGAACGGAAAATTGCAGCGACTTAGCGCAACTTCATAAAGTCTCTTTGGGATTCCTCTTGAGGTGCAAAACTTCACTGTAATCAATTTCAGGTAAGACTCGCGTTATTGTCAAAGGTAGCGCAGATATATTATTCCCCAAAACTGATCTACTTTTACATCTTTTCTTAAAATTATATTAAACTTACTGTTTGCTAACAAAACGATTTACTTAGGGTAATAAATAATGATTAATGAACGCATTCATACTTTGCATTCTATTGAATCAGTATAGTGTTTTGAAATGGTTTAAAACTAAAAGTTCTTGTAGCCGAGTTGAATTCAAAAACATATTGTATCATGCATTTATTAAGTGAAATGAAGAGCGAGCACCAAGTATACATATAAAATGATTCATGGAAGCAACGGATGCATGCATTCTATAGAACAAAGAGCCCTAAAAAGGAAAGATAAAGCTGGAATATACTCGGGTAGTTCCAAAAAACAAAGGATCATTATTGGAAACTGCATACGTATTCGTTTCACGGACGGGACGGTCTAGACGTGTTTTGGAATCCGCACACTTTCATTCTCGCCGAAAAATTCGAAGATCTATATGTAGGTCAGTAATGAAGATGGCAAAAGGAAAACGGTTTCACGATAATCTGGGAGCTCTGCGAATTTCGCTCAGATACAAATACAGCCCGCGGGCTACTACAGTTTGCTTCCCTGTTATTTCAGCTCCGGCCCCATTTATCCTCGGCTAAAACAGGAATTAATTTTAATAAGCGCGTGTCTGTTTTTGTTTGCGATAAGATCTCGGAGAAAAACTTTTCGGCATTCGATCAGGCCTGACCTTACAATCAAAACGAAAGAGTACTACAGTACGCCTCCGAAATACCTTTTTTTCTTCGCGTGAAGTGCAGCCGAATTATCCTTGACATAAAACTGTCACTATGCGGCGCCAGATAAAAATAATTTAATTTATTCGAGTTTCATCTGACACGTTAAGAGCAGGCACGGCGGGAACGTTGCTGATGAAGCAACGTTCTTTATTATGGCGAGATAAGTCGGTGAATAATGCCGGCCGCGATAAATATGCTAAGGTGAACTGGCTAGGTACTGTTTCGGAAGGTTTCCGCTAAAGACGGGGATGAAAATGCAGTATATAATTCCGTCGAATTACAGACAGAATCATAACACAACAAACCAGCAAGATGTTCAAGTTGGTGAGTGCCCGTTTGACTTTTTTTTGTAATTATTTTCTAACGTTTTGTCTTTTACAGTTTGCCTTTGCCGCCCTTTGCGCTTTCGCTTCCGCCGCACCAGGTGGCGTTGTTGTAGCTCCCGTAGCTACGCACGCCGCCGTTTCCAGCCACAGCACCGTTATTTCACATCCTGCGCCGGTGGTTCCCGTTGTTAAGGCCGCCCCTGTCATCCACGCTGTTCATACAGCCCCCGTTGTTCATGCAGCCCCCGTAGTCCACGCTGCCCCAATTGTTCCGGTTGTAAAAGCCGCCCCCGTAGTGTCAGTTCCCGTCGTTAGAACCGCCCCTATTGTGCATGCTGCACCCATCGTACCTGTCGTTAAAACTGCCCCAGTGGTAGCTTTGCATTAAATGTCGTATCGTGTCGTGTAAATTATATCGAAATAAATGTTAATTGTTTCCAAAGTTTCATTTTTTAATTCTTTAAGGCAAATAGGCAACTCATTAATCAAATCAGAAAATACTTCGTGTTTTCATGATGTACTTAAAAGCACGGAAGTAGATTGTGTTGCCTACTTTCTAATTTTAAGGCGTCACGATTTAAATTGGGCGTTTTTTTCAATAAATTCTCTGTTTGGTTTAATAGAAATAATTTATAGTACCTATACTAAGCACTGAATTATAAAGTGTAGAGAGGAAGATCGTAACTTGAAGAAAAAAGGAGTCATTCAATCCTAATATACTGCACAGGGTAAAGTGAAGCTAGTTGACGGTAACGAGCGAGTAAATTAATTTTTTTGCACCCACCCTCGTGATAAATACCGTCCATCGTCGCGTCATTTTTCACGAGGGGGAAAAGCATCATCACTTTGCGAAAATTGACGGGGCAAAAAAGGGGCGCTGCGAAATAATTTTCGCCACCCCCGGCGCGGACCGACCTGCACAACACTGAATCATCCTGGCCGTAAAACACAGATCCTAGATAATATCTCCGGATAAATTGCGCTGTTATATTTGCCTAACGGCTCGCCGCCTAATCCTTTGAAGTTCGGGAGCGCGAACCGAAGTCATCGTATCAATAAATCAGATTAGCCTATAATCCAGTGGAGGCTTTTTGTTTGGGGGAGAGATATCGACGGATATTGCCCAAATGTGCAATGAATCGCCGCCGTTGAGGAAAAGAATTAACAACGAATTGATAATATATTGATAAATATCTTCCTCAGTATTTTTGTGCCAACCCTAAAAAAAATTAATTAATAAAATATACTCTGCATTCAGAAATAATTGAGAGTCACGTGACTCTGAAGTATTTCTGAAGGCACTGTACAAAAACATCCTCTTGGTCTTAGTTAACCGCGAGTAATTAAAATGTTAGCACTGTCTGTTTGTCTGTCTTGCTGAACAGAGGAATAATAAGTCGGAGCTGTGTGGTAACATAGGGACGTGGGCGGTCGGTACAAGACATGTCTCCCGACGCTATTGCAGGCGATACATCAGCCCCAGACGGCAATATAAAGCAGGAAGGTGCACTATCGAGCACCATCCCGAAGTCTTATAAATTATCTCGCCGAGTCATCGATTTAATTGAGGCAGCTTAGACGAAATAGACGGACTTAATTAAATCGCCTGCAAATGGGAACGGCGCAGTTGTGCCCCCCCGTCTAATTTATTTTAATCGCGTTACACGTGTTGCATTACTGCCAGCAAATGCAACCAACCCCCTGGTGCACCATCGCCGGCGATCAGGATTTTCAAATGTTCAACGGAGGCTGCAAATTGAGAGAGGGCTGGTAAATTCGTTTCTAAATTTTTACTTAACAGTTGGCAGTAAAACAAAGCGAAACTCTCATCAATTGGTAGTAACTACTAACATTTTATAAGATTTTTCGCTTATTCAAATCAGACCGTAAATAACAGAGTTATGCCTTGAAGCCTTTTTATGTCACACCCAGTATAAAGCTAAATTGAAATTGCTAGAAGGCTCCAGAGCACGGTGTAAGATATAAGGTGATATAACTTCCTATGCGTTCCGAAGATTTTGGTGGCTAATTTTTGTCCTAGTTCTATAGCAAATCCGCCAGATGGCGAACGTGCTGCGTAGGTAAACAAAAATAAAACTTGACCTTCATTTAGTATACGAAAGAATGTTGGTGTTGGTGGATTAAGTGTGTATTGTCTCGAAACCACGGTCGAAGCGTCTGTTATACACAACGTGGTGTATCAGTGTTGCGTGCCAATGTGTGAAACCAGGAAAATATCGGTTGTTAAATTACCGATCCAGTTGGTGATCAGTTGACAGTTGTATTCCGCTCACGTTTCCGATCGCTATTTATCCGCTCTGAGCAGTTTTTCGTAATCTTTAGTTTTCGTAAACGTTAGTTACAGTTTATCTACCCCAGTCTGGCCCCGATCAATGTTCCGTAAACGCCATTTCACTTCTAAGGTAATTTATGTATTTGTTTACAAATACCTACGCTACACGTAGCCACCTATTGGATTCTTTTAGAATGAGGATAAAATTTAGCCAGCTCACAATCGCAACTCATATCACCTTATATCTTACACCGTGCTCCAGAGTCACCTAGAACTCTCTTGAATATGACGGGAAGCCTCGGAAATGCGAAGAACAAAGAAAGAAATTGCGCTACTTGGTGAGAGATGGCGCAAATAACAAATTTGACTACTGGCTGATAGATGGCGCTAGCAATAAAGAAAAAATGGAATTACTTGGTGATAGATGGCGCCAGTAACAAAGAAATGAATTGAGTTACGTGGTAACTGATGTGGTAGCCGTGCCGTTGAATGAAGTTGAGTACGGCAAGAGCTGGAGGGTCACCTTGCCTAGAGGGGGTCCCGTCTGAGAAACGTTTGGAAACTACTGCAGTAAAGGATAGGATTCGATATAATATTTTAAAGACGAAATGAAAGCTTCTAGAACCGAAAGGAATATAATATTTTACATCTCGTTTTTACCTGCATTAAATATCTAATAAATTTTCATACATTTGGTTAGCATATTAAATTTTTAGCAATACAGGATGTAAGAAGCAATACACCTAAATCCTAATAACTGACAAATTGAAAGGAACGACTTTAAAGCTTCGCATTTACAAAATAGTCTGAATGAAATTCAAATATTTCTTTACTTTAAGAATTTCAATTGCACGGATTTTTCAATTGAAATTGCATAATAGACACTTATTTATATATACATATTAAACATGCCGTGCAAGTAATAATTTTGGGATGAGAATCGTAAATTTATTTGCAGAATACAACTCGGGAACTAAAAACATGATAATTCGCCCTTATGAAATATGAAACCTAAAATAGATTAGATTTAATCAGCTTCTAAAAATACTGGCTACTTTATGGGCCCTTTATTTTTATGTATGTACATGTAGGTGGAGTTGCTTTATTGCAAGTAGTAATATTTATTTGTAACGTAACGTAATCTTTCGTGGCCATACTTTTGCCGTAGTTTATTCTACTTTCTTAATTCCTGTAGTAATTTCTGATTTCACATGACACCCTGTGAGGATATGAAGGACCAGACTAAATTGTTTTTAAACATAATTAATTTAATGTTAGTTAATTTATGTGATAGCTTAAAATAAATCAAAATCTCTTTTATTGGGTTAGATGTTAAAAATCTCATCTGGCAGCACTGCAAGCATATGTATGTGCTATATTGTATAAAATTTCGCGCTTTGATAATTATTTAAGATATTTCTTGTTTATTATTTTGCTTACACAAGCAATTACATATTACAAAATTATAGATAATCAAAAAAATTAAATAGAATAGTAGAAGAGTAAAAATCGCGTTCGATCATTAATATTATCGTTTTTTCACGATAATTCTTGTGCAGTTGGCGACACTGTGTCATCCTCAAAATTAGCGTAAATGACACGGCATTATCGTACACCAAAGAAAAATGTTAATCAACCTATGACAAACACTTAAGTTAAAATAAATAAACATTTCTGTATAAAGTTATGTATTTAAAAAAAGAAACTTGTGTGTAAATTTAATTTTTTTTATTTATTTAAGTCACTAACAGTATTGTCTAGGCTTTTGTAAATATTCCTTAGTTTTCCCTAATCTATTCCACTCCAATAATTTAACTTTTGCTGCGCTATTATTTTGCGCATTGTGTACAGTCGTGGCCATTAAAACCTCCCCAGCATGCTAACCTCGCCCTTGTTGACCTGCAATCGAAACAACGGCTGTCATCTCCCCATTCATATTGCCGCTAAGAGTTACGTGTCCTTCGAATCGCAACGATTTACTTGGCCACGAGTGTACAGTGGCGAACAATAAATTCCGGGCACGTCATTTGTACACTCATACGCACCTTAAATGCACCTCCCGCACGCGAACCTCACCCTTAAAACCTTGTGATACAAGGCTCACAGAACTGTCAAATTGGAGCACTTAAGCTGCGTATGAGTGTACTATGTAAACCTTACCTTAACATTCTTGACGTATAGAACCTACACGAACTGTCACTAGTAATTCCGACGTTTAAAACAAATTTCACTGTTAATAGTTCGTCTTTATTTTTGGTTAATTTTGTTTTTTAATAAAATGCTTAACTTAAATGGCTTTAAATTTCGCTCAAAAAATAAGAGCACTGACTTTTTTGGGTGAAGGTTGGGCCAGAAAGAAGAACGCTGCGAGATTTCAGTTGGTTAAACATCGTTTTGACAGAAATATAACTTCCTCAATAAAATCCTGATTTGTCTAAATATACACGAAATTCTTGCCCGGATTTCATTGTCCACTACTGTACCTCTATTGGCTGTACAGCTAAAATGCGCTTTTCGATTACAGAAAACTGTAATCATCGTTAAAACGTCCAGAGATTGGGTTGCATTTTAGGCATATTTGGCAAGTGGTGCCTATTTTGGGCTACTTTTGACATAACCAACGCTCAACAAAATTCTATCTCCAGTTATCTAAGGAAATAAAAAGTACACCACCGACAAAAATTGAAATCACAGGGTTGATACAAAAAAATATACAAATGCTTCAGTTTTGATTAATATGATTGATTAATACGAGCGTTCAATTGAAAAATTCCTCAAGATGATTTTGATTTTTTAACACGTTGAGCACGGCGTGGCATCTAAGCAATGCCTCACCGTCTAATGTTTTAAATGTTGTAAATCTCAGAAATTTATTACTGTAAACGAAGAAAGTCACATATCTAGTGAAACAAGGTTTTACATCCCCAAACTCGCTATTTGCATCTTCATCTGGCATATAGTCATCCCACAACTGTTGCAAGCGTCTTTGGTCATTTTCGTAACTACCCATTTCGTAGTAATCAATCACGTTGTAAAAAACAAATGAGACCTACGCTGTGTGCTTGCAGGTCTGCACCTGTAGCGTGGTATAAGATTTATGCCTCACCGTCTCCACAAGAGAATATAGTGTGTATAGACGGTGAGGCATCAATGTATTGCCTCAAATTGACAGGACAAAAATTTTCAAAAAATAGATGAAAAATTATTAAAAATATATAAACTGTACAAATAAGAGTCAATACAAGTGTTAAATAGTAAAATAAGGCACCGTCCTAACAACTATATTTTTCAAAATGTATAGCCATGCTCAACGTGTTAATGAAAAGAAAAAGAAGCGAAAAAGGGATGACTTCCTAAACTGATTGACGTTTGAATGGATGACAGTAGTTGGATGACGATAGTGCTGGTGCCTATTTTGGGCTATTTTTAAGATAACGAGCGCTCAATAAAATTCTATCTCTAGTCATCCAAGGCAGTAGATGGTACGCTACCGAACAAAAATTGAAATTTTGATTAATACTTATAACGAGTATTCAATTGAAAAATTCCTCAAATTGGTTTTGATTTGACGAAAAGAAGAAGAAGAAGAAGCGAAAAAGGGATTGACGTTTGAATGGATGACAGTTGTTGTCAAACATTTGTTATATTCTGCTTATAACCTAACGTAATAGTACCTAAAGAGGCATTTCACGTTGATCTAATTCAAGACCTGCTTCACCATGTTATAAAAAATAAAAATAAAATCACTTTGACATATTCAAGTTGCCGTAAGATACATTTATTTTGACATATTAAAATTTTGACACAAACTATGGTATATTAAAGACGTCGATAGACGTCATCTACCAACTGTGACACATTAGTTTTCCATCATATGGAGCCAAACTGCTATTATTATTACGTAAGTTGGTTTTATAATGTAATCTAACTTTTGCCACTGAGTAGCTAGATCAAATTCTTCTTATAGATATTAGCTATCATCATTCACAAGTAAGTATTTTGATAGATTCCACCTGTCAACATAGTTTTACTTCGTCAATTTCTGACGAACCCAAATATACTTACGTCACAATTAAAATTGTTATTCTGGTAGCCACTACCTGGCAGCTGACACTGATGAATGCTAAGAATCTTGAAACTAGCTTCACCTGGTATCATTAAAGCTAACCTGATCGTTCTACCATGGCCAGCTCCATTAACATTCACTGACGTGTACGTATGGCCGTTTCAATTCGCCTAAAATTCGGTTCCGAGAAAGCATGCCGTGGAGTACTCCCCTCAGCGCTCCCTATTAAAGATACTGCAGAACTACTGACAGTAACGTAATGACAACTGCAATTACTTAAAAACTCACAAGAGGCGCTGAGAGGAGTACCCGTCAAAATTTTTAAAAGTCGAATTGAAACGGCCATACATACGCGTCAGTGAATGTTAATGCAGCTGGCCATGGTTCTACTTAAAATCAATATATTGTGGATATTTTTGGACCGTCTCTGATACCAACTTCAAAATATGTAAATAAAGTACAACCACCTGCATCTCATATTTTTGGCCTGCAGTGTACGTATCATAGATTGAACTGTAGGTGCTACGAGTGCAGGAACTGTCAAAATGGAAAATTTAGATTATGTGAAGGAATTAATTTTTGAACTTAATACAATATGTAAGTACCACAAAGTGGTCAAGAATAACTGTTTGAGTTGGCAATACAATTAAGAGCTCGGGCTATTTGCAACCGGATATATGTTTTGTTCACGTAACCTGCACGGCAACAAGATTGTAGGTTATGTAAAAAAATTAGCATTTTAATTTGAATTTTAAATGTCAAATGACGTTTGTAATGTGATGGCGGCTGTCAGTGTCCAGCCGTCAACAACCGGAAGTTACTTCACTTGTACCATTTAAAAATAAAATTCAGCACTGACAACTCAAACAGTGATTCTTGACCACTTTTGGCGACATTTTATAAAGAAATTGGCGACATTACCTATAAAAGAGATGACAACCCTGGAAATGTTATTATTAAACATATACTAAATACAAAACCAATTGCATCCAAGTTATATTTAATAACTGTCACTTTTAGGTTCATTAAAGTACAATTATAATTTAAGATTTTTTATAACTTACTGAAGTTATTAAAAGTTTGATTATTACGACATTAAGTTAAAAAACGTATAATGTTATTTAAAGTAGGAAAAACTAGTATCTCGTTTTTCGTGCTCGCCATATATTATTTTTAAACTTTAAATTAGAAGATAGGCAATCCATTATACTTGTGAAAGGTTTCTACGAATTTGATTAATGGGTTGCCTATTTCAAATCTTTAGGGGTCACGATTTAAAATGAGCAGGCACCCTGTATAATTAAATCGAGTCCACGAAATGTCTAGGTCAGTTTCATGTTTACGATTACGACAATGATCTTTACTCGGGTGTCGATAAAGATAAGTTTCATCATGTAACGGCCCGCTTTATGCCGGATGCGAAGATCGCTATCTTCGATTTAACACGATATAACGTAACGATTTTAGGGCCGTTTCACCGGAGAAATGTGCTACGTCTGCCCCAGCACTAAGACGTTTGATATCCGCTTTCCGTTTAAATACATTTCTAATACGTTTATCTCGGCGCTGGAATTAAATTAATATCCAGACGGCGGCGCGGCGCGAGGGCGTGTTCGAGAAATAAAGCAAACGAAAGTTTCCTTGGTTTATAAGTATATCCTTACGTTTGAGTGGAAATTAAAAATAATGCCCATGTAAGGATCCGGAAATGTTTTTTTCAAACCATGAAAATTAAATTCTCAGGAATGGCTGTACCTTAGAAAATGGTTATATTCAAAGTGAAAAGGAAATCTCAGGTTGTAGAGATGAAATTCCGACGTGATTTAGAAATAAGTCGAGTATAGAGTTACGCGGGAAAAAACTTCGCCCTTATCGCAATTGACGCCGGGAGAAACCGACGAATCAGCAAGTACTTTTCTTGCAAAATCATCAAACTTGCATGCATAGCACGGATAAATTAATGAAGACCACATCTATCTGCCATCTGGCGACAGCTACTCCCCAATTAAAAGCTTCGAGCGGGACAGAAATATAAAAGACGTCGCTCACTTTCTCTTTATAACCCCTTCCCGCTTTAAGCGCCCTTACACCCAAATCAGCAATGGATGAATGAATGCGTTGGAATTTAATTAGTTTAAATTCATTTCGATTTTATTAATTCACGCCTGGGAAAACCGGCGGTTTAAAATTATCGCGTGTTTTCAAAATGATGCATAAAATTACATCCGCGGCGTCCGCGATCGAGTCGATTAAAAAAAAGCGGGCAATTAATATTGGACGGGTTTGTTTTGCGTCCTTTTGTTACGTGTAATATTTTGTTGTTGTTGCTGCGGCGCCGAACAAAAACCCCGTGATTTATGCACCTGTTTTATGTTTTTAATGGCATTACATTTCTCGCGTTTTCGCGTACAACATGCATCATCGTCCTTTTTCGAGAATATTTCAACGGCGCGGTGCTTTATCGGCCGTGCTAAACAAATCCTCCGGCGTCGCCTTCACCTAATTTCGGCGAAATGTTCGATTCTTCACAGAGAGGACCCCAACTGGATGTATTTTGCTTATCATCGCTGAAGGCAGATGCTTATTGAAAACACTCCTTCAAGGATGGATTCCCAAGAAATTACATCGCCGGGTTTCGCTTTACATTCCCATTCCGACTTGAAGCCACTTTCTACGAATTAACTTTGTCTAATTTGTTGAGAATTCAACAATTTATTATTCGCCAATTTAGTATTTGGTTGATTGTGTTTTGCTTATCGACGACTCTTGTGCTGCTTACTGAGGAAACTTCGTCAAGAATGATTACCAGGAATTGGTCTTGAAAGTTTTGCGTCAGGATTGAATGGCCCTAACTTGAATGCACCAGACTTCTTTCTCTGCAAATCGTTTTTGTCGAATTTGCTTAAACTGAAACTTCCAATAGCGACAGTAATTTTATCTCTGAATCTAAAATTACCTACAAATTCATCCTTGGCTAACAACTGCTGGGAAATCTAGTTTACAGAAAACTTTCCTCATGCGGAGAATCTTTTTCCAAAAACTGTCGGCATCAAAAGATTTTATCACTTAGGTACTGATCATTTTACTTTCAACAAATTTGTAAATTACTTCCTGAATATCTTCGAAATCGTTCACTAATTAACGTTTCATTGTATCAATTGAAATTTGTTATATTTTCAATCACTAAAATAAACCTAGTTTTAGGTATAGTGGTTTTCCGATGATTCGAAAACGTTCGAGAACGCTCTAGATTCTAGACTATTATTCGGGAATGACATGTTTATTAATTCCACAGTATTCTCGACAGAGGGAACCTCTTTAAAAGCGAAATTTAATCACTTTCCTATCCGAAAGCGAGAAGTGTACGTTTAACAACGATTCGTAGAAAGATAAATTAATTGAAACATTTGTTGGTAGAAAAGTACTGTCAAATAAAAGTCAATTTGGATACTGTCGCCAACCTAATAAAATAAGATTTTGGATGCTTTAATGAGTTACTTTATGACACCCAAATGGGTTTCATAATGTAGTCGTTAAGACACGAAAATAGAAAAAGCATTTTTGTGTGATTGTGTACCAATTATTGAAACTATAGTAATAAATGAGTTTCTGCTGCCGAACAAGAGATGGCGCATACTTTTGCACAGTTTTCTTTTTTTCTGTATTATTGTACTAATTATGTAATTAGAATTCATTCTTCTATACTTAAATTTGTGCCAAGAATTGACATAACAGTAAAATAAACTAAAAATGAAATTATGTACTTACCTTCCATTGCTGAACAATAGATGGCGCTCAGGTGTGTCAAAAATTACACTCATTAAATAAATACAGTACCGCAATCCATATGCTTAATGTGTAAGATAAAGAAACCACGTTTTTGCACTAAAATGGCCGACTTCTTTTAGTGATTTTTTACCGGCAAGTTTAAATGGCCGACTTTTCTAGTGATTTTCATTCCGGCAAATTTAATCAAACTTAACATCTGTCAAATAAAAAGTTAAAATGGCCAAGTGTCTCGTTGTTAACATTAGACATTTAAATTTCCCGCCAATATTTTGCACTAAAATGGCGGCTAATTGCGGTATTGTAATTATTTGGTGATGATATCAACAATTGAAATTACAGAAAATAAACTAGAAATTCAGTTACTATCGTTAAAC
Organism: Dorcus hopei; assembly: GCA_033060865.1. Taxonomy (NCBI): domain Eukaryota; kingdom Metazoa; phylum Arthropoda; class Insecta; order Coleoptera; family Lucanidae; genus Dorcus; species Dorcus hopei. Next base: position 37,006,560 of record CM065423.1, read on the forward strand.
AAGAGATGGCGCTCAGAACAGCGCACATATTTACATAAGATTTTTTTTCTGGAGGAATTATTATTTCCACTTTTGTATATTTGTGTGTGAACTATTGAAATTGGCAGTATTTGAAATGACTATAATTATAATAAAATAAATGAAAAATTAAATTATGTACTTACTTTCAGTTATTGAATAAGAGATGGTGCTCCTAACTACGCATCTGTTTTTTGAATTATATTTAATTTTCTTGGGCGCCAAAAATTGAAATCGTACTAAAATAATCTAAAAATTAAGTTACTGCTGTTTAACAACAGGTGGCGCCCATAATGTACCTATACACTTTTGCGCAAGTTTTTTTTTTATGAGAAAAATGTTTCGTTCCTTTTATTTATACCAATAATTGAAATTATAGTAAAATAAATTAGAAATTAAATTACCTACTTTGCGCTCCTGAACAACAGATGGCGCTCCCAACTGTGTATTTGTAAGGTACTAAATCAACATACTTCGTATAGGGGTAACGCATTTAGTGATTTTTTTATATCTATCCTTGTCGCACATTCCTCTCATCTACGGATAAAAAACAGTTGGAAATATTATTTGAAGTAACGTTTGTCAAAGTTACTGTCAGTGGTTAAGAAAATTGAGTTTAAATATTGCATCCCAAACTTTTATCGCATGACATTTAATGATTCCGCCTTTTTCGTAAAAGAAAAATCCTGCACTTCTTAAAATAACAACTTTTTGATTGGTAAATAACTTAACAGACTTAACTAGACATAACCTAATACACTTTTAAATTTAAACCAGTGACATTGCGGTAAACAGAATTCCCTAAAACAGTTGTCTTCCTTATTGCACTTGCGACAATTGTGTATTTGTTATCTTTGTTTCTCAATCCTCTCACGAGAGGAATGGGATTGCGTTACCTGTACGGAGTGTTGATTTAGTATACAGTGGCGACAACAGTAGTCTCATTTCTCATTTGCCTTCTCATGGCGACAACTATTTTGCTTGTTTTTAGCGCAGACGTGTTTCTTTTCGTGTTACCTGCACTAAAAAAGTCAATAAATAACTATAAGTGATTGTTTTCGCTTTTCTTATCAGTTCCAATTACGTAAAAATATTATTTTTCCATTTGACATTTAGCCTGTTAATGGTGGTTCTTGATTCAGTGTCGTCACTGTGGTTATAAAGTCGCCGTGCGTGTTTGTAAAATCCCTGGATAGATAAAGTACCGCCATTTTGAGCGGTCAAAATAAGCGCGCCAAATTTGAAATCATATTACCTGTTCCGTTCAATTTTAAATTTGCACGTCTAGTTTGACTCAAAATGGCGGTAATTGCGGTCCTTTATATATCTAGGGACTTCATGTATTTGTTTGCACAAAAATTGAAATTGCAGTATAATAAACTAAAAACTAAGAATTAAACTAAGAATACAGCTCCTTCGTTTCAGTGTATTTCAAGCAACTGTGAACGATTACGTTATTTTTAATTTAATTAATTTGGACCCCGTATAAATCCTGTTTGAAAGTTAAAGATTACAGGCAGCAATTGAAATGTAACAAAAAAAAATCGGCAAGGATGAAATTATCTGTCAGCTTCGGCGATTGTCCTCTAGAATTAATTTCGAAAGTTCCGCATCAGACGTGAAAGATTACGGACTGAACCCACCGGACATTTTTTCTTTACAAATTGCTTTTGTCTGATTGTGAGTTGCTTTACAGTTATCGATTGCTCTCATGGTAAGAGTAATATTTCAAAGTTATATTCTCTATTTGTGTTTGATTAAATTTTTGGTCACGAGCAAATAAGATTTAATATATCACGAAATACCAGGTGTCCCAAATTTAGTGTTGCAGCCAATATATTCCTTAAATGGCAAGATAAAAAAATTATTCAGGTTCTGTCGAAAATGGCTTGCAGTGCCCTACAAGTTAGAGTACTTGAAAGTAAGTACTAGATAATAATCCCTTAGGAATTACCCCCAACTTTTTCATTTTTTCAAATAACACTCTCATATTTTTTTTATTCCTTAATAAAATATTTTATATTCTGATTACAATAGTGTAAGTATTTATAATTTTCTATTAAATTTTAATTGGAAAAGGTACAATATTTATAGAGGCCTAGATGTCGTAAAACGGGGTTACTTTAATCAAAATTAAAATATTTATAATTTTATGAATTCTCTGCTCTGTTCTGTTTACCTCGTACATAGGTATAATTATTTTAGTATCTGCTTAGTATGATAAAGGCATAATTTTTTTTTTTAAATTTAACAGAAAATCACAGTTGCTTATACTGTTGTATTCAGAATCTAAAATACTTTATTAAAGCAAAAAAAAAAAAAACTATAAAGGATGCCATTTGGAAAAATTGGGTTGAGGGTAGTTTCTGAGGGGTTGCTGTTTAGAGGTTACTTTTAAGTGCTGTATCTTGTAGAGAGCACTGCACGTCTGAATAATTTTCTTATCTTGCTGTTTAAGAAAGATATTGGCTGTAACACTAAATTTGGGACACTTGGTATACATTATACAGGGTATGTGTACCAAATATAATTAGGGGTTTATTAAGGCCCGATGTTTCCACCTCCTAATAAATTTATTCGACGAATAACTTTACGAATCACGGCGGAAACCATTAATAAAAATCAAGTTATTTGCCAAATAACGTTATCAGTAACTTTATTGGTAGGTGGAAAGATCTGGCTTAAGTTTTCTCTTATTTGAACTAGTGACAACCCCCACGGAGAAACTACACCACTTGATATTCGATAACGTCTCGCGAAGTACTTTTATTTCATATGCCACACGATACACTTTCCTTTTTTTGTTGTACCTAAACATTTTCGATCATAAGTCGACCATCTTCGATTGCAAGATGGCGTCGATATGACAGTAGCGTCCGTCTCTTTGAGACCTTTCATTTGATGGGTCACACGATGGGTTCTTCTTCGTAAACACTTTCAATCATAAGTCGGTCATTTTTGATTTCAAGATGGCGTCAGTATGACAATCGCAGTCGCGTTAGTCGCTCGTTTGATCTTTGTCGAGTAGTTTCTATGCCCTTGAAACAGTTGTATAAAACGTAATTAACCAATCGGTCACGTTAACTGTGTGGTTAAGCAATAATCATTGGTGGAAAATTAAACTTTCCTCCAATGATATTGCTTTACCACACGAGTAGTTAGCTACGTTTTACACTACGGGCCCTAAATTGGCGTATCGAAATATGCGAGAAACGAATCACACAATGGCGTTGGCGTAGCACAAGGCGTGGCGTACAATTTTCACCAATCACATTATGTACCCGTTGTCGCTGTCACAATTTTTGTCCGGAAACACTCGATAATACACGAAAGGACATTCCAATTGACGAAAATCTTTTCTAAAATCAATTAAAGGCATAAGTTAGTGTATTAACAATAATTAAACTGATGTGGGATAAACACTAACACAAATATTTAAGGTAGAAAATTTTTTTCGCCGCACTCGAGAATCGAACTCGAGTCTTCCGGTTTCATGCGAGACGCTTTTAACCATTAAGTTAATGCGACACCGAGCTCGAGAATCATCTAATAGAAATTAGAACAAAGTCTAATGATTAAAAGCGTCTGGCATGAAACCGGAAGACTCGAATTCGATTCTCGATTGCGGCGGAAAAATTTTTCTGCCTTAAATATTTGTGTTAGTGTTTATATCACATTAATTTAATTAAAACCTTTTCTCTTTCCTAATTTGTACTATTTTCTTCGAGTGTCCTCTCCTGAATAAGTTAACTACTCTTTGCTTCAAACGAAGCAAGAAAAGGGAAGATAAAAGAAAATAGGTAAAACGAGCAACAATGTTTGAAGATCACGTGGTCATTACTCTGATGTTATTTCACAAAATCCGGACGAATGAGATCACGTGATCTACTGGCTCTTTATATTCTAAGGAGAAAGAAAATCATAAAACTAGGGCTGGCAACGGTTAACCGATTTAAAGGATATTTTGGATATTCGCGGTGTACAGCATGTCATTCGTGCAAATAGAGTTGCATGAAAAAAAATTTTCATTTAGATTCGCATTCAAGTTATGCAACTCTATTTGCATGAGTGACATGCTGTACACCGCGAATATCCAAAATATCTAAAATCGGTTAACTGTTGCCAGCCCAGCCAGTCCTACATAAAACCATACAAATTTTACCTTTCACTTACGAATATGGGTACTTCTTAAAAATTAAAAAAAAGTGATCAATTGAGAAATAGAAAATTATGTATTACCTGTCTAATGAAACTGCAATGAGACTGTAAACGGAGGCGGCGACGGACACACCCTGTATGTACGGCACTGTCTTGCACATCCACCAGCCGAGCACCCAAGCTGAAACAAGACGGGATCTTTGTAAATTCCGGCGGAACGACAATCGTAAATATTAGGCGGCATTATGTGCGCCATTAATCCAGATAAATTATCGGTGCTTAGATAAAATATCGACGCAATAGATTTACGTTATTGGCTCTGTTGGGGAAGGTCGGGCCCATGCTTTGTCAAATGCACCGCCGGGAAATGATGGATTACGGAAATTTGCATTTCGCACAGTGCTAGGCCGCCTTATGAAATTTGGTTTATAACGAGTAAGTTGAAGGCCATTAATCATCATGCAACAGGGGCTAGGCAGTCGGTGCCATTTGGGAGAATGTTTCAAATTCAATAGACCGAGGAAGTTATTATGTATTTAGACTTAGAGAATTCATCATAATTAAACTAAAAATAAAAGTATTCAGATTTTTCTTTATGGATTTTGTACCTTATTAAATATTTTAATATGACTCTATGTTTGGGCCTGACCTCCCTTTACAAATTTTACTACGACAGGGGATTATATGCTGACGTCACGGCGTCAAAATACTATAATTCCATCGAAACGCGACGCTACTCGTGGAATTATTGTAAATCAACCAATCAGCGGCGAGGCCTTTAAGGTCGCTCGTGTTTATGAATTAAACCGAGAGCGCTTCCGAACTTCCGGCACTTTTGTTTTAGTAATTTTCTCGCTCGGCGGTTGGCAAGTTGGCGACACTTAAAAAAAAATATTTATTTGGATAGTTTGAAATCGCAAACGAGATTAATTTATTGATTTATGTAATTTTTGGTGAAGAAACAGTTCGAAATTATTGGGGGCGAACGGAAAACTTGGTAAGTGGCCAAATTTTGTAGATATAGGAAAACTCGTTGTGGTGCCGTGCTGGTATGAACCCTAACCTCAAAATCAGTGGTATGAATTTTTACCTAATGGCCTAATGGTTTTTAATTGCGCTAGTTTTTTTGCTTGCGAATTCTTAATAAAATCCAAAGTGATTAATCTGGAAAATTAATTAATTTGAAGTTGGCGCACGCCATGATTAGTTCAAAAAGTCGCCACAGCCATGCGCTGACGCGCTAACCTCGATAAGGATGTTTTGAATTATCTTATAATCAAATTATTTAAAAATAACGACTTACATCACGTCACGTAAGTATTTTTATGGGTTATTATCATTTTATGTAAACACAACACCTTTTTAATTCAACCGTAAACTCATCGCACGATTTCTAACCTCAAACTTTTCTCGTACCTATTACTTAAGCAAGCAGCTAAAGAATTTCCTATTATATTTCAGTTACTTAAGAATACAAAATGAAACGCAATTCTCTCGCAGACGTCTCGAACTCCTGCAAGAAAGCGAACCTAGTCGAATCCAGCCCGGTGGTAAACGGGGTGGCTCTAAACACGACAAACTGCAACAAAGTCTCGACCGTAGACCTGCTACAACTGGCCGAGGAGATTCAGCGTGCTGATTCCTTTGTGAAGGCGACCGCGTGCAGCAAGCTCCAAGTCATAGCCGAGCAAATTCGGTTCTTGCAGAGGCAAGCCGAGCAGGTCTTGTTGGAAGCCAAGAAGAACACGGATTTGCACCACGCGGCCTGTAACTTCGTTCGAGTCCCGGGCAATGTTTACAGTTTGTATAGGAGGCCGACAGGGCAGCTGTATTTCAGCATGCTTTCGCCCGAAGAGTGGCACAATCACCCCCATGAATTCGTGGGGGGTTACAGGTTGGAGCAGGATCAATCGTGGACGCCTGCGGAGAAGCTCGAGGAGAAAGATTCTGAACTAGTTTTGATTAATAAAATTTTAGCAACTAATAGAGATGTTGTTGTACATAAGAGTTTGCAGGGAATGCCAATGGAGATGTAAGTACTTAGTAGTTTATAAATAAATAAATAAGTATATTTAGGTATAGGTATATTTAGTAGTTTCTGTTACTTTTTACCCCCCCACCCCCCCATTTAGTTCGGATTGTATTATTTTGATTTGTTTGTTCATCCGATTTAACTTCAATTTTCATTTGAGACGGCTTTTATAAACTTGTGAAACGTCGACGTTTTGCAGTACGTTGACATCTTCTTTTTTTCAGTATAACAAAAACGAAAGAATAATTATTTTGCAAGAAGTCTTTCGAATACGAAATGAAAGGAACATGGTTGTATCAAATTATGCATTGTTTTATTTGAATACAGTTAAAAAATTTCAAATTTTTGGTTTTAAAATAAAAGTTAACAAGTAAATGAAAATAAATAAATTAAAAAAAGTTTATAGTGCCATTTACTTGTGATAATTATAGAAAGTTTGCGAAATTGAATTACAGAAACTGTTTACAACTGCCTTTTCGAGTCTTATTGTTATTTTTGTTTTGGTTGGGAGGGGGATTGGTGGAGTTGAAAGAATGATCAGTGCGAATTTTATTTACGACGCCAAACTCTTAAAAAATTTAATTAACAGAAACGGAGCGTCGAAAGTTCGTCGGTGAGTTGCCCCATTGTTTGGTGCAAAACAAGTTTAATCAAAGAAATGATTATGGGGCAAAGTTTTCCGAATATTTTAGCAAGCGCGTCTAGGAACATTCCTATCATTTCCGGCACTAACGTGCCCTTTAATTTACACGAGGAATTTTGTCTCTAAAAGCCTTAGAGGTTAAGAAGCACTCGCTATTGAGTTCGAGTACTTCAGACAACTTCGCGAATCGATCCCTTAATTGTCTGCATGCGGTACTTCCGCGGCTGTTGATGGCCGAACGTCGTTTATTTTTGGCGCTATTGAATGGAGCAATGAATATTCACGTTCGCATTCTCTGGTCGAACAAGATTATTAAGAAATCAAAGAAATGAATTTTTCCCGAATTCCTTTTTTTTTATAGAATGCTTTCGATGGTGCGGCGCGGCGATTCGAATTTAATTGACATCGATTTCCTATACCATCCTACTGACTGCACACATGTACGACTTCCTTTTACAATTGTTATCGGACGCCCCCGAAAGTGGTTTAAATTTTGAAGCAGCAGCAGCAGCACTCGTTTGAATCGATTCCTTCAAATGCCAGGAGGTCATTTCTTTTTGTATTTTTAATAGAATCGGTTAAGAGTGACGTGCATTTTTAGGAAGGGTTGAAATATGTCACCACTAGAATACGTGCGGCAAGCAGACATTTGTTCGCCCTGATTAAACAACAATTTCATGTAAAACAATTCGCATTCAACTAATCCCGCATAATGCCCCGGTTTAATTTAACCGAGGTCGCTACATCTGCTTCGGCATTAATATTCAACTTGGAAGTGTGTAGGGGGCAGGGATTTGGATTTAACCTTGGTGTTCACCCTCCGGTGGAACACACACACACTCATACAGCCAGAAATCGCGGAAGTTATCGGTCCTTTAAACTTTAAGTTCCTCATCAAACATGCGATAACATTGACCAAATACACGTTCATTGATGGAAATTAATTTTTTTTATAGTCTAGCCATGCTATTTTTTAAACAGTATTGTAAACAGCTTTTTTTTGGTTGTTTGTAATTATAATTTAGTCGCCGTCAAGAAAGTCTTTTCTTACTAATTTTCCTTTCGCGTAGTTGTTCATTCTGCTTTTAATAAAAGTCGGTAATGAAACAATCAACGTAAATTTATGTCTTTTTCCGGAGATAAACATTAATTCTGTGAATCGCCGGCGTAATTTTAATTCGCGCTTGTACAGGACGACAAAAATTTCATGCTCGCCTCGGCGAAATCTTTCTTCCCGGCGAATAAGTTATTGCGGACGACGGATTCTAAAAACAAACTGAAGAGAAGAAGCTCCGCGCGCTTAATTAAAAATTCTGCTCCTTTTTATTGTAAGCCCCGCGAAATTACGAGCGGACGGTAACTCCTTTGCATTACCGCCGCTGAGATATTAATTTCGATTCGGGGGAGGTATTGGAGACCCGGATAAATGGTTTAATAATAACAGAACTCCGGCGTCGGTAATACCGCCGGAATAAGTTCTTTCCGCGGAGGAGATAAACCGGATCGCGTTTTCAATTCGCGAGCGTAAATTTCACGAAAATGATATTGAAATTTTGTGTTTCGAAGGCGAATGTGACAGGCGAAATCGTTACGCTTTGTCTGCAGTACGTTACGTTCGTGTCCGATGATTTGTCTACTGCACATTGCAGCACGTTTTGCGACTAACATTTTTATGAAAACTTCAAAATCTCAAATATTAGAAAATCCTGCTGGGGCATACAGCATAGAAAGAAATAGAGACTTATCCACAACGCCAAAAATATATATACATATTTTTTGCTTTGTTCGTTTGTTGGCACATTTAAATATTTCATTAAAATAATTAGAGGTGAGACGAATCCTAAATTTTTTTCGTCTTCGAATCCTAGAAGGTTCTCGAACCTCTCAAACCCTTTTATTCCATAATAATAAGAAAAAAATGTTAAAGTCAAAAGTTTTTAACTGATGCAGAATTTGTATTCTGTATTTAATGAAAAATAAATTAGCCATATTTATTAAAACCGACATTTACGAGGGGAGTATAGATTTGACCTGGATTTTCTTATACATCGATAACAATAATAACACCAAGTTAATGACACAAATCTCAACGATCAGGTAACTTGCAAATACCGACAGAGAAAAATTCTGTTGGTTGTCTGCAAAGCCAATTTTGCACCGCTTCTATTACCTACTCATTCGACATAAATTATTTGCGTCTCAAGAAGCCTAAACTCTGAATTTATAATCTTTCGATCAATTAAGAAATCTGTTAAAATTGGACCGTGAACATCCCAACCAGCGCCAGCGTGACCACATTTAGTAGATTTTTACTTTTTTAAGGATCGGTTTATCGATGCTAAGTTAAATTTATCTTTCAGTTTGTTACCAATGGCAACAATTATGAAAGTATACGTTGCAATTAGTAAAAGTAAAAGTCTACTAAATGTGGTCACGCTGATCCCAACCATCAGGTTGCTTGCTGAAGGTACAGCTTTCAATTTCTTTGGCGATGATGAATTTGAGTGACGCCATTTCCTACCACCCCTGTTTGCTTTCTGAAATTTAATTGTGCACCCAAGTAAAACAGTCGAACCTCCATAACTCGAATCTTAAGGAACCGGAAAATTACTTCGATTAAAGAAAGAGATTTACAATTATACACAACGTGCAGGAACATCAGTAAATTTCGATTTACAGAAAATTTCGAGTTGTTGAGGTTCGAGTTATAGAGGCGCGACTGTAATTCATTCCAGGTTTCTCAACCTCAGCACATAAAAATTTATTAATAATTTGCGCTACAACTAGGTAGGTACATCACCGACAAACATGTTTGATACAGTTGTTAATATTTATGGAAACAAAACAAAGTGTATGGTATTTATATATAAGTGTCTTGATTATTATGAAGTAAATTTGGATATTGTTCATTGTTGTCAATCAGAAATTGAAAAAGTCCAGGTCGAATCTATAATGCCGTCGTAGTAATGTTTTTAGTCTTCAAGTTCATTTTCAATTTCTCAACATAATTTGACAGAAATACATTTGAGTAACGGTTCACATTAATTGTATACGGTTTTAAGCAGGTCAACGTTTCGAATGACGGAAAAAGTGCGCAAATCCGAGTTTTCGTATCTTTTTCAAGATTCGGTTGATTCAAGGATTCGAAGTCGCATCTCTAATTCAATTATTTTTGGTAACGTGAATGAGTAGAAACAAGGACACAGTAGAAAGCGATAACTGATAAGTTAGGACTGAAACATCCGTGGTTATTATAACTTGTCACAAGAAGTTACATTTTTTGTAGACATGTATGTCGATATATGTCCTCTTACCACTGGACCGTTCAGGCGTTCAGTTAAGAGTAGTTATTCTGAAACACCCTGTATAACGCAGCGTTTAGTTAATTCAACAAAAATATAATACTTACATTGTATACGAAATAATAATAATATAAATAAAATTTATCCGGGAAACGTTCAAAAATAAAAGGACTAATTGAAACAAATAAATAATCGCGAATCGTTTAAAAATTAAAGGGCTTCCAGAAATAAAAAGCAGAACTGTAAAATGTACCAAAGGAATACGAAAATAATTCCACACGAATAAACAACAGGGAAAACAATATCTGGATTTTGTTTAGAAAAGTAATGGTTTTCGAACAAGCAAAAACTTTTATAAAGAATAACACTTTTCTCCAAGTTGAAAATAAAAAAGTTTTTCCTCTTTTTCAGTCCATCTGGGGACACAACTGTATAAATTATTGTATTGTATTAATGTATTATTCTTCAGGTGTTCGATTCCCCCATGGTATCGAAAGAAAATATTAACTAAACGTCAAAGTTTATAAAATCCGGCAAATGAAGTAACAGATCCAACCTTAAATTGTTCCAACGTGCGTCAGCAATACTTCGTCGAGGGATGGATGACTACGTTTCGTCGCACGAACTCGCCTTACGTTCCCGTGCGAACTCGCCTTATCTTACACGCCACGCCTTGGAGTTGCTTGGCTGGGCTACGTGCGGTTCGGCTGATATCAAACATACTTTCAGATGTGTCACGAAATATGCCAGTAGGGGAAGCCTCAAATAAAAACTCCGGTAAAACCTCCGTTAAAAACCTAATTAAAATAACGAAAAATCATGTTACGACCTGAACTGCGCATAAAGTTTGCTTAGAAATCCTACCTGACTGGTATGCAGAAATCAGGCTTCGATTGGCACAGAAGAATGCCTTTAGATGCTTGTTTAGGTTTAATTTTGAATGTAAAGAAAGAATGCATCAGAAAGAATATTGACATTAAAAGACTGTAAAGATTGTTCAACAAATTTCTTAGTCTCAAGATTTTATTTTGCAGAAGTGTAATTGTGTCAGATCGAAAATTTTGATATTCTCACTGTATGAAAAAAGTTTTGTAATAAATTAAATCGAGGCACCAGCACGCTGTATAAATTTAAATAAGTAAACGAACATTCATATGCCTACCCCTATAAAAATATTCTCGCTTAAAAATCATGCCTTCGCCCACGGATACAGTCATTTTTTACCACATTTTCCCAAATCCTCCCTGGGTTGATATCTCGTCGGAACGAAACGAGTTTATTAGAACCTCCCACGACAGATTTATGAATTTTTCGTCTACGCAGTTTCCGTTTTTACGGCGGATGTTCATCCCTTCGACAAATACTATGCATGAGTGTGTGCTATCGCGTTTAAAAAAAACTGTGAGAAGACTTGCAGATAAGTTTCCGTGCTGGTCCAGCCACTTCAAAGCTGAGAAGGCACTCTGGTGAAGCCACTCGAAGAGCTTTGCCGCGGGCTGCATGACTATGCTTTATGTACAAACTTGTCAAGTTGAGACAAATTGAATCGCCTAATTTAATTAAAACATAACAAAATGTGTTACCTCTTGCCTCGACGTTGTTAATACGCGTACTGCATAAAATTGTGATATACGAGGTACATTCGAAAAGTATCAGGACTACACACTTCTGCAACTTAAACGTTCTACTAATTGCTAAATTCACAACTTATTGCTTTCGGAATAATAACTCATCCAAATAGCACGCCGATCCTTGCTTATATAGTAATTCACCCATTCCAGGATAGTGTGAAAGAAAAAAGAATTATAAACTCTTCGATCGGTTATAATTATTAAATTTTAATTTACTTTTCGAGTGATCCCTTTGCATATCGACTAAAAATAGTTTTATATTAACGGCTACGTGAATAAAATATTCTAGGTTTGTAGTAACACAGTCCGGCGGCATAATTCCAAAAGTTTTCGTAAGATTCTTTTTTTGTAGAATGTAATTGTAAAGTAAAGTCAAACAAAGAGTGGATGCGGCTTTAGTTCTCTGCAATATTTGTATTTACGCTTCGCGCTAGTGATCAGAGCCGTTTGCATTTCTGAACACATTTTCTAAATTTGCATAAGACGTAAAACTTATGGCGCGAAACATGTTCGTTGCATATGTCTTACACATTTGCTTGTAAAGTATTCCCAACGGTTGAAAATTTCTATTTGGAAGTGTTTATTATCGAAATATTATTATAAGAGTATTAGCAGGAAAAAGAAATAGTTATTTGCACTTATTTACTTTCATTTTCTGTTAATTCTATAAGAAAATTGAAATGTAACACTTGTGTCAACAGCTTCTGTCAGTTTTTGTTTGAATTTAAAAGACAATTTTTTATTTATATTTATATTATTTATTAAATATTAAACATCATTAAGATTTCACTGATGTTAATAAAATTTCCACTTTTCAATTTAAAATAATTAATCAAATCGAGTCTCCGAACAGAAACAAACGCGTTGCCAGATTTAAATTTTAAACAATTTAAAATAACGGCGTCACTTCCTTAAGTCATAACCATCGCAGTAAAATGCATTCAACAAACAGTCCCTCCTTTTAACCAGGTAATTCCGGCGCCGTAACTTCACGGACGTCCTCCTGCATTAAAATTTTAATTGCGCCATTAACAACAACTGCGGCCCCTTCAGCCACCGCTTTTTACTCATTTTTTAACCATCGACGACCAAGCCAGACTTGTCGCTTACATCATCTCATAAAACATCTTTAATCTGTCTCAATTTGTATCAAGTTCAAGCGTGGGTGCTTTCAACCATAAAGCTCCGGCTGCTTCCGGAAAATTGAAGCGGTGGAAGCTTTATGACATTATAAAACATATTTTACTATAATATTTATCATTAACATTTTTGATATTTCATGCTTTGAAAAGTTACTTCAGTTAACGTTTTTGTCGTTGCATTATTCTGCATGATCGCACCATCAGATTACCTAAAATATTACCTATTGAATGCTGAGTGAATGTCATTTTCAGTGACGAAAATTCGTTAATATAATACTTTGCTACAAATTTTAACTTTAACGGCGCAAGCAGTTTGTTTCTATTACGTCTGGTTCAGAATAAATAAATACTTTGGAAACACCAAGGTTTCTATTAAATATTAAGATTAAATTTATTACCTTATTAAAGTTTTAAGTAAGCAATTACAATCATTAGTTGATAATAACGAAAGCAGTCGTTACTTGAAACGCTGATGAGAAGGCATACTTTGCCATATAAATGACAGTGATCACTGTTCAACACGTTTAGTTCGTGTCTGGCATTGGCCATCGAAGGTTTTTATTAAATATTAAAATTACGTTTATTATCTTATTACAGTTTTAAGTAGTAATTGCAATCATTAGTTGATAATAACGAAAGCAGTCGTTACTTGAAACGCTGATGAGAAGGCGTACTTTGCCATATAAATGACAGTGATCACTGTTCAATACGTTTAGTTCGTGTCTAGCATTGACCATCGAAGGTTTTTATTAAATATTAAAATTACGTTTAGTATCTTATGAAAGTTCTAAGTAGTAATTGCAATTATTAGTCGATAATAACGAAAGAAATCGTTACTTGAAACGCTGATGAGAAGACATACTTTGCCATATAAATGACAGTGATCACTGTTCAATACGTTTAGTTCGTGTCTGGCATTGGCCATCGAAGGTTTTTATTAAATATTAAAATTACATTTATTATCTTATTAAAGTTTTAAGTAGTAATTGCAATCATTAGTTGATAACAACGAAAGCAGCCGTTACTTGAAACGCTGATGAGAAGGCATACTTTGCCATATAAATGACAGTGATCACTGTTCAATACGTTTAGTTCGTGTCTGGCATTGGCCATCGAAGGTTTTTATTAAATATTAAAATTACATTTATTATCTTATTAAAGTTTTAAGTAGTAATTGCAATCATTAGTTGATAATAACAAAAGCAGTCGTTACTTGAAACGCTGATGAGAAGGCATACTTTGCCATATAAATGACAGTGATCACTGTTCAATACGTTTAGTTCGTGTCTGGCATTGGCCATCAAAGGTTTTTATTAAATATTAAAATTACATTTATTATCTTACTAAAGTTTTAAGTAGTAGTTGCAATTATTGATAATAACGAAAAAATTCGTTACTTGAATCGCTGATGAGAAGGCATACTTTGCAATGTAAATGACAGTGATCACTGTTCAATACGTTTAGTTCTTGCCGGGCATTGGCCATCGAAGAATCTATCCACCTTGTAAATCACCGTGCAACAAATTTTAACTTTTTGTTTGTTTCCTTACTTTTAATGGTATTTTTCTATTGGCGTATGATTATTGATAACCACGGTGCAAACAGTCTGGTTCAGAATAAATAAATATTTTTTTAATGTAAAGGTTTTTATTAAATATTAAAATTAAATTTGAATATAAAAGATATTAACAACGTATACAACATAAATGCGGAGCCTAAGGTTTGTCCTAATGTCCAGTTTCGGGAGGAGCCTGCGAGCCGCGGTTCACAGACAGATCTCGACTTGTAAGAACATGTTGGAATCAACACTTTTTTACAATCATCGTGCAATAATTCGTTGGGTAATAAAAGATTCTTATAAAATACTTCAATCCTTAGGGAATATTTGATGATAAAGTTTATTAAAATTTTCTCAAAAATGTAACGCGATGAGAAAGTTTTTTAGAAATATTATGAACACACAAATAAAACGCACCCGGGTATATTGGAAAAGTTTAGAGATATATCTAGAAATGTCTCTGCATCGCTGCACCATATGATTGGTTGAAAAAACCAGTTTTCATTGTTATATGACTGTCAGCAAATTCTCTGATTATTTTTGACAAGTGGCGTACATCTACCCATGAAACTGTTTGTCATTCGCCGCGCACGGGGAAGCCCCTCCAATTTTGTTTTGTAACCGTTTGCTTTTGCAATTATGAACGCGTTGCTAACACGTCGGTTGTCGGAGCGGAGCTTTATTATTTAATTTGTGTCACGCCGGCGTTAATTTATATTATATTCGTGCATGTGTACCGGCGTAATTAAAATTCTGTATCTCTATTTGTCCGAAGGCTTATCGCCTGAATTATGTCCGGCGCGCTAAAATTGATCCGAAACGTTGCTACGAAAGCGCTCCGGCGCGCTTTTCGCAATTAACGGTTTTGTGTGTGCGTTAATTCCGGACAGAGATATCATCTCGCGTCACTGATGGAAATTTATGTCTCGACTAATCTTTGATTAACTGGTTTCGCGTTAAATTTTTGCGGTGTTACGGCAGAGAGATGGCGCTATAATTCCATTTAGTGGATTGCAATAAAAAGACGATTGCATTGGATTGACCCGTACCCTCCTAGCTTAAGCATAATTCCTGCCAGAGTTATAGACCCTTTTCTATTTTTTATTTCCTACTTTACCTTTCGTTATACGTTTGGTCAATTTGCTATTAACGAAATGATTAAAATAGTGATGAAGAGGTTATCCCGAACGCTTGGGCTTGCATAAAACCGATGCGTTGCTGAAACAATCGAATCACATCGCACACCATTTGGCAAATCAATTAGAGTAGGCGACGATAAAAGAACAGGCCTTGGACTAGTTCTGGGCGATCATCCGCGCCACTACGCGGCTATTAGGGCGCTATCGGCTGACGATGAGCTGCTGCCGTTGCTGGAAAATCAGAGCCCCGTCCATTGTCCCCGACCTGAATGCTTAAAATCTCGAAGGAATTAAGTTCGGCCATTCTTTCCCCCGGCACTGTCTAATCCATCAAAATCCCCCCTTTGTACTGGGGCTCTTCGAGTATCAATAACGTTTGATGAAAGCCATCCGTTTAATGAAGAGATTTACGGAACGACCTGTTTTTATAAGGAGATAAAAGTATTTAGAATGGTCATTCGTGTTTATCACGAAAGAAATTGGAAAAGTGACACTTTGGCAAATTAATTTGGAAGTCGAAGAAGATGTATACCAGAAGTTAATTGTTAGAGTGTTTTTCAGTCATAAAGTTACGTGGAGTTAAGAAGGTTGACCTTTTATGAAGCCTTTGTAAGCGAAGATACCTATTGGTTAGGAAGAAACTGTGCAGATTGGCAGCTTCTTGTCGGTTATGAATTCTTGAATACAGGGGCTTCTTGTAGACGGATGCATTCGAAACCCTTAGAGAAAAAGTTCCCTTGTACCTTTTCTACACTTCCCAATAACATCATATTTTCTTTCTTTCAAATTGGTTTGAAAAAATGGTCAAGGACTTTACTGTAGAAAGCGTAAGCATTGTCATATAATTATTGTTTACATTGTCCGAGTTACGTTACGATTTATGTTCACAATTAGGAAATCATGAGGTAGACAATTCACTGGCTTTTATGTAAGCAAAATATTGGTATAAATAATCCGAGTTGGATGTTGGAAATCGATCAGTACTCCGATTCATTAGAAGAGGTGTGTCGCCCTCATCTTCACTGAAAAACTGACGTCGTTACGCCGCTGCTCGAGACTAGTCATCTACACCAAGCCGAAGACATCCCTTGCTGCCGACGCATCACCACAGCATCGCTGCTCCCTGGACGACTCTTACACCAGACCCTTGCTGCCGACGCTTTCAAAAGGACCGATCAAATCGCCACAGTATCGCTGCTCTCTGGACGACCCTTTATCCTGAGGCCGAAGACATCCCTCGTTGTCATCTCCATCACTTCACTGGATCTATGCAACCCCCGAGGTTGTGCTCCCTTTCACGTGAATCTGTAAAGGAAGTCGGAAACGGAATTTACTCCGTGATCTGTTCAAGCGTACGGTGAGTAAAATTTCAAGCTCGTTATACAGCTTCTCGAAGGCCTGTCTTTGGGACAAAGAACAAGTAGGTGCTGCCGGCCATTTTGTGTGTACGTGCTGTTTCGTAGCGCGTATCTTTCTTCTATTAGGCTTCCAGTGGTAGTTTTACCCATCAGAGAAAACCTTTGTCAAACCTTTTTGGGTGGAAGAAAAGGCCAGAATCGGAGTTTGAAACTAGTTGAACCCCCGTCAACAAGGCCCACCCTCCGCCAAGTAGACCTGACCCGTTGACGCGACGCCACTTGGTGATGTAACATCTGCGTCGATGTACGTGCTTGACTGCACTTACCTCCGCTGGAGGGCGCTCCCTCACTCATTATGCCGGATTCTGGTTACAAGGTCGGAATTACTCTAATTACGTTTAATTACCCTATTGTGTTGACTCACCTTACTGCGGCGCTGTTATTTTTATTTTCACTTATTTGTTAATCATGTGATTTTCTTTAATCACCTTAAGCGTTAGTTGTGAACGAATAGCAGATCTGCTAATCGGATACAATCTCACTTGTTAGTGTACTTAATTACATTTCGTGTTCGATTCATTGGACCCCTTCTGGGTCGTACTCAATACTTGTAATTTAACCATTTTCTCAGTCTTTACCTATTTTTGAGCATTTTAAATAAAAACAAGTGTGCTCAGCTGGTGACTTTTATTTTATTCAACTTGTCCACCTTTTGCTTTTGGGGTTTCGTTGAACCCTCCCATCTCCGGGAGTTTAGTTGGTGGTGCTGGAGAAACTTCAAAGTCACTCGCACAATTTGCTGACCTACAGGTAGGTAGCAGAGGTATATTTTGTATCAAATTGTTTTCAAGCTCTACCTACGCCCCTAAACGGCTAACGTGAACCGCTGGACACGATACAACGATATGGTGGAGGCAACACGTTAGCGTGACAATATTGATGACTCTGATTCTGAATAGCAAAAAGAGCATCTTCTTTGTAGTTTCTATTGTGTGCTTAAAGGACTTAAATACATCTAGATCTCCCTTACATTTAATAAATTGTGGATGGTGATGGTAGAATGAGAGAACAAAGAGACCACAACACCACCGCAACGTCTCCTTGCAATATATATAGGTCAGTAAAATTATCCCGAGGAACGAAATATGTCAGGAATGATGAACAGAGCCGGCAAATTAGGTCACTGGACGCACTTCAAAGGGAACCCCACAGAATCGCAATACTACAAAGAATTAAAGACTTCTCAGCGGAAGCGACTGCAATAAAAACAGTTTTAATGGCGCTCACAATTAAAAAAATTACATCGTCATTCAGAGGAATCGCAACGAGTGTGATTTATTAACAGCGCTTGATTTTATTAACATAAAGCGCCCCGCTTTTCGGCGTATCGAGTTTGACCTACTTAGTTCTTCGGCTGTGATTTTTTAAATATTTAACAGGAAGAAATGTGGGCAGCGCCGAAGTCGAATAAATCCGGCGGATGCAATTTCATTTTGGGTTTCCCGAGATCTGGATAATCCACTTAAGTTTCGTGCGCGCGGTATGAATTGGGGGGAAGTTTTCGTGGCACGCAGAAGCTTTTCAAAATAATTAATTTGTTACGAGTATAAAAGAAACGAATCTTAAGTGCTCTAACGAGCAAGCACTTATTTGTTTATGTTGTTATATGCTGGAGGATAGGCCATTATTTCAACTTTAGTTTTTATAGTAAACTTTCTTGTATGAAATGGGGCGCGAGGTAATCGCTTAGTCAAAAAATTTTATCTTTCACCCCCAATCCTTCCTACTTAATTGGTGGCAGCGGTGGGATTTAATGTTAAATAGACAGAAAAAAATAAGCGAACGTACAGGTCGAAAACCCCCTTACAATGTTGCATTTTAATCCGAATTATTAATCCAGAACTGAATCCCCCTAATAATGACGGAGCTTTTAAATGTAACGCGTTCGAAAAACTCATCGCTAATGAAGAGATAAATTAAAAGCGAGCCCCACATTAAATTACTGGCATTACACCAACAAAGCTTTTACGAGCGACCCCGTCAGAGTCCTTTTTCTATTTTATTGTTCGGCTATATCGCAATTACAGCGACGATGATAGTATTACGGCGGCAAATACATAGAAATGGGAGCGCGTTTTTTGATTTGCGAGCTTCGCAGACACATAATTGCACAGGCAAGATATTATTTTGCTTATTTCGTAAGAATTGCGCGAGAGCGGGCGAAGGAGGATATAAAACTTCCGCCGTTCCCATGTAAAAAGCCGGGGCGCGCCTATTCTCGTATAATTTTCACGTATTCGTTCCGGAAACAATAATAAAACGTGCAAGACTTCTTCCTTCATTTCTCAGGGAGCGTTTCCTTCACCTCACACCAGGTGATAGAGCGCGTCATTAACCTGACGACAGACGGTTCAAGATCGTCAGCTTCAAGTTGAAACATTGGCACTGAACTCCATCTGATTCAATTTGTATGTCTTGGCCTTTCCATTACAGCTTGGCACATCTTATATAGAACGTACCTGACGTCATCGAACTCGAGCTGGAAGCTCGAAAGCATCTTAGTTACAGGGGCCCATTGTTTCCATCATTGACACGTTTCCTCGAAAACACAGCGCAAAGTACTTTGCCCGGAAGCTTAATTAATGTTAATGTCGTAAATAGAATCGTAATCTGGATAAACGCGCAGGAATTGTATCCTGGCCCGCTTAGTAACTATATGACAGGAGAGGATGTAAAAGTCAAACTGGGGGAAGTAATTTAATTTTCATTTAGGAATTTGGTCGCAGCTATACGTCACACATAATAGGACTGTGTCGTGATATTCGTGAAAAACGTTTACAACTAGACTTGAAAGTGTACATATTACGACAAAAAATTAATTCATGGCACGTCCCGAAGCACCAATACGCGATTGAAAACTGTAGTAAACAGCGAAGTTCTCTTTTGAGTAAATCATAAGTTCGCCCCAACAACCCCGGAAACAAACATTGTTTTTATTTATAAGCGTTAAAATAAATCGATGCAAGGCGCACGTGCGACGACCGACATTCATATCCCAGTCAGAATTGTGACCTAATTTCGGGGCACGCGGGCGCACGCATTTCGCGGAACTCGGATTCATATCCACCCCTTAAGGAGGCGGCAAACCGTCTCATAATCGTTGGCCTCCGAAATAACAAGCCAATAATTTTTTCGTGGCCCCTATTTTCCTCCGTTTGGTTCTTCATTGAGCAGAAACTAAGGACAGCCTGAGCTTTGTTTAGACAATCTCGAAGTATCGAGGATTTAAGGGACTGTAAAATCAAAAAATACACGCAGGAAAAGAGGGACGGAGTTTTTAAAAAAGTAGAAAAAAAACCGCGTACAATTAATGATAGAAGTGTACTAGGAAATGGAAAAACCATGTGAATACACTATTGAAAACGTAATTGATTTTAATTAATCTCACAGCAGTTAATGCGACGCATTCATCATCACCTGTGCAACTGTATGTTATTAGTTCACGGTTAAGTCTTACGATTGAACCACGTAACACCATAAGCGTTTATTGCACGCTTTTAAAGCTCTAAACTTTTCGTTCTCGTCTTATGCATGGTCGTAACGTGCTTTTCGGGTAAATTTTTAATTAATTATAAATTGCATAGATTTTTTTAAAACATTTTCCCCATGTTTTTTTTTCGTTAGTATTTTTTTGTCCGTTTATTCAAGATGCGTCCTGTATATAGCGAATCACATAAAGCAAATCGGGATTCAGTAATTTCAGAAGCTTCCTGAAAGCAAGCAGTGTGAAAAAATGTGCGCTAGAGCTCCATAAAAAATTCACGGACAATTTAATTCGTTATCTCTCTGAAAACAGAGTGAACTTGAAAGCCCCCCCTCATAATCGTCAGCCAATAATTTTTGGTCCCTCATTTCATATAGTGTATTACATGAGATTAAAAGAAGATGCAAACCGGTGCAGGTATTAAACTTTTAAGTACATTTGCAATCATTAGTTGATAATGACGACTGCAGTCGCTACTTAAAATGCTACCGCTGATGAGAAGGCGTCAATTGCCAAGTAAATGACGGTGATCACTGTCCAGATTTTCCCTTTTAATAGTCCATTTCTAATGAGAAGGCGTAAATTACCATGTAAATGACAGTGGTCTTTGTAAAAAGTTTTAACTTTTTATTTTTTTCCTTTTAATAGTACATTTCTGATGAGAAGGCATAAATTGTCATGTAAATGACAGTGATCTCTATTCAAATGTTAACTTCTTGTTTTTTTTTCCTTTTAATAGAACATTTCTGATGAGAAGACGTAAATTGCCATGTAAATGACAGTGATCACTGTCCAAATCTTAACTTTCTTTTTCCTTTTAATAGTACATTTCTGATGAGAAGGCATAAATTGTCATGTAAATGACAGTGATCTCTGTTCAAATGTTAACTTCTTGTTTTTTTTTCCTTTTAATAGGACATTTCTGATGAGAAGACGTAAATTGCCATGTAAATGACAGTGATCACTGTCCAAATCTTAACTTTCTTTTTCCTTTTTAATAGTACATTTCTGATGAGAAGGCATAAATTGTCATGTAAATGACAGTGATCTCTGTTCAAATGTTAACTTCTTGTTTTTTTTTCCTTTTAATAGAACATTTCTGATGAGAAGACGTAAATTGCCATGTAAATGACAGTGATCACTGTCCAAATCTTAACTTTCTTTTTCCTTTTTAATAGTACATTTCTGATGAGAAGGCATAAATTGTCATGTAAATGACAGTGATCTCTGTTCAAATGTTAACTTCTTGTTTTTTTTCCTTTTAATAGAACATTTCTGATGAGAAAACGTAAATTGCCATATAAATGACAGTGATCACTGTCCAAATTTTAACTTTCTTTTTCCTTTTTAATAGTACATTTCTGATGAGAAGGCGTAAATTGTCATGTAAGTGCCAGTGATCACTGATCATTGTCCAAAGTTTAACTTTTTTTCCCTTTTAATACTACATTTCTGATGAGAAGGCGTAAATTGCCATGTAAATGACAGTGGTCTCTATCCAAAATTTTTTTTTCCTTTTAACACGTTCGCCGCCTCCGGTATCCTGTGCCTATACCAACGGCTCTGATGGGAGCCGGCTTATTTCGTTTACTAATATTTCCGACCGATGTAAGCACTGACGATTCGCGTTTGTTTTTCGCATTGGCGTGGTACCAAGTGTTTGTTACCTTTACAATATTTTATGGAGGCGATATTTCATTATTCCTAATTAAAACAAAGTGTTGTTTTAAAGAGAATTTATACATTACTCAAGAAAAATTTAATTGGCATTGACGATGGACACCCATTTCAGAAATGGCAGTGAACGTTTTAATAGTACATTTCTGATGGGAAGGCATAAATTGCCATGTAAATGACGGTGATCTCTGCCCAAATTTTAACTTTTTGTTTTTTTTTCCTTTTAATAGTACATTTCTGATGAGAAGGCATAAATGCCAAGTAAATGACAGTGATCTCTG
The DNA here is from genome assembly GCA_033060865.1 of Dorcus hopei. NCBI lineage: Eukaryota > Metazoa > Arthropoda > Insecta > Coleoptera > Lucanidae > Dorcus > Dorcus hopei. The sequence continues at coordinate 37,029,043 of CM065423.1, forward strand.
CCCAAATTTTAACTTTTTGTTTTTCCCCTGCTTTTAATAGTATATTTCTATTGGCCTATGATTACTGATAACCACAAAGCAAACAGTTTATTTCTATCACGTTTGCTTCAGAATACCTTAATTAAATATTTATTAAACATCAAGGTTTTTGTTAAATATGAAAATTAAATGTGAATATAAAATGCATGTATACCAGCACAGAGTGCCCTTTGATGATTGGTTCTCAAAGAGAAAGGGGAGGAGTCTGCGAATCGCGGTTGGGATCAACACTTTTTTACAAGTAGAAGTGCAATAATTCGCTGGATAATCAAAGATAGTTATAAAATATATCAATCCTTAGGGAATATTTGTTAATAAAGTTTATTAAAATTTTTCCAAAAATGTGACGTGATGAGAAAGTTTTAATGACATTTTTAGAAATACACGGTGATAATCAGCGGTCTCCGAGATTACAAGCTAATAATTTCTGGTCCGTGTTTTTCTTGTATGGTGGACTTTCCCCCCACATGAAAAATTCACGATTTATTAACTTCCGGAGCTTTCTGAAAGCAGGCATTCTGGTGTGAAACGGCGGCGTGCTCCGTCATACGTGATGAAACGGCTTTGCATGTACCGGCCGAGCGGCCGCATAAATAACTAATTAATACGAATGCAAATGGTCGCATGTAAACGGGCACGGGATAAGCGTAATCCTGCATTTTACATTTAAATGAAAGTAACACATCCGCAGTTTGAATGTGCTGCACGAAGGTAATTTTCTGGAAACGCCGCCGAAAATTTCTGTGCACACTCCGTCACGTCACTATATTTATTCTACATAAATTATTAAAAAAAAAAATCCCACCCCACCCTTTTTCAGTCGAAAAGGTGAAGGATAAAATTTTTATTTCTTGCTTGCGCACATTTTTAAACACCATTTTGACGTTTGATTCTCTAGAAGTAGCTCGCAAAAGATATTCTGAAACTTACAATTTCCTTCACGTCCAACCTTGCCCTTATGAATTAGACATGTGAACTTAAAACGAAAACTGGAATTTTGAAGAAGTGTTTCCGCGAGAATTATTCAGCTCCATCTACTAAGTTTGAACTGGTATACATTTCACGAACGTTCAACGTTCGACGAGATTACGGGTCATAAATCTACCGCTCGATTTACATTAATGTTAATTCAAGAAGCGTCTCATTTTTAATACCTACCGGTAAATGTTAAATCATTATTTCCCATTGTGTTATTTGTAAATCAAAAAAGAACAGCTTTCCGATGAATGTAAATAAATTACTTGGAATGGATTGATTTCATCAAATAAAATATTTCCCATTTGGTTTACAAGTAAGCATAAGTAAGGACTCCCATTATATAATATTGATTAAAAAAACTCCCCAGTAATAAATTAGAAATTGGAAAAAAGCTTAAAGATTTAAATCAGTTTTCCTGCAAACGACGAGCTTTTTTGCTCTCTCCTTCAAAGTTTTAACTGCAGGACATTCGATTAAAACTTTCTAGAGTTTCGTATTCGTTACAATCGGTAATTGGCGCAGACGTCGTAAAAATACTCCGAAATTTTATACCTTCAATAAACGTACGTCTGCGAAGAGAGGAGGGGAGAGGATCGTGAAAGGAAGCATTAGCAGGCCAGAGTAGATCATAATATGCACATTGTGCTCGGTACAAATGACGTGGAATCAATCAGGACGGCCAGATTGAATCATTTGTATTCCTCTGAGCGCCCTCGTGCTGCAAACGAACGGAACGCCTCGTGCTGTAGGATACAATGAATTGTCACAGTCAACATATCCGATTCTCAAGGGGTTTAAGGGTTGTGGGTTCGTATTGGAACAAAGTATAGTCAGTGTTTGGCATTTGTACTTTTTTTTTTAATTCTAATGCACTAATCACTTTTTAAAGTCTCGAACGCTCTACCGTCGAACTAAAACAAGCGCAATATTTCCGCAAAACATGGAGACGGTTCTAGACAGGTCATTCATCACGGGTATTTGGGTGGCCTATTCGCCAGGCGCAAATAACATGTTATTCACAACGAGAACTAAATTAATAACGTTTCTAATAATTACAAATGCGTAAGCGAAACATTTGTGTAAACATAAGCACGTATATTCCCCGTGCGGCAAATTAATATATTCAAATGCCATTTAAATGTTAAACTAATTCAAAGCTGAGAGTGACATAACACATGTTCTCGCGCACAAGTACATGCGAGCTTGTTCACACTAAAGTACGCTTCCTCGCGTGTTAATTCATGTGAAAATCTCGACCGGTTCGTGTTAATTCCGCCAAGGATAATCAAGTCGCGTTCGGTTGCTTAACAAATAATCGCAACAAACAGCTGTCACCCCCTTGAAACAAATTGTTCCAAAAAGTCAAGGCCTCGATCTCATAAATCGCGCACTTTAGCTTCAGATTTTCGGATTCCCGTCAGCCAGAGGGCGGAAAATTGCATTTTGTCTTGCAGCGTCGAATTTTTCATCGCGGTTGCGATGCGTCACGTTGATTAATTACTTGGGAACTCTGGCCAAAAATTTGACGCACGAAAAAGGAGGGCACTTGTGGCAAGGAGCTGCAAAAAACGGACGACCGTGATGTTATTAATGACGATAAGTTTGACTGAATTAAGAACTTTCATCATTTTAGTTCCGTTTCTATGACGCAATGGAAATACATCTTTCACAAATACGTGCAGGAAGAAGGAAAAAAAAGAGAATTGTGTACTTGGAAAGGAAGCAAGAAAGCACGAAGGGAAACAGGACCGTACACAAAATGAAGTATCTGTGAAATTTTAATTTAGAAAAGGAAGGAATGAAACGAAAGAAGCTGCAAAGAAGAAAAGGTATCTGTCTATACATTGGTTCAACTTGGAGTAATGGACAATTTATACTTAATGGAATTTTACGTTGTAACAGACTATCTATCTCTTGCTTATTTTCACGTAGTAATTTTTTCTCTACTACTGTATTTCATTTCACTTTCGGTCGTCCTCTTCTTTGCGTGCTGTTGTGCTTGTCATTGATAAAATATAGGTGTCCTTCCTCTATTCATCCTTTCTGTGTGTCCTAATCTTTGTACATTTATTTACAATTAAATTTGTATCTTCATTTCAACCTCTTCATCCATTTTTCTTATCCACTTATTTACAATTTTTTTCTCTTCTAGATATCTTCTTATACCCTTTCCTCCCTCACGTTATTTGTTCTACTTTATTTAATGTTCATGCTTCACACGTGTAGCTGTCATTTAATTACTGCCCATTTTAAATCGTGACCTCTTAAAATTAGAAAATAGGCAACCCATTCCACTTTCGTGCTTTTAAGTATATTACGAAAACGCGAAGTTATTTCTGATTTGATTGATGGGTTGCCTATTGTAAAATCTTCTTTTCTTCATTTATGTATTTATGTAGATAAGAATTTAAATATTCACAGATTCCAGACGGTTTTGCGAAAAGAAGTTGAATTAACAAAGGAAACTTTTTTTTAATATAAATACTTACATAAGCGTTGTGAAAATTTAATATTCAAATACATGACTGTGGGTGAACATGATAAATTCGAGGCAAAAATTTAATCAAGTGTCACGTACCGCGGAGAGTTCTTGTCTGCTAATGTAATTGTATATCGCTACCTGTTATCAATTTGTGGCTTCACGCCGGCAGTTTAATTTTGTTGTTAATGAAGTGCCCAAATTACCAGAATGGGGGGTGGAGAGCAGTTTCTATGGCTAACGAGCGACCTTTTCATGACCTTCTTTATATGAATGTTATACCCACGTAGCCCAAGCTACTCTATTAATTAGAGACGTATTAATTTATTTCATTTTTTTTACACAAATGAGTCGGCCTGCTCAAACTTTTCTAATTAAAAAAGATATATTTGAAGCAATAGGTACCTGGATATGTTTGCTAATGGATTTGTCAAATACATTTTTGCCAAAGTCAGCTGCAATTAATCTATTAAAATAAAAAGGAGACATAATTTTATTAAATTAAGCTGAAGTATAGTTCCCTAATAGTAAGTACCACAGGGACTCGTTCTTGGACCTCTTTCATTTTTAATATGTGTTAATGATTTTGTAGCAATGATGTTAAGATTGTCGTATCCTAAATTATATAACAGCATAACATTCGCGATTATGGCCCTTATTCACTCGGATGATTTTCTCTCCACTCACCTACTACGGTTCATTCCGCACGCAAACTTCATCCTCGTGAGTAAGGTCTGTTATAATCGCTGAAAATAATGTACTATTGTTGGATTTGACAAAGAATTTTTTCTCTCCGCGTGAATCACACCGAAACAAATGGCGCCCAACATGGGGCCATCTAAAAATAACCTCATGTAGGTATAAGTTTAACGCGTAAGTATGGAAACATTTACATTTTGCCTTGATAAATACGAAATTAAACGGAAATAGAAAGGACAACATCCTTGAATTTATCATCATGCGTATTTGCCACAAACGTTTCTTGTCGTCTTCATATCGTTATCTGAAACGGTTCTTTGTTCTTTTGGTCGGGGAGACGTATTGTACATAAAGAAAATATTATCCAATGAATCATTTGGCAGTCGTAAAAACACTGTGCAAAAAAAGTGCAGACAATATGCCTCCAGTTACATCTATTAAATTGGGGGTCGGTGACTGCACGCGACAACACCACGTACGCACTGTAAACCACCGCATTTTCCACCCCCTTCCAACACTCTTATCTCTTTTCGGAACAAACATGCCATATTACGCATTCAACTCGAACCACACCAGAGACAAATAGAAAACAGTCGTGTTTGACCTAGAAACGCCTAAATTTTTTTTATCTTTCCGAACCGATCAATCAATTGAATTTCAACGGGGCCGGGTGGAAAGAAAATCTTTTTCAGAAAAAAAAATGGAATATTATCCTGAGGAGGAGACTTAGAATCAGCTGATAAAGACAATATCAGGTACACTCGAGCGAACTCACGTGAGTTGTTTTGACCCAGGTCACTCAAAATCAGGTCAACCAGTCGCAGCTTAGGTCAGGCCATTGAACTGAAGCTTTCCGGCCTCCTTTGCAAGGGGCTGCTGCTGCTGCTCAAGGTTCGGTGCGCGTTCGCGCCCGTTACCGCCACGGAAATCCTTAATGTCGCCCGCACGAAAATTCACGATTATTTATTCATTAGGGCGATCGTTCGCTTTCGGACGAAATAAATTTTAAAGTATTACGCGCTCGTTTATCACTGTCGTTGTGTTTTGTTTCGCGTTTCTACTTCCTCCTTTTTTTTTCTTTTTTTGCCGATGAATCCTGGGAAGTGAGTGTTTACGGTCCTTATAATTTATGAGAGTTATTGATGGGTCTTCGATCGATTCACGCTTGGATTCAAACATACTCGAAAAAAGGGCGCCAAAATTATGTCACCACCAGTTTTTGGCGCATTGTGAAAGAGAGCAGCCTAACTTGACAACTGGTATTCAGCCGATGACAAAGTTCACTTGAGATTTGACCGACGAGAAAACGTCGAATTCGTCTGCACTCATTTACTCTTCAGCTGCAGTTCGTTTTTACATCAGAGTATCTAGGGAAATTAAATTGGTAGGCGTGGGCAATTAGAACCAGTTTTTGGCGCACTATGAAAGAAAGCATCCTAACTTAACAACTGGTATTCAGCCGATGACAAAGTTCACTTGAGATTTGACCGACGAGAAAACGTCGAATTCGTCTGCACTCATTTACTCTTCAGGTGCAGTTCGTTTTTACAATCAGAGTATCTAGGGAAATTAAATTGGTAGGCGTGGGCAATTAGAACCAGTTTTTGGCGCACTATGAAAGAAAGCATCCTAACTTAACAGCTGGTATTCAGCCGATGACAAAGTTCACTTGAGATTTGACCGACGAGAAAACGTCGAATTCGTCTGCACTCATTTACTCTTCAGCTGCAGTTCGTTTTTACATCAGAGTATCTAGGGAAATTAAATTGGTAGGCGTGGGCAATTAGAACCAGTTTTTGGCGCACTATGAAAGAAAGCATCCTAACTTAACAACTGGTATTCAGCCGATGACAAAGTTCACTTGAGATTTGACCGACGAGAAAACGTCGAATTCGTCTGCACTCATTTACTCTTCAGGTGCAGTTCGTTTTTACAATCAGAGTATCTAGGGAAATTAAATTGGTAGGCGTGGGCAATTAGAACCAGTTTTTGGCGCACTATGAAAGAAAGCATCCTAACGTAACAACTGGTATTCAGCTGATGACAAAGTTCACTTGAGATTTGACCGACGAGAAAACGTCGAACTCGTCTGCACTCATTTACTCTTCAGGTGCAGTTCGTTTTTACAATCAAAATATCTAGGGAAATTAAAACCATAGGGGATTCAAATTAAATACCTAGAGAATTGATAAATAGAAATTACCTGGGAGCAATAAAAAGGTGGGCCAAAACGAAACCAGCTCCAAATGCACAGTGAAGACGAATTTGGTGCACATAGGGGAGAGTTGCGTATATTGGACCGGCTCCTAAATTGGACCGCTTTTGAATAAATAAAAATATACTAGAAACTTCAATAACAGTAAGCACTAGACATACCTCAGATGGTATTGTATTAAACAACGTTTCTGCAAGTATTTTTTTAATACCGATAGATACTTCTAGTTGCTTTTAATTTAAATTGAATTGAAGTGGTCCAATTTTGGAGCCGGTCCAATATACGCAACTCTCCCCTACTTGGAGACGTGGAACTGAAACGGTTGCATGTGGGTCAAAAAATAAGCAGAAATTAATTTCCAAACAATTTTACGAGGTGGTAACTAAAGCTGTTTGTCCCTGCAAGTAACAAAATTCAATTTCGTTAAAACTTCGCCATCGATTCCTCCGCTCGCCCTCCGTTTTAATGACGGGCGATAAAATCGCACATGAAGATATTACTCCGATTTAGTTTTCGTCGTCGATACTTTCCAGCTTCGGTTTACGGCGTCCATAAAATAGTTACTGGGGTGTAAAGCTTGCGTAGGGAAATCGAGTTTTATTGACCGAGCTGTAAATTTTAAATAATACACCTTGACATTTGGGAGACGAGCGACGAGGATTAAGATGACGACCCAGCCGAAATTCCGTTTGACTACCTTGGCCCTTTTGTTCGGGACATTTACTTTTTGTTGCCTCTAACAAGAACCCCCATTAATGTTGACTCTTTAGTCTGTTAATTTATCTAACCGTGTTTTATTAGAACTTCCTGAAATTACACTTGGGATTCCTTTTAATTTATGAGAATACTTCAGGGCATTGGGACAAATTTATTTAACAGAAATTTATGATTTAAAAACCCCCCTAAATTCATAAAAGAAAGCTTCGCTGCAACTATTATAATTAAAAAAAAGCAGACATGTTGTATAGTTACATCCTGGTGAATAGGCCACGAGTGAGGCAGAGAGGAACGACCTGTTGCCCACGTTTCAGTATACGACGCAATTGTTTTCGTAAATCTTGCTCATTCTGAAAGATTCCCCGATGGAGAAGAGTAGGTATACTATACCGGTTCTGGCTTACTTATAGAGAATTAACATTGTGTACCAAATGTGTATGTATGGTTGTCTATCGTCGCTCTGATAGACGCTCGGTGGGGGGATGCGGCGTGGAAACACTCTGAGCGACGATAGGCAACCATACATACACATTTGGTACATAATGTTACTTCTCCTTGAGAATTTATTATAAAAGCAAAACCAAGCGGGAAATTCAAACAGCTTCATTCGGAAACGAACAACTAAATTATTTTTAATTTAACAAACGCGATTTATTTTGAAATTAACTTCACCAGCGGAACGTGAAGCGTAGTAGGTACGTGTTACTCACTGGAAATTTTGAATTTTAATTTCCAAAAGCAGCTGCACGTTAATAATTTGAACTCCGCAGTCGTGTCAGACTTCATTAGCGCATTGTAACGTTCATTGTTGAACTTCGCCGGCATAAAATGAACCGAGTTCGCACCGCCTTTGTACTCGACATCCGACTTTACATCCTAAACGCCACAGCCGCCGTCTGCCTCTTTTTTTTTCTCATCCAAAAGACGTCGGCAACAAATTTCTAAATTACCACCGGTAATAACAGTCCGGAATTGGAGGCGATTTCGAACGACTTTGCCCAGTCGAATATACGTATTTAAGGCGAAGCGTCCCAATAAAATGTAATTGGGCACTTGTTCAAGTCCGGTCGAAAGTTTTTATTGGACATAAAAATTCATAAGTGGCTCGAGGGGGACGGGGGGCTTGTTTTCGAAAGGGCGATTACTGAAAGTGAAAAGTCTTTCTTTCGAGAGAATTAGGGAAATTTAAGTGGAAATAGAAAAGATAACAATAACAAAGCAGCCCCAAACTCAAGTTTGACTGTAACTTAGCCACCCGAAGGAGTTTTTTTTTTTTTAATTAATTCTTGAATAAAAAATGAATGTGTAAAACCCATTTGAATTTATTGCGGCGAATTAATTTACTTACTGTAATATTCCGGCGAGTCATCGAACATTTTTATTGTTGGGGGCTTTTTCCATTTGCAATTCAAACAAAAACTGTCGTCTTCGTTTTCGTATAATCAATGGAACGTTCCGCCTGAATAAATAATCTATATCTGTTGTTGCTGGTAGGCCATAAATATAAAAGCATGAACCGATATCGAATGTGAACAATATTCGATGTATGATGCGCACACATTTTCTATAAATTTTTCTGCGTCTGACAGTTATGTGTGCAGTTAGAATAACATTCATATTCACTGCACCTTGAAAATGCGAAGTCTACAGATTTATAATCGCCTTCATCTCCTTATCGTTATACTGTTATTGTTAGGTTTGTTTTAACAACTTTGAACCCTCCCTGTTTTTCTTGTTTTATGAGGCGAGGCATTCCAAGCCATATGATCTTCACATTTCGATTCTATCCGATTCCTAATTTCATCCTTAAAATCAACATGAACCCCCAGGACAATTTGTTATTGTTTTCTTTTTCGTCCTCTTTTTAGTGCACCCCCGCCTCCGAGATAATAAAAATTTATCAAGCTCCCCAGGCTATATTACGTGGAAATACTGCGGCGGCATTTAGGGGAAAATAAAACAGGCCCTCCAGTTAATCGCATGATTTAGCGCGCGCGTATTTACGCAGGCACTTTGCTGATAGGTCTCTTCTGATATTAGGGGTTTCGTTTACCGTTATTTGCGTCTGGTCTTTTTTTTTTTTATTTCGGTGGCGGCGGCAAATTGATATTTTACATACGACGTCGTTCGTGCGAGCGCTGAAAGACCTCTTGATAAACGGCGTTTTGCGGAGGGTTGGGGTCCGTGGAAGTGAAAGACATAAAAAGATGAAAAGGGAAAGTGGAAAATTATGTGCTCTAAAATATTGCCGGCTGCAAAATGTTGTTGATTAGCATGCGCAGAGAAATGAGAATGTAAATGAAAATAACGTTATTTATTCAAAATGTGAATGCGGATGTTGACTATACAAGTGTTTTGCATTTTTATTTGTTTACAACACTAAATGACATCTGAAGAAAAGTTGCTTTGGCTCTTGATAGAAGACGAAGACTTAAGCCATTAAGGTCAAAAAAAGAAAACTAATTGGAAGAGGAGAAAACCAAGAAATACGGTCTTGTTTGAATAACGAAGACTTACGCAAATGATGAGAGTAAACAGAATACAATAGCTAGGACATATAGTGAGAATAGCAAAGAAGAAATGAATTAAAAAGAGGAGGGAAGATAAAATTGAGAAGATGATTACGAAACAAATTGATTCTTCAAACAGAAGAGACTTTAAGTTGAAAGAAAGAGCCAAGAATTAGAAATTAGAAAAACTTAAATAAGAAATATCGATCCTATTAATAACTCTTTCTCATTCTCAATAAGTTATATACTCTGCTACCTACCTGAAGACTGCATATCTTGGGAGGGCAAACTAAAATCGTCGTAATTGCCATCTAAACTCAACGGGACAGGTCGAGGTCGTATGTAACCCCCAAGTAAAACGGCAGTAAATCAAAAATATATGAATGTCGTCAATTCTTGTACATTTGTCTTTATTTGTGCAACGTTTAAGCTCGTAACAACAATAGATCAACGCAGGTCTTAATTAAATGAACGATAAATATCAATAGGTTGAGTAAAATTGAAACAGGAAGCACGGATCCGCTTTTCGTTCACATAAAAGGAAATAAATATCAAAACTGAATAAATCTACAGACACTCAATTGTCACTCTTGAACAATAAAACTGATGCATTTTTGCAGTGTTGCCAAACGTCGTCTGATTTAGCATTTCATTTACATAAAAGAAATCATTTATAAATCGTACCATTTAGAGTTCTTTATGAATACGCCTCTTAATTAAAAGAGCCAGTTCCGTAAAATCAAAATTTGGAAAGCACTTGACATTTTCCACATTTTATTTTCTTTCTTGATCTATTAAGACTTTTCTAAAGCAAAAGCTATTGATCACATTACATTAACTCACTTCTTTCTTGATCAATTGCAAGCCCAAAGAAACGCAAATCGCAGATTCATAAATGAAGGAAGAAAGTTTAGAAATTTGTTCCATGTCGGTTTTGATTGCAATGAATTCCTCGAGCATCCTCTGGACTTGGCGTTGGCTCTATTTGGGGCCTCTTCAGCAGAAAAGTAGCTCGAGAACTCTAATGCAATCAATCAAACCGACCTGTCGTAGTTATCTCATAATCGAACACAATTTTGAATTGTCAAATTCACTTCAAAATTGTTTTAAACCAACATTTGTCTTTTGTCTTTACTTTCCAAATTTAATCTCAACTTTACGCCATCTGCTTCAATTCGATTTTTACTCTTAAGTGGTATTGTTTACTTACTGGCCTTCAGCCTTTCAAAAATTGTTACTTATCTTGCCTTCAGCCTTCATTGTTGTTTTATTGTTGTACTTAAAATTACTTAAAATTGTATTTAAATTTACGCGCCATCAGCTTTCATTGTGACTACTTATATTTATTTAAGTATTGAAGGATGTGCCTTAAGTCACTGTAAACATTTATAGTGACTTAAGGCACATCCTTCAATACTTATTTATTGTTAGTCACTAATATCATGGATAATCCTTTAATTTTTATATTTATTTACCTTAAGTTGGTACTAGTTAGGGATTTTCGTTCTGCCATGCTTTTAAGTTCTTGCATTTTATGTCATTCAATTTAAGTAAAAATGACCACATGTTAACGTGATTTTAAGACAGGTTTGTTTCAAAATTTAAATATTACTTCACTTTTTAGCATAAATTCATTTATTGTATATTTGAAAATGGTTTATTTTTATCCGAAACATGTCATCAGCTTCAAGTTTCTTGTAATAACAACTTCAATATACATCGTTTTCTGACGTTGTGTTTTTTGTGACCTTCTGGCTTTTATGAGTCTAAATTATAATACATTCCTTATTCATAAACATTTATCTCGGATAACAGCTTTGCTTACGCGTTGAATGCTTCGAAAAGAGACCCATTTTATCCCATAGTCTTATTCAACGAATTTGCATAGCTATTTGAATGTAGGAAGAAATAATAAAATTAGCTATAAAATTATAATTTCAAATCCACCGGATTTCTTTGCAGGTTTTAGTTCCCTGTTTACCGGCACGATGTATTGATTGCAGCCAAATTTGAATATCATCGTGAGCGTAAGCTTTCACGTTACAATTGTCAAGTTCTTGAAACTAAATTTTTATACTTACACGAAAATTGATTTAATTTAAACTGTACAATTTGTATCATTTTAGATTTTTGGAATTTATTTAATTTTTTGTCTACATCTCAAAAATTTTGGGCAAGAAATAGGGTAGTCTAAAACGGTCTTTACATTTTCTTGTAAATAGTTTATGAGAGGTTGCACTGATGTATGAACTAGTTCTAGTGCTTGCTTTGCCAAATTTAATAAAATTGTAATAATTCATTCGTGTGTAACCCGTTCAATAAACTAGTAAGGCGCGTAGGTGGTAACATCCCTGCGACTTATCAATGAATCCCCCCGAAACTTGAGCAAAGATGATTTATGTACGTCCCGCAGCGAACAAACCAGGAAATCAATAGATCACTTAAAAATGATTGACGACGTGTATTTCAGTAAATTATTACGTAACCACCGCACAACCTACATTAACCCCAATGACAGTTAAATGAGCCCTCCCCCAGAAAAGGGAAATGCATCCGAGGCATGCGAATCGGTAATTTGAAAATTCACGAAACAAGAGCAACAAAAAACGAAATAAACGTGGTAGTAACAAGTCGTGATAAATCAATGCACCTGTGTCAGCCGGTTGCAGCAGTATCCAGGTCAGTACCCCATCAGGTTACGACGCCGACGCAGAGCGTCGGCCTCGGTCATGCTCTACTATGTCACGGCAGGGAAAGTATACTACTCGTACATACAACTTGGCCGCCTCCAAAAGAGAAACGACCGCTGCTTTTCATTTGAACCCTTTCGCTGATTAATTTTACCATAGTTAATTTAATTACCTCAGCAGTTACTTGGGGGGGGGGCTGCGCCCGGGTCGAAGCACAATAAACGTCGGACATGAAGGAATGTTCATAATATTATTCGGATTGTTTTGCATACAAAGCGAATCCGTGATTAATGGAGCTTACTTTGAGGTCGGGCCAACGTTTACCAGACTCCCGAAACAATGTAGCCACAGACGAGAGCTACGACGCGAAGGACCTTTGTCAAAAATTTTATTGCCCGTAAGTAAGATTAACGACCCAGCTTCTTCGTTGCGGTTCCTGCGAGTTTTAGTTTACCTCGTCACATCAAAACTTTTATCCTTATTTGGTCTGTCGTGCTTCAAACATAACGATCTCTCAAAAATGTCTCTAATCGACGTCCACATTTACCGGAAATGGTTCGGTGTCAATGGTTACTTTTGTTTCCCGAATTTTTCCCTCACTTGGAATCACCTTCAAACAGAGATGTTCTTCTTTAAAAAAAAGTACATCTAGAATAAATTCTTTTTCAATTCGTTAAAGCAATGGAATATATTGAACTGAGCAGGAGCAATTACAGCATCGCGTAAAGTACTGTGCCATCAACAAAGTTCCGAAAGCTGGGGGAGAATCGTCGATGTTAAAAAATGTACTTGGAAACATGCCGCTCAGAAGAGATGGGGTGGGCTACAAATAGATTGTCGATAGTTTAAACCTGCATGTAAAGCGGGCGCCACCTAGCGTAAAATTATCCAGGTAGGCTAGTAAAACTCGTGGTACCGCTAGGACTACTCATGGTGTCGAAAGTAATTGAAATTCCCACAGGTTTATACACGTATAACATATACGATCGACAGTCACCCTCTATACTATAGTAACACATTAAAAGTCACCCTGTTTCGTAACCCAAAAATTAGATAAAACGCAAGAAATGGTGGTACGGCTCGATTAACAAGCACCAGAGGCGATGGGGTGGGCTACAAATAGATTGTCGGTAGTTTAAACCTGGATGTAAAGAGGGCGCCACCTGGCGTAAAATTATCCAGGTAGGCTAGTAAAACTCGTGGTACCGCTAGAACTACTCACAGGTTTATACCCGCATAACATATACCCTGTTTCGTAACCCAAAAATTAGATAAAACAAAAAATGGTGGTACTGTTCGTTGGTTATGATTAACAAGCACCAGAGGAGATGGGGAGTCTACAAATAGATTGTCGGTAGTTTAAACCTGGATGTAAAGAGGGCGCCACCTAGCGTTCGGAAGGAACCAAGACCTATGACAGGCAACTACGTGATAGGAGGCACACAATTAATGTACACGAGAAACAACGCAAACGTATGAGAAAGTTTCAACGGTACCAAGACGGTCTCCACCGATCTGCATGTGTGTTCAGTCTCGGAAGGGGTGCAGCCCTCGGAGCGTGCCCTATGAGGTTCAGGGGTCCTCGCCCGCGAGCATGATGTCGTAGTAGAAAGGATCTCGAAATTCGTTGGCATCATTAGCAACGGCGTCCGGAAGGAACCAAATTGACCCCAAAGACTCGAACAAGGGAGTGATTCTAAACCAAACGTGCTAACGGAAGAAGCACAAAATGTAAGCGAAATTCCATAATGAGGAAATGGTGAAATCAGTGCTCCCAACTGTTATAAAAAGTTACCAAAGACAATTTAACAAAAGTAAAGTATCAGGCAACTACGTGATAGGGGGCACAGATAAGTACCCAAAAGTAACGTATTTGAGAAACAACGCAAACATATGATAAACGATTCCAAGACTATCTCCACCGATCTACGTGTGTTCGGCCTCAGAAGGGGGTGCAGTCCTCGCAATGTGACCTATGAAGTTCGGCAGCTATTCTTCTCTGCGAAAACGATGTCATAGTAGAAAGGATCTCTCGATTCGTTGGCATCAATGGCAAGATTCGTCCGGAAGGAGCCAAATTGACCCTAAAGACTCGAACAAGGGGGTGATTCTAACCCCCAAAACGGAAGAAACACAAAATATGAGAGAAATTCAACATCGAGAAAGGAGCTGATTCGAAAAAGACTTATCCTATTGACCACTATAGGAACACGTGGCGTGTCGGTCCACGAGAAATAGCAATTAAGTTATTCAAAATATTTTTCGAACGCCCTGTATTAGTGTGAGAATCTTATGGCCAGGCCCGTTACTTGCTTCATATTTCTTAATGTTGCACAAGTAGACCATACGCTGTTATTTTAAATACTTCTATTTCACTCTGTCGCTCGGCTAAAATCTGATCTCAGTCGTAACCACCCCTGTCTGAACTTGTGGTAGAACGCGGCGGTCGCTCGCTTTCAGTCTGTCTCCTGACGTACGGCTCGTTTATTTGTTATTTTGATCTTTGTGCTCCCTTTCACGTGATTCTGTGAAGGAAGACGGAACCGGAATTACTCCGAGATTTGTGCAATCGTACGTTGAGAGAATTTCAAGCTCGTTAAACAGCTTATCGAAAGCCTTTGAAACAAGGAACAAGTATGTCTGTGGCCCTTTTGTGTCGTACTGATTCGTAATGCGTATTTTTCCTTCCATTAGGCTTCCAGTTCTAGCTTTACCTTGGCTGAGAATACCAGCATTCCTTGGGAGGAAAGAAAAGGCTGGTTTTCGGCTTTAGAAACGATTTAACCCGGCTTCTCCCGTCTGTGAAAGTGAATCCGACTGGATTTGCCAGACGGCGCCACTTAGTGACGTAATACCTGCTACCAAACCTGGAATTACTCTATTTATTTCTTAAATTATTCTGTTAAGTTACCGGGGCGTTGTTATTTGTATTGTTCTTTTATTTAATAAACAAGTGAATTTCATTAATCGCCTTAAGCGATAATTGTGAACGAAGAACAGATCTATTGATCAGATTAAATTTGACTTGTTCATTTTATTACATTTCGTGTTGTTTTTATTGGGACCCCTTCAGGGTCGAGCTCGACTAACTTGTTTTTCTTATTCGTTATTTACTTTTGAGCGTTTTTAAATAAAAACAAGTGTGCTCAGCCGGTGCTTGTTCATCTTGCCCACCTTTTGCTTTGTGGTTACGTCGAACCTCCCTTCTTCAAGAGCTTAGCCGAGTGGTGCTGGAGAAACGTCAGTCCCTCGCACAATTTGCTGGCCTCCAGGTATGTAGCAAGTGCTCTCAACTGTTATAAAAAGTTAACAAAGGTTAAAATCCTAGAGTATAAAACTAAAGAGAGGTCAACCGAAAATAGACAGATATGATGAATAAAGTTTGAACCGTAACAAGTGCTTGGAAGAAGAAGGTGAAGATTTATAATGTTTGGCTATTGACGTGCAGCAACCAACTTTTGCGTAAAGTCCCTTCGCAGGCCGGAATCAATATTTTCCCCGAGCTTCCCTCTGATCGAAGCAAACTCCTCTCCTCGGGGCGCCAACCAGCTAATATTTTTCATTGAGAAAATATTCGCACGTCGTATGTAGGTCGGTCGCCCTGAATTACGCTGAATTCATCGTGCGCTCGAAGCGGAGGTATTCATCGATCCGGCAGGTGCTATTATTTGTGAATCTTTGCAGGCGGCCCGAATCCATATAAATATTAGATGATCGACGGATTGTAAAGTAGGGCAGGCCGAGTCGGGCCGGTGACCTGGTCAATATATTATGACACCGTGCAGCAGCAGCAGCAGGTGGGAAAAAGGTGGATCGTTAGTGGGGCAAGTCTCTGAATAAAAGCTCATAAAAGCTGCTCGACGGAGTACGTTCACTGGGAAAGTGGGAAAAGTAAATAATCATTAGTTTTGACGTTTATTTCAAACATGTGAAATTACTTCATATTTTTTTTTAAATTAAATTATATTTTGTTGCCGCCTCTCCTAATCGTATAGGCAGTCCCTTCACTTATTTCTTTTTTAATTCGCATTCCGAGAGGTCAAAGCTTTTTTTAGTTCTAATCAATGCACCCAAAACTTGATACATTTCTGAACCATCAGTTAACCAACATGGGGGGAGGTAACACGTCCCAACGACTATTTGCTATAAACGAACCTTAATTATTAAAGGTACTCGAAAGTACCCTTCTGAAATATTTACGAACTAAAGACGAAGTAAAAGACCAGGAGATTTAAAGCGCCCGAAAATAATTTAACCCACCTCAGACAGGCACGTCCCGTTAATGAGGGCAAAAGTTCAGCCCTAAAAATAAAAGAAACTCGGAGAATCTCGTATCCGGAAGCGCATCCCCTTGAATATAATATGATTTGCTACTTTATTTTTGTACTTTATTGTAAATGTAAGTACATCACAAAACGCATTTCGCCCGAACGCTGCGGAAAAGAATTGATACCGGATATTTATTACCGTTTCGTTTTATTTCACTCGGAGAGCGTTGTTCCGGGGGATTTTCATCTGCCCCATTAGACCGGGGCTAAATGATGCTGTTCGCAAGAAGAGGCGACCTGTTTCCCCCCGTTTTACGTTCGTCTTACGTTTCCGCCGAATTAAATAACTATTTTATTCGTATTCAAAGTGGTCGTGGTAAATTAGGGCAGAAAATAGCAAGGGAAAAGACGATGGCATCGAACGAGAAGGTACTTGGAAAGCCTAACACCAACTGGAGCCACTGAATACTCATCATGGTGGGGGCCAACCAGTTGAATTTTCAAAGACCATTCATTGGTTTATGGTTCAAGAGTTTTGAGAGTTCCTCACTGCTGCCAGTTTAATTCCAAACATGGATGGGTAAAATTTGAAACATAAAATCGATGTTTAAAAAAAAAAAACAAAGCCTGCTCGTGACT
Organism: Dorcus hopei; assembly: GCA_033060865.1. Classification (NCBI taxonomy): domain Eukaryota; kingdom Metazoa; phylum Arthropoda; class Insecta; order Coleoptera; family Lucanidae; genus Dorcus; species Dorcus hopei. The sequence continues at coordinate 37,046,277 of CM065423.1, forward strand.
TGCACTGTAATTGCCTCTTCGACTACGAGACCGTAAAATATGAACACGCACGGCTCGACATTACTCGAAATGCCGAAGCTCCCTCCGGCAGCTGGCGTTGATTTCCTTTCCCGACGCTCCTGTTTGCAAGGACGAGATGGAATGTGACGAACGCGCGGACCTCCTCTTCTCTTCTCTACTTCGAATCTCAGCAATGCCGATCTCTGCAGTTGACGAGCCACTCATTCTAATGTGCCTCTGCAATATTATTTCCCTTGACTTTCCTTCCACTTGTCTCCGGAATTATCGATACACGTTATGAGGGGGCCTTATCAGAAATATATCGGGCGGTAAAGTTTTACGCCGTCCTCGTAAAATCGCAGTAAAGGTTTTACTGCGGCCAATTTTAAACGAGTTTGCGCCTTTAATAATAATTTTGATACGGTGCTGTGCTATGTGACACGATTCGAAACTATTTCGAGTGAATTTTCGAAACCTGTAGTGGTTTGGATGAGACCCCCCCATCATCGAGGAAAAGAAACAGCTAAAGTGCGATGATAAATCGTCACTGGAGCACTTACCACAAAAATGTTTTTTTTTCAGGAGAAGACATTGATCTTTACGACGCCTGAGAGTAGGTTGCTTCCTTGTCATCACTTGTTGAATGAAAGTCTTTCTTTGTTACCAGTGCAAACGAGCTTGTAGTTTGAAAAGAAGAGAAGTTACAACAAGAGAGAAGGAACACGAAAGGCAAAAGAACAAAGAAGACAAAGTTCCAGGGAAGAAGAAAGAAGACGGTGTGAAGAAAGCGTTACAAGGAAGAAGAATGAATACAAAAGAGATAAGAAGTGGTTTGCAAGAAAGAAGGCAATTCAATTGTCAAAATCGACCGCGTTTGAATATGTCAAAACCTAATTAATTGGATTTTTAAATTCAAAATTTAAAACTTCAAAATTTGAAGAACTTTGAACATCTCAAAACTTGTTTACTTTTTTTTTTTTAATGTCGAAGTTGTGTTGATCTTTTTTAAATACGCACGTCAAAATTTAAATAAACTTTAATGTCAAAACTTGATTTTTAAAATATATCAACATTTTATTGAATTTTAAATTTAAATTAAAAACTTGATTGAGTTTTAAAAATGTCGAAATTTGATTTGACCTTTTTTAATATGTCGAAATTTGATTGAATTTTAAAAGTGTCAGGAATCGATTCTGTTTTAAATAATATTTCAAGATTTGATTGGTTTTTAAATGTACAAATTATACAGAGCGATTCACGGTTCTGTATTTGTAATAACTTAAAAGAGTAAGAGCAGTAGTTACAATGAATTTAATTAATTAATTTTTAATTGCTTTGATTCGAGTTTCGATTGTCGAAATTGATCGTGTTTTGTTTTCTCTTTCGTTTTTCACAAAACATTCAAAAATTTGAAACTTAATTAATCTTAAATATATACGACAAAATTGAATTGAATTTTTAAATACGTCAAAATTTTGAATAAACTTTAAATATCTCAACACATGATTAAATTGTTTAAAATATCAAAATTTTGTTGAACTTTTTTAAATACGTACATACATATATCAAAATTTGAATAAACTTTAATATGCCAAAACTCGATTGATTTTTAAAATGTATCAAAATTTTATTGAATTTTAATCTGTCAAAACTTGATTGAATTGTAAAAATGTCAAAATTAGATTGACCGTTCTAAATACGTCAAAACTTGATTGCATTTTTAAAATGTCAAAATTGAATTGACCTTTTTATGCACATCAAAATTTGAATAAACTTTAAATACGTCAAAAATTGATTGGTTTTTAAAATATATCAAAATTTTATAGAATTTTAAATTTGTCGAAACTTGATGGAATTTTAAAAATGTCAAAATTTGATTGACCTTTTTAAATATGTCAAAACATGATTGCATTTTTAAAACATCAAAATTTCATTGATCTTTTTATGTACGTCAAAATTTAAATAAAATTAAAAATGTCAGAAATTAGTGAAATCAAAATCAAATTAAAAAAAATTAAATGAAATTCAAATTATATGTATATACGGGGCGACTCACCGTTCTGTACTTGGGGTATTTAAGAGCAGTGAATGTTAATCTTCAATTGTTTTGATTCGAGTTTCAATTGTCGAATTGATCGTGTTTTGTTTTCTCTTTCGTTTTTCTCAAAGCATTCAAAAATTTGAAAATTGAATTTTAAATATGTGCGTCAAAATTTAATCGAATTTCAAAAACATACGTCAAAATTTTGAATGAACTTTAAATACTTCAAGACTTGATTACATTTTTAAAAAGTGTCAAACTTTTTAATTGCGTATGTCCAAAATTTAAATAAACTTTAATATGTCAAAAAACTTGATCAATTTTTAAAATACATATATCAAAAATTAATTGAATTTTAAATGTCAAAACTGATTGAATTTTTAAAATGTCAAAATTTCCAAATCTTATTGACCTTTTCATGTACGTCAAGATTTGAATAAACTTTAAATGTGTCAAAAATTGATTCCATTTTAAAAATTCTATAAATTCAATATTAAATGTAATTTTTTTACAGAGCAAGAGTTTCTAAAAAAAGTTGGGTTAAGACCCGTCGTGTCACCATCAGATGAAAGGTCACGAAAAGACGATCACCGAACTGTCATACCGGCGCCATCTTGAAATCAAAGAAGGTCGAGGGGTGATCGAAAATAACTGTAAGAAAGGAAAGCACGTCGTGTGACCCATCAAATGAAAGGTCCCGAAGAGACGAATGCCAATGCCATATCGAAGACCATCTTTGAAATCAAACGTGGCCGACCTATATAAGGAAGTGCCACAATATCAAACGTAATTCTTAACTACAGGGTGACAGTTTCTAAAAAAAGTTGTGTTAAGATCTGTCACACCGGCGCCATCTTGAAATTAAAAAAAAACGCCAATATGTGATCGAAAGTGCTTGGAAGAAAGGAAAGCACGTCGTGTGACCCATCAAATTAAAGGTCACGAAGAGACGAAGGCGAATGCCATATCGAAGGCCATCTTTGAAATCAAATGTGGCCGACCTATATAAGGAAGTGCCACAATATCAAACGTAATTCTTAACTACAGAGTGACAGTTTCTAAAAAAAGTTTTGTTAAGACTTATCACACTGGCGCCATCTTGAAATCAAAAAACGACAAGATGTGATCGAAAGTGCTTGTAGGAAAGGAAAGCACGTCGTGTGACCCATTTAATGAAAAGCCACGAAGAGACGAATGCGAATGCCGTATCGAAGGCCATCTTTGAAATCGAATGTGGCCGACCTATGGAAGGAAGTGCCACAATATCAAGCGTAATTTTTTCTACAGGATGACAGTTTCTAAAAAAAATTGGGTTAAGACCCTTGGTGCGACCTTCAAATGAAAGCTCTCGAAAAGATGAACACCGAACTGTCACACAGGCGCCACCTTGAAACTAAAAAAAAAAAAAAAACGCCAAGATGTGCTTGCAAAAAAGGAAAGCACATCAATTGAAAGACGAACATCGAACTGTCACACCGGCGCGGCGCGGCGCCATCGTGCTAGATTTTAGTTAGAAAAAGAAAGCATAGCATGACCTACATGTAAGTAACCACTTTATTGAATCATTGACGAAGGAAAATTGCGATTAACTTTTCTTAAAGTCATCTATACGGAAGAAAAGAAGAGAAATTACAAAAGAGAGAAGTAAGTAATTGCACGGAAGAAGAAATGAGACAAAGCAATGAGGAGAAGGAATACAAAACAAGAAGAAGTTGCTGGGAAGAAGAAAGAAGACACAAAATTAAGAAAGAAGAGAGAACAGAAAGAGATAAGACGGTGTTATAGGAAAAGCAAACAGAAGACAACAGAGAGAAGAAGGAGTTACTAGTTATAAAGGATAAGAGGACAAGGTACGTTACACAGAAGCAAGAATTTAAACAGAAGAGTCAAGGAAAAGTAAGGGGATTTATACATTACGAAAGGTGCTTCCAAAAGCATTCTAATTTAGGAATTTCGAAAAAATGGTTTAGTCAGTTGAAAAGGGCCATTGCTGATGAGTTCCTAAATGTTGCTAATTTCTTTTTCTCTCGGAATGTTTAACAAGCCCGAGGATAACTGCGTTTATTACCTAATCGCTCGAAGACCGTTTCTATCCCAGTTGGAACCCGTCCAGGACAGACACGCAGATTGTTCCGATGCGATCTAATTCAAGTAGAGATACGGCCGAAACTGAGAAAATAATACACCACAAGGCAATAAATTCGGAGAACCGTTCGGGGGATGTTTGTTACACATGAATGCGCCGCCATGATTAAATTCTTCCAGCCGATAAGTACGTAGTAGTAGTACTCGCTGCCATGTATAACGTCGGAGTAAATCTGCAGGACTTGTAATGGAACCGTTTAAAACGTCGCATTGTCTCCCGAACAATACGTATTAGGAGAATCGTACCACCTCCGTTATTAAAGACATTCAAATCATTTAACAAAATTAACTGCAACCGGATTAAAATAGTTATAATCATTAAATTATGCGCTGCTCCGATTACCGATGACCTGAATGTGACCTGGTTAATTAATTTATGTGAAAATAATTCATCAGCGATTTTATGTATGTAGATGAGACTTTGGTTTCAAATTTGAAACCGGCGATTAATTATAATTTGTGTTCAAAACGAAAGGGTTTTGCTTCAGTACGTCTGCATTTAATTGTTTTATAAAAAGGTGCACTTTCTTAATATACGCAAATCACGAACGCTTGTAAAGAAAAACGCTGTTCAATTTTTTGACCGTAGAATTATTTTTGCGTTAGTTTTTATTTTTGATTTTCGTTCATTCTCCGCCGGATGAAATCGTCGATTTTCTTTTCCAACTTCAAAACGTTTGTACACCATTTGTGTGTTTTGCGAAATTGTACGTATTTTAGATACACTTTGGAACGCTAAAATAAAGCATGAAATTTATTGCTTGTATTATTTGGTTTTGTAAATAGGATAATTCTTCTGGGACTCGAGATTTATTAATTTCGTTTTAACTTATTAAAGGGTAGCTTGTTATTAACGTTGCGCAAAAAAAAAATTGTAACTAGTGGAATGCAATATCAGCCATGAAGGATTGCTTTTGTCTAGAGGACGAATTCTCGGTCTGGAGTAAATTGCCAAGTTTCCGTGATCTTTTGTATGAGGCAAGCCATTTATACGTGTAAATAAAAGATTTTGTATCTTATTAATCAACGTAATTAAATTAAACAAAAAATTTTACTTCCACTATTTCGTAGTTGTCACTCTATATTTGCTTTCAATTAATGCCCAAATCTCATGTTTAACTTTCCCTTTACTTTCTCCTCTATCTTGATTCGAATATTTTTTTGTTAACGTTTCTTTGGCCATGCGCTATACGTGTACCAATCTTTTCAGTTGTCCGTCCTCAATATACAGGCTGTTTCAATAAAGGTGCACCAAGCTCGGTATGTCGGTAGATAAGGACAAAAGAAATAAAAGTTTTGTATGTTTTTTTTTTCTTTTTAACGAACAGATTTTTAGAAAACCGAAGGGAAAGGAGAATCATATATTTTTAAAACGTACCATAGATGAGGTCGAACTGAATCCCTAACCTGCCTCAATCTTCTTCAAAAGAATCGGTTTATTGCCTCATAAAATGTCGCCTCAAATAAAGTGATGAAACACATGTCCGTTCTGGTAATCGAATGATTTTTAGGTTTTAATAAAGAGTAACGTTGGAAGCGAAGCATAATTTGCGTGAATTTGTTGTAGTTTGTAACTTTCATTTTTAACGGTTTATTAATGTATGTAAGTGTGTTTGTAAATGTGTTGTCACACGTGTTTGCGATGGGCGATTTTACGTTTCAAGAATACGCAGACGTGCATATTTTATGCGGAGAATGTCGAGGAAATGCGCGATTAGCAGCACGTTTCTATGCGGAAAGGTTTCCTGATCGTCAATTATCAAACGTTTATCAGAATAGCTCAAAATGCACGCTTACAATGTTGTCACTTTTAACACTTCTTTTGGTCAAGGGCAGAATTAAATTCTTTCGCTTACCATAGATATTTATTGCCTTCTTACAGCTGTGTGGCATTCATAAAACAATTTAAATCGCTCGTCTTGTTTCACGGTGGCAGAAATTTAAATTGCTATAGTATTTCTAAAAACACACTCAAAATAATACAAGTTTCAACTTGCTCAGATTGAAAATAATGTCAGAAAAGTGTTTGGTGCATCTTCATTGAAACACCGTGTATAGTGATTGTGGTTGATTCCTAAAAATTTATTGGCGATTGTGCTCCTCCTTATGTAAGCTTCTCTTTCGTTCTTATAAACCTGGTTCTCATGCTTGTCCTTTATTTCTTTCTTTGTCTACAACTCTTTGCTTCAATTTTTTGGGCGCTCTTTCAACTTCCCGGAAGTTATTTGTTAAGTAGTCGTTCACATTTCGTTGTTATTTCATTTTTCGTACTTAATCTTTCTGTAAATGTATAGTTAACCCACTTTTCCTCTTCTCTCTTACTTCGTATATTTTTACGTTTCTTTTGCCATCCATCCTTTGGATCGATTTTTTGAGTTGTCTTTGATAAAACGTGGTGGTTGTGATTGTTTCTTGAAGACCTCATTTCCAATTATTTTCTCCTTTATTTTTTCTTCTGTTTTTCTTATAAATCTCATTCTCAGCTATTTCTGTTTCTCCGCTTCTCATTTATAGTCCAAGATTCGGTAAGGATCTCGCAACTCTTTGCTTCAATTTTCTGGTACTTCATCATCCCTGAAATTATTAAGTAGTCTCTTTTCTTTCTCTACTCTTTTAATTACCTCGTTTTCTATTCCAGACTTTCTTTTCGCTGCTAAGAATTTAGTTCCGCTTTGGCTTCCGATTATTGAGATTTACGAAATTTACGTTACGACAAAAAAAATAATACATTTGAGTACAGTATTTAAAGTTTACACTTGTAATTGTCTTTTATTGTACTTTTTAGCTTGAACTTTGCTTGACAATGTCTTAATTGACGAAACCGCGGTCGCAATTTTACCAATAAATATTTGTAGAGTGAGACTTCGCTTTTCTCTAACCTTAAATAAAATTACTTCAGGGTCATTCACGAAAGAATTTCACGCTTTAATTGATAATGTAATAGGCGGCAAAGGGCACAAGCGACAAACTTTAATCAAAGATACTGAGTCTCCTTATGATAACTGGCCAGTAAATAAGCCACGCGATATAAACTCTGAGCGCGCGGGACCTTAACCACGCAATGTAGCGGAGCCGTTCCAAAAACACCTCGCAATCCCTTGAGAGTAGGCAACTTAAGTCACTCGAGTGACTTAAGTGAGCGGGACCTAAAGAGGGACTCACATAGATGCCGCTACCTGGCAGGGGCTCGGGTTTTGAAAATGCAAACAATACGGTTCCGCAGGGAGAGAAGATTCAAAAAATTTATTAATGCTCACCGAGTCATTTTCGCGAACGGTTGCGTTTCCAATTATCACATTCACATTCATGTAATTTTTATGCATAGAATGTTCGCCGAACCCTTTTCGTGGACAGAAGATTATTTTATTTATATATCTTTGTTCAAATTTAAAAATTGTCACTTCTGCTTCTTCTTTAACTTTATCGTCGCCCCTTTTTGCAAGTCGGTATTTCAATTTAAATATTCCTGGTGTGGGTGATGTGATAGTGTACGAAAAGAAGATCCTTCGCCTAGAGCCCCATAGGGAAATAGAAAAGCCCCTAAAAGGGAAAGCTGTAAACAGGTCCTCCGCTGCTGAACCCTCGGACGACCCTATCAGTTAGGAAACATCCTACATACTGTCTGAATTTTTGGCTTAAACGCCGATTTATGGCTCCTATTTAAAGCGTGTTATTACAATACATTCCTTACGGCGAGTTATGTGTTTAATTCACTTGTACAGTTCCATAAGCCCGGAAGGACCATGTAACTAAAATAAGCATAAATATTTTTTTTTATCATAAAACGACGGAAGAGGAAGTACGCCTGAAAAAATTTAGGCGTGCCTACATATTTCTTAGATATTAACTGCCTATCTGTCTGTCTAATTCAGTCTTTTTATGTGCCTAAAAGTCCGGGTTTTAGTTATTACCAACTTCGAAAAATAAATTATTTCATTTAGACCCTATAATTTAAAAAAGTTACTGTTGTTAAACGTAAATAATGTCCTTAAGTGTTAAAAATTATTTCTTCGTGTAATTTATGTAACTAGGACATTCGATATGGTTTCTGTTGGTGGAATTATGTGTAAGACAAATATTTCTTGTTACCATCACATCAAGTTTCAAATTCCTTTCAAGATAACTGAGATATCGAACCAGACCAGCCAAACTACTACGGCCCCGGTGTATTCCAAACAGCCACAAAATCTGTACCGACGCTTCCCTAATACGACAGCATAATTCCACCACAAATTGATTTTCGCGCATCTAACATGCAGCAAGGCACTACGGGGCCGCGCTGTAATTAAAGCGCGGATAAATCGATGGGTAGTATTCGGTCGTGATTTAATGATTTCCTGATGATTCGGCGTTAACGAGGAATTTAAAGCATACGGCGGCGGCGGCGGCCAACTTAACAGAACGTCGTCGACGGACGCGACGCACAAAGAAATCGGAATTGCTGGCGCCGGGACAAGCGAATTTACGGAAATTCGGATGCAAAAGCGCGCAAATATTTAAAGTTGCAGTTTCGCTATTATTATTAGTTTTTTTTTTGTTGCGCAGGCGAATCGATTCCATTATTTATTGCACCGGGCAATATTTCATCGTCCATCCCCTCGGTTATCTGCAGGCCCGGACGCAAACGTAATGGAGTTTTGATTTTGTGTGACGCCGCCGCCCGCCCGGGAAAAAATTACGCGAATGCAAAAGAATTTTCTGTTCGCTTTAAGAGCGAATGCCATTTACATAATACCAGCTTATCATCGCCGCATGCCATGGAAGCTGCAAAAATAGTGCTTTCATTATGGTAATGTGTTTGCACTGACTCTCCGAGATCGTAAGAACATCGTGTGCGAGAGAATTTTACACGTTTTGCTGGTGGAGAAAACTGATTACTTACAAATTAATTTTTTTTTTCTTCTTTTATTTCATTGTTTCAATTAAAAACAAACCTTCTTACTGCCGGCCATTAATAATAATAATACGTATCACAAAATCTTTTAAGCGGACACTAAATCGCGTACTATAACACTACGTATTCACCGTCGTTCGACAGCTTCGTCAGAAGTGAAAAATATGAACGACGGTGAAACGTAAAGTGTTATAGTGCGCGATTTAGTGTCCGCTTAAAAGATTTTGTGATACAAATTTCATCGGACAAGAACCAACTGTAAATAATATACGCTTCGAATTTAATGCCGGAGCTTTCGAGAACTTGAATTACTTCGGAATCAAAGCCATAAACGCGCGTCGTAAACCAACGCCCCCGCGATTAAAATTTAGTTGAAATGTAAACGTACTGTAATTTCGTCGATCTATCAGAGTAATAATAATAAACCTCTTATGATCTTATAATTTCACGCTCACCGAGCATAGATTTGAGTACCTAATAAAGTCGTCTATTTTTTTCGCTTCTTTTCAATATATGAAAGAGTGCAAAATTTTATTATTGGGAAAAGGAGAACGCTCGGTCTTATATTCGAGTTTACGAGGTGACATTCCCGTTTTACATGTAAGCAGTAGAAACTTATAATATATCTCGCCTGCGGATGACTATGCCTGACAATTCCTATTCAGCTTCCTATTGATTCAGAACTGACAAAGGATTAGGGTCCCCCCCGTATAATAATGTAGCTCTTGGAACGTCTGTGCTAAATTCTCACCATCATCTGCGCAGCTAATACCCCTCCGTGTAAACATTTGCTTAAGAAATTTCGATGACGTTATTAGAGCGAATTTTGGGCCTCCCCCTATTGATGGTATTCACTCCAAAGTTACTTACGATGTAAATGGCGCAAGTCAATAATTCCGATATTAAGAAGAAATAATAAGTGACCTTGCAGTCAGAATTTAAAAAAAAATCGATTGGAATTTAAAAAAATGTTTGATGAGCCCATCCATTGCTAGATTCAAAAAAACATTAAGTTAGGATTGTTACGTGTCTGTAGTAACAATAATAAATTCATTTTTTCAATGTTGGTTTAAACTCTAGTTCAAGTGAACTCGGTTCAACTCTTGATCTCAATTCGCCGTTAAAGGAATTTGTTGCTTGATCCTTAATTGAAAAACGTTTTTTTACTCTAACCTCCTTAAGACAATTTCAATAAAGAAACATACAATAATTTAGTCAAGTGATTAAAGAGCACACATGTAAAATTTTAAATGTAATTACAGATTACTTCAGAACGTTATACGAGACAATACAAAACAAAATCAAAATAATTTTAGAGCGGGAAGGAAATAGCATTTTTTAAATCAAATAAAGCAGTCGTTAGTTTCTAACAACGTAACAAATTGGCAATTTAATGTTTTCTCACCCAAACCATGGTACTGGATACAGAGAGACGGACGGATTTTCGAAGTTTATTCACACACTAAAGGCCGATTTATAAATTGACCCCCGTACGTATAACGCTACTGCCACAACATTAGCCTTGGTTAATAAGTTGGACAATTGAAAAATTTACGCTGTTCGCCTAGGTAACCGCGGAATCGTAACCGTCTGCAAAAAAGTCAGTCACTATTTATGTTTCTCGTTTACGTCTGCATCAGATGTCATTTGAAAATAAAATTTACGATGGGTGGTAAAAAGAATTATTGATTTGTAAGTATTACAAACATTTTCATTGTAAATTAATCGCTTTTAGATGTTTTGAGCGACAATAATTATTATGTCAGTTTTGATGTTTGTGAATCGTTTGCGTCGCCGATCTATAAAATACACGTTGCGGTAGCGTTTCCGCAAATGATTACTCTTGCGGAGATGGGTGCGTCGCGCGAACGGACATCAATTTATAAATCGGCCTTAATATTCTGTGAATGTTAATTTCGCCTTCGGACTCTGGGGGTCTCCCAGTAGGAGATGTATACAACCACACGACTATTGGCTACGTGATGACATGATCGTGAAATCCAGTTCCTTTTATATGGTTTTAAACCGGAAATTCCGATCATGAACACTCTTGCACTTGCCCTACGAGTTATCTTGGATCGTTCGCTTTTAATTATGTTTACATAATGCGGTTTTTTGATGAGTCAACTGGGCGACTGTTTGGTAATACAATATGCAACTCATATTCTCCGAATGGAGTATTATTTTAAAACTCAGTCCTGACGCGTGACGGCAAAACCTTTGCGAAAGTCGTTTGTTTACGTAATTTTTAGGTGGGCGGGTGAATTTTTCCACGTTCGCGTAGGCGACTTTAACTTACGGAATGAGCTTAATGATTTACGAAATTATCGATAAGTTAGTGTATTTATTTTCTAACAGAGTTACCACCACTTGAAAATGTTTATGCAATAAATGAAATCGATAGAAAAGAAAGGGAAAATATAGAAAGGACATCGCAGTTTCATTTTGGGTAATTACAAACATTATTTTATTTGAAAATTCCTTTTTCTTTGTATGGTGTACTGTGTTTGAATTTTTTAAAATTTAATTTTGCTTTCTCTCTAAGAAAAAACTAAAGAAGGTTGCGATCACGCGCTAATTGTCCGCACTGGTCGTCTGGTGCGTGATAGCTTATTGACGCAGCAGCATCGTTGCAAATCTGCTATTCACGGCACAATTTATCAGTTAGAAAACTGTCGCGCAGTGTTGCGGCAATGTAATAACTAAAGAAATTGTTTTCCTAACAAAATAATGTTTGTAAGTTGTTAATAGTTAATAAAACAATTAAGAATCGTACAAGAATACGTTTCAAAAATTGCGACCGTCGCCTAAAATGCCATTATGCAGAAACTGACAGATTCAGATTTGGACTCAGCGTCCTCGATTCCGTAAGATGGCACTATTCTTATTTGCGACTCTCACCTTTAGTCTTGTTAGTTTGAAGCAGCATTGAAAAACCGGCCCTAAATTTTATTTATAATTATCTTGCGAAAGCCAAAATTCCTAATAAGAGACGAAAGTAAATTTTATTTGTTTGAATTTAAATAATTTTAAAAACATGTTGAAGCACGGACTCGCGTTTAACAATCGCTATAAATTTTAAGTTTTTTTTTAACTTTTATATTTATCAGTGTTCAATCAACTTCTCTCATCTTCGTCACAATTTAATCTTTCCATAACACTTTTCTCCTTGTTTATTACTTCGAATATACAGAGTGTCCCAACAGTGTGTTCTCGGGCCATATCTCCATAACTATTGAAGATACAAAAAAATTTTCAATACAATTTCTTTTTTAATTTAAGAGATCTACAACACAAAATTATTTTCATCTATACAGAGTGAATCAAAACAGTGGTACCAGACACAACTTTTTTATTTCAAATGGCATGCCCTATATATGAAATCAAATTTGGATTGCCCATAAAATTCTACACATTTTCTGTATACCATTGCCTATACCTAAACCTAACCGTTCTTGAGATATTTAACATTTTGTCTAAAAACTGCCATTTGCAGCCACTATTTTATTTATTGATATTTTATTTATTTTTAACTCTAAGAAAAAGATTTTTGGTACAGATGAAGTTGATACATAAGCTTATCATAAGCCATTATTAAATATACTTTTATCGCTACAGGGTGGTCATGGTAATAAACGAAATCTCAGAAATTTCAAAATGACAGAACTCAATTTTCTTAAATAGAATGCCCTATATTTTGCTATCTTAAATTCTTCGTTTAATAAAGTACTTTCATTTTTGTTAAGTATGTCTTATACCTATCTAAGATATTTTCTGGGATTTTTAGATTTATTTGAATTATTTCTTTTAAAACGAGTTATTGTCTAAGGTAGCCGTGGAAAACGGCAAACAAATGAACCTGTTGACTTTAATAATTAATTTTCAAGCGACAATAATGTACAGGCATTAGTTAGTTCTAGTACGTGACTCCTTTAAACAGTTATACATTTTTTTTGTACTTACGTCATACATGCCCCAAGCTGTCTATGAGCTTGTCAGGGATGCGTTAAGCTGGTTATTGTAATATTGCCCGCTGCGGCTGCGACCGACCTACTAGGTGTTTTCCATCGGCATTCGTCTTACAAACCGGGAAAACGCAGAAAACCTAGTTCGAAGGGGCCGAAATGAATCCTAAACACAATCCGACACATAAGTGTTCCATTTGTCACATAGGACCCATATGTACCAAGAGGGGATTTGAACACACACCTATAATTGCCCGACCAAGCGTCAAGCCCGTTGTCAGCGGATCCAACCAACTTTGGCTATGCAACCATTTAGTAAAGAAATAATTCAATAAATCTAATAATTCATGTCTTAACAAGTACCCAACAGTCTAACATTTTGAAAAATAATTATTAATGTCAACCGGTTCATTATTTGCCGGCTTTCCACGGCCACCTTAGACAAGTGTTCGTTTTAAAAGATATAATTCAAATAGATCTGAAATCTCAAAAAATATCGCAGATAGGTATAAGACATACTTAATAAAAATGAAAGTAATTTATTAAACGAAGAATTTAAGATAGAAAAATATAGGGCATGCTATTTAAGAAAATTGTGTTTTGCCATTTTGAAATTTCTGAGATTTCGTTTATTACTATTATTATTATTATTTCAAATTTGGTTTTATATATGGGGCATGCCATTTGAAATAAAAAAGTTGTGTCCGGCATTACTGTTTTGATTCACTCTGTATAGATGAAAATAATTTCGTGTTGTAGATCTCTTAAATTAAAAGAGAAATTGTATTGAAATTTTTTTTCTATCTTCAGTACTTATGGAGATATGGCCCGAGAACACACTGTTGGGACACCCTGTATATATATATTTTTTGTCTTGCACGACAATTTCATAATAACTTCTCAAGGACAGCTTAAAAGTCACACGGTTCCCAACGTTTCGCCGTCGACAGCTCCTTCAGGAGTGTTGAAAGTAGCGCGATTTTTAAGATATTCGTAATTACGTATATTTTTAAAAGTGCGTCACCCTCTGAGTTATCATTTTTTAATTATAACGGTCGTGGGTATTTCTTTTACAAACCTTTTTCATTTTACTTCTTTGTCTCTCATTTATTGTCAAAGATTCGCATGTAAAATCAGCGTCATTAGCTAAGGGGCTCAATTTTTCATTTAATTTAACCTTGGGGGGGCCTATGTTGTAAATGTGTAGGTATGGTTGCCTAACTAATAAGAGGAGGAAGCATGGAGGGTGGAGTTTAATGCAATCGTTTAATAGAATCAGCTTTTATTTAGTTTCTATCAAAGAGACAACAGATTCGGTTAAACTGAATACAATTTTTGGACATCACTTGCCCTCCCCCCTGTCCCTTAGTTAGGCAACCAAACCTACACATTTAGGATCTAGATCCTTATGTTGAATTAAATGGGAAATTGAGCCGAAACCCTATAGTGGTTCTACCAGCGTGAACGTTTCATTTTATCCTTTTTGTTTCCTAAGAAATTACGCCAATTTTTTTAAAAATATATCAAGACAGTCTCTTCGAGTTCCTTTTGAAATTATATATTGAATCCTTTTTTGCTCGTCGTATAATTAAGAGTAAAATGCAAGTGCACAGGAATAGTTTCGTCTTCTGTTCTGATTATATTTCTCAAAATGATGTCTTTTGGTTTATTATGGCCCGATTTTACAATCGTCGGATAAGCATTATTTCTAGAATAACGTGACGTACGTGTGTCGTAGATGTGGAGGAACATTAAAGGATATTCAGCGAACAGTTATTCCGTCCTTATTCCACGATTGTAAAACTGGGCCTAACCACTTTATAAACTCGATTTTTTATTAATTTTTTTTTACCTTGTTCATCGTTCATCATGAAACTCAAAATTCCATTTGGTAATACCTCATGTATAAAACGTTTTCAATTTTATATGTTTATTTGAATCTGTCTAATGCAAACCAAGTTTCATTTGCAAGGCAACTATTCTCGTGTACCGTTGAATTTTTCCTGCACGTCTTCGCCGCTTGCACCGTGCGTGCGCCCCCAATTATCGCAAACTAATTTCGATTATTTTAATTAAACCCCCTTCGCCGCTGAAATTCGATGCATTTTAAATGCCAGCTAAATTAATTTATCACCCGGTGCTGTTTGCATGCGCGCCGTTATTATTTCCTTTCTCGCACGGAAAACTTTTTCATCGTCGCACGTAAAATTGATTTGCAACAATTAATTATTCCTCTCCGGAATATTGGATGTGATATTATGAAGTCGCAGTTGAATGGAACCGAAATTTATCATTTTCCTCCTCCGGATAATCTCCGCTTCAGATTTTTAATAAGAAAATGTTATGTGACGTTCAACCTATTGCAACGTGTTGAAGTTATCCAATATCGAAGGAGGAGGAGGAGGAGGAGGAGGAAATTTGCTATAGCTTTTCGTGTAGGGTTTAAATTTTATTTTTCGGTGAAAATATGTGCATTTGCTATTCTAATTAATAAATTCTAATGTAAAGGAAGTACTTACGAACAAAAATGTTGGACATCAAAGTGGCGGGTAGACAGAAGACTATAACCAGGATATCAGCGACAGCTAAGTTCACAATAAAAAAGTTCGTAACGGTCCTCATCCTCGGCGACCTAAATACAACGGCGATCACGAAGAAATTCCCAACAATCCCAACGGCGAAGACGAGCAAATATGCAATGCAGTAAACGGCGGTCATAGCCATGGAGTGCCTGTAAAAAAGTTCGGGGACGAAAGCTGATTCTGTTGCGTTCAGGGATGCGTTCATGATCAAGGTGGCACCATTAGTCTTAATCCCGATCTCAAAAATGGCAGACTTGTGAATGTCACTGCTTTCAGTGTGTGCAGTGACCGCATCCAAAATATTCCCGAGATATTCGACGGACAACATTTTATCCGGTAACAAGTCTCCAGAGGGTAGTTTAGTTATGAGCGGTGTTAAAGTGCTCGTCGCAAGAAACCGAGACGAAAGCTTCCTGCCCTCGTACTGTTGGTACTCGTCTTCTTGTTGGAGGTGCAAACTCAGAATATCTAATTTCGGTTCGGATGATTTTAGAACCTCCATTTATACAACCAAATTACGGTTCAAATTCCGCCATTACAAGAACTTTTTATCTGCAACCGTTAATTACTCGCCGCTAATGACCAGAGATTACGGTGCATGTCGTCCCGACAGGCGCAAGAAACTCTGTCACAACTTGAGGGGGTAGTTTCACTGAACTTTAGGGGTGATGCGCGGCGGCACGTGCTCTCTGCGGCCCGACCGACGCATTCCACGGTGCGATGGCGAATGCAGCGTCGCGGCGCTCTGTACCGATGCAGTTGCGTGGGAGGAAAATTGAGAAGGTCGCGCGTACGATAAGCGTCTGCGCCCGCATTGCTTTCTCCCTTCGCTTTTCCGAACGGGGGGGATAAGCGAAGGAAAGTGAGTGGAAAATTAAAGAAGTTTGGGGAAATTTTAAATTAATACTCTCCTGTACTGCAGCAAGAAGTTATTAATGTGCCAGGAACGGCTTTATGACATATAAATTTCCAGGCACGCATGGGAGTTGTAAATTATTAAGTGAAAGCGATTTTCTTTCGCGGGGGAAAAAGTAAAAAACTATCATCGGAAAAGACAGATGGAAGAACTTTACAATTTTAGCAGCTTGATTAGTGACTTTCAGTAAAACTCTTTGAGATTTATGAGAATTTGTTGTTCAACAAAAAAATTCATTCTGTTCGCCTTCAAGGGTTTCATCAAGAGCTCTTGATGGAAAGTATCTGACTTCTATTAATCAAGTTTTTAACAAATACGCAAATTATTAAATTTGGAAGGAAAATGGGTATAACAATACCAAAAAGAAAGTGGTTTCAAATGGCTCACGTAAGCATTTGCGCTCTAGTACAAGCAACACGCTCAATCTTATCTGAGGAGCACATTAAAGTGCGCATCAATTTTCGTAATGAATAATTGAAAAATTTCTACACCGCGAGAGCGAAATTCTCATTTCTTGCTATCACGCCCGCAGATCAATTTGAAACGCGTCATTGGTTTGAAATTAAACTGGAGCTCGGGCGGAGAATATTTGAAAAAAAACTTGCTCTTTCCTCCAGAGTTTTATGAAATTCTGCAACGATTGAATGTAACGATTTTCCTTCAGTTCAGGAAAACGTCCGCCATGTATTATTTCCATATTAATCGCCTGAACTTTAATGGAAGAAAGTGCGTAAGAAATACCTTTCACAAGTCTGTTGTACAATGAATAAAAAAGGTCCGATATAGACACCTGAGGAAGAAGAAGAGTATACAGCGAGAATTTTTTTAACGTAGAAGATACGTAATGTATTAATGTTTTTTTTAAATCGTCAATTTTTTCTTTCACATTTGACAGTGCAATTTGACATATATTCAATCAAAGAAAAGATACAAATCTGCAACTGGTATCGAGCAGGGTCCAGTGTAAGACAATTAACAGTTTTTATATCCGTTTCAAAATAAACAAGTACTTTTTAAATATCAAGGTTTTCATTAAATATTTATTATCCTATTAAAATTTTAAGTAACAATTATTGCAATCATTAGTTGATAATAACGAATGCAGTTGTTGCTTAAAACGCTGATGAGAAGTCGCACTTTGCCATGTAAATGACAGTGATCACTGCCCAGCAGGACTAGTTTGTTCTAGCATTGACCATCCACCAATTTATTTTGTAAATTACTCTGCAACAAATTTTAGCTTCTTGTTATTTTCCTTGTTTGTAATAGTATATTTCTATTGGCCTATGATTACTAATATCCACAGAGATTTTTTTTAACGTAGAACATACGTAATGTATTAATAAGTTCTATTGAGTTTTTTTAAAATCGTTTTTATTTTCTTTCACATTCCACAATGAAATGTGACATATATTCAATTAAAGAAAGGATACAACTCTGAAACTGGTATCTGGCAGGGTCCAGTTTAAGACAATTAGTAGTTTTTATGACCGTTGGGGATGCGTTTTCAAACTTCCAGAAAACTGATTTTTATTTTTATCCGTTTCGAGAAGAGAATTTCAGTGCTGGACAAACAAGTACGAATGGTATCCATAGTAACGAAGCCCACATACATATTAAGCCTGTGTTCGATTTAAAAAGCACCTTCAATATTGTAGCAAGGATGCATATGTTCTACGCTAAAAAATTCTCATGGTATTTCAATTTTAATACAGTTACGCAAATAATCGTTTCCCTAGGTAAGAAAATATAATTCACGCTCATTTACATCATATCACTCTCGTTAAAACGTTGATAAGAAGGCCGAGTGGAGAACTACAGATTATTTTTTTACTATATCCCGATCGTATAAAGTATAAGTTAAGAAAATATACGACGAAATGACGTGACTTGACAAAAGCCAGAAAGCTGTTTCGCGAAAGTTAGAAGGAGATAGCTACATAAAAATTCTTTGATTTATCTATCGATCGATCGGCATATACATAGAGAAAAAATGAATTGTAAGTGAAACGACTATACATTACAATGTAAATGACCGTGGACCATGTTGATACGACCCTCAGATATGAACTCAGCACCATCTCATTAAAGTTTAAGTAATAATTGCAATAATTAGTTGCAAATTGAAACTTGCATTGATAACATATTCATCGACACTACATATTCACTACTACAGTAGAGGATTGTTCTTTGCCCGACCATACCTCCCAGGCCAAATTAGAATATATTACTGAGCAAGACTCTAGCGCCAAATTCAAAATATGGAATCTTTTAAGGAAGAAATAAAAATGTCAACTGGAGTGAAATTCTAAGTGAACAACAAAACTGTAAAGGTATGCTCAACGCTTTCCAATCCCATCTGTCCCATATATTTGAGACTAATTTTCCGTTAACAGCGTATGTTCGAAACGTACTCAGCAACCAGCGTGGTTGTCCCAAGATGTAAGAAATCTGTCAAGATCGACCACATTCTTCTCAAGATAAGTTCAGTTTCTTTCCTAATTCGGAATATAAAACCGACTGTATCGATAGATGTATTAAAGTTCCTATATTTCAGACTTATACAATTTCCTACAGGCTGACATACTGGGGCTCGGCACACGGAGAAATTCGAGTGTTCATAGCCCAGAAGAAGGCAATTGAATTTATGATGGGATCTGTCATGCAGAAGCAGTTTTAAAAGTCTCGGAATATTAACTCTTCCATTTTTATACGAGTACATATACGCATTGCTGGCAAATGCAAAGAATAATAAGAAAATCCAGAAGTGTTACGAAATACACTCGCATATCATACGCAATAGGAGTGAAATTCAATTGTCTTTTTCCAGACTGACAGTGTGTCAACACAATCCATACTAAATGGGGAGAAAATTATTTAACAAACTCCTGTCGATAGATAGATCCCTGGCATTTACGAACGCAAGGCTCTTTAAAGGAAAAGTAAAACAATTTCTCGCGGAAAGCTGCTTTCACTCTATCGACGAATTCTTGGGTCATATATCGTTAGAGTAAGCTATATTCTTTTTAGGCAACCGATTCAAATATTGTATTTGTCCTCATTGTTATTATCGTTTGTCATCTTTCTCATTTATTAAATTATATTATATATTACTGACAAGTGCAAAACAATATTACTTTTTTATATTGTAATTTATGACCCAATAAATATTATTATTAACGAATGCAGTCGTTGCTTACAACGCTCATGAGAAGTCACACTTTGCCATATAAATAACAGTGATCACTGCCTAACATGTCTGGTTCGTGTCTAGCATCGGCCATCGAAGCATCTTTTTTTTTAAATAGAAGTTTACATAATCTTCTAAAGACTGCTCTGGCGATGGTTCAATGCCAAGGACAGTGTTGAATCACACCGGTCTTCCATTGCGGAGCCAACTAAACTGCCTTCCTCTTTCGCCCTACGTTAACTGCTGAGGCATCAGCCTTTAGCACTTCTTCACAGCAGCGGCTCAGTCTTCTCACATCATACTATATCTCCCCATTAGTCACACTCGTAAAGGGTATGTTCCGCATTATCTACGCCAGCTTAACAATATCTGCACCTCCGGGATTCCTCTTTCCTAATCCTATGTCGGTATTGTTCGAAGGACCCGTGACCCGTTAATAAGTGTGTTAGATGATATGTTAGTTCCCCATGATGTCCTTCTAGTCACTCCCTAAGGTTAGGGATCAATCTTTTCGTCCACAGGGCTGTTTCGCGTGCTTTCCACCGTTCTTTCCATGCAGCTTGGCCTGTTCGCATTTTAGTCGTTCCTTTGGCCCTCTCCGCTACCAGCAAATCTATCGGGATCACCCTAGACAACACTAGCACTGCCGCCGTCCTATATGCCTGGCAAACTCTAATTGCAAAGGTCCTTTAGCATCTCGCCAGCTGCTGTCTGTACTTCGCCGTCCTACATGCCTGTGCCCAGACCGGTGCCGCATGGAGGATGATACAACTGACCCCCTTTTGGCTTCACGGCTACCTTGAGTGCGTGGCATTAATCTACCAATTGCATTTGCTGTCCCTTGTGCCCTGCTTGTTACATATTCGACCTGCTTCCCAAAAGATAGGTGCTTATCGAAAACTACGCCCATTGTTTTTGGAACAATACTAAGTAGTACGGGACTTATCGGTATTTGATTTTTCCTACCTGATAGGATGATCGTCCCCGTTTTTTCCGGCGTTAATTCCAATCGCTTGCCTTGTACCCAGTCTGCAATCTACGCTAGGGAATGGTTGACGTCTTCGTCCAATTCGTCTTGTGTTCTTGCAGTGGCAATTAGAGCCAAATCATAAGCAAAGGCCAGTAGGTCTACTTCCCTTGGTACGCTCACGTCCAGCGACCCCAAGGTGGAGCTCTGTGGTGTCCCACACGATATCTCCATTATTATTCCCTCCTCGATTTCTATGGTCCTATCTCTCAGGTAACTGCCTATCATCGCCCTTAGGCACTGGCTGATGTTTCTCCTGCGTAGTTCCGCCTTCATTAACTCCCAACTGGCGGTATTAAAGGCGTTTCTCACATCCAGTGTTACTAGGAGGCACAAGTTTCTTGTTTTCAGGGTTTTTTTCTCGCTCTCCGCTGTTTCCACCACCCTTTTCAGTGCCAATATCGTCGATTTGCCCTTCCGAAACCATACTGTCTATCCGATAAGTCAACCTTTCTCTCATCCATTTCGCGTTTTAATCTCTCTGCGAGCAAGTGCTCAAGCTACTTCCCAAATGTATCTAATAGACATATAGGCCTGCACTTGCTAGGTTTGCTATTTTCCTGATTTTTGGGAAAACGCCTGTTTCTACAATTTTATTCATTATTCCGAGAATATAGCCCGGCTATAACTCGGTTACCAATTTCAGGATGTTTGTTGGTCCCTGCCCGGTGCTTTACCGCCTTACATCTTGCTAGTCGCCAGTTTCAGCTCCTCCTTGCTGAATGGAATACTCTCACCTATGGGCTTCTCGATTATGTCCTTTTCCTTCCCAGTCGGAAACTATTCCTTAAAAATTTGCACCTTCCTTTCTCTGTGTAAAGGCCTGTTTAAGTTTTCGTACTTTTTGGTCACTATCCTGTATCCACGATCCCACGATCGAAATCTAGCCACCCTTTTTTAGATCACTGTGCAACAAATTTTAACTTTTTCCCCTTACTTTTAATAGTATATTTCTATTGGCCTATGATTACTGATATCCACAAAGCAAACAATTTGTTTCTCTCACGTCAGGGTTCAGAATAAATAAATACTTTTTAAATGTCAAGGTTTTTATTAAATATTAAAATTAAATTTGTTATCTTATTAAAATTTTAATTAACAGTTGTAATCATTGGTTAATAATAACGAATGGAGTCGATGCTTAAAACGTTGACGAGAAGTCACACTTTGCCATATAAATGACTGTGATCACTGCCCCACGGTGAATTGAATACTAACAACGGTGGCAGCATTCTCTTAAATGAGATAGCAAATCGTTACCTCACCGCATACCCGCTTCTCCTTTTACACAATATTAAATATAAAGCCAACGGTGACAGTTAATGATTGGTTGATAGTTAATGTGTTAGAGGGAGAAATGGATATACGATGACGTAACGGTTCGCTATCTCACTTGAATGCTGCCACCGTTAGTATTCAATTCATCGTGATCACTGCCCAACATGTCTAGTTCGTGTCTAGCATTGGCCATCAAAGAATCTAGCCACCCTTTTGTAGACAACTGTGTAACAAATTTTAACTTTGTTTTTTTCCTTACTTTTAATGATATATTATTGGCCTATGATTACTGACAACCACAAAGCAAACAGTTTGTTTCTATAACGTCTGTTTCAGAAGAAATAAATACTTTTTAGACATCAAAATTTTTATTAAATATTAAAACTAAATTTATTATCTTATTAAAGTTTTAAGTAGAAATTGCAATGACGAATGCAGTCGTTACTTAACGCTGATGAGACGGCACACTTTGCCATGTAAATGACAGTGATCACTGCCTAACGTTGTCTAGTTCTTGTCCAGCATTGGCTATCGAAGAGTCTAGCCATTTTTTCTAGATCACTGTGCAACAAATTTTAATTTTGTTTTTCCTTTTAGTGGTGTATTATAAACACAAATTAAACGCCCCCGTTGGTGTATAGGAAAAATATTCTTTGTTGCGCAGTGAAATGCTAATACATAAACCTTAATTAGTTTTATGAAAGTTTGTGTTTCCCAAAGAGTTGCCACGACATTTTATGTGTGCTTTTTTTCAATTTAAAATTTTGAGCCTTCCACCAAACTTCATTCTTTCAATTTGTCACGAACGTCAAAAACTTCCGTCGTGTTTCCACAAAGTATTCGCGCATTAAAATTTTATTGGCTCATGCATTCGCTCGAGATGCGCCCTGCATCCGGAATGCAACTCTTCGTCGTCGTCGTCGCCGTCATACTTGTCGAAGGTCTATATTAGCGCGGGTATTCCGCTTTGAAAAATTGCAACCGGATCCCGGCCGTTTTTAATAATGTGTCGGAGTCACGTCTGCACGGTATTGAAATCAAACACCGAGAGGAATTTCAGTGGTGTCTTCTACTGGATGCATTGTGTTCGAAGAACAATGCACTTACTTAGATCAGAATGACATTCGCCGTCTGTTTACTTTTCTGTACTTCATTTATGGAAAGAATCAAAGTCAATGTTATATTATTTTATTTTTCATACTTTATGAGCATTTCGATTAATCAATTTCTATAGCAAACTTATTACTAATGATAGAATTATGCATGCGCGCTCTCACATAGTTCAACAGTTATATTATGTATGTGTTTTCTTGTATGTGATAATTATGCAAATTCGCGACGAGATTAGTAAAGTACGGTAAATGCTGTTTAATTGAAATTCCGGATGCGCAAGGTGCACACGCCCGAATATCCAAAAACGTATGCACTAATTTCCGGATTATGCAATTACTTATCCCCTCCGCAACCTTGACCGCGAAAAATCAGGGAAAATCGAGGACGGGGCCGTCTGCCAAGGAAATGTCTTCCTTTGTATTTATATCCCCCGCCAAGTTCATGGCTAGCTAACTTTACACACATAGATAGATAGATATACGTGTCCGACGCTCAACATAATAAATTTTAACTTTCTCGTTTGTGTTTTATTGTGGACGTTTTATGTGGGGCGGCGAATGCTAAGACGTTCATTGTAAAATGAAGATACGTCCTGAAATTCAATTATTTCTGATGTATGTACGCGTTCGGTACACTCGTACAGGAAATTTCAGAGCCACATTGTGTGATGCATTGCAGCATCTATTATGCAAGCTAAATACCGTTGTTAAATAACATTTCGCTCTGAGTCGCTGATATAAATTCAGATTTCTTACTTGTTTCTCAAAGTACGAGTTTGCTACGAATTCGAGATTCAAAGAAATATAATTGTTTTTCTACTAATTAAAACCTCAATTAGTTAGTTATGATTCGTAATTCGATAAATTATTCAGAATGCAATTTACCAAAAGATGATCAGTCATTTCATTTAATCAAGAAGGCTGTCGGCCTCAACTGTGACCGCCTTACTTGATGGTTTTTTCTTTCGGCATTCGCTTTATAAATTGATGCGAAAATTCATAAATTCAATAAGAAAAGAAAAACAAAAGAGAACTGAAACTAAAAATAAGAAATGAACGGAAATCAAAAGAATTCTTGAAAATCAAATGACTATTATTAGTAAGCAAAAGAAAAGTATAAATGAAATAGGTACAAAAATTAATTCGAAAGTAATGAAACAAATAACACCGAAATTCGAAGCGAAAGGAAAAACAAAAGAATATCGATCGAGCGTTAAAAATTAGTTTAGTTTCCTCCAGTTTTCTTTTTCTTTATTATCAATGCTTTTTCAAATTTTCTTTACTTTCAGTCAGTGTTTCTAAAAAATTCCATTTTTTAACCTAATTCATCATCATGTTATTATTTCATTTTTCTTTTGGTTTATAATATCGTTCGCTTTTTATTTTTCATTTCATCGTTGTTTATTTCATTTCTCTTTTGTTTTTTCTTAACGAATCAATTTTTTACTTTGATTAGTTATTAGTTATGACGTGAACAGTTTTTACAGTTTTCGTTTGTTTTTCTGCCAAGTGCCAAAGTTTGGATTCTCAGGAGCATTCCATCGGGTAATCGTTGATTTTTTTATTTGTATTTCGTTTTCGTTTTATTCTTTACATTTCAATTTTTCTTTAGTTTTTAGTTTTTTTTTGTGTTTTTTTAAAATATTTCGTTGCTTTTTATTTTGAGTTTTCTTTTGTTTCTTTTGTCGAATTACTTTTTCTCCAGCAGTTGTTCGTCCTTATTTTCGTATTTCTTCTTTTCTTTTTAGTGTCCCTTTATTTTTTGCATTACTTAGTTTTTTATTCAAGTTTTCTTTTGTTTCTTTTAATCGAATCATTTTTTCGTGTTTCCATTGATAATTTCGTCATTTGTTTTCTTAGCAGTCTTTTATGTAATTTTCCAGCAGTCTTCCTCGTCTTTTCTTGTTCATCTTTTTTCGTATTTCTTCTTTATTTTTTAGTTTTCTTTTATTTTTTATCTTTTGCGTTACGTTGTTTGATACTCAGTTTTCTTTTGTTTCTTTTTATCGAATTATTTTTTCGTGTTTCCGTTAATAATTTCTTCATTTGTTTTCTTTTCGCGGAAAAGATATGCCATCTCCGCTTGGTCGACTAACGTGCATAAAAAAACTGACTTAAATTTAGACTCCCTGGTTATTATTGAGCTTTTTTGTTCATTTTTTCGTATTTTTTCTTTATATTTATTTTTGCATTACGTTGTTTTCATTCGAGTTTTCTTTTGCTTTTTTTTTATCATATTATTTCCTTTAATTATTTCTTCCTTCGCTTTCTAGCAGTCTTTTAATTTTCAAACAATCGCATGGAGAATCCCAGTCGTCTTTTGTTTTTTCATCTTTCTCTTCATTTTTTTTTGAGTACGTTTTCAGTATTTTATTACTTCGAATTGAATTTTTGTATTTCACTTGCGCTTCTTTTAACACATCACCGAAGAATCACGATTTTTTTTTCTTTTTTTAAAATTTATTTTGTTCTTTCTGCTTCTACATAACCAATCAGGGATGATGATCTCAACTGATCAATAACTCTTTTCTTTATTACCTAATAGTATTTAAAAACTATGGAAAAACAACCATCTCTTAAGAGAAATTGATAAATTATTGTGTTAATGAGAACCCAAGCTAATGGATTAAGCATGGTGTATGCAAATGTTGTCATTTTTAATTTAATTTAATTTTTATAAACAAAATCGTTTATCACAAAAACTCTTGCGCGGCCCTGATAAAAAAATATTACCTACATTAAGAACAGAAATAGTTAGAATTTTCTTGGAGGACTCTACTTGGGCTAAGAAACATCAAATATTCTTAAAAATAAATAAATTTAAAAAAGTGTAAAAAATTAGCTATTAAAAGAGGATTTAAAATTAGTTAATAAAAAGTTGCAAAAGATTAGTAACATTTTGTTGCGGTTCAAATTTTCCAAACCTTTTGTCTATTTTCGGATTCGGTTGATCACTAACGTTTTATACTCTAGGAATTATCTTTTGTTTTGTTAAGTTGACTTTGGTAACTTTTTAAAACTGTTCGGAATTTTCGCGCCAAAATTACCGTACGTTAGAGGTGGTGGCTGGCCATTATTCGCGTTCAGCGAACCTCGACGTCCATTTTTGAAACAGTTCACGAGCACGCTTTGTAGACGACGGTTGAAAATTTTGTTACGCTTCCTGTGTTGATGTTTTGGAGTTGAAACCGCCCTTAGATAAGGGGAGTTTAGTATTGTTTGTAAAATAATACTTGGAAGAGCCAGCTTCCAACGCTTTCGAAGCGGTTAAATTATGCGTTTCTCGTAAATCGGTTAGCACGTTGCGTTGGGCAAGTTTTGAGGGTTAGAATCATCCCCTTGTTCGAGTTGTGGGGTCGTTTGGTTCCCTCCGAACGAGTTTTGCTGTTGATACCATCGAATCTCGAGAGCCTTTCCACTACGACATCTTGTTGGCAGAGTGGGACCCCTGTTAGAAGCTGCCGATCCGTTTAAGGCACATTCCGAGGGCTGCACCCCGCACACATCGTAGAATTGGTGGAGAACGTCTGGGTGTTGTTGAAATTTTATCATAGTCTTACGTAGTCTTTCGTACACGTTAATTTTGGGTACTTATTTGTACCTCCGAGTACGTTTTTGCCTGACGAAGGCTTCTGAACTCGTGTTTAGATTTATTTTTAAGATGGATTAGTTTTTAATAAATTAATACATATGATGACTCTAATCGCCCTTAAAAAAATGTATAGAAATTTTGCCAATAAAACACTTTCGATTATACACATTGCAGTAGTAATTAAATACCCTTAAATCTGCACTTACTTAACGGCCTTAAAACTTTTAGCATTCGGAAAACTTCTTCAAACTTTTAAATCTACGTAAGGCAAGTTCTTACTGTAACGGCAAAATAATTGTTATTTACGAGCATACTCCCGCCTCACCGACTTAAATAGATAACTCCGCGTATAAGTACTTTCATATACTAACTGAAGTGATTTTTTTTCTGCATCCCGTTCGTTCGAAGAAGATTGTAATTACTTTAATTGTAGGTACGTACTAGAAACGTAAACATTCAAACATCAATTTCAAAATATGTACCGCCTCAAACCGCTTGATTGATTCGTGTTTTCAGGACACTCGTGAAATTGGATTGGATAAACAAAAGAATAAATACTTAAGGGTAAACAAATTGTTTACGCATCAATCTTATTTTGAATGACGCGACGCCGACGGGTTGTTTTGATATACATACATTATGCGAACGTAAAGTGTAGTAAAACGAAGGGGTAAAAATTGCAGCTTACGTTTTATTTTAGGACTTACTTTATATACAAATTCATGCTCTTATTATACGTAGAGTTTAATAAAATTTATGATACATATTTGGTACAAGACGATAACTGCGGTGATAATATTGCACGGGAGGCCTGTTATGCAAATGTTATGAATGGATTAGGTTTGTATTACGATCTAGTTACATGGAATGCAGAGACGGATTTGCTTCGAGAGGCGCAGGAGGTTCACATTTTTTATTTTCCTCTCAATACAATACAGTACACCCCTCGTTAGTTAACATACAAAAGATTAAAAATAACTAAATAAAAATTGGATTAACGAGGTTGCACTGTACGTTTATTATAAACGCTACTTACACAAAAATCGTTAGTAACAAAGGTGCTAATTAAATAAATGTAACTGAAATAAGAAATGAAATGATTAAAGTGATTATTAAATGAAGATGATTTATGTACATGTTAAATTACACAAAACTGATATGTAATAGAATCTGTAGTACATATATACATGAACACTAAATGTATCAGTCACAAAAATATATCTTCTATATACTAGAAACTAACTGGTAACTTTATGAAATATGTTGTGTTTTATCTGGTGATCCCGAGGGGTAGTAGGAATGGCAATGTTGCATCACAAATACAAGGGCGGAATGAAATATGGCTGCCTCATTAAAAAGCAACGACCATTTTTGTTTATTATTTATTATTATTATTGAGAGTGTCGTTTACTGAGGATTTATAACGATTTCTGGTGAACCACTAACATAGATCAACATGCAATTCTCCAAAAAAAATTTGGTTTACAGGTTTCCAACTCAATTCAGTGCCTTTACCAGCAATCTTTTACAGAACAATTAGAAGAAGAAGAGTTTTCTTGTCATGCATATGTCAACACTATCGTAACGAGTCTTCTACTATACTGAAAGCAGGAAGTGAAATTAACTAGGAATAACTTTTTTTAGGAGGATAATTCCAATCCACCCTCGTAAATGCAATACGTTCCCTTTGTCTTCCCTCATCCACCCTTTCACTTGTTAGTAAAACGTTAGTTCATAACATTACGTATTCCACCGGGCAAAGTTTTCATCGCGGATTTTACGAGGTCTAAAGTTTTTCACTCTGCCGTTTCGCACTGGGCATTGTCAAGGTCGAAACGTGCGTGTGTGAATGCGAATGTGGATGCTGCGCCGCACTTTTATGAACGAACGATGGGCGCTGGAGCATTTCGTCAGACAACGAATGCTTTCGATCTCTGTGCTGCTGGCTCGTCTTTGGGTCCGGCTGGGTGGAAATTGGGTCTCTGATGCGCTTTCGGGGCACAGACTTCAATGAATCCTCGTAGCTACTAAAGAAAATGACACAATGTGGAATTCAGTTTTGAGGAGAGGCCCCAACCTATAATAACTGGAATATTTGGACGCCAAAACGAATTTATTGTGGGTTTCTGATGATAGGCTTTAAGCAGTTTTAAAAATTGAACTCATAATGAATTGGTTATTACCAAGTGACTATCGCTATGTATCGGTATTCAGTTTTTGTATAAATTCCAATTTTATAAGTCGTGACTATCCCCTAGTTAAGGTCGTTTTAGACTATCCTATTTTTTGTACAAGATTTGATTCAATTTCTCGTTAAATTGGGCGGGAGGAAATAGCTGAGTCTAAACATAAGATGAATGATCATTAAGATACGTCAAAGTAAAAAAAGCTTAGCCGGTCCAAAGCACCTCCCAATCACTTGTGGAGTAGGCTACTTAAATCACTTCCGAATTTGAACAGGGAGTTAGACTAGGCAGTACGCTAGAAGGTCGCCTAAGTCTTTTAACGTTCCGAAGGGATTAAAAAAATGTTCGCGAATGATTGGGTTGCCCCCCATTCGTTTTTAAATTTTATTGAAACGTCAGTTAACTTTCTTACTGAACGTCATTGACTCCCTCTCGCGAGCGGTGGTTTCCACCCTAAAAATTCCTGTGGTGTGGCAGTGATCTGTCATGGTGTAAGGAAAGAGGCCCTTCACATAGAGCCCAGAGGATGACCAAAAAAAAGCCCTAAAGGAAAGAGGTCCTACAATCTACTCCAAATCAGGTAGGGAATCATCCCTTTGTATTTAGTTGAATTATGGCCCCAACGTCGAATGTGTTACTGGCGACGTATCTTATTTTTTATTCACTTGCATAGTTTTAGAGCCCGGAGATGCCCTCCTCCGATGATTGTATGAAATTTACAACAAATGGGAACCAATTCCTGTACGAGAAATAAGTGTCTTACTTGCTGCTATCTTCTGCAGATGATTGACTACTGGATTGTCCGCACTGACAGTGCACGGTTGCGTCGACAATTCCGGAATCGTGCCCGCTGGAATGCAGGGACGTAATCGAGGTTTCCACCCCGCCGATGCTGCGTGATCGTTCCCGAATATGCGGCTTCCTCCTGGCGTAGCGCGGACAATTAACGTCGTGCTGATGGCGGTATCCAACATGAGACGGCCCCGAATTCAGGGTGTCCCCGTAATGCAGTCCGTCCCCGAAGGTCGCCGGGAAAAGGCCGTGCTTCCCGAGGGTGCTCGCTAACGTGTAACCCATTTGCTGAGAGTGAGCGTAACTCTTCCGAAGCAGTCTAACGCATGCAAAAGAGACAGTTACTACGCACTAAGCCAGTGAAAGCCCCGAAGATTTTTTCTTTTAGATCAAACGGCGCTTACCGTTTTCTTTTTTGGCGCACGCAGATCACCGAGACGGCGGTCACTAAGGCGCCTATGAAAACGATGCAGCCCAAAACGACGACGCCGACCTCAAGGGTTGAAAGGAGGACTCTTTGATTCCTGGCGTGGTTGCGCTCTTGGGTCCCACTCACCAGTCCGAGAACTTTATGACTTTCAAGTCTGCGCTCGATTTCCGACTGTCTCGTTTGGAGTACCCTGAAATAATCTTGTTATTGGAAAAGTTTCGGGTGATAAGTGGATATTTACCTCTGCAATTGCTCCATATCGACTACCACGTTGAGGCGTGGGTCGACCGCGTATAAATACATGTCGGTGCTGAAACGAAAGGGTTTTTAATTTGGCTGTTTTCGTCCTCCCTTTCGGGTTGGTTTTACTTACGCGGTGTTGTCGATTTGGTTTCGATCTACGTGAGGTTCGATCTTACGGATGCGGACGTCGTATCCCGTCGCGTTATAAAGCGCCCTTAAATCAAAATTGCAAAAGTTTTGAAGACTTAATTAACTGAAAAATTAATAGGAGCTTATGAACTCAATCACCCAATTATTAATTAAAAGCGCGACGACAAAAGCTTTTCAAAACGAAATCCTCGATTAACTTCCATCCAAGATTACACATCTACTTACGTTGTAATACTATCCATACTCTTCTCCACCTCGGTGGGTTTCGATCCCATTACCATTATAAGCTGCTTGTCTTCATTCAATACGTACACCTGTTGATTGTAGTAAGGAGTGTGAGTTCGGATCTAATCCCTTTGTTATTTGGGGGGGACTTACGAGAACGTTGGCGATCGAAGACTTGCCGTCGTCTGCACCCCTGCGATCCGTCGCTTTCACATCGAAACCGAACACTTTGCCCGCGTATTTGGCGAAACTGGACACGGTGCGAACTTGGCCGGTTACCGAATCGATGGCGAAGCGCCGCGACGTCTCGTCAGCGCGCCCTAGGATCTGATAGCGCACTTCTCCGTTCATACCCAAATCTGGATCTCTAGCCTAAAAAGGAAAACTCATTGATTGCCCCATTTCTCTTTGTAAAAAAAAGGTATTCTGGTTTCATGCTAAAAGAAGGTTTGCGGAGAAGATTAAAGTTCGCATATTGGCTTGTAGATAGTTTTAATTTGATTATACATAGACTTACGTGTAAACGAATAACTTGATATCCAAAATTAGCATTGGAGGAAATGGCAGCTACGATGGGCCTTCCAGTTATCGTAAACTTCGGAACGTTGTCGTTTAAATCGGTCACCCTCACTATGACTTTCACCTCGTTGAGCCCTAAAAGGATAACCCCAAAATGCACGTGATCTCAAAATAACGGATCCCTCTTACCTATATCGCTGAGTTTCTCATTGGTAACTGGGTAAACCATCACCGTCATATCCCTGCCAACTTTATACTGGTCCAACCTCACGCGTACTTCATATAAAGCCCGACTTTCCCTGTCCGGGCTTCGAATTATGTAAAGCGATCCATTTCTGGGGTCGATCTTGAACGTGCGCCTGACATCGCTGTTTTTGTCTGCCACGATGCTATAGCGCAACCTATAATTTTTGTACGGCTCAGTGACGTTTAATGTTACCAACTTCAAAGGGACGGGAACGTTTTCCTCGACTTCAACTTCGTAGTAGCGGTGCGCGAAAACAGGGTGTTCCATGTTCGTTAGGTCCTCCTGCACGTCGATCACGCTTATGATCAGCAAGGCGGTCGAGCTCAAACTGGGCGAGCCCAAATCCGAAGCGACGATGGTGACGTTGTGGTTCTCCAACGTTTCGAAATCTAACTTCCCGATGTTCGTCACTATACCTTCTTTAGAGTCGATCGCAAATAGATTATCCGTGTTGGTCTTGTACGGGATGTCGAAGAGTATGAGGCCGTTTCCGTTTCCGGTGAAATCCGAATCGTTGGCGAAGACCCTCGTGATCGGCGTTCCGATCGGGGTATTTTCGGCGGCCGTCGCGTAATAAACCGGCATTATTTGCACACTTCCGTTATCGGTGACATCCACCAAGTCGTCGTAACCGTAAAACACGGGCGCATTATCGTTTATGTCGAGGACGTTGACCTCGACGTTAACAGTACTGCTGAGGGCCTTCCCCCCTAATGGGTTGTCGTGTGCCAAGACGTAAAACGAGTACTTATCTATTTTCTCGCGGTCCAATTCCCCGTTTACCCTGAGGATTCCCTCGAATTCCGAAATCGAGAAGGGCAACTCTTCCTCGTCCAGGCTCTTCAAGGAGTAAGAGACGTTCGCGTTTTTGCCAAAGTCCGCGTCCGTCGCTTCTATTTTCCCCAGGATACTCCTGGAAAATCCAGCCTCCTCAGTATCGAAATTGTACCAGGACTTCTTGAAGACCGGCGGGTGATCGTTGATGTCCTTGATGAAGATCCTTGCGACGATGGAGTCTTTAAGCTCGCTCTTATCCGACGCGGTGACGTTAAGCCTGAATTCGGATTCGGGGGGTAAAGTCCTCGCGACGATTATTTCCCCCGTCGCGGGGTTCACCATGAAATACTGCGTGACGTGAAAGGGGTCGATGGCGTGCTCGTTCGGAATGTACGTTTCAGAGATGAGTTCGTACTTGATTATCGCATTGTCGCCTAAATCCTTGTCTTCGGCGACGAGCTTTAAAATAATCGAGCCTACGGAAATGTCTTCGGGCAACGAGATTATCGGCGATATTTTTCCGCTGTCCTTCTCTTGGGTTTTATACGTGGGGGATAGGGCGTATATGGCAGCGTTGCTTCCGTTCACTGGGATGTACGGCGATGATATTTTCGAGCTGGTCTTATCGTAGTCGAGGATTTCAATGCCCCTGTTTAATACGGCGTTCATCTGCACGAAAACTGGCGCGTTGTCGTTTTCGTCTTCTACTTTGATGAGCAACTTGACTTCGTTGTATAAACCGCCCTTGTCTTTAGCGACCAGGCGTAGTTCGTATAGGTCTTTCTGTTCACGGTCCAACGGGGTTAATCCGCCGTTAAAGTAGATCTTCCCGCTGTTTTTGTCCAACCTAAACATTTCGCTGCCGTTCCCGAAGATGCTGACGATAAATTCCCCGTTCTCGTTGACATCGGCGTCGCTCACGTGCACCGGGTAATTCAGTTCCACCTCCGTTCCGGATACGCTGTTCTCTTTGATCCTGCCCTCGTAGGAGTCGTGCTCGAATTTGGGGGCGTTATCGTTTTCGTCGTCGACGTAAACGATTGCTTGGTAAATCCCCGAGCCTATGGAAATCCCCTCGGCGATAATCGTCAGCCTGTAGACGTCCCTTTCTTCGCGGTCCAAGGATTTCTCGGTGAAGAGCGAACCGTTGGAAGCGATGGAGATTTGGTCTGTTACGTCTCGTTGGTTGGCGATCACGAATTTGATTGGTTTGGTGTTGGTCGCGTTGGGTGGGGTTAAGGTACCTATTAAGACTTTGCCTTGGTTTTCTTTAACGTGGAACTCCATTGGTGAAGAACCAGTTCCCCTAAAAGCAGTTGCATCATTGGAAAGCCAATGGTTAGAGACGTACTAGAAAGACCACAATTGTGGTAGATCGATTTACGATGGAGTCCCCGGATCATGACCCCATCGTAAGTCTATCTAATTTGGCTATTGAGGAAACTCACTTCATAAAAATGCCCTTATCGGCGATATCCACAACGTGAATTGTCACGTTCGTCAATAAGGAAATATCAACATCGTCAGTCACCACGGCTTCGAACTCATATATCTGTCTTTCGTACTTTGAGAGTGCGTCTACAACTGTTATAGTTCCAGAACGCTCCTCGACGGCAAACGGAACTGAAAATTAAAATCCATAATATCGCGCAAGTGATGGGTTGATGACGCTACGTTACCTCCATTGGGGTATCCATGCAATAAGTCGTACATTAAGTTCTTGTTGTCGTAGTCGTCCGTGATTCTGATTTGGCCCACGCTTGAGCCAACATCGACGTTCCCTCCCACCCAAAACTCGTAAGGGGCGCCGATGAAATCGGGCAATTCCCTAGAATCATCTACGCGAACCATCTACCGAAGTTGCAAAAGACGGACGTTCTTACCTGGGATTCTAACATCGATCGTAACCACCGCCAAAGAAACCCGCTTCTCACTGGGGTTGAGGGGTTGATCTGACGCTTCCACGAAGAGCAAGTGGCGGCCCACCAAAAGGGGGGTTTCCGTAATATTCATTCTACCCGTTCTCGGATCGATCATAAATGGTACGGAGGTGTTCGGGGCCCTTTGTATCGTAAAGAGGACCAAACCATTCCTGCCCAAGTCGGGATCGATCGCGTGAATTTGCCCAATTGGATCGCCCACTTTCGCAGTAGTCGACACATTGAATTCATAGATGTTGTTCGGGATGAAAGTAGGGTTGTTGTCGTTTGCGTCTAGAAGGGTGATTTCAACGGCCACCGATGACGCCCCCATTTGGTTCGTAACAACACTGGGCACCTTCTCTTTCGCGAGGACCCTCATTTTTATCGTCGAGCGCTTCTCACGGTCCAATACCGTTTGGTCTCTCACCTAATTGAGCGTATTAGAAATTGAATGCCTGTTTACGATTTGGAGTTGGACTTACCGTTAACCACCCCGTCCTCGAGTCTAAAGTGAAGGCCTGAGATTTGTCTTCAAGTTGATAGGTGAACTCGCCGTTATCGCCTTGATCTTGATCGGTCGCTATGATTTGGAGGACGCTGAAACCGTTGGGTAGATTTTCGACGATGCTGATGTTGTATAGGTCAACCTCGAATTCGGGCAGGTTGTCGTTGAGGTCTATCACCTCAACCTCGACACGAGCGACGCCCGTCTTCATGGGGTTATCAACCTGCGATGCCTGGATTTGCAGGACGAATGTATTCGCTGGTAACGACCTTTCGGAGTCCAGGTCGATCTCCCGCTCGAGGAACAGCGACCCGTTTACGTGGTCTAAGGAAAACAGGTGTCTTTCGTTGCCGGCGATGATGTCATAGCGAATCGGCGTTTCTATTCCTAAATCCTGGTCGTAGGCGTAGATTGGTGGGTCAAACTCGAGGAGCTGGTGGATTTTTTCTGTCTGAAAACGAAGAGCGCATTCATTTTCTTGTCACGTACGAACAGGTGTGCGCGTTTGGACTTACGCTTTCGTTCGCACCGCGGCGGAAGAAAGTTTGTTGTCCTAATTGTGGGATTTATGCGCACGCTAAATCCAAATCTTTTGCTTTCGCTAATCTAATTTTGTGTACAATTATAAATGATGTCCTTGAGACTTACCGTCAGCGGGTATGATTCGGTTACTTTGGTCCTGTAGACTCCTTTGGTGAACTTCGGCGGTAGATCGTCGTTATCCTGGACCGAAATTCTAATCGTTGTATTTGTACTTCTTTGTGGCACACCGCGATCCTAAAAATAGGATAAACACTTTTTAATCCCAACTTTTGATTAGCTGCGTTTCAATTTAATGCACGTCAGAAAGAGAGAGAGAGAGAGAAATTAATTTTCTTTGTTAATTAAAAAGAGCTTAATTGCGTGTAACTAGAAAGCGTAATGGAGAGCGCTTTGTTAAAATCTTCGAAACAAGCAAGACGTAATTTACGGCGGAAGCTCAGCGTGTTCGCTGATCATTTGTGTCCAGTTGCTGCAATCTCTGTAATTGCACGAAAAAATAAATCTGTTACTTAACGAAGTTAATTCCTTGTATAAGGTTTGATTTTTGTTTTGGGAAGAAAGTATATATCAAGTGTTCGATTAAAATTCTTGAATGAAGTGTAGGTCCTAGCCTAGCTAACTTTCAATAGATGGATAATAATTCAGACTTAATATTTGTGAAATAAATTTCAAAGAAACACTATCACAATTTTTGGCAGAAAAAATTTCGCCGCAATCGAGATTCGAACTCGAGTCTTGTAGTTACGTGCCAGGTGCTTTGCCATTAAGCTATTGCAACTCCGAGTTCGATTATCCATAAAATGGTTCCCACGAGGACACTGCATAACTTTACAGGCGCAAGTAAATTAAACAAATTTTCTGGTAATTTTCAGCAGACCAATCAATTCACTTTCCTCGAAGCAGTTTCAATGAACGCATGTTCTTTTCTCACATTTTATTACGCAATTAACTTGTGGAAGTTTAATTGTTGCCGGCGAGCAAGTCGACTGGTACTTCCCCAAGTAAAAGTAATCAATATTAATACACCTTTTATTGCTAATTACTTTGCACACCAGCTCTTCATGTAGCCTCGGATAGAACCACAACGTCTAGCAAACCCAAACTAAACGACACCAAATTGGTAAATACTAAAAGGATTAAACCATTACCGTTGCTGCAATTATTAAACCGAACTCCCTATCCCCAGCATCATAATCTAAGGCCTTCCTCAGCAACAAAAGCGCCTGGTGGCTGTTGTCCAGGCCGAATTTCCCTTTTTCGTTTCCGGCAACGATGGCATACTGCACGTCGGAATTTGGCGTGTTTGGTTTATCCTTGTCGGCCGCTCGGATGCCCCGGAACACAGTCAGACCTGCAACGACATGACATTAATAAAGAATCCCGTTAATCGATGGTGCATTTAAATGTGACGCAGCAACATCACTGTTCCACTGAGAGAGCTCTTACATCAACGGAATTACTCGAGCGTGGAAAAATGGGATTAAAAGCAGTTAGAGAGACAGCTAGGCAACGGCCTAGATGATGAGTGAGCTGTGGACGAGTCCCATGATTTATGGGCATCCTGGTCATTTGTATAAAGCTGTACCAGATGTCTTTTCAAAAACTTCCAACTCTCTAGACCATAGGTTCTCAAACTAATTTCGTCTACCGCCCACTTTGAGAATCAATTATTTTCTAGCGCCCCCTAAAATTTTAAAATCATTACTTTTTATAACTTTAGTTAAATTATAGCCATATATGAGTCATATCTTGTTTCTCTCAATTTTCTCTGCGCCCTTTACCACCCCCTCTAGCGCCCACAAGGGGGCGTTATCGCCCACTTTGAGAAAGACTGCTCTAGACCATTCGAGCAAGTGCTTTGAATTAAGCCAGAAGAAATCCAATCGGTGAATTTTGCTAATTATGTACTTAGATCGATCTATTGTAAAAGTGAAAGGCGAGCAGTTACTGCACTGTATAATTACGGTGGATGTACAACATACAAACACAAATCATCTAAGCGGGCAGCCATTAATATTTATTACACGCGATATTTTTTTTAATTAGAAGTCATTTGGTCGATCTGGAATGGTGCACTTTTCTTTCTTTAATATTTATCCTTCTGATAATTTCAGGCCTGCCTCATCAATATTGATCTATGTCGCGCTAATTAACGTGCCACTTTTGTTTTATGATTGAACACGCATCGAAACTGAACGTATTAATTATTTTGGACGACTTTTTTTCGTTTAAATTGCTTTCCCTTTCACTGTCCAAATCTGTCACTATTAATTTCAATTAATTCGTAATCGTTTTCGTTCAGCGCGCGATACTGACGCTAATCTGATCGTAGAATGTGCATTAATCATAATATTTATTTATTGTATCAAATGAAATCATTTATGTGTTATTTATGCATAGAAATCCATTTCTTTGCAAATAAGCAAACGTATTCAGTAATGCGTACGTTTTTATGTAAATGCATTTCGCCCGTTACGTGCACAGGGCCGTATTCAGAAAAAACAAACGAAGAGAAAGGACAAAATTTTTCAAATGAGACTTTAAAATTAAATAACGAGTTGGACCTCAAAAAAGTCCGTAAAATCATTGGTTGCAGACCATTTTGTAGACACAAAACACTTGTTACTGTTCTGTGGTTGTAAGTTATGAATTGCAGGCACGAGGATATGGTAGCTAGCCTTATAGTTAGCAAGCAATTGCACAATGATCCTTCAGAAGAATCTTCTGATGACGAATTATTGTTTTTGTGTGCACGAAAAATCTGGAAAACTCCAGAACAAGCGAACACAACTATTACTTAAGTTTAAAAAAGTGAGATTAGGTCTGAGATTTGAACTTTCAAACAGTTCCACCATCTGAAACGAATGATGGATCTGTGATGCCACCTGATTACAACTAACTGGAAAAAAAGAACGACTGTTGATGAATCTGAGTGATCCATCAAACAATAAAAGAACGGACTTGATGGAACTGATGCCATCAAGCGGGCTTATTGATGAAATAAAGAACACGCCCATAATTTCACATTAACTTCTTCAGCTGGGTATTTGTTCACCCTGGTGCCTTTGTAAAACCTTTTAAACCACGCCCTCTCTCCAAAGAGCTACCTGGGGCAACAGTTGGTGACAAACAGCGCAAACTTACCACCTGTTTAATGTAAGTAAAACTCAGGAGTAATTCTGTTTAGAGTTTTTGTGATAGCAAGACGTCGAGAGCATTTACTTTATTTCTGTTTTCGACTAGTCGGTCATTCTTTTTTGGCTTTTGAATTTGAATGTTACGGGTGATGTCATTTTACCCCTCTTACAGACGCCGCACAGATTATTTAAATGCTGTAAACTTAAAAGTCAGTTCCTGTCCTGTCCTGTTTATTGTTATTTAAATCTCGCGGTAGCATCTGTTACTAAAAAAAGAGTGTCCTTGGGTTTTTGATCATAGTGACTGTATAGGTTTCTTTAATCTACTTTCTTTGATCAATTTATTTTCAGTTCCGCCCGTTTTACACGACATGTTTAATAAACTTAAATAAAAAAATAAAACCAGTAAATTTGTTAATTAAAAAATTAATTAGGTTCAATTCTAATTTGAAATCCTTATCTACGAACGAGTTTATTTTTTGTAACTTTACAAGAATTAGAAATCGGTATTAACGACGCGTAGTTAATTTGCATTTTCTCAAGACGGAGAATTACTAAACAATTTAAAGAGGCGAAAAATTGCGATTGCAAAACCATCGCTCCATTTTTAATCGAAGAGAGTATCATTCATGCTTGACCAAGATTCGGCCTTGCATCTATCTTAAGCGTCACACTGACTTGGTAAGGACGAAAAAAGCTACCAGGGTACTTTGAGAAAAAAGAGAAAAACGCAAATGAATCATTCTATCGAACGAACGCGAACGTAGCAATTTACGTTGCGATAACATAACTGATTTGATTATCTAGTCATGCGTCACCGCCTTTAATTGTTTCTAATCTATGATTCAGTGGAAAATAGGACGCAGGGTAATTTTCCGTTACAGTTCCTATTGTTACAAGTTTTCTTCGTTGGTTTATTGGATTACTTACCAACTGGAGTCAATTCGTCAACTACTATGTGGTAAGGAGCATTTTCGAAGACCGGGGCATGATCGTTGACGTCTTCTACGTACACCGTCACCGATAAGGAAGACGACACCTGCAAAACGCAAAAGTGTAATTTGCTGATGTAAGAGGGAATGGTCTTTATAATCACTGTAATTTATTTCTCTGGCAGAAGCGGATAATAACCAGTGCCAAAAATTTGCCTCGGACTTATTTTATTATTTACTTAGGCCCGGTTTATTCGTCTCTGAGTAAGTGGCCAGTAAAATACTTGATGATTAAAGATAGGGCAACGCATTGTGCTAATCTGTCAAGTTACATATAACTTGGCACTTACACAGAGATGAATAAATCGGGCCTTAAAATGGCTTCCTGATAGTACATATAAATTATAAATAATCGCAGTGACATATTTTTTTAAAGAAAAATCTGA
The DNA here is from genome assembly GCA_033060865.1 of Dorcus hopei. Lineage (NCBI taxonomy): Eukaryota > Metazoa > Arthropoda > Insecta > Coleoptera > Lucanidae > Dorcus > Dorcus hopei. Next base: position 37,086,073 of record CM065423.1, read on the forward strand.
TATATCCTAACGGCACCACCAGAAACGAATCTGTGGCAAATCGCCGTAAGTCCAAGTACGTGTGTCTCCATCGATGTCTTCCATCTGTCGTGCACCTAACGGACGATAATCGACGAAGACTAAATCTAGTTCTGGTGCACTTACAATTAGTCGCTAAAACAACCACGTAAACGACCATAGATACATAGATTTTACTTTCTAATCTTTATTATACACATTTATCCTTCTGATTGGTAAAAACTCGCTGCTGCGCCTTTATTAGCGGAGCAAAACTCGCGCAAAAAGTTTTCGCATTCCTGGCATCTATGTATATGTCGTTCACAGGAACTTTACTTATGTACCATACTCAGTCAAGTGAAAACCTAATTTTTTTAAGGCAAGTTTTGAAGTATTAGTTGATTTAATAACGGAAGCACGGGTTAAGTTTTTGTTTGAAATTCAATTGTTTAATAAAAAATTTGGTCTTTTGTATATGGATATAACAACAAGAATATGAAAACGAAAGAGGTTCTTTATTTTTGTAGTGGAAGAGGCCCCACGTTGGCGTTGGCGTTGGACGGTCGAATATTTTGCGCTCCTTGTGTTGTTGCCTCGTGATTAAGACCACCCTAATTTAAAGGGTTTTGTCACTTTTTGTCACTCGAGGATCGGAACGCCACGTTTTTTTTTGTCGGCTCATTGATAGAAATCAATGGGGTAAGTCTTACTCGAATCAGCTTCCTTCTCATTACTGGCAGAACCCAGAAAACTGAAGTTCCTGATAATAAACCACGAAGGATCAGTAATCAGCACGAGGAGCCAAATAAAGTACCTAGGCGCCTACCTAGATAGAGATTTAAGGATGACCCCACTAATTGTTTAACTATTAATTAATCCTAACAAGTAAACAGACCATAAATTTTGAATAAGCAAATACTAAATATGTGTCAACCGAAACCGATTACAGTTAGCTAAGGAATGCCTGTCTAGTCTTTACCTGCGTGGTACGTCGCCCTAATGGTCTGATTCTCCAGCTGTTGTTATCGGTTTTGGCTTTTACGGAATTTGTTCCGCGATGAAGTTAATTTTAATATTATATAATTATAATGCAATTATTGAAAGTAAATGGCCCTACGCTGTGGTTTCCCAGATTCTTTGTTTGGTGCGATAGTACAATTAGCTTTAGCAAGGAAATAGGCAAGTTGATAATAAAACACAGCAATTAAAATTTAAGTAATTATTTATTGTAATAATTAATTTGATCGGGCAAAAAATTCCGTCTCTCCTCTTCTGTCGAATCAGAGAAATTGAGCGTAAAAAACCCAGATGGTTTGAAATCAAATACAATTAATCAAAAAAATTTACTATTTTCAGAAATACAGTATGACTTTCGTAGTAGTTTCCAACTTCGGGTATCGGCGCGATCTAAATTTCTCTGATTCACACCGTTGGTGGTATAATGTTACACAGATGGTTTATTGGAGAGTTCCGCTCCTGACTTAGATCAAGAATTAATTAAGTTCAAGTTCGAGTCTTAGTACAGCGTCTGTAACTCTGCTAGTATTCAAGCCTTGTTCGATTTAATAATGAACCAACGCACAAAGTATCTCAGTGGGACGACAGTGTACTTAACTGATAGAATTAATTAATGACTTAATCAGATGTTTTGGGCAAAGTATGTGATTCCTGCCGCCTTCAGCGATCAATCTGCAGGTAAATGAAAAACAATCATCCGTTTGGAGGTGATGGTGTACCCTATCTCTAATTAACCTAATTAATGGACGCCTGCGGTGAGCCGATACTACTGCCGCTCCACGCCCGAGCTTTACGTTATTTTGAGAGCGGCACTTTTGCCCGTTGCCTTGCCTGTTAGGACTCTCTGTGTATAGCTCATCCGCCGACAACCTGTCTAATTAAATAAAAAAGCGCAAGGTCCCATTGACTGTTTTATTGGCGCTCCACTATGGATCTTTTTGGCCTTTCAGTCTCAAGAGAATCGAATTATATAAGAATACAAATTAGAATAAAGGCTACAAGCGCCTAATAAAACTGCGGAATCAAACTCCAGAAAATTCAATTCGACCGCTTCCGTCTAAGCATAAAAATTATCTGCCTTCCTCCGCGTCTTTTTACTTAACATGAAAACAATTAAGCTCCGCCCTCGGACTTGCAGCGAAAACTCAAAATCACCTCAGCCAATCCCGTTCGTGGTATTTTTGGTTCACATGCTGCCTTTGCAGATGTTAGAAAAGTTAAGAGCACTCTACTACTCCATGGGGGTGTTTTGTTCATGTCTCACGAACATCTATAAATTTTACTTATTCAAATGTGGAAATTGACGTTTTTAAAAGGTCTTCTTCGGACTGACACAAAACAGACTGCAATGACGTCTCCACTCGTAATGGAACCCGATATCCTCGTGTATTAGGCTCGCACGTTTTGCAGTTTTGACAAAGCAATCTATACATAAGAGTTTAGAAAAACAATTTGAAATGTCAAGATAGGTTGGTTTATGACTCTACCACTGCGAACGTCGTCAGTTTTCAAACACGAAACGGACAGCGAGACATGTTTCCAATTGCCTGCAATCTGGTCTTTGTGATCCAGGGCGAGTACTTAAAATTTAGAAAACATTCAAACCCATGTGGCGATGATCTATTTATTGTGCTCCTGGGTGGGCAGAAATATACAGCACGTCGGTCCCGGTGACGCCCACGGTCAGCAAGCTACCGCTGCAAGTTCGAGAAGCGAACATGTTTTTTTTTTATTGGAATCAAACATGCAGTAATCGTTTTTTAATTTTAAAACAAATTATCGAAACATTTCAACGTTAAGAAGATTTGCGAAAAAGCGACTAAACCCTTAATGGCGCTGGCTAGACTTATGCCTAACGTAAGCTGACCAAGACCTAAAAAAAGGAAGGTCCTAGCCGGAGTCGTACTTTCCGTTATAATGTACCCGGCGCCCATATGGTCATCAGCCATGAAATATAAGCACAAGAAGGAGCTCCTGGAATCCATAAACAGGCCATCCAGATTACCTCCGCATATAAAACGGTCGCCACGGAGCCATCGCAGCTGTACCACCTATAAAGCTGAAAGCGGTGCAACGGAATACGGCGAAGACAGAACAGCTACCCCTGATGTCCAGGATATCCTAATGGTAAAATGGCAAAGCGCATGATGAATGGACTAAAACCTATATTAAAGATCTAAGCAGATGGTGTAATAGGAAATTCGGCGAAGTGTAGGTACTATTACATCACACAAGCAATGACAGGCCACGGGGTATTCGCCAGTTACCTATTTAAAATAGGTAAGCAAGTAAACGACAACTGTTGGTACTGTAACCAAACCGACACGCCAGAACGTACCTATGGTTTTTGATTGTATTAGATGGAACGAAATCAGAGACGAGGCAGACAGGAAATGCGGCCATAGAGAACATGGCCGAGTTCCTGTTGAAGGATGAAGAACACTGGTAACACATATCGATTATGCTAAAAAACATATTGGAAACTAAGAGCAAGGACATAAAGCACATAAAGACCACACCCGGAAAAGGCCGAAGTCTAACCAGAGAGACTGAAATAATAACACCTGACAGTGCGAAATTTCTGAAGCAATGCCTAACGGCAGATTCCAGAAATTAGCAGCTGCAAAAAGAGGAGACGGGGACAACGGGGGTGAATTCAACTCATCTGATAATTGGATTACCGTTGACGATGTCTTCCAAAGATTCTCCAAACCACTATAAAAAAGATTCCTTCTCGTTGTCTAATTTCTCTTATGTTTGCGTTAGTACGTTTTATGGATTAATAAGGTACCACCTTGTTCGGGTTTTTGGAGACAGTTTAGTTCCTCCAGGAGGAGTTTTGCTGTTCAAGCCATCGAGATTCTGTCTACTACGCGGAGGAGGACCCCTGTTTGTAGCTGCCGAACCGCATAGGACATTCTCCAAGGGCTGCGCCCCTTCCGCGGTCGAACACACTTGTAGATTGATGGAGATCGTTTTAGCATTGTTAAAATTTTATCATATCGCAGATCGGCTGCAAGAGTGTCGTAACTCAAAACTGTAAAATTTCCGTTACATGCAAAATCTACTCCATTTTTTTCATCAAAATTCAAAATTTGAAGCAAAATTATTTTAATCTAATAAGTAAATAGTAAACCTGTGGGAGTTTCAGTTACTTTCAACACCGTGTGTAGGCCTAGCGGTACCACGCTAGGTGGCGCCCTCTTTACATCCAGGTTTAAGCTACCGACAATCTATTTGTAGCCCATCCCGTCTCCACTGAGCTGGACATATTCCCAAGCATAGTTATTAACAACGACGATTTTCCCCAGTGTTCGCAACTTTATACAGGGTGAAACAGGCAAGACGAAAATGTAGGTGGCAAGTGATAATATGGAGGGACCTTTTCTTAGATAATAGATTTTTAATTAATACACCCACACATATCTACAGGTCACGTAATTTACGAAGAACTCCTACAAAATCATTTTTCTTTTGCCGATTGAATTCGATCCTATTCGTATTTTTCTGGATATCTAAACGATTTTGCATTCACTTGACTTTCAGAAGACATTTCATTCTGAGACTATCACGTCAGTCTTGAACGCATAATCTATAATAGCAAGCAAGATTCAGTTTAATAATCTATAATTCCCGTTTTTTATTATAAACTTTCATAGCTGCGCTAGAGACAGAATAAATGATATACAACAACGATAATAATAATCGATTAGACGACGCTGAGATTCACGATAACATCTTGTTTTATTTAACGCCCGCCCCTTCTATGTTTAGTTTTTTACTTTTTAAAAATCGAACTGTCGGTGGAATTATTTATGGTTTTTAAAGCGAAAGGAATTTCCCGAGAATGAAAAAGAAAAACCAACAAGATGTGTGATGCTCTCGCAGCAAAACGACAGCCGCTTGATTTATAAACTTCCCACAAACAATATTGAATTTCAAAAGATGACAGGCAACGTGACTTTCGAGTTTTGCTTTTTATTTTTGAGCAAATATGACTTTCTAATACTTACCAGATCTTCTTCATCGTCGTAATCACAGGCGACTTTAAACTTAAGGACGTTCTGTGGCTTGTCGCTGTCCACGAGGTCCTCCAAAGAACGGGCTAGCAGAAGAGCGACCGTGGTGCGATTGAGATCTCTGTAGGTGAAGTAACTCGCGTCTTCATCCTGCAAGGAAACAGTAGATAAATCTGCAAATGAGCGCGGCACGTTCTAATAATCATCTCCGCTTTGTTCCTGGGGGCCATTATGAAACGGTCGATACAAGTTCAGTCAGACAATTATTACAATGTTGCACTTGTTTGGATTTAATTGCGAAAGTGCGCCGTAATTAATTCTTCTTCTTTGCCTCTAATATTTAATGATAGGGATCAGTTTCTGATTGCTGTCTGTTGAGAAACTATAAAGATTAATTGCGTTTTCATAATGAATTCATTATAGCAGTTGTAACCGGGACGTTCCTTGCGATATTACAATAGGTTGCAAGAAATTTTTTATTCGTTTTTTTTTCTCCCGCGGTAATATTTAAAACCTTTCTGATCAAGCTTTGTAAGAGGTGGCTATTGTCACGTAAGCTAATTAAATTTGAATATTTCTATCTCGCGCGAAGCTTCTAAACGAGGAGTAGCTACCGAAAGATGGCATCGATGCAATTTTTTATTATTTTCTCTGGGGCACGCGTACAAGCTAAGCTAAGCTCGCGTCCAATTGCTGAGTATGCGAAAAATGTACTAAATTGCCGAATTACCGGTTTCTTACAGCGTCGGTCGCGATAAGAGCTTAATTTTTCACGTGAATACATGTCATAGATTATGAGAAAACGTAAATGCTGGAGTTGTTTGGAAATTGTGAAACTAACGAGTGTCTAAATAAAAACCTGGTCAAGTAGGTTGTGATCGAGAATTTTTCCATTGCATTTACATAGCAGAATTACTAAATGTAGCATACTTGACCAGGTTTTTATTTAGACACGAGTTATGAGTCACTTTTATGATTGTATTTGTTTCGGTCATCTGCTGGTCTTTTTTAACCAGGGACGTATCGTCATTTTGGGGCTAATTTTTCATTAATTATATGTTTACCTTATCTAAGGGTTGTATGCTGAGATTTTTCCTGGGGAAAACATCAATCTGCAAAACCTCCTGTCCAATCCTAAGGTCCTCAGGAACTCTGACGAAACGCAAGTATTCCCCGGGTGGATAAAACTGGCATCCTGAAACAAACAAAAAAAAAATAATAATTCGTAGACCAGAAAAGTAATAGCTAAGGAGGTAACATAACGAAGATGAAAGTAAAAACTTGAAGTCATGCCCCAAGAGAAATTAGAAAACAAAGCGTGTAATAATCAACCGGCCGTTCCATTAAACACTCCACTGTGTAATTAACCTTAATTTACATGCAATAAAACTAATCATCACCTCGCCGAGCGAATCTCGCAAAGCCACGAATTCTGGTCTTGCGATGTTCATTTCCGCAACACGTAACGGTAATGCCCGGCGTATAAAATCGTTAACGCACTCCAGTGCGTGTTCTCGTTTGCGTTTTAGCGGCCTTCTAATTAACCTCTGGCTTCGTTCCGTTATTTACGCCATGTGAAATTCGTTGCTTGCGACATTTCGAGGAGACGTCGTCTTTATTACTTTACAGGTGTAACCACCCAACAATTAGTTACTCCTATATTTTATTTCCCAACTGATAGTGGATTTAACTTAAAAAGAAAATAGTAACGGTTCACGTAATTTAATAGGCATGTTTTTATGACAGGCAATTTAAAAACGTTTGAAGCTCAAGTCTGCAGGGAAATCAAATAATGAATTACAATTTGTTTAAAGTTTTATGGCAAGCAATAAATAACTCTGCCAGATATTTTCAATGGCAATAAAAAATCGACGATCAGTGTCGCAATTACGCAGTTTGCATAATTTAAGTGTCGTTTAATTTGAGTAATGGAACGTGATTAAAAGAGTTCACTTAATTCCATTCAACTCCGCCCGGGTGGTCCGTTAGGTGCGTAAAATTCGTCTTGAAAACGAAATTTTGCGTGCGTTGTGAACGCGCCATTCTAATCAGAAAACCGTTGGCTAGTAATGAATTCACGTAACAAGAGGCATCATATTTCTTGTTAAGCCGTGCGTGCCAATAAAATCCGTTAAATTCGGTTGTGTATTTATGAGGTGTAAATTACCATAGGGAATTAAAATGCGCGGTGATTATGTAAGTGCCGATTCACAATGGACGTAAGCGTAAGAAATACGTAATGATAGTAATACATAAATGTAAATTTTCGGTATGTTTGTCAATTCTTACGTCAATTAGTACTCTTGTAATGGTTAACAACGAGTCTCGTTCCTTTTTTTTTTAGTACATTTCGTAGTACATTTACATTTATGTATCTACTGTCTTTACGTATTTCTTACGCTTACGTCTATTGTGAATCGGCACTAAGTTACAGTATTATTCACGAGAGAAGACGAAGAAAATCGGGCCTAAATGTATTATTGGAAGAAAAGCACATCCATTGATATTTGCAGAATTAATTCTCTTACGTGATGAAGAACTTACAATCTTAATAACTATTACATCCTGTATAACAATTTTTATGTATTATTTAGATATATAAATAGGAACAAGGCAATTTTTTATACAGAGTGGAAAGTTTAACTGGAATAAATTCTGTAACTTAGAAAATTACGATTTGTAAAAAAATTCTTGGAACAGGTCAATTTTTATTTTTAATGGCGCATATTACAAAGGGACTTCTTTAACTTTTCAATTATTTGGAGGGGTGAAACAACCCCTAACTTTTTTTTTTAAATAGAAGGGTATGTTAAGTAATTTTTTTTCTTAAAGCTTGTTCAATTGGTAATACACTTACGATTTTATTTTTTAATTTTTCTTTAACAGTAAAAGGGAAAAATTAAAAAAAAAGAATTTTTTTACTAAAACCGTTTTTAATGCCAAAAATTCAGGAACTCCATTTTTTATTACTTGATAAGAAGAAATAAGCATTCCATATGGTATCGTATTGTTGCGATCAGTCAATAGATGGCGCTGTCAATGCGCTAACTTTTTAAAAGGAGGATTGGCAACATTGAGTTCAGGTGTTCTCAACTGTTTTGAGTAGCTTTTTGATCAATTGTTGTTTAACTGTCAGTTCTTGCTTCCATTTTAACTTGTGAATCGAATTAACTTGTTAATCGAAATCAAAAATTGAATTAGTTAAAAATGCCTTCCTATTTAACCGAAACCAATCGTATAGTAGTAGTAAGTACATACCATAACCTTACTTTCCGTAGTTTATGTTAAAAACCATAATACTTAATAATAAAAGGAAATATTTACAGTTGGTTCTTGTCTGATGAAATTTGTGCTGTCGAACGACTGCGAAACGTAAAGTGTATAGTGCGCGATTTAGTGTCCGCTTAAAAGATTTTGTGATAATAAAAGGAAAAGTAATCAATTACTATTAATAAACTAGAAAAGCTTTAATAATGATAAAAGGAAAGCAAATGGGTTTTACATAAACCGTCCACAATTATTAAATAAATAATATGGAAATAAATCTTTACGAGAAATTATAATGATGTATGTGCAACGAATGAAAGTTTCAGGAACTCCATTTGCACTGATTTAGAATTGATAATAATAGTAATAATAATAAATTGCAAATGTTAGAATACTTACAAACTATTCCCAAGATAAATGTTGACTAATTGTAAGTATTTATATGTATGCACATATAATTTAACTTACAATTAGTAAAACTGATTTAATTTTTGTGCTTTTTTTAATACATTAATTACAGTAAATACAGGGTCGTCATAATTAAATACAAATTAGGAAATAAGGAAACAGAAGTACCGTTTTACTTTCCAACTCGAAACAAATTAAACTATTTGCAGAACAATAATTTGACCCATTAGTTAACGTCGACTTGAAATTTTGTTCTTCCTTATTTCGTATAACCGCTATCGCACTGGTTTCCATATTAGCACGCCAGATGTAAATTACAAGAACTTAATTCGTACAATTCTTCTTTTATTTCACTTGTACGGCTACGTTACCGTATCCGCTTGAATTACAGGAACAATTCAAGATAAAATCAGAATTTCATTGTTCATGTTTCCTTATACAACTTGAACAGGCTTGAAACACACTTATTTTTATTAAGATAGGGACACATTGCTTTCGAAGTAATTAATTCCTTGAATTCATTCGCGTTTCGCAATCTGTTGTGTTTTTCTCACTTCCTGATCACTCAGCTATTATTGGTTGGATTCGTTGAGTTGACTTTCATTCAAAACGTGTTGCAATGTGATTTTTGTTTTCTCACCAGCCAGCGCACCATAGCGTCGAACATCGAAGGAGACCTCCCCCCCACCGAAGCTCTTTTAGCCACATCTCAATCCACATTCCATTTTTTTTTAGTTCATTGAATTCTTACCTTCGTATTATCTAGGTATTAATGTTACTGAGGCATGACTTTCATTGGAAATGTGTTGCAATGTGATTTTTGTTTTCGCATCGAAGGATACCACCCGAAGCTTTTAGCCACATCTCGATCCGCATTCTACTTTTTTTTTTTGTTTACCTTCGCTTCTATTGGTGTTAATCCACAGACGGGTTGCTTAATTCGCAGCGAATTCCTAGAACGTTCTGCCGAATTAAAAAATGATTTACACAATTGATAATCCAGTTAATTAAGAGATTGCACGTGGCCAAAAAAAGCTAATCGATATTTTCTGGGAAGTGAAGGCAGTACACGTCGATGCGAACCAATTTCGATTATCGACGGCCAATTAAATCGATTTCGTACACTTTTTCCTCCAAAATTATTATTAGTTATTATTATAAATCCCCTGCGATTATGCAAACTCCTCCGAATGGAAGAACGTGCCCGTGGGGCAAAAGAAACGTGATTCGCTACGTTATACTCTGATTAATTTTGCGTTAGCTTTGTTCACTGCTTCAGTTTCACAACCATTCAGCTCGTCATGTGCTCTCGCTGTTTATATTATTATGTTAATTTATGAAGCCGAGTAAGATGCGTTTTCACTACTTTCTCGATTGAGATGTGTTCCATTTAGTTCATTCGTAAAATGTAGCACAAAACACACACATTTCATTTTGATTCGCACTTGCGTAATAGAACATTAAAAATGTACGTAGATGGAATAGCTGTTTTTAATTTTGAATCCTGGTAATTATAACTGGCCATCATTTCACGGTCGCTTAAGATACATTGCAACAACAAGCTCTGTATACCTTGAAAGAAACCGCGGGATTTCTGCGTTTTGCTGCATAAAACTAGTCTTCTTTGGAGTTATTCATTGCCATTGTTCGCCGTAATTTATTGTGGTAACCTATTTCTAGACCTTCTACAATAATTGCATTCACTTACAAACTGTTTTTTTTACAAGAAAATGGAACTTGATTGAAAAAGAATATCATTGTAATACTTACGACGTCGCATTTTTTTTTCTTATTATAATTATTTACTTTATCAATAAGATCAAAATCAACCAGGAAAATGGAACTTTAGAAAGAAATATTGCAAATGACACAAAATGGGTACGATTCTGGCAGAACACCGCTTTGTTCCTGGGGGCCATTATGATTATGAAACGGTCGATACAAGTTCGGTCAAAGAATTACCATGTTGCACGTTGTTTGGATTTAATTGCGAAAGTGCGGCGTAATTAATGTGGAATTGTGTATGTACTTCGTTCTTCTTCTTTGCGTTTAATATTATTTAATGATAGGGATCAGTTTCTGATTGCTGTCGGTTGAGAAACTATAAAGATTAATTGCGTTTTCATAATGAATTAATTATTGTAACTGGGACGTTCCTTGCGATATTACAATAGGTTGCAAGAAATTTTTTATTCATTTTTTTTTTCTCCCGCGACAATATTTAAAACCTTTCTTATTGTAAGACCCGAGATACGGGAAAGGGTGATTTAAATTTTGATAAAATGGCTTTCAACAAATAACCAAAATATTACAATTTATCCCTCTTGGACTTTTCTCACCCTTTGTTACCCAAAACTTTTACAAGCCGAATCGAGACGCTAACGGCGACCCCTTTGTCAGTAGCGCTCCTAGAATTAGTTAAAAAATAGCCAGGAGTCGTTCCGTCGCTCTCCTTGGACTCGGTATGAGTTTTAGCCCTTTTGATCTTCGGACTTACTACTTTGGAATTGTTGGATTTTCCTCCTCTCCTGGTTAGGTACTTATTTAATAAAAGGTTCTCTAAACTCTACTGTGAATAATAAATGAAATTCGGAAAGTTTAACAAATAAAATTATATTGGAAGTAAATTTGTATTTTTACACATTAACAGATAATAATAGTAAAAAAACAAAAATTACAAAAAATAACCCGAAACTCGCCCAGGAGGAAAGATAGTGCGGTACATTTAGAAAAAATGCGTTTTGTTAGTAATTGACAAACTTTTAAGCCGAAAAGACATGGAACGTACCGGGGACGAAACTTAAAGGATTTTTCTCGTATCCGTAACTCAGGAAAAACACTAACGATTTAGATTTACGAATATTGATTCGTTAGCGAGCGAATTTATTTTAAAATAACTGACACAAAAAAAACCGATATCAAACTCTGAAAAATTAAATCAAAAATACACCCGAACTTAGAACAAAAATTAAACTAGAATTTCAACGAGAATTTACGCGCAACAAACTAATGGAACCGGGAACTGACTCTCCTGCGCGCGGCTCCTGTACTTAAGCCCTCGCCACCGCCCTCGAACCCCGAAGTGAGATCTTTTTCAAATTCAGCAAGTTTTTGAAAAGTGCGTGGTTGATTCGGGCGTTTAGCGGCGAGCCGCTTTCCACTAGGTGGCGTATGCGTGTTGCTTTTACCATTTTTAGCCACGTATCGCGCGGTCAGTAGCCAGAGAAGCTGGTCGCACGGTTTCTTGCTGATCCCTTAAAATTGAAAACAATCTTATCTCCGTAACTTAATATTTTCTTTAGTTGGAGAGCACGTTCTAGACTACTGAATATAATATGTTTTTCCTGCGTTCCGATTTCGTGAGATCAAGTGAAATTTTTAAGAAAGAATTTATAATGATAATTTGGAAATTTCCCTACGCATTTTTCGGGTCCTTACATTATCAAGCCTTGTAAGAGGTGGCTATTGTCACGTGAGCTAATTAAATTAGAATATTTCTGCCCCGCGCAAAGTTCTAAACGAGGAGTAGCTAGCGAAAGTTGGAACGTAGATGCAATTTTTATTATTTTCTCCGGGGCACGCATCAAGCTAAGCTAAACTCGCGTCCAATTGCTGACTATGCGAAAAATGTACTACATTGCCGAATTACCGGTTTCTTACAGCATCGGGCGCGATAAGAGCTTAATTTTTCACGATTTGCATTTTATCTTTGCGAACATAACATTTCCGTTTCGTTTTAAATATACAAATTTGCTAAGATACTGTTTCGTTTGTTTGTTATGCGTTTCAATTCTTTATGGGCGAACTTCATTTTAATTGCTGAAGCTAAAATAAAAATGAATGTTCTTATACAGAATTCCGGTTTCTTACAATTGAATTAAAATTAAAATTAAAGAAAAAACTAGGAATTTTTAACACGAAGATTTGAATTGCTTTCGTGTTGTAGTGACTTATTTGTTTACCTGTCAAAGCATATGTTCAAAGTGGACTCCTTATTTTATACAATTAGTACTGAACGATTTACTTAAGGTGATTTGCATGCATTTGTCAAAGTTGGGGTTCGTATTTCAACTGATCGCGTCAATTCCGTTTAAAGGTCAAGTTCACGCCCGACGCCGCGCCGCAACTGTCATAAAACCCTTTTATGGCTGTTTTTATTTCGTTCATCTGCTGCTCTTTCTTAACCAACAACGTATCGTCGTTTTGGAGATAATTTATCATTAATTTCATTGATAAATTTTGGAATTATTATTCATTCTATGATGTCTATTCTTTCACCATTTTTTTCAGTCTGTCCAAGAATCACCCAGTATGTAAGTTTTCCAAAGAAAAATTATTATAAATTTGTTAATATATACAGGGTTGAATGACAATTGTTCCGACAAAAAAGAAACGCATAAGAGAATCGATGTCGCAGATTACTGGAAAAATTATCATGAACAGTTTATAATGAATTAAAAATTACCCCAAAATCAAGCTGCGGCACTGCGTACGAAATACGACGCCACGTTCTATAAACGAGGCAGTATAATAGGACTACAAAGTTTTTTATTGACTACTCGCTTGCACACAATGCGACCTTGACACACATCTCAATTCGTTTTATTACATGTTTAACAGCTGGGAACGGAAGCCTGAGTTGTTTCTTTTAAGCGAGTAATTATTAGTAATTTCTAAAGTGGCTGGAATTGCGTATGAAATATGGGTAACAAATTCGCAAATAATTGTGCAAATAATTCTTGCGTATTAGTTACTAGAACGGAATGTACCAGCTGCTTCGTCCACAAAAAAATCGCAAGGATTTATATCTGGTGATCGCGGGGGTCAATATAAGGCCTGTAGCGTCCGAGGGCACTATATATTGTTTGTTCTCTGTTTATGTGTGTTAGACAAAGCTAATGCTGAGCGAATATGTCCAGCTCCCCCCAATTTTATTTGCACCAGTTGTCGCCGTCGGAGACATAATTGTTTTAAACGTCGCCACTGTTACAATTTTTAATGAAAACGCGTACGTGAATGCAAATCATAGATTACGAGAAAATGTAAATTGCAGGGGTTGTTTGGAAAATGTGAAACGATTTATTAGACCTGAAAATCATCGCCGACAAGTTTTTTTTTTTAACTTTAAACAGTGCGCCATAAATACAGGATATAGAGTTTCAGACGCGTCTTGAGGAACACCTTTGTTTTTATATCCCCACGACGAGTGTAGTTCTTGGCCTTCACTGTTTATTGTGACGCACTCTCTTCTGTTTTGTAAGTATGATTTTAAGAGTTCTAAAGTTGTTCCTCGAAATCCTACTCTTTCCAGCTTCAACTGTAGTATATGGTGATCAACACTATCGAATGCTTTAGAGAGATCCATAAGCATTCCAAGTACAAGATCTCCATCATTGATAGCCTCCAGTATTTGAGATATAATTTGATATATTGTTGTTGCAGTTGAACGGCCCTTCTGATAACCACTTTTTTGACAAGTTAATGTTTTGTTAGCTGATAGGAAACTTTCCATTCTAGTATGTATTATTTTTTCGAATATTTTCGACAAATTAGATAGTAATGCTATTGGTCTGTAATTAGAAATTTCTTATCGCATTTTTTGTAGATTGGTTTGATAATTGTTTCCTTTAACTTATTTGGAAAGATACCATTTACGAATGACATATTTATAATGTGTGCTAGTGGTTCTGCTATATGAGTTGCAATTTGTTTTAGTAGTGAAACAGGTACATCATCAGAACCAATCGATGTTGTACTTTTCAGATTTTTTATAGTGCAAAATACTTGTTCATTATTAGTTGGTTCAAAGAAACAGGAGAGATTGTTTAATTGTACAAGCTTCTTTTTCTCATATATATTCAATAAGTAGGAATTTGTAATCCAAAACATTGTTAACATTTTCTGTAGTGTTGTTTGTGTCAATCTCATTTAGATCTAGATGTATATGCTGTGTTTCGGTTTTTGTAATTTGTTGTATAATCTGCCAAGTGGCTTTCATTTTATTTTTTGAGTTTGTAAGATATTCTAAGTTGTTGTTAATTTTAGCTTGCTTTTTTCTTTATTTAATACGTTACAGTAACTTTTTGTATTCGTCCCTGCTAATTAAATTATTTATTAGATCATAGATGCCTTTTAAATTTACACTTGGCTTTCAATTTCTCAGCCATCCCACTTTTATTAAAATTGTAAATATTGTATTATAAAAATAATCATAGCAATCGTTTAGATCCAATATTCTAGTACAATAGGACCAATCAATTGTACTTACTTGGTTTGCAATGGTCTGTAACTTTTTGTCCGTGATGTACCTTCTTTGTTCCATGTATTTTTCCTTATAAGGCAACTGCTCGTGTTCAATAGCTATCATTTGCCATAAGTGATCTGATAATGCTGTAACCACAACTTCACTTTCAACTTCATCCACATTTACGAATACATTATCCAAGAGAGTAGCAGAATGTCTCGTTATCCTAGTGGGTGTAAATATAATTGCTTTTAAGTTAAATGTATTAATAATATCTATCATGTTCTTGGTAGTACTATCTGCCGCATTTAGAAAAATTCTGTTAAAATCACCACACAAGGTAAATGTATATGTCTTATAATTATGAAATATTGTTTCAAGTATATCTTCCATTATAGTAAAAAAATATTCAAATCTGCTTTTGGTGGTCTATATATATTCACCAAAATTGTTTTTAATTTAATAGATTTTACAGCACTACATTCTAGTATGGATTCTTGGCTTTTCCGTTCTACATCTTCCCAACATTCAAAAGACAATCCGTCTTTTATGAAACTGCAGGAACCTCCACCTTTCTGATTTGATCTCGAGAAGCAAGAAACTAGCGAGTACTTGTCAATTTTTAAAAATTTATTTTGATCGTGCTTTATCCAATGTTCTGCTAATGCTAAAACATGAACCTCATATAATAGTATTCATTGGCCATAAATTCTCGTCATATAACAAGTGAGCGTTCTTTGATTCAATCGCTATTTTAAATGCTGCTATATTTGTGTGATAAATATTCAGCTTCTCACATTCTAATATGTTAACATTATTTTCTAATAAATAGTTTGTTACGTTTTCTGAAGTAGTTGTTTTTTTCAGTTGTGAGATAAAATCCATTTTTTGCTTTTTACTGCTGTTAATGTGGTGTTTTCTTTTCTTCCTCTAAGACCCGATTTCACAATCGTCGGATAAACATTATACTTAGAATAACGTGACGTAGATATGGAGGAACATTAAAGGATATTCGGCAACTTATTCCACGATTGTAAAACTGGGCCTAAGTGTTCTTTTCTTATATTTAACTTCTACAAAATCATCCCGTTGAATGTTTGCTTCTCCTTCGATGTTTTCTGTAGCGTTAGACGTTGTTTTCAATGCTTCTTTTTTTCCTTCTGCAAGCTTCACTGTCTGTGAATAAGGTAAGGCTTGTTCGGGTGTTTTTCCTGTTTGTTGACAATTATACGCATCCCGCTTATCTGCTGGATACTTCTTGCCTGAGTACAGTTTGTTTACATTTACATATCTAAAGGTCAAGTTCACGATCGATGCTAGCCACCATGCCTACCATAAAACTTTTATCAGGGCATTTATTTCCTCCTTTATTTTTTAACCAGAAGCGCATAGTCGTTTGGGGCTAATTTTTGATTAATTATTTCTCGAAAACTAAAGTAGAAAGAATTTTTTTTACATTTTTCCCATACTCTCGGACATCGCTTCTTATCGCGTTTTTTTTTTGGCGGAACAATTGTCAGTCACCCTGTACATATGAGGATCGTTCAGTAGATTTTTGTTAAAAATATAGGAGGAGAACGCCATTTAAGGATGAAAATGTATTGCTTGTTGACTTTGTACATTTTACTGCAAGTTAATGTTATCTAAACGTATAGGAAAGTAATTTTTTCCACAAGCAAATAATGAGTTATGAACTTGGACGATGAATTATTAATAAATAAGTCGCGCTCACAGCAGGTAAATCTCATAAATTCATTTGTCGGCAGTGTTTGTTTTTCGCGTGACTAATTGGCTTAATTAAAAAAAAAGACGACAACCTTGCAAGGATATTATCTGCGTTGTCCTTTTACACAATCGCAGGCATGCACATTTTCGCTGAGTTACGAAAGGAGTTCATAGAAAATTATTGCAACCTTCATTCTTCCACCGTTACTCCAGATCACCTTTTTTTTGCTTTTATACAAATCACATACAGAGAAGGTTCAAGAATCCTTGAAGATCATTTGAGGAGACTTCCGCCGATAACTGCGACAGTTTAACATAAAAATCGTCGATAAATGAGGTGAAAGGATTGTTTGATATGAGAAAAGGAAGCCGTACGAGGAACAGTTTATTGTTAATAAGCGACGCTTAAGGCTTTTTTTATTTGTTTTCCTTCCGGTGAGCGAACATTGTTTGTTCTTCCGAATATTGTTGGTCAATTTATTACCGACAATAGTGAGAACCGAGTCGCTTTCTTCCGAGTATTTTACTGCTACTGATCTACTTACGAGCTGGGAATATTTTGCGTAATATAGGACGAAGAAATGCTTATACAGAGTGAAATTTTATGTATTTTAGTTTTCCAGAAATAATTAATGAAAAATTCGCCCCAAAACGACGATACGTCCCCTGGTTAACAAAGAGTTGCAGATGAATGAAATGAATACAGTCATAAAAGTGTTCTATAAAGTTATGGTTGTTTCGGCACGTCGTCGGGCGTGAACTTGACCCTTAAACGGAATTGACGTGATCACCTGAAATACGAACTCCAAAATATTTGCTTGACAAATCGTCTTTAGTAAATTATTCCGTAAAAATTGTATAAAATATGGATAATAACTCCTGCTAAGACAGGTGAACAAATAAATCACTACAACACGAAAACGAATCAAATTTCCGTGTCAAGAATTCCTAGTGTTTTTCTTTAATTTTCTTTTAAATTGTATAGTTTATTCCTACAAGCAACGTGTCCATCATAAATATTTCGGCAACTTTTAGTTTTTATTTTATTTTTTGGAACAAATCACTTTCAAATTTCATAACGAACGTAATTAACTGCGTGTTAATTAATCAAGAGCAAATTCTAGAATTTTTTGAGCAAGTGAAGGGATAACAGGTCGACTTCCTCCTAAACGGATAAACGCAAACGGTCTCACATCCTGCAGAACGAGAGTAAACGAGAGTTCGGATTTTCTAATTTTCTTGAAATGTCAAGTCACCGCCTGCGGTTACTCTAGATTTCATGGTGATTGAGTGCAACAAAACGGGTAAAACGTCCGCGTGTGTTATGTTGTAACGCCGATACTCCAATTACAATTATTATTACGAGCATTTCGTCGGAGAAAGGCTTCAAAGAGCTTTGCGATTTTGATGCAGAAAAAAAAAACATGTAAGCATGCACGTACCTGAGCGTGAAATTAGAGGCTCAAGTTAATTGTTAATAATGTTTCTATTAATTGTATCTTTTCAATAGGTCGATGTTGCGAAATATTCGCGAGAACTAATTACTTATTCTATGTATTACAAGCTGCGTTGATTGTGTAATAAGTGTTAATGCGGTTTAATAGTAAACTCATAACCATACTTCGGCGTTTTTAGGATATTTCAGAACCGGACTTGTTTTATATTCATTCCATATTCATCATTGTATGACGCGTTACAGTTTTTTTTAAAGACAGTTTATAAATATGACCGGCGGGGTGGAGTTAAACAAAATACACAGGTTTGAACGTATCAATTGACACTATAATTTAATAAACGCGAATCAATTAAACTACACAAGTGATAATAAACACAAAAAATGTAACGCACTCTTCTCCAGGCCTATGTTGTGGAATGCCTCCTCTTCCCCGGCATCAACGTAATATCTCTGTTCGTCACCGCCGCCGTATCATAAACTATATGGCTCATGGCGACGATGACATCACTAGCGTGTCGGGCTCTTAATGTAATACTAAATTATTAATACAATTTCTTGGAAGTCAGGAAATATTTTAAAATACATCACTTTTTATTGTGTAAACTTGTGCGTATTAGATAAAACAAGTCCGGATATGAAATGTCCTAGAGACGCCGAAGCCTGCTCATAACCCACGCTGATAATTTGAGTGTTGACATTAAAATAATTAATTAATAATCCAACGGTTGTTTATTTTTTTCTAATTTTCATTAACCTAATAATTATGTATTAAAATTCAATTAATAATTAAATAATCAATGGTTTCTGTTAATTATTCATACGGTTAAACGTAAATGAATTTTGAGGTTGTTCTTGCAGCGGGAGATTTTAATGATAGGCTTGAACACAACAGAATTCATCGAAGCACATTTTCCTTTTATATTTTCCAAGTGAAGGCAAATAAATAAATAAGTAAAACTACTTATGAAACAATTCACGTTAAATTAAAAGCCGCGACCTTCAAGTAAGCACAGTTTCTTTGCAGTAATATTATTACATCAGCCACTTCGTATTAAAAAATAATAATAATTCATTGAAACCTAACGTAGAGGGTTTATAGTAAATTCATTGCGACCTGAAAACCTGAAAACTCATCGAAGCATGACCGCAACGAATGTTTTTTTAAGTTCGAGAGTTTCAAGAGCAATGACGGACGTGAATTTTTTTTCAGAATTTTGGGCACACCTTAAATTTGATAAAATAATTATTTAAACATAAGCCAATATTTCACTCAGCTTACAGTTAGCTGACCGCGTGAGGCTGATACGCCACGATAATTAATATTCGATTGAAACACCTGTACAGTTAAGCAACATTTTTATAAAGTTTATAATACAAAATAAGGAGAAAAGAAAAATGTGATATCCTCGCGTAATTAATAAAAAAAAAAAAGGAAAACGACGTGTAACAGTTATACGCATCGACGATTTTGTTTTGAATAGGATTCTATTATGATTCGATTGGTATTAACTATTCAGCTATTCAGGTGTGCAGGTGTTAAAGAATTTTGCGTAACATCTTAGCAAAACCCTTGACATGACGGGCGGTAGGCGTCCGCCGCCTTCATGGTGTCATCTGCAGCGGCAGCAATGTTTTTTTCCTTCGTCAGCGACTTTCGATTTCTTGGTTTGTTATCTCGGCACACTTTTTCCTCGTACGCTCGTCTCATCTGCAACTGTGTGTAAATGAAAGTAGCCGTTTTAAGTGTTTGTTTTTGCTACGCTTTTTACGGCCGGATTTAATTTCAGAGCCGAAGAGGAACGAATGCACGACTTGCTGCTATACTACGTGGGGACACGACTGAAAGTAACGGGCCGTTAAGGAAAAAAAAAGTCTTCCAAGGACTGCAATAACATAAAGCCGCTTTTTGTGTTATCGTGTTTTACTGTAAATTGTTTTAAGCCATACGAAGATTATGCTGGAATTATGTCGTAAAACTTTTTCACAATCTGAAAGGTATTGCTTTAACTTTTGATTGAATTGGGTCAATTGAAGTGTTTAAAAAAATCAACTGATACATTTCGTCGCCCTGTCTACTAACAAATTACCGAATGTCTCATTGAAACTTGGAAAAGGGCGGAGCCAGACTTGAGATAGTTTATCTTAGGTCCGTTCCATTCGTCAGGATTTCGAGTTCTGAACCGTTCAAAACTTTACTGAGCATGAGCAGTACACAAAATTGGATATAAATGTTATACTGCGCATGATTTGAACGGTTCAGAACTTGAAATTCTCTCAAATGGAACAGACCTCTTATAAAACATGGAAGATGGAAGACGTAAGTATTCGTTTGTTTACTAAATCAAGCCTATTTGGCTCTGAATTTGAGTGCAAGGCTCATAGAAAGTCAGAGGATTTAAGGCGAACGCGCGAAATAATCGTGTATAGGTTTTCAACTCAAAATGAAACATATTGTAGTGGTTTTCAATAAATTTTGTTTTAAGGCTTATCTCAGGTGGTAAATTCTTTTTTATATTAAGAAAGTCAAATCTTATAATTGTTTGTATGTTTGTTGAAAATATTTTATAATTTTATATAATCGGTTTAAATACTTTGATTACGATCCTTGGAAATCGTCGTCTAAGTATTCACTGACGAAATTAAATAGGATGTTTATCTATTTATATAAAATCTGTTCAATAGGTTTCAAATAAATTGCTTACGATCCTTGCAAATCGTCTACACTTCATTTCTTTTATTGATCTTTTATTAATCGTCCAAAGATTAATATTATGTCTTCTCCTAAAATATCCTTTTTTCTACTCACTGTATTTTCCTGGTAGGTACTTTCTTTTCCAATATTAAAAATTAACTCAAATAAAATTCTTAACAAAAAAAATTACCGTGATCAGCAGTACAGTGTAATTCGCTCAACCGATTTCACTTTCCGAATATCGGCGGTCTAACCTGCCTTCTGCCATAGCTGGTGGTTTAAAACACGCAGATAACCGTAGGAGAACTCTGCTCCTCAATTAAATTAACAAGTAATTAGAATTCAACTTAGATTGGTCTTGGTACTAGTGTTTGTCATTTTAATCGTACTCTAAGACTCGTTATGTTCAGTCAACCAACGTACATGTGACAAAATGGTTCTACAGTGTACTTAATTAGTGGAATAAATTAATTAGACGTTCTGGTGGCGTATGTGATACAAAATGCCGCCTCAGCGATCAATTTGCAAGTAAATCAGTAGCAATCACCTGTTTTTCAGGGACTCCCAATAAAATAAAAATAAAAAACAAAACAAAAGAAAATGGATAAAATTAGTAATATAATAGGATTTTAAAAGGAAACCTAAGGAGGAAAAGATGATGGAAGATAGAATAGTGAGATAGTTACTCGAGGCCAAAATTGGAAAAAAGGAGACCGAGAAGATTATGTCTGGAAGAGGAAAAGTTAGAAGATGATGACGTGGACACGTGAAAAGAATAACGAAAGACAGAATAGATACTTGAGGCTAAAGCCGGAAAAAAGAAAACAAGGCGGAGACCGAGATCATGGCAGGAGGAAATGAGAAGTCCAGTGGTGAAAAAAGGAGTGAAATAGGAAAAAGCAATTCCCCCAAATACCCTACACTCACAAGGGTACTTAAGCCCAAGGATTAAGTAAGTTTAAAGAATAATTGGTAAAAAGGAATGAATTTGGAAGAGTCACTGGAGTAACTTATCTTGCCTAGCCTCAAGAGGGTTGAGAGGTTTTTTGAACCGGTTTTGCCACCTTGCATGGGTGAGGTTCTCATGCGCTCAGTGTCTTTATCGCGTAATTTATTTACGTTAACGTATCGTAATGGCCACTTATCGTAAGAAGAGTCAATTTTTTGGCTAAAGCTTTTCGCTTGGGTCCCTTATCACCTAAGATTGTTCGCATTAACAATTAAAGCGTGAAATTATTTTTTTTTAACTTAAAAAACACGATCGTAATTTCGACTTTTGTTATCACTGTTCAGGTCTCCAAATTAATTGCGAAGTCGATAGTCACTTGCCTTACCACATATTTATTATTATCAGACTTTGCAACAGAGTTCGTCGAAATACTCGATTATCTGAAAGTGAACTGATAACATTAACCCTGCAGTTTTCACTTACACTGATGCCCAAAAGTTACGGAACGCGTTTGCTATTATTTGTTTATAAACGGTGAGCAAATAAAAATCAGATTAGAGTAGGCGGTGCATAGAAAATGTACGTCTGTGATTAAATAAAAACTCAGGTCTTCCTGGCCCACCTAAATGAATTTGTTTTGCATGTTATTTTCGTGACAGTGCTCCTTTTAAGTAATGTAGAGGCAATAAAGAAAGCATCTGGGGGCTGTAAAGATATGGACGCCCCTTATTTTACATTTTGTGTAATTACACCAAAACGTTAACGATTTAAACTTAACTTCATCTCTTGCGGCAGTTTCAAATCCCACCGCTGCCACCAAATGTAGCGGATCTGAAACAAAATTTTACAATACCGTTTATTTTGGATTTTCTCCCATTAATTAAATGACCTATAAACTTTATATTCCTCTTTTTTAGGAGCAACTATCAGCTGTTGATGGATGAGGCCCTCAAACAGGGACAATTTAATTTCCTTGATTTCTGAGTTAAATTGTGCTGGCACACTTGATTTCCTCGGCAGATATGACTTGCCTCAGACCAGTTGGTTTAGATTGGCAATTTCCCAATCGAAAACCAGCCGTTAGCGTGGTTCCAACTTGGCAGAGAATATCTCCAAAGGAAGACGATTTCTAGAATACACTGTATATGAATTTACAGGTAGATTCGAGGGGTAGTTAACTGCACAGAACTAGTCTAATAATTAATGAGACAAACTTTACCAAGTGCAATATTTGTTGGAGTTTAAAACTCGACTCATTGTCAGTGAAAATAAAATGGTTTAATTAAATTTATCTAAAGCAATGGAAATACGGGACTTTCAGACTCTCTAGTTACTAATTAATGCAATTTTACATTAATTCTCACTCAATTGACACCACCAAATCTGTGACGAGAGGATACAAAGAAGTGTAACTTAACTGTTCGTGTAATCCGCGGATCGCGTACAGTCACGCACTTAGCGTACTCTGTTTAAATACACCCGCGTCGCGAAGCGTAATTATTGGTTTTTAATTGCCCTTTTTATCAACACACTTTATTTACCCGTACCGGAATAAATGATTTAACTGTAAAATGAATAAAGACTACAAGCTTAAGAAAAAACAGCTAAGCCAAATTAGAATTGAACTAAACCGTTCTCGTTCAAGCGATCTGTCTGTTTTCCGTGTACCTATTCCGCAAGTAAAAATTAACATCACCCCCTCAGACTTGTCAGATAGATTTTTAAAAACCCACCGACCAATGGTAACCGTTGATTTGAAATCTAACCCTCGCCCTTAATGCATTTTCTCATAACCACCTATAAATTACGCGCTTCAAAACTGTCATAAGGAACGCGTCTGTACTTCACCATCTGCGATTTGTTTTTCTTTGCTGCATTCCAAGCGGCCGGCCCCTTGAGCTGACCCAGTATTATGACGCCACCTTTGAAAAGAAACAGACAAAAACAAAACACTTTAACTTGAGTGTAATTCGATATGCTTTTTGCGCTAATGTACATGTATCTGCGATTTCAGCGCGACCAGCTTTTGTACAGAAATTCGAAATACAAAGATAAAGGTTACACTGCTGACAAATTTACAGCTAGCTGAGGACCATCCTTACTTGAAAGGGGACGGCACGTCGCCCTGGATTGCTGGCTTATCGCTTGCAAGAAAAATACCAAGAATACGAACATGTGTTTCTTATTTTAAAACTAAACATGTAATACTTAATTTTGTTTTGAAACAAATTTAGCGAACGTTTCACACGTAAGAATTTTTGAAACTTTTAATTATTTACATACTGCAAACCAGTGCAAAACATTTTATAAAAACGAGTATGACAACCTGCTCTCCGTATTTGGTATTATCTTTATTTTTGAGCATTAAAATACAAGGCAGTCAAATGTTACTTACTTGTTTCTGATTGAATGACCTGAATTTGTAACTTTAATGAAGCAGCAAGTATGTAAGTAAGACGAAAGTTTGGGGGGAACGAAATGTTGGGAATTTATTTCTATAAAAAGAATACTCGATTAACTAGCACATTTTTTATTAGATGTATTTCGTCGAGTAAAGTTGTTAATCAATTTTGAAAAATGAGTTTGGTCTTCAAAATTGTAATTCGCTAGTATACGTGGTATGTCCGAAAGGTTCTGTAGCTTTCTGCACAAAAAAAAAACAAAACTATTAGTGAACAAAACAAATTGACGTTATAATCGATTAGTGGTCAGATATTCTTTTGGAAATGACGACGAGGGATGTATTCGGCCTCGAGGTAAAGAGAGCAGCTACTATGGCGATCTGGTCTGTCCTTTTGGATGCGTCGACAGCAAGGAATGTTTTCGGCCTGGTGTAGATGACCGGTCTGTTGCAGCAAGAACGTCAGTCGTTCGGTGAAGATAAGGGCACAAGTCCATTAACTGGTTGTGTGTTTTTAACTTTTCTTCCGCGTGTATTTGGGACTTAAGTGGTACGCACTCTTTCATAAAAAGAATTATAATTAATACTACCATTACAATTATAAAAAACAATAAATGATTATCAATGCGTACCAACTATTCGAGGAAGCGTTGCACTATTGAACAGCAATAATTTTCTCTCCACGTTCAGTGAATTCACAATAAATTAACGAAGAGAAAAATAAGAAACAGTGGAAAAAAAAATTCCTCAAGAATGATTCGCTCCAGTTCTACACCTAATCCTCCTGTTATTCTTACAATCGCAAATTATCTCAGCATTTCATCACACGTTTTTAGAGTAGGTGCATCACTGAAATCCATGAAACTAAAATGGAAGGACGAAAAAGTCAAACTAAAGAAAAAAGAACCAAAATAGAACTGAAACGATTGAGAGCCTAGTGATCCAGTTGTGAAGCGAAAAAACGATTGCAAATTTAAAAACAAACAATGTACGTAATTGTTTTAATTAAAGTGATTTAAGGCAGAGTCTCGCCGTGAAGACGGCGACCTTGAAAACGCAGAAGCTCGCGCGACCTAGAAAACCCGATGAGAACAAGAACACTCCAACACTCGTTTTTCTCGCGCTACTGAAAAAGCCGCTTTCCTCCGAAGAATTTCTTTGTTCCGCGTGTCTTACAAATTTATTTACGCGTGAGATCCCCAACCGGGAAGCGGTTTGTATGTTGATGTTATCGTTTTTATTGAACGCCCAAGTTTTTCTCAAACACATTTGCATAAACAAACACCTACGAATGGTAAGTACATTCCAATGCATTCGTAAATATAATCAAGATAACAAAATGAGAATCATAGTCTATCAAGGCGAGTTATCTTATAATATGCAAATCTGAAATGATTATTTTACTTACCTATTTTATCTCGACAGCGACATGTGTATTGATCTTGTCAGTTTAATTTACTTGGGGTTAATGAGTACAACATCCTACTAAATTAATTTGCTACGTATTTCCAAAAATAAAATCCCTGTGCGTTATGCAATAGGTGAAGGTAGTTGGTGAGACCTAGATTTTGTAATTCACATCAAATCGAGAAATAAAGCGGCATTCCGAAAGCTGGTAAACTAGGGCGTATTTAATGTTTCATATTGCTTTGGTGAGTGTACTTACATACGAGAACCATGTGGAGCAAAATAAAAAGTTGTACAACTGGACGAAATTAATGACATTTCAAAATTTTAAATGTTTATTAAAGCGAGGAGGAGAAACCCCCATGCTACTTGCGCTTGCTTGTCAATTAAAAACGCTTCAGTCACACTTGCGTTTTATTGAGTTATTTCATCGAGTCATTTTTGATGAAAATCATTATATTATAATATGTTATATAAATTACATTTTGTACAGGAAGGACAGAGACAAAAGTGGCTTCTTGGGTGTACCTAGAGGTGGGGGCATTCTTCTGGCTATTAAGTCAAAATTCAAAAGCTGGGAAATCGATCTCTCTAGTATTACCAGTCTTCTTCCCCCTGTTGATATTGTTGGAGTAAAATTATTCGTAAATTCTGGAACTCCTGTATACATTCTCGTGGTGTATATTCCTCTCTCAGCCAATCTTACTGATTGTGAATTATTTGTTGATCTATTAAGTGGTATTGAGGCGTTATCTACCAACAAAGTAATTATTATTCTCCTCAATTTCGAAATGCCCCAGCAAATCGTGTAACTATTTTGTTAAACAACCTGATGCAATTTCTAAATCTTGAATAATACAACAGTGTTCTCAACAATTATGGTCGTACTCTGCATCTCTTGTTTGCAAATGTAATGTTCAAGAATCTGATGCAGCTTTAGTAGACGAGGATTCATATCATCCTGCACTTGAATTTCACTTTGACTGTCGGTTTTATGGAAAAACAATCGACTATTACGAATCTCTGTTCATTTGTTCAATATGTTTCTGAATTTGTGGACAATAAAAGCCAGATGGATATGATTTATAAGGATTTTCAAATAGACCATTTCATTTTATTAAAAAAAGCTACAATTCTATGGTTTTTCTAATCAGTTACTTAATTTATTTTCGTCTTATCTGCTAGATAGAAGGAATACAGTTAAATATCAAGAAAAATTTTCTTATAATATTCAGCATCCTCGGGGGTGCCACAAGGTTCAAATCTAGGACCTCTTCTATTTTTGCTTTTTGTTAATGACATAAATAGTTCGATATCCTGTTGTAGATTGTGCTATTTGCTGACGATATGAAAATCTTCTTCAGAATAGGTTCAGTTTCCGACTGCCTCGTTCTTCAGAGTAATCTGGATACCATTATTTGCTGGGGCCAAAATAATCATCTTCCTCTTAATGTGCCTAAATGCTCTGTTATTACCTATTCCAGAAAATATGCTCCGATTTTGTTTAACTACAGTATCAGTGGTACTCTTTAACTAGGGTTAAGATCATTACTGATTTAGGTGTAACATTTGATACCAATCTAACTTTTAAGCAACATATTTTGAATACTATTGCCCAAATCTATAAAGTTTTTTCGATGTAACAACGTTACTAACGTTATATTCCAGCATCATAAGATCAAGGCTTGAATATTGCCCTACTACTTGGTTCCCCATTTATATTCAGCTATTGTAATCTGTTCAGAGGAAATTTCTCAAATTTTTGTGTTTTCTGCAAGATGGTGAATATCCCTCCCAAGGCTACAGTCAAAAATTGTTGCTATCTAGATTTGATGTTCAACCTTTACAAACAAGAAGGATTTGTATGGCTCTAAAGTTCCACCGTGTAAAGTTCTTATACAATTTAATAAACAATAAGTGTGATTGTCCATGGTTGCTTGGCAGAATAAACTTCCTTACCCCCAGAATTAATTCGCGCCATAATCAAACTTTTTATAATTCACTAGTCGTACTAATGTTTTATATATGTAGGTCACCCGTCTCAGTAATGTGTCACTATTTCAATCTTATGTCTAATAGATTCGATGTCCTTTATTATTTCTGAAGCTGTTGTAACACGCCGACGTGTCACCTTGTTTTTTAACTTTTACGGACAACTAAATAACAAATAAAACTGTCCAAACGAAAACAAATTAAACTTATTGCCAAATTAAATAACTGGACCGGAACTGAACCGAAAGCTTATTTTCTGAGAATCCCCAAGAAGGGTCATCCAAAGTTTTATTGCTGCAATTAGGCATGCAGTATCCCATCCGTCTACGGTCTACCTAAGATTTACGGCCGGCGCTAAAGAAATATTCTACTAACCTACTTATTTGTTTACGTTTTGATGTGACCCTTGCGGGGAATCCGCAATAAACTGAAAATATTTATAATATGGCTCGTAATCGTCAGTGCAACCCCTGGACTTACGTTGTTGTAACTTAGTTCTTTGGTACGTCGGTGAATAAACTTGAGAGATTTAAAGGGACTAAATACGTTTAAATAAAAATGCGGAAGTTAGATTTAATTAATTATTTATTACAAAAAAAAGGTAAAAACTCCTTGTACCAGCCACTGCGGGATCTGATATAATGAGCGTAAAAACCCTTGCGTTAAACCAATACAGAAAAACAAAATTACGGTTATCAGGAAGTACAGTAGAATTCACAACGATTTCTCACACGAATTTCACAGATTTCACTTCCGAATATCCCAGCGACCGGACTGACTTTTGGTGCACACGCAAATAGTTGTTGGAGAACTCTGCTCCTCAATTAAATTAACAATTAATTTAAGTTCAACTTAGATTGGTGTTGGTACTAGTGTTTGTCACTTAAGATCGTACTTAAGAGTCGTTCTGCTCAATCAACCAACGCACAGAGTAACACAATGGGTCTACAGTGTACTTAATTAGCGGAAGTAATTAATTAATCAGACGTTCTGGAGACGTATGTGATACAAAATGCAATACAAGAATACAAATAAGTGCAAATTACCTATCCGCGTATCCGCGAGTTGAGCACACGCGCTTACACTCTCGTTTAGACACCCGCGGCGCGACTCCGAACGTATTCGTGGTTTTGCTTAATTGCCCTTTCTCTTAACACACTGTATTTTTAACCGTACCGAAATAAATGATTTAGCTAGAAATGAGAAAATTAAAGAATGACTGCAAGCACTAAAAGAAACTCGCGAAGTCAAAATTTAACCGCTCGTTAAGGTTTCTGTCTGTTTTTTTGGCCTGTTCCTTCCCAAGTAAAACTGAAGGGCTCGGTGCAAAAACCGGCCAGCTTCATTTTTTTAATTTTACGGTATCAACGAAAAACTGTTTTATTAAGAATATAATAGAAACATTTTAACAAAAACACACAACTCCATTTATACATGCATTTCGGTTACTAAATTTGGTAGCCGTCCGGGTATTGTACCGAAAGATGCGAAATCTTCTATAGAGCTAAATCCATTCAAATGTCATTCTCGCCCCTAAAAGTGGAGCTGACCGGTTTTTGCACCGAGCCTTTCAATTAATCCACCCCCTCGGACTTCGCAAGATAATTTTTTGAAACCACCGGCCAATGATAATCGCTGCTTCTAGCTCCAAATCACGCCTACTCAACCCCGATTAGGTTGTCATGCAGAATTGCGGTGGTGTGTCGCAATCTGCAACTTGCGTGACCCTCGCTTCATCACGTGTCCACTTGACATTTTTAGTGCGTCCGGTGCTTGTTTGAAACAAAACGGACCAAAGCGAATTACTTCAACTTGCAACATAATTTGATCTCTTTTCTATAACTGACATGTCCCTAAAATTTATTGCGACCAACCTAAAGCTAAAAGGTTACGATGACTGGTTTATGATGTCCGGGAAACCGAAGTGTTATTTGCAGGACAAATTTTTAAGGACTCGCTCTGGGTGGCTTACATTCTTTTGAAAAAGAACGCGGTGTCCATCAATCGCATCCGGCAGAATTTTTACTGAGAATCTGAACATCTGTTTGTTATTTATAATTACACAACAATAGCCGATTTTGTTTTGAAAAAGCAAATCCGCGACCGTTTCACTGTTAACTGTTTTGAAAATTAGTTACTTAGTTTGCACAGTACTTTTTGTTTTTGTTTTTATTGTTACTTAAGTTATCACAATACCTTTGTTCAATTTCAGTTTATTAATAGATTATAGTTAAGTACTATTAGTTAACACGAGTTACAGTTTTATTTTGTTTATTTGTATTTCCTGTAATTGGGTTTTTAACCTGTTGGGAGTAAATGTATTATTATTATTATTAAATTAAATGCAAATATAAATCTCATTAAAAAAATAAATAGTTAAGAATTACGTAAGTTACAAAATGAGATTCTATAAACAATAAAGTGTTATTAATTAATTTTAATTGAATTTTGTTATTTGCAGTTCTTACATTCACTCAAATAATAATAATTAATCGTTGAAAATATTTCCAAAATTAATTTCATTTATTATTGGTTTTGTTCCCGTCGTCAAAAACTTTTGAACCGAGGTTATTTTATTATTATTATTAATTGTTAAATCTATGCAATAAATTGGACATTTCTTATGCGTTTTCCCCGAGGCAATAAACTACCGTTCCTGTCGTTTTCTAAAGCGATGCACTTTCCGCTACAAGTAAACGCTTTCATTTCTTCGAATCACGCAACAACAACAGTAAATTGTCATTAAGAACCTAAAAAAAAAAAATCTTGCGCAGTTTTATACAACGTGTTCTCCAATGACGCGCTAAAAGTAAAATGGTAATTAATCGCATGGCACGAATATCTAAGATAGCGCCCATAAGAAAAAAAAACAGTTGACAGTCGTAGCTGTGAAACTGTCAATCCTATCCTCTATTTCTTCTGAATGCACTAGATTGCCCATCGAATTTAATATAAAAGCCGTCCTCCATTTACGGTCTATTTGAACACGAATCGATTCAATTACTGATCGCATTCCATTTGCTCTTATTCAATTGGCAATCAGTGATGACGAAGTAATTAAGTTTCCCCTCCCGCACCTCGTACTGATCAAGCTGGTTTTCTAATCAGTTATCAGTTTCATGTGATTTCATACGCATTTTCAGGTTATGTTAATTTTAGTGCCAAAACATCATTCCTTTAAGAGTCTCTCCGTTCACTTTAAAATCAATTCAGTTCAAAATCAAATCGATTTGATTTTGGGTAAATGAAGGACGACTAAAATCACCGAGGTTTGGGACTCTATCTTAATAAGTAAACAAAATATTCAAAATTTTGTGGAAATTGAGAATTGTCAGTTTTTTTTTTTTTGAAAATATTTCAGAAACGAATGAAGATAGAAGAGATTTATTTGCACGTTTTTATAGACCCTGAAATAGCGCAACTTTGTTCTTTGTAATTTAATCGTCTTTGTATCTCTAAAGCTGAGGCCGCAGTGCAGGACAGTGCTGCCGCGGCTGATTTTCAAAGCGTACTGAATCTTGGACAGAAAATGTACTGAATTCGTAAATGTTGTACTGAATGGCGGGAAATTCAAAAATCAAAACATTTAAAAGTATAAATCATAAAAAATTACAATTTATAATAATAGATACAATATGGACGTACATAATTATAATTACAACCAGCTTTAATTATAATTACAAACTTGAAAAAAACAATGTTTAAAACAAGTTTAAGTCAACTGCTACTAGAGGGCATCACGGCATCAGACAAAATTTCTAACTTAAAAGCAGTGTTGCCAGCGCTATTACAATTGTAATAGATCTATTACTTTCTACAGTTAGTTTTACGTTATTACGCCAATGATAAATCTATTACGTTTTCCAACTTTAATTTATTTGATTAATTTAAGGGTAATTGGTAAATTTTTCTGAAGACAGATTTTTTTTAAGGTTATTTTTATGGGGGGAAACAAAAATCGAAATTAAACATTCATATAAACCTATGTACTTTTATTACAGAAAGATTGTAACGCTTAAATTCCTCTTGAATAATTTTGAAGTGCATAGTTGGTTGCCTGGCTTCGTATAAATCTTTTCTTTGTATTTTTTCTTTTGAAAAAAAATAGGGATATTTAATACAAATTTAGAAAGTTTTTTAACTTCTACGGGAAAATTCATTAAAGAGTTGGCAACATTGTTGATGGAAAGTTTCGCGTTGCAATTACAGCTTTCGCAGTTTTCACATTAGGCTATGTCGTATGTTAGTTTTAGGTTTCAGACTGTTACTTTTATACAGTTCGCAATTGTTTACTGCCGGCAATGAAAATTGCAGCAATTTGTATTGCAAGCATGCGCGGTATTTGCATTTTGTATAAAAACACAGCACTGCGCATGCGTGCAATACAAATAGCTGCAATTTTCTTTGCCAGCAATAAATAATTGCGCACTCTAAAGCGGCCTTAAGCTAAAAAACCGATTTTAGTTACGAAATATTCAAATCTATTACATTTTCAAAGCGCCACCTATTACGCTTATAAGTACTCTGCTGGCAACACTGCTTAAAAGCAGTTCCCTGCAAAATTTATTTCATACTCGCCGTCATTCATAATAAATTTTCATTCGTTATCCAATTTTTTTCAATTTTTTTTTTATTTTATATCCTCAAAATTTCGTACTGAAAATGGTGTTTTTTCCAAAATGTAGTACTGACGTACTGAATTTGGTTACTTCGTACTGAATTCAGTACAATTGTACTGAAACGGCAGCACTGGTGCAGGATGATCGGCTAGAGGGTTGAGGGTAGATACACGCCTGGCGACAATCCAGGCCAATTTCTTATAAATATAATATTTAGATGGAACCTGAGGTAGATGCATGGTTAGAGGACAGTGCGGTTGGTTCTATTTAAATATATTTACAACAAATTGCCTAGATTGTTGCCAGGGGTGCATCCACCCTGAACCCTCTAGCCAACCATCCTGCACTGCGGCCTTAGCTTTATAGTTTACGAGATCCCCACGTGTTACTGTGATTATTCAACAAAATTTATTTTAAGCACAATCAAAAACAAAACAATCTGAAATGAACACAAAATTAAAAAAATTGAGTCATTTGTTCAGAATGCAAGTAATTTCGCACGACTGAAACTCCCTGCAAGGCAAAAAAATCCCTAATAGCCGGCATACCTTACCCGACGATATTGCAAAAATGGAAATACGGCCCAGTTCGAGTTCCCTTTCTAATAATAGCCAGAGAGCAAATTATCATACGCGCAAGGGGGCGCGAAGGGGGCAAATTAAATGCGGCGAAAAATGCGCGCCGCGTACACATAACATGCATTTTAATTTTTCGATTGCGTAAGGAAAGCCGTTTACGTAATTAGTTCCCGTAATTGCGAGAGGCGAGAACGATTAATAAGTAACTCATATTCTGCTATTAAATAGTCCTGAGAACAGACGGTAAACGCAACGGCCGTTTCCTGCTGACTCGATTCTTTACCGTTTCCTGCGTAATGATTAAAGTACGTTGGACTTAATTTTTTTTTTTTTTAATAAAATGTTTTAATCCTTACCGTTTGCGGAATGCAGCAAGGCGATCACCAACAGAGCTGCGCTCTTCCAATTCATATTCAACTCATCTGCAGAACATGCGCGATGATTGGAAGCTATAGGCTAACATTCCTGAAAAAAAAAATTATTAAAATTAATAAAGCAATAAAATTTCCAAGGTTAGAAAAAATTTCGTCATATCGATGCATAACGCATAGTAATTAAAAACAGACATTAATAAGAGACGGAATGCGCCTCGTCATCATCAATGTACATACAAATCTTTCAAAGATACTTCTACTTTTATTAATCTAATTAAGAATCTTTTACGTAATTTTCTTAACGACTACCTTCCTTTCACACAATTTATTAAAAGCCGTCGCTCTTCACAAAGTCAAAATTTTCCTGTTTAGATTCGATCTGCGTTGAATTTATTATTATTAATTCATGTACATTCGCAACACTCTTTCGAGTGGATATTGTTTGGAGATATTTCAAGCGCGTCCACTTGTGAACATTTAATAATTAAAAATCGCTTGCGCAATTTCGTTAACGTCTGCCTGCCTGCCTGCCTTTCACATACCAATTTGCGCCCTATTCCAACTTTCCCGCTTAGATCGTATCTTTATTCGACGTTCCGTCGCGGAATGTTAAGCATGGATAATTTAGTAAGTGAAAAAATTGATAGGTCTTTGTTGTTGAATATTAATTGTTTGCAGGAAGCCCTCTCGCGTTGATGGATTCGGGCAGAGACATGAACAAGTGCCCGTTAACGAAGTGAACGTAACATGTCAAGAGTTACGTAACACGTTGGTTGGGTCTGGGATTAAAGATTTGAGGCATAATTTAAATGTGAATGACACAGAACACTTTGGTCTGACATTTAACAACAACATTAGCACTAGGCGAATGGGTCTTCTAAAATAGTAATAAACTGCGGGCAGAGTGATTGACTAACACTTTGTGTTGCTGCAAAAATATTCATACATAATAAGTCATTATACGAGGGAAGTATAGATAACACAAAGTTAATGAAACAAATTTTATTTTTTTTAATATAAATTTATCCCAAAGATCAGGCAACTTGCAAATACCCACAGAGAAAAATTCTTTTGGTTGTCTGCAAAGACAATTTTGCACCGCTTCTATTACCTACTCATTCGACATAAATTTCTTGCGTCCCAAGAGGCCTACATTGGAACAGGGGCAAGCGGACCTGATCCAAACCAAACTTCTTGCGGTCTTAGACCAACTCCCTCTGGGAGTGCTAATCCACAGCAATTCGAAGGCATCAAGTACACGGGAGGATCTCGTTTGCAAATGATAACTCGAAAGCATGGCTTCAGGCGGCGGTTGCGAGCCTGGGCCAACCTTGGGAGGGTGTGAACTTAACCGTAGTTGAGTCCAAAGACCTCCCTAAGAGACCCAAGGCGATCGTTTGGCTGCCGGCCCAGATCGAAGCCAAAGGCGCCAGGAAGATCAACACGGTAGACTGGCGTCTTCTCAGCGGGAAACAAGATAAGGAGGGAACACTTCTAGCCTTCTCTATGGATGATAAATCTTTCAAGGTGCTTGAACAGGCCCGTTTTACAGTCTTTTACGGCTGACGTTTAAGCCCCTTAGGATCAGCAAAGATGAGGGTGGTCCAAGTGAACCCCCACCGCAGCAGAGCAGCTTCGGCAAGCTAATGGAGGGGCGCGATATCGCCCCCTGATTCAGGAACCTTGGATTTGCAGGGGGAAAGTATTAGGCCTTGGGACAACCGGGGGGAACTGATATACAGTAGAACTTCTGACAGATCCAGGGCCTGTGTACTGTTTAAAAAAACTAGTCAAAGTACTGCCACTGACAGATTTCTGGTCGAAAGACTTGGTGGCAGTAAAAATGACATCAGAGGGCGAAGGGTTGAAGGAGATTGTTCTCGGATCACCCTGAACAATCTCCACTGAGGTAGAGTGGGTGAGTTGGTGAGAAGCTGTGGAGCAAACGTATCTCAGCTAATCATCGGCTGCGACGCAAATGCCCACAATATTGCCTGGGGAAGCAGGGACACCGACGCTAGAGGCGAAAGTATTTTATAATTCATTATGGTAAATAATTTGAACATACTAAATATGGGCAATAACAGCACAAAGGCGGGAAGTCACATATCTAACAATAAGCACTTCCTTTATAAGTAACTTTGTTGAATACGGGCCTGTATCTGAAGAAGAGAGCTGCTCAGATCGCAGATACATCAACGGGTTAAACCATGTGAGAGAAACCTACCGTAACCCGCGTAAGACTAACTGGGAGGCCTACAGGGTGGACCTAGAAGGTCTTCTCGCGGAAACAATGGCTACGGTCAATAATAAAATTGAACTGGACATGGCTGTAGATCAGTTAACAATCATGATGCAATCATTTCCGCGTATGATGACAACTGTCCCATGACTGTGAGGAACACCAACAGGAAAGTTTCCTGACCTTGCAGAAATGAGAAGACTTTAACTGGACAAAAGCATCAGGAAATTGGGAGGAATACAAACTATCCCTAAGTGAATACAATAAAGCACTGAGAAGGTCCAGGAGGGCATCGTGGGGGAGGCACTGTGAGGAAATACTCGACTGTACAAAATACTCTCCAAATCCCCTCAAGGTTATCTGAATACTCTGGTAAAACCCACCGGAGAATTCACTAGAACAGGAAAGGAATCTATGACTGGAGTGTTTCGGGTTCATTTTCCTGGATCAACTGTTATTGACGTTACGCCTTCCGACTGGAACAGCCAGGTTCCGCATGCCCCTGTTTTCAGATCATCAAGGGAATTCGGCTAGGAGACGTAGGGCAATAAACTCATTTGATAGTTACAAACCCCCTGATAGCTGCCATGCTGCAGAAGGGCTCCGATCTTCTACTCATCATGGTTTTAAGAGCCTGCCTCGCTCTAAACTAACTGGCAAAAGTGTGGAGACTGACCAGGGTAGTATTTATACCAAAAACCGGCCGGGTGGACTACACTCAGGCAAGCAAAAGCTTTTAGACCCATTAGTCTTATGTCTTTCGTACTAAAGACAATGGGGAAAATACTCGAAGGGCATATGAGGGGTGGTGTTCTAGTCGATAGACCTTTACATCAATACAACGTTTGCCTATTCTACGGGTCTATCTACAGAGATAGCACTTGGAGGGTGGAGAAATCCCTGGAAAACAAAGAGGACTTCTTAGCTCCTTTGTAGACATCGAAGGGGCCTTTGATAACACATCCTTCGACTCCATTACCTTGGCTCTGAGGAGTAGAGGGATGGAGGAAATTTGCTGCAGGTAGATTGACTGCATGCTCAAAGGAAGGGTGGTCTATACATCACTGTTGGATGGTACGGGCGGCGGGAGGCTGTGGAATCTCATCATGGACGGGCTCTTGAGATAGCTCAACAGTGAAGGCTTTGATGCAATGAAAACTGGTGTAGGAATGTGTATGTGGACTCAGTAACCTGGCGCAACACAATTGTGTTACGCTGGTGTGGGTTTCAGCCCATCGGGGCATCATCGGCAACTAACCAGGCAGGGTGCGAGAATGGCATACCTTGGCCCTGAACTTGCGCTGGGTGTAACTAAGAGCGCTATTCGAGGCTTGTTCAGTGACTGGATAAGCGAGGAACACAACCGATACTGGATAAGTAGGAGTCCTTGTAAAAGGAGGGCTGCGGAACTTTTCCTTTTGAGTAGGGCGCAACTCAAGATCACCACGGGGTTACTAACAGGACACTTGACTGTCAAGGAGCATCTGTGGAGGATCGATAAATTCAATGGTGACCTAAACTGCAGACTCTGCAATGCACATTTTGTGCAGATGTGATGCGCTGGCAAATCGTGGATACCTTATGATAGTTCCCGAAGACTTCAGTACGCAATCAGTTAAAGACTTGTACCTGCCTCACCGAATGGTTGCCTTAACAGCTCAATAACCCTAAATGGCTGCAGTGCCTCCGGTTCAATCATACAGACGGAATCTGTTCATGGAAAAAAAGAGGCCTAAACTTTGAATTTACAGTCTTTCGGTCAATTAAGAAATCTGTTAAAATTGGAATATTTCAAAATATCGTATCCATCACGTTGCTTGCTGATCTACACTCGTAATTATATGTAGTTATAATTGTAATTGAATAATCAATCGTCGAGCAGCTATTCTGATTTTTTTTTTTAAAGATTGTTAGAGTAAAAGAATTTAATTTTAAAGCGAACGTTTCATATTATAATAATTATAGAGTTCATGTCACTCAGAAAATACGTGTCAAGGAAAATTGCTCATTAACGTTTTCGAGCTAATAACTTGCGAGCAACTTGAAGTCCAATCATCTGAGTGCGTGGCAAGAAAGCAAAGAATTTTTTTCCTCAAGATAATTCGTTCCTCTGTAATTCATTTTCTATTTCATAAAAAATTCGAGAAGCAGAAAGAATTCGTGTATAACAGTAACCTTCAAAATGATGTGAACTTATACAGCGAAATTTTAAAAAAAGAACATCTGGAGAATGATATTACAAGTTTTTTTACTAGACAAGAAGTTAGCTCAAGATTCCTTCTTATTTATTTCTTTATTAGTTTCTTTTTTCTATTTTTTAAAAATATTTTTGTAAGCAGCCGAAAAATTAAAATTAAAAATGTCTAAATCTACATTGCTTCAGCGATATTCACGAAAGTATTTCGCGTTCATCGTCAATGTACAACAGTTCCCAGGCCTGAGCGACTTTAACCAAAACACTGACTTAAGATACCGAAACCGAATTAAAAAAAATGTAGCCCGGCAAACAGTTTTTAAAAGCATATTTTTGAGATTTTTGAAAAATTTACTGGGGATTACGCAGTAGTTGAAATCGTACGCGAACCCACGGTGATTTGAATACTAACGGTGGCAGCATTCGAGTGAGACAGCAAACAGTTCTCCGCTTCTACCTCTAACACATTAACTGTCAACCAACCATTAACTGTCGCGGTTGACAGTTAATGTTAACGTTGTGTAAAAGGAAGAGCGGGTATGCGGTGACGTAACGGTTCGCTATCTCACTTGCGGGAATGCTGCCACCATTAGCATTCAATTCACCGTGACACGAACCGAGGACTAAATAAATCAGCTGTCACCTTTGGTACGCGTCGGGCGGCGAATGTCGCCGATGCGCGGGATTCTTCTGTGGGAGGCGCTTGCGTTTGCGGACGGCGTCCTTCTGATTTCCGATTGGTCGGTGTGTCGGACATCCGGGAATCGTCAGAGCGTCTCGGAATCCCCTTCCGGTCAACGGCTACAGGTTCTGTAGCTCGGCTAGCTCGACCGGCGGACTAGGAGTGGATAGTGAGAGTATGGTGAACACGAAAAGAGTGCTGGTTGTCCAGGAGTAAAAAGAATATCTATTTACAAGTAATAATATTAAAAAGGCGTAGCGGTTGGAATGCCAGCCGGCGGTCAAGAACGGTGGCTGATATGCCGGAGTGTAACAACACAGCCGGGCCACGGGCTTGGTGGCGGTAGGTTGGCCTGGTGCTGGCGGCGGTTAGGATATAGGCTGGCGGGTGCCGGGCAGCACGACCGGCCGAGCCGAGTAGTTTACCGTGGCCAGGAAAACCCTGGGCCTAGCGGCAAGGAGGCGGTAGCCAGGTTAGGAAGTCGATGGGGGCGATCTCAATCTGCCTACTCCGCCCCAGAGATCGTTACGGTGGACCGCTCGGATCTGATCACTGCTTGAACCGAGGGCCCTTTTATATGGTTAAAATTAATCCGTTCCAAGAGAGGCACTCGCTTCTGACGTCATAATCCGCTTATGGCTAATGGCAAAACACAAAAAACGGTGTATCTTTCTTATATCAACCGCGAGCTATGTTTTTGATTGTGCAGGTAGATAGAGGGATAAAAGATCTTTAATTTGATCCGTGACATGCCGGGTTTTATCCGGCGGAAATGTGAGAAAAATGGCTCGGAAGTGTGGAAGCACTTCCGGCGGTATAGCTTTTTTTTCAGCGGTACGATTGGGCTGAATTTTTGTACAGATGTTGTCTAAGGAACGTTAAAGCTTGTGACAAGAATCGTACCGTGGGAAGTGTGTGAAAAATGTTGAACTTGAATGGTGGCTTGTGATTGTCGCTTGTTCTGAGAACTGCGAACGGCACATGATGCAGCGTGGCTATGTGTTTGTGTGTTAAAACTTATGCTTAACTAAAGAATTAACATAACACATAATAAAACATGCGAGAATGAAAAAAACATTTATTCGCGCGCAATTCGCGATCGCGTTTAAAGTCGCGGATTACGTGTTGGTAACACAGCTCGATGCTAGACTATTTTAAGAGCCAATGAATGAGTTTCTCTCAACACACGGACCGAGGTCGAAATAAATCAGTCTATAACTAATCGGATAGTTTGCATTTTTATATGTAGGTATTTTTTCAAACCGTCTGTCAGTCCTCGAATGAATACAACTTAAAGTTTGAAATAATGAAGAAAGAAAAAGGTTTCCGAAAATTTTGCCTTTCTTTTTAGAATTTGATTTTACAAGGAAATTGACCAATTTGGCTTCCGCTCGGATATCAAGCGTTTTTAAAAAATTATTATTACGCTTTTTAACCATTTGCATTTTTACGTTGTTCATAATTTTTATAATAATTAATAACGGTATATTTACAGTTGGTTCTTGTCCGATGAAATTTGTATCACAAAATCTTCTAAGCGGACACTAAATCGCGCAACTATACGGTATAGGTTGTTAGATTTAAAAAGAAAATGTAATGATACAAAAAAACCTTGATGGGATCAAACCTCCAGCTCCGTATCCGAGCGGAAGCCGGTAGCCCATGCAAGTTAGCCGACTTGCATCAGTGACATTTGTTTAAAAAAACACACAAAAAGAGTTTTGCTTCTGATTACCAAAAACATTTTACATAAAGAAAGCACAAAAAGAGGAAGAGTGAATGAAGATGTATACAGAGTGTTGATTTCTGTCCTGTTTTTATCAAAGAGATACATTTTCAAAGGAAAGCAACATATACTTAAAAAGTTTTGAGTAACTTCAAAGAGTGGAGTACTGTTAGTGCCAAAAGAAAGCCAAGCAAGGTCTGCAAGGAAAATTAAAGATAATAGTTTTTTTTAACTTTTATATAATTATATAAAATGCGTGTAATTTTTTTATCAATACTATATCTCAAGTATTATTTCGAAACACCTTTAATAGGTGAGGAAGAGATTCTTTTATTTTATTACTGTACAGTAAAAGACTTTATAATCGAATGCGTGTACTTTTAACGAAGAAACTTAACAACCCTTCTTTATCTACACATTGGGTGATTTTTCAATAGAAATAACTAATTAAAAATTTTCCTCAAAACGACGATTCCGTCCCTGGTTAAGAACGTAGCGGATGAACGAAATAAATACGGTTATAAAAGTGTTTCATAGTTTTATGATTGTTATGGTGCGGCGTTGGGCGTGGTTTGGGGAAAGGTAGTGTTGTTTTGGTAGCACTTTGCAATATTGATAAATCCTTCCGTTCATTTGACAACCGTTGCTGTTATTTCGACATGCAAAAAAAACAATCTCGATCGACCGTAGATGTAAGTTTTACATTCACTCAGTAGGTCCTAATTTATTAAAAAAAAAAAAACGTCGGAATAGCCGTCATAAGACATATTTTAGTCTTACACGAACCGAGGTCTAAATGCATCAGCTCGAAACTAGGCTATTTTAAGAGCCAATGAATAAGTTTCTCTCAACACACGGACCGAGGTCGAAATAAATCAGTCCATAAATAATTAATCAAATAGTTTGCATTCCAACATCACTTTCTGACCGTTTCGAAACCGTCATAGTCATAGTTGCCCACCGAAATAATGATCGATTTTGATAACTTTGTCAGGTGTAAAACTTTGATGAGTGCATGCTTTTGACGCTTTCGAAACCGTCAGAAAGCGTTGTTGGAACAGACCTTATGTGTAGATATTTTATTCAAACTGGATTAAAAAAAAATGTTGCCCGGCAAACAATAGTTTTTTAAAAGCATATTTTTCACAGTTTTTTTTAAATTTACTGTGAATTACATAGTACATAGTTGAAATCTTACACGAACCGAGGTCTAAATAAGTCAGCTCGAAGCTAAACTATTTTAAAAGCCAATGAATGAGTCTTTCTCAACGCACGGATCGAGGTCGAAATAAATCAGTCTATAACTATTCGGAACGTTTGCATTTTTTATGTGTAGATATTTTTTCCGAAAATGTTGCCCGGCAAACAATAGTATGCTTTTCGCAATTATTGTAATTTCGTTTTGTGTACGCCTACAATAAAAGACAAATATTTTCCATGTTCTGGAAAGTCTCTTCGTTCGTCAGTATTTTCTTGTCTTTGTTCATGCATATGTTAATGACACTGCTACATACGGTAAACGGGTCACTGGGGAACGTTGCATCTTTATATTTGCAGGTCACGGAATGTGTTAATCTGCACCAACGCGCATTCAACAGGATCATTCCAACACTCGAGATTAGTTACATAATCCTAACAGATAAACACATGTACGACAGCTCGTTTGATTAGTGCAAATCAATTGCAGTTTCATTCTGAAAGAAGAATAAACTCTCCTAAAGAGCAGCTCACATTGATGATTGGACAAGATATATTATCGCCACGAGCTCAAACTATTTGTTATTAATATTAGCATTTAAATAGCTTGATTTGAAGAAAACAGGAGGAAAATCGTGCGCAAATTAACATACTTTACTTTTCCGATACGTGCTATCTCCACTTTGTCGGTGCGTGCAATGTTTGACTTTGTGATAGAAAAAAATTCTAAGTGCAAATATGTACAGTTTAGATTCACGCCTTTAAAATTATCCACTTAGTACATCGTCGTCTGGAAACACGATCGTGATCTTGGTAGATCAAACTAGTAAGCCTCAAACGATCAATCATTTACATGACGGGTCTTGAGCGTAGCTAAGGTCGGTATGGCAAAAAAATTAGCCAGTAAATAAATCACATGTGTCAAAGCGCTTTGCAAATCACTGCCAAGCTTTTTTTTCTGCCGACAGAAACTAGTGACGCAACAACATGTTAATACAGTCATCAATTCAAAAAGAAATAGGTTATAAAAAAGTGCTGCAAACACATGGGCCGATCATTTATTATAATTTATTAATGGCACTATCGATTTTTTATTTTACCTTTCGATAAAAAAAATTCTTTGATTTAGAATCCTATCGGACTTTCTGGTTCATTATCTCTCATTATTAGTTTAGTTTTCGCACGCTCAGATATTGTTCTTTTTTTAATGTGCTTTTCAAGGACTCACTCTTAACTTGATCAATGTCGATTTAATCAGACGAACAATTACGATGTAATTGTAACTATGTTCTGCTGTTTCCAACGCGCTAGTCTTGCCCGAATCCATTGCAAGAGGCTTAATTACACACACGAGGAAATAATAATAAAAAAATAAATAATACAGGGTATGTAGAAACAAAGGCTATCGATCAATTATGGCGCGCGAACTGAACCGTAAATACCACACGTTTACTCCCATTAGCTGTGTACTTCAGATTTCTGCGAAATGAATTTATAAAAGTCGCTTTCGTTTCAATTTTCAAAAACCTTGCATCCGACTCGTGAAGAAATAGGTAACGACAATCATTGCAAAATTGCTATCTCCGAGTTTTCGCACGAACCGAAGCGTGAATGATAAATTTCTTGTCGTCGTGCATCGAAAGTTTATTACAACTTTGATTTAAAACTCATGGTGCAACTAGTGACATTTAAGATGCCAATTATCGAGAAGAATATTTTTTTGTTAAACTTCCTATGAGACTAGTATGTATGTACATGTATAATACAACGCCATTATTTAATCTAAAGAGAGAAAAATATTTACTAGTTCCCCAAATTCCTAGTGCATAGCGAAAACAATTGCAAATGGTAAGTTATGCGCGAGCCGAGGCGTAAATACCAAACGTATTATCCTCATGCAATAACAGCCAACGGCTATTACATTGAAGTTGCATTACAAAGAATGACTGTCCGGATTTTCAAATCATAGAAGGTAATAATTAATCAAAGTTAGCCTATTCTGATGAACAATTAAACGCAATATGTGATCCTGTAAACGTAACTGTTATTCATTAGCTATGCACGAACCGAAGCGTGAATACCGCACATCGTTTCTGAACAACCATTGGCTGTTATGCCGAATTTAGCAAATTCAGATTTCCGTACGTCTCAACTATTGACGATGAGGAAAATTTGATGAACGCACGCAAAAAGCTGCTTAAATGGTCGAAGAATTAGTATGGAAGATAAGAATTGAAACGAGTTTTAAAAACGTGTTCATCCTCATTTCCACTAATGAGGAATTGTTGTTGGTCAGCTATGCGCGAGCCGAAACACAAATACATTGTTTCTGAACGACGATTGTTTTTGGTTGTTGCTCTCGACCTCGTTTAAAAATTATTCAGGCCACTATAAGCTACTGAAATATAAAAAACTTGAAATTTAAATAAGAAAATAAATATCACTTAAGAAACTCATCACGTCTAACGCCCCCTGTAGTTGCCTTGGCATTTAACGACGCTTGTAACAATTTTGAACACCCCCTCTTAACATTTTGGCAATTGATAATTAAATATAAAAGAGAACTAAGTACTTAAGTAACCTAAATTAATTTGCGTCAATAAAATGGAGTTCACGCTCAGTTTTTCCTGTTAGAAAATAAGGATCATTTACAATTCTCTAAGAACACGATTGTTATTGGCTAGTTAAGCACGAACCGAAACGTAAATACCAGTTATCCTGGTACAGTTGTTTTTGGCTCGAGCCATATTCATATAAAAATGATTTAAATTTCAGTCCGTGTAAACCACCGAACGAAAATGAACGTCCAAAAGTAGATCCAAATTATTTTCTATCCGGGAAGATAAAATAAAAAACAAATTCCAT
The DNA here is from genome assembly GCA_033060865.1 of Dorcus hopei. Taxonomy (NCBI): domain Eukaryota; kingdom Metazoa; phylum Arthropoda; class Insecta; order Coleoptera; family Lucanidae; genus Dorcus; species Dorcus hopei. Next base: position 37,130,124 of record CM065423.1, read on the forward strand.
GTTATATGTAATTCTGTAAAAACAATTGTCGGTTAGCCACGCACGAACCGAGGTGTAAATGCTGCATATTGTTTGTCGGTTAGTTATACACGAACCGAAGCGTAAATACCACACTTTGTCCCGGAGCAATTGTCCAAGTTTCATACAAAAATAATTACTGAACAGAAGTGAGCGTCGAAAAATTGATCCAAATGCTAAATTATTTTTCTACTCTCAGAAGGTAATAAAATGAGAAAATAAATGCCACATACTCGTACATTTCTGTAAGCGCATTTGTTGTCGATCAACCGTGCACGAACCGAAGCGTAAATATAATATACTCTTTCCGAGCAATTGTCTGGATTTCATACAAAAATAATTCAAGTTTCCGCCCGTGTAGACCGCTGAATAGAAGTGGGCGTCGAAAAGTTGATCCAAGGAAGTGCTAAATTATTTTTCTATTCCCGAAAGGTAGTAAAATGTCAAAATAAAAGCCAAATATAATTCTGTAAGTGCAATTGTTGTCGAACCGAAGCGTAAATACTACCCTTGTTCTTGAATAATTGTATGGATTTCAGAAACAAATAATTCAACTTTACGTCCGTGTAAACCACTCAATAGAAGTAAGCCTCGAAAACTTCTATTTTCTATTCCCGAAAGGTAATAAAATGATAAAATAAATGCCATAGATAATTCCGTAAGTACAATTACGGTCGGTTATCCGTGCACGAACCGAGGCGGAAACACCACCCATTGTTCCCGAGGTGCAATTGTTGTCGCTTAGCCGTGCACGAACCGAAGCGTAAATACCAGAGCAATTGTCTAGATTTCACACAAAAATAATTCGGGTTTCCGTCCATGTTAACCACTGAATAGTAGTAAACGTCGAAAAGTTGATCCAAAGAAGTGCTAAATTATCTTCTATTCTCGGAAGGTAATAAAATGAGACCATAAATGCCACATAGGTGTAATTCTATAAGTGCAATTGTTGTCCGTTAGCCGCGCACAGACCGAAACGTAAATATTACAAATTGACGAGTTTCTTGGAAAAACCTCACATGTATATTTTTGTCGCAATCGCGATTTCACTGACAACTTTTGCTTATAACTATAGAGCTATCAATTCCTATACTGGGGGGGGCCGATACTTTAGTCATCGATTAACTTTAACCTTCGATTTATTCCCGTGCCTACAATTGTAGAGGCAATGGGAATAAACCAAAGATTAAAGTTAACCAAGGATTAAAGTACCGGCCCTGGGATTCCGTAAAAACGTCATAAAGCCGGAATAAGCTTAACAAAATCTGGGGGTTAAGTCTACAGGTACATTTTTCTGTCTTTCCAAAAAAGTTGTTTTTGGACAAATGAGGTTTTTCCAAGAACCTCGTCAATTGTTCCCAAACTACTGTCTAGATTTCACACAAAAATAATTCTGTAAATACAATTGTCGGTTAACTATGCATGGACCGAAGTGTAAATGCTGTTCATTGATAATCAGTTACTTATGCACGAACCGAAGTGTAAATACTGTACATTGTTTGTCGGTTAACTATGCACGAAGCGACGTGCGAATGTTGTAGGTACATTGTTTGTTTCCAAACAATTGTCCAGATTTCATACAAAAATAATCCAGGTTTCCGTTCGTCACTAAATAGAAGTGAGCGTCGCAAAGTTGATTCAAAGAAGTGCTAAATTATTTTCTATTCCCGGAAGGTAATAAAATTAAAAAAAAAATGCCAAATTTAATTCTACAAGTGCAATTGTTGTCGGTTAGCCGTGCACGAACCGAAGCGTAAACACCACATTGTTCCCCAGTAATAATTGTCTAAATGTCATACGAAATAATTCGGGTTTCCGTCCGTGTAAACCACTGAAGAGAAGTGAGCGTTGCATAGTTGATCCAAAGAAGTGCTAAATTATCTTCTGTTCCCGGAAGGTATTAAAATGACGCAAATGGGTGCAATTCTTGTCGCTTAGCCGTGCACGAACCGAAGCGTAAATAGCAGAGTAATTATTTAGATTTCATACAAAAATAATTCGGGTTTCCGTCCGTGTAGATCTCTGAACGTCGAAAAATCGATAATTAAACATGAAAGCACTGCTAAACCGATCAAAAGAAGTGTCCAATTAATATCGATTAGATAGTTTATCGCCTAATTCAAACACAAATTTGCATATACAGGCGTCAGACAGGTGTGTAAATTGGGTTGCGTTGAAAAGCGTGGTTGAAAAGCGACGCGAACATTTTCTTTTCGACGTATAGCCGACCGATAAAACGAATTATTTTAGTACTACAGCGTACGATAAGAAGACGTACAAATGTTAATCGTGAGCCATTCATTCCCGCTATCATTCAGTGTAGAACCCCAGTTCGTTACGAGCAGGCGGTCGAGCGATTCTCGACTTTCTGTGCTTTAGACCTGTAGACGTAGTATAAATATACTGACTGGCCTGGCTTCTACGTCACTTCGCCAACAAGCAATCACCGACTATCGGCGCGAATCACATTCACTTATTAAAATAAGTGACCCTGGTCGGACGGTGGTGTTTCTGTTGTCGTAGTTCATTTGACCTACGGCGCGCTCGGACTCGAAAAGAGTTATGGCTTCGATATACAAGAAATCCATGTCCGTTTTGGACAAGTACGTCCCCTCTAAGCTACAACCACTTTGGCAACATCCCGCAGGTAAGTGAATGCGAGTGCAACACCTGTTTGTTCAATGCGCTTAATAAGTAGGTCCGTGCGCGTGGAGCGCGCCATTCGAGGACGTTCTTGCAATTTTCCTTTTTTGAAAAAGTGATCGCAATCGCCGTGAAGTATTTACATACTTCACAATCATGCTACACATCTAAGTTCGCTGCGTTTCAGATAATATTCACACTTGAAAAACATGCTTGTTGTGACAAGGTGCGAAAGCATTTGACTTGCAAATTAGGCGACTTTGTTTTTTTTTTTTTTGCAAAATCCTCGGTTTATCAAATGCTGTAATTTTTGAATTTGTGTTTTGCAGGTCCGAAAACTGTGTTTTTTTGGGCGCCAGCTTTCAAATGGGTAAGCTTTCTTTTTACGTTTGGCCCTCAAGATTTTGAATTAAAAAAAAATCACAAAACTTACACAAGTCTAAACGATCACTTAAGCATTCAATATCATTGGAATCCCAAAGGAATTAAAATAATATTGGAACCGAAAATTAATAAAATTAAAACGCGGGCGAATTCAATAGCCAGAAGTAATAACTAATGAGCGAGAGAATTATATCTTCCAAGGTTAGCCAAGGCCATCACGCGCAACTCTGTACGCCTCTAACCAATAACCTTGCAAAATATAATTCTTCCGCTTGCTAGTAATTACCATTCAGACTTATGATATCAATAGTTCCATTAGTTAATTTGGTTTACAAAATTTGTTATCTAATCTTATACCTGAAATGCTTTAATTAATTTGTTTGTTTACCGTGACAATTAGTTTATTAATGTAGGTATATTGTGTAACGCACAGACAATACAAAATTTTCTATTCTTTCGTGAAAGTAACAGACAAATAAATTATGTAACCCTAAAATCATATCAATACGCTTTCTGTGCTTTATACTGTAAGTTATTACTTATTACAAGGAACAATATTTTGTTCCTTGTTTATTTCTTAATTGACGTGAGATATTTCAATCTGAAGTTTAAGTCGACGTTTCGCTGTGTGGATTGTTAGCTTTTTCAAGCTTGAAATTATACAACGAAACGTCGGTTGTAGAGGAAAATAAAAAGTGTTCGGAGGATTATGTTAAAAATTTGTTTTAGAGAAGTATTGTTAAGTATCAATATAAGTGTTGATGATCCTGCGTTTCAGTTAAAATTAAAATTATTGTTAACTAATTGGTTATTGACAAGTAATTTTTAATAATCTATTTGTATTATTTTGCAAATATTTTAGACTAAAATTAAGGGCCCCCTCCCTTTTAAGACCCTGTTGATTTCTTTCCTAATATTTTTTGAATGTATTTTTCAATTTTTTCTGCGGCAACCATATCGTCAAAATAAAAGACAATTTTGTTAACTGGAAAAGCAAAAAATCGACTCTGTTAAAAGAATTAATACCCCGCCCCCCTGCACTGATCATAAAAAACTTGTTCAGAATGTACAGTGCCATTCAGAAAGTTCGTAACATATGAGAAAAAGCACAGCCAAATCTAACGGATTACTTAAAATCTGGCGGGAAATTAAAAAAAATCGAAATTCTCAAAAACGAAAAATTGCAGTATTTCGAAAAATATTCAAATATGCAGTCAGGCAAAATTAAACGGAATCAATAACCCATAGTGGGTATCTAAGTACGATATTAGAAAGAAATTTATTACAAAAAAATTTTCTTTTTGAAATTTATTCTTATGTGGTCTCAAAATTAATATATTGTCAAAAAACTATGGAAAACAAATAAATATAGTCTAAAGCTCAATTTAGACGCTGCGATTTTTCTTACAAAAAAATTTTTGTAATTTATAAAATTGCGCTGTGAAAAAATTATTTGTAAGAAAAATCGAAACTTCTAAATTGAGCTTTACTCTGTGATTTGTATTTATTTAAAAAACCCGATCAGCAACAAAATATTACCTGAGATATAATGGTTTCTACAGAAAATAGAAACTCCGTCCGTTTTAAAAAACGCGTTTTTGTTTATATTACGCTTTCAATAAATAAATTAATAGAATCGTGTAATAAGAATATTAAAATAGTAAACATACTTCAAGCGAAAAATTTTACGAACGTCTGGATTTAAATTTGGCGCTCAAAGTTGTACTGGCGCCATCTATGTGCATTTCTTTTAATTATAAGTGACAAATTTAAAATTGCTAACTCCGAACGAAAATTTGACAAGTGAAGTTTACCTCATACAATACAAGAAGTACTAAATTATTTTTCTATTCCCGAAACGTCAAAATAAAAGCCAAAAATAATTCTGTAAGTGCAATTGTTGTCGGTTAGCCCTGCACGAATCGAAACGTGAATACCACACTGTTCAGGAGCAACTGTCTGAATTACAAATAAAAATAATTCGAGTTTCCGTCCATGTAGACCTCTGATTAAAAGCCGCACACGAACCGAAACGTAAACACCACACATTGTTTCCGAGCAATTTCATACAAAACAATTCTAATTTCCGTCCGTGTAAATTACTGAGTACGATGTGAGCGTCGCAAAATTGATTCAAGCAGAGCTAAATATTATTTTTCTATTCCTGGAAGGTAATAAAATATTACCAAAATAAACGCCAAATACAATAAGTGCAATTATTGTCGGTTAGCTGTGCACGAACCGAAGAGTAAATACCACACATTGGTCAGGAACAACTGGCTGGATTTTATGCGAAAATAATTCGGGTTTCGGACCCTATAGACCACTGAATAGAAATGAGCGTTGAAAAGTTGATCCAAGGAAGTGCTAAATTATTTTTCTATTCCCGGAAAGCAATAAAATGTCAAAATAAAAGCTGTGCACGAACCGAAGCGTAAATACTACCCTTGTTTGTGGACAATTGTGTGAATTTAATACAAAAATAATTCAACTTTCCGTCCGTGTAAACCATTCAATAAAAGTGAGTCTCGAAAAGTTGAACCATGGAAGTGCTATATAATTTTCTATGCCCGAAAAGTTATAAAATGATAAAATAATTGCCAAAGATAATTCCGTAAATACAGTTGCTGTCGGTTAGCCGTGCACGAACCGAAGCGTAAATACAATATACTGTTTCAGAGCAATTGTCTGGATTTCATACAAAATAATTCTGGTTTCCGTTCGTGTAAACTACAGAGTAGAAGTGAGCGTCGCAAAATTGATCCAAGCAGTGATAAATTATTTTTCTTTTCCCGGAAGGTAATAAAATGCCAAAATAAACGCACGCCAAATACAATTCTGTAAGTGCAATTGTTGTCGGTTAGCCGTGCACGAACCGAAGTGTAAATACCACACATTGCTCAGGAGCAAATAATTCGGGTTTCGGACCCTGTAGGCCACTGAATAGAAGTGAGCGTTGACAAGTTGATCCAAGGAAGTTCTAAATTATTTGTTTATTCCCGGAATGTAGTAAAATGTCAAAATAAAGGCCAATTATAATTCTTGTAAGTGTAATATAATAATAAATAATAAATTAATTAATAAAATTGTGTAATAAGAAGATTCAAACAGTAAACATACTTCAAGCGAAAAATTTTATAAACGTCTGGATTTAAATTTGGCGCTCTAAGTTTTACTGGCGCCATCTCTGTGCATTTTCTTCAATTATAAATGCCAAATTTAAACGTGCCAAGTGATGTTTACGTCATACCATCTACGTAAATGTACTTGATCATAAATTTTTCACAACAATTATGTTTGATAACAATTTGAGTGGATTAACTAAGATTTTTATTAGCGCCATCTATGTAAATTTCCTTTAACTACGATTTATAACCAGCAAACTAAATACGATTTACTTGAACAACGTCAGGTGTTCAATTGAAGTTCTCACAAAGCAGTGGCCTTGAATTTTCGCTTTAGGTTATATTTTGTTAGGTTATAAGCAACTGTCATACGTTAAATGTCAATCAGTTTAGAAAGTCATCTCTTCCTCGCTGCTCTATTTTTTCTCGTCACAAAACCAAAACCAACTTAATGAAGTTCTTAATTGAATATCCGTAATAACTTTTTAGGAAAATTTCTCAGAGGATGCCACCTATGAAAATACACGCCAATTACGACTGCTTCAGCGCAAAATTTTTCGTTTACGTTAGAAATAGAAAGTGATCTGACTGAACTAGAAACCCTATGTCTGGTTCACATCTAAAAATTCAATGGTGCACTTCCTTTAACTATAAGCGCCAATTTTAATTTTTTTACTGGCGCCATCTGTGCGCACGAGCGCCAAATTTAAACTTGACAACTCCGCAGGCGAATTTGCCAAGTGAAGCCTACCTCATACATAAACATATTTCAACTACAAACTTTTCGTAACATTTACGTCTAGCTCAAAGATTAAAACCTTTTGACTCCTAAGGCTGCATTAAAAACGGTGGTTGTTGTGGGGGGGGGGGTGGAGGGGGGTATAAATAAAGAGCGACAGACTCATTGGAAGATTTGAGAACAATAATTTCACAAAATTAGTATTATCCACAAAATGATATTGTTATAAAGTTTTCTGTACAATTTCAACTAAAAGTTTTTAATATTTTGATAATTTCTAATACAGGGTGTCCCACGACATAACGACCACAGCTTAAGGGTATGTTCTTTAGGTCATTTTAAGTCAAAAATGTATTTGCAGTAAATTTAGTTGTAATCGTCAATTTTAAGTAAAAAGTTAGACAGAAAGAAGAGTTAGTTTTTTTTAGAATTTAATTGTATATCCGTTACGGATGAGTTTTGGACATATGTTGATAAGACATTTTTGATTGAAAATGACCTCAGTCACCCGCTCTTTAGCTGTGGCTGTTATGTCATGGGACAACCTGTATATCACTTATAGAGGAATAAATGGAAGTCGACATGTGAAACTGCTTCGTCAGAATTTATTTATTGTCAAAGTATTTTAAGCGTGTTATCACCTCTATCAAAATACAAAACGTTATCGCGGCTTTAAAAAAAGGCGAACCACGTGTATGATCTTTAGATATCATCGAGATTAGCAATGTCAAGGGCACGGATAAAATCAATTTAATAAATTTTAAAACAACATATGGCAACTGTCGATGTCGTTTAGATAGATACCGTTTCTAACTTGGCAATTCGTATAATAAAATAACTCTTCATTCTGAGGAGGTTGCGGGACTGAGTTCTATACGATCGCCGGTCGTCGTAAATTTTCTTTCAAATTACCTGCAAAGAATGCGAAACGTCACTTTCCTGTAGAGTTGAATTCGCTCTCGATTTTTGCGTAACGGAATTTGTTTTGTTTTTTAGGGTCTGGTCCTGGCGGGAATTAGCGACCTGGCAAGGCCCGTGGAAGCTTTGAGCATCCCCCAGACGATAGCTCTGTCCGCCACTGGAATAATTTGGTCGCGGTATTCCTTGGTTATAATTCCCAAGAATTATGGATTGTTTAGCGTCAATGTGTTCATAGCGGTTACGCAAACTTTTCAATTGTATAGAGCCATAATGTAAGTCATTAGCAGAATTGTATGTATATGCAGTTTCGTCTTGATCCAAAACCACAAAAATCCACCCGATTGAAATATGTAATTACCAGACTTCGGCGTTACTTAGGATATTTCAAAGCCGGACTTGTTTTATCTCATGCGCACATTTCAGTTTTTAAAACATAAGATTATGAATGAGTTCTAAGCGGTTTTTATTACATCCACAAAAACCATTGTTTACGAATATAAAGCGCCCGCCGATATTTTAATAACTCGTAAGTCGATCAAGATGAGATCATGACAGAGACCTATGAATAAGAATTGTAGTTATTTGTTTAAACATTACTATTTATCAGATTACTATACAAAAATGGATATGTTGTAAATAGCGTTTTACCTAAATTAAAAAAGTATAGGTAAGTGTAGAACCAACGTCTTTGTCCGCCGCCGCCGCCGTATCATAAATATCATAATCTATGTGCCTCAGGGCGACGATGACATCACTATCAGGCGGGATCTTAATGTAATATTAAATTATGAAGTATAACAATTGAAGTCGGGAAATATTTTAAAATACATCGCCTTTCTATTGTGTTTTGTAAACTTGTGCGCATGAGATAAAACAAGTCCGGCTCTGAAGTCTGGTAATTACATACATTTTATACAAATAGGTCAGTAATTTCTTCACCACAATGCGAAGCTGCAAGTACTCAGTCTTCTTAAAATATTAGGAAAAGTTGCACTTTTTTGATTGATATTTTGCAGGTACCAGAGGAGTCAAAAGCAGCGGGAAGCTGAAAAATGACAAGAAATGTCTTCATGAAAAAATAGAGTCCAATTGTACATATTATTGAAAGAAGATCTGTCTTACTATTTTATATGGTGAACTTTACACTTTTAAATAAATTATTTAAGAGAAAAACCAGTCGTATACATTATTATTTATTATTTGTTTTGCGTTTTGCTTGATCACTAAGACTCATAGCGTTTTTCACTGGGACTAAATTGTGCACTGAGTGCGCACTCAGTGCACAATTTAGTCCCAGTGAAAAACGCTATCAATTAGGAAAAATACAATGTTTTCAAAAGTATTTTTCTTTTGCGGAGATGAATTATTGTGAATTGAAAAGGGGCAGGTGAGTTCAAAAAAAATTATTAGTAATATCTAAAAAGATATTTAAAAAATTTATATTGCAGTGGTGGTTCCTCCATAAAAGCTTAGGGGCTCGATACGTGTTAGATATCCAAAAAAAAAATAGAAGAAAAAAAAACAATAGCGAAGATAAACGGCTCTTTCTGATGAGCCAAAAAAATTTCATTTTGCATAAATTAAATTATCAGTTTAATTTTTTCTTTTTAATATATCCGTTGTACTCTTGAAGAAAAAAGCGATGACGAAACTACATACAATAATTTTTTTTCCATACTACGACCGCGGTTTCGGCCATCTAAGTAGACATCTTCAAGTGTTGGCACGTCTTTTATATCCCCGAAACTAATTCTCTATTATTAACACTATTTAACGCATGAAAATGTCCACTTATTGTTAGTTGGATGAAACCGCGATCTTGCTGTGAATAAAAATAAATTATTTCAATATTAAAATTAATCACACTCCTTTCCGCGTTGGAGTTGAGATGTAGAATCGTGGAAGAATGGGCAACTATTATTTCTAGAATGTTAGGCAATGTTCATAGAAGCTTTTAGGAAAAGTTGACTGCAAACGGCAAATTATTTATTTGAACATTTGCTGTAGTACTTATTAATTTATAAATACATATTTTTCAATATGAATTATGCATTGAAATCCCTATGGTGCGTAATCAAAGTGGATACCCGGTATAAATCCTGCTGTTGTAATAAAGAAATACTTTTTGTACTTTGAAAGAATTTTCATTTTATGTCTCCACAATTTTTTTAACCCCCTTCAGACCTGAATTTTTTCTGTGTAGAAAAAAAAAATTTACTGTTTTGTACTTCTAGGTTTCACTTTAGCTTATTAAACTCAATTTTTTTGTCTCAGTTTATTTTCTCTATTTTTTTCTAAATTTATTCCACATACTGATATCAAATGAAAAAAAAAACCGTTAGTGTTGGGATATAAAAAAACATATTTCTACATAGAATGAAAAATAAATATGTTAAGACACCTAATAATCGATGGAAACAAAAGGTTCTTTGATAATGGTACTTATGTTTGTCTCTCATTCCGTATCAACAGATTGAAACGACGTTTCCAACCACATTCCATTGTGTTTCTTCTTCCTTTTATGCTATCAGAGATATCAGTGCTTTGTGAGTAAACTTCATTCGCTTCCTCTTTTCAGTGTCCCCTTCATGAGGAGTAACAATATCGCTCTCTAGTCTTATAAAAATTCGAAGATCTACCTACTCTTTGAACCGTTATCTTCGCTTCCTCCTATTTCATCAATATCTAAACTCCTTAAGTATCTGTTGGGTTATTTAGATAATTTTTTTTTTAAATTTATCCATTTTTTCACAAACTTCACATATCTTTTTCAAAAATAGTTAACATTTTATAACATCATTTCATACCATTTGTACATGACAGTGTACAAGCATACACAACAACTAAGACCGCTTGTACACACTCATGTACAACAAGTTTCTTCTAGAATTGTGGTTGAGAAAATACTGCAATTGCTATGCGTTTTAGTCAGAATTACTTCTTGATCATTTATTGACACACTGCATGTACATTTTTGTCGAATTCTAAACTGTAAAATAATAATTAGTTCTTACGGCATATACAAATTTCAGGCTATGATCAGTACTAACATTTTTGAAGGTAATTCTGAATACATTCGTTAGATAACGTTGCCGGTTATATTACATATTTCACATAAAATATGTCCATGTACTATCGATATCATAAAAAACTAGGACAACTTTTCAATCCAGTAACCATGCATTTCCATTATTTTATTATATTGAATCTTACTTTGCTGTCAAGTCAGTAACTGTGTTTTTTTAACGCTGAAATTGTGAGCAATTTGTTTTACTGTGACACTTTTTTCTATGCAAACAGCTATCCTAGCTTTTAAAACAATATTTACTGTAAAAGTGATTGACAATTTCAAATAATTTTAAATTTGCGGTCGGTAGCAGTTTTACACAGCTTAAAATATCTTATCCTAGTTTTTTATGATAGCAATAGTATGTGTACAAATAGTATCAAATCACACTTTTCATAATAATTTCAATAGAAATAATCTAATGTTGATGAACTATGCTCGACAAAAAAATCTGGAACACATGCAGAAATTATGAAATAACGTTAAATATCTCCTGAACCGTCAGTAATTGATATAGGGAATGTATAGTTAATTAAAAGATGCTTTTATGGAGCATCTAACAACGATATAAAAATGACACCGTTCCATTTAAAAAACAAAAGTTATTGCCTTTCAACTGTTGTCGAAATGGAAATAGTTTTACTGAATCCTTGTTTAATGAAAAGTAAATTTTGTTACTGCGGTAGATAGCTTCCACTTAGCTCGCAATAGTACCACAATATCTGCTTTCTAACATTCTTCGTTATTGAGATATTAATTATCAAAGTTATATCCGTATTTTCCAAAAACCGTAAACAAAGCCTAATACCTCAAAAACTATAGGACTTAGGTATAGGGAACCCTTATCAAAATTACCCTAAAATAACCTGACAAGCTCAAATTCGTTATAAAATATAGGGTGTTCCATTTAAAATAACGAAGTAACACATCGTACAGCCAAACTGGGAGATCCTGTATATTCGAAAATAATTAAATTTAAATTATGCGGAGCTTGAAAGGATGATATTTTTGTATAAAACATTTTTTCATGTTTTCAATAACGGCGTAAATGAAGAAACCCGGTTAAATGCCACACACTGTATAATATGTTCTATTGTAAATACGACGAATTCATTATAATGGAATGAAAGATAAGTCTTCTGGCAAATTTTTTTTTATTAATCACAACCGGTTTCACCTTTTACAAGGCATTTTCAAGTGATTCCTTAAAAATTAGATAAATAAATAATAAATTCATATACTAAATACTTGTAAGTATTTAGTTAATTTTATATGAAATTATAATTTATCTTTCATTCCATTATAATTAATTAATGGCAAACAGCTTGGAAGACTATACAGGGTGTTTAAAAAAGACGTTCGGATACTGTAACCATGAATAGTACTCATCAAGAGCAACAAGAAAGTCTTAGTAAGTATAGGTCCGCAAATAATTTTTTTCAAGGATAGAGTTGATTTTGCATTGAAGTTAAAAAATTGTATTATCATAAAGAAACAAACAGATTTACGTTATTAACGTAATTAACGTTATTAATATAACTATTCGAAAGAATAAGAGCTTCTATTCGCCGAAGATGTGAAGCCTGTGTGCAAGCGGGAGGTGGACATGTAGAACATTTTCTTTAAATATTTTTTGTCTACATAATCACACGTTTACTGTTTGTTTCTTTATAATAATACAATTTTTTAACTTCAATGCAAAATCAACTCTATCCTTGAAAAAAATTATTTGCGGACCTATACTTACTAAGACTTTTTTGTTGCTCTTGATGAGTACTATTCATGGTTACAGTATCCGTGTTTTTTTTAAACACCCTGTATTGGTAACGACGAATTAAAGTATTGCTAAAAGAATTCGTCCGTTTGTTTACTTTAGTGTTTTTCTACGTTACCATAGAACAGCAAAATGAATTGTTTAAAGCTGCAATCAAAAATCAAACTAATAAAATAACTCAAAAATGAATGTGCAGTGTTGTCCCAGATTATTTTGGCGGGCTTAAAATAAAAGCAATATTTTTAATTAAATTAAATTTTTGCTCGTCTATAATCAAAGTTGTCCCTGTAATTTGAAATTGTCTAATTTTCTTTTTATGGAGAAAATAATGTTATTATTATTTATTAGTTCTCAGAGGTGCACAGATAGCGCGACGAAAAAACGGTTGTATGGTCACAGCTCACAGCTTTCCAAATCGATAAGTGAATTGATTCCATTCCATTCTTTCAACTCATCGCTTACTAATCGAATCGATTCTGAACATCTCTACGTGAGCTTGTACGGTGGCGTGCAAAAAAATCGCGTACACCCAATTTTTGTTGTATTTAAGTCGGTCTTAATTTATAATCTGTCAGTGTCAAACAATAAAACCGCCGAACTGACACAAACAGAATCAATTTTAATATTCTCTTAGAAAATGTATGATGAATAATTGGCGGATAATTATGGTCTAAATAAATAAAACCACTCTTACACAAACAGAGAAGATGTAGATAGAGGAAGATAAGTATAAGTAGAAAAGCAGCTTTGGGACGTTAAAAAAATTCAACTCATGAGCAAGATGAAGCCCTCTTTAATCATTTGAGGTAAAATCCATCTCAAACAATAGGAGATCTCGTTATTTGTGACAAACCTTCCGGCATTATGGTCAACTGCAGGTCGAAGGATTATAAATTCTGATTCAAAGAAGTGCCAAAAAAATAGTATTGATGGAGGAACAGAACCTGTCACGCTTTCGTACTTAAATAAATCGTAACAAGAATCTTAAATTCTCAGTTTGTAACCTACATTTTTGATAGTATGTCATAATTCACAAAATAATGGGCGCATTCAGGGACGCTCAGCGGCTGAGAGGCTAAGTAAGCAGTTTCCCTGAATAGACAAGCTGACTGACTGCTGAAAAAAGCTGCTGAGATATTTACTCAGCGCATAAATTGTAGGCTGAGTTCCTCAGCGCTATCAAAAAAAGTAGTGGGAGCATAATTTAAATTTACTGGTTGAGTCAGTATTCAATTTTTCCAGTCGATGATTGGTCAGGTAGTTTATTCTGACCGTTGACTTGACGATTTTGTGCAGATTGACGGGATTGACCGTTTATTTAACTCGCCCATATAGTAAGTCAAGCATGTGAAACAGCTGCCATTCAGAACTTCGTTCAGGGAATCACTATGTGCTGACACTTAGAAAACGCTGACTGAATTACAGCTTAGTTAAGCCGCTGAGCGTCCCTGAATATGCCCATTGATTTACAAAGCCAAAAATAGGTAAAAACTCTGTTACTTGATTTTGAAGGTGTACCCGATTTTATTGCAAGTCAGTGTATATGTACTGAGATTCCAATAGTGCTGTAGGCGCTGTAGCAACAGTAATATCATTTTGCAGGATGAAGCTTACATGAAAGGTATTTATCCCAAGAGTAATTGTTACTATGTACAGTCGTGTTCAAAAAAGTGTTGTACAGAATTTGTACCTTGTAAACTTGTACGTGCATTCATGAATTTAAAAAAAGTGTTATACAAGTTTTATTACATACATATAGGATTTCTGACAATAATATTGTTATTGAATACAAAAATAAAACCAATTGCCATTCAAAAGCAAAGATATTTAAAACGTAGCTGTGCAACACCTTTTTCAACACAACTGTACATATAAACACCGATTTTAACATGTCAGCATGAATTCGAAATTTAAAATAAAGCGCTAAATTTGAAATGTGTTGACATTTATGAAAGTTTGACTAGAATTTATGAAAATTTCATAAAGTGCTGATCTGTCGAAAATTTCGCGAATTCGTGATAAAATGAAAGATTTCCTGAAAAAAATTCATGAAATTTTTCATCACTACTTGTAACAGACTTATTGAAGGCAAACTGCTTACTTCTGATATCAAAAATCTAAAACTGGCCGCTCTGTGATTATTACTTGTATTTCAGAACTCATTTCGTTTCACTGACCTAAAATACATCTCTGAATAAAACGGGGCTCGAAGCCAAACAGGAAATAATTTTAAATAATAGAGACACGACGACAATTTTCAAAATGTTCCACTATTTATTCTTACCTCCTAATTAACACTGGTCTCTACGGGGGAGGAGCTCCCTTTTCTTGCAAAAACACGCACAATTAAGTCAAGTGATCTCTCAAAGAAGAAACCATCCGGTCACATAGTCCTTTGTTAGAACAACGCGACGTTTCGACCGCGAATCAATCATAATCACTATCTGAATTGTTGCAGGGTTGCAAATTTCAGCGCGCTTTCGCCACCGAGGTAAAGAACACGTACTGCTTCAGCACGTGGTGAACTGCGAGTGAACGCTCGGCGGCCGACCACCAGATTTACAAGAACCTGCTCGCCGGTGAGAGTCCGCGGAAAGAGTGTCCGTCCGTCCGGTTATCAGGATGTGACAAGTGACTCTGGCATTTTCGAAGTAATCGCTCGGTATTTCGTTACCGCTGAAAACTGTAAAGCACGAAGAACCGGTACTCGCTGTTTTTTTTTTTGTGAACGCATCTTCCAAGCGATGCAACCATAAATAAGAAATTTTTTGATTAAAAAAATTGCTTCGTTTAGTTATCTTATTTCTTTAGGGCCAGAAGTAGCAAACTGTTCTACGCCTGACGTTGATAATAAGTAATTCGTGGCTGGAAGTTGAAAAATTACGTAGCCTACGTTCATTATGAAATCGGATGCGCTCAAATGATTTTTATGAAGCAAAAGTATGCGCTTTCAAATCGCACCAGGACAACAACATAACCGTCCGCGTGAAGCTCCTGAATGACGTCTCAAAATAAAAATTGGAGTGAAACTTAATTAGCTACGGTCGCTAATCGTTCACGCAATCTACAAATTATTTAATATGTAATTCACTTTTTACGACAAAGTAAAAGTGCCATTCTTTTCAACCAACCACCCTTCGGCGTGCCTTTCCCTTCCAATTCAAACTGGGTACGCGTCGCCATTCTTTTTTAAAAATTCGTTTTAGTTTCGATTCGCAATTTCGCACCGATTAGAGATTTAAATGCATCGCATGGAGGAAGTCGACACACACGTCAAGAAAATTCTAATTACGCCGCGGCGGAAGTGATTTTTTTTTTTCGCGATCGCCCAGTTACGTCGAAAGAAAGTGAGACTGATTATTTATGCTGCGATCTAATTTCCCTAATTTGTTGAAAATTGTAAGCGTACAGAAATATTTTTATTTAGCCAGTTATTTCCGTAGGAAATATTTCCTGATTCATTATCGTATATTATTTATAATAATCAACGGCTCTAGAGAAATACATAAATTATTCTTTAGATTTAACATCGCTTATTGTTGTTGTTGCAACTACTCTTCTGCTGAAGAGGCTCCAAATAAGGCCGATTCAATTGCAATCAAAACCGACTTGCAACAAATTTTCAAATTTCCCACTAATAGCATTATTTGCCCGCTTTGTATGAGATGACTTATTAATTAAGCAGCAATTTGTCATTTCTCACACAGTTTTAGGTCAAAAATTGGCCGCGAGATGTCGCGACCTAAACTAAACTAAACTTATTATCATCCGATCAATATTTTAACTATCTTCTTAAAAATTAGTCTTCGACGGAAATTGTTTTGTTTTATAAACATAAGAAGATTAAAAGCAAGTTTAAACTAAAAAGGAATCGCGAAGTAAAAGTGAAAACAAAAGAAAAAACGAAATGGAAGCTGTAACACGCCGATGTGCTACACTTGTTTGTTGACTTTTACGGACAACTAAATAAGTAATAAAAATGTCCCAACAAATAAACAAATTTAATTTATTGACAAATTAATTGATTGGTAACTGGAGAATTGGCTGTCTGCACGAATTTAACGCGTATTTACCGTAAGGGGTACGGCTCGGTCAGACTTTCTGAAAAAGGTCAGGTTTTATTGCTTCATGCCCTACGTCTAGACGGCGCCTCTACCTGCAGCTCTAAAGGGAATCCTATTGACCTACAATAGTACTACGCTCTGCGTCGACCTATTCTCAGAAACACCGAGGTAGCCCTGCCAATATTTTACAACAACTTTCAATAATTATTTCCTCGTGATCGCTAATTAGTGAAAGACTCTACTTATGTCTGTGCACCGTGGTTCGACTCCCGGTGAGTCGGTAATAGCTCTGAGATAGCAGGAATTAGCTACGTATAAATAAAATACGGATTTAAATTTAATTAATTATTTATTGCAAAAAAAAAGGTAAAAACTCTGACTTCTAGCCGCACTGCAATCTAGAAATATGAGCGAAAAAACCTTGTCATTTTAAAAATCCAATACAGAGAAACACACACAAAAAAAATTACGATTTGTAAGAAATACAGTAGAATTCGTTTAACTGCTTTCTCGTTCGAATATCGTGACGAAGTAACTGTTTTCAATTACACAGCTGTTGGTTTTATGCTTGTCCCAAAACAATGGTGGTGGGCCTTGTTATTCAATTTACATCAGCAATTGAGTTGTTTTCAAAATTAGATTGGTCTTGGTACTCGTGTTTACCACTTCAATAGTACTCGAAGACACGCTCTGTATAATCAACCAGCGCACAGTGTGGCCGTGTGCCTACAGTGTACTTACTTAATGAACGTGAATGAATGTGATACAAAATGCCGCCCAGGCGATCAACTTGCGAGAGAATCAATAGTAATCGCTAGTTTTTCACGGAGCCCTCCTGTGGAGGCGCGGGAGCCGATTTGTTTCTAAACCTAATAACGCGGCGAAGGAGGAGATTCTCAACCGCTCCTATCGCCAAGAGGTGGAGGTGCAGTGACTCTCACTTCATTTGTTAACCTCTGATTGCGTTGTTTTCGACGATTATCTAAACCTATGCGCAATGGTAATAATTGACCTCTGGACAAGTGTTTCGGCTGCATCGCATTCGAATTCTCAAGGTATTGTTCTAGAGATGCGCGACTTCGACTAAATAGTCGATAATAGACGACTTATACTTTTAGTCGAATTACTCAACTTACACTTTGCCGTCGTCGACTAATTGGTATTTTAACATGCGTAATAAAGTAGTAATGTTTACGTTATCCTGATCTCATCGTGGGAATGGTAGTTGTCGAACGCGCAGACAGACTTGTTTTTGTAAATCTCATTCATTAATTATGTACTTAGGTATCTATGAAGTATTGTTATTAAACAATACAAACAATCTTTTATTATGAATCTATTATAATAGTATGGACCCACAATAATTTCATTTTAAATACGAAGTTTGGAGATGTGTCAAGGTCACTAAATAATTAACAAATCTAATTCATAAAGATTTAATAATAATCCGACATGTTTCGGTTGCAGGCAGTAACCATCATCAGGGGGCTACAATTTAAAGAAAAAAGCCAAATAATTCAGATGACAAGCAAAAAATGTTTGTAACGTACCTTGGCTCCATAAGTAGGTAATTAAACAATAATTAAATTAACATTTTTGTGAAAGAACTAGTTATTATTGAACAAATTAAAATTAAAGTACAAGGGACAACACTACATGTTCAAAATTCTGAAGCACATATTCGACAAGTTGAAGTACTTAAATAAAGACAAAATGGAGTAAGAAAGCAGTATTGACATCCTCAGATAACAAAATTGACAGTAATTACAACTTTATTTAAAGTTGGTTCTTGTCCGATGAAAATTGCATCACAAAATCTATAAACCGGACACTAAATAGCGCACAAAACACTTAACGTTTCGCCGTCGATTTTGTGATATAAGTAATTACAACCTAAGCAACACAATGGTAATTAAAAAGAAAGAGGGTCAACTCTCTGTGAATCTCACTGTGAAAAATTAGAACAGAGAAATAGCGAAGTTAGTTCCTTCAAGATATCCGTGCCGTTCGCGTTTAAAGATCGAGTTTTCGATGCGGACATTTAGCCTCGTGGTACGTTAATGAACCGATACTAACTATTTCCCTAAAAAAAATACAAATAAAGTAGATAAAGATATACTGACCTCAGGGGACATTAGTACCAACCAACAAGGGGATGCCCAACATTGCCGCCGCCAACAACGTCGACGCCGCCGCCCGCTTCATCGTCGTCGCCACCCCAGCATCAGCATTGCTGCAGCCCCCATCATCTGCGACTGCCGCCGACAACATTGCCGTTCGTCCTAAGGAAGTACGAGGACCATCTCCCCGCCAGCTGCCAAGAGAAGACATCACCGTAGTTCTGCACTGGCCCGCCGCTGTTCCAACCCGATCACCCCGTAGGCTGAGCAAGGACGTGTCGTGCTCCAGCCAAGGAACATAGAGACCAACCACGCAAGTCGCGGACCCGCCTTAAACTTCGGCAGTCTTCCCGGCTAAAGAAACGTCGTTCGCTGCTCCGTCTTAGTCGAATCAACAACCCCAGTCGCCGCGAACGACCCAAATTAATCATTTACGTAAATAAAGAGGTATTAATTTTGTAAATCATTGTCTTTAAAGCTCTACCCTCTGATAAACCTACGCACCCAAATCAACCCAAAGGCGACATAGTGGAGGCTTAGCGCGACGTGGTGAAGGAGCTTAGCGTGACAATATCTCAGATCATAAAGGCCAAATAACTGAAGTCATTATATATATATATATATATATATAAGTCATCAAACTAAAAAGATATGTAGACCTATAACACAAAACGAATTAAATCAGTTTTACCATATCATTTCAGATACATCCTGGGACTTCATTCAGGATAATCACATAAATGTAAATGAGAAATTTAATATTTTTATGAATATTTTGGAAAGAGCATAGCTGTTTTCATTTCCAGAAAAAAAAATATATTGTGCGATCTGATCACTCTAATAATATTAACTGGTTTAATGGTCAGTTAAGAGCTATGAGACAACAATTATTTTTACTTTCAGAAATTAATAGGCAATACAAGATTTGTTTTATGGTGTCTGTGCATCTATAGTGGATTTGAAGGCGCCAGCTTTGGAAACAGACAAAAACAACACACTCCAACTTAAGAGTAATTCGATATGGTTTTTCCGCTAACGTACAAGTACTTGCGATTTCAGCGTGACTAAATTTTGTACAGAACTTCGAAATACTCAGATAAAGGTTATTCTGACAGATTTACAACTAGCCGAGGGTGGTCCAATCTGAAACGAATTGTTGGCCTCCCCCTCGCAAAACACCGCTGCAAACTCCGAGAAGCCGGCCATTTGTTTGCTATTTGAAATTAGACCTGTAACAATCGCTTTTATTTTGAAAACAATTGTCGCGCCCTCTTCATTACTGTATAATCAATTTTTATAAATTGTATGGAAATACGTATTAATTTGCTTGTCAAAGACATTGGACGTGTGCGACGGTTTTGTAAACTTCCGAAAATTGATATTAAAAATGTTTATATTCAAATAAAATAATTTCACGGTTATTCACGAAATAATTTCACGTTTTAATTGTTAATATAAACAATATGATGCGTTACAGGGCCCAAGCGACAAACTCTAGCCAAAATACTCACCTTACGATAAGCGGCCATTAAGATACATTAAAGCAGATAAGCCACGCGATATAAACCCTGAGCTCCCGGGACCTTAACTACGCAATGTAGCGGAGCCGGTCCAAAAACACCTCGCAAACTCTTGAGGGTAGGCAACTTAAGTTACTCCAGTGATTTAAATGAACGGGACCTAAAGGGGGACTCACATAGATGCCTCCACCTGGTAGTCACAAATTACAAAAGGGACTTGGATTTTGAAAATAGAAACAATACGGTTCGGCAAGCACGTAATTTTTATAGAATGTTCGCCGAACCCTTTTCGTGAACAGAAATGTTTTGACATCTTTGTTCAAATTTAAAAATTGTCATTTTTGCTTCTTTAAATGTGTATTTTTAGTAAGAAATTTAATTTTTTCAGAACTTTCCAAAGTATTACACACGGACGTTTCATTTGAAAAATTTCACCTACTCGTATGATTATTAATTTGAAAAGAAACGGATACGTTTCCGGTATTTTCGTCGAACCAGTTTTTTTTTTCTTTTTTGCATAAGGGTCCTGTACAACGAGTAAGCAAGGCGCATCCCACAACGGATGTGGGTAATTAGAGATTCTGAAAGTTTTGAAATTCTCGCGGTTTACTTACTTCGTCGGTCAACGAATTCCGAAGTTTGCGCCCGCCACAGAGAAAAAAAAACCGAAAATTTCGATTATAAATTTCATCCGTTGTTGCGAAAAAAAAAAAAACTTTCACGCCTCAACATACCGCCATTTATCACTCGCCAATGTTTATACAAATTTGAAAGTAAATGTTATTAATAAAACTGATTTATTATTACTCTGTTTTCACGTGTAATTAGAAAAAATGGTTTTCAGTTTTAATTCAGCGCGCTAGTAACCGGCGAATTTTTTTTGTGTCTCGTGTGCAAATACGAATTTATGAATTTGTTCCTATTTACTACCACTACTGCTAGACTTTCATGTCATTTACATAATGAAAACCTATTTTTTCCTCTGCCCCAACAGCGTTTACGTTCGATTTAATAATACGTTTAGAGCCTTACATAGACTGTGTGTAAATTATCCGGCAAGGAAATGCGTCAATTTATCTTTTATTTTATAATGTAGTAGTAATATGTAGAACAGATCCTTTCGAGTTAATTGCCGCGGTATAAAAGCAAAAATATAATGTCGTAGCTACAAGCGGAAGCGAATAATGCTCGACATTTATTTCCTTCTTAGATACTAAACGCTTTTATTTTTTAAGGCGAAGTAAGTCAACGAAATCGATCAAAACAATGGCAAAGACGTACTTAACTTCACTTCCGGCAAATATTACCTGCATTTCCGGTTTTTCTATTCTGTATTGCATCAGCGCGCACAGTTTATTAAATGCACGCACGCAAGGCAAAATTTTTCTTTAATGAAAGCGTAGATTGAGTT
Source organism: Dorcus hopei (assembly GCA_033060865.1). Classification (NCBI taxonomy): domain Eukaryota; kingdom Metazoa; phylum Arthropoda; class Insecta; order Coleoptera; family Lucanidae; genus Dorcus; species Dorcus hopei. The sequence continues at coordinate 37,151,910 of CM065423.1, forward strand.
TTAGGCAAAAGTGAAAGATATTTAATTCGTTAATATTCTTGGAAATGAATTAATGATCCTTTCTATTTTTTTTAAGTCGACAGTATTTATTGCGCGGTTCCATGTATCCAATTTTTTTCCTGTCCAAATATTATGTAAAACCCTTGTAATAAATTGGACGCGGCTTATTTTCTTTGTGAAATAATCACAGATTTAGTCAGTAATACAGTTACGTAGCTATTATAATCATTATGTAATTAATCACTCTTAAGGTGCAGATAGACATGCGAGAAAACTTGCGCGAGTTACTGTCCGACACTGATGTCGCGAGTTACGTGCGACAAATTTCGCGTAAGTTACTCGACTCGCAATTCTATTTATATCAGCCACATCAGTGTCGGACAGTAACTCGCGCAAGTTTTCTCGCATGTCTATCTGCACCTTTACAATAAGTAAATTAATAGTAGTAGAAAACATAATGTGTGTTCATGGATTAAATACCTTCAAAATTATGTGAACAAGTACTTGATGGAGGTAGTAATACATCCTGTACACACATAGCTCTTAAAATAATAAAAAAACACTACAAGACGCTAATTTTAAATCATGAAAATTGTAGCGCGGCGCATCCCGGTTATGTGGCAAAAAATGGTTGAAATAAATTCACCGAAAATATTAACGGGTTAGGTCGCGACATCACGCGGCTACTTTTTTGATCTAAAATTGTGTGAGATTTTGAAAATGTCTATTTAACATTTATTGCTGCAGTAGTTTCGAGTAAATGAAATTTTTCGAATTAATAATACATATTCAGAAAACGTTTGATTTGTTTTATAAAGAAGTGACACGCCTTGGCAAAAGAAAAACCAAAATTATAATATATGCGCTAAAATTTATTGCTAATAATAATGCGTGATCAATATCTTTTCTAATCAAGTGATCTATGGAAAAAATTATGTCTTTGATTAGTTCATTATTTCAAATACCAAATGAATTATTTTATTGGATTCCTATCGTTTTGTATAGGAATGCAATATAAATATGTAATTCAAGTGGCATTTGAAATAATGAACTAATCAAAGACACATGATTTTATTTCCATAGGTCACTTGATTAGAAAAGGTATTGATCACCTGCTGTTTGTTTCGCATTGTAAAGAGTAAAAAGATGTTAAACAAAATAGAGTAAAGGTGAAATAAATGTAATTTATCTAAATTAAACAAATTACAAATTAACAGTGTAATTTCATACAATGCGTGGTGACGCGAGGCCCTTGCAAGCGCGGTTTCCCGATTCGCCCGACCGCGACCCTAAGATCGCCACAGGACATAAATCATTTCTAAAACATGCAGTTATTTTAGTCTAATAAATAATGCGTGATTTTTTAAGTTTTTCATCAACTCTTGCCTTGTCATGGACGGCATGTCGTAGCTTTACTGTAAACAGCAAAAAAGAGTGCAATGACGGACTTTTTATTTAAGCTAAGACATGCCATCCAGATCTCATGGTAAGAGTTGATAAAAAATTTTAAAAATCACTCGGTATTATGATTTCATGCGACCAAACGAAAGCATTCCCCTCAAGGTTCTCAACTTACTTTGAATCATCTAAGTATCAGACCACGTGTCAACACTAATTTATGCACACCCTGTACAAGAAAAAATCACAGACAGTCTGTAGAGACATCTGTGCGATTTCTCGTTTATTTAAAAATTAATCACCTCCTGTACATTTACGAAGCAACGAAGCTCCTTTTGCTATTTATTAACTGTGGTCTGCACTTTAAAGCCGTTTTTTGGCGGTGCACTATTTTGAAATTATTTCGTATGTTTCGAAATGTGCATTTTTTAGCGTTCAAACAATGACGTCATGTTTTGAAACGGCTGCATACATTTCAAAATGCTGTGAAATTATTTTTTGAAATTATTTCAAGGTGGAGTGGGGGTTAATAGTAACAAGTTAAGTGCTACACATAACCTGCAAACCGATTGTGTTTTGAAACGGTATAGCAAAGTTATTTTAGCGGGATCAACATTAATGACGTCAAAATTAAAACAGTTTTGAAACAGCACCATTCGGTTTTAAAACAGTTTTGTACGCCAAAAAACGGCTTAAATATGTATACAAACACTTTGAGTGGTACAGGTTCCTGTAATGAGACGACTAATTTACGAGTGCCGAAATAAACATTAACAAATTGTAGCATTACATGATTTGTAAATACATTTAATTCAATCAACATTTGAAAACGTAAAGAAATAGTTAGGATTTCTTATATTTTATTCATTTAGGGTGAGTTTACAGAAAGCAAATCAAATATTTAATTTCGAATTAAACTAATCACAATTAAGTTGCCATAAGAATTACATTGCGAACTGTCAAATTAACAACGTCATTAAAATTTGATTGCAATTAGATTTTCTGTAAACTGGCCCTAAATGTTACAGGTTTCTGTAATGAAGCTATTTAAAGCAAGCCTTAACGTTATGTAATTTAGATTAAGCTGACATATAAATACATTAAAGTATTAATTAGGAGTATTTTTCTTCAATAATTTGTAAACCGTACTACTTTCCGAGCGTTACAGATTTCTGTAATGCCGCTGCTTAATTTCCAATATTAAAATAAATATTAAATTCTAAAACTATGTAGTTTATTAAAAGTGTAATTTAATCTATAATTAAAACTATAAATAAATAATTCTTTCCTCGTCTGCTGTCTTTCTTCGCCTTATTGCTGGTAAGAGATCAATAGCTTTGGTTCGTCTCCGTAATCATATATTTATATTTCCGCTCGATAGATGGCGCTAAAGTTTTCAAATTTTTATTCGATTTATTTATTATTAAATAAAATCATTGAATTTAAACCTACTCTAGAACGGCAACGCAATGCTTAAAACTGGCAGCCTGAAATTGGAGGTTCACGCGGTCAGCTGATGGAGGTTGACGCTAAATAATCTGATTGTTCACAGAGGGCAGGATAATTTTCAAAGACGGTGACTATAAATGGTTTGCAAATTCGATAACGCCACTATCACTCAGTTCTATAAAACAGATGTATTACATTTTCATTAGTTACTTGTTGTCCGCCACTAGTAATTAAACAAACGAAATTACGTATGGCTGGTCGTCTAGTTTCCTTTCAACCTGTTCCCTTTTCTTCCTTCAGCATATCAGTTTTGCTTTCTTCCTTTCTCTGCTGTACTCTTTCCTCGTTTCTTCATTTGCGTTTTCTATCGTATTCAGTTTGGCCGTGTTTCTCCGCTTTAGTGCCCGCCTGCAGTCTTCATCAAACCAGTACTTCCCTTTCTTTTTTTTAACCCATCCCAGTTTCTTTAGCGCTGTTTCCTTTACGCTTGTCTCTATCTGTGTGCATTCTTTTTCTATAGCTTCATTTGGTTGGAGATTTTTTAGCTTCTTCTCAATTTCTTCTTTATATTGTTTGACCGTACGTTCGTCTTGTAACTTGCTAATATCGTAGCGTCTTCTCGGCTTAGATGCCCTCTTTGATCAGAATCGGTATCCGCTCCCCTGTAACTCCTTACCTCCTTCACTGTGTTTGCATGCTTTATGTCTATTAATACGCGATCGATTTGATTCTTTGTCATCCCATCTGGAGATATCCACGTTATCTTGTGGATTGCTTTATGGTCGAAATAGGTACTCATAATCCTCATGTCGTTTTCAGAACTCTATCAGCAACTTACCATTCTCATTGCTATTCGTATGTACACTTTTACCTCCGTCGTTTTCCTATACATGTCCTCATTCCCGACTTTTGCGTTCGTTTACTTCCTTCTCTTCTGTTGGAGCATGCACATTGATTATGTTTAGTTTTCTGTACTTTCCTCTTATTCTGAGTCGGCATATTCTCTCTGACACCGCTTCGAACTCTGTTACCACTTGTTTTACTTTCTCATTAATAATAAAACCCACACCTAATCTTCTGTTTATTCCTCCATTGTTAAGGAATACATAGTTACCCACATTGATCTCTTGTTCGTTCACTAAAGTATCTCAGAAAAGGGGTGTAAGTATGATTAAATTCACATCTAATGACACAGTAATACTTTGGCTAGAATTTGATGAAAATGTAGACATTCCTGAGCCACTATCCTGATTCTGTTTTATAACACTACAAAAAAAAGAAGTTTTATTATTTTTAGATAGATGTTTCCTTACCTTAAGTCATGCTACCACAAAACGTTGTTTATCATCTTTATTGTTGAAAATTATCATTGGGTCTAGTCTTGCTGGAATTAAATGAATAATAACTGACTCGTACGTTTCAATGTCAGTATCAATGATAATTGGCCAATTGCACCGCATTTTTAAGCAGAGATTAAATTTAAGTCGTGTTTAGAATGTGACATTTACCGTAGATCCAGCATAATGTCAGGCGCATTCTAACTGACACTTAAGTTGAAGTTTAAATGTCAATTAGATGGTGATTGACATTATGCTGTCATGTATTCACGATTGTCACATTCTAAACACGTCTTAAATTTAATCAATGATTAAAATTGCGGTGCAATCAGGCAAATGTCTCGTTGTAAATTATTCACATTGGACGTTTCAAAATGATTTTTTTCATCTTCGGTGTTGAATGTGATCGTTATCTGAAGTTCGATGTCCATCTGAACTCTAACTGTTCTATTATCAATTTTAACCAAGTTTTTCCTGGGTAGGCGAAATCCTCTGGGGTAAATCGAAGATATGATGGATAATCTCCCGTCTTGTGCATGAATTTCTCTTCTGACTGTATGGCCGTTGTTAAGACCGTCGATATCAGCATTTGCCACAAAAGCTATGGTTTTGCGCTTATGTTTCAAACTCGACTGAAATCGCCTTAGCTCTTGAATGAGGTGATTTTTTACCCCAAATCGTTTTTCTTCCATTTTTGTCCTCAGATGATAAAGAAATGCAAAAAAGTCGGGTGTTTTGGAAATGTTGGTAATATTGCAGATTGCAGTGTTTACACATAAGAAAGACAATCTCCTGCTATAGAAAATTTATATAAATATCACAGCTGGTTCGATGAATTTTGGATATTTTATGTAGTGGTATTACTTACCTCAAGTTGATGAAATAAACTACAGAGGAAACACAAAGATTAATATCAATTGCAATCGTCAACAATGTCAATTGAATCACATATTCACAGACATTTTGCGCATACGCACACGAGACACAATAGCTTTGTTCCAACACAGCTCCCAATTATTCGTTTGAATATTAAATTTCCAATTCGTATTCGTTTCTGACATCGAATATTATGATTATGTTGGAATGGTGTACCAGAAAATGGAATAAGTATATCTAGTTGTTTGCTGGCATACTGAAACTTTCAATTTGAAACAGACTGCCATTGATCAAAGGCTTTTTGTGCTACTTCTTTTATTTGATTTGTAGCTAATGAAAAATACCATTTAAGATTTGTTTTGTTCCAATTATTATTATGAATTCTGTATGCCGTTGGATTATCTTTAACACCACATCTAGTTTTATTAACCAAGTCAAGTGTTTCCTGATTTAATGTTCCATCAATAGGTGAATTATAGAATTCTTGAAACCTTATTTAAGAATCACTTGTTTCTATTAATAATGAGTCATTACTCTCTAAATATTCAAATTGTTCTAAATAGTCAGTAATATTAACTTCCAAGGATGATGAAAAAAAAAATTCTGAGAAATAATAAAAATATAATACATCTCATTTATTAGAGTAAGAATCGGTTTAGCCACTGAACTAACTCTGGCAGGAAACAGTTACCATTTAAATGAACTTGTTGTAAATATTTAATATAAAAATATTGAATAATAATTGAAAACGTAAACGAACTATTCAGGATTTCTTTTGTGCTTTATTCTTTCGTGTGTTACAGGTTTCTGTAATTAAAGTTAAAGATGTACAGAAATAATTCCGTCTGTCTCGTTTCGCACTTTATTGTTTGTAGAGAGATCTGCAGCTTCGGTTCTTTTATGAATCACTTATTTAAGCCTTCACTCAGTAGATGGCGCAATAGTTTTCAAATTTTTATTCAATTCATTTTATTATTTTAATAATAAACAATTATGAATGATAATAAACAATTCTAATTGATTAAAGTCAGTGATACAAATTACAACAGTTAATATAATTCAAATGCAGTGTCTTCGGGGGTCCCATTAGGCATAAAGTAGTAAAAAAAAAATTATTAAATGATGAAATAAGAAACTTCTAGACAGACAACAATTTATGAAATTTATCTAAAAAATCTAGGCTTTAAAAACACTGTGTTTATATGTATTAATACAGGTGTCCATAAAAATAATACATAAGGTAATGAGTAATGACTTTAAAGTAGCCGCTCACTTAAGTGCTTATTCTTTTTGACTTCCTGTATATTCTATGCATGTTTTGAATTTAAAAATATTGCTCCGCGAGTTAACGACCTCCGATATTAAATTTTCGCAGTTTCCTTCAAATTAATTAAATAAATATTAGGCTCTAGCGTACCGCCATCACATAATCATTAAACTTGACGCTTTTAGTCGTGACAATCAAATTAATTCATTAGTCTCACATTGAATAAATTTCAGCGTCTGTTAACCCAGGTCAACGATTTCTATTTAAACGGATCGAATAATTCGAGCTTTTATTAAAGCCCTTTAAACTGGTCATGGGCGACCCCGTTTTAATAAAAACGTAATGAACGATTTTTTCTTTAATTCAATTACCTAATTAACAAGTCGTGAAAGTGAAAGCCGGAGGACGAAATAAAGTTTAGAAACCGGGTACAAACATTTTCAATTAAGCACCGAAGATAAAACGCCTTTTCTTATCTTCGTTCACCTCCGGAGTTTATATAAAACTTTCTTCTTTCGGAGCGCGGGACCCACTCAGTGACTTCGTCGCCTTCGTCATAAATAAAACATTTTTCTGTTAATGTACGATTATTGCTGTTATGTATTCGGTAAGTTATACTACACACTTTGGGATGGCTTGGGTATGTAAATTTTTTGAATATAATTAAAGCGAGCGCGGCAGCTTTTAAGTGTTTGGTAGTGTTTTAACCTTGCTGACCCCCTTCCCCCCAATTTCAGAAATGTTTGCTGCTTTCGCTCGTTATTTTATTTGCGACGAAATTAGCTGGGCTTATTGAAATTAAAACCACACAAGACTTGGAGCTACCCAAAAAGGAAGTTCGTCACGTAAGCAAGAAAGAAGCGGCCCCCTCATCCACAGCCGCAATCCCGTTGGAAATTTTATACAGGGATTATGTTGTACCCCCCAGATTAAGTAAGTACGTGCTGAATATACAATAGAGAAAATACTGTGGCAAAATTATAGATCATCCCTTCAAAAGTGTCGACCTACAAACTCTCGCCGCCGAAAATCCTCTGCTTGCGGCGTTGCTGTTGAGTTACTCGCTGGGAATCGCGCCCAAATCTTCGGGGTTTAACCACGCTCAGCATCTACCCACAAATCCGTACGTTGCCCTGCTTTTGTCCCATTATGGGAAGTACGTCCCTGCACACGGACACGCCCGAGGAATTTACGGATACACGGCTGCCAACAATTATCACAACAATCTGCCTTTCGGAGCGTACAAAATTTACGAGGACAGGGACACCTAAGTGAAGTGCTAAAAAATAATTTACGCCGAATCTATTAATGGACTTACAGAAGATGTTTTGTTTTCATTGTATATTCGATGCTTTATTTAAAATTTGTTTAGTTTTATGCTCATGAGCAGTCTCAAATGTAAAGAACAATTTAGAAATAAACCCAATTGACATCTCCCTTCACTTGCCAATTAAAGTGTAATTCCACTGAGGCAATAATTAGCATACAAGGTTTTTATAAATGTGTAAACTGTTAATTTGGTAATTTTTATCATTTTGTCAAATCAATGGGGGCAGATGTGATGTACACGCATGTACAGGTCGCCCTTGTCTTTTATCACTTGTAAAAAGTGTGACTCTTTTCTAATCCGGTAGTACGGTACAGTGTACAATTTCGTAACGTATCAAAGTCCGTTAGAATCTAAAATGTTCCAATATGGCAGCCAAAGCGATAGGTGACCTCGTGGTGCCCCTGTCCTTGCCATGGATTCTTCTCGGTTCGTTCATATCGATTTTTCTAGAAAATCGGTGATTGGTCATTTTGGATCAGGTGACCCCCCCCCTTCTTGCACCCTCCTCCAACAACAAATCCTGTACGATCACGCCAGTAATTTTGCTCATCGCCTAGAGTTGTGTTTCCCAACGAATTTGCACCTGTGAATTCAACAGACTGAGATGTTTGATTGAATAGTGAACAGAATATTATTAAACCGTGCTCTGAGAGTGGCATTCTAAGAAATTCTTCTATGCTTTTCTAAGCCTGATCTCTACAAATAAATCAGGTATTTATGGCTAATAGATTTTGGTCGCAGATCAGGTCGTAACCTGCGTTTTTCTATTGATATTCAGATTTTTCTTGTTGCGGTTTCATTTGGGGCTACCCTGCTGGTATATTTTGGTTGGTACTGACAAAGCTACTTATCCACGGTTGGACTCGACGACTAAACCCAGCCTGCTCGATCCTCGTTAACGTTCGAAGACTAGAGCGAATACGCACGGGAACGTTGGTTGACGTCGGACGACGCCTCAACGCCCCACCTCTCTGGTTGTTACATCCGACGGGTTATATCTGACCTGAAGAAGAACTGGTCGACGTCCGTTAGGACAATTTAAGGTTGGATCTTATGATTTGTTGATGAGACGTTACGGATTTTGACGTTTGTTTATTTCTTTTTATTATGGTGCGAACCAAACACTGATTACACGAGTATGTAGAACTATCAGTTTTGAGATTTGATCGACGTATTTATCTTTAACGTTTTATGTGATTAACCTGCTTTGGGTTGCTCGTGAATTAAAGGCAAATGTGCAATAGTTGGTGACTATTACTTATTTTGTTTATTTACTGCCCTTTTACTCTAAGGTTACATACGACCTCGCCCGTCCCATTGAATTAGCCGACAATTGGGACGACCTTAGTTTGCCCTCCCATAATTAGGTAGGTGTTGTCGGATGTTCAGACAAGGTATACATACAAGTGACGTTGCCAACTCGCTATCAAATGCGTCGCGAACTCACTGCGATGACATTAAACTGTAACAAGCAAGTAACATAAAAAGCATTTGTAGAAGAATCTCTGCCGCCCATCAAAGTTTTTACCACATCAGAATGCATAATGAGAAAGCTAAAAGCACCGCAAGTTCGAATCATTCCGGAAACAAATGCGTTGCGCAATCCGGCTTATCCGGACGTTAAAGCCCGAACTTTTAATGTCGGCGTTGCGATTGCGAGGCGCGAAACAAATGCATTCGTTGATGAAACGGCGACAAAGAGGAGGCCGAGAAGTTTCTTATTCGGGAAAAAATAGACGGCGGGACATTAATTACGGTTGCGTTCGCTGAGGAACGTCGAGATAAGTTTTCCGGAATTATCTAAGAAGTTCGTGAAACACCTGAAATTTATACGTTTCGTGTTCAGAGGTGTTTTTATTTTTAATTTGATTTAATCATCGCCTTAGCATTTTCATTGGTATTACTCTCCATTTTGTTACAGTGTAAAATTCCGTTACGTTTAAATGTCCGTTAAGTGTAAGGAAATTTCCGTTAAAACGCAACGCGAAGACGAACAGAGTTTTGTCCGTGATTTGAAAAGAAGCATACTACGTGTTACACAAACATTCTCCTTTTGCTTATCAAAGCCTGATTTCGACTCTTCAATTAGGTATTTATACAAACGAGTTCTGTGCGCCGCTAAGAGTGTAACGTTGTTTTTCATTCTTTTAATTAGGCTTTTATTTGGGGCTATTATCTTAGACCCGTGGTAGAGAACTCTGGTGATATCGTTAAGATGCAACCCCGTGTAACCTTACCTGGTTACAAATGTTGAAATGTGCAAATTATTTTCATCTCACGTCCGGCTAACTCGTGGAGGTGGGGTGGATTAAACGAAGTGGTGCACACTTGTTTTTATTTAAGTCTCAAATCAAAAATGTAAATTAACAATCTTAAAAGACTGTATAAGAAGTCAACCGGTACACCAACTGGGAAGTCAAGTTAGCGTTAAAAATAAGCTAAAGTATTTAAGTACAAAATACAAGTACAAGTACAAAACGTATTAAAGTAAACAACACAATTCGCGTGTCAACGCCGTTTGTAAAATAAAAAATATTACATCCAATTTTTGGTTGTCTAAAGGGCAAACGTGAAATTGTCGTCCGTCGAGGTTAGGCGTAACAGGAGCGCCGCGTCATTGCAAATGACAGCATGGCTTCAGCCCAACGAGATAGGAATATGATGGGAGAAATGCCCCAATTATCACTTTCGTGAACTTTAAGAGACCACTTGCGTCAACTTCAGTGACCACTTTCGTGCCAAGGAGCGCGCCCTCTCGCGTTGTGCGGCATGATGAACCGTCGTGTTACCAAACATCAAAATGGACGGCCAAGGTCGATTTATAACGAAGCCCTCAAATTTATCAACAAGGACGCCACGAAAATCGCCAGCAGCTCCCAGTTAGCGGAACTGGGTGAATTAATGGGGGAGGGGGGAAGGAGAACCAAATAAGGATATTAAAAAGCCTAGATAAAAGAAAACACGAATTACGAACCGACCGCCGCCCAATGTGACTCTAAAACAAACCTGCCGTTTAATATGACGGAACAAGCTTGGAGAAGCCTCGAAGAAGGCCTGGGCTCGCCGCAAACAAATTAACATCCGGGTAACGTACCCGTCTCTTTTTCCACTCCAAAACATTCACCGTTTAATGAAAGATTTCCAGAAGCGAGAATAATTCTCAGCGCGGTCTGGACGCAAAGCGAATAGCAACACGACTGGCGAAATTTCGCATCGAGGCGACATTCAATGCGAACGGTTCGCGGGCGGGGGGAAAGCCTTTAATATATCCCACATTCGACATGCGACAGTCTCATTATCAAAGAAAAGGGTGTCCGGGATTGTTTGGCGTTCTAAAGGGGCGTTTTTGGAGCAGTCCAGGTTCCAAAGGTCAAACAACTGCGTAATTACACTTTCTCCGATATATAGAGTGGTTCGAAAGCTAGAAATTATTTACAATGAATTTTCTCTCCGTAACACCTAGGCGTTCAAACTAGAGTCCGATAATTCTGCTGCTTGGCTTCGTCGCCGGAAAAGGGAGTTTACTCTTGGGGACGTGGAATGACGTATTGACGCTATCCTCCCAAACGTTGATATTCGGACGACTTCTTCTACTTTAGTACAGGTAGTGCGAAGGTACCTTTTAAGGTAACTTCACCTTAAAAGACTTAAGGTCGGATTCTTTTGATTTATTCACAATAATATTGATGCGTTGAATCGAAACAAGCAACCATTGACGCGCGGAGTAAAATTTACTTAGATTTGATATTTATTTTCATTGTGAGCGAAAAGCGGATCCGTGCTTCGTGTTTTAACTTCACTTAGGCCCGATCTTTCCACCTCCTAATAAAGTTCCCGATAACGTTATTTGGCAAATAACTTGATTTTTGTGAATGGTTTCCATAGTGATTCGTAAAGTTATTCGTCGAATAAATTTATTAGGAGATGGAAAGACCGGGCCTTAACGTGTTACGTTGTTCATGTTTATCGTTCATTAAATTTAGTCCTGCGGTGGATTTGTTTTGTTAAAAACTTAATCGTTGCACGAATAAAGACAAGTGTTTAAGAACTGGTGACTATTTATTTATTTTTATTTACTGCCCTTTTTCTTTGGGGTTACGTATGACCTCGCCCGTCCCATTGAGCTAGACGGCAATTGGGACGATCTCAGTTTGCCCTCCCATAATTTGTAGCCTTCAGGTAGCCTAGCAATTTTTTCTCTCCTTGCTTACTTTGAGGAATTATTTTATTTCCAAAAGTACTAAATTTACTCCAGCCTTTTCTGACACGCATAATTATAAGATATGTTAGAAAAGTCTGAAAGTTCTCTTTTTTTATGTATAAATTGAAACTGTATGACCTAGTTTCTGTTGCGCGGAACTGGGTGAATACATCGTACGAAATGAGTCCGAAAATCCGATAAGCCGGCCCAATAAATTAACTCGACACCGAGTTCAGAGGCCAAATCAGCGTCGGCCTGCCCCGTCTGCCTTTGGTACTTTTGTTCCCGAACAATGGCCGCAGAGATAAGGCTCTCCTTTGTGCCATTAAATCATAACGAATATTTTATTGTATTCACAATGAGCGTTTCATAACTCACACGATTACACTATTACGTGTAATGCAGCATTTCCGCGTTGTTGTCTAAACGCGACAATATACGTACGCGTACATGAGCGCCTTGTCATGGTTAATGAGGTTTATTGTTATCACAGACATTCCTTGGGGGTCAACCATCACCGTTGTTAAGAGTTACTCTACTAATTCCTTCTCAAATTTCGATTAATTTAATTCGTACTAACCAAAATCCAGGTGATGTAAATCGGAACTTGCTTGAAACTTCTCCCTCGCTTTTGATCACGTCAAGCCAAATTTTCCGAACAAACTCCTCAACAGCTTCCACACGTAACTTAATATTGCAGATGAACGAGCAGATGTTTTAAAAAAACCATAAGTCCATGCATAAAACATGAAAGTTATGTTGCAGAATTCCTATTCCAGTTACGCGACGCGCTGCTACCCCAACCGGTAGCGTCGTCGGGGAAGAAGAAGAAGAAGAAGAACCCTAATGTGTTGTTCGGCAGTCACAGCATCCTAAGTGGAAAGACGTGAGCGGCCTGCAAGAGTCCGGTAGGGCGCTCGGTTTTCTTGTTACGCTTTATAAAGTTCGCTACGCACGTGTAGTCATGCTCGTAGACTTGCTTGCGGTAATAATAAATTTAATTGATTTGGCAAAGCCCCTTTGTTACGGCTGAAAATCCCGTTAAAATCATTGTCAGTTTTTCGAGTCACCTGTATTGCGTAGGAACACGAAAAGACCGTTATTTGCCGACGCGCGTTTTATTTGTGCGCAATTAAACGAAAGCCTTCACTACGCATCACGGAATTGTTTTGTCTCCCTCACTTCCCATGCGAGTCAACCGTCTTCTTCTATCAACCCCCCCTCTTTATTTTGCCCGTACATCTTTAGATGCGTCGAAACTCTGCACGCCTCGCCAGTTCTTTGATAGAATGCATCGGATGCACGTCGTGGTGTGGTGTTTGTGACGCATGTTTTTCTTTTCTTACTTAGGCTTTACTGGTGCAGCTGTTATTACTGGCGTTGCTGTTATTGTTATCATTAGTACATCTACTGCTAATACTACTAGCATCCCCCTTTGGCTACTCAAAACTTCGTGGTGATATCAGGGGCCAACCAACTTGAAATTTCAGTTTCGTCAGCGACGCGACGGTTGCTTCGCCGCCATACTCCCCTGTTTGTCCGGACTTGAAATTGCCCAACCGCTTGTGGTGAGTTTCGACGAAAGAGCTCGCTGAGAATAGCGACACGCCCTCTTTGCTTCAGCGACCCTCCACCGAATTCGATACTCGTTGGACGTCGTCGACGACTCGATAGCTGACGGGTGGGGCGCGGACGATGTAATCAAGGTCGGAATTTTGTGTGATTTCGCGCATTTGACTTAATGCAAGTATTTAATTCAATTTACTTTTAAATTAAGCAACCTTTTGTTGGCCGGGGTTAGAAAATTACGTTGACTTTGTAAACTAAAGTCGGATCCGTGTTTCGGGATTTTATATTTGATAACCTGTTGCGTTATCTTTTTATTTTATTTTATTTCTTGCTTTAACCCCTTCTGGGTTTTATGTTACTCGTGCTTACTTATCACCACAAATAAAGACAATTGTACTGTAATGCAGCGATTCTCAACCTTTTTACCTCCGCGACCCCCCAAATGGTAAATATAAATAAAATTAATATTTCGCGACCCCCCTCCTATAGTTTTATGTCGCTGCGTTTATAGCGACGGGTATGAACACACATGTATGACGTTATAAAATGATTTCATTAGTGTTTAGGCTATTTTCGCGACCCCCCTTTAATATCACCGCGACCCCCAGGTTGAGAAACGATGCTGTAATGGTAAATTTTATTTTATTAGTAAATTCAATCCCTTTACTTTTGGAGTTACGTACGACCCATTCCCATCTCTTCGAGTCTAGCCGGTCGGGAGGTGACTTTAATTTACCCATCTCCACATTTGCAACCAGGCAGGTAGCACATTGCTTTTCTTTTTTCTCATCCGGGCTTGGGACTGTCCATGACAAAGTGATTCTTATTTCTTTATTGTTCTTCTAAGTTTTGGTTCTAATAGTATATCTTTTTTCTTGCAGCATAGGTTCAATCTCTTAGACAAATTATTATTTTTTTCCTTTCACCCACTTTTACCCCAAGCTTAGAGCTTGACAATAATTGAAACAAACATAAAATTCAAACGAAATTCAAAATAATTTCATAAAGAGAAGAAACGGCATTCTGTACATCAATTAGAGGAATTGTTAATTAGTAATAATTAACAGTCGATTAAATTAATTTTTGCTCACCAAACTATGGCACTGGCTGCAGAAAGAGAAACGGAGCTTGGAATTTGTCACGACTGCACTATGAAACTTTTTGAACGTCACTGCTGCCGACGCTTCTACGGCCATACAGCTGAATTCAAAAAAAACGGGAAATGATTTTTTTCCAGTTGTAAATTTGGTTCCATTTGTCAGTTAATTGTCTACTTGACAATACATACATATCTTTAAAAAAAATTAACCTATTTACCTATGAACTGACATACCGTCAAATAATTCTAACCTATTTTTAATAAATCCATTTTCACACTATGAAAATATTGAAAAAAACGTGTCGATTTATTTTGACATTTCCCGATTTTTTTGAATTCAGCTGTACGTCTTCTGACTTTTATTTAGTTACTAGACCGAAAAACTCCGATTAATTACGATCAAAATCTGCAGGGTAAATCACGTCGCAACTCAGCGCACACGTATTCCAAAACAATGCAGATGTTTTTAAGGCGCGCTTCAGATTCGAGCGCGTTTTATTTATAATCGCATTCTAATTAAAATAAACAAACTTCTGTACAGAATACCGGTTTCTTACGTAAGTGTTACTGCAGTTCATTTAGGTTTAGATACAATCGTTGGCTACACACACTTAATTATTCAATGTCAGTTTTCAAACTTTTGTTACCCCAAAAATTGTAAATACTAATGCTCCTGAATAATTTGAAATACCAGGTGACAAGTAAGCGTTGCTTCCCACAACTGTTTCCAAGCCAGCTCAGTGAAGACGGGAGAGGTTCTAAATAAAACAAATCAGGGCGATAGGGAATTCGCCCCCAGTTGAAAGAAATCCACTTCGGAGACCGTTCCCAAGGTCTCGTCGTGTTCGCTTTAAGCACAGCATAACCAGCACGGAAACTGTTTGTCGGTACCTTTGATCTGGCGAGGCAAGATTTTTTGACCTTGGCGCCATTTTGCGGATGGATGGACGAGACACCACTGATCGTATTCGTGCAATTTAAGGGCGCATTCGACATAATGCTCGATGCACGTAATGAACAGAAGTGTGAGGGAGAGCGACTGCGTTTCAGTGAATGTAAGAGTGCGAAAAAGAAACACTCCGTGCGTCCAGTCGAATGCGCTCTAACAGATCACATGACAGATTATCCATCCGGAATATGGCGGCTCAGTTTGCGCGGGAAATTTTCCCGCCAAGTAGAGTGAACCTGCTGCATGTATTTATGCTGTGCTTTAAGTAAATCGTAATTTTCAGGAGATTTGTCCCACTTGATACGCTCAGAGTAGGGTTTTGACGCTTGTTATATACGCTCAGGCAGTGTATAACAAATATATTAGTGCACAGCAAACGAAATTACTACAGTTGTCTCAGCTCGTCAACTTTAAATGTACTCAGTTAAAAATAATAAATAATTGATTCACACGGTACACGGGTAATCAGATCTGATTTCACAGAGGGTGCCTTAATGGCAATGTCGACAAACCGGTTATTTAAATATATTAACTTTAATCAAAGTATTGGCACAGTATCGGCCACTTCATAGAAAGTTCGAGAACGATACAAAAAAAAATAAATAAGTGAGGTTATACGTCACTCTGTCACTTGAAGTTGGTACGTTGCCTGATTCACGTTAGTTCAGGTAGGTGGCAGCACTCCTAGCGCTGATTTCACAGAAGGTGTCTTAATGGCAATGTCGACAAACCGGTTATTTAAATATATTAACTTTAATCAAAGTATTGGCACAGTATCGGCCACTTCATAGAAAGTTCGAAAACGATATAAAAACAAATAAATAAGTGAGGTTATACGTCACTCTGTCACTTGAAGTTGGTACGTTGCCTGATTCACGTTAGTTCAGGTAGGTGGCAGCACTCCTAGCGCTGATTTCACAGAAGATGCCTTAATGGCAATGTCGACAAACCGGTTATTTAAATATATTAACTTTAATCAAAGTATTGGCACAGTATCGGCCACTTCATAGAAAGTTCGAAAACGATATAAAAACAAATAAATAAGTGAAGTTATACGTCACTCTGTCACTTGAAGTTGGTACGTTGCCTGGTTCATGTTAGTTCAGGTAGGTGGCAGCACTCCTAGCGCTGATTTCACAGAAGATGCCTTAATGGCAATGTCGACAAACCGGTTATTTAAATATATTAACTTTAATCAAAGTATTGGCACAGTATCGGCCACTTCATAGAAAGTTCGAGAACGATATAAAAAAAAATAAATAAGTGAGGTTATACGTCACTTTGTCACTTGAAGTTGGTACGTTGCCTGATTCACGTTAGTTCAGGTAGGTGGCAGCACTCCTAGCGCTGATTTCACAGAAGATGCCTTAATGGCAATGTCGACAAACCGGTTATTTAAATATATTAACTTTAATCAAAGTATTGGCACAGTATCGGCCACTTCATAGAAAGTCCAAGAACGATATAAAAAAAAATAAATAAGTGAGGTTATACGTCACTCTGTCACTTGAAGTTGGTACGTTGCCTGGTTCACGTTAGTTCAGGTAGATGGCAGCACTCCTAGCGCTGATTTCACAGAAGGTGCCTTAATGGCAATGTCGACAAACCGGTTATTTAAATATATTAACTTTAATTAAAGTATTGGCACAGTATCGGCCACTTCATAGAAAGTTCGAGAACGATATAAAAAAAATAAATAAGTGAGGTTATACGTCACTCTGTCACTTGAAGTTGGTACGTTGCCTGGTTCACGTTAGTTCAGGTAGGTGGCAGCACTCCTAGCGCAAGCGTCGCCCCATGGCCTCTCGCAGGATTCATGCGACGTGGCTCGGTAAATTTTCCCCAAACGAAATGCAAACCAACGTGCAGGCGACAAAACGGCTGTGCCATACCAGAAGAGGTAATTAAAGCCCCAAAAGTCAAACTATCCTAAAAGAACAAGCCATTAATTTCTGGAACGCCATGAAAGAAATATTAAAACCTACCTTCGATTAACGAGGTCGTTGGTTTAAAACGCGAAACGCGTTTCACTGAGCCTTGTGGGATACTTGAGTCTTCCAGTGAAACTGTATATTGTTTGAATTTTGCACTAAATTAGCAACAATTTACGAGAGCGAGATGCTACGTGTTATTCCCCAAGACGGCAGACACGAAAGTCGCCAGATCGCGGAAAGTATGGAATACTTCCGGCAACCCCCAACGAGATAAAATGGCGTGACCAATGAGAAAATTATGACATTCAGTTCTTGTAAACTTCCAGCCAACTTTCGTCATTCATATTTATGACGTAATGCTATAACAATGTTGCCAAGTATTGAAGTGTTTACATATGATCGGTGGTTGACGGTGTATAGGTTATGTGCGTGTTGTATATTTATACGTACACATCTGACGTTAGTGATAATTGAAGCAGTGGCAACATTGTCATATTCAAAAACTTGTAGTAACAAAATGTTACTAAATATCAACGAATACATCATACGTTACATCGTGAGTTCAGTTGGTATTGGTTTAACGTCATTAATGACGAAAGTTGGCTGGAAGTTTATAAGAACTGTAAATATATTCGAATAAAGAACCAATATGAAGACAGAATTTTAAAGCGACCGTTTCCGGCATGAGTTACAATGTTGTCAGATGTTCAGACAAGGTATACATACAAGCGACGTTACAAGCTCGCTACAAATGCGTCGCAAACTCGCTGCGATGAAACTTAGCCGTAACAGTTTTCTTTTTGAAATTGACAGGAAGCGAAAAGCGAAACACGATATTGAGAATTTTGGTCTTTCCAGTTGAAAACCCGTCTAAGAAAATGGAATCCAGAAGACATCCAAGAAGGTGGATCTTCTTTTCATGTTTTCTTCCAAAAAAACTCACAATCAGGAGAGATACTTCATGAAGACCTTCGAATCTTGAAAGGTCATAGTTAGAAAGTTACGTGCCGTATTTAACGACTTTACTTAAATTTAACCAGCCCTTAGACATAATTGTTGCTATAGTTTTAACAAATGTATCGACGGAGTTGATCACTAGTTAAATCTAATCAACGTTAATAGTTTTAACAAATGTATTGACGGATTGGTTAAATCTAATCAACGTTAGTGAATTCGACCCCAAATCTACTTGGTTGAGAGATTTTGTAGATTTGGCTAACCGAGGATTTTTGGGAAGCTGAACTAAAATAAATTACGAGCTAGGCCATTTAAGAAGATGTAACACAAATAATTTTCTAAAGAGAAGAAGCGAAATTCTGTACATTAGTTAAAGCAGTTGTTAGTTACTAATAAGTAATTGGCAATTAAATTAATTTTTGCTCACCAAATCATGGATTCTGGATAGAGAGATGGAAACGGAAACTTGAAGCTTGTTACGATCACACTAAGACATTTTTAAATTAAATGACAACAACGTCTTTTATTCAGTTATTAGACCACAAAACTCCGAATAATTACGATCAAAATCTGCAGTTTAAATGATGTTGCAACTCAGAGCACACGTGTTCCAAAACTGATGCAGGTGTTCTTGTAAATATAACGTAGTTGTCTGTTTACGTGTATCACCGTAGAGAACAAGAGTACACAAGCATGCTTTCGTGTATGGCGAGACTTTCAAAACATGCCAAATATTTTAATGCGCCGCTCCGCAAGCCAACGATAAGGCTTTTTGCTGGCGATCGTTCCAGACCAGAACCGACGAAGTTGAGGCAAACTCGTCGTCGTCGTCGTCTCATCCGTCAGAAAGTTTCCTACTATTTTATTATTATTACGGCCATACGATAACTTCTGCACAATGAATTTTAAAATACTCGCTCGTGCGGTTACTATTCACGAAGACGTGTAGTTTTATGTTAATGCCAGGAAGAACGTCGATTGTATATACAGTTTTCAATTTATGTTATGCGTTTTTCCACATTTTAGTTTTCTACATTTTATATCTCAAGACTTCGTATAAGTTCGTTTGGATTCACATTCATCATTTAAATAGTCGAACATAAAACTTATTTTCTCTATTTACAACTTTTAGATTTTTAGTTTCACAATCGTCTATTGCTTCTTCATCAATTTATTGTTACATATAATGGCTTGTCTTTAGAGCTTTAAAGTAATTGGCGCAACAACAAACAATAGCGCGTTCAGATTCAAATCCCGTCGTTAATAATGAAGGGGACTGCATGAAAGGGGTTGGAGGGTATCACCCACACATATATATTTTCATCGGATGTAACCGTTTTTCATCGACTCGCTCGCTAATTGAGCGGTTAAACGCTTTGGAAAACGAGGTGAAAAATTGCGGCCATCAAACGACCCATCGGTGTTTAGGGATTGATGGATTTATAACCCCATGCGAAACAATTATTGCCGATGACACCTACGTCCATTTCAACCGTCCGCTTTTACTGCAAATCTGGTTTTAATTTGATGTAAAATCCGTTGGAGCAGTTCCAGTTCGCAGAAAATTGAACTAACGCTGAGTGGTATATAATTTGGTTTCGATTCGAAATGTGGTTTTGTTATGTGCGCAACTCATCACAGAAACAGTATTACATTTTGCTGTGTTATTTAGATTTTGAAATTTGAAAATTGTATTTGTAAGTATTAATTATAATTTAATTCGTGATTCATCATACCTACATCAATTGTTCCATATTCATCACTGTATGACGCGTTTAAGTTTTTTTTAAGACAGTTTATAAATACGACTGGCGTTCAATTGGGGTGGAGTCAAGCAAGATCCACAGGTTTGAACTTATCAATTGACACTATAATTTAACGTACGTGAATTAATTACATTAATTAAATTCACTAAAATATTATTAATTAGATATTTACATAATAACTGAGTTGATAAACAAAAAAATGTATTAAACGTATAACTGTGCCCACAGTATTTAGCACAAGTCCTCTCTGTAAAAAGTAAAAAGTAAAAAATGCACGGGGACACGGTTTTGCACTTGAAATAATTTATAAATCCGTCGAGAAGCCCGGGACTTCTTCGCTGCTGTTAATTTCTCTAATTAATTCGAAAGAAAATTCAGAACTCATAAAGCAGGGCTGAGAGCACAACAAACCCTCGGTGTAAGCATAACTTTTAGGATTCTGTTAATCTAATTATTTTTGAGCAGTTTGAGGATGGCGAATTCCCGAATCAGAGAAGCCCACGAATATTTCTCATGAAACAAAAGAAGGACGGCAAAGGTCTCCTCTTAAATAGACAGAAAAAGCAAAAAATCATCTTTAACACGCCCCTGAATTTTCGTCATAGTAAACAGAGGGGTCGACAATTATTTTAAATGGTTCTTAGGCACGCCTGCAAGTATTTCTTATCTATACAGCGTGATTCACGATAGGTGTCCGACCTGTTAGTATGAAATTATAAGGAATAAATTTATCAGAAGCATTCCAAAAATTTAACGCTTTTGAATTCCAAATTGAAACCGTTAGAGTATCACTGACAACTATTTTTAGAATGTGATAGGTACGACGTTTATAAATACCAATATGAATAGCTTGTTGCCGCCGCCACACATTTTTATAACCACAATAAATTTCATTCTCTTTGTCTGCATTCCCAAACACGTGTCTGCAATAATTGATATGCCCGTCATAAATCTCTCGGAAAAGTTGTAAACACCGGCGTTTTAGAATTTTATTCAAGAGTAAATGATTTTGTGAGTTAGGTCAGTTATTCCAGTGCCAACGAACCTATGTACATGTGCATCTTCAATTAATTTTATCTTAAAAACTATGCACCTAAGACCCCCTATTCATATAAACTTCTTGCCTTGTTTGTTCATGTACTACGTGGGGTTAATGGGTTGGACACTTATTATGAATAACGCTGTATAAAAAAAAACGCATAGTTAGATTGAACGGTAAACAAGTATCTGGCCAATCACACTTACGGTGGGCGGAGCGATGAAGTCGCTGAAACTAAACTAAACACTCCCACAATTATATGAAACAATTTTGGAAGCAGAAAGCGCCTGCAACTGTTTCTTATAAATATTGAATTGAAACGTACGGTCCTTTGGCTAATCATGTACAGAGTCTAGTTAAACTGATAAATGATGGACGCTTACGACTGGTATTCGTCGGACCAATCATACTTGCGTTGGGCGGAGCAGTCTTTCTTAAACTGAGCGAATAACATAAAAGGCGCCCCCTGCACTTGTTTTATAAATAATAAGAGTAATGTAATTTCTTAGTAGTTATGGTTCAATAAACCCACGATGTAAATACAACCTCTAGAGGTCTAGAGTTATGCTAAAAAATTATTTAAAACCAAAAAGAACTAAACTCAATTTATGTTGAGGAGGAGCTAAAGCTTATAATTGGCGTTTTGTTTTTGTGTAAATATTTCTCAATATTATACTTGTACTATGTCTTACAAAACATTAATATAATATGAATTAAAATCGCAGATAATTGAACGACAAAAATCAATCATCTTATGCTGGGCGGAGCATGGAAAGCAGGAGCAAATAAAAGCAGTGCTACCTACCTGAAGGACAGCGAATTGTGCAATTGACTTCGAAGTTTCTCCAGCACCACCGACTAAACTCTTGGAGGAGGGAGGGTTCAACGAAACCCCAAAAGCAAAGGGTGAACAAATTGAATCGAAATAAAAGTCACCAGCTGAGCACACGAGTTATATTTCGCGACCGAGCGATAACGTTTTTAAAAAATTATTTTTATTTATAAAACGTTGGTTTTGGAAATATAACAAATTTATTTAATGAAGATATTAAGAAAAGGTTACATGCGCTTCCGTACGTGTGAAACTCGTCGGAGCTATTTTAAGACTAAGATTAAGAAAATATAACATAATACATTCTAAGATAATAAGATAACTAAAATTAAGAATAAGCATTATGATGAGTTCCATTCGGAATGCCACCGTTGCATAATTATAACAAAGGGATCCCCTATGTTGTGTAATATAACTCCTCCATCCCTGGATTCAAGTTTTTTCATGGGGTGAAAAAAGCTTGAGGTTGTCCTTGAGTAGTGGATGTTCCATTCCTGGTCTTCTTTAATCGGTAATTTTTTATCATTTTGTACATGATGTAGACTACAGCTCCAATCAGAATGACGTAAATTGGTGCTGTCCAATAATGGGTAGATAGCTCATGGTATGTTGGCTTCACTGGGGTGATCATCTTCTGCCTTCTTTGTAGTTCGTGTATTTTATCTAATGGGATATCTTCAATTATTATCTTGCCATTTTCTTTTAATGTGGAGTTTCTGTGGGCGATCTTAACTTCTGGTAACAGCATTGGTTCTCCCTGGGTTACTTCTTTCGCGTTGATGTAAGTATTTTCTTCTGTGATAATTTGGCATCCCATTGGTAGTTTGATTAGGTAATTTCCACGCAGAGTAGTGAAGTCAGCACGTTTACATATTGTTTGTATTTTTGTTTCTTTGGGAAGAATGGCGACGTAGTACGCTTCATTTATTTGTTGAATGATGTTTTGTGTCACTTCCACCTGTGTTGTTTGACAATTTCCATAAGAAGATTTTAGTTGTAATATTTGGAATATGCAATCGCCTTTGTGTAATTCCTCAATCAAATTATTTTCTTGACAATAGTATTGCTCGCTCACTTGCTTGCATGGTGTTGACGTGTATTCGTAGAAATTCGCATTCATTATCAGATAGGAATTTCGGGGAATAATTGTTGTTTTGTTTTGAGTTGGAATTGAGTATAAATGATAATATGAAAATATATCTGGGTGTACGATAGGAAAATGGATTGCGAAAACAATTTTGTTGCTTGAATAATATGCTTTGACTTCTAATATTTCGTAATATTGATGTATGTCTTTATTGTAATTTGGAAATATTAAATTTTCTACTGAATAATATTTTAGAATTGTCCCAATGATAGATTCGAGTTCACTCGTTTTCATTATACTATTATGCAATACATTTAACCTTGCAAATGTTACTGAATTTCTCAACGTCTTCCAGTAATTGCAGAATTATATTTAGAGTCAGATTGATTTGATCAATTACATTTCTGACCTCGAGATAGTTACTAAAGTTGAAAACGAATTGATGTAGATCATTACTTATTTTATTTAATCCTGAGTTATTACTTCTTGGTTATGTTTTATTAGTGATATTGTTTTATCAAAGTTGTTAATTATTTCCGTAGTAAGAGATATTTCATCATTTAACTTTTGAATAACTTCTTTTTGATTTGTTTTAAATCATGAATTGCTTGATCATAACGAATGGCATCATTCGTGTCTAAGTTCCTGAAATACTTTTATTATTGTGCCTAATCCATCAATTAATCCACGCTTAATTCGTGTGTTTGGACTTAAGGAATTATATTTTGTTCAGCCGCGTTTAATTGAAAAGTAATGCTTGTTGAAAATTTTGTAATTCAAAGAAATAAGGATGACTTAGTCTACTTTTGATTGCGTTTGAAACATTTACATGATATATCTCTTTAATGGTTTAGATCTCATTTTTTAATAGGATCTAAATCGTAATAATGAAGGAAAACATAATTATGGGATTTTATTTTTGCTTTTCCTAATTTAAAAGGGAGGATACCTGGATTTTTGGTTCAGGTTTGTTATTGTTATTTCCTGGGATATCGTCAATGTCGTCAGGTAGTATCTGTAACAATTTACGTTCGTTAGCTACGGGTCTTCTTAAATTTTGCTTATGATAAGATGTTTGAGGTGTAACAATTTTTATCTCTTCGTTCTGAATTATATTTTCTTTTTATGAACCGTGGGGTAAGTTTGTTACGTGGGGTTGCAGCTGTTTTTCTATATGCGTCTGTGTTAGGGGTATAGACAAGTGGATCGTGTCTGTTTTCGTTGTGTTTGTTAATTATACGATCATTTTTTAGAGTTAATAGTTCATTTAATTTTTATAAATTTCCTTGGTTATTTCACGATGTTCCTGAATGTAATTATTTAAAATTGTACATTAACATTTATATCGAAAGGGTCTTTTTGTATTTAAATGTCCGTTCGTAACGTCAATTGGTTTTTGTTTCGTAACTGAATGTACGGAATTGTTATATCCTAAAATAGCATAAGGCATTTGATTTAATATGTCTGTTTTGTTGTTATTGATAGCTTTTATCACTCTTAGATGTTCTATTATTGTAGAATGAAATCGTTCAATGGAACCATTCGACTGTGGGTTATTAGCTGTAATGTAATGTGTATTAATTTGGTGTAATTTTAGAAATTCTTGTACAACAGTATTTTTAATTCACTGCCGTTGTCCATAATCATTAATGTGGGTAATCCATGATGAGTCATAAAGATTATTAAAAGCTTTTACTACTTCAATTCCATTCATACCGTTTAAAGGATATGCTTGCGCGTATTTCGAAAATGTGTCAATTAAAGTAAGAAATTTTTGTCCTTGTGCCTGAAAAGTGTCTATGTGAATTATTTCAAATGGTTTTGATGGTGTAGGGGTTATCATTAATTTTTGTATTGGTGGATATCTGTCATATTTATTTGTTTGACATATGTCACAATTATTTATATAATTTGAAACATCAGCATTTAATGAAGGCCAATAATACGTTCTGTTGATTCGTGTTTCCGTTTCTATTATTCCGCGATGGTTCGTCTTACCTTCGTGATAGTTTTTTATGATTTCTTTTTGTCTTTCTTCGTTATTTACATCTTCCAGGATTTGATTACATTTTACTAATTTATATGAAGAATTTCTAAATGTACCTTTGATAATTTGACATATTCGTGGTAAATATGTTTCGTCTCTTAAATAAAGAGCATGTGTAAATTGAGGTGAAATGTAATTTTTGAAAAGGTTAATAACGTCTTCTTCTAAATTATTCGTTGATATTTGAACGTGTAATCGTTTTTTTGTTGGAAATATGTGTTCTATTAAGGGTTTTCTTGGAGAATGTAAAACATGATTTATTATTATTTGATGGTTAAAAATGTTAAGGGGTTTTTCTGAAATAGAATTTCTAATATTGGTTCTTCTTGACTTGTATGAACGGTGTCATCCGTTCGGGGGTGTTTATCTTATTTTTGAATAATATTTTGTGGTATAAAATTCCTCTGCATCTATTTGTTCTATTTCAGGGGATATGGGCAGTTTCCTTGAATTGATACATTATCGTTCAGATCTACGTCGACTTGAAGTGAACTTTGTGAAACAGCATCATTTTTGATTGAATTTACATATTTGAATTTCGATGGGTGTGTCATAAAATATGTATAGTATCATTCGCTTTATGATTGACCATTTTTTCTTATCTTGTCCGCAACAGATTTTAGGAATTGCTAATTTGGTTATGTTATGTTCTATCAGTAATTTCCGTAAGTTGGTCAGAGTTTTAAAAATGTCAGGATAGGTTGGTTTGTCAAAGTAATTTTGTTTCGTCACTAAATAATAAATGTTCCTTTGGTTTGACGTAATAAATGCTACTTCTGTAACTTGTTTTTGTTGGTATTTTAAGTTATCTAAAAATCCATATTTGTTTTTAAATTTTAGGGCTATTCCTTTGTTCATATGAAGGTCTTGCGATACAGAATGAGCTAATGCGTAGTTATTGGGCATAAGGAAAATATCCTTTTCAATTTCTTGAATATTAGGGGTAAATAATTTTTCTTTAAAATTTTCGAAGTCTGTATATGTGATTTCAGGTCGTTCAGAAACATTATAGTCATTAAATTCTTTTGTGTTAATTTCTATCCTAGATAGTGCATCTGCATTTTTATTACTCTTTCCTGTTTTATAGTGTATTTCATAATCAAATTCTTCAAGTTTAAGTTTCCATCGGATTAATTTAGAATTTGGTTCTTTTAAATTCATGAGCCATTGAAGTGGCTTGTCAGATCGGTAATAATTTTGAATTCTCCCGTACAAATATGGTCGGAAATATTTAGTTGACCAAACTATTGCCAATAATTCTTTCTCGATCGTACTGTAGTTTTGTTCGGATTCATTAAGTGTTCTGAAGCATATGCAATTGGTTTATCTGTTCCGACAGGTCCTTGTGATAATATGGCACCTAAGGCTATGTTACTTATGTCCGTTGTTAAATTAAAATTTTTAGAAAAGTCGGGGATATTGTAAAATTGGTTGATTAGTCAATAATTTTTACAATTTTCAAAACATTGGATAAATTGCGGGTATGTTCAATTTTGGCATTTTTCTTTAGACAAAGTGTTATGGTTTTGTGATTTTCATGAAATCTTTAATAAATTTCAGTAATAACCTGAGTAAACCAAGGAATCTTTTATTTGTTTTGTAGTCTTGGGAATGGGGTATTTTGAATAGCAATAATTTTGTCTGGATTGGGCTTTACTCCGTCTGGCGTTACAATATGACCTAAATAAGCAACTTCTTTTTAAAATTCTGATTTATCTAATTGTATTTTGAAATTGGTGTCATGAAGGCGTTGAAATACCTTTTGAAGGTTATTAATGTGTTCTTGTAAGGACGTAGAATAAATAATAATGTCATCTAGGTAAACTAAAGCAAAACTCGTTTTGTAATCCTCTTAGTTACATTGTCCATGACTCTTTGAAATGTCGCCATTTTTTAAAACCAAACGGCATCCGCAAATATTCGTAATGACCGTTTTCGACGTTAAAGGCAGTTTTGGGGATGTCCTCTGGATTCATTTCTATTTGGTGGAACTGCCATAGCTAAATCTAAGGTAGAAAAATAATTGCACTTTCCTAACTTGTTCAAAACATCAGTTATGTTTGGCAACTTGGTATTTATCGTCGATCGTTTTCTCATTTAATTTTCGAAAGTCTACTACGATTCTCCACTTCTTTTTTCCTGATGCATCTGCTTTTTGGAACAATCCAAATAGGGGATGACCATGGAGAATCACTTGGTTGAATAATTTTTGTTCTAGCATAGAATTGATTTGTTTTCTACCTCTGGTTTATGAATAAATGGGTATCTATATATGTTTTTGTATAGACCGGTAGTTCGTCTTTTGTTTTGATTGAATGTTTAATTTGGTTGGTAAATGTTAATGGTTGATCTTCTTTATGGAAAATATCGAATATTTTCTACATAATTTAATTATTTCTATTTTTTCCTCTTTATTCATGTGTGATGTCCTGATTAAATTATCTATTAGATATGGTCGATTAATTTGATTGTTTTCACAATGATCAATTTGATGTATTTCAAATTCATTTTATTAAAAGGAATTACTCTTATTGGTTTTTGTTAAAACAATGTAACTTCTTTGTTTGATTTATTTAAAATTTCTACCGAAGCTTGACCATTAACAGATAAAGTTAGAGTCTCCGGGATTTCACAAGATTGTATGTTTTGTCGGGGGATTATAATTTCTCCGTTTTTTATGATTAACTGGTATTTTTGAAATTTGTTTCATATGGGGTTGTATTTTTGTCGAAAATTATTTTTGCTGTGAAGGTTGATAATTAATTGGTATCGTTGCTTTGGGTGTAATTAATTTTGAATTAGCAAAGTCTAATTGTGCTCGTAATAGTTTTATAAAATCTATTCCTAACAGTCCGTCATAGGTATCGTGAAAATTTAACAAATAGAATTTTATTTTTTATTGATTAAATTTCCGAAAATAATGGTATTTCTGCGCAATGACTATGAGAAGATGTTTGAAACATTGCCGATACTATAAATGGTTCGTGTGAAATTTGATTCGGGTAATATTTTGCAGCAATTTCGGGATTTAAAAATGATTTTGTGGATCCTGTATCAACCAGAAGTTTTAACGGGGGATCTAAAATTTGAATATACGGTAATTCTTTTTTATTAGTGAAAAGGTTAATTTCCACTATGTTCCGTTCTTGTCGGTTAAAACCTCGTGAAAATTTTGATTTTGTTCTTCAAGATAATCTTCATCGATTTCGTCTGATGCGTAATTATTTTGCAATGATGATTCCGGATATTGCTCGATTTGAGCATTTTCCGTAATTTCATCGTCTTGTTGTTCGAGATATTCAGCATTAAATAATTCTTCATGAGTAAAATTTGGTTTTGACCGTAATTTTGGAATATGTTTTGAGTGGGTTTATTTCTAAAATTTGCAAATCTAGTTTGTGGCAAGGTGTTATGTGTTGAGATACTCATCGGTGTTGGTTTAGGTTGTGGAACGTTTGAGAGCTTTCCAAGCATTTTGGGGTTTTCAAAACTTGATTGTTCGTGGGAAATTTTTGAGGTGGTTGATTTTTCCTAGTCTGTATGTTTATTGGTCCGCGAGGAAATTGCGATTGGGATTGTTGGAAGTTTTGTGAATGAAAATATTGCGGTTGTTGAAAATAATTTGGTTTTTGAAAAATTGCGTTGGTTGAATTGGTTTCTAGCATTTTCATTATTTGAAAAAATTAGTTTTTTGCACATATTTAATATTATCTTCTTCTGTAATGTATCGTAACGCAATAGAGGGTTTGAGGTCTCATTGCTCTTATTGTAGAGCCTAATGGTTCTCTTAAACCTGAAAGATATGTTCTTAAAGCTTGTTTATGCGAAGAAATCTCTCTTACTAATCTTTTCCGCTGGATTATTTACGTGTAAATCTACGTAATTACATATTGTGTTCAATAAATGAATGCAACTTTCATAAAATTGGTATGGCGTTTCGTTTGGCTTTTGTCTTAAATTCACTAAATCTCGGTTCAAGGAATTTTCGTCTCTTTGATCGCCAAAATTTTGAAGTAATGTATTTTTAATAGTTTGCCAACTGTCCGCGCCGTGTATAGCAACAACTTCTTCAGCTCTGCTGTCTAATTTATTTAATATACCGTTTAATAACAACATATTTTGAAAATTATTAGCATTTGTAGGGTCATAATAATGATTTAGAATAGCTTCCGCTGCATTAATAAATCTATGTAATTTATTTGGATTTCCATCAAATTTTGGAATCACGCTTAGATTTTTTATATCTAAAATTGGTACTTGGGCCATTTTTAACTTATTATTCTTTTTATTATTTGATCAAAATTAGTCAAATATCTACTGTGACAAAAATAAGACAGTAATTTTCAAAATTATTCTCACATACACAAATAGGAAAAATGTGAGGAGTCTGATAAGAAATCGAATTCTCTACTCACAACAGTATCGGAGTCAACAATGAAACCATTTCTTTTGGGATCTGGATTCTGCAGTTGTCCTCGATGGATCCTGGAATCGATCCTTTTTCTTAATCTTCGGGGTTCGATATCTGCTTAAGAGTTGAAACTCAAAGGGTGTTCTTCGATAGATGTCCCTCGCTGATAATCCGACTCTGACTGCGCCAGTTATATTTCGCGACCGAGCGATAACGTTTTTAAAAAATTATTTTTATTTATAAAACGTTGGTTTTGGAAATATAACAAATTTATTTAATGAAGATATTAAGAAAAGGTTACATGCGCTTCCGTACGTGTGAAACTCGTCGGAGCTATTTTAAGACTAAGATTAAGAAAATATAACATAATACATTCTAAGATAATAAGATAACTAAAATTAAGAATAAGCATTATGATGAGTTCCATTCGGAATGCCACCGTTGCATAATTATAACAAAGGGATCCCCTATGTTGTGTAATATAACTCACGTCTTGTTTTTATTTAAAATGCTCAAAAAAATTGCTTAAAATACACACGTCTTGTTTTTATTTAAAATGCTCCAAAAATTGGTAAAAATACGAAAATAAGTAATTAACAGATATCGAGAACGACCCAGAAGGGGTCCCCCAAAGAATTGAATAACAAGTGAATCTAAATAACTTTGATAACAAGTAAACAAACAAATTAATCTTTAGCCGATAAGCAGATCTGCTTTTCGTTCACAGCAAAACCTTAATGTAATTAATGGCAAACACTTGAATAAACACAAAATAATAATAATAACAACGCCGCGTTTAGATAATTCAACTAAAAAGGTAAATAAAAGTAATTACAATAGTTCCGACCTTGTAACCAAAATTCAATATGATGACAAACAGCTGTCAACAGTGAGGGAGCGCCCTCCAAGAGAGGTTAGTGCCGCCAATGACGTAATTCGGCGACGGTGTTACGTCTCTAAGGAGGGGTCGCGTCTGCAGGTCGGGTCCACTTTTCACGGGCCGTGTTGCTGGAGCTTCTACTCGTTTCAAATTCCGATTCCGGCCTTTTTTTCCACCCAAGGGGGTTGTCAATGTTTTATCTTATGGGTAAAACTACCACTGGAAGCCTAATAGAGGAAAGATACGCGTTGCGAAACAGCACGTACACACAAAATGGCCGAAGGAACCTACCTGTTCTTTGTCCCAAAAAGACAGGCCTTCGAGAAGCTTTAAAACGAGCTTGAAATTTACTTAGCGTACCCTTGAACAGACCTCGGAGTTAATTCTGTTCCGGACTTCCCTCAAAGATTCACATGAAAGGAAGCACAAAGATCGTAATCACAAATAAACAAGAGACGTGCACGCTAAACTGAATGCGACGCGAAAGGCTGCGTTCTTCCCAACTATACGCTGAGACGAGGATCGGTACGGAATGAAATCATTTTAGCCGGGTGTAAGAGTGAAATGGACAGACACCGTAAGACTAGGTAGTAGCGTATGGTTTGGTGGTGAAATCTTGTCAAATGTGAAGACCGTCACGTAGACCAAGCCCGGCCGTTTGATTCCCGCATAAATACTGGGCGATTGGCAAATATTATCAATATCTTAAATGAATTTTTCAACTGTAACAGCACGCCTTACATAACACTCTTACCATAAAAAAAATTGAATAAGCATCCAATATTGTATTAAACAATTTTCGAAGCAGGAAGCGGTTGTCAATTTCTGTAGCAACTTTCGCTTGAGTATTGAAACGAACTTGAAGTGGGCTATTATTAGATGATTAGTAACGATAGATACGATTAATAACTTTTGGACCAATCACACTTACGCTGGGCGGAGCGATGAATTCAAGTAGACAGAAACCACAAATAAATAATAAGCTAGAACGCCCATCTAAAGTTTTGTCGTAGCAAATAGAATACGCCCACAATTTTATTAAACCATTGTCGAAATATAGACGTAAACTCCGCGCCATAATAAAACCCCGAATAAAACTTGCAGGGTTGATAACTAATGGATATTTCCGATTAATATTTTTCGCACCAATCATATTTAGTTGGGCGTAGAGCGAATAACATTAAAGACGCCCTCACACTTTTTTTTTAATAAATAATGGACCCGTGGATAAACTATAATTTTTTGTATTCTTTTAATTAAATTATTAAAACGAACCACAACTCAATTTACATGACGAACAATAATTGGGAAGTTACGCTTTCCTTTTCTAAAAATATTATTATTCCTTACAAGACATTAATTCAATAAAACATGAATTAAAAGCGCTGATACGTGGATGTATGGACACTAAACGCCAATCATACAAGCGATGGGCGGAGCAATTAGGTTCAACAGCAAATACTAACCGTAAACACGCCCCTAAACTTTTGTTACATAAAAAAATGAACAAGTTTCCCATTGAATAAAACAATTCAATATTAAAACAAATTTATAATCCTTTAGCCAATCGCGTAACGCGATTGCTATTACGACTGCTCTTTTTCGAACAAATCGAACAAATAGAGTTCAATAACATTTGCATAAATAAAATCAAGAAATTTGTTGACACTCATCATAAGATATAAAGTTGAAAGTAGGAGTTTTATTTTAGTGTGTACTTCTAATTTTCAACCAATCAAACGATGGTGACGACCGAGAACAACTTTCCAGCCAATGATGTGCATAATGGGCGGGGCGATTGAGTTAGGCGTGCAGATGTCAGCGTAAACTTAACTTTTTATTTGTCATAAGTCATGGGTGATCTCATACATCTACAAAGGAGAGGGGGGGGGGGCAATTCTTTGCGGTTTCATGATTATGTTTCATTTTGAGTTGGAAGTGAACGAGCTTTTCTTGCGCGCATTTTTCTGAAATTCTGTACATCCAGAAATGGGCGTGGCTTGCATTTTACATCCTTCATTTTACAAAATGGCCATTTCTGTTTTGTCGCCGCCTTTTTTCAAGTTCCAATGAAACAACTGGTACTTTTTTTTATCGTTTGTTATGGGACTTGCTGAGTCTGCTTAGTTTTGTTATTTCTTTCTACTTATTCTTAATTTTTATTCCTTTCCAAGTATGGGTCTCCCAATTTCCTTTTATTTTCCTCTCTCTTCTCCATACGCTTTGCTATACTCAACATTGTACTTGTGTTTACAGTTGGTTCTTGTCCGATGAAATTTGTATCACAAAATCTTCTAAGCGGACACTAAATCGCGCAAATATACACTTTACGTTTCGCAGTCGTTCGACTGCTTCGTCAGAAGTGAAAATTATAATATATATATATATATAATTAAATTGTACTTGTGCACTGTTATATCTACACTTCAAGGTATGTCAGTTAATTTCTTAATCTTTTTCGTCTTCTTTTCTATTTTCTTATTATTTCTGTCCTTTTCTTTTCAAAATCTTATTCTCAGGTAAAAAGTAACTTGGGATTTGATCACAGCTGAATGCGTTTTGTGTTTGCCTCTGGACTGCGTTATCCCACTTCTGAATCATTTTTATTTCAGCTTTAGAACGAAATTTAAATTTTCCATATTTCTTATAAATAATTTATTATGAATTTTTTTTCTCCGTGAAGATATAAGAAGAGAGGTAACTCACACGAAAATAATAAATTCCCGTAAATCGCCGGAAATTATAATAAAACACGCGAAGTCAAAGCCAGGATAAAAGCTTGATTAAGTCCCGCTTTTTCGCAGCCTAAAATATTCATCTCTCAATCTGCGCTAACTTAATTCCGCATTCTCCACGGTGGCGGGCGGCGGCGCTCGGATCGAGCTTTTCCTCTTCGTTTTCCACGGCGACTGCATTTATCCGGGGATAATTTCGCGATGCGAGTTTCTAATGATTTCGAGCGTCGGCGTCGGGACGGAGTCTCGGCGACGAATGCAGAGCAGCACTTGTTGTGACTTGTGAATGCGCGCAATCAACATCGTCCTGATTATAATCAAATAATTGCCAGACAGAGAAGAGCTGCTTCCTTGAGACGGCGACGCTTGTAAACAAGAAACGAGATTACTGTTTCGGTCCGTTTCTCGCACTCGTTATGTGCTTCCAGTTTTCATGCAAAACGGATCTCAATTTGTATAATGTCATTGACTTGTAAATCATCTACGATTCGTTTTACGACGAGATTCATTCGAAACCGCAAAGAGCAGAGGTTTTCTTCAGATAACTGAATCGTTGTTAGCCTACTTAATTTTTATGTGTTTTATTACGAAAGCGATAAGAGACCAACATAAAATAAATCGCATCACTTCAAAGGACATGATCCTTTTTAAGTTTCAGAAGAAAAAAGCTAAATCAATAAAAATATGATTCAAAAAGATTTCTTTTTTTTAGGCTTGAATATCTCTCCCTCCTTAATTAATAAAATTCAGCGAGCGGTCATTGCGTAAATTCCTCCTTTGTGAAAAATAGCGTCCATTAAGAGACGGATAAGCTACATCATTTAAAGATAATTTCATTCGGAGACGTCAGTAAAACACGACGCCGTTTTCATAAGAATTTCGTAATAATGACGGCCATTAAAAGGATTTCATTACATCTCATTAACAATCCTCAAAGGACGCTCGCCCAGGACGTTTCAATTAAAACCGGTGAGCTCTAGCAAGCCGGAGACGTTAATTCTCCTCCCACGAAATACACTTAGCCGATCTCCAAACGAAACGAAAGCCAAGAGGCTACGGTTTCGATTGATCAGCGCGAAGCTCAGCGGCGGTTAATCAAGACATCCACGAGGGGCCCTACAAACGTGTTTAGATATTCGATATCATGTTTGATACTTTCTTTAAAAAGTTGACTTCGTTTGAACCACCTGAAACCTTGTTTAAAGTCACGTTGTGTATTATTAGGTATACTGTGCCTTCAAATGAATTCCTAATTAATAAAGTTGGCGACACGCAAAACAAGAGTGAAAAATCAGTTTAGCCCCGAAGAGTCGTCTTAGGCCCGAGAATCATCGGGCTTAAGAATCCCGATTTTGCTTCAAAGTCCGGGCTAAGACGACTTCGTGATAATAATAATATTGCACATACGTACCCTGCGCTTCATGTTTTGAAACGCGTGATGTTAGCACAAACAAGTAATTAGGAATATAATTAAATGCACGATACACGTATGCGTTTGTTAATTCATTAATTTGCCAAAGATAGAGGAGCGATGAATTCACGTTGATTTGCTGCTGTCGAACATCTCGTGAAACATCGAGGTATTTATGTATCTGTGGATCCTTTTAGATAAATTCGTCGCCTCTCAGACGTTCTTGAAACTTCTCCGGCATCCTGGAAGCGGTCGATTTTAATATTTAATGTCAATATTTTTGTAAAACCCACGCTGGGGCCTGTAAATTTTCGAATGATTTAAGAACCCAAGCACTTTGCCAAACCGAGAGGAATTTATTATTTATTTATACATGTTTTTTTTCTATCGCAGTTTGTAAACAAATATTCGTTTATTCATTGAAAACACGACGACTAAAAATTCCGATTACACTATTAATTAAATAAAAACAGAGAAAAAAATGAATGAAGAGAAAGAGAATTAAAAATGAATTAATTTCTAGTGACGGAAGAAGTGTCTTCAATCGCAATTTCTTGGTCAATAAAAAATGTATTACAATTATTTAAAAAATTATATTTATTTTGAGTGACTTTAATAGTTGTGTAAAATATCATAAATGGTAACGATTGAGCTAATATATCCTTAAACAAAAGTTAATAGTTTTCGAGAAAAATGCAGTTGAAAATGGAACCCAACGGCACTGGCGGATACGTTGAATGAAAACGCATGCATTCTACAACTACGTGTAATATAATGTTTTATTGTTTTATATCTCAGATGACGATCTTCACATCAGAGCAGAAGTTTTTACGATCAGCTGTAATTATGTAAAACTATGCGAGAATTTAATTCATTCCAATATTCCAATATACCTGGTTGCAAATTTGTTGAGCGAGCAAATTAAGTTACGTTCCCAACTGCCGGTTAAACTCAGTGGGATAGGTCGGCGTCACACGTGACCCCAAAACAGAGGACAGAATTCAATAATAAATAAAAGGCGCCAGTATTGCACCCTTTTGTCTTCATTTGTGTGAGAATTTTAATCTTGTAAACAACCCTAAGTCCACGCAAATTTAAATGTGCGATAGATAACACCAAGTTAAATAAAAACGAACCACGAAGCACGGATTCGTTTTTCGTTCACAAACAAAAGAAAAATAATTAACAAATCTAAATCAAATTAACTCCTCAGCGTCAACATCTCTTGGTTTAATTCAACGCCAAAAGTATTATTAAAAGTAATGTAACGCGCCCAGTTAAAATCCTGTTTGTTTGTTTACTTCCCGGACAAGCAAACAAATAAACGGTCCAAATAAACCGACAATTGAAATTTATTGCCCCTTAAGTAACTGTATGGAACACTTATTTTCGAAGAATTCCGAGAGGCTCACCAGATGTTAATACTATAGCTGCATGCGGTCCTGTCTCTATCTGAGGGCTTTATGGCAGGCGCTACGGTTTAAGGGTTACTGACCTACTTCGGTTTACGGTGAATGCCCTCCGGAATTCGAGCAGTAACTGGTAATAATTATAACATTCCCTAATTGTGGCCCGATCGTCAAACAACCCTGTAATTAAGCTGTGGTAACCTGATTCTTTTGGTGCGAGAGGTAAATAACTCGTCAGAACAAAGGAATTAGATACGTTAAATAAAAATGCAACAATTAGATTTAATTGATTATTTATTGAGAAAAGAAAAAGAAAAAAATGGGAAAAACTCCTGGTATCAGCCTCTGTGGGATCTGGCCTACAAGAAAGCCTTTTATTGTTTAGCATACACTTTATCAAATCTCGGAGTGATCAAAATAGACCAGCATGATGAAAGCACAAGATAGCCAGAGTACCCACAAACAATGAGCTGCAGGGTAAGCTTACAGCAACAAGATTGGCACGCTTATGAACGAGCACCCGTTGAACCACTGGAAGGAAGGAGGTTGTTAAAAGAAGACAGCAGAATTACGTAGAGGAGTGAAACCATAACAATATATCAATTAGTAGTAGCGGTTTTATTTTGGCGACTACTCTTTGTAAAATCAAACAATAAAGTATTTCAAAGTACATAAACCTAACGCTTTGCGAATTGCTTATTTATGTCTTCCTTTTCGCTGTAAAAATTACGCCCGGATGTGATGCATTATTTCCGAGGATTCACCGTTTTAATTCCTCTACGAAATATCGGAGAACGATTCGGACAATGAGGGTGGGTGGCGGCTTTAGAAGGCGGGGGTGAGAGATAAGAACCGCGGTCGGATTTCGGCGACCTCTTGCTTAGTGATATTGTAATTCTACGTCGCGTAATGGCAACCGGTTTCCTCTTATCTGGCACATTGTGCAACCCACCATCGATTCAGTAGATTATTACAAATTGGTTCTGATGCATTTGGCTGTTGTATTAAATAAAATTCACATTCAATATCAGAATCGCCCCATTAGAGACTTCAAGCTGTGACTAACTCCTGGGGCGGAATAAACAAATAAATTGTTTCCGGGAAAGATCGATGGCAATTTGTGTAGGGGACAAACCGAACTATTGTAAGATTGTCGGAGTCTTAAACTAAACAAATTAAAAAGCTTCGGTTTAAATTAAATCGTTGGAACCTGTATGAATCTGTGTTTAAAATCCTGTTAAAAATTTTTAATTAATTATTGAATCGTGTAAGTAGGCCACTAGGCGATCTGAAGGATGGAGATTTTGCTCGGTATATCATAAAATTTATAAACCGTCCTATAGATATCTATATTTATGGAAAAATGTATAAACGTAAATTTTCCTTGGTTTCCGCCGTCGCCTCCACAAATCCATGGTGTGATTAATAACTCCGCTTGTGCATTTTGCAATTGGTTTGGTGGGTTGCTTTGAAAACGTTGTCGCCACTTCGAATAATCACCGCCCCCCGACTAGACTCTTCAAATAAATTGTTGGGTGGCGTGTCGTTACAAAAGAAGAGTAATGTAGTTGCTGCGAAATTTCCGTCGAACTGCTTTCAGTTTTTCTTCAGCCCGGAATTCGCTCTCGTACCGTCCGTCACTATTTATTTTGCGTTGCCGCCGCTGACGCAAAACAAATGCGAATAAATTTAATAGTGGCGCGCTATTTACTTTCTAAATATATTTGCTTTTAATTAAATCGGCGGTGCAGTTTGGTTTCCATTATACGTATTTACTTGGCGCGTGTTTCTACAGTTGAATGTATCTTACTTTGTAGGTAAACATTTTCCTTGTACGTGTGTGTGTGTTTGATACAGATGACGTGGTGGAAGGGAAAAAAAAATAAACCACCGAGGAGCAAGCACATTTGACTAGTCCACGACAATAAAACTCTCTCGTTCAATCTTTCCCGGCACGATTTTCCTTTTACCCCGTTGTATTGCAAATCATCAAGTTTAAGCCAGCCAATCTTATGGTCGACTAGTCTTCGACTTGTGGATAGTGCGTTGAATATTTCAAGAGATGATGCACTTGGCATGCGGCGAGCACCGTGGCTTGACCCGTTATATAACCCGGCGTCGTGGGGGACGAGGAGCAGGAAACTCGTCATTTGGGCCCGCTTGTGATCAGTCTGCCGACTTTGTTCCATATCCGCTTGGGAAATAATCTCTAGACGACAGCGTCATATCGGCGAGGGCGGAAAATTAAAGAGGATTCAATTTGATCTCCGCGTACGCGACTTGTTTTATTACGCTGAAAGCTGCGGTCGAAGTTAACCGCTTCAATTTAGAAACTTACAACGTACCGCCCCCCAACTATTACGTTTATAAACTATCGTAGCGGAGTGATTTGTAAATATTACGACTTGAAAGTTTCGAAATCTCATACCTCTAAATTGGAATCGTCACTTTCCGCTTTAAGCTGAAGCAAAGAATGCTTTGGAAAGAGAATAATTTAGACAAATGTGAAATTTAAACGAAAGTTGCGTCACGGGTGAAAATTTCGTTAATATCACTTTCAGTCTTTCAAGTCACCCTGTATTGCGTAGGAACACGAAAAGACCCTTACTTGCCGACGCGCGTTTTAACATGATGTGGCTCCGCCGCGCTATCAAGCCACGTCCGGTGGCTTGATAGCGAAGTTAGTGACTTGCCGGGTATTCCGAGCCACCGGACGTGGCTGGAATGCAGTTTTTCTCGCGGAGTCATTCATCCGTCGATGTTTTGACTCAAACGCGTTTAACAATCTGTGCTGCGTTCGCGTTACCTGCAACCGCTCCTCCTGTTTTATCCTGACCTTTCTCTTACCGAGTGTGGGCATCTCACACATCCTGATCCTAGAGTGGGAGTCTCACTCTCTCTTACCGAGTGCGGGTGTCTCGCACGTCCTGATCCCAGAGCAGGAGTCTCGCTCTCTCTTACCGAGTGTGGGCGTCTCACACATCCTGATCCTAGAGTGGGAGTCTCACTCTCTCTTACCCGATGCGGGCGTCTCGCCTATCCTAGAGTGGGTGTCTCACTCTTCCTTTATCCAGTACGGGTGTCTCGCACATCCTGACCCTGAGTAGGCGTCTCACTCACAATCAAACCCCTGATCCGATCCCTAGAGCCTGTACCAGAACGTATGCACAGTGCGTTACCGTCCTGCGATTAGTGTCCGTAAGACACACCGTTTCCGGAACTACCGTCCTGCGATTAGTGTCCGTAAGACACACCGTTTCCGGAACTACCGTCCTGCGATTAGTGTCCGTAAGACACACCGTTTCCGAAACTACCGTCCTGCGATTAGTGCCCGTAAGACACAGCTTGTAAAAAGACCTGTAAATATAGACTATGTTTGTAAATAAAGTTGTTGCTAAGTGATCGACGCTTTTATTTCCGCTGAACTCGGACACTGACGAGCACACCCGAACCGCCGGACCGACGTCAAGCAGAGCAACGATCGGCAGCAACTACGACGACCCGAAAAATGCCGTACCGTTACAGAGTCAACTGTCTTCTTTTGCCAACCCTCTTCTTTAATTGGCCCGTCGATTTTTAGATGTGTAACACGCCGATGTGTCACCTTGTTTATTAACTTTTATGAACAACTAAATAACCAATAAAACTGTCCAAACAAAAACAAATTAAATTTATTGCCAAATTCATTAACTGGACCGAAAACTGAACTGAAAAGGTTTACTTGCTAAGAATTTCCAAAAGGGTCACCAAAGGTTTTATTACTGCAATTAGACATGCGTTACCCTACCCGTTTAGACTCTGCTACAGGCTACCTAGATTTACTGCCGGCGCTAAAGGAAATATCCTACTGGCCTACTCTACCTGCTTACGCCTGAGGCGACCTTCCGGGAATCCGCAATACACCTATTACTGTTATAACATAGCTCGTAATCGTCAATGAAACACCTGGCCTTACGTTGTTGTAACTCAGTTCTTTTGGTGCGGCGGCGAATAAACTTGAGAGATTAAAGAACTAAATACGTTTAAGTAAAATGCGGAAGTTAGATTTAATTAATTATTTATTGAGAGAAAAGAAAAGGTAAAAACTCCTTGTACCAGACACTGCGGAATCTGATACAATGAGCGTAAAAACCCTTGCGTTTAAACCAATACAAAAAAAACTACGGAAAATTACGGTTTTCAGGAAGTACAGTAGAATTCGCTTAACAGATTTCACTTTCGAATATTGTAGCGACCGAACTGACTTCAAACACACGCGCTTGGTGCACACGCAAATAGTTGTTGGGGAACTCCGTTCCTCAATTAAATTAACAATTAATTTGTGTTCAACTTAGATTGGTCTTGGTACTAGTATTTGCCACTTCAAATCGTACTCTAAGACGCGTTCTGCTCAATTAACCAATGCACAGTGTGACACAGTGGATTTACAGTGTACTTAATTAATGGAAGTAATTAATTAATTAATCAGACGTTCTGATACAAAATGTCGCCTTCGGCGATCAATTTGCAAGATAATCAATAGCAATCGCCGCTAGTTTTTCAGGGACTCCTTTCGGAGGTGATGGGAAACCCTATCGCTAGCTAAACTAATTAACTGAGGTCGAATGGGTAGGATCTTTTCTCAACTACATCCAATCGCCTTAAGGGTGTGGTACAGTGTACGCCTTTTCTAAATCACCCTACGTCGTTTTCCGTCGGCTAAACCTATCTAACTAATTTGTTGGTGCAATGTGGACCCAAGTGACTGTTTTTCGGCACTCCGCTTTTGCGGTTATAGCACTTTCAGTCTCTCGGCAAATCGCTTCTAATTAACTTGCAAATCTCTGCAAAGACCACACTTCGGTCCACACACGGGGTGTGAGAGAAACTCTGTTAAGATGGCTATGAATCGGTGGTTCAAATTGTTCGGCTTCGTAAATTGACCTTGATTTCTGTGTTTAGATTGTGCTGGCCCACTTGGTTTCGGCGGCAGATATAACTTGCCTTAGACCAGTGATTCAAACTGGCGACTTCCCTGTGCAAATCGAAACACAGCCGTTAGCGTGTTTCCAACTTGGCGGAGAATATCTCCAAAAGGGTAGAATTATTTTCCAAGAGTACACTGTATTAGAATTTCCCAATAGATTTGAGGGAACAGTTAATTGGCTATGGTTGATTAAATCGCAGAACTGGCGACAAATGACCAACAAATTTTACTAATGTGAATGCAGCTTGTTGAGGTTTAACCTCGACTCAAATGCAAATAAAAATATTTTTGACTAAAATTCTCCAAAGGCAATAAGAATACTGAACTTCATAGATTCTTTAGCCACTGATTAACGCAAATTAAAAATAATTCTTAATCAATTTATACCACCAAGTATGTGACGAAGAAATACAAATAAATGTAAGTAAATTACGCATCCGCGTTCCCGAGATGAACACAATACCGCACACCCACTGGTTTAGGTACACCCGCGGCGCGACTCCGTACGTATTCGTGGTTTTGTTTGTTTAATTGCCCTTTCTCTTAACACACTGTATTTTAATCGTACCGAAATAAAATGATTTAGCTAGAAAAATGAGAGAATGACTGCAAGCACTAAAAGAAAACTCGCGAAGTCAAAATGAAGAGGTTTCAACCGTTCGCTCGAGAGACCTTTCTGTTTTTTCCCGTAGCTGCTTTCTTCCCAACTAAAAACTAATCTCCCCCTCGGACTCCGCAAGCAAATTTTTTGAAACAACCCCAGCTAATAATCGCTGCTCTAGCCCCAAAATCACGCCTACTGCCCATTTCCTGTCCCCATACCCATAAATTAAGAAAACCCCAATTAGCTTGTCAAACAAGATCGGCGGTGGTCTGTCACAATTTGAAACATTCCTGACCCTCTCTCTATCACCCAAACCTACAAGTGTCCATTTGACATTTTAATGTATCCGGTACTTGCTCGAAACACTAAGCAGACAAAGCGAACTTGCAACGTAATTGATCCCTTTTCTATAACTGACATGTCATAAAATTTAGTGTGACCAATTCATACAAAAATCCGAACCAGTAAAAAGCTAAAATGTCACGCTGACTTGTTTATGATGGCAGAGAACCAGGAGTGCAATTTGAGTAAGGCCTAACGTTACAAATTTTTAAGACGTACTCACCTTTTATATGGTTTTATATGACTCATCGTGATTTTTCGAGACCTTCTGCTCATATGCTTGCATAATACCCGGCTTTTCCCATGCAGTTGAAATTCTGCGAACGCAGCGTCATTTTAAAGGTCAGTCATGACTCATGATAAAGCGAGTCGCTGTAGTGTTTGCTTACATAATTTTTATGTGGGTGAGCATATTTTCCGCGGTCGCGTAGACGACGTTGTATCGAATTTAATTGAGGTTAATGGTTTATGAAGTTGCCCATTCCTTATATGTAATAACATGAACTGCCTTTTATTAATGGCGTTTTCGTTTTGCTGCTCTAGAGCACCCTTAGAGTATCTCCGTCTTCTATCATTACGTGAGGTTAAAACAAGATGAAAATACTATGAGAGTGCTTTAAAACAGCGAATCTAAAATGCTATACCGAAAAACTCCGATTAATTACAATGAAAAGCTGCCGGTAAAATCATGTTGCAACTCAGAGCACACGTGTTCCAAAACAATGCAGGTGTTTTCACGGTCATCACGGTGCGTTTCAGATTCGAGTGCGTTCTGTCATGTTTTGTTTATAATTGCATTTTATTTAAAATAAACACAATGTTTCCGATACTTCCCATAGACAAAAAATTATTAATGAAAGGACCCAAGGAAATAAATAAATACAAAAGTATACGGTAATTAAATTTGCTTAAAGTGTGGTCATTAGTGGAGCTGCACGTTGTATGTACTGCAATACAAAGGAGATTAAGTGATGCATGAAATGTCAACAGCGAAGAGACCGACCGAACTGGCCGACAATTTCGAGCGTAGTGTAATAAAATGTAAATGAAATTTCGCAGAATTAGCGAGGCAAATATTTGCCCCGACGAAAGCTCAGAAGCCGACATGCAATCTAAGCCGGGGAAGCCAAAGTTCGTTTGATCGGTAGCCTCATTACTCCAGGATCAGGCGGAGTGAGCTGGAACAGGACACACGTTTAATTACGTCTCTGGAGACGACGAGCAGGAAGGACGCGTCCCAGTCAAAGGACGCCAACAAATTCCCTGGTCCGATAATCGCATTGCGGTTTATTTAATTCGAGAAGAGCTTCAAATATAAAATGGGGGGCTTCGAATTCTGCTCTCACGATGCGTCTTGTCCTTATAGGGCGAGTCCTTCAAATCCGCAGGTATTTGGTCGAGATATGCATTATAATGTGAAAGTTTTTAGACGAACCATGACTGGAATGGAATCTGTTAACCGCTCTTGGCACAGGATTGCCGTCCTGTGATTTGGGAATGCGCAAAGTTAGAAACTACATTACTTCCTTCCATGAAATGAATCCGCATTGTTTTATAACTAGCAAACGCTTAAACTCACTGTGTACGTGTTTACTTCATTAATTACTTCAACCATTGCGCGATTCAGTTAATTGGTTTTCAGAAACCCTTGCATAACTTTTGATTTCTTTTAGTTATATTTTAAGCTAGCTGCATGATTGAAATATTGTTTGGAAGAACTCGCCAAGAAAACCGTCGTCTCGTCTGTTTCGGTTGAGAGAGAGAAAATAAAAATAAAATGATAACTTCCTGCCGGTTTAAATAATATAAAAGATAGATGAATTACTACATAAATTA
Organism: Dorcus hopei; assembly: GCA_033060865.1. NCBI lineage: Eukaryota > Metazoa > Arthropoda > Insecta > Coleoptera > Lucanidae > Dorcus > Dorcus hopei. Next base: position 37,195,641 of record CM065423.1, read on the forward strand.
CGAATCTAAAAGTAGACGGCTCTGAAACAGTGGGGAAACAGAAATAATACCCGGGCCCGGTGAAATATGAAAGTCGTTTTTTACGTCGCGTGAAAACATCTTTATGTAACCGTCTAATGAGCGTATGTGTTTTCCTTTGGGGCTGGAAAAGAAACCGTAATTAATGTTTATTTATCAAACACGCCCGCATGAACTTACGAGATTTTGAAAACTTAATTCACGTTTTTTTGTTTCGAATTAATTCAGAATTCGTCACGTCTTAAAATATTCCTAAACCCTTAATAAAATTGGATAGTAAGAGGATATTCCCCATCGTCAAACTCCTGCTCCTTGAGTATTCCATAATTCATTAACATTCAAGCGACTTGATTTTAATGTCCCAGCTAAGTAAAGCGGTCCAATAAGGGCTTGAATTTCAGAAATATTTGTAAGCTTAGCATCTCGGTCTCTTCTGTACTTACTTTGGACACTTGCAATATGTTTCTTACTGTATTCCAAAATAATGTGCGTCAATGAAATATTGCCAAATTTCAAGAACAGATTTAAGATTTTTTGTTGTTGCTTTCGCTCCTGGGATATCTCTGATCTTGTTCTCACTTGCTTTCTACGACCACGTTTATTTCATTTCGACGAGCCGTCTTTCCCAAGAAAATATGGGCCAGAATCTTCATTAGATTCTTCTTCAGAAATATCTTGTTCGCTATCGCTATCATGGTCACTCGTTTCTAATCTCTCCACTTCATCTTCGTCTGACTGATCATCATACTGCATAGTTTGCTAAGGATCATCGTCTCTTAGACACTCTTCCATCAACTTTTTTAACCTTCCTTGTTCTTGCTCGTATGAATACATGTTTCACAATAACAAATGGCTTAATTAAAAAGGCGTGAAAGAACAAATTTTATCACTTAACCTTTAAAAAACGAATCAAGTGACATTGCAACTTTCACGCATGAACATACGCTGCGGAATTACTCTCCGCAATTTGTTCTATAACGTAAACAAACGCATCTTTTGAAAAACTACGATATATTATCCCCAAGCTCACCTAGTCATACAGCTATACGAGATGGGAGAGTTATAGCAAAAACATTTCTTCCGTAAAATTAATAAATAAGAGTTTGCAGAGCGACAATTAAATTTAATAAAATTACAAATATTGGAGAAGAAAATGTCATGTTTGTTCAGTTGCAATAGTTGGGAGAAACCGTTTCTCCCAAGCATTGCAACAAACATGACATTTTCTTCTCCAATATTTGTAATTTTATTAAATTAATTTTTTTTATTTCGACGTTAGCAATCTGATGAAGGTGTAATTTTCGAAACCGGTCGCTAGAATAAAAACATTTTAAGAAATTAAGAAAAGCTTTATTTCATCACACACACGGTTTGAAAAAATACCTACATATAAAAAATGCAAACGATCCGACTAGTTATGGACTGATTTATTTCGACCTCGGTCCGTGTGTTGAGAAAAATCATTCATTGGCTCTTAAAATAGTCTAGCTTCGAGCTGATTGAGTTAGACCTCGGTTCGTGTGCGATTTCAACTACTATGCAATCAGTAATAAATTAAATAAAATTGTCAAAAATCTACTTAAAAAAAAATTGTTTCCCGGGCAACATTTAAAAAAAGTTCAGCTTGAGAAAACACTTAAAAAATGCAAATGATCCAGTTATGGACTGTGTTACCGGGTGAACATTAAATGGATATTTAGTTTCGGTACGTGCATTGCTCTAACTGCCGATTTTAGCCAGTAAGGAATGTTCGTTCGATTTCTTCGCGATCCGAGGTGGTAATTGACCCACAGAAGTCCGCCGAACGCATAAAAGGGAGCAGCGTGGACGGTGGTGTTTGTCGCTGAAGAAGTCGGGAAAGTGGCCGCGGAGTGAAAAGCTGCAAGTGCGCGGTGAAAGACCGGTGAGACTTTCGTTTTTCGAAGTGTATACGCGGACTTTGTAAGCCCCGCCCCTTTTCGAATTCGCGCTTATGCGAACTCTGATACGCGTTCTCATTGGCTGTCTCGTATTTATATGTACTAACCACACTTTGTAATCATTTAACTTTGTTTTAAAATAAATGTTCTTTGTTTATCGCTCTCTCATTTAAATAAACCGACGAGTATTAAAGTTATCCCGGACTTAGGTAACGAACTTTACACCAAGTTAACTTCTTGCTCTACCGCTGATTTCGAATTGCTGCCGCGCAAACCGTCGACCAATCGCGTCGCGAGGACAAAAACCTCACAAACATCCGTACCGGGTCCGCCGTGGTGACAACTGCTTTATTTCGACCTCGGTCCGTATGTTGAGAAAAACTCATTTATTGTTTTCAGGCCTCAGGCTATGAATTAGTCTCATTTGCTCCTCTCTCCCCATAATGATTGGGTGGACTCTATTCTTTAAGCATCTTCCTTATATTATTTGTGTCCGGTGCGTGTCTTTTCCTTGTCCCTATTCCAGCTGCTCCCCCAGTGCCCTAATACTTCTTGTTGGGTGGTCTCTCATCCTTTGGATAGCCGCTTCTCTTCTTCTATCCACTCTCTCCCTTGGGTCTTCCAGCGTAAGGTCCATCCTGAGGTCCTTGTTCCTAACGAACCATGGTATGCTCCCATATTTCCGGGCTAGGATGTTCTGTGTTTTCTCGATCTCATCCTTGGCCTTCTTACTTCCCCTGGCCCATATTTCTTCACCATAAAGGAGCGTCGGCATTCCTATCGAATTTAGAATCCTTATTCTGGAGCGCAAAGACAAGTTACTGTCAGGTTTTATGATGGGGCAAAGTTTCGAGTTTCTTTTCCTCGCTCCGATCCCCCTTTCTTTGACGTGCTCTTCAAACTTTAATTTGTTGATCAGTCTTATCCCTAGATACCTTGCGTGTTCCTTTACCCTCACTAATTTCTCCCCACGTTTTAACTTTAGGTCTCTTTTGAATTTCTTGCTGAAGAAGATCACTTCAGTCCTGCCGTGGTTTAGCCTAACGTTCCATATTTTGCGTAGCTATCGAAGACTTCCAGTCTCTTTTGAAGTTTCTTCTTGCAGCTTTCTTCATTTTCGTCGCACACCATGATTGCGGTGTCGTCTGCGAATTGGAAAGTTCTTGTATCTCCTTCATCTTCAAATTTGGATATGTCCCGAACAAAAATGTTAAATAATATTGGGGAGAGTGGAGAACCTTCATTCGTTACCTTTTGGCCTGATAATTTTGATCCTACGTTAACCCTGAACCTTCTGTTTTGAAGCCATGAATCTATTATTCTCACCAGGTACGTCGGTGTTGCTACGTTTCTCATTTTGTGGAGAAGAACTTCCCTCCGCACCTTGTCGTAAGCCTTTTCAACATCCAGGGGCTCCACCATAACCTTCTTTCTCGGTTTGCTCTGGATCTTAATTGAATCTATAAGACTCATGGCTTGTTGAACAGCTGCCACCTTGGATCGAAAACACCGAGCTGCGTGTTGGGCAATAAGTTGTTATTCTCCATGAACTCGGTGACTCTCTCTTGAATTATGGTTTCTGCCACTTTTGAGAAGCCTGTTAGGAGACTGATAGGTTTTCTGTTCCCCGGTTTGCTGGGGTCTTTTTCACCTGATAATAATCGCTTCATTCCAGCAACACACCATTTCTTAGGCTTGCATCTATGATTTTGGCCAGTTCATCTTTTGCAGGATCGCCCATTACTTTTAACGTCCCGTTAGGTATATCGTCACTTCCAGGCGCTTTTTTTGAGGCCATCCGTGAAATAATCCTTCTTACTTCTTTCGGATCCACTCCATTTTCCGATTCCCCTCCAGATTTCCTGATGATGTTAATGCTTTGTCTGACCTGCTTTTTCGTTTTCTCGTTCGTGGAATTGTCTGTGGTAAACTGTTCTTCCAAAAAGGACGCCATTCCCTCTGTTTTGTCCAGGTCTTGGTAAAACATTTAGCTCATTTAACCTTAAAACTTGAATATGGCAATGAAGAGCTAAGGGCGGATGAAATAGAGATAGCAGCCACGAAACTGACAGAGGACATTCAGGAAGCACTGGAAAACAGCAGAAAGAAAACGGGGGGCACGATCACCAACAAACTGGGGCTCTCCATGGAGGAAAGGAACATGCTGAAGAAAAAGTACGAGGCAAAGAAACTCCACAAAAAGAGAAGTGGATAAGAGGAAATACAATGACTGGAAAAGGAGGACGAAAGAAATGGTAGAGGAGAAAAAGGAAAGATCGTGGAAGGAATCTATCGAGGAAGCGGAAGAAAACCAGGGCAAGTTCTGGTCACTACTATTGAGACCAGAATGGCCCGATCGAAATTAACAACAAAATGTTCTACCAAGATCTCTTTCGCCGATTTTGAGGCTTCTCTTTTGCCTTTCTTCGTCCGGGAGCTATTGGTCTCTGGTTGTCCTCGACCAATCGTCGCGGATGAAAGCGTCTAGGCGTGGTCTCTTCATGGAATGTCGATTTTCCCATAGTTTTGAAAAAATGCTCATGTATACGAAATGTTTAGTTAGCGCAGCAACTTGATTTATTTCCATTGAATATAAGGGAAGAAAAGCAATTTTCCCGGCTCGAAAGTGGCGGTGTGGTGCTGGGTAACAGCTGATTTATTTAGACCTCGGTTCGTGTACGATTTTGACTTCTGTGTAATCCGTAATAAATTTTTAAAAATATGTTTTTTTAAAATATTATTTCCCGTGCAACATTTTTTTTTTAAATTCGATTTGAAAAAGAAATGCAAACGATCCAACTAGTTATGGACTGATTTATTTCGACCTCGGTCTGTGTGTTGAGAAAAATTCATCCATTGGCTTTTAAAGTCTAGCTTCGAGCTGATTTATTTAGACCTCGGTTCGTTTACGATTTCAACTACTGTGTAATCCGTAATAAATTAAAAATATGTTTTTGTTTCCCGTGCAACATTTTTTTTAAATTGTTGAATGATTGTCGAATTGTTAAAATGATTTTATTTAGATTTTCTTTTTCAAGTTGAAATATTCATAAGAATCGGCTTATTATAACATCCAAGAATACCGCGCATTTATTATTCTTTTAATCTTAAAGCTCGATTATAAATTGAGCTTCCGAATCAATTTATTGGTAGGTATGTTTATGTAGTAGGTAGTTAAGTAGAGACATGTGCGTAAGCAGAAAATTCGATGTTAAATTAACATTCACGACGTTAGAAAACAAAAGAAAAATCAGCATTCATTACACGCCTACCTGCAATAAATATTAAGAAATTGTGCTCGGCATGAATTTAAAAATCAAATCCCGAAATGTATTAAAAAATTCATTACTTCGTGTACACGCCTCGACGCAAAACGAAAAATAAAATGTTGCAGCGACTTGGTTTGTGTAATTTCTTATTTACGTTGGGGGGAGGGGAGAAATTAAAGGAAATCGTTTTTGCTTTGCAGGCGAATAAATTTCGGAAACGCTAAGCTTAAGGCGGATGCGATTAACTTGGCGCGGTCAAAAACGCCATAATTAATGGCGGCAAACATTGTAAATCATGTAAATGAAATGTTTACAGGAGCGCGTACATTTGCATTTGTAATAAATGCGGACGTAATAGGCGAGCGTGAAATTTATCAGCTGAATTATTAATTAATTGGGTCAAAAGAAAAAAATTAACAAATAAATAATTTCATGTGAACGTAGCAGAAACAAACATAAATTTCTTCGTTTTAACTCACGCGGAGATAACATCTGTAACATGAACTCCTAAATGCACTAAAGTACTTCGTTTATATAACTACTCATAAAATTATCGCTATCAGAGATGCGACGTTGACACTTTCGGGGAGAGAAAGAGACGAGAAAAAAGGCATTACTTAATTAAAACATTTGACGTGGGCGCATGATTTATAAAATTCTAGCACATCTGCAGGCATTTTAAACATGTCGTTATCGCTGGATGGTACGATGGATGCATATTTAGAGAGAGAGAAAAAAAACTGGAGGCCGTTCTTTTTTTTTCTTATTCGATTTTGTCCGCCTTATCCGAAACATCGGGTTTCGTTATTTATGATATTTGGCAACTTACAATTTTATACAAATAAAAACGTCACGTCTTACATTCCCGATAACATTTATGTTTACGCGTTCGCGACGGTTTTCAAAAAAATAAAAATAGGTAGGAGAGCGCACGATGCCAAAAAATGGTCCGTCTTCACCAGACGTTTTAAAAACAACCGTGTGATTAAGAGGTTCAGTTTTTTATAGTAATTTGATACTTCAATCTTTTCACAAAAAAAAACGTGTGTGTTCATAAAAGATTTAAACGAATTTCTTTTGCTCGCTTCAAATATTTTTTCTGTGACTAGGACTAGTCAGTGTACAGTCGATTACAAATTTATCCGGCCGAAGCGTTGATTGCTCATAAAGTTTCTCTTATGGCCGTTTTACACAATGATATTTTTAATCTAAAATTTGATACAAAGTGAGTGAGAAGTACCAATTCAACCAATCAGAATTCACTGTGGTAGCTTATCTCTCTCACTTTGTACCAAAAAATGTTATAATGTAAAACAGCCTTTAATATTCAAACTTCAATTAACAATAAAAAAAGCACCCATTCTTTAATTTACAATTGGCTTTAAAGAAAAAGCACATATTCCGATGGTTAGAAATAGTACAGTTTCAAAATTCGACTTGGTAGTTAATTTTACAAAATGCATCTTTGATATGACTAGTTACAACAAAACTGAACTGCCATTGGTCTAGTTTAGGACTGATTTATTTCGACCTCGGTCCGTGTGTTGAGATAAACTCATTCATTGGCTTTTAAAATAGATGATTTATTTAGACCTTGGTTCGTGAACGATTTCAACTACCTCGTAATCCGTAATAAATTTAAAAAAATTGTGAAAAATATCGTCCCTCCCATGCCAAAAGCATGGATGTGCTCAACCTCCTAAGCCAAAATCACGAATGTGCAATATTTTCACTACATTTAGTAAAATTCAACTCTATCAATAACCCCAATAAATGCTAAAATATATTTTATTATGGTCAGTTTATATTTTTCTTAAGCAAATTAACTTTAAATGTTAAATTGCCACAAGCTGCCAATTTTCACATTCGTTGTTTTGGCATGAGAGGGACGATATGTATTTTAAAATAACTATTGCTTCCCGAGCAACATTTTTTTAAAATTCGGTTTGAAAAAAATATCTACACACAAAAAATGTAAACGACCCGACTAGTTATGGACCTTGATCCGTGTGTTGAGAAAAACTCATTCATTGGATTTTAAAATAGTCTAGCTTCGAGCTGATGCGTATTTAGACCTCAGTTCGTGTACGATTTCAACTACTGCGTAATCCGTAATAAATTTAAAAAAAAATATAAAAATATGCTTTTAAAAATGTTGTTTCCCAGGCAACATTTCTTAAAAATTCAGCTTGAAAAAATACCAACACAAAAAATACAAATGATCCAATTAGTTATGGACTGATTTATTTCGACCTCGGTCCGTGTGTTGAGAAAAACTCATTGATTGGCTCCTAAAATGGTCTAGCTTCTAGCTGATTTATTTAGACTTCGTTTCGTGTACGATTTCAACTGCTATGTAATCCGTAATAAATTTAAAAAATATTGTTTGCAACATTTTTTTTTTAATTCGGTTTGAAATCGGCAGTTGTTGCAGCACACTGGCCATTGAAGTTGCTCCGCTCCAGAACAAGAAAACTGCCGGCGAAAACAACTGGAACACCGCTAATTTTCCCGCTACTTCGACGAAACACTTCGGTCAATCCTTCCTGCGTCTCCTTTGAGGTTTATTTCCCATTATTGTCCACATTTTCGGTTCAGAATAAACGATGTTTTGGGAATCTTTCGCTGATTTACATTCCTTTCCTAAACATAAAATCCCTGACACCAATTTGCACGGCCAAAGCATTGTTCGACCATCCGGTCCGGTAACAAACTCATTCGTTGGCTCTTAAATTAGCCTAGCTTCTAGCTGATTTATTTAGACCTCGGTTCGTGTACGATTTCAACTACTGTGTAATTCGTAATAAATTTTCAAAAATTGTGAAAAACATATCGTCGGCCTAATATGTTAACCTGCCAAGTCCACTTTTGATTGAATATTACTTTTGATGCAATTAAAAGGCGTAGACGAATGATAAACGGATATGTATTTTCAAATTTCCAAAATGAAAAATAAACATATTTTCACCAACGGGATTTTAGAAATTTCAAATTCAGACATATTTAGAGAAATATTAAGTTTTGTTATGCTCCTGTAACGTTTATCAAAACGGACTTATGGCTGTATGCACCGAACGAATTAACTCAGCTTAACTTTAAGCGTCACTTAGAATGTGGCTTACACAATGTTATGAAACTTCAAATATCATAATATAAACGTCACTCAAATTTAAGCTCGATTAAAGTGTTTGGTGCATATGGCCCTTAGCAGGTTAACAATTTAAGGCAGCTATATGTACTTTTAAGAAACGGTTATAAAAAATGCAAACGATCCGACTAGTTACGGACTAATTTATTTCAACCTCGGTTCGTGTGTTGAGAGAAGTTCATTCATTGGCTCTTAAAATACTCCACCTTCGAGTTGATGTATTTAGACCTCGGTTCGTGTAAGACTAAAACATGACTGATGGCAGCTGCTCCGTTGTTTTTTTTTTTAATAATCAATTAGGACAATTACTACTTTGCCTGCTGAATAGATGTAACACTTACATCTACGGTTAATTGCGATTGTTTCTTGTATGTCGAAATAACAGCTACGGTTGTCGAATAAACAGAAGGATTTTCATTATTGTAAAGTGCTACAACACTACCTTTCCCCAAACGTTCATTTTGTTTCGTTGTGCATACATATATTCAAAGTTCAATTTAAGACGATAATTTCGTCATCGATGAGGTAACTTCTTTGATTGGTGCAAAATCCTATACCTAATCTTTTCACATTATGCATACAGATTTTAGCAAGCGAATGTTTTTTTCTGGTATCAAATATGAAGTACATAAAATTTCATGGGAACCTTCCATATTCAAATTTGCTGAAACTTATTCATATTTGATCTAAAACAAAAGTTTCCGACTTAAAATGCGTCGGTCATTATTCCTGTGATGTGATGCTCTCAACATGTGTGTAATATAACCTGACTGAATACATTTCGTGTGTCACCACATATCAAAGAGTTGATAGTAACAATAATAATTAATGTCATTTGTACATAACTCGCAGTCATGTGCGGCTCGTAACAACACATTTGTTAAATCTCAATTTGAGAAGTGTATTACATTACAGGCAATAAAAGTTCTCATATTACGAGTTAGTTTACGTTGCACACGCGCAAGTTCCTCCACCCGATGTTTATTTTATTTGCCTTCGGATCAAATAAACCGAGCGCTTATGTTTGATTGTAGTAGTGGTAGTAATAGTAGGAAAGCACTTCTTCTTACAGGTGCAATCGATAGAATCGCGCGGGGCATTAGTCACCCGGCCCCAAAGTAAGTGAATCATTAGGAAAGCTTTCCCTGTCATTCGTGCGACAGACGAAGCTCACTTGTACGACTTGCGTGACAGATCCCCATCGTGCGACTGATTTACCACCACCTTCTCGTTCCTGCGCCGGCGATGACGGAGCGATGGAAAATTTTAATTAACCGTTGACGTTTTGCTTAGGTACTTAATTACTTACTTACGTCATACACAATCAAATGCTTTTTTATTCAAGCCAAAACAATAAATTCACGAGTAAGCTATAAGGTGTGGGGGTAACTACTTTTTCTTTTGTCATCCAACGTTGCAAATTGGGAATGGGATGCGTAAGCCAAGGCTGAGCCTAAAGACCCCTATTTTCTGCTCTAGTTTCTAAACCCATGATTAGGAGTCCTTGGTGCAAGAAATCATACTGACTTATAAAAAACGGCTAAGGAGCAACAGAAGAAGAAGAAGAAGAGGGAGAAGGTGCAATTATAAAAGTTACAATTAATGAAGAGGATGAAGGTACTTTTGAAGGATTTAAAGGACGCACTACAGGTGTGAATTTTAAAGAAGAATGAACTTGGTGGTAAAGACTAATAAGGAGGAGAAGGAGGCAAAAAAATGATGAGAAAAGAAGATCATATCTTCATCTTCTTTTCTAACTGTATCTTGTGTAGTACAATTTTTTCCTCCTCTTCTTCTTTCTTTACCTTTTCCCTTTTCATATACACTTAGTCTTCATCAAAATTCAATTACACAAGATACAGTTAGAGAAGAATATGCCATCTTCATCTTCTTCTCTACCCGAAGCTTGTGTAATTGAATTTTTCCCTCTTCTTCTTTCTAAGCCTTTTCCCTTTTCTTTATTCATAAGAAAACCAATACTGGTAATGACGATAGTGATGGTGCTTAAAGAATTTCGGAGGACAATGAACTTGGCGATAAAGACTATCTGAATGTTTCTGAACATAAAGTAAAGAATAAGTTATAAAGAGGCTTAGTAACAAGTGTCTAAATAAAAACCTGGTCAAGTGGGTTGTGATCGAGAATTTATCCATTGCATTTACATAGCAGAATTATTAAATGTAGCCTACTTGACCAGGTTTTTATTTAGACACGAGTTACTTAGTATTGGACATACGAGCGGAATTAGGTGCAGTATTTCAGATAACTTTACTTTTACTTTTACTTTTATTTTAAATAAGATCAATAGTTTGAAATAACGGGTTATTTACGATGTTGTACTCTAACTGCATAAGTAAAGAACAAAAAAAAGTGTGATTAGAGGCCCTAAAAAATTATGGACGAATCAACGCGCGCATTTTTTTTATACATATTTAAAAGGGGCACACATGAAGATTTTCGGGAAGCATTTCCTAATTTTCCAGTTAATTACACCGATTTAGTGCAGCAAATTCAACTGTGTGTTGGAAAAGTTTGTGAAACCCAGAAGTGGCCAGAGCCTAGTAATCAAGAAGCGGAAGAAACAAACTCAGAAGAAGATGAACAAAAGGAGGAAGTGAAGAGAAAGGAATATAAGCCGCCTCCAATAGTCCTGAGAGAAGAAGGGAAGCTAGAGTTAATAAGAAAGGAAGCAAACGCCAACAACAAAGAGATCCTAAACTGTAGAAATACAAAAGAAGGAATTAAATCCCCAAATGACTTCAGAAGACTGAGGAAATTACTGGAAGGCAAAAATATTCAATGTCACACCTATAGCTTAAAGGAAGAGAAGATATTAAAGGTGGTGATCCGGGGGGTTCCCAAAGAAATTGAAATAAGTGAGGCTGAAGAGGAATTAAAAGAAAAGGCCTTCCCTGTACTGAATGTCAACAGGATGAAAAGATTTAAGGAGGAGCTGCCCTTGCTGCTCGTGAATGCGGAAAAGACGGCCGAAGGAAAAAATCTTTTTGATCTAAAAGAAGTAGCAGGGATGAAGGTGAGGGCCGAATCCAAATGGAAGCCGACCACCGCATCACAATGTTCCCGTGGTCAACTCTTTGGACACGTACAATATAGATGTACTGCAGCATACAAGTGTATGCGATGCGCAGAAGGGCACCCCTGATTCGAGTGCCCGGGAAAATTCAAGGACATAAAACTCAAACGTGTAAATTATGGAGGTGAGCATCACGCTGCCCGCACCATCCGGTACAAATGAAAAAAATGAAGGAAGAAGAGAAAAGAAATCTTTTGGAAAACTCAAAAAAGAAAGAGGGGTTTTCGTACGCGCAAGTTACGGAGGGAGGGGGGATCCGAAACAAACATTGACCTAAATATAATAAGAAAATTCAAGCAATTTGCAGAAGAGCTCGAAAAAATGCTACCCATATTCAACCAATAATGGATTATAAACGTTCCACAGAAACCAACGGCTATCCAAAGGATAGAACAAATTAGGGCTCTGGGGGAGAAGCTGGAAGAGGGACAAGGAATAAGACACGCACCGGGCACAAATAATATAAGAAAGATGCTTAAACAATAGTGTCAGATACTCCACCCAAGCTTTATGGGGAGGGAGGAGCAAATGAGACTGATTCATAGCCTGAGGGCTGAAAACTCAGCAAAACACAAGAAGGAAAAAAACTAGTTATGGACTGATTTATTTCGACCTCGGTCCGTGTGTAGAGAAAACTCATTCATTGGCTCTTAAAATAGTTCAGCTTCTAGCTGATTTATTTAGACCTCGGTTCGTGTACGATTTCAACTACCCTGTAATCGACGAATCAATGCGCGCATTTTTTAAATACATATTTAAAAAGGGGTACACATGATTTTATTATCAATATAGAAACGGCGGCGCTAATGGATGTGAGCTTTCATGAAATGTAAATATAAAATGTAAAATTTTATTTGCGATTATTTAATAAAACGTGTCTTAAAATTTGTGCCGTACGTTGTATGTACACTGAGTGTTGAAAGTAATGTCTCCCCAAAAATCTAAAAGGCGATGAATTTTATTTCATGTTCTTATTTTGTGTTTGTTTACCTGCTTGCGCGTTTGCTTGTCCGTCTACTTATTGTAGTGGTCAGAAGGGACCAGGCCGCAGTTTAAAACGTTTGTAGGAGAGATTACTTTTGATTCTCAGCGTACACAGTTCATTAAAAAGTTAAATGAAACTTTTAGCGCGAAGCGTGAATCCTTATTAACTAAAGACAAACACGACGCAAAACAAATGTTCATTTTAATACATTTTGCAAATGTTTTATTTTAATAATCAATTTTTCAATTATTTATTTAATGAGTCGAATAAATGTTAAATAGTTCTGCTGATGAAGGCCCAACTAGGCCTGAAACAGCTTGACCATTGAAGATCATTAGGATATCGTCAATATACCTACAATAGAAAGTAATGAATTTAGATTTAAAGAATTTTTTCTCAAGTTTGTTCATAAACAGGTCGACGAGAAGGGGGGACAGGCCGCAACCCATACCTAAACCATCTATTTGCTTGTAAACTTTGTTATTGAAGCTGAAGAAATTTTGTTGAAGAATAATGTCAAGGAGATTGCTTAAGCAAGAAACATCCTGATCAGAAAGATTTGAGTCCAAGAGCAAAACCCTTAACGATTTCTAGTGATTCAGAAACCGGGACGGAAGTAAAAAGATTGGGGACGTCAAATGAAACAAGAATGCTTTTGGGGGTAATTTGAATGTTTTTAAGTTTCTATAAAAGATCTGAAGTATTTTTGATGGAATAAATGGGTTTGCAACCTGTGAATTGTTTTAGAGTATTATTTAAGAAGGTTGAAAGCTTATCAGCTGGAGAAACAGAGAAAGAAACAACTGGTTGTTTATGAATTTTGGGTAAACCATATAATCTCGGCATTAGTGGGTTCATGGTTTTGAGTTTATTGATTGGAAGTAACGGGTTATCTTTGTGTGTTTTAAGAAATTGATTAAGTGAATTGACATATTTGTTTAAAGAATTAGAAGGTGCTTCTTGGATAACAATGGCTTCATTTCAGCACCTTCAAATTCTTTAAACAATTATGGAGCTCTTCACCGAGATCAATTCGAATTCAATTATTGTTATCAAACTAAATAATACTGAATACACTAATTATATTGACATTGCAAATTTATTTGGCGAATATTTCACTAAAACAATACCTGCTGAAATCAATGAACATTTTACAAACACGACAACTGAAACTTGTACTTTCAGCAAATCCAATATATTTTTGTTCCCACTACTGAAATTGAAATTGAAATTCACAAAAATCATGACCCAACTAACATGGAAAACTATAGACCCATATCTCTATTAAATACATTTTCTAAAATCTTTGAAAAAGTTACGTACAAGAGAATTATGGATTACTTATTAACTAATTGTCAATATACATATATTTCGAAATGGATATTCTACAGAAAATGCTGCCATAGATTTTACTCAATCAATAAGAGATGCTCTGTATTCTAAATTCAAAGTAGTAGGTATATTTTATGACTTAACAAAAGCATCTGATAGCCTTCAATTCGATTTCATGTTACATAAATTACATAGTTTCGGCTTTAGGGGTTCTAATCTTATTTTATATAATAAGCGAAAGCTTATAATAAAAATCAATCAGTACTCAGATAAAACGTTTAAGTAGCGACATCCTACGATCGCTTCTTGACCTGACATTGCATTAGGCCAATATTACACTATAAAAGATCTTTGACAAATTGAAGCCAGTTTAAGTCATAATAAGTCATCCCATACAAGGCGACCATGCGTGCTGTCAAAGCATAATGAAAGTTTTAAAAATTTTGTTGCAAGTCGGTTTTGATTGCAGTGGATTCCTCGAGCACCCCCCGTACAGCTGTTTCGGCTCTATTTGGGGCCTCGTCAGCAGAAGCATAGCTCGAGAATTCCGCTGCAAACCAAACCGACCTGTTCGAGGTTATTCGCAAATGCGATGTAAAAGTAATGAAACGTTTCACTCGCGACATCCTGCGATCACTTTCTGACCTAACATTGCACAGAGGATGCTCGAGGAATCCACTGCAATTAAAACCGACTTACAACAAAACTTTTAGTACTCAGATAATTTTAGTCTAACCATGGGAGTACCCCAAGGAAATATTTTAGGTCCGCTTATCTTTTTACTGTTCATGATCTACCTGAACATACTAAACTATATAAACTAACTATAACTAACTAAATAACAAATAACTAAAGGACAAGTAACTCGTATCTAAATAAAAACCTGGTCAAGTAGGCTACATTTAGTCATTCTCCTATGTAAATGCAATGGATAAATTCTCAATCACAACCCACTTGACCAGGTTTTTATTTAGACGCTCGTTATTTATGTTTGCTAAAAATAAGTGTCGATAAGTAGGCATAATTTTTTCGTAAAATAGAAACATTTTATGGGATGTCCCAGCAAAAAATTATTAATCACAAATTAAGGGCCACCCTAGAGTACAGGTATTTTTAAGTGATTTGTTCCATTCTTAATATTGTTGAAATTAAGAATCAGGAGGTATTTTAATAAACGTTTGAAGTTTCATTGGAATTTGTTGCTGAAAACGTTCTACTGAAATCTTTTAATTTTGAAACTAACATAGAAATCATTTCCACAGTTAATACTAATTTGGCAAAAAAAATTGCAACAATGGATGAAGTATAATCTAAAGAATCTACTACTGCTAATAAGTAGTAATGATAAGGAAATTATTGATGGGGGTAAGTTGATTAAAATTTGTAGCGCGTTTGCAAACTGTTCCGTTGAATTTCCTGATTAATTGTCCGTCTGATGTAGAAATGATTACTATAGTTAACATTAACATAGTAAATAAAATACAACAATCGACGTGCGACGAACGACTCCGATAGAATACGATCCAACTTGAAAAGCTGCTTCACCCCCATTCGGCAGAACGAAACTGGAGTTTCAGGCTCAGTTGAGCCGTAACTGGCATAGCAAGCGCTACGAATAGCCAAGGCTTGAAAATCCACGCACATGTCTACTACTACGATCGAAGCCAGGGCTTCCTTATTATTACAGCCAACATGTCGCGTTCGTTTCCTAATTAATTAATAATCGCGGCGCACAATTCGAACACGTGTAGAAAAGGTTGCCGCCGCTTCTATTATTAGAATAATTGCCCGAAGGTGGTGATACCGCGTAACGTCCGAAACATGCTTTGAATTGATACGATCCACGTGCGTGGACTGGCATTGGTTTTCGTAATGATGCAGTAACGAGAGGACATTGTCTAACGAAAACAGGGGCGAACATGGAACCGGATCCCCTAATCGCGCCCTCCTCAATGGGAGCGCCGAATAAAAAGACTAACAACAAAAAGGGAAACCAACTGAGGGAAGACTTGCGAATCGACGATGTGACGGGTCCTAGACTTAATTTAGTGATGTGTGTTCTGTGTGTTGTGTGTGTCACCTCTGTTGTGTACATTAGTTGGAGAGAGGTCGTGCTTATTAATCGTTTAAATAATCTCGAAGAAAAAGTGGCCGTCTTGGAGAGGAAGTCCTTAGAAGGCGTCGACGTACTAGTCGAAAGGTATCGCAGGGATATCGAAGCGAAATTGAAGCAAAGAGCTACAAGGGAAGCTTCAGTAGTACTCGATGGCTTAAAGAGAACCACGAGGGATGCACCCGAATGCATTTGTCCGGCAGGTAAAGACTCTTTTACTTTCTAAACTCACCCCAATAAATATCGCTTACTTTTGTAACTTCATCTTCCAGGTACATGTACAATAACTGGTAATTTCGTGTTTGAGAAATCTTTGCAAGGGGGATGGGGAGGAAACAAAGACTGATTGTCGTATCAAAGAGATAGAAGTAACCGAGGGTTGGGTTGTATTCTAATCATTTCTGATCAAAAGGAATTTGAACGAGTCGCGCGTAATTAAGTTTTCAATTAATTATTGGAACGTGGACGCAATGTTAAAAAAAAAAACGATTCGAAACCTGGATTGGAATTAAAAGCTGTTTACCGGAGTTTGTATGCGTCCGACCTACATGAGGTCGGTTTACCTCGAGCTCAAATGAATTTCGTACGTGATTCAATCACTTACCGGCGAGGTTTTTAATGAAATCAAAAAATGTATGTGTAATTGAGTTTCGAATGCCCCGAGCCAGGATCTTTCAGCGTTCCAAAGGAAACAACTCGATTTAATCGATTCTAAAAGAATTCTATTCGAGTCGTTCCTGACTCAATTGGTTTTTTTTTTCAATGAGTCGTTCCATTGATATTAGTAAGTAGTAACTAAGAATTATAGTTAGTAAAAAAGACAGAAAGAAGTATGTATATAATTTTATTTTTATCGACAAGCTCTTCTCATAAATTAAATAAAAACCGACTAATTTATCTTTGCCCCGTTTTAATAAATTTCTCTACATTGCCTTTGATGAAATATGTATTTCAATGGAAATATATATCAAATAATAATCTACCTATAAATAACTTGGTAAGCCAATAAACTAGTTTTATTGCTACAGTAAACGCGGTTTGTCATCTATTATTTGCCGTGATTAATTCGGCTGTTCATACTGCGTCTACTTGTTATTTATTTGTTAATATTTGTCTAGGCGTCCTTTGTGTGCCCTCACGTCAACCCAACCCACTGCAAACCGATCGAATTATAAATTACATCTATTCGCGTTACTAGTTTATCTAGAATCGAATTCGACACGCGCCTGTAATATTAATTTCGATCGCTCGTTAGGATGCGGTTTAGAAACGTCTTAGCCCTCGCGGAATTTCAATGTGAATATTTTAAATGTGGCGAGGAATTCGTTCCGGGGATATTAATTACGAAGAGGGAAACCCTAAGTTTAGGGCTTACAATTTTTTTTATAAGAAAATTTTTCTTTAATGGAAAAATATTATTTTTGACGTTTTTAAGCGTGAGATCTTTCGGACGGATTTTATTATGTATGTAATTTCGACCTCGGTCCGTGTGTTGACAAAAACTCATTCATTGGCTCTTAAAATAGTTTAGCTTCAAGCTGATTTCTTTAGACCTCGGTTCGTGTACAAATTCAACTACTGCGTAATCCGTATTACGTTTTAAAAAATTGCGAAAAATATATTTTTCAAAGAATGTTGTTTCCCGGGCAACATTTTTTTAAAATTCGGTTTGAAGGAAATACCTGCAAGTTAAAAATACAAACGATCCGACTAGTTATGGACTGATTTATTTCGACTTCGGTCCGTGTGTTAAGAAAAACTCATTCATTGGCTCTTAAAATAGTCTAGCAACTGATTTCTTTAGACCTCAGTTCGTGTACGATTTCAACTACTGTGTAATACGTAATAAATTTTAAAAAGATGTGAAAAATATACTTTTAAAAGAATGTTGTTTCCCGGGCAACATTTTTTAAAATTCGATTTGAAGGAAATACCTGTAAATAAAAAATGCAAACGATCTGACTAGTTACGTACTGATTTATTTCGACCTCGGTCCGTGTGTTGAGAAAAACTCATTCGCTAGCTCTTAAAATAGTCCAGCTTCGAGCTGATTTATTTAGACTTCGGTTCGTGTACGATTTCAACTATTGCGTAATCCGTATTACCATTAAATTTAAACCTAACATAGAACGGCAACGCAATGCTTAAAACTGGCAGCCAGAAATTGGAGGTTTACGCAATATACTGATGCATTATTTAGTAAATAAATAGAGTTTCTATATTACTATACCTACACCTACACCTTTGCAAATTATCCTACAACCAGATTATTTACTAAATAATGCATCAGTTAATCGCGTAAACCTCCAATTTCTGGCTGCCAGTTTTAAGCATTGCGTTGCCGTTCTATGTTAGGTTTAAATTCAATGGTATTACGTTTTAAAAAATTGCGAAAAATATATTTTTAAAAGAATGTTGTTTCCCGGGCAACATTTTTTTAAAATTCGATTTGAAGGAAATACCTGCAAATAAAAAATGCAAACGATCCGACTAGTTATGGACTGATTTATTTCGACCTCTGTCCGTGTGTTGAGAAAAACTCATTCGCTGGCTCTTAAAATAGTCCAGCTTCGAGCTGATTTCTTTAGACCTCGGTTCGTGTACGATTTCAACTACTACGTATTCCATAATAAATTTTAAAAAATTGTGAAAAATATACTTTTCATATACCTGATTCCAAAACACTTCTATTAATTATTCTTTAACAGAAAAATATTAGTATTTATCAACTTTTTTAAGCGTGAGATCTTCTGAGCTACAACAAACATAATGAATTCGAGTTGGACTTCAAGATTTATGGCCCCCATTTATTTTTTGAAATTTTTTGAAATATGTGGAGTACCGTGATGACTTACAATTACAAACGCCCAATATTTTTTAATTGAGCCCTATTAAGTCGTGCGTAGTGAAATTAACTGCAGCAGTCGGCCGAGTAAATTGAATTTATTGCGGCGATTACGCGCGTTCGGAGATAAATTAATGAGTATGTCTCCTTATGCGTTTCGTAAGCAAAATCGTCGATAAATTACCGCGTTTCGAGTATCACGGTTATGTGGAAAGCGCCTAATATTTTCCGGACGGATTTTAATAAATTCGACCTCGGTCTGAGAAAAACTCATTCATTGGCTCTTAAAATAGTCTAGCTTCGAGCTGATTTCTTTAGACCTCGGTTCGTGTACGATTTCAATTACTGCGTAATCCGTCTTAAATTTTAAGAAAATTGTGAAAAATATACTTTTGAAAGAATGTTGTTTCCCGGGCAATATTTATGTTTAAATTCGGTTTGAGGGAAACACCTGCAAATAAAAAATGCAAACGATCCGATTAGTTACGGACTGATTTATTTCAACCTCGGTCCGTGCGTCGAGAAAAATTCATTCATTGGCTCTTAAAATAGCCCAGCTTCGAACTGATTTCTTTAGACCTCGGTTCGTGTATGTTCGTAATCCGTAATAAATTTTAAAAAATTCTTTAATAGAAAACTATTACATATTTATCAATCGTTTT
Source organism: Dorcus hopei (assembly GCA_033060865.1). NCBI lineage: Eukaryota > Metazoa > Arthropoda > Insecta > Coleoptera > Lucanidae > Dorcus > Dorcus hopei. The sequence continues at coordinate 37,215,026 of CM065423.1, forward strand.
AAGCGTGATATCTCCTAAGTTATAACAAATGTAACGAATTGGAGTTGGGCTTTAAAATTTATGGCTCCCATTTATTTCTTGAGAATTTTTGAAATATGTGGAGTACGGTGATGACTTACAAACGCCCAATATTTTTTAATTGAGCCCTATTAAGTCGTGCGTAGTGAAATTAACTGCAGTAGTCGGCCGAGTAAATTGAATTTATTGCGGCAATTACGCGCGTTCGGAGATAAATTAATGAGTGTCTCTTAAGTGCGTTCCTTAAGCAAAATCGTCGAGTTTCACGGTTATGAAGTCGTCCTTTTTCCCCCGGACGGATTTTATTAATTTCTATAGTTTGAGGCGATGCGGTGATGCCTCGGGAACACCGGCGCATTCTGACTAGCCGGAGAGGGATTTAATTTCCTCCTTTTGTGCTCGTTAAGATGGATAAAAATAGCGATCGGATTTTCAACATGTTCTCCGTCCTTGTTCTGAATGATAACTCTTTGCGTAAATTTAATTTGGCACTAAAAGTTGGATCCTTTTTGGCTCCTAACTTAACCAAAGCTTGTGTTTGGTTGAATTTCTTGTACTTACTGATTGCACGGTTTATGTGACACTTGGAGGCCTTAAACAAAGGACTAGTTAGTTCTTTTATTTAATGTCAACAGAGACCACAGTCCTTTTTTGCTTTCCTTCTAATCGTAACTAAGTCTGGTCGTGACTTATGTATGTACAAATTAACGTATTATCTTTAGATGGACTTTCATCAGATCGTCACCAATCACTATTGACAAAGAAGTCTTCACACCAGCTTTGAGCTTCATACAGTAACAAGTTGGCTACCAAATTAAACAGAATATATAGGGTGGTCCTTGAATAGATCGACAAAAAAAATACTGACGTAAGAAGAGACTTCCCAAAACATGGAAAAAAATGTTCAAAAAAAATAACACGAGAACCAACTCTGTTTTGGTGGCTTACCTATTTTGTGTTTTCTTCATATTTTCAATGATTAGACTTACTTTGCATTGAGACATCGACTACCCAAATCTTCAATCCTTACCTCTCATTTTCTTTACCCTCCTTTCTATGTCCATAATTCTTCTCTTCTCATTATGTTGTTCTTTCTTTATCTTGGTGACTGTTTACCTTCATGTCTACTTTGCGTTGACTTACATTAAAGACCCAAATATTTTCACTTCATTTTATGGCTGGCTTTTCTCTACCCACGTTCATAATTCTCGTGTCATTATGTGACCAAACCAGTTAAGTTGTTTTTTTTCTCTATATCTTGGTGACATGATTTCCTGGTTTACTTGTTTTCTGAAATCTTCATCATTTTTTTCACGTTTCCACTTACTCTACATTTAGAAATCAACTATCCAAATCTTCAATTCTTTCGGCTCATTTTATACTAGGCTTTCGCCTTTCCTTTCTTTTATCTTTCTTCCCACGTCCATAATTCTTATTTTCTCATTATGTGACTGAACCAATTATGTTGTTCTTTCTCTCTCTGTGTTACAGTTTCAAATCGCGTTGGCAATATTCGGAAATTTTTGGTCAACGTAGAATTTATTGTGGTAACCCTGATCACTCGTTCGCCGCGTGACATGTCCTAATATAGGGATTTCGACAATAACAGTTTCTGATTGGCTGACGGCATCCGAGCTCATCTCGCGTCATCCGGTTTGGCTTTGTTTTAACGGATCACTTCTCCTTTAACTTTGGTGATGCCTGTGTCGTTGTGATTACAATTATCGGAGTTTTTGTTAAGAAGGTTTAGGAGGACGGAGTCGGAAATTCTTAGTACATCGTCAAACGAGCTTGGGGTGATTTTGAATACCCTGCCAGGCCCTGATTTAACTAAAAATCCAAGGAATGTTAGGCCTACGGCATGACGTCATCTTGTTACTAATTATATTTACTTAGTCTTCTACTTTTTGATACTTTTACTGTTGGGATATGTCTTGGTACTTACCGTTTTGAATCCCCTTTTGGTACTCGGTTAATTAACCAATATTTTGGAAGCAATTGACGTGCCCGGTTGAATCGGAAGTGACTGTTGAGATTACTCCACGACGCTTCGAAAAATGCGCAGGGAAACGACCTTGACCTACAAAATACATTCTTGGTAACGTAAGTCTATTCAGAACCTCTATTAACTGTTGCGTGACGCTGCGTTGCTTAAGAGCGAATTTTCGACAGATCTTGCGCCTTTAATTAGTTGCACGTAGCTTGGCATTGAGACATCGACGACCAAAATCGTTAATCCCTTCCGCTTTTCTTCTCTCTTTGTATTTGTATTTAAAGACTTAATCTCGATTGTTTTGTAGACAAAAAGCAGTTATCTGTGACAATTAAATAGCATGAGTAGCAATTTTATAAATTAGATCAACTTTTTGTGCGCGCCCAATTTTACAGCGGCGACTAATTCGATTCTTAGTAACATTATTAAATTACGCAACTAGACGCCAATAGGATCGACATAAATCGATCGATTTTGACGTCCCGTTTATTTCTTTAAGGCCGCCTCGGTCGCGATACGGAGGAGGAGGAGAAGGCGAAAAACAAACAAGACGAAATTTTAGATTAAACAACTTAATTAAAACGGATATTTATGGGCGATTTATTTTATTGCGTTTTTAATTAGGCGAGGTGGACTTCTACTATGCGAAGATAAAAAATTTAATCGACGTGATTAATTTACATTATTAGTTGATTGGGACAAGTTCGTATGTGCACGCCCATAAATTAATTGAGGCTCTTGGGTTGATCTACATATTTTGCCTCTTACTGAAAGAATTTTAAATAATTGACCGTCGCGTCGTTTGCTTCATTAGTTCGCACGGCCTTATGAAACTTTTCTTCACGTTCGTTTTATGTTTGGAAATGCTGTGGTCTAGAGTTGTCCTCATTCCTTTCCCTACATTCTTCCCGGTTTTGTCTTGAACAGATTCATTCATCACAATCAATCAAATTTCTTGTGGGATAGTTTTTTTTTTGTTAAACATCCTAGACTGATAACAATGTCAGAGAACGGAGTTACAATAAACATTCACTCATCCTTCGGTTAGATCTCTCTTTCCCTGCTTTCTTTCTCTCTTTCTCGACCACTGCGGACCTGACCATTTACGAGCATCTACTCAACAATGTGGAACATTTTACTCACCGGGGCCTTTCCCCGGCCCCGCCAACTCCAGCGGCGAATCTAGATGCAGTAGCTCTCTGTAGGGATAGGAACTCACGGGGAAGGTATCCTCGAACCTCGCATGCATAAAGACGAACCCCAGGTGGATATTAGCATACCTTGCCTTCTGAGCGTACGTTCTCAGAATCATTGGTGCTACTGCCTCCTACAGTGTTAGCTTCACCGGCTTAAGCCCAGTCAACACCAAGTCATAACCGTTCTTGAAAGCACAAGGCAATTCACTAGGTCAGGCATACAGTTAGCTGTGTCTCCAGCATTTACTACTCACCCTCTGCAGTTGGCGGATAAGGTCAAACGCCGTATGCAGGTGGAGTGATCCCCTACTTTCTCCGACTATCGGCGAATACAGAGCGATCACCCTTATGATAGAATGCCCAATCTCTTACGAACTTTTCTTTACGTTCGTTTTATTCTTGGAAATGTCTTGATCAAGTATGTGCTATGGTCTATAGTTGCCCTCGTTCCTTTCCTTACACTCTTCCCCGTTTTGTCTTGCATGGATTCATTAATATAATAATGAATTATTAGACGAATAACTACCATGGAAACAATTAATAAGAAATCAATCAACAATTCAGAAAAATCAAGTTATTCGTCGAATAATGGATATCTCGACCCTTAGTTTAAATATGGTGCTGAACTCAATTCTCGGAGTTTAGTTAAGCAATGTCGTCCCCTAATGGGAATACGTCCAGTAGATTTCATACTATTACAATTTTATATGCGATGCAAATGTGAATGCTAATTCGAAAATGAACTTAATACCATATTGCGATCCTTTGGGGCCTTCTTTTTCTCCGTGGCGTATTACACTGATTAAGTGCCGACACGCCGACAATTCTGTCGCATTAATTTGCCGATACGAGATCTCCGAAGTCCTTAGATGGAGCCAGGGAAAGAATGTGGGCCCCTAGGCTCGTCACGAACGACCGTAGCTTAAGGTCGGGCGCGATCTATAAAAAATGCGCTGCTGTTTCAAGACCTGCGATAACTAACCGTAAAAATTCGTCGAAAGAAGTAGTCGGCTCCTGCGGGTTCGTTACTTTCATAATAATAAAGTCTGTGAGGTCAGAAATTTGAATTCTATTAGAAACCTTGAAGGCCATCTTGATGTCAATTCATATCTTATGAGTAGATTAAAGATTATTAAAAATTCTCTTTTAATAATCCATGGTTCATCCAGGAGATTATTATTTTTCCTTTTATTCCCATTTGTTGGTTAGCTCTCTCCTAAAAGTACATAATTATTTTCGCCAGCTTCATATCATTTATTTGGACGTGATATTTTTGATGTCAGTTTCTCTTTGTTGAGATTCAGACTTGATAAAAACCAACGTCAATAAATTATTTCAATTTCTTCATGAGAGTCGTACTTTCTCTCTGAAGAGGTGATGAGAAAACAAAAGAAGAAACCATGATAATTCGACGAAAAAGTGCTGAAACAACCAAAAACGAAAGAAGAAAATCGACGAGAGACCAAATCGACCAAAGAAAACTCGATTTTTCTTGCTGAATTAATTAATTAATTTTCAATTTTTCTTTTTTTTTAATAAGGAAGTTTCTTCATTTTGTGCGCAGTTTAATTTCTTTCGAATATTCAACGGGAAGCTCCTAGATGGCGTGACAGGTATAAAAAGATCTGTTGGCAGCGCAGGATGTAACAATATAACATCGAAATTAAAGTTTTTGATTTTTTCTGTGTTATTAAAAGTGTGAGGAAATAGTTGAAAGCTCTGACTGAGAAGCTTTAATTTCATATGCCATTTTTTTTTATCTGGTGGTTACCCAACGCGGTCCTAATGCCCGATTTCTTTATCGCCTTATCTTGAGGTTAAATTTATCTATCAGTTAGAATGTGACACATAGTATGTGTACGGCCAACTGTACGTCACATTCCAACTGTTAGATAAATTAACCTTAAGTTAAAGATGGTGAAGAAATTGGCCATAAGTCACAAAGACCTGACAGGACCTCAGGAGCGGGAGTGTGTGTAAAGTTTCCATAGCTTTGTTACTTCCAAACCTCCTCGTCGTTTAAGGGGAAGCAGTGTCGATTTTATCCCCAACACTGAAGGGTGCCTGAAGTCGATACCGACCACCCCCGAGAAAAATCCCGAGCGCGGTTCGAACCGACGACCATGCGATTGCAAGGCCGCGCCGGTCCCTTACCACTTGGACCGTTGAGGCGTTTATTTATAATAAAATCCTTGTTTATTCCGTATTACTGAAAATAATCATAGTATAAGGGGATAATGAGGCCGTTAACTAAATGTACTGGTAAATAGAAATGAATATTAAAATAGAACTATTTCATTGAAATATTAAATTACAAAAAAAACTGTTTATTATTATTTTTCGTGATCCTGTGGAGATGAAACTATTCCACATTCATTTGTATTTTCCTGATGGACGTATTGTTATTACCGGTGTGGTGGTAGGTAGGGGATTATCGGTTTCGTGTTCAACATTATGAAAACTCATTTCATGCACATAAGAGATAATCCACGGGTACAAAGCTCGCCTGGCGCACGCCGTAATAACGTTATTTCACCTACGGTCGATTACGTAAACAACGTTGAAATAAATTGAAAAGAAAAAAGGCAAAACCGCTAAATTCGCAAATGACATGCGGCGGATCCTCTTTGACAATATCCCGCCAATCAAATTACGAACACATTTCGCGAACGGGGGGAAGCCCCCAACCGGCGCCGCGGCGCATTTGCATGAAAATGAATCCGTTCCGACGGATTAAAGTCGATTATTTTAAAATGCAAATTTTTAGTTTCCATCCATCCTAGTTGTTATTGGTTATGTTTTTTTTTGAATGGTAGTACTCATCGAGAATCTTAGATTATCACGATTTTGATTACGTTGTAGGTACTTATCTTTCCCGAAGCATCGGCGATACTCGCGTGGATTTTATCTTAAGTCACGTCCGCGCGTTTTTCATCGAATGTTAAACACGTTCGCGTTCACATTCTTCAAAATCCTATGCAAAGCAGATTAGCGTAAAGAAACTTGCTGCGGCGTAAATTCGGAGAGCCCCGCGGCCCACTTATGTATTTCGATCGACTTCCTTTGCTTGCTTGTGGACGAGGAAAAAATTAGGAAAGTTCAAATCGTTAACGAAAGTGAAAACTCATTTTAGGTTCACGAGGAAGAACTTCTGTGAAGAGTTGTCTTGTATTTTAGGAATAGGAAGCGTCTTCCGAAGGCCACCTGCAGAATTGATTTTTGTGCGGCGTTCATTCGCGTTTGCGATTACGTAATCATTTCTAGCCGGTAATCCGATTACGGGATGCATGAGCTGAAGATGAGATTGGGTTGCAATCAGCCGCCCATGACACGGTGCCGCCGCCATTCCGATCGGATCCCGAAGCATTACGCGGATAACTCAATTGTGTTACCTCGCTGAAGTGTTGATTTTAGTAGCTGTGGCTGGGGGGGGCTCTCTTCTTAGTTGACATTGAAGCTTACACCGCCGTCTGAGCCAAAATTAGATATTTTACAAAATTGAAGGGGACGTGTTTATTTTCAGTTTCTGGTCTTTCGGAGTCAATCAAAGTATCCCGGAAAAAAAATTCTTGAATCATGCGCAGATTATTTTATGTATTTAAATTTTAGTGTTGTATAGCGTCAAGCGTGAACTTGATCATTGGTGTGCTTGGTTTCTTAATTTTTCTATTATTATAAAAGACGAATTAACAAAAATTTATACGTACGTGCGTTCGGTGTTATTTTCATGGTAGAAGATAAGACAGGTATTGAAACGGTTTTCAAAACTAAGCGTGTTAATTTTAAATAACAAACAATGTTCAGATTCTCAGTAAAATTTCGGCCGGATGCGAGCGGAGGACGCCGCGCTGTCCTTTTCAAAAGAATATAAACCACCCAGCGAGTCCTTAAGAACCTGTATCGTTAGCCCTGCAAATAACACTCCGGGTTTTCTGCCATCGTAAAACAAGTCTCCTTGACATGTTTTCGGATTTTGTACGAATTAGTCATGCTGAAATTTTAGGAACACGTCAGTTATAGGAAAGACATCAAATTACGTTGCAAGTTGAAGCAGTTCGCTTTAGTCTGCTTTGTTTCAAACAAGCACCGGGACGCACTAAAAATGTCCAGTAGACGCTTGAAAAGTTTGAAAAGTTAAAGTTATAGGTAGGGTTAGGACGGTTTCAATTGCGACAGACCACCTGCTAATGGGGGTTGCTTGATGCAGGAAGAAAATCTGGAATAGGCGTGATTTGGAGCTAGAATCAGCGATTATCATTGGCCGGTGGTTTCAAGAAAATTATCTTGCGAAGTCCGAGGGGGTGGGTTAATTTTTACTTGGAAAGACAGGAGCTACGAAAACAGGCAGACAGAATTCGATCTCTCTAGCGAACGGTTGAATTCCTTTTAATTTTGACTTCGCGAGTTTTTTTGTGCTTGTAGTCATTCGTTCATTTCCTCATTTATCTCGGTACGGTTAAAATACAGTGTGTTAAGAGAAAGGGCAATTAAACAAAACCACGAATACGTGCGGTTCGCGCCGCGAGTTCATCTAAACAAGAGTGAAGTGCGTGTGTATTCAACGCGGATACGCGGATAGGTAATTTGCATTTATTTGTATTCTTTGTCACATATTTGGTTAAGAATAATTTAATTTGCATTAATCAGTGGCTAAAGAATCTGTAAAGTACAGTATCCCTATTGCATTTAGATAATTTTAGTCAAAATATTTTATTTACATTTGAATCGAGGATTAAACTAAATCTGTAAAGTTCAGTATTCTTTTTGCATTTGGATAAATTTTAGTCAAATAGTTTATTCACATTTGAGAGGAGGTTAAACCTCAACAAGTAGCATTCACATTAGTAAAATTTATTGGTCATTTGTTTTATAAATTATTAGGTCAGTTCCGTAATTTAATCAACCAGCGTCAATTAACTGTTCCCTCAAATCTGTTTGGAAATTCAAATACAGTGTACTCTTGGAAAATAGTTCTTCCACCTTTGGAGATATTCTCTGCCAAGTTGGAAACACGCTAACGGCTGTATTTCGACTTGTACTCGTACATTTATTTGAAAAAAGGCGTACACTGTACCACCCTCTTAAGGCGATTGGACGAAGCGAGAAAAGATCCTACCCATTCGACCTCAATTAATTAGTTTAGCTAGCGATAGGGTTTCCCATCACCTCCGAAAGGAGTCCCTGAAAAACCGGTGATTGCTATTGATTGTCCTGAAAATTGTTCGCCGAGGGCGGCATTTTGTATCACATACATCTCCAGAACGTCTGATTAATTAATTAATTACTTCCATTAATTAAGTACACTGTAGACCCATTGCGTTGATTGAACAGAACGCGTCTTAGAGTACGATCTGAAGTGGCAAACACTAATTCCAAGACCAATCTAAGTTGAACTTAAATTAATTGAGGAGCAGAGTTCTCCAACAACTATTTGCGTATGCGCGAAACCACCAGCTGTGTGATTTGAAGTCAGTTAGGTCGCTCCAATATTCGAAAGTGAAATCTGTTAAGCGCATTCTACTGTACTTCCTGATTGGTTTGAACGCAAGGGTTTTTTCGGTCATTATATCAGATCCCACAGATTTTTTGCAATAAATAATTAATTAAATCTAACTTCCGCATTTTTATTTAAACGTATTTAAGTTCCTTTAATCTCTCAAGTTTATTCGCCGACGCACCAAAAGAACTGAGTTACAACAACGTAAGGCCAGGGTTTACAGTGACGATCACGAGATTATAAATATTATCAGTTTATCGCGGATTCCGGAGGATCGTTCAACCGTAAACACCATAGATAGGTCAGTAGGTAGTCCTTAGCGCCGGCCATAAATCTAGGTAGCTGTAGACTAGACGGTGGGATAGTGCATGCCGAATTGCAGTAATAAACCGTTTGGGTGACCTTTTGGAATTTCTCCGCAGGTAAACATTGTCGGTCCATTTATTTAATTTGGCAATAAGTTTAATTTGTTTTTGTTTGGGCAGCTTTATTGGTTATTTAGTTGTCCGTGAAAGTCAACAAACAAGGTGACACGTCGGCGTGTTACAGTATTGAGACGAACCCGAGCTGAGATCGCTATTTCGAGTCCGAGCAATGCGAGAAAGAGAACGGTATAAAGGAGAGAAAAGCGGAGGACCGTGTGCGGCGCGGAATAGAAGCGCGTCACAAATTATTTCTTAGTAAGTTTATGTATTTTCGCTTTTCAGGTAAATTTACAGCAGTCTCGAGCTTACGTGCAGATGTGTTACTCGAAATGATGCTCTGCCTACCGTACCTCACTCGTACACTGACTCCTCGCGTTCGTGTGCAGGCACCGAAGCGATTGCCAGTGCACCTCTACATCTTCCACCGTGGTTATTTTTTAAGGCGACGGAATTACCTACCTAATATTTTTCCCCATGTTCTATGATGTTATTTATTTCACAATTTTTTTTTTTTTGTTGGTCTATTCAGAGATTAAATAGTGAATAGTAAACATCTCATTTCTGAGTAATGTGTTGGGCAAACTTAATACGTACACATAACCTGGCGATTTGCAAATTTAAAAAGTGCTAAAAGCTGCTTTGCCTTTCTCATGTACACTTAATTTTCAGGTAATTTACGCAACTCATTTGCATTCGCGATAAGCACAGCATTAATACAATATTTTAGGCGTGAAAGTACCGAGCGCATTAATTGCACTCATAATTGAAAGTCAATAAGTATAGGCGACAGAATTCATCACTGTCATTATGAAGGTGGTGTTTTGAACGCGATAAACAACGAACTTATACAGGGTGAATGACAATTGTTCCGACAAAAAAAAAACGCATAAGAGAATCAGTGTCACAGATTACGGGAGTAAAGTGTTTAAAAAAATATTTTGAACAGTTTATAATTAATTAAAAATTTACCCCAAAATCAAGCTGCGACACTGCGTACGAAATACGACGCCACGTTTTATAAACGCAGCAGTATAATAAGACTATAAAGTTTTTTTATTGACTACTCGCTTACATCAATGCAACCTTGACACTCGTCTCAATTTATTACACGTTTAATAGCTGGGAACGGAAGTCTGAGTTGTTTCTTTGACGCGACGTAATTATTAGTAATTTCTAAAATAACTGGAATTGCGTATGAAATACAGATAAATAAATTCGCAAATAAATTGTTTGTCAATTCTTGTAGATTATTTACTATAGTCTGTTTTTCTTAAGAATACAGTGTGGAGTCGATAGGGAGCTCATGATTGGTCAAAATCGCGACCGAGTTCACACTGGAATAACGCAACAACTGAACTGCCGTTTGCCTGTGAAACAGCTGATTGACCAGCATTCGTAACCAATAAATTAATATACTTATCCTAGCGTTTTTTGTTTATAAAAGTACTATCGTATTTCAAATTTATTTTAAATTTTTCCACGCTGCTAATATCTTAAAGAGTGTGGTAAGTTTTCTAGTTTACAATTAATAATAATAATTGAACATGCAGTGATGAAATATGGCCAATGAACAGCAACAAGGTGCATATTCCCTGGTGCACATATTGCTGTAAAAAATGCACATGGAAAGCGCGTTTCGCATGCATAAGGACGAACCCCAGGTGGATATTAGCATACCTTGCCTTCTAAGCGTACTTTCTCAGAATCATTAGTGCTACTCTCTCCTACAGTGTTAGCTACACCGGCCTAAGCCCAGTCAACACCAAGTCATGACCGTTCTTGAAAGCGCAAGTCCATTCACTAGGTCAGGCATACAGCTAGCTGTGTCTCCGGCATTTACTACTCACACCTCTACAGTTGGCGGATAAGGTCAAATGCCGTGTGCAGGTGGAGTGATCCCCTACTCTTTCCGACTATCAGCGATCACCTTTATGATACAATGCCCAATCTCTTGCCCTATGTCCGAGCCATCAACATCAGATTGGCACCTCAGAGTATCATCTATCATCAGCAAGCCTCAATTCTTGCACAACTCCTTCATCACATGTCATTGCAATTCATTACAACACTCGCGAGCCCGTCTGCGTAATTAGCGCAACTTTACCAACACATTTACCACTCAAAGCCCGCCCATCCCTCTGCCTGAGACGTACCCCTTATCATATCACCAAACCACAGACAAAATAAACAAACCTGCTCGTGATTTACGGATGTATTGAGAATGCGTAAACTTTCCTAAATTCTAAACTTGATAAAATATACGACAACAAGGTTTAGTCACTCTTAGAAAATCATGAAAGGTTTTGTTAACATCGTTTGGATATAACTTGCCCTCAACTCAGGCAAATATTCACGTTCTATTTCGCTTCTATTTTATTAACAGCGCCCCAAAACATTCAATAAATTTCATATTAAAATGCAAACAAGTTTCTCTACTCCGCGGAACTATTGTCTTTCAACACGCGATCGGACGACGGGAACTAGGGTTCTGGTTAATGAAATTCTGCATTCTTCTGTCATGAATAATTAACGTGGGTTGTCGGGCCTTATTAGTTGTATTATGAGCGATAATTTCTTATTTTTTTTTAAATTGTATGTACAAGCGGTCCTCGCTTATTATTGTTGACTTTAATTTGCTGCCGTGATTGATGAGATCCAGATAATATGACTTATTAGCATAAGTAAGTGCGTATCACATTATTTGGACACTGATTGAGAAGCAAGTATGTTTAGATTAGAGTACTAGAAGGAAAAAATCAAGACGACGATACGAACCTGGTTGGTTAAGAAAGAGCAGCAGATGAACGAAATAAATACAGTCATAAAAGTGTTTTATAGTTTTATGATTGTAACGGCGCGGCACGGGCGGCGTCGGGTTGTGTTATTTTTTTAAAGCGACGGACTCTAGATTCGCCAGCGATTATTTTAAATAATAATTTCCGCATTACATATATTAAAACAATTTCCACAATTACGTTGAATAAATAACATACATTAGCTAGTTTATACGTACTTAATTAATACTCTCGTAACTATAAAAATTTATTTACACAAGCGCCTGTAATATTTATACATCCGTTTAGGAGCAGCAGTAGCACTTACCAGTTTCTACATCTTCCAATAATAAATATTTCCAGGGACAAATTCACTTTAAATACTGTATACTAATTGTAATCATTACAAGGAAACATAATTCCTTTGTAATTGTAATTGTAATTACACGTGTCGCCTGTGATGTGGGGGCAATTTAAATCAACGTAAGGACTTCATCGGCTCGTTATTGCTGAAAATGAAGCAGCAGCGCCGCTTGCGTCATAGGAAGGTATTAATTTCTGTTATTTTCGAAATCGGCGAAGGACTGCGTTACAAAAATATACAAGAACGCCATAAATCACGCAGCGTCCTCTATTGAAATATTATTCCGAATACGAATTCCAACTGTTGTTCGGGTGTATCGGTTATGAAATATTGCGCTTTTGAAACGAACGTGTGTGTATACGAAAATTCGGTTGCCTGTTGTACAAGGGGATCGGCGACGAACGATTTTTATTCAAATTACGCGACGCGGACGAGAGCTTACATAACAAACTATAAATTCTGAAAGGAATTTTTTTTTCAGAGAAGAGAGATGTGGTGGAATATACGTAACGACTTTCTTTCATTTAAGTGAACAAATTGCAATAGCTTGCACGTTGATAATGCGCCAGATGCTGCTGCTGCTGCATTTCTTTTTCGACGCAATTAGAACACACCATCCAGATAATTGGAGGTTGATGGATTGCAATAAAATGGAGAATTAATTTCAAAATCGTGAAAGCTCCGGTTTGTAAACAATTAACCCACTCGTTTATTGTTTACGGTTAAGTGTGTCAGATTCAGCGAAACTTCTCTTTCTCTGCCTCTCCTCTCCCTTTCCCTACTCTACTTCTTCAGCCCTCACATTCAAGATTAAAGAAGTAAAAATCGAATTTCAGATCCGTCGTTGTAAACTATGGTGTCCCACAAGGTAGTATCTGCGGTCCTTTGTTATACATTTTTATATACTTCTTTTATTATTACTACTACTTAAACTTCTCCCTCAAAATTATATTCTTAGGCAGGCAGATTATATTTAGATTCTTTTTTGTTCCCAAATGATTGATACCTTAGACGTAGTTGTTTTTTTTCTCTCTTTGTAACCAAGGAAACATTTTATTTTTTGCGCTTTATTGTGGGACACCCTTTATAAGGAAAAGTTGATTTTGTAACTGAAGATGAGAATTGGTCCTTAAGATGTACATAATTCAATTATCTACGTAAATAAATAATTTAAGGGCGCCTAATTTTTTTATAAAATCTCCTAAATTCGAAAAATTATTACATATTCCTTTGACTGTAGTATAAAATTGTGTTTATTAAATAATACGATATCGAAAAGTTGTAAAAAATATTAAAACGCCTGAACGGTCCAAGTGGTAAGGGATCGGCCTTGTAATCGCATGGTCGTCGGTTCGAACCGCGCTCGGGATTTTTCTCGGGGGGTGGTCGGTATCGACTTCAGGCACCCTTCAGTGTTGGGGATAAAATTCGACACTGATTCCCCTTAAATGGCGAGGAGGTTTGGAAGTAACAAAGCCATGGAACACCTTACACACACTCAAATACACTCCCGCTCCTGAGGTCCTGACAAGTCTCTGACTTGGGACCCCGTTGAGCAACCACCACAGATAAAAAAAAATAAGTCACACCGTATAACTTCACGCAAAACGACATAGAGGTCTCGCAACTTGAGAAGAACCTTGCTACGTAAGCAAGTAAGCTCCGCCCATATGTTTTTCTCAAGTTACAAGACCTCTACTAATACGAAAAAATATGGTAAGCAAAAAAAAAGTGAATCCACATGCAATAAAAAACAAAAGACGGTCGTTTTTCAAAATAATAATAATAATAATAATAATAGAATTTAGATGATTAAAATGAAACTCAACACAGGTAGAGAAAAAAGAGAAAAGAAAGATGCCAATAAATAATAATGATTTGTGTACATTCAATAAAAACGAAAGACGATCGTTTTCGCAAAAAATAATGTGTAGTAATAATAAATTAAAATAATTACGTAATTAATAACACAATCACTTAAATTTCATGATTAAAACGAAAAAAAAAGCAAATTTTAAATAGGTAGGAAAAATATGATAAGCAAGAGAAAAATGAATCCGCATACAATAGAAAAACAAAAGACGATCGTTTTTAATAATAGAATTCAGATACAAAATAGAAGTCTTACGATAAAAATGAAATTCAACAAAATGAATAAAAAAATCAAGTACATATTACTGCGTTATGCCCATAGTTTGGGTGACAATTTAATGCTCTGTTCTCAGGGTATTTTGCAAATTTTCTGATTTTTTATTATTTTACTTTTTTATATTGTTGTTTTCTCTCTCGGAGGCTCTTCTTCGATGATGAATTTTGCAGTGTATCTCGTAGACCAATTTCTTTGTTGTATAGTGTATTTTATGTGATAAATTTTGGATGTAGATGGCACTCGCGAGACTTCACATTCAAAATTATCTAATGTCTGTTTGTGTGTGTGTGTGGTTGTATAAAAAAATATCGTAAAATAAAAACGTAAAACACAGTTTATTGTACCACTTTAAATAATTAATTTTCACAAACTAATTATTATTCCGCAAAAAGAAGTTCGGGTTTTAAAAGATAATTTATAATATTTAGGTCGGGTTTTTCACAAAACCTTCCCAAAAATTCTACTCACTCGTCTTCTGTACTATGCTCCCGCAAAGGTTCAATTGCATTAAGCTGGAGATAGATGGAGCGTTGAGCGCGTCAATTTTTTTCTTTATAATAATTTTTGCCGTATTTGAAAATCTTAATTCTCATCTTAGTTTTCCTGCATGTATTTCTGATATTTTTTTAATCGGATTAAGTAGACACAAAAACAGATCTGACGTATTTGTCATTTTCATTTCATGTTAAACTTTCGAATCTTGTTTTGCATTATCAATGATAAAAACATGTTAATCCATCCTCAAGAAGTGTAAGACCTAATGCCTTGATTTAAAAAATCAAAAGTGTGATTAAAATAAATTAAAGAAGAAGCAGGAATTAACTGCTAAACGGCATTTTGAAATCTAAAAATTTCTGGTCATTTATATCACCTATCCGTGCACACACTGTATAAAGGTATTACATATTTATTTATTTTAAATAAAAATTGTTGTTCAACATTTTAAATATATCTTTCACGACAAAAATTGTTGAAATATTCAGAATTGGTAAATAATAAAAATTTCAAATTCCAATCTTATAACCTCCACATCTTTAAGGAATCACTGGCGCTATTTCGCCATTTTTAAGCACCCAGAAAAAATGAGTAAATAAAAAGTCACTTGTGACTTTGTGACTCAGATTTGGAAACTACACGAGGAGGAAATCAGACGATAAAAGAATTACAAACAAATTGGGTGAAATTCACAAGTAAAAAAAAAGAAAAAAGAAAAGAAAAAGAAAATATGTACATATACTTATTTGATCAGCGTACATACAATAAGACGATCGTCTTTCAAAATAAAATTGAAATACAATCACTTTCGAATTTAGATGTAAAACAGAAACTTTATGATTAAAACAAAAAAAAATTAATTAAAGCCAAAGCAGGCAGAGAAAAATTATGAAAAATGGGAAAAGTAAAATAACAACAAGATAATAGCGATTCAAATACAATAGAAAACAAAAGACATTCGTTAAATAAATAAAAAATCAGTTTTGAATCGAATTTGGAAAGTAGATAAAATGAAACCTGAAAACAAGGAAAAAATCAGACGATGAAAAGAAATGCATAAAATCCCCAGCAATTAAAAAAATATATGAAAACCACAAGAAAGAAAATGTATTTGTTTAGCACACAAAGAAAAGACGATCGCCTTTCAAAAAACAAAATAGTAATTTCAAAATAAAATTAAAATACTCGAAATCAGGGGGGGGGGAATGTCCAAGATAAACCGATAAAATTCTATGTAACATAAGAAAAGAAAATCAGGAACGAAAAACAACAAAAACAAAAGGCCGTTGCTTTTAAAAAATAAATGAATAAGAAAAATAAAAAGTCACTTACGGGTCGAATTTGGAAGGAGAAAATCAGGTGAGAAAAAAATGAGATAAATAAATCGGGTGAAATTTGAAAGTAGTAAAAAATAGAAAATAAAAATAAAATAAACTTGATCAACCTGCAATAAAAAAGACGATCGTCTTTCAAAATAAAATAAAACCATACGGTTTGTTATAAAAAGGATAAAATTTTAAATAAATTAAAGAAATATGACGACGAAAAAGAAAGAGAAAGTTAATCCATGCACAACTAAAAAAAAAACAAAAGACGATCGTTTTTCTAAAAAGAAGATCGACTTTGAACAAGTGTATTTTTAGGGGAAAATTTTTTGGCAAAAATATGGAAATCCTAAGTGAATAGAATTCTTTTTTATCTATGTACTTATAAGAAGAAAATAATCCTGCATAAAACGCCTGGAATATCTAAAAGTATGTTTCAACTGAAACACTTTGATAGTTTTCTCAATGTACAGCGAAACGTAGATAGTCAAGAGCTTTAAAAGCTGTCCAAAATTTATTACAAACTTTTTCGATATACGAGTATATTTTTATTATTTCATGGAACGCTAACTTTTTCAACCCAATTCCATACTTGCAAAATTTTCTGTAATTTCGAAACGTACTTTTTATATTATACAAAGTACCTAATTTGCCTGTCACAAACACAAACCAGAGAATTTAATTTTAATCGATTCACCTGAAGCCAGGAAAAAGCGACCGGGTTCGACTTCGCAGACCTGAACAAAAGGACGATGGCTAAACGACGTTTTAATATCCTCCTTTGAATTATCATAAAGCTAATAATAACGTCTCGTTTCGTAACAAAAATATTCACAGTAATTTACTGTACGTACGTATACTTCTGCATGCGTATGTAAATGCGGCCTGTATAATTTATAATTCATTATTTACCGTGTTTATGGCCTGCTCAACATAAAGCGAAATGTTCAACCTGTTTTATATTTACATATTTTTTTAGGTTCAATGAATTTTCATATATGTACCTACAACGTTCCACATGATAATTCAAGTTATTTGAACGCAATTAGAAAAATTTCAAAAATGTTAGTTAACACGTTGATACAACTTGATTCAAACAGTTTACACATAAATAAAAAATTGTTTAGGCATCGAAGATTTATCAAACATGACTCAAGTCAAGCAAATATAAGGTAGATAAAAAAAAATAAATATTTAGATGGATGCAGATAAGGTAGCGTTGAAATCAACACTGCATGCGAGGTATTCAAATGTAAATCTCTTGATAATTATAATTTAATTAAAAAAGTTTTTGTTTTCTATGACCGGAAAATATGAAATTAAAAAAAATTATGACTATTTTATTAGAAAAACAAACCAACCATTGCTCATCAATTCCCTTAAATTATCGTCAATTATGAGATTATGTTCCATTAAATAAACAGTTCTAAGATCTTGCAGCGGCGCAATTAAGAAAAATCATAAACACTCAGAATTTTTTTAATTTGTAACCGCGAACCGCACTTGGAGAGCCGACAGAAAAATGTTTCCCATTCCGACCTTATTTATTACAGAAATTATTGTCGTTTACTGTTATAGTTTCGACCTTAATTCTATAATCATAACATCCAGAAATTATTGCCACATTTCCACGAAATTAGCTTCGCAAATGTGCGCTGCTGACCTTTCATTGCTTATCGAAATCTCCAAGCAATTACAAACATTCCTATCGTCTTAAAACCGTTTCGATCGGATCGTAATAAATTTTCAAGGACCTTCTTTTTTTTCGGGATTTAAAAAGCGCGGCCGCTTTTTTCATCTTTCTTAAAATTTTCTAACATTCGTGACGATGATGATGATGGACGAAACAATTTTCAAGGACCTTCTTTTCTTTTGGGATTTAAAAAGCGCGGCCGCTTTCTTCTTCTTTCTTAAAATTTTCAAACATTCGTGGCGATGATGGTGGACGAAGAAACTTTCAAGGACCTCCTTTTTTGGATTTAATTTAAAAAGCGCGGCGTTTCTTCTAGTTTCTTAAAAAATTTTCTAGTATTCGCGCCGCGCCGATGGAGAAAGAGAATTTGAGCCTTGTACCTACCTAACTGAAACAACTTAAGGTTCGCCGGATAAAATCATTTGTCAGGACCCGCGGTCGGCCCCGAGTTGGGGCTTCGACCGACTCTTCCTCGTCTAATGTGAATGATTGCAGTATCCGGGATGTCTCCCTCGTGAGAATCGTGTAAATCCTCTCACTTGCACCCGCAGGACGTCACAATCACGGCTCATTTCCAGCTTTCCTTCGTCTCATCCTGTCGATTTCGAGTGGCTCTTAGAAGAAGAAGAAGGAGGAGGTGGAGGATGAGGACGAGGCCCGCATACGTACGCACGCACTCTCACTATTTCTTTCGTATATGTGAATTACGACCGGCCATAAAACGCTTTACGCCCGTCGATATCCAAAAACAAAGCGGCTATAAAGCGCTATTTTTATGGCCTTCGGTAAAGTAGGAAAATTACGTGCGGTAAGTCCTCGGCGACGGCGAAGAAGAGATATCTGGCAGTTGCAGTCGGCTTGGAGAATTCGAACGGCTTAGGACAGATTTAAAACGCAATTAAATTTCACGTTTTCTGTTTTCTTTGAGCTATGCAGTACGAAGAGATAGAGAACCTATAAAGTACACTCGCTGAACAACAATATGGATTCGAAAATGCTTCGCAAAATAAACCGGCCAGAAGAGACAGCCAGATAATTGGGAAAATCGAACACAAAAGTTAAGTCCTCAGATTACGTTGTGGCTTTAAAATTGAATTTTAATTTTAATTGCTCCTTGTATATACCTACTACTTTTTATTACTACAAAATCGCAGTAAAGCTCTCAAAAAGCGCCTTGGATTTTCAGGTTTATTTCATCTGCGCGACGTTTTCTCCGTTGCGTTTTTTTCTATTGCGTTTTCTCTGCCAAAAAAAACCGCTCGTCTAACTAAGGGCTACCCAGCTCTATGTTTGTATTAGAAATATTTAGAAAAGTTCTGGAGGTCACGTGACACCAAATAAGCGTTGTAAAATAATCTCAGTTCCAACGACTCGTTTCTTCTTCAGTTTGGTCGAAATTGCTTTCCGTGAAACTGCCTAACTTCGTCTTATTTTGAATTTGTAGGCGTTTCTTCCTTCTTCCTTTACTCTTCACCCGCTGCTTACGTCTTTCTATTACACGTGACTTCTTCCGTGGCAATTCTCATTAATACATTGGCGTCCTTGTCTCTGCTAAAACCTCCTTATGATCTTTTGTCTTTCTTACTATTTGTTCTCTTGCTACGTATTTACCTGTTTGCAAATTGTCGAGCGAGCAAATTAAGTTACGTTCCAAACCGCCGGCTAATCAGTGGGATGGGACAGGGTCATCACGTAACCCCAAAACAAAGGTCGGAAATTATACTAATAGTATAAAAGTTACCAGTATAGCACACTTGCTTTTATTTGTGTATCAAAAGAAGAATAGAAATGCCACGCGATAAATAAATATTGTTAAATATAAATGTCATGAATCGTCAAAAGACGAAATACGGATCCGTTTGTTCGTTCACAAGAAATATTAAATTAAGTAGCAAAAATTATAGTAAATTAACTACGCATGTCTACGTACTATAATGCGTACAAAATATTAAAAATGTAATAAAATAAAATCCGACCTTCAACTTCCAACTGTGAATGCACAACGGAGTTGCGTTCACAATCATAGCTCCGAGAGCGTCTTGGGCGTGTAATCGCGTCTTTCTCACTCACGATTTTTAACATATTTTGCGTCTCGCTTGTCCGTTTCAAAACGTCTTTTGTTTACGTTATTTCCATGACAACGGACGTACTTTTCATATCCTATTTTTAAGTAGGATGCTTAGCGTGCGCCCGTTGTCATGGAAATAATGTAAACATAAGTCGTTTTGAAACGGAGAAGCGAGACGCAAAATATGTTAAAAAACGTAAGTGAGAAAGACGCGATTACACGCCTAAGACGCTCTCGGAGCTATAGATTGTGAACGCAACCCTGCTGATCAAGAGTCGTGAAGTCATCCGAGTAACGAACGCACAGGAGAGACGTTTCCAGAGCACCAACTTGCTTTCCGGGGAATAAGCGTCCTCTAATGGCGAGAGTAGTAATCAGCGGTGTTAACGGACACTAAAATGGATGGCCGATGTCGGTCCATAACGACGCCTTCAAAATTCCAACCACGACTCAACGAAGAAACCCCGAGTAGCTCCCGGTTAAACGCTTCAATAAAACGTCCGGAACAAAAACCTAGATAAATGATCGAAAAACACGTGTTACGACTGGAACTGCGTACAAAGTTACTGATAAAGATCCTACTTGATTTTCTGCAGAAAACAACGTACTTCTCAAAACCGAAGTAAAACCCTCCGTTCAATCTTCACTTTAAACAAGACAGTTTAGTGAATTTCACACACACCAGGCGAAAAAGTCCGAAGCACGAGGTGTACGCCAAGCGAGCAGCAACAGCACTGCCAGAATTAGCACGGTCGTACACGAGCGGGGTCTTGACGGATAAATACTGCAAAGGGAGTTGTTAAGAGAGACAGTAGAATTGCACAAGGGAGTGAGTTAAACAGAACAATACAGTAATGCATGAGATATTGCATTTGTCTTGTGCAATATTTTGCAATTTGATGAAATTCAAGAAGATCGTTACGGCTACGATTCTCACACAATATACAGGCTGATCCGGAAAACTAATAATTTTAATGAATTTTGCTGTTTCCTAAACTCTGTATTACTTTTCCTTTGCCTCTGTACATACTGTATCTTGGTCGTGACTTCGTGAGATTCCCTTATGATAGCGTCCACGTCCCTCTATGACCTAACCATCTCATACTTCCCATCTTCATTACTGGAGGTAAATGAGATTGTCAATACTAGTTTTCTTCATTTGTTCGTCTTACCATTGAAGCACTTTCTTGTTCGTTATTTATCCTGAAGAAGCTGTTAACATAAAATTTGTAATTTGTAAATCTAATAAGCTCATGGCGTAAGTTAAAATCGATAGAACGTCGCCTACGCGACCGCGGAAAATTCGCCCACCTAAAAAAATTATGAAAAGTTTTAGTCGCGACATTCTGGGTTCACTTTTTCACCTAACATTGCATCAGAATTGAAAAATTTCAGCCAGTTTGCGACTTAATAAGTCATCCCATACCACAAATAAACGACGAGATTTGCCGTAATGAGTCACGACTTACCTTTGCAATAAAACTGCATCCATATCAGTTGCAAGCTAAAGTGTCTCATTATAAAATCCGCTCTTATGCAACGGACGATCTAGAAAAATCACGATGACTCAGGGCAAGTGGCCTACATGTAAAGTTTTTCGTAATCGGAATATCCGATGTAAACCATATAAAAGACGACCGGGTTTCATGCAGGGATATCAGGTAACTGCAAGTAGTGTTGTCGGGAACATCACCTAGAGTCCGAAGCCGAAAGTAGATAGTATTCATGGAGTGTCATAGTGTGATCAAACTCCGAAAATCTGTCAGTCTCTCTGTTTCCAGTACCATGGTTTGGGTGAGAAACTATTAATTTATTTGCCAAATAGTTATGTTATTGGAAACTAACAACTGCTTTAATTGATTTACAAAATGCTGATTCTTCTCCTCGTTATGAAATTATTTTGAATTTGTTTTGCATTGTGTCGTACGAGATCGTTCTCAATTACAATTAAATTTTACATTTGTCTAAATTATGCTCTTCAATA
Source organism: Dorcus hopei (assembly GCA_033060865.1). Classification (NCBI taxonomy): domain Eukaryota; kingdom Metazoa; phylum Arthropoda; class Insecta; order Coleoptera; family Lucanidae; genus Dorcus; species Dorcus hopei. The sequence continues at coordinate 37,237,007 of CM065423.1, forward strand.
ATTTAATTGAATTTTTATGAGTAATCACTTTCATTCTTTTTTAAAATTGTCTTAATTGTTACATTGAGTTATTATTTACTGTTTAGAATTATGTTTTATGCCAAATTCCTCGAGTATATACAGTTATATATATTTTCTCTTTACTTTTAACCAATTGTAAGTTTCATTTAGAAGAAAGGACGTAATTTCGTCAATCACGAAAAATATATGTGTGTAGTGGCGGGCAAGGGCTAAAATCTTAGTCCATATAAAGAGGACATTAAACAATAACTGGCTAAATAAACCTCAAACCAGATACGTACAAACAAAGAAATTGTTACTTGAGTACTTTATGATTTGATTAACATTTTAATAAATGAGTAAGGAGAAGAAGTGGAAATATTTTGTGTAATTAGTTTTGTAAAGTGAATTAAGACATTGAGTTGGGTGTAATAATAGAACTTCTCCCTCACTTTAGGCGTGACATCTAGTGGAAGAGTGTTTCGACGAGGCCTCACAATTACATATTTTGTCTTCTTATCTTTTAATCCCTTACTGTTTCCATTCTGCAGTAGCACCTTTTCATTTTCTATAAAAACATATTTTGGCCTTGCTTCGACTTATTTTCAGTATTCTGTTAGGTTTCCACTTCATTTATCTAGGCCACTTTTGACAGTTTGTTTTCATTCGTCATTCTTTCTCATATTGACCTTACAACCCCGCACAAAGAATTTTGCAACACTGCTATTTTCTCTGTAGTTCACCTTTTTTTGTTTACCTCAGAATTTGATAGTTTGATGCGCATACCCTTGTGTTTGGTACTCAGTACTCACGTTAGATATTCGAAACTTGTTCCTGCTCCTTATTCAGTTTCCTTTTCCCATTTCGTTTCACTTTCACACCTACCTCTAGCCTTCCTCAATAAGTTTTAAACGCAGTGCCTTTTTGACTCTTCAAATTTTTTAAACGTTTCTTAAGTACATTTTTTTGACTTTGTCAAAATGGATGCGTTCACAGATTCTCAATAGTTTACCTTCTCCTTCATGTTATCCGTAAAGGTGTCTGGAATAAACTAGTAGTACTCTTTTTGATGTCTGCGGACTTCAAAACGATTCAACGACTTGAAGATCTGCTACCTACCTTCTAAAATCTACCTAATTGACCTTGTATAAGTTGCGATCGCTGGGGGAAACTCGACGGTGTTGAAGAAAACCTACCTGGAATTATGCCCAGCTCAGTGGAGACGGGGATAGCTCGATACCTGGATGTAAAATAAAAAGGGCGCCACCTAGCGAATATAAGTTCCACGTAGTATGGTGAAAAACGTGGCACCGCTAGGACTGCCCAGGTAGTTAAAAGCGTTTGAGTTTCCGTAAAGCATAAGTGTTTGTCAAACAGCCTGTACATAACACAACTATCGGTCACCCTGTATATTGACATTAAATAAGAATACGACAAACGATGACGCAGTGTTTATTAATACGCAGCAAAATCGTGGCCCAATAAAAGGTGCGAAACGCTCAGCATACAGGGGCGGCATTGACAATATGCCCAAAAATAAATTCGTTACTTTAAATAATTGAGAAATTACAAAGCGTCAACTAACGCGAAATCACCGGCGAGGATATCCTGTACGGCTCACAAATCAACGTACAATAAATTCTGTCAGAGGGACAGTAGATGCAATTACAAGATTGAAACTCTACGAAAGAATGCAACGAAACGTAGGTTCTTAAGGAACCAAGGCCTTCTGCAGGCACAAAAACGGTATCACGAGGCACCGAAGATACCCAATAATCAATTTAAAGACGCGTATAAATAGAAAAATAGGGGGATAGTATTACACCACACTCGAATCCCACCAATCAATCCTACGTTACGTTCGGTCTGCAAGGGGGCCACAGCACACGACACTGGCTCGACCCAGATCGGCAGCTCCTTCAAGGGTTCCGGAGCGTCGAACGACGGTGTTGCAGTAGGAGAGGCTCTCGGAATCAGCGGCAATATTCTCGCCTAATCACGTTCGGGGAAAATCCGAACGGTTATGTTAAGGTCACGAAGAAGTGACGCAGACTTTCCAAAGTTAACCACCACGAAGTTGCTAATGGAAGAAACATGAAAGTAAGTAAAAGAGTAGGGCCACAGCACACGACACTGGCTGGACCCAGATCGTCAGCTCCTTCAAGGGTTCCGAAGCGTCGAACGACGGTGTTGCAGTAGGAGAGGCTCTCGGAATCTGCGGCAATATTCTCGCCTAATCACGTTCGGGGAAAATCCGAACGGTTATGTTAAGGTCACGAAGAAGTGACGCAGACTTTCCAAAGTTAACCCCCACGAAGATGCTAATGGAAGAAACATGAAAGTAAGTAAAAGAGTAGGGCCACAGCACACGACACTGGCTGGACCCAGATCGGCATCTCCTTCAAGGGCTCCGGAGCGTCGAACGACGGTGTTGCAGTAGGAGAGGCTCTCGGCATCTGCGGCAATATTCTCGCCTAATCACGTTCGGGAAAAATCCGAACGGTTATGTTAAGGTCACGAAGAAGTGACGCAGACTTTCCAAAGTTAACCCCCACGAAATTGCTAATGGAAGAAACACGAAAGTAAGTAAAAGAGTACAACGACAATGAAACAGAACCAAAAGGACTTACCCCTTTTCAAAATAAACTGCGACGCGTCGCGTTGGCTCGCGCACGTGGCGTCCAAAACAAAATCCAACGATACGAACTTTATCTGCTATAAAAACACTGGATTAAGCTTCCAGAAGTCGTTCACGAACGTTAAGATCCCCAATAATCTTTGGGTGCTCAGTCTCCAAACACAAGCTACTACGAAAATGCGACCAAGTTCACGTCGGTTAATGAATGGCTACCAAGAGGCACGCTGGATGAACAAGCCGGATATCGAAGACACGCCCCTTCCGCCCTGAATTCCACAATAAACAATTTACAAAACGAAATAAAACGAAAACCTTAGTGTCCGGTTTAAAGATTTTGTGATACAATTTTCATTGGACAAGAACCAACTTTAAACAAAACCTTAGAGCTTGTAAGCAGATAGAGCGATCACTGAAGCCAAAATGGAAACAAAGATTAGGAAATTGGTAACGCAAACTCGAAACGTAACAGATCTTCAGTACTTTTTTTTAAAATTTCATTGAAATTGAATTGAAGTTTTGATAAAAATAGGATTGTCTAAACGACGATGGCTATGTATGTATGTAATGGTAAAACATTGTTTCTTTGCAACTAGAAAAACCTAGATAAAACTACTTTCGTAACAATAAATAGTATTGCTTGTACAAGTTTTCTCCCAATACTCCCAAGAAACTTCGGTAATTTTCCACCGGGGAATCGGACGAGCAACTGCATGCATGCAGTTGAGTTCCTCGAAGATCCGAACGTCATTTTAAGGAAAGCGCAACAGACAGGATTTAAAACACAATTAAATTCCTTATACGCTCCCTCGCCGCATATAAGAATTCATAAACTCTGGATGCGCCTTCATGCCCAACAGCCCGAGAAATTGACTTTGTATAACTCGGCCCGTATTCCTCCGGTGTCCGCAGAGGTTTCAGGCTTCAAGCTTCGGAATGTCGTTTCAGGAACGTCACGATATATGGTTACGTTTTTTGACAAAAATTTCTGACTTTCAATGATTGAGTCATACATCATAGAGAAAAAACGCAAACGTCTATAAATGATTAACAGTTCTATGGAACTATTATTTTCTAATTGGCTATTAATTAATGGTTATTGCGATACTCCTTTATTAATGCTCTCAACGGCGACGTTGCAATAGCCATAAACAACGGCCATGACATATTTATATTCATGCATACCCCATTCGCGCGCGCGCTTTGTTTAAGGCCGTTTCCGTATATCATTTTTATTTCTTGAAACTTTTTTCATATACTAACAATAAAACGAATTTGTTATGATAATGAGTCTGAAATATGAGTGAATCCAGTTTAATTTTGTGATCATTATCAGCGAAAAAATCTTGATGATGAACTGTTTTAATGTGGGATCTAGAGCGTACCGCATCGAATTACCATGCGAAATAATTTGCATGTTAAAACGTCTGCGCGCTGAATAATGTCGACTTACTCCATAAATCTAATAAACTGCCGCTCCAGCTTCGACATTAATTATTAATGCGATGCGGCATTAATATGTTTACAGAACATGTTCAAGGCATCACACTAATGCCGCGCATTATGCGCTATCATCCGCAATTGGTTCGTCCCGTCTAAACCGGACACGCGATCCCTTTAACTCCACACGTAAGTGACAGACCGCGACCGGTGAAATATTAATTCGAAAAGGATTCTTTTCCGAATTAACTCACATTCGGATGGCGAAGGAGAAACTTGCGAGCAGACGACGTGTCGTTGGGTTATCGAACGGAATATAAAAAAAAAGGAGTGACGCAGGAATGATTGAAGGCAAGGATATGATTGATGGCCCGCTTGAATCTTGACGCGTCTAACGAAGCGTCGCGTTCGTTCCCCCCCTGTTTTCCGACTTCTGATCAGGTTTATTCTTCGTTTAAAAACCTCTCGTTGCGGATTCGCTCGGCAATTTCCTCTATTTGTTTTTAGCTAAAAAATAAAACCAGGTCGGATTTTGATTCAATCGAGTTTCGATTAAACAAATCCGAGCGCATTAAAAAACGTTTATGTTCTCAATAAATTACAATTAGTGGCGTAAATATTCATGAAAGTGCGATAGTTGCAGAGCGAACCGGTGAGAGGAGAAATAAAATTATTGGCTGTGCTTTTTGTGTTATTGAGTTTGTGCGATTGTAAATAGTCATCCGATTGGTCCGAATGTTTTACACATCAAAAGCTAAACATTTTATATAAATATAAAGCACACGTAGAAATTTGATTTGACATTTTTAATAGAAGCAAATATACATGGTGCTTTTGGAAAATTTTTACGTATTTCAGTTTTTCAAAAATAACGAATGAAAAATTATCCCCGAAACGACGTTACGTCCCCTGGTTAAGAAAGAGCAGCAGATGAACGAAATAAATACAGTCATAAAAGTGTGTTTTATAGTTTTATGATTGTTAGTTATGGCGCGACATTGGGCGTCAGGTGAACCCTTAAACGGTATTGATGTGATCGCCGAGAGATGTGTGGTGGCTTTCGACAATAAGTTGCACGGAAGAGTATGTCTACTGCTCCTGACAAGTAATGCACGGGCTTTGGATGTGCTTCTGATACTTGAATGCACGGAAGAGTGTATGCACAGAACACTTACTTAAGAAATGCGAGTTCCCATAGTAAACGTTGGCAACGAACACATTAGCGCTCGCAGTGTTATTGTGGCAAACTATTAGAATGGCGGAAGTTTTAAGCGGGAGAAAATTTGAATTTGTCTAACGTCTTTGTTACTTTATTACTACTTTGATCATTTTGATCGTTAATACCTGTTTTATGCCCGTTTACACAGTCAAAGAAATCGACGGATTTTGTGACCTTGAATTTTATTCATGCGTGCAAACAAAATCGACGACAATAAATCCATAATAAAGTGCCAAATTAGAACCATGAAATGAAAATTTTAAAGAAATCAATGAAAAATTAGAGCTGGTTCTAATTTAGCAATTTATTCATGGATTTATTGTCGTCGATTTTATGTTTGTACGCATGAATAAATTCAAGGTCACAAAATCCATTGATTTCTTGCACTGTGTAAAACAAGCATAAGTGGAACCTACCCTTTAGTAGGGCTGGGTTAACGATTTAATTGAGGAATTAATTTGAGCCTAACATCTAAAAACACATTTGTTTACACATCTTATTGTGACTGTAATTTTAAAGTCTCCTTTAAACTGAAACTGGCCCCAAGTGGAATCAAAATGAAATGGTAAATGTTACAAAAAGAATTTATTTAAAATACAGAAAATAATAAATAACAATTTAAATACAAAAAAATACTCTGTAACAAATAACTTAAATATGTGTTCAATATTCTTAAATAAAATATATATATTAACAAAAACAAAATATAATTTCTATAAATCACTTTTTAAAATCACATCAGTTTTCTGGTTTTGATCTTTAGGCTTCCCAAATCTTCCTGTTGCTTCCGTTTATCCCTGCAAAATTTAAAAATTAGAAAAATTGTGCATATATCTAAAATTAAATTAAAGCAATTGTGATCCGTGCAATGTGATTGTCCAAAACCTATTTTCTGTTTGAACACATCCTTAAAATTGTTTTCCAGATTTTTCTCAAAACCACGTTCTTCAAGGAATTTATACAAACAATCATGAATTTTTTAAACAAATCCTATTACACTGTCACTTGCATACAACAGTCTCTGAACGTTATCACTTTCCTTGAAAGTAATCAAAATATGACGTTTTGTAACTTCTTCGGAATATAACATATTTCGACAATTATCTCAAGCCGGAACTTCAATACTTTTCAATAACCACCCTGCAACATAAACTAGACCTTGTGTATCTTCAACTGGAAGATTATCAAGTTCTAAAATATTAAAATTTACTGATGAATCTAATTGTGATAAAGGTTCTCCCATTTTATCAGAACTGTCGCTCGTAAACTTCATGAGACCTAACAGATCATCCAAAGGTGTACATGTGTCATTTTCACAGTTACTTTTAACATTAGTTGATGACACCAACTTGTTGACAACTACAGTTTTCAAAGCTGCAGTGAATTGGTGACACGTAGGGTTGGTGTTTGCAGCACCATGTTGTCTAATACTCGAAAAGAGTAATTAATTTGTCCCAGAGAAAAATAACTGATCTGATTGTTGTTTGCCAACCTTTAACAAATGAATACCGATTAGAAATGTGCGTATCAGTTTTCAAATCAATTAATTTCCATTTCGGTTAATAACTTTTTCCACAATTCTAAATGTTCAGATTTTTCTGTTATGGCACATCGAAAACGTTTGTGATCGAAAGGTTTAGGACCATTTAAGGAGTCAAACAAATTATCACTTTTCTGAACAAATTCTACTGTGAATATGGCTTCAGAAGGCAAAACGTTACCAAAAATTGTAAAAGTTTCGATCGCACTAGCCACAGAACTGCTAAGCTGAGCTGCAGCAACCTTCACTTTCATTTTCAGGTAGGAATTGTTCTTCAGATTGTGAAAGCATTCCTTTTTCAATTTTGGCAGAGATTTAAAAGCTTTTTGTTGGTCAAAATTAAAAACAGATTCGATATAGTGAAATTTGGCAAATTTGTTAGAATCAAATTGGATACTGCACTTCAATAACGCATTTCGCGTATTTTTAAAAGATGAGGTACATCATAAATAACAGCAATTGGCTGATTATTAACAAAGAAATAGAATGAACGCTGCGTGGGATCTTCTATGGAGCAAAGTTGTCTTAAAGATGAACAATTTGCACGGCCCTGATCACAAACAGTACCAACCACATTCAATCCAACATCTTGGAGTTGGGATATTACTTCTTTGATGAGAATTTGCAAATTGTTAGTTGATACAGTGCTTGAAGTAAAGTAATACCCAATGACTTGTTTCCATTGCTTTCGAACTCCACGTACCATAAAAACAAGAGCATGGTTGGTTGCTTTGTTTGTTCGTCCTAAAAAACCCATATCTTCAATATCACTAATATACTGCTTTACACACTCACAATGAAATCCCTCAGAAAGTGATATTTCATCAAAAAGTAAAGTGCAATAACGGTTTGCACTTTTCATTTTATTGACCTGAATTTTCAGATGTTCCAAAACCGCAGGATTAACTCCAGTGTTGAACAGAATTTTAGCTAAAATTGCTTTCAGAGTTCTTGAAGAGGGTAACCGAAAGTAAGCTTGTAAATACTTATATAATCTTGGACTTTTTTTATATGGTCAGCCATCTACATGCACTTGGTTTTCTACAAACATTTCGCAACTGAGAATTTATATCACAAAATCTTTTAAGCGGACACTAAATCGTGCACTATACACTTAACGTTTCGCAGTCGTTCGACGAAGCAGTCGAACGACTGCGAAACGTTAAGTGTATAGTGCACGATTTAGTGTCCGCTTAAAAGATCTTGTGATACAAATTTCATCGGACAAGAACCAACTGTAAATAAATGAGAATTTATAAATTACTTCGTCACATAATTCAAATTATCATCGATAAATTCAAACTTACCAGCCTTATATAAGTTTTCCAAAATTTTTACTTTATTTCTCTCTTTTTCTAACATCTTGTTAAGTTTACACAATTTAGAACTAATATTACGATGTACTTTGTACATGGTTGCTTTCGTAGGTGATAATTGTTTCTCTTTAAGGCCAATTTTAGTCAAAATCCCATCTTTGCTGCTGTCATTTAAAAATGCAAACTTGCTAATGTTGATAGGGACATCATTGCGATCTTGAGGATCAACAAAATCAACATTGCTTGATACTTCACTATTTTGTGAATTAAAAAAAAGACATTTACAAATGCTTATAGAAACTGATGGTTTGTTACATGAACATTCTGAAATATTTTCTTCTTGTAAGATGCACTTTCTTTACACTTTTCATCAGGAAATGAAAAATCATTTAAAGGAGTAAAAGCAGAATCAAAATCATCAGAAGGTTCATGTAGTGGAAGTGCACCCAATTTCAAACGATCTTTTCTCTCATTCATAAAAACCGATTCAACAAAATGATCCTCACAAATTGTCCAAAATTTTGAATTTTAAGACTTATCTATTTGGCAAATATTCTTCCATTGTTGATGATAATGGGGATCACTTGGAAATTTGAAGAAATGTTTGTTTTTAAAGCCTTCAGGGATGTTTGTGTAATACCAGTTGTTGCAGCCTGGATATTTACAGCAATATTTTTTTCGGCCAACAACATCCATTGCCATCGATGTGCAACGAACACAATCACACCAAAACTGAAACAAATAAAATAATTAACACGACGTAATATCTGCGCTTATCAACTTAACTTTTTAAATTATAAAAAACGCTTCGATGAAACAAACTGGAGGCCAAATTGTAACACTCAACACTTGACAGAATAAAAACTTTTTCAGAGTGTAACTAAAAATAAATTCTTTATTAATGTAGTGTAGACATGTGTACTTATCCTCTTAACTTTATTGTTGTTAAATGTAGAACTGGACACGGCTTTTCTTTTCCAAAGTTTTCACAACACAAGCATGCGCTGAACGTTACTAACCTATAAACTAACCACAACAAACAAATCAACAAAATCTTCGGCGGTAAATTCAAATCCTTAATACAGATTGGCTGCTTGATGACCCCTACGTACGCCTTGCCGCACGCCTCCGTAGTGGCCCACATACTTTTACGTTGCTACTTTCGCAATCCCACCTTCACTCCCATGAGTGTATGTGTACTGCTCCTGACAATTAATGCACGGGAGGCTTTGATGAGTATTCCCCACACCGAACAAATTCTGCTACTATAAAAGACGAATTATTTATTAACTCAAATTTGTACAAAGTGCGCCAAGATTCAGCACCTGCGTTCGGTGTGTTATTTTTTAAAACGACAGAATTATAGTCGTCCCAGTTTTGTATCGGTTTTATAGTCTTGCTATAAAGGAAAACCGACAAAGAGGCGACAAGACCATAAAACCCATACCAAACTTGGACGACTATACCTGTCGTAAATTATTGTTTACTTCGATGTGAGCATTTCATTTTTGTAAATCTTTGAAAACATAATTGATTTTAATTAATCTCGTAGCAGTTAATGCGATGCATTCACCATCAGCTGGGTAACTGTGTGTTATTAGTTCACGGTCAAGTTTTAAGACTAAATGACTCTGATTCACTGCGTAGCACCATAAACGTGTACTGCACGCTTTCAAATATGCATGGGCGTCGTGTACACTTCAGGGAAATTTGTAATTAATTATAAATTATTTTTCCCACGTTCTGGGAAGTCGCTTCTTTCGTCAGTATTTTTTTGTTGGTCTATTCAAGAATCACCCGGCATTTTTAATTTTTTTTACTTTACAACTGCACTTGCATTCATGTAACACAATAAAAACGACGTTATTATAACAGAATTAAAAATATCTTGTTTTGAGAAAGCTCTCACCGTACAGCGAAACGTCCACATTTCAAATGCGCTTAAAAGCTCTACGAGAATTAATTCCTTTGATTATAAAATACGTATGTCCGTTCATTTAATCAATCAGGAATCTTTGTTTTTAAATAACATACAATATTTAACGAGCAGGTGTGTCGAGAGACGCAATTGATTTCGTGCAAGTTTTTCAGGTGGACGTTCATTACAATCTCCTCCCGGCTTGGAAATTGCGTTCTGCGGAGACAAGTCGGTCTAACATTTTTGCAATAAAGAAATTTGCAATGTCATCGTTTCAATTCTCGGCGAGTGCAAGAAAAATCTGACGTCTCAGATGAATGTTGAAAAGCCGGAGCGACGAGCGCATTCATCATTTAAAAAACCTTGCACATCCTGCCCTCGAAGGCAGCCAACAGATTCCTGTACAGTTTCGGAAAAGAAATAGATACAATTTCATTTTGGTTCTGCATGATTTTATTTGGTTAAATAAGGAAGCCCCAAAATTATTTCTTGGAGACAAACCACTAATAAGCATTTCGTCATTTATTATTGACAGATTTGTTCCTTGAATTAGAAAATCGAATTCTAATAGAATCATGATTTTTTTTTGTAAATCTGTTTTGAATATAGAAAAAGGAACGAAAGAAAGGCAGGACTGCTTACGTAGGCAGGTCACGTGACAGGTTCTTCTTAAGTTGCGAAATCTCTACACACAATTTTTCTTTAACGTGGATTTCGGTTACGCCCTCTGGGTCATATGTAGCTCTATCAAACTAATTAATCTGCAACAAGCAACAACCTCTGCGTGTCCAAGAAAAAAAAAGGCCCTCTTGTTTCGTTAATCACGAAATGATTACATCTATGATGTAAGCGCATCTGGGCACCTATAATTAATCTCATTTTCACGATTGTGTTTTAAAGGACGGGACGGCTCAATCAACAACAACTCACTTATTAGCGGCGAACACTTGCCGGCGATAAATACGTAATATTGATTAATAATGCGCCAGGACGATTGTGGAGAGGAACCGCGCGGTTACATGTTTGATTAGAAATTCCGCCGCAACTCATCTGTAATCCTCCGAGAGCCTCGGAGTTACGTCAGGACTAATGAATCTGCAGTGAATAATTAACTAAGATTGATTGGTCTTACAAAATCCCGGCCCCGATAAGAAACTACGGGTTTAGATCGACGTTGACCACGGCGCAAGCTTTTCAAAACACAGAAAAAAAAATTGGGGTGTTATTGTGAAACCAACAAGACGCCATCGCCAGTGCAGTGCGGGCCTAGTTATTAAATCAATTTATTTAGACGTTTAGATTTTCTTCGACCACACAAATTAGTTTTCGATTATTGTTTAGGTTAAGTTCCATTTCGGTTTAAATTTATGTTTCCATATTATAGACCGAAGGCGCAATCAACCAAGAAATATGTTATTAGAAAACTATCCCATTTCAGTTAAATTTATATGTTAATATTTCACACTATTTATTTGTGCAGCAACGTCGTAGAGCGGGATGCGATCCGATCTTTATTATAAACTTAATTTTTTTTTGTTGGGTTTGATGCGTCGCTCGTTCAGGTCTCGCGACCAACCCCAATGCCTTTATTTTGATTATGTAAATACACTCATTAATTATGAGACTATGAGTGTTCCTTCCCGAGCCAAATTAACACGTTCTGACGAACAACACGTATCGTCTATCGGAAGTATCGGAAACATTGTTGATTACTGGAACTACATGCTAGTTTCGTTACTTTTAATAAATTTAATTAGTAGTGATCCTGTTTCACTTTCATTTCGTTCGCAAAAGTACCTACCCAACTCTTGTATTATATCGTAAGTTTCATTTTGGGTCGGAAACTTAAATCTCAAATCCTTGTGACGCCCCCTCCCCCCAATTAGACTTGCTTATTGATTATTACTTACAAGTAAACAGCAATAAAAGTGTACAAACAAACCAACTTAAGATTTATGGTCAAATTAAATAACTGGGCCGACCGTACGACCGGGGAGATTCCAAAGGGCCACCCAGACTTTACTACACCACGTGCATGCACTTAACCGTTCTTTCCAGACGGTCGCTACCTGCTGAGTACCTAAAGGTCTACCCCCGGCTTTACAGCTAAAGAGGTTAGTTTTACTGACCTACTTCTGTTTACAGTTGAACGACCCTCCGGAGGACCCCATATACAGAATAATACCTTTAATTAGGGCTTACGTGGTCGCTGTGAACAGGAAACTACGTCGTGATAACCCGTTCTTTTGGTGGAGCAGCAAATAATTCTTTAGAATAAGGAATTTGATTATTTAATAATGAAACGCAACAATTAAATGTAATTAATTATTTATTGAGAAAAAAAAATGGGAAAAACTCCTGATATCCGCCTCTGTGGGATCGGAGATCGTGAGCGAAAAACCCTTGCGTTTGAAATCCATACAAATAAACAAAAATTACTATTTCCAGAAAGTCCAGTATAAATCGTTTAACAGATTTCACTTTCGAATATCAGCGCGATCTGCTTCTTTCGATTCACACCGTTGGTGGTTTAATGTCTACACAGATGTTTGTGGGAGAGCTCTGCTCCTCACTTAGATTAATAATTAATTGAGTTTCAACTGAGCTCGCGTCTTGGTACAGTGCTCATCACTTCTGATCGTACTCAAAGACTTGTTCTGTTTAATAAACCAACGCACAAAGTGTCTCAGTGGAACCACAGTGTACTTAATTAATGGAGTTAATTAATGAATTAATCAGGGGCCTGTTACATAATAAAATACAAGCTAATAATATTAGTATTGAATAATACGTTTGATGATTGGATTAAGGACGAAGTAAAAAACTATTCGTTCATTCAGCTGTCAGTTTCGGTTTGTAAACTGAAACTGTCGGTTTATAAACCGAAACTGTCAGCTATAGTTTCTTACTTCGTCCTTAATCCGATCATTAAACGTTTTATTCAATACTAATTAACTATTTTATTATGAAACAGGCCCCTGATGGTTTAGAGAAGTATGTGATACAAATGCCGCCTTCAGCGATCAATTTGCAAGTAAATCAGTAGCAATCACCTGTTTTTCAGGGGCTCCCGTGGGAGGTGGTGGTTTAACCCTATCTCTAGCTAACCTGATTAATATGGTGCGTGTAGTGAGCCGAACTTCTTCTACTACGTCACCAGAGCGTTAATTAATTGCTTTGAGGGCGGTGCTCTACCCACTTGCCTGTGTTTTTCAGGACCCTCTGTATGTCGCTCTTTCGCCGTCTAACCTAGCCCAAGAAATTCGTTTTCGACTGCTTTATTTGCACTGCACTATGGGTGGTTTTGGCATTGCAGTCTCTAGGCAATCGCTTCTAATTAACCGACAAATCTCTCGGCAAAGACCACAGTTTTACCCCCCCCCCCCACACATATACAGGGTGTGAAAGAAACTTTGTTAAGAAAATGGCTAGGAATGTAGTTCAAATTGTTTGGTTTCCAATTTGCCGGAGAAAATCCCCCCCAGGTCGAATGTTTTCTAAAAGTACACTGTATGGAATTCCCAGGTAGATGCGGGGAATAGTTAATTGTCGTTGGTTGATTAAATTACAGAATTGGTCTGATAACTAAAGAAACAATGATCAATAAATTTTTCTAAGATGAAAGTCACTAAAAAATAGTTGATTAAATTTATCTCAATGTAATGGTACTATGAACCGTACTGACTCTTTAGTCTAATTAATGCAAATCAAATTATCTTTGTGCAGTTATTACCACCAAGGGTGCGCTGAAGCAAACAAATAAATGTCAATTACCTAAGTCGTATAATCCGTGTTCACTCCCGCACTGTCCACTTTGATTTAAAAATACTCGCGTCGCGACGCTTACGTGTTTACTTTAATTGCCTTTCTTAACACACTGTATTTTAACCGTACCGAAATAAATAATTTAACAAAAAATGGATAAAGACTATAAGCGCCTAAGGAAAAACTGTTAAGCCAAATTAGGATTCAACTCGACCGTTCTCGTCAAAGCGTCAATGCTATCTGCCCTTTTCTTCGCGGCCCCTATTACCAAGAAAACAATTAAACACACCCCTCGGACTTTGCAGCGAAATTCTGAAATCACTTCGACCAATCATGGTCGTAGTATTTATTTCACACGCACGCCTATCCCAGATACCCAAAAATGCATCAGAGACCCCCCCATTAACCTATCAGAAATGAACGCTCTTTGTCTGTCGCCAATGAAATCCCATAAATTTTATTATTCGAGTGTAAGAGCTGGCATTTTTGAAGTATCTGTTGTCTTGACTGAAAAGAACCCAGAACTATGACGCTAGACTTGGACAGGAAACAGACAAATCAAACATTTCAACTTGAGCGTAATTCGATATGCCTTTTCCGCTAATGTACATGTGCTCGTGATTTTACCGCGACAAACTTTTGTACAGAAATTCGAAATACAAAGATAAAGGTTACTTCACATTGGCAGATTTATGGCTCTCTGTGTGGTCCATTATTACCCGAAAGAGACTGCACGTCGCCCAGCATTGCTGACTTACCACTTGAAAAAAAAATATACCAAGAACATGCAACTATCTAAATTTGTTTTGTTAAAATACAGTGTGTTAAGAAAGGCAATTAAACTAAACACGTAAGCGTCGCGACGCGACTGTTTTTAAATCAAAGTGGACAGTGCGGGAGTGAACACGGATTATACGACTTAGGTAATTAGCGAAACGTTTCATGCTCTCAAAAAATACACTGGTAATTGTTTTAAAGTGAGAAGATAAGCAATGGCTGTGATCCTGTAGAAATTAATTCTCAAAGTCGAAGTCGAAATCCGTTTTTAAAAAGGTTAAATCCGAACGCGTGTGATTAGGAGGATGAAGAATTAAGCTCGGTCAGCAGCTTCCTCCATCCCATCCACAAAAAGAACTGAAAGGGCGCGCTCACGAAGTGAGAACTCATTCCATTTCACGGGCGTTACATTTGCCAGGTTCATTGTCGGATGTAATTTCAACTATCGGACTTTTTTTTACTGCCTCGGTGAGACTTATTATTACACCGAATTGAATGTCCTCGGAGTTAATTAGAGCGTTTGTTTAGAAATGGGGTTTCACTGATATTTTTTTTCTCCCCTCAAAAAAAAAGAGTTTGCGGATCAATACGTTTCTGAATTGAATCAAAATTATCCGGAGCGTTGCCTTATCGTCGTTTCATTTGAGTGATTTTGGTCCATCCGAAACAGGTGTAATCTCAGGATTACGGCATGCAAGATAATGCAACAATTCCGGCCGGAAAACGGAATTCATATTGCATTGGGGCATTAATAAACTCATCGCCTGTGTATGCACTATGTAATGTACGGGTACGCTTGTTTCGTCTGTAGCTTCGTTACGGTTCCCATTAATAATTTAATTCCATCAGGTTTTGTTTAAGCTCTCTAATTAAACATTTGAAATTTTCTGTTTCACAATGGTTAATAAAATTATTTTCAATGATTTGCACGGAATAACTGACTGGTATTGCTAATGCTTCTCGTTAGTCGTTGCTGGTGGTGGTATTGCTGCTGCTTCTCGTTAGTTGTTCAGACTAACGAGAAGCAGCAACACTAGCAGTCAGCGTGAAGTGGTTCCGGAAGTTAATTCAAACATGGACGACGGCCGCGGAAGCCTTCAGGTTAAATTAAAATTTTGGAGTACATTTTCAGCTGATCACATCAATTCTATTTAAAGGTCAGCCAGTATATTTATATGCAATTTTAGACTTTTTTTTTAAATGAAATTCTTAAAAATTATTTGTAAATTTCGAACGAACGAATAAATTATAAAATGTGAAGAGAGCCATCATCCTCATTATCCGCGCCTTTTCCGGTTCGCGTGCATTTTAAATCCGCCTGATTTACGTTCACGGCGCAGTCGTAAATATTGTCGAAATTAATAACAATAAATCGCAGCGCGCCCGGAGGCTTCGATTTCTAATCAATCGATCGGTGATGATTTAATCTTCGCTGCGCTCTCTAAACGCGCTGAATTTACCGTTCGACGTCTGTAATAAACGACCGGTTTCACGACGGATCGCCTCGCAGTTGGTACGCCTGCGAAATACATGATAGGGTTACTGATAATGCTGGCGGATGATTTGTTCGCCTCCGGTGCCTTGTATGTAAGTACCTTTTGAGGCAGTGAAAAGAAATGGCTGCGCAAACAAGAATGAAACTTGATATTTGTAAATTGGTTTCACTCTTACGAATTATTTTAACAGTGGATTATACGATTTTGAGCCGACCCCCTCTATTGTACTCAGTCTTTGTCATGCAAAGTAAATACAGGGTGTTAATAAAAAAACTGTACACCGCTTGGCAGGTGATAGTAGAGGTTAAAACAAGAAAAAAGTTCTAATAAACCCATAGCCAATTCTCAATACAGGGTGTCCGCGCCATGTGTTCACTCTTCTAGAATTTTTATTTTTTACATAAAATTCGGGACCGATAAATTAAATAAAAAGCTGAATTTTCCGATATACCACTGGCCACCATAGGACTTCCGGTTTCGCCGGAAGTGATATCAACTTTCTTATTTTAAATGGAACGGTCTGTATATTTTTACATATTTGGAATCTACAGATCATTGTGAATCCGAATATGTATCACTTGGTAATTTTGGTTTCCATGACAACGAAAAAAATTTTTGTTTTGTTTTTCGGTATGCAAAGCTATGTATGGTGTATTTTCGTTCTAATGCGACCAAATAATTCGAGAAAGTAACTTCTTTGGTTTATTAACATTTTTACAGCATGTGAAATTTTCATTAGGTCGTAAATTATTTTTTTTTTAACGGAACTTATTTAAAAGACACTGTTTATGCCAGAGAAATTAATACAGAAGGTGAACTTTGGCAGAGAGCTGTAAACGCTTGTCAGCAACTGAAAAATCAAGTTGCTTTCAATCAAGTGCGCGAGTCTCTTCGACGGCGACTGCAACTTTGTTTACAACAGCAAGGACGACAGTTCGAACATCTTCTGTGATAATTTTAGTGTGTGATTGTTCGATTCTTTTTTAATTAAACCATACTTCAAATGCCATTGAATTTTGAACCTAGGTTTATTACAATTTTTTTTGTTTTGTTCTCTGCTATCACGTGCTAAAGTGTGTAAAGTTTTTATATTAACAGTTGTATACCGGCGATGGCTTATTTTTCCAGTTAAGCTGCAACATGCCATCCCAAATTTCATTGCAACAGTTGATAAAGAGTTTTAAAAAATAACCCTCTATTTGGTATCAGCGTATTAAAAAAAATGTTTTATTAAACTGCGCTAAAAAACGCAAGAAGTTCCGTTAAAAAAAATAATTTAGTTAATAAACCAAAGTGCAACCAAAGAAGTTGCTTTCTCGAATTACTTGGCCGCATTAGAACGAAAATACACCATACATAGCTTTGCATACTGAAAAACAAAAAAAAAAAAATTCCGTTGTCATGGAAACCAAAATTACCAAGTGTACATATTCGGACTCACAATGATCTGTAGATTCCAAATATGTAAAAATAGACAGGGCGTTCCATTTAAAATAAGAAAGTTGATATCACTTCCGGCGAAACTGGAAGTCCTGCGGTGGCCAGTGGTATGTCGGAAAATTCAGCTTTTTATTTAATTTATCGCTCCCGAATTTTATGTAAAAAATAAAAATTCTAAAAGAGTGAACACGTGGCATGGACACCCTGTATTGAGAATTGGATATGGGTTTATTAGAACTTTTTTCTTGTTTTGACCTCTAATATCACCTGCCAAACGGTGTACAGTTTTTTTATTAACACCCTGTATAATACATATTGCTCCGATATTACCAACAGAACTCCATAGATTTCTAACAATCGTAGGGAGTAAACGGGATGCAGCAACGAGAAAAATCCATCTTTTACAAGTATGCTGAGCATCGAGACTAAGTCACTTCCAAAATGTCTTATAAAACACATAACATTAATCCACACGACAAAAACAACCTTCTGGGAAGATTCAGAACACATTCAAGGACACACACAGTGAGTACGGAGCCCTAAAAACCCAAAATTATCAAAGCACCTCACATACACACACACACATACATTCAATTCAGAAATGCATTGGCGATGATTTGCAAGGATCATAACCAATCGATTTAAAATTGCCGACACACACAAGCGAGGGCCCATTTCAGTTAAGAAATGCATTGGCGACGATTTGCAAGGATCGTAATCAATCCATTTAAAACTGTTGACGTGAATTACTGACATCCACACACACTCACATAAAAAGATAAAGACGGAAAGAACTTTTTTGAAGACTAAATAACATAACAGCATATTTGGCAATCAACGTGTCAGGCTAAAAACAAGAATAAGAAGCAACTTCCACATGACATTTAAAAAAAAAACATATTGCAATATATACAATATATTTCCTTCTTTGTTCTACCCATCACGAAAACTGCTGCGTCACAAAAAATGGTTTACATATTGTATACAAAATCATGAAACCATTACAGTACTAAAGAATTGAGTTACCCGATAAACAGGCCGAAAGTGATCTATGGACTCCGAGTTACTAGATGGAAAGTTAACAACTTGCATATTACGGTTGGGGGGAGCCCTCGCGAGTCCACTACCTCCGGCAAAATGAGTTTACAGACTCGGCCTAACTTCGGCATTCGGGTCTTGACCGTAAACCCTTCGTCGTCTGTGTTTATAGAATTACGCGTTTCAGGTAATCGCGCGGCCGAGGATCGTTTATCAAGTCCTCCCTAATATTCGATTCGAGGCAAAAACGTAATTTCGAGTGAGAAGGGGGGGATGGGTCAACGTTTTCCTTGGTGGTACACTTTGTATGCGGTAAATGTTTAATTTAATTTTCAGTTTGGACCATATCGACCTTCTTGTGTTCAAAAACAAAAGCTCTTCTTATGGTATTTTCGTTCCTAAAGTTCTCTTTTAGTTCCTCAACTCAATGGTTTGCGAATTGTTGGTATAAACCTTGTCCTTTAGATATCCCCATATGATGCTATTAGGAGAACGCTGTTCTAGAAGTCTCTAGCCGTGACCGCCCCCCTCTCCCTTGCTAACACCAAATACTTTATCAGCAAAAAAGTTTCAAGCAATTCTCTATAGGTCACTGCGTTGGCTATCTGGGCAACATCATCATCAGTTTCGAAGAAATAAGGTTCATTGACGCGAGCGACTGTTGTGGCCCACTCAAGCTGAATGGCTGGTGAATTCTTCTTGGGTTGGCACTACCCTAAACCCTGCAGCTTTACTTCTTTGCAAAACCACCACACATTATGTAATCTGAAAGAAAATTGACATAATTTTTGACGTGATTGGGGAAGAGACGGAAATATTGCAGCAAAGGCAATTTCCTGTCTTCGGGATTAAAGGCTTGAAGGGTTTGAATTCTATAAGGAAGGATCTCCTTGTAAGGGCTTACGGCCCTGTGATGATGTGATAGAATTTCGGACAAAACTTTGAAGACTTTTCTTACCCAAAATTTTGACAAACCAAAAGAGACGCAGTTCGTTTGCGATTGACTTACAAGTTTGATTAAAACAACCGAAAAACACCCACGGAAAGAATTTTTATTCTTCTCTACCGAAAACCGAAAGCAAACTTTCAGGGATGAGCTAATTGATTCTTTACGAAAAACAAACCGGACTTTGAAAAGAAAAATCGGCGACGAGGGCACCGCGCAGAGTCGCACGAATCTTTTAATCGACGAGTAGCTGCCGCCAGGTGGCAGAGAGATGTGGTTTTTATTAACTTCCCCGTGCTACGCATGCAAACTAAACTGCTTCCTTCTCCATTTGATGATTCTGCAAGAAAAGTGCTGTCGGCATCAGTTGCGATAAGAGCGAAGTTTTTTCCCGCGTAACTCTATACTCGACTCGAATTTTATCTCTGCAACCTTCGCTTTGAATGTAAACATTTTCCAAGGTACAGCCTCCTTCGCTTCAATGAATACCTGGGAACTTAATTTTTATGGCTTAACAGCATTTCCACGTGTCTTCAAACTTTTAACTAGTCTATTAATTGTATTCCTAATCCATCCCTCGCTAATGTTCTGAAATTCATCATCTACAAGCTCGTTATCCTAAAATTATCAACCGATTGTCAAAACTATTATTTTCGTTTGGAAGCTCTCCAGGTCTTGTGTTATTCTCCTCCATTCTTGTCTGTTTAAAACTATTTGCTTCCAGTCCCTAACATTTATACTTCTCAGGTCTTGCACATGGACATCTCGGTCTGCCTTTTCTTCTTCCGCCAATCA
Source organism: Dorcus hopei (assembly GCA_033060865.1). Lineage (NCBI taxonomy): Eukaryota > Metazoa > Arthropoda > Insecta > Coleoptera > Lucanidae > Dorcus > Dorcus hopei. The sequence continues at coordinate 37,257,332 of CM065423.1, forward strand.
ATGTTCTTGTCAGAGCCATTGTGGGCATCCTCTCCACATGCCTTAACCACCTTATTCTTTCCGGTTTGATGAAAGCATTTAATCTCTCCTCCAACCATTTCCTTAGTGCATCCCTCCATAAATGGCCATTAAAAAATTAAAATTAATAATAATTATTAGAATTGCTTGACCTGGAACGCATCTGGTCGCAGGCTGCCAGATTCCTCATGAAGAGGAGGGGGAATTGCAATGTAATCAGGAGGGAATGAGTTTTTTGGGAGGGCGGGGGGGCAAGGTCTTCTTTAAGAAATTACATTTTGAAAATTAAACACGTCCAGAATTAGAATTATCTCAGTCTCGACTGTTACGCGCAATTACGACTCTCCTTGCTTCCGTAACTGATTACGCCTTGTCAGGTAACTTGATAAATTCGTTTCGAATTACTATCGCGGAGGGTAATTAAACTTTTGCTTTTTAGTTGGAGAACGTGGGGGAAGCAAAAAAAGAAGCACGCAACGAACGGATTTTCTTTTTAAAGCACAAACTGACGGAGATTAAAGACGCGACTTAATTACACCAAAGTGAGCAGCGAGCAAGAGTCGGATTCGGCGGGCGACGAACGCGCTTAATGAATAAATTTACACAATCGCTAGTTTGAGGCGACAAATACCTCATCCACGGGGCAATCTGTACCCCATCCCTGATTTTTGGGGCAATTGCACGCCGGCGATTGGATTTGCATATGCCCCCCCACGAACACTGGATTTTACGTCATCTACCTTTCAAGTTTATGACGTCGTTATTATTTTTTTCAACAAACTATTATTTAAGTACATTATTGTCTTTGGCTGGGTGTTTACGTCGTTTATTTATTGCCTTGTGTCACTAGTGAAATATTGACGTCGTTAAATTATTAGTTGCGTATTGGGTCTTCATTGCTAGAACGTAACTCTGATCATGATTCCTTAAATAGTCAATTGATTTATTGGTTTGACGATTAGTTAGGATGTGCATAAACCAAAATGTAAAAGAAGTTTCAAAGAGAATAGAAACAGAGACAGGCCGATGGCTTCGTCGAAGGAACATTTTTACATTACCTGGGGGCTAATAAGTTCCCAGGCTTGGAATTGGAGTTAAAATTATCCCCAAATGTGTTCGATGGTGTCACTAAATCATCCGGCACAGCCGCAAATGAATTACTTCTCCCAAAGAGCAAGAATTCCGATAATTTACAATGCACGTAAAACACGTCTGGCTTGTAACACACTTCGAACAAGAGAGAACCTCATCAAGGCGAAATTGTAGATGGTGATGGTTGCTAGGATGCGGAACTGAAGACAGTCACGTGGTGTATCACCCACCAATAAACTTCGAGAAAGCAAAGAAGGGATGCAGGCTAGCCAACTATATCGAAACCGGGCCAGATATCGTTTCGATTCCGCGTTTTCATTGGCGGGAAAATTGAAACGTAACAGCTCATTACTGTGCCCATTCAATTAGTGTAGAAAATAGTGATCCAGGTTTCAGCCAGTTTTTATGGCCCCCGTGCTTTGCTAAAAACTGCCAAATTGTTAAGCATCCCCATTTTAAATTGCTGGCGATGTTCGACTGCAACTTTCAAATCCAAAGACAATGATAAAGATTTGAAGAGATCCCAGCACATTAATGTCTAAGACCATACATTTCCTACCACCTATATAGCCTCAAGGCTTCGTCGAAGGAACGTCGCCAAAAGTAACCAAGGTCAGGTCAAAATTGAGAAGTTACCACAAATGTAAATGATGGCCTGCAAGTCCTACTTAAAAGAAGACCATCAAGACCACAGCTTCTTACACTTGGCGAGGAAACTCCCAGGTATGTTGCTAATGCAGAGAAGACAATCCAAGTTCTGGAATCCACTTGATAAAGAGGGGGGCGGATGGGAATGCTCTAATAGTAATATGAGTGTTCACAGTAGACTTGCAAGGGTTGAAGTAGCCTAAAATCCAAGGTATAAATTGATTTAATCTGTTTTGGCTCAATCATTTGAGGCAAGGACATGTTAATGTATTCTCTAATTCCCACATCACTTTGCACATTACTGTGCCCACTCAACTGGTGCAGAAAAAAGTGATCCAGGGTTCATTTCTCGCTAGTTTTGATGCCCCCCATGCTTTGCCAAAAATTGCCGAATTGTTAGGCGTTCCCATTTTAAATTGCTGGCGATGTCCGACTACAACTTTCAAATCCAAAGACAATGATAAAGATTTCAAGAGATCCCAGCACATTAATGTCTAAGACCATAAATTTCCTACCACCTGTACAGCCTCAAGGAGGAGTTGTTAACTTGTTTATACATCCGGATCTAATCACACCTGCGTTCTTCATTTCTGCCTTGAAGACTCCTTATTAAAACCCTACATAACAGGAAGTAAGAGTCTCTCCTCCTTTTGATTTACTACCTCTGGTAAAAGCATCTGCCCCGGGGGGATTGCGTAATTAAAATAGTTGTTTCAGATAATTGCAAGCCGCGATTCTTCGGATGGAAACTATTAGTAGCCTGGGTATTAAACCTAAACGATCGTAGTTTAGAAAACACATGCACGTCGTGCCCGGGGGTCCATTAAGGAGCACGACGTCTGCCCCGACTTCGCTACTTAAGTTATTATGTTGTATGCAAAACCTGTTGGTCGCGTTTTTTGCGGCGGCGGCAAACCGCAAATTAAAACCGCCGCTCACTCCCTCAAATGAAGTCATGTTCTACCCGCAGCGGTGCAACGATTTGAATTTATTTACCCACGAGGAAATTACGATTTGTTCCGCACGATAATTAAGTGCCTCCGTTCCCTCTTTTTCGCTCCGGACGGACGTTTTCTTCGAGATAAACGGCGAGTACGTGACAGAGAAACGTTTGCGTGAATAAATATTGCCGCGAACCTGACGGGAATATGATTGCGAATGCAATTGTCTGCGCCATCAATGTTGGAGGTCTGAAGGTTTCGTGCAATTAGAATGATTGTTGTTAATTAATTAGCACTTGGAACTTGAATTGAATTGGGGAGCTTGCAATTAAAGTCAGAATTTATTTACTTGAGGAAATGACTTCCACAAGTTCTTTTGGAGATGACCTATTGGGGCCAGGCAAGATTTTTGATTGTTCCAAATTCTCTATCTGCAAGATAGAAGAGAGCCATTTATGATTCCGTCCAAAAATCTGCTCTGGCAATCACCCACCCACCCCATTTGGTCCTTTTTTCTTGTGTGGTTTCCACTGTAACATGTGTATGTACATATGACTTTAACATCTCTCTCCCTTTTTTATTCATTCTCTTTTATTTTTTCTTTTATACCAAAATAAACAACTTTATTTTTTCTGATAGCGATTACTATTAAACAAAAGGCAAATCTGCATTCTGTATTTACAATGTAATGGGCAACTCAAGAATATATTACGGAAAGGAATCGCCTTGGAATCCAAGTCACATTTTGCGTTCCAGCTGAACTCCTATTTCCCAAGGAATATTAATCAAGTAAAAATCACTTCCTGGAACGCTCGAGTATTATTATTGCCACCCACGGGATATAACATCGGTCCGTAAAGAATGTAAATGGTCTTTGCTTAACTGTACAAGGAAACTGATTGATAAATTCCGGCTCCTTAATACAACTGATAACATATGATGATGAAAACTGAAACGTTAACGATAATAATATATGGTTACTTATTTTTTTTTTTACATAATAATTATCAGTGACGTGTTATTTATGTTGTTGCATCGAAGTGAGATGAGTTTTCTTTCGTTGGACTTCGAATTAAGGTCTTGATGAAAGTTTTCGATTGAATGCACTAGTGCGCACTCAGAGTATCTTCATCTCGTGTTATTACATGAGGTTAAAAGAAGGTGAGAATACACTGAGTGCAACCGGTGCATGTGAATCGAATACGCTAAGAGTTTGGCTTTATTGTATCCCCAAAAATTTTTTCTTTTTTTTTTAATCCATTTTCAGGAGAATTGAATTGGAAGAAATTTGTGTCCATTTTCGCCATGAATAAAATGAAAAATACAAAATGAGTAGATCTGCAGCAATGTATATTATGTATATAGGGTGAAAGACAATTGTTCCGAAAAAAAAACGCAAGACAATCGATGTCTCAATTTATTTTATTACACGTTTAACAACTGAGAACGGAAGCCGGAGTTGTTTTTTTTACGCGACGTAATTATTAGTAATTTCTAAAATAACTGGAATTGCGTATGAAATAAGGGTAACAAATTCGTAAATAATTGTGTAAATAATTGTTTGTTATATCGTGCGGATCTATTGACTAGAGCAGAATGTACCAGGCTCGACATGGCCCGGCTCACGGTCAAGTTCTCTGCGTCACACCATAAACGTCGTATTAAAGTATCCTTAATTTCTTAATCTACAAATAAATATTGATTATTAAAATCGCAAACGTTGTTAAGTCAAATTTATTCGACACTTAATTTCTGAGAAATCCATCGACATAATCGGATTTACTTCATCACATTTACTTTTCCCATATGTATTTGACTAATACAGAAACTTAAAATAAATATGTGTGTACTAAATTCGTTGATTTCCATACACCTATGGTGTTTTAGTTACGTCACGTCATCCTGATTGCCTGTGCTAACACTTAACGTCGGTCGACGACGCGTATCTGATTTCATAAAAAATTCAGAAAGCATCCTGACATTTCGCCGTTTCGGGAATTTAAACATCTAAGCCCCCGGGTGTTACCATTTTATACACGACGAAATAAACCTCCGGATTTATGTAAAACGTAAAAAGTCTTTTTATTATTATTATACGAGAAGTCACGACGACACACGATTTCCAAATAAACCGGGGCCTTAACGAGAGTCGCCTTCTTGATGCGGCCGATATCTTGATTATTTTCTCAAGATAAAACCGCCATCTGCTGCAATTTGTCGACGAATAAAACGGTTAATTAAATAAATGAAACTTCATAAATAAAATACGTCGATGTACGTTTATTGGGTGCAATAAATATCGAGGCGCCTACAGAATCCAATAAAAATATCTGAAATACCGCCGCGGTGGTGACCTGGAGTGGCCGTCGGATTTCTAAAAAAAAGAGCTAATTCGATCCGAGTTCCACCTCCCGTTCGGGGAAATCAAATTTCAACATGGGGGTTTCATAATAGGCGCATAAAGAGAGGCACACCTTTTACCATAAATCACCAACGAGCACGACTCGGCCGGCCGGTGCAAGAGAGGCCAGGGGATTATACATAAATATTTTATTTCTGATAAGCTCTGTTACACGGACCGATTAATAAATTCGTTTACGGTGAATTAAATGGCCGCGGTTATTGCTTAATTTTCGACGTTCCGCCCTGATGAATATTTAACGAAAACAACTCGAAGCTATTAGCATAATCGAGTTGGAGTTTAGCGCACGATCAAAATTCAATTTGCGTACAGCGCCCGATGTTTACAAAATGCGATACCTGAAGGCTGTTAACTCTTCAATTTACGTAAGGCATCTGAAAAGTTAACTACCGCTTCTGGTTAATGTTTTGGAAAATTCACGCTAATCTTGATTTATATGAAATCGCAAAATTATCCCCAGAACGACGCGACGCGACGGGAGATCCCCGTTAAGAAAGAACAGCAGATGAACGAATTAAATACAGTCATAAAAGTGTTTTATAATTTCATTATGTTACGGTGCGGCGTTGGGCGTGAACTTGAGCTTTAAACGGAATTGACGTGATCGCCGATAGAAGTGTGGCGTCTTCCGACAATAAGTTGCGCGGAAGAGAATGTGTATCGTGACAAGTAATACACGGAAGGCTTTGGATGTGCTTCCGACACTTGAGTGCAGAGAAAAGTGTGTGTACTGCTCCTGACAATTAATGCACGGAAGAGTATGCATATTGCTCCTGACAGTTAATGCAATGGAGGCTTCAATGAGTGTTCCCGAGACTTGCGTGCACTGGATCGACTGGTGTAGTGGCGACTGCTTCCGACACTTGAATGCACAGGATCGACTGGTGTAGTGGTGAGTGTTCCGGACACTTGAGTGCACAGGTTCGACTGTTAAAGCGGTCTGTGCTTTTGCTTTTGCTACAAAAAAGTAGCGGAGGATGAAGTAACTCTGCTTCATTGGTCTAAAGGTGTAAACGAATCACCTATGACCAGAGCTGTATCTCATTCGTCGGGGGGCAGTCGTTATGTGTTTACTCCTGAAGTTGTCTCAGCGACCAATTTTGAGAATGCGACCTTATTTGCGGGCCAATCATGATCGAATATTGTTTTGCCTTAATTCGTCAAGGGGTGGCCTGAATTTTATTTATTTGCGACGATCGTCATTGTCGGCTTTGTTACGTGGATGTCAACGTGACGCATCGCCCGAATTTGTTTATCTGATATTAGGGGCATTCAAGGGACACAATCGATTCGCAATCGACTTACGATTGCATACGGTTTAGCGTTCAACGCATCTGAATCGATTCAACATCGATCGTGAAATCGCTTGAAGTATTTCTTGCATGGTACGAATGAGCGATTTCTCTGGGTTAGGCTCGGCAAGGCGTGGCAAGAGCTACATCGCTTGACCGCTGACTAGGAGGTTGGCGGGGGTGGCCACGCTGACGTAGGGTTTGTGACGTCAGTGAGCATGTGCATGTGGTGGCCATCCCTGAAGGGAAATCGTACTAACAGGATAAAGCGCAGCCGAGGGTGAAAGACGTACTGTTCACGGTCCCAAAAGTGATCCCTTAGGGCCCCGATGTAGCGGATAGTAAGCCCCCCTAAGGTTATTATGTAATAGTCACCACCCCTACGTGTCAGGTGGAGGTGAAGTGAGTCACCGTGGCGAGATGTCAGCCACTTGGCGGAAGAGTGGATTGATGGTAGAGAATCCACGGGTCGGATATGACAAAGACGTAGCGTAGAGTATGTTTGCATGTCATTGAGGTTATCTGTGCTGCATGTGGTTTGTGTTTCGGGAAATAACGTTTCAGAGCAATAGTTTATGAAAGAGCAACAGATATGATACTGAAGGCCCAAGGTTGGACAGCATCAGGAGGCACTAGGTTGAGTTGTGAATTGACCAAGGGGTTGCGCAGGTGCAGACCGTTGGGGCCAGGGGAGTAAATAACTGTTGTCTCTTGCAAATGATTGTAAACACATATTATTGTTGCATGAACGCACCATGTCAATGGGAGGTGGTGGTAGTGAACGGTACCCGGTAGCCAAAGGAAATGGTGAGCGTTTTGTTTACTTAAATTTATGTATACGATTACCACATTTTAATAATACTGTTGGTAATTTCGGCCGACCTTACAAATGGAAGCAAATAGCATTACAAACTGATAAATTAAGTTTTTGGTTTAAGCTATTACCCAATAGATGGCGCTTTAATGTTTCTTATTTCTCATTGATATGCAAGAATGACTGTCACGTGTGACATCGATTCTCTTATGCATTTATTTCTTGTCGGAACAACTATCATTCGCCTTGTATTTATCTACAGTGTTCTTCATGACATCATTTATCACATTGCGTGTAAGTTTTACGTTGTTATTCGTTTAGATTTTTTATACTGCACAAGCCCCCAAGATCTCTATGAGCTTCTCGGGGAGGCGTAAGGCTGGTTGTTCTTTATTGCCTTCGGCGACTGCGACCGACTTACAAGTTATTTTTCTATTTCGGCGATCGCTTTATAAATTCTTTTTGTAGGATAGTTTTTTATTCTTTGTGTTAAACATGACAAACATAAATATAACATAACATAAACTGATAACAATGTCAGAGAACGGAGGTACAATGAACATTCACTGCTTTCTTTCTCTCTTTCTCGAACACTCCAGAGCTGGGGGTAAACGTCTTAACATTTGGGCTTCGCTTTCCGATTCGATAAGGATGTCATGCAAAATTACAAATAACCATTTACGAGTATCTACTCAACAATATAGAACATTTTACTCACCGGGGCCTTTTCCCGGCCCCCCCCAACTCCAGCGGCGAATTTACACGCAGTAGCCCCCTGTTGGGACAGGAACTCACGTAGGTGTCCTCGAATGTCCATCTTCGTACTTCGCTTGCATAAAGACGAACCCTAGGTAGGTACTAGCATACCTTGCCTTCTAAGTGTACGTTCTCAGAATCATTGGTGCCACTGACTTCCACAGTGTTTGCTACACTGGTCGCAGCCCAGTCAACACCAAGTCATGACCTTTCTTGGAAACTACAATGCAGTTCACCTGGTCAGGTATACAGCTAGCTGTTTTTCCGGCATTTACTAGTCATGCCTCTGCAGCCGGCGGATATGGTCAAATGCCGTGTGCAGGTGGAGTGATTCCCTGCTCTCTCTGATTACCGGCGAATACAGGGCGATCACCCTTACCATAGAATACCCAATCTGTTGCCCTATGTCCGAATCATCAGCGGGCACCGCGAGATTGGCACCTTACTCTAGCTCAGAGTATCATCTATCATCAGCAAGACTGAATTCTTGCACAACTCTTTCATCACATGTCATTGCAATTCATTACAACACTCGCTAGCCCGTCTGCGTCATTAGCGCGCACGTTTATCACTCCGCATCTACCCGGAGACTGACTGCTATCTTTTCCCCATCTCTCTACCTGAGACGCACCCCGTATCATATTCCAAACCGTAAGATAAAATAAACAAACGTGATACATTGAGAATGCGTAAACTTTCTTAAATTCTAAACTTGATAAAATATACAACGACGTACGCTGTCTTTTTATAATTCGATTTCTTTCCACCGGGATTTTTGAAAAACATACAATTTAAAAATGATTTGTTAAACGGAAGCAGATACTTAAATTGCGTTTTAAAATTTCGTTCTTATGTGATACGCTTACGAATTATGAATTAAAATGCTGACACTAAAGTAATGATTGATTGTTTTAAGAACAAAGATGTGAGCAAGCACAATTTAAACGATGTGATTTTAGCTTGTCGAGCTTAATTCGAACGTCAAAACAATAACACTAAAACACACCGAGTCGTAATGAAGTTATTTTTGGCGGGCGCAAGAAAAGTACGTCCAGGCGACGAACAAAAAGCATTTGTAAACTTTTCCAAGCCAACAAATGACGCGAAACAAGCGACTAATATTAGTTTTGGCCGCCCACAACCGCTGCCAGGCAACATTTTTTCCACCGAGCTGTTATCCAGGGTTAAGGAGTTGTTCCTTTGTTTTATGGCAGCGCCGTATGGCGAGGACTTTCCCCCCCGACGAAAAAAAGCACACGGCAACTTTAATACCCGCGCACGAAGTCGCGATCCGTCAACGAAATTAACGGCGAAAAAAACTTTAACATACCGTGACGACGACGGATGTCATCCGCGTCGCAGACTAAATTGTTTAGGTCGCATTTTCAAAATTACGCCCGAAGTCGACGATAAATTTTCTTAATCGTTTTATTTCACAATCGTCGCTCTCGTAGTAAGAAATTGGACGGTCTGGATCTAATCCAAGAGTTAATCTTGAAATTATACATACGGCTTTACGAGGCCGATGATTCCCGTCTCAATTTGAATCAAGGTAAGAGGTGTGTAAATATGAAATTACGTGTGTGATATCGTAGGGGTGCTGGAACGATAAAAAAAGTGCAAATAAATCACGGCCAACAATGGCGCGCACTCGGGCACGTGTTCATATTTCGGAAGCGGCGGCTGGAAGCGGGACCCACTAATAGATTTAAAGCTCATTCATTCAATGTGTTTCCGGTTCCGGGGTGGCGCACGCGATACCACCAACCATATCGACGGCTTTTGTTCGTCAATGTTTCTCTACCCAATCGATCGAATACTGTCGATTATTCTTGATTGATGTCAGCTATCAGCCCTCTCGGAACTGCCTAAACAACAACCCCCTCTGCATAATGTCTTTTTTATGTGGTATAACTCAAGGACCGTGCTTAATAAATTCTGCAGGTGCGCAGCAAAACATAAAACAATTAATTAATGAAATTATGTACATATAACCGTATTGAGTTCGATTTGAAAAGGGTCATGAATTTTTTATGAAATAAAAGAGATTTACGGAATCTCTTATATAAAGCTTTTAATAAGGAAGGGAATTCGTTTTGAAATCAAAACGAAAATATTTTGGATTCCTTTTTTTGAAGGAAGGGTCCAGGACATCTCATACGAAGTAGTTACCTTGACGACGAATTAATATATTTTAGTAGGGGCAAGCTTAAGGTCCAGCGCGTTACTAACAAACCGAAACCAAACTTGGTGGCGGTGTAATTTTTTTTAAATACCTAAAGAAAAACATTTCAGTTTGAGTTTCTTTGAAAAAAAAAAACATTCCATTCCTTAACACCTACTTAAAGCTGAATGGAACAGCTTTAGAGATTATGTGGAATATAATAGTTTCTATGTGGGTCACAGCTCACTCGCCCATCTTTAATGGACCAAATATCCTCCGATGTTCCAGAAAATTTGCATTAAACGCGCCATTTACGCGTTTAGTTTTCCATTAACTCCCGCATTAGCTTAGCTCAGACTGAGAACTAATTAAACCGGAGTAACATGGTTAATGGCTAATTGGAAATTATAGTGAGCTACACGCATTACGTATAGTATAGGTAGGATGATAAATCAATTTGCTGTTAATTTTAGTTATGTATACTTTGATGATGATGATGAAATTCATCTAATTTACGCCGCCGACCATTGGCTTTCATTGCGATCCGATTAGGGCGATTGTGCGCGTGGGTTGTCGTTATTGTGAAATTAATTCGGTCCGGACCGCAACATCCTCGTCGGCCATATCTTAATTAGCGCCCGGAGTAATAATAAGAGTTGCGTTCGGTTATCACCGCCGTAATGCACTGTTGCTTTTAAGCCGGCCGATAAGTTCTGCATGTGTGTGTGTGCGTGTGGCATCGATCATATTGTTTACTGACAGAGTGACGATTACGCAAGTGCTTTGTTTATATTCAATTAGACCGCAGTCGATTGAAAACTGTGCTAATGCATTGTGATAATATTTGTCGTTGCACTTATGGATTGATGTTGTTGTTCCGGAGATAATTCAAACAAATCGCTTTTTTGCTCGTGGGTGTTCTTATACAAACACATAATTCCTTAGTTGATCGGATTCTATTAGAATTCGATTTTCTAATTCCAGGAATCTTTTTAAATTTTACTGCCTTCAAGAAACAAATTTAACCTAATAAAATCATGCAGAACCAAAATGAAATTGTATCTATTTCATTTCCGAAACTATACAAGAATCAGTTGGTTGTCTTCGAAGACAGGATGTGCAAGGTTTTTCAAATGATGAATGCTTTTCAACGTTCATCTGAAACGTTAGATTTTTCTTGCACTCGCTGAGTATTGAAACGATGACATTGCAAATTTCTTCATTGCAAAAATTTTTAGACCGACTTGTTTCCGCAGAACGCAATTTGCAAGCCGAGTGGAGATTGTTATTAATGTCTTCCTAAAAACTTGCACAAGATCAATTGCGTTTCTCCGCACGCCTGCTCCTTATAATGTACTAAGATATTATTTAAAAAAAAAAGGATTCGTAATTGATTAAATGAAAGGACACATTTTGTAATCAAAGAAATTAATTCTGTGCGCATTTTAAATATGGACGTTTCGCTGTACGGCGACAGCTTTCTCGAAACAAGATATTTTTAAATTTGTTATAATAATGCCGTTCTTATTGTGTTACATAAATGCAAGTGCAGTTATAAAGAAGTACCTGACATTTTTAATTTTTTTATACCTATAAACTCTAGATGGTGCTTTAATGTTTCGTGTGGATTCCGTAAGTTCGGGCATGGACCAGATAGAATATTTCGGTACACAAGAAGTAAGTAATGTAATGAGTTGTAGAATAAAAAATTCTAATTACAAATGACTAACTACCACCGGGAAAAACGTTTAAAAAATTCTTTTGAACAGTTTGTAATCAATTAAAAAATTACCCAAAATCAAGCTGCTGTACTGCGTACGAAATACGACGCCACGTTCTATAAATACTGCAGTACAATAGGACTATAAAGTTTTTTTTATCGACTATTCGCTTGCACACCATGCGACCTTGATACACATCTCAACTGAATCAATCGCCTTGAAAAGGGGTTAACTCCAAATTTTCATAAATCAACTTTTTGGTGTCATATCCCATCCTCAGAAAGCAACCCGGAAAACTCCCCATTAACATAAAAAAATCTGGGACGTTTTACCAATACATTCCAGATACCTACATACAGATTTTTTACAATATTGTAATCAATTAGTGGCCACAGCAACAGCGGATGAACCAACTGAAGAATTTTAGCTATTATAGTTACTACTTTTTTAATTTTTATATTTGACTTGTTCTTAAAACATTTGTAACATGAGACTTGACTCTGCTAATAATAAAAGAGCTTTTGAAATGAAACAGTCGTTCGTGATTAATGTCAAACCCATCTTCATTTTAAAAACGGGTCAAATTCCGAATCGAAAAAAAATGGGGTTCCACGTGTATCCAAAAATCATTGTTTAAACATTTCTCTATCCTCTGTTAACGTAAAAAGAATGCTGCAATTTACACTAAACAATATCCACTGGGAACTGTTTTTTCCTTTTCCTGGAAAATTCGAAAAATCGGGAGTTAACCTGTTTTCAAAATGACCGATTCGATTCGTTTTATTACACGTTTAACAGCTGGGAACGGAAGTCTAAATTGTGTTACGCGACGTAAATATTAGTAATTTCCAGTGGCGGCCGGTCCGTCCGATTCAGCGGGGCACACGACATACTTACTAAGCGCTATCTCTGTTTATTACACAACGAAGAGAGAACAGAATGCTTCGGCCTTGTCCTGTGCCCACTCTATTCGTATGCACCGGCCGCCACTGGTAATTTCTAAAATAACTGGATTTGCGTATGAAATAAGGATAACAAATTCGCAAATAATTGTGTAAATAATTGTTTGTTAATTCGTGCGGACTGTTTACTAGAGTGGAATGTACCTGCGAGGGACGGGTGGTTAAAAATGATAACAGAAAGGGGATGAATTATCGTTTACTTTCAACTTTATCAATTTTGCAAGGCCTCGTCGAAACGGGCAGTACCGGACTGACTGCGGCGATGGCTAACCTCTTCATTAGGGTTCAAAATGGTGACCGTTTTCGGAGTAGCCGGATTGCGGACCTGATCATCTTGCTGTGTTAAGATACCGATAGATCAAATTATTTTTATTTTCATTTCCTGTCACCAGACATGTAAATAAAATACGTACTTTGTTATATAGTAAAACAGATTGTATTAAAACACAGTTCTTTTAACATATGGTTTTTTAAATGATAAGCTGTTCTTTGAACAAAGTTAAATTTGGTAATTTTTTCATCGACATAAATTTTGGCATTACAAGTTTTTACTGTGCAACACCACTTCACTCCCGCACTTTTTATAAAACTTATAATTAGATATACATGTGTATGTACGTATTTAATGAAATAAACTGTTTACTGCGCTCACTAAATATTGTTTCCATTATGATTACTGAATATTGCCGTATAAAAGTTAAAAATGTTTTAAACGACAAATCAATCAAACTGATATCTGCACCCTCTCTTGTCCTCAAGGAAAATTATTTTGTAATTCAAAAGGAAGGGTTGAACCAATCAAAGTTTTCAAATTTACTCTTTTAGAATTTTATTGGTTACAGACAAATTAAATCAGAACAATTACCCAAGTTTCTAGATAGCAGCAGCACAAGAATTATTTTGATTGTTGTTCTAAGAACTGATGGCCGCAATCCGGCTGCCCTCTTACCAGGTGCAATTTTTGACCCGTCGCAATACGGTTATACTTAAAAGGGATTAACATGACCGTCGCCGCAATTCGGCCACACCGGTCGAGACACTGTGCTCCTCTAATTATTAATTTCTCACCCAACCATGGTACTAGATACGGAGAGACGGACGGAGTTTTGGAGATCAACCACACACTATGACATTCTGCGTATGTTGATTACGCCCTCGGACTTGTAGAGTTGTACTCTCATCTGTTGTACTATACCATGGCCTTTTATATAGTCTTACGAAGGTCATTTTAATTACATAATATTCTGCATGTGTGCCAGTTTGCCAATCTTAAAAACAAAAGTCCGGGAAGTGATTAATTAATTACCGAAACATTGCTTAATGAATAAAATGTGGAGAGGGCACCATCATCTGATTTTAGATCATACAGATGAGTAATAGATCATATATTTACGCTGAAAGAGATCCAAGATGAAAGTTATCAATATAAAAAAGGAGACACATCTTATCTTCGTTGATCTCAAACAGGCGAGGCATGTGACAGAGTTTAAAGATCTGACTGATTTAAAGCATTGGGTGAATTAAGTTATTCCAATATACATACTTGTAAATTAACTTTAGAAGAACAAAATAGCATAATTAAAGTACGTAGCAAAATATCCGAGCAATTGCAGATGACGCAGTTTTCTTGGCAAGAAGCCAACTTATAAACGATATGTTCAATGGTAACTTTTGGGAATGAAACCTAGCCCTTGAGCACCACGGAGAAGAATAGGTATGGGAAAGGAAGGTATTTGAAGGTAACAAGATAAAAGTCGAGCAAACAAGAAGGGCAAACCAAGAATGAAAAATTTTGTTTAATGAACATAATATGACATAATAAGTTTTGTGAAGTCGCAAGGACTTGGTGGTTGGGTCAGATCATGAGGTGCCACCTTAGGAAGCACAAGAAGAATGGGAGTTAGAGAGGGTGATGATGGACTAATTGGAAGGAAATGAATACATACGACATAAATAGTTTTGTAAAGACGGAAGGACTTAGGTGGTTGGTTCAGATCATGAGGATGCAAGACAAGAGAGTACCTAAGCAAGCACAAGAAGAAGTGGGAAGTATAGAGGGCGATGATGGACTAACTGGAAGGATAAAGTCGGAGATAGGAGGGAATGAAAACGTACCATTCATCAAACCATGGGCGTTCTAGGACTGTAGTGTTAGTGTATATATTTTATTTGTAAAAAAGAAATATTCTTAGAAAACTGAGAATTAAGTTTAATTTGACTTGATTTGTTAAAAACTTTTGTAAACATCGTCGTGCATCGATTATTTACTTAAAAAAAGTGCTTTCCGAAATCCAGCAACTACTTTGGTATCAAATTGATTGTGTTTGAAATTATCTACATTTTAAATTTTTTAATATATTATATCAAACAAAAGATTAAAAATATTGTCGCGTGAAAAATTAAAAAAAAGGGTATTGTGCTTATGGATAAAATTGCGGGAATGTCTTTTTTATTTAATTTTATTTAAACTAATGTAATTATTTTAAGTTCTTTTGAATTTTAAACTTAATTAGTCTAGACTTATTTTTTAATTATTTTAAAAGTCTTTTTAACTTTAACTAAACTTTTAAACTTTGAACTTATTTAATCTAACCTTAATCACTTAGGGGAAGGTCTGGCCCTAGTGGCCATCCCTCGCTTGGCTTTGTCTTTCGCACGCACTTGAATTCACTATTATTTATCCGACACTTAATTACTTCTTCTTGACTACTTAATTATTGCTACTCTTACACTACTTGACTACTGCTTAATCACTACTACATGACTACTACTAGTGCCTGCAAGTTGGTTTCCTACCTTTCTAAATCTACGTCACAATCGGTTCTTCTGACCTGGTGGCTGGGGTTCGGTCCAAGGTACAAAGTTCTAAAGGTGTCAGCATCAATTAACCCTTGCCAAATTTGTTTCTTACAAACGTTCTAATTGCCTCAATCTTAATTGGCACATGTAAACATACACGCTTACATTTCGTTTAGTTTGCATAGGTGGAATGCGAGCGTGTGTAACGCGCTGACCTACTAATTGTTGATGGGTGCTGATCCTGCATAATTTTGAAATGCACACAATTGCAATAATTACGAAACGAATTTTAGTTTTACTTCTTTTCCCAGATAATGACATCGTGATAATATTTTAGTTTCACTTAGATCTTTAAAAACTTGATAATATTGCACTTGTCACTTTTTATTCTTTTTTATACATTAGACTTTGTTGTTTGATCTTCCTAGAAATTCATGTATTTCATTGAATCCGTTTTTGTAGCATTTTGATAAGTAACTTAAATAATGCATGCCGCTAATCTTTCCGTGTAACGTCGAACCAAACTGTATAATCCTACGTTGTGTTATCAGATCACGCATAAGCAAATTTGCTTGAATAAATAAATATCTTGCTAAATTCAACCCCGGCTTATCATTTATACGGCGCGTTTGTGTTTACCCAGCAATATCAAACGATTTTGCAACAGAACAACAAATTAAATATGGGTTTACTATAGCCACTTTCCGGGATCACATCGAGTTACATTAAGCAAATAAAATATATATCTACATTTAAAATTTCAAGAACTACATTACCTCTGTGCCATGTCATAGTTGTTGATTCGATTATTTTTGATTTCCCTGTGGCTTTGGATTACTTAAGCTTGTGAGACTCAGAGGGAACTAAATAGCTCTACCAAAAAGCCCTTAGTTTCTTTCATTTTATGCAACAATAATTTGTAAGTCATAAGTCATCTTTGAAGGTAGATTATATTTCGCTTAGGTGCTGTTGAAATAAATATGAATTATTAAAGCATACTTCTTTCCCAGAAAGTTCTCAACAGTAACGACACTCCGGCAGCAATTCGTTTACTTACCCCAAGTAATTTGAATGTAAATATATGTTTATCATCCGGAGATATTTTGAAGTTTACGCCGTTCCGGTTTGCGCTCGTCTCACAAAGAAATTCCAAATTACGAGTGACAAAGACGAGCATCCCGAGAACCCGCCAACATTAATGTGTTTTATAAACACGTCGCGCTTAAGAAATAGCGTGGCCCCGGGAGATGAATGGTTTATTGCCTACACCTCCTACTTTCACAAATTAGAGGGCGTTGAAAACACGATCGTTTTTTCTGTCCGTCTGTATCTCTGGAAATAACCCCCGTACGGCTTCTGACTCCTCGAATTAACGTCCCCGAGCAAAACAAATTAATTAGCGTTGTTGCAGTTTCGCCGAAATTATCATCTGCTTTGCTCGGCGTGAATTGAATGAATGGGGTTTTTATAAACTGCTCGTTCTCATTGTGCCAGGCCGAAACTCCATTAAATGCATGTTACACCCTAGATAGATAATAACAGGCTGATTGTGTGCTCTCATTATAACCGGGGCCATCAGACCGTGAACGTTCGGTGGGGACGCCATTGTAACCGTCATCCACTATTAGGGATAGTCACATATTTCTGTGCAGGCTCTCTTACAACACACCTCCGCCTTTATTTAGATGCCATTGTCAGATTGAAAACGGGAAGTCCGTGTTGTGTTTCGTTCGAACGTAACGCGAGTTAATTGCTCGCGACGTTTCAATGCCCGCCGAAGAGCCTTTTTATCATTGTCTTGCGCTTCCTTGACGTTTTAATAAGATGGAATTTGTACTCGGAGATAGTTATTCAGCTGATGGTTCAAGTAAATTGGTATTCTAAGAATTTTCTTCTTTGTACTCAGCGTTCTTCTAAATAAACAATAAGGAAATGTGAAGAGAATTCCTCAAGAATCCTTTCCATTTTTTTTCCTATCTTATGTTTTTGGTTCTATTTCCTGTAGATCCTGTCATCCAGCCTTGTTTTTCTTTATCGTCCTCTTGCTTCTAGTATTATCCTTCTCTCATCCATCCCCATCCTTTTGACATGCCCGTACCATTTCCAGTTGGTTTTCTTCTGCAATATGTACCACCGGTTTTGTGTTAAGTCTTTGTCAGTAAGTCCACTGTTTCCTTCTCTATTTTTCGTAGAAATCTCATTTCTGCAGCTTCTATTTTCTTCCTGTGAGCTTCTGTGCTTGTCCATGATTCCGAACCGTGATGACTACTTTTTTTTAAAGATTTGTAGATACTCAGATTCTTTGGGTATCATATCTAAGAGGAAGACTGTTTTATGCTTATAGAGCTGCTCTTCTTTCCAAACCAGGCTCTTAATTTGTTTTTCGAAAACCATTGATCATACAAAATGGTGCTCATTAGAAATGATGACCAATTCCAATTCCAGACCAATTCGTTCGTAGCACAAAGTATCATCGCTTTTTGCGTACTAGTTTCTGAAGTCTACATCCCACCCTAGGTCTTTATTCTTTTATTACTTTAACTTTCCAAACTTTTCTCAGCCCTTTTCGTTCTATTGGATTAACGAAACTCATTTCTTATCTAAACTCTGTGATTCTAACCCTATCTTTTCTGGGAGGTGAATAATGATTGTTTCATTTTTACTTAAATGTTTGCAGCGATGTCAAGAGGCCGAATTGCCACATTGTTACGTAATTATTTACATAACGAAAACAAGGGACGTAGCTCACTTGAACAATACATTTATTAAAGGTACTAATAAGAAAATAAGGGACGTAGCTCAGTTATTAAAGGTACTAATGAGTAGACTTACATGGTTTGCACTACACTTATGATACAAGAGGGACTTCCCCCTAACTAGAATAACACTCTAGTGAATTACAAATCAGTTTGTCAAGTATAAAAAGGGGTTCGGTTTTTGGAAAGTCTGCCGGAGGAGGTTAAGCAATCCTGCCTTCACATATGAGTCATCGGAAAATCGTTCTAAAATATGAATCATGCTTTTCCAATGACTCATATCGGTGATTCCGTGCATGACAAGTCCGTCTTATGTAATTATCCCTGCTGGAAGCCTTGGTGGACTGTTTCATGAAGCTGTGATTTCTGGTGACGTTCTAATTTCCTTGTTACAATATTTCTTCTTCTCTTGCTTTCCGGTGTGTCTTGGGCATCATTTTTTCACTTCGGTTCAAAACGCTCATAGAGTGCTCTTGGCTTTAGTACTTCTGGACTCTGGTTTGGATGAGTTGATCTTAGAATTGTATATTTATGGTTCTCGTTAACATACTCTTTTAATTTCGACTAGTTTTCGAGGATCCGCTTCGAATGGTTCCAGGAGAATCCAGTAGCTTTAAGGAAAACCATTGATTTTTTTATTTATTTTGGCTTCGAGCAGTGCTCTCGGTGATTGCTTATAAGTCGATGATGTTGCTCTCGTTGTGTCTGCTTTTAAACCACTCGGGAATCTCCTTAAAATTTAAAACATTTGGAAAAATCGTTTTCGGAAAATGTAGACCAAATTTCATCTGTCAATGAAGTAAATCGAACGATTGATGATAAAAAGCAAGGTTGTCAACGTGCTACCTATAGTGGGTGGGGGTCATACTCTAACAGGGAAATTAACACAACGTCAACGCGCGACCTAGCTGTTATCAAACATTACGAAACAATCAGCGTACACTTGGCAAAAAGTCCAGGAGAAACGTAGTTTAAATATCTGGCATTTTAAACCATCAAAGGCGATCTAATTATTATGAGTCATTGAAAACAACTTTCGAATTACATAATCTCTTCGATGGAGCTTTCCCAAATTCGTGCTATAAATACTTCGCCTGGTAATTCATTAGTGTGTGTGTCACCCTAGTCAGAGGGGAGTCTCTCTTGTTAAAGTAAAGTCACCAGTTATTACACACTTGCCTTTATTACAGAAATTCAGCTAAAAGGACACCCCTCAAATGATTAATTAACGAGTAAATCAAACTACTGAACTACATACAAAGTTTTTCCGTTTACAAAAATTATAAACCAAACTGAATAAATCTATCACCATGTATCTAATGAATGAATGGTTCCAGCGTGACAAATTAAATTGCTCTAAATGAGTTAAAAGATCCGACCTAAAGACATCTAAAAACTCTTCGCACCAGTTAGTCTAGTGCCGAGGAAGGCGTAGGGGTACCAAGGTCTAGGAGCACCGTCAACACGTCATCCTGCGTCCCCGTGTGTAGTGTCTCCCTCTTTCGTCGACGATGTCAAGCATCAAGTTAACGGAGTCAAGTTCGAATGACCGGAGTGGATCTCGTAGGTGCCTCAAGATACAAGGTACAAGGTACAGCGGCACCAAAATAACTCAGCGAAAGTTTAGCCCCAAGTCCAAGTAATGAAAGAACGAAAACCTACAACCTAAACTGCGCACAGAATTCGCTTGTAATAAATACCTGATCAATTTGTAGCGGTCAGGCTTCGAAAAGCATAGAAGAATGCTTTGATTTGCTTAGAGTGTCTCGTTCAGAACGCGGATTAAAATCTACCGTTCAATATTCCAGTCTGATGAATTTACAAAATGGCTGAGAAGCCCACGACAAGACGATGTGCACTCTTTGCGTTTAGCAAAATATACAAAACACAGGGCGCTAATGTACAAAACACAGGGCGAAGGGGGGGTCCATAATGACCGATTGCTAAATTCCTTTGGAAATCGATAATAACGGACGACAAGGATCAACGGCGACGTGAGGTTGGGCTGCCGTTACGTCGGCCATCTTGGAACGGAAAAGTGTACTGTGTTGAACGTTAACATCCACTAGCTACGTGGCTATGTTAATTCATGGTCAGTTCCATTAACATTCACTGACATGTATGTATGGCCGTTTCAAT
Organism: Dorcus hopei; assembly: GCA_033060865.1. Classification (NCBI taxonomy): domain Eukaryota; kingdom Metazoa; phylum Arthropoda; class Insecta; order Coleoptera; family Lucanidae; genus Dorcus; species Dorcus hopei. Next base: position 37,277,856 of record CM065423.1, read on the forward strand.
TCGCCTAAAGTTCGGTTCCGGAAAGCATGCCATGGAGTACTCCCCTCAGCGCTCCCTATTGAAGATACTACAAAACTACCGATGGAAACGTAATGACAACTGCAATTACTTAAAACTCACAAGAGGCGCTGAGGGGAGTACCCGTCAAAATTTTTTAAAGTCGAATTGAAACGGCCATACATACACGTCAGTGAATGTTAATGTAGCTGGCCATGGTTAATTCGGCCCAGCGCCATCTTATTGGGATTTTAAATATCAACTGCAATCATGACTGTTTTGTCTTGAAATTATTGCTCATTTTTTTCTTATAGTTGTTCGAAACTGGTCCTCATTTTTGTTGATAATAACAGATGTTATTGTAGTAGTAGGGAAAGGCAGAAATGGATTCGAAATGTGATTATTCATGATATTATTACGTCCTAACATAATACACCCTCGTGATATCCGATGGCACCCAGTTTATTGATTGACTCAGAGCCCTTCGATATTGCTTTCTGTGGGTCCTACGATACAGACTATTAATTCAAAGCTTTAAAAGCTTCGGAAGGATAAAGCATTTTTAATTCCTACAGTATTGTTACATTCTCAGCAAACAGGGGAATCACTCAAGCCTTGAAATGGCGTGTTCCTACTTATACCATGTAAGAGCCATGAAATCTGCGTAAATATTTACATAAAACCTCGTGGCCAATGCACGCCTGTTAAGGCGGCTCTACATTACATGGCAAACTAGCCAAACGTTTGTGATGTGTGAAGGTTCGCCGAATAGTGTGTATGGTAGAGCATTTGTCAAACTCCTTCCAACGTTTGCATTCGTATACGTTCCGACAGAAGTCGGTAAATGAGACACTTAAATGCAATTCAGCAACACCGTACACATTATTTGACAAACGTTTGGAAAGCTGTACACATCACCAACGTTCGACATTCGCCTAGTTTGCCATGTAATGTAGCGCCGCCTTTACATGAAGGTGTATTGTTTAGGCAGAACCACGCAACTAAAAACCTGGTTAATCCATTTTATTCAGTTTAGTAGGGGGTTGAGCACGCCTTGCGGCACCAGCAAAGGCACAAAGGGCGCGCGATGATATTTGCAAAGGCATTGTGTGCATGTGTGTGCGTATCCGATGGGTAAATAACCGGGAGATTGGGGGCTCCTTTTTCAATCTCTCTGCATCTTGTTTATCTAAATTAATATCTCTTCTTTGTTCGGGGCTTATCGCTTTTTACACCTATTACGTTCGGATGTATGGACGTACACACGTAATTTACGACCAAATGGGAAGTTCACCTACCTGCAAGCACGTTTTATAATTCGTTCCAATTAAGATGGAGACATGGTGGAGACAACACGTTAGCGTGAAAGTACAAGTAAAAGAGACACATCATATCAACTATGAATGAGAGTTTTTCTTGCGTATATAAAGAGAGGAAGATGATATTTACGAAACACCAACACATAACACAATGGCGGTGACTCCTAAGTAAACACAATTTACAAGCGTTTAATAACGTGTATAATTTAAGGTGCTTTAAGACACAGCTTCCGCTTAATACTAATCCGAAAGTAATTGCTCGTGTGGGCCTTAGAAATATATAGTGGGCATACAAGACCGACGGCTTTACATACATACAAACAACATACGCTGTGTGTTTGTGAGAGGCCTTAAACTCCTCCGCGCAGACATTTGAAAGCCCACCCCTTGTCCAATATCGTCTTACCCGCGCTCTCCTTACCCATGCATAATGATACAATTTAAATTTGTAACGTGTAATCCCGCGGAGTTTATTACGGTCCATGAAATGTGACCCTTGTAACGTGCGCGACAATATCGTAAAGAGGTGTGCAGCTTTAATGTTTCGAGGACAAAAGGGCACAGGTAGTTACATTAACATAATAAGCGTTACTCGTGTATAACAATGGCGAACATTATTTATAACAGCCGTTTAACAACGCCCCGCGCTATCAATTACACAGTTTTACTTTCACAGACAAGCCCTCTCTAAATCAACCCTTCCCGAGGGTGCCGGTAGTAGCACTTACCTGCCCCGTTTATCTCGAGGATTCGCGCCTCGCTCGTCTTAAATTTAAAATCAAGGAACTTATTTACGATCCCATTTTGTTTGGATAGATAATAAATAGGAGAGAGAGCGGCGATTGAGTTAATATTATTGCGCGTCTACGGATTTACGAGCTCCGTAGTGAATTTTAAGTTGTTCGGGTGTTGCAGGGTGCGCGCGCTCTTATGCAAATTCGATTGGAAAACTATCGCGCGTTTGCAATTTAAATTTGAAAAGTTCAGGATTTTATTAAGCCTTCTTCTTCGGCGTCGAGTAAGTTTTATTCCCCAAGAAATTTTACAGTACTTGAACAACGCTTATCCGGAGATTCTCTTTTGGGTACTTGCTAAAAATTGATTTGAAAATCGTGTACGTGTGTGTGGATGCCCCTTTACGAATGAGCAATTCGAATCTACTTTAATCGTAATTGGAATCTTTTTATAAACAATTATAATTATATATTTCCTGCAGCCAGTGTGTGCAGTCATAACATTAGACTGTAGCAGAAAAATAAATTCCTGAAACGCTATCTCTTATAGAGTCACAATTAACGCGGCGTAACGTAGACGCAGGAGCGTTTTAATTCAATAGCCTCACACTGCAAAGGAAACTTTTTATTAGTTAGATAAATGCGAAATGTATCGCCATTCGTGCTGCACATTTCACAGAGTTAATTACGAACGTTCGCTCTCCTGTAGACTTTTACTGTCTCATATTCGCAGCCGAAGAGACCTAGAGGAGGAAGAGGCGACTGCATAAAATATACTTTGTGACACGTTTTATGGGGTCGACATAATAGCCCCCCCCCCATTTTATTTATTCTTGTTCCACACGAATAAAATTACTATACTATATTGGTTTCTACATATTTTTTTTTTGTATGTGAACAGTTGTAATAGTGTTAGTGCGGCGGAGTAAATGACTTTGCATTCCCATTCCCTTTCCCATTCAGCAATTCCATTGTTTGCAAATGCGGCTTCTGCAAGGAATATAAATTTCCAGAGAGGCCAAACGCGCTCGCCAAAATGCAGCTATTTATTCACTTGATTAGTACATTAGCGGTGATAAATTTCCAGCGGTGGTCGCACTCTGTACACACATATATACGTTTTATGTGTTTTTCTTGTACATATTTGTTAAACGAAGAGCCCTCGCGTTAACGAACTGGATAACACTTTCGTCGTCAGTGCTCTGTGCTGCATTGTATTCTTAATTTATGGATCTGAACTCCTTTCTCTTCTCGAATATCAGTTGTCTGATTATAGTTGCTGCGCCCAGTTTTATAGAAACTCAAATAAAATGTGTGATTTAATTGTAGACTTGGTGCTTTGTTTGGTTTTTCTCATCTAGTGGTAGTCATCAATTACTGACCTCTATACATAGATAGACAAACATGACAAGAACTGTTGGTGTGTTTATTAAAAGTCGAAAATGAAGAAGGTATGAAAAGTCGTGCAGAAAAAAAGTGTGCTACCTACTTGTCAGCAGCAGCAAGATTGTGGGAGGAGAAATTAACAAACCTCCCACAGCCCGGCTATCTCAATGGGACGGGCAGGTTCAACAAAAGATAAAAGGCTAACGCAATTTAAATAAAAAGGTCACCAGTTTATGCACACTTGACTTTATTTCACAGCGAGAGCAATTTGGTTAATCCATCAACCGTTACAAAAGGAAGGTTTGTACGTCTTCCGTTACATACTACAGTAACAATTACCTTAAACGATTACGAAAAACACAAATTTCTACGTAAAAGACAAAAGCGCACCAAGTTCGATGTCGGAGGATGCATGCCATGAAAAAACACTTCTACGTTTTGATGAAAAGATTCCTTGGGAGAGTGTTCGGCATACCAGAGCCAAAGAAACCATCGTACGCAGCTATAAATGTACATCGTAAGCAGAAACGTCACATCGAGCCTGCAAACAAAACCACATTCAACGCATCGGATTGCAACAACAAATAAAATCCACTTCATTTGGGTGAACTTCCATTTCCATGGAAGCCATCGACGTAGGTTTGGGTCCACGTATTCAAATCCACTTGGACGAGATCCTGAGGACGTAGTGAACCATCAACGGTTGTACAATAAACATTTACAATGAACTGGTGCTAGACTTTTCATTTTGTGTTAATTTCTCGATTTGTATTGTTAATTATTTGAAGTTTCTGAAAATAAGTTTTCGTCAATTGAGGTTAGGTTTCGTGTTTGTGTGTCGTATGTATGTATTTTGTAAATATCTTTAATTATTGAAAGGAAATGTTACTCATCGGAAGTGAAATAAGCCAAACAAGTTGTAAATATTAATTTCAACCATTTTATTGTAAATTTTAATGTAAAAATTATGTATTTTCAAACATTATAAAATCACAACAAGTGTCAAAAGCGAATGCGTTTTTGGTTCAAGATTAAAAAACGGATGTCGAGATTACCTGTTACCATGACAACGGTCATTGTCAACAGACCAACACCTATAAAAGGGCGAGCGCGTCGGTATACATTCAATTCCGTGTGGGTCTTCGAACTGGTAACTTAAAAGAATTTAATTCCGCTTGATCCGCCAAGCTATCAACTAGTAAAGAAAATTCCCTTTGGGCTTCCGAAGTAGCAATAACAAAAACAACTCCTCAGAGTGATGAAGGTTAAAGTTCAGTACCGCTCGCAAGAACTGCTGAATCCGATCTGACCTTTGACACGAAGGTTTGACCATCCAAGCACACTCACGAATATTTCAGGTATCACAGAGGGATTATTGTTCAGTATTGAGCGTTAGATCTAGTGAATACGATTCCATCTGTGATACCGGATTATTTGCCACACACACACACAAGCACACGCCCAACTTCACCCCATTCATTCTGCATTTTCTTGTCTGACCGAAAGCAAAATCCACTAAAATTATTCGAGGAATCCACCCTGTTCATCCAAGAAAAGAGAGAGATAAAAAAACAGGTAAACACAAAGAAGAAAAGTAAAAGTAAAAGAAAAGAAACACGCACCCCCCCCCCCCTCATATCATTACATAATTGGCAGACAACGTGGGGTTCTCAAAAAGGAAAGTATTTCCATAATTAAAAAAAACACACACACACCCCCCACAAAACATTACAATTTTGGCACCTAACGTGAAGGCCCCACTTAACATTACAATACGTTATAAACAATATAACTGAATAATTACCAATTCAACACATAAATCGACTAATCGGCAAACAGCGATAAAATTAACGCCAGGAATTGTAAGTCCTACCAAGAAAAAAAAATAATCCAACCTTGTGGGTTGAATCGTACGTCAAATTTTTACTTCTATCCCGAAGAAGACGTCCAGGTATGACGGCCTAGGGACGAACGTCAGGACGTAATTTCAGTACGTACTCCAACGTCCCTGTGTGTAGTCTCCCTCGTTTACTTACGACATCACATAATTGGTTGGCGGAGTCAAGTCCAACCGACCGAAGTGGGCATTCACCGGTACTAAAACAGCACAAAGTGTCCGAGCCAAGAAAAGCCCTAAATAACAAAAGAACGGAAACAACGTAGAAATTACCCGACTAATTCACATCCGTCAGGCTTCGAAAAGCAATTAAAACATGCTTTCGTTACACGTAGAGTGCCTAGTTCCAGATCACGGATTAAGATTCCGTTCCGCTTTCCGCACAAGTACACCGATTGAGTGAACAACAAAATAGCATCCAGCCAACAACAAATCAACTGTACACACAGCGTCTAGCAAAGAACTCTGTGCACGAAGGGAGTCATATGATCCAAAGTGACCAATTAAAGAAACCTTTCCGAAAAATCAATACATTCAACCGGGAGGCGTCATAAAAGCGGAACGCCACATCAGCGGCCATATTGAGACATTTTGCGTCTAACGAAAATTGAACTATAACATGTGCTGAGCTTTGAGATGCTACATCACAAAACCAATGCAATTATTTGAAACAAATGTTGCAATTTTTCGGATGAAATGCGGAAAAAAGAGATTTCAGGAAAAATAATCGATCTGCCAAATTAAAGATATATGATCAAGAGAGAATGAGTGGGAAAGCGAGAAGAAAGAGTCAGCGAAAGAGACTTCCAGAAGACCAGCAAAGCCTGGAAGCGGAATTTGGGATTGGGGAAAAAATTAGAAACAGAAACGATTGATCTAAAACGAACAAGGAACGCTAAACGGTTTAATAGAAGTGATATTACCAAGAGAAAGTGGATGAGAGGGAGAGGAATGGAGAAAGAAGTTGACATGAGGAAAGGCAATCAACGAAAGAGACTTATAGAGGACGAAGCTATGGACAGAATAACCTGGCAATAGAATAGGCAATTATTTGAAAGGAGTCGAGAAATAAGGAGAAAAAAATTGATCTGACACGAAGAGATAAAAGCTGCTTTCTTTCGGGGAAAAGTTTAAATCGTGATTCGAATGCCTTCTCTCAATCTGGATTACTGCAACAGGCACCCCAGATCTGAATGCGTACGAATCCAAACGAATCGTAAAAATAGGATGGATTCAAAGGGGAAAGAGGATTGCCGATCAGGATTGAAATTTCCCGAAGAGTTTGCAAAAGAAAGTCCATCTTTGAATGGAAACGCGTAATGTCGCGTTTGGATCACGATTTTGTTGACGAAAGAAAGCAGCTAATATTAATCGAGAAAGCAAAAGAGAGAGGGAGAAATTGACCTGAAGAGAAACAAGACAATTCAGAAGAAACTAGAGAATTCAGAATTCAGGAGATGAATAAAGTAGCCTGATAATAGAATTTGGAGGTTTACATGCAATCATTTCTGAGGAAACGTGGAAGAAGCAGAAACAATTGATCTGATACGAACACGGATTATCAGCAAAAGATAATGTCCAGAAAAAAGGAGTAGGAAGGAGGAAAAGAAAAAGCGGAGTTAATCTGAAGAGAAATAATCAGAGAAAGTAACCAGGTGACGGATGGAATTGTCTGGGATTCGAAAGAGATTTACTACCAGCAGTTATAATTTACATATCACTAATGGAGAAGAGATGGGGATGAAGAAGAAACAATTAAATTAATACGAACAAGAACTGCCGTGAGGTTTCATGGCAAAGATAAAACGAAAGAATGAGAGGATGGGAAAGGAAAAGAGAAGTAGAACTGAGGCGAACCTGAAGGCTTACAGGAGACCAGACGATGGATTGAATAGCCCGGCAATAGAGTTTGGGGTTAAGAAGAGATTTACTGACGTACCATCAACGGCACTAAAAACGAAGCGAAAAGCAATAAACTCGTTCGAAAATAAAACTTACGACTATGGTCTTGGTACCTACAGCGTTTCGTTTTAAGTGCCGGCGAGTATACAATTAGAGCTTGTAGTAATTACTTGAAAGGAAATGGGGAAGAAAGAGGGAAATTAATTCGATACGAGCGAGAAGTTTGACGGAAGAGTATCAAGTGAGCGGAAGTGAGAGAGAGGAGAAGTTGGCGCGAAGGGAAACAATCAGCAAAAATCCACGTAGACCAGATGATGGCTAGAATCAATTAATTCGATACGAACGAGAAGTTTAATGGAAGGGAGACCATCAGCGGAGAAGAAGTGAGAGAGAGGAGAAACGTTCAGCAAGAACCAACGAAGACCAGACGAATTTAGGATTCAAAAGAAGTTTGCTGATGAGAGTCATTGTTATTTAAGAACTCTGTAGGCCATGTGGCCGTGGCCTTAGCGCTTTTTCTTGCCAGTTCCTGACGTTCGCATTTCTTAAGCCTTCTGTTACTATATTTACCTTGGTCTCTCCTTCCTCCTTTTACCGCTCGAGCTTCTGCAGAGTCCTAATCGTTTCCCCGCTGCCCCAGTTTACCCAACCACCTCATTCTTTGATGGGTGTTGATGTTTGCTAGTTAGTCCTCCTCTTCCAACACTCTTCCACATTTTCTCCTCCATAAATAGTTGTTCCTATCTTTCTCTCCCAACTTTCCACCACTTCTTCATTCTTTTTTTTTTTTTTAGTATCCAGGTTTCACTCGTGTATGTCACTGGAGGTCTTTGCCTTGCTAGATACATATTTTGATTTCATTAATGCCTTCATATTTTTTATTCTCTTTTGCTATCATCTACCAGCATTACTATTCCCAGATAAATAAAGTTGCTAAACCTCTCCTGATCTTCTGCTTCTTGCTGTGTGTCTCCCATTTTCATGTGCTTAGTTTTCTTTTGATTTGTATGTAATCCAAGCTTTCCCGCCTTTGATTCTGAGTCGTTATGGCTAGAGTAGAACGCTACGAGCAAGACTACGAGCTTGTCGATGTGTGTATGAGGAAGTGCAACACAATTCCGTTATCTATTTTAAAAAATGGCTTAGCAGATGTAAAATCCATAACACCAACTATGCCGGAGAGCAAACAGTTTTAATATTCATGTAAATTGCGACTTGTAAACTCAGGCCAAAAAACGAGAGGAGGTTTAATGATCCTTCCTCCTCCCACCCTCTCTCCGATTTTATTTGACAATAGCGGTTCGCTTAAAATCGTGAAAGTTGGAACCTCGCCGCCGATAGATCCGCAACCTAAGCAATCACTTGAGATTATTTTAATTTTCAGAGGTAGGTAGGTGTGTACAAATTAAATTACTCCGAACCGTTATGTAAAGCAGCACGCGTTTTATCGCCGTCTCAATCTCGACTTTAATCTCGGCAATCAATTTTTTTCTTTTCGTGTTGGAAATTAATCCCGCGATTAAAGTGCTTAAGAGTTGTCCAACAACCATTAGGATTTTTTTCCTACGCTGGTATTTTTTATAACAATTAATTAATTAGTTTTTTTTTTTTAAACAAATACCCTGAAGTATTTATGAACTTTGCAGAAAGGAATAAAAGGATTCCATATTAATTAGTATCTTTAGATTCATGACAGTTTGCAAAGAACAGAATGTAAAGGCTGAAATGCATACGGGAATATGGACATACACGTATGTGATATGGCGCTGAAGCTTCAAAGCATTTTTTCATAACACAGATAATTGGAATGCTTTGGATGTGTACCATTAATTTTGTTCAATTCTATGTGGTTTCAAATTGTAAAAAATTGTAATTTTTTTCTTAGTTCTTTTACCTACTATATTAATTCACCACATCGCAAAAGCAATAAAGACCACATATGCACAGCCAATAATCAGAAATTCCCTATGTCGCTATAAACTGGAAAGTCGTAGCCAATGTACGGGCACAGGATTGTCATATATCTCGACGTGCCGTGCATATAACATGCCTTTTTATATTGCCTTTAAATATCAAATAAAACAGCGAGCGTCGGATTCTTTAGAGTGTACTAGAAACGGCAGCCGCAGAGCTCTCGCAAAGTGAAGGAAGGCCCTTCCTCTTCTTCTTCTTCTTTTCGATACGAGTGCACCCTTGAGGAGGAAGCTTCCGCGCTCCTAACAGACTGGCTCCGATACTTTATGTGGAGGGCGCGAATGAATTTCATCTTGGCGCTGACCTGAAAATGAAACTTCAGATTGTTTGCTTTATTTACGTGCAGCTTGCAACGAATAAAGCTTATCGCGCGCGCTCCTCCACCACCGAGCGTATTATTCGCAGATGCTGCAGAACTTGTTGTACATAATAAATAAATACGTCGGCGCAAATGAACAAATAGTAAATTATCACGTTGCATGTTCGGCCGAAACACTGCGGCGCAACCCGGCACGTGGATGTAATTTCCAAGCCGAATTTGTTCCTAATTTTGGCGAACGCTGCATGTACGTAGTTTAAAATGAAGATAACACACGTACACTGTACGTGTGTGAAATATGTATATGGCACTTTGTTTGTTAAAACCATTTCCGTTACACCTCTGCTTTAATTTTATCTTAAAAACAATCTAAACACTGGTTCAGAAGTAACCAGAAGCCTTCGTCAGGTAAAAACGTATTCGTATTTCAACAATAACCAGACGTTCTCCACTAATTCTACAATGTGTTCGTCCTCGGAAGGGGGTGCAGCCCTCGGAGCGTGCCTTAAGCGGTTCGGCAGCTTCTAATAAGGGTCTTACTCTGCCAACAAGATGTCGTAGTAGAAAGAATCTCGAGATGTGATGGTATCAACAGCAAAACTCGTTTTGAAGGAACCAAACGTCCCTACAACTCGAACAAAGGGGGTGATTCTAACCCTCAAAAGATAGATAGGTGGATCGTTTATTGTTCAGTGCCTGGGCGTAGACCATATACAACGTGTAATTACAATTACAATCATATAAGCATGGTACGATGAGATATCACAGACACTCAGATCAACATATAGTAAGTACAAGATCTTACAGTCAAAAAAAAAGAACTTAAGAAATGAAGAGTTAAGTATGTATCACAGTCGTAAGATTAGCTAACTAGTTAGTTAGGTAGCAAACTCTATACTAGGCTAGAAGAAATTTATCTATGACATAAAGAACCTTATTTATAAATAATTTTTCTTTTTAGTTGAACAGTAAAGACAATCATGTGGTTGATCGGGTATCTCGCGTTATAGTCGTGAATTTCACTGTTACATTTGAAATATTGCCTTTTTATAAACGTTGCGAAGAAAAGAGGAAATAAAATTCCCAATTATCCAAGAAATGGCGCGTTGAGAATCGGTTTTTGTTTCGTCAAAAATAATAGTTTTACTTTTATGAAAACCGAAAGAAAAGAAACTTCATTTTTTCGTCAAAATCTTCGTGTCGAATCCACTTCATTTTGTCTTTGTTGCACGACAAAGGAACGTCAACAAGTTTTTCACTTGTCTCGTTTAACGTAATGGAAACATTTGGTTTATACCAAGAGATGGCGCTTCGCCTATGTAAAACTTTTTTCTGGACAAAAAAGGAATAATTTTGATTGAACCTTAAGTCCTGGAAGAAATTTTTCCTGTTGAGCGGCAAGTAAACTTTTGAATTTTTGGTTTATACCAAGAGATGGCGCTTCGTGTCGCTCATTGTCAGTCGACGTTCAGTGTAAAACTTACTTTCGGCTAAAAATAAATTTCATTTGATTCTGATTGAACCTTAAATTCTGGAAAGAAACTTTCGCCGTTGATCAGAAAGTAAATTTTGAATTCCATCAAGAGATGGCGCTTCGTGTCGCTCATTCACACCCAACGATCACTGTAAAAATTTCATTTTTCAGCCGAAAAGATTCATTTTATTTATCGAACCTTGACTCCTGGAAATAAACTTTCGCCGTTGATTAGCAAGTTAACTTTTGGTTTACATCAAGAGATGGCGCTTCGTGTCGGTCATTGAGATTCAACGTCTCAACGTACACTGTAAAACTTTCAGTTCCAGTTAAAAAAATAATAATTCTATTTTGATTGAACCTTAAATTCTGGAAAGAAACTTTCGCCGTCGATTAGAAAGTAAATTTTGAATTCCATCAAGAGATGGCGCTTCGTGTCTCTCATTTACACCCGATGATCACTGTAAACATTTCATTTTTCAGCCAACAAAATTAATTTTATTTATCGAACCTTGACTCCGGGAAATAAACTTTCGCTGTTGATTAGCAAGTTAACTTTTGATTTACATCAAGAGATGACGCTTCGTGTCGGTCATTGGGATTCAACGTCTCAACGTACACTGCAAATCTTTCAGTTCCAGTAAAAAAAATAATAATTCTATTTTATTTGAACCTTAAATTCTGGAAAGAAACTTTCGCCGTTGATCAGAAAGTAAATTTTGAATTCCATCAAGAGATGGCGCTTCGTGTCTCTCATTTACATCCGACCTTTTCTTGCACCAAAGGGATGACGATATTCGCAACCCAGGTAAAACTACCACTGAAAGCTAGAAGCCTAGTAGAAGAGAGAGATGTGCGTTACCCACGGGACAAAATCAAAATGGCCACAAGACATACCTTTCCTTGTTTCAACGACGGGCTTTCGAGAAGCTTTTTAACGAGCTTGTAATTCACTCGGCGTGCTTTAACAGATCCCGGAGAAAATTCCGTTTCAGGTTTCAATCACAAATTCCATGAAAGAAACACAAAGATTTTATTCACCAACACAAATAAAAGGTCAGCACGCAACGAGTGCCATTGCAAGAATGACCGCGAGACGAGCTCGACGTAAAGTCGTTACGAATGAAATCAGATTTAGCCGGGCGACAGAGTGAAATGGAGATATCCTGTAAGATTAAATAACAGCTCATGCAATATTGTGAAATATGATAAAAATCACGCACGCATCCTGAAGTTGGGCGCGAAGACCACAGTGTTCCCAACTGGCAACTGTTCCCAATTAGCAAGGTCAACTTAACAAAACGAAAGAGAATTCCTAGAGTATGAAACGTTAGGGATCTACCTCAAACAAAATTCAACGACACATACTTTATCTACTATAGAAGCACTGGATTAAACTTTCAGAAGTCGTTCACGAACGATAAGATCCCCAATAGCCTTTGGGTGGTCAGTCTACAAACTCAAGCTCTAAAGAAGCTCCAACGAAAATGTGACCACAGTTCGCGAAGTCACGCCAAATAATGGCTTTTAAGAAGCACGCTGGACCCGAACAAGCCGGATATCGAAGACACGCCTCTTCCGTTCTGAATTCTAGAAAATTAACAATGTCCCCAACTATTATGGAAAGAGACTTGCAAACGAAATAAAACCAGAACCTTAGATTTTATAAACAGATAGAGCGGTCATTGAACTCAAAATAGATACAAAAGATTAAGGCCCGATTGTACAATCATGGTTTAACTTTAAACGTCGTTTTATTTCTATGGAAACAATTGTCTTTACAATTGATGCTATGGGAATAAAGCGAAGTTTAAAGTTAAACCATGATTGTACAATCGGGCCTAAGAAATCGTTATCGTGAAAGCGGGACGTAACAACCGATAAGAAAATAGACACGGAATGGAACGAAAGGACGCCTGAGTTTGAGAAAGGGCCAAACCATGATGGAAGAGACAAGCCGAAATAAACCTGAAAGTGAGGAAAATAAAGAATTGGAGAAGCAAAGTCGCAAGGACCAATAAAGTCCGAGACCTACTGCTAAGGGAGGATGAGTTAATCCCCCAGCAATAAACAACGAGCTGGACACGTATGAAAGGACCTTTTTTTGGGACCTGAACAAGAACGTATGAGGACCAATAAGGGATGATGAGTTAATCCCCCAGAAATAAAGAATGAGCTGGCCATAAACGAGACGAGCTTTCTGGACGGATTTTATCCGTATGATTTAGTCTGAAGGACTTGAACAAAAAAGTTAAGGACCAATAAAGTTCTAATCCCCCAACAATTAAGAGTGAGCTTGTCATAAGCGAGAGGACCTTTTTGGACGGGTTTGATCCACATGATCTAGTCCGAGGGACCTGAACAAAAACGTATCTATAAGGACCAATAAAGTCCAAGGTATAATGAGTTAATCCCCTAAGCAATCCAGCAAGAAACAACGAGCTGGTCATGCAGATAGGACCTTCTTGGACGGATTTCGCCTTTAGCTTAATGCGAAAGAGATTTTGAGAGACTTTTCTACTCGCATACAACATTCCACCGCGAACGGGCAGAAATATTTAGATGAAGAGATGACATACGATGACAGTTTAATTTGGCCGTGTTCTACGGTTAAAACGCATCTGCCGCATCTTCGAGCCATTGACTCGGCCACTGAGGCGTGCTCGGCTGCGAAGATGTTTCCGCAGCGTGTGCATCCTTCCGTGCTTTTTGTGTCCTTTGAAGTTAACCGGATTTTAGGGACGATATTTCTCGAGTCGAGACATCAACGGTCACTTTTATGTAATTCGAAGGCCTATAGTGCGATTAAATAGGTCGACGAATTTCATGCTCTATAATTAAACCACGCTTTTTACTTTACTTCATTCTATGTACGTATACATAGATAGAACTACAGTATGACTTTAATAGTTACGACAAGTTTGAAACGTGTACTATATCACCAAAATGGTAATGATTCAGGCGACGAAAACTATTTTAAGAAAATGTGAATCAACCCCCAAAAGCAATGCCGTGTTGAATCTGGAGTATTAATGACACTGTAAGTTTACAGGGTCATGTCAAAAAAATGTTGAAACGTTGAAAAAATTGTTGTTTGCTTTAAATTCTAAAGTACTAGTATGAACTTTCATTTCACATACGATGACAGAGTGTTCGTACTTTTTTTTAATTCCGGTTTGGTGAGACGACGACGAAAGTCAAACAAACAAAGAGGGACGGACACCTGATGTAAAAGAATCGTCTGCGCGTTGTTTATTCTCGTGTGTTTGTTATGAAAGTAAACTGGGAAACACAAGGTGACGCTCGCTGGTGGCGGCGACGTCGACGTCGTTCGCCCTTTGTAAGTTGAAATAATAGCGCAAAGATAACACCGAGCGATGCGTCGCGACGCGACGGTTGCAGTGCGAATATTAAAGTAAACAGTTCCCGTAATTAATTATTAATGGATTCGAGAAGTGGCCCGAGAGCAAGTTTGGAAATCCAAGCACAGGTCAAAGTTGGTAAATATTGAAACATCGCCGCTCGGCTACTAAAACGGTGAAAGCTAATTGAATTTACTCACAGGGACTTTCGGAATAATCGGGAGTTTGCACCACTCCTCGAACACGTTATGAATTGATGTTGCGGTAAATGATTCACGAATACAAACAGAAACATAAACTTCTCGTTTAAAAGCTTTGAGTTACCACCCTTTTCCTCCACAAACAGAATTTGAAATGCTAATTAATCCCGTTGCTTATCAAAATTAAAGTAAGTACCTTGCAATTAACCCTTCGCCCCGATGCGATGCGATGGACGTAATCGGAAGCTCATTTAAAATCGGGGGGTGGAAAAAATAATTGCACCGCGTATTTTCTTTTCAATTAATTGTGTGGGACGTAGCACTCACATTTACTCGTTTATTTTGTCTGGAACACTTAACGTATGGAAGAACAAAGAAATTTATGTGCAGCATTTGTAACTCCCACGTATACGGGTTATCTAACTTTTATGAGGGGGAAACAATAAGTTTATTACTCGAACGTAATAAAACCTGACGTTTAAGTGGCTTATTAGGGCACGTAATACACCCCGCAGAATCGAAGCTGTATAGTAGTAGATCTAATGGTAACGTGAGCGCGCAAACAATGGAATAATAAAATTATTTCAGCTACAAATTGCGCCTTAAACAAGCCGATCTATTTATCACAGACATGTAGTATACATACTTACACCAGAAACTGAAGGAAAATAAAAAAAGAAATTCTCGACGGTTACTACATTTTATTGAGTTCTCTGCGCGAGGGTTCGCTCAAGTTAAATCGCCTCTCATTTTTGATCTTATAAACGGCTTTTGGCTATCGCCGTATCTTGCTCAAAAACCCTCCGGAATCATTTATGAAGCAGAAGGGGGAGGATGTACCGACTACTTTTTTTTATTGAAAACGAAACAATTTGGCAGGAGTTTTATAATAAAACACATCGTCGATGAAGAGATAATCAGAAATACCAAAACCACATTTTTCAAGTTGTCGCCCTGCTTTACTTGTAATAATTGTATCACAAAATCTTTTAAACGGACACTAAATATGCGTGCGCACTAACACTTTACGTTTCATACGATAGATGTTGTGATACGATTTTCATCGGACAAGGACTTGCTTTAACTTTGCTTATAAGTTGTGGGGTGGGGAAAAGCTGCTTTCTTAAGAACCAACCTGGTGTGTATGATGAAATTAATTTGCTTCAAAAATACCTGAGGACAACTAAATAATGTCGGGTAGCTTTTGCGAAACGATGTGGTCTCACTGTGACGTCATCGAAGTTTATGACGTGCAGTGGATTTTAATTTGTATGAAGTATAGATGATGTTCTATCGCCGTTTCTAAAGCGAATTATTTGTCAAAGAATAATTTATAATTTAATTTAAGTTGTACTACCTAAATTTGTTTTGAATATGTATCAAGTCCCTTCACCCGTTCTTTCATCGTCAAGCAGTTACCATCTCCAACGTAAATTTAATGAGTGAAAAATTGATCAGCAATACTTGAACAACATTATCCAACTGTTGTCATTAATAAAATTAAATCAGGTAATCTTTCAGTAACACATAGTGTGCCACAACGTTCGGTTTTGAGACCGCTACTGTTTGCTATTTAGACATCATGTTAGGTACAGTAAAATGCTGATGGTACTCAACTACAGTGAAAGCTCCCATAGCGGACAGCTCTCTTAAGCGGACACCTCTCATAGCTGGACAGTTTTTAATCTCCCATTTATGTAATTTACATGCATTTGCATCTCTCTTAGGCGGACACCTCTAATTGATGGACAGTTTGCTGGTCACGTCAGTGTCCGCCTAAGAGAGCTTTCACTGTATATCATTCTTTAAGTTACAGAACTTTCAGAATCTATAAAAATTACTCCAGAAAAACCTCAGGTTCTAGTATTTGGTAATAACTCTATCTATCCTAATTTGTTGGCAAAGCAAAAAATTTAGATCATACGTTAGACAATTGCTTCCGTTAAAAGTTTTAAAAGAATTATTCTATACATTCCAAATTGTTCAAATTCTTGTCAGATGACACTTTGTATGATGAACAATATTTTCTTATAACTTTTCACAAATCTCAATGTTTCGCTATCGTTTGACAGCTTCTTCCCGACACAAATGACGAAAATATGTTTCTTAAGTAGACAATACATGATTAAATAATTAGGTACATGTAAAATACATGATGAAATTATGTAGAGATTGATGTATAAATTTGCACGATACATGTTTCAATATTTAACAAAATTTTGTATGTTTTAAATAGTAATTTATGGTATTCACGTTGGTAGATGTGATTTTGTGTTAGTAACTTCGAGTATGTAGTTAATTAATGCGTTCCAAAACGAATAATATCTTTTCTACAACCATTAATAGCTGCAACGCCAATATTAGTTTCAAATGCTCAAATCCAATCAGCATATGTCCCTTTGATAAACTACAAACAATGAAACTACTAAAATTCACGTCAATGATAGATATAGAGAACGTGTTCTTTGTTTCAAATTTTAAATGCAAAAATCCATGAAATCTTTTTCGTCTCGATACAGGATACACGTTCAAATTTCCGTTCTGCCAAAAACTACGTGTGCATAAATTACATGAAATTTATTATAGTCTATTGCGACCTTTAGAAATGTGTGTTTATGTGCCATCTATTTGTATCTTTGGAGTCAACAAGCGAGAGCCAAAAACTTCGTCGGATATTGAAAGGAAGTAAGCCAACTTATGCTGCAAAATATTACTGCTTTTCCTTTCCCATTTGGATTTTTCCTAATCCCGATGAAGTTAAAAATCTGGTAAGGCTGATTTTCTAAGATTAAACGTCTTAATAACTCCTTGCTCGTCAATTACCATCATCCCAGTCCTTAGGCCCAGTTTTACAATCGTGGAATAAGAACGGAATAACTGTTCACCAAATATCCTTTAATGTTCCTCCATATCTATGTCACACCCACGTCATGTTATATCAATAATAATGCTTATCCGACGATTGTAAAATCGGGCCTTAGAAAAAAATAATAATTTAGATGTAAACGGGGAGAATTCATGCCATTTTGCGATCCAAGTCGCTTTGGGTTTTCATTGGTCTTAGGCTGGGTTGCACAAAACATTTAAGTCAGGATTAAATTTAAGCCTAACTTAGATCGTCACACACGTTGTGGCGTACAACATATCGTGTGTCACAATCTAACTTAGGCTTAAATGTAACCCTAGCTTAAATGTTTTGTGCAACTAAGCCTTAGAAGCTTATTTTCTCGAAAGGGGAACTTTGAAAGACCTAAATACTGCCTGGCTTGATGGCGTTCACTTCCTCGCAATTTCTACGAACATTTTAGAAAGTAGTTTCGAATAATCGAAGGTATGATAGCAGCAAGCTGAGAACAATTTTTCTTTTATCTATAACACCCACAATATCCGTAAAAATTAGTCAAAATTTCAATACTATCAAAAAATAGTAAAAAATTACGTAATAATCAGATTAGTTAGTGACTAAGAAATGGTGCTTTCAGAAAATGTGAAACCTGTGTGATTTCTACTTCTTATTTGGTTCGTAGCTCTCATGTAGAGCAAGAGGCGCGCCCACGTAGCATCTTGTGCTAAGGACTCCAAGGATTAATGAGAATTAGCAGCTAATCCTATACAGTTAAAGTTCTTCTCACATTTAGTCCTATTATTTTCTTTCATTCCTTTCTATTTCTTACTCTTATTTTCTTTTCTTTTATTTCATATCCATCTGTTGGTTGATAAATATCTATATCGAAGTAAACCTCATTGTTACCTCATAATGGAGTTAATTTAACAATAGGGAAAAGATTAAACTCGAATCTTCTCCACTTTGAATAGTAAATATATAATATGTTAAAAAGCTACATGTAATTATATGTTTCGGTCTAATTTAACAAGTTGAAAATAAAGACTATCTTAAGGCTGAAAAAAATTCCGAACAATGATACAAAGTTTTTAAGAAACATTGGAAACAACTTACCAAATAATAACAAATTAAAAATTTTACGTTTTAAGTTTAGAAAACTACATAATAGGTTTCTTGAAAAACTTTTTACGTTGTTTCACAGAACATTAAAAATTATTATTACGGAGCACATGTTTGACAAAACTTTTTTTGAAGCAATAGACGTTAGTATCCGAGTCGGTAAAAAACGTAGTTAAGTCGATAAGGTAGATGAACGATCCAGTGGTAAGAGGACCGGCCTTGCAATCGCATGGTCGTCGGTTCAAACCGCACTCGAGATTTTTCTCGGGGGTGGTCGGTATCGACTTCAGGCACCCTTCAGTGTTGGGGATAAAATTCGACACTGCTTCCCCTTAAAACGGCGAGAAGGTTGGAAGTAACAAAGCCATGGAACACTTTACACACACTCAAATACACTCTCGCTCCTGAGGTACTGACAAGTCTTTGACTTAGGACCCCGTTGGGCAACCACCACAGATAAAAAAAAATACTAAGCACAAAAAATAGTAATCGTATTTAGCTTTAACTGTTAGTCCCAAAAGGATACGGAGCAATAAATTATGTGTCATAAGTCATAATAATAAAAAAATGAAGCAAATTCCTTGGCTACGATACGACTTACTGCGACGTGAAAAAAAATGCTTTTATTGCCCGCCCGACTTCGGCAAAGGTCACTGCTCGATTGCAGTTCTGTTTTTTGTTCCAACAGATGCTTTCTGCGGTCGCAATAAAATTTCCTTTTCTTCACCTACCTCAAAATTTCCTTTTCTTGACCTACCTTCAACCGCGATTTTCTTGAAACGTGCAAAACTTTTGTTAAGGACTTATGAGTTCAATTGTTGCCATTTATGGTGATGTATTACAAGTTTAAATATATTTGCATAGAATAAAAGGCTGTATAATGAAAAAATTAATAGTTATTATTATGCGATTACTATGGATTTGCGATATAACCAGGCTATTGCGATTTTCGCTTACTGATGGCTTCCGACAATATTTTTAAATTAATAAAAATAAAAACCATGTTTGCAAGCGTAGATAAAACGTTGTATATTACAAGTGGGATAGTACATCATTATAATATTCATGCTCTTATCCTGAACTAGGGATAACTCATCGCACTCATATTATAATGATGTTTCTATCTCACTTGTAATATAAATAACTATTATTGTCCCATACAGCTATAAGAATATGAGACAAAAGGCGAAGTTCAATCTTTAGCGGGGCCTCAGATTGTTCTTACACTTAACCTTAACTCCTTAACTACTATACAAGTAAAAATATGTTATGCGAAGCTGTAAGAAATGATAGCCGTAGATAGCAAGCAGTTATTGAAAGCTAGTTAACACAAGCACTAAAGTAACCTAAAAAAAAAAAACAAATACCAGAGTCCGTTTCCTCTGACCTTCAGGATACGTTTTATAAGAGAATTGCAATCTGGAACCAAATCAATTATTCCAGCTCAGCAAAGACATCTCCCCCTTCTCTACAGCTCAAGCAGATAAGTTCTATATTTCATTTTAAAATTATGTTCATTAAGGCATTTAAACTCATCAGGTATGGAATTATAGTGTGATGCTATACTAAAAGTAAAGGAACGTTCGTAGAGGGCAGTTCTGTATCGGGAGGTGTAACTACATTTTTATGCCTTATATTAATATTGTGGATATCAGTTCTGATATCTGTTATATAGATAGGGTGGAGTTTTTAATCGTATAATATTTAAATAAAAAGAGTTAGCATGTAATTTTCGTCTGTTTGACATATTAAGAATCTCAAGTTCATTCAAATGATGTGTAAGATGGTCCCTTCTCCTTAACCCACAAATAACACACGAATTTTGCACACACTGTATACGTCTAATAGTAGCAGCATAGTAACAATTATAAGAATAATTGTATTTCAGTTACAGTTTAACTTTAATCTTCAGTTTATTTTCATAGGAACGATTGTTGTTATAATTGTTACTATGGGAATAAACTAAAGATTAAAGTTAAACTATAACTGAAATACTGAACCTAAGTGGACGCTTAAAGTTAAACTGAGTTAATTGGTTCGGTGCATACGGCCATAACTGGGCATACTTGTTGTTGTTTCCCATAAAAAAATATGAAAAAGGAATTTCGGTAATAGATGCAAATAGAGTCATAATAAATTTGTTGCAAGTCGGTTTTGATTGTAATGGATTTAAATCAAAAATCGGCCGCAAGATATCACTGCCTAAACCAGCGTTTCCCAAACTGTGGGGCGCGCCCTCCTAGGGTTGGCGCACAAGTCCTCAAAGGGGGGCGCAGCAGAACAAATTTAAAAAAATATAAAGCAAATTAGTATATTGAAACCAATACAGAAAACCTTAACTGAATGTTTAGCATATTATTTTTTTTACAACAGATTGCGCATATAAATGTAAAACTACATAAAACATACTAACAACTACCAGTTTATTTAAACAAACTAGTCAACTAGTGACTTAAATGCGCCTTTTTATCTGTGCAACTTGCCCAAGTTTGATCCTAAATGAGTAATCGCTACCACCCTTAGTTCACCCCTTTAGTTCTCGTTCGATGTTAAGCCGGTTGCTGTATTTTGATTTTGTACAAGCTACTGCAGATAAGCAAGCAGCGTTCGAGAAAGTTCGAGATTTCGTCTTGGTAGATGGGGAGCGTGAATCAGAACACATTTCAAAAGAGGGCTGCGAAACCTAAAAGTTTGGGAAACGCTGGCCTAAACTGTTAATAAAATAATAATCAAACAGAAACCCTATCATTATCTATCTAGGGCATTTTGTAAATTGAAAATATTTGAAACCGTTTTTTTTTAAAGAGACGATAATATAAAAATAAAAATAGGGAAAATTAAGTATGTTATAATAAGTAAGTATCGGAAACATTGTAAATTACTGTACATACTTAATTTTACTTGAAGGCTTCCGCGGCCGTCGTCCATGTTTGAATTGGCTTCTGGTTGGAACCGCGTTACGTTGACTTCTTCTACTGCCGACGTTTCGTTCTTCATTGCAGAAGAACTTTCTCAGGGCTGCTGCTGCTGGTGGTGTTGCTGCTGCTTCTCGTTAGTCGTTGAGACTGAGTGGGTATGTCTATTGTCGTGGTATTTATAGTGATCGGTGGGGGTAGTGGGTCGAAACGGTGACATAAACGATCCGTCACGCCCCAACAGACCAATCCCCGGTCACCGTTCCGACCCACTACCCCCACCGATCACTATAAATACCACGACAACAGACATACCCACTCAGTCTCAACGACTAATGAGAAGCAGCAGCAACACCACCAGCAGCAGCAGCCCTGAGGACCTTCTTCTGCAATGAAGAACGAAACGTAGTAAAAGAAGTCAACGTGACGCGGTTTCAACCGGAAACCAATTCAAACACTGTACATACTTGTTAAAAGTGCAACTAAATCCGTGCTTTAGTAATCACATTATAATATTGAACGTCATTTCAACTAATGATTTAGCTGCCTCATTATTAGTCGATTTCTAATGAGCTTTGAATTTGGTTTTTCGTTGTCCCAAATTTAAATGCTTCTATTTTTATAAGTTCTTTCACGTGAATTTATTAATTTTTTCTTCGCACCGTTTTTTAAAAACAAATCAAATAAAGACAACCACCCTGCGGGCTTCCAAATATTACATTCCACTGGCCCTCCAATTATTCCAGGACGAAATAATTTGAATAGAACAAAATATGATTCTGTGTATTCTCTATTCATGAACCTCATTGTTTAACAGGCGTACGTTGTTTAATAAGTTCTTCAAAATTTAATTATAAGGTGAAGCTTAAATTTGAAAATGTAATTCCTATCTTCTGGGTAATCCCAAAAAAAATAAATAATAATAATAGTAATAAAAGCTAAAGCCGGATTACATCTTACTCTCGTTGGGTGGAGAATATTAATTATGTAATAATTCATTAATGTTAATTGCCCGTGTCGACGCACTCGACAAAGCTAATCGAATAAAGATGCCGAGCACGCAGACTATACGATGACAGCGGGTCCTGTCAGAGGCAGCTTGCGCACGTAACAATGCCATACGAAGAAGAGTTGTTTTTCCACCCTGCTCTTGACATTGCGGCGCTCGGCTTTGTCATGTTCGTCGTCCGTGATACATGCACTCCGATGATTAATGCGTGCCCGTTCATTTGTGTTTCGCCACTTTCTTCCATCGCGCAAGAAGTAATCGTAAATTTGAACTGGCGTACATGAAAGAGCGGTACATTATTAAAGGCGAAGCTCTCTGAGGTCGAGGCCGAGGTTTTCGTGCCTTCCTATTAAGGCACGATTTACGATTCTGGCTGGGGTTAATTTTAATTAAGTTAATAAGGGCACGTGCGCGCGTGCGAGATCAGGTGCAAATGATTTTTGGCTTTTGGCGATGAATTATTTCGCTTCGGAGGTTTTCTTCCTACAGCGACGAGCAAACGTATTATATAATATATTACTTCGTATTCAAGGATTACCGAAAAGGGTCAGACTGAAATGTTAGAGAGACGTCTGGGGTATGTGTGTAAGTAAATATACACTACTGCCCAAAAAGTTTTTCACAAAAATATAATTTTATCTCTTTATTACAAGATTAATGTATGTACATCGAGGGGGTGATTATTAATAATTTTATTGAAATAGAGCAAATAAGAAAAAGCTTCGCTTTCGGACTTTGATAGTCTTCTTGTACACGACCATACAACTACTGACTATGTGATACATCGTGAAACCCGATCGCCTTTTATATGGTTTTAGATCGGAAATTCCGATTACGAAAAACTCCATGTGGGCCACTTGCCCGCTTGACTTGAGCCATCGTGATTTACCTAGCCGTCCGCTCTTACTTGTGTCGGCTTTTTTGATGAGTTGAGTTTATGCAATTTTATTGCAAAGCTCAGTCGTGAATCATGACGGCAAATCCCTTGAAAAAGCAAGTCGTTTGCTTACGAAATGCTGGTTTCTTACAAAGGCAGGAAATAGAATGGTACGAACAGCTAAATGAAAATACTAAAAGCCATTCAGAGACAGGGTAAAAGACGGCCGATAAGTTGGAGTCATTAGCAGGATGAGTCCAAAACGCTTAGAGCAAAATGGGCCCAAAAGACAAACAGAAACCAAATACTAGATGATCAGTCTCAACGACCCACGAGAAGCAGCAGCAACACCACCAGCAGCAGCAGCCCTGAGGAAATTCTTCTGCAATGGAGAATGAAACGTCGGCAGTAGAAGAAGTCAACGTGACGCGGTTCCAACCGGAAGCCAATTCAAACATGGACGGCCGCGGAAGCCTTCAAGTTATACTAGATGACCCCCCAAGCAAATTTTTAAAAGTACCAGATGTCAGGTAGGATCCAAAATATAATAAAATAAATTAGAGAAGGCTGGTAAAAAAGGGGAGAAGTATATAAACTATCAAGCAGTAAAAAAGTTTTTTAGAAAAGCACTTAAATGGCCCTCATGAAGTTTGGATGGACAAAAGGAGTACCACATGGCTCTTAAAAACAAGAGCATAAGAGGCAATAACAACCAAGGCAATAACAACCAAGAAGATGGTACGCAAGGGTGAATGAAAAAAATGTGAACCATTAAATGCGTTATGTTCAGAGGGGGCAACTTAACAGGAGAAGAACTCAAGGGTTTTGGAGCCACGTTAACAAGTAGGATGAGCCCAAAACGCGTAACAAAATGCACTAAGCAGCAAGAAATAAATACTAGAAAGTCATCAAGTGAATTTTCAAGAAACTGAACGTCACTCAGTTAAAATTTAAAAGATTCGATTCTTTAAAGAATGTCGTAATGAGTTTGTCTTCTTCCATCTCCTTCTGCATTTCTTTTTTCCAAAATTTTTGGACATTCAACTCAGTTAAAATTTAGAAGTTTCGATTGTCCTTTGTGATCTTTGCTGCCTTGCAGCGTTTCTTCTTTTTTTCTTCTGTAAAGAATGTCACAATAAGCTTTGCCTTCTTTCATTATCTTCTGGATTTCTTTTTCACAAAATGTTTAGGACAATCAATTCAGTTAAGATTTAAAAGATCCGATTGTCTTTCGTTTATCTTTGCTGCCTTCCGGTGTTCCTTCTTCTTCCATAATGCAAGAATAATCTTTTTTCGAACCAAATTGTAATTAATTTTTTTAATTGGCAGAGCTTATTTGAAAATTCTTTGATAATTTCCTCTTTTCCAAAATTTCTAGGCCAACGAGCTTGTTGTCACTTAGAAGAGTCGATCGTCTTTTGTTTCTCACTGCAGCTTTTTTCTTCCACGATTCAAAAATAATCTTACTTGGGCCCGACTGAAAAGAATGATGCAATAAGTTTTACTTTGTTGCACATTTCTTCTTCTTCTTCTTCTTCTTCTTCTTCTTCTTCTAAGGAGCCAAGTTGAAGAATAAGAAGAATCGAATGCGAAGATTCGATTGTCTTTTGTTTATCTTTGCTGCCTTGTAGTCTTCTTTCTTATTTTTTCTTCGATGACGCAAAAATAATCATTTGAAACCAGTTTGCCTTCTTTTATAATCTCCTGCATCGCCTTTTTTCCCAAAAATTATAAGCCCATGAGCTCAGATGTTATTTAGAAGAAGCGATCGTCTCTTGTTTATCTTTGCAACTTACAGTGTGTCTTTCTTCTTCTTCTGTGGTCCAAAAAATAAAAATCTCTTTTGGACCCGATTGTGAAAAATTTTTAAATAAGCTTTGCCGCCCGTCATCATCTTCTATACTTCCTCTTTTCCAAAATTTTAGGTCAATAAGCTAAGTTGAAAAGTTGAAATTTAGAAGAATCGATCGTCTTTTATTTAATCTTTTTTACCGCCTTGCATTGCCTCTTCTTTTTTCTTCCACGATGCAAAAATAATCTTTATCTTTAAAACGCCTTCTTTTTTCCCAAAACTTTTATTAGCATATTCAACTCAGTTGAAATTTAGAAGATTTTGTTTATCTTTACTGTCTTGTAGAGTTTTTTTTTTCTTCTTTTTCAGTGTTTTTTCTTTTTTCTTCGATGACGCAAAAACAATCTTTTTTTGGAATCGATTGCAAAGAATTTTGAAATAAGCTTTGCCCTTTTGCATTTCCTCTTTTTCTTCAGCATTTCCTCTTTTCAAAAATTATAGGCCAACGAGCTCGATTGTTAGTTAGAAAAAACTATGGTCTTTTGTTTATCTTCGGCGAGTCCAATTTTTCTTCTTTTTTTCTGTCACGATTCAAAAATAATCCTTACCGGGCCCAATTGTAAAATATCTTGAAATAAGTTTCGTCATTTTTTATTTATAATCTTCTCTTTTCTCTTTTCAGAAATTATAGACCAACGAGCTCGGTTGTTATTTAGAAGAAACGATCGTCTTTTTTGCCACAATTCAAAAATAATCCTTACCAGACCTAACTGTAAAGAATTTTGAAATAAGCTTCCCTTTTTTTTGTTCAAACTTGAAAGAGTCGATTATCTTTTGTTTATCTTTGCCGCCTTTTCTATTCTACCATTCAAAAATATTCCCTCTTAGGCCCAACTGCAAAGAATGTTGAAATAAACTTTACTTGCTTTTGCAACATCTTCTACATTTCCTCCTTTTCGAAATTTTAGGTTAAGAAGCGAAGTTGAAATTTAGAAGGATCGAGAGTAGTCTTTCTTCTAGTTCAGTATTATTTATTCTCTCTTCTCAGCTGCTATCGTATCAAGCTATTTATTGGCTGTTCAATTGTTTGTCCTTGAAAGAGTAGGGCGTTCTGCACATTTTGGATTTGTTTGCCACATGAAACGTAATGGAACAAGTTAGACGAGACTATCGGAAGAGAGGAAAGAATAATTTTAGGAAAAACGAATCAAAATCCACATTTAGAAAAGTATTTTACTTTAATGACTGTAGTCAACGGACTTAGAGAAATTCTTTAGTGATACAGCAAGGCAAAAAACATAGAAGAAGACAAGGAGTCGTTACTCCCCCAAAAATCTACCCATTCGCGCCGTTCTTGACCATAATCATCCAGAGGCCTCTAGTAATATCCCATCTTTCCGTTGCCTTCCTTGTTCATTTTTTTTTCTTGGTTGCCTTTTCAGTCTGTTGGTTTTTTTTCACTAATCGTTCCTCCTTTTTCCTCTTTCTCTTTTGTTGTCTTTAGACATCACATTTTCTTCTCTGAGTGTTGTCTGTCACTCTTTGAAATGCCCGGCTCATTTACATGCGTTTACTTCTGTCCCCAAGCTCCACTTCGTCCTGCTATTTCCACCCCATTATTTTCCTCTTCTTCTGCTAAACTCCATCTCGTTCTGCTGTCTTGCACACCATTATGTTCCTCTTCCAGTTGCCTTCCACCTCCTTACCTCCCTCCTCTTCTTTTGTTGCCTCTGGGAACTAGTCTGCCATCTTGTAGTCTTCCATTATACCTTCTTCTCCTTTTGTTGCCTCTTGAAAATCGGGTGTGCCACTTTTTTCTTCATCTCTCTCTATCGTTAAACTGCCCAACCTATCAAGTAGTTCCATCACAATACTTCATTCGATCCTGCACTCTTGCATTCCACCTTTCTCTTCCTTTTTTTTGTTGGCTCGGGAAATCTGTCTTTTTTCTCCTGTTTTTCCATCGTCTTTTATCTTTCTTTGGATATGTTACAATTTTCCTCTTCTTCCTCATCTGTTGTTGCCCCTGAAAATCTACTTACCACCTTTTTTGTATCTATCGTATCATTTCTATTTAGTTCTGCCATAATGTTTCACCCCACTTTGCAATCTTCCGTTTCACCTTCGTCCTCTTCTCCTTTTGTTGCCACTTTTTCTTCGCCAATCGTTTTATTTCTATTTAGTCCTATGTCCACGTTCCATTTCGTCCTGTAGTCTCGGTTTCAATCTCAATTTCGCTTTCGGAACTCCTTTTCTCTATTTCTATTTAGTTCTGGCATAATGCTTTTGCCACCCCGCTTTGCAATCTTCCATTTCGCCTTCATCCTCTTCTTTTTTTGTTGCCACTTTTTTCTTCGTCAATCATTCCATTTCTGTTTAGTTAGTCCATGTTCCATCTCGTCCTGCAGTCTCGGTTTCAATCTCAATTTCGTTTTGGGAACCCCTTTTCCCTATTTGGTCTTAGCGGTATTTGCTGAGAAGGGACAACTCTGAAGAGCTTAAAAAGGCAGGTTAAGTCAACCCAATTGTTTCGATAGTAACTGGAATGAATTTGTGAACGGACTTTGAAGATGATGGCAAGCGTTGAGAAAAATTCACGAAAATAATTTGAATGTAGGGAAGAGACTAACTAGCAATAAAATAATGAAATTTTAAGCAATCGAAGATACCTGGTTTAATTTATAAATAAATGACACTGAGTTTAATACTTGAGAAAGCCGGATGTTACAGAAACTTTTTGACTGGAGTGTAACTTCTGAACATATTTAGCGGGGAATGTGGTTTTTTCCTTAGGTAGTTCCGGCGCCAGACTAATGCCCACCCTTATACCGATGCCTGATTAATCCGACAGTTACAACCTCCGGACTTTGACATATTTCACCGACTTTGGTTAATTCAGCCAACACGGCCGCAATTTGTTAACGTACCAGGAAAAGAAAGGACACAAAAGCCGGTCTTCCTCGTTCATTCATTTACTAAAAGAGAGCGTGGAATTTACGACGGAAGGAATTTTCGAGTCAACACTTCCTCATTATCATCATTCTCCTCTTAGGCATGTTAAAGTAAAACATTTCTTTTTCGTGGGCTTTTAGAAGCCCACCAGATCTTTTAATTCATCTCATAAATCTGGAACCGAATCGAAAAAGAATATAATTAAGTAAGTGCGTTACGTACATGTGTATGTGTACGTTCAACTCAAGTACTAAATAAAACCCCCAACAATAAAATCTAAATTTAGTAGTCTTATAATTGCAAATCGTAAATCACCTTTTATTGTTGCATAAATAAGAAGGAGCTTTAAAATCGCCTTTCCAGATCTTAATAAATCTCAATAAATCGGTCCAACCCGCGCTGTATATAACAACCAAAAGGTGCAACTTCGGCGCAAACAGAACACGCCCATAAATAACACAATCTCGGCGATATAAAATCTTAACATCCCGCGTTAAGAGATACCACGGGAATCGGATGTAAGCATAAATCCGAAGATTCCATTATCATTATCGGCGCAAGACGTAGGGACGAAGCGCGGCTACAAATCAACCCCCCCCACGCTTTTATCTGTTTCGGCCGAATGAACCACCGGCCACCCCGTTATTTCCGATCACGTACCATCGACCTCTCTGCTTACTCGTCCAGTGCAGCTGCCCGTTCGCAGATAACGGATGATCGTGTCCGACGAGGGTTGATAAGAATGGCGAAGGATAACGCTTTGTATTGGCCTACCTACTGCGACAATGCACGACGTGAAGTTTCCCCACGTGTGTGTGTGTGTGTATATGACACCGGGTTCCGTGATGCATGACGTGACAATATATTTAATGAAGCAGAAGACATTTTTTACCTAAGTTGATGAATGTTTTGAGCTCGGATGCTGTAACGTAACCGCTACATTAATCAATTACTATCGGGAAGAAAAACACGCCATCAACTTCTAAATATACTTACATGAACTCTGCATCCTTGCAACTTTTAGCTTACTTGCGTTTTTAAAGCCGTATGCAAGTGAGTAATCGAATAAGTAACTACTTATTCTCTTATTTGATGAATAGACTTAATCGATTACACTCTATACATACGTACATTATGTATACAGTGTGTAATCGAATAAGTAATTCTTATGTGATGAAGAACTTACAATATTAAGTTCGGTCAGAAGTGAAATGACCGTCGAAGAATTTGTCGATACCAACTGGCCATACCAACAAGGCGACGGACTTCGGAAACCGATTTAGGGTTTAGGAATGTTGAGGATCGCTTGAACCTTTTCCGGATCAGCATGGAGACCCAATTCATTTACGACGTAACCTACAGAATTGACATTTGTTTCTACTCAGCGTGAATCCAGCTTTGTTTGCGTCACCACCACGACATCATCGAGATACACGAAGACGTAGGGCTCAAGGTCCAAACCAAGCACATTATCGATATTACGCTGCCACGTAACCGGCGCATTATGGAGGCCGAAAGACATTCTACGGAATTGAAATAGACCTCGATTGGGTACAGTGAAGGTGGTATATGGTCGGGAAGATTCGGCAACAGATATCTGCCAATACGCGGATTTGATGTCAACCAGATCGCCACAGCATCGCTGGCTCCCCGGACGACTCTTACAACAGGCCGAAGACATCCCTTGCTGCCGACGCATCCAAAAGGACCGAACAGATCGCTGCTCTCTGGACGACTCTTTACCCCGAGGCCGAAGATATCCCTCGTTGTCATCTCCATCACTTCACTGGATCTACGCAGCCCCCGAGGCGTTCATTGAGATCAGTGACAGTATACTTAAATTATGTTTGCATTACAGAAAAAAATTAATTAGCCTTACACGAAAGAACCCTTCTTTGATACGTTGGGATACACCGAGTGTGAAGCATTTGTATTATTAAAAAAATACGTACACTCTCGAAGATCTCCTGTAGTTAGTGATTGATTACAGGCCTCGGTAAGCAATTTGTCAGTTTATATATGTAGGCCAGACGGTTCTTAATCATCACGTTTTGTTCCGGGATGAACCCGTGTAGAAAATGAGCGTAATGAATACTTCACGCTGTTGTTATTTGTGCGTGCGTAAATACGTCCTCCTTTAATAAGAAAATCAGATACGACGAAGCGGCGCTCTACAACAATAAACGCAAAAGACGACGACAAGGTTATTTGAATTAAGTTCGTTCATCTCCGTGATGTTTTTCGAGCACGTGTCACCACCGTCGGCATTAATTTCATTCGATACACTTAATCCCGTAGTTTTCACTTAATTTGGGAAGTCATCAATCTGACGGCGGAAAAATCATTGGGCTTTGAACTCGGGCGCGCGTCGTAAAAAATTTTACGGCCTTGGAAATGAAGGAATCCAAAATATTTTCGGCTGGCTTTCGGTCATATATTTTAAGTGTACGGGCTTCACTTATTTATTGCTCGCTTTTATGTAATGTAACACGTCAGCCACTTATCAGATGCCCCATTGATGTTTCACGAGTGCATTCGCTCGTGTTTAGTTGGGGTACTAAATGCTTCGTCGATCGGTTCAGTTCATATATTTTTTTTAGAATTCTAAATATTTCATCAAGCAACTTGGTATGTCAGTATAGACGGTCGAATAAACACAAGCCTAAATCGCTCTATGTATGTACATGGCGAGCACCAGAACAACATATGCAATTGAAGGATTTAACTCAGCATTTCCAATTTAGAGCGAAACATGCGGTATACAATCGCTTAATGATAAAAGAAAGATGCGAAAGCATATTCTGTTACATTATAACTAAGGGCCGGATCTTTGTAGGTTAAGTTAAAGTAAATAAGTCACGCGATATAGACCTTGAACGTGTGAGAACCTCGCTAACGCAAGGTAGCGGAGCCAGTCCAAAAACACCTCGCAATCCCTTGAGGGTAGGCAACTTAAATCACTCCAGAGATTTAAATGAGCGGGACTAAAAGGGGCACCCGCCACCTCGCAATCGCAAATTGCAAAAGGGGCTCGGATTTTGAAAATGTAAACAATACGGTTCCGCAGGGAGAGAAGATTCGAAAAATTAATTAATGTTCAACGAGTCATTTTCGCGAACGGTTGTTACGTTTAGAAATTCGGTTACGATAAAGCGGCAACACGCGTCTCGAGTCGCTTGGCAACTCCGCTCTTCCTCGCTCGCCAAGTTTCTCATTTGTTGAAAGGCTTCGCGTGATCGTAACCTTTACGCTGCTTATGGCATACGTGCATCTTCGGCGTCCTCCGTTTAGCTTTCGCGCTCTCGATTCATTTCGCGTCCGAACGTGGTGCCGTGTTGGGTGACTATCGCTAAGAAAATGACCAAAGCCCTTGCTTAGAAATTAAGGAGAGCTTATCTACAGCTTTGCCGGAATTTCCTAGTGCACCACCGAACGAGTTTTGGGATATTTTAAACCCCATACCGAGCTTGGGAAACTACAAAACCCAGGTAAAAATAAGCGAATTGTCTGACGCCATTTTGGACGCTAACGACTTTTCTTTCTTTCTTTCCATTCAGGCTTTCAGTTCTACCTCCAGTTTTAGTTCAGTTCTGCTGCTAGTTCTAGTCTTAGCTCCCGCTTTACGTTATCATTTTGTATCACAAAATCTGAAAAATATTTTTCACTTCTGACGAAGCTGTCGAACGACGGTGAAACGTAAAGTGTTATAGTGCGCGATTTAGTGTCCGCTTAAAAGATTTTGTGATACAAATTTCATCGGACAAGAACCAACTGTAAATATGGTTATCATTTTGAGTTTGACTCAAGCTAAGTCGACTGTCAATTGCTTCCGATTGTTTTCTTTTACGCTATTTCGAGTTTCCGAGGGACTTGGGTCAGCCATCTTTACGAACCCTACAAGTCCGGTTCGATCCAGCTCACCGGCGTTGGAGACGACCAACAGGTGGCGTTGTGGCCAACTTCGCATCGCATCGTAGGCAATTTGACAGACGATCTCGATTGTGCATTGACAGTAAATTTGTGAGTCATTTATTTGTTTTACTTTAAATTTCGAATCGTTGATCGGTTTATGGAGAGCGAATTTCGGCTAAATGCAAAGTTGCATGTGAAAATTTAATTCATAAAGTAAATAAAGTTGATATCTTTAGAATGATCGAAACCTGCGTCTTTTATTAAACTTTGTTTTGAACAAGCACGTGTTTAACTTTGTGTAATTTGTTTCCTGCATTTACTCGATAATTTATTAATCAATAAAACTTGAATTTGTTAACTGTAAGTGTGTGTTTACGTTACCCTTCCTTCACGTACCAGTGAGTCGAGTTGTGTTTTGGCCTTCTGCACGATCAAGTCGGTTCGGGGACGTCGACGTGGTCTTTTGGGTTATCAGCTGGGTTATCGTCCGTCCTGGCGCCCTTAATTTTGTAACATCGTAATTCACCCACCTCTTTCTCACTGTTGTTAGCCAAGTGGAAAAGCTGGTGAAAGATACAGCGCAGACTTGTCATCTGGTCAAGGTAAGGTTGAGGCAGTCAAGTTAAAAGTAAATTTAATGACACAGTTGCGATTCCAATCGTCACAGTCACAACTGATGTCACGAGGGCGCTTACCATTTTGGCGACCATCTTGGAACATTCTAGAATCTAACGGACTTTTATACGTAATGGAATTTTATACTGTAACAAACGACGGAAAAGGAGAAATTATTAAACGCCTAATTTTTCTAGGCTGCCTAAAAGTGTGCCTATTTCTTAGATATTAACTGTAAGTGCCTAAAAATCCGGGCTTTAATAACCAAAGGTGTTCAGACATTTCCTTTTCAATTGTAAAACAGCATCGTAAAAAAACTAGAAAATTTAAGCGATCCTGTTTAGGGGCTTTAGAACTGTTTTTGTGTGCATACAATCGGGTTAGTTTTTTTTTTTCTTTGCACGGGTCGACCCAAACTCGGCGGGCATCCGCGCTAAAATACAAGACGTTTTTACTGTCCCGGCCCACCCACCACATTAATAAAATGTACCGATCCAGATCGCCACGCGTAAATTATTTTCGGTTAAACGCCGGGGCAGTAAATTCGGGTTTACGATTCTGCGGTGCATCATTTACGCCAGACACGTTCTTGCTTTTAATGTTTTCAAGATTTCGGTTACACAAACACGTCCCGCTTTACAACCCGGGCGATAGCGGTTAATATGTGAGAACGATTTGTTGGGCTTTAAACTGGGGGGTCATTAGAAATCTTATCTCATTTCTTTCTGACGTTTTTTTTTTTGAAGCTGCTAATAAAAAAATTGTTCAACGACTTTTATGTGACATACGAAAATTTGTTCATCATGAAACGTGGACGTTTTCTTGATTTAGGGATCATCGAGTTGAACCCGTCGCAAGTTATATTAAAACCATATATTACGGGTCCGTGAAAGGTCGCCAATAAAAGCACAAAAATGAAAATAATTTCGCGAGCAACTTAACCCGTTCGCTTGGTGCGCTCAAAGGGCAGCGTTTTCATTACGTCTTCAAGCCCCCGAGCTCGAACGACGTAATCTCCACAATTTACGGCCGACATAATAACATGTTTTGACAATTTTACGTCGCCAAAGAAAATCGAATTACACCGACAATGAGCGAGCGGGTGCATCCCTCGGACAAGGTCCCAAACGTCGAGTGCGTTTACCTTGAAGGCCCCATCCACCTGACGAGTGACGAGGCTGCGCCGTAAAATTTTACGACGGGGGAGTTTATTGTGTCCTCACCCGTTGCGAAAAGTCATTGTGGCGATTCCGTGAAGCGTAAGCGCGGCGTTTACAATAATAT
Source organism: Dorcus hopei (assembly GCA_033060865.1). Lineage (NCBI taxonomy): Eukaryota > Metazoa > Arthropoda > Insecta > Coleoptera > Lucanidae > Dorcus > Dorcus hopei. The sequence goes on from CM065423.1 coordinate 37,311,740, forward strand.
CAGCATGAGATGATGAAATTTTCGAGACTTGCCGGGGTGGGTTTGAAAAGAAAGCACGGCGGCGACTTTGTGCAGAAAATTAGATTCAGACGGCTTTCTGCATGGGGCTTCCTTTTTGCATTTTTACTGGGTACCGAAAAACTGTTCCTTATGGAAAAACTCTTTGCGACCTACCTGGTTACAATTGTTGAAATGTGCAAATTAAGTTCATCTCACGACCGGTTAACTCGTGGAGATGACGTAATCCTAATACGAAGGTTTGAATTTTAATCCGAAAAGAAATAAAAATCACCAGTAATGCACACTTGTTTTTACTTATGTCTTAAAAGGGGTAAACTAAGTTCCACACAAAAATTTGTTAAAAAAATGGAAACAAAATGCAATCAAGGCGCAGTCAGTAAATCTGACTGTGCAGAATGTCAAGAATCAAGTGACATATAACTTAGAGACTTAATAAGATTTCTTATATTTCTTGTATTTTATATTTTTGCTTTACGGTGACCATGTTTTCTTGAAGAAAACGATCGACAAGTCGTAATCAACGAGGAAGGAATTAGCGGCAGTGGGAGAACACAAAATTACATTTGACGGAAGTTACCACTTTGCGGTAGCCCAGTTTATGCAATGTGGCGTTATTTTGACATCTAATGTCGTAAATTTAAACGAATTTGTATGTTTATTAGTGATGTGATATTGTCACGATGTCATTATCTGGGAGAATAAGTAAATTTAAATTCGTTTCGTAATTATTGCAATTATGTGCATTTCAAAATTATGCGGGATCAGCACCCATTGACGATTAGTAGGACAAGCCGCATTACATATGCTCGCATTCCACTTACATAACAATGCTAGCTATGCGGAATGTAAGCGGGTTGTTTACATCTGTCAATTAAGATCGAGGCAATTAGAACAGAACGTTTTAAGAAAACAAATTTGGCAAGGGTCAATTGATGCTGACACCTTTAGAACTTTGTACTATGGACCGAACCCCCACCAGAGCGAAGGCACCAAATGTGACGTAGATTTAAGAAATGTATAAAAGATCTGAATTAGACAGGTATTATTAATTAGTGAGAAGTTATTATTAGTCACGTGATAGTCATGAAGTAATTAGTGTGAAACCAAGTGCGCGTAAACAAAGCCAAGCGAGTGGACTCTACGAGCCAGGGCTGGCCGCTCGGGCCAGGCCCTCCCCCTAAGTTGAAGTAATGTAAAGTTGAAATTAAAGTTTAAAAGAAGTCTAAATTAAATAAGTTCGTTAAGTTTAAAGATAAGCGATTAACGATAACGATAAATTAAATATAATTTATAATTTAAAAGGACTAAGTTTAGATAGATTTAAATAAAATTAAATTAAGGACATTACCGTATCTTATTTCTCGTAACTTTAATTCACATAATCATGAGCATAAACATAATTATTATTTTATTTAACGTAATCTTAATTCGTAATTCGTAAATAATTATTATTTAATTTTTTTTTTAACGCGATAATATGTGATTAGTAGTGTTTGTAAACACTATGTTGATAGGTTATTACAGACTTCGTTTAAAAAGTGAATGCCTTTTAAGTTACTTTTGGACTTTTTCGATGATCAGTGGGAAGCGTAATATAAGCTGCTTTCCTTCAAACCAATCATACAATCAGTAATTAGTTGAACAGATTCATATATTATGATCATCCTGTACTTATCAATACACATGAAACCGGTAATGTTTCTAGGTTACGTTTTTGTGATCAAATCATACACATAACATGTGATTATCCAAATTGTAATAATGATCGCTTCAGAGGTAGAGATCGCAGACATCGAACATGCAGAATTGTGATCACGATTACATGATTAGTAATCACGGGTATAAACGAATGCACCTATAAGTAAGTTCCTTCCAACTACTTTTATGATAGAACTCCAATGTCTAAAATATAATTGACATTTCTAGGATCTTATTTTGTCACATTTAAGTTGGGTTGCATAAAGGATTTAAGCAAGGATTGAATTTAACTCTAAATTAGAATGTGACATTTTTTGACATTTGCTTGACGTCATAATGTGTGTGACATTATTGGCGTTTTTCATCTCCGCTAGATGCCTCTGTAGATGCCGCTGTGTATGACCATTTCTCCGCCATTTTTGTGTTAAAAAAGTAGGTATACATAGTTTTTTGCGATTTATACACTGCGGTACGCAACACATTACAGTTTATACGAGGCCATAAGCGTAAATAAAACAATTTTTCAATGATTTGACTCCCTTCTTAACAGCTCGCAGCTACAATTGTCACGACACACGTGTTTTTTCATGACCATCTCGTAGTTTCCGCGTAATTCCGCCCGCGGTGACTCTTTCGTTCAAAGACGCGAAAAACTCAGGCCTAAATTTAATTCTGGCTAAACTTTTTATGCAACTCATCTTTAGTGTAGTAAGTGTATTATAAACAGTGGTTAACCGTGTGGTTTACGGTCGTCCCAGAATTTTATAAAACGCTTGTGTGAGCCTGTGACATACAGTGGCCATATGTAGTTACCACTTTGAATACGAAACTACTGTTAATATGACTCCCTCCTGTTTATTCTTAACTCGTTGGTCATAATAAAATATCGAATTATCAGTAGTTAAAAATGTATCGCCCATCACTTAAACAAGGTTTACTTAAAACAAGAAACAGTTTAATTAATACGATATCAGTAGGTAAACGATTTTGTTCACTGTTAATCCCAACATTAATTGAGTTCATCTGTTCTACATGTTTATTTTTAATTGGTCTGAACATAATAAACTTAAATGGGGTAGTAAAACTCCCTGGATCAGGTTTGTCAAGGAGGTAGGTAAAAATACACTCGCTTTCAATATTCGAAATATCCTGCTGAAATCCTCTTACATGCGGGGGTTCTATTAGAAGACGTCGTAAATACGGACGGTCATGTGAGGATATACCTTCAACGATTTAACGTTGAAAGAGGGGGGGAGGGCGATTAAAGAGACGTCCATTAAATAATTTGACTTTCGAGACTTTTATACTGTACCTATCTCAAAGACTAAAAGCAGGTTATTATCAAGCCAGCAGACCTATACAAGACTTCCAGCCAAGTGGAAGTCGGATGGAGGAGGGCATGCAGAGTCACGTGGGTGTATCTCCCGTTGTTCGAAAAGTCCATAAACAAATTTCTCCGTCGGTAATAGAAGGCGAACGAACGAGGCGCTGTGATCTATGCCTTTTGACGGTTAAAACGAGATTAAAAATACGCCTTTTCATTATTTATTATATTAGGGATACGCCGAGTTCTTCTCGCTCGTCGCTCGGGCGGAATGCGAAAGCTTTTAATATTAAAACTCGCATGTAATGTAATAAAGCGCCCAGGATTTAACAGTCTGAGAATAGTCTGTTATTTATAAAGCAAAAGGGATTGCGTTATATTTAATATCGGGCGGGTGAAGAAAGGAGACATTAAACACATGTTTGTTAGTCGTGTGCATGAAAGCATCTCGAACATAAAGGGGCATTGAAAACTTCTTTTTTTCGACGCCGCTGTCCGGCGATTGTCACTGTTGAGTATTTTTCTTTTGGTAATGAACCCATCTAATCTTGATTCGGTGTCACTAGGAAGTCTGGTTGGCTTCGACGATGTGGTTCAGAATTTGCCACGTCATGTATCTCGCATCGCAACGGGAATTATACGAGTTCGTTTGAAGAAGACTGATTTATCGAGCTCGCGTCTGCGATTCCGCTCCGTAAAGGACGTCGACGTTTTGCAAACCCTTTTTAGCACCAGGCTTACTTTTATTGCGTTCCCATTCGGCAATAAATTAATGATGTAACATGATTAAATCGCAGGCGAAATTTGTTGTACTTGTTGACACGCGGATGGAATAATTTAAATTAAACGTAAACGCGGTTAATCGGTCGGAAAATAACTTGACTTTATTAGTTGAAAAACGAGGACGAAGCGAAATTATCAACGTGGTCAATGTGGATTTATTCGTTCGTTTGAATCCTGCCGAACCCTGTCAATCAAATCGGCGGAAAAGAGTTCGAGTTCTATAAAATACGTGTACGTATAGGGGAGTGAGTTGTATCGGAAAAATATATGAACCGAAGCGAGATTATGAGAATTTTTGAACATTCCCTTTTACGATCGTGCATTTATACGTACCTACAAATGTAAAATATATTTCAATATCAAAGAAATGCGTACCTACATATCTTTGCCCACCATTAACTTTCATAACCAGAAATGTTCTATATTTTAAACTGAACCCCAGAAAAAATCTGCATTAAATTTTAACCAGGAAATAACTTCAAACTGTAACGAAGCTACATCTACGTAGCAGCTGTTATTAACCCACGAAAGAAAAACTAAGGCAAATTTCAAAGGAAATAACGGAATGGAAAATGAAATAATCGGATTAAATTAAAAATGAAGAGGATAGACTCGTATGTAACATAAGAATCATTGGCAGTTGAGTAAATCAAAGAAGAAAGAAGTGCGATGACCATATTTCAAGCCAGCTTGGATGGGTTAAAATTGCAAATGGTAGATAAGTCCTCAAAACGAAGGAGAAGGGTAGACCATGATGAAGATGATCGGATAATTTATAGTTTATTAATAAAGCCGCCTGTACCTCATATTGCTGAGTTACAGGCAATTTGTATTTAAAAAAAAATTTTGTAATTTGTGGCCCACTTGCGAATTGCGATGATTTAATATTATTTTTCTTAGCTCTTTTGTTGTTGTTTTCACTTTCACTGCACTTCACTTTCTTTCTGCTTTTGAGTGTCTGCGATTTTGGACGCCTTCGTCCGTCGTCTAAAGAATTCGTTTATTTACACACTGCAGGGATGAAGTAAAATTATAGTGAGAGCGAATATGCTTTAATATAAGTAAGAGTGAGACAAAAGTGCGAAAAGAGTAAATAGAGTGAACGGAGTTCGCATCTCTTATATACCAGCCTCATCTTCCTCACGGACTTCTGCTCCTGGATCGGCCAGTATCTTGCAGTCAATGGTGCTTTTGGCCTATTATGGCACTTCTGCATTATCTCGCAGAATTCTAGCCAAGCCGCCTACAGCAAGATCTCGTCCACCCACCGCAGATCATCATCTGCCAAACTTATTTCTACTCCATCGTTCTCGGTACTGTTCATTTTGACTTTACTTTTACTTTTTAACTAAATGTCTTTTTGACTTTTCTACTCATGGATGAAAATGAAACTTCTTTTTTTTTCTTCTTTTCTTTTCCCGGCGCGGCGGTCGATTTTTCAATTGCGGATGAAACATGCCTTCTTCTCGGATAGGAAGTACGTAAAACCGTAGGTCCCGTGTCAATACGATGTTTGGCACGTTAAAAATCCTAGATTCGGCTAAATTCTAGTAGGGTTGGCCAAATGACTTTAGTAGTTGGAGCCTAAAGGTGCGAAGAGTATTCCGCAACCCATTACAGAAAGAAAATAAACTTCTTTTGTTTATTTACAATTAAAATTTTGATAAGTTGTTTTAAAACGTTTTCAATATTTTTATTGGCCCTCAACGTAAACATCACAGCAATATGTAATACAATTTTGAAGAACAACTCGCCTGTGGATGAAAGTAGAAGCTGCTGGGACAATTAAAAATAAAAAAATTAAATACCAGTGGAAAAGAACAATTCGCCTATGGATGAAACTTGAAGAAAAACTATAGTGACAGAGAGGATTTACTTTTAGACATTCAGGGGCTCTGATCTAAGCTAGAAATAAAGAAAACATCTGTACAAGCAGATGGAAAAAGAAAGTAGAACCATCAACAGAAAGGAAACAGTACTCTATCTAAGTTGAAGGACAAAAAAAAAACAAAAAAAATAATGATTTATTATAATGCAACTGAGGCGAGGTTCCAAAGAGATACAAAGAAATACTGGAAATTGAGAAGCAGAAGGCGACCGCATTCACTGTATAATCGCTTCTTTTATGAATTGGCCATCATTTGTCCATTATTAAGGTGCACCTATTATGTTACGACTTATCCCACCTTGACATGGATCTCTGTCTCTCTCTTGTCGATCTTTGGCATGAATTCATTTAAAAAATTCATTCGTATTGTCTTTCTTTCTTCCTTTCCCCTTTTATTTCTCACTGATGATTGCCAACTATCTGTACCCCAACAATGAACAAATATTTGGAGGATGGGCAATGCCAAAACAACAATGAATTATTTATTGGCCAATCATCTATTGAGGCAAGGAATAGGGATACAAAGGAACAGTGAAAATTGAGCACTCTGCTGCATCCTTCCTTTTTTTCGATGAGTGTCTTCCCTCGTCTCTTATTGCTTGATCAACAACTATTCCCCCATCATCATCATCGTTTATTAAAAGAAGTGGTAGGGTAAGTGAGGTGACTGCCGGCTCCCTAAGGTTTTTTTTAGAAATTGTAGTCTGAATTTTTTGTTTTTCGTTTTATTACTAAATCTATCTAATAAAAGAAGTCTGAACTATTAATATGTAATGTACTTATTATAAAACTTACGAAAATAAAAATTTTCTGATAAAATGCTAGAGGGGGGGAATGCCGGCCGGATGCCCCAGCATTACTCCGTTCAAAATATAAAAGCTTTTTGTCATAAAATAAAAAGGTTTAAATTTTTATTAAATGTTTTTATGGAAAAATGATAATAATTCTCTTCACAATAATCACAAATAAATTTGTGCAATCTTTATGTGCCCATTGTCCACAAACGACATAACTCAACACGTTTTTCCATTGTTGCACCCTGCATTTACGCGGCATGTCTGTAGAGAAATGCAATATTTGAAATCTGCATACGACATTGGTTTTGGGGTAATATTGATAAGCCAACATTACCCCCAAACCATTGTCCGTCATTACCCCCATATGTAGAGTATACTGTATAGAATATGAATCGATTGTACTTGAGTAGAATAAGTTATGAAACTTCTACGTTTGGAAATCGAAACTACACAAAATTCTGTACTAAATGAAGCTAGGAAGATGAAAATGAATAAATTTTTGAAAACTTGTCGTGTTTGTTTTGAGTTAAAGAATTTCTGTTTTCCTTATGTTTTAAGTTTACTTATTTTAAACTAAAATAAACTTAATAATTAAAAGTAATTAAAAGTCGCTATTATTTTGTAGTACAAGTATATCGAAATCACTAATAGCAGAACAGATTCATGACTGCTGTCATCTCATGTTCTATTTTAATAAGGACACTTTAATTTACAAATTGTAAATGTTGCTATGGATTCTCAGATTCGTACGTAACAGCAATGTTTTGTGTTAAAATAAATTCACGGTATAATTTATTGGGTGTTTGAACAAAAATAAATGAGTTACAGCTTGGGGCCTTTATAATCAATCAGCCTGTATATTTTTGACCTACTTCCATATACCATGCGATTTATCGAAAACAGGCCAGAGTGGACCATGAAATGTGCAAACTTACGTCTTTGATAAGATAATTTTAAAACAAACGTCAAAATAATTCAACCTATTTTAATGTCAAAACATCCACAAGAAATGTTCGAAATGTTGTCTTTCACTTGCAAAACATAATTGCATCCTTCTCTTTAAATTTAAACTTTCTAATGAAAACGATTTTCGTTCATTAGAAAGCATTCTTGTCAACATTTTAAGAACTCTGGCCTGTTTTCAAAAAATCGCACCATATGTATCTATTAATTGTCATAAGCAAATTTATTTAAGAGAAACGTTTGGAGACTCCAAAGCCAACTCTAGCCTGTTTTCAAAAAATCGCACCGTATGTATCTATTAAATATTAACTAGGTTTTACGCTCCCTATTCTATGCTCACGTATTGTAATTTTTTTTTTTTAATTTGTTAGTAAGGGTCTTCCTGGTCCTCTCTTTTTCCGTGTTTATTTTCTTAACCCACTTTTCATATTCTTTTAAAGACGTTGTTGATGCCCTTTTCATAATTGCCAATGGTCGTCTGTGAACCGTGATATACCTGGAATTTACGACCCCTCATTCCACTCCCAAAGCATGAAGATGGTTGGGTCAATAAATTAATGCCGGATTACTCTGACCGGTATACCCTGGCGTCACTTCCCAATTTGACGTAACACTATTTTTCGAAAATTAAACATGTAGCGGAAATGTTTGATATTTTGCGCCAAACTCTTTGGGGCCCTGTCCGAACTGCCATACGCCACGCCACTGCCTGTGAATAGACAGTGGTCACTAATATTTATTCTCATCCCCTAACTTTTTCTTTTCAATAAATCAATAGCATTTTCGATTGACCGCTCTAGAGCACTCTCAGAGCATCTCCACCCCTTTTTATTACATGAGGTTAAAATAAGATGAGAATACTCTGAGAGTGCTCCAGAGCAGTCATTCGAAAACGCTATTGTAACAAGCATTCAAAAGTTAGTTAAGAAAAAATATTAATATTATTACAGAGGATACACAAATTGATTTTTTCCAAACAAAGATAATAACTAACCCTGAGTATGTATCAGTTTGTTAAGCTTCTTTATTCCATGTTTTTTTGTATCTCCAAATTACGTAGACCAAAAATTCCTTGGCTCAAAATAAGACGATTGCACCCAACTTATCTACGACCAAAATACTTCGTTAAGCTTCACGGTTCTTAAAACTTATCTACGTCCAAAAATGCTTCTTTAAGTAAATATTTAGCTTCAAGGTTCTTAAAACAAAAGAAGATTGCCACTATAAAACTCTAATGTGAATTATTCTAACAGTGAAGAATGGGTGTGGATAAATAGATCTTAAAGTAGGCGCCAGGGGGAACAAAATACCCAGCTGATCCGAAATAGGCCTCGACAGTGTTCCAAATGTGTCTTGGCTTTTCAGTTGATCGTTAAAAACACACTTGTATGTTTAGGGTAGTGGCACAAATACACAAACAACTAAAATAATATTTGCTTTAATTACAAATGCACAGAATATTCACAATTGCACCGAATAATTACATTGTCACAAGCAGGCTAATCCAATGCGACAGAATGTCGCCAAAACACTATGTCTAAAGTGATTCAAGAATGTTGTACCCGATTATTACTTATTTAACTCGATACTTCAGGTCTAACTCACCTTATTTCTACTGCAACAATTTACATAAAATAATTTAAGCCGCAAAATCTGTCGAAAATTCGCTCTTTAACAACGCAGCGTCACGATACCGTTAGCCTAACATTACCAGGATTTTAGGAAAACCAGGCCCTGGGAGGGTAGTGAAAATCACCCCAAACTCGTTTGACGATGCACAAGAACTTCCGACCACGTCGAATTCGAGTTTCATTCATTCATTATTAGGAAACTTTTTCGTCGACCACGTCGAATTCGAGTTTCATTCATTCATTATTAGGAAACTTTTTCGTGTCTTTGTAATTTTTAATATTCCTTGTGATTTAGTCACAAACTAGAAAAATCTAAACAGTCACTTAGAATCTCCTTATTTGTAAGAAACCTCAAAAAAGCTATTGCAAGATCTGTGTAGTGGCAAACCTGTTTTTCACAATAGCAGTCCATTGTAAATTATTAAAATTATCTGAAAATGTGATTTACGCTCGTGGGTTCTCATACCAAATATCATTCAAATCGATCCGTTTGTTGTAAAAAAAAATTAACTTTCTTGAATGTTAACCACGTGACCAATCAAGATAAATCAAAAAAAAAGTTTAATGTCGATGTGTTCTTGAGCAAAATTTCTTACTTATCTCTTTTTTTACTTTATACATTGTAAATTGTTGCCAAAATTTAATTTCCCAAGAGCACCATAAACGAGTTCATTTTTTTTTTACTATTGTGCATTTAACATTTAGTTTCTGTCCGTGTCAAATTACACCGGGCGGCGTGGCGTTCGAATAAAATTTTATGTCCGCACATTAATCGGCCGAAAAATGTTTCGCTTCCAATAATTTACTCTGCGGGCCCACGTGAAACGGTGTAGCCGAATTTATTTTTATGTTACAGTTCGCGAATGTACAAAGTGAAATATGCGGGCAATTTGTCAGCGGGCGGAATGCAATTTTTTGGCCGACGTTTTTTAAACACGCTCGATACATTTCGGGGGATTATTATGATTATTATTGTTTCTCGAAAACCCGCGCGCCCCCGCGGTACATAAATAAACGACTTACTCATTTGCTAGACGAGTCCGCTAGACGGCGGCGGCGGCGACAAAGAAAAAAAAGATAAAGCCCACGTTCACATAGTACCTACCACGCACACATTGCATTGATAATAATTACACGCTTAATTCCGTTTCATGTGCGTCGTGCATTGTTTCACATACTGGAGGAATCTCAAGCGAGGCATTCTTAAACCGCGTTTATAAATCTCTCTCGCTCCGTCTTGCTTACTTGTACACGGTTACTTACAATATACACGCGAGTATTAAATTGAAGGAGCGTTTTAAATAATTGAGGTATGCATCAAATTTAGTAGTTTACACAAAGCGTGCGCCCAATTAATCGAGTCGGAACGGAAATGAAACAATTTCTGGATTCTAATTTTGAAATGGGAGGAGTGTGGGCGCATATCCCACATTTTCTAATTAATGAGCATTGAAATGTCTGCCGCACGTATTTTCAATTTCAACGGCGAAGACGTCGTACATACGTGAAGAAGTCCACGGAAATGAGACATTCCTTGCGTTCGTTGCCACGTGGAATTGTCTTAACCGTTTTTTAAAATGAGATACTTAATTATAACTCACATCTCATCTTGCACACATTCACAGTGTTTACTACTATTGGATATACTATAACTTTTGCGAAAAGGAAAGGTTTCAATTGCCATTACAATGTCACGCTAACATGTTGCCTCCACCATGTCGCTGTATTGTGTCCAGCGGTTTACGTTAGCCGTTTAGGGGCGTAGGTAGAACTTGAAAACAAATTAATGTAAAATATACCTTCTTATTAGTTTTCTAAATTAATTTAATATTGATGCGGGGAAATGCCAGTCCATGAAATGATAGAGATGACAACGAGAGTCGTCCGGGGACCAGCGATGCTGTCGCAATCTGGTCGGTCCTTTTGGATGCGTCGGCAGCAAGGAATATCTTCGGCCTGGTACAGATGATGGCGGCGTAACGACGTCAGTCGTTTGGTGAAGATGAGGGCGACGCACCTCCTCTAGTGAATCAGAGTACCGATTGATTTCCAACATCCAGCCTGGATTATTTATACCAATACTTTGCTTACATAAAAGTTAAAAGTACAACGATTACAGTGAATTGTCTACATCATGATTTCCTAATTGGGAACATAAATCGTAACGTAACTCGGACAATGTAAACAATAATTACACGACAATGCTTACCGCGGTGGAAATATACTTCTGTGCTGGTGACCCAATGAGTTGGAGTTAACGCTAAATTTGTGGTTTCGAATTAAACATTAATTGTAAACGGTCCTATTAACTTATTTCCGATTAAAAACCAAGATTATGATTATAATTATTCTATCGCGACAATAAACTATTTATAGCTTGAAGACCTAATTTCTCGTAATTTCATTAAACTGACATTAAAGCACTTACTCATTTCCTGATGCAGTTAAGTTCATGTAATTGCAAACTTGAATGGAAAAGGAAGTGAAGTGAATTGTCGGCAAAAAAGAAATAATCGTGACGGTGACATTAATAATACGAGTTCAAGAAAGTTGAGAAGCTTTTTGCTGGCTGGAAAATAATCCCCGACAAATTTTATTTGCAAGTGTAAGAAACGTGGCTGCATTTCGTTGAATGCCAACATCTTACACTTATTGAATAATTTGAATGTAAACAAACACGAAAAAAAAGTGCGTCGTAAACTTAGAAGCTCATCAAATAGCAACGAGTTGCCGAAGAAGAATCTAAAATTCAGTAACAATAAATATTAACTCCGGCGATACCAAACTTCGGAATAAGTTTATTCGTGCGTCGAATCAAAGTTTACGAGATTTCAAAGCAATCCCGGGTATTGATCGACTATCAGCCTGGGACGCTCTATGAATTATTTACCAAATATTTGAACATGAAACGAACGCTAGAGCAGAACTATTCCCGACGAATGAAAGACGGCGGGGGCGCTTCCGAATCGATTCGATTTACATGACGCAATTTCGATTAAACGAATATAATTCAAGTCCTGTAAAATATGAAATCTAGGCAGAGACGGCGGAATTCTCAGATCGTAGATAGACGCGCAAGCTGTAAAATGCAAATAAGTTGGCAGAGGGATATGGCATGATGTCGATACGTCCGATAGATACATAAATAACAGGCCGTGTGTGTTTACTTTGTTCGATACTAACGCAATTTAGGTTTTCTGCCGGCACTTAAGACTGTTTCTCTTATTTATTAACGAGATACTGCTATGCACACAATCACATCTTAAGCCATTTACTACCACTTGCCCGCGATCGAACATTTGTTTATCGACCTAAGTTCATTATTTCTTCTTTCGCCTTGTGCACGTGGTTGTTAAGTTCTATGTTAATCGAACCGGAAAAATCGCTTCCATAACTTATTCGATCAAATGTGAACGGTTCATTTAATTATGATATGCTCAGTGGGTTTTGATCTGTGATAACCGCCTTCAAGTTTTCAATACAATAAGAACATAAATCGAAAGCTCGATGTTAACTTAAAATTACAACGTATGGTAGGTATAACATTACAAAAGTTTAAATCGCGACATTTTGACCTAACATTGCCTTTTAGGATTGACAAAACCGACTTGCAACAAAATACATTACAAAATCCCAAATTTTATTTGCGTTAAACAAATTGAGCTGTTTACAATACTGTTTAGTATCAAGTGGTTTGTGGCTTTTCTATTTAAAATAAAAGAGAAGAATTAAAACACCTGGTATGAACAGAAAATGCTTTTTACTATTCTCAAGATAGAACGCAAATTAGTGGAAGTTGTATACATATAATATAGAACCCGTTATTCCCCTTTGGGACGGGGCTGAAATAAATTCTTTCCGTTTCTTTCGCAATACATGGTGAATGACTATTATTCCGACCAAAAAAAAACGCATAAGAGCATCGATATCACAGATTACGAGAAAAATGTTTAAAAAATTCTTTTGAACAGTTTATAATTAATTAAAAAATTACTCCAAAATCAAGCTGCGGCACTGCGTACGAAATACGACGTCAGGTTCGATAAATGCGGCAGTATAATAGGACTATAAAGTCTTTTATTGACTACTCACTTACACACAATGCGACCTTGACACACATCTTAACCTAGATATGCTTGAATTTTTTAAGAGTTTTTTTCTTTCAAAATTTGTTATAAAAGCTAATTTAGACGTCTTTAGTATAACAAAAATAGTAAAACAAATCTAAAATATTTGTAGATAGGTAAAAAACAGTGTACTTATAAAAGGACAGTAGTCATTAGAGGAACAATGGAAACAAATTTAAACTTAAGAAAATGTAAGCATAATATCAAAATGCAAGTTTCATGAACATATGTAAATGCTGATCACTGCAACAGAAAAATGCTAGTTACATGAAAAATTGTTACATATATGGTTTATCTGGAAGATTGGTGATACGTAACAAAACATTCCACATAAAGAGCGACGTCGCATTTAGCACATTTGCATTTCACTTTTTTATGGCAGACCCTGCAACGCGTTTGCTTCTCTTACATTATCAGATAATGACATTTGTTATTAAATGTCTGCCAAAATACATATGATACATACCATCGACTCGTCCAAGCTATGGTTTTCTGAATGTGGCATGAACGACTAGAACGTATTATTGAGCTTTTCAAGAAGTGGTCTTACATTTGCAAATGTATCATTTGTATCTAAATTGTCGTTGTTTACACAATGCAAGTTTTGCATTATAGATTCAAAACGGTTCCTCGATATTGCACTTGCAACCATTTCATCATGTACGTCCTTTCTCATTTCCCAAAACATTCTTCGTCGGGGCAAGGGAACGTAACCGCTTAGCAAAAGAACTCCAAAAAAATGCCCGCATTTCATCATGTGTAATGTTTCCTGGTCTATTATTTTTCAGCGCATATTCTTTACTAAATGTAACAAACATGTTGATGATATCCTCGTCAACAAAGTTGTATAACAAATCAATGGGTGCCTCACAGTTTCTAACCATTACCATGGCAGGCCATGTAACTTCCTTGGGTTGCAAATCATGCTGCTCCCAAGAATGTTTTTTCATTTTCACCAACAGGTTATGTAACGGAATACAGTCTTCTAGAAGAGTTTTTTAAAAGTGTTTTAAGCGTGTCAAATTCGAAAGCTTTCACAACTTTTAAATGTCATCTGTGAAGTCGTATTTAAACTGTACCATTTATTGTAAGAAAGCACAATTACAGGAATCTGTTTTTGTCATTTTAAATTGGACGTTGAAGTCAACGCCCTCTCTTCGATGAAGTAGCTGTTAAACTTCTACATATTTAGCAAATGATTATTAAATTTGATTCACTTGCTCTTTAATCTTGTGACTCAATTTTATACCCATTTTATGTACATATTGAATAAATAACAACAAAAGCGTCGAGAAGAATAAATAAAATTAGAATAAGAATCGTTGTTGCAACCAGCGCCATCTATTGATCATTCTTAATATTAAACAAAAATTAAAAGCTAAGGCCGAGTTTCATAAAACGTAGTTAACCACTCGATCAAGTTAATCGTGCAATATCATTGGAGGAAAGTTTAATTTTCCACCAATGATATTGCTTAATCACACGATTAACTTGATCGAGTGGTTAACTACGTTTTATTAAAATGATTTTATTAAATTAGACTCGCTTGACCTACAACTCAATGTTTACACCAAAAATGTCGAAAAGGTAAAAGAAAAGCGACAAAGGAAATAAAAAGAAAATGAAAGCGTTGTTGTAACCAGCATCATCTATTGCTCATTAAATATTTTTTTTATTAATACCCTGACATGCCCCAAGCTTAGAGGCTTATCGGGAAGACGAGTTTGGCTAGTTTTTACGTATTACCAGCTGCGGCTGCGATCGACTTACTAGATGGTTTTCTGCTTCGGCATTCGCCTTACAAACTGGGGAAGCGCAGAAAACGCAGTTTGAAGGAGTCGGTATGAATCCGAACACAAACCGACTCATGAAAATTCTATCTCTTAGATAGAACTCCCATGCACCGAGTAGGGATTGAACCCACACCTACAGTTGCCGAACGAAGTGTCAAGGCCGTTGCCAGTACATTCAACCAACTCGGCTATGCAACTGTTAAATAATTTTGTTATTGTAACTGCGCCATTGCAAGCAGCACCGTTGGTCGTTAAATTAAATTAAACCGAAACCTGTTGGTCATTAAACTAAATTAAAGTAAAATCGTTTGTTGTAATTAGCGCCATCTATTGGTTATCATGTTGTATTCTCGTGTTTTCAGGCATTACTGCAATCGTTATTGTAGCTAAATCCATCTAGAAAACTCGTTATTGTAACTAGCGCCATCTGTTGGTCACTAAATTAAATTAAAATATCATCGATGTTGTAACTACCGGCATCTATTGGTTATTAAATTAAAGTAAAATCGTTGCTGTAACTAGCACCCTCTAGTAAAATCGTCATTGTAACTAGTGCTGAACTAGTAAAGTCATCATTGCAACTAGCGCCATCTATTGGTCATTAAGTTAAAGTCGTTGCTGTTTGTAGCACCTTCTTTTGATTACCAATTCAATCGGTACTCAGTGGCGAATACATTATTTTAAATGTACTTGTACTTGATGAATTTTAAAATGCAATAATGTACCCGAGTACTTTTCATTGTACTCGAGTACATTTTCGTGTACTCGAGTACACATGTTAATGTCTCGAGTACATTACCTCATGCAACGAGTACATTTTTATGCGAGTCTCGACATGCGTGGAACGGTATTACTGTACATGTATGTACTCGGTACTTTGTACTTGTATTCGGTACTCAAGTACTTATCATATTATGTACTTATACTCGGTACTTGAATACATTTTGGACAAAATACTTGTACTCAGTACTCGAGTACTTTTTACTTGTACTCGAAACAGCTCTGTCACTGATATCACGGACAATCCGTTACACATTAAGTTAAAGGAAAATCGTTGTTGCAACTATCGTCATCTATTGGTCATTAAATTAACGTGAAATCGCAATAGTAACTAGCGCCAAACTAGTACAATCGTTGTTGTAACTAGCGCCATCTGTTGGTTATTGTGTTGTATGTACTTCTGTTCTGTAAATACATGTTTCAATTTGTGGTTACATTTAATAATTTTAGTAGTAAACTCGTTACTATAGCTAGCGCCATCTAGAAAACTCGTTATTATTATAACTAGCGGCATCTATTAGTCACTAAATTAAATTAAAGTAAAATCATTATTGCAACTAGCGCCATTTATTGGCCATTAAATTAAAGTAAAAGTATGTAGCACCTTATTTTGGGCATTAAATTAAATTAAACTAAAATATTTGTTGTTGTAACTAGCCATCTGTTGGTCATCAAATTTAAGTAAAATCGTTATTATAACAAGCGTCATCTATTGGTCATTAAATCATAGTAAAATCGTAGTAATAACTAGTGCCATCTAAAGGTAGCAGTTTACAAATAACAGGTCGCAGTTAAAAACAGTGGCAGTTTTTAGCCTGCTATTTATAAACTGCTAGCAAAGTCATGATAGGCAACCATACATACACATTTTATACATAATGTTAATTCTCCTTACGGAGGGAAGTGAGCTAGAACACTACTAACAACGTTGTTGAGAATTAAAAGCGTTTTCTAAATAAATTCTTTTTGTATTTCCGTTTTTGCTAATAATTACTTTCTGTTTCAGGTGAGAGAATTCCGCCCAGACTTAGAGGGTAAAGTATAGCCGGCTTATTAACTATTCACACCCCCCCAACAATATAAACTGTTCGCGTTCGAGCAACCAACATGTAAGAAGACACCAAGCGTTCAAGAAACTTTTTCCATTAAGGCGAAAACCGCTACATCCCCATTATTTTTACGCCATCAGGGCGATGCCGCTCGTTCATAAAACATGTATGAACTGCAGTTTACAAATTACAACCCCCTCATTCCCAAGATATTTCACCCAATCCTAAATTCAAATTTGCTTGAAGAATTTCGCCTCCCACCCACACGCATTACGATAGAGTGTAAAGTGCTCTCGGAACTGAAGAGAAGTTTAAATATCATTAAATATTAAGGGCGAATTTATAATTGCCCCCCCTCTCCCCCAGTTTATTTTCGTGTAAGATAAGATTTGCGCAAGCTAATTATTAGTCTTCGCGAGTGTAAAAAAATCGATCTAAAAGAGCAGAGACTCTTTTCAGCCATTGTCGAGGCGGGTTTTCGTATGAATGTAAAGTGAGGGGCGGTAAATTCTTGAGCGTCGTCAAGGACGTGCTGCAATTAACATGAGGACACTTAACGCTCGTCATCGTAAAACCAACACGAAGTCACATTTCTAAATGAAATGTTGTTTGCCGAGCGCCTCCTGAATGTTAGCTTTGAAAACTTAGCCGCCACTGCACGTACTCACTTAAAGAATGTAATAAGGAAGGATATTCCGAGAAAATTTAATGCCGCGATAAACACGATCGCCGCTTTTTTTACCTGTAAACGCAGGAGTCGTTACAGTTATTGATCAAAATTATTAGTTTCTAAATTAGCGCGATCAAGGCCCCGGTTAGTTATTTCAAAATATAAAAAAATTAATTTCCTATGTCGTTATTATTATTGAGGAAAGTTCGAATTTTGTTAAAAAGAAGTGTGATCGGATTAAAGAGGTTTGCACTGTATTTAGAAATCAAAATCGGGGCCAGTTACGGACCTCCACATTCAGGGTGAAAGATAACGGTTTATAATTAATTAAAAAATTACTACGACTACTCGCTTGCATACAATATGATCTTAACATACATCTAAATTCGTTTTATTACACATTTAACAGCTGGGAACGGAAGTCGCGATGTAATTATTAGTAGGTACCTAATTTCTAAAATAAGTGGAATTGCGTATGAAATAAAGGTAACAAATTCGCAAGTAATTGTGTAAATGATTGTTTATTAATTCGTGCCGATTATTTATTAGAGCGGAATGTACCAGCTGCTTCGTCCACAAAAAAAATCCTAAGGATTTAAATCTGATGAGCGCAGAGGTCAATGCACGGCCCGACAGGGAGCTGATAGTAAAATCTTTCATAGTTATAGTCATAGTTTATTCATACTTAGCCCTATACATAGGATGTACATGTCTCTTTTAGTATTTTCGGTAGTTTATTAAACAGTTTCATGCCTATGTATGAAGGCGTTTTTTCAAATTTTGCAGTCCGATGCTGTGCAACTACCAAGGAATCACCATTCTCGTATTATAAACATGAAAGTTTGAATTCCGCTCGTATTCTGCTATGTTGCGCCTTACATATATAAGACATTTATAAATATAAATCGACGGAAATGTCAGTATTTTATATTTAAAAAAAGACAGTTTGCAAGATTCTTGACACCTTGAATTAAACATTACACGAATTACTCTTTTTTGTGAAATAAATACTCTAGTTTCGTCTCGTTATCGCACGGAGACAATAAAACTATGTATTAGGATACAATAGTTTTAAACGTCGCTAGTATCATGCGTAGAATTTTTGATCAAATCGCGTACGTGAATGCATGTCACAGATTACGAGAAAGTATATAAAAAATTCTGTGGACCAGTTTGTAATTAATTAATTATAAATTCATCCAAGGAAATAGGTGCGTTTAGACTAAAACGCCAAATTCACAGTACGTACGTCATAAACATTTTACGATATTGACTCAGAATAACGCTTGTAAAACTTGACCTTTCATAGCAGACGTGTTAATCTGCATATGCCAGCATGCTTCGAGATGCGCGGCGTATGATCTCGGGTCGATCCGAATACTATCGGTGCTTAGTGTAGACGTAATACTTTAAATCCATATTTGTTTACTGACGGCTTCGAACAACTGGATCAACATTCTCATACGTCCTCGTGCGGAATTTTTGCGAGAGCGCGACGGGACAATTCGCGTGTTTATTCAAGTCTGTACACAGCTTTAACCAGCTGAGAAAATAATGCGAAAGAGTGCGCTAAAAACACAGGATATGAAGTAGCAAACGCATCTTGAATTTGTTAAACTTTTAATAGATTTGTGTTAATAATACATATTCGTCAATCACAGAATAATTAACAATCGAAACAGATTACGAATGAGTTTACTGATTATAATGTTTTGAATTCTGGTGATGAAGGACACGTTTCTTGTGGAAATGAACTTTATTTATAATACAATTTAAGTTAAAATGAAAGAAAAATACTAGGAATTCTTAATACGGAGATTTAAATAGTTTTCGTTTTAGTGATTTATTTGTTTACCTGTCGAAGCAAGTGGTGCCGTTGTGATCCTCTGCACGGTGTTACGGTTGAAAAATTTCATAATAATTGGCGGCCACCCTGTATGTATAACTTCAGTATGCGTACGTGACTTTTATAATATTTCTCTCTCCATGTTGCACAATTAGACCAGTCCTACAGTATATCTCCATTTCACTCTGTCGCCCGGCTAAAACTAAATTCATTCGTAACGACTTCCGTCTCAGCGCATAGTGGAAAGAACGCCGCACTCGCTCACGGTCATTCTTGCAATAGCGCTCCTGGCGTGCGTAACGTTTATTTGTGTCTTCCATCTTTGTGTTTCTTTCATGGAGTTTTGTGATTAAAACCTGAAACGAAATATTCTCCGAGATTTGTTAATGCACGCCAAGTGATTTTCAAGCTTGTGAAACAGCTTTTCGAAAGCCTGTCGTTGAAATAAGGAACAGGTATGTTTTGTTGGCCATTTTGTGCGATGTTCTGTTGGTAACGCGTATCTCTCTCTTCTACTAGACTTCTAGTGGTAGTTTTGCCTTGATTGA
Organism: Dorcus hopei; assembly: GCA_033060865.1. NCBI lineage: Eukaryota > Metazoa > Arthropoda > Insecta > Coleoptera > Lucanidae > Dorcus > Dorcus hopei. The sequence goes on from CM065423.1 coordinate 37,331,658, forward strand.
GAATACCGTCATTCCTTGGGTGGAAAGAAAAGGCCGGTTTTTTGGCTTTTGAAACGGCCTTCCCCCGCCTGAGTAACTGGACTCGTCCTGCAAGACGTCGTTACTTAGCGACATACCGCTTCACCGACTTACAGCGCTAACCATCGTGAGAGGGCGTTCCGACACTGTTGACAGCTGACTGTCATGACGCTGAATATATGGAATAACTTTAATTATCTCTATTGACTTATTTGTGTTGACTCACCTTACCGCGGTGTTGTTATTTTTCTTTTTCTTTTAGTTGTTAATCAAGTGAATTTATTTAATCACTTTAAACGTTAATTGTAAACGAAGAACAGATCCGTTGATCGGATAATATCTAACTTGTTGTTTGTTTAATTATATTTCGTGTTCTTTTCATTGGGACTCCTTTTGGGTCGAACTCGATACTTCTAAATTTATTTGTCTTATTCGTTATTTATTTTTGAGCGTTTTAAATAAAAACAAGTGTGCTCAGCTGGTGCTTTCTATTTTATTCACTTTGCCCACCTTTTGCTTTGGGGTTTCGTCGAACCCTCCCATCTCCAAGAGCTTAGCCGAGCAGTGCTGGAGAAACGTCAAAGTCACTCGCACAATTTGCTGGCCTCCAGGTAGGTAGCAACAGAGTAATCTGCTTCAGGTGATTTGCAATCATTTGTCAAATAAATATTTTTAGTTCGCATTTCAGGACGTCGGGCGTTGACCTAAAAACGAAGTTGACGTGAAATTCGACTTAAAGGTCAAGTTTACGATCGATGCTACGCTGCCGTGCCTACCATAAAACTATTATCTCCTTCATCTGCTCCTCTAATTTTTAATCAGCGGCACATCGGCGCTTTGGGGCTAATTTTTTATTAATTATTTCTCGAGAACTAAAGTACCTAGAGAGAAATTTTTTAACATTTTTCCCATGCTCTCGCACATCGCTTTTTATCGTGTTCTTTTTTTTTGTCGGAGCAATTGTCACTCACCCTGTATTTGCAAACGTGCGGGGGCGCAACTGCCCCAACACCTAGAAAACGCAACAGCTTTGAGAATGCTCTAACTTTGAACAGTAATTTTTAATAATTAACAATCAAAGTGATAACCGTTAAAAGTTGTTTAATGTAGCTTCCAAGTGGAGTTTCTTTTTATTAGAAATAGAAGCCACGAAACAATTTACTCCCCAAGCAAACAATTAAAAACATAAATAATTTGAATAAATAAAACATTCTTTTTCCGTTCGCGCGGTTTCTGGCGTTCCCCGGTTTCTTATTGTTCGGCGTTTCGCTCGCTCTTCAGGGACAGTTCAGTTAACAATGCGCGGGGCAAATTTTTCCTTTCCTGCACACAAAGAAAGTTAAACAATAAGAAAATGCAAAAATACAACACAGCGAACGAATTTTTATTATTACTTCTTCGACGGTCCTTATTAAAAGAGCTAAAGTTGGGGATCTTAAATTTTTTTGATCGCGATTAATCTGATTTTCATAATCGCCAACGTCAGACTTAATTTCTCAAGATTTATACGAGCTTGTATCTCTCGGTCTCTCCGCTTGGGCTTGTAAATCAGCGCGAATAAAACAGAATTGGATTCTTTCAGATTTATTGCCACAGGTGTTCCAGTTTGTGGAATTACTTCCTCGTTTCTAAGGAATTATAATGAAGAGATTTATTTTTAAACGACGTCGGCCGGGGGAATTCCTGCTACCTGCCGCGTGTACTTAATTGTCTCGTCGAATTACCCCCCCGAAAAATAATGGGGCCTAAATCTGTCCTTCCAGAGAATTTTAGATTAAATTTCGCATAACGATTAGTATTACCGAAGTAGCGAAATTACTTATCGATCGATCGAGTTCGCCCGCAATTTTTGGTTTAGCAAAAGCTCGCGCTGTTAGTGCAATTTTCATTTGTTCGTTACATCACGGTAATCCTTTCTTAATTCCGGTTTATCCCGGCAGATAAAACCAGGACGCGGAGAAAAATTCAATTTATTTAACTTCGTTAACGACTGCACGACTGCGAACTTCCTAGATACCATGAAGTCAAACTTTCTTTGTCGTCGTAAAAGTCTAGGCATAGCATACCGACATAATTTTAAAAAAATTATGAGCGTCCCGATAAAAAAACGACTTTTCGACTGAATTTGCCTAACTTTCCATGGATGTAATTTCGATCAATTTCGATTGGTCAATTGGATACGATTAAACTTCACTTTTATTATCGTGTGTGTCTACTATACATTTAATCAATTGCTTCAATTAACGAAAATGATTAAGTCGTACACGTAACCCCATCTAATCAATTGTTTGTTCTCTTTAAGCTAATCGATTTTTCCGGTTAATTGTCCTTATCCTGTTGGTCCGTTCATTCGCAATTTAACTTTTTATTGGGGAGACATTACTTTTAATTCTGACTGTACATCTCTTGCTGAACGCATAAAAGTTTCTGACAGAATTACTTGAATAGTGTTGTCTTCAATGATGAGTGGCTATGTATTTTTTTAAGATTTAGAAATAGTCGTAAGTTGCCCCAAGCTCCTTTCTACTTTTATTTTCTGTTTTCTATTAATATTAAATCGAAATGTTGGCCCAAAACAAACAGTAACTTTCTAACACGTCTTTACGACACAAACTACTGCTATAGCCGTACGATATTCAATTGTTACGGGTTCGGGATTCAAAGAAAGTAATTGTTCATTAAATTCGAAATAATTTAGTGATCCACAGTCTCCGTCAACTGCCGCTTTACGAATCTGCGGTATTAAAAATACACACTTCACTCTCTGAATGAAAACTGATTTAAATCGCGCGCCCTGTCCTGTTTTTATGACAGTGGCTCCCTCTTTCTGAAACATTCTGGTACGAACGAAGAACTTTGTCAATAATTATAAAAATAGATTTGTCGTCGGCACAGGATGTAACAATTTCAAGAAGAAGGAAGTCATTGAGCATTTGGGAACATTATCTCCGGCATATCGAATGTAAAGTGAACGAAAAACGGTTGTCCTTCGGTGGAATGTCAAGGAGAAAATAATTAAAATTAGAATAAGAAACAAAAGAAAATAAAAATCAGTGAAAATCATCGGTCGTCATTTTGGAGCCCAGTCATTGGTGTCGTGTATTTAATATCGTGCGCTCTAAAACTCCCACGTTTGGAGTCGGCCATGACTTGAGATAGCAAGAGACACGATACCTATATCTTTACTTACTGCTTATGTATACTCGCCGACACTGTACCAATGCCATAGCCGTAACTAAGTAGCACTATCGAAGGTTCATTTTCGAACGAGTTTATTGCTTTTGGTTTCGTTTTTAGTGCCGGCGATGGTACATATGAACAAAACTAAATAGTAAAGTAAATTTGAATTATGAACTGAAAGCTTTACATTCTGCACTTACCACTATATTATTAACTTGTTACGGGTGGAAAATTTATTTCAATCATTTTTGGCATTGCCAGTCACCCTGTAATTGCGTGGGAACTCGAAAAGTCCGTTTGTGCCTACATGACTTTCGGCATGTTTCAACATGATTGGTGATTTTGTTTGGCTGCAGTATTCTTCACCTCTTGGTGGTGTTCTATTTCACTCTTTTGCCCGGATAAGACAGGGTCTATCTCGTAATAACCCCACCGCGTGTTCTTTCTTCGACGTGTGTCGATGAAGTGCCCCCGATTTTGTGCCTTGATCATGTTGAATCCTTTGATCGAAGCCTGAAACGGAAATTATTTACTACGAGATCTGCTTACGTGCACGTTAAGCATGTTGCTGCGAAAAAAGAACAGGTAGGGTTTTATTGGCAACTTTGTGCGTATTTCGATTTGTAAGACGCGTCTTTCTTTTACTATTTAGGCTTGTAGTCGTACCCTACTTCCTTTTTTGTAACTCCGTTTGAGACCGACCCTTGAGTGGAAAACCGTAAGCGAAGCCTTAGCTGCTAAAGGTCAAAACATTGCTGTCCACCCCTTCCTCCCGTTGGAGTTGGACTCGACCGTAGACGATCCAAGTCAACAGGAGAGACCGTGAAGTGACATCTTGACGCCGTCTTGCGTAGTGACGCAATTGGCAACACCGATCTCCTCCGTCGGATTGTATCTCGATTGGTTTTTCCAATCTCACCTTGACAGTTAAACTGAGTGTCAAAGTTACAAGGTCGGATTTATTTTACTTTTTTTAATTTGTTAATGTCGCATTAAACGCTGCGTTGCGTTAATTTTATTTTAAGTGGATAATTTTGAATAGTCACATTTTGCATTTTTTTTTTTTGTAAACGAAAGGCAGATCCGTTTCTCGATTAAAGATTTAATTAATCGGTATACCGTTTACTTTCTTTTTTTTAAACTCATTGAGACCCTGTCTGGGTTGTTTTGTTCATGTGTTAATTTTTGAGTGACACCAAATAAAAACAAGTGTGCTCAGCTGGTGATTTATTTTATTCTATTTATATTCTATCCCCCCTTTACTTTGGGGTTACGTACGACCCATACCCATCTCCACGAGTTGGCCGGCTGTGTTGGAGAACTTAAATTGCCCTCCTACAATTTGCTGTCCTTCAGATAGGTAGCAGACTACTTAATTAAAAAAAAAGACGATTAAAATGCCCTCCACCGGATTCAATGCATTTTTAAATTCTATTCGTGAATTAATTATTTATCGTATCATTAAAACGTCAAATTATGATCAAAGATCGACATACGTTTATGAAACCAAAGCCAACTCCGAGCATGGGAGTTTCTGAACGCACGATAGTAGTGGTTAAGAAGTTAATAAAGTTAGATTAGTGTCATTTACCTTCAGAAAATTATTTTAATTTCTTATTTGCGGAAGAGCTGAAGACAGGCAGAAATACAAAAAAAAACACAAAACAAAAGCGAAAGAAAGAACATGGAAACACGAAGAATAAAAAGATCCGAAAACAGAAGAAAATAAAAATCATTGAATATCATAGCTGATTCGTCCGCCATTTTGTTGCGTATTTAATAGTAGTGGTATTAAGAAGTGTGTGAAATTTAGTTAGATTAATGTCTTTTAACTTCAGACAATTATTTTATTTTTTATTGCATTGCCGAAGATAGGCAGAAATACGAAAAAATAATTCGACAAAAAAAAAGAAAGTAAAGGAAACAAAGAACCTGGAAACACGAGAAATAAAGACATCCAAGTACAAAAGAAAATCGACGATTCTTGGAGTGTAAGAAAATGAAAAGAACAGAAATTAAAAAGAAATTAATTGCACAAAACACACATTATTTATCTAATGAATCAGACGCTCGAAGATTTACGATACTTTGTTTTATTGATGTAACTTACTGCACCTTTACGAGCAGCACTTCTAAATTGTATTAACGATACGTAAAAATTGGGTTATATATTTATTTAATTCAACAATCGACGCAAGTGGATATTTAGAAGCTTCCTCCCTTATCGAATTGCTTATGGGCGACATTGACCGAGCGACCGTGAATTTTGCTGAAGCTTTTTTGTTTTGCGATGCATCTAGAAAAACCGCAGGCACACGAGCAGAGATTTTCAAACAAGAGACGATGACTCTCTTGTGGTAGGTCAGTTTTTTTTTATACGACGAAAAAAGAACCCCAAGACGTTGTGAGGAAAATTTATTTTATTTCCAAATTAAGTCATAAAAATTAAGTTCCTACGAAAAGGATTGGAACAAAGGAGGCTGTACCTTAGAAAATCTTTGTATTCAAAGCGAAACGGATATCTCAGGTTGCAGAGATAAAAATTCCGACGTGATTTAGAAATGAGTCGAGTATAGAGTTACGCGGGAGAAAGCTCCCCTCTTATCTCCACTAACGCCGGCAGAAACCGCTGAATCAACAATTCAGCGCTTTCCTTGCAGAATCATCAAAAGGAGAAGAGAACAGATTAGATGGCTTGCGTTGCATCTCTCCCAAATTTGATTATATTGTTCAATATCATTCTATTTGATAATATCATTTTATGTTTACTTTTAATAGTAATTACCATTTATTTTATATTATTGCCTATATGATATCATTTTTATTGTATCGTTCACTGTTGAAGTTTTTTTTTTTTTGTAAATCTGTAGTTGTTAAATGCTATTTTATTTTTAACATATTGTTACGCCTCGGGGTTCACGTTATTTTTAAAACACTTTAATGTCTACGATCATTTAACATAATGAAAGTAGGTACATACAACAATGTCGAGCTGTACACTTTTCTAACAAAATAAAACTTCTCTAACTTAATCGTTATATTACACACACATCGCTTTCTAAATAAAACTAATTTTGAATTTCCCTCTGCCTCGGGGTTTCATAGCAAGTAAGGCGATTCTAGAATAGCGGCGAACAAAGATAGAACATTCAAGCTAATTCTACTACCATTTGGTGTGAGTCTGGAATACACTAGAATCTTGTCTGCATCACAGGTGGCGCGACCAGTCTAAAAATGGAATTTACTTCACGAAATGTAACAATATTCATATTGACTAAAACTACAGAAATTTTATTGAATTTTAAAGCAGAATAAAATTAGAAAACCTTTAATTTTAAAAAGTACGAGAGAGAAAAGAACAGGAGACCAAGGGCCAAAATTCACACCACGTATGAAGAGCGTTGAGGGTTCGTGGCTGTCTACAGACTAATTCCAGACACGCTGAAACAAAGGAACTGCTAATTGCGTCTCTTTTGGTTTGTAAAAATCTTGGGTAAAAGGAGTGAGAAAATAATAATAGGAGTGTTCGATAGCTCTGCACTTTTCTACACTTTCTGCACCAATCGCTCCTGAGAGAGTGCGATGTATATAATACAACATAAGTAGGAGTGAGAAAAATAGAGTAAAAGTGTAGAAAGTGCAGAGCTATCGAACAGACCTAATATTATTGAGTTTTATTTGGAGTTAGAGATTTAGAATGTCCATCACTTGACTTTCCCCTTTCCCCTTCTTCTTTTGACAATTCTTAAAGCCAGATCTTACATTAATAAGTGAAACTTATTCAGTTACGCCCTGTATAAATGTGTAAACATCCGATTTTGCTGTTATCTCGCCATTCTACATGAAATACAATTTCTCTTTCTCTCTGTTATCATAAAATGTATCAAAATCGTTTTAAGTCGCATTATAATTATTTACAACGACACTTTCGTATTAAGTGGAACGGACCGATTTATAACCATTATTTTAATGAGTGCCTCTCCGGCGAAATTTATGAATAAATTCAGCTCGTTAAGGCGCAAAACGGGAGACCTCCGTGTACTCGTGCAAGCAGGCCGTGACCGGCAACGCGGAGAGCATAAATTGAATTTCAAGTTAAAATATAATGGTAATAACGGTGACATATTTTACACTAACAATCTATAACGAGTCGGCTTCTAAACGCCCGTGGTGAGGCAGTGACCACACGAATGGGGATATAACCTCGCTGAAACTAGTTTCTCTCCTGACTTACAATGGCAACGCTGAAGCGAAAAACCGATAAATGTCACATCGTTTCATGTTAATTTGCGACGTTAAGGCCCGATGTGCAATGCGATCAGAAACGTCCCTGTTACATTATTGAATTTTCCGCTCGGACGAGCACGCGGACGGTTCGATGTGTACCCAGCCTTAAACGTGTTTTTGTTTGCGGAAAGAAAACAATCATGTAAGCGAGCGGCACATGTACGGGTTCTCAGAGTTTCTATTTTACGTAAAAGGCAAAGAAAATATTTCCGCTAAGAGCAAAGAAAAATAAACAAACGAACGAACGGTCAATTGTGCGGAGCGATCGCGAGAAACATTTTTACCACGGACCACCATTTCGGGGGTGGTGCGCGTCGTTCGTTTGTTTGTTTGCTTGCTTGAAACACATTACTCTTCGAAGTAAAGCACACACAAATCTCATATGAAGTCGTCCCGGAGGGAAACCTAAGGTAATAATATTGGGGGGAAAGGTTTCTCGGGATGTCATTTTGTTTCACGAGAAAGCAAATATGCTTTATGTAAAACTTGGCTTGGTGCCGGTGGTTGGTGGAGCATACGGTAAGCAAATCTCCTTTCGTTCTTCTTTTCACGCCGGGTTGTTTCATAAGATTAAATATCTCGCAGATGTATGTATACGTAACGTTATCCTGTTTATCCTTGGGAGGAAAAGTGAGTTTAAAATCAAATACAACAATCTACCTGGTGATATTATATCCGTTTCGGAGCCCAATCTTATTGTCCTTTCCCTTTTAGAAATCGCATTGAATATTTGAATATCTATGCATGGCCTCTTTTGAATTTAAACTGAGGTACTTGAAACAGTATTTCCCGACAATTGTTCTTTCTAATCCCTGCGTTAAAATTATACAAGTCAAGCGGCAATATTTCATTCAGAAGTGAAACAGGCCGCCACTACCAGGCTCACTAGACAGGAAGTAATTCAATTACCTTTCATTATGCCTCTTAATAAAACTACACCCTTGCGCATAATTCGATTACTAACGGCTAATTTAAATAGATAATGATCGTCGGAAAGATAAACACCTGCGGGCCGTGTTTATCAAACCAGAACAAAAAAAGAACCGGCGGCGCGGCGCGGCGCTGTATACAAACATTCACACACTCTCAGGATTGAAGTTATTACCGTAATGGAAACAGCAGCTAACAGCAAGGCAACGGGTTTAATTCGCACTGCAATCTGTTTATTCTATAAAATTATCAGTATTGTGTTTTTCTGTGAACTTTTCGAACTCTGCTTTTCGTAATTACGGGCGCTCTGAAACGGAATGCGCGTAAATATTTTATGTTTAAACGAAAACACCGTAAAATCAACGGAGTGTTTTATTACGTAAACATGAATAACGGCGTGTGAATATAAAACTTGGATTTGAAGTGTTGGAAGAGGCTAAAAAAAGAAAAACGTACAAATATAGATGGGTTTACGTTCGTTCGCATGCAACTTATAAATCTTGCACCTCGCCCGATTAAGCATCGCCTTGTGGTTTCTTCTTAAAACGCTTTAAAAAAAAATGACACGAATGAAATATCGTCGGTAATTAGAAAAAAGGTCCAAGTAAACAGAAGATACCTACGGGGATGCACAGCTTATATGTATAACGAAGCCCTTGCCTTATGTAACGGTAAGAAATTATTATGAGCGGAACGAAAAGTAAAAGCAAACTATAAATCGCTATAAAACAAAGGAATAAAATAATAATAAATTAAATTTTAAAAATACACGAACAGAAATAATAGTAAATAAACGCAGTCAAAAATAAAATGCATACTCACAACAAAATTAAAAGCAGGATTCTTAAAAATAAAAATCATTTTTAATTTGAGAGCAGAACTATTACAATTATTATTAACGTCAAACTTAGACTTTTCAAAATGGACGAGGCCGTGCAACAAATCATAAAATTAAACCGAATTATTACGCCTTCACCTTTACAATTCACGTAAATGAAGAGCAGATCTGCTGATCGGATAAAATCTAACTTGTTAGTTTATTTAATTACATTTCGTATTGTTTTCGTTGGCACCCCTTCTGGGTCGCACTCGATACTTGTAAATTGTTTTTCTTATTCGTTAACTATTTTTGAGCGTTTTTAAATGAAAACAAGTGTGTTCAGCTGGTGACTTATTTTATTCACTTTGCCCACCTTTTGCTTTGGCGTTTCGTCTCCAAGAGCTTAGCCGAACGGTGCTGGAGAAACGTCAAAGTCACTCGCACAATTTGCTGGCCTCCAGGTAGGTAGCAGAATATGATGAACAAAAAAAAAGCAAAAGAAAATCGGAACTAAGTGTAAGATCACATCGCGAATGGAAAACGAAAGAAGAAACTGCATGGAGTGTTTGTTAATTGCACATGCGGCAAGTAAAAACAAAAAAAATGAAATAGAAGAAAACAAAAACTTGGCACCGTCAATTATTTTTTTTGTGCTTTTTGTTTAGTTACAAAAAAAAACAATAATTAAATACAAAGAAAGCTTGATTTGATTTGTTGGAAATCGTCAATTTGTTTGCGTACAAAAAGAGACAAAAAAGAAGAATGAAATGCTAAGAAACAAATGAAGTTTAATTTGAAAACAAAAAAGGAAACCACAGTGGTTCGACAAAAAAAAAGAAACTGAAACAAACAAGAGGAAATACGAAGAATATGGTGAACAAAAGAAGATCGGAGTGAAATGTAAAGATTAGAAAAACATACAAAACAAAAGGCGGCTTGTTCGAAGATTAATACTGACAAGAAAACAAAAAAGAAACCACAATAATTCGACTAAAGAAAAAAAACTGAAACAAACAACATGGAAATACCAAGAATATGGTGAACAGAAAAGAAGAAGATCGGAGCGAAGTGTAAAAAGTTCACATCGTTAATAGGAAATAAAAGAAAATACTGCGTTAAGTATTTGTTAATTGTAACGTGTGCCGAGAAGAAACAATTAAAATGAAATATAAAGAAACGAAAGCTTGATTTTATTTTTAAAAGCTTGGCACCGTCAATTATTTTCCTGTGATTTTTTTGTTTACAAAAAAAACGCACCATGCAATAAAATACGAAATTTTCGTTTTCTTTATTTAAAATTCATAGCGGTTGACCATTATTTGAAACAGTTTAATAACAATTACTTAATGCTACTACAAGTAAAAAAAAAAAAAACACTGAAAATCAATAAAATCGAATAAGTCGAAAAATTTTAAGAACAAAATTTTTGAAAAAATGAAAAAATCGGGTATTTCTACCTCTACTTTGAACAACAGCTTAACATCGACGACCCATACTCAAAATAAGTGAAGATATGTCATTCTGATCCAATCCATTCTATATTCCATTCCACAAGCCGACGCGACGCGACGCCCCACCTCTTGCAAATTCTTGGCTTGGTTCAGATAATCTCTCAGGTGCCTACCAAGCGTGTCCCAGATGTGATCAATAGAATTTAAGTCTGGACTCCTTACTGGCCAAGCCATGATGTCGATACCAACCTCCTCAAGGTAGTTTTGAACTATCCAAGCATGCTCGAGCATTATTTTGCATTAATAAAATTTTTTGTCCAATATAGGGCGCAAATGGTATAACATTATCTTGCAGGATGTCCGTTATGTACCGATCGACATTGAGATTTCCATTATTCAACACCACTAAGTCCGTGCGAGCTGTCAAAGAAATCCCATACCATAACAGAGCCTTCACCACATAATAATGTGGTATTCAGAGTGTTACACTGAACATACCTCTCATTTGATCGTCTATCACAGTAATACAGACCAAATCTAGATTCATCTGTAAAGATAACTTGACCCCAATCGTCCTGCAACCAATCAACGTGAAGTCTAGCAAACTCCAAGCGGGCTCCACGATGAGCTGCGGATAAGGCTGGACCTCGGACAGGCACACGGCATACCAACTTAGCTTCCCTAAGACGTTTACGAACAGTTTCGATGCTAATATGAACACCATGCACTTCCCGTAGTTGCGATTGCAAACTTCTGCCTGTAATGAATCTCTGTCTGTCTGGTTTTAAAAAACACATTACATATAACACATACTGTCATTCATCAATCATTTGAACTATCAACACACATATACAAAGAATCCTCATTATTGTAGAAGAGTTATTGTATGTTTCGCAATTGGGCGTAACAGGTAGCAACACATGGCAAATACGACTCTATCTATAATAATAAAAATTCTAATTCAATATCAGACTACATCTAAACGTTACAAAATTCTAAAGCATCATAGGAATTTTATTGTTTGTTTCGCAATTGGGCGTAACAGATAGCAACACTTGACAAATACGACTGTATCTATAATAATAAAAATTCTAATTCAACATCACTACGAAATTACCTCTGTTTCTTTAGAATTTTTAGACATACATTTCAAAATTAAACAATTAAATTACTCACTAATTTATCTTCAAAAGAATTTTCTTCAAAATTATAATAAATAACTGGATTTCAATTGACATTGAGAGTTCTGTCACTTTGACATAATAAAATAAAATTCATAAAAGATTACTAGATTATATAATTGTGTAGTGGATGTGATTTAACGATTAGAATAAAGAAAAAATAAACAACTTCGATACTTACTACAACTGATAAGAAAGCAACACTACATAAAATGGCGCCCAACGTGGGGCTCACAATATGACAAATCCAGTTAAAGAAGAAAAAGGCTCACAATATAACTCCATTTAAAATCAACAAAAGTCTCAAAAAACGATCCTGAACACGGGTTTGTTCTGCGATGTCTACCTTGCCCAAGTCTTCGAGAATGATTACCAGTATCTCTAAATCTGTTCACCATTCGGGACACCGAAGTATGGGACACACCGAAGCTTTCTCTTATTCGGCGATAGCTCCAGCCTTCTTCTGACAATATCACTGCTTGAGCACATTCTTCACTGGTCAGATTTCGAGATTTGCGTTGCATAATGATGAAGAAACACGAAAAACCCAATAAAATTATTTTAGCAATAGAAACTAGGACTTTAAACACTGAAATTGATTTTTTGTTTAATGAATCTCGCATGTGATTTATTTACCGACGTGAAGTTAGCAATAGATTTCCAGCAATAGAACTCTAAAACTTCATCACTGAAATGCATAAAAATAAGTTTTAGTACACAAATTTCAGTAGATATTCATCAATATTGATGCTATTAAAGAATATTTATTCCCCTTTTTTCAGAGGATATTTATAGATAAACACGATAACTAAAGCCTCGACTAAAGCTAACAAGAAAATCCCATACATGGACGGTTGATGTGAAAATTTTTGAAAATAACCAACAGAATATCAATTTACAATTAATTCTATGCAACATATTGTTACGGTAATAATTTAAGTAACATTAAATAAGGGACGTAGCTTAATATGACAAAACATTTATTAACTGTGAATTACAAGTACAATTACTTACATTGTATCTGGGGCACTTACGGACAATTAGACTAGATGACACTCCGACTAGAACTGTTCTAATTATGCGCTAACGTTCGTTTTGTCGCCTTTTTATAGGGGTTTTGTTTCCCGGGTATTACGTCAATTGTTGCCTTGACATTTTGCACACGGCTCTGCGTTAGATCTGTGTCCGTAGATGAGTCATAAGATTTTGCTCACGGCACCCGAATGAATCATCGCTGTGATATGTGCAAGTGCATTTGCTGCACCGCGGGTGAGTCATACGTTACATAATTGCAAGTGAGTCATTCTTATGTTTATGTTATCGTCTTATGTTTATGTTACGCTCGACTGATTTTCAGCTCTACATCTTTGCTGGTTTTCTTATCCTAGTTACAATATAAAAAATTGCGATGGAACCCCTCCTAGTTTTTTTTTTTTTTTTAATTAAATTTCAAACTCATGCGAACAGCAAGCGTGCGCTCTTTAACAAAACGTCCATGGCTGGGTAGTTGACGTGAAAATTTTTGAAAATAACCAGCAGGATATCAATTTACAATTAATTCTACGCAACATATAAACAAATTGCGATGGAACGCCCCCTAGTTTATTTTTTATTAAATTTCAAACTCATGCGAACAACAAGCATGCGTTCTTTAACAAAACGTCATGGCTGGGTAGATGACGTGAAAATTTTTGGAAAAAAACAGCAGAATATCAATTTGCAATTAATTCTACGCAACATATAAAAAAATTGCGATGGAACTACCTCTGGTTCATTTTTTATTAAATTTCAAACTCATGCGAACAGCAAGCGTGCGTTCTTCAACAAAACGTCTATGATGATTGATTTTCAGTCGCTCCCAGCCGAACGATTGACTATCGTCTTTTGTTTTCTATTCCACCAATTCTGCATTTCGTCGTCGTTTGTTTCAGTTCCCTTTTGTTTCTTATTATCCTCTTAATTCTTGTATTATACTGGCATCTCTATTTGTGCGATATTTTTTTTTAATTTTTTAAAGAAACATTCCCGTCGGTTTCACTTTTCGTCTATTCGCGTGAAATTTAAATACTGTAGCAAAAAGAAAATAGTTTTAAACTTTTTATACTAAATACAGTCGATCTCACAATTTTTTATTTCTCTGTTTAATCAGCTCTTCCCTCTTCAGTTTTATGTTGAAAGTGACTGGTCTCTTTTATACGTACATTTATTCTTACAAACCTAATCAATCTTTTGATCTTGCATTTTATTACTCCGTGCATGTTACGTGACATTTGTTAACTATATATCCTCAAAATCAATCGACTTCTAGTTTCAAAGTAACTATAAATTATAAATGGTTCACATTCTCTGCATGTATATATATATATTATGAAAGAAATAATAAAAAGAAGCCGTTGTAAGTGTAGAAGAATGTGTTAGCGTGCATCTCTGCCTTATCAGCGAACGTAAAAAGAAAAAAGCTCGCGTTAATACGACTGCACTTGGAACACTGATCCTTACATTTCCTTTTCTGTGTTTTTATCGCCGGCATCTGAAAGGATTTCGTTATCGTAACAGCGTGTGCATCTACGTGCACGAAATGCGCCGCATTCGGGAAACTTGGTCTGTGGGTAACGACGCTCATGAGGAGGAATCGCCGCGATTCCATCTGCCAGATAAACTGCCTCGGCGTCTGGGGCCGTGTGGGTTTCAAAGCTCCTCCGCCGTTCTCGGTCGCTCGAACGTGTTAACATTACTGACAAATAGCCCGGAATAAGCACCACATTACGACAGAGCGGTTTAGACATAATGTTTTCCGCCCGCTTGCCCCCTCAAACTCAATTTTTCTTATTTCTTAATATAAAACAACCCCAAGAGAAAAATCATCGAATTGAAACTCACGTCTTCTTCTCTCTGCACTTCCTATTTCGCGCGCGACGATATTGTTTTCCCGGGCGTGGAAAGTTTTTGCCCCGCTCGGGAAATAATTAAATTAATTGATTGCGACGATTCGGGGATCAGGTAATGAATTAGCCAATATTTTATGCTTTTTGCCTTCGAATTGCAACGGCACACTTCGATTCATCTTGCTCGAATTTTACTGCTAATTAAATTCCGGACGTGCCGCGTTGGAACGACACCGGGGGAGCTATTAGGTGTAGTAAAGTTCCTGAGTAAATGCAAACGAAGTTTTTCAGTGCAGCGAATCGACATTTTCAAACATTCTTTGCCTCAGGTTTTAGTTTAGTGTACATTTGTCACGACTCCATAAACTAATTTGTTTTACATATTATGAGATGTCTTGGAAATAGAAATCTTTAAAGCAAATCCTCCAAAGTTAACGTGGGGTAAATTCCAGCTGAAAACAGTAACACCAGTGGTAATTAGTGAGTAAAAGGAAAAGTGGAAAACTCTGCAACCCTTTCGCTAAAAATTATTGCTTCTTTTGAAAGGAGATGACCAACAGTTTGGTTGAATAATTTTTCGCAGAACAAAATATTATAAAGTGAACCTTCTGGACACTCTTGAGCAAGTTTTGCTATTTGGCTGCACACCCAAGAAGTTGACGACTTTGATATCTGAACGAATATTGTGCTACCTCTTGAAGGCTGCAAATTATCGGAGGGCAAACTGAGATGGTCCCAATCGCCGGCTAACTCGATGGGACAGGCGTGGTCACCCCAAGGAAAAAGGGCAGTAAAAATAAATAAATAATAGTCATGAGTTATTGCACACTTGTCTTTATTTTAAAAAGAAACAAAACAGAAATTCAGATCTGGAGTACCAAAGCGCAAGTGTAAATTACAAAATCAACCGATTAAATATACAATGCAAAACGCTAAAGCTCAAACGGCGAAAAATGTCAAAGCACGAAGCGCGGATCCGTTTTTCGTTTACGTAACAAATAAAGTAAATAGCAAAACCAAATATCTCTACATACACGCATAAACGGTGTTTGGTTGCGCCGCGATAAAATTATAGTAAAGATTTGCAAATTCTTACAAAATAAATAAAAAGATCCAACCTTGTGTTATCTAAATCAAACTTCACATTGGCTGCGTTAGTCCCAACGAAAACGTCCGGGTACCAAGGGTTAGGAGCGACGTCAGTGCACGTCTCAATGTGGTGTCTTCCTCAACTACAGGTTGGCGAAAGCAAATCCAATCGTCCAAGGCACGACAAGCGTCTTCTATCGCGGCACCAAAGTATATCAGCGAAGATTGGCCCCAAATAGAACCACTGATGCCGGGGAAGGGAGGGGGGCGCTAAATAGCACATACTTTACGACGTAAACTGAGCATAGAATTCGCTTGAAAAGCAGAAGAATTTGTTTGTATTTCACGTGGAGTGCTTCCTTTCAAATCACGGACCAGATCTCCGTTCGTTTCCCTTCGCAAATACTTAAGAGAACGGCCACAAAATGTGTTACCAAATAAACTTTAAACTGACTGCCTCAAAACTTACCTCGACCTGATGACAAGTCTGTGCTGTATCTTTCACCACGGCTAGCAACAGTGAGAAGGGATGGGTACTTGAAGTTGTTATTAATTAAGTACGCCAGGTCGAACATAAAACCCAGCTGGTTTAGAAGGGCCTCGACGGCGATCCCAAACCGTTTCGGGCATGCAGAAGGCCAAAACAAAACAAGAGACTTGGCTTAACTCACCGGTACATGAAGGTGTAAACACAAACACACAAGTAAAATTGATGAAAATTTAATTAACAAGTTAACGAAAATGCAAAGAGAGAAATATTACACTAAACTACGATGTAATTATTAAAGAACAAATTTTGTTTGATACGCAGTAAGCGATCTCAACACACAACAAACGGTAAATGTTATATTTGGTTTTGTTTACATTAGTGCGATATGTCCGCAGATTCAACAGCGCTTAATAAGTCGAAATTCGCTCTGTGAAAAGGCATGCATGAACCGGTCAAAATTTGAAGATCGTAAAATAAAAATAAACAACTCACAACAAAATTACCGGCAGGGCACAGTTGATGTCGACTGTCAATCTTGAACGATGGCGTGAAGTTGGCTGTCGCAACGCCACCTGTTCGTCGTTTCCAACGCTGGTGAGCTGGATCAAACCGGTTTTGCAGGGTTCGTTAGAGGGCTCGAAAAATGCCTGAGCTGCGTCCCACGGAGATTCGTAGCCCAGAAGTAGCGCAAAACGATCATATAAGCGAGCAAATCGACTCGAAGCTAAAAACTGAAACTGGATGCCTAAAGAGAGAAAGTAGTTCCGTTAGCGTCAAAAATGGCGTCAGACAATTCGCTTATTTTTACCTGGGTTTGAAAATATCCCAAGCTTGGTAGGGAGTTTAAAATACCCCAAAACTCGTTCGGTGGTCCTGGAATTTATTCCGGCAAAGCCGTAGATGAGCTCTCCTTATCCTTAAGCAAGGGCTCCGTTAATTCACCAAGCGCACACGCAACACCACCAGAGTTGAACGAGAAATGGCGGGCGGAGTCGGAAGACGCTGAGGACGCGCGCATGACATAAGCATTAGCCAATCAATGAAAAGGACACGATCACATGGTGCCTCTCAACAAACGAAACTCACCTCACGTGATTGTACACTTCGATCGAATTTTTGCCTTGCGTGGTTACGCGCGGAAAAGCGATTCGAGACTGGGCAAGCGATGCTCTGTTGTCACTTCGCCGTAACTGGATTTTGAAATGTAACAAATGTCTCCAGGTCAGAAATAAATCAACTGCACTCCAGCGTGTCTAACGAAATAGTAACTCAGTCTTGCGGGCAACGAGAAATCTAAGCAATGTCGCAAAATATTTATTTATTTATACGGCGCCGGGCTTGTTCGCGAAAAATTGTGACTGACCCCACCGAACGACGGGGCGAACTTTATATCTCTCCGTAGACTTTCTGGAATCCTCTGGATTAAGCTCGTACGTCGCGGCACGTCTTCGAAGGTGTCCGTGTCGTGGCCCTGGTGGCGCCATCCATCGAGGCGATGACTTACTCAGTCTCGCCTGTCTTACGATTTCGTCATAATATTTACATATTAACGACTTTTTGCAAAAGTTTGATTGTGTTTTAACTCGATTGAATGTCAAAAAATACTAGCGCCATCTGTTGCAGAGTAGAGGAACAATTTATTTTTCTTTTTATTTCCCGTTTTCTTCGAATTTTTCCGATCGGATTTTCACTTTCTTACCCTCGCTAGAATTTCAGAAGTTTTTCAAAGATTTTCTTAGCTTGTACTCTGAAGTTAGTGGCGCCATCGTTTAAAAAGATCAAAACTGTGTTTCCACAGTTATTTCTTTATTTTATTTTTTCAAGTTCTGCATTTTCTGTTTTTTAATCAAGTGTGCAGGATGCTACAGAAGCAACAAACCATTGGCCATATCTAATTGTGTGATAGAAACAAAGCCCCATCTCTTGGTGTAAGTTTTAGAATTGCTCTAGAAGTAACAATCTAGGGTTTAAAGGTTTCACCATTTCGTGTCTTCTAAAGTTATGATAAAATTTTACTCCTTTGTTTTAGGGCGTAACTTTTAGTTTGTATCTTATTTTGACGCAGTGAAAGACATTACTTTCACTTGCCGCTTCCTCCTCCTCTTACGCACCATAAATTCCCCACTAATTTCCGCTCGTTAACGGCAAGCCAAGATGCCGTAACAATGAGACGCAATATTGTAACGGTCGAGACAAAGATCGCTGCTCCAGATTAGTATCCGCGATAAATTTCGCCACATTGTGCGCCACTGAGACAAGCCCGGGTGGTGGAGGAGGAGGAGAGGGCCCACTCGTCCTAACTCCCTTTTGATTCTTATTTAACGTCGTCGGAAGACTAGCGCGACTCCCTCTAATAAGGTTATCGTTACGTTTTCCTCTCCCTAATTCATACGGAGCGTATTTATTTTATTCTCGGTTGATTTGATAATGGAGTTCCGCGCGAGCTCTTCAGGTAACTTCACGGTGTCTCGTGCTCTTTCTTAATCGAATTATTCGAAGAAACTTGGAGTAGATTTTTAATGGCATTAATATGAAAGGGTCTTTTTCTCAAACACTTTTTATACAGCTCAGTTCATTCTAATCTTGTTGCAAAAAAGGAGAATCAGAAATTGTACAATTTAGAACCCAACAGTTTTCAGACCTCGTTCGCATTCAGACCGCCCTGAGAGTTATTCTCGTTTTGTTTAAATTTTTCATCAAACGGTGTTTGTTTCGAAGTGAAAAGTAAACGGGTATACTGCCCGGTTGTGAAATTGGTTGCGGCGAGCCCAAGCCTTCTTCGAGGCTTCGCCAAGCTTGTTCCGTTGTGTCTACGGCAGGTACGTTTTTAGCGTTACATCGTGCGACGCGACGCGATGGTCGGTTCGTAATTCATGTTCTCTTGATCTAAGTTTTTTTTATATATATTCTTATTTGGTTCCCTCCATTTATTCCGAACGTTTCATCGGAGTTCCGTTAACTAAGAGCTGCCTGGCGATCGTCTTCGTGGTGTGCCTCAGCTGAAAGGTTTGATGGCGTCGTTATAAACGGATCTTAGCCGACCATCTTGGAGTTTGGCAACGCGGCGGTTCATCACGTCAGACACACCGCAAGAGGGCGCGCTCCTTGGAAACGAAAGTGGTAACATCATATTCCTATCTCGTTGACCTGAAGCCAAGATGTCATTTGAAATGATGCGGTGCTCCCGTTACACCTAACTTCAACGGACGACACTTTGATTTTTGCTCCTTGGACAACCGAAGGTCGAACTTAATCCGACCCGTTTTAATATTAAGTGTTTAAACCACAAACGATTCTAGTTTCGAATTGTTGTGTTCATTTTAATGTGTTTTGCAAACGGATCCGTCAAAGAGTATTTTAGTTTATTTTTAACGCCGACTTGGTTTCCCAGTTTGCGTACTGGCTGATATCTCATACAGTCTTTGAAGGTTGTTAATTTAAATTTTTCATTTGGGACGTAAATAAAAACGTGTTCTTTGTTTCTTTTTGGATTTAAATTCAAGCCTTTGCATTGGGATTATGTTTGATCCACCCCATCTCCACGAGTTAGCCGGACGTGAGTTGAACTTAATTTCTACATTTGTAATCAAGTAAGGTCACAGGCGTTAAAACAAACAAAAATCGGATGACGCAAGATACCAATCAGAAACCATTATTATCGAAATGCTCGTATTAGGACATGTCACGTGGTGGTAGAGAATCGCACGCCTGCATTCGTGTATCGGGGTTGCCACGATAAATTCTAAGTAGACTGAAAATTTCCAAATGTTGCCAACCTGTTCCTTACGAAATTTGGGACTGTAACAGTATATCCCCATATTTGGCTATCGCAGCTTTTGTCTTTGTTACGTTCACTCCATCCAGTGCATTCTTATTCTGTCTTGACCATGTAGCACAAATCGGTTTCCACACAGTATAATTTCATCAAATAATTTAAAGGAGATTAATCTTCTTGAAGCAAATTTAAGAAACGCATAATTTCATACCAAAATTACTTAAATTATCTACTCATCTTTCAAGCAATTTAAAAATAAATTTGGTGCTTTCAACCCATCATTATATACTCCGTCCCATCACGCATCGAATTTCACCGAACAATCTGAAAAGATTTTCGTATTTATTTACTTCTAAACATAACGTGGACGTGTACGTACACGTCCATCGATTTCCTTTGTTATCTCTGCGTTTTCGTGTTGTACATGAATACCAGGCTCGTACGCATGCATCTTTAATGCGGTATGAAAGTTTGAAGTTGACTGCTGAAATACCTGCATTGACATCCAATTAATTATTTACGGCTATCAATTTTTGCTCGCTGTATAAACACGTCTTTGAAGTTAAGTTACTCGGAAATTTAATTATATATATAGGCGGAAACCGGCCCTCGTGAATAGCATGTCGTAGTAGTAGTCAAAGTGGAGGAAGCGTGTCCATTCAAGACGCACCAACTTGCCTGTCCGTCCGTCCGGTGGGTAATCACTAATCACTTTGATGGGAATACACGAGGAGAAAAGCTCCACACAACAAGCAATCACCGAAATGATTGATTGGGCCTAATTACATTAAGCGGTTTCTCCTCCGAGGAGGGAATTATTTAAATCGTAAGGATTTAATTGCTCGCGTTAATAACGAAGGCGCGAGCTTTGTTTGTAAATAAATAAACGACACGTGGCTTTGGTTATTTTTTAGTCGAAAGAATTGTACGCAGACATCCCCAATTTATCTCCCGGTAAATAGGAACGCCATGACTATACGCTTCTTGGCGGCAATCTATTCTTGTTAAGTGTAGACAGATTGTTTCAGATTGTCTAGACTAAAATTAGAACTTATGCAAATTTTTATTTTTAAGTTCGCCGTTGGAGAATGCACTCGCTCGGCCGTGTGCTCTAATTTTTACGTTTCGTCGAAAACTCTTTTTAAAATGCCCACGTCTTTCGACTTAAAACTGCATCGGGCAGCGATTGTTTGTGTACTTTTAATTTGAGCCGGTGAGAATTTAAGAGCATTTCGCTGAAATGTTTATGCTTCTGAGCAGGATGTTTCAAAATAATCGTAAAATCGATGAAGCTTTACATTTGTTCAGAGCGAAAGTTATTATGAATGAAATTGTTATGTCTATTTTTTTTTAATCAGTAGCTGAATGAATCTTATATTGGAATGTACATAAACTGTAAGATGTAATTCGAATGAAAACTAAGAAAGAACCTGAGTATAAAAGGAAACGGTTTCGTTAGCGACCATTATGGCGTCCGCCATTAGACGCAATATACATTACCTGAGAGATAATGAGTTCCCAGGCTTGCAAATGGAGCTAAAATTATCCCCAAATGTGTTCGATGGTGTCACTAAATGTTCCGGCACGGCCGATGCTGAATTACTTCTCCCAAAGAGCAAGAATTCCGATAACTTACAATGCACGTAAAAAACGTCTGGCTTGCAACACGCTTCGAACAAGAGAGAGCCTCATCGAGGCGAAATTGTGGATGGTGATGGTTGCTACGATACGGATCCGAAGACGGTCACGTGGTGCGTTACCACCAATAAATTTTGAGACAGCAAAGGAGGGGTACAGGCTTACCAACTATATCGAAAGCGGGTGAGATATCGTCTCGATTCCGCGTTTTCCTTGGCGGGAAAATTGAAACGTAACAAGTTTACTATGGAATTGATTAAAAAATTGTTAGTAGTACAATTATTCCATTTTATCGACGTTAGTCTTACAATAGTCATTTGCTTTTCTGTCTTCTTTTTCTTTCATAAATTTTACAATCGTCATTTGTTCTGTCTTTTCTGTCTTTTTCTTATCTTCCTTTTAAAGTTATTGAGTTATTGTTTTTTTTTTTCCTCCTTCTTTTTCATTCTGATTACATTTTTCCAAGAGTCAAAAATGTTTGCTTTTATTTATTTACTTAAGGACAACGAAAACTACTATCTTAAATTATATCAACCGCATTCAGCCGAAAATTCGCTCTCCGATCAGCATGCAATTATTGTTCACGAAAAAGAAATAAATAAATAAAGTCGAACGTCAAACTCACGGCCTTGCCGACAGGACGCGGCTACATTCATCTGTCAGTCGAGCTACGGAGTGAAGTTGGCACTTACGACGCCACCTGTGGATTGCTTCTAACAACGGTGATCCGGTTCAAAGCGGATTCGCAAAATACGTCGTAGAAATGCCGGATTTGATTTCTTCACAGGGGAAGACGAGATGGCTCGATACGATAAATCGAAATAGTGCTTCGAGTTGTCCGTGAACTGATAATTGAAAGTCGCACTAAAAGCCTGTGCTAAAAGCCTGAAGAGAAATGAAAAGCGTTAACGTCCCAAAATGGCGTTCAGACAAATGGGGCTTAAAATACCCCAAACTCGTTCGGTAGTGTAGTCAGGAATTCCGGCAGCGCCGTTGATGAATTCTCCTCACATAAAGAGCAAGAACCCCGAGATTACACTAATACACGTCAACACCTTACGATGACCGAACGTGGAATGAAACGAGAACGCGAGTCTAAGATGGTGGACGGACGCTAAATAATGCGCGAAAGTCGCAAGCGGTAACCAATGAAGAACCATGATATAGTCACGTGGTGTCCTATATCGAATGAGCTTCGTGGTAGCGGCTTAGACGATGCTTTGTTGCCACGATTTCTTAGCGGCAAATTCAAACGTGCTATCGTCATTTCTTCGTAGTTTCTTCAGAAGTTTTCGTTTTCTTATTCTTTTTTTTGTTTCTTTGTGAATTACGAATTACTGTTATGCCTTGAATCTTTATTATTAATTCTTTTTTTAAGAAGTTCTAAATCTACGATTCGTTTCGAGTTTTGATTTTTTTATGATCCTTGTTATGTTTTTCTTGGTTTCTTCACGAATGTTTTTGTTTTTCATTTCGATTTTTTTCTTGTTTTCAATAATTGTTTGGACCGTGATTTGTTTTCCTTTCTCTTTTTTTCTTCCTTGTGAATTTCGAATACCTTTACGTTTTGAACATTAATTTTTATTGCTTTGTTGAGTTTTAATTTTCGTTACAATCGTCATTTGTTTTTTCCATTTCGGTTGTATTTTTCGATGTTTTTCGTTTGTACTGCAAGGACTCAGAAGGACTCATCTGGTTTTCTTTTTTTTAGTGAGTACTCATGGACGTTCTCAACGCGGACCTCCCTGTTTCTTTTTGATTTTCGAAAATTAATCTTCCTCTTTAATTGTGTATTTAAATAATTATTGTGACATAATTCTTAATCATTTCAAGCATTAAATTGTATTCGTTGGAGAACTGTAATAGTTGTTAATTATTACACATAATCCTGTAATGTTAAAAAACTCACACCTCTAAACTCTAGTAAATCACAACCAACTTTATTAAATGGAATATCGGGAATGTCATGACATATTAAAGGTTCCTTAGTTTTTGAGTTACTAAATTTTTCACAAATCGAACAACAAGAAATTAAATTTTCAATATCAGTCATCATTCCTGGCCAGTACAGTCAGTGTTTGTCTTGCTCTTTGTTTAGTTCTAGTAATGCCAAAATGTAACTCAGGTAATAGATTTAACAAAAATTGCCTAAGAGTATTAGGAACAATAAGTCTAAAGTTTAGAAAAACAAGTCCATCTTCAACTGTAATCTGATCTTGAAGTTTGAAATAAAATTTTACTTTGTCTTCCACATGTTCTTTATTTTTTGGCCAACCTTTATAATGATAGTATATTAATTTTGACAAACTCTCATCTTTTGTTGAAACTTTTTGAAATTCTTTTTTCATCTGTTATATTAAGTCCTTAAACTTATAGAATGAATTTCTTCTGTTGACCACTCATTAGCCTCATTATCTTCATTTAAATAAGAACGTGATAATAAATCTGCTATATACATAAATTTTCCGGGTAAATACTGCATTTCTATTTGATATTTCATTAATTTTATTCTCATCTTTTTAATTCTGTTTGACGCAATTTTTTTATTTATTATACCTATTAGAGGTTTATGATCAGTTAAGACTTTGCATTTTTGCCCATATATAAAGTTGTGATATTTTTGAGTTGCAAATACTATACTCGGTAACTCTTTTTCAATTTGAGCAAAATCTTTTTCACTTTCATTTAAACTTCTAGAAGCAAAATAGATGGGTCTATTATTCTGAAGTAATACACAACCAAGACCGTTTTGTGAGGCATCACACTGTAAAACTATTTCTTTATTAATATCAAAATGTGCTTTTGAAATTTCTTTTTTCATTTCTTCTAATGTGTTTGTATGTTTAGAAAGCCACAAAAATTCTGTATCTTTTTTCAATAATTCCCTAAGAGGTGAAGTTATTTCAGAATAATTTGGAATAAATTGTCTTAAAAAATTAAACATACCTAAAATATATATGGCCTAAATATTTCACACTTGTCTGTTTATATTGTACTTTATCTTTATTAAATTTTATTCCGACTTGTCTGGCTCTTTTTAATACTTGTTTTAAAGTGTTATCATGTTCTTCAGCATTATCTGCAACGATCCATATGTCATCAAAGTATACTATGACACTTTTGAATTTGTAACAACCAAATGGTGTCGAAAATGTACAAAGATCACTTGATTTCTCATCGAGTTTTACATGCCAAAATCCTTGTTTTAAATCTAAGACTGTGAAAATTTTTTTACCACACATTTCCTCAATTGTTAGTATTAAAACATTAGGGGGTCTCTTAATTACCTTACTTACATGTTTTGGATCCAAGCATAATCTTAGGGTATTATCTTTCTTTTCTATTATAACTAAGTTACTAACACAGCCTTCAGGTTTATCAACTTTTGTAATGATATTATTTTTTTCCAACTTATTTAAAGTTACTTTTAATTTTTTCTTAAATTCTAGGTGAATTTGCAATTGGAGTAACACTTTCATCAATATTAATTTGACATACTTCATTAAAAGATCCAATACCTTCAAATAAATCATTATTTGTAATAATAAAATTATTTTTTGAATCAAATTTTTCAACCTCTGACAATCTTTTAATAAGTCCTAATTCTTCACTTGCATATCCACTTAAAAGAGGAATACTTTTGTCCTTAACTACATAAAACGATTCAACAATGCTCTTACCACTATTCCTAACCTTTAAATCTACATACCCTAATGTATTTAATGTATTGTCGCCACATGCTTTCAAAATGACGTTACTAGTTTTTAATTTAACTTTTCTTGTAAATAACCTATTGTAGATTGTTTCTGGTAGTATGCTAACTTCTGCATCTGAGTCAAGTTTCACCAATATTTTTTTATCTTCGAGTAATAATTTCTGACACCATTTCCTTTTCCTCGATTCTTCATCACTTGTTCCAACAAAATCAATGCTACCGATCACCAATTCTTCAACTTCTTCTTTTTCTTCAACTTTTACTTCTTTGATATTTCTAACTTTGCAACACACCTTGAAGTGATTCATCTTCTCACACCTTGTACACTTCTTGCCATAAGCCGGACACCGTTTCGGACCATAAACCTTGTCACACCTTCTACACTTGAATTTTTCGTTATTATATTCGTCAATTCTTTTATTTGTTTGTTTTTTTACTACTTTGTTAACTTCAACACTTCTTTGATGCAGATCATTTATTTGTACTTTTGATACTTCAGCCTATCGACAATATTCATTTATTTTTAGCAAGTCCAGTCCATCCGTACCCATGCGAAGTAGTCTTTCTTGTAAGTTTCTATCATGTATACCAATGACTATTCTGTCCCTAACCATTTGTTCCTGAAGGCAATCAAATTCACACGTTTTCGATAACTTTTTAACATCAGTTAAGAATTCTTCAAATATCTCGCCAGGATGCTGATATCCTTTAAAAAATTTGTACCTTTCAAACACTATATTTTTCTCGGGGTTACAATAACCTTCGAACGCTTCAAATATTTTCTCTAGGTCCTTTTTGTGATTTTCTTCTAGCTTAAAGGTATTAAAAAGTTCAACACCTTCCTCACCAACTACGTTTAGGAATGTAGCAACTTGTGTTTCTGCATCCTTTTTATTTTTACCTGATGCTTTCATGAAAATTTCAAAATTTTGTCTAAACTTACGCCAATTCTCACTCAAATTCCCACGTAGATCTAGACTTTTCGGTGTTTTTATTCTATTCCTTCAGCCATTTTGCAGCTCCTCTTCCACGTGTTTCATAAACTTTCGATAACTTCTTATCTTTCAACCATCCCTTGATGATTCAGTTTTTTATTTCAACCCAACACTGGTTTGTTTCTCTCAGCGCCATGTAATAGTTGTTAATTATAACACATTTGGGTTTGTATGATATTTATTATACATTTACAGTACAGTGATCAACATGTTCTGTGTGGCGCCATGTTCATGCACACACTGACTTGAAGTTAGGTTCATAGTAATGCCACTACATCTTACAACGCACATTACAAGAACTAACATACGCAAAGTGACATGTACATGTCACGTTGATGTCACATGATTACGTTAAATTTTTTTCCCATTAAGAAATTTTCATTTTTTCCTTAAAACTTTTACTTTCATTGAAGTTATATATTTCTTTAATTTTTCTGCACAGGATAGGATAACGTTATCTCGTGTTTCGAAATGGATCATTAGCCATCTCAAGAATAAAATTCAACAAAGTAATGCATTTGAAACTGATTAATGATTTGCTTTACCGATTACCGGATTCCATTAATTCCGGGACGACTTGAACTAATGGAACTTCGATGAGTCTCATTTTTGCCAAACTAATTAATCCGGGCCAAAAACGAGCGGCGCGGCGGCTGCATAAAACATTGTTGCAGTGTTGCAGAATTACGCCCGAAGTTCGCAAATCTCATTTACGAATAGATTTCCCCGCAGTAACAAACTGCAAACCGCATTTAACTTTTAACGTAGATTAGCCTAAATAATAGATGACTATTTAAAGTTTGCTCCGGTTTCGGTGATATTAGCACTGGAAGTTGCCGGAATGACGGCGGAGAGGGGGGGCGGACACGTTTTTCCGGGGGAACGAATGCATTAATGCGCACGCAAAACTCAACAATGAGAACGAGAAACTTTTAAAACCTCCATGTTGCTAATTTACTAACTTTTATTAACAGTCGCAACATGAATGGCTATTGTTTGGCAACTTTCGTATTTCATTGGGTTTCATAGAAAGTTTCAGTTGATGTTACGATTTGCAATTTACTTTTAATTTTAAGTTGAAACTCGTCGAGGTTGATTTGTGGCATGTAAACTTGACCGTTAAATATTTCTTGCAGCGCGATGCAATCCAACAATAACACCGTTTATTTTGGCTGGGAACAGGCGAAGAGTAAAACAAAACGACGATTAATTGGAGCTATAAATACGGGGCGTACGTCGTCGTCGTTTAACTGTGTGTCCGTCGACTGTGAATCACGGTGTACACATGTTTACGATCCGGTGTTTAATTCGGAGGTCGTCTCCGGTAATTCCGGAGACCACATTTCGGACGCATCTATAATTGGGTGCTTTGTCGCGCCCGGACTTGAATTACCGTTTCCAAAAATACGTTCGCGTAGGTCGTCTCGATGGGGCCGCGCTCCGGTAATTCCGGAGTCCACGTTTCGGACGCATCTATAATTGGGTGTTCAGTCGCGCCCGGTCGTGAATTACCGTTTCCAAAAATACGTTCGCATAGGTCGTCTCGATCTCCGGTAATTCCGGAGCCCACGGTTGCATCTGTATAATTGGGTGTTTAGTCGCGCCCGGCCCTGAATTAACGAGCACTTACGTTTTTATTTCGAGGATGCCCCCCCGTCCTTTGTTTGCGACCAAGTCATTCGAGAAATGCGTTCAATCTTCTTCGCGTCGTTAGCGGGCGCAATAAATGTCAGTGTTAATGACGGCTCCGACGTGCAAGTCTGATTTTTTGCCGGGGCTTCGCGGTGCGGGAATTCGGTTTTGCTTTGTGCGAATGACGTTAATAACAATGGTGGGCACTTGACTTTGACTTGGACTGAGATATGTTTGAAATACTTAGCGTTTAAGTCGCTTGCCAAAATGCACCGCAAGACAGAATTAATTACTACGAGACAACAAAAGTAACTGTGCAAGTTAGAAAAGATATATTCGGTGATGAGGAGGAGGGCGACGCACCTCTTCTAGTGAATGGGAGTACCGATTGATTTCCAGCATCCAGCCCGGATTATTTATACCAATATTTTGCTTACATAAGAGTTGCTACCTAACTATCAGTATAAACCTTGCGTGAATTGCGAACGCTAGGGGAAACTCGTTGATGGCGAAAAACCTACCTGAAATTATGCCCAGCTCAGTGGAGACGGGATGGGCTACAATAGGATTGTCGGTAGTTCGTTACCTAGACGTTAAATAAAAGGGGCGCCACCTAGCGTT
The DNA here is from genome assembly GCA_033060865.1 of Dorcus hopei. Taxonomy (NCBI): domain Eukaryota; kingdom Metazoa; phylum Arthropoda; class Insecta; order Coleoptera; family Lucanidae; genus Dorcus; species Dorcus hopei. Next base: position 37,360,365 of record CM065423.1, read on the forward strand.
ATGTTTGTTCCAAGCAATAGTAATACATGCCACCGCTAGGAGCGTGCACGTGAATGTAAGCGTTTAAGTAACCCTCAGGTTTGATTTCCTCTGTACAAAACTTAATTATCGGTCACCCTGTATATTGTCACGACTTAAAGGGAACTTCCACCATGTGGAAGGCTCCACTATGTCGCGTTGTAAGGGAAAACGTGGTTATGTTATAAGGGGGTCGCCACCACGTTATATTTTCCCTTATATAGAGTACTCGCTTGCGGGGCAGGATATTCGCGAACGAAACATAATAATTTAAATTCCTCGCCTCTTTGCACCTGACTCAACCAACCGCCGCATCCAGGGACCGATTCCGAAGTCACCAATACATTAAACTAATTTTATTAATGAATATTAGAAACTGTCCGTTGACCGTTTTTCGACAGTACAACTTCGCGATTCATTAACAACTCACTCGTACTAAAACCGCGACTAAAAAAGTTAACCACTCTCCTTTCATTTTCCAATTTCCCTTTCTACTCCACCCGTGCCGGATGTCACGAAGTACGTTTTCAAAGGTTGGGGTTCAAAGCTCTGTGTTTCAAAATTGACAGCGTTAATTTGTTTTGAATGAAAATACCAACTATTGTCTAGCCTTTTCAAGTGAGTTCAAACAACTTAGTTTCCATTTGTCAGCATGGAATCCCCTGTATTAAATGTTAATTTTGCATAAGTTCTAGTAATCGGAAAGGAGTTTGACCTGCAAGCTAAGCAAAGGACGGTCGTTCATATTAGACCGCGTCTGCGGCGGCTAAGCCGATGACCGTATGTCTGAAATGCTAGCTAAACAATTTTGTCAATTAAACCTAAAATGCGCGCGTTGAATTTCGTGTAACTCCAAAAGTAAAGAACTAATTTAGATAATAATTTTCCAAACGTGACAATATATATATATATATAAAAATATGTGACACAATGATACTGAGTTTATTATGCTTTTGGACAAATAAACAGGGAGCAAATCGCTCAGTAAATGAAAATAAGGGGTTATGTTATGATACTGTCACGCTAAAGGCCTTCACCATGTCGCGCTAAGCCTCGACTATGTCGCTTGGCGGCAGCGACGACGTGGTTGGGGCGTCGGCGACGGCAATGTTGCTGGACGGCGATGTTGGGCGTCCCCTCGTAGAGTTGGCACTTGGTGTCCACTGAATCGGTCCGGTGGTAACGACTGCCTTCCCAATTTTGGCCCGCACTTTAAATACACGTTTTTTGCCTATTCGAGCGTTGCATTTTTCATCACCTGCTTTATGTCCGTTTGCGTCATTCGTATACGCGCGTGGCCCCGTTTGTAATAAATTCCGCTGATGTCTTATTATGAAATATGAACCTTTACGTTACGTTGTATTAGTTTACCTCCTTATTGTGTTTACATTTCGACACGGTCGCAATTTGCCCTCACAAGTTCGCGTTTAAATACTTTTTATGTTTTTTATTCGCGGAACACAAAAAAAAAACCCTCGTGGTTTTTAGAAAATTCCCCCTCGTGACAATACCCCTAAAGCTAGATTCGTTAGGTTAAATTAAATTAAAATTTACAAAGCATAAGTAAACGCGCAATCGCCGGCGTGGATATCCTGTACGGCTCACAAAATAACATACAATAAATAGATTCCATCAGAATGACAGTAGACGTATTACACAATTGAAAGTTTAGGATCGCATGTTACGAAATACCGTTCTTAAGGAACCTCGGCCTGAAGCATACAGGTACGGTATCACAAGGCACTGAAGCACCCATTATTCAATTTAGAGACGCAAGCAATTAATAAGATAAGTAAACAGAGCGTTTGTACAATACCACACAACTTACGACGCTGCCTCGATTCCAGATTCATGCGGGGCATCCAAATGTTTACATCGAAGTCACGAAATGTGACACGGAATTTACATGAATTCCCGAACCTCCGCGGTGCTTGTCGGTGCTTGGCACTTGGTGGGACTTGCTAATGGATAAGTAAAAGAGTTCGACGAATTTAAAGCTGAACCAAAAGACTTGCCCCTTTTTAAGACAAGTGCCTGAGACGTTACGAATTTGCAACGCGTCTGTTTGAACACGTGAAGGTGGAATTCGTGGCACTGGTTTTAACTGCTATTTCCGCACTGGAACTATTTCCATCAACCGTTCATGAGCGAAGAAAATCCCCAATATCTATTAGGTGGCCAGACTCGAACACAAGTTACATAATTTAACTTTTACAGCGAACAACAACGACCAACGCTCAGGAATGCCGCGAACCCCAACAAGATGGCGACCGGAATCCCTTTGATTTTTGCAAAATCAACAAAAAACCGGAAAACGCCGACACGCCCCTTTTCGCTCCAAATTCAAAAATAGCCAATCTACACGCAAGAGGAAAGAAACAAAATTAAAGACCTTAGAGTTTGTAATCAAATAGAGCGATCGGTGAAGCCAAATCAGAACTTTAAAGGTTGTAATCAAATGGAGCAATCAATGAAGCCAATGTTTAGAAACACCCTAAAATAAAAACGTTAAAGCAAAAGTACAACGATTACAGTAAACTGTCTACATCATGATTTCCTAATTGGGAACATAAATTGTAACGTAACTCGGACTATGTAAACAATAATTACACGAGAATGCTTACGCGGTGGTGCTGTTGACGCTGAATTTGAAGTTTTGAAATGAGAATGCAATTACACATTACTTGTAAACTGTCCTATTATAAGTCTGAAGTGAGTTGTCATCTTCTCTGTCAGCTTCGCCATGTCTAAGCCTATAGAGCGCAGAAAATTTGTTCCCTAAATGATTTCATATCGACAAAAGAATTTTTTCCCAAAAACGGCTAGAGTAAGTTGTGCCTTCGTCGATGCTTAGATCTATAGAGCTTGTATGTCGTGAGTTTTTTCAGTAAAATAGGCCAGAGATACTTGTTATCTTCTCTCTCAGCTTCGCCTTGTGCAAACCTATAGAGCGAAGCAATTTGATTCCTTAGCTTCGCCGTGCTCAGATCTATAGAGATCTATCAGTATAACGTAAGTTTTGTAGTAGTAAAGTCTGAGGTAGTGAGCTGCCATCTTCTCTGTCAGCTTCGCCGTGCCTAAGCCTATAGAGTGCAGCAAATTTGTTTCTTAAATAATTTCACGTCATCAAAATAATTTTTTTTCTCAAGAATGGCTAGAATAAGTTGTGCCTCCGATTAAAAATTATACTAGATTATAATTATTCTGTCGTGACAATATAAACAATGTATGTATTAAGTTATTGTTGTCGTTGTATAATTTATCAAGTTTAGAATTTAAAAAAGTTTACACATTTTCAATGTATCCGTAAAACACGAGCACGTTTGTTTATTTTATCTTATGGTTTGGAAATATGATACGGGGTGCGTCTCAGGTAGAGGGATGGAACGAAAGCACTTCAGTCTCCGGCGGCGGTCCTTGTAGGGCGAACGTCTTGGTAAAGTTGCGCTAATTACGCAAACGGGCTCGCGAGTGTTGTAATAAATTGCAATGACATGTAATGAAGTAATTGTGCAAGACAGATGCTGATGATATATGATACTCTGAGGTAGAGTAAGGTGCCAATCAGGTGGTGTCCGCTGATTGCTCGGACAGAGAGTAAGAGATTGGGCATTCTATCATAAGGATAATCGCTCTTTATTCGCCGATATTCGGAGAGAGTGGGGGATCATTCCACCTGTATACGGCATTTGACCATATCCGCTGCTGCAGAGGCGTGAGTACTAGATGCCGGAAAAACAACTAGTTGTATGCCTGACCAGGTGATTGCATTGTGCTTTCCAAGAAAGGTCATGACTTGGTGTTGACTGAGCTGTGGCCAGTGCAGCAAACACTGTGGAAGTCAGTTAGCACCAATGATTCTGAGAACGTATGCTCAGAAGGCAAGGTATGCTAATATCCACCTGGGGTTCGTCTTTATGCATGCGAAGTACGAAGATGGACATTCGAGGATTCCTTCTCCGTGAATTCGCATCCCAGCAGCGAATTTCCACATCTAGAGTCACCGCTGGACGGGGCGGGGCCGGGAGAGGGCCCCGGTGAGTAAATAAGTCCCATAGTCTTCAGTAGATACTCGTAAATGGTTATTTAGTAATTTTGCATGACGTCCTTATCGAATCGAAAAGCGAAGCCCAGATGTTAAGACGTTTACCCTCAACTCCGCGGTGGGCGAGAAAGAGAGATCTAACCAAAGGGTGAGTGAATGTTTATTGTAACTCGGTCCTCTGACATTGTTATTAGTCGAAAATGTTTAACACAAAAAAAGCTATCCTACATTATGAAGACAGTGTCTTGGGTTGTTCTTTTTCGATTCTTTTGCTTTTCCTCGCACTTCTTCTTCGATGCTTATTTTAATGACGTACATCTACAGAAAGAGGTCGTATCAGTTACCTCGACATTAATATTAATGATGCCTAATCTCATCCTCTTAATAACAACCACGCTCTCGTGTACTTGCAGTTTGTCATATTTGCTTTGCATTTATCCCAGGCCGAGATACACTCTCATATAAACGGCTTAATTCTAATGCCCCGAACAATAAGGTTTAACCCATAACTTAATGACTTACCTCAAGAACTTTCCTTTAAGTCCAGAATTTCCTGGAAAGTCAGGAAACGGATACACGTACAGCGCATTCTGTTACAGAATTAGTCTGGCGGACTTAGTTTAGCTCTGCAGCACAGTTCCGGCTTTTAATGAACTGAACAGGTCAACCCTTGAAACGTTCCTCCTCCCCCCCGGCCCTTGCACAATTAAACCGCACGTTCGAAGTCAATCGGCGCCGGTTTGATTTAGTGCTTTCATTTTTGTAAAGTCGCCCGCATCATACGTAATTATTAAGCGATACAATCATGAGCATGCTAATTGAATTCGAAGTGAAGTCGGATAGGGCAGCCTGTTGATTGTGTGGATAAACAATGATTTATCTATCGGGCTGATTACGTTGGTTAGCCTTGTTATCGTCGAGTTGCGTACGTAACGATGCGGTAACAGATGCTTGATTATTCGAATTGAGTTTACTTGTACGTTGTAGGAATGTCACGACTCGATGGATAATTTACTGCCCCCGATTGCGTCTTTGCAATTACGCCTTATCGAATCAGTACCACCTTACCAATACACAACATAAATCTTCACAGAAGACGGCGGTTCAAAACATAACGTCTTTATGAAACTTATAATAAGTAATGTTTGTTGAATGCAATCGTGGTGGGAAGATCTGAACCAAAATTGTTGAGGGTTACTTTCTTTCATTGAACGTAAATCTTTTCATCTTCTCCTTGTTCGTGAAGAAGAAGAAGAAGAAGAAGAGTAAATAAGAGATACCGTCAACATTACAACCATTGACTTCCAAGATCTGCAATGCTCAGAAGCTTCTGGATCTACAGTTGAGGTGGGACGATCTGAATGAAAAAGTGTTTGGGGTTCCTTTGAACGATGAATCTCTTTTCATTGAACATAAATCTTTTGATCTTCTCCTAGTTCGTGAAGAAGAAGAATAAATAAGAGATATACTGATACTGTCAACCTCGCAACCATTGACTTCCAAGATCTGCAACGTTCAGAAGCTCTTGGATCTGCGAAGCTCAGTATTGGTAGCCACTGTGTTTGATGATTTTTTTTTCATCGAACAAGGACATTGTACCTAATTATGAATAATATTTTTCCCGTGTACGTAACTGCAATAAATAGCTTGGATGTCTGAAAGAAATAAATAATACTGTCGTAATACCCCGCAATGATGTCTTTAAATTAAGTAGGAAATATATAAAGGCGTCATTTTCCTTCGCAAAGGAGACAAGAAAATGACTAGTATTATAAACGGATTATAGTGTTCTGTTTCTGGTATTCTGAGCTCTTATTAAAACGTAATTTGTTTCACTTCGAAATTACTTACATTATCGAAATGCTATAAGCTATAAATGATTGTGGATATTAAAGGCGAGCAGTGACAATTAGGTCATCATATACATAATGTATCAATAGAGAAATCGGAAATCAAAATGATGCAGCTAAAATTCTACTAAAAAGCCAGGAGGAGAATAAACTTGAGTTGAAATTGTTTAATAAATTGGCAACACTAAAATTGGAGGTTTTAATAAAATGTCATTGATTATGCTAGTCGCACATTTACACGAAGTGCGGCGTAGAATTTTTTTACCATCAAACCAATCTCTTATAACTTTACACAATCTATCCTACAGTTGTATTAAGTCTTAGGGAAATCCCCTGAATCCATCAATCCTTATTTCCTACCATGGTGGAAGTCCTCGATGTTTCTGACTGAAGTGCCTGCATTTTTCTTTGTAAATACGGAAAAACTACAACAATCAAATTTGGCACGTGGTAGCAATGTTCAATCTCATAGGTCGACTTCAAATTAAAAAATGCTTTCTCCAAGCACCTCAAATAATCTTCCTGTTATAGAAATCTGTTTCTTAACGTGTAGACTAGCATTATTTTTAGCAAATAAGCGAAGTACGGATCCGTTTTTCGCTCACAAACTAAAATAAGTACCAAATCTGGGTTAAACTAATCTCCGCGATGGCAACATTGCTTGAACTAAATTGACGCAAACAAATTATTAAAATTAAATAAAAGAATCCGACCTTCAGTCGTCCAAAATGCGTGCACCAGCTTCACTAACGTCGTTCGAGTATCAAACGTCCGGGAGGTGGCGTCCAGTGTATCATCCAGCATTCCGGAGAACCAACTCTCTCTTCTGACGATGATACCAAGCTAGATAATACCGTTGGGTATACTTTCCTTTTGCTAAACCAGGGGTGGGGAGGATAGCATACCCTTGTTTTGAATCTTCAATACGTTGCGTGAAGCGACGCGAGATCCATCATTGATTGTCTGGTTGTTCGTTGAAGTGTACGTGCGAGTTTTGTGTTCGACGTCCCACAACGGTGGCCATTTTTGATGCTTTCTGAATTTCGTGTCACCTGAATTTGCTGGGTGACAACGGGCCATTATTCGGGGTTTTGAAGTTGGGGGGACGTTGTTTACTTCTTCGAAGCAAGAATTGACTCGGCTGAAGCCGGACACTTCGCACTCGAACGACTTCAACGCATTTCGTCAAGAAAACCAGTTTTCACCTTTTTTGGTTTGGTTGGACTCCTCTCCGTTACTACGCTGATTACACTTCTGCGCTTCGTAATTGTGGCTGCCTTATTCCACGCGGCCCTTCCGAACTCGCCGCTGAACGCGTCGAGGGAAGGACATAAGGCAACTTCGCTGACCTAAGAGGGCCTCGCGTCTTGCAGGCATAGTAACCACGGAATTCTAAAGTCGGAACAAACCAAATTATTTCTTTTTCATTTTATCGAGAACAAATTTTCTTTGTTTTGAATGTGGTAATATTTAAATTATTATTGTCTTTTTCGTTGAGTTATTGTTCACGTATTTTTCGTTTCTCTTAATGAACTAATAGTCGCGAAATTGCTGAATTTGTTACTGGATTAATATTCACGTATTTAATGTTACTTTCAACGAAACAAAATTCACGGATTTTGTCTGTAAACGCTAGCGAACAGGCTTAATCGCGAACGGTAAATTTTCGGTTTGTAATTTTATATTTTTGGAAACGTTTTGCGACGATTTGTGCTATTGATTTACATTTTCTGGGGTGTGCAATATACGACTTTCAGCCCTTTCATCTTCGCTCCGGTGTTTCATTTCGGATATACCTTTCCCCTTATAGCGGTTGCTCTCTTAACTGTGGTACTACGTTTCGACCGTCCCTTCCAGCGTGGAACTGCAACTACTTCAATACCCCATATCACCTTGGGTGTAGCTTGGGTCACCTTCAATCTCTGGTGGCGCCCTTATCCAAAAACGATGTTTTGTGGTCACGGCTATTTGGTTCCCATTTTGGCCCACGCCCATCTCCACTGAGCTCTGGTCAAATCTTTTGTACCCGAGCTAGCTTTTGTAATGTTAGGTAATGTTAACTCCACGGTATGAAGCAACTGAACGTTTGGTAGGTATCAATTAACTAACATACTCTGACAAATTTTTTTACGACTAAAAGCGTGACAGTATCGGTTTCTAGTTCGTAAATCCAGGGATTGTTTTAGAATTTTCTACCACGGCCCAAAGATAAACCACCAGTAAAAGGATTCCGAATGAAAAACAGCATTACATCACTTAGTTGCTTGTATTAATCCTTCCTGTCGAACGACTGCGAAACGTTAAGTGTTTGTGCGCCATTTAGTGTCCGTTTAAAAGAGTTTGTGATACAATTTTCATCGGACAAGAACCAGCTTTAATAATTGCAGAAATCAGGGTTCGGAAGGTCTAGAAAAAAAGCTTTTTGTTGCTTAGAACGCACTTACCAAAACTCTGAATAAAATCCTAAACTTCACTTTAAACAAAACAGTTTGGTGAATCTTACAAGATGGCTGAAGAGCCCAAAAACACGAGGCGTGCGCTAAGCAAGGAGCAACAATACTTACTGAGCGGAACTGGCGCAGTCGTTCACGAGTGGGGGTTGATGAACACTGCAAGCGGGGTTGAATTACGTTGGAGAGTGCATGGCGGAAGTTATTGCATTTGTCTAGTTGTAATCTTGTGAAACGAAGGAAAACGAGTAACGGTTTCTGCTTCTACACAAATACAGGGTGACCCAAAACCTAGAAATAATTATAACGAAATTTTCCAACCGTAACAGCGTGCCGGAAAGAATTGGGCAGAGGGTCCAGAGGGCAAACAGACCCCCACTAACGTACATACATGCAACTAAGGCAGACATCGCAGTATTTTTTTTTTATTTTACCATTCTAGCGGTCGAATCTATGAACTTTTTTACACTACTCAACTACGTCACATTTTATTTAATTATTCTTTGTATTTTTAACGATACGATATCATTTCAAGAATAAAGAATAAGTACCTACAATTAAGAAAAAAAATGTTTAGATAAAATATGTTATATCAATATATCATATAGTCGTTCACTGGACCGATTGAGATTTAGATCAGCAGGTCCTGTGAGTAATGTACAATTGGGCGGATAAACGGTCCTAAGATTTGAAGTCTTTAGTCATCATGTTTTTCTTTGTCGGTTTGTTAAAAATTACCTTGCATATGCATGTTTTATAAAATTTGTTACGAATTCAAAATAATCCTGATTTATTCGTTTGTATTCGGATTACCTAGTTACGTCCAGAGCTGCTAGGCTACATTTTAATTTTAACACTGTGAAATAATTTTCATTTTAAAATAATCCGGAATTTATTTTGTACACGCGAGCACAGTAAAATGAATCCATTCTTAAAAGTGTTTCCGCACAGTACCTACGTGTTCCTTTTTAATTAAGCGACGACATTCTCTCCCACTTGACGTCGCGACGCTCGTCGAAAATTAGGTTGAAGTGAATCCACGACCCACCAAGAATTTGCGTAATTTGCATGTTTTAATAAGGCCATAATTTTTAAGCGCCTCTTAAGGCCCGGTTTTTCAATCGATTGGTAAAGTGACTGTTAGCGTTACCTGATTGTTAGCAGAGAAAATGGGTTTATCAATCTACTGGTAGTCTTAACAATGACATAAATTCCTTTTAACAAGGAGGTAAACTAACAGTCGGTAAATTTGCTTGTTAGCGATAAACAAGTAGAGGGGATACGTAAATGTGCGCAAGCGACTACACAATTCTACTTCTTTGTGTTTGATTTAAAAATTGAAAATGAATAACGTGGGAAATGTAAATATATTTTCTGACTTTTGTGATTCTATAACTCCTGCGTATTTTACCGCTAGCTCGCTAGCAAATCTGTTTCTGTTGGTGTAAAATTTGTTGCTCTTGCTTTCTTTTTCTTAAAATTATCACTCATAGTTACAATAATTGAAACTCAACTTAATTTGAAGGTAAATAACCTTACACACTTCATGTTCACGAGTGGGTTAAAATGTAGATGTGAAGATAGTAACCTGTATTCTTCAGTGTGACCAACTTACGATTAACATACAATTTTGGTTGTTAAGTAACAAGCAGAAACTTATAGATTGAAAGACAGATTTTGTTTAACAAACACTTTACCAAAGAGGTTAAATTTATCCCATTGGCAAGTAACAATCACTTTACCAATCGATTGAAAAACCGGGCCTAAGTGAAATATCATTTTTCAGAAGGCCCCCGTTCACATAGATTCTGATTAATGAGGTCTCCGGGTTTCATTAGGGCCTTATTTTTTTTTTGTCCTCCTCGAATCCCCTAGGAAGGACCTCACGCACGTACGCCGGGAATATGTGAATTTCATTCCCTCCTGCGCTCCCTATTTATCATTTATCTCGGGCGTTATCTTATTTTATTTGTTTGCTCCGTGCTACTACACGCTTATTACATTAAAGTTAAATTATTCATATGGACCGATTACGGGCGCGCAACGAGAAATTTTAATCCCGGATTTATCTTGCAACGGATTCGTTACACATTTGCACATATTTACATTAATTTCATGTAAATTTAATTTGCACTCGACTTTTTTGTAAACATTTGTCCGGATTTACGACGGGATAAATTACGAGCTTACGCTCTAAAGAGATTATTATTTAGTAATTTTCATCCTGCTCAATGGTGATGTGGCATCCTGCCAACAATTAAAATTGTTCCGTCCGGTAATCGCCTTAAATTTCCATGAAAAGATAAGATACTACATGTACTAAGTTAATTATTTTGATGGCTCATTATGGTGCTCATAAAAGCCTGATAAATTTCTTAGATTACGCGGTTGTTGCATAGGTATCTGCCATGTCTTTGTTCTTTAATCTCGAGGCTTTCGTTTGACAAAGAAGAGATTACGATGATTCTCTCGCTCCCATCGTGTCCACGGGAGATTTGACCTCTTCGAGTACAAACCATTGAACAATGGCGTGTACGTGTAAGTACGTCGAGCCTTGATTGATTGGTATCATTGATCGATGGTGATGATGCTGCGCTGACAAGATTCATGTTACGGAGAGCCATCGGCAAATATTAGAGAATCTATTCGCTTGTCAGATGCACGCTCGTTCGATTTTCCTAATGCAGCAGGCAGGCAGGCAGCATTGGGATCTCCTCGCTTCCGGAGTCTGTCAATATTTACCGTTGTGAAGGAGCGGAGGTTATATCGAATTACTTGCATGTAGTTTAAATTTTTTTATTTTTTTTTTGCTGTCAAGTTCGATCTCTGAATCATAAACTCAACAAGTGATACACCCCTTCATTTTTGGACTTTCCTAAATTTAATTTAATATTACTTCTCCTTCAATTATTATTAAAAGTAAATGAGAATTTTCTGCTTTTAAAGTTATCCACATCTGCCTGACTTGACGCCAGAACATATTTTTAATTATCGATTTCCGTTCAAGTAACTAACTATCTTGTGATATCTTTGAAACGCCGAACGTCTGCTCCTTAACACATAATTACCGGTGATAACTGTAAGAATTCGCTGCCTGGTAATGGTGGCTCGCTGTTGCAACGTTTGTTATTCACTTGTAGCTGTTGAACGAAATGGGCCGTAAAATTTTACGGACCGGTTTTCTTTGTGCCCCTCGAAACACAAACGCAAAACGCGAACGCTCACGTTTCTATTTAATTTAGTGAATGCGCGGAAGCTATCAGTTTGCCGTCCCCATTACAACCCTCTCTACTATTTTTGTTTGTTTGTGGGTTCGTGTGTGGTCCGCTACATTTTTGAAATTGCCCCAAATTAACTCTTTCGCCCGTAGGAAGAAGATGTAAGTCACATGGCTATTCAATAGTGTAGGTAACGTAAGTGGGGCAGACAAATGTAGCCTCGAGAAAATGAAAACATTGAAAAAGCAAACCCTGCTAATTCATGGAAATAGCACACGCAGATTTAATTGCAGAATTGCTACCTACCCGAAGGCTGCAAGTTTAGGGAGGGCAAATTAAGTTCGTCCCACTGCCAGCTAACTAAACGGGACGGGCGAGGTCATACAAATTAAATAAAAATAATTAGTCACCAAGTTACCATAACATCAAGAGACTGGTGAAGATACTTTTGTAAAACCGCCTTCACTATACTTTTTAAGAAAATTCAATAAACTTGAGCGTGATTAATTTCTTCTTGTGTTCTACCCAAAAACGAGACCAAAAATTTGTTTTGGTGAAAACCTAATGAATTAAGTAACCTTGAAAAAGTTGCAAACCCCACCCCCTTTAATTTCACATCCTGATATCCCCAAAGCCGTCTCAAATTACAGCCGACGATAAAATCTCCCCATCTCCGATGGGTCGCGGTCGGATCGAAGAACAAAGCCAATTAAGGCGGGCAATTAGTAAATAATTATTATTAATAACAATTAGAATGCATTCGCCTTAATTGACTCATTGAGGCCCATAAATCAGGCCTTTGAAGTCGCCGCTCCCCGTACGAGGAATCGCCCCAGTAATTGCAGACGTGGGACTGGCTCTCTTCTGAGTGGTAGGTAAGTAAACACGCTCTCCTCTTTGCACATGCAAATGATAGTCAAATATGCGCGCGAGTTTCTGGATTAAGTCATTATCTTACCCGAGGCCGATTATTTTTAATGGTGGGACAATTTTTGGGGGGATTTCACCAGCAGGTGCGACGAGTTTTTGATTAACCAATTATCGATGCTTGTCCCAAAGCAAATAATTTATGCTCATTATGAGGCATCTAATCACTTCCAATTATAGGTCTTGACGTCTGGCGATTCCGCCCACTGAAAAATGCGAAACGGAATAATGTCCTGAATTATAAGGAACATGACAGTTTAATAGTGAAACTCCCCCGTGCAATTACATTTACACCCCGGAGGGAAAGTTTTATTTACACGCAGCTGACATGTACGTAAGTGTACTTTGAATTAGCATACATATTATGCACGTACGGGTGAACCATAAATTTGATTTCTTTTTCCGCGAGACAGAAAGAAGTCTTTAAAATCGCGTCGCGCCTTTGTGGAGAGCACAGGTAATTGAGAGGCAATTTAATTAAGCGATGTAGTACGTAGGTACCATAAGGCTTTCGACATGGGAAGGGTAAGAGCTAGCAAATTCCGTAAATAAATGCAGCCAAAGCGGCTTTTCCTCGATGAACCAAGATGGGGTTGCAACACAAAAGCACTCGAGCTTAATTGCTTGAAAGGGAGTGCGCCAAGGTGTCGTACCCTTTCGAAAAAAAGGTGGGCCTCATTCGCTCTGTATAGACTAATCGACCAATTCGTAAAAGTTAAAAATAGGCGCACATCAAATGTCGTCGCATCGCTTTGCGTGCCAACTCAAGTTTAAGTGTCCTTCATCACTGATGTCACGCTAAAATGAAATATGATCGCTCCACATTGCACTGCGTGACATAATTAACTATGTATTAAGACACCATCATCATCAATCTGTGTGCTGAGCAGCGGAATCGTTCTTCAGTTTTTGTGGCGGTAATTAGCAGAGATGTTTACCATCCACTTGAAGTTGGCGTTGCGTAATCTGCTTTTTGCGTCTTGCCTTGAGGACGTGTTCATTACATTAAACTGGTCCTTTGTAAGAAAAAAAAAGATTCGATTCCTTTTCGATTTTGTGCAGTTCTTTACTGATCCTAAGGTACACATGCATAGGGTGATAGTTAGGAAAGGGCAAATTGGGGCCATTGTCAAGGACATATTAAGAGATCAAAGTATTTGAGATGAAGCATTTTGAAAGTAAATCGTGTTGGTGTAAGTGCACCCCCATTTTCTTTTGTTGATATTTGATTTAATCTGACGCGTCGCCTCTTCATTAATCATAAAGCGTTTGGCTCTTTGAGTTGTGCATGAAATTTTAGTGAAGACAGAAAGACGTCGTTTCACACCATCACGCAGGATCACCATAAATAATTCTTAATATAAGCCGATGAGAACGCTGAAACAAGGGTGGGTGGTCGAGACAGACTTAGTGGTCTCTCCGGCTGTCGCACGACGTGATCTACCGTCATGATTTGTGGTGGAACTCCTTAAGGGATGCGACTGTTTGTAATTCCGTAGATGTGCCCATTTGGGACGGCGATATTTTAACACAATAGCCTCTTCTTTCCAGACGAGAAGTCGCGTCCTAGATAAATCATTAATTTATTTTCAACTTTCAATTAAAATAGATCCGCGCGGAAATTAAACGAGTTAGTTCCCTTTTGTTTCGCACGCCCCAACTCAATTTAAACTCGCCGCCCCCAATAAAAGAAAATAATAATAACCGAAAGCATATGTATGCTCGCTCTCATTGATTGATAAGGAGGAGCGAAGGCATTTTAAGTTCCACCGCAAACGCGAGACATGTGTTTCCCAAGAGTGGAAGCCCATTTAGATTAAATTCGAGAGAGCTCTCTTAAATTCGGGCTTGTATCGCGAAGTTAAAATGACGGCTTCTTCTTCTTGTCCTCTTTTGCCGACGAGGCAGGTGGTCCCCGGTCTGAAATCCGTGCAGTTATGTTATGTTTGGAGGAGTCACATGCCCGCCCGCATTCATCCTCGGGGCCCCCCCGACAGATACTTTAATTTACACGACCGCTATACAAACACAGGCGAAACCCCTCGACGGTTTATAGTTAATTTGTATACAGTGTAGGAGTCATTGTAGCCAACTTCCTAAGTTATATTTAGTTACAAATTAGGGCCCATTTTAATCCCATATGATCCATTTATTATTGTAATCACAAACTCATAAATTTAGTACATCCTGCACAATTTTCTAAAGTTTTTCGAAGAAGAAGCTCTGTGCTGTTACTGAAGAAGTACTATAACTTCTTAGATCAATGTTATTTATATTCCGCCCCGGTGGTGAAGCCCTGAAACTCAACTCCGGAACAATGAAATAAAACTCGAATGTGTACGTCTCGGAAATGTCACGGATGTTAAGTACGTGTAACGCTTAATTTAAATGCTTCGAGCAAATCAAGAATAGAACCGCTTGCTCCTGCTGGTGCAGTAGCGACGACATGCTTCGACTCGTCATGAAGACGTAATGAACTAGATTTCCTGAAGAACGAAGCCGTTGCTTGTTCGTGTTTGTTTTCTGACTGGTTGGCGTAAGGGAGGCCTTACACGTTTATTTCAAGCGAAATTCATTAATTAAGAGATTGCACATGGATTGTAAATACTACGGTGATTCTTCACTGAGCAATTAGAGAAATTGTTACGGTTGAAAATTTCGTTAAAATCATTTCGAATCAACCTGTATTACGTAGGAACACAAGAGACCGTTATTTGCCGGCGCGCGTTTCAACATGATGCGTCATTAAACAAAACCCTTCACTACGCATCATGGAAATGTTTTGTCTCCCTCATTTCCACTGTGAGTTAACACGCTGGCAGTTCTTAGATAGAGCACATCGAGTGTAGTGTTTCGATAAAAGTCAACAGGTCGAAATTGCCTAGTTGGATGTTGAACGGTAATCAAAATACCGGATTTTGAATCGTCACCCCCAACATTTGGTAATGTTTTTCGAAGTCTAATCCCGACAGTATATGAATAGTGAAATTTGAGGTAGAAAAGCAAATTAAGATCGTAAGTACTAAATTCGAAAGAAAGGAGATACACAAACGAACATGAACCTCGCTAGATGGACTCAAATTGATCACGTACTAATTGAGAAGGATCACAAAAATTTGTAGGGGTGCAGACATCAACTCGGCCAACTTTTTGGTCAAAATCTGCCTAAAATTAAGAAAACATGTAGCAGCAAAAAAAGCAACAAAGAACAATTTAGTTTAGAAGAATTCCAGAAGCCAGAAGTATAATTTAAGTACAGGAAATAGATATTGCGAATAGAGATAGTTTCTTGGAACACGATAAGATAGAGAAAGAGTAAGAAGGCATAAAGCAAATAATGAAAGAAGCAACTAAAAAGTCAATCCCAACCAGGAAGTCAATTGAAGCGTGGTATTCCCAAAGGATCTAAGTACCAGATTTTGCTAAATTCGTGTTTTTCTATAAGAGGGATCAATGTGCCTTGCTGCACAGATTAGAAAAGGTTCTAAGTGTGTATCTAATGTGAAAATATTTTATAATAATTATACATTGATGACTCTCTCTCTCGCGCGCGCCTTCAACAACAAGGATCATTTTTCTTAATTTTCTAGGAATTACGTTTTTGGCACTTAGACCCTTTGGGAATACCACGCTTCAACTAAGAATAAGAGCTGGCGGGATGATTAATGTAAAAGATATAGGATGAGAATCAGAACGCTACAAACGAAAAAGGAGGAAGATCGCATAAATTATCAAGAACAAAGGAGAAAGATGAAGAAGAAGTGCAGAAGAAAGAAAAGGGAGGACAAATTAGAATTAGAAACGTAAAAAAAGAGAAGAAAGGGTTCCCAACTTAGACGATATTCATTAAAGATGAAGAGAGGAATTGTAGTAGGAAAAGAAAAGGAAATAAGGAAAAAATGGAGAGAAGATTTTAGGGAAATATTGAATGAAGAGACTGAAACCAATGAAGAAGACGAGCTTGTAGAAAGAGATGTGCAAAAACAGAGTATAATAGAAAAACCCACAAAAGAAGAGTTTGAATCAGTGATTAAAAGCCTGAAGAATAATAAAAGCCCGGGTAGAAATGGGTTAGTAACAAAGGATATAAAATATGAGGGAAGATGATTAAAAGAGAAATTTGAACACGTGGTAGAACGAATTTGTGACCAAGAAAAAAAGTTAAGAGGAAGCAACGATTACACCGATATATGTAAAAGTTGACTACCAAAGAATTTCTTTGCTAAATGTATCATATAAAATCATGGCAACGCCAGTAAAGTTAAGGCTAGTGGAAGCCCAATTCGGAGAATATTGAGCGGGCTTTAGGAAGGGAAGGGTAACCACAGACCAGATTTTTATAATGAAGGAAATACTTCTGACTTTCTATGACTATCAGACGCCAAAAGCTGCTCAATGGAATGAAGGAATTTAATATTCCTATCAAATTAATTAAATTAATTAAGATGACATTGGATAGAATAAGAAGCAATGTAAAAGTAGGCGGAGAACTATCCCAAGACTTCGAGATTAGAGTAGGCGATCCTCTGGCAACTCTTTTATTTAACTTAGCCTTAGAAAACGGAGGATAGCAAAGCAAATAGAGAAGGGAACTTGATGTGTAAAAGCCAAAAGTCATTGCTCATTCGGACGACCATCACTCTTTTAGCCACTCCTCAAAAAGATTGATAGAGGCAGCAGAAGAAATGGGACTTCAGGTAAATCAAAGTAAGAGTAATGAGAAATGGATCACCGGTAGCAATAAACAACTTAGAGGTAGAAGTAAGTGGGAAGAAAATCGAATTTGGGGTGTTAGTAACAAATCAGTAACAAGAAGAAAAGGAAATTGACATGAGACTGATAAAGAGAAACAGATGCCCAGGATCAGTGAATAATTTGTTAAGATCAAAGCTGATGTCAAGAAGTTTGAAAGTAAGACTATACAAAACAGTAATAAGTTCAAACACTTTATGTGCATGCGAAACATGGATAATGAACAAAATATCTCAAGAAAGAAGGGGAAAGGAAGATTTTGAGAAGAATATTAGGGAGGAAAAAGATCAAAAATGGATATGAAATCAGATCCAGTGTGGCAGAGAGCACAGAGGTGATCAGACTGAAGCGATTGGGACATATACAGAGGATTAAAGATGACAGAATAGTTAAGAAAATAGCATGAAAAGAAATAGAAAGGAAGACTGAAATAGTCCTGTCGAACTTGCAAGAGAAAGGCATACGAAAGTGGGAAGAAAAATCCAAGGATAAGAAGCGATGGGAAGAAGTGATAAAGCTGTGTGCCTAAACAGCCTTATACGAGTATATAATTTGAAATTAGAATAAGTGCACAGAATATATAGTATTTCCAATGACACATCACTGATGCTCGAGCAACTTTGCAAAGCCAAAGATTCCAAATATGTTCTGGGAAACATAAATCAATTTATAATCTCAAGACAGACGTTTTCTTCAATCATACTCACAATAGAAAGTAGACCCACAACGCCATCTAACAAGAAATCAGAAATTTGTGAATTATCTTGTTTTATGTATAAACTACATTTTTTTGATTACATAAAACCCAAAAGCTAAATTGAATACAGTCGGTTATTAACAGCAACAATCGAGTAAGAAGCAAACTCCTAAAGATAACTGTACTATAAAAATTGAAACATTTTTTTTATTGTAGTGGAAGATTTTAAGAGTGTCTTTCTATAGACATAGAGTTCATATAGAATTCAGATTCAAAATTGTTTATACGTAGATATCAGTTGATAACAGTAAAAAGCTACTACGTCATTTACTGGATGAGTTGCGAATCATCATCGAGATTGTGCCATCTACCGAAGAAGAAGTAAATCATTCTATATCACATATTTCGATGTATGTTAAAAAATTGTAGGAGTATCTTTTTAAAGAGAACTTCATGTGGCTCATTTTTACTTGATTTTTTCATTTCAACAAAAAAGGGAAGGAAAATACAAAAAGCAGATAGTTTTGCTCCGTACAAGAAAACAGAACAGAACAGAAATTCCGAAACTTATCAAGAGATGGAGCTTTATTTCTATCACATAATTAGATACAGTCAGCGGACTGTTGTTTCCACAGAATTTTGCACAAAACATACTTAAATAGAAAAAAAATAGAAAATTAACTGTAGAAGAACAATTTTGATACTTTTTAAACGATGGCGCCACTAACTTCAGAGTACAAACCAAGAAAATCTTTGAGAAACTTCTGAAATTTTATCGAGGACAAGAAAGCGAAAATTAGATCGCAAAAATTCGAAGATAACGGAAAATACAAAGAAAAATGAATTGTTCTTCTACTCTGCAACAGATGGCGCTACTATTTTTTTTTTAAGTTTCAATCGAGTCAAATCACAATCAAATGTTGTGAATAAACACTTATGTATTTACAATTGTTTGTGTTTTGTTTTGTCCTGACAAAGAAAAAAAAATACAGGAGACGATCAACTTTTTTTTAATGAAACGTCAGGAACTTGTCTTCTTGAGACACTTTGCAAAGCCAAAGATTCCAAATATGTTCTGGAAAACATAAATCTATTTATAATATCAAGCCACGTTAAAAATTTATAGAATGCAGTAGTAATAAAATTAATTAAAAGAAGCAATTGTTTGGTCCACTTCTATGATATAACGAATTCTCCTCACATGTTAAGGGTGGCGGTACTAAGTGAAACGTCAAAATTTACTGCGCCCCCCAAAAAAAAGGAGAAAAAATAAATAAATTCGACGCGTTTCCGAACAAAGTTATGGCCCTCTCTTTTTTTTCTTCCTCGTGAAACGTTCGGACAAATTTCACGGTCCAAAGAAACGCCGACGAAACACTGGCCGTTTTTTACCCCCTGCGTGGGCCTGCCCCTCGTGGTACGGTAACATAAAAACTCCAAGGGCGTTTACCTAATGGAACGTAATAACGTCGAGCGGGCATTATACAAGACTTATGAAGGGTGTATTTACTTTGTTGTCCTGGTAAATTAAGAGTTCCGCCCCTAACTTGTAAATCGAAGGCAGTAACGACCCCCCTACGTCTTAATCATTTAATCTCGTATTTGAATTATGAAAAATTTGAAAGAACACCGAACGTTTCCTTCTGCCGGAAAGAAGGAAGGGGAGACGGATTAATTAATAGAACTGCGGCCGTCGTAATACTCGGGGGGATGATGATGATGTTCTGTTTATCCGTTGCTGTTTAGTGTTTATTTCCTTTTCATTTCCTCCCGGATATAAATTAAATTTCTCCGGTCGTCTCCGGCTTTTTCCCGGACTCATTCGTATTCCGCGTGCACGGAGGCGTTCGCTTTCTTTTCGTTTGTGTTGAAGGCGAGAGGGTTTCTTTCACCCCCATGAAAATCCGCGCGCAAGTTCACGACGAGATAACTTCGGCTCCACTTGAACAGTGCCGCAATATAACATCCCTCTGGTAATTGCAGGGGATTTCGGGGCGAATCTAGGCAAGGTTAAAGAGGAAAATGTCTGTGTTCGAATGGATTAAGTCAGCCAAGTTACAAGCTGGGAATTTTCTCATTATCTGATTTTATTTATTATGTACTTACAAGGGCTACAGTACAATACAAGATTTTACTGAAAGGCATAAAATAAATAGTTCTTTCATTTTGAGTGCTTCACAAAAACTAATTTGTTTTGAAAAATGCATTCAGTTTCTCCCCTTGAATAAGTTTGCTTTCTGTTAAAAAAAAAGGGGTTTAAATGACACCGCATAAATCAATACTAAAATAGCTAAATTCTGAGCGAGTTTATGTTTCTTATAAAATATCAGACAGCCTGAATTTCGGCCCGAAGTTAATGAGTTGAAGTCGAGAAAAATAAAATAACCCCCAACCGTCAAATGCCGAGAGGCCCCCCCTTCTATTTCACCTAAATTATCACGTCAAACGGGCTGCGCCGTCGCCAATGGCGTTCCGAGGCAATTCACATTAATTTCCGAAAAGTCAAAATCGCTGACGTCTGTTATTAAGATATCAGATAGGAACCTTCCGGAACGAATCGCGCGTCACGATTTTTTATTTCACAATAAGAACGAAAGCTCGTCGTAAATTATCGATAATCGTCTAGAAAGTTTTTTTTTTTTTTAATTTAGAATGTACACTACCGCCGCTAAGTTTGTGTTACACCTTAATTTTTTTGCAGTAGTGTATGTAGGTAAATAAAAAGAAATGTATGAGATATGCAACGGAAATGTAAGCAGCGTGTCTGTAAATCTAATGTGGCAAATATTGGCGGAAAAATCATATGCGGTGGTAATCTATTTCCCTGAAATGTATACGCAGCGTATTTCGATTTGCGCGAATCCCCGACGCGCTGTGCTAATATTTTTCGTCTGAGTGGGTTTCCACATACATCAAATATTTTATTTAATAATTGTTTACAGAAGTATCCAAACAGAAATGTGTACGGCACGGCGCGTATTTCAGCTAAACGAGAAACATCGGAGAAAATGGAAGAGTCGAGACGAGTTGTTTCATACTCTCGTTTTCTTTGGTCGTGTCTTCCTCGTTCCTAGGGATTTAAACTACTATTTGCCAGGAGGTTATTATTAAGTTTGTGTCTTTCTTGACGTCTTAGCACGTATGGTTACTGCCTCGTATTCTCCGGCTACGATACTTTTATTTACGTGAAAAAGAAAAATTTCGGGCAACTGTATTTTAAAGAATATATTCGAAGGAAAACCTTGAAATTTACGTTAAAGGACACGAGGTTTTTTGAATATACATATTGCGCTTGTCGATTTGGGGTTGTGTTTAAAACAAACCATCCCGTATTTTCCAGTTTTCTCCAATTTGGAGTCAAAACGTTTTGTGTACTGAGAGAGTGTTTAAAAAAAAGCAACCACTATCAAACGCTGCATGCCAATGGAAAGCGAAAACATAGCTGAAATAAAAACATCACGAAGTCACCAAAAATTCATTAAAACAAATGCAAAAAAAAACTTTTATTCCCAACTGTTCATACTCCTTGTTAAAATTTTATGTATTTTAGTTTTCGAAAAATAATTAATGAAAAATTATACGATACGACCCTGTAGAGAAAAAAGAACTTGAAGAAGTAAATGAATTTAAAAAAAAAATTTGAATCAGTGATGCAAGTCAATAGAGCAACGCAAAGAAATGAATTAATGAAGGAAAATGAAACGAGAAAAAGAAATGAGTCGAGAGAGTAAAATTAATTAGCGCAGGAGAGAGAATCGAGGAATAAATAAATGAATTGCATAAGAAAGAAGTAATTAATGAGGGAAAAACGTTGAATTGAGGAAAAAAAGTAAATCAAGGGATTACGAAGCAATTGAATGATGAAAAGGAAGAAAAATGAATCGAGTACAAAGCAAGTGAATCGGGGTATCAAAAAAAAAATGGGAGAAGAATCGAAGAAACGAATTTTCATTAAAAAAAAACATGAATCAAGGCAGTAAGTCAATTGACCAACAGAAAAAAAATGAATCGATTCAGAAAAGAAACTATATCAAAATAGTCGACCTTGAATAGATTGCGAAAATTGGGGGAAACTCCTTTACGTTGGTGAACAACCTACCTGAAATTATGCCCAGATCAGTGGAGATGGGAGTGGGCTACACAATAGGATCGTCGGTAGCTCGTTATCTAGTTTTTAATTAAGAAAGGGGCACCACCTAGCGTTATATTTATTCCAGGTATAAGTAATACGTGTTACCGCTAGAACTGCACACGTGAATGTAGCATATGAGTAACCCTCATGTTTGAAACTCCGCGTTTAAAAAAAATATTCTTATCAGTCACCCTGTATATATCGAAATTATCAGTCACCCTATATATAACGAAATCTAAAAGAAAAGCATGACAATTCGCGACATTAAGTTTATTGATCGTTTTAAATGAAAATTACGTAAATGTACGTTAATCACTTTAGATCGAAATAAAATTAAAATTCACAAAGCAAGTGTAACACGTAAACACCGGCGAGGATATCCTATTTGGTTTACAAAGGTGATGTACAAGTTATAAGCACCTGTCAGTTTGACAGTAGGAGGCGGTTACTAATTCTCTTTATGGAAATTATGACATGTTCTTAAGGAACTGTGGCTTGAAATATACAATTACAAAATTTTCAAGCCCTTAACTACTCATTATGCAGCGTGATTGATGATTAACCGAAGTAAGGAATGAAAAGTGTACGATACCGCTCGAGGGTAAGTCCAGTCGTCTGATGCCATAAATCACGACATTTACGTCGAAGTCTCGAGAGAGGGCTTTGATCCTACATGCACGTTCGAACTTTCGCGGTGTTTGATGGTAGTAGAACTAGATGATTCTCGTACGGCTTTACTGTTTACTGCCTATCACCTGCTACAATTTGCCTCGCATAACGTGAATTTGCTCCGTATGACGTGAAACTGCCCCGTACAACGTGAAACTGCCCCGTATAACGTGAAACTGCTCCGTACAACGTGAAACTGCCCCGTACAACGTGCTAAAGTTAGAAACGTGACGATAAGTTTGACAAATTCAAAGTTGAATCGGAAGACTTACCCCTTGTTTAAAAATAAGGGCGTATTAAAACCTGTGACACATCCGCTTGATTGTGTGATTGAAGTTGGAGTTCGTGACGTGAGTTTTATCTGCTACTTAAGCCTTGGCGATATTCCAATCAACTTTCTTGAGTGTATAAAATCCTTATTGACTGCTAGGTGGTCGAATTCGACACGAATCACATAAATTAGCTTCTACGAAAATGACCTACACTCAGGAATGTCACGAACACCAAGATGGCGATTTTAATATTAGTTTTTATTTTCGAATCAACAAACAAACATACGCCAATACGTTTGCTTCTGTTCCAAAACCGAAATTAACCAATCTACACGCACGAGAAAGAAAACAAAAATAGAGCGATCAGTGAAGCCAAAACAGATCGTTAAAGCGAAAACGAACCGTAACAAAACAAATTAATTGTATAAGGAGTAATTATTTAGGGAGAAAAAAGTTGAATTAAGGAAGAGGCAGTGAACCAGGAAACAGTCAAATTAATAAATGAATTACGAAAGAAACATATAAATCAATGAACCATTAAAAAAATAAATCGAAAAAGAAAAAATGACTCGACGCAGAAAAGAGAATCGAGCAATAAATAAATAAACTGCAAGAAGTATTTATTGCAGGAAAATGAAAGTTGAAATGAGGAAGAAAAGTGAATGAATCGAAGAAAAAACTATTGAATTGAGGTATGTATAACGAAGAATCAGAGAAGTAATAAATTAATTTGGAAGGAAACTATGAATCGGGTCAACTGAGCAATAGAGAAAAAATGAATCGAGTAAAAACATGAATCGACAATGAAAATAAATGAGTCAAGAGAGAGAATAGGGCAGTGTAAAAATATACATAATTATCGATAATCAAATCTATTATCGAATGTAATATGTAAAAGGAAAATTATCGATATATCGATGTATAGATGTATCAAGGTCCTTCTTTTTGGTCATCGCTTTTTCCAAAAGATATCGATAAATTATTTGATATATAAAAAAATTAATCGATGTATCGATATTTATTGTTTTTCGATGGTAAAATTTCATTATCGCATAACCCAGAAAATAAATAAATGAATTGTGTAAGAAATAGGTAATTATTGAAGGAAAAGAAAAGTTGAAACGAGGAAGGAAAAGTGAATCGTGGAAAAATCAAGTTAATTGGGGTATCAAGAAAAAAAAAGGATCGGAGAAGAAATGAATGAATTCACGAAAAGAAAAAATGCGAATCAAGGAAGCAAGTCAACTGAATAAGAGAAGAAATGAATTCAAGAACAAAAATCAATATAGAATTAAAAAATAATTTAAATTGTATTGTAATCAAAGTTTATTTTCACAAGCAACGTGTCCGTCATAAACATTTCAGCATCTTTTTTATGTCCCCAATATTACATGTTATCTTTCCCTTGCAATTTTAATCAGTCGGTCTTCTTTACGTCATTTATTCGGTATATCGCTGACGTTTGAATAATAACAGACTTTGTTAATAACGAAGATATGGCGATGACAACCAGAATTTAAAACATTACAATCAGTAAACACGTTCGTAATCTGTTTGGTTTGTTAATTGTTATTATCATTTCGTTTTGTGTGCGCCGTTCAATGAGAAACCAATTCTGTTATCATAAAAGACGAATTATTAACACAAATTTATACAAAGCTTAACAAATTCAATGCGCGCGTTCGGTGTGTTATTTTTTAAAGCGACCGAAATCTCTGTCGTAAATTATTGATCGCTTCGATGTAAGTATTTCACTTTTATACACCTTTGAAAAAAAACGTAATTGACTTAATCTCATAACAGTTAATTCATTCATTCATCATCAGCTGTGAATGATTATGATTCTCTGCGTAACACCATAAAGGTTTTTAAAAATGTAAACCATTGTTGCTCGCCTAAATCTTAGGTGTAACGTGCATTTGGGATAAATTTTTAATTATATTATAAATTGTTGTATAGAATTTTTTAACGTTTTTTCTCATGTTCAAGAATCTTCCTGTTCATAGGCTGTTTTTTAACTTCATGCAAAAAATGAAACCAGTAAAAGTTAACATTAAAAGTGATAGAATGAAGCAGTTTGATTAATAAATATTAGAGATAATAGTTTTCGGCGAACGATGAAACAGTTTGATAGTCCGTGGTTTATTTTTATTACGTAATTACGCAATCGGAGAAATATGCTAGTGTGTCACCATCGGCTTTTAAATTGGGTCAGTTACTCAGTTCTCAACCGCAACTTCGTCGCAGATAACAGCGTTGAAAATATGGCCCGAATTTTCCAATAGTGTTATTGTGGACATGATTTTAATTTACAGCGAATGTGGTCAAAATGTGTTGGCTGCAAGACGTTTGTATCCACAGCCAGCGTTACCCAGATCGCCCTTTTCCAAATAGCAGATCCTTTGTGTCACTTGTGCAGTTTGTTGTTTGGCCAATTATTCGTGAGGAACAATTACCCGTTCCATTTTCAAAGAGTGCAAGCTCTGATGCTCGCAGATTACCTCCAACGCATGCGATTTTGTCGGTGGTTACTTCGGGAACAGACAGACAAATTAATAACATTCTCTTCACCGACGAATCAATGTTTACAAGGGATGGTATGTTTAATTTTTACAACATGCATGTATGGGCAGGTATGTTAAACGGCACTTTAATCGGTATGTTTACGTCTCGCGCAGGGGGGAACTTCGAACACTTATTGTGGGTGAAGGTCACCGTCCGTTGCGTCTAGAGGTTCTAAACATTTCACAAGGAATTGCCGGATGTCGGTATGAATTTTTTTTTTACGCCATTTGCACGAACTTGAAGAACAGCCTGTATTCATTCGTACATGTATAATAACAACTATAACATCTAACCCTAATAAACATGAGCAGAGTAAATATTATAAGAGACTTTGGAAAGAAATTAATAAATTAAAGAGCCTGACAAATTCGCGAGTAATTTAACAAAAGAAATATATTCCACCCCCGTTGATTTATGCACTCGCCCAATTGTTTTATGGCGATCGGAAGCTGAGCAAACCGAAAATAAATCAGACACTGTCGCCGACTCTACGTTTCACGGAAACGAAATTCGATCAAGAGAGGAAGAGGAAGAGATGCTGTTAATCAAAGAAAAGGAGACGAATTAAAAAGTCTGTTTCCGTAAGGAAGAAAAAGAAGCGAAAAATGAAAGAAACTAAATTGTTTCGAGACCGTGACTAACACGCTGAAACTTTCACTGGCAAATGTTGCGGGCGTCGCACTTATAAATCACATCACGTTCGATTATCTCGTCCGATAATACACATGAAATCCGTGTCCGTATTTGGGCGATGCTGTTTTGCCCTTTGTTACTTAAGCTATTGTCTCGCAATAACAATCTTACTCGTATAATGTATACGCTGTGAGAAATCTCGTTTGAAAACCTCGACACACCCTCGTACATGCTCGTCGACTTGTTCTAACTCTTTTTTAAACAAATCAAAAGCAGCTTGGTAAGACTTCTTACTCGTAGAAACATATCTAATACAGAATGAAGTGATATTTGTAGATTTCTCATATATTCTTATTCCGAAGTTACCAGTTTTATTATTTTATTAAAAGTCCACGTATTGCTGTGATATTTGCTTTTGGCGAGTATAAAATTGAGTTTTTAAAAGCAAATTGCCATAAAAATTATTAAATAATCTTGTTTTCGTTATATAGAGAGACAGTGTAGATTGTTTATATACACAGTTTATATAAAAAATTTAAAAAGTACCATGCAAAGCGAAGACTTTGACCAAGAAGTTCGTTGGGTAGGAGAAGGCAGCTTGGGTGGAGTTCTGCGAGGTTATGCAAGCGGTTTCACAGAAAGCCGAACACTCCGCTAACTGCAAGGCATTGGCCGGCCAAGCTAATCATTCCGGGAGAAAAAGAAGGCTTGTCAACCTGGACTATGGCCGAAGGGTGCGTCTCTGATTTCGGACGTAAAGATCGACTATGAAGAACTGTTACGACAGAACCTAAAACAAACTATAGTGGGTGAAAGTGTTTTTTAAGTGTGCGGAAGTTTTTTTTTATGAAAGAAAACTTTTGATTTCAAATTAAATTTTATGAAATTACAAGTTTTGAAAATGCGGTAAGCAAAATGTGAGGTTAGGAATTAGAGATTTGTTAACATAAATAAACGATTGTATTTATCAAAATGTAAACGTAACAAACTTCTTTACTGAGGTAAAAAAGTGCTTATGTACACAGGTACTTGGATTTAAGTTTAAAGTAAAATTAGCTTCCGAACTTTCAAAAACTTGGAGGCACTAGTTTACATTGGATATTTGCAATGCACGTGTTTGTCAACTTAAAATTTGGTAAACAGCATCGTAACCAACAAAATTTTAATTAAACGTGAATGTGAATCGTTGCGTTACCGGCGATCCTCGATTGCGATTACTAAGTTGAGCGCGCATATGAAAGAGTGGGGATAACGGTGGGGTAATGTGCTACCTACCTGGAGGCCAGCAAATTGTGCGAGGGACTGACGTTTCCCCAGCACCGCTCGACAAAGCTCTTGGAGAAGGGAGGTTCAACCCCAAAGCAAAAGGTGGGTAAAGTGAATAAAATAAAAAACACCAGCTGAATACACTTGTTTTTATTTAAAATACTTAAAGATTTGGTAAAAATGATTAAAAAATTATTAAAAATGACTCAAAGGAGTCCAGTGAAACGAGCACGCAAGTAATTAAATAATCTGACAAGTTAGAATTTTTCCGACAAGCAGATCTGTTCTTCATTTACAATTAACTTAAAGAAATTTAACTGCCCAACAACAAAATGAGACTAACAATTACAACGTCGCTGAAGTTGAATCAACCCAGTAGGGTAATTAAAAAAAGAATAATTAGAGTAAATCCGACCTTATAATCAGAATCCGGCGTAATGACAATCAGCTGTCAACAGCGTCGGAGCGCCCTCCCGCGGTGGTTAGCGCCGTAAGTCGGTGCAGTAGCGTCACCAAAGTAGCGTCGTCTTGCAGGACGAGTCCAATTTCACAGGTGGGGGAAGGCCGGGTTGCGAGGCTTAAATCGTCTTAAAAGCCGAAAACCAGCCTTTTCTTACGCCTCCAAGGATTATTACGGTTACATCAGATGGGTAAAACTACCACTTGAAGCTAGAACTCGAACTGGAATTTGAAGCCTAGTAGAAGAGAAATACGCGTTACTCACTTACTTACTTACTTACCTGTTCCTTTTCTCAGGAGCAGGCCTTTGATAAGCTGTTTAAACTAGCTTGTAGGTAACTCGGCGTGCTTTAGCAAATCTCGGAGAAAATCCGTTTCAGGTTTCAATCACAAATTCCAAGAAAGAAACACAAAGATTGAAGACACAAATAAACAAAGCACATGACTGCCAGAAAAGCACGGCGTTCCTTCCACTATGCGCTGAGACAGAAGTTGTTACGAATGAACTTAGATTCTGAGTGGCGACAGAGTGAAATGAAGATATACTGTAAGATTAAATAACAACGTATGATTTGGTTACGAAAGGTTGTGAAATATGACGACCGGCACGTAGGCCAAGCCTGGCCGTTAGATTCTCACGCTAAACCAGGGTGTTCGGAAAAATATTATGGAATAACTTAAATGAATTTTTCAGCCGTAACAAATGGTGATGAAAGTGTCGTGTACCCATCACTTTATTATAGTTTAATTAGTTTTTAATTCATTTAATTAAATAAATGCATAATTCTATTTCTTTTTAATTAATTAGATGTTAGACTAGAGTATGATCAAGTTTTATCCCTTGATTCTAGGTATTCTTATCTAATTTAAAATGCTACCCCAAACTACGGATTTTTACGTCTGATTTACGATTGTTACGTTTACCTCCAGAGTCCGTGAGACTTTTGCTCAACTGTCACGTCATTGTTTTATTACTTAAGAGATTTTCTGCATTTCTAATAAGATATCGTCAATACCATTTGCATTCTTAATTTCAGCTCGCAATAGCCAAAATTTCAGAAAGGACACTTTTATTACCTTCTTGAACATTAGTAGAAAACGTGCCTTTTGTAAAACCTAGATCCAAAATTGATTAGTATTCGCACATAGATTTCTATTGTTAAGAAAGGAAACTTCAAGACATCCAAGATATTTGTTACGTGTCATAAACGATAAATATTATGTAGTCAGGGATGATGCAACGCAATCCGAAGTATCACGTACTCACCCCCACGTTGCATCATCCGCGCTAAGGTTATAAAAACCACAACTCTTAGTTTTAAGGAACATTATATTATATTACATTCATTCATTCTTACATTCAGATATTTATTTTTCTACTTTACTTGTTTCACGTTTTTCATTCTTTCAATTTAACTTATTCGATTCACACTGATTCGACTCGTTCGTTTTATATTTCAAATTAATAAGTGTAAGTGTAGTGTAAAGAAATAAATAATAAGAAAAACGAAGTCTCTTCATTCCACCAAAAGGCGGGCATACGACAAAAGCAAAGGGCAAGGTTGGAAGAAAATGTTTATCGAAATTGTCGAATGGTAGTTAAAATCGGCGTTTGTGTTTGTTTGAGTAAAAAAGTAAACGGATATAGTATCCGGTCCGGTTGTTAATAGTTTGTTGCGAGTCCTAGGCCTTTCCAAGCTTGTCCATCAAATTTACGGCAGGTACGTTTTTAGAGTCACGACGTGCGTCGGTCGGTTCGTAATCTGCGTTTTCTTTTTTCTAGGTTTTATTTTTATTTCGTTTTTTGTCCGCCCCCCTCATTCCGGAAACTTTACTGGAGTTTTTGGTAATCGAAGGCGACCTGACGATTCCCGTCAGAGTTACTGCTGTGGACGGATCTTTATGGTGTTGTTGTAAGCCGATTTTGGCCCACCATCTTGATGTTGGTTACCCGAACTAAACTAATTCAAACAATTTATAGCAATAATTTGGCAACGTAGGACCAGCGTAATAAGAAAAAGGTCCAAAAATTGTAATCAATATTAAAATCTGAGACAACCCAGATAACACAACAGTATGTATGTGAGTGTGTGTGAGGCTTAACACATATTAAAAGCAGATATACGATTTTAATGTAGCCTATCGTATTACAACTTCAAAACCGACTTCTTAAAACGGTTCAAGTAGTCAGTCCGGTAGGACCACCTACGTGGATTAATTGATGCTGATAACCAGTTATTTAAAACAATCAGATTTAATAACCAATAATTGGTGCCGCCGAAAAAAATCTACTTAGGTGCCGGCCGATTTCTCCGTGGCGCGGCGCATCGATTTGCATAAATTAAAAGAAGTAAGTGCAATTGGCGAAGAAGGTTGAACGAAGTGAGATACTCCCGCATTGACCTAAAAACACCATCATCTCCGGGGACTCGAGCATACTCACTCGCTGCTCCACATACGGAATTTATTTTCACTTTTCGTTGAGATTTTTCTATACAGGGAGCTTCGAAACTGTTTTGTTTTGTGTCTTTTTGGGGATCGTCAAATTACGTCGAAGCAAAAAGGCCGATGAAATATGGGAACCCGTTCGTAATAAACTATTTCCTTCCAACTGCGAAATAATTTATGGGACCATACGTTACCGCCGTGTCTTGTTGCTGAAAAAGCCGCCGACCGTACGTCATTTTTTTTTTTTTTTTTGATAAATCGCGCCCCGTATACCGGTGTTACTTTCAATGCACGGCCAACATCCGGGACTCAAATTATTGTGCCGCCATCGATTTCGCCGTGGGCTGACGCCATGATTTACGTAAGGTAGTAAGTAGTGGACGTGCAGATGAAACCAGTCGACCGCAAATCAGATAAGCACCATGATTTGTCGGGGCGGAACACGACTTTAAATCATGAGGAATAATATACGAGGTTGAATTGATATGGTTTGTGCCTCCCCCCTCCCTCCTTACGCTTTGACACTATTTTATTTGATCGCTCGGTGTAATCGAAAATGTTAATGAGACTGGCAATGAGACTGAATGGTTTGGACGTGGGTGACCATTGGGTAAGGTAAATGAAGTGTTAAAACGGATGCTAGTCTTCTTTGCGGCGTTTTAAATAACGCGCAGACGTTTCTAGATATTTACGGCCTTTTAAGCTCGTTGTAATTGCAGCTGCGAACGGTAAGTCGTAATTAGTACTCGGAGCGTTCGCGTTATTTACGACTTACGTTCAGATTTAAATCCATCTTTTTGCTAACGAATTCCGTTCCCATTGCCCGAGCGTTTAGTGTCACAATCGGCTTACGCAAGACCATCATCGCCATCATCAAACAGGTCTTCGACCTGCTGCTCCCACAGTGTATGATTCCCCTTGATAACGTAATTGGTATTTGTAAAACTATTGTTCGATCTTCCTGCAGGATGTATTAATTAGAATTCTCGTTTAGATTACATTCACGAGTTCCGATTGATAAATTCGTAGAGTTGAAGCGATAATAAATTCACTGCCCACCGTGCGGCAATAAATCCCGCGCACGTCGGGTCTTATTGTTGTGCGTTAATAAAAAGTTCTTGAAACGGGGGTGTGGTAGGCCGGGGTTGTCGCACGCCAGCACGACGTCAAAAAACGACGACGACAAAAAAAGAATAAACCACCCCCGCTATTGTGTCACTTCTTTATCTCTCGGCTTACACGGTGATCTCCATTATTTTCTGGGAGACGTGCTGATGCTATCTTTATTGTGAGATCTAGGGCTGTACGTTGGCAGTAAATTGAAATACCTGTTGTAGAAGATGGACACGTTGACAAATGTTACTTTTCCACTCATTATTTGTTGTAGGATTCCACATAATTTGTCGATTAAGTTCAACTTCGAAAAAAAAAAAAAAGAACCAGTTTCGAAACCATTCGTATCTCACATTACGAACCAGTTCTCGTTGTTGCTGACCGAGAACTGTTAACTATGGATGCTTTGTACTCCTCAACTTCTGAATTTGGGTTCAAAAATATCGCCGCCTGGAACTTCGAAAGCCCCAGCGTGAAGTTACTAGACGGAATGACAATTATTATAAACAAAACTATTTGCAAATCTACTCCTTGATCGTTCCTATTACGTACCCATCTGATAAATGCTTTGGTTTAATTGATAAATAATGTTCACGTTCTGTTTAATGTAAGGGGCGAATGCATTTTATAAAAGAAATGTGGGTTAATGATGTCCGAACTCTGTTATCATCTGGAACATCGCACACATACATTACACGAGCGTTACAATAGAGAGGATATTTACAAGAGCTTCGGGTTTACGGAGACTACCAATTAGGGGACCACACAGGTAGAACGACTGGACCACAATCGCCACTGCCACAGGTCGGAGCCACCTGTCACAACTCCTCCGATGGGGCCCCCCGACGTATTCATCACCGCCACACTGACAGCTGTCCGTTGAGATTACGAATGATCTATTGGAAAGCCGTTTTATGGCGATTAAATCGGTGACGGTAAACATTTTCTACAAATTAGACAAGGAATTCGAATTAGACGTGTTGCTCGTGCAGCTCTCGAAATAAGTTTAATTCGATTTTTCACTGATCAGAATCGTTTGAGATAGACATGTGTGAAACATCATGTTTTCTTCTAAAACGCAATGAACTCCGGTGATGTTGTGCCCCCCACTGTGCGCGGTTGTTAATTGGACAACTGCTGTAGGGACGGTGACAATTTGTTTGGCCCAAAAGTTAATTAAGGATATCCCGCGGCAGGATAATTGCATTAGTTTTATTGTACGTGCAACAGAAGTCACGTTACGTTTATTGAAAAACCGATGTAAATGCAAATGTTCAAAATCAGGCGTTCAAGTAGCAGCCTTTGAACTTTTCATAACACTGCGAAGCAAGTCTTGAATTAGGTCAACGCGAAATGTCATTTTACGTTCAGTGCCTTCGTTTTCTGTGACAATGTGGACTGGTTTGAACTTCGCACATTAATACGGGATGAAGGACCAATTGTACAAAGGCGGTTTAAACTGACGTTCAACTGAACCAGGTTCAAAGTGAACAAAATCGCATCAAATTTTATTTATGAATGCATTAATTGCCATATGTCCTTAAGATTCTATGCGAATTTATTTACTTTAAACCTGGTTCAGTTAAACTTGAGTTTAAACCTTCTTTGTACAACAGGCCCATAGGATCTTAAGGACATTAATGTATTCATAAATAAAATTTGATGCGATTTTATTCACTTTGAACCTGGTTCAGTGGAACGTCAGTTTAAACCTCCTTTGTACAACTGGCCCTAAGTGCGCACTAATGCAATAAACGAAAATGCTAATAATGTCACGGTAGGTCATAAGCAAAACACTTTAACTGTTTGACAACTGCCATCCATTAAACGTCAGTTGGTTTAGGAAGTCGTCCTTTTTTTCTTTCATCAAAAAATCAATACCAACTTGATGAAGTTTTCTATTGAACACTCGTTACATATTGCTGTGATATGCCCCTAGTTTGGGTGACAATTTAATGCTATGATGTCAGGGTATTTTGAAAATTTTCTGATTTTTTATTATTTTACTTTCTTACTTTGTTGTTTTTTCTCTCGGAGGCTCTTCTTCGATGATGAATTTTGCAGTGTATCTCGTAGACTAATTTCTTTGTTGTAGAGTGTATTTCATGTGATAAATTTTGGATGTAGATGACACTCGCGAGCCTTCACATTAAAAATTATCTAATGTCAGTGTGTGTGTGGGTGTGGGGGTGTATAAAAAAATGTCGTAGAATAAAAACGTAAAACACAGTTTGTTGCACGACTTTAAATAATTAATTTTCACAAACTAATTATTATTTCCCAAGAAGTTCGGGTTTTAACGGATAATTTATAATATTCAAGTCAGGTTTTTCACAAAACCTTCCCAAAGTTGTCTCACTTGTCTATACGATGCTCCGGTAAAGGTTCCACTGCATCCATCGGAAATCGCGCGTCCGCGATATCATAGCGTGACGGGTCATAGGTTCACGCGATCACTAACACGGCGCCCTCATTTATTTCTTCTCCGAACTTCTTACTATAACCTACAGTTTCCTTTACACATGATTATTCTAATTATCTTAATATTTACAATTCTAACTTAATTCTTACGTATTTACATCTTAAAAAATAGAAATAATTTATTTACAATAAATAGTTAATTTTTAAATTGATTATTTCTCAAAATATTTACTTCAAATTAAGAGATTTGAAAAAGACAACTTGAATTAAATTATTTCTCAAACAAATCTGCTAAAATACGTTCAATACACTATCCTATAATTTATTTGATTATTTTCAAAATTATCTCTTATGAAATTTTTAAAGAAACACGTACTGTTCATAAACACCGCAATATGTTTGCACAAGTCAATATTTTGAAGCGTAAACATAAACATGAAACGATCAATTTATGACGAAACAGGAAGGAAGTTATGAGCAAGAACAATTGACAACAACAAAATTAATTGAACTGGAACTTCTAAAAAAAAACAAAAGGCAAACGAGAGCAAAAGAAAAATAAATTTCTTAAAGTGAAAACATAAAACAATAGGACGAAAAACGAAGAGGTTATGAATGAGAACAATTGACGTTTGAAAAAATACATTCAACTTTGGATCTTCTAACAAAAACAAGAGACAATCGAAAGCGAAAAAAAGACAAATAAACAAGAATAAAACAAAAACAGTATAAAATAATAAAAGAATCAATTTATTATGAGACACGAAGAAAGTCGTGAACAAGAACAGTTGATATTTGAAAAAATTAATTGAACTGGATCTGCCAACGAAAACAAAACAAAACCATCGAAAGCAAAAAAAAAAACAAATGATGTCCTTAAAATCAAAACAGTGTAAAACAATAGACCGATCAAGTTATGACGAAAAACAAAGAGAACTATCAACAAGAACCATTGACGAAAACAAAACTGTAACGGTTCGTCATTTTACGGAGTCGTCTGGTGTTGGTGATCGTCTGCTCGACGTCGATCCGGCGGTTCGGGTTTGCTCGTCGGTGTCTGGATTCAGCAGAAATAAAAGCGTCGATCACTTAGCAACACAACTTTATTTACAAACTTAGTCTATATTTACAGGTGTTTACAAACTGGAATGTTTATATTCCGGCAAACGAAATTCACGAAAGTTAAATTTCCGGACGGTAGTTTCGGGAACGGTAATATACGATATGTCTTACGAACACTAATCACAGGACGGTAGTTTCAGAAACGGTGATGTACGGTGTGTCTCACGGACACTAATGTCAGCTAAATGACAACGCACTGTACATACGTTCCTGATACTGGCCCCGGGAATCGGATCGGAGGTACGGAAGAAAGAATGAAACTCCCACTCTAGGGTTAGGATGCATGAGACGCCCGCGCCAGGTAAGAAAGAGTGAAACTCCCATTCTGGGGTCAGGATGCACGAGATGCCCGCGCCTGATAAGGGATAAACAGGAGGAGCGGTTGCAGGTAACGCGAACGTAGCACAGGTTGTTAAACGCGTTTGAGTCAAAACATCGACGGATGAATGACTCCGCCTTTGAGCCACGATCGGCGGCGGCTCAAGTGCCCGGCGAGTCACTGCCTTCGAGCCAAGTCCGGCGGCTCGATAGCGCGGCGGATGACTGCCTAATTGCCTAAAGCGTGCTCTCGGCGCGCTTATAAAGGCTTGCGCGTGGTGGGGAGCCCTACTCTTTCGGAACTCCCTCCTAAATTATGCTTTATAACTCTGCGCAAACACATCCTAAATGTACAGGCTAATTAATATATACAACTCCTAACTAAATATGTACAAATACGGTAAATCAAAAGTATCCAAGTGAAATAAAAAGAAAAGCTGTCAACAAAGAGAACGACTCTGAGAAAACAAGAAAGCCAACTATTTAGTAACAATACAAACCAAAAGAAACAAGGAAAGAAATCGAATGTGGTGGTGAAGAACAATTTTTTTGGATGACAACAAAATATAATCGGCGACGTCTTAAAAAATAAAACACAGTCACAACAACGAACGAATAAAAAAAAAAGAAAAAAGTTTGTCAACCGAAAAAACTAAAGACAATCGACATCTTAGAAAATAATTCGAAACGAATTAAACACTATCAATTAAAAGGAAAATTGTTTGGCATCATTTCAAAAATAAAAATTATTTGTAACACGTAGCTCTGCCATCTAGTGGCAATTAGCTGGGCGAGCTCGCTAATTTAGGGGGAGTACAAAACAAAACACAGTATAATAATAAACAAAGTTGCCAATTTAATGACTAACGTTAAATCTGGTGACATGAATAGGCAACCAAACATACGCGTATGGTAACACTGCTGAGACCATTACAATAACCTTAAAGTATCCAATTTACAAATCACGAATACCAACTGAGTTTTTCTTCACTTAACGAAATTCTTTTCGCTATAGAAAAATTAGTTTTCAAAAAAATAAGATAAACTTTCAATCTCAGACGCCTCTGGTAAATTGACGAACAGCTGACGAAGATTTAGTAACAATTTACGTTGAGCTAGTAGCCAGTGTGGGCAATGAATAAAAATATAAAATCACTAAATGGGTCCTCACCAAAGGTCACGTGGCTCTGTAAACTTAAATATTAAAAAACGTTTATCATTAGAAAAAGAATTAATGTAGAGAGTTAATGTTTTGTATTTAGCATTGCCAGAAAAATATTAGAAAGAATGAAAAAGTTTGTCTAACAGAATATTTTTGCTCGTTAAAATTAATGCATGGCTGACTTTTCACAGCTCGTTCTAAAAGAATTATTTTCCGACGAAAATTAAAAGTCAACAAAAACGCGCTGCTATCAACAACAAAATTGTATGTTTTAAGAAAACAAGGCGCCGCGTACGGAAAATATCAATTTTCACCGCGAAAGAGCACGTCGCTTTTTCCATCCAACTAATTTCATAGCTTCCGCGTATGCAAAGCGTAAACATAAAAGCACCATCACAAAAACCATGAAATTACAGCATGCCTCAGAAAGCACTAATGGTATTTAATCGAGGGGGTTCGTAGATTCCTATTATGAACGATGACTAAGGGCAAACGTAATTTGAAGACTTATTGGAGGCTTTGATTTTGATTCGAAATTCCCCGCAAGAAGGTACTTTTAAAGTCATCTCAAAGTTGATAACCAAAACATTAAGTAGTATGTGCCCCGAGAGAACCCGACTGGAATTTAAACCGGACAAATTAACACTTTTATCACGCTCCGGCAATTTGTCCCTTTCCATCGTCCCGGTCCACCCCGAATTAACATTCACCGCCAGCCGGCGCTTCCAATAAAATTGAAAATAAATTCACATAAAACAAGTGGATCTGGTTGATTGTCAGTCTACCTTTCCGAAGTCGGCGTGCGGACGTGTTTGTACACGAGACGGAATTAAACGGCCGTCGTAAAAGGTGGGACCCGGTTTCTATTAAATGCAAATGCAGCCGGCCCGGTGTTTTCGGGGCCCCTTGGAAGCGATTTACTGGAACTAGGTGTGCCCCGTCTGCGGTTCGGTCTCTCGGGTGCTTTGCTTGTAAATGAGTTATTGGACCGTGGCATTATTCAACGAATTAATTAAACGGATACAAGAGAGCTATATCGAATATCAATTATCTTATCATTACTGATCCTGACAGAAAAATTTATTTCACTCCCCAATTTGAGACATAAAATTCATAAGCCTTCCATTACCTTTACGTTATGAAATTTATGATGATATCATACACAGGTTGTATGAGAAAAAAGGATTTTAAACGAAGGGGTTAATACACGGCCCGACAAGCAGCTGATAATAAAATCTTTCGTCCCGTTATCGCACGTAAACAATAAGACTATTAGAATACAGACAGACAGTGCCCCCCTAATCTACCCTAAATCGCTACGAGCGGTACCTGAGCTGTTAGCCCTTATCCGTCTCGGGCCCCAACCAGAGCCATCGGGCATCAACGCGCAGGGCAGCCCACCTTTCGGTGGCTGACACTATAAAGTGTCGTCCTGCTACCAGACTGGTTCGGGGTTGCACGCCCTTCGCCCCTTCTGGTCAAGGGAGACCTATCTAATCTCTACTAGCTATCCAGGCTAGTGCCGGAACTGAGATCCGCAGTTCACACGTCGGGATGGGGTGGGCATCATCCCTAACCCTAGCATGCGGGCCATCAACCACTGCCCCCGTCAGTCCAACCCAGTCGACCGGTGGAGGTCCCCTCTGCTCGCTCCACTCCAGAGGAGGGGAGGCTATCCTCCGGGCTAACCGGTCCCCACGGTACCAGTTTGCTTCACTGGTGGGAAGTTCGGCCACGACCGAACAAGTCGGCCGAGTCCTACAGATTAGGTTACGTGCAACCCAAGCACTGGTACGCCAACTCGGGACGGTGAGCTCGTCACACCCATAGGGACTCTATCAAACGTCCACAATGGTCACCTACGGCCGAAGCCGTTGGATCCACGCTTTGGTTAGCAGGGTACCCCCCCCTGCCGGGACTATTAGGATACAGTTATTTTAAACGTCGCTAGACATGGGTAAATAAAAACAAGTATGCATTACTTCATTTCATATAAATTCAAACCTCTGTATTGGGATTACGTATGATCCAGCCGATCTCCACGAGTTAGCCACTCGTGAGATGAACTTAATTTGCACGTTTCAACATTTTGTAACCAGGTAGGTCACATCATTTTATCGGGTTAATTAACAGTCACCCCGTAGATCGTTTCTCGTTATTTAAACATTGCGGAAACAACACGCCCCATTGATTTTTACAAAGAGGTCGGCTCGACACTATGAGTCAAGCCAGTCGTGGTTCCAGTATGTTTGTGTAGTATGTATTATTAACATAAATTAGTGTTTGCCAGTGTTTTTTTTTTGCATGCCAAACAGACCAAAAGCATTTCCTTGTTGCGTTCACTGTGCAAGTCGACGTTAATGTATTCTCGCCTTTCGTTGTGGGGTTTCTTTAACACGTTGCAATACCGGAGGATGCAATCCGTTTCTATTTGCATACATATTAGAGGCCGTGTCAGTCAGCTCCACCCTGTGCACACGCACACAATACGTCGCCGTGGCTCTTTTGCCCGTCGTATTTCACATTCCACCTTCGCACTTTACGTAATTTCGCCTTTCACGTCTTATTCCATCGAACCGGCTCGGATTTAGAGCCCCACGCTGTTTATACGTCGGAATCAAGAAGAGGTAATTGCCCGGACTCAGTCGAAATGGTCCTATAAATAAGGCAGGGTTATTTAAGGCGTCGTCCTCTCAGAAGGTGTAACGAGGATGTTTAGGAGTTTAAGTGTTGCAATAAACAAGCGTATTTATTGTTAATTTAAGCGGAAAGTTATGGGAGTACGTGGACACAATGAAGTCGGAAAATAAGACGTAATTGGCGCCCACGACGTGGGGCAGTAAAATCTTTATGTTATACCATGCAGGGTAACGCATACTTTGCAAAGTACTAAACGCTCTCGATACTACACATTCTAATACTCAGTAGGTTGGGAGATTTGAATTTAGAGAAAACTAATATTACGAAGTAATTATTAAATTCAACTGTAGCCGTCTCAATTAGCAGGTATTTGAGAACCAGCTGTCTATTCATTGGGTGGTAAGCTGTTTTAAAACGTCCTCCCGCTTCGGCCATTAATTTCCTCGAGTGTTGTGCCCGTCTTCAAAACGTAGGAGCACGTAAATGTATTATCCGAGAACTCTGACAAACCCAACGAAACGAAACACCTGTCAGGGGATGCCCTGATTTACGTTTGCTAGTTTTCCTGTACGTTGTTATTTCACGAGACCATTGTGTTTGGAATGCTAGAGCGCGAAGCACAGCAGGATGCTTGCGGGAAACTTCAAGAAATATTTGTCGCTTGCAATCTCCTTTTATTTATTTAACGTTATAATTTTCTATACAATTAAAGAAAACGCACCGGTTTAATCCGAAGACAATTTATAGAATAGTTGGCTTCATTTCAACCCCTCTTTAGTAGTAATAAGTGGCTGTGAACGTTCAGGGCACCTCATTCCTCGTTATGCTCTCTAACCACTGAACTCCAGGAGTATTCCAAGTTTCTAATTTCATCTGGCAAACTAAATTAAGCGTGGCTAATCCGGCGATAACCAGGGAGCGGTGGACCATTAAATTTTATTTATGAAAATTTTGCGCCAATCAATTAATTTGGTTCAGAGTTACGCGGAAATTTCGTTTTGGAGCTATGCAACTGTGCTGGTAGAACTGCGGAAATAATCCCTAATTATCATCAGCACAGACTTTTACATTCTGACTTACATAGTAATTAAATACACTGTTGGCCTGACCAACACTATCTATGCGTTTTTCGTGAGTAAATGAAGGATAGAATAGTAGAAACCGCATGAGTAAACGAAATAGCTACAACATTCCTACCTTCTCACGCAACATTGTAATATCTCTACTTCACTTCCACACAAGTTTCAATAAGCCTCTCCTTCATTTACTCACAAGAAGCGCATAGATACTGTTGGACAGGCCAGCACAGTATATCACGCCTTTGAAGCTTCCGCACGTGCCTACGGTCTACGACGCATCTACGAATTTGACTGCGTAAATCGTTCATTATTACGGAGTCGTCGTAGTCCAGATTATCATACTTAATCGGGGTTCTAAAGCCCGATGATTTTCGGACCTTTTTTTTTATAGAAGTTTGGAGAATCTTCAAAGACAACGTCAACGGTAATCCAAGTATCAGTTGTGTTGGATTCGCCCCCAACTAAATT
Source organism: Dorcus hopei (assembly GCA_033060865.1). Lineage (NCBI taxonomy): Eukaryota > Metazoa > Arthropoda > Insecta > Coleoptera > Lucanidae > Dorcus > Dorcus hopei. Next base: position 37,401,089 of record CM065423.1, read on the forward strand.
CCTTATCCTTTCTTGCAGCTGCTAATTTTTGGAATCTGTCGTTAGGCATCGCGTCAGAAATTTCGCACTGTCAGGTGGTGGTACGTATTTATGTTAATTTTAATCGGGGTTGTCTTTTCCAGGTAGGTTGAGATAACGGGCTGCCTCTCTCTTGCTTTCTCGTCCTTCGTTTTGGTCATCATGATCGTTCCGACCATTTTGGTGGTGTTTTCCCAGTGCTGCGCGTTGATTAGGATAATGCGAGCGAGGTTATCCTTGGATTTTATTTTGCCACATCTTCTGTTTGCCTCCGATCTGACGTTATCCCATCTCCCGTAGTCAAAGACCGTGTGCCAACTCGGGTGTCAACTCGGTGGCAGTTTACCTATATTCTTCAAGTAGCAGGCGAAAACTCCATGTCCTGTGATGGTCTGCGTGACGTAATGGTCCACTTCACCGAAATTTCTACAGCTCCACTTTTTTACATTCTTGATGAACGTTTTTGCCCATCCTTGGAAAGAGTTCCAGGACTGCTGCCATTTCTCCATGAGGGCCTCTTGTAGACTTACGGAGTCTGTTTTGCCTGATTGGTACATCAGCTTCCGTTATTCCGCCATTAGTTTTATAGGCGGGAGCGCTGCAACCACTAGTATCGCCTCCATGGTCACCGTCTTGTAAGCAGAGGTAATCCGGATGGCCATTTTTCTATTGACTCTCTCTCTCTCTCTAAGAGGCCCTCCTAGTGTTTGTTCTTGATTGCCCGCGTCCAAATAGGCGCCGCGTACAGCGCACGGTCGAGAGAACCAGTTTCCTTTTTTTAGCTCCTGGGCCTCGCACGTTCGGCAGCAGCCTTGCCAATGTCATTAAGGTTTTGGACGCCTTTTCACACGTTTTTTTAACGTGGGTTGTCATTCTCATCTCGCGATCGACGTGGACTCCTAGGTATTTGATGTCTTTTTTGGATGTGATTGTCTGGCTTTCTATTTCTATGGTCAGGGTCTTCAGTCTTCTTGGTCCCGCCAGGACTATAATTTCTGTTTTTGCCGTTGCGAGCTTCAGATCGTGCTCCTCGAGCCAGTTGTTAATTCTTTCCACGCCGTATCGGCTTTTTTCTTCTAGGAGTGTCGTAGTCTTGGCTGCTAGATCGTCCGCGTAGGCAACTGTGTTGACTCCGCGACCCAAGATGCCGTCATATAGGACATTCCACAGGGTTGGTCCAAGGACAGAGCCCTGTCATCTCTTCGCCATTGGGCTTAATGATGACCCGATCTTCCAGATATGATTGCAGCAGTTTGGTCAGGGGGCTGCTGATGTTTACTTTCTGGAGTGCCATGGCGATTTTCTGCCAGGAGGCCGAATTGAAGACGTTTTCATTGTCTAACGCATGGGAGAACTCCTTCGTTCTGTCCACGATGTAGCATACTCTGCCTAGGGCATCCGTGGTGGACCTGCGCGCCCAGCGTTGGCCGTCATGTCCAGGAGGGAGATGGGTCGGTATGTTCTAATGTCGGATTCCGTCTTCTTAGGTTTTTCGACAAGTACTAGCCGTACCTTTTTCCAGATGTTTGGAAATTTGCCTTTCGTTATGCAGTCACTCATCACCTAAAGAAAATGCCGCTTGTTTTCCCCTGCCGCCGCTTTCACGACTTCCGGAGGGATGTTGTCCGGTCCTGGGGATTTCTTGCATCTAATCTTGAGGATGGTATCATCAAACTCTTCCATCGTGATTGACCTGACTTCTTCGTCGGCGACTTCGATGTTCGGTCATCTTATTTCTTCTTTGCTGGAGAATAGTTAATTCGTCATCACTTATTGAAATAGGAGGTCTCAGCCTTAGTTTCTTTGTGACAATGTGGTACCCTTTTCCCCCAAGGGTCTCTGTCCAGGTCATTGCATAATTCGGTCCACATTTCATCCTTTTTCTTTTTTATGGCACGTTTCAGATCATTCTTCCGTAATATATGCCAGTTGTATCCTATGGAGTTGGCTTCTAATTAGGGCCCGTCTAGCGTGATGCAGTCTCTCCTTTGACCCTACGATTGCCTCCGTCCACCAGTAGACGGATCGCCGCCCGCGGTGGAGGGCCGCTCTTGGAGTTAAGTGTTTCCTGCACAGGCCCAAAACGAGATCTTCCGGGGTATACCTCCTCTGCAGATCAGGGAGTTTGCAGTCTTCCCTGAATTTCTCTATCTGCCGCTCTGAGACGCGCCATCCAGAGACCGTTGTTTGCGCTTCTTTCCTGGGGTGGTTTGAGGTCACTGTGTATGTAATGATTCTTTGAAGGCTCATGCTTTCGAGTTCCTCCTCCACCCTCCATTGGTTGACACTTCCCGACAGGGCAACCGTAGTGATGTCTGTGATAGAACAACCTAGGCTGCTAGAGAAGGTTGTCGTGCTACCACAGTTCTGGACCTTGAGGTCTAGGAAGTCCGGATGGAGGAATGGGTATTCCTCTATAAGTTTGCCTTTCTGATTGTCCGAGGTGCTGCCGAATATGTGCAACTTGGCATTGAAATCGCCTGCTATAATGCATTCTTTGGTCTAATCCCTGATGTCATGTCCCAAGTTGTTCTCCCCAGTTCCACTCTGACGAAACCTTTTCCCTTTTGGGAGCCGAACACCGGTATGCCTCTTCGGACGCCTATGAAGGTATCCGAATTAACGTCGCAGAAGTATTTTTATTTAAATTTGCTATTGGGTTCTTGGCCAATCATGATGTCGGCTTTTTTTTTGAATAGGTATTGAGTGACCATGTCATAGGCGCGGCGTGCCTATCTAGATTTAACTGTATTATTTTTAGGCTGAACGTGATTTTTTGGGTCCGCCTATGCCGTCTTTAGTCGGCTTCCCTTCTTCGTCTTTCTCCTTCAGGTGTGTTTCATTTTTTCCCTTCTTTTTCCGCCTTTCTTTGTTTAGGGCTTCTCTAAAGGCTCTGCACCTGCCTGTGCCAGCATCGTTCTTGCAGTCTTTAGGCCCTCGTCCCCGCAATTCAGGCAGGCCTTGCTTCTGTCTGGCCCTTTGTAGTCTTTTGGCTCGAACAACTCGTAATGTAAATTCTGCCTTCTGCCTTACACGGCACGAACCTGATCTTGATCTTTCCCATTTTTCTCAGCGTTAATTTTGTCCAAGGTGACGCTCACTGCCAAAGTGTTGCCAGCGTTTGGTCTTAGCTCGCTCACGTTCAAAATGAGATTCTTGGACCTAAGACGACTTTTCCTTAACCTCGTCCCCGTGGTCTTTTCGATTGTTAAACGATTTTCTCATTTAATAGCGTCCTTGTCCCGAATTCATTTATGATATGGACGGTCCATTTTCGCCTAAATTTATTTTATTTTTAACTTCGAATTGGTTCCCGAGGGGGAAATAAAAGTAAAGCGAATTCTAATCAGCTTGAGAGTAGTTCCATTTCGTGCGGGATTTTTCCGCGGATGTGCCGAAAACAATCGCGCAAATTGTTTCCGAATTTAATACGGTTTAAATTGAATCTCGACAAAGAACCGTTTAATGGCGCATTCTTTTATTCAGCCCCTCGTAACTTACGAGTTGCCAATTTAATTCAGAATGCACGACATTCTTCTTCCGTCCGGACGGACGGACGGAGGAAGCTTGCTTATCCGCCCTCTTTCCCGTGACCAGTTTCATTAAATATGGCAGTCTCTGTTTCTGTTTATTATTTTATTCTTTATTCTCCGTACAAAAAAAAAAGATTATATTTTTTACTTTTGTATACGTTAACGACTTCTTTCAGGATAAACATTTTTCTTTTTTTTTTTTTTTGTAAAGTAACCTGCATCAAGTATACATATAAGAAGCGAGGAAGCTACCGATGGAATCCTGAAGTCAAAGAAATACTCTTTAACAATACCGTACGCTAAAGTTTTGTTTACCATCGAAAAGCAAAACACGAAACACCCGACCATAAAATTTGTCCATTACGAACGCAGCTGTCAGGTAAACACCGCCTTGTATTTTAATGAAACGCTCAATTACACAACCAGATGTAATTTAATACTCTGCCCCGGACACACAGGCGCAGCAGCAGCTGATTATGTACATTTACACACGCACACAGGCGCGATCGACCGAAAAAAAAAATTAAATGTATTTGCGCCCAATATTTGTAGAATGCATTCATATCGGAGGCAATTAACGTCCGACCAGGCAGCCGACTGTATTTCATGTCGCAACGTGTGAGGAACAAGAAGTGGGCTTTAAAATGCTAAGCAGTAAAGTCCTCTTTTTTACGCCTGAACTATGAATTATTAAATTGGTGTCCATTTACATGTCTAGGAAAAAGAACTTGCTTTGAAACTTTCACGAATCCCTGGGCGTTTTCAATGCAAAGTTACAAATGAAATAACGTGTTTTTATTACTCCTCTTCTATTTGCTATAAAATAAATTTATGCGAAAATGAACCGTCCATATTTAATGAACTCGGAGCAAGGGCGCTATTAAACGAGAAAATCGTTTAACACTCCGCAGAATCTACCGAAGAGACCGCAGGGATAAGGAGAAGGAAAAGTCGTCTTAGGTCCGAATATCATCGGGAGTAAGAACCCCGATTAAGTATGATAATCCGGACTACGACGACTTCCTAATTATAAATAATAATAAATACGGGCCTCACGATTTACACAGTCAAATTCATAGATGCGCCGTAGACCGCAGGCATGTGCATAATTAGACATTATTTCCACAAAAGTAACTATTAATTGATAGTGTATTTTACGCACCTGCATAGCTCCGAAACGAAATGTTTCGCGTAACTGTACAACTCTCACTATTAGTATGTACAAGTAATGTATTTCTTAAACCACTTTAGCGAAATGAAATTTATGTAGACATAAAACTATCTGGTTATCTGAGGCAAGTGCGCGTTTAATAATAAAATCTTGCTCACATATCTCTTTTATATAATTAGTCGAAACAAAAATAATTGAAATCACGCTGTGAGCAGCGCCAGAAAAATTTTCTAAGCTGTTAAGCCAGTCAAGGCAAAGAACCACGTCTGGAATTTATATACACCGAAGCCACATTAGCTAAGTGGCTCGTCTAATTACAGTCATTAAATTTTGATTGAGGTTTTTATGTACCATTTATGACACTATCTCCTTAATTAATGGCCAGGCTACACGTCTGTCCCTCATTCTTATTTTCTGAATGCAGGAAGTCGTAATAAGTTCGCTTCGAAAAACTGGAATCCTAATCGATTTTTTTGGGGGGTAAAATATTGAAGGCATGTCTTTAATTAATGGCCAGCTGTATATTTGTCCCTCATTCTTATTTCTTAAAAAAAAGGGGGGAAATCATCATAAGTCCGCTCAAACAAACTGTAATTTTTTTAAGTTCGTTTCGAAAACTGGACTGTTTCGGGGGGGAAATATTAAAAGCTGCAACGCGAAGTCGTCTCGCCTGCAGCCTCATCATGCAGGCCCCCATATTGACCGCCGGATTATTTCCGGAAAATCCGGTCTGCGCCGAAAATTAAAATGAATAATTCATGGGGGGCAACGGCATCTTTCGGGCGTTCTAATAACACACTGAATTTTAAAGAAATTTTATACGAAATGAAGGGAAAGAATTCCCCGTTGGAATTTTATGTTGTAAGGTCGCCCCCTTTTTTTATTGCGCCTTGCTTTCATTTAGAACAGTTTCTAGATAAAACAAATGAATAGATAACCGCTAAGGCCCCAACACACGCGTAGACTAGGTCGCAGACTTGCTTGATACGATAAAAGAGTCCTTTTCGGACTCTTTTAGGAAAAAGATCTTGAAATCGTTACGAAATTGAATGATTGCGCTGTGCACGTACTATTGTATCAAAAATTATGATGTATTAGTTAAATTATAACAAAGCTATCGCCGACTAATTTAAAAACCTTTTTGTGTTGTAGTTCAACGACGCGATTAACGTGGCCGTATAATAGATAGAACTCCTTCAACTTCTTCTCCCAACAATGCACAGAACTGCAGCGTTGAAATTTCCAAGACCTTATCGACGACAATAAAATGCAACAGTAAAAAACGCGGGTCCGACGTGATTAGATCGTGTTTATACGATACGACTTTTGTTCGCCTCGCTTTCTCCGGTGAAACTTCTCGAGCGTTTCGTTTTCGAGTCTTAAAATTCCTTTTATGTGTTTTGTTTCTCCTAGCGAAGGAAATTCATGCGAAATGATTGCGTAAGGAAACCTGGGGGGTTGGTTCTTTCGCTTTAAAACATGATTTTACAATTTCATTCTTTTTTTGTTTCTTGAAAAGGTTGTATACATTACGAACCTAAACTGAAAATATTTCGAACTTCAGCTTAATCTTGCATAAAATGTAGGATCTTAATTTTAGAAAGTCGAAGCAGTGCTGTTTATTTAATGAGAATTTCTTTTAGGCCTCTCCAAGCTTGTCCATTGGATTTACGGCAGGTATGTTTTTAGAGTCACGTTGGGCGTCGATCGGTTCGTATCGTATTTTCCTTTTATTAAGTGGAAAAGCACGGTTTCACATAAGTATGTTGATATAATATATTTAGTTAAAAAAATTCTCTGAAGCGAAAGTGAATCCAATCTATTTTTACTTAGATAGGCACCAACAATTAGCCGTTAAAGTATGTGATCGATTTGGTAAAACACCCTGTGTAATTTGTTTCAGGCCATTAACAACTTTTACTTCATTAATTAGCACTTCTTTGAGAAGTAATCAACTTTCAGCACATTTATAAAACGGACGTTCCACAAAGTCTTTAAAATTCTTGCAGTAATTAAGACTTTAATTAATGATATTGCTTAATGTCTATTCGAAACACATTTGTTGTTGCCTTGACTTCCGGTTCGGTTTACTTCTTAGCCTTTTCTTGTGCCATCGCAGTTTCATATAAAAGTTAATCCCGTTTAGGAAGTTAGTAGTTACGTGTAGTTCGTAGATGTAATAGTTTTCATGGCATGTAACTCCTTGTAAAGAGCCAAGCAATTTAGGAAATTTTAAATTAGAAAACTCTCATAACCGCCTGTGTTCTGTGCTCTCAGAAATAAAAGTTCGCTCGCTAACAGCTTTCGGAAAGAATCCGAAACTTTGAAACGTTGAGTGATTAACATCGCTAACGAGTTACGGCTCGCGTCGTTTTGTTTCGGGTCGTAACGACGGAATTAGCTCACGGTGTATGTATCTCGCGAATAAAGCTTTAGACCGCGATTTATGTCGGCTTTCACGTGGACTCTAATTCTCGCGTTAACGTTTTATCTCGCGAGAATTAAACGCGCGTATTTTAATCTTCTTAAAAGCAGCGGGGCGCATCAGTGTTGACCGTTATCTGTCGAAAATCAAATCAGCGAATGATTTATGGATTCAAAATGGAAGCAAATTTTATTCAAAGATTTTAACGGGAGAGTTAAAAAAAGAGCGCAAGTTCACTCTGGAGATGCGGTCACATTGAATTTATAATAAAGTGTGTAACTCCCAAGAAAGTTTTCAATTAGAATCCCCTTGCTAATTACACGTATAAGTTTCAGAGAATAAAATAATCCGGCCCACATGTTATTATTATTGTTATTATTAAAAGTAGAGAGTTCATTGTCATGGGAAAAGCCGTGCACCTTTGCGCCCATATAATTAACAAGTTTTTACGGAAGGATGATTTACAATTTATTATATTACGGCCGTAATTCACTCCTTATCTTTTAGCATCGGCGCGACTTATATGCATAACAAATGTGGAATGGTACATACAATACACACACACAAAGGACGTGGACATGTCGTGGGAGACATTTTTGTCGTCGGACGTCTCCATTGTGGACTTCCGACATTCGAACACGAGTCCCAAGTAAACAATAAAATGCAGTAAAATATAGTCCTATTCGAAATGAAATGTAGAAAAGGGTTGGTTATGGTTTATGTAAAAAATTGAAGTAATCTATTTCTTTTTTTAATAATTTATTTCTGCGTCAAGTGTCTGGGTAAAGGAAAATTTATGTTCTTCAGGCAGTCAAGGCATTTGCAGAATGTCACGCGGTGATGTAGGCCCTTGCGAATGCCATAACTTGAAGCACCACGTAGCGTGCTTTATTGCGATTTTGCTCCATTAACGTCTTCACACCTCGTGCCATAACTTTCGACGCTAACCGCGTCATTGTTTGAAGTCTCGACGCGGCGCCAGACGTCTTTAAAGCCTCTTTTTTTTCTTCGTCGTGTTACGACCATTTGTACCGAGATTAGAATTCGTAAATGTCGTCGATTGAAGCGACTCAGAAAATACCGTGAGATTAAATAAATTTGTAACTAGCGATTGTTGCAATATAATTAGGGTTACCATCCGTGCCCTTTAAAGAATACAGGTACTCTTTTTCAGTACTTTTTTATATCTTGTTTTTCGCAAATCAAGTCATGGTTATTCAGTTATTATTATTATTATTTATTTACAAATACAAATATAATAACAAATATAAATTATATAAAGCGCCATCTAACAGAAGGGTAGCCTAACTAATAACATTAGTTACTATCGGCAACGATTGTAACTTTCAAACCTAAATGCCTAAACTGTGGCCTAAACCTAAAAGTGTAACATGTCGGTTTGCACCGACTGGATCTGGTAACTCTAAATATAATGGCAACACTGATTTGGAACCCCACGCAGTTTCTTGAATACCTGCAAAGTGTAAACCTAACCTCAAACATGACGAATTGTCCAATTCCTGATTTTCCCTTCAACTTTTTAATAAAAATCATGGGCCGCTCCCTTAGCGACATCTTGCGGCCGATCTTTAACCTAAGGTTGGAAGAATAATTACAGATAACAACCAGTTCGCTGCCTAATAAGTCACAAAAAGCAAATACAGCTGTCATAGCAATATTTGAAAATTTAGAAATTTGCTGCAAGTCGGTTTTGATTACAATAAATTCTTCGAGCGTCCTCTGGACCTATTTTGAGCCTTGTCAGCAGACGAGTTGCTTGAAAACTCCACTGCAATTTCACCAACCTGTCACAAGATGTCGCGACCTAAACTATAAATTATTCTACTATTACCCAGTTATTATTACTGATATTTCTTTTAACAAGTGGTTATTATTACTGATATTTCTTTTAACAAGTGGTTATTATTACTGATATTTCTTTTAACAAGTGGTTATTATTACTGATATTTCTTTTAACAAGTAGTTTTTAATGAAAATAAACTTCAAAGAAATGATGGAAAACGTTAAAAAACTATTCAAAAGCTAAATTAGGGTCAGATATGTTATATAATTGATTCCAATCAAACTTAAATAAGCTGATCTCAAGTTTTTATTTTAAATATATACAGGGTTGTGTTCATAAATTATACTCTAATGTCCCTCTCGGCTAATATTGTGGTATCTCGCGCATAAATAAGTTTTTTTCCTACACTAATAGAAAATTCCATTTTACCAGCTCATCAGAACGTTTGTGTGATATTAACAAAATTAATTATGATGTTGTGTAGGAAAAAAAATAATGTATAAACCATGGCGGTAAAGCAGTTTTCGAGGTCTCGAGAAGTGGCCAGGCTCGGCCTCTCGACCTGGAAAACAAGCACTTTACCGCCTCGGTCTACAATATACTATTACAGTGCACTCGCGCTAACGTGAACTAATTAAAACCAGCTGTATTCATGTTTGCGCGATTGTTCATGTTTCCGAGATGCAGTCTTCATCTCTTTTAAAACATGAAACATCACTTTCAGTCTTTATTTATGTCCTACATATTATGTATTTTTGGAAAGAAATGAAGTAAGAAGTGATTCTTTGGACTTTGCGCGATTGTTTATGTTTCCGAAATGCTGCAGTCTTCATCTCTTAAAAACAATTAAAAACATGACACATCACTTTCAACCTTTATTTATGTATTTTTATATTATGAATTTTTGGAGAAAATGAAGTAAAAAGTGATTCTTTGGACTTATGTTGTAAATTTCTATAGTATATAAAGTAGCTGTTCATGTTCACGTTAGACAGTGGCCAATGCTAAAATTTAGGTGTTCACGTTATACAGGAGTTCATGTTAAACAGTGTTCACGTTAGCGCGAGTGCACTGTATATATTTTATTTCTCACACAAGAATCATAAAAAACTAAATCAAGCGTGTTTTCATAGCAACAATAGTATATTGATTTACAAGTTTAGAAAAGTGACAGTTTTCCAGTGAATGTAAATGTTTGAATCAAATTTACACGAAAAACACATTTTCTACACCCTACTCAAAAGTGGGACGTGAAAAGTTCGCCCGTTGTCATGGAAATCATGCAAACACTAGACTTCTTGAAACTGATGAGCAAAATGCAAAATAAATGAAAAATTGTGAATGAGAAAGATGCGATACACATCCAAGGTGCGCTGGAGAGTATAGTTTATGAACACAACCCAGATGTACATATAGGTATCACACCCAAATAGTATCCAGAAAAACAACTACATAATTCTAAATATGTAATTAAATTAGAATAATGTAAGAAAGTATACATATACCGGGTGGAAAGTTTCAAACCCGAACATAGGAAACTTGCATTGAAAAGTACGTTTATGGAGATTGCTGCTCGCCGTTTAAACATACAAAAATGGTAATGGGCTTAAAAGAGAGCGAAAATTATGACCAATATTACCTTGCCAAAATTATTGTTAAATGTTAATAATTTCGTGAAAATTAAATTTTCAAATTTCATCTGAAAAATTTAGTTTCCTTAGTACGTCAGATTTGAAACATTCAATAATTTTTTACTCAAAATGTATGATGAATAATTTACACATTGAAACTTTATTAAACGTTCTTAATACAGTACATTTTACAGCAAGTATTCAAATAAGCCACCGTTTTGCAGTAAACAATATCCTAACTGATAGAGAAAGCTTTTCATGTCTTGAATTTCACGGAAAATAAATTTCTCTATCCGAAGCCCAACACCAACTGCAAAAGATTTCTAAAATAATAGTCCTTCCTTCTGTGTAATTATTTATGATACATTTTGAGTGACGGAGAAATTATTTTCAATCAATAGAAAATAATTAAATCTTTCAAACATGACATACTGGAAACTAGATCTTTCAGATGAAATTTAAAAATTTTATTTTCACGAAATTATTAACATTTAGCAATAATTTTAGCATGGTAATGAATGGTCATAATTTTCTTTTTCCTTTAAGACCATTACCATTTTTGTACCTTTAAATGGCGAGCAGCAATCTCCATAAACGTACTTTTCAATGCAAGTTTCCTATGTTCGGGTTTGAAACTTTCCACCCGGTAGATGTAAGTAACACTAATTCTAAATACGTAAATTAGGAGAATAGGTATTAGATAGTAATTTACAGAATGACAATCATGTACTATAGATCATTCCAACCTTATGGTGCAGGATCCATGGCAGACCTGAAGTTAATTTGAGATATTGTAACCTTAAAAGACGAATACACGTCCGGATATTTGTAGTTTAATGTTTTGGGGAAAATAAGATGAGAAGACGCTCAGTGAATGATCTTATTGAAATGGGTATGCAGACGTTTACTGCATTTGGCCACCCTTAGATGAACATAAATAGCGACATCATCCGATCTTTCGCCTAAAATCCGGATCATCGTTACGTGATTTTAAAATGCTGATGAGAAGTTGCTGAGTAAAAGTTCCTCACCTTTAAATGTGTATAACGTCGACGGGCAAGGACATTATCCTAATGGCCACCTAAAATGCGAATTATATTATATTCTTAAAACATTAATGAGAAGGCGCTTAGTGGAGGACTTCATAGAAACGTCTATGCAGACTTTCAATAACCTTGGCACTCTACAATCAATAATAACTCTTTTTTATGTGGTAGTAATAATGTCGCGCAAGAAATTTTCTTCTTGTCAATAAATGTATTTAAGCGTTCAAGAACGAGCTTGATAATCTTAATAAATAAGTAACTAGTATTTTTGTTTGTCTATGTTAATGTAATATAATAAACCCTCTTGAAAAACGAAGTCGAAAATGAAGTCACTCCTGGACGAGGAGATCTGGTTCTCCCACGTACTACGACGAATCGCCTTAATCCTATTAAACGCATTTACATGTTAATTACAGGCTGCACCAAAATATATAATGTTATTTAAAGATAATTATTATCGCATAAGTTATTTTACACCTGCTGGGAGGTACACGTTTAATGCACGTATTAATAACCGACGAATTAAATTTATCGGTCCTAATTATAGAAATTTTGGGCGGCGCGCTGTTATTACTCGCCTCGTCTTTTTCTTTTTTTTTGTTTTCGTGCCTGGAATTACAATTATACGTTTATTTGTGACTGTACCGCGTTTTAAGGAAGATTTCACGAAAATTATAGAGTTTCGTCTTTACCTTACGTAATTTTTAATTTATTGTGAAAGTCGAAGAGATCACGGCTGTTTAAATTATTTATTGGATGGGATTTCGAGGAGAGTTTTAAGCATATTATTCATTTTTAAACTTAAGTAAAACCCCACTTATTCGACGAAACCAAACCGTACCTAACACTGATCAAAATAAAAACGAATTAGAGTAGGCGTGTCTTGGATAACGTGCTACCTACCTAACTACATATATCAATATAGTCGACCTTGAATAGATTGCGAAAATTGGGGGAAACTCCTTTACGTTGGTGAACAACCTACCTGAAAGATTACGCCCAGCTCAGTGGAGATGGGAGTGGGCTACACAATAGGATCGTCGGTAGCTCGTTATCTAGTTGTCAATTAAGAAAGGGGCGCCAGCTAGCGTTATACTTATTCCAGGTATAAGTAATACGTGTTACCGCCTAGAACTGCACACGTGAATGTAGCATATGAGTAACCCTCATGTTTGAAACTCCGCGTTTAAAAAAAATATTTTTATCAGTCACCCTGTATATATCGAAATTATCAGTCACCCTATATATAACGAAATCTAAAAGAAACGTATGACAATCCACGACATTAAGTTTATTGATCGTTTTAAATGAAAATTACGTAAATGTACGTTAATCACTTTAGATCGAAATAAAATTAAAATTCACAGAGCAAGTGTAACACGTAAACACCGGCAAGGATATTCTATTTGGTTCACAAAGGTGATATACAAGTTATAAACACCTGTCAGTTCGACAGTAGGAGGCGGTTATTAATTTTCTTTAAGCAAATTATGACATGTTCTTAAGGAACCGTGGCTTGAAGTATACAATTACAAAATTGTCAAGCCCTTAACTAATTATGCAGCGTAATTGATGATTAACCGAAGTAAGGAATGAAAAGTGTACGATACCGCTCGACGTTAAGTTCGGTCGTTTGATGCCATAAATCACGACATTTACATCGAAGTCTCCAGAGAGGGCTTTGATCCTACATGCACGTCCGAACTTTCGCGGTGTTTGATGGTAGTAGAACTAGATGACTCTCGTACGGCTTTTCGGTTTACTGCCTATCACCTGCTACAATTTTCCTTGTACAACGTGAAACTGCTCCGTATGACGTAATACTGCCTCGTACAACGTGAAACTGCCCCGTACAACGTGGAATTGCCCCGTACAACGTGAACCTGCCCCGTACAACGTGAAACTGCCCCGTACAACGTGCTAAAGTTAGAAACGTGACAATAAGTTTGACAAATTCAAAGTTGAATCGGAAGACTTACCCCTTGTTTAAAAATAAGGGCCTATTAAAACCTGTGACACATCCGCTTGATTGTGTGATTGAAGTTGGAGTTCGTGACGTGAGTTTTATCTGCTACTTAAGCCTTGGCGATATTCCAAGCAATTTTCTTGAGTGAATAAAATCCCTATTGACTGCTAGATGGTCGAATTCGACACGAATCACATAAATTAGCTTCTACAGCAAACGAAAATGACCTACACTCAGGAATGTCACGAACACCAAGACGGCGATTTTAACTTTAATTTTTATTTTCGAATCAACAAACAAACAAACGCCAACACGTTTCTTTTTGTTCCAAAACCGAAATTAACCAATCTACACGCACGAGAGAGGAAACCCTTAGAGTTTAAATTCAGAATAGAGCGATCAGTGAAGCCAAAACAGAACTTTAGAGTTTCTCATCAAATAGACCATTAAATAAAGACAAAATTTTAACATTCCCTAAAATAAAATCGTTAAAACGAAAACGAACCGTAACAAACGTCATACTAATACTAATTGTCAATCAATTGTGACATAAATAACATGCCGGAAATGTTGCTTAACGTTAATCACGCAGTTCTTGTTGTTGTTAGTACAGTTGATGCAGGAATTTTTGAAAAATAAATTTTCTTTGAACGTTTTCATTTCAAATTAAAGTTAGGTTCGTACAGAAGCGTCAAGAGTGACTGAAGGAACGTCCTATAAACTAAATGCAGACGTGCGCGTTTGGTTGCATAATCAACTTCAATTCGTTTCTCATTTGATGACTTCTTATTTAATTACGGATTGTAATTTATGAAAAGGAAATGTTCGGACGTCCTCGAAGTCATTTCGCATCCCCCCCCCTCGCTCGCTTTTCATCCAACGACGCACACGTAATGAATATTATTCCCCCGGTTTCACTGCGACTCCGACAAAGTTGAAACATAGCAATATAAAGTTTATGGAAATGAGACGCCGGGGGTTGCCTGCTGCTCGTCTTTATTCGAAACAATACCAAACACAATATCTCTCTTATTCCAATTCTTAGAGCAACGTCCCACCCCTTAATTAAAACAAACGCGAAAACCAAAATTTTCATCGGGCGCGAAATATAAAGGCCGCGCTCGTAAGGGGTAACTGTCATTTTCAAGAACATTCTCGCCTGTGATCCCTGGGGTACTCATTTTCGACCCCCCTCCCCCCTCGCTAAGAGGAACGTAAAACGGCGGGTACACCACAATGTGACTCGTTTACGCGCCGGCGGTTAAACAATGAGCGATTAAAAGTACAAGTGCTTTCGAGGACGTCGTCGTCCTCGTGGGACCCTAATAGCCCTCCTCGCCGCGGTTAAATCGCCGTGAATTAGTTCCTGGACTGAGTTTTCTTTTGCCGCGACAAACGGGGGGGTGAGGAATTGAAGCCTGCTTTGTATGCACCCCAGTGCGTGCAATTGTATCAATATTATTGGGTTACCGAACGTTTGCTTTTCAGCGCGGACAAAATCGTGTTTACTGAACCAAACAAGTTGCGCCTGCGACCCTCGCCCTCCCCCCCCCCTCCCACTCAGACGAAAACTTAATTAGAGTTTGCGTTTTTGAATCAGTCGGAAGGGCTCTCTTTAAAGAACGATTCGTTTTGTTTCTTTGTTATTCAAAATCTAGATGGTTTGATTAAAGTATCTCTTGCTCTTAAATCAAAGTATTAATAAAAATGTAATGTAAAATTCCCATGTTTCAGTCATTTTGATTTGAATGCGCTTTAATTTTGCTTGATTGTCCGCCTGCTAATTCACTTACTTATCCGCCTGCTCGTTAAAAGTACTCAAAAGACCAAAGGGTTATCCATGATATTAGTGACTAATTTAAATTTTGAACCAATATTTTCGACAATATTGGTTCAAAATACTCAAAAGAATTAAAGCGCAACTTAACGTTTTATGGAGGAGAGACATTATTTTTGAGTGTTGCGATGAAATTATTATAGTTGATAGAAGTTTCTCATAAAAATCGGAAGCAGGCAATTACAAAGTAAATGACGCAATTTTCGAACTGATTGGCTTATAATGAGTCCCTTGCAACAAAAACTTAATTTCTAATCCTCGTGCATGTGATTGCAGGATGATTTGAATCGATACTGAGCGTTCTTCAAATTAATGAAAGTAATCAAGTGCAGGCGCAAAAATAAACACAAGAAAAGACTATTAAACTCAACTCTAAAAAGAAAGCGCCGCGCCGTAATAACTCTTTATCAATCCTTAAACACAGTAATGGTGGATGTTATTCCCCCGTAAAACATTATTAAAACGAAAGGTAACAAGGTAACAAAGGCAGAGAGAAAAATTGAAATATAAATTATGATTTGTTTTCACGCAATTTCCGGTGGTTTACAACTCGCGATACTGAATAAAAAGTTTCTTTTCGTTGCAATAAAGTTTGTATCTTTTTCAGGTCCGCCAGGTCCACCGGGTCCTCCGGGCGCTCCGGGAAAGCGAGGGAGGAAAGGCAAGAAGGGGGACGTGGGCGAACCGGGCCCTCCGGTAAGTTACTCATTCAACAATTACGAGCACGTCCCCTACGTTCCGTACACCACACTAACAATTCTGATTTTGTTCTTTTTATTTCCCCTCAGGGTACGTCTGGTGCGCCGGGCAAGAACGGCTTTCCGGTACTATATTTATTATTATTTTATTTTTTTTATATTTAGTTACATTATTCATTGTACACGGCTTGAATAATTATACTGTTGTTTTACATTTATTACTCGAGCTAATATTAATTGGTATCACTGTGATTTATAACAAAGTGTAACATATAACGAGTACTTAAACATATATGTAATTATCTGAACAATTTTTGAAATTAAAAAGAAAACGTCTTTTTTTCTGTACTCTATGTAAATTCAAGTCTCTATGAAATTGCAAAATTTTTCCCTTTAATTTACAGTTGCATTTAATTTTCAAATTCTGATTATAATTCTCGTTCTTTCGTTCTGGGTTTGCTTCTGTTCTGGTCTTCTTGTTTCTGTCATTTTCCTTTTTTAAAAACTTAGCTAATATTTTCAGATCAAACAATTGTTTTTAATATCTTGGGGCATAGGATCATAAAGTTGACTTTTTACGTTTCATATATTTTTTATTTTTATTTTGGGGTAATTATTTATCTCTTTCCATGGGACGATATTCTTCATAGCCGGTCTTCATTGTCGCTTTCTTTATACCTCTTCATTTCTGAGTTTTACCTACTTCCTTAATTCAAAGTCCTTTTACTTCTATTTCTATTCTGAAGTAGGATATTTATCTTTTCCTTGTCAGTTGTAGTTTCCTTTATTTTTACTTTTCTTGTTTTATTTTTTTTTATTATTGTTGTTATTTTGGTCTGCCTTCTCTACCTCTTGAGTTTTTGTTTCAGACCATTCTTTAAACAAGTTTTCTTATATAACCCAAATGCACCCAATAGTTCTTAAATTTTTATCTTCCACAATTTCCTTGTACTTACAATTGCAAATATTTTAAATCACAGTATAAGAATCTACACTGTAGCCAACTCTAGTATAACTGTCACATTTGCCATTTTGTTTGATACCTACTGATTTGTTAATTACATTACATTATGCATTTACGAGTAGGTATCAAACAGTATGGCGACCGAATTTGAAACTAACGTTTAAGTGTCGCTTTGTTGTATTTTAAAGTAATCAAGTCTAAACGTTGATACTTTGTTTTTATTTATTCAATCTAGACACCCATGTTTTATAAAGCAACAAAACGTCAAGAAAAATCAAAGAAGAAAAGGTTTGTGGTACTAAAACCACAACAGCTTGCAGATTTATTTGCCGTTGAATAACCTACTCAAAAAGCACCTTTGCATCTGTTATTTTGCAAATTATTTTATCTTCATTTACCATATTTGCTCTGACGTGTATGATTGATTGCCTAACTACGCACAATGCCTTGACTTGATTATTTTGAAAGAATAGCACTGTATACAGGGTGATGAGAAAATGTCGCATCCGCACCACACTGGGATGTTTGGGGCTTAAAATTAATCATGAAACCATTTTCGAAATCTTGTACCTATCGTACCGACTATACAACGTTGCCAAATTAAATTCTTTTCTATAGTTTTGTAACTACATAAGATAGGAATATTTTGAAAACTGTTTTATGATTAATTTTAAGCACCAAATTAATGTCGTAGTAGTAGCATTCCTTTCCCAAACTAGAACAGTTCTGAACAGCACAGAAGAATGTACAATCGCAATCATAATTCATGACATAACCTTTACAGGAAAACTCATTTTATTTACGGTTTCCAAACAAAAAATAATTTACGACGTCCTGGATTCACTTTTAAATATTAGTAAGATTTGGATCCATTCGACATTCGATAGTACCTGTTGTACGGAGCTTGAAGCTCTTGAAAGGAATGCCACTATTGTGGTGCGGTTGCGTTATTTTCCCATCACCCTGTCCATCATTCCTAACTTAAACTTTTTTAGCCATCTCTTCTGTTTTTTTTTTTTAGGTTCATTGCTGCTGCATTCATATTCTACCCCTATTGCGAATAATCCACAATTCACCCTTACATACACATTAAATGCTTGAATCAGCAGTATTGTTGTGTTGGGTTTATTTTCGTTTATTCTTTTTATTTTCTGATGAGTTGTTCATTCCTTTTGCCATATTTTTCATCTCTGTCTTCTTTTTTAGTTACTTCGTTGATTCCAAGTCCTTCTACTTCGAGATGTAAAGGATTTATTTTTATCGTAGTAGTATGGAAGTGACAGATCGAGAAAATAAAATCTGGAAAACATGGCATTTTTTTAAGAAAAAAATTAGCCCATGATGGAAAAACATCTCCATGTTTTCCCTGTTTTCCAGATTTCATTTTCTCGGTCTGTCACTTCCATTTGTGCCGCGAGTTATATAGTTACCGACCCTTCTTTCCTTCCATATTTTTCATATATGGTCCAACCGTCTCAATTGTCTTTCAGCAGTATCGTTCCTAATCTTATTCATTTCCGTTTTCTTGTTTTTTTTAATACTATTTCTACTACTTTCGTCACAGTATAAGTAATTACCCAGTAGCGTCACTTAAACGTCAGTGTCAAAAAAAGCCGCCACACTGTTTGATACTCTTATGGAAATGTAATGTGCTTGCGTCACAGTATAAGAATCACACAGTAGCGTCACTCGAGTATAACTGTCACATTTGCTCTTTTGTTTGATACCTACCCAGCTGTAAATTACATTGTATTTCCATAAGGGTATCAAATAGAATGGCCGCTTTTTTTTTGACACTGACGTTTAAGTGACGCTACTGGGTAATTACTTATACTGTGCTTGCGTCTTCAGTGTTGCCAGAGGCGGTGATTTATCACCAGATCTAGTGATTTTTGTTGTTGAATTATGACGTGTTGAATATGTGTATTTGAAAAATTGTGATTTTCTGGTGCTTCTTTGCAAAATCTAAATAATAAGAAAGATTTTATTACATTTAGCAACATTTATTTATTTTTATCTTGTAAATTCTAAACTGTTTCATATAAATTAGTATATTTTTAATTGTGTTGAACATGTCAGAGTAAGATAGTTCAAGCACAAGCGACATCTTACATTCGATAGTAATAAGTAGCTTTATTATTAACCACGAAAGTATTTACAGTTTTTCTGTATTTGCAATATTTTTGTGCAACTTGTTGTACAGGCTGTTCCAGGAGGAAAGGCCAATACATCATGAGGGTGTAGAGTAGGTTATTATAAGTCAAAAACTTTATCTAAAAAGGTGGTCTCTTATTAATGGATTCGGAGATAAATATTGATGTCTTCTTACCACTAAGCCGTTCCGGAATAATTTAAATTTAACACCTCATGTTGATTTTTTTCTTCACCGTAATGTAGCGCTGTTTTTGACAAATTTAATGTTATTACTATAAAATAAAAGTTATTTAGCATCTTCATTTTTTTTTAATTTCAAGCAGCTCTATCTCAGAATCCATTAATAACAGTCTACCTGTTCATATAAACTTTTTGACTTATAATAACCCACTCTAGACCCCCACGAACTATTGACTTTTCCTCCCGAGACATCCGCTATTTAAACTCTTTTTATCTTTTAGTTGTTAAAAATATTTCGAGGTTTTTGTTTTTTTAATCGTTCTTATTATTTACTTTTTTAATTTATTAATCTATTAAATTATGTTATAAAATTGATTGTCTTTGGTTTTTAATATTATTTTTAATTTGATTATTTTTTAATTTTTATTATTCTTTCTTTGTTTTGTCACCATTCTTTTCAAAATTGCGTTAGAAATTTAATTTTATACCTAAGTATTTAAGGTAATTTTTGAAACTTCAATAATAATGTCAAAAATTAAAATAAATCACGTCATGTCAAAAATTAAAAGAAATCACAAGGCTGCGTTCACAATCATAGCTTCGAGAGCATCTCGGGCGTGCAATCGCCTCTTTCTCACTCACGATTTTTAATATATTTTCCGTCTCACTCATCCGTTTCAAAACGTCTTTTGTTTTCGTTATTTCCATGACAACGGACGCACTTTTCACATAGCATGCTTAGAATGCGCCCATTGCCATGGAAATAATGTAAACACAAATCGCTTTGAAACGGATGAGTGAAACTCAAAATCGTGAGTGGAAAAAGACGCGATTACACGTAGATATAGATTGTGAACGTAACCAATGAGTACAAAAACTTAAACTGGTGCTTTTCGGTTGGTAACTGGTGACTTTTTGTCAGCTAATCTGGTAACTGAAATTTTGATCGTCTGGCAACACTGTTCGTCTTTTGCTTCCATCACTAATTGTCAATGGATTCGCTGTCAGTTGCGTAATAGTATCGAACCCATTTTTTACAGCTTTTGCTTTTGCTTGATTTAGGACTTCCGTTATTGCTTCCTCCTTAATTCAATGTCTTTCTATCTTAGAATGTTGAATTGAGCTTATTTACATAAACTAAAATATTTATTTCTTCTTCCCCTCTATTGTTGCCAACCTCCCCTACTACACCCCCGTTTGACTGGTCTGAAATTGAACGGTCTACTCAATGCGCAAGCGTCGACGCGACGCAGCTTAGATTGGAGGGGGATGTAGCTGAGTTTTTTAACCCAGTTGGCAATACTAACTGTCACATTCTTTAGTTCCGTTTTTCAAAATTCTTTCCGTTTGAAATTTTTTTCGTATCCTTCTCTAATTCTTCTGATATTTCTCTTATTTATTTGTTCTAGCGTCCCAGTTGTCTTTCTTGGATTTTTATTTTTATTATTATTAATTTTGTCTTTTCTTGTTGTCTCCTGCATTTTTCTTAAAAATCTCACTTCTGCAGTACTCAATTTCTATTGTCTGTTGATTAACCACGATTCCCTTCCATTATTATTGAGAAAAAAATTTTCTCATCGCTTTTGCTTTTTCTTTTCCAAGAGTTGAAGTTGAAGTTTTATGTTATTGGTCAAGTTGAAAGATCCAAGGAGAGTTTCAGAGATTATTTTTGCTAATTTCTTTTCCTATACCTTTAACTTTTTTGGAGATGTGACGTAACCTTGAAATCACTTGCAACTGCTAGCTTTGCATTTGCAATCTCCGTGTCTGTTCCGTTTGCATTAAGCAGACTTTTCGCAGAGGAATTCCAATGCAAGTAACATTGCTGCAATAAACTGACTGGGTGTATTTTTAAATTTTAAAACGCCCTGTTATGCCCTACTGTTTAGTTAATATGAAAATAGTATATTTTTAAATATTATTTCTGTTTTCTATGACACATTTTTGAATAAGAGAAAGAGCGCTTAATTGACGTCACACATGCACTAAGTCGTGCCAGCAGAAACAAGAAACCACCCTTTTTTTACTAATTCAAAATCAGAAATGTTTGTGTGCTCACGCAGTGGCGAAGTTCAACAAAACCGCGCAAACAGAACTGAAACATTAATGATTCGATTAGCCGCGTCCCGCAGCATTTTTTGAAATTAGTTTTCCTCATCGCCACTGGGTCAACAATATTTCAAAAGCGACTGCATAATTAAATCATAACTCATTCCATTTTTGTTAGTAGCTCACATCTAACTAAAGTGATTATGGATCGCCATGGAGTTGAAACAAAGTCATCTATTTTTTTGCTCTCATTTTCATTAGGCTGCATTAATTTAGTTTTATGTTTGGGATACTGGGTGTTTTATATTTTACATAAAAATCACTGGGATTTGTTCTTTGTAATGCGTTTCTCAGGAGTATTTCGTCCTCGGTCCGTGTGTTGATAAAAAACTCTTAAAATAGCCTAATTTCGAGCTGATCCATTTAGACCTCGGTTCGCGTAGGACTAAAACGACTTCTACTGCGTAGTCTGACATAAATTTTAAAAAAATTGTGTAAACTGTACTGTCGTTGATAAATTCTTTTATAATTCGTATTTTAGTAGAAATGTTAGACAATCTAATATTTTAATCGCTATCAGTGATGGTATGTAGAAACATTAAAAAAAAGTTTCATATGGTGCACAACGTACAATAGATGAATTCATTAAGTAGAAACCATAAAAAATGAGTCGCAGATAAAAAGACACAATTACTCGTTGTATGTTCCATAATTAATCATTCCAAAATTAATCGAAAGAGAAGCCGGAAACACCGCCACCACCACCACCACCACCACCGCCACAACCAAGTGCACATAAAAGCGCCATTAATGTTCGGTCCTGTGTTAAAGAACTCTGTTCACGCTTTCAGGGTGTCAGCGGTCAAAAGGGCGAGCGGGGCCACACGGTAAGAACGGATTACAACAAGCGATGGAGTTGGTGTGTGTTAGAATAATTTAGACATGAGACCATTTAGTACTAAAAGTTTTGGTTGGTTTAGTCCGCCCAGCTGCCTAATGAAACTGACCCGTCGCCGTAACATCACCTGTATCTGCATACATTAGCATGCTAACACTCTCAATTTCCCTTGTCCGCACTCGGCTCCGATGTCTAAAGTTCAACGTGACACTCGTTTTATCTCTCGTCACACAATTACACCCGGCCTAATCCATGAATACGTTTTCTATGATTAGTTTCGTATTTCTAATTAACTTGTAAGAGATAATTCCAAATTAAACTTAAAAAAATAAATGTATGTATACACCTTATCACACGTCACCCTGTATACACATTAGACTTTTAAAAAATTCCAAACATTTATCCTAGAGGTTAAAGACTTACGTCGTAGGTACAACCTAAAACTATTAGGGGGCGTAGGTGGGCGACCCACTCAATAATTAAATTCCTAATTTGTGTTTAAAAACAACTTTTAGCTTACGATCGTATTTCGACAAACTAATTCGATTAAATCTGTCAGGCTTGAGCACGTGATGCCATCACACACATACATTTTTAATTTGCGAGGGGGATGATGAATAAATTATTTAGAGTGTGCGAAAATATAGGGTGATTAGGGTGAATTGTCTGTTCCAGGGTCCGCCGGGGGTGCGCGGATTTCCGGGATTTCCGGTTTGTTTCAAATTTATTTTTAGACGCTCTTCTGGTACTTTACTAACCCCCCACAAGTAATGATTGAAATAACACGAGATCGAAGAACAGTTGAAATGCGAAAGCGAATTTGTATTTTTTATTTGTTTGCACATACAGGGTGATACTTGAATAGACCGACGAAGACAAAGTGGTGAAAGAATAAACGTTACAGAACATGGGAAAAATAAACAATTAATGAAAAATTATCCCCAAAAGGGACGTTAAGAAGGGGCAGCAAATGATCGAAATAAATAGAGCCATATTGCAGTGAAGTTCTTGAGCTACTCTTCTGCTGATTAGGCCCCAATTAAGGCCGATATTCGTGGGCTCCATTGCAATCCAGCCAACTTGCAACTAAATATTTTATAAGGGAAGGGAAGGGAAAATTTAATTTCGAAAGTTTCTTTGATATTTTTTGGTTCTGCGAAGTCTCTTCTTTCGTCAGTATTTTTTTTTTGTCGATCTATTCAAAAATCACCTGTATGTGTAGAATAATTTACAACAAGAGGTAAGAAATAGAAATCCACTTTCACCAAAAAAAATATACAACAAATTCATCTTAATAATTGAAATAAAATGAAAGACAAACATCAAACAAAAATAAATAGAAATAATTAAAAAAGATTTCAAAGCCAACGTATAATTATTTTCTAATCTCGTTTATTTATCTAGTTTAATTAAAATCTAGGTTCTGAATTTGTTCTTCGTGTCGTCGGTTATTCCTAACCCTGTCTAACCTGCCTCCGTAGATTCGACTGTAGTTGGTTAACGAGAGAAGGGCTGACTTAACACGTTCTTGTGTAGTGTGTAAATATACCAATTAATGTTAGTAGCAATCATCTGTCGTGACTAACTTTCACCTACATCATTGTTAACTAACACTCACGAAATTATCTTGTCGTGTGTTCATTATCTGATGCGAGTTTTTTCTAGGGCCCCATCGGTCTCGACGGCCCGAAAGGCGATCCCGTAAGTATTTACTTTTCGAAAGGAAACGGTTATTAACTAGTTTTGGGATAATAACTGTTTTCCTAGTTTTAGTATTGGTGGTGCTTCGTCTAAATTTATGATTACAGGGCCGGCAAGGTGATAAGGGGCAAAAAGGTGAAGTCGGTAATCCCGGTTTCGACGTGTTCTCGGCCGTCAAGGTAAAAATTGTTTTGTTATTGACTGGTTCGGCTTTGTATATTATCCTCCACCTAGCCACGCAATCTATGACACTCACTTATTATTTCTGACCACCATGTACGGTTCGTTTTCATTTTGGTTTATTTTATTTTAGCTGCCTGGAAGGGTGAGTAACTTTTATTTTGCTTGGCCGATATAGTAGAGTTGGATAAATGTACTACTTACTCAAATTAAGCTTCCCTTTTTACTGGCGATAAGCGAAAGCTCTACGGCGGAAACATCCACGCATCTCTTGCCCAGTGAATAAATTTTCTGTTTTTCGAATAATACCGCAAACATGTCTGCACGTGTGGAGCTGGCTTCCACGTTCATAATACCTTACAGATTAAGACTCAATCACAATCGAATTAAGTAAAACACCTACTGTGCAAACAATTACCATTAATAATAATAAATAAGTGATCAAGTGCCTATAACATATACAGGCTGTTACAAATTCGAGGCTCACCATTGGGATTTCGGAAACGGTAAGAGATACGAAGTCGGTTAAATTGGGGCAAAGTTGCGTATTTTGTTGCTGAATAATAATCCGTTCTGATAAATCTTCTACGATTTGTAGTTTTTGAAATATTTGCAAAAAACAAGAAACCGTAATTTTCTTTTTTATTTTTTCCTGAAGTTATTATTGCAGGGATCTTAACAAAATTAATACATTCTACAGACACTTTTTTAAGCTCTTTACGACGATATCATTAGATTTTACTTAAAACGTTTCGTCTCGTTCTGACCATCATCAACTTCATTTTTTCTTATGGGCGCTACATTGAGTTTTAATACCATTGAATAGATCTATTTTTTCTGATGCTTTTCCATATATCACACATCCCTATTTAATAATCTGAAACAGCTGGAAATGCAAGAAATTGTTGAAAATAACACTGCAAAGAAAAACATAGTATGCAGTGAAAACAAAAACCAAAAAAAGTTTGATATACCTTCGGAATTTTATTTCGTTTATCATAAAAGCAGATTTTTGAAAAATTTTTAGACATAAAAATGAATGAAGTGAATCCAAGAAAGACGTAGATTTTTAAAACGTATTGTGCTAACAACAACAATTTAGTAATAGCAAGAGAAATGTACTTCTAACAATAACGATAACGCAGTATTTAATTAGTTTCGTAATTAAATTATACATTTTTATGTTTAAAGAAAGTATTACAAGAAATTATGTCTTTAAAAATGTTTCATTCTTGTAAATTAAAAAATGTATTGTGCTAACAACAATTTAGTAATAGCAAGAGAAATTTACTTCCAATAACACCCAGAAAGATGCCATCCATACAGAACAATGTTGTTAAGTTAGATAGAAACATTGCACTTTATGGATATTTTCATAAAATTCGAAGGACGTATCGAGATCGCCTTAATGATGATGAGAATGAAGAATTATTAGAAGAGGTAATTAATAGTTATTTATAAAATGTATAAAATTATAAGACTCCAAGAAAGAATGTTTCCTCGAGCAGTAATATCTTTTAAGATACGAGTTTTCTAAAGACATACATAATTTAATTTGATATTTTCTTGCTTTAATAATAATATTGTATAATTTACTTACAAATCTAATCAACTATTGTTTTGTAGTTAGCTTTCTGGATATTGTTGGAAGGAAATTTCGCTCGTTATTACTGAATTGTTGTTGTTAAGACCACAATAAATTTTTGAATTTACGTCATTCTTAGATTCATAACATTCAATTTTAGATCTAAAAATTTTACTAACATCAGCTTTTGTGATATATGAAATAAAACTCCGAAGGTATATCAAACTTTTTTGGTTTTTGTTTTCACTGCATACCATGTTTTTCTTTGCAGTGTTATTTTCAACAATTTCTTGCATTTCCAGGAGTTTCCAATTATTAAATAGGGATGTGTGACATATGGAAAAGCATCAGAAAAAATAGATCTACTCAATGGTATTAAAACCCAATGTAGCGCCCATAAGAAAAAATGAAGTTGATGATGGTCAGAACGAGACGAAACGTTTTAAGTAAAATGTAATGATATCATCGTAAAGAGCTTAAAAAAGTGCCTGTAGAATGTATTAATTTTATTATGTTCCCTGCAATAACAACTTCAGAAAAAAATAAAAAAGAAAATTACGTTTTCTTGTTTTTTGGATATATTTCAAAAACTACAAATCGTAGAAGATTTTTCAGAACAGATTATTATTGAGCACCAAAATACGCAACTTTGCC
Source organism: Dorcus hopei (assembly GCA_033060865.1). NCBI lineage: Eukaryota > Metazoa > Arthropoda > Insecta > Coleoptera > Lucanidae > Dorcus > Dorcus hopei. The sequence continues at coordinate 37,427,583 of CM065423.1, forward strand.
CCAATTTAACCGACTTCGTATCTCTTACCATTTCCGAGATCCCAATGGTGAGCCTCGAATTTGTAACAGCCTGTATACAGGGTGACTGACAATTGTTCTGACCAAATAAAATCACGGCAAGAAGCGATGTCCGAGAGTGTAGGAAAAATGTTTAAAAAAAATTTTCTACTTCGGTTTTCGAGAAATAATTAACCAAAAAGCACCCCCAAAAGGACGATGCGCCCCTGGTTAAAAAAATAGAGGACCAGATGAACGAAATAAATGTCCTCATAAAATTTTTTTTGGTAGACATCACGGCGGCGTAGCACCGATCGTGAACTTGACCTTTAAGCGTAATTTCACTTCAACGGGAGTACAATTCATCAGAATCATATTATGATGTTGACGCTCGACTGTTTTGAAGTCCCTTGTGACGTAATTCGATCAATTTCGATTTCAACGAAATCAATTAAAAGCAGTACCTACGCCGCAATCATTGTAAATTGTCGTTTACTTTAAGTTTGATCAAACTCAAGAATAAAAAGCGCCAGAAATCAAGCGTATTGAGATCTAAATTCGATCAAATTCGACTTTAACAAATAGGATTTCAAGCAACATGCCGCGAGCGTGGTGAATTGATCTAGATTTGATCAAAGTCAAGAATGAAAAGTGTCAGAATCAGGAGCCAGTGATGTTCGAATATTTTGGAATCCACTGTGATCTAAAATCGATCAATTTCGATTTCGACGACGCGGTAATCATTGTAAATTATTGCTTGATCTAAATTTAATCGAATTCAAGAACGAGAAGCGCCAGAAATGAAGGGTACACTCCATCTGGTTCATGTGACGTCGATGCTCGAATGTCTCTCGAATTATGACCTAAATTCGATCAAATTCGACTTTAAGAAACAAGATTTCGAGCAACATGTCGTGAATTGATCTAAATTTGATCAAACTTAAGAACGAAAAGTGTCAGAATCGGGAGCACATAGATTTGAGAGTAGATGAATTTAGAAAAACACGCGGCAATCGTTGTGAATTGTTTTATGATCTACGTTTGATCAAATTCAAGAATGAAAGGCCCCAAAAATCAGGGGCACATAATGTGATTTTGATGCTCGAATGTCTTGAAGCGTACTGTGACCTAAATACGATCAAATTCGACTTCGACAGACAGGGTTTCAAGCAACATGCGGCAAGCGATGTGAATTGATCTAAATTTGATCAAAGTCAAGAATGAAAAGTGTCCAGATTCAATGACGTTCAAATGTCTTCAAGTCCGTTGAGATCTAAAATCGATCGGTCTCGATTTCGACGAAAATAATTAAAAGCAACAAGCGGCAATCATTGTAAATTGTTGTTTGATCTAAGTTCGATTAAATTCAAGAATGAAAAGCATCGTCCTGGAGCCTGTTGTGATATCTAAATTCGATCAAGTTCTACATACAAGAACGAAACGCGCCAGAAATGAAGGGTACATTCCATCTGGTTCATATGACGTCGATGCTCGAATGTCTTGAAGCGTATTATGACCTAAATTCGATCAAATTCGACTTCGACAAACAGGATTTCAAGCAAGCGATGTGAATTGATCTAAATTTGATCAAAGTCAAGAATGAAAAGTGTCCAGATTCAACGATGTTCAAATGTCTTCAAGTCCTTTGAGATCTAAAATCGATCGGTCTCGATTTCGACGAAAATAATCAAAAGCGACAAGCGGCAATCATTGTAAACTGTTGTTTGATCTAAAGTTCGATCAAATTCAAGAATGAAAAGCATCGTCTTAGAGCCTGTTGTGATATCTAAATTCGATCAAGTTCTACATACAAGTCAAGTTCATATGACATTGAGTTCGATCTTATAATTACGAATTGAATTTGGTTTCGGTTTTGTTTGAACGAAAGAGTTGAATCCTTTCTTTCTGTCTGTTGAAAGCTTTCGTTGTTTTTATTCCCATGTCGCCGCATAGTCCAATCGAATCTATATACATGTGTGACTGGAAACAGGACCACGTCGCGTTTGCATGATCACTTCAGCCAAAATTCGTTCACCGCAGAAGACGACAACAACAAGACATAAACTTTTTTGACAAACGGAATTTAAAACATTTTAATCAGTAAATACGTTCGTAATCTGTTAATTATTGTAACTTCGTTTTGTGTGTGACGAATTATTATTCAAAGAATCTTTTAACAGCTTTCCCCTACTCCCCTACTGTCTTCTTATCGTGGTTTCATTTTGTCGGTTTAATTAACAGTCACCCTGTGCATACATGTATCTGTTAAGAGCGTGAAGTTACGAGCGCTTCATCACTTAATTTGTGGAGGATTTTTTGCACCATAAGCCAACAATAAATAGGCTAGGAAACACTTTTAAACGTGACATATTTACACCCTCTTTTTCTAGAACGTACTCGTCCTCGCGCACAGATTTATTTTCAAAAAAAAAGAAGAAATCTGGTGTATTTTATTTTCCCCTCACACGATTCAATAAGTGCAAATCCTTTTTTATGTAAGTCCGTTCATTTCAGGGTTTAAAGCGATCGGTAACGACGTTACGAGGAGGGACCCTCGGATATGCCGAGATCGTGGCCGTAAAGGTGAGAGACCGGAACTGGAAAGCTACTCTCTGGACTTTTTTTAAAAAATATTTTTAGCGCACTCACTTTCTCTATGTGTTCTTCTCTTTCGGTGTATTTCGCTGTGTTTGCGGTAGATAGTCACACCTAAGCACCATCGCAATCTTCCCCGCCCCCTTTCATCCCGTTCTTCTCTTTGTAGACGTTGTTTACGTTAGTATTTAATTTTTTTTCGGGGGCACTTTTCATGTCTGTGCAGGTATGGGTTTGTTTGATGACCTCTCTTTAATAACGTTCACGTTAACTTTATTTTTAATTCTAGTTCTGCTGCGTAGATTGCTGCTGGCATGTGCGAAAAGGGATGACGGCCGATGAATTATGATTAGTTTTTTATTTTTTTGTTTAATTAACTGTCGCTAGTTTACTTTCCTTTGCCGTACTCACAAGTAGTTGTTTTAGGGGTTACAAGAACGAGGCCATAACGTTTCAGCCGAAACTGTCATCACTCTCAAAGTGAGTTTTAATAACACTAACTTATTTCTTTTTTATTTTTTCTTTCGACATTCAATTAATCTGAGCTATTTACTTTAACATTTGCTTTATCTTGTTTAAATACGTCGGTATTTTCTTGCAAGAAAACCGAAAACTATGTTTGGGCTAGTTTTAAATACGCACGCCTTCTGCCCCCATAATCTTTTACATGAAACGTTTTTATTTTAATTTAGTTTAATATCTCATTTATTCAACTTTTAATTAAAACGCAAAAGACAAATAATTAAAAATAAAAGGTAGTTAATATGACTCCAAAGATTGACAATTTTTTTAAAATTATTCTTTTCCCTAAACTTATAACACGAAATACCAACGCAACGTTTCGATGGTAATAGCTTTCTGCGGGTTGAGAAACACTGATAATTTTCTCAAAATTAAGAAAGTTTAAAGCTGCAATACGAAACATCGACATTTCACTACGTATAACTTTTCTTAAGTTGAGATACAGTCACAGCTTTTTCAAAATTGGGAAGCATTGATAAATAATTTTCTCAAAATTGAGAAAATTAAAGTTATAAAACGAAATACCTACGTTTGGCTGGTGGTAGCTTTTCGTAGGTTGACAATCACTCTTAAGTGTCTCGAGATTGAGAAACTTTGAAATTGAGATTGAGTGACAAATTTTTTTCTAAATTGAGATAGGAAGTACAGACATTTCACTGCTGCTAGCGTTTCTTAAGTTGAGAAAGTTTCAAGAATTTCTGAGGATTGACACAACTCAGAAAGTTGTAAATCGAAATATGTACCTACGTTTCGTTGGTGATAGCTTTTAGTAGGTTTCTCAAGATCGAGAAACTTGGATAATTTTTGCAAAATTGAGATACGAAATACCGACATTTCACTACAAGTAGTTTTCCTAAGTTCACAACTTTCTCAAGATTGAAAAACAGTGATAGTTATCTCAATATTTTCATTTTTTCGAAATCGAGAAAATTATGAAACGATATATCCGCGTTTCGCTGGCGATAGCTCTTCGTAGGTTGGAAACATTCACGGGTTTCTCAGGCTTGAGAAGTGTTGATAATATTTTCCAAATTGAGAAACGAAATACCGACATTTCTCTGTTAGCGGCTTTTCTTAAGTTGAGAAATATTCACAATTTTCTTAAGATTGAAAAGCAGTGGTGGTTTTCTCAAAATTGAAGAAGGTAAAATTTTGATACGAAAAACCTACGCTTCGCTAGCGATAGGTTAACGAACATTCATAAATTTCTCAAGATTGAAAAACTTTGCAATTTTTTTCAAAACTGAGCATTGATTGCTTTCCTTAAGTTGAGGAACATTCACAGCTTGCTCGATATTGAGAAACATTGACCAGTCTCCTAAAACTGACAAAACTATAAAACGTAATACCTACGTTTCGTTGATGACAGCTTCAAGCACTCGTAGTTTTCTCAAAATTGAGAAACGGTGACAATTTTCTCAAAATTGAGATACGAAGTGCCGATATTGCGCTATTGATATTTTTCCTTAAGTTGGGAAACACTCACAACTTTCTCAATATTGAAAAGATTGCTCATTTTTTCAAAATTGAGACAAGCAAGTTGTTTTTTAACACGTAATTTATAATCAGTTAAAGGTTTTATTTCTTTAGGAAGGTTATTAAACAAATGCGTAACCGAGTATAACAGTCAACAGGGGATAGATTGATAAAGATTCACAGGTTTCTCAATCTTGAGAAAGCAGTGAATGTTTCTCAACTTAAGAAAAGCTCTTTATTACCAGTGAAATTTAGGCATTTCGTATCTCAATTTTGAAAGTTAACAAACGTTCGTAGATTTCTTAAAATTGAGAAACGTTGATATTTTTTTCAAAATCGAGGTGCAAAACCTGAGATTTCGCTTGCGAATAAACTTTTCGTATGTTGAGAAACTTCGCAGCTTTCTCAAGATTGAGAAAAGCTGATAATTTCTTCAAGCTTGACAAAATTAAAATTACGAATAAACACGTTTCGCTGGTGGTAGATTTTCGTATGTTGATAACATACATACAATGCGATCGAAAATGATTGAGCGTCCTTCAAAAATATGTACTAATTTCGATATGAAAAACTCGTAGAAAACTCAATTAATAAACAAACCGTGCACAACATACGAACGCTATTGATTGTCACCTGACCTTGAGTATTCAAAAACGCAAAAATTCTCTAGGCCGAAGGTAGTTTTGATCACCTTGAGTATTTATTTTCTCAAGGACGCTCAATCATTTTCGATCGCATTGTAGGTTTCTCAAAATTGAGAAATTTTTATTTTTCTAAGATGTGAAACACCGATATTGCACTGTTAACGTCTTTTCTTAGTAGAGAAACATTCACAACTTTCTCAAGATTGAAGAACATTGAGAAAATTGAGTTTTCTCTTAAATAAATAATTTATAATCAGTTACAATTTTTAATTTCTCTAAGAAGGTTATTAAACAAATACATAATCGAGTATAACAGTCAATAGGGGATGGGTTGAGAAACATACGTGGGTTTCTCAAGATTGAGAATCATCGATAATTTTTTTCAGAATTTAGATGCGAAATACTATTATTATCTTTTCTTAAGTTGAGAAACGTTCACAACTTTCTCAAAATTGAAGAACATTGCTCGTTTTTTTTTCAAAATTGAGAAAATTGAGTTTTTTTTAATGAGTAATTTATAATCAGTCGAAGGTTTATTCCTCTAAGAAGCTTATTAAACAAATACGTAATCGAATATGATAGTCAGCAGGGAATAGGTTGATAAACATTCGCAGGTTTCTCAATCTCGAGAGAGCAGTGAATGTTTCTCAACCCAAAAAAAAGCTATTTGTTACCAGTGAAATTTAGGCATTTCGCATCTCAATTTTGAAGTTTAACAAACGTGCATAGATTTCTTAAAATTGAGAAGCTTCGATAATTTTTTTTTATTAATGAGATGCGAAATATCGACATTTCACTCAAGATTGAGAAACGTTGATAATTTTTTCAAAATTGACAAAATTGAATGTACGAATAAATACATTTCGCTAGGTGGTACCTTTTCGTATGTTGACAATATTCATAGGTTTCTCAAGATTGAGAAACTTCGATTTTTTCTTTTTCAAAATTGATATGCGAAACACCGATATTGCACTGCTAATATCTTTCCTTAAGTTGAGAGACATTCACAACTCTCTCAAGACTGAAGAACATTGTTCGTTTTCTCAAAATTGAGAAAATTGAGTTTCTTTTAAAATAATTTATAATCAGTTACAATTTTTATTTCTCTAAGAAGGTTATTAAACAAATGCATAATCAAATTTAACAGTCAATAGGGGATAAGTTGAGAAAAATTCGTAGGTTTCTCAAGATTGAGAAAGAAGGTTTCTCATTATTGAAACGTAGATAATTTCTTTTTCTAAATTGAGATGCTTAATACGAAATGTTTTCTTAAGTTGAGAAACGTCCACAACTTTCTCAAGATTGAAAAATATTGCTCATTTTCTCAAAATTGAGAAAACTGAGTTTTCTTGTAAATAATTTATAATCAGTTAAAGGTTTTATTTCTCTGGGAAGGTTATTAAACAAATGCGTAACCGAATATAATAATCAACAGAGGATAGATAAACATTAGCAGGTTTCTCAATCTTGAGAAAGCAGTGAATATTTTTCAACTTAAGAAAAGCTATTTATTGCCAGTGAAATTTAGGCATTTCGTATCTCAGTTTTGAAGGTTAACAAACGTTCCTAGATTTCTTAAAATTGAAAAGCTTTAATATTTTTTATTGAGATCCGAAATTTCGACATTTCATTGAAGATTGAGAAACGTTGATAATTTTTTCAAAATTGAGAAGCGAGACGCCGAAATTTCACTTGCTTTTCATAAGTTGAGAAACTTCACAGCTTTCTCAAGATTGAGAAACGTTGATAATTTCTTCAGACTTTACAAAATTAAAATTACGAATAAATACATTTCGCTAGTGGTAGATTTCCGTATGTTGATAATATTCATAGGTTTCTCAAAATTGAGAAACTTTTATATATTTCTTTCAAAATTGAGATGTGAAACACCGACATTGCACTCTTAATGTCGTTTCTTAGTTGAGAAACAAGCACAACATTCTCAAGATTGGAAAACATAGCTCATTTTCTCAAAATCGAGAAAATTGAGTTTTCTTTTAAATAAATAATTTATAATCAGTTAGAGTTTTAAATTTCCCTAAAAAGGTTATTAAACAATTGCATAATCGAGTATAACAATCAAGAGGGGATGGGTTGAGAAACATTCCTAGGTTTCTCAAGATTGAGAAACGTTGATAATTTTTTTCAAAATTGAGATGCGAAATATGAAATATTGCACTATTACCTTTTCTTAAGTTGAGAAGCGTTCACGACTTTCTCAAGATTGAAAAACATTGCTCATTTTTTTCATAATTGAGACAATTAAGTTGTTTTTTAATATGTAATTTATAATCAGTCAAAGGTTGTTAAACAAATGCGTAATCGAATATAATAGTTAGCAGGGGATGGACTGATAAACATTCGCAGGTTTCTCAAGATTGAGAAACGTTGATAACTTTTACAAAATTGACTAAATTAAAATTACGAATAATTACGTCTCGCTTTCGCTAGCTTTTCGTATGTTGATAATATTCATAGGTTTCTCAAAATTGAGAAACTTATTTTCTTTTTCAAAATTGAGATGCGAAACACCGTTATTGCACTGTTAATGTCTTTTCTTGATTGAGAAACATTCACGACATTCTCAAGATTGAAAAACATTGCTCACTTTCTCAAAATTGGGAAAATAGAGTTTTCCTTTAAATAATTTATAATCAGTTACAGTTTTTAATTTCTCTAAGAAGGTTATTAATTAAATGTATAATCGAGTGTAACAGTTATTAGGGGAGCGGTTGAGAAACATTCGTAGGTTTCTCAATATTGAGAAACGTTGACAATTTTTTTTCAACATTGAGATGCGAAATACGAAATATTACACTATTATTATCTTTTCTTAAGTTGAGAAACGTTCACAACTTTCTCAAGATTGACAAAACCTAGCTTATGTTCTCAAAATTGAGAAAATTGAGTTTTTTTCTTCATAATTTGTTATCAGTTACAGTTTTTATTTCTCTCAACAGGGGATAGGTTGATAATTTTTTCAAAATTGAGAAGCAAAATACAGACAAGTCACTGCTAATAGCTGTTGGTAAGTTGAGATACTTTCACAGCTCTCTTAGGATTGAGAAATGTTGAAAATTTTTTCAAAATTTCACTGAGTTAAGAGTTTCTCTTAGGTTGAGAAATATTCACAACTTTTTCAAGATTGAAAAGCAGTGATTATATTCCCAAAATTGAGAAAATCAAAATTATAAGCGAAGTACCTAAGTTTGGCTTGGCTGGCTTTTCGTTTGTTGACATTCATAGGTTTCTCAAAATTGAGAAACTTTGATGATTTTTTGAAAATTAAGGTGTGAAATGTGCTAATAGCCTTTCGTAAGTTGAGAGATATTCACAGCTCTCTCCATATCGAGAAACATAGACTAATTTCTCAAAATTGCCGAAGTTGTAATTACGAAACGAAATACCTACGTTTCGCTGATGGTGATACATACCTTTTCATTAGTGGCTTAACAAACATTCGTAGGTTACTCAAAATTGAAAAATTTTGATAATTTCTTCAAAATTGAAACGCATTGACAGCTTCTTCTAAAATTGAAACGCATTCATAGCTCTCTGGGGAAAATTGAGATCACTGTTAACGCACAGCGAAACTTCGATTATTTTTGTTGATGCGAGCTTTTTGAGAAAGAAGTTTGAAGCATTTATTACACTCACATTAAAAAGTTGTTGACATCAGTTAAAGTTAAAATTTAATCAAAATTGAAAGTGTTTAATTCATCGACATCTTTAACATTTCCCAGGATTTTTATACCAAAATTGACAAACACAACAAGATTGAAGGTTTTAATTTAAAAAAATAAGAAAAAATCTTCAAGTTCAAAGCAACCAAACATTTTTTTCGGTTTTCCGTCTCTCATTTTCTGCTACATCTCATCTTCTTTGCTTCAACAACTAAGTTTCTAATCAGGACTAGATTTAACATTTCTTATTATCGATTGCTAATGAGTTATCTCTCCGCGTTAACACATTCAGTTCGAAGATACGACGCAATTGAAATTCGCACGGCTTAATTAAACACTTAATTAGCAATGACAAAAAAGAGGACAAGAATGCGGCGTTAAATAACTTTAATTGACATATCATAAGTTTGTTGGGTTTGATAGCGCTTAAGCGAACATAAATCAGATACGGCGCAAGTTGGTCCATATTTTACATTAACAACGCCGGCTAATTATGTTTGCACATGCAGTTAACTATTCACTTAGCCGATCTCGTTTATCTCTAACCACGAACGAACGTGCGTGCACCTGGCCATCTTGATAAATGCAGTAAGTTTAATCACGTGTCTGTGTCTAATTCCCCTTGGTGTTAAGACCAGTAGATTTTTTGTCTTTGTTTCCTCTTGGTAATTATTTGCTGAACGCATGTCTGTTTCGTGTTTCCAAGTGTGTTACTGTAGCCTACGGTAGATGATCTAAAGACCTCAAATTTTCAATCAAAAGAAAAAAAAAGGAAGGAGAAGATTTGGGGTCTTCCATTATTTCATCCGATGAACACCTCCGAAATTAAATTAACGTTTCAAACAGGGTGAACCCGGGGAGCCTGGCCCACCCGGACCACCGGGTCCTCCCGGCCCCGAGGGAATGCCGGGGCACGACGGACGACAGGGGATTCCCGGAGAACCGGGTCCGGCTGGTGAAAGGGGAGAGCCTGGACCTCTTGGTCCGATGGGACCGCCCGGAATGGATGGATTGATCGGACCAAAAGTAAGTTTTCATTAATATTAAAATATTTAACTGTTTTGTGCGAGGTTTTATTTCTTAGTTTGAATCGTCTTGGCACGTCGCGTGTACATACTTAATGTTACGAGTACGTGCAGCTGTTCAAACATTTAAATTTATAACTCCGATTAATTTTTGCTGTATTTAACTGAGCACAGCATCCGCGTTAAAGACACTTTGACGTCATACCTTCAACTCCAACCATTAACAACGTTTCATGTTGCTATAAATCAGCGTTTCCCAAACTGTGTGAATAAATTACCTACCTTTCTTCTTTTGCTTAAATGTTGTTATGGTGAGAAGAAACCGTTGCAAATAATTTCTAGCTTTCGGGTTACCCTGTATCTTGACGAAAATGTAATTGCGTCGCAGTTTGACCTTTGAAACTTGGACTGGCCAAAAACTGCGCTTTGAACGGTAAACAAACCCGGACGACACCTTTTCTTTTGTAATGAGACTGTTCCATGTTGAAAGTGGGATATATTAAAGGCTTGTCATTGGCCAATGGACCTCTCCCCCACCCGCAAACCGTTCACGTCGAACGCCGACCCGATTGAAATTCCGCCAGTGTTGTGACCGCTCGCCTTCCATTCAGACCGCATTGAGAATTATTCTCGCTTCTGTGTAATTTTTCATTAAACGGTGTTTATTTTGAAGTGAAAAAGTAAGCGGGTGTACTGCCCGGTTGTTAATTGTTTGCGGCGAATCATAGGCCTCTCCAAGCTTGTCCGTCGAATTTACGGCAGGTATGTTTTTAGGGTTACGTCGGACATCGGTTGGTTCGTAATCCGTGTTTTCCTTTTATCTACGCTTTATTATTATTTTTATTTGGTTCTTCTTCCCCCTCCCCCCCATTTATTCCGGACGTTTCACCAGAGTTCCTCTAACTGGGAGCTGCCTGGCGATCTTTTTTGTTGTGTCCTTGCTAAAAAATCTGATGGCGTCGTTTAAATCGACCTTGGCTGTCCACCTTGCAGTTTGGTAATACGACAGTTCATCACGTCGCACATCGCAAGAGGGCGCGCTCCTTGGAACAAAAGTGGTCACTGAAGTTGACGCAAGTGGTCACCTAAATCACGAACGTGATTACACCGGACACTCATCGTGCTATTCGTGTCTCGAAGGTACTGACGACCCCGGAATCGGCTGACGTGCATTCACGAGTCCTATTGCCGATAGTTTTGTTGAACATTGTCTCGGAAGCTGTGAAGAGAAAGAATAGAATCCAAAGACTATCAAGGTTCAATAAACAGCATGCGCCGATGACATAAAAATAAAGGGGAGGACACACAGCACGGAAAGAAGAAGAAGAGAGATCGTTTAGACTTTGAGGAAACGTAGCAAGAAAACACAAGATATGGGCAGGAGCGCCCCCGGAGAACTAGGCCAAAAGGTCTGGTCTAATAACCTGCGCCCAAATAGAAAAGCCTGAGAGAACTGGAGCCTCAGGCTTGGTAAGGAGAGTAAAACTATCTCCAATCGCTGTTCGGCGGTGTCAATCGATATTCCAGCAAAGCCATAATTGATTTACTTCTCCAAACGAGCAAGAAATCCGTTAAATTTAACACACACGAAAAACACGTCACACCGGCACAATGCTCCGAACAAGAAAGAGGACGCGACCAGGTTGAAGATGAAGTCGACACGCAGGGATTACCGACGATAACCAACGACAGGTGACCTGAGAGTCACACAGGGCCTTCATAGTCTATGAAACTTCAGCAATCACTGTACGCAGGCAACAGGGTCGCCAACGGTGTTAAAACGAAATTGAATGTTGTTATATCGCCACGATAAGTTAGCGCGAAATTTGATTGTAGCATGACGTTTAGTTTTAATTGACTTTAATTTTGATGATAGCAGTCTGAGGAAGATTACGTAATTTCTGTGTTGGCTCTCGTAGTAAAAATTTATGCTATGACCAATTTCATAAAGTTAAACTTTTGAGGAATACTATTTAATTTTCCTAATTTGTTTAAATTCAATAAAATGTGCTTCTTAAATAGGGCGACAAAGGAGCAGTGGGGATGATGGGCAGCCCAGGATACACAGGCATACCGGGACCCATGGGTTTACCTGTGAGACACTTTTATAATTATTAAATTGATCATTAAAACAAACTGATTCGAAAAATAACAGCTATTTCTAATTGCCAGGGTATACCCGGTAGAAACGGATCGAAAGGTGAACGCGTAAGTTATTTTCTATGACGAAATAAAAATTAACAAACCGTAGGTATCCATTAGTACGTAGGTATAAAACTAACATGTGCACTTGGATGTAGGCCCCTCACTAATTACGTAGGTTTAATTTAAGAAGGAAAGAAATTAATACTAATACGAAATAATGGGGGGATTGTTGAGTTTTCATTTGTGTGCTAGCACAAGGGATTAGTGTTTGAATTTGTTTCAGGGCGATAAAGGAGACAAAGGCGAGCGCGGTTTAACTACGACCCTAACAGGTGATCAATTCCCGACTGGGATAATCGAAGGACCGCCGGGACCTCCAGGCCCACCTGGTAACTATTTTTTTTTCTTTGCGCCTTATCGGAATTTATTTTTATCTCGCGAACGGGGGATTTTCATGCAATGCACGGGCGATGTAATAAAATAATACTAAAGAACTTGGTAATTTGCGAGGTGAGAAAGGTGAACCCGGCCCAGTGGGACCGCCCGGCTTACCGGGAGAAAAAGGAACGCGAGGAAGGCGAGGCAAAAGGGTAACGTACCTCAATAGTTTACTCTGTTGGCCACAATGTCATGAGACTGCCGGAAGCACCGAAACTTTAGAGACGATGAAGTCGATTGATTTGATTCCATGCATTCAATAGTTTCATGACATTGTTTACGATCTAACCAAACCACATTTCATAGCATAGCTTCATAAAGTTTAGCATAAAATGGGAGAACTAATGGCGTGCATGGGAGGTGAAGAGTTTTTTTTCTTCTTTCTTTTTTTCTTGGAAACGAGCCTCTTTCTGACTTTCTAGAAGGAAGCAACTAAGAGCTGCATTTCTTGTGCAAGTTACAATGCCGCACGCCGATGCTTAAACAATTTTGCCTTTTCTAAGTTTCTTGGTTTCTAATTTTTTTCGTGAATGCATGGATTGTGCTTGACTTTTTGAGTTTTTTTACTAGCATTTACTTAATTTTTAATTTTATTTTCAGCAGACCTTCGTAATAATTTATTATCCTTTTTTTTAACAAGATTAGTTGTAGCTCTTTTTCTCCAAAAAAAAAATACCCTTTTATAATTTTAATTACGTGTTTTAGATATACTTTTGCAATTTGTTTTACACCTTGGAGGATATAGAACATAGAACAGAGTCAATCAACAAAAGTCACTGCTAATTCCATTCAAACAAAAAAAAATTAATTTCGTCATCCTGCGTGGTAAAATACTCATATAACTACATACTAATAATCAACATAATCAATAATCGTATATAGAAATGAGAAAAAGTTGGAAACGTAATTCTTTATGTTAGATAATATACATGGTCAAGTCATAAAGATTTGCCCCAAAATCCCGCCAGCATAAAATAGATGTAAAAACCTGAAGTGATTTGGTAATCAGAACACGCATTTACATTTAATTAGGAAGACATAATTTTTCATTGTGACTGTATGTACGACATAACGAGGAGAAGAAGGAAAGAAGAAAAAAGGGAAAAAGGACGGAAGGAAAAAAGAAGGAAGAGAAGGTTGGTTCCCAGTGGGTTGTGCTTACATTCGTGGTCACGCCTTGGTTACACCCAGAAAGTGGAAGGAGTAGAGTAGGGATGGGAGTGTAGATGGGGCTCCCCCCTCTGATATTATAAAGGGAAAATTAGGGTATGGTAAACACATTTCTGTGTACTCTCAAAATAGCGCCTCATTATGCTTTTATACAAGCTCGGAGACGTCGAGGCCAACCGTTTATTGCAGAACCTACGATTTTCTTCTTAAAATTGGCCATTGCTTTAAGTAAAAACGAGTTTCTGTGACTTTTGGGCACACCTTTAATTACAGATGTGATCGTATTTTGTACCCAATGAATCCAGGTTTGGACTTAATGAGGGTCAACCTTCGTATTTGTTAAAATCAAGGTTTTGGCGAATGCAGAGGAGACTTTGCTTTGTTAAATCATGTCGAAATACTCAAGATTGTTTATCAAACATTATTGGGTTCAGGATTTTACGACCTTCCCTCTCTCTCTCTCTCTGATTCACTTCGGCCCCAATCTCGATCCTTTTTGACAAAAGTGAATTTGAGAGGTGTCCAAATAAGAAACCCCCAACGCTGTCACCTCCTCTGCCTTCTGTTTGTTTAAATATGTTCGTTAATTGGCAACATTTCAATTAAGTATCATTCAGAATTGAATTAGTGCAGAAAATTAGTGCAAATCGGTAGTGCAGATTGGCCGTGCAAATGTTTGACAAATGTATTTTGATGTATCTATTCACAATCAACTTAGTACAAAACGTCTGTTGATTGTGAATAGACACATCAAAATACACCTGTCAAACATTTACACGGCCAATTTGCAGTACCGATTTGCACTAATTTTCTGCACTAATTCAATTCTGACCGAGCCTTTAATCTTTATTAATCTTTGCCTTTTTTGTTTTGCTTTGGTGTTTCTTGCTCTTCTTTCGTTTTTCTTGCTTCTCTTTCTTTTTTTTGTTTATCTTTTGTTTTTCTACTCTTTTCTCTTCGAGTTTCGATGTGTAAGATGAAGAAGTTAGTATCTCACTCTTTTCCGCTTTTCGGCGTCGTGAATTGACTCTTCGTTTCGAAGCATCGGGAACTGGAGATAAGTCTGCAACTATTGCTTTGAAACGGTTAGTAGATTGTTGAGAAGTTGATGGCTGTGGATTCAGATTAATATTTCCTTGGTGAAAAGATGAAGACTGTGTCATCAATTGTGGAGATTGAGGCATAGGTAAAGTTTGCAACATCGACACATTTGACTGAGAATTATCTTCAGGAACATTGGTCATATCCGATAGAAGAAAATCTAAGTCATTAAAAATATTTCTGTTAAGGGGGTAAATACCAGTGCACCGAAACCCAGTGACACCGATATCTACACGAGATACTCGATTGAAAGCCGAAGCGACAAATCCTGCAATCTCGTATTCACTGATTCTTATGCCAGCATTTGCTCTCATCCACAAATCACGGGCGTCATTATAAGCAGTCTTAAATGGTTTCATAAACGTTCGATCAAGGAGTTGTAGTTTGTGTGTAGCAAGGGGAGGTGTGCTTACCATATGAATGTGATTATTCCTAGCAAATTTAATCACCTCTAAGTCTTTGTGGCTGGCGTGACCATCCAAAATCAACAAAACCGGACTTTCTTCAGATGGATTGGTGTATTGTACAAAGTGGGTCATCCATCTGAGAAATAACTCATCCAGTACATAGTTCATCCCGCCATTTGGTTGAGTTGCAGCTATACTCTCATTGGGAGAATTTATCATAAGCCTGTCATTCATCCTTTGACGTGGGAAAACAAAAGATGGAGGTATAAATTGTCCACCAGCACTCATGGCAAAAAGCTCAGTCACATTCTTTCCACGTTCGGCGGAAGTTAATTTTTCCACTTGCTTTTGTTTTTTAGGAGCTAAAACCTTGGCATGTTTTTGTACAATACTAACTCCAGTTTCATCGCAGTTCCATATTCTATATGAGGTGAAGTTAAATTTTTCAAATAAATTTTAAATTTTTCAAATAAATCATAGAGACAATCAAAAAACCGGTCTACTTGAGGCTTCTTAAAGCTCTCATTAGACTCGTTGATTCAGCAGTTCGGAGTGACAAGGCTTTTCAAAAATTCATAGTAGAAATATTTCCCAGCGGATTGTTTTTCCTTGTTAAATTGATGGGAAATGTTTAAACTCTCAGTAAGTTTGAAAGCAAGAGCAAGAAATTCCTTTTTATTTAAAGGCATTAATCTATATGCCAAATCCTTAACATGCTCTACTAAGACTTCCTCATATTCAGGTGAAAAGGTTTTTCGAAAGCGGCCCATTGCTGATTCAAAACATATTTCCTTCCTTTGTTTGATATCGCGAACTCTGTCGTTCAATGTACTCCTTGGAACCTGATAGCGATCAAATGCCATTCTTAAGCTCATCTCTCCAGTTATTACTTTATCTATCGTATATCTTCTGTTCTCCAGGTTCCCCTCTTTTTCACCGTATCTGTCATGATTGTCTGTAGAAGAAATAACAGAAAACATATACATATACACATATGTGCACTCAATTAATGTCCGATATTGTCAGACAATCTGGTGTCCGGTACTGTCAGAATCACAATAGATATTTCTTCTAACAGAAGTTCAGAATTACATATAGGTATCTATTATTAGATAACTTTGTTTATAGTAGGTATATGAATGAAGAGTACATACCAATAATAACTGCTAGAATACACTTCTTCTAAATTTCGTAGTAACTGTGGACAATGCAACGCACGAGAGGGACTAAACAGATATTTGACTACTCTGTGGCGGAATGCGTATCAATAAGCCATTAAGGCGCACACCACATAGGTCACATACAATTTCCGCATGCAGCAGGTGAAAAGTTATGGGACATCTATTCAACAGCAAGCTGCAATTACTGGTGACCGATATTGCCAGCTGACCGATAATGCCGGACTTTCCCCTAAGGGTTACTTTGGATGATGATTTTGTAATAACTTAAAGACTGTAATAACTAACAGCGTTTTCGATTCACTATTCTAGGGCACTCTCAGAATATCTCCATCCAGTTTGTAGTCTTCATTGATCATCCTTTTCAAAGATTCAACTTCATCTACAAGCCATCAATTTTTTCTTTCCTGAAAGGGTTGCTTTGGATGATGATTTTGTAATAACTTAAAGATTGTAATAACTAACAGCGTTTTCGATTCACTATTCTAGAGCACTCTCAGCGTACCTCCATCCAGTTTGAAGCCTTCGTTGATCATTTGTTACCCCAAAAATTGTAAATATAAATACTCCTGAACACTCGAATATGCCAGGTGACAAGTAAGCGTTGCTTCCCACAACTGTTTCCCAAGCTAGCTCAGTGAAGGAGGAAGTGGTACTAATAAAATAAACCAAGGCGCCACGGAATTTCCCCCCAGGTGAAGGATCCACTTCGAAAACCGTTCCCAAGGTCTCGTCGTGTTCGCCTCAGGTAAACCCTAACCTTCAGGAGATTTGGCTCACTTGATGCATTCAGCGTAGGGTTTGACATAAACAAAACACACGCCGTAATACAGAATTTATGTAGGGTTTGATATAAAAAACTTATTTGTGCAACCGTCAATAAATAAAATAAAAACTTTTGCTGTACTACGATAAGTTCAAAACAAAGACGAACTTGTTAAAATAGACAGATAAATGACACGTCGCGATTAATCAGATCTGATTGCACGAAACAAATGCCCAACAGGCAACGCCGATAAATCGTTGATTTAATTTTTAAATCTAATTAACTTCAGGCTCCAATCGGCCTTGTATTCAGTGTCCAAAAGATAACTTAAATAAAAAAGAGAAAACGTTTCAATACGTCACATGTATGGTCCGCCAACTGGTGTCAGGTTCGTGCCGTTTCGCTAAAAGTGGCGGTGGCTGTCAGCGTCAACGTCGATTGAAGTTCAATTACGATGTACGATGACGTGAATATTGCGTCATCCAATGCAAGCATCTCACCGGATCCGAAATTAAAGCCTCCGTGGATGAACGATAATGCCACGCCAAAAGGGGGTTGTTAAAAGGGGCGAGGATTTCCTATTTCCACAAGCGAAAGCAAAACTTAAAGCGACCCTAATAAGAAAAGAGGGACACTGCGACGCCACAAAGGTAAAAGTTAATCCATAACCTGCAATTAGCGAGATCGTTCGATTAAAACGTATCAAACGTTTTACAAGGTAGCGCGATGAACTTATACCATTCCGGTAGAACCGTGTTTAAATCGAATTTTGCACTAAACTTGCAACAATTCACGGGAACAAGCGTTACGTGTGGTCACTCGACGCTGCCGAAACGAAAAGTGGCCGGCAGGCAAAAATGGCCGGATAGATGAGTTTTACAAGAACAATGACGTAGCCAATAGAATAATTTTGACGCAAGGAGTTTCGAACAAAAGAGCCAATGTGAAAGCGAGAATTCAAAGAGACGTTTTCGGCGAAGGTTACAGTGTTGTCGGATGTTCAGACGAGGTATACATACAAGCGACGTTGCAAGCTCACTACAAATTTGCGGGCAGACTCGCCACAATGAAATTAAACTGTAACACATTCTTTTCAAAGATTCCACTTCATCTACAAAACCATCATTTTTTTCTTTTCGAAAAAATTACTTTGGATGATGTTAATCATGGATAGATAGACTTTGTAGATTTTGTAATAACTTAAAGATTGTAGTAACTAACACTGTTCTAGAGCAGTCTCAGGGTATCTCCATCCAGTTTGAAGGCTTCATTGATCATCCTTTTCAAAGATTCAACTTCATCTACAAAGCCATCAATTTTTTCTTTTCTGAAAGGGTTACTTTGGACGATGTTAATCATAGACTTTGTAGTTTTTGTAATAACTGAAAGATTGTAACAACTAACAGCGTTTTCGGTTCAATGTTCTAGAGCACTCTGTTATTACATGTAGTTAAAATAAGATGAGGCGAACCTTCTTCTACCAATGGGTCAAATTTAAGTTAAAAATTTTGTAGTAATGGACCGTGAGTCGTTAAAATGTTTAAAATGTTGATCTGTTTATTTTTTTATTAGATACAGCTGTGGAATGCTCGAGTGCCGTAATTTATTCATCTTCACAACATCAAAGGCTTCGTGAAGTGCGAAGAATAAGATGGGATAAAAAGGAAAACAAATGAAAAGTCTCCGGCGAAAAATAAATTGAAACTGAAAACCTGATAGAAATCGAAAGAAACCCGCAAGAAAGTCAACAAGACACAAAGTATTTGGCAAAAAGCGTCGTTGCTCTTTAGAAGGAAGAGAAAAGAAATAAAGTACAAATAAGAAAAATTAAATAATGGAAAAACAAGAATGAAGTAATTGAAAATCACGCGACTTACAAGAGAAGTCTAAAAAAAAACGCTAACGCTAACATTAAAGATTTAATAAATTTGATAATTTAATTTAAAAAAATATAAAGAAAGAATTGAAATAAATAAGAAGAACATTAACAAAAGAAAATTGACGGTCCTCCTCCTTTTAATTTTAATAATAATAGTAACGGCTTTTATTTACGTAAACGCAATAACAAAAAAATAAGAAAAGAAATGAGCTCATGAAAGACACACATCGTTTGGGTACTTGCTACAAACCGCGCGAACTTGACGTTAATTGAAAATGACGTTACGGATATAATTCGTTTCCGATTTTTGAGTAAGTGGCGCCAGCGGAGAAACACTTGAACTACTAAATTGCGCAGGCCGGATAAGACACGCCGACTCGTGAAATCTAGTAGGTCGTGGCCATTGCAAAGAAACCTATTTCCTTACTAAAGCTAATTGTACAGTCGCACCAAACAAAGAATCTGGGGAAAGCATGACGTAGGGCCATTTACAATTGATAATTGGATCATAATTAGGTCATAGAAAGTAATTCCGGCACCGGGTGCATCCCTTAGGGTCACCCACCCGATAATAGCATCTGGGGTTGTAACGGTTAGAGGCAAGCCGTTGGCAGGTAAGCCGGCCGAACCTTTCGAAGTCATAAATCGTACTTGTAAATTCCAGTGACATTGTATATTTAATTATTTACTTACGGAAACTAGTTGTCTGTTTACTTGTCAGTATTAATTAATAGCAGTGATTAAAGGGAGGGCGCATTACATAGTTGCCAATTTTAAAAGAGAATCCTCAAAGCGAGAGAAACATTAGTAGTCATGATCATGTGACCTTCAATCGCTCTGAAAAAAATCAGGAAATCACACGATGAAGTTGAAGTTATAAATTAGTTAGTCGCGGATTTTGCGCAGTTGCCAGTTGCACAATAAATGTAACACCTATTACTGAAGCGAAAAGAAGTCCATGGTGAAAATAGTTTCTACAAAATCGAAATTTTTATACAGTTTATAAATATCTACAAGGGTCACTCTAAATATTCTATAGCTCGCGGGTCATGGGTTCCCCATCACGTCTAGAGCAATGAATCGAAAACGCTATTAAATTATGATTGACAAGTAACCAAATGATGCACAGAAAATATTGACGCTTCTACACTCAGCAATGACAAGACTATTTGACTTCATTTGTTTTTACCGATTGCTTAGATGAAGAAGTAAATAACCGAGGTTTGGGGCGGAACTTTATGACTTGACTACGTATCAAAATTCTTCTTGTATAGGTATACATTGTCAGCAATCACTAAATATTAAATAATATTTTGATTTCTTGCATTTTTTTTACTTTTTATAGAAGTATCATTTTTTGAAAGCTCTATGCATACATTTTGAACAATTTACAAATTGAACCCTTAAATTAAATGGACAGTCGCTATAATAAATTAACTTAATTATCCACAGAACATAACCTTAATTAAATTAAAAAAAAAATACTACTTTACAGGATGCACAATCTTCTGGTTATAGTAATCGTTAATTAATTAATTAAATATTTTAGTTATTAACACCTGGCCTATAATTACTTTGACTTTATTAAATTCCTTCTAGTAATTTACAATCTGCACTCTTCTCTCACGTAATTTCACTAATTAACACGTTATTTATTTAATTATTTAATTTTTTACACAACTCCTAACGAGCACCTAGTTTTTCCCCTCACGTAATCTGCAGCTTCTTATTTTTCCCGTAAGTATCATCACACCTTATTTACTTTAGTTATTACTTTAACAATTTTGTTGTCGTTGTTATTATAATTTTTTGTTAATCGGCGCATGTAATTTCCAGAAATTCTCACAATCAATCAATCAAAAAAAAAACAATTCATGACAGGTCAAACAGACTAACTAAATCAATCGAGAGAAGCTGCTGCAATGTCTGAATGTGGTTTGGTGTGTGTAGGGCCAGCAGGGTTTGGACGCTGAGGTGTTAGGCCGAGGTCCTCCGGGACTGCCAGGAATCAAGGGTGAGGCGGGGGAGCCAGGGCCGTGGGGTGCAAAAGGTGACAGAGGTCTTCAAGGTACTTGTTCAGTGAAAGGGGTTCAGATTCAACTTCGCTTGATGTTATTAATGTTTCGTTCCTTTTAAGGCCCTAAGGGTGACGTCGGAGCGATGGGACCTTTAGGAGAAAGTGGGGCGAACGGTGAACCAGGACCACAAGGACCACCAGGATTACCAGTAAGTGTAAAATACTGTCCCAAAATCTTGAATACCAAACCATTGGAAATATGTGGGACTTGAGGGAGAAAATTAGTTTATTTATTTGTAGTGTGAAACTCTGATGGCAAATTTTTTCTAACTAGGGTCAGATTGGTCCAAAAGGAGAAAAAGGTGAATACGGTGACATAGGTCCTCCTGGTTTGATGGGGCCGCCGGGTTTACCAGGTCCACCGGGATACCCAGGTCAAAAAGGCGAAAAGGGGGAAAAAGGCGAATCGGTAGGTACCTGCTTATCTCAGGCATCTCCGCCTCGATACTTTCA
Source organism: Dorcus hopei (assembly GCA_033060865.1). Lineage (NCBI taxonomy): Eukaryota > Metazoa > Arthropoda > Insecta > Coleoptera > Lucanidae > Dorcus > Dorcus hopei. Next base: position 37,449,139 of record CM065423.1, read on the forward strand.
AAACAATTCGCTCAAGAGACGCAGCATGTTGGCCAACCGTTTTATTTCCGAACCGTTTTGTTTTCCGCTCTCGTTCTTACTGCATGCTACGTCTCTTTCCGCTTGCATGCGAAATTGTTTTGAAACGTCCGCCATTCCGGACAAGAGACGCCAACCTTTTAATGTCTGTTTTTCTTTTTTCGGTCCTTCTTTTGGCCAGAAATACAAAAAACTGAGAAGGCGGCAGGTAATTATCAAGTCCTTTTCGTTTCTCGCTTTCGCTTGGTCCGCGTTCAGTCTATACTTGTGGCACTCGTTAAAAATTTTATCTTTTTTTATTTTTTTTCTATACTGTTCCAGGGAGACGGCACCGGCGAAATCATTACCAGCGGAGGAGAGATCGTAAGTTACTTTCATTTTAGACGCAACGTTTCGGTTCAACCATTTAGTAAATTGTGGATTTCCTTTAGGTAGTAGGTCCTCCTGGACCCCCAGGACCTGCTGGTATACCGGGCTTGCAAGGACCACCGGGAATTAAGGGCGATAGGGGAATGGATGGTATAAAAGGAGAACCGGTAAGCTATATTTTCTGGTCTTCTCCTTTCCGTCATCTATCATTCCATTGGCTAATAAAAATGATTCATTTTTTGCCTTTTCCATTAATGATCCAATTTGAAAGACCTATGTATTTATCTTCCATTGGCATTCCATTAATAATCGAATTAGAAAGACCTACACATATCGACCTTCATTAAAATTCCATTAACAATCAAATCAGAAAGCCCTATATATTGACTTTCCATTAATATAATCAAATCAGAAAGACCTTTATATTGACCTTCAGTTGACATTAATATTCAAATCAGAAAGACGTATAATATTGATCTCACTTCCAGGGTGAAAAGGGTGCCAAAGGTGATCCAGGACCTATGGGATTACCAGTAAGTGTCGTGGATAAGTTGAGATCAAATCAAGTGTTAATGTAATTGTGCTCTCTTTTTTTTCGTTTGAAATCCAGGGTCCGATGGGATTAAGAGGTGAAAGTGGAAGACCTGGAGATTATGGGAAACCCGGGCCAGTGGTAAGGAAACCATTCTATAACTAGGACTAAGCAGCGTTAACCGAACAATGCAGTGACTTAACAAATTAACAATTTCAATTAACGTTCCTCAAAGCTTTTTAACAAACAAACAAACATGTACTTGTTACTTCCATTGGATTGTTACGTTTAACACGGACACTCCTGAGAGAGAAACTTATGATGAAGATGTAATCGTGTTACGAATGGTTTAGGAGGATTATGGTGATAATTGATGATGATGATGAGGAAGAGGAAGGGGGAATTTTGGAAGGCCGCCATAGCAACGCTACTTCATGTTAATAAATATAATGTCGATGCAGTGAACAAATGTTGTAAGATATGTAATTTGTTTTTAGTATAAAACGGTTTTACTTTGATACGCTGTATTTATTGCTATTTATTGATTATACATGGGAACAGTTGGATTAACTGTGAAGACAAACACTTTTTCGTCCAATTAGTACTTAACTGTATAATGTGTCAATTTAAATAGTACGATAGCATTTAAAATACACATTTTTATATGAATATTTAACGATCGATATTTATTATTGTAAAAAGGCAGTTTTGCAAGGATTTAATCTATAAGGAGTTAGTGTGTTGTAATATAAATGTTAATTAAATTTACTTTAGGTGTCTTAACTATAGTAGAACGAACATAGTATGTAATTATATAAGAAATTATATTCCGTGACTGAACCTAGACTAGGGTTTTTAAAACCTAAAAAAAAATGTACAATATTTTACTTAATAATTTTAAGCTTGGTGTACCGATGATAACATGTACCAAAATAAATGTAAATGTGCATGTGCAGTAATTATTTTATACGCTCGCATCATTTCATCTTTGCCTCATCTTCTCCTCGAGGTCATGCCAAAGATATGCGCTTTGCAAGAAAACAAACTGCATGAGACGAAAAAAATCGTGATGCACAGACGAATGCAGTTCACCTCACTCATCACTTATTTCTAGGAAAATTTTATTATTTTTTTTTCTAATTTTCTGTTTCAATCATCGTTTTATTTTTTCTTTAATTGTTTTTCTTCACAGGGTCCACCTGGACTTGACGGAATGAAAGTAAGTAATTTACTATTTCGTTACCTAATATAAAAAAGGCGCATCTTCTAAACCGTACAATATACAGGGTGTTTCTCAACTTCTTTTTTTAGTTTATTCTTTCATTGTACGAGGAACAATCAAAAAGTATTTCTGCGTTAAACCTGAGCAAGCACCCTGTATAACATGACTTCAACTAACCAAATAAAGTTTGTAATCCAGAATTTTTACTAGGGTGCTCAAGGAGAACCCGGAACAAAAGGTGAACGGGGCGATCCAGGTTTGCCGGTGAGTTTATCTGCATACAGTCATAAGTACCTATACCTCTCAGTATTTAATCGATGACGTAAACTACAATTAATGTACTTACTTTCTTCTTCTAGGGTACTGACGGAATCCCGGGACAGGAGGTACTAACACTTACAATATCTCTAGTACCGCCTCTAACGACTACTAAAACGTTTGCTGCGAGCATTATACTAACACAAACACGCTTTTTTTGGCAGTTTTTTATTTAGTACTAGTACATGCATGCATCATCTCACTCATTTTAAATCCACCCCTTAAACAACTTGCGATACTCACGAGTGCCTTTGATTTGCAGGGTCCTAAAGGGGATAAAGGTCTAAAGGGGGATTCTGTAAGTAACTCTAAGGGGGGAGGATTACTAGCGTATTGTAACTCGCTCTTTTTAGGGGCCTCTGGGTAAACGAGGGAGGAAAGGCGATAAAGGAGATAAGGGTGAGCAGGGGGTGCCCGGTTTGGATGCGCCTTGTCCATTAGGAGCGGACGGTCTTCCTCTACCGGGATGTGGTTGGAGGCCCCCCAAGGTATTTCATCCCCTATTGACGAAACAGTATTAACCGCGCATGCTTTGAACCTACGCACTAATATTTTCTAGGAGGTACTGTACACGTCGAGCCCTTCAAGCCCATCGGCTCCATCAAGTCCGGGCCACGACTTCGACGTTGAAGATTCGATAGACGAAGGAAACGAAGGGGATTATGACGAGGGCGACGATGAATACGTCGAGGAATACCCGGATCATATAAATTCGGCGCTTCCAGTATCCGCTTCGTCCATTTAACAACTAATCTGTCTACTAGTTAACCTAATTGTAAACTAACGTGCGGTATGTGTGTTTTAATTAATAATTATATAATGACACGGTGGTTGAACAATCAATTAATTCGTTTTCATTATTTTCAGCGTTACTAGTTTTTGGTAAGAAGAAGATGTTTGCCCCACGTTTGGATTAATCACTACATACTACAATAACATTTTAATAAGTACTTACAGTGATGTGTACCATGTAAATATGTGTATAACAAGTGACCTCATAGAACTCTTTAAGTGCAGATGAACACTCTGTGTATTACTAAGTATATATATAAAAAAAAAACTAAATGTGTCTCGTGTGTGTATTTGTACAGTATTCTTATTTTGTAACTTGTAATAACAATGTTCTTTCGGTTAAGACAAAAAAATTGTAGTGCTATTTAACTGTGACGATATTTATTGCGAATCAATGTAATAAATTTGTGCATATGGAAGGCCTATCCTTTCTTCCGTTTACAAAAGTCGATCCACACGCCCCCTTTTGCGGCCAACAGTATAGTGCTCGGGTCAAACTCGATTGGCGACGTGGTCTTTCGATTCAAAGAGATTTCGAACGCGGAAATCAATTTCGTAAGCCCAACCTTTAATTGCAACATCGCAAAACGCATTCCTAAATCAACATTACACACAGTGCACCATAAACTAGGGGAGAAGGGAAAATTGGCCTTACCTACGCAAGTCCTTGGCCCTTCACTGAAGGGCAAGTACGTATATTTGGGGGCGGAATCTTTGTTTGCACCTAAGAATCTGGTTGGGTCGAACTTTTCTGGATTAGGAAAATATTTTGCGTCGTAATGTAACCCAAGCGTCGGTATAATCACAGGTGTACCAACTGGTAACGTCAGACCTTTCGGAGACGAGGCAGAGGGAGGAAAAGTGAATTCTTTCGTGGAAACCTTCGCGAACTGTGTTAATGGAGGATACTTCCTTAAACCCTCTACAATAGTTTTTAAAATACTGAAATCAATCACGATGGTTCCTTACCAAAAACAACGGCTTCTAAATAAGGCATATCTTGGAGCATTTCGTACGTGAAGCCCCCATTATTTTTTTCATAGGCCTCGGCGATTTCCTTTCTCAATTTTTCTTGACACTCTGGGTTTAATGCCAGCTCGTAAAGTACGAAGGTCATCGCAATGGAGCTTGTGATAAAACCATCCAAATAAAACCCCCCCACCATGACCGTTATATCATGAATGGAGCACTCTTTCCCTTTGTATTCTTTCACAGAATCAAAGAAGTCGTTCCTTACGATCTTATTTTCTTTCCTGTATTGAAGGGTTTCCGCGACTAATCTCTTGAAGGTTTGAGTGACGTCAGGAGGTATTATACTAAAATATTTTATTTTTTCGTAAATATTTTAAGGCGCATGTTTACTTACTTACTTGAGGGATAAAACGTTTGCCAAGGCAGGTACGACGAAGATCAGGAAGCTGTTTACGCCGTCGATGAATTTTGGTTTCAAAATTTTTCTTCCTGCAACCAGAAGTTCTGCGTCGCTCGTTTCAAACGTCCTTCCGTTAATACCGAGTGCGCAGTTAGCTACGTTGTCTATTGTAAATTTTGCTGCCAACTCGTTTGCATCCAGGCAACATCGACCCCCTGATTCTTTTATTTTCTGTTCTAGATACACCTGCATTTTATTACCCACTTGGTCTAGTATGGGTAACATTGATTTCACCTGATAGGATAATAAAATAAGTTTATTTTGAAACAATTAGGAATTTTTAAGCTTAATATAAAATGTTTAGGTCCAAGATATCGATTAAGTTTACGATTTATATATACAGGGTTTTACAGAGCTTGAGTCATTTATTTCTTCTTTTCTTTTTTTTACCATTTGAATGGTGTTGAAATCCTACAAAAACTCAACGATTTATTAATGTGCGCAAAGTTTCGCAAAGTGTTTTCAGATTACGAGCTTCTCATAGCGCATTTGTTTGCAATTCATTTAGAGTCAGGAACCAAACGCTTTTTTTTTTTCAACATTAACTTTGAATATATCAAAAATGACATATTATTTCACAGTCAAGACTTCACAAAACAGAATAAATAGAAATACCTAATAATATATTATAAGGTTAGCACATATGACTCGATATTGAAAACGCCATAAGGGAAACGTATAGTTGGTTGCATATACTAGACTATTAAGCGATGAGGTTCTGATACATTTTCAATGTGAGAAAAAATAAAATGGAAAGGTCCTCGAATTATTTTTGCAATTTTTCACTGCACAAGTTTGATACTTAGGGATTGCGTATATTATAGTTTGAAATCATGCGATAAGCGATAACGATTGATTATCGTACGCACTTTATACGATAATTTTTGCATTTGCATAATTGTAATTTTTGTGTCGTCCTCTAGTGGTTCGGAAAGAAAATAAAAGTGCGAACCAATTAATAGTTACTTGTTCAGTTAGTTGTTAAAGTAAATCTCTTCTTAGTCCCATTTTATCAATCACAAGTTAACTTTAACCTTCAGTTAATTGCCATAACAACAATTATTTTCATAGTTGTTGCTATGGGAACAAACTGATGATTGATAAACCGGGCCTTAATCAATTTAATAGTTGGCTATCAAAATTGTAAATATTGTAATGGCGTACGTTATGATTGTGTGTTTGCTTTTTATTTGTCAATCACTTTCGCAAATAGTACGTAAAATAATGGCCCGTATTCTCATCGTGTGCTTAGTTTAAAAACATGTTTATTTCCCATACTAACGCAGTCGTTCGACAGCTTCGTCTGACGAAGCTGTCGAACGACTGCGAAACGTTAAGTGTTTGTGCGCCATTTAGTGTCCGTTTAAAAGAGTTTGTGATACAATTTTCATCGGACAAGAACCAGCTTTAATTATTTTAATATTATCAGCAGTTATTTTATTCTAAACTGTACTTTCAAACTTAGGAAGTTTATTTATATATTGTTTTATTTTCATTGTATGTGCAAACAACAAAAAATTAATTAGAGCAGGAAAAAAAGCATACAATTGGCAACCAGCAAATATTTAATTTTCGGAATTATTTACACAGGGCCGTTTCTGGATATTTAGGCCTCAGAGTTAAATGTTCACTGAAAATCATGTAATCATCGTATGTCGTGATGCATTACACTTTGCTCCTGTAATATTTAATACTCAATTACTCTCAGTAATAGTATTTAATAGAAATTTCATAAAATCTTAAATTATTTGAAAAAGTATTGTATCTAGAACATGTAGTCTTATTTTGGGAAAATATTGCTGTTTGTAGTCGTGATGAATGAAAATTAAAAACGCCAGGTCGGACTGCAATCCAAATATTTTGGAAAAGTTAATTAACATAATAGCGGACAGCAAGATGACAGTGAACTTACTCATAAATAAGTGCGTTCGGGACTTTCCTTTACACACACCAAATTCTTATATGCTTTAATTTAGTTGAAAATTTTGATAATATTAAGAATCTAGGCAAAAGGTAGAAAATTCGACTACTTATTAATAATTTTTTTAAAAAATCACATAAATGACTCAAGTTTAGTAACACCCTATAGATTTTTTGTGTTAAAGTGTCTTACTTTTCCACTGGTGTAATGAGGGGTATGACGAGCCCGCCTCGTCTTCCACAATTCCCCTTTCGAACTGAACGGATTGCACCCAAATATCGGATCTTTATTCTCATCGATGTCCAGGTCATTGTCGTGGAAACTTGTAAAGTCTTTCACCAGGATGTCTCGTATAATCTCGGGATCCCTCACCATTATCCCTGGCCTCCTTACTAAATATAGTCCTACGTAAGGGCAGTCTCTAAAAGAACTAGGTACGAAAGATTATTATGCGTGGAAGTACAATATATTTATTTTATATTATTAGGTTTGTTCCAACGTCAGTTTCGAAACCGTCAGAGACAGTTACCCAATGAAATGGGTCAGAAACTCCTGTTGGAACAAATCTATTATTTAACTCACTTGTAAATCTCAGTGTAAACAGTTCCGATTGATTTCTTGGAAAAAACGGCGTCTTTCAGGTTACCAAAAATCAAATGCGGTTTCGGATGAGGTACCTGAAGTATTTCCCAGTACAGGAACTTTTTTTTATTGTAATAGTACGCAGCACACAAGCCAGCGACAATAATCAACAGCACAATCGAAAGCATTGTATTTCCCAGGTTAAATCAAACTTAGCAAATACGTTTTCTTTAGAGCATACGATACATTTATTTATTGCACCGGTTTTAAAAATTAAATCGCCTTTATCTAATCTTTATTCGCAGTATATTCCAGTTTGATAAACTTTGTGACGCTACATGTAATATTCCTCAAATTGTAAATATATAATTTAACTTAGAAATAACAATAATTTGAGACCTACAACAAATTTTATCAATATCTATTTTGAAAGAAAAAAAGGAATTACCTTTCTCAGATTTTTACAAAACTCTTGCACCGACGCTTGGAATTAAAAAAAAAAATTGGGCCAAATTGCCTACAGTTTGAAAGAAATGAACATGGTGCCACCTTCTCTTCATTATTTAATTAATTTTTTTCTAGTGTTTGGGTGGCCAGTGCTGTATTTTCTCAAGGTCTGAACGTAAACATAAAACGTTACATAAAATGCGTGTCATAAAAAAGAGAAACAAAATCTATATTTTATTCAAGAACTTGACCTAACTATATCATCCCCAAAATAACACACAGCAATCGGTATCATTTAGTTACAAAAAAAAATTAAAACTAACTCTATGATGTTCGTTTTAAATCGTGACGCCTTAAAATTAAAAAGTAGGCAACCCATTCTACTTCTGCAGAAATCTTGCTACGACAAAAACAGAAATAATTGCTTCTGACTTGATTGATGGGTTGCCTAATGCAAAATCTCCAGGGGCCACGTTTTAAAACTTAGATTATCCTTTTCTCCTCTTACAAAAATCAATCCACATGCCCCCTTTCGGAGATAGCAAAACCGGATTCGGCTCAAACTCGATGGGCGTCTTCGTTTTCGGATTCAAAGAAATTTCGAATTCAGAAATCAACTTCGTAAGCCCAACTTTCAACTGGAGCACCGCAAATCGCGTTCCTAAAACATCATTGCATTGCCTGGAGTCTCTCGACTTAAGTACAACGGCTCTCACCTACGCAGGTTCTTGGTCCATCGCCAAACGGCAAATACGAATATTTGACGATGGACTCTTTATTTTCCCCCAAGAACCTGTCGGGGTTGAATTCTTCCGGATTTGGGAAGTATTTTTCGTCGAAATGCAACGCCTTTATCGGGATGACCACGGGGGTACCAACTGAGAGGGCCAAGCCCTTTGAGGACGACGCGGAAGGAGGAAAAGTGAACTCCTTTGTGCAGTTCCTTGTGATCTGGGTTATCGGGGGATACTTTCTTAAACCCTCTGCGAAACGAAATTTTTTAAATAATCACAATCACAAGAGGATGCCTTACCAGAAATGACGGCTTCTAAATAAGGCATGGCTTGAAGCATCTCGTACGTGAACTTTCCATTATTTTTTTCGAAGGCATCATCGATTTCCTTTCTTAGTTTCTCTTGGCAATCTGGAGTTGCTGCCAGCTCGTAAATCATGAAGGTCATCGCGATGGAACTTGTTATAAAACCATCCAAATAGAAAGCCCCCACCATAACCATTATGTCACGAACCGAGCGTTCTTCTCCCTTGTATTCTTTGATCGCGTCGAAGAAGTCGTTCCTTATTATATTATTTTCTTTTCTGTATCTAAGTGTTGCCCCAACTATTCTCTTGAAGGTTTGCGTGACCTCGGAAGGCATTACACTGAAACACACTTTTTTATTTCACGCTTTAAAAGGCGCAGATGCGCTTACGGAATTGAGAATAAGTTTGCCAGTGCTGGTATGATGAATGTGAGGAAGTTGTTTGCGCCCAGGAGCAAGTTTGGTTCCAGGATTTTTCTTCCTGCGACCTCGAGTTCCGCATCGTTTGTTTCGAATGTCCTTCCACTGATACCGAGTGCGCAGTTAGCTACGTTGTCTATCGTAAATTTTGCTGTTAACTCACTTGCGTTTAAACAACAGCTACCTGCAGATTTTTTTATTTCTTGTTCTAAGTACTCCTGCATTTTATTACCCACTTGGTCTAGTACAGGTAACATCGATTTTACCTAAAATAATAATCTCATTCCCGATTCAAGCAAAATTATCATCTTACCCTTCCACTGGTGTATTGGGGGGTATGTCGAGCTCGTCTGATCTTCCACAGTTCGTCTTTCGAACTGAACGGATTGCACCCAAATATAGGATCTTTATTTTCATCAATGAAGATGTCGTTATTAAGAAAACTCGTGAAGTTTTTTACCATGACGTCCCTTATGATTTCAGGGTCTCGCAGCATTATTCCCGGCCTTCTCACTAAATACAGCCCTACGTAAGGATACCCTTTAAAGTCACTGGAAGAGAGTATTTTATTATTTTGCGCTTGTCGTCGTTTTACAACTTGCTTGTAAATTTCCGTGTAAACCGTTCCGGTCGACTTCTTAAAGAACGCAGCGTCTTTCAGGTTTCCAAAAATTAGGTGTGGTTTTGGATGGGGGACGTGCAACCTTTCCCAATATTGGAATTTCCATTTGTTGTACCAGAATATGGCACACAAAACGACGAAGCAAATCAACACTACCAAAAACATTGCACCTTGTAGAGTCGCAGTTAAGCAGACTCGCTGGTCGTTTAATACAAGAAATTATTTTGGTGAACTTTGTAAGTATAAATAAATAAAACGTATTACACTAAAAATACATTATGTTTACAGATGTAAGCCATGATTTGTCGAAATGAAACGTTTTGTTTACGGTGTGACGGTCACAGAGTTTATCGAACAAAATTATTCTCTGTAAGGTTAATTTCTTTCAAAATTATCTTATTCAAAGCGAATTTTGATTTAAAAGATCCTTTAAAAATCATTTTTTATGTTGTACAAAGTTATTTATTAATGTGGAAATTTTTTTACTTGCTGGTAGAATCTAGCAAATCTCTCTCAAAAAGTGTATATAACTCAGAAGTTATATTAAACAAAGTTATCCCTAGTTTTAGATTAATTTTTAAATTAATTTGTTTTTATTTTGAAATTACTGTTCCAAGTTTCATTATATCTTGACCAAGTCAATATTGTATAGAACGTTCATAAATGATTGAAAGGTGTTTGAATTTAGCGCGCAGGCGTGTAAGTAATTTTTGTCTTACAACATTGACAACTTCGTTTATTTTGACAAGCTTGTTTATATTTTCTCACATCTGACGAAGCTGTCAACCGATAGCGAAACGTTAAGCGATAGTGCGCATTTTCAGTGTCCGTTTAAAGAATTTGTGACACAATTTTCTTCGGACAAGAAATGGAGCCGTTATTATAAGTTTAACGAAAACGAGTTTCAAATAAAAGTTAAATGACCAATAGCTTTCTACAAACATTTTTTCTCATGTCATAATGTCGGACTCTGACGCCATCGATGATTTTTTTTTATTCCGTCCCTAGCCGAATCTTTACTGTTTTCCTTTATTTTAACTATTCAATAATTTAGAGATTTATACATATACATACATATAATTTCTAATTAATTTTTTTTTTTTAATTAAAACATTTTTAAAAATTATTTTTATTTGTTTTATTTTATTACCATCGGTCGACTATTGTCACTTTTTAATGATTTTTTTTGTTCTTGAATAATTGAAGGCCAAAGTGTTATTTAACCCTTTCAACCCTTTGAAAAGGTTTCAATTTAAAACCACAAATTAAAAAAAAAATTCCCAATTGCAATGTGGAACAGGGATGTACACGCATGTATTAAAAGGTTAGGGTTAAGGTTTCGGTTTGGGTTTCGTTTAGAAATTGAATTTGGGTTAGGGTATTTTAAGTTTTCAAAGGGAAAGACAAGTAAATATTCATACATTTTGAAGAAATATAACTTGCATTTTTAAAAATAATAAACAAAATTTTGAGAAAAGTAAATTTCATCGTTCGAACTCTTCAATACCTATACTTTACTTCAGAGAATACCTGAAAAATTATCTAAATGAAATTTGTTTTTATAAATTATTCTGTAAACATTTAGAATACGTACATCACTATTTCTAAACTTTATCTTTAAAAATTCTATTGATACGAACAGTTAGGTATTTGTCCTCTAACAATGAAGGCGACACCTTATTTCTTAAAGGTGATAGTTAAAGCACGGATTTAGGTGTATTTTTAGTTCATGAGTCATATTTTTCGTCGGGCGTGTGGATTACTCATGATCTATAACATATTCTAAACGTTTGATGGTGATTTTTTGGGACACCCGGAAGAAATATTGTGAGGTCAGTATTACTGACCTCACAATGTTTTAGAGCTGGGCAACGGTTAACCGATTTTGGATATTCGCGGTGTACAGCATGTCACTCATGCAAATAGAGTTGCATAACTTGAATGTGAATTTAAGTGGAAAACATACTGTACACCGCGAATATCCAAAATCGGCTAACCGTTGCCAGCTCTAGTCAGTATACCGAAATTAACCGAAAAATTAATAAAGGTTTCAATTTCGATTAGGGTTACTTCCAAAATACTAATTTCGATTAGGTTATGATTAAGGCTAGAGAAACTTATCGGTTTTTAATGGAGTTTGGATTTTTTACGTTTACGGTGTACACCTCTGATGTGGAATAAATAGGAAGCCGCAATAATCCTGACAAGTACGTCAGTGTCCTCTATTGATTAGAAGCCGAACTAAGCGCAGTAATTAAGTCAATTAAAGAAAACTTCATTTTAGTCATTCGAGGTGTATGATTTCGCGCGTTTTATGTTGGTAAATTTGGGCTATTTTGAAATTCGTGATAACCGCAATTTTTAAATTAAGTATTCACGTCTTTTTATTGCTTCGAACATTCTAGATTATAACAAAAAATAGCTCTTCACTGTAACAACTAAACTATCCGATTTCTCGCTGTTTGTTTACTGGTTTCATTTTTGGACCACTTTTCAACTAGAATTTTGTTTTTTTTTCAAAATGCCGAAATTTATTGACCTGAAGACCCCAAAATCAAATGACACCTACATCCTTTCTGATGATGCTTTCGAAGATGAAGTCGACAGTTGGGGAAATAGGCAGTCTCACCCTAAACAGCCCTGATGACTTTTTGCTAGACTTTTTGCCATTTCACATGACAATAGAAAGATATGATGAAAGTATTGATCTCCAAAACAATATCAGTAAAGACAATGTGAACAAATGACCAGTGAAAATGCCTGCGATAATATTACTGATAATTAATGGTGAAGTCAACCGTGAGTGCCAAATAGTCATGTACAGCCTCAATCAAAAGTAATGAAACGTTCAAAACCGGAACGCTGTAGTCAGAGAGAGAAGATACCGAGTGAGATGAAGCCTTATGGCGAACGAATGTTTCCGAAGTCCTTCGGAACCCCACAACACGTTACGCTCCCTCTGACTCGACACCGTTGCACTCTGACTACAGTGTTTCGGTTTTGAACGTTTCATTACTTTTGACTGATGTTGTACATAGCAATGCAAAGTTGGACTGCAAAACCGCAAATTATTTCTGGGAGTTTCATAAAAAAAGTTCTTTTTTATGATAAGCCCTTCAAATGGTTTGCTTTTATTTTTTAAATATTTTTTCAATGGGTTATTTAGAATATTTATAAAATGCAAAGTAAAATAAAAACTTTGCAGTTTGACTTAATGTTGCAAAGTGGTTTCATTTTGTAACCATATTATAAACAAATACTTGTTTTTGAATAAATTCTTATCTCGTCGAAGTCTGAGACTATAACTAAGCACAATTTCACAATCAGCTACTTTAAAAACTTTAAAAAAAGAATTCCTGCTTCAAAGGATTAAGTTACAAAGGCATCATTTTTGACACTTTTCTAACCAAGATTTAAAAAAAATATATTAATATTGGTTCTTGTCCGATGAAAATTCTTTAAACCGGAAACTAAATAGCGCACAAAACACTTAACGTTTCGCTGTCGTTCGACAGCTTCGTCAGAAGTGAAAAATATTCATTTAAAGATTTTTTGATTATATTAATATTGTATAGAACGTTAATAAATGTTTGAAAGGCGTTTGAATTTAGCGTGCAGACGTGTTTAGTGATTTATCTTACCATGGCCACCTCCATTAACATTCACTGACGTGTATGTATGGCCGTTTCAATTCGCCTAAAATTCGGTTCGAAAAGCATGCCGTGGAGTACTCCCCTCAGCGCTCCCTATTAAGGATACTACAAAACTACTGACAGTAACTTAATGACAACTGCAATTACTTAAAAACTCACAAGAGGCGCTGAGTGGAGTACTGTCAAAATTTTTAAAAGTCGAATTGAAACGGCCATACATACACGTCAGTGAATGTTAATGTAGCTGGCCATGATCTTACTTACAAAGTTGGTACTTCTGCCGCTTCTGGCATTCGATAATACGAACGACACTTCGCCAGTGGCGTGCTGTTGTCTATATTGTGATTTACACATTTTTTTGAGTTTATAAGTTACCAGATTTAAGTCCCATCGGTTTCTTTATATTTGTCTTTTTTTAATAACGTATATTCAGGACGTCACATTACATTAAAAAGATTACGAAATGTGACTCCAGGAATACTTTATAGTAGTTTCAACAATATGAAGAGGAGAGCAAAATTGTACAGTAGTGGACAATAAAATCTGGTCAAGAATTTGACAAGTCGTTCGTATTTAGACAAATTTGATAAATAAGGCTTTGATTGAGGTTACATTATTTCTGTTAAAATTTATATTAAACGTCAGAATACTAGTGACATTTTGTATAATATGTATTAAACGTCAAAAATGTTAGAGTGAGGTTTACTTTATACAAATGGTGTGCCCGGATTTTATTGTCCGCTACTGTACATGGGGAACAAAAGTTGTAATTTGATAATTATTAGTCAATTAATATTAACTTATCGTAAACAAATTGAAGAGATTTAGTGAGTAGAATATCCTCCGGTTATACCAACCAAAGAATCCATAATTTTTTATTTGTGTACTGAGGATGACAGCTTATTAGTTGAAATACGTATTGACGTTCAAAATATTGTTATGGAAGACACATTTTAATAATAATTATAATGAAAATTCTGTGACCACAATTATTATTATTTATTGTTCCAGACCAGTTTCGACTTATGGCATCAACACGCAGCACATTTTTTTTAATACGTATAATATTTTTAATTTAATTTTTGTCAAACCACGGTCTCATGCATTATATCATCGTGTAAAAAAATTATTTTAAAATATCAGTATAATTAATAAAAATAATAGAGTTTTTAATAAATTGTTTCTAAGTAAGTAAGCGGGAAATTCGAATGCCTTTCGATTATTTACGAACGCTCGATACAAGGAATGTGTGAAACGGTTCTAGTATTTGCACTTATACATTTATTTTTAGATGTAGGTACTACATAATACAACTTATAAATAACATTATTTACAACTTAAAATACACATTCACTTATTTCTAAATCTACGTCTAATATTCTATTGTAACGCATTTTGTTTTTAAGTATTCATTTAAAGCTTCTTGTCCTGAAAACAGTTCATACATTAGTTTCAAAAAATATGCAATAACATTAGTTAAACGTACCCAAATCTTTGCCAAAACCCGATTGTTTGAATCCTCCGAAAGGAGCCGCCACGTCAGTTTTGTTGTAGGTGTTTATAAAGACGGTGCCCGCTTCTATCTTTTCCGCAAAACGCAGTGCCTTGGACAGGTCCTTCGTGAACACCCCCGATGCTAAACCGTACTCGGTGGCATTCGAACGTTTCAAAACCCCATCAATGTCGCTGTTAATTAAAAGCGTTAATTTATTTTTATAAAGTTAAAGTGACGGGGACCTACCCAGTCTTGAATTTACTGATGCACATGACCGGCCCAAATGATTCTTCCTTCGCAACGAACATGTGGTCTTCCACGTTGGATAATATGGTGGGTTCCAGGAAGTAACCGGGTCTGTTCACTCTTTTCCCCCCGTACACCAACTTTGCGCCCTCGTCGACGCCTTGTTTCACGTACGCCAGTAATTTATTGAGGTGCGCCAGGTGGTTCTGCGGGCCGTGAGATGTGGAGCGATTCAAGGGATCGCCGATGGTGATCTTTTTGGTTTCTTGGACGACCCTGCGCACGAATTCGTCGTAAATTCCGGCTTCGACGAAGAGACGCCCGGCGGCGATGCAGTTTTCGCCTTTGTTGAAGAAGACGCTTTGCATTCCCTAAATAAAATTGATTGGTGGTCGTAAGTACAGGAATTGCAGGGGGATGGTAATACAAACGTACCAGTCTTACAGCCTTGTCTAAATCACAGTCCGAAAAAATCACCAGCGGCGATTTTCCTCCCAACTCCAGGGATACCTTCTTCAAGTTTGATTCTGCGCAGGTCTTCATGATGACCTGTCCTACTTGTGTGCTGCCTGTGAAACCCAATTTACGAACGTCCGGATGTGCTGCCAGAGCATTTCCAGCTATCGTACCTAAAACCAATTAGATGCTAGCAATTTTATGTCTTATTTTTCCCTATTGTTGTACTCATTAGATGTTTTCAATTTATTGTACTTATGGGGAGGGGGAGTACTTAAGCATTGCAGAAAGCAAATCCATCAAACTGTAAACACTCGAAATTTAAAACGTAAGTTAGTATTAAAACTGCCAAATTCCCCTCAGGCGTATGTACGAGAAGATTCCAAACTTTTCAAACGTAAACTTTCTCATGTGATAAGGGGCGCGAAGGGAATCACTCAGTCATAACAGTAAACCCGTTTGGAATTGACTGACACTTCCCTGAAAAGGTAGGCAACTTATTTCACTTCCGTGATTCAATTGAGCAAGCCCGTCAGGGGAACCCCGTTCGATGGCAGGACGATACGGTGGGCGGTGATTTTCTTTAACGGTTATGTCTCCCCTTTTTATTTTCTTACTTTCAAAACTCTATTAAATATCCTCGTCACCAGTGGGAGTTCTTATTTTCATCCCTCGAGTGCCCCAGAGTCGACTGCGTGGCTTTTATAAATCTACACAGGAGAGCGAGAGACCAGGGGCGGCTATCATGAACCACATACCTAACTGAGGCCCAACTGCAGAGGATTCCTTCTCCTAAAGTCAGGAATAATTTGTACCCCCTGTTTTTTTTTTCCTTTAATTGGCAAGATATCGGGTTGCGGAATGCTCCACATTCCTTTAGGCTCCAACTATTAGGGCCAATCCTACTAGAATCTAGCCGAATCTAGGGGAATTCCACTTCCACTGGGAATTTTTAGCGGCTTTATTTTCTATCCGAGAAGAAGGCTTGTTTATCCCTTTCATCCACAACTGAAAAACCGACCACCGGGTTAGAAATTGAACCCACGACCTTCGGGCCCGAAGGCAAACATGCAAGCTTGTGGATCACCTGGCGATCCTGTACCCCCTGTTATTTGGGCAGAAGTTTTTGTTTGCTAATTAGTCTCCTTGCCAAGGTTCTCTTTTATTTTGGGTTTTGCTCTTAACACATCACGTTCCAGAGCGTTCGAGCCTAGAAGAACCTGAGTGTTTCGACAATGAAATAGGTACGTAAGTGAGGTTATACGTGTATGACAGACAGTAAAGGTAATAAACTTCTGACCATTAAAGATATTGGGTTTAAAGCAAAGGACTTTTTTGCCTACTAGTTTATTCCAAGTTGGCCAAAGCCAATTTTTGGAAAGAAGAGAGGAAGGCTAAGAAAAAATGGGTACCAAGAATAAACTAATAAAAGAAATGTTGAACAAGAAGCGGAAAGCATGAAGGAAAACGCAACCTTCCCTATCGATGCGATGGGAGAAATGGGATTATCCACCAAAAATCAAAATGTGCGGAGGAAATGGATAAGAAACTAGTCAAAACGACACACACCCTTTAATGTAAACACATTTAAAAATTTTGTTTGCTTCTCTTGTCTTTCTGGATGAGAAGAAAATACCCGTCTTTCATTCAGTAAGAAAAACCAGCTCGAATTTTTTTAATTTTATCCCACAGATAAAAGGAAGCCTGCTTTCATTTCTTCTTTTCTGTTTGCATTTGATGATACATAAGTCAGAAGTAAATATTGACTTTTGGCAAGCCTTGGCATGGTTTACTTTTCTAAAGATTTTGATGACAACTAAAGGAAAATAAATATGTCATTGACAATAAAATATTCCAAATCCAATCGTGTGAGAAACCAGCATTCCGTAAATCATTAAGCTCAGTACGTAAGTTAAATTCGATACAACGTCGCCTACGCGACCACGGAAAAATTCACCCACATAAAAATGAAGTGAAACGACTTGCCTTTTCAAAGGCTCTGCCATTATGAGTCAGGACTGACCTTTAAAATAAAACTGTGTTCGGAAAAGACCAGCTGCAACATCAAACAATCGCCGAAGTGATTCATCAAAGAAACCGGCTTATGCAAACAGAACTAAAATTCAACGATCCAGGAAAATCAAGATGACTCATAGGACAAGTGTTCCGTACGCAAGGTTTTTCTTAATTGGAATTTCCGGTCTAAAACCATATAAAAGAGACTGGGTTTCACGATACGTATCACATAGCCAATAGTCGTGTGGTCGTGTACATCTCCCACTGGAGGCTCCCAGAGTCCAAAGGCGCAATTAACTTTCACAGAATGTCTTAGTGAATGAATAAACTCCGAAAATCCGTCCGTCTCTCTATATCTAGTACCATGGTTTGGGTGAGAAAACATTAAGTCATTTGCCAATTAGTTATGTTATTAGAAACTAACAAATGCTTCATTTGATTTACAAAATGTTGTTCCTTCTCGTAATAAGGTTATTTTGCATTGTGTCGTACGATATCGTTCTGAAGTAATCTTCAATTTATTAAATTCTACATTTGTCTAATAAATTATGCTCTTTAATAATTTTAGTTTCCCAGTTTACCATGCTTTCAAAATTGTCCGATGGTTTTCTTTTCCTAATGATACTGATGTCTGGTATTATTTGTACCATTATACGTCATGCCAGAAGACCAGAAAAGGACCAAGAAAGAGAAGGAGGAAGAGATCGAGAAAACCATGGTTGAAAGATGTAAGAAGAACTTCCCCTTAGAAAGAGATGCAGAAGGAAGATTCCCAAAACAGAAAAGAAGTTAATTAAGGGAGATGAACAAATTCGAAGGGACAATTCACCTCACCTCACACTTAGTTAAAGAAGATGACCAAATTAGAAGGACCCAGCGACACAAAGATTTGACATTAAGTTATTAAGATTTTGGTGATCCCCCCGGAAGCGATTTAAAGTCTGTCTTTGAAATAACATCGATATAGTCTTTACTCATGGGGGGGATGAAATTTTATAATTTTTTTTGTATTGGGGAAAAAGAACTCACCAGATCCCGTGACGACGTTAATAACCCCAGGAGGAATTCCAGCCTTCACAGACAACTCGGCAAACTTCAGAGCCGTCAAGGGACAGACCTGCGCGGGTTTTATAATGACCGTGTTTCCAGCGGCCAAGCACGCGGCCATCTTCCACGACAGCATCATGAGGGGATAGTTCCAAGGTGTGACCAATCCGCACACGCTGAAACACGTCTTCAAGTTGAAGACATAACCAAATTAATTTCGTTCCATCTTACCCTATCGGTTCTTTCTTGGTGAAGCTCAAATTTTTGTTGGGTCGGGCGTTTGAAATGGGAATGGTCGAGCCTTGTATTTTATCCGTCCAACCGGCGAAGTACCTCCAGGTTTCGATGCTCATTCCGACGTGCGTTTTCAGGGCCAGCGTGTAGACAGCGCCCGAATCTATTGATTCTATGGTGGCCAGTTCTTCTTTGTGTTGTTGCATCAAATCTGCCAGTCTGTAAAGTATTGTTTGTAAAAATCCTATACAATGCTCCTGTCTATTAAAACAAATACAAGCAAATCTTAAGCAGTGTCAGTCATAAGAAATGATAGAGCCACCAAAGAAAGGAAGGAAGAAAGGAAAATTTGATTGGTTTGGCCTGAATAAGAAGAGGAAACTTTTGATTGCGGGGAAGGCGAAAAAGAAAATGGGCAAAAGAGTCGTCGCAAACTATAACCATGAACCGGAAAGCGTGGAAAAAGTAGGCCAAATTGTGGCCAGAACAAAATGCATCAGTATTGAGTGAGAAACAACCGTCCTTCTTTATTCAGTAAAGAAAATTAAAAACCACTTTGGTATTTAATCCCATTTGGCAAGGAAAAGATCTACTGCCTTCTCTTAAACAATTTTTATGGCAAGTACCTCTTTGGGAATCTTCATAAAACTAAATGTTGATCCACTTACTTGTGTAATAATTGACCCCGTTCTCTTGCACTGATTTTACTCCACTCGCCAGTTTCGAAAGCCCGTTTTGCTGCCGCCACTGCTTTATTTACATCATTCACTGAGGCACATTGCACCTTTTAGTTGGAAAAGCAAATATTAATTGCTGACGTTTATTAAAACGATGTACTTACATTACATATGACGCTCTCATCCGTTGGATTAATAGATTCGGAAGTGCGTCCGTTTTCCGCATCGACGAATTTCCCATCGATAAACAGCTGGCAGGGAACCTTAATCACCATCCCATTGGCGTTAATCTCCGTTCCTTTGTATTCAACTTCGACCACTGCGTTTCCTCCTCTGCTACGTTGAACCACCGCCAGGCAAAACTCGTCGAAAACGGGGGCCATGAAGACGTCCTCGTTCTCCAGCTCGATCTTGAAGAGGTCTTTAACTTCTTCGACGAGTCTTTAAATCAAAGAATCAGCAACTTCCTCTGGGAACTTTATTTTAAGTGTATACCTACCTAACCACATCCATGGAGCCTGCCCCAGAGTCGAAGAAATCGGTGCCATCCTCGACCTCAATATTCAGAATGCTCTCCCAAATACTCCTGACTGATTCCAATTGGTTCTTCTCCTCGTCCGTATACTCGATTTTAATTTGTTGCGCCACTTGGTCCAAGGCGGAAGCCACCTTCATCCTTCCGTTGACCTTGACGCGCTTCACGTTGACCAAATTCCCGTCGATTCCGTGGATGGCGAGGCCCTCTTCGTGTATAATCCCTGGAAGGGCTCCCTCGACTTCTATTTCTTTCCCGGGGGGTTTCTGCGTGCCCCAAATCGAAGAACCAAACAAGAGGGCGTCTTGGAACTCGTCGGTGCCCGGTAATTTCAAGCGGCAGCTCGCGCCAGGTACCGAATCCATTCCTCTTATGAAGTTGTGGATTTCTTCCCCAGTCTTATTCCAGTCGATCTAAAAGGGGATTTTTTTTGTAAGTGATTTCGCCTTGAATGGTTTGGAATGTACCTTCTGCAATTCCGGTTTGTTTAACATGGGGTCGTAAGTGGCCCCTTTTTCGCTTTGTGGTTGGCGAGGAGCTGTATCGTCAGCGACCATATCTACAGCCCTTGCTACAGCGGTGACTCCGACCGGATATAAGAAGCGCTTGTATAACGTGTCGACTGTGTCGTTTTCCTCGACGTCGCATTTTTCTTGGAGCAAGATTGGGCCCGTGTCCAAACCGTCGTCGGCCCAAAATACCGTAAGCCCCGCTTCCTTGTCGCCACAAATAAGCGTCCTGGTAATTTATTAATGAAAAAAAAAATCGATCAGTAAGCGTTTGCATGAGCGTGATTAAAGATTATCGAAGCTCGACGCAAATACGATCCTACTTTTATGTCAATGACCCGTCTTATCAAGCCATTATAATTTTTAGGTGCAGTGAGAATAACATTCGTAAGATTAAACTTGCCAGTTAATTGAGCTGGCGCCCCTGTGCCTCGGGAGTATGGACGGGTGGTAGCATATGCTCTGCAACCTGGGGTAATTGATGACTTCCATGGGGATGAACTGGGAGCAGTAAGGGAGGACGTTCAGCTCCGCGTTCACGCTCCTGTAGAGTTGTAGGATTTCCGGAAGGGGCTTGCCGGCTTTACGCCATGCTTTAATCTTGAAGACTGGGACATCGTTTTCACTGGCGACCTTAGCTGGAAATTACAAAGACAGTAGTTTTTTTTTTAATCCAAAATCTTCGTGGTAAATTCAAAGATGACTGTACCACTTTAATAACAAGGACCCAATAGATTTTATCGATGATAAACTTACCACCAGGGTTGCGTTCATAAACTATACCTCCGAAAGCATCCCACTTGTAAGTAGGGTGTCAAACGTGCGTCCGTTGTCATGGAAATAATGACTTCTTGAAACAAAACAAGAAGTGAATGAGCAAGACACAAAATATGTTTAAAATCGTGAGTGAGAAAGATGCGATTACGCGCCCAAGATGCTCTTTGAGTTATAGTTTATGAACGCAACTCTGATGATAAAGATAGAGTTGAAGAAAAAAAACTATGAAATGTACTTCGTGCTTCTCAAGGCAAAGCCATCTTGTCAATTGAGTAGGATGTTTGTCGCCGTTTTATGGAATTTTAAAAGTGGCGATATATTGGCTGAAATAGTAATTTATAGAAACAACGAATGTTTGTAGTGATTTTTAGAAATGAAAGATTTCTTACAACAATTTCTAAAAAGTGCCAATTAGCGCCCCTGTTGGCAATAAATAGTAACTTGACGAGTTTGCTTTTAGAATTGAAAAGGACCTAAGTCCTGCTAGAATGATTATGAGATATTGAAGAAAAAAGGTTTTTGCAAGTTGTTATTTTTTTTTCTTCTTTCACCTGTTATCTATATTAAATTTCTGTGTTTTGGATCACATAACCAGACAAAAACATTATTTAAATTTTTGGAACATTACCAAAAATAATAGACCTTTTCAATCTCACATGTTCAATTGCGGAACATCAAGTTATCGATCAGTTGATTTGAATCTGGCGTAGTAGATTTGTCCCGTTAATTCACGGGCGTACCTCGTATCCATTATCAAAGTTTTGAGAAACCCTGTAGATACTCATCCAGCAACTCATATTTTTCGAATTTGTATTAATTTGCTTTTGAAGACAAGTACGAGGGAAAAATGCAAATTTCAATACAAAATTGGCTCTGTTAGGCATAATTTAAAGCTTAATTACATACAGGGTGTTACGGAATTCCATTAAAAAATAATAAAAGTATGTAGGATTGGGCTTCAAATACTCAACTCATTCGATCACACATACTTGCACAAATGCAGGTGTAAAGTAACGCCATCTATTGCTAGAAATAGGTAGGTAGCAATTTGACGGCTTTCTATAGTAGCCTAAGATGTTTATCAAAATCAATAAGAGAAAGATTAAATAAATCAACAAAATTGAATGAATGAAAAGAAAAAATGACATTTTATTAAAGAAATGCCATTTTTTTTTCGAGACAGATAGTAATTTTGAAAAATTATCGGTACGTACACCTAAAATGAACGACGTAAATGTACGCAATCTATTGGCAAGTAACGCCATTTGTTGGCAGAAAATACTAATTCGACGAGTTTCATTTTCAAATTACGAATGCGGAAGTTCGTACAAATTAATAATAAATCATAAATATGTAGAATTCTTATAGCCCCAAAATGCTGCAACAAATTATGCGCCAGTTTGCTAACAATCACTTCTCTGAAGTTAGCAAAAAGTCTTCTAGTGTGGCTCCCTCTTCAGCACAGAAAAATAACTCCGAACTAAGAACGCGATTGGCCGGATAAAGAACTTTGTTTGATAAAGAACTTTGTTCTTTATTAATCTAGGAAGTCCTGAAAAAATGTAAAATGTTTCTAAAATTTCTTGTCACAGTTAAACTGAAAGAAGCAAAGTACCAATTGTCCGTAGAAAATAGGTAAGGTTGTTCTACCCCGTGTTCGTATCCATTACCAAATCCATTCTCTATTGTCTGAAATAGGCGGTAATTTATAGAAACAAATGTTTGTACGTTTGTAGTAATTTTTGGAAATGACAGATTTCTCGCAACAATTAAAAAGAAATTAGCGCCATCTGTAGGCAGAGAAAAAGTAATTTGACGAGTTTGCTTTTAGAATTACACTTCTGATTCGAATCTGACGTAATAAATTTGTCTCATTAATTCACGAACGTACCTCGTATCCGTTATCAAAGTTTTGAGAAACCCTCATCAAGCCAATCATATTTTTCGAATTTGTATTAATCAAATTTCAACACAAAATTAGCTGTGCAGGTATAATTTATAATTTAATTTATAATTTAATTACATACAGGGTGTTACCAAACTCTAAAAAACACTAAAAATAAAAATATGCAAAATCAGGTTAATACTTCAAATATGTATACGTTGTTCACAAATTAAAAAACCACCACCTGCTGCATTATGTTGGTATAAAACATAAGTCCCCTATAAAAGTCAAATATAATTATCCGCCTGCGTATTACTATAAAACATTCGTACGTGCTTGACATAATGGATTATTGTAGTTTGTCTGCTACAAAATTGTTTACGAACGACAAGGTAAAAACCATGAATCTATCACAATTATTAAATTTAGCACCACGGATCTGTTCAGCACGAATAATCTTGACGTTTATTTCAAACACTACTTGTGTCAATTTTGTTACCAAATTTCTAACTAGGACAATGTTGCCGGTTGTACTTTTCACAAGGCAACATCGCCAGTGGTCTTTTAATTTGTGAACAGAGAATACTCAACTCATTCGGTCACACGTACCTGCACGACTGCAGGTGTAAAGTAACGCCATCTATTGCTAGAAATAGCTAGCTATTTGGCTGCTTTCTATTCTAAGGTATTTATCAAAACCAATAAGAAAAAGATAAAATGCCATTTTGTACCGAGGCATATAGTAATTTTGATAAATCGCCGGTACGTTATACCATAGACAATAGATCTTTCCAGATAGCCAAAGACATAGGAACAAATGGACACTCTATGACACTCTAAAAGTAGTAGTGACATCTGTTGAGTATTTAACAAAATTCGAAAACTGAATATTTGTCACAAACCATTTAGCAAATGGCTCCGAAGCTCAGTTGGCTTGTTTCCCGACAGATGTCTCTTTTAATCTCAGAGAAATAAGTGTTAAGTGGGACTAGAACGAGATAATATGCTGCTTTTTTTTTAAGAAACTTTGCATCACATCACTTAGTTATAGAATTTGTTTGCATGTTACTTATAACATGTGTTTTTTTTTAAAATGCCATAAAGGTTGGCCATGAAAATTAAAACTCATGTCGTAGCTTGGCATCTAACACATGCCAAATCTGAAAATTTAGAGTAAATGAATGAAGCTAAGACATAAATTTTCTTTTCCACAGCCACCCCTTATGGCATTTTTAAAAAAACACATAGTATTTATAGATTTCGTTTTTCCACTATAACAGTACCGCCACCACATATTTGGTGAGCTGGCTCCTAACTAACCGAGTTGGGGCGTCAAATTTCCAACAATTGATGAGCCATCTGCTATAGCTCCATTATCTGTGTTCATGCCTAAAATGAGCGACGTAAATGTACGCCATCTATTGGCTGAAACAGGCAGATTGGTTGTAATAGCCATGGCCAGCTCCATTAACATTCACTGACGTGTATGTATGGCCGCTTCAATTCGCCAAAAATTCGGTTCCGAGAAAGCATGCCGTGGACTACTCCCCTCAGCGTTCTCTATTAAAGATACTACAGAACTACTGATAGTAACGTAATGACAACTGCAATTACTTAAAAACTCACAAGAGGCGCTGAGTGGAGTACCGTCAAAATTTTTAAAAGTCGAATTGAAACGGCCATACATACACGTCAGTGAATGTTAATGTAGCTGGCCATGGTAATAGACATGGCTTCCCAGATTAATAAAGAACAAAGTTCTTATCTGACTAATCACGTTCTTGTTCAGAGCCATTTTTCTATGCCGAAGAGGGAGCCACCTACAGGACCTTTTGTTAACTTCAGAGAATTGATGGTGAGCAAACTAGCGCTTAATGTGTTAAAATGCAGCATTTTGAGGTGATAAGAATGCAATACATTTACGAATTATTATTCAAATTGTCATAAAATGTACAAAATTCGAATGAAAATGTAACATTAAACGCACTAACTATGACAACGACGGAAGTTCAATTCAAAATTATGCAGAGGGAGCCACACTAACGAGAGTTTTCGTAGGACAGATTTTTTCAAACGCGAGCGGCCGGATAAAGCACTCGTGCGTCATTAATCCAGGCGGCCGTGATAATAGGTTTCATAAATAGCATTTTGAATAGCATTGTCAAGTAGCGCCATCTGTTGGCAGAAAATACTAATCGCACGAGTTTCATTTTGAAATTACAAATGCGGAAGTTCGTACAGATTATTTATCAATACCAAGAGAAATAAGTTTTGATTAGAATCTAACGTAATGAAAATTATTTTACATTAATTAACGGGGCGCAATTCGATTCCGTTTCTAAAGTTTTGAGAAATCCGTCCAACAACCACCTCGTATTTTCCAAATTTGTCCTAAACTGCATTTGGTGATATGCACGAAGAAAGAAACGACAGAATCATTAATTGCGAAACTAAAGGAGGCTCTTGTAGTCATCACTTACAGGGTGTTAGCAAACTTCATTAAGAAATAGTAAAAGTATGCAAGATTCAGCCAAGATTAAACGTTTCGTGCCCATTCAATAGCAATCGCAAGAGGACTAATTATGGATGTAAAGTAACGCCATCTGTTGACAGAAACACCTAGCTCTTAAAACGTGCACTCAGATAAAGCGAATTTTTTTTTTGCTTTTTTAATCATAAGAGCCATTACGATACTTATTTTGATGGCTAAATTGAAAGTTATTTTTTTAATGAAGAAAGTCATCACTCTTACTGGTGGTAAAAGTATCAGCCATCGTAACATTAATTATTGTAAAAGAAAGGGTGAAAAAGAAAAAAGATTAAAGAATGTTTTTAATAGAAGAAAAGAGTTTAGCTAAATGGGTTAACCTTGAAATTGGGGGTTTAACGGATAACAGTTTTGTTTTGCTCTGGAAACGTGCATCAGATAAGATAGGCAGAAACAAAACAATCTCCAAAATAATACCCATAAGTATTGTATGTACGTACTAGTAATAAGTATTTTGGTTGACGTCACAATTACATTTAATTTTTTTTAACTGATTATAAGCAGTCTTAGGTACATACATAGTTATAGATCGAATCAAAAGCGACAGCTTTAATACATGTGAAGTGTGTACTAGACGCATTCGTATTTAATCTAAATTAAATTAATTAATTGAAACGGTCACCTTGGCTAACGGGAATAAATTAATTTATTACTATATGTTTCAGTTTGTGTATTTAAGAGTCGCAGTTCAACTGCAATTGATCTCTCCAGAAAATAACACAGAATCATTCTGAAAGAGCGTGCATATTCGTGCCGAGTACGATTAGATAAATTATTGCTAATTATACGTCGAGGAAATTGCCATTAATCTGCGCGGGGATATTTTTAATACTTTCTGCAAGCCAAAATTAAAACTTGCCTGTCATCTTTTTACTTCTGCGATTAGATAACTCTGCAGTTGCAGTTTTAATCTGCGCAGAAATATTTGTCTATTTTGAGGAAATTGAATTTTAAATTAAACTTTAAAAGAGGGAAAAAAAAAAACTAGTATAAACTTGAAACAATTGACTTACCCAAGGGGTCTTCTCGTTTGCCCTTGTCTGGTATAGTGAATACTCCAACGATGATGTGCCCATGCTGTTGCAATCGAATGAAGACGTCGACCGCAAACACGCTCTGGCCAATGATGGCAATGCGCAAAGCTGGTCTCGAGTCTATGGCATTTTGCTGCATTCCGGAAAAAAAAACAAAGAGAATAGAAATCTGTTAGGTGTTTCGAAACGGCAACGAAAGTTACAATTTTATTGAACTAATAATAATCGAAAAGGAAGCAAGATTTTATATTAAAACAATTAAAAAAAAGAATTACATTCTAATTCGTATATTAATTTTTTTGAAATTGTATTTTATCATAAATATTTTTTAATTGCTTTAAACGACTGATCCATTTTTGCGTTATTAAATATTCCAATCAGCAAATTAGATTAAATTAAAAAAGATTGTTTCTGTTTCTGTTATTTTCTGATGAAAAAAAAATTTATTATTAGGCACTTGTTCGTTCTTTGTTTTGTTAATAATTATTGGTGCAATTTTTTGCAAACAATTCAAGAACTAACCAAAACACAAAAATATTAAATTTGACGTATCTATGTTCTTTATTTTAGTTTAGGGCATAGCTATAGAAAATTTTCAGTAAAAAAATCTAGAAAATTAAATCTGTTTTTCCTTTCTTTAATCACTCGTTTTTATCTTTCAAGAAAAAATTTCCATTCGCTTCATTGTCATTGTCATTTTGTTTTTCTTCTTTTTTCTTTTCTTGAAAAACAAAGGCGATCGATCGTTTCCGTCGATTCTTGCTTCATTTTCGGCGTGAAGTTTTCATAAAATTTATTTTGAAACTTTACGTCAAGGCGATTCGGTTGTCTTTTATCACTCTTGGTTTTGCCTCCGTCGTCTTTTGTTTTTACAAAAAATAGAATTATTTTCCTTTCGACGGGCGTTGGGGTACGTTCAGAAAATGTGTTTGAATTTAGAGGTACGTTCAAAAAATTTGTCAATTTCGAGAAAAGGTTCAGAAAATTTGATTAAGTTTAAGACACTTCAACTGTTTATACATTTTTCTTGAAAAATAAAAGACGATCCCCTTGACAGTTCTTGCTTTATTTTCGGTGAATAAATTTTCGTAAAATTAATTTTGTAACTTTACGTCAGGGCGATTCGGTTGTCTTTTATTTATCACTTTTGGTTTTGCATCATTCTCCTTGACTTTTCTTGCTTTATTTTCAGCTGTAAAATTGAGAAATTTTCATAAAATTGAAATTTTCATAAAAATGAGACGTTTTCATAAAATTGAGAAATTTTCATAAAATAGGGAAACTTTCATAAAATTGAAAAATTTTCATAAATTGAGATTTTCATAAAAATGAGTCATAAAATTGAGAAATTTTCATAAAAATGAGAAATTTTCTTAAAATTGAGAAATTTTCATAAAAATGAGAAGTTTTCATAAAATTGAGAAATTTTTATAAAGTGGAGAAATTTTCATACAGTGATAAATTTTCATAAAAATGAGGTTTTCATAAAATTGAGAAATTTTCATAAAATTGAGAAATTTTCATAAAAATGAGAAATTTTCATAAATGGAGAAATTCATAGATTGAGAAATTTTCATAAAAATGTGAAGTTCTCATAAAATTGAGAAATTTTCATAAAATTGAAAGATTTTCTTAAATTGAGAAATTTTCATAAAAATGAGTCATAAAATTCAGAAATTTTCATAAAATTGAGAAATTTTCATAAAATTGAGAAATTTTCATAAAAATGAGTCTTCATAAAATTGAGAAATTTTCATAAAATCGAGAAATTTTCATAAAATTGAGAATTTTTATAAAATCGAGAAATTTTCATAAAATCGAGAAATTTTCATAAAATGAGAAATTTTCATAAAATCGAGAAATTTTCATAAAAATGATTTTGAAACTTGACGTCAAGGCGATTCGGTTGTCTTTTGTTTATCACTTTGAGTTTTACCTTTTACCTTCGTCGTCTTTTGTTTTTATAGAAATAGAATTGCTTTTCTTTTGAGGTTGGGGTACGTTCAGAAAATGTGTTTGAATTTAAAGTTACGTTCAGAAAATTTGTCCAATTTGAGAGAAAACGTTCAGAAAATTTTAACAAATTTAACAAATCGTTCTCTTTTCCATGCGTCAACTGGTTTTGAATGTTTTTGAAAAACAAATGTCGATCCATCATTCCTCTTGACTTTATTTTCTTAATTGACTTTAAAACTTTACGTCAAAGCGATACGGTTGTCTTTTGTTCATCACTTTCCGTTTTACCTCTGTCGTCTTTTGTTTTTATAAAAAATAGAGTTGCTTTTCTTTCGACATTGAGGTACGTTCAGAAAATGTGTTTGAATTTAAAGGATACGTTCAGAAAATTTGTCCAATTTGAGAAAACGTTCAGAAAGTTTGACCAAATTTACGAAATCGTGTCCTCCTTTTCGTGCGTCAACTATGTTTGCATATTTCTTGATAAACATCATTCCTTTTGACGATTCTTACTTTATTTTCGGTGAATAAATTTACGTAAAATTAATTTTGTTGTTTTAAGTCTCAAGACGATTCGATTGTCTTTTCTTTTATCTATTCAATCGTTTGGTATATATATATTACATACCTGAAGAAAAATAATCAAGGAAGGAGCGACAAGGAGAGGAGTAAGAATTTTTAAAAGTTTAATAGTTTTCAAATCATGTTTCATAAACCATTCAAAAACATAAACACCAAACACATCATCTCAAAATAAAAATACAGGGGTCCGGCAGTCAAACCTGACGAATTTAATTTGAGTGTCACCCAAGGTAGGAGCGAAAAATTGGGAAGAAAACATACATTGTTTTCGAATCCACAAGTGTGGAAGTTTTGTATTCATGGAGCAATGGGGCCACGAGCAACGCGCTTTCGTCACAGAGACGTATTTCAAAAACGGCGATTCCGTTACGATCACGCAACGAAAGTTCCGCCTGCATTTCAGTGTTCCTGTGGGTGCAAAACTTTCGCACTATGTCTTCAGCTATGCCAAGGAGGAGGGGTCCTGTCGATCTGATATAATTTTTCACACGTGATGGCTTTTTAACAATACTTTTCTTAAAAAGTACTTCTTAAAAAAATAAATACTTTCGTTGTCGAAAATTGTCTGTGTTATTCCCTCTCAAGAAACGTCAGGTTTGACTGCCGCGCCGGACCCTGTATATTAAAATATCATACAAAGTAAATTTCAACATTGAATGTAAAAAAAGAGTAATAAAGTAAAATTCAGAAGGCAAATGTAGTTTGAAATTTTCAAAAATATAAATCAAATTAACAAACATTGACGAACGTATCGCACAAGCTTAAAGAAAAATGAGACATCCTTTTGACAGCGAGTGGCTGACCGGAGAGACCTCACAGGGGCGGTAGAAAGGGACGAATCGTGTATTTGGGGGACGAAGGACAAGCAGGAGGTCAAGGGTAGGAACCAAATAAACTATGTCAAATGTTTGTGTGTCGGATATGTTTGATTTATTTGTTTTGTTATGTTGACGTATAAAATTGTATTAGAATAGAATTAATTATTATACTTAAAAAATTTTAAATTATAAAAAAAATCATTTTATAACAGAATTTATATAAAATGTCAGATGTAAAAGTCAAAATTACGACGTTTGGAAAAAAGTTAATAATGATAAATTTTAGAAAGGGTGATGGTTGCTATAGAGATGGTTGATTTAGTGAATAATATTTATCCGAGGTATAAATAAATATTTCGCAAAGAGTAATTGAGAATACATTTGCCTTTCATAAAGATAACTTCGTAACAAATTCACTCCTCACAATCTAACATAACTTTGACTTTTATAATTTATTAAACATTTCATTCGTTATATCATTCAAACAACAGTTCTAATTTCTCAGATTTAATTGTTTCAGTTCGTGTTTTATTTAATATAACAGTTAAACTTTCAAGAATTTTATTTGAGTTAATTTTTAATATTGGCAAAGAAGTACCTACCAGGAAATTACAGTGAGTAGAAAAAAGGAACTTCTAGTAGAAGACATAATATTAATTTTTTGACGATTAATTGACAATTCAAATTGACATTCAAATAAAATCTATGTCAATAAAAAGAAATAAAGTGTGGACGATTTGCAAGGATCGTAAGCAATTTATTTTAAACCTATTGAACAGATTTTATATAAATAGATAATTTAGTCAATGAATACTTAGACGATTTGCAAGGATCGTAATCAAAGTATTTAAACCGATTATATAAAATTATAAAATATTTTCAACAAACATACAAAACAATTATAAGAAGATTTGACTTTTTTAATATAAAAAAGGAATTTACTACCTGAGATAAGCCTTAAAAAAAATAATTTCTATGTGCTTCAAAAAAATAACTTAATTAAATTAAATTAATTTAAAATTAAATTAATTTTGACTGGACTACATTCGGATTATGTATTTTTAGAAGATATATTTATTCGGAAAACACGTTCAATTATTAATTTTATTTAAAAAAATTTCCACGCCTTTATAATTTCAATAAAATGTTGCATCAGAAAAAACATTAATAAGATTTTTTTTCCATTTAAATTAGAATCAGCGAACTTTGTTTATTAATTAAAGACAATAAGAAACCGAGTACTCCACCAGGAAAATAAATTCTTCTAAAATATTAGGCATATAAAAGGATTAAAAAGAATAAAATACGATAATTAAATTTTTAACTTTTTTAAATAACCAATTTTATGTTGTGAAAGTAAAAGAACCAAACGCAATTTAAATAAACTCCATTAAAATTCCTCAAGAATATGGAGATCACGAAAAGAAATCTCAGCTTAAGATTCCGCAACAAAGCACTCGATCCGTTCGCGTTAATTCCTCGAATTGCATTCCCGCCTTAACAATTTACATTCACCTCCGTATTTAATGACTATATCATTAATTTTTTTCTTAAATTATTTAACCGACGAGGTACAGCAGAGCGAAAGTATATGTTGTATTGAGGCGACTTACATTTGGCGGCATCGTCTGTCGTTTCTAATTGGTGGAGCGCGATGGATACTCAAGAACTAACTGATCGGATATCGACTGTCTTGGAGTTATATACACAAGCCGTTCTTATCAGACTTTTTAGGAGCATATCAAGTGAACTCCTTTCTCTTCATTATCTACAGCTGATCCGAATGTAAGTTCCAAGTTCCTCCAGTTCCATCGGCAGCAAGAAAATTTAACAAACTGAAAAAATTATTCCGTGTTTCTATTTCTCATTTTTTTTTTATATTCCGTCATTATATTAATGTTTTATAAATGAATTTATTATTTTTATAAAATAAAAAGGTTTACTTTTAATTAATTAATTTAAAACTAATCAAAGATTGATACCGATTGTTTCATTAAAACTTGAAAAAAGAGAAGACAAGACAGAAATGACTATATTATAAGATAAAGGACGCTAAGCCACGCCTACTTCGCTATATTTTCTGTGTACGTACATTTTTGTCTTTTTTTTTATTAGAATCAAATTAGTTTCTTTTTTTTTGTGAGAATGATTAAGTACCTACAAGTTGACGTAAAGGAAGTCTCAAGTGCATACACTTTGCTTAATAATTAGGGGAAGTGACGTCACAATTCTCGTTTACAATAGGCAGTTTTCTACGCGTGCTGATTTCGCGTGACATTCAAATGTTTACATGACGACAACTTCATAATTTTTTTTGCGATGTGAAGTGCGCCTGTCAAAATCAAATTTGATTGGTCGCTGAGAACACACACGTTTCCAATTACTCCTCGTAATTAAGAAATTGACAGATCGTAGGAGTTTGTTGTCAAAACTTATAACGATCGAACATGTCAGATTTTAAATTTATTTTATTTTTTAGTGCGATCAATTTCAGAGCCAAGCCTTTAGAGTTGGCAGCATTGATATCTGACAGTGACAGATCAATAAATAGGTTATGTTAAAATGCAGTTTGATATCGAGTGAACTGTTGCATTGAAACTTGCTTTAAAATTAGTTATTCTGGTTTGAATTTTTGCTAAAAGTAAATACTTGTCTCTCACATAGTGTTTAAGTTACCTACACTGTCTAGGACTCTAGGGCATATAACATAACCTAATTTTTATCATATCATACTAACGAGAGTGCTGTCATCTCTGATGTTTTATCCATGACGCATCCCTAAATCATTTATTATTTGACCGCACGGTTTCAATTGACAATTAAATCGATTAATTAATTCTTACTTAATTAAATATTTACAGTTGGTTCTTGTCCGATGAAATTTGTATCACAAAATCTTCTAAGCGGACACTAAATCGCGCAAATATACACTTTACGTTTCGCAGTCGTTCGACTGCTTCGTCAGAAGTGAAAATTTTCACTTCTGACGAAGCAGTCGAACGACTGCGAAACGTAAAGTGTATATTTGCGCGATTTAGTGTCCGCTTAGAAGATTTTGTGATACTTAATTAAACTAAATAATGGAAACAACTCCAATTAATTTCATCAAACAAAGTTGAAATAAAAAATCTAAATTATTATTTTGTTTACTTTTTTATTTCCGTTTTTCATAGATATAAGTATATGCAGATTTATTACTACACATTCGTTTTAATCAAAGTATTATATTTTTATTTTTATTTTTTATTATTGCTTGGAGTATTTCTGATAAGACTTATTCCGTGTCGTGGATTATTTCAACGTTAAACGCGAAAGTGTCACTTCTGGGACAGCTGTACTTGCGCTTAAGATCATTAAGTTCATTAGGTTAGACACAAATACGTTCGTAACCGGATATTTCTGGTTCTAGAAACTGAATAGCCGGTTATACTTTCTTATTAGATAGCAATTATCTGTTCTCGTTGAGTAACACCGCGTAAACAAGGCTGTATAGTCATCGTAACAAAAGTTGACCGACGTAAGTTTCCGCATTACCCGGCAAAAAACGACGAAAATTTTTCAGAAACGCCCCCCCAAACAAACCACCCCTAACATACATGTCAAATAGAATTATTTTCGAACGGGAAACTTTTTTGAAAATTCACATTCTCTTCGGAGTAAGTTTATCTCAATCTGAATTTTTAAGAGACGCGCCCAAAAAACTAAATACATTCAAGCCACCCCTAAAATGCCACCTACATGTCAACTAGAATTATTTTCAAACGGGAATTTTTCACATTCACATTGTCTTCGAAGTATGTTTATCTGGATTTTTAAGGGACGCGTCCCAGTCAAACCACCCTCATCCCTGCCATACATAAGTATCAAATAGAATTAATTTCGAATGGGATTTTGTTTTCGTAAATTCGCATTTTGTTCGCAGTGCTTTTATCTTTCTTGGTATGGACACTGTTTTATCTCGAATCTGGAATTTTCCTGCTTACGCAATGTCTTGTAAGTTAAAGTTGGGGGAAATCTGCCGACTCAAGGCGGATTTAATTTTAAAAATGTGACGACAAACAACAATTAAAATTGCGGCGCGTTTCGCTACAAATCCGGACTGAACCGGTTTCGTTTTCGGTACATCATTTTATGCAAACAAATTATAGGAAGCGTAACAAAGAACTGATTAGACCGGATTTTGCCGCAAGATTGGGTTAAGAGGTTAATTTTCGCAATGCGTTCGTTCGAGAATCAATGACCAACACGCAAAATTGTATTTGAATAAATATTTTACATCTCTTTTTAGGCACAGCAGAATCACTTCTAAAATTCAGAAGATATGGTGGATTTTTTCGCGTTATAAAAAAAAGTCCCTTCATGATCGTTTTGCATCAACTTACTTATTTATTTTCAAAATTATGTTGTTTATAAACAAGTTGTTTTGCAGCCACTCCAAAAAGCAGTTTGTTTTGTTTACAAATCAGAAAAAGCAAATTGGAATGACATCAAATTAATGGTGTCGTTTCATTTTCTTTTTTGCCACTTCCGACTTCTCCGAACCTTCATTCAAGTCGTCGTTTTCTTCTATTTTTTTAGTTCTACATAATGTAGCGGTTTGTTACTTATTCAACTCCACTTCACAATTATTAAATTTGTATGCAATGTCTTCCTGGAACTTATCAAAGAGTTATAGATTCTTTTAGTTAAGAAAGCCTATTATGTTTCTTTGTGTACGTGTGTACTTGTGTATCTTATAATACAAGTGCATAAGAAAGCCTTTAAAGCACGCGCGATGGGTTTAAAAGCGCGACGCGCAGCGGAACGCTTTTAACGGCGCAAGTGCTTTAAAGGCTCTTATGCACGTGTATAAAGGCGGCCATACATCACATGGCAAACTAGCCAAACTTTTGTGATGTGTGAAGTTCGCCGAATACTGTGTATGGTAGAGCATTTGTCAAAGTCCTTCCAACGTTTGCATTCGTATACGTTCCGATAGAAGTCGGTAAATGAGACAGGAGTCAAAGAAATATTTGCCGCTTGTACATAGTTAAATGCGATTCAGCAACACCGTATACATTATTTGACAAACGTTTGGAAAACGTATTCATACTTTTTTCATAGTTTTGTTCAATTTTGACGATTTAGTGTCTTTATGTCTTTGATTATAGAGTTTTTGACTCTTTATGAAAAATATCCCGTAATTTGGAACCCAGAACAAGAAATTTGGAACCCATGATAGCGCCAATCCAGCACACATTATTAAAGCACTTGCAGCAATAATTACTGTATCATTATCTCTGTTCTCCGTCTTCACTCACTACTTTAATTATTATAATGGAATGAATGAGAAGTCTTCTGGCAAAATTTTTTATTAACCACAACCGGTTTCACCTTTTATAAGGCATTTTCAACTAATAAGAAGACTGAATACATTTATAAAAGCCCACTGGTTCCTAAACCTATTATAAGACCAAATTAATGTTTAACTAACAGTAGTGATAATAGTACACCTAGTCTTAAAGAATTACTAAATAATTGTTCGCATAATTTAGATTTAATTAATTATAATAATTTTAGTAACATTTAAACACCTACTACACACTTTCAACAAACTTTAAATAATGATTACAATGAAAGTAACAATCAGTTGCATACAGTTCCAGTGAATCTGATTTAGATGATTCTAGTAATATTAATTTTAATTCTAAATATCATAATTTAAATTATAATGTTGATGATGTTTTTCAATATCCACCAAATATTTTTTATCAGCTTCATACAAATGTACTAAATCTATCTACTGTTACTTTTACAAAAACTGAACTTAATTTATTAAATCTTTAAATTAAATTTTCCCCTCCAACCAATTTTAATTTAAAATTACTTAAGAATCTAATTATTATTAATGTTGAAAATATTATTTTAAAATTAAATAATGAGTCAAAAAGTATTGCACATAATGAAGTGTCTGTCACATATTATTAATTCTTTTCCTTTAAATAACAAACATAATAATTCATTTACACAAAAACAATTAATTAACAATATAAAACAACTGAAGACTAAAATAAAAGATTCAAATTTAATCATTTCAAAAGCAGATAAAGTAGAATCGTTTCTTCATAATAATGGCTTTACCATTCTAAATTCCAATCCTTTAGCTTCCTATTGTTTAAACTTAAACAAATTTCTAATGATCACAACAAAAATACTTTAATCAAGACTTACAAGTTAAAAACTATGAATCCACTCATTCCAACATTATATGGTTTACCAAAAACTCACAAAAATAATTGTCCTATTCGTCCTGTAGTTTCTTTTATACGTTCACCTGCTTATTGTTTATCAAAATTCCTTCTCTCTATTTTCAAAGAACATTTAAATTACGAAATTAAATATAGTATTAAAAACACTTTTGATTTAGTTAGAAAATTTAATGAGATTCATATTACTAATGATTGTATATTTATTTCTTTTGATGTATCCAACTTATTTACTTCTATTCCGGCTTCAGAATCTATTGAAATAGTTAATGAATTACTTTTTTCTTCAGATTTATCAAATGAAAATGCTAATTTCATCAAATCTTTACTTAAAGTTACTTTACAACAAACTTTCTTCTCATTTAACAAAAAAATCTATTCTCAAATTGACGGTTTAGCTGTAGGTTGTGGTTTGCCTCCTTTTTTGGCTGATTTGTTCATGAATAAATTAGAATTAAATTATTTCTTTTCAAATAGTCCTTATAAGAAATTTATTAAATTTTATGGTAGATATGTTGAATAATTTCTAATAGTTTTTAAAATTTTCTTCAGTCGGTTTAAATACATATCTCGATACAATCGTTGCGAATCGTCTTCAAAATATTTGTTGACTGAATTACATTTTTTTATCTCTATAAGATCTGTTCAATAGGTTTAAATGACGACCTTTGAGAATCATAGCAATACATATAGGAGGTATACAGTGTTGAATAGCTACTTTTTCAAACATGTTACGTCGTCCTAAACATGTCAAAAAACCACGTCACCTAACAAACCACATCACCTAACGAAGACGTAACTTTTTTAAAAATATATAGTCTAAACATTCACGTATTTAGATATTCCTACAAGTAGATGCAACTGAAGTATTGATAATATTTTCATCTTTTTTTTATCTTTAATTATCTAGATAAATTCAAGTGGATAAAATCAGAAACTATTATATTCTTTCCGTTGTGAAAGTCATGTCCTGTAATCATACTAAATACCAAACATTCAACTTTTAAAAACATTGTGTATATTTCTTAAAAGCAATACAATTAAAAATACTTAATACTTATTTTAATTTTTATTTATTTAATTTTTAAAAGATTCAATGATCCAACTAAAATGATGTTACATGGATATGAAGGTTGTAATTCTGCAAGGCAACTTACTTGGGTCAATACTCTTTGTTTTATGTTTTAATAATATACATATTTGAAAAGTATCTGGGTAATAACATGAAAACAGTGTCAGTTATTTTTTATTTTATTTTCAATTTAACCATAAGGAACAACCCTAGTAGTAAAAAAAGGGCAACCTTTAATTCTGTTTCGACTTTTCTAAAATCTCGTTTGCTTAATAATAACACTTAAGGGCATGACATGACAAATTAATTGATTCACTGCCTCGATGATGTGCTGCAACAATTAAAAAGTAAATCTGCGCCACTAATTGTCAGTAATTTACTAAAAATGCATTGACTATCTTTTAGTTGCTTAACTTTTGTCCAGGTATAAATTGTTTGTATTATAATTTTGCTATTTCAGACAATAATTTTTTTTTTTAATTCTAAAATAAAGATTATTTTTTAAGAGGGGTTATGTGGTCTAATAATGTACAATCATAATAATTTGAAACTTTTATGTTCCGTGACTTATTATATGGCAAATACATATTTTACCGTTGAGTTGCTTAACTTTTGTCCGCTACTGTATGTCCTTGACCATCAAATCCAGCAACTCATCGATAATTTTAAATGAATTGATTACGATCCTAGTAAATCGTCTTCCTTAATTGAAATAAAATTCTTATGTATGTATAAACTTTACGTCAACAGATTTAAATGCATTAATTACGATCCTAGCAAATCGTTCATAAAACATTCATTAACTGAATTAAAATTTTTATTTGTGTTCATGTCCATAATTAGATATATTGTTGAATGTGAAAGTTGAGAAATAATATGTAATTCCTAATTTTATTTTATGTATTTACTTGCTAACGGTTTCGACAATATAATGTCTTCATCAGGCAGTTAATAGTCAAACATCATAATTTAAAGTAGTCATAATCATAATGATAAGCATCATATTAATAAAATTAGAAAAGAAAAATATTGAAGGCATTGACCTGCCTTCAGCCATTACAGTTTGATTAATATTTTTCATATATGATGTTTAACATTATGATTTTTGACTATTAACTGCCTGATGAAGACATTATATTGTCGAAACCGGGAGCAAGTAAATATATAAAATAAAATTAGGAATAATTATTTCTCAATTTCACATTAAAATTTTTTATGTTTCTATAAATCTTACGTCAGTGGTTTTAAATGCATTTAATTACGATCCTAGCAAATCTTCTTTAAAACACTCATTAACTGAATTAAGATTCCCTTGTATGTATTGATACATCTGTCATATTCTAATAAAATTATGTACTTTGCAATATTCCTGTTATGTTTTCACTTATTTTTACTTGTTTGTCAGGCGTTAGATACGTATTTTTGTATTATTTCGCTGGTTGAATGAAAAACGCTTCAATTACTTGAACCCACGTGCACGTTCCATCTTCACACGCACAATTACAGTCTTTCGCGCAAGTTCAATTGTCAGGTGTGCCAACCTAATTTTTCGCAAGTTCCCTCAAGGATACCAATGGTTGAAATAAGAAACTAATCGCCAGTGTATTTATAAAATAAATATCAAACAATTCCTTTCTTTTATCTCTAATGTCAAGAAAGCTTTAAATATAAGAAACTTACTGTGACATTTTTTCAAACAGGGTTCTGGATGTGATCTTCTGGTCTCAGGTTCAGGAAATACTCTCTATTAATAAATAAATATGTGATATGATTTTAAAAATTTAACGTTTATTTTGTCAAATTGTAAACTGTGATTTTATAATAAAATGAATTCAAACATTAAGCAAATTTGTTTCGAACATTAGAGTAAATTTCAACGCTGGTTGTTTTTAAATAAGGAAAGAATCTAATTTGAATTGTATTCAGTTGAGTTTAAGTTGAAATCAAAAAAATTTATACCAAAGAAAAGATTTGCATGGAATAATCTGCTTTAAGAGATTTGCATGCATTTGTCGAGTAAATATTTTGTAGTTCGTATTTCACGGCGTCGGGCGTTCATCTGAAAACGAAGTTGACGTGAAATTCCACTTTAAGATCAAGTTCACGATCGATGCTGTGCCGCCATAAAATTTTTATGAGGCATTTATGTCGTTCATCTGCTCCTCTATTTTTTAATCAGAGGCGCATCGTCGTTTTGGGACATCGCTTCTTATCGTGGTTTAATTTTGTCGGGTTAATTAACAGTCATCCTGTACTTGAGGAGAGCTGAAAAAATACGAAAAAATAAACAACTGTTGAACAAAAATTGACAAGTGAACGTGAACTAAAAACAGAGAAATACTGGCTCGGCAGGAATTCGAAAAAATACACAATCGCCCGTAAATTGAAGGTAAAGGTAGGAATTACGGCAACGGCGCGGCAGCGCTAACGGAACCTAAATTTACAGTAGGTACAAAAGATTAATTCCCCACAATTTAAATTATTATTTATTCATTCGATTATTACCAAGTGCACGGCCGTATGAAACGCAAGACTTCGTTTCGACGTTATTAGATCGGTCGTTACAGTTGCAGTATTAACGTTCTTGTTTTAAACAAGGTTATCTATCACATGCTAGGCTAGATAAAGTTAGGATTGATCATTTCTAACAATAAATTAATGTCAATCAATACACAACTCAAACTATGTACTTAAGACACTTCTTTCAGTATTTTTATTAATGTTGTTGAACTCAAAAGAATTTTTAATATTTTTAAGAGCAAAAATTTGGGGAGTGTACATAGTTAAAGTACAAGGGAGGAAAGGACGAAACGTCGATAAAAGAAGAAGCGAAGATGGACAACAGCCGTAGTAACCTTCAAATTAACAAGTTTGTTTTAATTTATTTTTTAGATGAGGGAAAATGCCATCTGTGCATACTTAGTTCTTCTGCTTGGAAAATTTCTTGGTTGATTATATTACAATATCTAAAGGTGTTGGTCAATTTTTTTTTTATATGAAGGACAGGATATTTTCAGAAAATTGTTTTCTACTTTACTACTTATTAACATCAATAATATTGAAGCCACATAAAAAAAAATTATTATTTAGATGGATGTGGTGGACCGCACTTGAATTTGCATGTGCGGTAAATACTGGAATATAAAAAGAGATTCGAGTATCCAAGTTGCAATAAGGCGAGTGCGTGTCATCATCATCTGTAAAACATGGTAAGCAAGATTGTTTTCGGTTACATAACGACGACGACGCACGGTGTACATCACGTGCCCTTGGGGTTGTACCACTTATCTCCGTCCACGCCCCACTCTGAAAATAAAATTCTAAATTTTGATTTATCGCTAAATGTACAGTCTGAATGCGTGACCCATGCGAAATAAACAATATTATTTCAGCACAATAAAATTATCTAAGACGGCGTAACGATCAAGGCGAAATAAACAACCTTGCTTTATTTTTAATGCGTGAGTATCTGCGATAGTAGTTGCAAAATGATTAAACGTATTTTCGTTCATTTATCTGATGATGATTATCATTGTATTATTTTACGCAAAATTTTATATCGTCAAACTAACAAATGTTTTATTTCTTACTTATACGCAAATTAATTTACAGGTTGCGTATACTTGGCCGTTAAATGACAGGACTCTGCCGGGAAGAACCATCAAAATTGGGGGGCGACTTCCAATTTACGCGAAAGAGTAGATCGGCCACACACTAGAAAAGTGCGAAATTAATTTGTCTTATTTTCAGTGTTAAAATTAACTTCGAAAGTTCCTGCTGCAACATCGCCTTCCAGATGTGTCTGAAATACGAGAAAAATAAGTTGATCGTCGAATATAACTCATTTAGAAACGGAACTTGGGGTGCAAAGGTGCAACCGGATTTGGAAGACGTCCCCATCGAACGGGGCGGGGATTTTTCCATTACCATAGTGTGTGATGAAGACAAATTTAAAGTAAGTAAAGAATAGATACATAGCGAATATCACATCTGCCTAGAGTTAATACTATACAGCGGCTTGCATCCACAAAGACGGCATCGCCATCATGGTGCTGAGGTTCCTGTCAAACTTATCCGTACTCAAACCTTGTCGAGTTCATGTGTAAGACATTCAAGTGTTCTTGTTGCTATAATAAAGTACTCTTCTTTTATAACCAAGTGTAATTGAAACCATGTACGTCTTTTACTTTCCTATTATTTATAATAAATTGTTACGGTGTGAAGATTTGTAAATAATTTCTAGCTTTCGGGTCACCCTGTATCTTGACAAAAGTGTAATTGCGTCGCAGTTTGACCTTTGGAACTTGGACTGGTCTAACAACCCCGGGCAACCCCTTCCTTTTGTAATGAGACTCTCCCATGTTGAAAGTGGGTTATATTAAAGGCTTGTCATTGGCCAATGGATCTCTCCCCCGCCCACGAACCGTTCACGTCGAACGCCGACCCGATGAGAAATTCCGCCGGTCTTGTGACTGCTCGCCTTGCATTCAGACCGCATTGAGAATTATTATTCTCGCTTCTGTGTAATTTTTCATTAAACGGTGTTTGTTTTGGAGTGAAAAAGTAAACGGGTATACTGCCTGGTTGTTAATTGTTTGCGGCTTTCTTTTAGGCTTCTCCAAGCTTGTCCGTCGAATTTACGGCAGGTATGTTTTTAGAGTTACGTCGGCCGTCGCGTCGATCGGTTCATATAATTAAATTTAATTTAAAAAAACTCTCGCCGATAGATTACAAGTAAAATGAAGTACTTCACACTTTCGTAAGAAATTGATATGTTTAAAAGATTGCTTGTAAATGTAAGTTATTTTAAGTTATTAAAATACCTGTCCCACAGTCCATTACTACAAAATTTGTAACTTAAATTTGATCCGTTGGTAAAAAAAAGGTTTACCATCCCTAGACTAGAGCACTGAGTCTATGACCTCGTCATCTGCAATCTTCACATTCGTAATATTATCTAATTCACAGAACTTGAGCTCTGCGTCATCAATCACCGAAGTTACAACCGATAAATATTTAGTATTATTTCTTCGTCAACGGTGAACTAGAGAAAAGGATGGAGTTATGCTTTTTATGTCTGATTATGCAACGCCAGACGCAGAGCTCTTCTCTTATGAAAAATTCTATACTGTAATAATGCTTCTTACCCCACTAATAATAATGTGCGATTAAAAAAACTTTCATTGAAGTGTACCATGATAAATAAAGATAGGTGATATAACGTACATGTCTGAGATACCTACCACAATTGTTGACATTTCAAAATTATATTTGTCAGTTCTGTCAGATTTAAGTTTTGACTATTCTCACACATTTCAACGTTATGGCTTTCACTGATCATCACCAAAAATTCTGTATGTTACAAATATATTTTAAAAACAGTGAAATATTTGATGGTTTGTGAATTTATTTAACACGTAACGCATATGAAGCTTTTGGTCAAACTTTATATTCACACATACGTACGTAGTTTTTTTCGTGGCACCCTTTGTTGAAAGTTTTCTTGATTCACAGGTTATAAAAACAATTATAAATATTTCAAAATGATTTTCGATTAAAAAAAATTGTGGTGTCATTTTACAGATAACAGTCGATGGCAACGAGACAACATTCGATCACAGGATGCCACCATCTAGAATAAGCCATATCAGAATCGAAGGTGACATTACTTTATCGTCGCTGAGCGTTTCGTAAAACTATGGATGTTTACTAACATAGTGAATTCCAATACTACATGATGCCATACAATAAACAGTTTACTTCAGAGGTGTTAGTTAATTTGTTGCTAAAAATATTTTTTATACTTTATACTTACTGTACGAATACCAAAAGTATTCTTGTCTTCACTGAAGTACAATTGGCAATACATGGTTCTATATAAGTAATATTTTTTATTTATATCCATTGCACCTACTTCCGGTTGACCTTGAAAGATAATTATATCGCCGCCATCAAATACAGATACAATTTCGAGAAAACGCCTGAGACGGGTGGCCTGAAACATTCAGTGAATTAAAAACGAAAAAGACTGTGTTCGCGAGGCACAGACACAAAATAAAAAGTAAAAATGAAAAAATCAGTAAGACGAAACTGACAAGAGTCCACAAGAAGTGTAAGCCAGGGAGAGTGCTTTAGTCAAAACCCTACTCTGAGCGTATCAAGTGGGACAAATCTCCTGAAGGTTACGATTTACTTGAAGCGAACACGACGAGACCTTGGGA
Organism: Dorcus hopei; assembly: GCA_033060865.1. Classification (NCBI taxonomy): domain Eukaryota; kingdom Metazoa; phylum Arthropoda; class Insecta; order Coleoptera; family Lucanidae; genus Dorcus; species Dorcus hopei. The sequence goes on from CM065423.1 coordinate 37,492,860, forward strand.
ACGGTTTTCGAAGTGGATTCTTCAACTGGGGAGAACTTCCCTGGCGCCCTGGTTTGTTTTATTTAGTACCCCGCCCTCCTTCACTGAGCTAGCGTGGGAACAGTTGTGGGTAAGCAACGCTTACTTGTCACCTGGAATTTCAAATTATTCAGGAGTATTGGTATTTACAATTTTTGGGGTAACAGAACGTTCGGGTAACCAACATCACAGCGGTGACTCTGAGGGGAATCGTCAGGTCGCCTCCGGTTACCAAAACTCCGGTAAAACGTCCGTGATAAAGGGAGGGGTGGACAGAAGACGGAATAAAAATAAAATCTAGATAAAAGGAAAATACGGATTACGAACCGACCGACGCACAACGTGACCCTAAAAGCATACCTGCCGTAATTCGACAAGCTTGGAAAGGTCTAGGATTCGCAGCAAACAATTAACAACCGGACATTATATCCGTTTACTTTTTCACTTCAAAACAAATACCGTTTAATGAAAATTTACATAGAGTGAGAGTGAGCGGTCACAAGACTGACGGAATCTCAATCGGGTCGGCGTGCGACGCGAACGATTCGCGGTTGGGGTAGAGGTCCATTGACCAATGACAAGCCTTTAATGTAAGCCACTTTCAACATGGAATAGTCTCATTACATAAGAAATGAGGTAGTCTGGGGTTGATTTCGTCCTAAGCGTCGTTCCAAAGGTCAAACTACGACGCCACCAAGATACAGGGTGACCCGAAATATAGAAATTATTTGCAACGAATTTTCTCAGCGTAACAGCTTCTTACCTAATAGCGTTAGATTGCCTCATGCAAAAATAGTTCTCAATTGGATTAAATGGTAGTTGTTACTACAAATTAGGCTTGTGTCGTCTCCTGTTATACTAGCTCAACGGCTCTCGAATTTCAATCAAGCTGCATACGTTAAAGATTGTTGTAGCATACAATTAGCAAAAGCTCGCTCGTATAAATAAATGATTGCATAGGTGAAGGCAAATAGAATTTGCAAATAAATTATGTATGACATAATGGCAGCTTATAAATATAGAAAATTGCAATACAATTTTCTGCGGAATTAATTTTTCATTGACTTCAAACCTAGCAATAAAACAGAGAGAAATTTCTGCGAAACAGTTTGCAAGATGTACCCCTCCGAATTAACAATTAAACAAGGTAAATTCACCCAGTTTTAACGGGGCTTTACTCAATTCGAAATTAATTTTGCTTCACAAATACAGGGTGACTCGAAAAATGTTTTCTTCCTTTTAATATTTTTTTAGATGAAAAAATGGTACTCGTGAAAAAGCTACTGATTTCATGGGGGTGCGCAAATTGGAAGGTATATGCGTGGACCATCTGCTTGATTTACACGATATTACTTACAGCGAGCGAAACAAAATTTATTTACGACGTTCGGAAAGACTTCGACCTCGTTTTTCCGACAATAGTATACTACGCCATTGCGCTAATGGTAAATTTCGCTCTCTGATTTTTGCCCCCTTATTATCACACGTGATTTTAGGGCTTATACAAAATCTCTGTGATCCTGTACTTCAGGGAAAAAATCGACAGGATGCATGTCACTATCGCAGAGCAATTTTTGGATTTGATTAATGTACGCGACGGAATTTCTAAAAAAGTTAACCTCAGGTTGACAACGATTGATAAAGCGATAGTTATAGGAGTTTCGATGACTTTCATGGTGTGCCTGTTTCTAGTCATACATCCACCGGCAAAATTTCCGGAAGGAATGCGTCCCCTACCGGATATAGTTTGGCTACCATTCGATGCAAATCCGTCACCACTCCATGAAGTACTTTATGTAGCAATCGGTATTGGGCAGCACTTAATAGTCGTGGCCATATTGGCATACGATTTGATTTTTCTTTATTTCACGCAGAGTTTATCTGTGCAATTTGTTATTTTAAAGGAATTGCTGCGAAACGTTTGTGAGGTACCAGATATTAACGACGATGACAAGTGGAATTCTGTTTTGTACCAAGAAATTATTAACAAGAGGATTAACGATTGCATTAAACATCATATACTCTTAATTCAGTAAGTTTACACGTAGTATTCGTTTCTTCTCTAAGCTGTCTGGTTTTCTTCTGTTGTAGATTTTATAAGGATTTAAAGGACATGTTTTCATTATCACTATTTTTCCAATTCCTGCTAAGCATAATACTGACGGCATTTGTAGGTTTCATGCTTAAATTGGTAAAAGTAACTTTTGTTGCTTTTAAAACCAGTACAGTCATATATTTTTTAGGGTTCTATGGATACTATTCAGAAGGTGACTTTGCTAGTTTCTGTCGGCGCAGTTGGCTTGGAAATTCTGCAGATAGCATTGAACGGAGGTGAACTAGAATACCAGGTATTGGCATTTTGATTCAGTAGGTACAATTTCTGCAAAATCAGCAAGAAACGTTTGGATTTTTAGAGTCAAACGGTAACTTGTGCGGTGTACTGTAGCAGATGGTACTTCGGGAAGAAAACGTTCCGAAAGGCCATAAACATTTTGCAAATGAACTCCCAAACACCCCTGAGAATATCAGCCGCCGGTCTTACATACGTAAATAACGAACTGATAGTCTTGGTAAGTATACAATGTGGAAACTAATTTTTAAGACACGAGGCAAAGAAATATATGTATTGTATGAAGGCTGCAGTAGAGTGAGATCTCTATAGTTACCAATTTATTTCTCGAAAATAGAGTAGAAAGAATTTTTATTGTATTTTTTTTGTCGAAACTATTGTCAGTCACTCTGTATATCTCCTTATTTGCCTTGATCGTTATGTGAACTACTTAATAATAATAATATTGTTTCAGATTTACAAGACCGTATTTTCACTGTTAACATTAATAGACTCAATGGTTGAGGCTGTTTAATAATCCCACCTGGAAAGACAATGTTTCTTTTTTCGATTTCTTAGCACGCACCGTTTCTTCGCAGAATTAGTCGACACGAGGGAAACCACTGGAAATTTTATTAAATCAATTTGTACTAGTTCACAGAATCCGACTATCGCAAAATAAAGCAATTTGGAAGCAAGCGCTGTTTGTTTATTATTCAAAATTTTCTTATTCACAAAAAAAATTACCATACTTACGAAGAGTGATTTCCAGGACTCTTTTGAGAAATGGGTTAATCGTTGGAATAAGTACGTGACAAGCCAAGGGGAGTACTTTGAAGGAGATTAAATAATATTTGTAATTTAATTAATAGATTTCCTTACATTCATTCATTCACTCTATTAATTGATCAAACCTCGTACTATGCACATGATTTTTTGAAAACGATCCACCTGAAATATTTCAAAAAGGAAAAGAAAAAGAAAATTTTCCAAAAAACGTCTGCGTTTATTCTAAGGGGGCTTGTTTTTTTTGTGATAAAATGTCACTAAAATATTGTTGAGGCCACGCAAGAAGCGCGTGAAAACACATGCGCATCATTAAACCAGTGACGTCAGAAGCGGAGCCCGGCCATGCGTTCCAGGAACACCGGACCTCTATAAAGCGTGCCAGGAGGGCATTGAATTTGAGCTCGTCAAAAGTGTGATTCACAGGTCAAGATATGCCTCCCTTGGAGTAAAAGCAGACGTGTTTCTGGAAAATTTCATTTTCCTTTTCATTTTTGAAATATTTCAGGTGGATCGTTTGCAAAAAATCATATTAAGCTTAGTCACTGATTTGAACGTAGATTCTGAAATTGTCATCAAGTTAAAGGTTTGTTCCAACGGTGTACTGACTACTTCGGAACTGTAAAGGCCTATGTTTTTTTTTCTATAATATTTGAAATTAAATTGAATCCAAAACTATCTGAAACAATAAAACATGTACCTTCAAAGTCCAAAAGTTTCTTGTTCCAAATATTATTGTAGAAATTGAACCGAATTTTGTCCACCGAGTATCACATGGCAAAAGGTGGGCAAAGTGTATAAAATAAAAAAACACCAGCTGAGCATACTTGTTTTTATTTAAGTACCTCAAAACTTTGATAAAAATAATATAATAAACCAAGTTAATAAAAAAAAGAAATGACCCAAACAGAGTCCTGTTACACGACCACGTAGAAAATTAAATTATTTGACAAGTTAGAAAACTTCCGTCAAACAGATCTGTTCTACGTTTACAATTAACTTAAACAAATTTAACTATGCGCCGCAAAATGAGAATAAATATAGCAACGCCGCGCCGCGGAAATTGAGCCAACCCAAAAGGGTAAACAGCAACGCCGCAGAAATTGAGCCAACCCAAATGGGTAATTAAAAAAAGAATAATTGAAGTAAATCCGACCTGTAATCAGGATGCAGCGTAATGACACTCGGCTGTCAACAGTGTCGGAGCACCCTCTCGCGGTGGTTAGCGCCGTAAGTCAGTGTAGTAAGGTCATCAAAGTAGCGTCGTTTTGCTGGACGAATCCACTTTCACGGGTGGGAGGGTAGGCCGGGTTGCGAAACTTCAATCGGTACAAAAACCGGAAACCAGCCTTTTCTTACGTCCTCAAGGGTTATCCCGGTTATACTAGATAGGTAAAACTATCACAGGAACTCGAGCTAGAAGCCTGTTCCTCGTTTCAACGACCGGACAGGCTTATTTAGAAGCTTTTTGTTTTAACAAGCTTGTAATTCCCTCACGTACGTTTGCAAATCTCGGAGAAATTCCGATTCCTTCTTCCTTCACAGAATCTCGTGAAAAAGGAGCACCAAGATAAAAATCACAAATACACGAGCCGTACGTTGGAAGTTCTAAAGAGAGACTGACTGCGAGCGAACTTCGCGTTCTTCCCCTACCACAAGTTCAGACAGAAGTTGTTAGGATTGAAAAGGATTAAGATTTATCTAGTAAACCGAGCGAAATGGAGATATACTGTATGCCTAAATAACAACGCATAATCTAGCTGACACAATATTGCACAACATTGTGAAATGCGACGATCGGCACGTAGGCCGTTGGGCCGTTAGATTCCCACGTTAATACAGGGTGTTCGGAAAAATATTATGAATAACTTAAATGAATTTTTCAACCGTAACAAGTCTATTTTAAAGTTCATGTCTTTTGAGATTTCTTCTTACGGATCAGATCTCCTTGCCTTTTGGTAAGTGCTGCCAGTTAATTTTTATGATAATCACAGAAACGTTATACTTATGAAGATGAAATCTAGCAATAATCGAAAATAAAACATCTTGAACTGTAGGGCCCTCTGACTATGGTTGTGACATTTTCTTCCTCGATCACTGCATGATATGGTAAATCAGACACGGAGGAAATTAATTCCGTATACCATTCCTTGATAAATTTAAGTATTTTTCACTAAATGGCGGAGTTTTCTTTTTAAGGCCCAGTTGTATAAACCCTGAAGCTTAAACCCATTGCAATGACTATGCAACAGTTGTTGTTAAGAACTTAATCTTTGGCTTGAAGTTAAACCAGATTTGTACAACTGGGTCTTAGTCATAAAATGAAAGTCGTTTGGAATCTCCTAGTATGTTAATATTTGTTTTGAAGGGAAGTTGAACTACGTATTTCCCATTTTCGTCTCTTTGGTACGTCATGTTTTCGTATTGTTGATTTGCAATCTTCCAATTTCTAAATTTTGGCTATTCTGGTTGTCAGTTTGAATTGTTAAATTATTTTGTCGATCGGTAAAACGCCATCAGCAATCCATCCTAATGTGAATTTGAAGAAAAATATAATTTTGTTGTTTATATTGTAACGCGCCCGTTTAAAAAATTTGTTTGTTTACTTTTAACTACAAGTAAACACTTAATAAAAATGTCTCAAACAAACACAACTTAAATTTATTGCCAGTTTAAATAACTGGGCCGTACGGACCCGGCCATTTACCTAGATTCCCGAGAAAGGCCATCCAGCTGTAGTAAGCTGGTCATGCGATAGAATAAACTGAATCCTCCGACAATGAAGGCCCAACGTAAATAAGTCTTTCAATCCGAGATTCCGTAATTTTTTTCGATGGTGCCGGTGTAAAAGTTTTAAAATTTATAATATGCTTACTTATTCTTCATAAATACCGCGGTTATATTAAAAAGGGATTAGCAACGGGGAAAATTTTTATCTTTCCCCCAGCCCTTCTCACATAAATGGTGGCAGCGGTGGGATTTCATAATAAATTAGGAGCGAAAAAGAAACCAAAAATATATATACCTTCATTCAAGAATAGGTCATCCACAGATTGACAAGGAAAACGGAGGTTTAAAAGGCTCGAGAAAAAATCAAGAAACGTTTTACAACTCACGGCAAAAAGATGCAAATAATAAGTAGGTAGGTACCTAATCAAATTTGCTGCGCAATAAATTTAAAAAACAAATTCAGTACATAAGTTATGATTATTTTGTTAGCATAATCAATTTCAATTATTAAAGAAGTAAATAACGGCTTTCCTTGCCAGCTAAGCCGTTATTTACTTCTTTATTTATTGCACAATGGCGCCTATCTGGTAAGCGTTACCAGATAGGCGCCATTGTGCACGTTAACGTTTTAAATGTTTTGTCCATCATTTTAAATTGTGACTTTTAAATTTTAATTTGTTTTACAATACAACTTTATGAATTGTTAATAATGGTTACTACTTAAGAAATTATTCCTGGCTTGTTCATAATGTGCAACTTTAGCTCTCTTAACCTCACTTAGATCCGCCCTGATGAAGGAAATAAATACTTTCGGAAAGCTTGGAAATCAAACAAGAGTAAACTTTTAATTGCCCCCTTTTGACTGCTATCCTGCTAGATCTCTCAACTATACCAAGAAATTATTAACAAGAGAATCAAAGATTGTGTTAAACATCACATACTCTTAATTGAGTTAGTGTCCACAAGCTATGTACTTATTTTATAAACCGTTCTTCCGTTGTAGATTTTATAAGGATTTAAAGCACACATTTTCGTTATCTCTGTTTTTCCAATTTTAATTATTTATTTATATTAATTGTTTTAATTGGTTTGAAATGAGTTTTTTTTTTATGATCTTGTGTTCGTTGAAGCAATTTTTTGAGCGTGAGTAGTTGAATGTTTGATTCCAGGTATCGTTATTTGATTTGGTTTGGTCCTCTTCTTTAAGAGGACCCTACGTACAAATGCCAGAATGTCGGACCTCTCTGGTATTCCAATCACAATGCAGAGGAAATAGAGTTCGGCATTCAGGTGTCTATAAGTAGGGTCCCCTTAAGATCCAATTTTGCACTGAACGTCATAAAGTGACCACAGAGGAAGGTAAACTTTCTCAGATGATAACGGGCGTAAAGAAAATCGTTTAGTCAAAGCACTGGAGCACTTTGTGTCACGTAATCATTTAGATATGCCAAAATTTACATCCATGCGATAAAGAACACTCAACGCGTACCTATTGGAGGGCGACTGGATGAAAAACCCAGTTACTGACCTGAAGGATAGGTAATAACTTAAGTCTCTCTGATGACCCTTATTGTATCAAGTGCGTCGATCGTTTCACCAGATGCCCGGAAGCATTTCCAATTTCAAATATTCAAGCTGAAACAATAGCAACAATTTAACGGGGTAATAGGCGAATTTAAATAAAAGGCACTAGCTCTCGGAGAGAATTGTCTAAATTTTTAATGTTAACAAGGGCTGTCGCGGCCAAGGGAGAATTCAAAGATTAGAAAATGTTCAGCGAATCCTTTTTGAATATGGATGTTTTTGGTTCTGGGTGTTCTTCCGAATCCTTTGTGAGCAGGATGTTGTTAGTTCTGATGCGAATCTCGTGTGATTGAATTTAGTTTTGGTTTCTGTATAATTCTAGAGCGATCTGAGACGTCCTCTGCTACCAAATCTCACTTCTCCTAAATGTAGGAATAATTTGTACCCACTGTTATTTGGTCCATTGTAATATTGCTTGCTAATAAACGTATTCGATTATTACCTTTGCCATAGTTCTCTTTTATTTTGTGTTTTACGGTTATTATACACAGCTTTAGAGCCTTGAAGAAACTGAGTCCTCCGACAATGAAGTACAAACATAACTAAAGGAGAGAGATTACCTTTCAGTAGGATCCCGTAATTTTTCCGGTGGTGGCAACGTAAAAATTTTAATTTTTCTCTATTCTTCCATTCTATTGGAATTGTATCATCCTGCATAACTTAATGATTGTTCTAGCATTATAATTAGCAAAAGCTCGCTCGTATAAATAAAAGATAGCATAGGTGAAGGCAAATATAATTAATGCAAATAAATTATATATGACATAATGGCAGCTTATAAATATAGAAAATTGCAATACAATTTGTCTGCGGAATAAATTTTTCTTTGACTTCAAACCTAACAATAAAACAGAGAGAAATTTCTGCGAAACAGTTTGCAAGATGTACCCGTCACAATTAACGATTAAACGAGGTAAATTCCCCCATATTTTTAACGGGGTTTTGCCCAATTCGAAAATTATCTTGCCTATTAGCTCTCGCTTCACAAATACAGGGTGACTCAGAAAATGTTTTCTTCCTTTTAATATTTTTTTTAGATGAAAAAATGATACTCGTGAAAAAGCTACTGATTTCATGGGGGTGCGCAAATTGGAAGGTATATGCGTGGACCATCTGCTTGATTTACACGATATTACTTACAGCGAGCGAAACAAAATTTATTTACGACGTTCGGAAAGACTTCGACCTCGTTTCTCCGACAATAATATACTACGCCATTGCGCTAATGGTAAGTTTGCTCTCTGATTTTTGCCCCCTTATTATCACACGTGATTTTAGGGCTTATACAAAATCTCTGTGATCCTGTACTGCAGGGAAAAAATCGACAGGATGCATGTCACTATCGCAGAGCAATTTTTGGATTTGATTAATGTACGCGACGGAATTTCTAAAAAAGTTAACCTCAGGTTGACGATGATTGATAAAGCGATAGTTATAGGAGTTTCGATGACTTTAATGGTGTGCCTGTTTGTAGTCATACACCCACCGGCAAAATTTCCGGAAGGAATGCGTCCCCTACCGGATATAGTTTGGCTACCATTCGATGCAAATCCGTCACCATTCCATGAAGTACTTTATGTAGCAATCGGTATTGGGCAACACTTAATAGTCGTGGGCATATTGGCATACGATTTGATTTTTCTTTATTTCACGCAGAGTTTATCTGTGCAATTTGTTATTTTAAAGGAATTGCTACGAAACGTTTGTGAGGTACCAGATATTAATGACGATGACAAGTGGGATTCTGATTTATACCAGGAAATTCTTAACAAGAGGATCAACGATTGCATTAAACATCATATACTCTTAATTCAGTAATTGTACACGTAGTATTCGTTTATTCTCTAAGCTGTCTGGTTTTCTTCTGTTGTAGATTTTATAAGGATTTAAAGGACATGTTTTCATTATCACTATTTTTCCAATTCCTGCTAAGCATAATACTGACGGCATTTGTAGGTTTCATGCTTAAATTGGTAAAAGTAACTTTTGTTGCTTTTAAAATCAGTACAGACATATATTTTTTAGGGTTCTATGGATACTATTCAGAAGGTGACTTTGCTAGTTTCTGTCGGCGCAATTGGCTTAGAAATTCTGCAGATAGCATTGAACGGAGGTGAACTAGAATACCAGGTATTGGCATTTTGATTCAGTAGGTACAATTTCTGCAAAATCAGCAAGAAACGTTTGGATTTTTAGAGTCAAACGGTAACTTGTGCGGTGTACTGTAGCAGATGGTACTTCGGGAAGAAACCGTTCCGGAAGGCCATAAACATTTTGCAAATGAACTCCCAAACACCCCTGAGAATATCAGCCGCCGGTCTTACATACGTAAATAACGAACTGATAGTCTTGGTAAGTATACAATGTGGAAACTAATTTTTAAGACACGAGGCAAAGAAATATATGTATTGTATGAAGGCTGCAGTAGAGTGAGATCTCTATAGTTACCAATTTATTTGTCGAAAATAGAGTACAAAGAATTTTTTATTGTATTTTTTTTGTCGAAACTATTGTCAGTCACTCTGTATATTTCCTTATTTGCCTTGATCGTTATGTGAACTACTTAATAATAATAATATTGTTTCAGATTTACAAGACCGTATTTTCACTGTTAACATTAATAGACACAATGGTTGAGGCTGTTTAATAATCCCACCTGGAAAGACAATGTTTCTTTTTTCGATTTCTTAGCACGCACCGTTTTTTCGCAGAATTAGTCGACACGAGGGAAACCACTGGAAATTTATTAAATCAACTTGTACTAGTTCACAGAATCCGACTATCGCAAAATAAAGCAATTTGGAAGCAAGCGCTGTTTGTTTATTATTCTAAATTTTCTTATTCACAAAAAAATTACCATACTTACGAAGAGTGATTTCCAGGACTCTTTTGAGAAATGGGTTCATCGTTGGAATAAGTACGTGACAAGCCAAGGGGAGTACTTTGAAGGAGATTAAATAATATTTGTAATTTAATTAATAGATTTCCTTATATTCAAGGAAAAGAAAAAGAAAATTTTCCAAAAAACGTCTGCGTTTATTCTAAGGGGGGTTGTTTATTTTGTGATAAAATGTCACTAAAATATTGATGAGGCCACGCAAGAAGCGCGTGAAAACACATGCGCATCATTAAACCAGTGACGTCAGAAGCGGAGCCCGGCCATGCGTTCCAGGAACACCGGACCTCTATAAAGCGTGCCAGGAGGGCATTGAACTTGAGCTCGTCAAAAGTGTGATTCATAGGTCAAGATATGCCTCCCTTGGATTAAAAGCAGACGTGTTTCTGTAAAATTTCATTTTCCTCTCCATTTTTGAAATATTTCAGGTGAATCGTTTGCAAAAAATCATATCAAGCTTAGTCACTGATTTGAAGGAACGTAGATTCTGAAATTGTCATCAAGTTAAAGGTTTGTTCCAACGGAGTACTGACTACTTCGGAACTGTAAAGGCCTATGTTTTTTCTTGTATAATATTTGAAATTAAATTGAATCCAAAACTATCTGAAAGAATAAAATATGTTCTACCTTCAAAGTCCAAAAGTTTCTTGTTCCAAATATTATTGGTTGACGGTAATTGATAATCCCACCTGGAAGAACAATGTTTTTCTGTCTTCGTTTTCGTAGCCAGCAACTATTTACACGTTACAAGATAATTTGTATTAGCAGCACAAAGTAGAACAATTTTTTTATTCGCATTTGCAAAAAGTTATTTTGATAATACCTGCAGAAGATTATTTAATTCAAGCTAGAGCCATGAATCTTTGATTTACACAACAAAGTGTATGTGCTTACAATAAGAATAAGAAAAACAATGAGGTGCAGTAACATCCCGTATTATGATTAGGCCCTTATAAATAACGCGGGCAAGTTTCAGTTTTATTTAAATAATTTTCAGCGCAGCTAACTAGAAACGAAATGTAGATAAGCAAGAGTGTGTTGTTGTTAATTAAATTAATTTTTAATCCAATAGTTATCGATTTAAAATAACCAATGATGAACGCAGCGCCACACTATGGGCGAAAGCTAGAACATCATGTGGCGAATGCACACAGAAAAATAGATCTCTGTTATCTGTTATCCAGGATCAGTTACAGGCTACTGTTATCATTCAGTTATTATTTCTGCATTAACTGACGCACAAGAAGTAATGCACACGCTCACTTCACAATTCACAAGAGAAATTTACAACTTTACTCCAGTATTCCTTCTTTTCTCTACTATGTTAAAATCGAGGTTAAAATTAGTGCATTTTTTTAAAAATTACATTTCAAAGTCAGATATGCCAATGCAAATTTCAAAGGCATTTGTGGTACGGCCACAACGACAATTTTTGTTAAAATTCCGCAGTCTTAGAAAGCTGTAAAGAGGCTTACAGATTCAAGCAATCATCAAAAAATATATTATAGGTATTAACTAAGCAGAAAAATAAAAAAAATTATCGGACACATTTAGATGACAATACTTTTTGATTCCACCTCATATTTAGGTATATTTAACGCGAAAGGGTATCTTAATTTATTGTAACTTCGTTTCTTGTACTGTTCGTAATATGGTAAAAATAGAGAATGCGGTCCTGTAGATCTGAAACAAAAAAAAAAAAACATGTCTGTTCCTGTTTTGAACTATCTATGTATTAATATAAGGGTTGTTGGTACTATCGCTGACACTATAAACAGAACGAGAAGCAATAAAACTGTGCGAAACTCGACCTTATTGCACCGGCATGATGTGAGCCTTACGCTCAGGTCATAAAATGTGTTAATCTAGGATGCCAGGTATAAATCTTGGACAGGAAAAATACGCTTTAGGAATCGGGTATTAAAATTGAATATTGAATTAGCAAATATAAATTTGGGGTCTCATGTTCGTATCTTTTATTTCTGCATATTCAGTCAAACACAAATAATTTCGGTTTCAACAATTCCTTTTTTGTAAATAAATATTTCTAGGATTTATTTTTTATAATAAATTTGATGTCATTACTTTGTACTATTATTTTTTCTCGGATAAGTAAACTACGATCAAATTCTTTTGTACAAATGTATTAATGTATAGTGAAATAAGCGAGTTGATTCATAAATCGGTAAGTCAGTTTATTTATTTCAACGTATTCTATTATTATTATCATTATTGTGTAATAAATTCTTTTAACGGACACTTAAAATTCACTATCAGTTGATAGCTTCGTCGGGAGTCAAAATAAAGAAATAAAGTTATTAAGGGAACCTAAAAAGGTAAAATGAACTCTTTATATCTAAAAATTATGTTAAATAATTAATTTATTTTAATACTTTTTTAAATAAGTTTTATTAAATATTGATTAGCAAAATCAGTATATTTATTAACAAAATTCAGTCATATCTGAATTTTGCGCATATCTATAAAACGTATTTTTTAAATATTAAACAAAATATAATATATATATACCGGTGCTGCACCCTGTATACATATATAATATAATTAGTATGTATTTTCAAAATCAAAATTATAATTATTTTCTAACGAATGATAATGATTTTCATTACTTTATTTAAAACAATATAAATATAGGTTTAAATTTTTTCTATGTGACCTGTATTAAAATTTAAACATTTGATTTCATAAACCTCGTTAGGTTGCTTTAATTTAGGTGATTTAGTTTTAAGAATTCTCAAATAAAATACTAATATTTTATGTTGTGTGCAAAATTTAGATGTCACTGAATTCTGTTAATAAATATATGAATTTTACTACTTGCTATTTTTTACTACTGGAAAAAATGCAGGAATTGAAAAGAAACTTTGAATCTTCAAAATTATTAGCTTTTGGAAATTTAGAAACAGTTTCTAAGGGCCAGTTTTATAATGGAATTTAAACGAGAATTTTAAAATGAAAGTCACATTCAGATGTGTGAACAAATGAATTTTTGCAGCTGTTTTTACGCTTGAAAGAGATTTTAAATTTAAAGTCTCCTTTAAATTCGATTATAAAACTGGCTCTAATTCTTTAATAATTCTTTTTTTTTCAAGTGTAAGGAAATCATAATTTACACAATAGAGTTTCATTATTTATTCATATATTTCAAATATTGTAATTAATTATTTCAGAAATCTACCATTCACCGATGGATACTACGTTACAGAAACGAAGGTCTCGTAGAGAGGAAACGAAGACCACTTGGTCTAAATAAGAAAACTACAGCCAATGAGGATGAACAAATCTTAAATACAATAAGAAATAGTCCTTTTCTTTCCAGTCGGCAAGTTCTAGACACAACGGGAATTGCTTGTTCGACGAGGACCGTTATAAGAAGACTTGCCAATGGAGGGTTACGAAACCGCAAATCAGCTAAAGTTATAGATTTCACACCGCGCCATGCCGAAGAAAGAGTCAATTTTGCAATTCAAAATCTGTACAGAAACTGGGAAAATGTAGTGTTTTCTGACGAGAAAGTGTTTAAGTCGGATGAAAATATTCAAAACTAGTTTATCGTCCAGTAAATACACGATATGCTACACCATATGTCAATAAGACAAAGAGAAGTGGTAGAGTGTCAGTCGCTTATTGGGGCTGGATGTCAACGCATGGTCTCAAGGCGAATTAGTCCCAATTAATGGAAGATTAACATCCCGGCAATATACAAACATTCTTGAACAGCATTTATTACCTTTGGCGTATGCTAATGATAGAGGTATTGCATTTGTCCAGGATACCCGGCCATTCATACTGGCAGAGTTGTTCAAGAATGGTTTGAAGAACATCCAGAAATTGATGTGATTCCCTGGCCTGCTAAATCTCCGGATTTAAACCCCATTGAAAATTTGTGGGCAAATGTTATTCGACAATGGATGACGGAAATGCAAATTTAAGGAATAGGGAATTTTTACAAGAACATATAAAATGGCATTTGGAATCAATTGGGGGTTAGGAAATTTATGCCTACATTTAGTCGGTTCTATGTCGAGGCGATTAGAGGAAGTCATTACAAATGGAGGATACTATACTAAATATTAATATTTTCAAAGTATTTATGTAAAAACGAATTGTATTATATGTTATATAAAGAAAGTTATTTTGAAATGTTTTTCTTTCTAAACAAAAGAACAATATTGAAATTAGAAATTAAAATTATATTCCACAGCTTAACGTATGAAACTACTGAACATGTTTCTGGAATTACTTGTTTTTATTCAGCAGATCAAATAAAACATTATTATTATTATTATAACGATAAGAAGTTTTATTTTCCACTGGAAGTGCGTCAAGAACCAGCAACTCCATTTTAATGGAGTAAAAAATTTTGTCAGTATGAACAAAAATTTCAAAAATCTCAACTAAATGTTGGATAAGTGGATAGTTATTTCTTTCCATGTTTTACTGATTATTGTTATTGATGTTTAATAAATTTTACAATAATAATCATTTGTATTTAACAATTGTTTACTAGTTTTTTGTCTGTTCTGATTGTTGCTGTTTTTTAAATATTTGTATAACTGAGATTAATTAATATTACTCTACAGTATCTTCGCAAAGACTTTCAAAATTTAGTAGCTTAATATTTTAATTTAGCTTTATTCATTTTGACAAAACGTCTGTAAATTCCTTTAAACAAATATAGTTTACTGGATAAAATTTGTTTTCTTCTCCACATAATACTTACAGGCTATCCTAATTTTTTAAAATGCTTAATATGCATTAAATAAATCAAAATGGAGTGCCGTTTCAGAAACTAACTATAAATATTATTTCTAAGTATATATTTAACTGGAAAATAGTATAGCCACTGGCTTACTAATCATTATAACATTGGTTTTAATTATTTAAATTCTTAAAATTAGCTCCGAAATGTTTAAGCTTATAGTATTATGCTGGCTAACATAATTTGTCCATTTCATAACTGACTGAATATAAACGAATTCTTATATATTTATGAAATATTAATAAATTAATTGAAAATGACTTTATTATTTAAAACGAATAATTATAATATTAACATCAGAAAATTAATTCTAACAGGATTCTAATATAGGAAAACAACTGATTTGCTTATTTTAATTTCAAATGAGCAAACCAGAAGAGAATACTCCAGATGTTTACCCCTGCACCGGCAGGTAATGCAATAAAATGTGCTATAAGGCTCAATTTCGCTAGGTCGTAAGAGGCATTAGTGCCAAGCAAATTTTCAATCGTTCTGTTTATAGTGTCAGCGATAGTACTTAGTGCTGCGTTGTGTTTTGTGCTATCATTAGAGTCCTACAGTGAAAACATGAAGCTTGTAAAAACGTATTTAATAATGTCATCAGCAGTCCTCACGTCACAAGAGGAAATTTAATAATTATCTACCTAGCCATAAAACAAAAAAGTTAAACGTCGATGACAGAGACGAACGGATTTTCGGAGTTTGATCACACAGTAGGACGTTCTTCAAATACTAATTTCGACAATACGACTACTTGCTGTATGACATCTATCGTAGAAAGCAGTCTCCTTTTATATGGTTTTTTAACGGAAATTCCGGTTACGTAACACTTTACATGTGGGCCAGCTGCTCTGTGATTCATCGTGATTTTCCGAGACCGTCTGCTCATACGCTTGCATAATGCTCGGCTTTTTCGATGAGTCACCTATGCAGCTAAAATTCTTCGAATGCATTTTGCAAAGGACTTAAATGGAGAATCTATTGAAAAATAAAAGGGGTTTAAATTACCCCTCTCTTCTTCTTCATGGCTAGGCAGATAATTTTGGAATATTCCCTCATATTAGTGTGAGATTCCTATAACTGTGGTTAATTTAAAATTGAGACAGTAACAAAATTTAAATGTCATGAGTATGACTGTCACTCATGACCTAAACGGGGTTAGCACTAAATCGCACTAGCCGTTTATGGAATCCCCGAGGTTTATTTCTTTCGATTTAACTTTTCACAATGAACTCGTTAGTTACACCTTTTAGATGATGAATTATCATTGTTATAAGTGAAACTTAATTTATGTTTTTTGAGGACTTAATATTTTTAACCCCCACGTCATTGGCTGTGACGTCACGTTACTTTTCATTACTGCCTCGAATGAAAAAACGGTCTATAATTGAATTTACCCAAATAATAGTGCTGTTATTCACGTCGGCGAATCCGAAAGCCGTAATCTTCAGCTCGTTCTGAGCGTTCATTTGCATGAATACCAACGCCTGACGAACCGATTTATTTCCCAAATACCACCGGCTGTGGAAGATATCGGTTGATATTCTCTTGCTCTGGAAAGGAAATAGGGTATCGATTTTAATATCCGCTTTGAAATCTTAAACTCGCCGGATACATTTCAGCGAGTTAGTCGATTTTTTCGCTGGTCTTTTGAAAAGTATGCAACAAAATTATTTAGAACATAATTATTCGCTTTAAATTGATCAACTCGCCAATTTATCAATCGTAAGAAACCAGCATTTCGTAAATCATTGAGCTCAGTACACGACGTCGCCTATGCGACCGCGGAAAAATTCACATGAAAATTAAGTAAACTTGCTTGCATTCGGAGAATAAATTAGGAAACCTCTGTATCTAGTACCACGGTTTGGGTGAGAAAACATTAATTTAATTGCCAATTTGTTATGTTATTGGAAACTAACAACTGCTTTATTTGATTTACAAAATGCTATTTTCTTCCCGTTATAAAATTATTTTCAATTTGGTTTTGTATGAGTTTTAGAAAAAAATATCCGGTCCATGGTATTTATAAATTTGTACACAAAAGAAACCTAAGGAAGGGAGGATGGGTTCCTAAAGGATACGAAATTTGGAATAACGAATTATTACCACAAATTGCAATTCACTCCCATGGAAAGCGTAAAACACCATCTGTCCAAACACATTCAGAAATATTAGCAACAGTTTGAAACACCTAACTTTATCCGATGGATCCTAAAATTGTAATGTGTGAATTAAGTCACGTGATCAGATAAATAAGTATACCCTGTATGCTAGGAATTCCGAATCGACGGCCGACGTCATGATCATTAATAAGTGAACCACCAAACTAACAGACGCGTACTCTTCTAAATCCTTTCCGAATCTGCAAAAGCCAAAGGAGAATGCAAGAAGAACACCAAAAGTTTTATACCTTATCAACAAATCGTGGTATTTTGCGCAATGGCAAACCCGATTCATCACCATCCTCTGGAAACGATTGGAGTGGAACTTATCGACGTCGCTTTTCCCATCGTCTATCTTCCTGGTTAAGTTCCTCAACATCTCCTGCAATAACCTGAACTGCATCAGGAGGTGCTGCCCGAAATACACGAAGCAATAATCGAAGGCGAAGCTCGCGTAAACCGAAAGCACCCCATTCACCGTCAGCACTACGAATATGATTTCATGCAGCGGACTGGCGTCGGTTTCGAAAGGAAACCAGAGTTCCACGGGGAAGTACCGCTTTCGAGAGCTATCCTTCGAAACGGGGGATGTCAGGATAACAGTCGCGCAAAATATGCACACTACTAGATGACCGCAGATGGTGACGTTGACGTTTCGGAGGTGACGATGGATCGTTTTTCTTTGCGCGCTTTTGATGAGAACGGGGTCCAGAAACTCACCCTCGATTTTTTTAAACATACCATCAATTAAGTCCTCTTTGAAATATACAATAACTAATTTATAAAGGACCTGCAATACTTAACTGGGTACAAATTGCGAAAATGCGCGGGACTTACTTGTGAAGTAAAAATAAACGTCGTGAGGATCTCCATTAATTTGACCAAATCGTTTCTGGATTTTATTATTAAAACGACCTGCGATATAAATATGAGCACCGAGAGGAGGAATGAAGGCAACCAGACGAGTCTGAATCGCTTGAAGCTGATTACGCGGACGAACGTCTTGATTGGCTTCATTTTATCGTCTGGAGTGAGATAATGTTAGCTTTTTGAAACGGCCAAAAATTCGTTGGGCGCACCTTTTATGCCTTTCTCTGTGTGGCGGAACACCATTTCGCAGACGGAGTCTAAAAGTAAACGCGCCTTCGTTAAATCTATATGTATGTATGTAGGTACGTTCAAATCGCATTTAAAACGTTGCGTACATTTTTTATGAGTGAATGAATTCGTAATGCAGAAGGGGAATCGTAACGTAACGATGATTTGGTTTTAATTGGGAAATAACGAAAGAAAAATTGTGTTAAATTACGGCTGTAATTAGATACGAAAAAGCTCAGTATAATTTTCAAAGTTTTATTTTAAAAATGGAGTACTATAAATTTATTGTAATTGTTAATTTATTAAAAACCGTTTGCTACCATAAAACTGTAAAATGACTTGCTCCCGATTCCTACTTATATTAAACGGGT
This sequence comes from Dorcus hopei, assembly GCA_033060865.1. NCBI lineage: Eukaryota > Metazoa > Arthropoda > Insecta > Coleoptera > Lucanidae > Dorcus > Dorcus hopei. The sequence goes on from CM065423.1 coordinate 37,511,617, forward strand.
GGCACTATTTGTCACCGGTTGTTGCCCCAGGTACCTCACTGGAGACAGGGCATGGTTTAGAAGGTGTTATGAAGGCGCCGGGGTGAACAGATATCCAGCTGAAGAAATGGACGTGAAATACAGAAGTCTTTAAGTTACCCACTTAAATACCATAAATAGCCACTTTAATTAGGCAAAGAAAGAAAGTCACAATAATGTTTACATTACGTCAAACAAGCTGAACGTATGCGACCTCAAATATACTATGACTAAAGCACATTAATCTAAATACTCTATTCATGCGTCAAAACTCAAGTCATCTTTTATTATAAACAAAGCAAAAGTACATCAGTTAATTAAACGCAAGATTACTCGAGATTCGCTCTTTGATAAAATGCCGCGTGTGGAAGCAGTTAATAAACTAATGCGGTACAAACTCACGGCATCCAAAGTGTGTTCTGTAGGCAGGAGGTCGCTTGTCAGTTTCCGGTTTGCTTGTCAAACGTTGATTGAAGCGCAACTGCGGTCTTCGTAACTGTTTCCAAGGGTTATAGGTCGAAAAGGGTATTTCACATGTAACCAATTTCCCTTTGTTTTATAAATATGTAAATAGATATTAGATTTAATTTGCTTAGCGCCGAATCCATTTGAAGTAGGGATTTTTAAGTGGGGTTCTCCCTTCTATCAACAACTATATAAAAGCAAGTGTACGCGCCCTTTAGCCCAGTTCCGCGTGTCGCGCTATATCGACCGGCCTAGTACTCTAACCACCAGTTCCCAGTTCCTGACTAACATCCTCGTGCCTTCACTCTCAGAACAAGCGTCTTGTCCACTCTACCCCGCACGGGCGTCTCGTACCCCCTGTTCCTGGGACAAGAGTCTTGCCCATTCTGCCCCACACGGGTGTCTCGTGTCCTTCGGACAAGCATCTTGTCCATTCTGCCTCGTACGGATGTCTCGTGTCCCCTGTTCCTGGGACAAGTATCTTGTCCACTCTGCCCCGCACGAGCGTCTCGTTCCTCCAGCAAGGATTTTGTTTCCGCGCACCGCATTACCGATTTCGCGATAGACGTCCTATCCCTACTTTCTCCGTAAAACTCTTATCATTGCGAAATGGGTTTTTGCCGTTTATTTTCGTGCTCAGCCTGTACCCGAAGCAAGATTTTCGCTCAACGTTGCACGTTATCCTGTACGGAGAAAATATTAGTTTTTCTCGTAACCGCCCGTTCCGAAGGAGTCGCTCTATTACAGTCGTTGTGTAACTAAACTTTCATTATTAAATAAAGTTCAGTTGTGCTAACCAGTCTTTTATTTTTGAACCTGAACATCGGCGAGCTGAATCCTGGACACCAGACCCGACGTCGACCTGTGCCATGCACAACACAGAGAGAGCCACCCCGTTACACACATGAAAATACCAAATCGTACAAGAAGATGTACACGAAAACGTACACGACAATAAAAGTCTGAATTAAAGAAGTAAGAACGTAATTAGAAATCAAAATGGCGTTAGCCGTTTGCTTAGAATTTACCTGGGTTTTAATGAAAAGCCAAGCCTTGGACAGGGTAAAAGAAGTTATAAATAAAAGAAGATATAAATATTCCTGATGTTTCCCAGCAAAAACCTCGATAAATCACACAGACGATTTATGCATCAGCACAATTAAGGGAAAAGTGACGCCGCGCCGTGAAACAAAGCGAAGAAAGATGACGCCGAGTGATCGCGCATGTAGTCAACCTTCCACCAATCAGAACTCATCGCTATCGAAATGCCCGTAAAAGGACGTATGTACATACAACGCGGCGATCAATAATTTCGAGCCTGCGCTGTAGCGCTCGGGGAAATCAGGGTTGCCACAATAAATTCTAAATTGGTCGAAATTCTCAGATGTTGCCATGTTATTTCGTACGAGATTTTGAAACGTAACGCGTTGATGAAGTAAAAAATTAATAAAGATAGAATCAGAGTTGCTAGAAAGCAACTCATTGGGCGCTCGTCACGTCCCACCACTTCGGTATGTTGCCCCCCCTTCTGCACTAATAATAAAAAGAGCAACTTAATCGCATTATGTTCAGTCTTCATGTAGTAATAGCATCGGGAAGATCATTGAATATGACAACCGAAAGCCGCAAAGAAAAAAGATAGCATTCTTTATTAACATAAATTAATTAAATTAATACGGTGACAGACTGCAAGTAAATTATAATATTAGATTCATTTAGCGGACTTACGATAAGAGAAAATGCATCTCGGCGACGTCAACGGAAGCGTCCTCGACACGTGCCTCCTATGCAGGTGTTCAAAAACCTTGAACATATTCTAACTTGGCCGAAACACTAAACTGTAAATATTTCCTTCGTCAATACTCGGAAGTGTTCGGGTTCCAATTTATATAAAAACCCCAAACCAGAGACATTCAAAAAAGATCATAGACTAGTTGCTATCAGAGCATGATGTAGGCTCTACTCTGTTAAAGTGTGCTGTTAGGGTAAGTTAAACTTTGTACAATTATGTTTGTCTGTATTTATTTATGTTAAGTATCAAATTGTGTCTGCAAGATACCTTACGCTTAGGCCTACTATTTAAAAGTTATAAAATAATTGCAACAACAAATAAAATTTCCCTTGAGGTTGTGGATATGTATAGTGCAGTAGTACTATAGAGTAACTGCGGATTTTTATAATGAACCGAAACTGGAAGAGAGTTATAAAAGAAATTAACAGAATCAACTGACGTATCACTATGTAAACAGGCTCAAGTGGAAAGTCCCTAGCCAAAATACTTACTCTCCTCCTGCTACGTATCTGGTTGCAAATTTGTTGAGCGAGCAAATTAAGTTATGTCCCAACTGTCGGCTATTTCAGTGGAATAAGTCGGGGGTCACACGTAGCCCTAAAAGAAGACAGAATTTAAAGATAAATAAAAGTCACCAGTATAGCACACTTTTGTCTTTATTTGTGACAGAATTCTAATCTTGTAAACAACAGAAAATCCACGCAAGTTTAATTAAATAAAAATGAGCCCACGAAGCACGGATCCGCTTTTCGTTCACAAACAAAAGAAAAATAAATAGCAAATCTAAATTAAATTAAGTACACAGTGTGAACATTTCTTGGTTTAATTCAACGCCAAAAATATGATTAAAAGTAATATTAAAAAAATTAAGAAAAAGTATCCGACCTTCCGTCGTGCATGCGCATCAGCTGTACAAGAGTCGTTCGAGTAACAATCGACCGGGAGGGTCGCGTCAAATGAGTCGCCCAGCGTTCCAGAGAACCAATTACCTCTAACGGCGAAGAAGCCAAGCAACGGGGTAACGCTTACTATTTCGTATGTCCGGAAATGAACAACAACGGCCCAACGATGAAACAAACCAAATGTAAAAGCTCCGGTAAAAAGGATTCCGGTGAAACAAAAAACCCGATGAAAGAATGAAAACGGTGTTACAGCGCACTCAGTTGCTTGTATAAATCCTACCTGATTGTCTGCAGAAATCAGGCTTCGAAAGGCCTAGAAGAAAGCCTTTTGTTGCTTAGCAATCTCGGAATAATATCCTCCGCTTGATCTTCACTTTAAACCAGACTGGTTGGTGAATTTATCAAAGCGGCTGAAGAGCCCAAAAGCAGCGAGGAGCAACAACACTGAGTGGAACTAGAGCGGTCGTTCACGAGTGGGGTTTGACGGAATGGACACTGCAAGGGGGGTTGTTAAGAGATGATGGCTGAATTACGCAGGAGAGTGAGTCGCGGAATGCACTTGTCTTGTGCAATATTTTGCAATCGAAAATAGGTTACAATTTCCGATTCCCACAATGTACAGGGTGATCCGGAAAATTAATAATACCTAATTATAATGCATTTTAAAACCGTAACAGATTTTTCAAAAGAATTAAGCATCGACAAGGAACGCGACTATGCAGAATACCACAAAGTAGACAAATCCAGGAGAACTGAAAATAATAAAAACGCTGCTGGAGAACAAGTTCAATTTTTTAGAAAATATGGAAATCCTCAAAGGACAAGCACTCAAATCAACTGTGTCGATCTGAGTGTTTATTATTGAGTGGTTGAGTGAGGTAGAAATTATTTCCTTCTCACTCTACCGACTATATAATAAAAATCTCCTTTAGACATCTTCTTTACATTTATATTAGGTTTAGTTTTTACTTAGGTTAGACATTCTTTTATTATTGTTCCTACTTCATAAGATACAAGGTTAGATGGCAGAACAGCAAGAGTTTATGGTTACACTGAATCTCGCCTTCAGTTTGCTTTAATACTATATTAATTAATTTTCAATTTTGTTCACTTTAATAATTTTGATGTGTTTTGGAAAATGCAATAAAGACACCGATTGTAACGTAAACTTCCCCATAACATAACAGCCTCGAACGGAAAGTCCTGACTCTCCTTCAGATAAGTGACCATTTAGACACGTTAAAGTAAGTATATAAATCACGATGAGAAATGCAGGACGACTGAACAAAATGCCTGGTTATTACCCTACGGGGTAGACAACTTAAGTTATTCTAGTGACCTAATTGAACGGGACCAAAAAGGAAGTCGATTAGAGGACAGGACTCTCGGAGAGAATTGTTTCAAAGGAGGAACTCTTTAATGTAAACAACGGGATTGCAAGGCTAGAGAAATTCAAAATTAATTAATGTTCACGAACGGTTGTAAGTCCCCTCTTCATTTTTTAAATTCTACTAAAATGTTCACCAGATCCTTTTAGTGAAGAGGTATTCGACTGGCGAATGTTTCAACGAATCCTTTCTGAAAGCGGGTGTATCTTACTTGGTTCCGAAATGTTCACGGCGATCTTGCCCCGAACAGTTTATTTATTTATTTATTTTTAGTGTATGTTCCCTGAGGCGCAGAGAAATGCTGTTTACATCCCCATAAACTCCCTGGAGGCCCAACTAGAACCTCAAAGAAGGTTCAAAAATCCCCGAGCAACTCTGCCACCACGTCTCGTCCTCCCTAAAGGAGTATGAAAAATTTGTATTCCCCATTGTATCGTGTTTACTAGTTAACATACTCGATTGTTGTCCTTACTATTGTTATTTTATTTTGGGTATATTTCTGCGTTTTTAATTTACTTTCTACAGCTTTTGAGTCCAGGAACTTGGACTTCCGAAAAAATAAACGAAATCATCAAAATTTTCGCGCACATTGAGTTTCCTCCCTTCATTTTTAAAATTCCATTGAAACGTTCACCGAACCCTTTTAGCAAAGAGGCCACTCTACAACTACTGCGATGGACTTCAAAACAGTTAATTCCATGCCAAAATTAATCAAATTAATCAATTATTTTTTAATTTATTTTATTTTATTTTAATAAACGACGATGATTCAAAAGTCGCTTTTAATTACGTATTTATGAAAAGCTGCACCTACTAATACTCATTTAGAACGTCTAAGTAATTTTCAATCAGAGTCGATACAACCCTTAAAAAAACTCAATCGCTTGAATAAATTCAATTATGGGTTCAAGTTAATAAGGGTGCTTCAGAACCGGGTAAAAAAACGTAATGCTAGACTAGAAGTAGATGCAATTTGCCAAACCGATTATTTTTTTAGACGTCCGCGTTGGTATATGAACGCGGAAAGCTTTTGGGGCAGTTACTATTATCGAGGATGTACCCTTCACGATTGAGGACAACGCAAGGTAAAAGAGCTTCAATCATCAAGCGTGAAGAGCGAATTTAATTTGATTTTGTTTCAGTCGAACAAATGCCGTTCGTGAAGAAGGTAATCACTTATTACCTCCCCCAGGGATGGAAAATGTACACCTGGATCTTCTACATAATTTTAAAATCGACCGTCATCGCTTGCCAATCGATTTTCATCTATAACGTCAGAAACGACTTTTCGCTTTTCTCTTTGGCCGCTGTTACCTACTTCGTACCCATGATGGTGAATAATCACTTAGTAGGGATCTCCCAACAGAGTCGTTAATTGTCATTGATTATAGGGGTTATGTAAGGCGGCCACCATTATAGTATTTAGGCAAGAAATCAACGCGATGTATTCCATCATGAAAGAAAAATTCCTGGACTTAAATATGGTAAGACCTGAGCTGCGCGCCAGAGTCAAAATCGTCAATCTGATGATGGTAGCACTTTTTTGGACTTGCTTGATACTATGCTTCGTGATAGTTATGCTACCCCTGGGGAAATACCCGGATGGAAAACGACCCCTCCCCGCAGTCGTCTGGCTTCCCTTCAACACAGATCGATCACCATTACACGAAGTCGTTTATTTCATTCTAGGCTTCAGCCACCATTGGACCATCGTCAACCACATCATCAACGACTTCATGTTCGTCTATTTCACGCAGAATCTAGCCCTGCAATTTATAGTTTTGAAAGAGTTGTTACGAAACATATGCGAGGTCTCGGGTGTTAATGACGCTGACAAGTACGAATCAGTGGAGTACCAAAGAATCATCAACGTAAGACTTAAGGACTGCGTCAGTCATCACATACTTTTGGTTAGGTATGCGATCTGTTTATGTCTTGATGAATTGGTAATTTGTGTTGTACTTGGCGCAGGTTTTTCAAGGACATTCAGAGGGTGTTCTCTTTTGGCCTGCTCTTACAGTTTCTGGCGACTATACCCCTCTTGGTGTTCACAGGATTTCTCCTTGAAAATGCAGGCCATTCAACTTTAATTTTATTTATGCGATTAATACGAGATACCTTTCTAGGATTACAGCGACGTCATCAAAACAGGAAAGCTCTTGATATACGCTATGGTTTTGACCTCGCAGGTTATGTTATTCGCAATTAACGGAAGTGAGTTGGAACATGAGGTATCTATCTTCTGGCTTCGTTCTATAAAATAGCACCACAACGCAAAGTCTGGGCTTGGCTCGCGCGTTGCATGCTTCCCACTTGAAGTCTTTGTCCTTACCACATTTACTCCTCTTATCGTGCAAACGACTATGTTTAATTTTGTAGAGTGCAACTTTAGCTACCGCGGCCTACAAGAGCAGATGGTATTTTGGAAAGAAGCCTTTTCGAAAAGGCCTTAACATTTTTCAAATGAACGCTCAGGGACCCCTAAAAATAACTGGCATGGGGCTAGTTTATGTGAATAATCCAATTATCGCCACGGTAAATGCGCAATTGTTATGAAAAGCGTAACAATAATTTCGTTTACGTTGCAGATTTATAGAACGGTTGGGTCTGTTTTAACCCTGATACAAAAACTCGTCAATTAGTTCCTTCCGTTTCGGAAATAATGGAATTTTTCTTTACTTTTGAAACAAAAAGGAAAGTAGATAGCATTAGATAACATCGGCTACCATAGTTGATGCTTACTCGCCCTAATTAAACTGAACGTCTCAAATGAGGACCAACACGTGCAGCAATCAAAAAGAATTCACCTGCGCGTAAATTATAACTATCAACTGGTTACAAAATAATAATCTTAAATATCAAATGCGTGTATAATTGACAATACAACCGTTTCCACGAAAGAATGTCAAAGTTTAATTTTCAACGTAAACATTTCCCAGGCGATAGCAGGCGAGAGGAAATAGGCCAGACAAAACACTGACTCTCCTTCAGATAAGTGACCGTTAAGATACGGTAAAGTAAACAACCCTATGGATCAAGAACTCTGGAGAGTAGGCAACTTAAATCACTCTCAAGACTTACTTGGGCAAGCCCCTCAGGGGAAAACGCTAAAGAGGGCAGCACGTCTCGAGAGAGGCGTGACTTCTTACTCTTTGAATGTAAACAATATGCTACGTACCTGGTGATTTACAAGTGTTGAGAGTGCAAATTAAGATCATCCCACTGACTGGCTAGTGAATTTTATTTAAACTAACTTATTTTAAACTTAAATTATTCTAAGTCTTAGAGGAAGGTCTGGCCCTAGAGGCCAACCCTGGCTGGTACAGTCACTCGCTTGGCTTTTGTCTTTTGCGCGCACTTGACTTTACTATCACTTTTAGTTACTATTTAATTACTTCACGACTACTGAATTACTACTCTTATACTACTCGACTACATGACAGCTCTTACACTACTATCTACGGGTTAGTCTCTTATCTTTTATACATTTCTAAATCTACGTCACAATCGGTTCTTTTGTCCTAGTGGCCAGGGTTCGGTCCAAGGTACAAAGTTCTAAAGGTGTCAGCATCAATTAACCCTTGCCAAATTTGTTTCTTACAAACGTTCTAATTGCTTCAATCTTAATTGGCACGTGTAAACATTCCGCAGAGCTTGCATAAGTGAAATGCGAGCATGTGTAACGCGGCTGTCCTATTAATTGTCAATGGGTGCTGGATCCTGCATAATTTTGAAATGCACACAATTGCAATAATTACGAAACGAATTTTAATTTACTTATTTTCCCAGATAATGACATCGTGACACTATCTTCCAAGACAATGCTTGTTTAAAAGAAAAACGCTTCGATTTTTTAATTCACACTTTGGATTACGTAATGTTTTTCCATAGGAGGAGGTTAAGATCGAACTCTGGGGTATTCATACCTATTCACATTACTGAATTCTCTATAAAATTACATTTTCAATAATGTGCCACTCGTGGTACATTCCCTATTTCAATTTTATTGGTTAGAGAGGTGGAGAGAAGAGGGACGACGTATGACAGTTGGACAATGTTGCCACAATTGTACTACATTTGATACAATTTACAAGGAGCAAAGGTGATTTCACTTATTGTTAGAATTTGTGATTAGTTACGAAAATAATAATAAACGATTAAAAAATACGGACTTGGGAACTTTTGGCAGTTAGCAATAGTGTTGGTACTAAGGAGGGAGTTTCATCTTTCTTTTCGACAACTTGAAAGAACAATTCAGTCATTCAAGAGAAGACTAGTTTGATCTTTTCCGAGTACTTTCTATGTCCTTGAAACAGTTGTCCCTTTAGATTAGTAAAACGAAATACGCAGATGGCGTAGCGCAAAGTGTGACGTATATTTTTCACAATTCAGATGGTCACTCTCATATTTAACGTTTGTCTGGATACATTCGATAATACACGAAAGTTTGTAATCCGAGGGTTCTACAAAGCACTGAGGGGAAAAATAATTTACTCCCTCAAATTAGGAAGTAAAATTTATTGCTCTTTATACAGAGGTTTGATTTTCTTTCATATACGAGGCACTTCAGTACATGTGGTTGCCTACCATGGAACAGGTAAGTATAACAAAAGTAAAGTTACCTCAACAAATTTCCTAATTGAAATGAAACCATTTCATGAATAAAAACTGCTCTTGCATAAGATAAAAGAAGCGAAGGGGTTGGAGTTTTACACCCTCGCGTTAGCGACGTATTAAATTATTGTTGATTATCATGAGTACCGGCCACCGGTGCTTAAATAATAGTAGTACAAAACACACCTGAGCGATCTGCTATTGTAATAGTGGCTTTGAAAACATGTAGTATAATCAGACAAGTGGACATGGTAACCTGCTCTCGCGTCTTATTGGTAGAATAAGTCACGTGAGTTTAATATACTTGCGTCCGCTAGTTTCATTATTTTTTTATTCTTACTACTATGTGTTACTATAGTGAAACTGACGACGCCACAAGAACGTTTATCAAAGTCGTGCAGGCGATCGAATCGCGTCGTTCTTGCGGACCTCCTGCTCCTCCACTTGCTTAGTTTTCTGTGCCTCTTCGACGCGACGAGAAATCTGCCAGCTACTAACTAACAAAGAATTCTCTCGCGAACGGTAGTGCATTTAAAATTTAAATATTGTGGCTCCAGTGAAATAACGCGCCGCCGTTATCACAATATCCTTATCAATTCAGCAATTAATAAATTAACCGCGGGGCTATTCATGAGTTGATAGTTTCCTTATCGTCGGCATTCGAACGTGTGTTCCAGTTTCGCGACGAATAAAAAAAAATTACGTGCACTTCCTGCTTGTATTAGTTGGCTAAGCGAAAGACACCGGTGCGTTCGCTCCCTCAAGTGTTATGCAGGATTCCTGCGTGTTGAAATTCCTGGGCGTGCGTCGGGGAATATGTTGTGGTGGCATCTTCACGTACCGATGAGAATACCGTGAAACCAAACGGCGAATACCGTTGCGTGACCGAGTGAATGACTCTTGGATGCGATGGAAGATATCGCCTTCAGCGATTGGCCTGGACAGCCGCTGGATTTGTCCGGGAGTAATCCCTGGCTGCCCGCTTATGGCTTCCAACCCCCGTCGACGCTGCTCGATAAGGACGACTTCTTGGGCAATCCAGGTATTGAACTTTACACGCCTGTATATTAACACCTGAGGAGAAGACCAGTTTTGTAATAAAATTTTGGGCGGGAACTTTTTTAAAATGTAGATTCGAATACAGCAATATTTTATCGGCAAGAAAGAGCGTGTCAATATTTATTTCCGCTTGTTTTAACCTCGGAGTGTTTTTTTTTTTGCTTCACTGATTCATTATTTGCAATTCATTTGCATTCATCTTTATTATATCGTCTCTTGATTTATTAAAGATGATTTGACTTAATTTGTATTTCTTATAAGACTTATGATCGTAGCAATTTGTAACCGTTTAATACAAGAAACTGACAGATATTACAAAATATAGAACGCGTTCTATTTTCATCACAAATTTTGTAACAAATTTTATAACACATTCGTTACCGTGTCAAACAGCCTTAAAGGTTGTTTTAGACTACCCTGTTTATTGTAGAAGGCTTGGTTCAATTTCTACAGTAGAAATTTAGGAGAAGGTTAGGAGAGTTTTTCGTTTACTTCTATTGGTTCACTAAAATTCAAAGTACACAAAAAAACGTCTAAGTCAAAAATCTTACCAGGCGAAGTCCTCACCCCTATTACACATTTTCCAAGACGAATGTATAAGGACGGCGCGGCGTTTTGGAGGGGAGGCGGCGACAACACGGACATATCAAAAATTTCTTTCCTTCCCATCCAAGAAGACCAACTTGATCCTGGCGGCGAAGTTGCAACACGAAGTTGCAACGCACGATCTTTCCCAGACGCTCTCGAAGAAACCCCCAGGTTTCGCGTTTCTCCTCGGGCCTGGAAATATGGATTCCTTCCCCCATTCTATCCACTTCCCCATCACCTTGAAACAGGGGTACTTCAGCCTGAGCGAGTGAACGCAGGTTGCTTCCTTCAGATTCCACACCGTCAATACTTGTGAACGTTAAATACGTACCAATAAATTAGAAGGGGCGGGGGAGCGGGTCTTATTTACCGCATCTCGAGAGCAACTCATAAATAAATTTTGCTCTTGGAAGATGACCACATCTATAATACCTGCGAGGCGGCTTCTGAGGGGTGTTAATGGTTTCGATGGTATTACCCTATTTCATATTCTCACGGTACCATCTTCGCTGCCAGTTAATAAGACCTTCATATTTTTGCTCAACTAAAAACAAATGGCGCCCTGTAATTAAAACTTTTGCATGCAAGAAGTTATCTATAGCTCTGAGCCCTGGCCAAACGTAACCCAAATGATCCAATGAAATCGTTTTAGCACTACTCGAACCGAAACCCAAATGATCCAATGAAATTGTTTTAGCACCACTCGAACCGAAATCCAAATGATCCAATGAAATTGTTTTAGCACTACTCGAACCGAGATCTAAATAAATAATTTTGAAGCCACGCTGGTTTAAGAGCCAATGAATGAGATTTTCTTAATACACGGACCGAGGTCGAAACAAAATCAAACCGTAACTTGGCCAATGAGAGTCCAAGTTACGGATTGATTTCTTTTACGTGTTTTTACATATACATACATGTAGTTTTAAGAGCCAATGAACGGGTTTTTCTCAATACACGGACCGAAGTCGAAAAGAAATCGAACGACTCCCGAGTCGTGCCTCATACGGGGATCCGTGAGCCGGATACCAAAATTTTCGGATTCGGCTCACGCGGATCTCTTAAAAGATCCGGATCAGCGAACCGGTTCAGTCACGAACGACCCATCTCTACTTATTAATTTCAGAACATGTTCTATTTTTCCAGATAATTTTTCATTCAATTCAATAAGTTTTGAATTTAAAATTACATATAAGTATGTAAATATAAAAATAGTTCAGTTTACGAAATCAGTGAATCAATTGTGTAAATAAAAAAATTAAATGTCTACATATAATATGTATAACGTAACTTTTCTTAGTAATTTTCAAATGTCTGCGAAAACGTTCGTTCTAAGTAAAAAAATGATAATAAGACGCGTGTCAATATTTATTTCCTTTTGTTTTTATCTCAAGAACTTTTTTTTGTTTACTCGAAATCTTTTCAAAAATATTCAAATCTGTACCGAAAATTTTGTTTCAGATGCTATAAGTCTTTGCAAATTTCGTTTGAAAATGTCAAGAAATGTTTTGGAATTCGGTGATAAGTTTCATTGCTGTAAGAAATTCAGAAAAATGATAAGGGGCGTCAACCTTTATAAATCTGCTTCTTTTTGCACTTTTTTTATTGACTTTCTTGTTTGATTTATTCATTACTTGTGATTTAAAAAAAATGCGCCTGTGCTGGCCGTGCTAAACGAAATTAACATAGATGCAAATTCATTTCTTGATATTCATCTGGATCAAGACTGGTAACTTTTTTATAAAAGGGAATTTTGCAACAGCGTTTACTGTCTACTTGTTCATGTTTTTGTTTTATTCTTACAAGTATTTTTTCTTTACTTCTTCCTTCCTTTGATTTGATGAATTTTTCTACCAAACTTAGTTGCGGATAAATCCAAAGCAAATGCATAAATATACCTTCTTTTCAAGGTTGAATTTTTTTCAATTTGTTTCCTGCTAGCATATTTTCTAATTCATCTTTTTTGAAGAAAAAAAAATATTTAAATTGAATCCTCAACGCCGTTATTTTAAAAATTGCAAATTCAAACATTTTTTATTCCTGGTTCGAGATTCAATAATAATTATCTGCCTAGCCATGAAACAAGAGAGCGGTATTACCGCGTTCCATATTCTCACGGTACCATCTTCGCTGCCAGTTAATAAGACCTTCAGTCTTTTGCTCAAGTAAAAACAGTTGGCGCCCTGTAATTAAAACTTTTGCATTCAAGAAGTTATCTATAGGTCTGGGCTCTGGCCAAACTTAACCCAAATGATCCAATGAAATCGTTTTAGCACCACTCTGTAGTGATTCTGTAGCTCGACCGGCGGACTGGGAGTGGATAGTGAGAGTATGGTGAACACGAAAAGAGTGCTGGTTGTCCAGGAGTAAAAAGAATATATTTACAAGTAATATATACAGAGTGGTATGTACACAATTAATATATAATATTAAAGAGTGTAACGTTCCGACGCGGAGCGGTTTGAATGCCAGAGCGGCGGTCAAGAACGGTGACTGATATACCGGAGTGTAAAACACAGCCGGGCCACGGGCTTGGCGGTGGTTGGTGGCCGGGGCGGCAAGGTAGACCCTTGTGCCGGCGGCGGTTAGGTTAATGGCTGGCGGGTGCCGGACAGCACGTCCGGCCGAGCCGAGTATTTACCGTGGCCAGGAAAACCCTGGGCCGAGCGGCAAGGAGGTGGCGGTAGCCTGGTTAGGAAGACGATGGAACCGATCTCAATCTGCCTACTTCGCTCCAGATATCGTTACGGTGGACCGTTCGAATCTGACAACTGCTTGAACCGAGCGCCCTTTTATATGGTTAAAACTAATCCGTTCCAAGAAGGGCCCTCGCTTCTGACGTCATAATCCGCTTAGCGCTAATGGCAAATACACAAAAAACGGTATAACTTTCTTATATCAACCGCGAGCTATCTTTTTGATTGCGCAGGCAGATAGAGGGATAAAAGATCTTTAATTTGATCCATGACATGCCAGGTTCCATCCGGCGGAAATGTGAAAAAAATGGCTCGGAAGCTTGGAAGCACTTCCGGCGGGATAACTTTATTTCCAGCGGTACAAATGCGCTGAATTTTCGTATAGATGTTGTCTAAGGCATAACAAAGCTTGTGACGAAGTTTGAAACGAATCGTACCGTGGGAAGTTGGTAAAAAATGATGAATTTGAATGGCCGCCTGTGATTGGCCGGGCGGGTCGCTTGTTCTGAGAACTGCGAAACGGCACATAATGCAGCATGGCTATAGGCGTTTACGATAATTGGAGCGGTAAATATCGGTTAGTCTATTTTCTCACTCTTACATGCATTAAACGCATTCGTTCTATCTCACTCTTCTACCTCGATCCATGTACCGCTCCAATTATCGTAAACGCCTTATGTGTCTGTGTATTTAAACCTATGCCTAAAACTAAGTAATTAACGTAACACATAATAACACATGAGAAATGAAAATAAACATTTGTTCGCGCGTAATTCGCGATCGCGTTTAAAGTCGCGGATTACGTGTTGGTAACAAATTTTGAAGCCACGCAGGTTTAAGAGCAAATGAACGAGATTTTCTTCATACACGGACCGAGGTCGGAACGAAATCAAACCGTAACTTGGCCAGTGAAAGTCCAAGTTACGTGCTTTTACATATACATGTAGTTTTAAGAGCCAATGAACGGGTTTTTCTCAATACACGAACTGAGGTCGAAACGAATTCAAACCGTAACTTGGCCAGTGAGAGTCCAAGTTACGTGCTTTTACATCTACGTGTAGTTTTAAGAGCCAATGAACGGGTTTTTCTCAATACACGGACCGAAGTCGAAAAGAAATCAATCCATAACTAAATCAATGAGAGTCTGATTGCTACAATTTTGATCCAATAAAATCACTAAGAAAAAAATTCATTTAAATTGGATCTTCAACGCCGTTATTTTAAAAATTGCAAATTCAAAAACTTTTTATTCGTGGTTCGAGAGTCAATAGTATGTAATTATTAGGCAGCGGACGGCCGTTGGGCAGGCGAGAATGGGCCGTGTCGAACGGGCGAAAAATACACCGCCTCTACTAGTTATGTAATTTTCGCCCGTTGGACACATCCCCCACTCTCGCCTGATCAACGGCCGTCCGCTGCCTAGTAATTGCCTGCCTAGCTACGAAACGAGCGAGCTAAGTTTTTGGCTCATCTATGTCGAAATTCAATTCATTTGATTAAAAACTTTTAATAGCCAAAAAATGAATGATTTAAAGTTAGAACAGAAATTGTTTGACTAAAGAAGGGAATACTCCTAAAAATATGACGGCATTGTGAAACCATGATTGCCCATGACATTTCCAAATCAACTTTTGATCAAAGGAGCCTCGTTGGGGTAGAGAGTCCATTCAGGACTATCCAAGTGGTGGAAAGTTCTTAGAAGTTCGAAATACAGAAGTGGTAAAAAAAGTTGAGGATTTACCGACGACTGAAAGTGTCATCAGTCGCTACAAAAATTGAAATATCTGAAGCTTCAGTTTTAACTATAGATTTAGGCCTTAGCAAAGTTTCTGCACGTTGGAGGTTCCTAGACTGTTAATGCCGGCGCCGCAAGAAACTTTCAGCACAAAATTTAGCGCCTATAGAGGCGAATCCAAACCTATTTTCACAAATTATCACTGGCGATGGAACTTGGGTACATTTTTGGGCCCCAGAGACAAAACAAGAATCTATGCAATGTATGCATAAAGGTTCATCCCCCAAAAAAGGCACAGGACATAAAGATCTGGAGGAAAATTGATAACTGTAATTGAATATTTGCCAAAAGGCTCAACAACTAACGCAGAAGTTAACCCAAAGTACACTCTTGAGCAAAATAAGCTCTGTAAAGAAATTTTCTCTTGCACGACAATTACAAGGTGCATAAAGCAAGAGAAATTGACGAATTGATCAACGCCACTGGCTTTATTGAACTGGACCATCCTCCACATACATAGTCCAGATTTGGCCAGATTTCGACAATTTGAAAAGAACTTGCGAGGAAGGCGATTTTCAGTTTTCTTGCGGAGCTTCCAAAATAGTTTTTTCAAGTGGGTTAGTTACAACTGGAAAAAAGTGACACAAGTGTGTGGACTTTGAAATCTCAAAATCGATCGAAACTTCAGATCAGTATAGTATAAAGAACGAGTTGGGGAAGATGCCCAAGAGCTTTTCTTTCAATTTGGACCTTGTAAATTTTATTAGAAATACAACGAAGATTTTTCAAACTGGTTACTTTTTCTATTCTTCGAAACGAAAGTACGAACCTTCTTTTGCACTTTACGTATGTGTCCTATCAGTTAATAATTGTATTAGTTCTATAATTGTAAACAATATTTTTAAGTGTCAACGAAAACCAGATTAAAAGATTAAATTGATTGTCATCTTTGAAAAAAAAAAAGAACTGCAGATTAATATATCACTTAAGTAATTCGTTTGTTATTTGTTATTTTCAGCTTTTACTATCTTACATATTTTCAGTTATAAGTTACACTTACATATACAAACATATACATACATATTTCCCCGCATGTTCTCAATTAATTCAATTTTCTTTTAAGTACTAATTGTGTAACGATAAAAACAGAAAACTGAATTATTATTATTTTTTTGTATAAAAACGAATCTGGATGAAGAAGATGAAAAGTGAAAAGTTAGAAGTAAGAAAGTTCTAAAAACAAAAAATAAATTTGAAAAGAGAACTGTTATTCAATTCTTTGTAAATATTTACACGAACTTGCAATTCTAATCCCATAATCACCTGTCGTTTGTCTCGTTTTTTATTGATGTAATCATAATTATCGGTAATATTTTTAAGTGTTTCATTTGTGTAATGATTTCAATACTTCATGTCAAAGTGGGGTATCAAAGAGTGATGATCGATCAACAAACTTGGAAATGGAATGAGAAATAGGAGGGGATAGAACTAAAAGTAGATAGAAACAAACATAACAAAAAGGCACGAAATAGGAGAACGAATAAGAATAAGATGAATGGGGACAAAAATTAAAAAAAGGGGAAAAAGAAGGGGAACAAAGACAAAATAATGATGGCAACATGGAATCTATGAGGAACCAACGAAGAGGGAGCGTTAATACAACTGAATAACGAGAGTAAGAAATATAATTTTGAGCTAACAGCACTCCAAGAAACAAAGCAGAGTGGAAACGACATAATCGAACTACAGGAGTTATACATATGTTTTTTAGCAGCGAAGGCGAAAATAGGATCACAGGAGTAGATTTTCTACTTAAGAAGAATTAACTAGGAAGCCTAATAGAATTTAAACCAAAACCAGGCTAAGAGGAAATTTCCAAAATATACGCAAGGAAACAATATACTTCCCCACGATAAGAAGACTACAGAAAATGGAGCTCTATTAATAGATTTTGCTGAAGAGAAAAAGATGGTAATAAAAAGCACGGAGAGATACATAAAGGAACTTTGATGAACACGGATAGCAGAAAAATAAACCAAGTTGACCACAAACTAATAGAACGAATTAAATGCAAGGAGTTATAGGGGCCCTGACATGAACTCTGATCACTTTGTAGAAGGAATCAAAATAAAACAAATTATTCCGACAAAGATGAATATTAAAAGAACAAATAGGACAGTGGCAATAAGGCTAAAGGGAGAGGGACACAGGAAGAAATATGAGAAACTGCTAAATAAGGAAATGGAGATGGTAAAGGAAGAGGGAAATATAAAAGGAGTTTGGGAAGAAATAAACACAAAAATGAAACAATGTGCAGAAAGATGCTAAGGAGAAAAGGAGGAAGCCAGGAAAAAGTAGTTTGATGAGGAAGGAAGGAAGGAAAAAATGGAGAGAAGATTAGAGATGATCGTGAACGGTACGAAAGAAAATAGACGAAAATTCCATAAAGAAAAGAAAGAATATGAAAAAATACTAAGATGTAAGAAGAGAATCCATCAAGAACCAAGGATAAGGGGAATTAAAAATAAGGAGATTATATGTGTAGAGGATTAAGAGAGGAAAAAGTGGATACAGACAAGAAATTAGATTCTGCAGAGAAGAAAATGAGGAGTTAATAAGAGATGAAGACAATATAATGAAAAGATGGAAGAAATATTTCGAAAAATTGTTGAATAACACGACAGGTGAGACAGAACTAGGGCAAGAGAGGGAAACGGAGAAAAGACAGGGAACATGGAATGAAAAAGAAAGGCAGGGGGCCATCTAAAGAAGAGATCAAGGAAATTATTAATAAACTAAAGAACAATAAAAGGCCATTACTAACTATAAAAAATAGACTAATTAACGAAATAGACGGTTTAATTGAAGAGTACCAAACAGGATTCAGAAAGGAAAGAGGAGTAGTAGACCAAATATTTACGCTAAGAAAGTTACAGGCAGAAAGTTTTGAGCACAAGAAAAGAACGTATGTGCTATTTGTGGACTTCAAACAGGAATACGACAAGGTGGATAGGGAACAACTGTTATAGGCACTGAGAGAAATGAATATGAAAAGTTGACAGCAGTGATAGACTTGACGCTGCGCTGTACCGATCTGAGAGTAGAATAAAAGTCAAAGGGAAGATGTCAGAAAGCTTAGAGAGAAGACAAGGGAACCCACTATCACCGATTCTGTTCAGTTTAGCACTAGAAAAGGTCATACGCCAAGCAAATGTTAGTAGGACAGGGTTATGCCCCTTCACAATAGTGTTAATGTTAATGGTAATGTTAGACATGTAATGGTGGTGGTGTTAGTAGTTGCACTGTTCCCGCAACAATGTTGCCGATGTTAATTATTTTAAATTTCCCGCCCGCAGGGAGCGGAGACTGAGCGTCTTAATGTAATAAAAACGGAATAAAATTTATATTTACATTTATCAGCAGATTTACACAACGTATTTATAATAACTTTACACAAGCGCACATTGACATGAGCTCTGAATTAGCGTTAAGGTTAAAATTTATCTCCATATGACAGTCCGCATGCGCCGCAGTCGTATATTCATTGGTGGATGTTATCAAAGATGTCAAACAACCAGAAAATTTCTGGACTCTAACATCAACATCTTACGTTAACATCACTGCTAACATTATTGTGAACAGTCTACGTCTATCACCATTTTCTGGTTCTTACCATTATAACATTACGTTACCATTAACACTATTGTGAAAGGGCAGTTGGTATACCACAGAAGACATCAGTGTGCAGATTATGCAGATGATATAGCACTTATTACAACAAGTGAACAGGAAATGCAAGAGGTGATAAAGAAATTGGAGAAATCAGCTTAAAGTGTGGGACTTGAGATAAATAATATAAAAGCAAAATACATGACGTGGATTGAAGAAGAATTTGCACCGGGACAATATTTAAAGATAACCACGGGGGAAGGAAACAATACGATTTCGAGGAGGTTGACAGTTTTAAATATCTTGGAACTATGTATTTTCAAAAGACAACCGGACGTAAGTGTAGATATGAAAGCTAGGATTGTGGCAGGGAAGCGCTAAACTTAATAATTAAAAGCAAAACACTATCAAGGAAATTGAAAGTAAGAATCTACAACACCATAATTAGACCGATAGTAATATATGGAAGCGAGATGAGGACACTTAAGAAAGAAAATGCACAAAGACTCGAAGTATGGGAAAGAAAGATTCTGAGAAGAATTTTTGGAGGAAAGATAGAAGATGGCATATGGAAAAGAAGAACAAACAAAGAGATATATGATCTGTTCAACAAACCAAACATAAAAGGAATAGTGAAAGCGCAGCGCATAAAATGGATGGAACATATAATAAGGATGGATGACAACAGAATCCCGAAGATGATGGTGACACATAGTATTGGAGGAAGGAGACGGTTAGGTAGACCAAGACAAAGATGGAAGAAGGAACTAGAGGACGACATAAAAATGATGGACATCAGACAATGGAGGGAAAAGGCAAAGGATAGGACAAAATGGAAGATGATCGTTAACCAAGCCATGGGTCAACTAGGCTTGTGGAGCTGGAGTATAGATCAGCGAATGATTTTAAAATTAAACACTCTTCTCCACCTTTGTTTAGCTTCCACCTTTCAAAGCTTCTTCAAATCTCGCAAAACATTGTGGCAAAATTTGCCCGAATAATAATCAAAATAATTGTTTGTTTTTGTCATTATTTGAACAAATTTTTATTAACCAATTTGCCTTCTGCTGCATCTTTCGAATGCAACGGGTTTTATCTAAAAAAAATATATATGTCAGCAGTATAATATCTCATAATTCACACATACAACAAACGCATTCAAGTAAGCGAACAATAGTATATAAAAAAATTATGTCAGCATCTATTGTTTGCCTTTCCCACAGTCAGCGGCAGCGACGTGTGCCCTCAAAAAACTCTGGCGTGGGTTGATTCAAATGGGATCAAGATCAAGACCAACTCATCGCATATTAATCGAATTCAATTACTGGGATGGCGTTAATTAATAGCGACATCGATTAAGACATTCGCCGTGAAAACCGCGCGCAAATATTTGCATTTCTTTTTTCATATCTTGTTTATCACATACATACGTCAAACAAACATTTAGTGAATTCTGTTCTATTAATAAAACGCGATTTCAATTTCAAATAACGAATGCAAATACCGCTGAGGCTTCGGCATTGCGTTTTGGTTGCATGTTGTACAAGGCCGCGCAAAATTCTTAGGACAAGCCTTTGTTTGACTTGGGTTTTGCTTCGAAACGAGCCAATTTCAACAAATCCGGCTCTGCATAGATAAGATCTGCATCTAAGGTTACACTCTCGCCGTTCGTATCCTGATAATTCAAACGATCATATTAAATATTCCGCTCAGAAAATTTGAGTCTTGTACGACAAGCTTCAGTCATTTTAATTGTTTTCAGATGCGAACGTCACCTGAATTATAATGGATTCATGTTCTTCGGACGTGTAGGCCGAGCCTGTCAATTTGCGCAGGTTTTATTTCTTGTGGGCGGTAGCAGTTTATATTATTTATTGTTCGGTACATGCCACGTTCGTCTCAAAACTTTACGGTTAAAATGAATTTAATTTCTCGTCGTGTTAAAGTCGAAGCGAGTTGTTTTTTGTCTTCGGAATTGGAAGCTCAAACTGAGAGTAAATTTGTCTTCAGTCGACAATCACTAATTTCTTCCACGTTGCAGTTGCATCTTTTCTACGAGTAACCTCCTTTCTCTTTCAGTTCGGTTAGTTAGAGGAGATTACATTCATGAATACATGTATGTATATAAATGATGATCGTTATGTAAGCGTCCTATTTTGTTGATTTTATGACATTGTACCATGATGCGTTAGTTCTTGAAATAATTTTGCAATTGCATACAATTGAGACTCTGAGACATTTCAAAAACTGATCGTATAAAACTCAAATTCTGAGTATTTACCCCAGGGTAGTGTTTTAGGGCCACTATTGTTTGTGCTTTTCATAAATAATCGCTCGGAAAGCATTTTTAAAAGTAATTTTTTTTTTGGTTCAAATTACTTTTTGTACTTTGTTGCTTTTTATTTGAGTTTCTTTTTGTTTTTCCGTCCAATTAATATTTTTCTTTTCTTTTTTGTTCGTCTTATTCATCATATTCCATTGATATTTATTTCATTTTTCCAATTACATAATTTTTCGTCTTCATTTTCTTTTATTCTTGCCAGTGATTTTCTATAGCTTTCCTCTGGAGAATCGTCGTTTTTCCCTATCCAAATTATTCTTTAGAGTTTATTACTTTTACTTTTTTCGTTTCATCTTATCGCCGTGTTTCATTGTTACTTATTTTTACATTTGTGTATCTTTCTATCCAATTAATTTTTCTTCTTTCGTTTTTTACAGTTTCCTAGTTCCTTATCTTATATCTTTTTTTGCTTTTTCGTCCAATTATCTTTTTTCTGTTGTTTTTCGTTCATCTTATTGTTGGTATTTTATTGTTATTTATTTTCTTTCCGTCGAATTTTTTGTTTAATTTTTTACAATTTTCTTTTATTTCTTGCTAGTGATTTTTAAAGGCTTTCCTCTCGAGAGTGATGGATTTTTCATTTGTTTTTGCTGTCCAATTTGTTCTTTGCATTTCAATGTTTCTTATTTAAGTATTATTCTGTATTATTCTTTTGTAAAATTCAGTTTTTCTTTTTTCATTGTTTTTTTATCAACCACACGTTTTTCAATAGCTGTCATCTTGACGTTTCTCAATTTGTTGTTTCTGACATCTGTTATTTTGACGTTTTGTTGTAATCTGTTATTTTTTTATTTCATTCTATCAAACGTTTACGCAAGGTTGTTAATGATGGAATGTCAATATTCTTCATGTTGTTTGTTGGGCTATTACCACCATTTCGTGCATTGTTCTTATCCGACGTTTCGGTAACAACTTGTCGGTTACCGTTTTCAGGGTTCTGGTTCATAAAACACTGACACTGACAGTTATCTGACACTGACAGTTATAAGGCAGTTGTTTGCCAAATTTTCATGAGATCGTTTGGACTTTTATGTGCACATCTCTAATAATTCGCCTTGTGTGGGTTTGAACCTGGGTTCTTCTGACTAATGATTTTATCAGACTAGGCAATTAACTCGCTTGGCTACTGAGGCGGCAACTTATTATAGTTATTAATTTCTATATAACTTTATAACCATTTATTGCGCAGTAAGTGCTGCGCAGAATTGTAGTTGCGCAGTTAGTGTTGCGCAGAAGTGCTTGGGTCCCCGATACTTCGTATCGTTGACTCTGTTGGGTTGGTTTGAGTGTCCGTGGTTCTCCTTCTCTTCAGGTTCTTCCTTATGATTGGTATCCACATGTCCTTAATTTCAAGGCTTGCTTGGCTAATGGGGTAAGTTGCAGTTCCGATGTATGCTGCTTCTTTCAATTTTCTGCGCATGGTTTTCTCTTATTTTATATCACCATGGCTTCATCATGGTATGGCAATGGATTCACCATTATCCCCGATCCTAAGCAACACATATTCTTGGAAGAATTTCAACAAAACATAATAATCGACACTGTGGCTAAGGTATGTCGACGATACCTTCGTAATATGGCCACATGGAAGAGAAAACCTAGATAGATTCCTTACACTCAACCAAGAAGAATCTATCAAGTTCGCAATGGAAGTCGAAGAAGAAGCACATGCCATATGTGTATGTGTATATCCCAATGATAAAGAAAAAGAGTCAAAGAACATCACAGAAACTCTGAAGAAAAATGGCTATCCGAATAACACATTACAAAAAGCCAGAAACAAAACAAACAACTTAGGACATGGTTCAAATGAAAACCAACCAAACCCTACTAACCCAACAAACACAGGACAAGAGTTAAAAAAGTTGCCGCCTCAGTAGCCTAGTGAGTTATTTGCCTAGTCTGATAAAATCATCAGTCAGAAGAACCCAGGTTCAAACCCACAGAAGGCGAATTATTAGAGACGTGCACGTAAAAGCCCAAGCGATCCCATGAAAATTTGGCAAACAACTGCCACTGTTCTCAGTGTCAGAGAACGGCGGAAAACTAGGCGGAAACTTTACGCACCTTTTATGAACCAGAACTCACAATATATGTATAACCCACAAGTTGTTACCGAAACGTCGGATAAGAACAATCCACGAAATGGTGGTAATAGCCCAACGAACAACATTAACAATCACTCTAACAAATTAGCTTTTTGTTTAGATTTTTACAGTTTTCTTTTATTTGTTGCCAGCGATTTTCAAGAACTTTCCCTCTTGAGAGTCGTCTGTTTTTTCATTTGCTTTTCTTGTCCAATTTTCTCATTTTTTAGATGAGTATTCCTCTATTTTTTTATGGAATTAATTTTTTCTTTTTTCATTGTTTCTTTTTATCAAAATTTCGTTCATTTTTTACAGTGTTCCGGAAGAATCTCCGATTTTTCATTTGTTTTTCTGTTCAACTAATTATTTGAGCTTCCTTCTGCTTCTTTTTGTAAAATTAAATTTTCGTGTTGGCACTTCGTACAGGCTAAACAGTTTTTTTTTTTTTTTTGGAAAAAAGTCAATTTTATTATTTTTCAACATGGTCTCTATTGAGGACTACACACCCCTTAGAAAAGTAGCCTTTTTGCAAGGTTGCAAAATACTTATTGACAGCGGCGATGATAGGCTTCAGCTTGTCGACTGTGACGTCAACAAGCAGATAGTGGCGCCATCTCATAGAAATTTACCCAATATTTATTTAACCTCACCTTAAACTGAGTAGCTGTGCATTTTTTTTTTTTAATAAAGATATTTTATGACTGAACGATATTGCCTTTTTCCATTTTTATGCCAACAAATACAGACGTCCGTAGGACAAAAACAATGCCTGGCTTTTGTATCAAAGTTGACACGATTTTGCTCGAAAAGTGACACTTGTCACCAAGCAGATAGTGACGCCATCTCATAGAAATTTACCCAATATTTAATTCCGCCTTAATCTGAGTAGCTGTCCATTTTTTTTTTAAATAAAAATGCTTTATAACTGAACGAAATTCACCTTTTTCCATTTTCATATTAGACGTCTATGGGACAAAAACAAATGCATCAAATTTGGAATGATTTTGCTTGAAAAGTGACACTTGTCAGCTGTGACGTTACCAAGCAGATAGTGGCGCCATCTCATAGAAATTTACCTGAATTATCAAGCCACCCTCGTACTACAAGAAAACACTTATGCATGGAATAAATTATCGATTTACTTATTCGTTGCTTTGTCATGAGAGTTTTGAGAATTCTAATTTAATTCTTCATTCAATGCTGTGAGAAAGTTCTTAATTAACCTAAGGAAAACAAAACAAAACAAAAGATAAATACATATGTATTCGACTGAGAAATTACAAAACGCACCTAATTTACCGCACTTATGGTTTCGCAAACGGCTATACGTTCGCAATTGTAACAACATTTTCCTTGAGAGTGTTGCCGTTTATTCCAGAAGTTTTTACGATTGCACGCAGCCTTGCATACCGTTTCATTAAATCGTTCGTTCTTGGCTGTTACGCCATCACATTGTCCGCTATTACATACTTTCCAGCTTAAAATTCACACTCATTTCGTTGCGTTTTGATCACAAGAGGTATTTTTGGGAGTAATCGTTACAAACAAAAAATAATAATAATGCCACCTTCTTGATTAATTGGAGTAATAGAAGCGACCGCTTGATTCTGTGTAATTGCTTAAATTAATTAATGTCGGGGCCGGTGCTGTTTGTCTCAGTTTAATTTTCGTAAAAAAGGAAACTTTCTCTCAAGAAGCGATCATCCAATCAGAGTTGACCCAAATCCTCATCGTGCTTGACAAAGATTTTTTTATACACCAGCAAAATACGTCCTACGTTTAGCCACGTCTTATATGGAATTTTTTTAAATTATTAGCAGTTACTGTTAGAAGGTGTGCTGTTATATAAACATAAATGCAATTCCATTATTCAAATGACAACAACGCATTCAATCTCGGCTCATAAATAACTACATAAATATTTTTAGAATGTCATACGAAATTACCTACTCGCCGGAGACTTTCGTTGGTTACAAAATGGTGGACCGGTGAAGTAATCGGAAATAATTAATAAAATGCTGCGCCGAAGATATTTCAATTACCTAAGCGAGGCGTTACGTAAAACTCGAAGGAAAAAATCCGTTTTATAATTGCCGGACTAATTAGTTACGGAATAAATGCGTGCATACTTATCCTGCGAGTTAACAACTTGACATTTACCAAGTAATTACTTACTATTATTAACATTAACATAAAATTCTTGCAGCAGATTCAAATCGTACCTATCTATATCATAGAACGGTCATTGAATGAGGTTGCAGGAAAATTCGAAATATATTTTTTTTATTCCAAAGCAAACAAAACTCAAATCTGTTATTGTTGTTTTCTGAGGTCACAGGGAATTGTAAAATATTTTCCTAACCAAAAAACAAAACAAATAATTTGCAGAACCAGTTTCCTAAACAATACCTACGAATTTACATAAATTATAAAGTTTAATGAATGGACTTCCACTCTTAACACAATCCGCAGTATTAATTAAAAATTGAAATGAAAAACAAAAAAGTAAATGTAAATGGATGAACCAAGCAAACGAGCGAAAGTGAAACTGTAATACAGAGTATAAAAAGTGAGCGACCTTTTCCAAATAGAATGCTTTCCTATGACTGGTTCCAATTATGGTCGGAATAGAGGTTTGCGTAAGATGTTTTGGCATTTGGATTTTTTCCACGAAGGTCAATGTTCAAGCCATCAGACCAAGCCACGCCAGTTCAGTTGGTTTCCTTCATATTGTGGCGAATTGAATTTATGCAATTCCTCGCCTCGAGCAGCAACAATTGAACCTCCGACCATTTTAATCTGTTTACGTCTTATTAATCAATCCAATTACGCGCAATAACTGAACCCCGCTGCCGGCCGCGTCCGTTTTTATTGTACGCCGATTCAGTTTGAGAGAACAGTGGGTATCCTTGACTTTCCTTGATGGGAACGCGAAATAAATATCCGGCTGGAAGTCTTGTGGCAGGATCCAGAATCGTCATGACTGATTCACGCGCTGAGATTTGCGATGAAAGGCCGCGGAGTTAAAGGTATTTCAAACAAATATTTTTCTAACCTTTTGAGAAATTGCGTAGTTTGTTGATTATTGCGTAGGTGAAGTCATGCCTTAATAGGTCTCTGTGTCACTGAAATAACAGTATCGTCTTTGGACAAGACATTAACACTTCCATATTAACAATGTTTCCTTTGAATATTTTATTAAAGAACCACGTATTTAGAACACCTCCGGTTTTGGTTAGTCTAAAAGACAATGTACTATTAATACGTTCTTGTAAAGGAAAGTTAAAAATCAGATCTCATTTTATGTTGGTTTTACTGCCATCCTTTCTGCAATCTTCTCTTCAAATTTTTGCATTTGGTTTAGCTAACATGCTGCCAACAGGCATCGACATTCTGAACAAGTCATCATCGCTCACCATTTGATTCCTAACCCTCAGAGGATCATGGCCTGGTGCATGCAAAATAACACGTGTTCAATTGAAAAGTACATCAAGTTGGTTTTGATTTTTTGATGAAAGAAGATAGAGCAGAAAAAAGGATGACTTTCTAAATCGACTGACGTTCGATAGATGACAGTTGTCAAACAGTTGTCTAACGTGTTTGGTTTGTTACGTGACTCCTTTTCTTGACAGAAGTTCGCTTCTTCTCTTCACATTTTTGCACCATCAATATTTGTTCAACTTTGATCATTTGGTTTAGCTGACATGCTGCCAACAGGCATCGACATTCTGAACAGGTGATCATCGCTCACCATTTGATTCCTAACCCCCAGAGGATCATGGCCTGATGCATGCAAAATAACGTGTTCAATTGAAAAGTGCATCAAGTTGGTTTTGATTTTTTGTTTAACGATGGCTTTCACTGTAGAACATAAAACTTTTTTCAATCGAAAGTGAGACCTGCTTCACAATGTTACGAAAAATTCAAAGGCTACTTGATGAACTTTTCAATTGAACACCTGATAGAAGTACATACAGACCGATCAGAATTGATTATCCTGAGCCTACACTGCTTTCCTCGAGCTTGATGTTGATATTTACATCAAACTTAATACGTTATGCCTTATTCGATGTTTAGTGCTGAGAATTTTCTACAAAAAAATTCCGCGACCCCAAATGAAAACACTCTTGTAAAATAACTCCGTAAATCCCAAGCCTCTGGTCTTTCTTGAAACCAAACAGAAAGTTTTTTTTTTTCTTTAAAATTTTCCGTTAGCATTATGTTCTTATCATTTTTTTATCTTCGTTAGTTTCGTTCTTCGACTTAAATTTAATAACCGTATTGAAAAAATGAAAATGAAAGTACTTATGTGCAATGGGCTCTTGCATTCCTCCATTGTAAATATGTACCTATTTTCCTGTTAATGAATGAAAACTGCTAGTCCTCCTTTTTCTTTTGCTGGTTAACTTCAAGTATGGTGTTAACAAATCCCTGTCCAAAAAAAACCTTAAACATAACCTTGGTTCCTCCTTCCTTCATACGAGAAGAAGCGGGTTTCTCTTCCACCTTATTTTCTTCATATTTTCACAAGTACAGTTGATTTCAAAAAAGGAAATCGAATACATTTAATTTTTTCTGGTTTAGGCTGCGGTAAGTGAACGGTCAAACCATGTGTTCAATTTTCCCAATCGTTGATTGGTCAGGTGATTTAGCCTGACTGTTGACTTGACGATTTTATACAGATTGACCGTTCACTTAAATTGGCCTTAATTCGTTCATAGGATACTTGCAGTGGTTAATTGATCCCAGAAGTTTTATAATATTTAGATAATGTTTGACATAGGTTAAAAAAGTTTAAATACAATCACGTGACTAAAAACATTGTTCATTGGTCATGACGTGGATAATTAGTAAACAGAGCAGTATGTTGTATGAGCGAGTTCGTAAATTCACCGACTGACAGTTCGATGAAATCGCGTCTTCATTGAACTGTTCGTAAAGTCATCAAAATCATCCAAATCAAAACCAGGGGATCTTTGCTACCTTTCTAGTTGCAGATTTGTTGAGCGTGCAAACAGAAATTTCATTCGAAAATTTGTTAAATAAAATAACGTGAAATCAGAACGCAGTCAGTTAACCTGACAGTACAGATCGTCAACAACCACTTAATAACCAAGTAACATAAACGTCAAAACACGAAATACGGATCCGTTAGTTCGTTCACAATATTAAATTCAATGGCAAAAACTAAAGTAAATTAACTACGCATGTCAACATAGTCTGTGCTAAAATGCGTCCAGTATATTGAAAAAAATATAATAACATAAAATCAGACCTTCGACTGTGAAAACACAACAGCTGATTAAGACTCGTGAAGTCGTCCGAAAAAAAACGAACACACAGGAGAGAGGTTTCCAGAGCACCAACTTATTTTCCGGGGTATGAGCGCCCTCTATTGGCGGAAGTGGTAACAGTGGTAACGGACGCTAAGATCGATGGCCAATATCGGACCACAGCGACGCCATCAAAATTCCAACTTCAACTCAACGAAGAACCCCCAAGTAACTCCCGGTTAAACGCTCCAATGAAACGTCCGGAATAAAAGAAAAGCCTAAACAAACACATCTTACTACCCCAACCGCTCTCACAAAGTTGCTGATATGAAACATACCTGACTTGTATCCAGAAGGCAGGCTTGGAAAGGCCTGAAGCGCACAATTCAAAACTGGAGTAAAACCTCCCGTTCAATCTATACTTTAAGCAATCCCAAGTTAGTGAATTTAACAAACAAAACGGAGAAGCCCAGAACACGAGATGTGCGCTAAGCGAGGAGCAACAAGATTGAGCAGAAATAGCGCGGTCGTTCCCGTGTGAAGGTTGATGGATAAACAGTGCAAGAGGAGTTGTTAAGAGAGACAGCAGAATTACACAGGGAAGTGAGTGAAACAGAACAATATAGTATTGCGTGGGTCATTGCATTTGTCTTGTTTTATGAAACTGAAGGAGACCGTTACAACTACGATTTCCACACAATATACAGAGTAATCCAGAAGATTAATAATAATTTTGCACTTACATTACCTTATGAAGGGTGCCATGGATGATACCTCACTGTTTACAAATTATCTACGTCACACGCGTTTTGGCGCGAATTTGATTATACGAAAATTTAAATATTTTTCTCTTATGTTTTTGTAGCACATAAAAAAAATTTGTGCAAGTACCCTATTCACACTCAACTTGACAGTTTGACGTTAATTCAGAAACGCTTGAATTTTCATCTTAGAGATTCTTTGACTTTCTATCGCAAATCGCTGATCAAAATACCTAGCCTGATTAAATATAAATTTGATTATAGAAGTAAATAAGCATTTCTGAATTTCAAATAACGTCAAACGTCAAGTTTGAATGTGAGTGGAGTATGAGTGACGTTTCATAATTGGGGCCCTTTTGACGTCAACGTGACAGACAACATGTCATCATTAACTGAAAGTGACAAAGTTCTAATTCTAAAATTGATAAATAAGGACTGCAGCCAAACAATATAACTTGGCTAAAAGCATTTTACTTCCTGACAATGGAAGACTTAAAAAAGAACGCATAAAATATGAAAAACTTGTCAGCACTTAAAGGCGATGATAACACTCTATATTTTTTTAGTGGACTTGATTTCAGTAAATTAGTAATTCTTTTTAACTTCAAATTAACTCCATTAAGTGCGCATTTAAAACGCCTTATCTCCAACAGATCTGTAAAATCAGCAGAGCGTCCCCTTACGGTTTGCTTGTTGTTGCACCTGATGCTGACTTCCGTTTTGCTTTAACGGCAAGCGCTTCCGCTTACGGCTTAATGCGTTCATTCGAAACTTGACATTCCCATTCCCATTCCCAGAAAATGAGAGCACTACATGCACGACGTTTTCCGCGTTTACACAATAGCAGACGCGCGCGCTGCATTTAAAACGCGCAAGTAAAATCGTAGAAAGTGTTCGCATTTTATTGGTCATACATGAAAATTATCATTCCTTATCCGTCACTTAAATTTAAACCGCCTGTCCTTGTAAGCCACTCTGCCTTCGCGCAATTCCTTTTCTTGTCTTGCCCTCGTCGTGTAGAGTAGGCAGCCGAAAAGAACAAACGGCACAAGATAAGCAATCCCCCTCACCACGTTCTTTCCCGTGGGCTTGAAATGGTCGTACCTGTTGAAACGCATGGCGATGAATCTCTGGATCGCAGGATCGAAAGCTGCGCCGCCTTTCGCAACTTCATAGGGGCTGGTGTACATTTTCAAAAATTCGGCGCGCAACTCCCTTCTTCGAGCGGTCTTTTCTTCCAGCAATTTTTTCTCTCGATCGGAAACGTTATATTGAGTCGCCATTATTGGGGTGACTTGTCAAAATTAAATGTCGAAAAAAATCTTTGGTAGGCTATGGCTAGGGGTTCTAGATTTAAAAACATACTGTTCTTGGAACTACATGGTCACTTCCTATAAAATAGATAAATCCCTATTCCTCCTTCATGGCTTCATGGGATGTAGGGTGTTTATTTCAATAGTTCCTATTTCCCTGCTTGTCTTCTGCTGAATACCCCAATTCTGCAAAAGACTTTTAGCTTCTTGTCTAGTCTCTCGCCAAGAATGTGCTGGCTTTCTCTTCTTCTTTTTTGGATTTTTTTTTAAATCTTTTCTCAATGTCAATCCTAGCCATCCCAGCTTTTTCTATTTTGACTTTGCTATTTCGACTTTCTTCAATCCTGATGGCCTTCATCCACCAAATGTGTAATCCCAAATATCTACTTATTCTCTTTCTATTCAATTCATCGCTCATGCAAGGGGTACTGCGTTTTATTCTTTCCAATTTAGTTAGACTTAGGAAGAAGGTAGTCAAAAGGTACTTAGATTTAAAAAAATTTATTTATAAACGAGTAATGATATGCTGCTGGAAGTTAATTATTCCCAAGAGGATCGAATTTGGACTGGAGTATTAAATAGCGTTTACTCTCGTCGATGATGATAGCTCGAGTTCATCTAACGGATGTTTATCGAAACTCTGGCAGCTACATATAATGTAATGCGTTGATTAGGTTTAGTTTAACAGGCGAATCAAATCCACGATTATTTAATTATTCAGATTGATGTTGGCATTAACGGTTGCAGAAGTGCCCGGCAATTTGATACTTAATCGAGCGGCGCAATTACGCGATACAGTTATCGGTAGCAACCGGAGTAATTGTTTCGTTCTTGTTTCTAAATGTCGGTCTCGACTTGCCGGGCTTGTTATTGCGCGCTCCTGTAACAGGTCGTTACGAAAATTCAATTAGGACTGTGTCGGTTTTATTTCAGCTTAAGTAATTTCGATCAAAGTTATTTAACATTATGTGTGCAGGTACGAAAGGAGAGTTTCTCAAAGTAACAGATAAATGCCTCTTAAGTGAACGATGGGGAAACCAGAATAAAATTTTATTTAAAAAAAAATTTCCTATTCTAAATTAATAATAGTTCATCACCATCATCACTTCATCCTTGTGCTGTCTAGAGAATCTGCCAAAAATTCTGGCAATGTTAAATACATCAATCTTCGTGGGACGAGTTCTGCAACACGAAGACAAAAGGGCCCCTCACGGCGAGATTTTGGCCTGTCACGGAACACACTTCCGGAAGGAGAAGGCGTCTGTCTAGTGCTGCAGGACGGTCGTCGTGTAAGGTTGAATGCTGCGAACGTGCATGACGTTCAAGTTGACTACGCACATCTGCTGCGGCAACACCTACACCTAAAAACAGAAAATAGTGAGTGATGTGTAGTGAAAGACCAAGTGAATGAAAGGCCTGTTTAGTTTCAAAGGTGCGGTGCGCCGAGAGAATTTGATTTTAGTCGGGTTTAGAAAAATGTTTGTAAAAATTTTAGGTTAGGAATTTTTGTGAGGTTCATTTTAAGTTTTACAAAGAAAAATACTTACGTTGGTGAATGTCGATCAAAGTACGAAAATGATTAAGTAAAATTAAGCTACTTACCAGTTAAGTTTGTTTGAAAAACAGTAAAGATTTTTCCAAATTTCTTAGCGCGAAGTTGAAGTGAACATGATAGGCAGTCAGGCCAACGTAAGTATGTCAAACGCCCCAAACAAGGGACGGAAACTAGAAAAATTTTGTATCCAGAATTTTTAAGCGCGACGCACGCGTATTCCATTTCAAACATGTACGAACTCGATTAAAGAGAGTATGGGGGGAGACGATTGTATTCACGCGAGGGAATGATCAATTATTGCGCATCAAGCAGTAGTGTTATCGACAGGCAAATCCCTTCACAGTCAAAGACGTTCAGAAATACTGTCAATGTATGGGCACCTATTCAAAAATTTGACAGAATCGTCACAAATTAAAAATATCTTCTTGTCTTCTGGGACAGACAAGTGGGTTTTTCTTAAATCTTACTCTACAACAGCATGGAGCTTCTTCCTATTAAAAAAACTTTTGTCTTCTTGTAGGGTGTGTTAGATTTCAAACAATTTGACAAATGAAACAAAGGTCGTTGAACGGATTTTTGCGCAATAGAACACTTGTCAGGGGTTCAAAGAATGACACTGTCAGCCAAATATTTTTTGCTCGCTTCTTTAAAAGAAGTATGCACAGAAACTAAATAGATTTGATGATTTGAAATTAGGTAAAGCTCGTTTCCAGCAAAGATACATAGGGTGGGGCGGTATAAAGGGAAACGCTTTAGGACGATGCGATGTACCATTGCGAGGTAAATAATTGGTACGACAGATTTTCCCTATTTAAGTAGGACTTTCTAGATTATGCGATTTCGAACTAGAAATATAAAACCAATAGGAGTATAAAATTTGAAATTCTTAGTGTCAAAAATCAGTGTAAGTTATGATGCCTTACAAGATTCTTTTGGAGACAGAAAAAGCAACCGCCATTGCTAAGCTGGAAGGGGGATGGTCTTTGCAACGAGTAGCAGATCATAAAGATGGTGATCTTGTTCATTATGTGAGAAACCATCCCTTTTCTATGACTGTAGAGGCTAAACAAAGAACTGATTTTCCTGCTGGAGTGCATTCTGCTAGGAAACGTTTAAAAGATAGCAGCGCAAAAGCCTTTTCTAACAGAAGAAAATAAGCTAGGAAAATTAGAGTTTGCAAATAGGTTTGTAAATAGGAATCACGACTTTTGGAAAACAGTTGTCTTCACGCATGAAAAGATCTTTCAATCAGCAAAAAAAGTCAGACAAAAGTTATACCGTCCTCGCGAAATCAACGATACAATCAAGAATACCTGCACCATGAAGAGCAGAGTGGTCGGTTTTCCGTTGGCTTTCGAGTGAGGGCCCTGGTATAATTCATTTTATGGATGGTCGTCTGAATGGCCAAAAAGATGTTGAACTCTTGAATGACGTGATGCTTCCGTCTGTTAGAGGAAATTTTCATGACGGTTTTGTGTATCAGCAGGTTGAGCATGATTCTACGCGTGTTTTTTTCTCCAAAGTTCATTGAAACTGACTAAAGAATTGTATTTTCTAGGATAATTCTCCTGTGCATAAAGCTAGAATCGTGCAAGTTTCGATGGCAGAAGATAAACTCGAAGTTCTTCCTTGGCCTTCAAGAAGTCCGGATATTAATCCGATTGAAAGCATCTGGGTTTACATTGTTAAAAAATATTACAGAAATGATTTTCAGCCTCAGAATAGGGATGAACTGATTCGGGCAGTTCAACATGTATCAGAAACTCTCACTCCGCAATACACACAAATCAATTCTGATGTGTTAGAACAGATTGGTGGTTCCATAAACTATTAATTTTTTTCGTAAATGTTGTTTTAATTCTATCATTTAAGAGCATTTCCATATGCTAAAATTTTGAAATTTCAGCCTACTTTAAAAAGTACCTTTTGATTTGATAAATTACAAAATAATTTGTGGTTTCTTTTTTCTTTAAATGAGACACACTGTAAAAAATTGATTGGTTGAATTTTATTTTTATTTTTTTGCTCTTTCATTGGACTTACACTTTTTCTTTTATTCTTTTTTCATATGTCTGCGTTTTCTTGAAATTATCTGAGTAACTCAACCTAATGACGCTCAATAATAAATTATTGAACCGATATGATTAATGGGAGAGTAATTTAGTACGCTTTTTCCTTTTTTGTAAAAAGCTCATATTCAAAAATTGTTAATATAATGTTATATTATTCAATGTGGACACGCTGTGGACAGAAAATTGCCTAAATTTCACGTTTAATTTTGCAGATGGCACAATTTCACCTTTTTGACAATGACCACCGCACTTTCTACAAGATCTTATAAAATCGTGCAGAGCTGCAGAGATTAATCTGCCGACGATTGCGAGAAAGTATGCATTGTACACCAGTAATTGCTTAGGATGCAGTAAAAACTGATTTGGCGATAAATTGCACATCGCTGATCGCAAACAATGAACTGCGAAGTGCTATTTTTAAAGCAAACAAAACAAAACTGCTAGTATTCTTAGTTTACATTTTTTATGTTAGAAACACCCCCGAATAAGCAACCTTTTAGGTTCACGTGTTATGAATCATTATACCGCATGATCCACCAAGAAGTGACTACATTTTTTTTGTATGTATGTATTAGAAATGTTCATGTTTTAAATTTAAAAAAAAATTGGTTGAACTCAGATTTAGACTTACGTAAATTAACTTACGAAAAGAATTTTTTATTTCATCATTATACCGTGTGGTCCACCTGAAAAGTTGCAGAGTTGTTGCCAAAAAAAAATTGGTTGGACTGCAGGGGATAGTAGAATGAAATTTGGCAGTTTATTACCAGACATGGGGGTCATGGGGGAAATGTTACTGTTAACAGCAAAGGCAACATGATCAACAACTAGAAGAAATTTATTCTGTTTGCCCAGGCGAAATTAAACAAACAAATTGGCGATTAATTTTTTTATGTGAGAACTAAGGCTTACCGATTGCAACTGGTGTGAACGTCCAATAGAAAATTCACAGATTTCACCTGGGTATCGCAAATATAATTGAGCTAATGACATGCAGAACAGGCACACAAGAGCTCATTGAAAAAAGCTCGAAACGAATTTAGAAAGGGAAATTTCCAATTGTGTGCTTGTTTGAGCGCGTTCCACAAACACAAACGTGACAGATCGACTCTGTTTTCGTGCGGAGAAAACAATGGCACATTTCTTTTTTATTTTTGCTTTTACCAATCCGCAAATTAAACAAATTCAAAATTTTAGACGCGATTGCTCAAACTACAACAACAACAACAACAACGAAATTACACGCGCTTTAATTAATTATAACACAACTAAAATTAATTCGCAAGTACAAAGGATTTGTCGACCGTAACGAATGTGGTAAATATAAAATAAAATAAATACAAGACAACGCGTAAATATTACATAAGTTACTTTTTGTTTTATCCATTGGAATTCGTTAGGAATTCTGGGTTCCTACAGTTCATTGTCCAGGTAAGGTTAATCACATTTAACAATTTGAAGCCATCTAACTCTGATTATCTTCCGAGGAGAAAAGTGAGCAATAAGGGCGAGCACTTATACATAAACGTGGAATGTTGTGGAGAAACTAAAGGTCAATGCTATACATGTGGATGCATAAAAATTCACATCCTAGAAATGCTGCAAATTTATTCATCTGCAAGTGCAATTGTAATTAACTCACTCGCTCCATTTAATTTACATATTTCTGAGCTTAGTTCATTGTTTAAATTTAATACGAGTAATTTAGAAATATTAGCAAAAAAAATCATGCTATACTACATTTCTCAGCATTAAAAGTTTATCAAGATTGTTTCTTCCAAGTACATACATAGTTGTATCACGCACGTACGTAGTACAATGCTATTGTGAAAAGAAACTATCCTTTAATTAATTAATTAATTAATTAATAACAAACAAGCGAGGAATGTTATTGCAATTCAACGCATCGCACGTAAAATAAACAAACACTACCACGTATAAGGAAAAAAAAACTGATAAGTATTGCATTTCACTAAACTGATAACAACATTCTCGAGCAAAACGTAAACGATAAATAAAATAAGTGATTTCCTATCGAGTCAATTAACTTATTGTTAGCAATAATGTTATTGTTATTCGTACGTCTTCGAAGAACTTCGAGTTAATTACTTAAATATGTGAGATTATTGGCAACCACTCAGACTTTCGGAATAAAATAACGATAACTGACTAAATCCAAACAGATTGTTAACGTGTCGTTTTCTTTCAGACGCCCATTTATTCCTCAATGGAACCGCAGGGCAGCAGCACTACGTCTATCTCGAAACAATTCAAGAGGAAACATCGGATGATCTACGCTCAGAAAGTGACGTTTCTGAATCGCGGACTTCCCCGGTCGGTTGGTTGGCTACGGATTCCGAATCGGGATCCGTAATCAGAATCGAAAACTTAGGTATGACTTGAGTATTTGGTTCAAAAAGAAATAAATGTGAGTACAATAGAAAGAAGACAGAGTTCCTAAATGAAACCTGTCAAACGTGACATTGACATATAAAGAAAAGAAAGAATATGACATTTCTTAAATCAATAGCACGATAGCTTATGGCTTAAGGCTGTTTTAAAAAAAAGGTGTATCAAATTTTATGATGGTGTAGTACATAATAGAAATAGAATGTGTAAACATTTGGAGTAATATTTTTTTGGTAACAGTGTAATGTAAAACAGGCTTTAGATATTTCGAAATATTTTATTTGATCGTACGTAAATGTTTATTGTTTCCAAGCGACGTCATCTTCCAGGTATGCTGCTGCAAAAGAAAGTTGTTAACAACAATCCGAACAATCTCGTACTTATTGAAGCGTGTGCTCGTTGACCAATAAAAAATCGGGGCAGCAACCGCGTGAAACTACCCGTACATGTTTTATTATTATGTAACGCGGCATATATTAATTTCATGTACAATCTTGCAAGTTATTCCGAGATTATTCCGCTTTGTTACCGCGATTACAAAATACAATATGTGGTATACGATTATTATTACGCGCGTTCTCGTAATATATGTGCGTTTGTGTAGGCAACTCCAATTACACATGTGTCACTCTATTGTATAGCTCGCAGGCGTTATGTTACACATAAAATCGTCATTGTTTGCATATATCTAAATATTTCAGGCAACGTACCATACCTCAGTGTTAAATGTTCTTTCAAAATTTAAGTGTTAAATTTTCTGCTTAAATTACAATTTATAGTATATTCTAGAAAATTTTGTATATTATAAATAATTATATACCTACAAGTAGTTATAAATTTGGCAGAACAAAATTGGCACTTATTAAGAATTGGAAAACACATGTTTTATTTAATGAAGAATAAATAATAGAAGTTGTTATGTTCTAGGAATTGATTTAATGTAATGTCTGTACACTTATAATAGCTCAAGAAAGTGCATTATTTTTTATTTTTTGATATTAAAATTATGCCTGTTGCAGTAGAATCCTGGAATTATTTGTTCGTTTTTAATTAGTTATTTAATTCACATTCCTTAATGCATGTTATTGAAGTAATTCAATATCACATTCTGATTTATAGACCACCCAAATAACATAGGAGGCGACCTGCATAGAATTGCATGTACAATCCAGAAATTTCACGAGCTTTCTAGTCGGCACTATACTCTGTTTATTCAAGAGATATAGTAAGTAACGAATTGGT
The DNA here is from genome assembly GCA_033060865.1 of Dorcus hopei. Classification (NCBI taxonomy): domain Eukaryota; kingdom Metazoa; phylum Arthropoda; class Insecta; order Coleoptera; family Lucanidae; genus Dorcus; species Dorcus hopei. The sequence goes on from CM065423.1 coordinate 37,549,596, forward strand.
ATTGTAAATAACGACTTCGATAACGAATTGGGTATTGCTTAATTTGACTTCGGGCGAAAAATGAGTGAGGCAGCATCACAATGGAGAAGGAAGAGAATCACGCCACGCCACTACGCGTCCGCTACGTGTCATTTACTTGATTTTATTACTCAACCCGCAGGTAGATAGACATGAATTATCATTATTATTAGTCAGGTGACAGTCGTGAAGTAATTAGTGTAAAACCAAGTGCGCGTAAACAAAACCAAGCGAGTGGACTCTACGAGCAAGGGCTGGTCACTCGGGTCAGGCCCTCCCCCTAAATTAAAGTAATGTAAAGTTTAAAAGAAGTCTAGAGTAAATAAGTTTAAAGATAAGTGATTAACGTTAAGATTAAATTAAATATAATTTTAAAAGACTTAGAATAATTTACAATTTAAAAGGACTAAGTTTAGATAGATTTAAATAAAATTAAATGAAAGACATTGCCGTAACTATTTCTCGTAACTCTAATCCGTAATCCATATCCATAAATTTAATTTTTATTCCTTTTTTTAAGGCGACAATATTAAAAAAAAAACTAGTAAATGAAGCAAGTAAAAGAGGATTAAGAAAAGAACAAAGTTTATGGCAATAAGTAAGAGAAGGGGTGAAGAAAAGAGAAGAGAAAGTAAAAATAAGACATTTTATGTTTAAAACTATCAATAATTTCAAATATCTAGAGGCAACGGTTGACAATAGAAAGAATAAAACAACTTGAGCACAGGACATATTATAAATACAAAAATATCATGATGGAACATCTGAGAATATATGAAAGAGAAAACGTAAAAAAATATTTTGCTACCTACCTGTATGGCAGCAAATTGCAGGAGGGCAATCTAAGATCTCCAGCACAGCCGGCTAACTCCTACAGACAGGGGGGGGCGTTCGTAACCCCGAAAGTACAGGGACAATTAACTACTTTTTTTATCTGTGGTGATTGCCCAACGGGTCCTAAGTCAAAGACTTGTTAGGACCTCAGGAGCGGGAGTGTATTTGAGTGTGTGTAATGTATTCCATGGCTTTATTACTTCCAACCTTCTCGCCGTTTAAGGGGAAGCAGTGTCAAATTTTATCCCCAACACTAAAGGGTGCCTGAAGTCGATACCAACCACCCCCGAGAAAAATCCCGAGTGTGGTTCGAACCGACAAACATGCGATTGCAAGGCCGGTCCTCTTACCACTGGATCGTTCAGGCGTTTAAAAATAATATTCCCCAATATAGCACAATTGTTTTTATTTATAATAATAAATAACATGCACATATATTTGAATCGAACAGAAAAATATAGAACGCCACGAGGTTGTCAAAGATCTAAACCCGAAAATTCGATACCGACATTCCGTTACAAAATCAAAACAAAATTAACTAACCTCGGCAACAGAGGTTGCTTAATTTACAAAAGAATTTAAAAGCGTGCGTTATCGCAATTCAAATCAAAATGTTCCGACCTTGATTACATCCTCGCGCCTCCAACGGCGGCAGCTTTCGTCGTCAACGACCGGAGAATATCGAATCCAGCGGAGGACCTCTGAAGCGAAGAAGGCGTACCGCAATTCCCAGCGACCTCTCACGACGAAATTTACCAACAGCGCTTGGGTGAGTTCAAGTCCGGACCACAGTTTAAGCAGTTGCTTTACTCCGTGTCGACACCTTTGATCTATGTGTATTCGATGGCCGCGTTCAGGTAACTGCAGCAGTTGCTGACTAAGCAATCGTTTGTGATTGGTTCAAATTAAAGTAATAGCCAATCATAAACGATTGCTTAGTAAGCAACTCAGCTGTTGCAGTTACCTGAACCCGGCCGATGTAACCACTGCGCATTCTTCCACGAGTTGATTTTGATTCGCCACTAACCTCTCGAACTCGAAGCATGTGACAAATGTAAACGAAACTCCCAATCTGCGTGCTGCAGACTACTGCGCATTCCGCCAGGAGTGACGGCGAAAAAAATATTTCTTAGAACGCGAAACTAGCGCCAGTGAAACGACTGTATAGACTGTGTCCGGACTGACGGGGGAGTAATGGCGGTGAATGTAACCGTCATCGTCGAACTTGCGGTAACTTCAAGATGGTTGGCCCCCGAAATAAACACCAAATGTTTGGATAGTCAAAGAGCGATAGTCGTAGTAAACGTAATAAATCGAAGGGAAAAGAAAAAGTAGCAAACCACAAAGCGCAGAACGCAAGACCCAGAAGCCTAATCTCAATCGGCCGGGACTAGGCTTAAAAGTGCAGGGGTGACGATTTTAAAAATCCGATAACCAAAGTACCGTTAATCTTCATCTCCAGGCGTTTTCAGCCAAATGAAATCGCAAATCACACTAAAGAAAACAACGCGTCTACACCCCGCAACGAGCCACGAAGGACTGTCGGCGTACCTACAGAGATTTTCGATGCATGTAAGATATCGAGAAGGGGGTTGATAGAAGAAAAGAGTCCGAGGGAGACGGCGCGGTAAGGACTCTCGTTTAACGACGCACAAATGAAACGCGCATGGCAGAATAACTGACAGTTCATGTTACATCACAATACAGGCTGACTGACAATACTAAAAATGGCATTTTCACCTGTAACAATTTGGATTGAAGAAAGTAGGACACCAGCAGTCCCAGAGACTTACGAATTTTAAAGTATTGGAATATGCTGATGTAGATAAATCAAAAGAATGTAAAAAGATCTAAAACGGATTGTCTACTAAGAAGGAAGGCCAAAAAATAAACGGATTTCCGATTCCCACGCGGACAAATTAATTATCTTTCTTCTTTCTTAGATAACTTGTTTCGTACAGATTGGCGACACTGTATGATATTTGCGTGTCACTAGACAAAGTAACCAAAATGAACAAAACATTAAATTATGAAGTGTTCGTTTTAATTCTTGAAAACACATTTTCTGACAGCCTGAAGTCTATGTTAATTTATTACTTTTCTTCTATTATTTTCATTTTAAGTAGCGACATCTTTCGATCGCTTTTTGACCTGACATTGCAGGTCAAGAAGCGATCGAAAGATGTCGCTACTTAAAATGTCCATTACTTTCACATCGCAATGGCGAATAACCTAGGACAGATCGGTTTGGTTTGCAGTGGAGTTCTCGAGCTACGGTTCTGCTGACGAAGGCCCAACTAGGCCTGAAACAGCTGTACAGAGCCTGCTCGAGGAATCCGCTGCAATCAAAACCGATTTGCACAAAAAAGTTTTAAAATTCTATTATTTTCCTTTATTATTTTATTATTTGTGTTGTTCCTCGATACTTGTTAATAAAATAAAAACTTTCAAATATTGACATTAGAACTGCGAAGTTACCATTTCAATTTATTGTTACATCCTGATGTATAGGCCACCCACGCAACACATGAGACGATTGCCTGGAATTGCCTAAACATTTCTAGAAATTTCGTAGGCTTTCTAGTCGGCACTAGATTGTTCGCGGAGTAGAATAGTGTTTGATAATGTGTCTTGACAATTTATTGTTTCCTTGTGTTTAAATAACTAAATTAATTTAATTTAATCTGTTTATTATTATTCAATGCCTCGTGGGGTGGAATGTAATTGTCATAAAAACAAATAAAGTTAAACATAAAAACATAAACGTTTCATTTAAAAAGTAAAAGATTCTGCTTTGCTCCGTTTTATTCTTTAATCTGTTCGTTTTTATAAAACTGTTATTAGATGTGTTCTGTGTTAACTTTTCACTTTGTTAAAATTAATATTCTTTTTATTTACTTCTCTCGTAATAATTTTATTTGAGTTACTCTCTTTGTTTAATTTTTATGCCTTTTATTTTAGAAATGACTGTACTTTTAGCTTCAGGTACTTGCTGCCTTTAATTACAAGAATTTATAAGAGTTGTCAAAATCATTATTATTTTTATTTATATTTCTTGGCAACTGCCGGCAACTTCAAAAATTGAGAATACCTTCTGAAGGCATGAATACGTAGTCAAATTTTTAACAAAACATTTTCCTGTCTCGTGGACAATTTCTTTTTATTTTTTAATTCTTTTTATGCAGGTACTTTATCTAAAGGTGTCCACTGACGGTTGATATTCGGGCAATCTGGTTGCCGCAATCAGCTTATAAATAATGTTGAGTTGTCTTTCTAGAAATTTTCTTTTTTTCCTACACTAGTAGAAAATTCAATTTTACCGGCTCATCAGAGAGGAGAAAGCGAACGTTTCCACGGCTAGCCCGGCAAAATGAACATAAATGCCTAGCCGAGAAAATAATTTACGAGGCTTTACCACTAGGTGGCGCGACAATAATTTCTGGAATGCATTCTCATCGACATCAAAAAATTAATAAACGTAAGTTTTTTTTTAATTTAATTCCACTGGTATCTGGTTTTAAAAAGGATTAAAATTATCAAAAAAAAAAAAAAAAACTTGGCAGCGGTGGAATTCGAACCCATGCCTCCGAAGAGACTGGTGTATTAAACCACCGTCTTGACCGCTTAGCCACACTACTATACGTATTATTGTGTTTTAAAACATCTATAATAATTTTAATAGTAACTCAATTTTAATATTTTTACTTCGAGAAAAAGAACGTTTGTGTGATATTAACAAAATTAATTATAATTGTGTAGGAAAAAAAATAATGTGTAAACCATGGCGGTAAAGCAATTTTCGAGGTCTTGAGAAGTGGCCAGGCTCGGCTGCTCGCCTCGCCTGTCCATATCTTCTCTCGACCTGGAAAACAAGCACTTTACCGCCTCGGTCTACAATATACTATTATTTTAGGAAATGGCCACTACCAGTGTCGTCTATAAAGACATTCCTCAAGTGGTCTAATTTTGTCTAAGCATCTAAGGCATAGGAAACTAAAAGAAATATATTTTTTTTGTATTAATAAACAAGACAATTTATTAAAATTTAAAATTTGGGGTGATCAATCAGTTTTAATTAAAAACTATTTGCAAACAATATAAATGATTGGTTCAGTTCTATTAATTTGTATATTGGTACTCAAAGAACTAACTATAATAAAAATATACGTTCGATGTTTACGTGTACAGTCGTGGGCAGTTAAAACAGAACGCTGAGAAATTTGCTTAGCACCAATGCATCATAGAGATAAAATTGAACTTGGCACAGTTTTATTACTTTACAATCTCTTTTAAGTATCCATGATTATACATGTTAATTTTAGTGGATTTCCTGGACCGGACTTCTAAATCTCAATCTTGGCCTGTGACGTCAACTATACTTTTCTTAAATAAGCACTTATCATTATCTTAAATATTAATCTCGTAAGATCTCGACAATATCCAGAAATGAAATTAAGGCTACCGTGTTAATGTAATGTTAAAGTTCGCGATAGCGGTAATTCCACGAGGTTACAGAGGTATCTTTCATCCTGTCGACAAATTAAACAGTAATCCTGCATCCTACATTTGTTACTGACTGTAAAAGCTCACAATCTTTTCTAATTAAATTAATAGTTTTGCTAGTTGTGCTTGCGGAAAACCTATATAAAACAAGTAATCATTAAACGAACGAACGAGAATCGAACAATAACAAATTACATTCACGTTTACGAAACGGTTAGAGCGAAACAAATACGCCGATATCGATGTGTTTTGAAACAAAATATTATGCAAGTGTTAGCTCGGAATATTTTTAAATAATATCAAACCGTAATATAATAAAGTGGATTGTTTACCAGTGCGTCGTAGTAATGAACTACAGATAAGAATGTATGTAATATAAAAAAAGCGATGCAGGAAGCAGTTAGAGATTAGAAGACGTCAACATCAACAACTGTCGTGAGTAAACCAGCAGAAGCTTAAAGAAATCGATTTACGCATTTTAAAGTCGTCACGATTTTGATTTTTATTAAAATCACGTCACGTACAAAATATTTTCTTTACTATGTACGTACTTACATATGTGCACTTGCATCATAGGCTGCATTCTTATAACGTCATGAGTAGGAAACGTTATCGAAGTTTTTTTTATTTTTAAAGCTGATGCGTTTTCGAAGAGTGTGTTATAAAAATTCATAAATCTTAGTGTCAAGCTAACATCTAGGAAGATACTAAATCCGCGTGCGTGTGTTTACCATAAGTATAAAAGCCATCTAGAAAGAGCGTTCGGTTTGGTTATAATAAATTCGGAGATGCGTTTTTCTGTTTCGACGAAGGAATTCCGGCGATGAATTTTCAGGGCCCGAAATAGCATTCTTTTTCGGATGGCTCGTGCACAACTTGCAACCAGAAGGCGCACTAGTTTTTATTTAAAAATTTTAGTGCCGGCGGCGTTCTCAAAATTTATGCGCTCTTGTTAAGGTTTTATGCGATTCAGTTTTAAATTACATTTTCAATTAGTACGTTTAGGATGGTAATTTGAAACATAAAACTCTTGCTGGGACACATACGCACATACGGTCTGCCAACTCTACCGATTTTGAATTCAACCTACCAATCTATCGAATTAAAATTTATTATTCTACCGAAATTTATAGAGTCATCAACAATTTTTCAAGTTTATGCGAAAACTGTACGTTTTTAAATACTACTTGCCCTTTTTATTTTAGAAATTAGAGTTTGAACGTGGGTTTTGTGATTAGACTATTTTTTATTAAATAAATAAATAATAATATGATTGAAAAGTGATAGAAAATCCTATTAAATTATATCTCACACAAAGTATCACGTGTTAATAAATATTTTAATTCTTGAATTTTCGTCTCAATAATTTTTGTATGTACAATAGCTTCTTATTTTTTTTTAAATTGAAGCACTTTCTTGTTCGTTGAAAATTATCGTAACGCTCTTACGTCCGACAAGTGACAACGTCTTTTTGAAGAAGCTCAAACCTACAACGAAACGTCGACATTTATACTGATTTTTTTGAATTGCCCGAACAATTATGTATATCGTAAAGTTTGCGACCTCTTTTTTTTAATATTCAGGAAATTTTATGAGTTGAGTATTCATTTCATAGCTTCTCGTTGGATCAAGTCATTCACGTCAAAGAGTTACCTTCTAAAGTGGAGTGTAATTGTTCAGCCATTCCCATTTGATGATAACTTTGGGAAGCTTGTCCATTCATTTACAAATTTGATCAACCATGTACAGACGATTTCAGAAAAATCGAGTACAGTTAATTTTCTCTGGTTTAATTCGTTCGTGTCAGTGTCGTCATTTTTGCTGTCAAAATGACAGACAAAATGTCACGGTTAACTAGAAGTGACAAAGTTCTAATCCTTTCGAAATTAGAGGAAGGTTGGCCAATAAGAACATTATATAATTTGTCTAAAAGCAAATTTCTTTAAATGCTACGAGAAAGACAGATTTACTTTGTCAAAAAATTGTAAAATTTCGGATCTTTTCGATGTACTTGATTTTTTTGCAATTAACTGTACGTCTTTGTTTGTTTTCATTTTCTTGGCGTCGTTTGGTTTCTTTCAAGTTTGATCGTTTCATGTTTTCTTCCAATATCTTTGAGATTTTGAGAACACTGATGAAAGAATATCATTTTTCTTTTCTTTTCAAATCCAGTTGTACAATTCCGGCGTAACTTTAAGCCAAAGCTTAAACCCTTACGGATTAAATTTAAACAACTGGGCCTTGGAATGTTTTTCTCAAATTAAGACAATCTCTGTGGAACTTGTGTGTTTGTTTACTTACTCCCAGTAGTTTCACCCTCTCGACGAAATTACGAACTTCCACGTTTATACCCCGCTTTGTTTTATAGCAGGTAAATTTCGCCACCGCTATTAAATTTTGCTTGGAATTGTTCCAAGAGAATTAATTTTCAGGTGCAAACCAGTACTACTGCTTATAATAGAATTTCCAAACACACAACACGCTTAAAGAAATGAATAAATCAAATTGACTTCATTTAATTATGTAGCAACAATTTTGAATCAGACCTTCAAGTTCAAGCATTTTTAAATAATAATAAAATAATAAAAAATAGAATTAATTATTTATTAAATAAAAAACAGATTTTGACTGACTTCTGAAATACATTTACAGGACAATTTGTCTGAAAAATTTTTGTTCGCTTCTAAGGCCCGTGTGACAGTATGATATTTCTTGTGCAAGATTTGTTATGAAGTGAGCGAGAAGTGCCAATTCAACCAATCAGAATTCACTGTGGTAGCACATCTCCCTCACTTTGTAACAAAAATGTTATCAAATCTTGCATGGTGTCACACGGGCCTAACACAGAATAAAATATACAGGGTGACTGTTAATTAACCCGACAAAATGAAACCACGATAAGAAGCGATGTCCGAGAGTATGAGAACAATGTTTAAAAAATTCTTTCCACTTTAGTTTTCGAGAAATAATCAATCAAAAATTAGCCCCAAAACGACGTTGCGCCTCTGGTTAAAAAATAGAAGAGCAGATGAACGAAATAAATGCCCTCATAAAAGTTTTATGGTAGGTGTGGCGTTTTTAGGTCAACGCCCGACGCCGTGAAATACGAACTACAAAATATTTATTTGACAAATGCCTGCAAATCACCTGAAGCAAATTATTCCATGCAAGGGATCACAACGGCCTCACTTTGAACACATACTTTGACAGGTAAACAAATAAATCACAAAACGAAAAACCATGTAAATCTCCGTGTTAAGAATATATAGTATTTTAATTTAAATTGCATTGTAAATAAAGTTTATTTTCACAAGAAACGTGCAGAATTTCATTGTAATCAGTAAACTCATTCGTAATCTATTTCGATTGTTAATTATTATAATTTCGTTTGTGTGTTTGTTTTCGTGTTTGCAACTCCATATCCTGTGTTTTTAGCGCACTTATTCGCAGTATTTCGTCAGCTGGTTAAAGCTGTGTACAGACCTGACAAAGGACGCAAATTGCGCTCTCGTAAAAATTCCGCACGAGGACGTATGAGAGTGTTCGCCGTTGATCCTGTTGCTCAAAGTCATCAGTAAACAAATTTCGATATAAAATATTGATTTTGGCGAAATTATTTAATTAATTATCAACTGCTCAAAAGAATCTTTTTAAAATTTTTCCCGTAATCTGTGACATCGATTCTCTTATGGGTTTTTTTTGTCGGAGCAATTGTCATTCACCCTGTATCTAAAATATCTGCTGGCATTAATTTTTTTTTCTTTTCAGAAGATATTGATAGCGGTTCCGAGCGTGAAATCGCGTGTCCTTCGAAAAGGCGTCGCCAAGAAAACCTCCTGAACATAAGCGACGATGAATCGAATCAATCGCTGAGCAGGTCCAGCAGCCTCATCCAATTCGAAAGCCTAGAGAAACAATGCCAAGACGTCTCAAGCAGCTCGCCGAGCATATTTTCGGCCTTCAGCTTCGACTCGTTGGAAAACCAGCGGAAGAACATCAGCCCCGATAGCCTAGAGCGAGGATCGGATTACTACAAGACGTTCAAAATCGACGTCCCCAGCAAGGCGACGAGGCAACTGAGCAGCGATTCCTTGCTCTACAACGCGACGAGGTTCAGCGGTTCTGACTCCAGCGAATCCAGCGAGGACACTCTAGATGCAACGAAATACAATACTTCGGTGAACAATTTAAAGACGTGGAAGAGTTTCGACGGCCTCCACGTTAACAACAACGTAATCAAAGCGACGAGCAGTAAAGTTTCCGCTGAGAATTTGAGCGAGGACAGCGGTTACGGCGATAATTTTTGTCAGTTTGCCAAGCTCAAATCAAGCAGCATACCAAATATAGCCATGTCATCGCAGAATTTAAAAGCCGAGAAGCCCAATAGGAAAAGACCATCGAACACCGATTACCTAGAGAGGTATCGCTTAAAAAATTGTAGCGCTGCGAACGGTTTTGATGCGTACGATGGCGAGATCTTTCAGAATTTCACCACGAATTTCGGGGCGAGCTATCAAGACCTCAGCATATTCGACAAGTACGATTTCGGCGAAAAGGTCGATAAATTCGTGCGAAATTCCGCGGCGGCGGTGAAGAGGAGGAACAAGAACGATCTCTTCACGATCTTTCGGGCGGATATGTTAAATATAGAGAAGGCGTCGGAATGCGTTCGGGCGTCTAAATATAACGTACAGACGACGAGTGAACCGAACTTGCTCCGAGCTATCAGTTGTAGTACCGGCGGTGATACAGCAGTGACGAACTCATTGTTCGATCAGGTATATCATAAACACAGTTATTTCGGGAGTTGTGTGTACGTTTCAAGTGTGCCGAAAGATCTGAACCTCGCCGAAAATATAAGGTGCGCGAGAGATACTTGGAACGCAACTTTCGTGACGACGAGCGACTCGACGTCGATTGCCGTAAAGAATTGGGACTTGACCGACTTGACCGAGGGCGACGACGCCGCAATCGCAAACACCATGAGCAATAAAGTCAGCGTTAAAAGCTTGAAGAAGAAGAAAAAGAATGCGGCCATTAAGAAACAAGAGTCCCCACTCGCTTCTTCCGAATCCGACACGGATGTCTCTTTTAAGCGTGAAGGTTCCTACATGGAAGCCATGGCGAACATGATCGATATGAGCGACGACGAATTCAACCCGTGCTACAGAGATAAAACCAAAAGAAGCACGATTTTAGAGTTTGACAAAATCATACTCAAAGCTATCTCGGAGACTAGCTTACAAAGTCTCGGCACGAGCAGAGATAAAATGGATATGCTATTCACATCGACGCCCATTTCCTCCCAAAATAGGAACGTAAAGAGTACGCCCAACCTTGCCATTTACAACAACAAAAGCGATGATGAACCTAATCCGAATAAGGAGCAGCGAAATTCCTTGTCGGAAATTCCCAGAAAAAGTTCTCTGATAAGCAGAAGTCGGAGCACAAGTAGGATGTCTTCGGAGGTCGAAGAGAAAGCAACCATGACCCCCACGAAATCTCTGAATGGGTCCACTAGTTCAAAGGGGGTGCATTTTTGCCCCGTCGTTGCTGAAGTGAACTGGCAAGTTCGCGATAGTATAGAGCGAGATTCGCAGAGCTTATCCAGCACTCCGGAGTTACCCAAGAAGCAATCTCCCTCGCCTCCGCCTATAATGCGGCCCGAACCGAGGATGCCGGAAAAAAGGGCATACGTAAGTCAACCAGATCTCCAAACTGGGGCTAACGTAGAACAGGAGATTGACCAATTCGCTTTTGCACTGTTAAAACCGAGGCAATCAATCAGCCAACCCAATGTGATGATCCACAGACGTAAAAGTGACATTCGCGAAGATCCCGATGGTAACATGGTGACGAATTACACAGATACCGACGGCATAACTTACAAACACACTCATATAGGAGATGTTTACAAACCAACTCCCACTACTACAACGGGCCGTCACGTGCCCGGCACCAGCAAGCAAGAAGTGAAGGCAGACAAGCCAGTGCTTGCGATGGAGCCGGTTGCGTCGCATCGGGCTTCCAAGTCGTCGTCTAAAACGGGCAAACTCGGCGGCTTTTTCTCGCGAATCGCGAGCTTTAAGTTCCCCTCGCGTAAAGGCGGCGAGGGCAAGCACAAGAAAAAATCGCTCGAGGCTTCCAAGAACAAGGACAACGCCATCGCCGGGCAGCGCCTCGCCACCAAAGAAGATTACATTTACATCCCCCTCAAAGGACCCACCGGCAATTCGGCCTGCAACAATAACGACGTCAATAAAGTGCAAGTGGATGGACGTGCGATCGCAGATGAGAACGCTTGCCTAAGCGCGAAACCTCCGCTTCCGAAATTGCCGCCGAGGGTCGTGGGCGCAAGCGTAAAGAAGCGACCGGATGCGATTGCGCAACTACCGGCTCCGGAACGCCGGACTATTGATTCCGGGGACGCGCTCCCCCGGCCCATGGAGCCCATGGGGCTGATTGAGACGGACCTCGACACTGAGGTAACGGTCATTACAAGTGGGGCCCATGTGAAGACGCGTAGTTTGATGAATCTTGGGGCAGAGGCGCCGCCTCGTAGCCTCGCAGCCCCCCCGCATCCCTCGAGACCTCATAAATCCATGGAATTCCTTCTGGATAAACAAAATCTCAAAGTCGTTGAGGTAAGCTCCTTTTTATATTCCCATTCTATACCATCATTAAAAACATATTTTCGCGTTTGTGTTTGTTATACAATTACAAAATCGAATTTTATTTTGTTTTTTTTTTTTAATTCGCAAGCCATTTTGTTGGTAAATTTTAAGCCTAGAATTTAATACATTAATTACAAAATGCCTCTTAAACCGTAACAAATACATAAATAAATTAATAGACAAAATCGATATTTCGAATTGTAATACATAGTGCTTTATGCCTTCATTATTTACGGCGCGGCGCCTTCATGTAATACAAATACCTATGTACAGAAGGGAATTTGTTATGTTTTCATACAGGATGTTCACGGGAATCCGTCGCAATAGCTAATTTTTTATTTGAATTTTTACGAAGCAACTTAAATAAGAAAAAGCTTCGGGACCTTTCCTGTTCGATTTTACAGCAACATCGAAAAAACAATCGACAGTCAGGTTTTTGAGATTTTCAATTTTTTTTTTTAATGAAACTCGAAAAACTAACAGTAGTTTGTTTTTTCAATGTTGCTACAAAATCGCGTGAAACTTAATTTTTATTATTATTATTAAACCAGAATATTATAATGTATGTATTTACTTATTTATTTAATTGGTTTGCAACTAAACAGAAAAACTTCTCTGGGTGATTGACATAACCAATGGGGAGCAAAAAGGACCCATAATATTTTTCTTTGGGAAAACCAAATATTTTAGAAACGACTGACCATTTATCGCGTACTATACGAGCTAACGAGATTAAAAAGAGAAAGAGTTTCTGTCCATCGTGGGCTCAACACGGTAAGCAAGCGTCGCGTCGCGTCACGTCGGGGCGCCTCGCGTGAAGGGCGCCCAAAATCGAAATTATACAGGGATATTTACATAATTAAAGAATAACTTCTGCCCACAATTATTTCATATCCGTAGATGCGTATTTCGGCAGCTACGCTGCCATCTTCAATAGACACACTAAGAAGTTAAAAGCGCTTCATCAAATCTAACAACGACCTAATCATACTAAAATTATAAAAATAAAGAAATAAATAAATGATAATAATATACCGGGCGATTCAGTTTGGTATTCGCACCCCGTAACTTTTTTATTTCTATTTTTACGAAAATGACATTTGGTATGAATAATATAGTTTTTAATTTTTGCATTTTTGGAACGTGCAGGTAATTCTAGATTGAAAAGACGTAAAATATTCCATATACAGGGTGATTGAAATTCGAGGGGACGTCGCTTATAATATGAGATAGAAAATTTGTTAAATAGCGGCAGAGTTGCCAAATTTCATGCTGATTATAAATCTGTTAAGAAATTTGGAATATTTCGAACAGTTTCTTCGCAATCGGAGAAAAATTATTTTCAATCGAAAAAAAATTATTCCTGGCTTTACGCATAGGCAACTTCTACACACGTCGTACCTGCGCCCTGCACATAGGCAGACTTCGAGGCAGACCTTACGAAACGCCTAGCAAAGTGACGGTAGGCAACCATACATGCAAGTTTGATACATCAATGTAAAATCTCCATAAAGGATTAGCTTAGAATGCCTACAGACTCAAGTATTACAATTTTTCATGAAAGTAAGAAATCATTTCAATGAATCCGGGAAAAAAATTAATTTCAAGTGTGGTACTCATACATGCAAATAAATTTTGACATTGAATGACATGTCGATTTAAATTTTAAAGTTATTCCGAATTAGGCAATGTTGCAATATGTATTTTCTTTTCGCTGTACTCGCGGTCAAATTTACATAAAGTTGAGAATTGATAACATCGGTTAATCAATCTGATTTGAATTGTCACAATTTGACGTATGTTATAGTAGCTGCGTTCGTTTATTCAACTCCGTTCACTCTATTTTGGGATTATTTTCGCACTTTTGTCTCACTCTTACTTGTATTAAAACTTATTCGCTCTCACTCAAATTTTACTCCATCCCTGCACCGTGTGAATAAACGAACTCAACTAGTGACATCAAATTAAATTTGTCTAATTTTCAACTCCAGTTAATTTTATCTAGCGATTAATTCCCATAACAACGATTGTGATCACAATTGTTACTATGAGAATAAAGTCAACTGGAAATGAAAAGATCGGAACTTAACATGATAGCCAACTTATAGCTAAAAAAACAAGTCCTACTGCGAAAACAAACAGTTACGGAGTAGATAATAATACCTGTGTTATTTTACTTTAGAAAAAAACAATAAATATAGATTGACGGTAAAGTATGTACGTTATGTCTTCAGCGCATGCGCTTTATTCCAATGGTGGCGCTGCTATCGTTGAAGTTGATCGGCGTTTTACGCAAAATAAACATTGTTGAAATCTGCACAACAGAACAGTTCCTGCATTCCTAACTCTTAACAAGTTATTTTCGTATTTCGAATTTCAGCAACTTCATGATTTCTTTCTAATACATCGCTTAAATGTCACAGCAGTTTTACGTAGAACGTTAGTTCCATGAAATATCTGTAGATGTCGTGACCAAATTTTGAATTCCCCAATAAAAGCGTCGATTTTCACGCGTTTTCCTCATTGTGCCAGCAGTGTTGCCAACCCGAGAGAGAGAGAGAAAGTCAAGATAAACAGCACATCGAGTTTTTTAAGTTCTTGACGAAAATAGTTAATAATTATAGTTTTTTTTTTGTTACATATTCTAATTCTATGATTATTTAGTTACGACAGCGTCGCTTTCTTAAATAAAATTCTTTCCAAAATTTATCTCGATCATGCCTTGGAATTTTTAAGGAGTTTTCAAATCTATTTTAAGGTTTTTTGGAGTATTTTGAAGTAACTTTTAGGGATAACAGGTCGTTAGCAGTTGGGAATAGTGTGTGACAGTTTGTTTCACAACACCAATGTTGCCGGATGAGAGTTTCGATTTGTTATTGCAAAAAGGGTAAAGAACTTCTTTAGAAAGAGTAATTCTTACAGGTAAACACGAATTTAGGGGTAATTTATAATTAAACAATAAAATAGTATTTTTTAATACTGATTAATAGGTCATTAGCAGTTGGAAACAGTGTCTGATAGTTTGTTTCACAACACCAGTGTTGCCAGATGAGAGTTTCGGTTTATTATAACAAAAAGAATAAAGGACTTCTTTAAAAAGAATAATTCATTCTTACGCACGGATTTAGGGATAATTTATAATTAAACAATAAAGTAGTGTTTTTTAATACTGATTGACAGGTCATTAGCAGTTGGGAACAGTGTCTGACAGTTTGTTTTCATTTGTTTCACATCACCAATATTGCCAAATGAGAGTTTCGGTTTATTATGACAGAAAGGGTAAAGGACTTCTTTAAAAAGAGTAACTCATAGTTAGGCGCGGATTCAGGGGTAATCTATAATTAAATAATAAAATGGTATTTTTTTAATACCGATTTTAGGTAATGTCACACTTCTGAGTGAAAAATAATGGAATCATAAAAGAAATTAATTTTGTTTCGTTTTATTTTAAAATTTAGCATTTGCTTCAATAAGTAGTTTATTTTGCTGCACTTTTTCATTGTTGAAAACGAGATTTTTTATTTCACAGATTGGCAACACTGATCAGCGCAATTAAAAATGAGAACAGTCAATTATCAAAGCAATTATCACAGGTAACGCAAGCACTTTCCCTTCGACTCGACAAGAATATTGAATATTGTTTCAATTTCATAGTTGAACTGAAACTGACATTTTTGAAAATAACCCCAAAAAATTAGTTAACTTCTTAGAAAATTGAACGATAATTTATTTCCAAAGTCAGTCAGAGGAGGGGCTGTTGATTGAACATTGAAAACGAAGAAAACTATAAACTTCTAGGAAACTATAATATCCGACAGTGACCTACATATAGGGATGATGGAGCAATAATGGCGTGCACTCAGGCAATAAAAACTGCCTTATAAAAGTTAGTATTCGACGTCTGTAACCGTAAACATCTTTAACATTCAGAGGCACTCACACTGCGGGGGGGTTATTTTTCAAAAATAAAATAAAGAATAGAGACTTTTTGCTCTCAATTGAATAATTTCATCACTTCCTGAAGTTCTGCTGCTAAGCCACGAATCAGCCCGTATAACATTCGAAGGGAAAACTAACTACGAATCGCAAACCATTTCAATAGTGAAATTCAAGCCCGCAGAAAACAGATATTGTACAACACACCGATAAAAGCAATGTGTTTACCGATACCGCTAAACAAATACGGAAATTGAAATGCAGCCGCAAATACATACTTACGCGCGAATGACTCATTAAATGTTTCTGTTTTTGGAACGGGAATTAATTTGTATAAACATTTTGCGGTCGTACACGTAATAGCAATTATTACACGCGAAGCTATCAACTTCGAAAGTCGTCGACGCAAATAAAACACAATAAAAATTTGGGGCTTTTTTTAGTTATTTATATTTATGCAGGTGAAAAATAGCTCATCGAATGCACCGGCGCTTGAAAAGTGTATCAAAAAATAATCGATTCGATTCGCTCTTTTCAATTAATGAATCGGGGCGCGTCACGGGAAACGCAATTAGCGCATTTCGGTTTGAAAAGTGGGCCGCAAAAAATTCAAAACAAATCTATGCAAAAGGATCGCGACGATTAAAATTAGCGTGTGAACCTGTCGCGGTTTATTTAGATCGATTAGACCTCATTCTAAATTTAAACAAACTCTCTGACTAAACATCACATGAATGAAACGTGAATAATTTTATTTCATTTCGAGTAGAATAAGAAACAAAAATATCACCTTCTTTTTAAAAACGTTTTGCCCAGTTCTGTTTATTTTGAGAATTTAGCTATTACTTTACAGAGTCTAGTAAGTACTAAGATTTAAACGTAGACACTTTGGTCATTAGAACACTTTTCGAATCACTTTCAGTAAGTGCGCAATTTCTCCTCTTTCCCGGAAACACGTCAGTTTTCTTTTTACAGAAAAAAAAAATAAAAGAAAAACAACACAGCATCGCAATTACTACCGCCATTGGATTTCCGGCGTTCGCACTGAATTCAGTAATCCCCGCTGCTTATTCACTTGATTTCCGGCAATTAGAAAGCTCACGCGCAAAGTGCAACATGTAGTTACTTCAGTAGAAAAACCGTAAAGATAAAGAAGAGAGGAGGCCGACGGGCTTTAAGACATGAAAACGAGGACGTGACAATTAATTAATTAATTAATTAAAATAAGTTTTGCGGTGAAGTGATAAGAGATAGATGCAAGCGAAGTAATAATTTGAGTTGTGAAATGGGAAATCGAAGTCGTTTCCTGATTACATACTCCTCACGAAGAAAAAAAATTGTTGCTAAACACGTGTTTATTCCTAGTAGTTCTGTTAACAACTTGAATTAGCATCATCGTGTTATTTGTGTATTTAAAAATAGGCAAAGCAATGGGGACGAGGTCTGTCGTGATTAATGAAGGAAGGACTCTTGCTTAAATTAGGTAGTTGAGGTCCTGCCAAATAAACATAAACTTATGGTAGATTGCTTCCGTTTAACAGAGAAAAGTAGATCTTCATCGTTGTGAACTAGAAGGGGTGCAGAAGTGATCAAATGATGTGGGGTACAATAAAATAGTATTTGAAATTAAATAGTACTGTTGCAACCTGTTGGATAGACCACCAACATAACAGAGTGTCCCGTTTTATGATAATTGTTTTTCTAGTAGCTTCGCGAGTATTCTCGAAGATTCCTAACATGTAGATATTTGAAAATTTGTTGCAAATCGGTTTGGATTGCAACGGATTCCTCTGGACAGATG
This sequence comes from Dorcus hopei, assembly GCA_033060865.1. Classification (NCBI taxonomy): domain Eukaryota; kingdom Metazoa; phylum Arthropoda; class Insecta; order Coleoptera; family Lucanidae; genus Dorcus; species Dorcus hopei. The sequence goes on from CM065423.1 coordinate 37,567,362, forward strand.
TTTTTTTTTTCTTCTCATCAACTGCGGAAGTATCATTTTTACTATTACCACTTGTTAGAGGCCAATCGAAAGCCGTTTGAAAATGATTCCTCGCATAGATGTCAAAAAATTGACAGCCGATATGAGAAGACTTTAACTTGGCATAAAAATATCAGGCTTCTAAAGTGACTCTAACTCGAAGCAATATCATGGCAAAAGTTAATCAGCAATTAACAACTTTCGTAATCAAATCGTTTCGAAAGTCAACTCCTACAACTGAAACTAAATAAGTTTATGTAAACTACCTTAACGCAAGTGTGTCAAAATCATCTGCAATCAACTCACGACTTAAACTTGATCCTTAAGTCCAGAGGACAAAATAGTTTCATTGTGGTAGTTGAAATTAACTTCTGCATACGAAAATCGAAACTAAAGTGTATGCCATTAATATCGCACCTGTAATGACTAAATAGTTAACTGTGTTTTACGCCCAGGGCTTCCCAGTCAGCTCATTATTTAAATTCAACGGTAGGTGTCCACGGGATTAGCGATTGCAAAACCATGCGAGCAAGAATTTGACCCAAATGCATACTCTAAACGTGACTGCAACTGCCCACCTTATTCGCACCGTGCGATATTGCAAATTGGACGCGATACGACAAGGACTGACAAGGAAGATTTGGGCAAAAATCAAATATAAACGTGTAGTATTTAGGAGATCTTCCATGCGTAGCAGTCATCCAAACGAGTCCGAACTCTACTTGCTTTTTTTATATCGGCCTGAGACGATCTTCTCGTGGCATTTTTTGTTTTCTACATTGGAATGGTACTTAGGCGATCTTCCATGTAGAGCCGATGTCATCCAAAACCAATTCAAGATATTTGCCAATCATTCCTGTGCCGACTCGCGAACTCCCGTGACTCTTCTTACATCGCCTGAGAAGATCTTCACTTTACCTTTTTTGTTTCTCACGTATTTAGGCAATATTTCATATTGTTACGTTCCGTGAAGTAAATTCTATTTTTATACTGGTCGCGCCACCTATGATGCAGACAAGATTCTAGTCTATTCTAGACTCGCACCGAATGATAGAATTTACTAGAATATTCTAGCGTTATTCGCCACTATTCTGGAATAGCGCTGGTTCTTATAAAACCCATAATTTACTAGAATATTCTAGCGTTATTCGCCGCTATTCTGGAATAGCGCTGGTTCTTATAAAACCCCGAATTTACTAGAATATTCTAGCGTTATTCGCCGCTATTCTGGAATAGCGCTGGTTCTTATAAAACCCCGAGGAAGCGCGATTTTTGAATCAGTCTTATTTAGAAAGCGATAGGTAGTAAGCGAATCAGTAGGAGGATTAAGTGTTATTTTGTCAGATAAGTGTACAGTTAAAAGCATGGCAACAATTGCTTTTAACGATTGATTAAATTTAGCGAAGCTTTATGAAATCGACCATTAGTGTTTTAATAGACCTACTCATTGCTTCAGGAATTTGGAGTATTCGATTCAGATATTCAAGGAGTACCTTCACAAGGCACCTAATTCGTGAAACAGGAAGTCAATAGATACAACTAAGAGCTCAGTGTTAGGGTTAAAATGTCAGTGCTTGGAAGCTAGCTACCCTGCGCGAAGAAATGAGAATTCTGATAAATGACCTACTCGTTTCATCAAATACACCAAATAATGCTGTACAAAAATTAACTTAATTGGACTTTAACTTTAATCTGATTACCTTAATGACGTAAGTCTTCCCAAACCTTAAAAGCTTTCAAAATTCTTTGGGGACAAATCGCGATGTTGTAAGCAAATTTCTTCATGTCCCCCCAAAAGAAAAGGTGAAGGACACCATTTTCCATAACTAAGGATTCTATGAGTATTTGTATTTGATTACTACATGAAGATGAAAGCTGTGAATCCAATAAGTAAAGGGTACATACAAAAGAATCTGAACGGCGAAAACTATGCGTAGTTTTTATTACTTCTAACGGTAACACACAACCAGCTGGTAATTAAACGATGAAGAAATAGCGGACGAGCGGTACCCGTCAACTTCGTGACTTGAATGTGAGCATTCCAACTGATTATGAGCTTTTTTTTTCAAGTCACCGCTTAGGCCCGTGTAATCATGCCCTCATTTTGGGCATGCCGAAATGCGAGATGCCCATCTCTAGAAACTGGAGCACATGTTCCTCATTGCGTTCGGACAACACGCCACGTTATATCCCCAAGACACACATGCGGGTGCCAAGCTAAAAATAGACGCCGCAATTTGTGTTTAATTAGCATGCGTGATTTCTTAACTTAAGGCTTAAGGTCGGCCCTAATGAATAGGTTCATAGTTGCGCGAGTTCATTACGGTAAACGGCCGGGTGAATTGGGATCGATTTAATTAAGGCGTTAATGAAATTCGGCCTGCTGAGGAACACATTTAAAAATAATTAGCTTTCTGTGTTTGGTATGTATAGAGAGTTATCTGGGACTCGAGGAAAGAAATGATGAAGTGGGAAAAAATGTACATTTACGTGAATGCAAAATAGAATGTAAATAGAAATGGACGTTTACGTAAATCAAGCGCACATGTTTCCAGTAAAGCTCGAGCCATTTATATTCATGTGCACCTTGGAGGAATATATGGGCGACATTAAAATGCCTGGCTTAAAGACTTTGCTCATGATTCAGCATTGAAAGAAACTCATCCTTTTACTTTTAGTCGTAATAAAAAACCAACATTTTCAAAAAAGGACAGAAATTTTTACATAAAATAAATTATTTATCAGCTGGCTTAAAGATTAAAGGCACATTAACATAAAGAGTGTTTTTTTAAACCTGGCGTCTAAATTGGCCATGAAAATTTCATTGTGACCTTGGATCTCAAACTGTAACAGAAAAGACTTTATATTAACAAAATACCTAAATGGTTAATATAGCAAAATTGGTATCTTCTGGGTAAATTTGATACTCTTTTGCTTCAGGGTTGGTACATGCATGTCCCCAGACCGGTAATGCAAAAGCAATCCTCGAATGCATTAATATATGATAAACCGTTACCAGAACATTTTGCGACGTCACTTGAGAAAGGTTACGGAGAAGATAAATATTTGATGACACTTTTTTGGCTGTGTAGTCTATACCGGGTGTCCACTTTGATTACACACCATAGGAATTTTAATGCAGCTTTTTTAATAATTGTAAATTCCTGCTTCCCTATTGAAGTTATTGTTCAAAAAACAGCATACTGAATGCAGGCTTGTTCATCCACGATGGTCTGCATGTTCACCGATTTCTTTTTGAGGCCTTATTTAAAATCAAAAATTTATCATACTCCTTGCCGCGATTTGAACGAATTGAGATGTAGAATCGTGGAAGAATGGGCAACTATTACTTCTATTATAGAATGTTAAGCCAATGTTCGTAAAAGCTTTTAGGAGAAGTTGGCCGCAAACGGCAAATTATTATTAATTTATAAATAAAACATTTTCTATATGAGTTATGTATATTTTTCATTACAAAATTTTAAAAATCAATAAAAGGTTCGTTCGTAGTGCAGTTTGTAACTAGTTTGGAACCGTCAGAACGAGTCGCCCATCGAAGTAATCATCAATTTGCTCAGTTGCGTTAGATGCAAAACGTTCATTGCTGCACATTTCCAACGGTTGCAAACTAGTCAGAACTGCACCACGAACAGACCTAAAATTTGTCAATCAGAAGTTTGCCAGCTTAATCAAAACTATGGAATGAAGAAATATCTGCTTATTTACGCTTTTTCTTTTTAAATTTTGAAAGCCACGTATTTAAAAGCATACTAAAAGTAGTCTTAGCTAATACATAACACAAAGCTACGTATTGTGCCGTTTAGTGCTTTATGATTGATTTGATAGGAGAGCAGGAATTTACAATTCAAAAAAATCGCATTGAGATCCCTATGGTGCGTAATCAAAGTGGACACCCGGTATGTGCGATAATTAGGATCCAGATATGCGCCTAAAAATTTTACTTTATCGGGGTTATTTACTTCATCAATATCTCTCAGCGAAAAGTTCAGATTTTGCTTCATTTAACTTTAGTTTATTTATTTAATCTTGTCTGATTTGTCTCAATTTTATTTATCAGGTTTGCTACATTAATATCACTGTTTACTTCCGTAGTGTCATCAGCGAAGAGTATCATATCGCTGCTCAGGTTTGCATGAGGTAAATCATTAATATTGTAACGATTTTAATTCTATTAATTTTTATTTTAAAACAAAACACGAAATAGTTAATAAACTAATTTATTTAAAAGTAACACTTATTTACTTACAACTTACAATAATTTATTTACAAACTTAGGTCTGATTTATTTTAACAACCGAGCGAACGTCTATCGAACTTCCATGCCGAACTGTCCAACGTTGAATTCAATTCGAACTGTCCCACTCCCAGCCGCGTGCATTTTTATATGCCGGGGTTGTTTTTCGCGAACATTCTGGGAGGCGACGGACTGTCTGGTCTAGTTTATTCCGCCGTCAGAATTCTCTAGGCTGTCGCCTAATTTTTTAAGTAAAACCTTGAATGAAACACAGTCAAACATGCGAGATAAATCACAATATAGCACTGCATTATTGAACGCACGGTTTAATATCAAGAGCACATGATTGATAGCGTCGGTAACCAAATTACGATGTTGTCAATATTACCTGCTCTTCAATATATGAACATTATCTTTCTTTCAATGCTTTTTCCAAAATTTTTATCCAGATAGGAATAATAGAAATAGGTCGATGGTTACTAGGTATGTCCGTAGAACCATCGGGATCACTCTGGATATTTTCAATACCGAGGGAATGACACTTTCTGATATACAGCAATTATAGAGTTTTGTTAATGGAATTACTATTTGTTGTGCAATAGCACGAATAATTTTTATAATAAATCCATATACAGTTCTTGTAAACTTCCAGCCAACTTTCGTCATTCATATTTATGACGTAATGCTATAACAATGTTGCCAAGTATTGAAGTGTTTACATATGATCGGTGGTTGATGGTGTATAGGTTATATATACTGGTGCTTAAAAGTATCCGAATGAAAAGCAATAAAATCGTTCGAATTTGACCCTTGTGGTAAACTTCCACAGTGCCAGGCTGTCACGCCGGTCGTCCGAATACTTTTAAGCACCAGTACACGTGTTGTATACTCACAGTAAACACATCTGACGTTAGTTATAATTGAAGCGGTGGCATCATTGTAATTTTCAAAAACTTGTAGTAACAAAATGTTACTAAATTTCAACGAATACATCGTACGTTACATCTTGAGTTCAGTTGGTACTGGTTTAACGTCATTAATGACGAAAGTTGGCTGGAAGTTCACAAGAACTGTACGTCTTTCGTATCACTACATTTTAAGTTGAAGATTATATCCCTTATTTCGTTTATAGTAACTTCGCTGAATTCAAATTTTGTATCACCGTCTGTAGATGTATTTAAGCACTCACTGCAGTCTATTTTACTTTTGGGTAGTTTATTGATTACAATGATTACCGAATCGGCGACACGACAGTTCGGAAGTAATTGTTGAATTCATTGGGTGTCGGCTTCTTTTTGACTCGATGCTCTCCCTATTTCTGTATTCAACGACTACGCTCCACAGGGCTTTGGGTGCGCAATGCGATTTTTTTATGTATTCGTCATGAGCTCTTTTTTGGCATTGCTTAAGTTTTTGCGATAAAGAAACCTGTAGTTTTTCAATGTGTGTTTCACATTGTATTTCATTGTATTTCATTTAAAAGGGATTTGTTTTAAATTATTGTCAAACCAATTAAACGTCTTGTGTGTGAAAACACGCATGATATGTGAAATTATTGCCGGGCTTTTATTTCCGTTACTGTACAACAAAATATCTCGGAAAGTGTTGACCCTTCAATCAAGACGTTTCGAACACATTGGTCACCAAAGTGAAGCTTCGGTGACTATGATGGGACACCCTATACATAGTTTTCGTAATTAGATAAAAAGCAAGTAATCGAATGATTAATAACAAATTTAAAATGCGAAATTCTCTCTCTCTCTCTCTTGCAAACAGACATCTGACCTTTGATAAAATCACTAAAAATATGAACCAGCCAATCAAACGCAACTGACAGGATTAATTTTAGCACGAATGGAGTTTACATAAAAAATTGTGGGCAACCTGCCAAAATTGCTCTCGATTTTGCGATCCAAAATGTTGCGTACGTGATCTCTTCATACAGAGTGTATAAAAAACTTTCGCCTCCTTTTCGTTTTTTTTTTTTATATAATATTATACAACCGTCCAGACTGCTTGTGATTAAATTTACATACATACGCTACCGCCGTGCATGCAATTAAAAGAAAGTCTCCTTTCACGCAGGAAGTTATTAATCTATTCAATTGTTTCTGGGTTCCGTTTTAAACTTTGCTGGTGTGAGATCAGCATGCGAATTGCGGTATTCTTTAGCGTGCCCTGACTGTTTGGGTTGAATTTTTTTATTGTTGTTATTATTATTGACCGGCTGCGTTACTAGTTGGTGTTCGAATATGTCGTGAGAGCGGAAATTTCGTATCGAAGCCATTGGAAATAGTGCCCCGGGATATAATTACGTAGTCACGAAAATTTTGGTGATTATACTTACGCCCGTTTTATTTTTATTTACGTAACGGCAACTCTCTACGATGATGTCATGCGCCGACACAATTTTTTGGGCGGGGTTCCTCGTTAGTTTTAAGCACAGAGTGTTTCTGAAAGGCTGTCATAATTAACAATCTCTGGAAGTAACGGGTGTCCAAAAAAGATCTTTCATTTGTAAGTTGAATGGTCACGTCTAAGTAAGTCGGAATCAAGTAAACATAATTTTTGGGAAGTCACCAAATAATACGTTTCGTTGATAGTTGATATACACAGTTTTCATTTAAATATGTCATCTCGTTTGACGTTATGTCGTACGTACGGAAACGCTGAAGGTTTGATGAAGAATTTGATGACATACGTGTAAATAAAAAAATTAAGAAAAGAAATCTCTAGTAATTTAGCATCTATGTTTAAATTAACACTTAACAATTAATAATGAGAATATTTTGTTTTCAAATCTCAACTCCTCCTGCGAACATGTTTCGAACGCAGTTCCTTTGTGTCACGTTTTACGCGTACTAAACGCTCAATCTTCTTAATTTAGACATAGCCATTGTACAATTGCTCAGTGGGGAACCAAACAAGGCTTAAATGTGCTTCCGGTTGTCGGTAGTCGACACTCGACGATAAACTGCGTTACAATAATAACTAACACACATGGGCTTTGTTATAATTCATATTGTGCCCTGGAACAATGTGACAACGCTCGGCGTTCCAGCATTTTCCATCCTTATACGTCGCGTCGTTGCAAGGGGGCACTTTGAACTAAATTTAGGAATGGTTTCAAACAGTCTTTGAACCGTTAATTAAATAAATTTGTGAAGAATTCGTTAACACAAATTTCTCTAATAATCGTATAAAAATAAATCAATGGAAAAGAGCTGTGATAGAAAACACGTTTTAATAATACAATATACAGCGTGTCCCCGGATGGACCTAACTGTACTTGTAAACTTCCTTATTTCGCATTTTAGGAAGAACAGTCATTGCTTCTTCTAGCAAGTCCTCAACCACTACCAAAATTTCGTCTTCTAATCACCCTGTATGTTATTTCGAAATTTTGGTAGTGGCTGAGGACTTGCTAGAAGAAGCAATGACTGTTCTTCCTAAAATGCGAAATAAGGAAGTTTACAAGTCTTGTTAGGTCCATCCGAGGGAACACTAAAAGTAAATTAATTGGGCAAAAATTTGAAGGCGATAAAAGTCGAATTTTCAAGCTCAATCGTCCAAGTCCTAATCCAAACATTCCTTGTGGTTTTCCTTTCTATTAATTAAAATCTTTCTTACTTCCTTTTCATGTGTCGTTACCACATCCATCCCAAACAAGTTACCAGGACTGCAAAGTGGTACAGAGATGAAGAAACAAGGATGATCTTGAAAAGGCCAGCTTTAAAAGTAGAAGAAAAAGCACGAGAACAAAAGACTACCATAAACTAGTGCAGAGTTGAAGAAAGAGTGACCTTGAAAAGGTCGGCTTTAAAAGAAGAAAAAACACGAGACCTGAACAAACCACAAAAGACTACAACAAACGAGTGCAATGTTGAAGAGATAAGGATGACTTTGAACAAGCAAGCTTTAAAAGAAGAAAAAACATAAGACCTGAACATGAAAAACTATTTAAAAAAAACTAGTGTAGAGTTGAAGAAACAAGGATGATCTTGAAGAGGCCAGCTTTAAAAGAAGAAAAAACGCGAGACCTGAAGGAACCACAAAAGTTTAATCTCAGGTGCTGATGATCGTCGATAAGAATGCGTTCAATTCTATCTCTGTTCTTGCTCTGGTCCTGCAGGGTAATTTTAACAAATTTCCTCGACCTCACCTCTACATTGTTTAGTAAGGCCGCCATTTTTACTTCATTATCCCGAGTTTGGCTCCGTTCAGAATGTAAACCTCTAAACTTCCTCCTCATATTATCGTCTAATTGTTTTTTTTTCCTCAATTTCGTTGATAGAAGCGAAATTGCCACATCCCGAATAACTGCAGACCACAATGGGCCAAAGAGGAGGATGATGTAGAAAAGTCCGAAATATCAAAAGAAAAAGATGGCACCTATTCAAACCGTAATGGTTTAATGTTGGATGCTGATGATGATACCCATTGATCTCTTGAGTTTGGTAGCGGTTTTATGGCCTTACCAAAAAAAAGCGACAGAAAGGCGACCGCAGGCCGGTCTTTTTGAAGCTGTTTTTTTATGGCAAGATCATAAAACCGATACAAAACTTGGACGACTATACTAGTTACGTATTTTTCACCAGCTCGACACGTCGCCCACTCTCGCCTGCCCAACGGCCGTCCGCTGCCTACTGATGAGGTTTAAGAGGATAAATAGTCTTCCCCAACGTTGTTTGTGATTATCATATTATTTTCTCCTTTGTCCGCGCCTTGGCTCCGCTTAGAAAGAACTTACTTTCAACATTTTACGTATTCTACCCCAAGCTCTTTATATTTGCTGAAATTTGATCGCTCTGTTGGTAATCTTTCTTCAAGTGTCCTCCTTATACTAATACCAATAGTTTTTATACCCTTCCTTTTTGTTAATAAGAATAGGGTTGCATCATCTCAAACTGGTTAGTATACTGCAGATCACAATGGATAGTTTAGTTTAACAGGATAGTTTTAAATCTCTAATTGTTGCTCAGATTTTAGCCCTGCATATAATGTAAGAAATCGACAATTTCATAAATCAGTAAGCTTATTACGTAAGTTAAACTCGATACAATGTCGCTTATGCGAGCGCAGAAAATTCGCCCAGCTAAAAGTTATGTAATCAGAAGCTTTGCCGATATGAGCCACGACTGACCTTTGCAAATTCGAAGGATTGCAGCTGCATCGAAAAAGCTGGACATTACGCAAGCGTATGAGCAGACGGTTTCGGAAAATCACGATAAATCATAGGCCAAACTGGCACACGTAATCGCAATGACCGTCGTAAAAACCATATAAAACGCCATGGCATAGCATGACAAATGAGACAGCTAGTGCCCGTCTTGTGGAGTGCAACTCCACAATTCCGAGGGGGTAATCGACATTTACAGAATGTCATAGTGTGTGGTTGATCTCCAAAAATCCGTCCGTCTCCCTGTATCTAGTACCATGGTTTTGGGGTGAGAAATTAATAATTAATTTTGCCAATTTGTTATGTTTTTAGAAACTAACAACTAACAATCGGCTTCTCCCTCTAACACATTAACTGTCAACCAACCATGAACTGTCGCAGTTGACCAGTTAATGTTGGTTAATATTGTATAAAAGGAGGAGCGGGTATACGGTGACGTAACGGTTCGCTATCTCACTTGCGGGAATACTGCCACCGTTAGTATTCAATTCACCGTAGGTCTGATTAAAATTTTAGTAAAAGATTGAGGAGAAGAAATCGAATTTGTTGATTATTGTGCTGCAATTAATTTTGGGAATTAAGACATAGAGTTTGGGCGTAATAATAGAACTTCTCTCTCGCTCTCGTCGTGACATCTAGAGGAGCATAGCACCTCAACGAGGTCTTGTAAAATCTATAAAGTTGAAAGTAAAGGATAATTCATCTTTCTTCTGTTATCATTTTTAACTACCCATCCCTCACAATAACAATATTGTCAACAAAGGTTTTGAACATAGTCTTTTTGTATTTATTGAAATTTAATCATTCCTTAGCACTTTTGGTAAACTTTTTTCAAATTTCCTCCTCGTGCCTCCACATGAATTATTTCTTTTTTTATTGAGTCGATAAGAGGACGATAGCCGCGTATCCCAAAAAAGTTTAGACTTTGGACCATGAGGGATGAAGAACCTGGGAAACGCCGGAAAGATCAATTTTGAGGGAAAAAATATGAGACCTGAATGCTGTGCGCAGTTGATTATCGATAAGAGTGACATTGGGGTAGTTTGGCCAACGATGAGAAGCTGAGAATTCCTCGACCATAAATTATCTTAAAATAGTCAGTACACTTATAAACCGTGAGGGATGTCCGGAAAGAGACAATTTGAGGGAAAAAAATCTCTAAAACTGTAAAGAATTTAATTCTGTTGAATTAAATGAAGAATTCCCTCGACGATAACTAACTATTATACCATAGATCATGAAGGAAGAAGAAACGGAGTTAGCGACCTGGTAAACACTGGCAAAATCAATTTATAAGTAAACCTAATCAAACTTCAAAGATTAGTTCTGGAAGTTGTTGCTTCATTGTTGATACGAGTGATTTTGAGATTTTTGACCAACGTCAACGGTTTGAGGATTTCCTGGACAGTAGCCGTATCCCAAAATAGACCATGAGGAAAGAAGAAAGAAGGTGGATCTGGAAAATGTTGCAATGACCAATGAGCAATGTTGGGATTTTTGGTAAAACGTTAAGGACTTGAGAATTAACCTCGACGATAGTATCACATTTCTCTGATTTATAAAAAAATTATCACAGATTACAAAATTTAAAAAAAAAATAACTTGAAGGGGGTAGGGTAAGACGTGATCCAAATCTGTTTTACTTTGGGAACGTTTGACTTTAAAAGTATTCTGGCGTTCCATTTGAAGCTATACATTTTTGTAATCTACCATAATTTGATTAATCAGAAGGAAGCCTCATAAACAACCCCCTCAATATTAGCTAAAAACGCCAGAAAATTAATAAGTATTAAAATTGCAAAACCAAATGAATGTGAACCACTCCTTTATTGTTTACTGAAGTGAAGATAATCAAAGTAATCCCCCAGTTAGTAATATGCCCACAATATATTACATTGCAGCTTTGTGTACGCTACAAGCTTACTATGTGGATTACAGAGAATTTATTTGGATTAGAAAATATCTTCTGTAAATAATACTAATGAGGCATTACGTAGGTTCTACATATAAGTAGATGTGGTTTTTGGTCAGTTTTTTATTTTCAATCCTTTTTTTAAATTGTTGACAGCAATTCGTTTTCGTGCAACGCTTAGGTACTTACTCACCGGACTCAAAACGACCTCAAGGTGAGGGAGATCTTATTTGCGGAAATCGTTGAACTCGCGGAAGTATCGTGATCCCTTCAACCCAAATAAAGCCCAGACAAGTCAAGGCTGCTGCAGGATTTCTTCACAAGGCGTTCGTTCCTAACACAATTAAATCGATAACCTTTCGTCGCCGACTTGTTTGTTTAATCGTAATAACCTTCGGTTATTTTAGATTTCGTCTGAACCGCGGTATTTTTAGAGGCGCGCACCGCGCCCGTTTCCTTTTCCAAGTTGTTTTCTGCTAAAATCGAGGTATTTGGCATTTTCACAAAATCGGCGCCGAATTATCGTGCGCTCCTAATTTTCTTTTTTGCCAAAAATAAGCGGACAAGTCCCATATCTCACTCAACTAAGTATAAAAAAATATATGTAAAATTTCTTAAGAGAATATGTTTAAATGCCTGAATTAGTAACTGACTTGCTGTCGAAATGAAAACGAAGTATTTTAGAAGCTGACGCGAAATTATTCTGGTGTGCAGTGATCTTCGGTTTAAGCTGGCTACGACTTGTTTGAACTGAGAACTGGGCCAATATTTATAAATTGTATTTTTCGTATAGGTAGCCAGCAGACGCATCAAAGAGACAATAATAGTCTCTATAGTACGCGAATTTATAAATAACTGGCAATTCAACGAATGCGAATACATTTTAAGCGTCGAAATTAAAGCAACATTTTTCTAACTAATTCAAAAATCAGGACCTCTAAATTTACACTTGGAAATGTCATCTATAAATGAAAATTGTAACGTGGCGTGGGCGGGGAAAAGATCAAAGTTAAAAATAAAAAGATGAACCTGAAATGTGTCATGCGTTCATTTAATATTCCGGTAGCGTTGGCTGTGGAAATATTTTGTTTTCGCAAAAGGCATGTTCTAGCTTTTGTCACAAGTGTCATTCGTCCTGTCAACTGTCGAGGTGTTTTCGTGTTTGCGTCGTTTGTTGGTTTTATACAAAAATAAGTTATCTTCAGGAATCATTTGCTTCACATTTATTGAATTACGAAATGGTGTTTACATTAGGGCAGAAAACATTTGTGTCTGAAAGTTATTTCCGTTCAAAAATCGATGGGGACAATTGTTAATAACAGGAAAACTAAAAGAAGCAGGTATAGGGCATTGTAATAAGTACTATTCGATGCAGATACATCTGATAATGTAAAAATATAAAGGGTATTCCATTTAAGAAAATTGAGTTTTGGGCAATTAAACATAATGACATTGGACACCATATTGTAACCAGCCTGTGATTTTTTTTTGTACTTTCAAACGATATGCAACTTGAATCTTGAAATTTGAAAGTGTCATAGATACAATTTTTTAAAGAAAAGGTTACCCAAACCTTTTTTTTAAAGACATTTAAAGATATCTCAAAATCTGTTACATTTAGGCATAGAGAAGTCTTAACATTTTTTATTTAGAATAATGTACAGTATACAAATAAATTGTCTCCTTACGTTCAAGGGAGGCTCAGATGCCTCAGCCAAAATGGCGGGACATGGAGAAGATCTGAAAGCTCCAATACATATTCTGATGGCCTTATATTGAATTCAATCTAAAACTAGTAAATTAGTTTTGGGTGCAGAGCCCTACACAACACAACCATAATCTAAAATAGACCTAATATAAGATTTATATGCATTTAAGCACATTTTCCTTTCATGTGTTGTATATGCTTGGTCCATAATAATTTCATATCAAAGACCATACCAAGATATTTATATTGCGTGATTACAGGGAGCGTTATTCCATTGATTAGTAAGGTATTAGGAAAGTTATGCCTATGTCTTGTAAAAAAACATAATGCCTGATTTTTCCGGAGACAAACTGAAACCATGATCGTTAAGCCATGTCCACACTGAATAAACTACATTTTCTAAGGTTTCAATACATACATCATATGAATTATGGGTGACATAAATACATAAATCATCAGCATATTGAATAACTTTAATGTTTTCATTAAATTTACTTGTTGAATACTTGTTGTAGGCATAGATGTTAAAAAGTATTGGGCTCAATACTGAACCTTGAGGTAAACCATTCGAAACAACTCTAGGGCCGTGTAAAGCATTATTGTGATCCCTTAAATGTATATGTAATTCTATTTACATATAATTCTGTAATGTTTGTTGCAATGCAGTCATCGATACCCAGATTTATATTTTTCGTTAAATTCAAACTTTACCGAGCGACAAATGGCTGCCGCAGGCTTCACTCCGAGCCGCTGCTTAGATATTTAGTTATATATTAAAATCTCTGTGTTGGAGACACATTTTTAAAACCGATGGCAGTCCAGATGTATATAATCAAAGTTTTGTTCCGACTCATGGTTTTCTGAACATACTCTTGTGATGCGTTGTTTCAACTCGGAATTTAGGTCGGTAATGCAGTTTTCTTTTGCTTGGATATTGTCGCGAGATGGATTGTTTGATGGAGTGCTACTTGATTTCTAATTTATCTAATGGCTCTCGATCTTCAATCTCCAAAAATGCAGGTATGCAACGATCTAAAAGCTAAAGACACACTGGTAACATTTCATCACAAAATCCATTGGGAAGAACAACGGAATGTAGGTGGCGCCAGCGTAGCCAACCCTACGGATTTATCCGAAGATCTACGGATTTTAATCACAAAATATGATTCTCCGATTTCAGATATACGGATTTTTAATGTTTGACAGAAACTGTATTGATTGTAACAGAAGTTGTTGTATAAAATGACTGATTTTCAGAGTTTGATCCACTTTGATCTTAATATTAGAATACCAGTGGGAGGAATACGCTCCTGTAGTGACTATAACTTTAAGGGGGTGGATAAAAGCTTGGGTTAACATCTAACTTCATAGCAAAATTTGTCGGTTGTGGTTGTGGAGTTTTGCAACAATTTTGTGGTTTGATAACGTAAAAATAGTTGACATTGAAGTGAAAGCTTTAAATAAGAAATTAATATAATAAATAATAATAGAAAATAAACAAGAAGAATTTGTCATTTTGTTTCCTTTTTATTACAAATTTTACTTCTTTATATTTAATTTTTTAAATAAAAACATTATTTTTGTAGCAATTTTATTACATATCAATAATTTAAGACTGCTGTTTATAGTAAAAATCCATAAGGATTTTTCTGCAGATTTGAAATTGGCGCCTACGAATTTCTACGGATTTTTTAAGTGACATCTACGGATTATTGAATTCATAAGGTTGGCAACGCTGGGTGGCGCTCAAAATGGCCGTCGTATGTGAGATAACAATAATAAATCTTCGGTTTTTGATCAGTTTATGCTTAGAAAACGTACGGAACGATACATTTTCGATACATTTTCGGTACAATAACAGTAATAACTATGACACTGAGGCACACAACAGTAAATATTTGATTGTTCCACTGACAGTTTATCTCACCATGGCCAGCTACATTAACATTCACTGACGTGTATGTATGGCCGTTTCAATTCGACTTTTAAAAATTTTGACGGGTACTCCCCTCAGCGCCTCTTGTGAGTTTTTAAGTAATTGCAGTTGTCATTACGTTACTATCAGTAGTTCTGTAGTATCTTTAATAGGGAGCGCTGAGAGGAGTACTCCACGGCATGCTTTCTCGGAACCGAATTTTAAGCGAATTGAAACGGCCATACATACACGTCAGTGAATGTAATGGAGCTGGCCATGATCTCACATACGAAAGTTCACGTATAAACACCAGGGCGGCGACTCTTTCGTTTGTTCTTTCCAATTACGCATCAGTAACCAAGCAAAAGAAAAGAGAACTACATTATCGACCGAAACTCCGGAATGAAACAACGCCATACAAGGGCACGTTCAGAAAACCATGAAGACGAAATAGAAGAAGATAGGATATAAAGTACATTCACTTTTGCAATGAGTCACTAAAGTTACACGATTTAGTAACTTTTACCATTGAAACCTGACTTCTTTTAGTTCCTGTGTCTTGTAAATGGGACTTTAATTTTTAGGTTATGTAGGTTTCAATTTTGTGCTGTTATTTTGGATCTTTGGCTACCTTCTCCATGCTTTTCCAACATTTTATTGAATGCATCATGCCTAAACGTGGTTCTTTGTTTGTTTCGTAATGGATTTTCGGATCATTTTTGAAAATTACATTTTGCGATTGACGACAAGCGATAATTTGATTAACAAGACCACAGTATATTCATCAATCAGTAGGGACAGCTTGGGGTTTCCGTTGCTACAGTTTCTGAGTGCGCATGTGCGAAAACTGGCGGACTTTCCACAAACGGCCGCGTGTGGCGCACCGGTGAATTCATCAATTGCATTTAAGCGGGCGTTTTTTAATTCAGCATTTTGTGTGATGGATGCGGAGAGATGAGAAAGATTGATTAGATTATAAGATTATAAGATTGTTAGATTATAACGAATTTATGTTGTGTAGAAAGCCTGAAGTTGTGTAAAACAACATCGCATTCTATCGTATAAATTCCTTTCACTTTTGTAATGAATAACTAACTGTGATATTTTTGTTCTTATGTTGTCTTACAAAAGCGGTTGGTGTTGCCTTTAAAGTATACTTATCAATCAGTAGAGACAGCTCGTGTTGGCAGCTTTGATGTTCATACCACAGTATAAGTAATTACCCAGTAGCGTCACTTAAACGTCAGTGTCAAAAAAAACGCCATTCTATTTGATACCCTTATGGAAATGCAATGTAATTTGCAGCTGGGTAGATATCAAACAAAAGAGCAAATATGACAGTTATACTCCAGTGACGCTATTGTGTGATTCTTATACTGTGTTCATACTACCGTCTTCAGAGCCAATATGGCCGTTACTGGCGGGCTTTCATTTTATTGCTACTAGATGTCACTGGTTGAAAAAACGGCACGAATAGAAATGATTGCAAGACTCTCATCACCTCCATCGTAAATTGTCGAACGCAACCCTTTTAATACCCCCGTACAGTTAACTGTACTTGTTACACAATTTTTTAAAAAATATTTTGCGATGTCTCACAAAGGACTCAATGAATACGTTTCACAATCCTCTTAAATCCCCTTTGTGCATCCCAGATGAACCGTTGCTTCCCCTACAATTACACAAAAACACGGGGGTGAATTAACCCTTCAAAATCCAATTACCTGGCTTAATCTTCACAAGAACTTAAGCATACTTGGAAATTATTAAGGCGTGGATTCACGACGTGAATCTGTCCGGAAACTGTGTAAATCGCTTGATTTTTTTCTGTTCACGTTTATTTTAATCCCTCGGTGGTGCAATCAAGAAGTGCACTAGGTTGCGTGGGCGAACCCCATTGCGCTGCTTACGAGTAGGCAGATCGAAAGCAATTTAGATTTAACCATCTGCAAGATAATTGCGTATTTGTGTGGTTTAAAGCCAAATCCGTTTGAAAACTTTGAAAAATCCTTTCAGAAATTGACCATTGAATTATATTTTATGTGCCTATTCACTTATACAATGAACAATGATGTTTACTAATTGTAAGTAATAGAATGAAGGCACCTTTTGTAGTATGTACTTAAGTCGTAAATGCATTTTTTTTTCTTCTTAATTACACACATATGTAAAGAGCACATGTAAGTAGATGCAATTAAATTCATTAGTCCTTGCAAATTATGAAACGTTAATTTTCATTGCGATTTTCTCAAAGTATACTCGGTTCAAAAATTACTCGACACGGCGCAAGGGAATCTCTTCCAAAATTAGGTAACTCTCTCGAAATATGATTTCTTTTATTGAGTGAACGTACAGATGAAGCTGAATGGATGGAGCCTAATAATTCGCGTAGAAATACTTTTCTAATATCCGAAAATTCACTTCAGTTTCGATTTTAATTTCTCAAGCCTGTCCCAAATTGATCACTGGCCGAGCCCATCCTGACCCGGCCCATATTATTTAATGTACATGGAATTAAACTGCTGGGGAAAAAATTAGGGATATCAAAAAAATGAATTGGCAAAAACAGATCTAATAACAGGATCATAATTGAATTTAATATCGAGATGCTATTGCTTAAAAAGTCTCATTTTTCTGTGTCACTTTCATTAAAATAATTTAACGTTGTGGTTTCAAATTATAAATATATTACGAATATTGTACAATCATTCGCTATTCGCGTAGGCTGTATAATGCATTACACAAAAATTGCAAATTCTACATACCGATTGTTTCATTAAGACTTGGAAAAAGGCGGAAACAAGAAAGAAATATCTGCGCACGCTCGTTTATAACTTTTTCAACTCAAAATGAATAAATGAAACATGCGATATATTTCTTATACATACGTATACTGCGAAAGCCGTAACAAAAATAATAAATTCGATTAAATTAAACAATATTTTGGCACCGCTCGTTCGCACTCTCGTTAATTTCAGTGCCATCCACCATAAAGCGGACACTACTTTTAATTAAACAGATATCCACCGACTGCCTCGGCAGTAAACTGGAATTTACGATAATGAGCGCAAAGGGAGAGAAAGAATGTCTGGAGTGGCTCATAGTCTGAAAGAATGCTTTGTTTCCTCAAGTGGACGGTTCGCTTAATTCCCCAGAGAGCGAAAGGTCAAGTAGGCGTGTACACAGCATCTGTAATTGCCCGACTTTATGAAGAACAAACACCACCAAACACATGCATGCTTGTGTTGCAGGCTGTCATCTGGATGCGAGCAAGTGTCCTGTAAAAAAGCGCTCGTTTCTGAACTGTGAACGTAAACAAGTCTTTGAACTGTCTTTTTATAACTACCTACTTCCGTTTGAAATTCGTTCTTTTCGTTATATGTATGTTACATAAGCTGAGCCCCGTTTGTTTATTTTGTAACTCCTGAGAGAACGTCAACACGTGCGCTTAATTATTATTGACTCTTAATAGGTACCTCAGGTTTTTTTCGGATCATTAATCAGCTTAGTAATTAATAATGTGACAAGCGCCTTTTTTTCAAAATTTCTCCTCGTAGTTGGCCGTAAATTGTTAGTTGTGAACCTTGCTTTGACGTACATCATAACCTCACTTTTCTTGTTAATATTAGTAGAGATGTAATTTTTCCGGAAAAATAAAAAAGATGGAAATTTTCCGATGACCTTTTCCGGTAATTTACCAGAAAATTTCCAAATCAATTATAGTAACGTATTTCTTTTAAAAAAAATATTTTTATAAACTCAGGAGCAAACGATAGTTAAAATAGTACCAAATACTAATGTACAACGGTAATATAAAAAATGACAGAAATTACAAAATAATGTGTATTCACACTATTCACAAATCAAACTTACAGTTTGGCGTTCGCTTATAATTCATAAATTGTACGTATAGGTATTTTTCCGCATTTTGGGCGCATAATCTTTTGATGTTAGGTTAGGCATTACATTTTAATAAATGATTTTATGTTAAACTGCGCAAGCAGGACAAGGAATAACTTCGTTAAATTTTCGTCGGAAATTTTCCAGAAAAGTTGGTTGGAAAGTTTCTGGAAAATTTCCATTTTAGAAACTTTCCAAATTGGAAAATTTCTGAACCCACATCCGTAAATATTAGTCCTGAATAGAGTACTGCCACTCGCCTTCATTTCGAAAATAAGATTCGATCATAAAAGTTTTATATTTTTGCAATAGAACCCTTTCAAAACAGTTTATTAGTTTAGAAGTAGGGTTATGCTATTTCATACGTCAGTTCGATTGAGGCTGGTTCGCAACTAACAATTCACGGCCAACTACGAGGAGAAATTTTAAAAAAGGCACGTTATAAATGATACTACCTACGCCACATAAGTCCATGAATCTAATATCAAGTGTTCGAAAAATATAGATACTAAGGGCCAGTTATACAAAGGAGGTTTAAACTCAAGTTTAACTGAAGCAGGTTCAAAGTGAACAGAATCGCATCAAATTTTATTTATGAATGCATTAATTGCCATATGTCATTAAGATTCTGTGCGAATTTGTTTACATTAAACCTGCTTCAGTTAAACTTGAGTTTAAATCTACTTTGTACAACTGGCTCTTAATGGTTAAGAAGAATGTAACACTCTAGTATTAAAGTTGTTTTTAAATATTTGTCTTAGATTAGGTCTGTTCGATAGCTCTGCACTTTTCTACACTTTTTACACCAACCGCTCCTGAGAGAGTGAGATGTATATAATTAATGCGAGTAGGAGTGAGGAAAATAGAATAAAGGTGTTAAAAGTGTAGAAAGTGCAGAGCTATCGAACAGGCCTATTATTTCTATCTTCTTAAATACCTTTTGTGACACAGAAAGTGAAAATGAAATAGTGAAAGAGCTTTCTTCAATGTTTTTAGTTATTCTTTTTTGTTTCTTGGTCTTCTATCTTTTCGTTTATTTTATCTTGCGCCTTGAATTTCACTTATTTGATAATGGCTTAAGGGAATCGATTTCTCTGTTTCTATTCGTTCTTCACCTCTCAGTCTTCTTTCCTTTTCCTTGAAGTTTCCGCTCATTTTAGTTTCTCGCTATACTTAGGTTTCTTCACTTTGTTTTATCTCATTATTGAAAAGCTTAAATAAATAAATATTTGATAGAAAGTAATTCTAGAGTATAATTGAAAATTTTTGTCACATAATTTTACATGTTGGCAACACTGGCTACTAATTCGAAATTTGCCTCTATGTATCTTCAATTTAATATAAAAGTTATTTCACAACATATAATTTGCTGGATATTAGGTATTACAAATTATTTAAGTTTAATCTTTTGCGCCTTATGTTAAACAAAATAAAGGAACACATAAACATAATCTAAGCTCAGTATAAGTAATTAACCAGTAGCGTCACTTAAACGTCAGTGTCAAAAAAAAAACGCCATACTGTTTGATGCCCTTATGGAAATGTTATGCAATTTGCAAACAGGTTGGTATCAAACAAAATGGCAAATGTAACAGTTATTCTCCAGTGATGCCACTGTGTGATTCTTATACTGTGACTTACCACCAATGTTGCCAATCCACCTAAGCCGATTACCCTTTTCAAATTAAAAAAAAACCGTTCTTGGGGCTGTGGGCGGCAATCGACAACAGTGCTGCCAACCGACTAAGCGAAGCATTTCGGAAGATAGTTGTGAAATATTCGGATAGATGTCCCTGAATTTCTGTTGAGCTAATTTAAATCACTTGATAATAAAAATAATAATAATAATAAGCCATTTATTAACACATTAGTAAACGAAAATTTTAATAATTCTTATGTAAATAAACTCAACAGTGTCACTGTTACAATGTGATTAAAATCGTGTTTAAAATCATTGATTTTATTCAGGCGATTTTTATTTTTGAAAATCATTTTAAAAAAAATTAAAAAAGTTGTCATGAAATAAACAAAACTGGGTCCAAATTTTTGTGCAATTTTTGACGCTAAATAAAACAAAAGACGATCGAGAAATAAAGAAAATTTATAAAATTAAAAAATTCTTAGTAAATAAACAAAATTTTCTAAAATTAAGATTTCACATTTGTGCGATTTTTGACGTAAAATAAAACAAAAGACGATCGAGAAATAAAGAAAATTATAAAATTATTATTATTATAAAATTAAAAAAATAAAAATAAAAAAAATTTCATTAAATAAAATTAGAAAAAAATAATAAAAATAAAAGAAATCTCATTAAATAAAATGACAAAATATTAAAATTAAAAAATTCTCAATAAATAAAAAATACTTTCTACTTTCTATAAAATTACAAAAAATTATGAAAATTACAAAAATCATAAAAATTTAAAAAATATAAAAAATAAAAATTTTTAATTTTTTATTAAATAAACAAAACTTTCTAAAATTAAGATTTGACGTTTGTGCAATTTTTGACGTAAAATAAAACAAAAGACGATCGACAAATTTATAAAATTTAAAAAATAATAAATATAAAAAAATCTCATTGAATAAAATTAGAAAAAATAAAAATTAAAAAAGAATCTCATTAAATAAAATTACAAAAAAATTAGAATTCAAAAATTCTCATTATATAAACAATACTTTCTACTTTCTATAAAATTACAAAAAATTATAACAATTACAAAAAATTATAAAAATTTTAAAATTCTCATTAAATAAACAAAACTTCCTAAAATTAAAATTTAAACTTTAGGCAATTTTTGGCATAAAATAAAACAAAAGGCGATCGACGAATTTATAAAATTAAAAAAATCTCATTGAATAAAATTAGAAAAAAATTACAAAAATAAAAACTCATTAAATAAAATTACAAAAAATTATAAAAATTAAAAAATTCTCATTAATAAACAAAACTTTCTAAAATTAAGATTTGATATTCATGACCGACAAATTTATAAAATTAAAAAAAATATATGTAAACATAAAAAAATCTCATTGAATAAAATTACAAAAAAATAACAAAAATAAAAAAAATCTCTAAATAAAATTTAAAAAAATTAAAATTGAAAAATTCTCATTCGAGAAATAAAGAAAATTTATAAAATTACGAAACGTAACGAAAATTTAAAAAAATCTCATTAAATAAGCAAAACTTTCTAAAATTAAGATTTGACATTTTGTGCAATTTTTGTCGTAAAATAAAACAAAAGACGATCTAGAAATAAATAAAATAGATAAAACGACAAAAAAAATAAAAATAAAAAGTTGAGTTCAAAATCGGTAGATCTACCGAATTATCGGTAGAGTTGGCAGCACTGCTCGACAATGGGGATTTGGCTGTTAGTTGGTTACTTTACTTTTTGTCGGCTACCGGCTTTAGTGATTTCATTGTTGCCAACAGTAAAGCTGAGACATCACTAACAAGTCGTCAATCAAAAATTTAAAAATTAATCTGTTTTTTTCTTCCTTGAAAATACCCATTTTTATCCACGCATTTTTTTTACCCGCAAGATTGCTTAAATTACCCGTAATTCGAGTAATTGCCCGCACATTGGCAACCCTGCCTAACACTCAAGTATGAAACCGGAAATCGAATGTTTGGCGGCAAAGTCAGAATATTCAAATCTTCAAACTTCATCTCTTTTCATCCTATATGCAGCACAGCAAACATATGTCGTAACCTAAAAATAAATTCTTTCATTGTTTTAATGTAGACTTGTATTAGATAAGGATTTTAAAAAAAAGGGCTGATTCCGTATACTCAATTCAGAAAAAGAGTAACGTAACTGCAAAGATCGAGCGGACGATTTGTATTTATGAAAATCGCACAGCGAAACGTTGAAATTTGCGCAATTTTTAAGCTGCTCGTTGACAAGTTGTACCTACCAAAATTGTTGTACAAATTATTATCGTCTAATCTAGTTGAATTAAAATCTGTACAGTGATCTTTTTTTATCAAGAATAGAATAGAATTGTTATGTGTCTGCGATGAGACAACAAGAACCCTTGCCAATTCCTCTGGTATAGGGCTGAACTAAGCAAGCGTTTTTCTTTGCGTAAGCTACGCAGCGTTTTCCTAGCAGAGAGAATGAAACAAAACGCACAAAACCCAGGCGTTGGGTTCCGTTGCGTTTTGTTTCATTGATAGCAGATAAGCGTTCTCTCTCTCTTTGTAGGAAAAATGTTGTAAGAAAAAAGACGCTCGTATAATTTAGTTCACACTAAAAATACAATGGGCTATTAAAAAAAAACTAAGGGCCAGTTTCATAATCGAATTTAAAGGAGTCTTTAAATTTAAAGTCACTTTCAGATGTCAAAACAAATATGAAAGCACATTTGTTTACACATCTAAATGTGACTTTAATTTTAAAGTCTCCTTTAAATTTGATTATGAAACTGGCCCTAAATGCTATATTTGGGACTCAAAAAACTTATATACGTTTTACTTTTTTTAGTCTTTACGAGTACAATCTGAACTGAAATATATGTATACAATAAACGTAAGCTGCTTTGTAATAAAAACCTGTACTGCATATTTATGCTTCCTATTTACTGCGCAGTAAAAAAAAAATGAGTAAATAACGCTTCCTTTTTTTTTTAATCGTCTGATACTGAATCTAATTAACGTGATTTAATTTTTGTAGTACTACGTTTAACGAAAGTATTCGACCGCTCTCGTGTTCGTTCCTTTGATACATACAAGCAAAAGGTAAGACCATCGTGTGCCAGAGTAAATAACCGCTTTTGTGTTTTTATTGTATTGTAGAAATTGTCCGTCCTTATAGTTGATTTCAGTAAGGCACCTAACTATTGCGTCATGGTCATATAAATTCAGTGAAAATTTACAAGCACGCGCCAAGTCATTGCTGCCTGCTTTACATATTTACATACACACAATGCTTTTCATACACATGACTAACACTTGTTCTTTTTTTATGTGTTTACGGCTTTCTTGTGTAATATTATATGTAAACATATTTTTGATGTGTTCCATTAATCAATTCTGGTGGAGATAGAGGCTGAAGATTATTGAACTTCAAAACAAGGTCTTCTTGATGATGAATAGGCGAAAAGTCGGGCTTAACTAATAAAGCTCGTACGCGTTTCGATTTTTTATGGCATTCCCCATAAATTAGCGCTAAATAAAGGCAACAATAAATTCAGACAATCATCGTCTGTGTAATCTATTTAGCGCAATCTAAACCGCATTACGCTCGCTGATTCGCCGCCAGTTATAAATCATACTTTAAATAAAGCGCGTTCAGAGCGAACCTAATGTGTTTATTTTACGCATAGCTTTAATTAAAGCTATTAATTCAATATCTATCAGGCTAATACCGTCGTTCTCTGTCTGCTTGCAGTGAAGCTGATGGAGGTTAATTATCGTGACTAATGATTGCCGCACCTTTCGTTTCTTTTTTTTAAGCGCCGCCGATCCCTTATTTAAAATTTTCATCACATCATATATTTTGGGTCGTATTAAACAATAATATAGTCAAAATTATAGAGTAATTTGTTGATTCAAAAAGAAAACCAAAGGGAAGTATTTTTTGTAATTATAATTAATCTAAAATGTGTGTGCCACATTATAGCATGAAACAGTCACGTGACTGCATTCATAGATCGAGCGCCTAAACGATACTTATGAAATAACTGACATATATATCGTAGGCTTGGTGTTGATGAACTGTAATTTAATAAGTTAAATGCGACCCACTAGACCCGCAATATTAAGTTAATTTTCTCTATAAACTGCACATAGGAAATACGAATACATAATTTAAAACATACCCGCCAAAAACTCGCAACGTTATTGGCTGTTTCACACAAGCCCTCAATTTAAGTTCAAAAAAATACATCTGGCATAAATTCATTAATTATGACAGATTTCAAAAATCTTTAGCAAACCTGTTAATCTGAGAATTTGTAAACAAGCCAAATTAAAGGTCATTTAATTTTACAGTGTCAATTTCCCTATAAAAATAAGCTACAATAAATAATATAATATAATATGATCGTAAAAGTTACCTGTTCACAAATTAAAAGACGACAGACAATGTTGCCTTGTGAAAAATACAACTGGCAACAGTTAGAAATTCGGTAACAAAAATGACATGTGCGTGAAATAAAAAATCATAAGCGAGAGACATGCGATTAGATTACACGCGCAAAATGCACTCAAAGCTATAGTTTTTGAACGCACCTCACAGTGACTTTATTCAACTGATCGGGGTTGGTACCAGAAAGGTCCCTAGATGGAAGAAAATTTGTGTCCTACAGTTTGTATGCCTAGTTAAACGCTATTTACATTTATGTTTTAAATCGTATCTAACTGCCTTTTCAAAGATTAAATTACTTATTGTTAGTATGTGTTTGTGTATTAAACACTTATCAAAATGCCATTCTCTGTCCAACACGACACCTTCATCGTAATGATCAAACATCCAGAAGTTATGCTCATTAACTTAATACGTATTAATATTCTCTGTTCACACATTAAAAGACCACTAGCGATGTTGCCTTGTGAAAAGTACAACCGGCAACATTGTCCTAGTTAGAAATTTGGTAACATTCGACGAGTGCTTCTTTCATTTTGGCATTTAAAATATTTTTCTGCTTTCGAGGCATTAAAATGGCTTGTTGAAATGAATTTAAATGTAAACAATATAATAATAAAATTGATTTGACAAATTACTTTGACATGAAACTTCAAATACGTTGCCAACCTTGCTATTTTGATAATGTGTTATAGGGGACTTATGTTTTATACCAACATAATGCAGCAGGTGGTGGTTTTTTAATTTGTGAACAACGTATACCAACAATGCTATTTCCATATTTAAAATTCTGGGTCACGTGGGGGTCAGTTGAAATTGCTCACTCTGTATTTTCCAACGAGTCAAGAATATCAGGAGAGAGTCATAGCAACATTAGTTTCTCGTCTAATCTGGTCACTAAATATGGCCGCGGTAAGTCATAGGCGCACACAAGCGTTTTACAAGATTCTGGAACGACCACAAACCGCACAATTCACCATTGTTTATAAATGCACTTACTAAAATTCCAAAACTAACCTAAAAGTCGTTCACTGTTTAACTGAGGTCTGTAATTACCATTGAAATCGGATAAATAGAAATGCTGCGATATACAATTTATAACGTGCCTTTTTTAAAATTTCTCTTCGTAGTTGACCGTAAATTGTTAATTGTGAACCAGCCTCAATCGACCTGACGTATGAAATAGCATAACCCCACTTTTAAACTAATAGAAGCAATGAATGGACGCTTTCCAGGTTAGCGTCGAAATAACTCTGAGCTACTCTGGACTTGGAGTAACTTGGAACTACTCCGGTATAGCTCAGAGCCTCTCCGACGCTAACCTGGAAAGCGCCTAATAAAAGAAAGAAAAGTGAGGTTATGATGTACGTCAATTTATTAAGTTTCTAGCAAGGCTGGTTCACAACTAACAATTCACGGCCAACTGCGAGAAGAAATTTTAAAAAAGGCAAGTTAGAATGCGGCACAACCTGTGACTTTGTTTTGATCAGACACAGCGTGTGATTGGTCGAGATCGAGAGGCATATCATGGACGCATTTGTGAACAGCTGATTGGCCGGAATCAAATAATTGTTCATTTTGTGTATTAATAAATAGTTCTGAATGAAAATTAATGTGATAACTTGTATCACAATTCTTATGTTATTTGTGGTATCATTTAGCAGTTTCTTAAGTGATTGTTAAAATGTAAATAAGTCAGTGGCGTCGCATATGTTTTTTAAGTGATTGTTAAAATGTAAATAAGTCTGTGGCGTCGCATATGTTTTTCATATCGAAGTTGGTTTTCAATGGTTTTACATAATTTAGAATCACACACTGGGTTTCCCAGAATAAGATTCTCGGTAAGAGTTTTTCTTTTATTTATGCCAATAGTTCACAGCCGTGTATTTTCATATTGAAAGAACGAGAAGTATTTCCCTTCTGTGACGGTACGCTATTGGTCCTGTGGAAAATGTTAACAAATTTAGAGGTTATGTTGGCTTCAAAGTTTTACTATTGGATGACATTTCTATACTTAATAATTCATTCGTAAATTACCTATCAATGTATCGTCTGTATATACAGTGTTACTAATCTAATGCTTTTTTAAAATTTCTACTCGCAGTTGCCCGTGAATTGTTAGTTGTGAACCGGCCTCAATCAACCTGACGTATGAAACATGAATTTTACGTAAAATCCAAGCCCGTCTTAATGAAAATGGTGGACACTTTGGTCACCTATCATGATTTTACTTTGAATTTTGAATAAAATTTTCGTAATTATAATTCTTAATTAATTCTTTTGCAGGCAGAATGTAAGCATGTACGTATGTACATCGTTTGATTTGATACGGTCGTTGCCAATACATTCTAAATTCCAAAGAATTGTTTGGATCGCTAAATTACAATCGTTAAGACCCTGAATTAATTTGTTGAGGCGCGCATAATATATTGCATGAAATAATTAGCAACAGGCTATCATTAGTCTGGAAGTCTGTTAATTTATTGTACAAATAGTTATACTAGTTTGTCGTTAGCGTAAAGTTTTCTGCGTCATAAGCAAATATTTTATTTCCCCAAAGAATCTTCTCAAGTGCAGAAACAATAAGCTACAACTGTTTATAAATTAAACAATTTCATGTTTTTATTTTATTCAAGCTAACGATATTGTAATTTAAAAATCTTCAAAATTCTTAAAGTTTCGTTAGGTAAACCAAGTAGGAAACATAATTAATGAACTGCCCTCGTATAAATGAATAAAAAATGTATATTTTGTGCTGTGAAGTTGTTTTACATCAGACTTGCTGTTATTACATCAAAATCAAGACACGTTAATAATTGATTAGTCCCACAAGCGGTTATATAACGTTTAGTGCGGAAGTTGTATTTTGATTTCTAAAATCACCATAAATATAACAAAATTAGACTTAACAGATAAATTTTATACAGTGAAAGCATTAAACAAATAACGTCGATTATTGGCGGCGACCAGTTCTGTACCTTCCACAAAATATCTGTGAATAATTTTGTTTGTTATGTAAGTGTTGAATTCTTTTCCCAAATATTTACACAATCCGTTAAAAATAGTGCGGCAGACTAAATTTTTGCAGGCCATAAATTCCCGCCTGTTTTTCACGCCGGGGCCTTTCATCTTTCTTTCCAATAAAACTAAGAGTTCCAGCCAATTTTTTTCGCGCGTACATGTAGGTCATGATTTAAATATGCACCTCGTATTTATCCGCATTATTCGCGTCAGATATGGATGCGACGTCGAAGAATTTGTTGAATTAAAACCGCACCTTGAACGCACACATACGAAAGAAGTGACGCTTCGTTGCGTTTCAATAAAAAATAAATTACACAGTCGTTGCCGGAAAAAGCATGGTTCACTACGAGGGCAGTTCATTTGTTGTTGTCATTAAAATGAAACAACATAAACGAAACGTTAGCCTGTTTCTCTCTGTATCTGCATACGAGTGGGTTGTACGTGTAAATGCACAGAGTGAGCGAAATCAAATGAGAATCACGTGACCCAAAATTTTAAGTTGGAAACACTGAAGAATTTTCAAGGCAAAAGTGACAAAAATGAAAAGATAACCTAATGGCGGCTCAACAAAAAAACTCAACGGGTGTGTTCGTTTTACGACAAAATTCAGAATTACTCAACTCAACTTTGGGAAATAAAAACAATAATTTAATTAATTTATTTTATTCTAAATTATTTTTTGTCACAAATATCATGGAAAATCCGTTAAGATTTTTTTAAAAACAATAAAATAAAAATTCGATGGACATTTTAATACATAAGAGAAAAAACAACGGACAGTCGTATTTGCGAGACTGTCAATCCTAATCCATTTCTTTATTCCACAATTTAAATTTTGACATTTCCTGTGACGTTTATTGAATTAAAACCTATAGTCCGTTTACTTAACATTGACATTCGCACTGCCAGTGTCAAAATTCGGAAAAAAATTCATGATTTTGAGTTACTAACATGTCAGTGTATAGAAGCCAGATTAGATATGATATGGTATGGCGTATAATTAACGTTAGAAAATATTTGTGTGCTCTGAAAATTAACAACGCCTATCTGAAAAGTATTAATTATTACGAATAAATTTAAAAATAAAATTTTGCTGTCAAAGTTGCTTCTGCAACGCGGAAGGAAATAAGAAATGGTTTATTAAGTAGAAGGAATAATTTAAAATTTATCCCAAAAACTCGCTGTTTGACAGCATCAGGTTCAGACAAGCCTTCAATTTGATTTTAAAAGTCCGACATAGTTTCGTCAGTTCGGCACAGTCTCGTCAATTTTGAAATTTAAATTAAATTAAATTTAAATTTAAATTAAACCTGATTCTTCTGGCAATTGAAACTTCGTAAACAAGCTAAAGTAATTTCTGGTAAAGTTGGATCAACCAGTGTTGCCAAATTTAAGTACCAACTAATTGTACCGAAGTTTCAGTAAACGTGTCACATTTATTTAAACTGAATGGATATAATTTTTTGAACTCATCGCCCTCTAGTTACTGTTTTACGCACGAAACGAAATAGTCAACCGGGAAGTGACCAGGAAACATCAAAAATACGCCCTTTGGAGCATTCTTCAATAAATCAGTGTTATAATAATAAAATCTAGTTTATAAAATACCATTTTACAACAACTTTCATTCATTAACAGGCCCAGAAAAGGGAGAAATCGTCAAAAAATTCCAATAAATTTGACAGCATCATCTATTGAATACTGAAGCATGGCTTGCTTAATTTTACATTTTTGGTTTGCCATGACATGAAATTATATGAAAGTATTTCCAATTAATAAAATTTTTATATTTGTTTCAAAAAATATAATACGAAACTCTTGCGGGAATCATTATTCCGCGTTCGCGCCTATGAAAAATGTGTTCCCGCACTCGGTTCATAAATAACTATTTGACAACTGTACAGCTGATAATTGAAACCGAAATTGAAGTAATAGTAAATTGTAAATTGTCAACTTTTAATGAAGTTCTAAATAAAGCCGATAGATGACGCTTTTCGAAAAGAAAATTGGATACAGCCAAGGAGGAAAGAATAAACAGGAGGGAGTCAAGAGTAGTTTCTTGTCCAAAGTGGTAACTAAATATGGCTTGTGTGTGTTATAGGCGTATAGTCGTACGCAGCTTAAATGCTACAACTTCACAATTTTGTAAGCCTTGTAGCACAAAGTTTTAAGGGTGAGGTTTGCGTATAGAAGGTGCATTTAAATATATTTTTTTTAACATGCAACTGTTGGACAAAATCACTTTTTCACCCTAATAATAATTTTTTTTTAATAATAATTATCTTATTTATTGCAAATATTCCTTATAATGTACAGATTCCAAATTCTTAATACTATGTATTCATTATAATGTGGAAAACTGGCCAAAGTTTACAGGCGCACGTTTGTTACTTCTACAAAAAATGATAATAAAAATAATAATAATAAATTAATTAATTAATAATATTAATAAAAGAAACAGGAAATAAAATTCTTCAAATTGTAAATTTGGTTGTCAATTAATTGTCTACTTGATAATACATACCTTTCAGAAAAATGTAACCTATTTATTTATAAACTGACAGCGTCAAATAATTCTAACCTAACCTTTTGTTTCTGAATGTTCTCACCTGTACGGAGTGTTGATTTAGTACCTTAGATTTTCTTCAATACACTGGAGTTCTGTGGCTAAAAGTACTTCAAAGGAACTTACTTATAGCTTATAGGACCCATGCACACGCGAAGCCAGCTCCACCAATGACCATATTGTGCATTAGTGGTATGAAAATACGAGTTGAACTTGAATATTGTAATGTATTTCAATATCAGGAAGGTCAAGTATTATCTACTACAATCGTAAATTGTCATAAGAGTGATATTATTCCCGTGCAATTAGTCTCAAGAATTATTTTCATATCACTAATTCACAAATCACCACGCCAGGCGGCGCTGAACGCAGAGATGTGCATGGCGCCTATATTACGTTTGCTACGCCAGTAAACATTGAAAAATTCCAAAATTAATCTAAAAGTCATTCACTTTTTAAGTGAAGTCTAAAATAACCTGTCAATGTATGGTTTACATATACACACTATTAATCAGAGTTGCTAAATAAACACATAAATTCATACTACACTCAGATACAAACACAAAATGTGACAATAAAATTACTCTCCAATAAAGGTTGTCAACAAACAGCCATAATGCAGAAACTGACCTACCTCAAAGTGGTAACTTCCATCAAATGTAATTGCATTCTCCCACTGCCGTAGGTTCCCTGCTGTTAACTCTTAACTCGTTGGATATAGCGGTAATTTGGAAATTTGCTTTCGTAAAATACATATAAATACGATGCCATTTTAGTTTTTAGCAATATAAAAACGTACATACCAAAATGAATAACGTAATAGGGAGTTATCGCAACATGAACGTTAACATTCACGCTAAAGTTAAAATCACGTGACCCAATACGTTACTTCGTATAACGGATCGGCAAAATTTTTAGTTATCGCATGTGCTATATTACGTTAAGAAAATTCTAACCTTGTAATTGTTTACGCTTGAGCCGTCAAACATCAAAGTTGTATTAGGTTAAATTTTTTATTAACTTGTTTGTTCGAGACAATGGAAGATTTGGTAGAATTAATGGCGTTTGAAGCATTGGAAGATGACAGGTTAGAGAACGCGTTACTGCATAAATGTTAGGAAGAAAATTCACTTGTGCTTTGACGTATTACACAACATAACGTATATGTAACCTTCAAATAATCAAATTTATGGTTACGATATCGCTCCGCTATTCCGATCCAAATAGCGCGTTCCTTTAAATGTTTATTGGCACGATATCTCTTGCGCCTGCGCATTTCGAAGAATATACCGTTATCGTAATAACGGAAAAGGTGCGGTAACTCGCTATTATCACCGTACCATAACTTCTAATTCAAAAATAAAATATGTAAGTACAATCGCAACGCACAAAAGTGTCCACTTTTTTTAGCCGCGGCTAGATAACATTTATTTCTGGTGCTAAATCACTGTCTGTATACATCAGAACAAAATGCTGAATAAAAAACACGCCCGATATCATAATTTCTATTGAAATTTTTAATTCTTGTGCTGTTTCAGTTGGTGAAACTGAGACGGTAAACTCATGCATTTTTTAGAACTTTGCCATAACTGCTATATTTACATTATCGTTTTATTTCAAATATTTAATTTTCACAAAAAAATATAAAAAGAAATTTTGAACACGTTCAAATTATTTTCATTGCTTGTCTGAACGTACCCATAGTGTGACGTAATTCACGCATGCGCGACATGCGTGTATTTACTTTACTTTTATGGCAAATTGTGTGTGCGATTGTTGAATAAAATCATGTATAAAGTTTACGCGAAGAATAATCCCTTAAATAAATCAAGCCCGGTGGTTAGAAGACGCCTGTGGTACTCTGCACCTGACTTAAGAATAACGGTAAATATTTTGCACTTTGCTAATTCTTTTTCAAAAAAGGGGGATTCACAAAGAAATTATTTGCAATCGTAAATGTGTCTTAGCTTGCACAAATTTAATGGATTGCACATTTTAAATCGGTACATTTGTTAAGTAATCGGGTCTCTGACGCGTTTGCTTCTTTTCACCTCCAAAAGCATTGTTCCCTTTGCGTGTCGTTTGCACTCGATTTTCTAAATGACGACCTTGCAAGTATCGATCTTCCATGCTATTTGCCTCACGTGCAATTTCATCTTGAACCTTCATAAGATGCGTGTTGGCTTCCGCCTTGGTTGCTGCTAATAAGTGTTCCTTGTTTGGTTGCTTGACCTCCTTGGTCTGTTCCAACTTGCGGGGGGGAATTGATCTAACCATGGGCTCTTGAGATCTAGGCCTTAGCTCAACAGCGGATTTACTGTTGTAATAAAATCTTCTTGCCGCGCGTTGATAGTTCTGTTCCACTGCTTCCAATCTGGCATGCGGTGGTATGAGCATTTTTTTGAAAACCCCCATGTAAGACGAGCCCCCGACGATTAAAGCGCTTTTAGTTTCACGAACCGACTGTGTACTCTCGGCTATATCAACAGGTATTTCATCTTTAAGGCTTGAATCATCTGCTTCTCCTAGAAAATACTGAAGCCATGAAGTTAACATCACTGTAAATTTGTACTATATCGTTTGAAAAGTAATTCTTGACTTGACATTTTCATTGCAATTGACAGTTCGAGTCATCCTCAAAAGGCCATGGAAATCTTAAGCTACATTTATATTCAATTTCGTGCCAGCTCGAATTCATAGCATGAAAGTTTGACGTATGCCTTCATGTGGTAACGTCAAACTTTCGTGCTGGTACGAAATTGAATGTAAATGTAGCTTTAAGCTTCATAATACCTGTCAAAATAATCCATGCAACGTTGCCAAAGTGGTGAAGAATCACTGTTTGAGTTGGTAGTGCTGAATTTTATTTTTAAATGATATAACTGTTGACCACCGTTGTACCGTCACCAAATAATTACAGTAATTAGCCGCCATTTTGGTGCAAAATATTGGCGGGAAACTTAAATGTTTAACGCTAACAACGACATTTTAAACTTTTATTTGACAGACGTTAAATTTGATTAAACTTGGCGGAAAGAAAATCACTAGAAAAGTCGGCCATTTAAACTTGCCGGAAAGAAAACCAATAGAGAAGTCGGCCATTTTAGTGCAAAAAACGTGGTTTATTTATCTTACACATTAAGCATATGGATTAAAGTACTGTATTTATTTAGTGACTGTACAACCATGTAAAGTCCCTAGATTACTAAAGTACGGCAATACACAGTTTAGGACCAAATTTTAAAAACTAGCCAGAACATGGCGTCTGCGTCACGTGACACAAACAGCCTTGTGTATTTGAGTTGAATAAACAAATATTTGTCATGGAAACGAAGAAGTTTTAGATTTTTTGACAGTTGATAAATGTCAGCTCCCAAAAGGAATTAGAAATACGAAATAAATCATATTAAAAACACCATAATAAATAAGCCGTATTAATCTAAAGACGTTGAAGATATGATTATTAAAAAACCCTTTTGCTTAAAATTTTCAATTTTGATAGAAAAAACATGGAGTAGTTTTTGCAGGTAACGGAAATATTGCAGTTTTGAGTTATGTGTAAAATATTTGTGCTTGCTCGAAACTCGAAGGTGCTCGTCCGTGCCCCGTGGTGCTCCTGGTTTGTTCATTTGTGGTTTGTGACGGTTATTGGATTATGTTTATTTTTATCGATTTACAATGGTTAATCATGATAAAGGATTGTAAGGGCGTTATTACAGTTTATTATGGGACAATTTTACTAGTCGACAAACAGTACAGTTTACATGCTCAGTTTTGCGCAGTAAGGCTCTAAAAAATTGACATTTACGTTTATTTTCCGTTGACATGAAAATCAACCAAAATTTTCATTTTAAAATTCCCGCGCATAATGGGCCAGAAAATGGCTTCCCTATTGCCGTACTTTATACTATCTAGGGACTTTACAACCATGATCGTGATGGCGACATCTATGTGAAAAATCTTTTACCAAAGTGAAGAGCCATCTATTGAGACGTTTATGTTTTTTCTGACAACTCTGATTCCACGGCCATCTGAGGATAAATCTCGTGATAATTTGTCTTCATCAGGTCCACTGATCCTTGCAACGATACGTTTACGCTTCATTAATTAATTATCCGCTGTGTGATTATTAACGGTTGTAATTGCAATCCCACGTGTTTAATGACCGCTTTTAAACGAACCTAATTCGATTTTGAACGCCCACGGCCACCATCTCGCCTCATCATTCGATCCTTAGTATCGAAGTTACCTTTGAAACAAACTTCGTTTAATTGTCAAAGTTCGCGAGGAGAAAGAAATGGTGTCGAGTTACGAAATGCCCGGTTATTTACCCGAAGATTTCTACAGAGATGAGTGGGTCAACTTGAGTATGTTGTGGATGGTGCGTAACATTGTCATATTTTTAATGAAATTGTGTCAGGTGTGCGGGGCCCCCATTAGAAAAAAAAAGCGCAAATATTATATGCAATGTAATTTAAACAAAATGATGCATTGTTGTGTGTTGCTGAAACACCGTCTGTGCCAAGGGTGGGTGCAAAATTATATCCGTGTGGGATTCGCCCACCGTTAAGGCCTCTTGCATAGCTGTTATGGAGATTTAACATGTTGTTAACACGTGATCTCTTGCACGCAAGAGTTTTATTTAAAGCGAAAGTGCTATTTCCTGGACCAGATCAAATATTTATGTTTTCTTCTTCTTTTCACATTGCATTTCATCGACTTCATCACACACTTAATTCGTTACGCACTTAATAAATCAATAGCAGCTGTTGATTAAAAAAGAAAAAACTCAAAGAAATTTGTTTTTTTTTTATTTTTTAATCACAATAAAGAAATGCATAGTCAAACAACTTTCTTGTTGTTGCTGCCATTTATCTGTATACTCATACTCCCACTGGAACTCGTATGCCTTGTCTTGTTATAAT
The DNA here is from genome assembly GCA_033060865.1 of Dorcus hopei. Taxonomy (NCBI): domain Eukaryota; kingdom Metazoa; phylum Arthropoda; class Insecta; order Coleoptera; family Lucanidae; genus Dorcus; species Dorcus hopei. The sequence goes on from CM065423.1 coordinate 37,602,862, forward strand.
TTGCGTTTACGATCTTAACACAATGACGCTAAACATTTTGCTAAAAAAAAACGAAAACTATGTGAAAATGTTTTACGTAACATCCTGCCTGGCATAATGAAACGATTATTAGCATGCGCATCCAATGAACGTCGTAGAGATTATGCAATCACTAATTTTAGAATGCATTTGCAAAAGTCTACTATCAATACAATTCCTAATGAATATTTTATTATTACACTTTGCGCTGAAAAGGTGTAGTTGGTCAAGGTCAAGTTTAGCTTTAACTCCACGAGGATGACATAATCATAAATGCAATTTTTTTAAACATTGACAAAGAGCCTCGCAATTTAACGGACATCACAAAAAAGCCCGCCATCTATCGATATCAAAAAGAACTACGTAATATTACTAAAGATATTTTTTTAAATTTTTTTATAAACTCAACTGACGGATTTGTTTATTTTATTATTGTTATTGGATTTTACAATGCTCAATTATTTACATTTCTGAAATAAAAATGATGATTTAATGGACATTTATTATGGACAAATAAACAGCGCCGTCTGTCGGCGGTGACTCTAAACTTAAAGCTTTTTATTGAAATCGTTGGTATAACACGGCGAAATTTTTATTTAATTGTACTTCTGGGCTACAATATTTTATTAATTGCATAACGCCTTACAAAAAACGCGCCATCTATCGATATAAAAAAAGAAACTAATAAGTATCGAAAAAATTATTTTTCAGAATGTTTTTAATAAACTCAAATGACGGGTTTGTTTATTTATTTACAGAAAATACGTATGGTATAAGTTAGATGCGCGAAAGGAATAAAGAATAAATAAGTTTTTTTTTTTTAATTACAATGTCAGCTGGGTGTTTCTAAAAGTTTGTTCGAAATGTTACTTTTATCAATAAAATACCAGTCCTATTGTTTCGATAATTGTGAATTCAGTTAGTTTAGATGTTACAGAAATGTATCTATCAAGTGATTCAATTTAAAATCATCCTCAGGAGACGATGGAATTCAAAATCATGTCTTAACTAGATTCATAAAATCTGTCAAAGTATGTCGAGCCTTGACAATACTGTTGAAATTATCAACAGCCGTGTTTCCCATGAGTGCCCATGACGCCATGACACAGTATACGAATCTACACACTTAAGTATAACTGTCACATTTGACATTTTGTTTGATACTTATTAATTTGCAAATTATATCACATCTCCATATATGTAGGTATCAAACAGAATGGCGTTTTTTTTGACAGAGACGTTTAAGTAGTGTGCCCGTGACACAGTATAAACCAGTGTTGCCAGATTAGGCAACGAATCCCTAAAACTAGGTACTTTTATATTCAAAAGGGAAAAAAGGAATTTTTCAATCAAATACATCAAATCTAGGGATATTTATTGGAAAAGGAAATACTTTAATAACGTTATCATTTTTATTGCTATAAGTGTAACATGTAGGTCGTGTTTTGTATGTTGATATTGGGACTAGCTGCCTAGTGTTTACAGTCTAAACTATCTACACACAGAACACACCTCACCTTCACCTCACTCACAAGTTATTCTATCTGCAATATGCCTACACATGCGTTAAACGTTAGCAATAAATAATTAAAGTTGACTCCCTTGTCCGATCAAAATTTCTATAACAAATTCTGTATAATCTTTTAATGGACACTTTAAAAATTGCACAATCGCTCTCAACATTTCACTGTCGGTGGATGACTTCGTCAGGAGTGAAAAATAAATAAACAAAGTTGTCACGGGACAGTGAAACGTTGACCGATTGTACAATTTTAAGGTGTCCGTTAAAAGATTAAAAGGAATTTGTTAGCAATAATAATTTAGACATATTTTGAACTTACTTACTGCAATTGCGGTGTTTGTTTTTGCGTTTATTTGCTGTAGTTAGAAAGAGTAGGGAAAACTAGGAAATATTTGTTGCTCATTTTAGGATTTTCCGTTATCGTAATCTGGCAACACTGGTATAGGCAATTACCCAGTGGCGACACTAAGGCCTGGTTTATCAAACACAAGTTAACGTTAAGTTAAAGTTAATTGCCATAACAACAATTGTCTTCGTAGTAGTTACTATGGGAACAAACTGAAAGTTAGAGTTAACTTGTGATTGATAAACCGGGCCTTAAACGTCGGTGTCAAATTCGACCGCCATACTGTTTGATACCTATATGCAAATGTAATGTAATTTGCAAATCAGTAGGTACCAAACAAAATGACAAGTATGACAGTTATGCTCGAGTGTCGCTAGTGTAGATTCTTATACAGTGCCCGTGACACAGTAAAAGTAATTACTGTAGCGTCACTTAAACGTCAATGTCAAAAAAGAAGCCATACTGTTTGATGCCCTTATGGAAATGTAATGTAATTTGCAAATCGGTAGTTGTCAAACAAAATGGGAAATGTAACAGTTATACTCGAGTGACGCTACTGTGTAGATTCTTATTGGGAACTGGCAAATGATCTAGATGGCGCTGTGTTTAAAAACAAATATGACCGTGTTGAGGGGATAAGTTGTTCATGGTTGAGTGGTTATACGGGCAATAATTGTTAATTGTTATTAACCAACAAATAACACCAAACAAGGCAAAACTTGGGCAAAACTACTATAATCTCTATTATGTTAGTTTTACAATCCCCGCATCAATAGTTTACACTATGGGGAGACTCTTTCGACGCCAGTTCCCATGACACAGTATAAGAATCTACACAATAGCGTCACTCGAGTGTAACTGTCACATTTCCCATTTTGTTTGATACCTACCGATTTGCAAATTATATTAGTATTACATTTCCATAAGAGCATCAAACTGTATGGCAGCTTTTTTTGACACTGACGTTTAAGTAGCGCTACTGGGTTATTCATAGGTTTGTTCGTTTGTTCTGCATTTTCTACACTTTTAACTCCTTTACACTATTTTTCTCACTCCTCCTTACATTATATTATATACATCTCACTCTCTCGGGACCAGTTGGTGCAAAAAGAGTAGAAAAGCGCAGAACAAACGAACGGACCTACTGTCCGTGACATCAGTGTTGCCAACGTAAGGATTTTCTCCCTAGATTTAGGGGTAAATTTTTATGAAAGGAGTTTTTTTAGGGGAAAAGAAAAACCGAAATTAAAAATTAACATAATCCTGTGTATGATATAATTTTTCTGCTAACAAAAATATTTACTAACATTTAAATTCCGCTTAAATCATTTTGAAATATGCAGCTGTTGCGTATCTTATCGATCTTATCTGGGTAGTATTTGACAGTTGATGAGCTGAGCTGACCAACTGACTGTTGACAGTTGACAGCAGTGTCATGACTCAGACAGTTGAGTGTTATTTCAAAGGATTGGTTTCCATTCAGCATGACATAAATATATATGAACCAAGGAAAAATACTATCTACCCATTTATGAACTAACTCAAATAATTGTAATTATAAAAGTACAGGGTGAACAAAAATGACCGATATTTGTTGCAGCTCAGACCCAAAAATATAATTCACTTGCCAATATTTACTTCCAAGAATTATTGTTAAAGTTCATGTAAACTTGCGGACAAAAAAAATGACCCATCACAATTAAATTTATTAGTTTTGGAGGTTATACTAAATGTCTTGTTACATTTCTTTTCTAGTCTTCCCTGCACCTTTTGTATTAGTGGCAACATGCCCTTCATTTAAGTAGACCATTATTCAAAGCAGCAAATTAAATGTGACAGCTCCAATAATTTACTACTTTGACACATCGAAAGCCAATTTACAATACAAAAAAGCAATGAGTCAGTTTTTTTGACCGCAAGTTTACATTCAACGGACGCTGCTTGACAACATTGACTGAGATAGTAGATAATTTTTTTGGGTGTAAGTTAACTGAGCTGCAACTTCACACATATGAGTCATTTTTGCTCGCATTGTATTTTTACGGATTCTTTTTTATATTTTATAACAATACACTTTTTTATATAAATTAATTTCTCTTTAGATCTTTACAATCGTTCGTGAGTTTTGAGTCCGATTTCTAAAGTAGTTTGGGTAGAAAATTAGGGGTATTAGTAATGAGTGTTTTTTTTTTTTTTAATTTGGCGTCGAAGTTGGCCGTGACAAGGTGCTTATTGTGAACGCACCACAATTTTGATTATTTGTTTAAAATGTTATTTTCTTATTAAATGTTTTCATTGTTACAACGGATCTCATTCTTATTGTTGTTTTTCGTTTATTACAATAGATTATATCATTGTGTTGTCCTATCGTACTGTTGAGTACGAAACGTCGAAAGCGTGGTTAGGAATTGCAAGTTCAAACGTCAAATTAACAACCGTCACGAGGATGATGGTTTAATTTTCATGGCCAACTTCGACGCCAGTTTCAAAAAAGCACTTTACTAATTTAGAGAGTTTTCACCTAACGTCTAGGGCGAAAGTCCATTGAAGAATTGGCAACACTGCATGACGTGTTAACCTGATGACTGAGGTAGAGCCCTCGAAGATGGCAGATTAGGCAATGCAATCCCAAGTCAGACAAAATTTGAAATGGAAAATATCTGTTTTTGTTTTGTTTATTTTCTGAGGGCGGTTGATTTGTCCAGCTTCTAATAACAAATCATAAAAATATAAAAAATATGAAACTTAGGGTCGAGAGATCCATCTCCTATTAGAGTTATTCGACGAATAACTTGATTTTTCTGAATTGTTGATTGATTTTTTATTAATTGTTTCCATGGTAATTATTCGTCTAATAACTATTAATCAATTTATTAACGGCCGGTATTACCCAAGGTTACTAAAGAGAGAAGGTTACCTGGTAACGTGGTAACTCGTGGAGTGACGCGTCATCCAGTAGGCCATCTATTTGTGTAAATGTATTAAATGGGCCTACTGAGTGACGTTGTGGTGACGTTGAAAGTTACCAGGCAACCTTCTCTCTTTAGTAACCTTGGGTATTACCAACGTTTTAAGGAGACCTTAACCTTCATAAGGCCGGGCTTCAAAATTAACATTAAAGGCCGCGTGGGGTACAATTGCACCCCATGGGTTCTTTTTTGTGCTGTGTAAATTTTATGTAAAATATATAAAAATTTTGCATGGACACTTCGAAAAATTTATGTTATGATCGACGTTTCGCTCTGTGTGTGACAGCTTCTTCAGGAAAATTATAAGAAGAAGCTGTCAAACACACAGCGAAACGTCGACTTTAAACTCAATTTTTTCAAGTGTCCGTGCAAAAATAATGATATATTTTATGATAGTTTTCATCGGACAAAAAGGTACTTCAATTGTAAATTTTATAGGCAACATAAATATTCAAAATATTCATAAAAATCGTCTGAATCGATTATTCTCAACAATTCATCTCGGTAAGCTTATTTTCGTTACGAAATATTGATAACGAAGTCATTCTTAGAAGGAAAGAAGCGTGCGTCTGATGTCACTTTGTACCCCGATCGATTTTTACGTGATCAAAAAATTTGTATCTGTTACAGGCTAGGTGGGGCACAAATGCACCCCAATGAAGTAAACTGGCCTTAACTTGTAGTAATTTTAAAACAAATGCTTTAATATTTTGGATACTATAGAAAAAATGTATAAATTAAAGATAGCAGAAAAGAGAAAATTAAAAAAAATATATTGTTGAAGTTTTAACAGAAAATGTATATGTGGGGTACACCTGTACCCCGCCCGGCCTTACGAAGGTTAAATTTAATTCGTCTTTAGAATGTGATTGATTATATACAAACCAAGCAGAAATGTCACAATCTAAACACGACTTAAATTTAAGGTCTCCTTAAAACGTTGGTAATACCGGCCGTTAGAGGTGGATATCTCCCCCCTTAATGAAATGAAATGTTCAGATCAAGGTACATATTCTTATGTTATTAGTAAAGCACGGATTTACATAGATGCACTTTTAGTACGCGTCGTGGAGTGATGACTCGTGACGTCAAACAACAAACAACTTGAGATAAGGAGACACTTTTTATTGTTACGTATTTACATGACTTGCACTGCTCACATTGCTTGTATTGTTTGTGTTGTTTGCATTGTTTATTTTTGCTTAAGTAATTTATCCCAATTGGATTCGGAGTTTATCCCCAATCTATTTTATAATTGGTCAACAACAGATATCCCTGTTGTACTTAAGTATGTTGTTAATTATGATTACACATCAACAGTATTTAATAAGGCTAACATGTGATGGAAACTGTTTGCATTGCTATGGTGTTTGTGTTGTTTACAGTTCTGTTATTGTTCGTATTAGTTTGCATTTCTTATTTTGCTTAGGGAAACGTATTCCAATTTGTATTTGGATTGCCCCGAAACTATGCCCTCTCATTTTTTCACATATCTCATTCTTGAGTTGACTTGGAAATTGGGACAGGAATTTTTCCTATTTTATATTTTGTTTGACTTGGGATTGCATTGATATGATTGTGCGTCATCTGCCTAGAACATCGAAGGGCTCTAACCCCAGACACCCCTGTTGTATTTTGGTTGTACTGTATCAGCAGTATGTTGTTAATTTTAACAGTATTTTGAAGGCTCGACACACTTTCTATATTCGCATTTTTTTAGTAGTTTTATAATATTAAATATACAATTCTTAAAAGTTACTAAAAAGATAATTAAACTACTATTAACAATTTTTTTTTTCCAGCCACCTGAAAATGAACTCCAGAAGGGTGAGCGTATAATGTCCGAGCACGAGTTGAGGATACAACGTTCCCTCCAAAAGCTGACAGTTCCCGACTGGTACAAACAAGCCGAAGTCCCCCGCGAAGGATTCATCCTGAAAAAACCAGCATGTCGAGAGTCTCGTTGGTCAGGAACCGGTAGTAAGACGACCTCCCTTAGCAGCCTAGGCTCCAGTAACCAGTCCCCAGTTGTGCTCAGCCCCACACCGCAGAACCAACCGTTCGTTCGGTGGTCCACTTCTAAGCTAAACTCAACCGCCTCGTCTCCATGTGCCTCAACTCGTAGCAGCTTTAATGCCAGACAACCGAACGGCTCGATTTCCCCCTCATCTTTGCGAAGTAGTTTCAACTATCGGCAGCCTTACTTAGGATGGCGTTCTCAGGAGCGACTGACGCGCCCCAGGACTCCGGCAGAAAGATTGGCCAACACGTTAATCAATCAAAACCAGCAGCCGCAAGAAAGCCCGGAAATACAGACCTCGATTAAAGAAGTCACTTCTGCAATCGTGCATTACGTGAGTGGTCTTAAACCTGAAGACGGTGGAGGTAGAGATCACAGTTATGACAGTCAAGAAACTGCCAGTCAGCGTAGTATGTCTGTAAGTCCTCGAGGGAGTCAGAAGCTATGCTGGTTGGAAAGTTCTTTCGTTGGTACCCGCCCTCTCGATTCTCCACAGACACCGGTGACGTTAACAGAAAGCCAAACATCATCGCCTGCACCACCTTCCAGTTTACGACTAGATTTACACACCCACAATGGTGAGTCCGTTCATGCTTGAAAACAAAACACAGATTTCACCAGCCTCTGTCTGCAACAGTTGTTTTTTTCGTTGTGGTTTTAATTTATAAGTGTACAGTGTAGAGTATTAAGCCGTTTTCTTTTTTCACAGTATTTAAGTTTGAATGCTCTCTAAGCGGTGCTATATCAATGTATATCTCATATTTATTGTAATACTAGTGTTTAGACTGATTTATACGGTTTTTCGTTGCTGCACTTTTGTGTGTGTGTCACCTCATGGTTTATTGAAGTTGTAAATTGTGAAGGTTCTGATTACATGTCCCCCCACCCCCAAAATTTGTTGTTAAAATTATAAAATGACATGTATCTCTCTCTCAACAACCGGATAATACGAAAGAGTGCATCTTTGTTTAATTAAAACAAACCAAATCAAGAGAGATTTGTTTTCAAGAAACAAAAACAAAAATGCACTTTTATTTATTTTATTTCGAAGTCGACTCAATCTTTTTTTCTATTTTTCTTTTAGTGTTAACATAAAATAATATTTTTGACTAAACCAAGTAAGATTACTGCCCCTTTTCTAATCAATTGTTTTCGAGAAGGTGCTCGCAGCACCGAACGTTTTGCATTTAAATGAAATTTTATTAATGTTCGTTCGTTCGTTGCTGTATTTTATTTATTATTGTTTGTAAGCATGTACCAATTGTTTAACGAGATTTTATTACTTTACAACGACGAGTATGCAATACGTTTTTGTTCTGCACACTTACATTAGAGATCTTTTACGTTAAGCTTTTTATTAAAACTTTGATTAAAAATGTATACACCTAGACCCTAAGTTGTGCATGTACAGATTAGTTTCGAATAAATTGTTTTATTTTTTATCTGGTTTTCTTTGTTTATTTAAAGTTGTTTTCGCAGAGATTATTACTAGCCGGTAAGTGCTTTTCATCGTTTGCTTCATGTGAATTCAGCGAGGGATGTTCTAAGGGATTCGAATTAATTGATGATTGTGTGCGTAGATTTTAATCTGCTCGGCTCAGGCGATACGGCGAAACCTTCTCCGGGATCGACAACTTTGGAAGACGTTCTGGATTCACTTCTCGGTCTCCCTTCATCGACAAGAGCACCCAGTCCCAGTCTCCAAGGTAGGAGACATGTGTAAGTTTCATTTCAGGTTTTTCTTCATGAATGCACCTAATATGTCTTGGTCTGAAGACACCTCTTTCTCTCTCTCTCTCTCCCACAGAAGGTATTTAAATTTATTTGTTGTACATTTCACTTATCTCCAAACTGCTTTTATTTATGTAATTTTCGTTTACCCTTACAGTCACTTGTATTTGTATGTACCCCCCTCTCACCCGTCCCCATTTCTTCTAATCAGCTGGCGAGGATGTGGATACTGTTTAAAAAAGTACATTTGGTATAGGTAACTTTCTTCAGTTAGTTATTGCACATAACTCTGTTTCATGATGCTGAAACTCTTTTAATATAACTTTGTTTTGTGTAGAGACGGTGTCAGCTAATACAAGTCCAGTTAGAGAAAACGACACGCGATTGGCGGAGCAATTTCGTCGACGGAGTGAAGGAAGTGAGCCAGCAACCCGTCCCGCCTCTTCCGCTTCCAGGAGAGTCAGCTTTCATTCATCGCCTGTCCTTCGGTGTCGCTACTCTCGCTGTGGACGGGTTGCAGTTGCAACTAGCCCCGAGGGTTTGGCTTTTAAAAATTGTCATAATTGCTCATATACTTATTGCTCCAGAGCATGTCGTCGGGCACACTGGGAGAAGCATCGCAAGACCTGCTTGTTTTCTCGTGTCGGTTCACTATGTCGACAAGTGATCGCATCGTGCAAGGAAAAACCGGAAACCCTACATCACTTATCAGTGATTGCAAGAAGAGGATACCTATCACACGGCCTGGGGGCCGTTAAATGTTTTTTCCCAACGCCAGAAGCTGCCGAAAAGTTCTTAGTCGACGGACTGGAAAGTCTAAATGAGCCCACATACATCTGCTGGAAAGACCTGCTACCTTCGGAGATGGGCCCTCAACTTTACACCGAATTAGTAAAAATGTGTAAAAATTACAATCCCGATAGTAAACTAATTTTATATGTGTCTGTCTGTGTGATATCAGAAGCACCCGCTGCCGGTGCCGTTAAATGGGAAAGACAGTTGGTATCACGATGTGCAAAAATGCGCTTAAGCAAAGACGTCCACATACCTGAGAGGGACACGGAAACACCGGAAACCTTGATTTTAACATCGCAACCAATCAAAGAAGAACCACCGCAACGACTGAGGGAAATCAGTTTCAACAACATCCAACGACATCTTCGCCAGCGGGGTGTCTCCCTGCGAAGGCACTACCCGGAAATCTATCAACAACTATCGAAATTCGTGGAAGGCAACTGCGACTCATTTAAAGCAGTGACGGTGTACCCTCGTGATATGGTAACAGGTAAAACGTTCATGTGCATAATCATGCCTGAATCTGACCCGGAGAACTTAGAAAAGGTTGTGCAAGCCGGTGTTCGTGTAAGAACTGTTGACGTACTGAAAGAGGACTGAAGACTTTTTAAACAATTGGAATTGTCCCTTTCCTGTGATCTCTATTAGCTTGTTGTTAAATTCCGCAGATTTTAAATTGAATATTCATGTTACCTTATCTAAAGTTGCTTTTATTATATAAATTAAAATGTGTAAAAAAACGACTTCATTACTTCATGTAATTAATATACATATTGCTCATCATTAAACTTATCGACTGATTACAGTTTCAATAAATATATTATTACGCTCTATTATTTCCGTAAACTATTGTAATGTTTATGATGTCAACACCATGAAATGTTTTATCTTTGTCATTAAAGTTTAATAAAAATAATATAATGATTTCAACAATAAAAGCAATATACGGCAATAAATGTACACGTTTATTTTCCTTACTATTCTTTAAGCTAAGGTGCCAAACAGAAAATTGACTTAATATCTAAAAGAAATTTTAAAGAAAGTACCTAGAAAAAGCATGTAGTTAATTTTATAACCAGTTTTGAATGGCCATAAAAATCTGTTTTTATTTAGCTTTTCCTAAATTTTAGAATTTTATGAAACTCATTTTACGCAAAGAACAAAATTAAAATTTGAGAATAGACCCTCGAAGTGTAATCTAAAAACGAGAAAATTTAAAATTTATGAAAAATTAACCAAGTCTAAAGAGAATTAGAACTTGCAACAATATCTTTGAATGTCAATTTAAGTTCATAATTTCGGAAAAACATAATACCTTAGGGAGAGAAAACGTAAAATTTCAAAGAAAGTTCGAACAAATTAAAGTCTCCTTATACTATGTGTTTTTTTTTTAAATGCCATAAGGGGTGGCTGTGGAAAAGAAAATTCATGTCTTAGCTCCATTCATGTACTTTAAATTATCAGTTTTGGCATGTGTTAGATGCCAAGCTACGACATGAGTTTTAATTTTCATGGCCAACCTTTATGGCATTTTTAAAAAAATACACCGTATGATAAATGCTCATTTTCAAGCTCACCTACATAATACGAAAGATGTAGGCCACAATGTTACGCAAGTGTAAAGTTGGTTGCATAACGTTCAATTTTATTATATCGGGCGTTCATTAAAAAAACAGGTCAAGAAGGCCATGGTTTTCTCTTCCTAACATGAACGTAGAGCCTTCCATGTAAATTAGTTCATAACATGCCTCTTTTTAAAATTTCTCCTCGTAGTTGGCCGTCAATTGTTAGTTCTGGACCAGCCTTGCTTGAAAATTAATAGCTTTGTTCGTACAGCGGCTTCAAGTTTCACATTTAATGCAGCTCTTAAAAGCGGTGATTAATTCGACGGGAGATATTTTAAAAATGACACGTTACAATTTGATGCAAATTTTCCTTTGCCGCACACGAATGAAACTAAAGATACTACTTTATTAACATTTGGCCACTGTGGGCCCCGTTGAGTTGGTGTATGGGTTTAAAAATCGCGTTTAAATTCAATAACAAGTCAATGCGTCAGTGGTTCAGGCATACAAACATAAACTCATTGACGGTGACGGTTAAATTCGTTGGATATACATTCACAATAACAAAACACACAACCGGCCTACTTGACGAAATGATTTGTAGAGAGTGATTTTTTTATATCTGATGTCGAAGTTGGCCATGAAAATTTAATTGTGAACTATCGTCATCGTGACAGTTGAGTTCAACTTGCATTCCTAACCTTGCTTTCGAGGTTTCAAACTCAACAACGATAGGACAACACAAGAATGTGATCTACTGTAAGAAAAGAAACGAAAAAAGACAATAAGAATGAGACCTGTTGTAACAAATGAAGAAAGACAATAAGAAAATATGATTTATAATAAATAATCAAAATTGTGGTGCGTTCACAGTAAGCACCTTGTCACCAGTGTTGCCAGGTTGCAGGGAAAATCCCGTTTTGCAGAGAAAAATCGAACAAAAAGGGATGCAGGGAATATCTTTAGAAAAGAGGGACATTCACTTAATCGAAACGTCATAGTAAAGATTTTAAAGTTGCAGCTAAAATGCTGTGACAAGCTAAGACTGACAACTGACAAGTGACAAGACTGACAAGTTATAAAAAGTAAACGATAACACAAACGTGCAAAGGAGAGATTATATTTTTGCCTATTTTTAAACCCCTACAGCTGAATTAAAAAAATACAGGAAATAAAAATATTTCTAGTAAATCCATTTTCACAGTATGAAAATATTGAAAAAAACTAACGAAAATTTTGCAATGAAAAGATATAAAGTATATAAAAAGGGAAATTAAGTTACAAAAAGGGAAAATTCAACATTTTATTAGGGAATTTTTGTGGTAGACGCCTGGCAACACTGCTTGTCACGGCCAATTTCGACGCCAAATTTAAAAAAAAAACACCCGTTATTTGTGTGAGATATTGAACGGCGCCATCTCTTGCAGTTTTTTTAATAGTCTGTTGACCCTGTTGAAGCATGGCCAGCTACATTAACATTCACTGATGTGTATGTATGGCCGTTTCAATTCGACTTTTAAAAATTTGACGGGTACTCCACTCAGCGCCTCTTGTGAGTTTTCAAGTAATTGCAGTTGTCATTACGTTACTATGAATAGTTTTGTAGTATCTTTAATAGGGAGCGCTGAGGGGAGTACTCCACGGCATGCTTTCTGGGAACCGAATTTTAGGCGATTTGAAACGGCCATACATACACGTCAGTGAATGTTAATGGAGCTGGCCATGGTTGTCATGGTTGAAGACAAATGATTCTTTGTTTTGTCACCGTTTGTTTCAAATTGTTTCTTTTTTTTTTTAATTTATTAATCTGCTAAACCTTGCTCAAAAATTTTTCGTTTTTATTTTTAAATATTACCATATATTACTGTTATACCACGAGGAATTCCCAATATTTGAAGAATGTATTCGTATTATTATTTTCCTCTTGTGCATGTAAGTTAGAAGCGAACTCACTAAAGCGCACTAAAGTACTTAAGTGCCAATTTACATTTAAATATTCAATTTAGTTTTTATAATAAATAGTACGATTTTCAGTTTTTTCTGTTTGTTACAGTGCCTTGTTCCTTCCTAACCTAAAAAACGCTTTTAATGCGCTTTAGAAAGTATCATTTTTTTAATTGAAATTCATTTTTATGTCAACTCACAATCAGTTATCTTGGACAGCCATATGAGGTAGATTTTGAAATCATGAGCAGTTGTATAGGCCATAAGTTAATAAGCTGGTACAATTGGTTGCATAACTTGCATAATTCTTGTGGCTAAAGATAGCTGTATTTAAATTTGTAATTTATTAATAGAAAGTGCCACCTGGTGGCGGCGATTTGAAACACACGAGCATCTTGGGTAACAAGGTCAACAACACCAAATGCTAAACGAGAACAAAATTTTCATAAATTGTTAGTTTTACAAGTTTATAATAAGTGATTTTTATAAATTAGTTAAAACATGAAGGGACAGTGTGAACGTAAGTTAAATAATCGCCTAGCGTGCCGCGCCGTTCGTAAATCGCCTCCAACCGATAACGATTTTATATGTTGTATACGTACAAAAGGAAACCTACTTAAATTTTTATAAAGCACGAGTGAAAATAGAAAAAAAAAATCAGTCACTGCGAGGTATACAGCTGGCGAACAGGTGTAGAGTTCGGTGTTGAAGTAATCTTCCGTTATTGCATCTATCTATACACAAAAGTAATTGTTTATGAATGAGTTGCATATGGATATGTTGCCGCCGAATTCAAATTTTTGTACGTTTTAATATTTCAGCGTATTATTTATTCTTTTTAATAATTTCAGCTCGAGTTTAGTGTGTAACTCTACTAATGATCTGTTGTATTCTTCATAATACGGTGAGTGTCTAAAAAAGTGTAGTGTCAAGTTCCAACATGTTACTTCCTACATGATACAAAATGTAAAACAGTTCTCCAACCTCCTGCTAAAATGGCAGCAAAAATGCTAGAAGCTGACAGTAACACTGGTGAACCTTACATAAATTCCATAGTGGATCCGATTACGCATAAGAACCTAAAGCGTGCGAATTGCTTCGAGACTAACGGTGATGTAAAATACAGTGGTTGTGATATTTTACCCAACAACAATATCTGTGAGAAGATTCGAGTATCGCAGTGCTACAGTGATGGTGACTGTTCCTCCAAAAATGATGTGATGTCATCCAGCAAAGTAGACTCTTGTTCACCTTCTGGCGAAAGCACACCTGATGCACCACTTCAAGAGTGTGACATACATTCTGACCAGATATCAGGTGGGACATAATTTCTTCCTTCTTGTAACACAGTTTTATACAGTTTGGTATCAACAAAATTTTTACTAATCCTGCATGCTTTATATACAGGGTGATTCACGGAACCCGTTCATTAGAGGTTTAGGCACTTGCCTTCATTATTCTTCTCTGAAAATTTGGACTCTCCCACAGCCGCTAGTGCACTTTTTAATGAAAGTATTTTCAATGTATTTGAACTTCCGGTTGTACCGGAAGTCGCTGTCATCTTCATTATTTTAAACGGAATCATATAGGTACTTTTTCTTGCAAATTTAGGAACTACAGGTAATTTTGTATAGAAAATTATAAGATATCCCCATACCTAAATGCAGTCACTTTTGGAATATTTTTAGTTTTGTAAATTTTTGTGTTTTAGCACTCTTTCCTTTTTAAACTCATACTTTTTATTAAAAGTGCACTAGCGACTGTGGGATGGTACAAATTTTCAGAGAAAAATAATGAAGGCAAGTGTCTAAACTTCTAATGAACGGGTTCCGTGAATCACCCTGTATATTCCAAGAAGTATCAGTCAAAGGAAATTCATAAATATGTTTTACATATTTCATTTCCTATAAAATAACTAAAATAAAAAATATTTCCTTTCCAAGAAATACATGCATTTACAAATACTTGAGAATCTTATTGTGAATTGCGAGTTTTAAAGCTATCTGCAAAATTACTTCAAATAAAAGTTTATTCAGGAAGGTATACAGGTATCCCAGAAATGAATATAAATCTTGAGTTACCTCTTTTCTATCTACAATCCGTAAAGCTAAGTTCACATGCATTGCGGATACGCAAAATTTGTATTGCGGATCGTTTCTAATTGGTTCATTTTGATTGAAATATACCTAATGAACCAATTACAAACGATCCGCAATAAAAATTTTGCTTATCCACAATGCATGTGAACTTAGCTTAAGGGTCCCAATATTAGCTAGCCATACACCAGCATTCATTCAAGCCATTCTTTCATTCGACAATGTTTCCCTTCAAGAAATTGAAACGAAACAAATCCTGTTCTAACCCACTAACACAAATTGAATCTTGGAAATAGTGGAAGTATAAACAAGTCTACACGAAACTAAGGTCCGTATTCATAAACAAAACTTACGCTATGCGTTCACTAAAACATTGCGAATATCTATTTATGTACTGCAAAGATTTCTTTTATGGAAAGTAATTAATAAACTGTACTTAAACCCATATTGGTTGTGCGTCCGTTACACGTTGAAATGCGTACAGATCATGAATTACTAGCGAATTATTATCGAGCGCATAGCTTAAGTTTTGTTTGTTTTATTTGATTTGATTTGATATGAATACGAGCCAAAGTATTTATCGTGCCGGTTAGGAACGTTGGAACATCCCTAACATGATTCCCGAAAGAAGTAAAAATGTTGGCTAGTCATCTCGTACTTCACTAACACACGTTCTTTCCTTCACGATTGCACTTTCCGGCGAGAATGAATGCTCGTGTATGGTTAGCTATTGCAAAAATTTATTCTCGGTTTTTCCACCTCTTGATAAACTAACTGACGGATAACTACCATGGAAGCCATTCATAAAAATCAATCGACCATTCATAAAAATGAAGTTATTTGTCAGATAACTTTAACGGGAAGATGGAAAGACCGGCCCTTAGTTTAATAATTTCGGCAAACGAAGCAAAAATAAATTGTTAACCTTGGCAATGTTGCTTATATGCCTGTAAGTAGTTACAGCTGAATTCAAAAAAATCGGGAAATGTCAAAATAAATCGACACGTCTTTTTCAATATTTTCATAGTGTGAAAATGGATTTATTAAAAATAGGTTAGAATTATTTGACGGTATGTCAGTTCATAGGTAAATAGGTTAATTTTTTTTAAAGATATGTATGTATTGTCAAGTAGACAATTAACTGACAAATGGAACCAAATTTACAACTGGAAAAAAATCATTTCCCGTTTTTTTTGAATTCAGCTGTAATTTGATTTGTAGAAGAAATGTTGGAGGTTTGAGTTCAAGGCTTACTTTAATTATTAAAAGTTACTTATTTTGTAAAAGTCCATGAAAGTTACTGTTACAATGAGTTACTTTTACTTACTTTTTTATATTATTTATTTAACTTTTATTAGTAATTCCTGGGGGTTGTGTGTAACGTAATTTGCGACTTTATATAAATCATTTCCATTTCGTACTTACGGCCATTTCGCACCAGCACAGTCCCGTCCAGCCAAGTCTAGTCGCGTCAGACGCTATTTCGCACAGGGATGCCCAAAACAGTTAAATGAATCGATTCAATTGAACCGATTGTATGGAATCGATTCAGATCGACTCAGATTCAATTTAAACATGTAGAATTGATTCGATTCAATACATATATTACCAATTTTTATTCTTGAAATTAAAACTTATGTCGTAGCATCATATTTTATGGTTCCATTGCAGTGTTTACAACGAACTGATTTGCTGTTATCAGTAGTAAAATGCTTTCACACTTACTTGTTCTAGGAGGCATTGTTCTACATTCACCCTCAAATACAAAATACGTATATGCGTACTGTCCAAGTGTGCAACGCAAATTTTTGCTCATTAACGGGCAAAGAAATTTCTGTAATTTGAAATGTTCTGTTTTATGCCGTGGACTTTCCCTACCCACAATTTTATCATTTTTCATAGAGATGGTGCGGTGATAAAAAATTGGTTGTATGTCCAAACCTTTCCAATTCGATTCTTGAATCGATTCACACCAAATTGAATCGATTCGATTTTTACGATGAATCGCTTGCAAAGAATCGATTCAACTATAAATCGATTCGATTCTGAACAAATTCGCACCAAGCCAGTCCAGTTCAGTTGCATCCAGTCAATCACATCAGTAGGTTGTGCGATTTCGATCTTAACTCGATCATCTTCACTTGCAAGGTGGTGCCATGCATGACAGTCGAGTTCATCTCATCGAGACATTTCATTTGATATATGACACGACGTGGTTCTCTTTTACGCGACCTGTTTCGAACAAATTTCGATAATCTTCAGTTCCGAGATTTCGTTATCGCTCGTATTTCTCTTCTACGCTACCAGTTTCGAACATAACTCGATAACCTTTAGTTGCGAGATGTTGGTATCGTTCTCGCCTTAGAGAACTTTTACTTGATGTGCCGTCGGGCTCTTTTTTTTAAACTACCAAATTAAAAAAAGTTCTAAAATCTTCGTACGGGTACGCTAAAGCTATTAAAAATTCTAAATCCATTTTGTTCATTAAAAAAGTATAATGTAAACGACATTATAAACATTCGTACAATTGCGGACTTAACAAGACTGATGTAAAAATTCGACCGGTTGATTCACAATCAGTCTTGACTGGACTCGACGAGACTGGACTGATTATGACTTGCTTAGTGCGAAAGCAAATTCTTAGATTTGCTTTACTCCAATAATAATCCGTTGAGTTGAATCCAGCAGCGTCCGACGGGACTGGACTTGACTGGACGGGACTGTGTTGGTGCGAAATGGCCCTTAGTATTTGGTACTATTTACAGTTGCAATTTTGTATGTCGGCGCCAGTATTACCAATGTTTAAAAAGCAGAGTTACCAAAAAAAATCACTTTTCAACATAGAAAATCCCTAAAATTTGTTACTAGATTCATAACTAATTTTTTTTTTAATGTAAAAAAAGTCATTAAAAATGCATAAAGTTAAAGAAAGAAAAAACAGAAACAAAAGATTTTACAGCGCAATTAGGTAGATTATTAATAAATTTTAAAACAATCAAATTCAAAGAAATGATAATCAAAACAAAAGACAATCGACTTTGCAACACAATTTAATAGATTAATAGATTAAAAAAATAATAATAAAAAGGACGATGAGAAAGCAAAGAAAATGAAATACTTAATGCAATTTTTAAAAAGTACGAAATAATAAAATGTAAGTAAACAATGACAAAAGCATCGGTTTTACAGCACAATTCAGTAGATTGATAAATTTACAAAAAGGAAAGAAACCGTTTGGAAGGAAAGATAACAAAACAAGTGAAACTAATGAACAAAGCAGAATTCAATAAATCAATTGAAAGAAAAAGAATGAAAAAACAGCTTTCGGCATGTATCAATAGATGGCGCTGTTAAATGTCTTATCTTATAACTAAAGTCCGGCACGAGAATGTCATGCTTGCGCGATAGTCTGCAAAAACGCGGCTAGCGAGTACCAGCGCGTGCCAGCGGCGTCGTTGAAATAGCACTTATCATTATCATTTCATTTTCGTCGATGTGTGTGCTACAAGTATTTTCGGTTCTTAGTATTACATTTCATTTTTAGAGTACAGTTTTCGTTTTGTAGAATTATCTTAATTTTCTTTAAAGCAATTCGATTAATTAAAACAAACGAGAAAAAAACTTTCGGCGTGTTTCAATAGATGGCGCTGTTAAATGTCTTATAACAATGCATCTTTTTTTGTGACCGTCCAGAAATGACTGTCAGTAGAAACTCAATGCTCAATGGATGGCTGTTTTTCAATAATAACTCGTCAATAACCAGTCAATAGCCCTCATAGAAACGAAAGAAAACAAGACTGTCGGCAAATTTCAACAGATGGCGTTGTTGAATGTCTTACAATAATGCAATAGTTATACAGGTGCTATTCGAGATAATTACTATAAAATTTGAAGCCCTTCTGCACACGCCCTTTATAGTCATTTTTAAAAACAATTAAAATACCATTCAGTAATGAGCACCAAAAAATAATCAAACTAGGCTAATGAGAACTACTTTTGTTTTAATTTAACAACAAACGCAACTACTTCATCAACATCTACACAGATTTATCCTTGACCTTGAAATATGGATAACAAAATGCAGGATATCTTCAGAAATTTACCAGTAGGTAAGAATCAAAAGCACTGAAGTTATAAATTCAGTTCATTTTGGGTATAAATATGATTTAAATTTGTTTTAGTATTGAAGGTGAACTAATAAAAAAAAGTAGGTCGTATAAACCTCAATTTTAAGTTTAAAAGGTAATGGCACTTTTTAATTTTTTTTTAAAATGTGTGCAAATAAACCATGTACGTAGTTGCATAACTTGATTATAAATTTTACGTTTACTGCATATCTTTTAATTTTACTTTTGTTTTTAATAATAAACATAAATTTTTTTGAACGAAATATCATCCACAATGGTTCAAGAAGTTATGTACAGCTCTCAAACAATTATATACTTACTTGCCATTTTACTTTGTAGTATTAATTAAAAATTTACTGTATTGCATATTATCAATACACTACCTGATTAAATAAATAAAAAGGAAGTAAATCATAATATACTGAGTAAATTGTAATCACAATTGTGTAAATAATTTTTGAGCTGTTTGCTTTATGATATACAATTCCTTTACATTTTGCTAAGAATTAAATTATCTTAAACATGCATATTTTATAATTTAATTGCAGGTTCATCAGATGGAACACACCAAATTATTCAGCAAGTGTCTCCTGATTCACAATCGAATAGAATGGAGCACGCATCGCACCTCCCCTCAGATTTCATGTCCAGCAGTGCTGACAGTGCGAAAACAAAAGTGCCGTTCATTTCTGTTGCGGACATTAGCAACGGTGTGATCAAGAAGTCGACCAATAAAATGTCGAAGTCGAGCAAGAAGAAGCTGAGCATGAGTGCCGGAAGGGGCAGGCCACGAAAGGCACTCGTCGCCACCTACCACAGCCAGATAAGCGGTGACAAGAACGCCATCAAGATAAGAATCAAGAAGAACAGCACGACGACGCAGGTTCAAGTAAGTATTAATGTTTGAAACTCCCCCCCAGCCCCCAGAGAAACGTAAATGTCTTCCCGGCAGTTAACACCGAACAAAAAGAAATCCGGCAGAAGAAAAAGGAACAAGAATCCTTCGGACACCGACGCATCGGACTATGAAACTCCAAGCAAACGCATTAAGGCTTCAGCAGATTTCAGTGAGAATTCTGTAAGGGAGGAGGTATATGAGCCTCAAGATCAGAGCGGTTGGGGTAACGATATTCCAGAGGGGGTTTTGCACAAAATATTTCAGAATGCGTGCCTTCAAGAAGGAAGTTTACCAATTCTTGTGAGGTATGGTTTTATAAACAATACTCCACAAACACCCTTTAGTAATACTTTTTTTTTTTTATTGAAGGTTGTGTAGGGTATGTAAGTTGTGGAGGAACGTTGCACTCACCCCGACATTATGGCAACGAGTTGATCTCAATTGGGTGCGAGAAAAATTTCGCATAGACCAGAGATTGCACTGGCTCATAGAGAACAGGCTTTCCGACTGCCAAGACCTCAACTTGGGCATTTGGGAGGTACGCAACATTCAGCTCGCGTTGGAATCTTTAGTCGAACACTGTCCGAATTTACGTGGGCTTAATCTCAGCGGGTGGAAGGGATTGAACGCAGATAATCTCAAATATCTTACCACCGAGTGCAAGAAATTAGAGCGACTTGACTTATCCTCTATTAATGTAAGTCAATTTCAGTAAATCATTAATGACGTTACATGCAGAATTTCGTTCCAGTCTTCATCCGCCATAAATGCTCAGCCTTTGGTTAATTTAACCCAAACCATGAGCGGTAGGCTTACTCATTTGGTGTTGGCTCATAATAAACTGGCCGGATTTACACAAATAATGGCTGCGCTTGCGGTGAGTACCCTAATTGCACTTGTAGGACCGAGTAACCCTTTCGTTGCAGAGTAATTGTCCTAATTTGCAATTGTTGGACATATCAAACATCGGCACGTCTCACAACTCTGCTTTGCTGCACGTCGAGAAATTGCAAAGCGGTTGCCAGAAATTAAAAGTGTTGCGAATTACGAACAGCCAAATTTGGTTGGCCCCAGCGAGCTTACCGGATCAGGTAATTGCGGTCTTAAAAGTGATTTCGCAGGCTTGAAATTTTGTTAATCGATTTAGGTTGCGTCTCCTGGATTTCCTTTATTGGAAGAGTTGTCTTTAGCCGGCATCGAGGATGATCAGACGACTACAGCGAGGTCTGTCGACGATGATGGCATCGAAAGGATATTAAAGAATAGCACGAAGCTTCGACTCTTAGACGTTCGTGGTTGTAATAGGCTAACCGATTCAGGCCTGGTTAAAGTACCGGCTTGGGATTTGGAGCACTTGTTCCTTAGCGGTACCAACCTTCACTGTGACAGTCGAATTGTGTAAATAAATTTGTTCCATATTGCAGCTTGCTACGTAACAAGAACCCAGAACGCCGGATTGGAATTGATCGTGCAAAAGTGGAGTCACAGTTTACTGGAAGTGGATTTGGCTTGGTCTACGGCTACTGCATCACTTGATGCTGCTGTTTTCGCTCTCGCTGAGAAAGGTTTAGAATCACCACTAAGGTGAGCGAGCTCGAATACTTTTTCATGTCGATAAAATGCATTTCGTTGTAGAATATTAAACCTTTGCGGATCGTCGGTGAGTCTGGAGCCTGTTAAAGCAGTGCTAACAAAGTGCCCAAACCTGCATTCCATAAATTTGCAATCGTGCCGTGCCCTACCCCGAGGTATAAAGCGTTTGTATTTAGGAAGTGCAGTCAATGAACTGAGGCAGACTTTACAAGGCAAACCAAAGACTGAGGGAAATGAATCTGATACGGAACAGCCATCACCTGAGCAAGGAAACGTTCAGTAAAGTGCATAGTGTTTCAGTTCAGTAGCCAAACTGGTTTATCCTCTCGTTTTTTTTTCTTTTTTGAAAAGTTCTGTATGTTTATACTGTACTCTTTATGAATCACGCTGTTAATTTGCAATCATAGAAGAAAATAATAACGTGGAGATTCCTCAATTCTAGCGAGCACACAGCACTACCCTCTTTGTAGAGATATAAACGTACAGATCGTTCGAATTGCGTACCTGTAAGAGTTTTCAAGTTGATTGCATTTATTAAAGAAATCCACGATTTCTATAAATCCGGTGGTATATTATGTTTTGTGGTTTTTTTTTATTATTTCGTTTGTGTGCGGTGCCTTGAATATTTCTGCCAAATTTGTTGTTTTTTTGTTTTAAACAAAATCATATTATTTAAGATTTGAAGCTGAATGTTTTGTGCTGCATGTGTTATAATTTAATTACGATTGTTCATATTTTTGCACTCCTCTTTTATGATGACAGTACCTATCATAAACGTTTGTTGCATAGGTCTTGTCAATTTGTGTCCCAAGTTCACAGTTTTATTTTTTTTATGAGCAAAAAATTGATTTCACTGAAAGCCGTAACCGAGAAAGGCATTTGACACATGAAAATAAAAAGGTGAACAGGCTGTACATATTAAATATTTTTAAGTAGTTTCATTGTACATTGTTTAAACAAAAGGAAGAATGTGCGTGTCTTACTTATAGTCATCAAACTTGCTTTTGTTAATAATACGGTAAAGCAAGCACATTCTCCACGTGTACAATTATTAATTATTGTAATAACTCTTTTAGAAATAGACGATTCTTGTTTGTAATTTTAATTGTGTAACTGTTAAAAAAAAAAAATAAGTGAAAAGTTTAGCGATTAAGTCTAGTAACTGTGTGAATATGTTGTTGGCTAATTTATATTTATAACATTTATTACGATGATTATTATTAATTATGATTATGGCCTTATCGTGCGTGCAAATCAGAGATCTTGCATCTATGTACAAAAATGATTTAAGAAAGTGAAAGGTATATCGTAAGTTTTAATAATATATATATATATAAATAGTATATATATAACTGAAAGAATATTATACATACTTATTAACGCTTCAATGGTAGAAATGTGATTTTGTCTAGAGCAATCAAAGCAAAGTACATAAAGCAATTTGTAAATAAAGAATATGTTCTTTTACTCGTTGCTTTGTTTACCTAAAATTAATCTAGTGAGTCACATGTCATCTGTCAACGTTTTTAAAAAACCCATCACTTAACAAGTACCATGTCGGACCCACCAAGAAAATATGGCAAACCCAGCAGGAAGGCTGATTTTAAGACGATGTCCTTCGACACCTCGGATAAGGCCACCCGAAGAGTCATCGCACCCTACGTGACGATAGTCCGGAGGGGCCGAAAGGCAGCCGTTAAACAAGAAAAGGATGACAAGTACTTCAGCTTCTACCTTCAAAAGAAGCCGAGTGTCTTGATGCGAAACCTCAGCGAGTTTCTATCCGACAGCGTTGATTTACCTTCGTTGTTGCACGAGAGCGCAGATACTTTGAGGATAGTGACGAACGCAGCAGGTGAGCCTAAATCATCACTCTAACGTGCTACTAACACTTAACTTGAGGAGTTAGGAGTACGCCTCTACATGGTAGACGATGCCTCCAACGAAATATACATTAGCCCACGTAATGTACCCAACCCACGTAACAGAATCAGCTGGAAAATCGAAGAAGGCAAAAGTTTAGCTGCGTACGTGGCATCTAGGAGGGAGTACATTTTGCTCGATGACATACTGGGAGATCCAAGGTTTCCCCAAGGAATCCCATACACGGGTACGACCCAATTCTTTTTTAATGAAATCAAAGAGGTGTTTATTTTTAGACCCGACTGTTAAGTCGGTGCTTTGCGTGCCGATTGTAACTCCGGACAACGAGTGCGTTGCAATATTGGAACTTTACAAGGACGCGTTGCAACATTCGTTTAACAAGGACGACTTGAAAATAGTCGTGGTCGTTGCGGGCTGGATGGGGGCCTCGATCCATCAAAATCAACAGCGGATTATACTTCAGAGACAACAGCAGCTCAACGACTGCCTGATTGAACTCACCAAGTGTTACTTTGCAGACACCGTTTTGCTTGATAAGATGATAACTGAAGTTGTTGTAAGTAAACGCTGCCAGTTTTAGGTAATCTTTATAAAATTAAATACTGCATGAATTCTATAGAGCTTTGCCAAAAGCACAGTTAATGCAGAGCGAGCTGCTTTCTTCGTAATCGATCAAGAAAAAGACGAACTGGTCGCAGATGTTTTCGATGAAGGCATAGACACAGGCAACGACCTCATCAAAAGAAACATAAAAATAAGATTCAGTAAAGAGAAAGGCATAGCCGGATTGGTCGCGAAGACTTTAGAAATGGTTAACATAAAAGACGCTTACAATGACCCGAGGTTTAACAGAGAAGTCGACCAGAAAACCGGCTTCATTACCAGGTCTATACTATGCATGCCCATAATGGGGGTGGAAGGACTGCTAGGTAAATAAATTGATTAAACCGAAACCCATTCAAATCATATCTTATTGCAGGAGTCGTACAGGCAGTCAATAAAATCAACGCGCCATGTTTCACAACGGCAGATGAAAATATTTTCAAGACATTTTCAGTTTACTGTGCCCTCGCGCTTCATTACTCAAACATCTGCAGAGCCCGCCAGAAATCGGTGGGTGCATTTTTTTCTTAATGTTCCACCCCCATTAAATCTTATGCGTCTCTTTATTACAGGATGCTAAGTATCAAGTGGCTTTGGGCTTGCTGAAAAGACATGCTTCTGCATGTCCTCACGATATACAGTGGGTCAAGGACAATCCGAATTTCGACGATAAGCCTGAAAGCATTAGAGAGTACGCTTTTCAAAAATCTGTCGCAATTTATTTGGAGTGGGTGTTTTTAGGTTTTCTTGGTATGTAAACCTGGATCACTTTGATCAAATGCCAAGTATTGTGATGCACATGTTGACGGAACTGTCGGATGAATTTGATCACGATGAACTTTTGAAGTTCGTTTTGACGACGCGGAAGTTCTACAGGAAAAATCCCTATCACAATTGGGAGCACGCCTTCAACGTTTTGCATTGCATGTATAATTTGTTGAACAGGAATATGGACATTTTTACAAATCCTGAGGTAACAGTTATTTTAAATTTTATCTTCTGCCAATACGTTTATTATTTCCATTGCACTATCCTTAGTTTCTTTTTTTCTTTCATTTATGTTAATCCCTTTTGGAACTGAAGTGTCAAAATTCTTTCCACTTGCCCACATTTTGCATTCACTTTGTTTCATAAATCTCAAATATTCTTGTCAAATACTTTGTGTGTCAGGGTTGCGATTTTGAAAGAATTTTAATTATACCAAAATTTCAAATCAAATTGTAAATTGTACTAAATGGCACACATTTGACTATGGCCACAGATAATAGATCTTTCCGGATAGCCAGTGAGATAGCAACGAATGGACGCTCTAAAATAGTTTGTTACACACTGAATAGATGTCTCTTCTACTAGTATGGACAAATTCGGAAACTGAGGCCCAGGTTAACTACTTGATCAAGTTAATCGTGTGATTAAGCAATATCATTGGAGGAAATTTAAACTTTCCTCCAATAAAATTGCTTAATCACACGATTAACTTGATCGAGTGGTTAACTGTTTTATAAACTGGGCCTGAACATTTGTCACAAATCATTTGCTAATTCCGGAGCTCGATTGGCTCATTTACCGCCAGATGTCGCTTTTAAGTAACAGAGAATTAAGTTTAAAGTGGGGCCAGAACATGATAAAGTAACGTACGGTTATAATATGCTGTTAATTCTCCTTTTAAACTTTTCATCACACCTCTTAGTTATAGAATTTGTTACTTATATTTACAGGTGTCGGTTTTCCACTCTGCTATTGTAACAGTAGCGCCACCACATATTTGGTGAGTTGTCTCCAAACTAAACCGAGTTTGTCTTCAAATGTGCCAAATTTAGATCATTTTATTTGATGATGGAAAAATTTAATTAACTTTTTTTAAGGCTTTTCACTAATGCGTGTACGTTTGATCCGCTTAGGGCGATTACAAGATTAAATTACCTTAGGGATAACAGCGTAATGTACTATGGCTTAGACGCGAAAAGTCTAGAAGAAAAAAGAAATTATGTCGTTAACTCGTTAACAGCGTTCGCAAAAAGTCTGAATATTTACATTCTAGATTCTTAAGCACATTGGAATTTAGCTTGATTTACATTTAATAATCAGAATCGTATGTGATGAAGGCCCAATTGTACAATTCCAGCTTAACTTTAAGCTGACGCTTAAACCCTTAACAACAATTGTTCAAATAATCGTTGTTAAGGATTTAAGCTTTAGCTTAAATTTAAACTAGTATTGTACAACTGGGCCTGAGCTATATAACAATGGCGCCTAGTAAAAGAAAGCGTGCAGCTATGGCAGGAATTTTACTATTATTGATGAAGGGAAAACAATTTTATTTAAAATCACCTGTTGTGTGAGATACAAGAACTTTTTTCTTTCCTTGGTTATATGTCGAACGTAAATTATTTATCTTTTTCTTCAGCAAAATGATGTTCAACAATTGCACTTTACCCATTCTTTTAATTTCGATTTTATTGTTTCTTTCTTATATATTAGAATTTTAAGTTCATTAGGAAGTTTGTTAAAAGTCTTTATAGCAACAGTTTTAATACATTTATTCATAATAGTTTTTGAAGTTTTTGGTAAAATCAAAGTTTTATGCCTGATGATACTAGTTGATTGCAGATAATCTTTTTGTAAGTATAAAATTGATTTCAAAGTGAAAAATTGAATTATATTTAAAGGCGTAATAAAGTCAGTAGATTTCTTCGTAATAAGTTTTAAGATTCTATTTTGTAAAGATTGTAGTAAATTCCTGACATTATTATAAGCTCCACCCCAAGCGATGATACCATAGTTGCAATAACTGTGAGAAAGTGCATAATAAATTGGCATAGGTAATTTTGCTGGCATAATTTTACAGAGTTTAGCAAATATTGATTTCTATTAATAATAAAATTTATGTGTATATCCCATTTGAGATTGTAATCTATTTGAATACCTCTTTTTATTTGCTCTCCATTTATTTCCCAATTCATGTGATGAGGCACACTATCACAGTATATTCCAAACGTCATGAAAACTGTTTTAGACAGGTTGAGTAACAATTGGTTTAAGGCTAAAAAGTTACTGACCTTCTTAAGGAAAGGAAGCATTCAATTTTGAGCTTTGGCCCAAGATTCAGCAGAGCTCACGACAACAGTATCATCCGCATAAGACAAAGCACAACCTGGCGGTAAGACATTCAATAAATTAATGTATAAAATAAAAAGTAAAGGACCTAGAATTGTTCCTTGAGGAACACCGATTTTAATGTTATCAGGAGTGCTACTAATATTTGCAACTTTGACAGTTTAGATTCTGTCACTTAAATAACTTTTTATAAACTTCAAGGCATGCCTCTAATACCATAAATGAATTAATACATAATGAAGCCTTGATAAGTCGAAACCGGTAGATGTTAGGAATAAACAATATACAAAAATTAGGAAGTATTATTACTCATCACAACGAAATTATATGTCTTTGTCGATCTTTTTTCTATTCTTTAGCTTGCTGCTCTATGTCTTGACATTTAATAACATTTCAGGTAAAAGGTTTATTAATTGCCGCACTATGTCATGATATAGACCACGGAGGAGTGACCAACAATTACCTGTACATAACGAACGATGTACTAGTTCAACTGTACGACGGTTCACCTTGGGAGAATCATCACTACGAGGTCACCATGATACTTCTAAGCGTACGACTCCACAACCCTTTTTCTTTGTTCGCGCTACATTTTGTATCTGGCCTTGCAGGAATTCTACATTTTCAAAGACGTAACAGCAGAAGGTTTCAAGGAATTATCTGACATCATAAAAGAAGCTATATTATCCACGGATCTGGCTTATTATTTTAAGATGCGAGCCAAATTCACCCCCCTCGTCTACGATGATTCTTTCGACTGGTCTAATGAGGCACACCGGAGCATGATTAAGTCTATAATGATGACGACCTGTGATTTATCGGGGCAGTGCAAGCCGTTTGATGTGGCCAAGCGGATCACCGACTTATTATACTGTTGAGTTTAATTTTAAACTCTCAAGGTTCAGTTTCATAAACGCAAGTTAATTACAATCAGGCCCAATTTATTCATCTCTGAGTAAGTGCCAAGTTATAACTTGACGGATTAGTGCAATGCGTTGTCCTATCTTTAATCTATCAAGTATTTTACTGGACACTTACGCAGAGATGAATAAACCGGGCCTTAATAAATTAAATTACGTTTATGAAATTGGTCCTCAATCGTTTTGTATAACACAAGATGCTTTTAGTGGAATTTTATGAACAGGGTGATGAAGAAAAAGAAATGGGATTACAGCCCTTATCGATGATGGACCGTGAAAAGAACTACATGATGCCGGATGACCAGGTTCAGTTCTTGTCGGTCCTAGTGATGCCCTGTTGTGATTTGCTTCGAAAGTGTCTGCCAAATACTGCCAATCTTTATTATGATTGCCAGTGAGTTCCGAGTTACTTTCCTTGGGGATACATTGATTTAAATGCAATTGATTTCCAGGGATCTAAAGCAGGAATGGCAGAATATAATAGAGATTAGGGATAATAAGTGTTGGCAACCGGAAGAGTCCTTGGAGAAATAAGGCGGTGAAAAAAATAATGTAAAATTCTCTGCGATACAAATAAACAATTTATTTCTGACAAAATATTTCAATGCATCTACAATACATATTATAAAGTGTAAATAACATATATGACAATAAAAATGTATACTACATGATTGAGTAAATTATTTTTGTAAATCCAATTAATTACATGTTTTACGTAATCATGCAAGCCTTAAAAAAATTTATTGAATAACTTGTACCATTTGCTCTCTCGTTAAGACTTGATAGATGAGGAATACAATGTAATTTAAAATATTTAAATACGCTGCTAATAAAAACCATTGATTTAATAATTGTAGGTAGAATAAATATTAATAAGTCCAAGAAGATGTACTTCTAATAAGTAGCATAAAGTTCTTCAAATTGGAATTAACATCAATGAAAATGAACGTTTCCAATTCAAATCGATTTACAATGTTTTTAACATTTTGTGTACAATTAGCCCTTAAGACAAACATCAGAAGAAACACAGAATATCCACTTTGCTTTAAACGTGGAGAAAATTTAAGCCCCATTACATGAAATTAGTACATATATATAACGAAGCAATTCCGAAAATGATTTTCGCAAGTAAATTGAACGCTTCACGTTGCAAAATACGATACGAAAAAGATGCACTTGCAGAGCAGCTAATCAACGGAAACAAAAAAAGAATTACAAAGGATGGAATTTAACAATTAGTACAATCACATGGTTTACTTTATTTTACGTGTTACGTATTTTACCAGGAACATAATTTTTGTCGATCGTGGGTTCTTGAAGAAACATGTGCAGACAACGTTCATTTTGGGCTAATGGATGACCAGCAATTCTGTAATTCATTAATTAATTAAACATCGACAGTTGAATTAAGAAAGTCCAACTTACTTATTGATAAATATTTCTAAGCCTTTTCTTCTTTCTTCGATGAAATCTTCTTCGAAAATACCATCATCCCCACGGAAAGGCATCTGTCTTTTCCACGCTTTGCCCGGTAAAGGAGGCACTACGATTTTGCTATCCCGTTCTAACTCGTTCCTGAGCCACTCGAAATCACTGTAACGTCGTCGTACGCTGGACTCTTTAACTTTAAATACCGGTAGATTTGTCTGTAACATGATATCTGAAACGAAGTCTTATCTTGGAGAGGAGGAGTATGTTCCTTACCCGCATCTTAACTTCGTAATCGGTGAATCGTTTCTTGCCCACGCCGATGGTAGTGACGGGGTTGACTACGTCGATTTCGAGGAAATTCGCGGGTGCGGCGTAAGCATCGTCCAGCGTTTGCTTTTTAACATTTAATCTTCTGGTAGCTTCCACGGTCGTATCCGATTCCGCCATCATATTTCGATAATTGCTTAAAAATCACGACGAACCGCCTATATATTTACATAAAAATCAACACGATATCACGAGCGGAAAACTACGGTATAAAACAGTTTTTGCTTAGACCCCTGATTTGTAAAAAGTTTAAATTATTTGTCATTAATAGTTGACAATTGGCGAGCACTTTGTCAAAAATGTTCCGAATTTTGCGTGCAAATTTCTACGCTAGATGGCGCCACGTGCAACTCCTATACTATCATGGACTTTAAACTAGAGTGAACTAGAGTTATATTTTGAAATAATTCTAAATAATTTGCCTTCACTGATTACACATGACGTAATTGATTTCGTGTTATCTATTAAATATCCTGAGTAATTATAGCGGTATCAAATGACTAAGGGCCAGTTTCATAATCGAATTTAAAGGAGACTTTAAATTAAAGTCACTTTCAGATGTAAAAACAACTGTGAAAACACATTTGTTTACACATCTGAATGTGACTTTAATTTTAAAGCCTTCTTTAAATTCGTTTATGAAACTGGCCCTAAATATAATTATTGACTTCAAAATTAACATAAAATTATACCGGGACATCATTAATGATTGTCCGAATACACCGACATCAGAGGATCAGAGTCAGTTAATTTCGAATTAAATTGAAATGAATCCTACTATGTTTAAACCGAATTTTAGGCGAATTGAAACGGCCATACATACACGTCAGTGAATGAATGGAGCTGGCCATGGTTCTACGAAAACTCTCCTTAATGTGGCTCCCTCTGCATAATTTTAACTTGAACTTCCGCCGTTGCCATAGTTACTGCGTTTAATGTTACATATCTTCATTCGAATTTTGTACAATTGCGGACAATTTCGGATGTCACTGCCATTCATCTGACGTATACATATAGGAATTTTTCAACGTTTACGTCAGTGGAATGACAGTGACA
The DNA here is from genome assembly GCA_033060865.1 of Dorcus hopei. NCBI lineage: Eukaryota > Metazoa > Arthropoda > Insecta > Coleoptera > Lucanidae > Dorcus > Dorcus hopei. The sequence continues at coordinate 37,633,824 of CM065423.1, forward strand.
TCCGAAATTTTCTGTCCGCGTCCGCAACTGTACATTTTATGACAATTTAAATAATAAATCATAAATTCATAAATATACAGGGAGAGCAAAAATGGCTGACGTGTGCCGTTCCATACCAATAGGGTATTTGCCGCATACTATGTATTTACATTAACCATAACTACATTCAGTGGCGTTCTTAAAAATTTTTACGTCATCTTTTGACTTGTGATTTGTCAAAACGACCAAATTCAATGAATAAAGTGGAATTAAATTAAAATTAACATTGTTATTAATTGAAAATGTCTATGGATTCTTTATTGCATTTAAATTAAATCAAAGTTCCAAATTTATTTCATAAAATATTCTGTACATGCTTTCTTTCGTGCTTTCAATTCTATTTCTTAAAATAATACACTCAAAAAAACTATGTATTAAACACACTGTTTAAGGAATTACAACATAATAAATTCACGTAAATATTCCAACGTAGCACCTGCTGTATGGGCTGTTGAACTATCTTGTTGGAAATAGCCGTACTGTAATTCATCATCATGCAATTGTTCAATAAAAGGACGTAATAGTTGCTGCTGATAATTTTGGGCATTTATATTATTGTAAAAGAAGATGGGACCAATAATTCTTCTTCGTGACATTGCAACCCATACACCAACTTTAACAGGATGCAGACCTCTTTCGTGAAGTTCATGTGGATTTTCTGTTGCCCATACACGATAATTCTGAGAATTAATGTAACCATCCAAATGGAACCATGCCTCGTCACTAAAGAACGTTAAATCAAGAATATTGTCATCATTTAAATGTCTGTTGAACCAGTTGCAATAATTCACTCTCTTCTGAAAATCTGGAGGCAAAAGTTCTTGTACAACGCTTACTTTATATGGCTTCATATGTAAGTCTTTCTTCAAAGCAGTGCGACAAGAGCCATAAGATACACCTGAAATAATGCATTAGAGTATGCATGACAACAAAACTCAAAAATTTGAAATATCTGTTTGAAGGGACAGTTTTCGTATGGGTTTTTTAGGACTGGCTAACATTCTTTGCCTGATGTCTTCTACAACTCCTGTTAGTACTTTAGGTCTACCAGAGGATTTTCCTTTACATACACTGCCTGTCTCACGGAACCGATCTACAATACGGTGAGCATGTTGACGGAACGTATCTTGTGTAATATCTTCATCATGATAAGCTTCTTGAAACTGATGAAAGCAAGACATGAATGAATACTGCCAATTACCATCCTGATCCCTTTCACCAGACCGAAAATACGCTTCTAAGATAAACTTATTATGTTCTTCAGTAAACATTTTAAACTAAAAATAAAGCACATATAAGATTTTTTTCTACTTTGTTTATAACAGTTTTACGTACCAGATTAGTTAGACAACTAAAACAGAGCCTTAAGCCTTTGTTATTACAAAAGAAAACACAAAATGACTAAAACCAGGGAGACCTTGTATGTACGTATGTGCGCTACTGAAAGGTCAATGACACTTACGTTTGACAGCGTTTGACATGCATGGAAGTAAATATTGGTACAATATTGATAAGTGGAACACATTTTCGATATAAGGTTGGAATAACTGCAACTTCACACGTGTCAATCATTGTTGCTCTCATTGTACTTAATGCATTCTTGTCACCCCAAAATGCTCCCTAAATTATGGTCCCAATCACTACTTCGAGGGCCAACTGATTCGAACAAACCTAGTTTCCTTGTGATTAAAAAAAAAAAATTAAATTTTTTTGTTTTTATGATGTTTCTTGTTCGGGTAACTAGCGCCAAAATGGGGAAAATTTTCCGTTAAATAAAATATTGCTCCAAGCCGGTTAAGAGCTCTGTCTCGTGAAATCTAGTAGGTCGTGGAAAATTATACTCAAGGATGTGTTTCCGATTATTGGCAACACTGGAAGGAAAATTGTTCAGATATTTTTGTTTATTTTTACAATCTTCCCAAAATCATATAACTTTTTTTTGTAATTTAATAGCGGTGACTGTATTTCATAGTTTACGGTTTTTAATTAGTTGTAAAGTAGTTTTATTTTTTGACAATCTACAATAACCTCTCTGTATATTTCTGTAACTGCAAAATTTTTTTTGGATAAAATTAAACTCTATTCAAATTAGTTATTACACAGACTAGTTTCCTTATAAAGCACGTTATAGAGTTATTAACTTAAATTTTATCTGAAAAACGATGACATAATATTTCAAAAAATCTGTATTGATTCACTGCAAATAAGAGCACAACTCTTAATTAAAATCATCCAATTCAAATAGAAACACATAGCATAAAGAAGCATGAGAAGTTTTAGTTATTTATTTGTTCCTTCCTATCGTAAAAAATTATATTAGTTATTACTAGTAATGTATTATTAAAATTTAATATTACATTATAAATTCAACTACATTCAAAATATTAAAGTGAACATGCAATATATTTGTGTAAATACTGTGCTGCAGTATTTATTAACAAAGTGTAAGTAACTCAGATCAATAACTGTTTGAACTGAATCATCCCTGATAACAATTCTTGTGAAGTGTATTCCTTTAATGTAACTAATTACAACATTAATCTATTTAACTTTATTACTTAGAAACCAGTATATATTAAACAAGAAACTCGGCGGACTTAATATGTGGTCTTGCGAAATATACTTTTTAACATCAGGTATACTCATTTCAATCACATCAATGATTTCATCATCCACACCACCGCCTTCAGCGACTTTCATCTCGTCTGTCACCTCACAATAATAAGACGTCTGCACACTTCCGGTGGTGCCCACGCCGGAACGATACGAAGCCACCTTTTCTAAACTTGATACGTTTACTTTATAACCACACTCCTCCAAAACCTCTTCCACTGCTATTTGATCTAATGGCAGGTCCTTGTCTACGATGCCTGCGCATAACTCGAGCGTAATCCCCAGTTCAGCGGGGTATTTGTCTGTGCTGATGCTTTCCTGTCTGTCTTCTTCAGGGATGCCCCCTAAATAAACGGCAGGGCGGAACTGCTTCACAAAGACCAAGACGTTTCTAGTGATATTGTATATTATGATAGCGACGCTGTCGTGTATAGCCAGAAGGTCCCAAGTTTTTTCTTTGCCATTTTGCACATAGGACATTCTCAATGGCTTTACGTATATTGATTGTTCTAATGGTCTCAGCATCACCTGAGATAACTTATTCATTTTTTTTTACGTTCTTCTTTAAATCCAAGCTCTTCTAAACTGCAGTTTTCAATTGCTGTGCTATTGCATGGTTCTTGATGTGATAGAATGATAGAAAATTGATTAGATAAAAACAAATGTAACTGTTGGCAACACTAAACTGTTCAACTGGGGTCCGTTCAGGAATAACGCTTCGACTGAAAAGAGCGCGAGGAAGATAGCTTTCTAATAGCGTTTTCCACTGGCTGCACTGGTGTGCACTCAGGATATCTCTATCTCGTTTTATTACATAAAGCTGAACCGAGATGAAAATACACTCAGTGCACTCTAGTGCAGCCAGTGGAAAACGCTATAAGCTTTCTATGAAGATAGCGAGTAGCGATGTCAGATCTAGTAAATTCTAGCCACGGCGCTGTCACTCTTGTATTGCGTGTCGTCAACTCACAGCTTAAGCTACATTTACATTCAATTTCGTGTCAGCACGAATTCGTATCACGAAAGTTTAAGGTATGCTTTCTTATGATACCATTTATATTGGCCAATGTAAATGATATCATAAGAAAACACACGTCAAACTTTCGCGTTACGAATTCATGCTGGCAAGAAATTGAATGTAAATGTAGCTTTACTTTAATCGGGCACACTCGGAAATTTATTTGAAGGCATGGTACTTATTTTATCACGTGTATAATATAACTGTCATTAACTGGTTAAGTGGTTAATCGCCCTACTTTGAGCGGCCATAATAGCAGCGATTGCAGCGCTATTTGTGGAGACGGCGCTAGCGAATGGCGTTCAGTTCTATTGAACGCATCTAATTTGGAAGCGGTTTTAAGCGACGTATTTTTAGAGCACTTTCTGTAAATTGAATATACATGTATGAGAAAGGAACGAAATTTATGCAAATAAATTAAAAATACATACAATTAATTTGTTAAAAAGAAGTTATTGAAGACAAGTCCGTGGAACGCGGCGCCAAATATTTCTGAAGTTGACAGGTTTACGATTGTTATTTTTTCTTTTTTTTTTTAATCAGTAAATTTTACTTGAAAAATATAGCAGTGCGATAAAATAAATCTGAGGAAATTGCGTGGAAGATTTTGGATTTAAATCGGACCGGGCAGCTAGTGATTTCATGTGCAGATTTGAGAGAGTGAAATGCCCGTCGTGAAACCGAGACGATTCGTTCGTAGAAATGGAAAATTAGCGTTTGTATTTGGTGAATACAGCGTGAGCACAGCAGGGACTATTTCGTATTAAATTCGTGAACACAACTAAAGGATATTTTGTATTAAATTCTGCATTCGGAAGTTTCGAAGATCGTATGTGATGCCAACGCCAGAAAAAGATTTTCCACCACCAACTGTCACCGCCGTTGCAAAAATACAAATGGCAGATGCAATGGCCGCAAGTAGTGGTGGTATAGAGTGGTCAGTAATAATTAAGCCATTCTTGTCCTTGCAGTATGATGCCTGTAATAAAAGCGAAATATTAGATCTGTGCTCGGCCATCGTGAAGAGGTAAGTGAATTCGATGAAGTTTGCACGTTTCGTAAATTTAATCGCCTGCTTGTCAAATAAGGTGCAATATCACTTGTATTTTGCTTTGCAGCGAAGCCGAAATATTACGCCATAAAGAGAGCAATAAAGCGTTTTACAATTCCTTCGTGGTTTTGGCCGCGAACTTCGTTAGCAATAATGCCAGTCATTGTGAGTACAAGAGAAATTGATTTTTAAAATGAAATTTCCAGGACAGGCCAGCCCATCTTTGATTACTTTTTTTTGTTTCAGTATCCATTAGTCAGCTGGAGATAGTGCACTCTGCATGTCGGGTGTTGTTGAAGTATTTGGTGGGTGCTCTGCAGTGTGCAAGTGCTGAGAGCAACCAAAATAGTGTGCAAGTCGAGCGATACTTGAAAGCCGTTCGAGCTTTGTGCTTGGGCGCGGACTTATTTTCACAGGTCGAAGTTGCCACCCTTGTAAATATAATGAAGGGGGAAAATTTACCTTCACATAATCCAACTGCTGGTGAGATTTTTATTCTTTTACTTTTCAAAATGTCACACCCTAATATAAAGGTTATTTTTACACTTTCATCATGTTATTGGTATACAGGGTGATTCACGGAATCCGTTCATTTGCCTACATTATTTTTCTCTTGAAATTTTGTACTCTCTCAGAGATGCTAATGCACTTTTTAATGAAAATATTTTCAAAGTATTTGAACTTCCAGTTGTACTGTTCCGGAAGTCGCTGTCAATTTCATTATTTTAAATGGAATCATGTACTTGTTCTTGCAAATTTAGGACTATGGGTAATTTTGAATAGAAAATTATAAGATATTCCTATACCTAAATGCAATCGTTTTTGAAATATTTTTAATTTCGTAAATTTTTGTGTTTTAGCACTCTTTCCTCTTTAAACTCATATTTTTTATTTCGCAAAAATATAGAAGATCTAATCTGTGCCATTTCAAAGGAGAACGTTTAAGTAAAGCTTTGATGTTTAGATAGTGTCTTAAAAACTTACAGTGTGCTCAGCAGATGGCGTTTGTTTAAGCTAATTCAAGTTACCAAAACTTAATTTTTTTAAATGGAATACCCTGTATATTTTTACCTACCAAATGCAGAATTAAGCTTAAACAAACTCCCTCTGCCGAGTACACTTAGGACACTTTGTATGTATGTATGTACCTATTAACCACTTTGGCACCGAATTAGATGCATGTGGATTGTCAAATAAATAAACAAAATAAATAACAGTACAAAACAACCCGTAAACTAACAGAATTATAACACATATGATTAATCATGTAAATATGGTAATATGGAATCACAGTAACAATTACAAACTCAGCTAAGTATTCACGGCAATAATAACATACTCAGCTAAGTATAAGTCTAAGTATCAAGCAACTCTCAATAATAAAAGTTTAAAAAGCTTTACCAATCAAATGTCACCACACGCCAATAATGCAGAGAATTCATACACGGTACACAACGAGTTCATAGTTAAAAAAGCTTTCAGTTGTCTTTCAAACGTGTTAACATTTTTAACAGTTTTGATTTTGTTGGGCAGTAGGTTATATAAGCGACAGCCAGCACACCGGGGAGATTTTTCAAAGAAAGAATGAAAGTGCTTTTCCATTACTAAGTCATGTTTATTCCTTGTTGCATAATTGTGTATATTCTCAAATGACGTAAAATTATGTAAATTTTTACACACGTAAGTTAATAAATTTAGTAGGTAAATTGAAGCAACTGGGAGAATTTTATAAGTAATGAAAGTTTCTCTACAAGAAGTTATTGGAGATAAATTAAGAATCAGTCAAGTGATTCTTTTTTGAAGTAAAAGATGGAGCTTGTCCCCAAATTATAATGTTGTAGCTCACTGATGAATACACTACTCCATAATATACAATCAGGAGCGACGATATGTTTAATGACTGTTTCAAATGTAAAAGAGCAAAATAAAACTTTTTAAGTTTAATACAGATGCTATCCGTATGTTGATCCCATGAATGGTGTCTATCTGCTATTAATCCCAAAAATTTTACTTGGTCACTGCACTTCAATGTTATTTTATCTACATTAAAACAAGAAGAATTTGATTTCCTATGTTTATTATGAAATTCGATGCACACCGTTTTTTCAACATTAATAATAATTAAACAATTTTTACTACACTTAAATTATTTGATGATGAGTTCTACATTTTCAACTATGACATCCCAATTTTTTTCGGCCACAATAATTGAAGTACCATCAGCATACATACATACTTTACCTTTTGAGATATATTGGGCCAAGTCGTTTATAAAAATAAGAGAAGTACAGCGGGCCAATGACACTACCCTGGGGTGTACTTAGATTAAGATAGTGAAGACGAGAATAAGTGTTTTGAATTTTAACTTAGTAACTACGATAAGAAAGAAATGACACTGGCCAACTATTTACGGGTTCTCTAAAACCGAGTGTGTATAATTTTTGTGAAGTAAAATCGGGTCTCACAGTATATAAAGCTTTCGTTAAATCGAAAAATATTCCCACTAATATACGTAATAATTTGTGTTAAGCTTATTTAGAATAAATCTAGACAATTTTGCTTCTTTTGGACAGGTACTATGTGTGATTGCTCTTTTTAGAATTTCAGGAAATTTCCCTGCATTAACTGATTCATTTATGATATTTGCAATAGGTAAAGGTAGTTCACTACTGTAAAATTTGATGAGTTTAATGGGAATGTTATTAATTATTGCGGATTTTTTCCTGGTTATTAATAAGAACCAATTAGGAAACGATCTGCAATAAATATTTTGCATATCCGGATGCATCTGAATTAAGCTATAGAATGCAATGATTGCAATGTTGTTTTACACAACTTCAGGCTTTCTACACAATATAATCCATTATAATCTAGCAAAGATGATTTTCTGTTTAATCTTTTTCATCACTCTCATCTATCACTCAAAATGCTGAATTAAAAAACGCCCATTAGGGCCCAGTTTTACAATGAAGGTTTAACTTTAAGCCGAAGCTTAAACCCTTCACAACAATTGTTGAAATAATCGTTGCTAAGGGTTTAAGCCTCAGCTCAAATTTGAGCCACAGTTGTAAAACTGGATCTTAAGAGCAATTGATGAATTCGGCGGCGCGCCATACACGGCCGTTTGTGGAAGGTCCGCCAGTTTTCAGACATGCGCGCTCAAAAACTGTAGCAGCAAAAAACCTCAAGCTGTCCATACTGATGGCGGGGTATGGGCCGACGCCCGGGTACCCGTGGTGAACTTGTATAGTCCACCAAAGAATTGCCTGTCCATACTGATGACGAGATATGGGCCGACGCCCAGGTACCCGTGGTGAACTTATACAGTCCACCAGAGAATTGGCTGTCCATACTGATGTGTATACTGTGCTTGAAATTTCAAATTTAATTTTCGTCGCCCAACCAGTTTTGCCGGTGACAAGTGCGACGACTGATGACCAATCCTATAAGTCATATTTAATTAATAAATTAATTACATTTTAATGCTGCCATCTGACGGCCACTTGTCAAACCGTAACTTCTTAGGGTGGCCGTCAGATGGCGCCACTATACGATTCGGATTTTTACTTCCCGTTTAGCTGTCCAGGCAAATGACTGGCAAAAAGATTGGGAAATATTCACAAGAGCAAAAGCCAAATGGTACTTTAAAATTTCCCCTGAGGTATCTTATGAACCTTGGTTTAAATCTATTGGTATACCAAGAAAAACAATCACAACAATATGCAGAATGCGCTTCAATCATTGCCTTTCTCAATCCCACTTGCATAAAATAGGAGTCCTGGATTGTCCTTACTGCACTTGTGGTAGTGTAGAGGACTTAGATCACATTTTATTCCAATGTCCAAATAAAAGACAAAATTCTGATAAATTATATGTAAATTTTATTAAGACTGGGCTGGCGGCCTTAAATGCTACATATACTCTATCAAATTTAAATTTAGACAGAATAAAAGAACTAATTTTGTTCATAACGCAATCTAAAATTAAATTATGAATTTAAATTATCGAGAGAAAAAAAGAAGAAAAGCAAATACTGACAACTTGAGTGTCTGGCCCATGGTTTGTAACCAATTGCCAAAATAATAATAAGAAGAAGAGAAGAAGCTGTCCAGGCCCTGGTTTAAATCCTAAAACATTTCGAGAGTCAATTTTGATTTTATACTTGAAATTCTTTTAGAAATTTTCTAATTTTATTCTAGGCCAGATGGTTTTTCTTTTACCATGTCTACAAGATTCACTGTATTCTTTTTCTGCCGATTTGTCATAAGTTTCTGATTATAATTTATTTAAATTTATTTATTTACCTTAAACTTTCATATCACCAATTAAACATTAAAACACAAGATTACAAGTTTTTTGATTTGCAGTCTTAAAAATCATTTAATCTAAAAATATTTGTAGTTTTACCCAAGAAAAACCATCACTTTAAATATCGCAACAGCAGATATCCTGCCTTTGCTGAAATTACTTAAATTTTAGGAGAGAAAGATGTCAGTAAACAGGAAAGTACAAAAAACCGAGCTGATTTATCAGTTACCATATTCGAACAGTTAACTATGCCGCTTCGTGATGGCCACATGATCACCACAGAGCAAACGACAACCAGCAGCCCTAGCAATTTGGTGGACGTAGGAACGAGCAACGATCCTGCCACCGAAATAAACGCAAGTCAACCACGCAAACCATTTTCACCCAAATTAATCGTTTCGACCTTGCAGAAGTTGTTTTTAAAAGCGAACACGGAAAGTTTGCAGTCGATGCGTGCAGGGGATACCCTAGCGGACCTATGTCTCAGCCTGCCATCTATAAAGCGAGCCAAAACTAAAATCGAGGAGGCTTTGGCCGGGAAACCTTTCAGTTTGCCCGCCACGAATTCTGAGGCGACATCCGTTAGAAACAGGTCAGAATTAATAACACTACTTTAATTAGTTTATAAAAAGGGCAACTCTTTCAGTTTATCGTCAACTTTGGCTGATATTACATTGGCTTCATCAGCGATTAATTTACCGGTTTTAGAACCGTTAACACCCAGCAAATTAGATAAACTGTGTAACCTCGGGATGGCAGCTCTCTATTGCGCGATAAATCAAGCAGCAGCTAGCACCGTGCTTTCCATGGGCTCAGCGGTTTCGCCAAAATGCACTTCCGTTCAATCACAAGCCGGTATTAAAGAAGACGACCTCGATAATAACACCATAACACTCGTTGAGGAGGTCCTCAATATGTATTCGTATATCGGAAGCACGATAAAAAATTCTACCAGGGCCGGTGGACACGTGTATCAAAACCATTTGCTTTCGGGGGCTTGGGTTTTGCTTTCAGGCTTGCAAATGCACATATCATCGAGCACGGCACCGACCAGCGATAAGATGTCTCACTTGCGTGATCGAGATGATAAAGGGCGAAGCCCGAGTAAATCGCAGCGAGAGACAGGGGGCTCCGCCAGATCTAGTCTTATAAAATTTCAACAGTCGTTTGGGGTTCTGTCCGTCGCTCTGGCCACCCGTGCACTCGCATTACTCTCCGAACTGTTTGAAGACTTGCATTTAGAAATGTGCGGGGGTGGAGGCACCGTTATTCAAGTAGGTTTCGAAATAATCCCTCCCCTCATTGCGTTGTATTGAGTTGCAATAATTTTAGGTGGAACCGGCCCCTTTAACTATCATGGGGCAGTTTACGGCACTGCAACGAGTGGCACGTTTGCTCGGCGCAGCCCCCTTAAATCAACTACTATTTTATTTAGCAATCGTCAGTTATAGGAAGGCCTGTACGCTGAAGCGAATTCACCCTCCTGAAGGGGACACGTTTAGTCAAAGTGATTCGACGACTTACTACGAAGATATGATAATGTGCTCGGATGAAAGTTCTACTGACGAAGGTCTGTTTCGGGGATTAACAAAAAATTGCGACTGAGTTTATTATTTTTTAGATGATGACAGCGAACCAATTTTGGGCCAGTGGTTTGAAGAGACGTTGGCTCCGCCTGAGACTGTCGAAACTAAATCGACCACTATCGTTGGGAACACGCAGGCAAAATCCAGCCAGTCAGAGCGAGTACATTCCTTGGTGCCCGAAAAGGGAGAAGCTCACGGCTTTATATCGCTTGCAACGAGCATCTTCGTGTTTCTAAATCGACATATTCTGTGCTCCAAAAGCGCTTACGTGACTAGGTACCTTAAGAACGGTTTAACCGAGCAGCAGATCGTGATTCTAGCTGCGATTATTAAGGACTTGGATAGGGAAACTGCACGGACTGAAATTGGTATGATCTTAAATCTATCGTTTAACTCGTTTTATGTTGGTCGATGTGCTAGGTACAATCTGCGTGTATTTCGGGGCCTCGCTGGGGCAATTATACTGCGAATTCTCCGGTGCTTTAACTAGATTTACGCATAACTTAGTAACACACGGCAGTCTTCAAAGTTTGCAGGCCAGCTTATTGGGGCATCTTGGCGTGTCGCCTTGGAACACCGATGTGCCACACGCATGGCCTTTGCAAGTTTATTCTAGAACTTTAGCTGTTTTAGCGCAGGTAAGATTGTTCGTTTATAAATTACGGTTAATGTAATAAATGCGTGATTATGATTTAGGTTTTATTATTGAGACCTCAAAATGAGAAAGAAGCTTCTGTGATAAGTATATGGCATCGATTGGTTAATACACTTATAGAAAATGTAATGAATCCTCCGACTGTAATGGATTCAGAAAATGAAGGTCAGTTTGCTTATAGATTAACTGATTGCCAATTACAGTATTCTAATTGTAGATTTAAACGTTGAGCACGCACAAGTTCTACTGTATTTATTTCATTCCCTGAATTTGATGCAAAAGAAATCCGTCTTACTACTGCTGGCAAGCGCAGTTTTGCGATGTTCCGAAGTGGCTCGTGGTCCACTTAGAGACTCTCAACTTCTGCACATGTCCCGCCTGCTATTGCTGTTTGATTACATCATGAAACACCTCTACGATGCCCCATCTGCCCTATTAGAACAAGTAAGTAGAAATAAATACCTCTTGGTGAGTTCCACCTGACCATGTGCATTTGTCAATATTTTAAATTGTTAGTGTTGTCCCCATTTACATTACTTTTAATTCTTTGATCTACATTGAACATTTCACTGGATTTAAATTTTGTCTTAACATATCAATACCCCCTTTATTAAAAAGTCCCCCATTGGAACACAATTAAAATGTTCAAACTAGTGACCTTAACACATATTTTTGACTTTAATGAAAAATAAATACCTGTTCCCTCTACCTGTAATTTCTTGCAGATACAATGGAACTTGTTTTACTCCACGAATTTAAACTCAGATAAAGACAAAGAAAACAACATGTCGAGAATGTTTACGCCTTGGAAGGAAATTGAGGAGAACTATCGCAAGATAAGCGGAGCAGATGAGTTCTCGATGAAACCGAGGTTTTATGTAGTCACAAACCTGGAGGTTAACAATCAAGATGCCCCCAAGCTAGACGGATTGGCCTGCAATTTCATACTCGGTACCCCGGATAAAATACGTTACCCCCTGTTGCTCGACGGGTTAATCGAGATCTTAAACGTGACCCACATCACTTCGGGGGCCGCCGCTTCAAAAATGACTTTCCTCGGACTGTGTGCCACGCAGTATTGCTTCACGATTTGCTGGAGGCTGCTGCAGCTTTTACCCCCCTCGATTCCCTACATGGAAAGGTTGGCTTCGGGCGACAGTTTAGTTGCCGGCCCCCTGCTTTTGCATTCGCTGGTTTGGGGCTCGAGGTCGAACCACAAAACTTTCAACCGGTGGCTCAAGGATTGCTTGGTGAAGCAAGGAATGTACACCCAGCACACGGATAAATTATTGAAGGCCGCTTGGGATGCAGTTACCACTTTAAAGTACGATGTGTCCGTCGCAAAGAATTGCATCATCGCATTAACACCTGATGTAAAAAAAGGTAGTATTCAATTTATTTTGTTTTATTAAAAAGAAAAAAAATGAGTCGACTTGTAGGTTCTTTAACCAAAGAATGTCTTCCACCCCTCTGGCATTTATTCCTGTTGGATGCGGTGCTTGCTAAAGTACAGGTCGCTTTAATTGATGACGCCGAAGTAAATTTAACCGACTCGACCGGTTTGACCGTCTCGGGAGCTACTTACGTGCAGGAATTACTCCCGCACGTCCTCCGACTTACCCAAGCGATCCTGCACTGCATGAAGTGGTCTTTACTTAACAGCATGGTCGAGCAGGATGATCCCCCAGGAAAGTATGCGCTGCAAGATTACGAGGGAATCCAAGAAGTGTTGGCCGTAGCTTCCAGTCGTAATACGTTAACGTCGAGCTTGACCACCGAATTTAACACGTTGCTGCCTCAGTCGGTGACAAACGTCTTGCAACAGTGGAACACTTCCACATTAGAAGATTGTACTTGGGTGAGTTTAATTTATTGCACCCCCAATTTTCTTATTATTTCTCAAAACCGGTCGCTATATTAAATTTTCAAAATTAGGAAGTACTTTTAATACCATTATAATAATTTTATTGTTGTTATTCTCCTTGTAGACCCCATATTTGAACGACATCATCCCTTCAGAGAGTTTCATCTTAAGAATAATCGACACTCACATCTCGACGTTATCAATGAACTACCCCTTCAGCATAAATTGGTCTTTAAAACGCCTCTTACAGTGCTTGGTTAAATTTATATGCCAGCACGCATCGAAAACCGAAAACACCGACACCAAGAACAAAGCAATCGAGCTGTTGGTCCTGATTACTTTGGACATACGCACCGAGTTTCTCTACGAGAGTGTATCGAAGACGCTCGATAAAATGATCGGGGACATCGAGACAGACGAGCACCAGAAAAGAGTGTACCTGCACGTTTTAGAAAATTCCTACAAATTAATTACGAATTTCACCAACAATTTCAATCTTGTCATAAACGAAAAGATTCTGCACAATTGCCTGAAGTTCTACGAAAAGATTATCGAGAAGTCTTCGGGTCGGCAGGCCCTGGAAGCTTTCTTTACTGGCGAGAGAGACTTGGTGAAAGTACTGATGTCAGTCTCGAACCCCCAAATGTCCCAGCAGTACAGCACCAGGGTGTTGCAGTTTTTTAATAAGCTGTTCCAAGCGGCTGAGAAAAGCTCGACTGATCCGAGCTTGAATTACTTGTGTAGTAGCATGAGTAAGCTGGCGAATGTCGAGGGTGAAAAATTACAGACGTGGCTGCGGCATGTAATCGTGGGGCCAACGAACATGACCAGCAGTGCTAGTTCATCGAATATCCAAACGCCTACGACGGTGACCGTCGCGAAAACTGATGCAACCCCAGCACCTGCTGAGAATGGCAAGAACGCCGATGGAAGTCAGTGGACGATCGTCCAAGTCGTCAGCTCAGAATCCAACGCATCTCCAAGCCCCAGCGATGACCAGAAGTCCCTCATACAAGAAAACAGCCAGTTACTACAGGCCCTAACGAACTTCATCGTGAAACAAAGCAGCAACGTATCCGAGGAAGTCCCCATAACTATTTTGAAAGCCCTAATTCCACTTGGCGCACATATTTTATCGTCACCTCTAGAGGGAGCTGGTTTTACCGATTTGATGGTGGTCATGATAATGTTGGCAGATGCCGGGGTGGGTCGTGGCCACATGTATTTGGTGCCGGCCACTTCCGAATGGTTGGAAATATGCAGGCAATATCTCGTGCAGAAGGAGATAGTCGAAAAGCTGGGGGCCGACAACGGCTCAGAAAAAAATTGCATCGTGCTAGAAGCCGCGTGTTGCCTGCTCGAGTATTTAGGCGATGTCGTGGGGGGAATGACTAGTCAAATTCAACAGGTCAGTAATTTCCGTGCCATCAGTCCACCCTGGGAAGGGGAGACGCCCCTAGAACAAGAAACAGACTGGCCTGATGAGGTTAATGATGAGGAAGACAGCGGGGAAGACTCGGATGAAGATTCGCTGTGCAACAAGCTCTGCACTTTCACCGTTACACAAAAAGAATTCATGAACCAGCATTGGTACCACTGTCACACCTGCAGGATGTTGGATGGTGTCGGTGTTTGCTCCGTATGTGCACGTGTTTGCCACAAAGGTCACGACTTGAGCTACGCTAAATTTGGAAACTTCTTCTGTGATTGCGGTGCTAAAGAGGACGGTTCATGTCAAGCCTTGGTTAAACGCAGTCCGCAAACAGCAGAGACCACAGGGGCGAATGCGAACACCAGCAACATCGGCTTCGCCTCTGAGCACATGTTGACGAGTAGCTTGCGCAGACGTGCTTCCTCCCCCGTGCCGATAGATAAAATCATGACAAAGAAAGAAAAGAAACTGGGGAGCGTCATTAAACAACTGGACGGTTCGAGAGAGTTCATTCTGAATTATTTCGGGAGTAGCAGCGTGCCTGGTACACTTTTGGAGTTGGTTCAGGCTTTGATACCAGCCGTCGAAACATTTTGCAATCGAAGTTCACCCGTTGGGTGCCACGCAAGGGCCTTGAAGGCACTCCAACAGCTACATTCCGCAGATAAAAAGTATATCTACACCGACCAGTTGATGGTTCCCACTTTAGGATCACAGGAGGGCGCTTTTGAGAACGTCAGGATGATTTACGCTGGGGAACAAGGTCAAACGATTCGGCAGTTACTGTCAGCTCACATTGTGCGTCGAGTGGCCATGTGTTGCATGTCCTCAACCCACGGAAAGCGACAGCATTTAGCGGTGTCTCACGAGAAAGGGAAGATCACAGTTTTGCAACTGTCCGCCTTGTTGAAGCAAGCGGATTCATCCACGAGGAAACTAACTCTCACGAGGTTAGCTTCCGCCCCGATTCCTTTCACGGTCCTCTCTCTATCGAGCAATTTGTGTAACGAAGATTACCTCGCGGTCTGTGGCCTAAAAGACTGCCACATACTTTCGTTTAATTCGACTGGGTCCGTTTCCGATCACCTGGTTTTACATCCCCAGTTGGAAACTGGAAACTTTATTATCAAAGCGATTTGGCTGCCGGGCTCCCAAACGAAACTGGCTTTGGTCACCGCTGACTTCGTCAAGATTTACGACCTTGCTAAAGACGCCCTCAGTCCTCAGTATTACTTCCTCGTTCCGAGCGGGAAAATTAGGGATTGCACTTTTATGTACGAAGACAAGGTGTATAATATTTTGCTGATGTCTTCCCCAGGGCATATTTATTATGAAGCTTTGAACGAAGAGAGCTCTGCGAAGCACGGGTCTTTCTATGTTACGAATACGCTGGAAGTGTTTCACTTGGATGTGACTGTGAGTTTTATTTATTTATTTATTATTTAATATAATTGAACAGACAGTTGAGGTTCAAAAAGAAAAAAAATACAGTAGATTGCAACTTGCAAAATTGGTGCTAATGGTGTGTGGGTTTTTTTAGGATGTAAATGGGCAAGTGGCAGGAGGTGGCGTTAGCATTTATTACTCGCATACTCTAGGATTGTTGTTCTATAGTTACGCGCAAGGAAGAAGTTTTATTTCCCCTATAACCCCCCGCAACAATTGTTTGACCGTTGTCTTTCCCATCACGCTGCCTACTTCAACCACCACCAGTTCGAAAAGCAACGGCAGTAAGAATCCGGCACCTCAACCTTTATGTCAGTGGACGGAGATCCCGAATCATCCGGGCTTAATTTGTTGTGCTATGCAATCGAGTAAGCTATGTCCTTTTTTGTTTTAAGAAGAAATTTAATTTCGTTGTTCTTAGGTAACAATCCGGTTGTGATAATGTTAAAGCCGGACTCTTTGGCGATTCAAGAAATTAAAGTTGTGCCGTCGAAATCCAAAATCATAGACATGGTGGCAATCCGACATAATTCGGTGAACGAACAGCGCACTACTTTAATTTTGTTGTGCGAGGATGGCAGCCTGAAAATTTATATGGCAAATATGGATCAAACAGGTACCTTTTTGTTAATTCATAATTTAGAATCACTTTTCTTATTATTAATGAAATAGGTTTTTGGATGTCACCAGCTATTCAACCGGCCATTCTTCATTCGCCACTGAAACCTAGAAAAAAGAAAGTTGTCAAGACCGGCAAGGCACCTAGCTCGGTCACGTTTCCCGTAGACTTTTTCGAGCACAGCCAACCAATGAACGACGTCGAAATTGGGGGTAATGACCTGCTGCAAGTGTACAATGTGTCCCAATTGAAACACCGATTGAATACAACCGGCCTCTACGTGGTCTGCACGAAACCACTCGGGTTCACCGTGGAAATAACAAACTCAGACAACAGCATGGTCATGACCGGCATAAGAGTGCTCGTCGGTAGTCAAGACCCCCACAGAGCCCCTTCGTTCATCGAAGTATTTGGTCGCATAATAACTATATCGGTTAACCGCAGTCGATGGTACGATGTGCCATTTTCCCGGGAGGACAGCCTCCAGGCCGATAAAAAACTGACCGTAATGTTCGGGCCTTCACAAGATTCGGAGACTGTAACGATGGTGGATAGCATTAAGGTGTACGGAAAGACCAAGGATGCTTTCGGATGGCCCGAAGAAAATGAGGAGAACGTTACAACTAATAACACAACACCCCCAGTGGCCACCCACACTTCCAATAGTGACAACGAGCAAATGGCCACAACCAGCACAGCACCAGTGACAAAGCTAGAACGATTAGTAACGAACATCTTGGAGGTCCTCGACGGAAGCTTCTCTCTGTATTATGGTGAAGACAAAATGTCAAATCATAAACCCATGTCGATTAAAGTGGCCACTCAGTTAATTACTCTACCGACCCCGGCTTCGATGCAAATGTATTCGAAATCGCTGCTGGCATCGTTGCACCCATCCAAGGTATTCTATCACAACTACAAAGACCAGGCTTTACTGCAGCACGTTTTAACGACTCTGAGTGCGATGTTGGAAGCTGATGTGTCAAAGAGTCAGTCGGATATAGACGCAGAAAGTTACTATCGCTTGGTGCTGATTGTGCGAGGGATTGCTTCCGCTAGGCCACAGAATCTAGTCAAGTTTGCCGACTCACACACTTCTATTCAAGACGTTGTTTTAGACGATCCTTTAGGTAAGTGTCGGCAACCAATAATTTTAATAAATAAATTAACGTTGTTTTAGAAATTAAAATTCCGACAAGTAAATCTGGCAAAAACCAACACCTTCTTCTTCAATTAATGGACGTCTTGTGGTTGCTTCACTCATTAAATCCGGAAAATCCTTCTTTAGTCCCTGTCGTAGTCCCCGGATTAAAACACACCGAGCAAGTCATTCATGCACTGGTTGAAATTGTACACGCTTTTAATAGCTGCGATGCATACAGTAACATAACCATCGCCGTTTACCTGCAATTACTTCTCTGCGAAGATCCAGTTATTGCGTTCAGTGCGAAACAAGCCATCTGCAGGGTCCTCAAGCCGAAGTACCGGCGCAGGCGTGTGTTTATCCCCAGCCCTCCGCATTGCTCGTCTCCACCTGGAAGTAAGTTTTCAAAAAATGCATGCGGGTTTGAGTAATTTTTAATAAATAGAAGCTGCAGAGTCGGAAGACGATAAACCTAGGACGTCGTCTCAAACCGGACAAGACGAAGATGTACAGTCGAGGGATTCACGCTTTGATGTGGATGCTGTCGAAGCCATTGCGATGCTGCGTCAGCCCGGGGTTGACAATCACAATGTCAATTTGGAAGCTCTGCTCGGAGGTGGGGCTGGTTTTCCTCCTCTGCTGGATATCCCCCCAGATGCTGATGATGAGACGATGGTGGAATTAGCTATCGCTTTAAGTCTACAGGAGCACGAGTTGGGCGGAGAACAGGGCCAACAGCAACTTCACGGTTTACAAGTAATAATTTATTTTAGTATTTTTAAAACCTAACATTCATAGGCCCAGTATTTCAGTCACAGTTTAACTTTAATCTTCAGTTTATTTCCACAGAAATAATTGTTTTGATAATTGTTACTATGAGAACAAACTGAAGATTAAAGTTAAACTGTGTCTGAAATACCTGGCCTTAATGTGACAGAAAAATAAGTTTTGTTCATTGGAAAGACACGCTTAAAAAAAAGAAGTATCATAGGAAATCCGAAAGCAAAACATTTTAAATAGAGTTGTAGAAGGGAGTTCTTTTTTTTTTTTTTTAATTTGCGATGGGAAATAAGTGATAAAATGAAAAATGATTTAGAGTTGGCGATGAAACTAAACATGCATATGTGCATTTAGTTCATTGAATGTTCCTTCAGTTACTTTGACGTTTCTGCAAAGCGAGAAAATGGTTTTATTTAAAACAAATTGTGCAAAATTTATGGAAATATTATGATTGACAATTTTATTTAAATATATCACAGGACCTGTTTACATAAGAAACGTTGATAACAAACAAATCTGTGTCAAGAAAAAATATCTATAAACTCTGTGATAGATGTTTCTTCAGAAGATTTTTATATTTTACTAATAGATGGCGCTCTCCGTCAAATAAATAAATGTGCTTAAGGTTAGTGGACAGGTAAGGTACCGCCAATTTTCGATCTCACTCTCTTCTGTCTTTTTCAATTTGGCCAATTTTCGATCTCACTCTCTTCTGTCTTTTTCAATTCAGTGTCTTCACAACACGTACTCCGAGCACACATTTCCTGCGCTCTGTGTTTAAAGTTGTTTTTCCGGTAGAATTTATTAGTTGAAATTAAAAAGTGCAACGCAAACTTATGTATATCATCGTGCCGATTAAAGTGAATATACTCTCGTACGTAATCAACAGTGTATAGTGGTTTTATGGAGAATAAAATTTATGCAATGGAACCACGAAGAATTGATAAATTAAAACTGTACGAGTTAAAGGACGAACTACGGAAAAGAAATGTTGAAGATAACGGAAATAAAAACGAGCTAATAACCAAGCTTAAAACGAGCTAAATTCAAGTTTTATTAAACATAATTTGCAGGAGTGTGAAACTGATTTAAACGAAACTATGCAAGACGACTTAAATGAATCCGTAGAAACCGTAATAACTAACAAAAAAATTAATAAAAAAAGGAAACGGACTAACAATAAAGTTGTTTTTAATTTAATAAACAAAATTTTTCAATTACAAAAGCAAGTGTATACGCTGGAAGTCAGATTAAATAAACTAAGAAAATCAGTTTTATCTAAAAAAAGTCCTACAAATGATTTGAAATTACAAGAAGTCCCAAGTAATGATATATGCAGTAAGTGTACAGAAAAGTTAAAAACTTGTTCAAATCAAATTACTCAAGATGATAGTGGAATTAATAAGAAAATAAATAATGTTAGTAATGTACACAATAATAGTACAGAATCGCAGAGCAGCAATAGAATTTTAATTTTATCTGATAGTCATGGTCGAAGTGGATCGGTAATTCTTAAGAGTAAATCTGCAATGGATTCTTATATCGTTTCGAAAGCATTGTAAAGCCAAATGCGACAATGGAACAAGTTACTGAACGATTACCAGAAATTGAAGGAAACTTATGATAGACACGATTTTGTTGTGATTATGGCCGGTTCAAATGATATATTAAATGGCGATCGAATTAATGTTAACCTTTGTGACGTCTTTGATAAAAATTCTGATAACACAAATTTAATTTTTGTTAATGTACCTTATTGGAAAAAGAGAATAATTTAAACAAACGTATATTTGAATTTAATCAGACTTTATTTAACACTATTAAAAAAATCTAAACGTAATGTGATGTATGTGGATGTTAATAGTTTAGTAAGTGATCATGAGTTTACTCGCATGGTCTTCACCTTAACGAATATGGTAAATCCAAATGTACGATTATATTGCAAAAATAATAAAGGATAAAGTTTGTGCATTACAAAATAAAACAATTTAATTTATGTGCGGCGGCAACCCATGATATCTTGCAAAAGCAGTGGCTGGGAGAAATGGAAGAATTTGCAACTATTAGAAAACCGAATGAGGATCTGCATGATGGAGCGAATTTGATTTCCACAAACAGAGCCCTGGTGAGAGTGTTGGTGCTGTGAATGGTAGTAGTAAGCGATTGTTATCAGATTCGAATAATTTTTTATAAGAATATGTTTTTATAATATACGTAGTCTCCGTAACAAAGTTGATGAATTAACTATTTTTATGCTAGAGCAAAAATTACCGGATGTTGTTTATTAAGTGAACTCTGGTTTCTACCAGATGAAATAATGTTTTATCAACCGTATAAGTACAAACTGGTAACTAGTTTTTCTAGATCTGAAAATAGAGGTGGTGGGGTTGCGAGTTATGTAAATAGAACAACTAATTGTCACGTTAAAGAGTATGATATGAAAATTATTTGCAATATTGAAAAATACTTTGAATTTTGTAGCTTTGTGATGGAATTAGATAGTATTCAAATTTTAATTATAACAATTTATAGATCTCCAAGTACTAATCTCTAGATATTTTATAAGCAATATGAATTATTTATTGGAACGTGTTTTTTCCTTCAATGGAGTCTTAATTATTGAGGTGACTTTAACGTAAATTTTGTAAAAATACTTCTGATGTTAGAGCACTTACAGGCTTATTCGCAACATTTGGCTTATATCCATGTATTAACTCTAATACTAGAATAACCAGAAACTCCTCCAGCAGAGTAGATAATATATTTACTAATATAGATTCCAGTAGATTTGAAACTAAAGTGATAGATCCTGGTCTCTCAGATCATCATTGGCTTTGTTTCGGTTTAAAGTCAATCAACAAAAGTTATAGAAAACCACATACAATCGAAAAAAGAATTTTTAGCGATGGTAATCTTCATAATTTTAAATTAATGTTGAGGGCAGAAAATTGGTCTTTTTTAAATGCGAGTATTGACTCTGAATCAAAATTTCAATTGTTTGTAAACACTTTTAGTTACTACTTCAATATAGCCTTTCCTAAGAAATATTTTCACGCACTGCACAAAAACAAATGTTGGATTACTAGTGATATTATTAAAGAAGGAGTTCTACTGCGTAATATGTTCAACATTTTAAAGTTCACGAACGATCCTGTACTTACGTCTCAATATAGGGAACTAAAAAAGCAACATAAACTTAATATCCAATCTGCTAAGCGTACAAGCAATGAAATATATATATCAAATGCTCGCAATAAGAGTAAAGCTATGGAATATTATAAATTAGTACTCTAATAAATCAACTAAAAGCCTGATTATATAAGCGACTCGGATGGAAATAAATTAGTGGAAAATATTAATATTGCCAATGCATTTAACGAACACTTTATTAAATCAGTAGATAAAATAACTTCAAAATTTGTAAGTTTAGACATTCAAAGGTCAAAGTCAGTCCCAGTGAAGAGCATTTATCTAAGGCCGACTGATGAGTTGGAAATTTCTAATGTTATACAAGTGTTTCTTCCAAAAATTCATGGGTGTAGATGGTATTTCCTGTACAATTGTCGGCCACGTAACTGATTTCATCACATCCCCATTAGTGGTACTTTATTAATCAGTCTTTTACTGAAGGTAAATTTCCTGATGTGTTAAAACAAGCCAAAGTGGTTCCAATCCATAAAAAGAATGACATTCATGATATAAGAAATTACAGGCCAGTCTCACTTTTAACAGTTTTCTCTAAAATTGTTGAGAAAGTAATGTTTTTTCGGTTATGTGAATTTTTTGATAAAAATAAATTGTTAAATAATTTTCAATTTGGTTTTAGAAAAGGGTTATCTACGCAAGACGCATTAATCAATTCTTTTAATAGTATACTTGTTGCTATAGAAACGCATAAAAAAGCTATGGGTATTTACTTTGACTTGACCAAGGCATTCGATACAGTCAATCATAACTTATTACTTGATAAACTTCATATATATGGAGTAAGGGGTAATGCTTTGGCTTGGTTGGGAAGCTACTTAAGGAATAGATCACAAGTAGTCAGTTGGAGTGATAATACATCTCAAACGAAACTTCTTAAAAGCGGAATACCGCAGGGTAGTATATTGGGCCCATTTTTATTCACTGTTTATATAAATGATCTTCCCAATGCAATTCAAAGCAATATATTTTGTTATGCTGATGATACATCATAATTGTATCCAAGTCATCAAACGAAGAGTTACTTCTAGAAACATCAAATGTAATCACTAAAATGAAATCATGGTGTATGCAGAATGGCCTTGAATTGAAACATTTCTAAAACCAATATAATTTATTATTCTAGATGTAGTATAGAACACCTTAATTTAAATATAAAGTTGATAACATTTTTACATTTGATTCTGATAGTAATGTAACATTTCTAGGACTAAATTGACAACAAATTGACATGGAGTCATCACTGTTTTGATTTAATTAAGAAACTTAATTCATATTGCTACTTGTTTAGGAGGTTAGTGGAGAATTGAATTTAGACACACTAAAGCTGTTATATTACGGACATGTCCACTCTCGTCTTTCCTACGGCATACTATGCTTGGGGTACTCTGCATGCTGGAGATGTGTTTATTACTCAAAAGTTAATTATAAGAGCTTTGTCAGGTGTACCCAAAACTCACACTTGCAGATTATTGTTTAAGCAATTGCGGATTATAACTCTTCCATCTTTATACATATTATCCTGTATAGTGTATGTAAAAACACATATACATCTGTTTACAACGACAATTAATGTGAATACTTCCTATAAAACACGCACGGCCGATAGTAACTTAATATACTTACCAAAACATCGCACTCAATTATATCATGATAGTGTCGTCTACATAGCGCTAAAAATTTTCAATCACTTGCCGAAAGAATTTCGAATGTTAAATACAAAAATGTTAAAAGCCAAAATTAAACAGATTTTATTGGATACAGTTTTCTACTCTGTAGAGGAGTTTCTGCAATACCAGTTTGCATAATTTGTATAATTTTTATTTTATTTTGTCATTTGTCTTGTTTATACGAGTGTATTAGATTATTAAGTTTTTGACCACATACGTTTAGTATGTATACCTATATCATACATTTTTTTTTTTATATATCTGTTCTGCGAACATTGTATGACTAGTCGATATTTACTATGTAAATCAAAGACAATAAATTATTATTATTATTATTATTAACTCGTCGCAAACCCTTTAGAAACAGTAACTCGCTTTTGGTAGGTATCTTTTTCTTCATAACGTTATTTGTTTAAATTTTAATGCTGCCATCTAACGGCCAGTCGTAAAAAGTAATTGTAACTTCTATAGTGTAGCCGTTTGATGTCGCCACTACAACTTAGATTTTTTAATTTTGTGTGGGTTAATGAAAAACTTCGGTCATTTTGTTTTTTTTGAATTTACTTCTGCATAGTACTTTCGGACTGGATCCAGTCCGTCATCAGTGCAGAAGTAAATTCAAAAAAAACAAAATGACCGAAGTTTTTCATTAACCCACACAAAATTAAAAATGACCGGTCAATCTTAAGGGGAAATACCTTATAAATTAAAAATATTAGATTTTTTACTTTCCTTTTAACTATCCGGCCCTGCTTTTGATTGATCAAATGTTTATTACACCACTTCATTTCTGTACTAAATACTCTACAAATTTGTAGATATAAACTTAAGAGTTAACTATTTGAAGAAATAAGAAACGAAAAACACAATAGATTATAGCGAACTGGAATTCAGTAAATGTTAAAAATACTTTGAATAAAGCTAGCCAATGCAGTCTAATAAAGAAACAATAAGTAAAAGATTGAATTCCGTTGTGTTTAGGTCTTAGCGAACCCAGTGTTAGCACAAATGCCCGGACAACCCGCTCAAGAAGCCGGACACTTTAGTGATACTACTGCATCAGCTGCCGGCTCTGATGATGAAGGTAGTACGGCTGCCACTGACGGTTCCACTTTACGCACATCTCCAGCAGAACAGGCAAGGTTTCTTGCTTAAAAGTATTTTAAAAAATTGCTGACTTGTGTCTTGTAGGGCGGCAGTGCCGGTTCGGAAAGTGGCGGAAGCGGAGTCGAAAGTATAACAGGCGAACACAACGTTTCAGGTCGAAGCTCGGCCTATGGTGATAACATCCAAGAGGCCATCAACACCGTCTCACGATCTGATACCAGTTCATTAGCGACAGCAAATTATCAGGTGATTTCCCCATTATGAAATTTATTTAAAAAGCGTGTGACCCTCGCGATAGATTGCAGAAACTGACAATTTGAATCAAGAGGCAGATCCTGAACCAGATTCTGAAAACAGCAGTCGCTTGCACATCCTCCGATTACAACTTCTCGAACGCCTCATTGAGTATCTACCAAAGCTGCGCGGCGTCGATGGTATCCACGCCATACCATTCTTACAGGTGCTTATAATATTTAAGTACTCGCTGCAAATAACATGGGTAATCTGATTTAGGTTGTTCTACAATTAACTACCGACTTAGATGGTCACTCAGAGCGAGACAAGACTTGCCTCAATAATCTACTGGCTGCTATTATCGTGGAATTACAAATTAACAAACCGAACTTGGAAAACGTGTGCACTAGGACGAAGCAGCGGGAAGTGCAATTGGTAATAATGAGGTTGTTAAGTAAGCCAAGTCGTAACATGCGATGGCAAAAGACTTATTAAAACATAAACTTGCAGGCGTATTGATGTCGAGGTGTAAGACATCGTCTACTTCTTCTGGCAAATCGAGTGCGCCTGATAATTCAACGTTTGTCTCGCAGATCACTGCGACGATGCTTCACAAAGCGGACATAATAAATTACTGCTTGAAACTGCTTCAATCGTTGCTTGATTACTGGAGGAATGTAACGGAGGAAGACAGCACCACTCAAATAGGGACGAATTTATTAAAGGAGCATCTACCGCACTCCCCCCCGGATATGACACCGTTTTTCCTTCGCCAGTTCGTTAAAGGTTTACTCTTCAAAGTAAACTCTTTGCAATTTACTTACTCAATTTTGTGTAGGTCATGCGACGGATGTGTTTCAAACGTACCCCCAACTCCTGACAGAAATGGCCTTGCGTCTGCCCTATCAGGTTCACAAGCATTCGGAAGTATCCGAGTCTGTTAACGTTGCATTCGACACGTCTTGGTATCGATACCTCTGCGAGTACATGATGACTTCGCAGACGCCTTTCGTTAGGCGGCAAGTCCGTAAACTCCTGCTGTTCATTTGCGGAAATAAGGAGAAATACAGGCAGCTTCGTGATGTGCACGCCCTTAATACGCACATGAAGGTTTGTCTCGAATTGCAGCAAGCGCTTTTGAATTGTGAATCGGTAATTTCAGGCTGTAAAGAAGTGTTGCATCAAAGGGGGTTATAGTCCTGTGATCGATATACAACACGGATTGTCCTTGAGCTATGATTCCCTGGTCGAATTAGTCGAGCACTTGAAGGCCTGCCTGGAGATCGCTTTAAGCCGAACGGGAAACTGGCAGCGCTTTTGTATTCACCACGACGACGTAATTCCTTTCCTTTTACAAGTCAGCTGTTTACTAGATGAAGGTTTGTTATTTCAAATTGATTTATTGAACCGATTCACATTCGTACTTTGCTATCAATTTTATAGGTGATATGAATATTTCGACTGCTCACGAAGGTACTATTCTTTGGTGATATTAATTTTTTTTTGACTAATATTGCAGTTATTTTTTGTGTTCACTTCACACATTACATGAAACTGTCTCAAAATAATAGCTTGTCTTTTTTATTCCTGCGACATCCCGTTTGATTTGATTTGTTAAAATGTAATGCATCTCCTGAAATGGAAAGGTTGCACTTTTGCTGCAAAAACAGTTACTAATAAAAAAAAGTACGCTCTGATGATTTGTTTAGTAACGGAAATGTTCGGTTCGTTTGAAGGTGTGGCCCCCACGATACTGCACCTCTTGAACTGTGCCATCGTGACGAACCCAACGACTCCTTCGGGGAAGAAAACCGACTCGAACTCGAAGTCTAGCTCTTCGCGTAAAGAACGAGAGAAATCAGATGATTCAGCTACGGAAGCTATCTTCGAAGAATCGAATAGCATAGTGCTCGTCGAACAAATCAATAAGCAAGTCTCGCGAGATGTGCTCGCCATGTTTATTAAAACGTTTGTCCTCGAGACTAACTCAACTAATGTGAGGTGGCAGGCTCACGCTCTTATAGTCGCAATTTATAAGTAAGTTGTGAATCCTGCTTGGCTTATAACCCCGTTCCATTTCATTTTCATTTTAGGAACTCGAAAGGTAACGAGCAGGCTTCGCTGTTAGAGCTATTATGGCATCTATGGCCCTTATTACCGACATACGGACGTAAAGCTGCCCAGTTCGTTGATTTGCTGGGGTACTTCTCGCTTCGCTTCAGCGAAACCTCCGATTCTTCACAACAGGTGACCCCAGCGAATTCATTCGACAGTTTAAACTAATTAAAGCCCCTCACTTTAGATATCGGAATACGTAGATAAGGCCGTTGATGTTCTGCGTACCCAAAACGAGCTGTTAGCTCATCATCCGAACGCAAGCCTTTACGCCCACATGGCTCAGTTTGTCGAACTCGAGGGCTACTACCTGGAATCAGAGCCGTGTTTGGTGTGTAACAATCCGGAAGTCCCGCTATCGACAATCAAACTCAGCTCAATTAAGGTAAAAACTTTAACGAATTTAATCTTTTTGTAGCGGTTTTATTTTAGGTCGATTCCAAATTCACAACCACAACTCAAATCGTGAAGTTACTGAGCAGCCACACCATAAGCAAAATAACGATACGCATAGCGGATTTGAAGCGAACCAAAATGGTCCGAACGGTTAACATTTACTATAACAATCGCAGTGTGCAAGCAGTCGTTGAACTGAAAAACAAGCCGGCTTTGTGGCACAAGGCTAAGAAAGTTACTTTACAATCGGGGCAGACGGAGGTTAAAATCGAGTTCCCCCTGCCAATCGTCGCCTGCAACCTCATGATAGAATACGCAGACTTTTATGAGAACATCCAGGCTTCGAGTGAGACCCTTCAGTGCCCCCGGTGCAGCGCTGCGGTTCCTGCGAACCCCGGGGTCTGTTCAAACTGTGGCGAGAACGTTTTCCAATGTCACAAGTGCAGGTATGATCGACTCTTTGGCCCCCATTAATTCAACCCAAGACATTTTACATTTTTTTTAAATTCTAGAGCGATTAACTACGACGAAAAAGATCCATTCCTGTGTCACGCTTGTGGTTTCTGCAAGTATGCAAAGTTCGATTTTACTCTGCAGGCAAGACCGTGTTGCGCAGTCGAACCCATTGAAAACGATGACGACCGAAAGAAGATGGTTTCTAACATAAACTCTCTGCTGGAGAAGGCCGATCGTGTTTATAAACAGCTCGTTGCGAACAAGCCAACTCTAGAGGTAAAAAAATTTATTTATTTCAAGCCAGGTTACACAGAAGTAATAAATACTGAAATATTCTGTGCGAAGCTTTTTTAAATTGGTGATAAATGATGTGTAATTTTGTAGTCACTCGTGTTGAAAGTAACCGAGCAACGCCCAGATAAAAAAAGTGAAGAGAACGCAGCCAACTCCAATGCAAACGCATCCATCAACTCAGTCCCCGCCACTTCTTTGGCTCAAGTCAAAGTAAACAAAACGATTCAGATGTTGGCGCAGCAGTATTGCAGTGAGTGCAAGATTTCTTTCGAGGAGCTGAGTAAAATTATTCAGCGGGTTCTTGTCTCTCGCAAGGAATTAGTTGCCTACGACCGAAGGCATAGAGATGTGGATCTCTCTGTGAAGACACAGGTTGGTTTTGCACTCGCTTAATTTTTAGTCCCCTCAAATGAACGCTTTAATTTCAGACTGCAACGAGCAGTGAGCAATCGCAGTTGCATTCCGTGTTATCTCGACCGAATCATAAGTGTTATGGTTGTTCCACTGCGGCCACCGAACATTGTTTGACGCTGTTGAGGGCTTTGGCTTTAAACCCGACGACTCGGGAGATATTATGTACGAAGGGTTTAATTCAAGACCTTCTATGGAATAATCTGAGAAAAGGAAGTGTCCAGGTAAGACTAATTCAATAATAAGTGAGCAAAAAAAAAATCAGATTAAAATAGGCGGTGCAATGTCTGTGATTAACATTTCAACTTGGAGGTTATTTTGGTATTTTAAAGTGTCAACAAATGTCGCCGCCAACCTAATAAAATAAAATATCGGATGCTTTAATGAGTTACTTCATAAAATCTAAATGTGTTTAAGAATGTAGTCAATAGAGCACCAAAATAAAAAAAATTACTTATTTAATCATCATATGTTCACATGTTTCAGGTTCAAGAAGACGTAAGACAATTACTCTGTGTGTTATCAAAGGATAACGAAGCTGCAACTGACGAACTGTGTACTTTAATAATGGAGCGGATTACCATAAGCCTCAACAGTCACGTAAACAGTAGCGACTTGGCTTCGAGTATCTGCCACGAAATAGCGCTGCTGGCATCGCTGTTACAACTGAAAGACAACTGCTGGGAGATGAGGTTGCGGCTCCTGGTCGAATTGTTTCTGAAAGCTTGTGAAGACACACGCAGTCCGGTGGTCATAGAATCGATCATCCTGCCATGCCTCAAAATATGGTACAACTTAATTAAGCCGCAAGAAAATAATTTGTCCAAAAAATCCAAGGTGAGCATGTCATGAATTTAAAAAAAAATACAATTCCTTTTCCCTTTTTTTTTTTGAAGGAAAAATCTAACGCAAGTGCCGCTGCCCCGAAACTTGAAGTCGTTAAAGTTCCTGTTAACGTCTACAAATGGCTAGACAAGGACCCGGAACAGACGTACATAAAATGGAAATCTCTGTTACCATCGAAATTAGAAACCCCCATCATTTTGCCCACCGATAAAACTGAGGTGGTAGACACATTTGATTATTTCGCTTTAATTCTATACGATTTATAATTACAGGTGCACGAGCACTACCTCATGGAGAAATTTGGAAAACGGTGGAAGGAAAAGGTGCAGGGTAAAATCCCCCCGATACAAGACTTCAGCGAGACCTCCTGGGTCAAAGCGGTCCTCTTCAACCCGAGCTCGCGTTTAGCACGTCAGGTGACCTGCAACATCCTGGAACATTGCTGCAGTAATTTTGCACGGAAGGAAAAAGTCTTGAGACTCTTGACTCATTTCTTGGAGGAGTTAAGTGGCGCTGGGGAAAGCTCCTCGGAGTTCCTGACTTTATACCAGAATTTAATACAGGACGCCCCATGGAAGCAATACCTTACTGTGCACGGCGTTTTGATAACACTCGCAAATTTAATAACGCGTGAAATCGAGCAGTTGCATTATCTAGAAGAGACTACGCTCACCTCGAATTTAATGCAGGGTTACGCTCTGAACCAACTCACCGAGTTATTGGCTTCGTTCCTTGAAGATCCTGCTATCAGGCGGCAGTACAAAGGAAGATTGGTGGGGGCCGTCCTCAACGGCTATTTGTCCTTGAAGAGACTGATCGTGCAACGAACTCGTCTCATCGATGACACTCAAGAAAAACTCTTGGAATTACTGGAGGAAATGACGACGGGCACTGAAGAAGAAACAAAGGCCTTCATGGTCGTGTGCATGGAAACCGTTGAAAAATACAGCTTGCAAGACGTAGTCACTCCCGTGTTTGTATTCGAGAGGTTGTGCTCGATTATATACCCCGAGGAAAACGACATCGGAGAATTTTTCCTAACTTTAGAGAAAGACCCCCAACAAGAAGACTTCTTGCAAGGCCGCATGCTGGGGAACCCGTATTCCAGTTTAGAGGGAGGCCTCGGGCCGTTGATGCGCGATGTTAAAAACAAGATTTGTCAAGATTGCGAGCTGGTTGCTTTACTCGAGGATGACAACGGAATGGAGTTGCTCGTTAATAACAAAATTATGAGTTTAGATTTGCCCGTAAAGGACGTTTATAAAAAGGTAAACACTTCAGCAAACTCAAAAAAACAATCCTCATACAAGTATTGCAGGTTTGGCTTGCTGAAGGGGGTGAAGTCGAATCTATGAGGGTCGTTTATAGAATGCGTGGCTTGCTGGGGGATGCCACCGAAGAGTTCGTCGAGACTTTGAATAACAAGACTCAAACCACCATCGACAACGAGGAGGTCTACAAAATGGCGAATATTTTAGCTGAGTGCGGTGGCCTTCAGGTACTGCATGCAAATTTAATTCACTTTACATTAGCGATGAAAATGTTTTTAATTGTAGATAATGGTGAAGAGACTCGGGGCCATTCAAAATGTCGTTCGTGCAAGGCCTTTACTTCAAGTCCTCTTAAAACTGTTTAGGTTGAGCGTTAAAGTTACGCGTGTTCAAGAAGTGTTGACTGAACCGGAGCTTGGGGCGATGGGTGTGTTTTTGAAGACGCTTCAGTTATGTCTGGATAATGAACCTGATGCAAGTCAAGCCGCAGTTACTGAACAGCTACTAGATGTAAGTCTTAGGGCCAGTTTCATAACGGAATTTAAAGGAGACTTTAAATTTAAAGCCACTTTCAGATGTCAAAACAAATATGAAAACACATTTGTTTACACATCTGAATGTGACTTTAATTTTAAAGTCTCCGTTAAATTCCATTATGAAACTGGCCCTAATAGTTTATTAAAATACGAGTTTCATAAGAAATGATTTTAGAGTTCGTTAAAATCTTTTCTATTTTGGTTCTTAAATGTAAGAAAGTTCAAGAATCTGCGTCGTTTTGTAATTGAAATCTAGGGAAATTCTGTTTTGGTATGTGGTGATTGGTGACATTGACTGGTGTTTAAAATAAATTCAAACAAATGTCAATTTTTAGTATCCGTTTAATAGTATATTATTTTACGAGTTTCACAAGAAGGCTTATTGTAACACGAGTGGGGTTGGGGTACGACGAGCGAAGCGTAGCAAGCTCGGAGTGCCCCAACGGAACGAGTGTTACAATGCCTCTTGTGAAACGTGTAAAATATAGTATTTTTTCTACTTTGCGTCACTTATTGAACAAAAAAATGAAAAATATTGTCAAAAATTTGATCTCCTTGGTATATGGGGAATTTTAGTTGTAATGCGTGGCAACACTGAAAACCTTTCGTTTTAATCAAAAGTCACTTTAACAAGTTATTAATTTTTCTTATCCAGCTTCATTGTGAGTATTCTGTTAAGTAACAAATAAATAATGAGTTATTTTGTAGAATCTATTAAATATTTTCAATTAAAAATTGACTAAAATTTCCCCAAAAACAGTTTCACAATGAGCTTCATTGTGAAACTGTTTTTGGTGTCACAATGAGTTCATTGTGAACGCATAGTAGAAAAAAGATTTTGTGATACAATTTTCATCAGACAAGAACCAACTTTAAATGTCAATTTTTAGGTTATATTTGTACTTTGAAATGTCAACAAGTACAAGTAATGTCAAACAAATGTCAGTTTGGAGGTTATCTTTGTAATTTGAAGTGTCGCCAACCTAGTAATCGTTAAAGCACCAAAATAGAGAAAATTCATATTTCTAATTTTTGATATTTTATCTTTGAGCTGCCTAGGGGCTGTCAATTAATTATGATACTTTTTTGCTTCAATTTCAAATTTAATTTTCAGATTATGGAAACCGTCTTATCAAAAGCCACGAGTAAATCCCTGGATTCGTTCGAGAAATTCTCACAGACCTTCGGGGGTCCCGAGTACGTACAGTCTCTCCTGAAATACACAAACCAGGCGAGCGTCAGAAACAATCAGTCGGTGCAGGAACACCTCATGCACGTCCTGGCTTCTTTGGTGTACGGAAACGAAGAGAAAATGAAAATCTTAATCGACCATTTCCAATCGATCTTGAACTTCAACAAGTACGACATCGAACACGTCACGGAAGACCAACAGAAGCTAGAGATGTTTTGCGTTTTAACGAACGGCATCGATCGAAATGCCATTGGAAACACGTTGAAGGATTACATAATATCCTTGGAAATCGTTAAGGATGCTTTAGACTATATAACCATGCACGCTCCTTGCGTTAAACCCACCCTGCTAAGAACTGACAGTGACGAGTTGAAGGAGTTTATTTCTAAACCTGCACTGAAATATATCTTGAGATTCTTGACTGGGATGGCATATTGTCATGAAAAAACTCAGCTGACAGTTTCTTCTGCCAATACAATTCCGATAATCCATCGCTTAGAGCAGGTGTCTTCGGATGAGCATGTCGGATCTCTAGCAGAGAACCTCTTAGAGGCACTACGCACAAATCCAGCGGTTGCCACTCGTATCGAGGAAGTGCGAGAGTTCACTCGCTCTGAGAAGAAGAGGCTTGCGATGGCAATGCGTGAGAAGCAACTCGGTCAGCTTGGAATGCGCACGAATGATAAAGGGCAGGTCACTGCGAAGTCGACGATTTTGCAACAGATGGAAGAGTTGGGGGAGGAAACGGGTCTGGTGTGTTGTATTTGTCGCGAAGGCTACAAGTACCAACCGACTAAAGTGTTGGGGATATACACGTTTACGAAGCGGTGCAACGTAGATGAATTCGAAGCGAAACCGAGGAAGACAGTCGGGTATAATACTGTCACGCATTTCAATATAGTACACGTAGATTGTCATATGAGTGCCGTAAGGTAATTTGTAACTATTTAATTTGAGGGTATGACAGGGATTAAAGTGCGTTTGATTTTAGGCTAGCCAGAGCGAGAGATGAATGGGAATCTGCAGCTTTACAAAACGCAAACACTAAATGTAACGGTTTGTTGCCGTTGTGGGGGCCACAAGTTCCCGAGTCGGCTTTCGCAAGCTGCCTAGCCCGCC
Organism: Dorcus hopei; assembly: GCA_033060865.1. Taxonomy (NCBI): domain Eukaryota; kingdom Metazoa; phylum Arthropoda; class Insecta; order Coleoptera; family Lucanidae; genus Dorcus; species Dorcus hopei. Next base: position 37,667,230 of record CM065423.1, read on the forward strand.
ACAACACTTACTTACAAGAGAGCACCAACCACCGCGACATTAGCCACAGCTCTACGATACACGACTTGAAGTTACTGCTCTTGCGATTCGCTCATGAGAAATCGTTTCATGAGGACACCGGCGGTGGAGGTCCGCAGAGTAACATGCACATGGTACCTTATTTAATTCACATGGCTTTATACGTTATAAACACGTACGTACTAATATATTTATGTTAATTAAATTGATTGATTGATTGGTCTGCTTCGTTTAGTACACGAGTCAGTAAAAAAGAGGAATCGAGTTTGTTGTCTTACCTGGAACAAGCCAGCGCTGAGAAATTAATTGAATCATCGTATGATGCGGAAGGCCCTCTCTATTGGATAACTATGTCTACCTTATTGCATTCGCCGACGACTTGGAACGTCCACAAGCTTTCGCATTTAAAGCGTTTAATTATTTTAGCCCACGTCAGACATTGTTGCCCTTCCAGTCCGAGTAAGTCCGTCGCAGACAAGACCGAAAAGGAATACTCGGTGTACAAGCCTTATTTGGTCCTGTTTGGAATTGTCGATGGGATTTATAAGAATTTCTTTAAGAACGTCACTGGCAGTGACGAGCAGTGGCCTAGCAATCTGGCTGATTACATCAGGCACAATGATGAGGCCCTCTTGAAAGCTTCCGAACGCTTATTAGGAATATACACGGATGAATTGCTACCTTGCACGTCATTTCCTGAATTTTGTGATGTAGCAGGTAAGAACATTTCAAATTACAATTACTATTGTAGCTTTTTCAAAATTAGAATCTAATGTATACCGGGTGGAAAGTTTCAAACCCGAACATAGGAAACTTGCATTGTTTATGGAGATTGCTGCTAGCCGTTTAAACGTACAAAAATTGTAATAGGCTTAAAAGAGAGAAAATTATGATCAATATTACCTTGCAAAAATTATTGCTAAATGTTAATAATTTCGTGAAAACTAAATTTTCAAATTTCATCTGAAAAATTTAGTTTCCTTGGTATGTCAGATTTGAAACCTTCAATTATTTTTTATTAATTGAAAATAATTTACACGTCACTCCGTCACTCAAAATGTATGATGAATAATTTACACATTGAAACTTTATTAAACGTTCTTAATACAATACATTTTACAGCAGGTATTCAAATAAGACACCGTCTTGCAATAAACAATATCCTAACCGATAGAGAAAACTTTTCATGTCTTGAATTTCACGGAAAATAAATTTCTCTATCCGAAGCCCAACACCACTGTAAAAGATTTCTAAAATAAAAGTCCTTCCTTCTGTGTAAATATTTATGATACATTTTGAGTGACGGAGAAATTATTTTCAATCAATAGAAAATAATTAAATCTTTCAAACATGACATACTGGTAACTAGATTTTTCAGATGAAATTTAAAAATTTTATTTTCACGAAATTATTAACATTTAGCATGGTAATTAATGGTCATAATTTTCTCTTTCCTTTAAGACCATAACCATTTTTGTATCTTTAAATGGCGAGCAGCAATCTCCATAAACGTACTTGTCAATGCAAGTTTCCTATGTTCGGGTTTGAAACTTTCCACCCGGTATGTAATTTCTTATTTTATATGCCAATCTTTACCTCTAGCAGTTGGACCTTGTATTCCTCAGATTGATCCAATCGGCATATAATATGTTCGTTCGTAGTGCAGTTTGTAACTAGTTTGGAACCGTCAGAACAGGTCGCCCATCGAAGTAATCATCAATTTGCTCAGTTGCGTTAGATGCAAAACGTTCATTGCTGCATATTTCCAGCGGTTGCAAACTAGTCAGAACTGCACTACGAACAAACCTATTATGAGAAAAATGATAATTACCATTGTAGAGTTTTCAAAATTAAAATCCTAATGTATTATTTTTTTTTCAGGCTTGCTAGACGTAATTGTAAATCCAGAGACATACATAACTGATCTACTGAAGGGTTTATAAATATTATATCGACCACTGATTTTTAAACCTTGTTTTCGAGAGAGAGACGGAGAGAAGGAAAAAAAACTTTATTCGTTTAATAACATATTTTAAGAAATAAAGGCTGTAATTAATTACAAATTGTTTTAAATTGCTTCATTAGTATGGAATACTGGATTGTTTTACTGTATTGTAAATTATTGATGTAATATGAGAAATAATTATTTGAAATAAAGTATCTTGTAAAACTTGATTTTAATTTTTTTTTGTAAATACATTTAGGGTGGGTTTACAGAAAGGAAATCAAATATTTAATTACGATTAACTATTTGATTGAGATTAAAATTAGCGTTGCCTTAGTTTAACAATTTGATTTCTATGGCAACACGAATTTTAAGCTCAATCAATAGTTAATCATAATTAAATATTTGATTTCCTTTCTGTAAACCCACCCCTAATGTTAAAATCGTGTTCTGATGAAGGAAGTAGTCATTGGAATAAATGAGTAGAATCGTGTCACTACTGATTTGTTTCCTGAAATGAAGTTTCCGTTAAGCCGTGACAAATATCACTGGTTTAAATAAAAGATCTTGATTTTCTTGATATTTTTAAATAAAAACCTAACTTTAAGTATGCTCAAATTAAATCAACGGTCAAACTGCACAAAATCGTCAAGTTAACGGTCAAACTAAACCACCTGACCAATCAATGATTGGGAAAATAGACTTACCCCCAGTTTCATAATGAAATTTAAAGGAGACTTTAAAATTAAAGTCACATTCAGATGTGTAAACAAAGGCTTTGTTTTGACATCTGAAGGTGACTATAAATTTAAAGTCTCCTTTAAATTCCATTATGAAACTGGGCCTAAGTGGTTTAGTCTGAACTGAACAACTTGACCGTTCACTTATAGTTTATTTTTTTTATAATACCTATTGACTTATGTCACAATTCTAGGGTTTTTGTTGGAAGCCTGCTGCTTTTATCCCTAAAAAGACATAAATATTAAAATACAATTTCCTAAATAAATCAAATAATTTATCTTCTTTTTTCATGATTTCTAATACGACCTCTGACCACACATACAATACATTTCTTGCATGAATGAATAATTAACAGTTAAAAAAAAATAAAAAATCAAGATATATTAAAAACTTACTTAAATACGTACATTAAAAAAATACCGCAAGTTACATAAAAAAAATAAAACTGAATACATATCTCAACATGATAAACTAAATTGTCCTCTAAATATAAGATAAGAAAGAAACCAAGGCTCGGTGATTTGTTTCTGAAATAAGAAAGAGAGAAATTATTTTGTCTTTAACCATGTGCTTTGGAATAGAGCTGGCAACGGTTAACCGATTTTGGATATTGGCGGTGTATAGCATGTCACTCATGCAAATAGAGTTGCATAACTAGAATGTGAATCTAAGGGCATGTACCGCAATTACCAAATTGTAACCAGGGTTAGTTGTGGTAGCTAAATATTGCGTTTCTTAAATGGAATCTGTTATTTACGGAACGCAATATTTAGCAACCACAACCAACCTGGTTACAATTTGGTAATTTCGGTACACGCCCTAAATGAAAAGATTTTTTTCATGCAACTCTGCATGAGTGACATGCTGTACACCGCGAATATCCAAAATCGGTTAACCGTTGCCAGCACTACTTTGGAAATAAGAATAATCTCACCAACAAGACGTTTGTTTTTTTGGAACAGAATTGCACACGTTTGTTGCTTTTTTGGGTCCGATTACGCACCAAAATTCGCCCTTCTTGCTGCCTCTCCCTCTCCTTAATGCGCTTCAATAAAGTCAAAGTACTCAAGCCCCAGTTCTCAGAATGTGCAATTAAAGCCTCTTGCATTTCGTCCAACTTCGAATTGTAATCATCTATTATCGTTTTTCTAAGATCAAATTTTATTGGCGAATCGACCGAATCTTGACAGTTTTGCTCTTTTTCAAGTGTATTTCCTTCAGAATCTTCAGTAATTAACAGAGGCATTGATCTACCCATGATTACTTTTCCAGATTCGAAGTTGCCCTCAGTTTTTTGATTAGGCCAAACTCTTCCAAGGGACCAGTCTCTTTCCAAAATCAAACTGCTTTCAATTTCTTGCTCTTTTTCAAGTGCATTTCCTTGAGAATCTTCAGTAATTAACAGAGGCATTGATGTACCCATGATTACATTTTCAGAGTCGAAGTTGCCCTCAGTTTCTTGATTAGGCGAAACTCTTCCAGGGGTCCAGTCCCCTTCCAAAATAAAACTACTTTCAATTTCTTGCTCTTTTTCAAGTGTATTTCCTTGAGAATCTTCAGTAATTAACAGAGGCATTGATCTACCCATGATTACTTTCTCAGAATCGAAGTAGCCCTCAGTTTCTTGATTAGCCCAAACTCTTCCAGGGGTCCAGTCCCCTTCCAAAATAAAACTACTTTCAATTTCTTGCTCTTTTTCAAGTGTATTTCCTTGAAAATCTTCAGTAATTAACAGGGGCATTGATGTACCTATGATTACATTTTCAGAGTCGAAGTTGCCCTCAGTTTCTTGATTAGGCGAAACTCTTCCAGGGGTCCAGTCCCCTTCCAAAATAAAACTACTTTCAATTTCTTGCTCTTTTTCAAGTGTATTTCCTTGAGAATCTTCAGTAATTAACAGAGGCATTGATGTACCCATGATTACATTTTCAGAGTCGAAGTTGCCCTCAGTTTCTTGATTAGGCCAAACTCTTCCAGGGGTCCAGTCCCTTTCCAAAATCAAACTGCTTTCAATTTGTTGCTCTTTTTCAAGTATTTGTCCTTCAGAATCTTCAGTAATTAACAGAGGCATTGATCTACTGATGATTACTTTTTCAGAATCGAAGTTAAGATGTCAAACTCAGGTATCGTCAGCAGTGTACGAAAAGGTACTTTTTAACTGTTATCAATATCAAAAGGAAGATAACAAATCCCTCTGAAGATAAAGACTGGATTGTATACTAAATGTATTTATTTATTTGAAGTAAATCAACAGCCAATTCAAACATGGACGACGCCGCGGAAGCCTTCAAGTTAAATTAAAAACTTTAGGCTTTAAATCTGTTCACGCGGGATTCTGGGTTGTAAACATTTTTATTTAAAAGAACTTTTTCTAGTAAAACTACGCTTATAATTAATATCTCCCGTGTCAAAGCCAAAATGTCATTACATAACGTTTTCTACAAAATTTAATTAAAAGCAATTCTTGAACTACCTCTTGAAACTTTTTTTTTTTTTTAAATTTCATTAATTGTCTTTATAAACCAATATTTTGGGATAATAAGTGTACTGCCCATACTTTATAACAATTTTTATTAAAATATATAAATTCTTTTATAGTACAAATATTTTTGTTTAAAACATTTTCTTGCTGGATTTTTTTTGTTCGTAACCATTTTCAGATAGATCTTTTTTTTATAGTAAAATTTTTTCATTGTCATATACACAATCAAAACAATTAGTAGAAATTACAGTATTGCACTAAAACTAAAGTACGACTTAAAAGCTTTGGAATGTGTATTATTTTTTCGAATAAATATTTTGAGCAATAATTTTAAAAGTCTAAATAAATTAAAACGAATAAATGAAATTAAAAAAATAAATAAATGCATACATCAAAAAAGCCTAAAAATTAAAATACAATTTTTTCTTTTACAATGCAATAATTACTTTCATAACTTCTAACAGGAACTGCAATTGTATACAATGCGTTTCTTACATAAATTACTTAGCAGCTAAAAAAATCAAATTTGTACATTCAGAATTATTAAAAACTTACTAATGCAAAAAAAAAATTACAAAAAAGGAAACTTAATATTTCTACACGATAAACTAAGTTGTCCTGTAAATATAAGAAAGGCACAGACGTGGGTGATTTGTATCTGAAACAAGAAACACAGAAAAATTATTTTGTTCTTAACCATGTGCTTTGGAATAAGAATAATCTCACCAACATGACGTCTGTTTATTTTAAACAGAATTGCACACGTTTATTGCTTTTTTGGGTCCGATTACGCACCAAAATTCGCCCTTCTTGCTGCCTCTCCCTCTCCTTAATGCGCTTCAATAAAGACAAAGTACTCAAGCCCCAGTTCTTAGAATGTGCAATTAAAGCCTCTTGCATTTCGTCCAACTTCGAATTGTAATCATCTATTATCGTTTTCCTAAGATCAAATTTTATTGGCGAATCGACCGAATCTTGACAGTTTTCGTTTCCTTTGGCCGGAGGAATATCGAATTTGAAATCGATCAAGTCTTCAAGCGTACCAGTCCAGAAAATCGTATTCTCACCTTGAACAAAATCTTGTTTGTACACTTCCAAGACCTGTTCAAGGATTCTGATAGAAGAAACGTCTAAATTCTTCAGAAAATTGTCAATCACTTCGTTGTTGTTAAAATCCGGCGACTCCAGGTTTTCATTCGGCCTCACCAAAGTTTCCGGCTCCACTCGTGTATAAACTATCGAATTGAGCGCCTCTGAAGGGGACCATTTAGTATTTGGAAAGTTAATAATGTTTGAATCGTCTATTGATGAATGGATGGTTGAAGAAACTTTACCTTTTAAATTCTTTTTTACGTACTTGTAAGGCCTATCAGCAGGCACAATCCTAAATTTGGGTTTTACAGATTCTACCGGAAGTGAAAAATGAATTGACTTTTTGGTAGTCCCTTTGGTAGGCTCTTGCTGCTTCTTTGGAGGCCTGCCCCGCTTCTTCTTCACGGCCAAACCATTCCCTTGATGTTCAACGCGATTCACCTTAGGTTTCGGAGGCCTGCCCCGCTTCTTCTTTACGGCTAAACCGTTCTCTTGATCGTCAACTAGATTTAATTTAGGTTTTGGAGGCCTGCCCCGTTTCTTCTTGGGAACCAAACCGCTCCCGGTTTGATTTCGATTAGTATAAGTATTAGTAACCGGTGTTGCCTCTTTTAATTCGTCAATATCTTCAGCAATTAATACAGGCATTGATTTATCTACATATGCACCTCCAGTGACATTTTCTTTATCAAAGAAATTTTCATAGAAAATATCTTCGTCGTGTCGCTTTTTTAGAGGAGGTGGGTCTTCGACGCCTTCGCTTTCAGAGAACTTTCTCTTGCGATTTTCTATTACACGAGTCTCCAATAAAGGGGGTGCAGGTAATCCTGCATTTTTTTGAGGATCACCGGCTTCAAACTGATCGAGTTTGCCATTTACGGAGGCAAATAAATGATGAATCTTTTGAACGTTTGTATTAATAAGGGTGCCAAATTTTCTTACTTTTGGCTTCTTAGGGAAGTTTGCGATAGGTTTTGATAATGCCTTCGAAATCCCTTTCTTGAATACCTCAGACCAATCGTGTCTTAAGTTCGATCGGTTCGCAATGAGACTTTGTCTCATTTTCATTGCAATTACACTATCAGCTTTCGGTGGCTTCCTCATCTTGATTATTAAAATAGTCAAACCTTTTTTTTGTTAAATTAAATAATCAAATAATCCTTTAATTTTGATTATTTTTTCTCCTGATTAATTAGAACCAACCCAAGTTCGTGTTATCACTGTTTTATTGTTTAAAATATATGTAAGTTTCGCTGGAAATTAATTTTCTTGCAAGGACATTGGACGTCGCACCCATGCAAAGTCCGCCGTTGAACTGCTTGTCTGATCTTGTCGCGAGCTATTTATATGAGAGGCCTTATCAAGATTCAAGATCAAAAGGGGGATTCCCCGGGGAAGCTGGACCACTGATGACCGAAATTCTGCGGAAACTCGCATTCTTACCACATGTAAACTCGGTGGAAGTGTTAAATTAAAACAGAGGATTTTATAAAAACACCCTTAAGGCGCCTTCCCTTCCTAAGTTATCAATTATACACGTAAACAAGTGAATGATGCAATAGTAGGTGAATGACGTAATAGACGTAATCCCCCCAAAAACTGCGGGTTGTAGAATGGGTGCGTTCAGCCATTATACCAACTGTGCTGTGCGAGTGCGACCAATTGTCATTGCACAGTAGCGAACAGTAAAATTCGGGCAAGATTTTGACATATCCTCAGGTTTCGGACGTATAGTAAATAAAGCAAAATACTACGTTAAAAACTAGACATGGTTTTTATTATTTACTACATTTCTATTATCTTGAATAAACTACCTTAAAAATTACATCATTTACAGTTTTTGTAGATTTTTTTTTGCCAGATTCTATTCTAAAACTGAATTAAGTCAAGTTTAATTAAGCTGTTTAAGGTCCAATTTAAAGCTGCTTTTCATGCTTTGGAGAATTAGCGATTAAAGAGGGGGTACAAAGTTATGTATGTTTGACGTAAACTGTTAAAAAAAATTAACCTTAAAAACAACACGAACAGAAAAAGCCGATTGAACTAATGGTCGCGTCCAGGTAAAAAAATTAGTTTCAGCGTTGCAGCACAGAGTAAAGTTGTAGCGCTTTAAATTACCTGAACTTGATTCAGTTGTAGGGGTTATGAATTCCTTACGATGTAATGCAGCGCTGCGATGTAGCATATAAATACCCCGCTTGATAAATGGCGGCCGCTTGAAAAAAGCGCTGCTAACAGTGACGTCACATGCACCTCGTTATGGTTTACGCTTTATTAAAGCACTGCAGCGCTGCCATTACCTGAACGCGGCCAATGCTTGTGTCTCAGAATCCAGCCTTTGAAGCGGCTGCATATTTTTTTTACAGCGTTGACGTTAGATGATAGCGCTGCATATACAGCGACTGCATAAAGCGGCTGCAGAAAATTACAGCCAAAAAATTTTCGCTGACTGCTTTTAAAGCGCTTTCGAGGAACAAATTTGTAGGTTATATTTTTAAATACGTTTTGTACCAGAGTGTTGTTTAGTATCGCAGGTCTTTTATACGTATGTGCAGGTACTGAAAATTAGTTACAGCTGATCATTTTATTTCTGGTAAAGTTGCTATTTTTTGAAATCCGCATTTATTGAAACTTCAGATTAATCTGATAAGGTTAGAGTGACGTCAGCGTTCACTTAAACCGTCTAAGGCTACATTTACATTCAATTTCGTGCCAGCATGAATTCGTAACACGAAAGTTTGACGTGTGCTTTCTTATGATATCATTTACAATGGCCAATGTAAATGATATCGAATTCGTGCTGGCACGAAATTGAATGTAAATGTATAGTGTTTTCGATTGACCGCACTAATGCGCACTCAGAGTATCTTCATGTCGTGTTATTACATAAGGTTAAAAAAGGATGCAAATACATTGAGTGCAACCGGTGCAAGTGAATCGAAAACACTGGTAGCTTAATACGTTTGCAGCAAGTCATTTGGCGCTTGAAGTCACATTGCTGAAACCATAGCTGAAACGCTGAATCTTGTGAATCGTGCGGGCGTTTTGTACATCCTGATCCTAGAGTGGGAGTTTCACTCTTTCTTACCTGGTACGGGCGTTTCGCACATCTTGATCCTAGAGTAGGAGTTTCACTCTTTCTTACCTGGTGCGGGCGTTTCGCACATCCTGATATTAGAGTGGGAGTTTCACTCCTTCTTACCTGGTGCGGTCGTTTCACACATCCTGATCCTGAGTGGGAGTTTCACTCATAAGCATACCACCGATCCGATCCCTGGAGCCTGTACCGAAACGTATGCACAGTGCGTTGTCGTTTAATTAACATTAGTATCCGTGCGACACACCGTTTCCGAAACTACCGTCCTATGATTAGATATTAGATAGATAGGTGAGACACACCGTATATTACCGTTTCCGAAACTACCGTCCTGTGGTTAGTGTCCATGAGACACACCGTTTCCGAAATCACCGTCCTGTGATTAGTGTTCGTAAGACACAATTTGTAAACACCTGTAAATGTACACTAAGTTTGTAAATAAAGTTGTGTTGCTAAGTGATCGACGCTTTTATTTCCGCTGAACCCGGACACCGACGAGCAAACCCGAACCGCCGAACCGACGTCAAACAGAGCAACGATCAGCAACACCAGACCACCCCGAAAAGTGACGAACCATTACATTATTACTATCAAGCAACCGTTTATTTTCTAAACATTGAGTTTGACTTGACCTTGCAACTAGACACTAGTCCCACCTAGTCCTCAGAAGGCTCGTACCCAAGATTACTAAAGAGAGAAGGTTGCCTGGTAACTTTCAACGTCACTACAACGTCACTCAGTAGGCCCATTTAATGCATTTACATAAATAGATGGCCTACTGGATGACGCGTCACTCCACGAGTTACCAGGCAACCTTCTCTCCTTAGTAACCTTGGCTCGTACCTATTTCATTTCTTTTTTTTTGGGAGCTATGAACTGTGGCTATGAATGTGGCTATGAACAGTGTTGCAGTGTTATCAACTTTAGAACACGGATGACCGACCGTACAACCTAAAATGAAAACCAAGTTATATTTTTACATAACATTTTAATTGGGAACCTATCATTTTCTATAAATATTAGAATTAATTTTCGGCATTGTAAGTAACCTGTGAGCAACTAAAAATCAGATTAGAGTCGGCGGTGCAAAGAAAAAGTATGTCTGTTACTAACGCGGCGTTAGGCTGATCTGACAGTTCATGAATGTATTAGATTAATTAATTCAGTTAATCACAGACATACATTTTCTTTGCACCGCCTACTCTAATCTGATTTTTATTTGCTCACTTTTTATAATCCATTCCTTATCTATTTGTTATCGCAGTTTGCCGTGAAAGGCTAATGAGATTGTGGTACTAATGTACAGTAGCGGACAATAAAATCCGGGCAAGCCATTTGCACAATGTAAATCTCACTTTAATATTTTTGACGTTTAATGCATGTCACTAGTAATTCTGACGCAAACTTTGGTGTAACTTAATATAAATGTTTAGTTTTATTTTCTAAACGCTCAATCAAATTGACCCTCCTTCAAGGTGCTTATCATCAGACTTGCTACATTTCAGAGCGTTGCCATGGCTACGCAATGAATGGATAATTTTCATTGGTGGTCTTATGTTACGCAATACGAGGCAACGCTCCGAAATGTCCTAAGCCTGCTTATACAGCATATTTTTTAATTTTATTCAAGCAATATTTACTTACATCAACATGTGGCATTGCAATTTCTTCAAATGAAATCAATTTTTACTTATCTAAAACAATTAAATAATTAGTATTGGGGGATTTAATGACCAACAAGTCTGCGATAGCTTAACCAAATATATTTTTCAACTTTATAAACAAGCAACACATTAAAATTCGATTAAAAACGATATAAAATAAACAATACTGTTTGTAATAACAATTTGCAAATTATAAAGAAAGGTTTTTGGCGTTTTAAAAGAAATCACAAAGTAAATTTACCATGATTCTGGAGATTTCTTACATTAAAGTTAAGAAACGGAAAATTCAGCTAAAATACGTGATAAAATTAAGTAATGATAAATAAAATAAAAATACCATATTAAAAAGAAAGCAATAATAAAACGTAATTTTGTTGTAAAATGAACATAAATAATCGATAAGAAAAGCAAAAGATAATTTCTTAGTAACGGATTCGCACCTGTGCTGCATTTAACGCCAACAAATTTATAACAAAAATAAATTCTCTAACAACAAACGATATAAAACACGTCTTCTATGTATGTATGTACATTAACGATATCAATAGTGACAATTCTCAAACGTTTTTTACAATTACTGCAGTTTTTTTAATTAAATGAAACAATGACTAGAATACTGTAGGTACTGTGTCACTAAAACACTAAAGTTACGAGTTCTGTTTATTAACGAAACTGATTTTGATTTAAGCAAAAAAAAAACGAATGCGGTAGTACGTCAATCATAATCATCCTCCGGCAGACTCGATATTAAATGTCGTACAAAAGTAGATTGCTGCAAGTCTTTTTCGGTTTGTGCTTTTCGATACAGCACCGGACAGTCTAATGAAACACACACCAAATCTTCGGCCCTTCCACAACACGACTGGCATATCTACGAAAGAAAATTATTTAGTTTGGGGGGGCGAACCCATACCAGGCGTAGTACCATGTTTGTTTCCAAATGATTCCTCTCCCAAATTCGAAGTTTCTCGTGCAAGAGCACAGCGGATTCTTGCGTCTTGGCCTCGCATGTAACGCACAGGCCGGATTGAGTTTGTTGACCGCACAAAGCACAGCTCGTCGATGAGAAATACTGAGATATCGTGCTCTTCTTGCCTTTACTGGGAGAAGACGACGGTAAGTACTGAATTTGTTTCCTCGGCATCGCATTAAACCTAAAACGGAAATCAAGACGTGTTAAGTTAACTCTGTGTGGTCCAATTCTTGAAATCACTCGACAAAATGATGTCCTAGACTCTCATACAAAACTATACAAATCGTTCAAGAATTGCGTCATTTTGATTTCAAGAATTGGGTCCCTGTGGAAACTTACCAGATATTTAAGTCGGCCCCTATTAAATTAAAACAGCGGTTGATGGGTGGGATTATGGCTTTCGTTATGTAGTACTGGGCGTTGGGTCGAAGCGCTACGTCGCTCAGGAGTTCCCTCGGGCTGCGCACTAATCGGATGAGGGGAAGACCCGGAGGGCCATTTATTATAACGTAAGGCACTCTTTCGCCCCTGCGTGGTTCTTTCCGTTTGTCTTGCGCAGTCCATTTCCTGCAAAACTTAGCTGAGTCGGTTTGTAAAGAAAGCAAAACGTGTACCTTGCCAATTCCAAAGCTGGCACGCACGCCCCCGGCCTGTAACCCGAAGCTCCACGGTACTCCTTAGCGAAGGTTAAATCCTGAATGCTTACTCTGCCCATTAGGAGTTTACTGAATTGCCTGACTACGTACTTACGTATCACACTTACGTCAGGAGAGTCGAACAGCATCTTCAAGCACTTCTCCAACATCTACAATCGAAAATAGTACGTGGGGGGGGGGTTGCAACGTGTTTAAAATGGTGTTTACCTTTGAGACCGCAGGACAACCGTCTCTCCTGACAGTCTCGATTCCTTTGGCGCAAAACTCTGGGTGTTTTTGATCCGGTGACTCGTACATGTACCCCACGTAGCGTTTCTTGGTTTGCAGAATGCAGGGGTGGAAGACTTTTTCTAATTTAAGCTTGACAGGGCTCGGGTTTTCATTAGTGACAGCGTCTGCGATCTCACCACCGATCCGAAAGGCATCTTCCCTACTTTTACCAGCGATCAACACGAAGAGGGAATCCGTATCACCATAAACAACCCTGGCCCCCCATTCGTTGTTGCTTTCGACTAGCTTAATCGCTCTCTGCAGAGTCTCTCGGCCTTTACTGACCACGCTATCACCGAGCTCAATCGCTGGCATTCGTCCGCTGAAATTCGCAGCAGTGTAACCGTAAGTGACGTTCGCAATCAATTTTAAACCCAACTGCCTTGCGTGCAGCACTTTTTGTAAAACCTTGTCTTGAGCGTTCTCCTTCATGGATTTCTTCACCATCAACCTAGTGTTTAGGATCTCCTGTAACATCCGGGGTAAAATACCCCGTCGCACCTCAGCTTTGACAAAAGTCACACCGCACGGTGAAAAATTCAGCTTGTTGGCTTGCAGGAGCTTACTCACTCGACTTCTTGATACCCTCAGTTGAGACGCGCCGAATTCAAAAGGGGCGTTCTGCCCTAAATGTTCGATTCGCCCCAAACACGTCGAGAAACAATAATTGTATGCGATGATCATCGAAGGGTACAAACTCTGAAAGTCCAGGACCACAACTGGATCGGCATAGAACTTCGACTCGGGTTCCAAAATTAAGGGCAGCGATTCGGGGGCACGCATCTTCGCCCTCTGCTGCACGTTCGGAGAAACCGCTATGTAATTCATGGGCTTGGCGAGCCTCAACATCATCGACTCAACCCTAAACTGCGAACCCCTCGAGAGCACCTCGTAGAATTGTATGCCGAACAACCGGGCCAACTCGCTGGTTCGATTGATCAAATCCAGCTGGTCGATTATTTTTAGGATGGCCCCGACTCGAAAGAGGTAGTAATCGAGTGTTCGGTGTCGAAAGACAGCAGACGGGTGGTTCCACCAGAACGAAAGCTCTTTAAATGAGTACAGGGGCACCCGTTGGTGCAGCACGTGGTAAACGATGCTCTCGAAGGTGTAACTTTGAAGCGCGATTTCGTGGCGCATCAAACGCCAGAAGTCTATGACGATTCGCCCCGTAAGCCTCAACTCAGACGCAGACTTTTCATCGGTTCTCCCCCCCAGCATGATATCACCAGGTATTTTCGATAGGCAAGAAACTAAATTGAGGCCTAGCACGTAGCCTCGTTCCACTAAGTACCCCCAGGAATGCATTTCTATTTCATAACCGATTAAGACATCGGGGTCACACTCTTTAATGAAAGCCACGAATTCAGTGAGGAGTGTCATTTCTGAATCGACGAGTTTCAGGTTGGAGCTGAAGCCCGTGCCTTGTGAGATCGAGGTTTTAATTTTGGTGGGGCTGTGAGGCAGCGAGTCGACTGCGAAAGCCCCGGTTATTGTGTTGCTGTTGGGGGCGTCATGGTGAACGGAATAGAAAATGGCACGTATGGGATCCAATTGGGGGTCGGGTTCGAAATCACCACGGGTTTGCACGTGCACCTCCATCGTTAACACCGAGATGTACTGGTGATCCATGATCACCTTAGCTTCCTGCAGGTTATTCAAAGAAACAGCGAAGTTGTGGGTGTTATTGAAGCTAGCACCGGATATACGACATGAATTTCTGTTGTTTTGTTTGTGCTTCACTAAGGCCTTATTTTTTTTAATAACCGGGCTGTCGCTTCTGATGATTTCTGTTTCGAGGGGTGGTACTTCAGTGGGGGTGCACGGTGAAAGCGAAAGCGATTCGCATGAATCGTCATCATCTTTAGCGTTGGGGCTTTGGGGCACCCGAATCTTAATCCTCTCTTTCTGAACGATCGTCTCGTCGAGAGTTTCCGGCCTTGCTTTTAACCACAGGTCCACTTCGGCTCTCGTCGGGGGTAAACGGGCAGGTGTGACAACGCAGTCACTGTCTTTACACAGCGTGAGCTTGTAATTGCGAAGCTCTTTTTTGGACAAGGCTAAGTTTTCTACGATGCACCGGCTGTAGAGGTCGATGCCTTTGGTGAAAGACTCGAATTCTAGTAGGGCCTCAGGAGTCTTGCTTGGAATTTTTAAAACGTTGCTGCCAACTTCCACGCTGCCGGTGACATCGTTGCAGTCACCGTAGAAGGGCTCCTCATGTCGCACCTCCGGGATGTTATAGTCCGAAAGACTCGATGCTATCGCTTTGGGGGAGGGCGGGTTGTATTTCGGGGCTGACACTATTAGACCGTCTTCGGTGTGCGAGGCTTCGAAATCTTCAAAGTCGCATGCGGTCAAGGTTTTAGTTAATTCACTGACGTCCAGTTGATACGGGGGTAATTCGTTTGATGTGCTGCTTTTTGTATTAAAATTAATTTTCGAAGTCGACTCGAAATCCTTTTCGTTGACTGGATCGGTTTCCGGTGAAAATAAATCATCCGAATATTGAGCTGAATTGTCGGAATTTTGGGAAATGTGTTTCACAGCCTGGGTCCTCTCACAAAGCAATTCTTTCTCACCTTCGGAGAAGAAACTATTCCCTTCACTTTGTGAATGGGCTTGAGCCGGTTGATTAATTTCTTTGGACGTACTGGGGCATTCCCCTTCATTGTTTATTTTAGTTCCTACACCGATAGACCCGCAATCACTTGCGTTTACTATCAGATTCTTTTTACTGTTGGATTTTGTATAACGGCACACAATCATGTCCTCAACTGCAGTGTTATTCAAGGGGGTTATGCCCCCAATCTCGGCGAAAGTTAACGAACGTTTGTGTTTCACTTGAGAATTGTCACTATTTTTTTGCCGGGGGTTTAATTCATCCGCATTCTTTTCGCTGGAAAAATTGCAATGGTTAAAGGATATCGCAAGCAACTAACAAAAATAAACGATGACGGATTAATAAATAAAATGTGCTGCCAAAAAATACATGTTAATGATTTTTTTTTTTGGTGCGAATAAACAAAGCGAATTAATTACTGAACCCCCATGCTGCAACCCCGACACCACCACAAGCTCTAAGACAAAAAAACTCACTCGTTCTTTGACAGCTTAATCGAAGACATTTCATTTATTTGATCCTGCAAACCTGACAAAAAGAAATCATCCATTAACTTTACGTACAACAAACTCCTATGTAATCTGCATTCAAAAAGTAATACGTTTGGAGTTGGTTTTGATTGGACGAATACGTGTCGGTTTCAAATGCAAAATATGAAATAATTTTTAGATCAATTCAAGATATTTAAATTCTACATAAGCAGATATTCAAGACACGTCTTAGCTCTAATTACTATTCTAAGCAGATATTCAAGATAGTTAAATTCTAAGCTATTCTAAAAAGATATTCAATATATTTAAATTCTAAGCAGGTATTGAAGATATTTAAATTATAAGTTCTTGTAAGACATTCAAGACATTCAAATTCTAAGCTATTCTAAAAAGATATTCAAGATATTTAAATTATAAGTTCAAGACATTCAAATTCTAAGCTATTCTAAAAAGATATTCAAGATATTTAAATTCTAAGCAGGTAATCAAGATATTTAAATTATAAGCTCCTGTTCAAGATATTTAAATTCTAAGCAAAGACACACGTTTATCAAATCAGAGTCAACTCCAAATAGTATAATTTTTGAACACCCTTTACCTCTATTACTCAGAGATTTGTTGGACTTTGAGGGGGAATTAAACGTAACCGGTAAGGGGGTGTATCCTCGTGTGGCAGATTGAGTCTTGGGCGATTTAAGCTGCCTCTTTCTCGTGACCCGTTGCCAATCAACCTCATCCTCGGAAGAACTGCTATCATAGGTGCCATCTAAATATCGATATTGAAAGTTGGTGTGATTCGGCTCGAATAAATCACACTCGCTTAGATCCTGGGGGCAACACTCGCCTGTAAATAAATTAAGAACATGAACGACACACAAAATTGAGCCATTTCGTTCAACCGCTTAGTGTGCTTCAGACGCAAGGGCAAAAGCGACTTACCTACGTCATGCTGCTTAAAACTAAAGCTACTGCTACAGTGCCCCTCTTCAGCCGACTTATTTTGCTGATTCGGGTTAAGACAAATTAAATCACCGGTGGCCATACGAGATTCAAACAGTGTGTTCGCATTAAAATCAATTTCTCTCTCCTTTTCTCTTACATCGGAGCACTCCGAATTTATTTCATTTTCTATTTCATATAATTCCTCAATAACATCATTAAACGTGACTTGCTTGTCGGACTTGCACGTCCTATTTCGAAGCAGGATTCGCCCTTCGAGCTTGCGCTCTCTTGTTCGCATCCGCTCCAGAATTAAACGCATGCTAATGTGACTGTCTTCGGTGATCGGCCTCAACGATTCATAAAATTCTTTCCACGACTTCTCCTGCTCATTCAAAAGGAAGTCGTACCTTTCGCTAAGGCTTTTAAGGTAACCTCTCACTTCGAAATTAATTTCTTTTGAGGGGGGTTGAAACTGTGACGAATTATCTTTAAAATCACACCCGTGACTGTGATATTGTACCGAGTTGGTGGAGCCTTGCGAGAAACATAAACATTCGTCCTCGTTTAGAGCGTCGATACCTTCAAATAAAACGTGTTTTAGGTTTTTTTCATTGAAAAAGCTTTCGGAAATGTTAAACTCTGCAAGTTGTCCACTCGACGGAGTGGGGGTATCTAAAGCGCCTTCTTGTTTATAAAGAAAGTTAGAATTGTACATTTCGATTTCATCGTACAAACTAGAGAGCTCGTTGACTATTTCTACATCGTTTGAAAGGGTGTCCGGCTCGCATGAGTCCGGAATAATCACATTGTCACTTTTGTTATTATTATTATTAATATTATTGTTGTTAGTAGTGGCAGTAATCACAGAGACGTTGTTGTTTTTGACTGGGAAAAGCGAGGGGTCAAGCTTTTCGTGATCGGCCAGCTGATAGTCGGATATTATAAAGATGCCATCCTTTTTTTTACTCATACTCGGTTGATCGAGGTTCGAATTTAAACCGCTCGATGTCGATTGACAGAATGACCAAACGGTGTTGGGGTAGTTTCGCAGTATTTTGGCGTAAACTGACTCGCTGTTAGTTTGTTTCTTGTTGAATTTCGGCAGGTATTTGTATGGCCTAGGGGCAGGCACAACGTTAAATTTTGCCTTAAGGAAGTCAGCGTCGCTCCACTTCTCAAAATCAAACCGAGACTTCTTTTTCGAAACAGTAACTTTTTTCTTTTTGGTCTTTCGCGAATTCGCTTTATTTTTCTTGCCTTCGGTGCACTTTTTCTGGTGAGACTTTACCAGTTTATTATTGAGCTGTTTCTTTGAAGCTTCAAGTGATTTCGCTTGTTCAATATACGAAGCTTTGACTTTATTGTCCTTAGTGAATGGCTTATTATTGATCTTCTGCAATTTCACTTCGTGTTTCTTTGTAACTAAACCGGCTTTGGGCTTACCACTCACCAACAAATTATTATCACAGTACACTTTTGGCTTCGTGAACTGCTGCAGCCAATCTGGACTTAAATCGTTCATTTCAGCATTAAAATAAAAAGAGTCTTCACCACTTGCTTTCTTATCCAAATTGTTTGGGGCTAATTTACTTTCCAAACATTTTATGTCGGACTTATGGTGTTTAGAACGTCCATTCTTAGATTTATTATTTTTGGAAGCTTCTGCTTTTTCGATGACACCACATGTCAAACCTTTATTGCTGTTGAGACCGGTTTTAATTTCCTCCTTACTGCGGTTGTGTGATATTTTATTGTTGAACAGAACGTTTAAATCCAACTTTTGTTTTTTCATCACTTTCGGCTTTGCTTTAATCTCCCCCCCTTCTTGCATGATTAATTTGATTGAATTGCCTTCACTCTTATAAGTCCTATTCTTATTATGCGAACCGGCTTCTTTTTTTAGCTGCAGATTTTGAATCACTTTTAAATCGGGGGACGATTTCTTTGAGTTTTTGTCATAATTGGAGAATACTTTGTTTTTAAGCAAACCATTTAAATCCAATCGGAGTTTCTTCGAGTGCTTCCACCCTTTCTGCTTTCTCATTCGAGTGCCATCATCTTTTTTCTTTGCTTGAATGGATTTGGGGTTGCTCTTGAATGTCTCGTTCTTCAAGTTGTTTGCCACGAGTATGCTTTCACCTTTATTTCGACTTTTACTTTTACAAGCAGACTGTGATGGTTGTGCTTTCAAAAAGTTTACGGCTTCTGAGTGCAGACTTTTGCTAGAAAAATTCTCCAACTCTCGATTAATAACCGACTTATACGGCCGTATTAATTTATTAAGAGATTCCTCGATGTCCACGAGCTCGATTACTAACTGTTTCCTGTTTGCTTTCCATATTTTAGTTTTCAAGTCGTTTCGCGAGGGTGAATCATCATCACTGATGCAGACGAAACCATGGGGTGCTAAATTCCTACATTGAGCAGAACGCTGATCTATTAATTTTAACGAGTGCGAACAAAAATTTGCTGAATCGGTTAAGAACGACTTCCGATTCAAATCAGCAACACATACGAAACACTCCTGAATTAATTTTGAAGAAATTTGCTTCTCTGAAGCGGGTACATTTAAGTTTTTCTCAGAAGATCCTTTACTAAATTTTGATCCCTCGTCTGGCAATTTTAATGATTCTGAAACGAAACTTGCAACTAATGAATTTTGAACTTCCAAACGAGGTCTTTCAGCACGTTCAAGCCACTCGATTACACTTTTATTCACAATATAATTAGTCGCCTTACCTTCAAATTTATTCGTGCTATCGCTGTTAAGACTTCGGCTTCGCAAATTGTACCTATTTGATTTCTCTGGTCCCTTCTGAGGCGAAGCGACTTCGTTACTACCATCAAGCTGTGGAATACAAATGGTTGCATCAAAGTACGAATCATTAAATTCATCAGGTTCGCTGTCATTCTCTGCTGCCTTGGATGTGTACTCTTCAGTCTTCTTGGGGGTCTGCATACTGCCAAGTGGAAGGCTCAAATCCATTTCATCTTCTTCAGAATCATTCTCTTTTTGGACCTGTGATAAAATGCTGTCCTTATCAACGTTATTGCGCAGACTTTTCAGCAACTCTAATAAACTCTGTGCATCTTCATCTAAGACCGACGTAGAGTTTGCTGTAACATCCAAAGCTTCCGGAGTCAGAGTGTCATCAGAGCTCTGAGTGGATAGGACGCAGGACGCATTTAATAAATTCTGAGTTGACGGGGTTTCTGCCGGATACACTGACGTTTCCATCTCGTTCCTTACACTTTCTTTATTGCAAGCAATCGCTAGCCGTTCTTCTAGGACACTCTTAAATGCAAGGTGCGTAGCCGTCAGTGGCACATTAACCCTCGTCTGGGTCAAACAAGGCGAAATCTGTGACTCCTCGTCTTTAATCCTGCGCCTTTGCTTCTCATCTTCCCACAGGGCTTTTATTCCGGGGTTCACAGTTAACTTGCCTTCGGCGATATCCAACCGGTTCAATATGTGCTGCGCAAGGGCGTCCGCTTCGATTTCGCAAACGCTCTGCTTGGCCAAATTCGGTGGGGATATCCAGTCCGGGGGCACGTCCGGGCCACGAGCTGAATCGAAACGGTATTTAATTTGCGAGAAATTGGCGACGCTCATTCCGTGCAGGTTGTAATCGATCATGAACTGGAGGATGTAGGGAATATGGGCTTCGTGCGGTTGAAATATTTTGCCTAAAACCGAGCCGTTTTGCAATAATGTGCAGGCCTTCTTCATGATTAGCGGGTTGTAGAAGTACAGCTTGAAAAACTGATGTTCTCTTTTATGATATCCGTAAAACGGCCTGGAACAAGAAGCAAACTTTTTAAATCGCAATTAATTAATAACAAGTTATTTCAGAACTGAAAACCTTCTTCCAGAACTTTCACAATTAATTAATTAAATAATTATACTTACGTGCCTGATACAAGCAATATTTTATATACATGTTGCGCGCTGGATGAGGCCTGGCCAAGAGAAATATTAATTGCCTTATCCAGGTTTGAAGCAATTTGATACGTCATGCCGTCTGGTGGATCCTTACCATCGTACGGTATATAAATATAAGGAAAAACACCGTGTACGTGAAGACAAGCCTTCTTGCCTGCGAACTAAATCATGGAGTGCTTGAATCTTTTTAAAGTAGCACTCACCGGTTGAAGTTGTTCCGAAAATTCTTACGACTGGCACTTGATGAGCCGAACAACCTCGAAATTCCGAGTACATACAGTCCAACCCCCCAATAGGGGGGTTCATATAAAAATCTACGCTTATAATTCTAACCTGAGCCATTTTATGGAAGGCAATTGACAATTCTTATCACAGATTCTTCGAGTTTTAAGTTGATTTATCGTTATCTGAGGGCGATTAGGACATTTTTTGTACATTTGGTCACTAACCTCAAAAAATAAACAGACATAACCTCAATTCGCAAAACGTAACTGGAAGTTTTAATTTCTTTCTAGCAATTAAAATAAAGTTATTTAAAGGAAACTGCTTCTATTATTGCTTAATTTAATAGAAATATGCTCATGTTATTATTTAATTTAGTCAATTTAATTAAGTTCTCAACCTAACCTAACATTCCCCTACACGAACTTACTAAACTCTTACCTACTCCTAAAAATAAAGAAGTTTCTTCCAATTACTTCCTATTAGACATAAACATAATATTTTCAAGCTAATTTTACTAAACTAGTACGTATAAAAAAAAGTGTTTTCTAAATTACAATTTAAATCTGGGACTAGTAATTTTCCCCTCTCCGTAAGTTTCTTATCCTGCTTCCTGCTTACATCAGAGGTTGGCTTGCATGAAATGCGTGGATAGTTAATTACATTTCCTGATAATTTCGCCCCAATAAACTTAAAAACGGATCAAAATAAGTAAAATTGATCCCAGGTTATAAATAAAGTTAATTTTACGGCTCTTTTTATCGCACAATTTACATCTAGGGTTTTAATTTCTTCGGAACTTAGGTTTCCTATACTGCATGCTTGTTCCTCTCGACCAATAGAAATGTAGTAGGAGGGAGAAAATTCAATTTTCTTTTGAAATTTAACGGATTTTTACACGATTTTGCGAGTGACCGTACAACGTGCAGCAAATAAATTGTTTACTCAGCTTTTAAAGATATGCGTTTTCTTATCGCATCAAAAACATTGTGTACAATACATTATAATGGCTCAGTTTAAGTACGTCAACGAAATCAACGGTTTATTAAACATCGACGGGCCCATAACGAAAGGCCCTGTGCCAAGATGGCAACGAAAGGGACAAGAAAACAACTCATCCACCACCAACGCGAGCCTGAATTCGTCGAAGCAGAAGTCCATGACTTCCTTCAACAGCAGCCTGCAGAAATCTCCTCTGCTCAAAAATGGAAGCGATGTTGTGAGGAAGAAGAAAACGCCAGCGAAGACGCCCAGCAAAAGTAAGTCACCCGGACGGTCTAAAACACCTACGCCAAACAAAGCGGCCAAAACTCCTGGCGGGGGTGATCGTTTTATTCCTTCGAGAAGTGCAACGGATTTCGAACTGGGCCATTTTAAACTGAACCAAGCTGACAATGCGTTCGATGATCCTAATCAGCAGGAGCTGCAGCGTGCCATGTGTGAAAATTTGCATGGGGGGGACATAGGCAAGCAGAGAATTCTGTCTTACCAGAAGAAAGCGCCTTCAGCCCCGGAAGGTTACCAGAATCCCTTGCGTGTTTTATACACGCAAGCTAAAACCCCGGCTTCTGTTAAAAGCTCGAGCCGTTACATTCCACAAGCACCCGATCGTATTCTAGATGCTCCTGATATCGTCGACGATTATTATTTGAATTTGATGGATTGGAACTCGAATAATATATTAGCGGCAGCCTTGGGAAATCGCGTTTATCTCTGGAACGCAGGTGAGTCCATCTTCTTGTGCTACTTAAGTACTAACAAAAAGACTAATCTGCAAACTTGTGATTTGAACGGATTAAATATTTTATAATAATTTTAAATTACAGGCACTGGAAAAATCGACGAACTTTTAGAATTACCAGAGAACGACTACTTGTGTTCCTTGGCTTGGATTCAAGATGGCGATTTTTTGGCTGTTGGAACTACGACGGGCACCACAGAGATTTGGGATTGTTCTCGTAGTAAGCGCTTGCGTATCATGGAAGGCCATTCGGCGAGAGTTGGATCGTTATCTTGGAATTCATTCGTCGTATCGAGTGGCTCCAGGAGTGGACAAATTATACACCACGACGTAAGACAAAGAGATCACCACATATCGACTTTAAGTGGCCACACTCAAGAAGTTTGCGGTTTAAAATGGTCCACGGACGGTCGATTTCTAGCAAGCGGTGGAAACGATAACGTCTTAAACGTATGGCAGGCTGTTAGTGGGGGCCATCACTCGCATACACAACCTCTATTTACATTCACGGCTCATCAAGCCGCCGTTAAAGCTTTGGCATGGTGTCCTTGGCAGCCCCAAGTTTTAGCAAGCGGTGGGGGCACAGCAGATCGCCACATCCGCTTCTGGAATTGCAATATAGGATCGTGCATAAATTCAGTCGATACTAAATCACAAGTATGCGCTCTTCTGTGGTCTTCCAACTACAAAGAATTAGTTTCTGGCCACGGCTTCGCAAATAACCAGTTGGTCATTTGGAAATACCCGGGAATGACGAAAGTTGCGGAATTGACGGGGCATACGGCCCGTGTACTTCACCTGGCCATGTCCCCGGACGGAAGCACTGTGCTTTCTGCGGGTGCGGATGAAACGCTCAGGCTGTGGAAGTGCTTCGTAAAGAATCCTACCAAAAGCAAGGATGATAAGGTTAAGGAGAAACAGAGTGCACTGAAAACTTGTATAAGGTAAATATGTATTGATTTATTTGAATAGGTTGACCAATTTCTTATACACATTGTATTGAAACGGTGTTCTTAATAAATAAATATTTATAAGGTAGATTTTTGAAGAATTTCCCATCCAATTATGATAAGTCGATTCTTGTGTGTACCACATGACGACCAACACTGGAGAACGTACAACATACATCAAACTATTCATTCTCCAGTGTTGGCCCACTTGTAATGCACGTCTGTTTAACATGAAGTTGCTTGTGCCCACTTGATCATTGTTTTTTAAACTGAAAGTCAATAAAGTTCGAAATCGGTTATTATATCAAATTAAAGCCGATTCAAATTCACTTAAAAATCATCGATTGCATTTCATTTGCAGTTAGGTATTCAATTGATGACCAGTGATAATAAAGTGATTGAATTTCCGCTCCCTACAGAACAAGCTAGTTTTTACAATTAATTTGGGCGTGCTTTTTAATTTAGCATTGTACTGTGATGGGTATAGACCAGGCGTCGGCAACCTATGACCCGCGGGTCACCAAGTGACCCATTGAATAATTTCAAGTGACCCACTTGAGTTCCGCAAAGTATAATATATAAAAATAAATTATACGGAGCAGATTAACTACTGAAAATTCAGACACTTGTATTCGTCTTAAGGTGACCAAGTATGAACCAGACTTGACTAAATTGACGTCACAAATTCAGCATCAGGGGAGCCATTGATAAAGAAGAGAACGCTAATGTTTTGAGGTTAAAAGCATATTTATATTGTAATAGTTTTTTCAATAAAATTTATCTTATTTTTCACTAACGGACTGTTTTAAAATGAAAATACCCATTGACCCGAACCATTTTCTTAACAGTCACATTTTGGCTCACAGCCAAAAAAGGTTGCCGACGCCTGGTATAGACAGTGGTTTAAAAGTTTGAACAGAAATCCTTCTCTGTTAGATTATAATCGATTTATGATAATAATATAATAAAGACGGATTTCTGTTCAATCTTTTAAATCAATGTCTTATCTATCACACAAACTGCTGGAATTAAAAAACTCCCTTTGATACAAAGTGTGAGGTTATGTTAATTTTTTGTTATAACATCGTTCCTTTAAGAATTTCTGTTCACTTTAAATTCAGTTCAGTTCAAAATAAAGTTCGATTTTGAGTTAAGTGAATTTAAGTCGAGAATGGCTTAAGTATAAAGGCAAACAAAGACTTAACATTTTCGTTTTAAAACACGCACGCGGTAACTTCTAGGTTATAAGAACGGACATAGTATCCAGTGTTGCCAATGCCAACTCTTCAATGAACTTTTCCACTACATATTTCTTGAAAACGCTGGAATTGATACGAAAAGCGTTTTCGATTCACCTGCACCAGTTGCACTCAGTGTATTTGCATCTTCTTTTAACCTCATGCAATGACATGAGATGAAAATACTTTGAGTTTAAAGATAAAAAGAGAAAAAAGATTTTGGAATAGTTATTTACGAACCGAGTGCGGGAACACATTTTTCCCGCGTGAGCGCAGTTTTGAAGCGCGACCGACGTAGGAGGGAGCACTTCATATGCGCGAACGCGGGATAATGATTCCCGCAAGAGTTTCGTATTATATTTTTTTGAAACGAATATAAAAATTTAATTGGAAATACTTTCATATAATTTCATGTTATGGCAAACCAAAAATGTAAAATTAAGCAAGCCATGCTTCAGTATTCAATAGATGATGCTGTCAAATTTATTGGAATTTTTTGACGATTTCTCCCTTTTCTGGGCCTAATGAATGAAAGTTGGTGTAAAATGGTATTTTATAAACTAGATTTTATTATTATCAACACTGATTTATTGAAGAATGCTCCAAAGGGCCGTGTTTTTGACGTTGTTTCCTGGTCTACTCGACCGGGAAAAGTGATGTTCTTTTATTCATCGAAGAGCTAAGCGCACCCATTGGAAAAACATCAAAGCGTATTTTTATTCATCATACATTTTGCGATTAAAGTTATCAATCTGGTCTTTTATTCTTCGATGAGGTAATCTAAAACTCATAGGAGTCATCTGGATTTACTGCTGATGAACCGATGAATTAGGGAGGAGAGAGAACATTGTAGAGGTTATATTGGTTATATTTGTTATGTTTGTAAACATCAAAACGTTATTTGATAAAGATGAATGAAAATAATGAAGAATGCTTAATACCAGTTAAGTTCACGTATGAAGATAAAACGTTCAGTGTAGAAATGATTTATTTATATTTCAATTCCAATTACCAACAACACCACTTATCAGCTGATTGTTCTTTTATTCAGCGCAATTTGTAGTCATCGGTGGCTTATTTGACATTCATCGATGACGTCATTCCGATGAAGCGATTAAATCAATTGGCTGAATAAAAGAACACGCCTTAACACTGTTTCCCGGTTGACTATTTCGTGCGTAAAACAGTAACTAGAGGGCGATGAGTTCAAAAAAATGTAAACCTTTTTTATTATTTTATTACAGCCAGCTGGTTAGCTCATCAGTTGGCAAATAAAGGTATGCACTTACTATGTACTGAACTAGATTAACAGAAAAAGAAAATTGTCAATGACGTTTCAGCACATTTTAGGTTTATCACCATTATTTAAAGAAGGACAAAAGACTCGCAAAATCTTATAATTTATCTTATAAATTACTATTTTTTTTCTACTTACCCAAACTTTATGTAGGATATTAATTTGAGCGGTTCACCTTTGCTAACTTATACATTTTTATAAAAGATAGAAATTTAGTTAAATTAGCGAAGATTCAATGTTTCTCATGCTCATTCAGAATTTTTAATAAAAAAAAATTGTTGCACATTTAATTAGTGCGAAATGCGTTGGAAGATGCGCAGATAAGTTCTGCAATCAAGACACAAATAAAGTCGTTTCTGGGAATTATCTAAATTAAAGGAAATTTTCTTTATTTTAGAGAATTCTCACGAAACACTATAAAATTCCCATAGTCCCACAAACATTCTCCCCACTAAACAGTGGAAAAAATTAAAAATAAAAATTGTAAAAGAATAGGTAAGTATATTTTTTCCACTGGAAATTTGGTGAGAACAATATCCCTTGGTAATGTAATGGTTTGTTAGGCTGTGCCTTGCCTTAAGGTCAGTTTTTTTTAAGCCTGAGCAACCAAAGACCTTTTTAACAATCGAGTTTGATTATTCATCACCATGGCTTGTTTTAAGTGGAGCCTTTGTTCGAAAAACATTTTTTTGAAAGATTTCACTGATCAATACTTTCACACCTTGCATGTAAAGAGGAAGAACATTTTACTATACTCCACGGCGTGAGCAACACATCTGGGTTCGCGATGAGATAGGAAGAATGCTTTCAGTATAGTTATAAATAAGGAAAGATGTATTAAAAGAATGAATCAGAAAATATGTTTATAATTTCCTACGATATAAAATATTTCTAAGTTATTATGAAATATTAAAAAAAGTAATAATAATATACGTATCGAACAATATAAACTGATAAATTTCATGCAGTTTCTTTTTATAATGCTCATTTTAAAGTTTTAAGCCAAAGATTAATCTTTCTTATAAATTTAAAGAACTAAAATAGTAATTGCTTTCTGTTTGATTGGGCGCCTTTAAAGAATAAGTTTTCGGTCAATGCCCCAAACGTTGTAATTATTTTGTTCTTGTTGCAATTACTTCGCTGTGCAGTCTTTCAAGATTTTGCTTAATATTCTCAAGCTTCTTTAACTCTTTCATGCCTTCCAATAAATGAGTTATGGTGATTTTTGATGCAAGTTCTAAGTCCTTGTTCATAATACGTATTTCTTCAGTATATTGTTTTAACAAACTATGGTAATTAATTATTGTTTGTGCATCTGTGTCCTCCTCTGCTACATGCCTTAACTCCCTGCAATTCAAAAGTATATTATATATCCATTCACTCGGTTTCCTCGTCAGAGTAGACGAGTTAGGGTGACATTTTTGTTGGTATCACAATGAAATACAGAAGTCAAATGAAACGGTTATGTTTATTTTTAATTTCATGGTTATGATTTTAATACACTGACGGAGACATTGTTGCCAGCTTGACTGTAATGCATAGGGGTAAAACAAACAGACTCCTTCATATTTGACAACATAGTCAGATCAGTGGTGTGGAATTGTCATAATATTTTTTCGTGTCAGATTCTGGCATCTATCAAAATTCATGACAGCAACTTAACGAAACAAGAACACGGCCTGCTCTGACGAGGAAACCAAGTGAACAGATAATACTTTCTGAATTCAAAAATGACAAAAGACTTACTGGTTAATTAAATGTTTGATGTAAGCCTCGTATGAGTCATTACATGATAACATTGCAGTGCATTTCACACGCACCCCTAAGATTTGCAGGACCTCTTCAATTTCATGCTTGGCATTTCCATAATCTGACTTTTCACTTTCAATTTTCTCAATAAGTTCTTCTGCTTTTCCAATATCACAGCTACTTGCACCAGGCCGCCTTATTAAAGAAGTACGCCCCTAAAAGCCAGACAATTAAATTTAATTATAAGGTTTATTTTTAGTTCTTACTCGTCTTGAGTATGTGGCCACTTCATTTCTATTTAACAATATATCATCCGTTAATACAAAGTCACGTTCCAAATGTTCAATAATATCTGCAATATCTACATAAAACTGAGAAGCCTGGCTGATGATTTTTTTTGCATTATGTAACAGGACAATATTTTTCACTTTGCATGGTGTAATTTCTTCACAACCGTCTTTCTTACCCAAAATATATTCAATCATTCTGAAAATTCATAGTCAGTTTTCATAAATAATTAAACTAGCCCATGCTGTGACTTTATGTTCAGATATACAAATTAACTTTAATGTGCTCAATAATTGACAACAATTAGATAACATCTGTTTTTCAGACAACAGATAAAAATTTGACTTAAAATATGAATAAATACCTCCAACATTCTGCTACTGAATGGTCCCAAATTTCCGAATAAGTTTTCTTAACTGCACTGCTGTGACCTACGGCATACTTGGCTGATACCAAAAAAAGAAATGCCTCGTCATCTAAACAAAACACATTTTCCTTTCCATACTTAATATCGGCTTGCGAAGGACTACTCTTAATTTGATCAAAAACTCCTTTGAGCACAGAATCTGTATACTCAGGGCTGCAATCAGAGTCCCTTGAATGCGTAAACAAAAATATTACATTCTTGCTGGCACCCTTATCTAGCCTCGAGAGCAAAAATTTAATGCGGTATTGTAGAACTAAAATTTCTGTGGAGCTGTTTGGTTTCATAACAAAACACACAGCATGTAAGTTATCTATTTGGCTAATGTAAGTTAAAATAGATTCAAAATTGTTAATATCATTGAAAACATCATCAAATCCGGGTGTGTCTATTAGATGTATTCTTCTTCCAGATTTGAGAAGAGGAAAGATATATGAACAAGTATTTTCAGTGGGAATTATGTCGACATTTTGATTATCGTTTTGCTGGCGACATGAGTTTCTGCCGAATTTTTGTTGGGTGCCAAACATAATTTGGCCGAGACCTGCTGAATGCCCTACTGAACTGGTGTGGGGTAGATAAGAAACTTTGTTCTCTTCTGCCATATTAAATTGACCATATTTTATGTAGTTTGCAAACGCATGGGCGAAAGTTGATTTTCCAGCTTTGGTTTCGCCTATCAGAAGAATATTAACGTCCTCTGGGATTATGGTTAATTTTTCGTACTTTTGCGACATTATCTATAATAACACTTTGCTTATTAACGTCAGAGTTGTTAAAAAGAAATAATTATAATAATAAGTTTCTCACCTGTAACTACTCGCCTTTTTTTAATTACAAAGGGTACGTTCCACTTAAGACCCAAAACGATCGCGCTCGAGGTGTTGTGAGCGGCCGTTCCACTTATGTCATATAGCGTTTTCGATTCACCTGCACTGGTTGCACTCGGTGTATTTGCATCTTCTTCCAACCTCATGTATTAATACGAGATGAAGATACTCTGAGTGCGCACTGGTGCAGTCAATCGAAAACGCTAATAGTTACTTATGTTTAATCACGTTTAATGTCATGATCCAATCATGATCGAGAATGACAAGTGGAACGCTATTACGTGTTGCGTTCGAAAATTACACGTCGGATGCATCTGGAGCGTATGATCTCATCTTTCTCATTCACGATTTTTAACCTATTTTGTATCTCGCTCATCCGTTTGAAAAATCGTGTGTCTATATTATTTCCATGACAATTGGCGATCGTTTTACATCCCACATTTAAGTAGGGTGTGAAAAGATCGCCTATTGGAAACAATATAAATACAAGATTTTTTTAAACGAATGAGCGAGATACAAAATAGGTTAAAAATCGTGAGTGAGAAAGATGAGATCATATGCTCCAGATACATCCGACGTGTAATATTCGAACGCAACAACGGTCTAAATAGGCAAAAAAACAAAGAACATTATATGTATGTACTTCAACGTTTAATAACAAATAAATATTCAGATAATGATAGTAACTCCAGTTCAGATGATGAGTGGGAATTGATTTATAAAGCACGGAAGAAACAAAGTAACTTTTTCCATTTTCGCGGTTTAAATTTTTTAGGTTAAAATCTGTCAAAATGTAAACGCTCACGCCGACCCACGTCTGTATTGCGGTCATTGCAGTGCTGCCAAAGTCCGGGATTTTCCCCGATTTGCGGGTATTTTAGGGAACTGGCAGGATATTTTCGGGGATACTAAAAAAGAGGGGAGAAAGCGGGTATCTTAATTAGACTACCTATAGTAATATTCAAAAATGGACAGAAAAAACTCATGTATCAGAACGTGAAAATATGGCAACATTGGAACGCATTTCTCATAGCGTTTTTCACTGGGACTAATGGCCGTATGCACAGACAAATCTCAAGGTGGACTTGATACTTAAAGCTAACTTCATATCAAATTGTGCGCCGTATAGTTATATTGTTCAAAGCATGGCCTTCTAAACGAAAAGCGAGTTCTATCTGGCCTGTGCAAAAGTGCAGTTCAGGCGTGCTCCGCCAAGCACTACTTATGGGGCGCTTTTTTAACCTAAAATCTTGACAGTTCTGTCACTTGTGAATGGTGAATGAGTTCGTGTAAGAACAATTAATGTTATTATTGTAAAAATTTGAGCATACTGGATATTATTTACGTTAGAATGAAGTGGAGTATTTATGTCCAATTTCGACAACTTAATTTAGCATTAAACTATTACGATTTTAGATTGAAATCTTATCTGTACATACTCAAAATTTCTGTGGTAAGTTACAACATGTATAATAAAGCTTCTTTTCTTACTGTGCGTAATTATCATCGCCCTTTTTAACACGTTTTATTTATGACACGAAAGCTTTTTAAAATGACAGTTTTTCTTTATTGCGCAAGCATACTTCACTCCGACGTGATCAAATGATTTGTGCATGAATCTATAAAGTTTATAGCATATAAATTATGCTGTATTACGGTAATTACAATATTTATTAATTTTGAGTGAACTCACTTTGATTGACAGTAATGACAGTGCATTTCACTCAGTGCCGTCAGTGCCCCATAACCAGCGCCAAAGTGGCGACTTTTGGCGTTTTCTCGAGCACAAAAACTCAATGTAATAGCGTTTTCCACTGGCTGCACTAGTGTGCACTGAGTGTATTTTTATCTCGGTTCAGCTTTATCTAATAAAACGAGATAGAGATATCCTGAGTGCACACCGGTGCAGCCAGTGGAAAACGCTATAAATTTTTCAAAACGCCCAGGCCAGTTAGAACTCGCTTTTCATTTAGAAGGCCATGGTTCAAAGTAAAGGTTTACTTTGGCTTAAGTCTAAAGATTTGTCTATGCATACGGCCATAAGTTGTCCACTGAGTGCGCACTCAGAATATTTCCATCCCGTTTCATTACATGAGGTTAAAATAAGATGAGAATATTCTGAGTGCGCACTCAGTGCACAATTTAGTCCCAGTGAAAAACGCTATTAGCCTTTTCCACTGGCTGCACTAGTGTGCACTGAGTGTATTTTCATCTCGGTTTTGTAAAATATATGCATACGCCGACGATACTCAATTAATGTATACTTTTGATCCCAACAATCTGGACACGGCAATTGTTCACATAAATTCTGATCTCGAAGCTATGATCACAGTGTCTGAGAATCACGGATTAAAGATCAACTCTTCAAAATCATCTGTCATGTTATTTGGCCAGAAAGTTTTAAGGGAGCAAATAGTTCGTTCTCAACTAGTTGACTTGCGCGGCACATCACTAAAATTCGTTCAAACGTCTAATACATTAGGAATGTCGATTGATACGGACCTGCGCTTCAAAAATCATATTAATAATAATCTATTGCGTAAAGCATATAGCATTCTTAAAATCTTATTTTCAAATCGCCAGTTGCTGACTAAAAATCTCAAATTTTACTTGTGCAACACATTAGTCCTGAGTCTATTTAACTACTGTGATACTATTTATGGTTCATGTCTAGATGCTGTCGACAAAAAAAGAATTCAATTAGTACAAAATTCATGTTTAAGATTTGTCTACGGGATCAGACGGCGAGAAAGAATTTCTCATACCCTTGTAGAGGCTAAATGGTTAAACATGCGAGCTAGACGTTTTCTTCACTCTGCAACTCTATTTCATAAAATAATAACTTGCAAAGCTCCTCAATATCTGTATAACAAAATTAGCTTTCGAACAGACGGACACCACATCAATATTAGACTTACAAACGTTATCACTATACCCCGACATACAACTTCTCTATTTCGTCGTTCGTTTTCTTACCAGGCGGCATTTCTGTGGAATAATCTACCGAACGAGTTCAAGATAAAAATCAGTCTGTTCCTTTAAGAAACATTTACGCAGCGCGCTTTTGCGTGGGTGGAGCGAAGTATCTAACTTTTTCTAATGTTCAAAGTGAGCATATGTACAAATATTGTGCATTTTATTTTTAATCAACTCGAATTTTCAGAGTGGGTTCCGGGTTGAAAAGCAGCAATCGCATTTGCGATAAACTGAACCTGCGCCCGATTGACATGTTAAAATATGTATTTCAAATATGTACAATAACTAACACTGTCAGTAAAGCATTTATTATTATTATTATTTCAAGTCCCGTCATTTTTTTCTGTATTTGTGGCATTATCGCTTATTACGAACTTCGGATATAACATAACAAACCGATTTTGATGGTCCCTTGAGGTTCGCTATAACCGAAGTCTATTGCATTTGTATTGTTTGGTATAATTCATAAACGAAGTTTCAAGGAATTTTTACTTTTCCTCTCACCTGAACTATTCAACATGTTTAAAATCGTACACTTGTATAAATACACAGTTTTCTAATATGTAATTCAAATCCGCATTCAGTTTGAATGCAAATCACTAAATGCAGTTAAGTAATAACTGCAAACTCCGAAGGCACGAACTTTTTCCCAAATATATCCAAAAAACTAGATTTCAATTCAAATTTAACGATAAGATTTTATTGAAAAATTGCAACGCAACACAAAACAATAAACATTACGCAGACTTTTGTGTGGGTGATCAATCCTATTTCACACAAAAAATTAATTAATCAATTAATTCTTTTTTACTTTAATTTTCTTCTTTTTTGACAACGGGTTCTTCTTCCTCCAGTTTTACATCGTCATCCTGGGCTTCATCTTTACTGTTTTCGTGCAGCAAAACATACTCACGCGAGCTATACCCGAATTTAATTACATCTTTTTCTAGCAGTTCAACATACTTTTTCGGTTCTATTTTCTTATTGTTTATGAAAGTTCCGTTTGCTGATTCCAAATCAATCAAGTAAGGGCGAACTCTTTTACCTGCAACACAAGAATTTATTATTTGCTCTATTTTTCTTAAATAAACATGAGTATTATAGAGATTATATTACCTGAAGATCCGTCCTCTCTAGTAAATGGTACCAAGCGATACTGAAGCACTGCATGTTGTTTAGAACAAGAGGGATGATCAACTGGTAAGTCGACGACTTTACGGTCACGTCCTATGAGATAAGCACTCTCCCTGTGTATGTACAAGGTCTGCATGGCCTTTTCTCCTTTAAAGGGGTATAACCGCCACCTTCTTTTAGGTTTCCTTGCCTCTGGGGGTTCACTGTACTTTATAACAACTCCTCTGTATGTGTTTCTCTCCTCAGTTAATTTTCCTGAGAGCGCAAAGTTTGGTTTTTCTTTTTCTTTATTTGGGGCGTGCCTGGATGATTTGCTTTCATCATCCTTGCCCCACTTTGCTTCAGCGTGATTAAATGAGGTACTTCGACTTCTGTGTCTTCTATTTCTAAAAAAATGATTAACACAGAAACAATTTATTTCAAATGTTTTTCTTGCATCTTACCTTTGCCTATTTTGGTCTTTGTACGAGTGTGAATGTTCGTCTTTCTTACTTCTGCTTCGATCTCTGCTGTTACTTCTTTCACGCTCATGTCTTTTGTCAATGTCGTTCTCGCTTCGTTTGTAAGAGTCTCTTCTGTTGTCGTACCTGTCATTATAATTGTGACCACTAAACTGCCGATTACTTCGGCTGCGATGATCGAATCTTCTGTCGTGTTTCTCACGATATCTATCTCGTTCTACGTTTCTATCATTCGCACGTTCTGTGCTCCTATCGTCCTTTCTCTCTCTATTCCGTCGACTGTAATCTTCCTCGTTCTTACCTTGTTGTTTCTTCCGCTTTTCTGTTTCGTCTTCGGAATCAGACGGTTTCGGTTTTTCAACTTTCCTAATTCATACACACAGTATTAATATCAAATATGAACTGCAATAGAAATATATAGTTAAGATAACATAAAAACTGTCTGTGAAATGTAAATATTATGAAATCATATCCTGAAATATGGTATCTACTTTAAAATCTCGATGCAAAAATTAAGCTTTTGGCCTCTCAGGTGTGGACGATGATCCTTATCATGTAGGTTCGTCCACATTTGAAAGGATAGCACGACTTCAATGGTATCTAATAACTTACTTATGTTTCTTGTCAGATTTTTCTGCAGGGCTGTCCCATTTAGATTGTTCGATAGCTTCCCTCTTAGCTTTCAAAACAGTGTCACTCTCTGAAATACGTTTAGGATCTTGCTTCGTCTTTGCTAACTTTTCATTACCGCTGGACTCAGCATCGCTGCTGCGTGTTTCATGTTTACGCTTTTTGGCATACTTCTTGCTTGAGGACTTCTTCGACTTTTTAGCTACTGGCGAACTATTACTGGATTCTGATTCAGAACTGGAAGAAGCCGAACTGTCACTGTCAGTACTACTGTCGCTGTCTCGGTGCTTTTTGCTGCTCTTTTTGGTCTTCATCTTTAATATATTAGCTCTTATTGACTTTGAAAGTGCATTTACGTGTAAGACGTATGTGCTTCGAAAAACGATTCGTTGTAATTTTCTGTTTAACTGTAAAATTAAATTACTTAATTTTATTAATTAATTCTTTTTTTATTTTTGCTTATGTCAACTTGTGTGTACACAAATGTCACTTTCATTATTACTAATTACTACCAACATAAGAGAAACAGTGTTGCCAATCGCTTGGAGTGAAATATCGCTACAATGGGCTGATTCACGAATTCACCAGAACATATCAGTTTCCGCTCCAACAATTGAGACCATGTTGAGACTGAGCACTCATTTCTGTTGAATGGGCGCATTCAGCAGACCAGAAAGTTGTTCAACTGTTGACCAAATTTCTGCTGAATGCGACCTCTCACAAGTTGATGAGTTGGAGCGGTCGCCATTTTTTGTAGCGTAACTTCTTCGCTACCTGATTGGAACATGTTATGATGAGAGAACTTCATTCATCAAAAATTTAGGTAGGTACTTCAGGGGACGGTAGGTATATTCCGAGCAGTTCGAGAACTAAACGTAATTGTACATGGAACGCAGCGGAACTGCTCTGGAGTAACTCGGAGCTACTCCAACGCTTACCTGGAAAGCACCTTATATGAGTAAATTTTTAGTAATAAATTGCATAAAGCGATACAATGATCTGGTAGGACGTAGATAGACAGTGCCTTATGTTTCTTGCATTCTCGTTTGATATCAGCATATGAGTGAAATAGCGAATATCTGTGAGTAATTTTGGCTCATGTATCAGACAAGGATGTCAGTCGAACCCTAAATCACGTGACTTAAGCCTAGTTTACACTACGTGATTTTGCATGTAACGTTTCCTATGATAACAGCATGTCAAAAATCATACAGTTGCGAAAACCGTGTGAGTCACATTTTTAACGTTTAGACGGGCTGTTGTCTCGTAAGAGATGTGGTGTGAGTATTAACTATTCGCTGTCAAGAAAGTGAGGTTAGAAGTGTCCCCTTTGCGAAATCGGAGGATGCGAGTTTATTATTTACCACTGACAATCAATGTAACAGTTCTAGTTGTTCATATACACGCCGACAACTTCGCGTCCTTGCTATTTCGGTTTCGTATAACCTTACTGTCAACACTTGTTTGGTGGTAAATTTAAAATCGTCTTCTAAGTAGTCATAGCAAATAGGTCCGGTCCTATTCTCAAAGAGAGCTATGACTTGCTAGTGACTTCATCTATGCTGGCGCTTATGTGTCGCTCGCTGTGTCAACTCAGACAGTGTAAATATCAACAAAGTCACCTTATGATTTATCACATGGTAAAACACATGCAAAATCACGTAGTGTAAACTAGCCTTTAGAATGAGCAATGTTTCTGAAGCGGGTGTATTTACCATCTCACTCTTAAGTTAATATCAATTCCTCTTTCTGTACAGGGAATCTGGCTACTTGATAAATTTGATTTGCGAAAGCGATAGCTTCGCAGTGTCGCCAACATTGGGCAGATTCAGCAGAACATATCAGTAACAGTTCACGCTCCAACAGTTGAGACCGAGCATTCATTTCTGCTGAATGAAGTTCACTCATCATAACATGTTCCAGTCAGGTAGCGGAGAAGTTACGTTACAAGAAATGGCGACCGCTCCAACTCATCAACTTGTGAGAGATCGCATTCAGCAGAAATTTGGTCAACAGTTGCACAACATTCGGGTCTGCTGAATGCGCCCATGATGTTTCACTGATGTTTCTCAAACTGTCAAATTCAAAAATATACCTACGTCTTATAAATGGAAAGGCAGAGGTGAATAAAAATTGTTTAATATGATTAACATGTATTAAGCAACACTTGTAACTATATGCACTAGCACAGACTTGATTTGTAATTGCAACGTGTTTCATAACCTATAGATAAGTAAAGAGAGATGAGATAGATCTGGCATATTCACAGTTATTTATTGTAAGTAAAAAATCTACGTTCAAGGTAAATATAAATAATATGAAATCAGGAAAATTGTTGTCTTTAATCTTAATTTTTTTTCTGTAGAAATATTGCTATGAAAAACATCTTCCATTTAAATAAATTAATACGGCAATAGTAGTGGTAGTGGTATAATCATCACCATGACTAAGACATTTTGTTACTTTGCCTATGGCAGTAATTTGTTGGCACAGAGGATTCACATTAACAATCCCAGTGCTGTGAGAGCTGGAATTGGAAGATTAGAGGTGAGATGCATCAAGAAGACTTGCATACATTAATATGTTTTCAAATAGAATTTCCGTCTTGATTTTGCTACATTTTCACAACGTTGGAAAGGGACATCAGCCACCATTGTGCCAAGCCCAGGCTACCATGTATGGGGAGCCGTTTGGGAAATCAGTGATATCCATTTAGAGTCCTTAGACAGGTCACTTAAATCCAATAAAAGTCTGTTACTTGAATGCCGGTCCCTCTTTTTTTGTAGACAGGAGGGTGTAGCTGAAAATGTCTACTTTCCAATGGAGGTTAAAGTTTGTTTGGCCGATGGTACCTGTAAGATCTGTCGAGTTTACCAACAGTGTGCTAATCCGGAGCACATAACGAAAATAAAAGATTTGCCTTTCGATAGAAGACCATCTGCTGTTTATCTGCGCACAATTTTACTCGGTGCTGAAGAGTCCCAATTGCCATTCGAATACCAGCAGTTTTTGAGGAAGATCCCCCACAATGGCTACGATGGGGAAATCGATGTACAATTGAATTTATCTGATGTTTCAGAAGGTTTAGATAAGTAAATTTTTTTTTATTAGAATCGGAAGGAAATAAAATAGAGTGGAGTTGAAAATGTAAAAAAAAGTATATGATTTAGAACCTACAGATTTATTTACACACACGTTTGACGGTTGCTATAATAAAATATATCCGAAAATTATTAAAATAGAAAAACTGCAGTTATGAAATCGACGAAAAGTCTTGTAAAATAATTTGTAAATCAACGGCAGCGAAATCGATACTTTGCCTTGAATCACTGACGACGTTTCTCACCATGCTCGTAAAAAACTGCGTGTGCTTGGGTTTCTCTGAATACCGTTCGTATTGGTCCAGTGATTCCTGCAGCTTTAACGTCAGGCTATCGTAATTTTTTCTTACAACTTCTAATATTTGGTCTTCTGAAGGGGTTGACAGGCTCTGCGACGTCAACCACTGCTCGATTTTCGGGGTGAAATGTTTGATGATGGCCCGAATGTTGATTAACGTGTTGTTAAGTTTCTGAGCGTTGTCTTTGAATTCCCCATCGCCGGTTGAGTACCTCAAACCTAAAACGAAAGCGCACGCACAATTCGAACCTTTCGTTTCGTTTTCGTGGAAATTTACCCATCGAGTATACATTATCGAACACTTGATGCATCCTAATTAATTCATAGTAAAGCTCATCGTAACTCCCGGGTGTTGGCAGGAATGTATCGCCGTAAGTTATGAATAGGTTCAGAATATTAACCACCTGTATGCATAAATCAAATATGTTCATTTTCTTTGCTAGGTTGCTTTCGTTGTGCACGAGGAAACGTAGGAGGGTGATCAAAGCCGTCCACAGATCTTTCCATTGGTAGTTTATTCTGACGCGACATCGTTTTTGGTAGCACAATATCCTGTGCACGACTCCAATACACAGAAGGTATAACTCCATTGGGAACTTCTTCATCATGTGGCTCATTATAAACTCCACCAGTAAGTCTGTAAATAAAAACAAAGATATTTGCCAGACTTGAATAAATGATTTTCACCTAATAAAGTTGAAGATAGCGGTTGTGACGCTGGGGTTCGGTCTGCAGTCACTTTCCTGTGGCGCATTGGCATTCGATGGAGGTGTACTTTAAACGTAAGGCTTATGTCATGCATAAGAGAATTGGCGTATTGGTCTTCTGCTATGCAGCTTAATATTAAGAAACACAATTTGACGGTGTTTGTCCCAGCTTCAGTTTTTGTATCTTGCATGACAATTGAACTAAAAGAATTACAATGAACTTAAAATGTAAGTGACTTCTCAATATGAAGCTTACCAGTATTGAAAAAACGTAACGAGTAAATTCGAAGGTTGCGCTATGAAATCCATAACGGGCAAGGTGGAAAAATCGGGTGCCGGATGTCCAGCACTCAAGGTATTACTGGGAGAAGGAGGTAGGCTTGTATCAGTCTGTGTCTGAGCCAAGGTTGTAATAAAATTCCTATTCAGATGTATTGCTTCGTAAAGCGCCAGCAATAACGCATTATTGGCCCTAATTTGTTGCGTCCTGAAAGCCCCTTCTTCAGATATGAACATGTTACCGACGATATTCGTCAGCGACGACAGCCACGACGCATTCTGCAACTCTGATTGCTGCAACGTGAACTGTCGGCAGAATTCGGTTAAGGACGCAGTTATAACTTGTCCATAACCGTTCAAGGCCAGTTCATCATCGAGTATGGACAGTTTTACTATGTACGGGTTTGCCGCTTCGTGTTTTCTGTAATTTACAAGCAACGTTAATAGTAACACGACGTCATGTCCATGCTTTTGTCTCGTAGGTGTATCACACAGCAATTGCATTAGGCACTCAAACATGGAAGTTATCATTACGTATTCTACGAGTGTATTTTGGCTTACGTTATCAGTCCCGGTTACAAAAACTAACAATAGTTTTAAACACAGTCCTTTTAAAGTCTCAGGATAGTCTCCTGTAACAAAAGGGATTTACACAGTGAGTTGGCGCATTAAAATTATACCTACCCGTTAAAAAATTGTGACAGTGATCTAATAACTTTTGCATTTTCTTCTCGGCATGCTCGAAACCAATAAGGAGATTTATGACGTCGAAACCACTCTCAGCGGTGGTCTTTTTATAAGTTCCATGCACTAAAGCGCACAGTGTCTGCATCGCATACATAATTCGTATATTGTGTTCATGTCCCAGGGTGTCAATGCATTGACTGAATAACGCGTTTATGTTCTCCTTCACCACTCCGAGTTGGTCCGGTGTTATTTTCTGTATTTCGTTCTCTAGGTGGGACACTTTTGGCTTCAGTAGGAATAATTCGTCCCAGAACGTGGGGTTGTTTTTTGATAAATCCTCTCCTCGGAAAAATGACTCGTATATTTGAACGACTTTTTCTTTCAGCTGCCTTTTCGAACCTGAACCGCTGCGCTTTCTCGTCGTCATAATTGGAGTGCCAGGTTTCGCGCTTAATATTTTCTTTCTAAAACGTAATTGTGTGAATTTTACGCAGAAATAAAGTTCTTTTAATTTTTTTTTTACGGTTAATGTTTTTAGCCCCGCGCACAATCTTCACATGTCAATGTCAAATGTCAATGTAGCAGTGTTGCCAGTATCAAAAGTAATGGGCACGTTCAGCCGGTATCACCATCTGAGAAGTTGAGTCAGCGGTGTCGGCTGAACGATACGCTGAATGTGCGCTATATCTCAACTGTCAACTCAGCGTAAATAAGTTCGCTTTGTTTTGACTGCGGATATAATTATTTGTAAATTGTGAACTCATCAAACTGTGTAGTTAGATGGCTGCACTAACTGTTCAACTTCTTCAAATATCATATTAAAATTAAAGTTATCATTCAGACATCCAGAATTTCGCACAAAATAAAATTTTGATGAAAATTATTGTCGACCATGTTTTTAAGGTTAAATCGTTGCGTCTCAGCAGATTGTTCAGCCGAATCGGTAACGCTAACATACAGCACTTTCAACATGTTGAGTATTGCAAGCAGGGTTGGGAAAACTACGCGTAAAAAATATTTTCTACACTACATTACGTTTGGAATTTTTACTTGACGTAGTTTATTTAAAATGTCACATTTCTAACCTCAAAATGAATATTCATTTGAAATGTTTCAAATAAATATTGTGTTTCTCATGTTTTTTAATTCTTGTATACAACAATTTTATCCATTTTACATCAAAATAAATATTAAATTGACTAAAAATAATAAATTATACCTAACCAGAAAATGAAGGAGTAGAAAACGACGTAGTTTTTAAAGTAGATCTGGGGAAGTTGTTAGTTATCCCAAAATTTTGTTGGCAGTTCATAAAAAGTGAATGATTTTTAGGTTAGTTTCGGAATTTTTCGATGTTCAGTGGCGCATTAAGCGTAAGTAAGCTTCTTTCTAGCACTTTTAGTCATAGAATTCCAGTAGTCCAGTGTATAGAATACAATTGATTTGATTTCTCGAATTTTATTTAGTTAAATTTAATGTCGAGTGTGTTATAAATAATTGATGAACTGTTGATTTTGTGAACGTCCCAGAATTTTGTAAAACGCTTATGTGCGCCTATGACTTACCGCGGCCATATTTGGTAACCAGATTAGACGAGAAACTAATGTCTGTATGACTATCTCCTTGGCAGCTTTTATTACAATTGTATTTGATTCGCAGCCGAAATCAATTAAATTCTATCAGTAGATCATTTGGTAGTGATTTGGATCAGTTGTAGATCAGAATGTAGCTTATGTATGAAAATTATTTCTTTCTATAGTAAAAAATGTCATTAAAAATTAATTTTTACGAGCGTCTAGCTGCAGATCCACCTACAGCCAATCAGAACAAGGATAGGTCAAATTACCAATCAGAAGCGTATACCACGCTCTAGCCAATTAGAATAAGGCAAAGTAATTCAAATTTTTGAATTCAAACTTAGGAATACAGTTTCAATAATAGTGGTGTGATTCATATTAAACGGTAC
Organism: Dorcus hopei; assembly: GCA_033060865.1. Lineage (NCBI taxonomy): Eukaryota > Metazoa > Arthropoda > Insecta > Coleoptera > Lucanidae > Dorcus > Dorcus hopei. The sequence continues at coordinate 37,709,145 of CM065423.1, forward strand.
TATTGAGCTGGTGAACCAAAAGAACGTTTTAGCTTAAAGCTGGTAAATTGAAACGTGTTATATGTGAATGTTATGTGCACGTTTATTCTTGTAGGTACATGCACAGATTATTTAATACATGCTATTGTATGTAAACACATACATAAAGTAGGTATTATTAACAAAAAAGGTATAGGTATCCACAAGTGACGAAGTTCACAATAATTAAGACAAATGCATTTAAAAAACTTTAAAAAGAAATAATAATTTACGAACACACACACAGAAATTAATAATAACATTAATGAGGTTTCAGAATATTGTAAAAATAGTAAAAATTACGACTTATTATCTAAGACAAGCAATTACTTAAAATTAATGAATAAAATGGTTAACAGGGTCCAGCATTCATGCAAGACAAATCAAAAAATAATAATCCAATAGATAAGAAAATTGATTTTCAACCTAGGCAATTTATATAAATTATAAATACAAATATGTTCCATATAAATTTACTGGAAAATTCAATTTACAAACACTGAACATCAGCTTTCATCGTCTGATCATTAGATTATTCTTTCAAACTTCTATGTATTTATAATGCATACCCAGGACTTAATCGTTTACCAGCAAATTTATATGGAACTCACCATAGGTACAGTGCTCGGCATTAAAAATAAAACGTTCTGCCAACCCAAAGCCTAATCTTTCGGAGCCTCTGTTGAAAAATTCTAATAAATTCTGCCTTGATAATATGATCATATTTACTCTTTATCAATAAGATTCATTATTTTCGAACGAGATTGTGGTTTTTTGTTTAGTTTAAGTTTTTAATGCTAAGCACTGTATAGGTGTTTTTTTTTATATTTGCACCCTACCTAGATACTTTAACACCTAGAGAAAAACTGTAAATACAAAAGTTGTAGGGATTTATACGTATTATTTTTTAGAGTTTTCAAGCTCCTAAAGTAAACCTACATGTGGGGTGCAAAAAAAAACCTGTACATGCAAACATTTTAAATTGCTTCATTTTTTACAAAATATATAATTTATAATTCATTTTAGATATCAATCAACAACAGTGGCGGCACGTCGGGGTGGGCAGGGTGGGCACTGCCCACCTTGTTAAAGTTTATCAATGTAATTTAATCTTATTAAAAATAATTTAATAATTTAATAATTTTTCAAATGTTGCCCCACCCTCTGCATATCTTGAAGAGCCGCCACTGATCAACAAAGAAAAAGAAATGCCATAATTCGTCTAGGAAAACCTTCTCAAAAGAAGTAGATTAGATTCAAAGCATGTTAAATGAATTAGAATTATATTCAGAAAAAAAGTGTACATTTTCAGTGTCCATTAAAAGGATTTGTATTACAAAAGATTAAAGTTAACCAGTGACTAAAGTACCAGCCCTTATAGTTTTAATAAAATCAATTTCAAGCGATTTAAAACTGCTACTTATGGCTATTTAGTTGATAGTTTCACTGAAATTAGAAATGGACCCCTTTAAACTCTGTTTCTTCTGATCAGATGTTGCACTGAAATAAAACACGCCCTCATTAGAGTTCAAAGTGTCATGCAATTTTCCTTACTTATATATGTATTGTATTTTAACGCCAGTGCTATTGATGCCATTCTTGAAATATAACTATTATTCAGTTGAGTGAATTTGATATTTTGTTCGACAATACAAACAAAGCGGCAACGTATAAAGCTACAGCAACGCACTCGTTGCCGCCTTGTTCCAAATAAACCGAACAAAATATCAAATTCCTCACTAAATATAACACAGTATCCACCCTGATTCGATGTTCAAATGAATATTACGATTGGCATTGGATATGATATTTTTAATTGCTGTAAGTAAAAATAATAATGTTAATACGAAAGAAACATAGAGTATGGTATAAAGCCAGGTTGAGTTTCTGCTGTTTAAGGATCTCCGAGTCCTAACTGGAAGCATGCTGTAAAATATCTAACACGATTTGCTGTGTCGGTGCAAAATCCATATTCATGACATAACAGCTGCTCTTGTGTACACTAAAAATTTACACGTTTTAATCATAATGTGCAGAAGTTTAAACTTAAAAATATTGCGATCTGACTTACGTGTCAAATTATTAACTTCCAAAGTAAAAGCGAGGTTATGAGCACCATGACGGCCTGATGACGGCTACCAGTACCAGTGACCAAAGATTGTCTAAGTTTTAAACGATATCTTGCTTCACCAGCTTAATTAGTGTCTTTTAATGTGAACCACGTCACTATTGGAACTGTATTCGTAAGTTTTAATTCGAAAATTTGAATTACTTTGTCCTATTCTAATTGGCCACAGTGTATTATAATGTGATTGGTAATTTGAGCTATCCTTATTCTGATTGGCTGTAGGGGGATCTGCAGCTAGACGCTCGTTTAATTTTTAACTTTGATATACATAATTGACTACAGATGTCGCTTCAGAAAAATCAAATTGGCGGGAACTTTTTTTTAAATATTCGAAGTTTGACAATTTTTTAAATTTGAAGTATACATCTACTAATGTCAGAAAATCATGCAATTTAACACAGTCTACCAAACTGTACTATCGTTTCAAGTGTTCAATCAGTTATTCTTTATAAGAAATTTAATTTTATCGACTTCTGTCGTCATATGTATATTTAAATCGTTGGCTAAATTTTTATACCGTAAAACAGGTATCATTTATTGCTCAGCAACTGTTTATTACGTCATTTCATGTTAATAATTAATTAATTTTTTAAAATATTTTTTTCTATTGTTTTGAAAAATAAATGTTTATTGCTGCACATTATTGAACGCAGAAAAAAAAGTTCTTTCGAAATTTATTACAGCAATTATACCATATTGTATTTAAAATAGCAAAAGTTGACAGCTGTCATCCAGTTGTCTTAAATGTATTGAACATATACTTATACATAGTACAAAGTGGTCAAGAAGAACTGTTTGAGTTGGCAATACAATTAAAGTGCACTTTACATTATTGGATTTAGCATTTGATATTGCATTTGATTTGCTCAAATGTCGAAATATTTACGTTTACACTGTTTGATTTTACGTTTGACGTGAAGTGTTCTATCTTTCATTTGATTTTATATTTGATTTTCGAAAATAGGTCGGTGTCTATTTCCATTTGATTTTTCATTCGAGATTCGAGTTTTGAGCATGCGCAGTTTATCGTTTGTACTTGCAACAACAAAAATGTTGCAGAAATAGCGATAGATAGTTACTGTAATAAAATCTTATTGTAATTCATGGTCAATAAGTTACAATTTTTAAAGCTAACAATACTATTCGAAATTTCATCCTTTTAGGGTTATGTTTGTACTTACAAATGCAAACTAAAACTGATAGTTCAGTCCAATCAAAAAGTCAAATAGATGTAAACAAAGAACTGTTTGTTTCTTTTGATTCGATCAGACAGAAATATCAAACACAAAAATCAAATACAAAAATCAAATAATGTAAAGTGCACTTAAGAGCATTTTTTTGTTTGGCTATTTGCAACACTGCAACCGAATTTATGTTCACTTTATGTTTTGTTGGTTTATTTGACATAACCTGAACAGCGACAAGATTGTACGTTATGTGAATCGAAACTAGCGTTTTAATTTGAATTTGAAATTTCAAATGACGCTTGTAAAGTGAAGGCTGTCAGTGTCAAGTCGCCAACAACCGGAACTTACTCCAGTTGTACCATTTAAAAATAAAATTCATCACCGCCAACTCAAGTAGTGATTCTTGACCACTTTGTATATTGTAGAGTTTTTTTTAGCCATTTCATTCGATTTCTTGACGGTTCAAGTACGACAATAAACACCGACGCATTCGCGTAGCCTGTATAAACAAAAAATTAATAAAAATACAAGTCATAGTATCATGTATAGTCCATTTTTCCTGCAGAGAATAATACAGGTTCACATAGCTAAAATATCTACTAACTCAGCAGGAATTAAGTTAGGAAACTGTAACACATTTTGTCTAAATTCGTGAGATGTACCCGATTGCGAAGTATGCTATGAGTATGCATTTGAATGCCTATGAAAATTAAAATGTAAACAATACCTCCTGTAGGAGCCATATCTGGTTGTTATACTTAACTTAAACAAATACTACGAGTGAAATGAACTTAACAAGTGTAGTAATGAACGGCTAGAACGCTGGAAACTCAACAAATACTGTGCGAAGACGATACTGTGGACGATACAAAGTAATCTGTCAAAGATGACAAATATATTAACTGACATTTACATTCCTGCTATCCTGCTATGAATCCGGCAAAAAATTTTCGCATCCGTTTGTCCTTTGTGAATAAGACCGGTAAACGACCAATCAAATGTAAGTATTTTGAAATTCCCGCCAACCCATTATTCTCTGCAAGAAAAATGAACTATAGGTATCTAGAGTGTGATTTTTAATGACTGAGGGTGTTTGAATTTACCGCCGTACTAAATTGTTATTACGTTGGCAACACCTAGTTCTATCATTCACCTTTGTCATTTTTCTTCTTATATTAGAATAGTATCTAATATAAGAAATATAAGAAAAAGCAAAAAATTAAAAATCCGCCTGCGAGAAACCATACATAATAACGTATCGACTTCAAAATTTAACAAAATAACAAATATTTCTTCACCATGACCACATGTAAGAAGTGAAATACACTAAAAACTATGGCGCTAAATTGAAAATATTTTCAATCAATAAAAATCACATTGTATACATAGTTTATTATTCCAGTTAGAATGATACGAAATCAAAGTAAGCAAATTTCAAATACAAAATGCTAAGATGACAGAAGATGAATGTGTAGCTAAGTAACTATCTATAGTAAGTAATTAATAACTAGGACATGAAATTATTTTTCAGGGCCGCCAGAGCTCCGAAATTTTATGAATCATACATTATATTTCATCTGATTTTCTTGAATTCGATTGTTTTGTTAATTCCACTCACTAACAATATGTATAAATAATAAAATTATAAAGTTGCTTCTAAATTGTTAATAGCGTGATTCTTGATTAAATTTGGCGTCGAGGTTGGCGGTGTCAAGGTGTTTATTGTGAATGCATCACAATTTTTGAAACATCTGTCAATTTCTTCGACTTTTGAAATTAAAATTGATTTGTTTTCGCAAATACTTGGTAAAAAAATCATTGAATTATTGTCTTTTTTCGTTTGATACAGTATATCGTATTCTTGTGTTCTCCTATTATATTGGGCGCGTTCAGCCGGTGTCAGAAGCTGACTTGCAACACTCAACATGTTGAGAGTGATGTATATTAGCATTGGCTGCGTTCACCAGAACCAAGCGCTCACGCAGCATTCGTCTGTGATTGGCTTATTTCAAGAAAATTCAAAAAATCCACCAATCACAGATGAATGCTACTTGAGCGATTGTTCTGATGAAGGCGGCCATTACCGATTCGGCTGAACGATCTGCTGAGATGCAACGATTTAACCTCAAAAACATGGTCGATAATTTTCATCAAAATTATATTTTGTGCGAAATCTGGATAATGCAAAATCGAATGAAGCAAACTACACATTTTGATGAGTTCACAATTTACAAATAAAAATATAACCTGGAATTGTATCCGCAGCCAAAACAAAGCGAGATATTTTTACAACAGTAGAGATATAGTGCACACTCAGCACACTCAGCCTACACCGCTGACTCAACTTCTTAGCTGCTGACACCGGCTGAACGTGCCCATTGTCGAACTAGAAAGCAAGGTTCTTGGCGTGATCGCCTGGTACTATGGAAGTTTACCATAAGGATCAAATTCGAACGATTTTATTACTTTTCATTCGGATACTTTTAAGCACCAGTCTACAACATTGTAGGTATAACGATAGTTCACAATTAAACTTTCATGGTCAATTTCGACACCAGATTAAAAAAGAAAACAGTCTTTATAATTGCAGTGTATATTATAATCAAATTTAAATAGAAAAAAATAACGAAAATTAAAATTGTCTGATTGTTTGCGAATACAAAATTTCGGACACCCTTGTCACGTGACACGAAATCAACCACAGCGTTTAAAAAAAAAAAAATTTTCAGCTGCATTCGCAACGCTATTGGTTGATATCGATTGCCCTTGCTATATTCATATATACATACCTGTCATTTTGACAGTGAAAGCCTGACAGAAAATTTAATTTCCAAACATCAATTAGTAAATGGCAATGAAGACAGGTTTATAAGTCATTTTTTTATTATGTATATGAGGATCGATCTATTATTCTTAACACAGATTAATCAGATTGGCTTATAATAAAGAAAATGACGTTTACATCAAGGAATGTTTTTCACTCTTACGTCGTGTCCGAAATTTTCTGTTCGCAAGTGTACATACATACATCGAAAACCATGGAGAAGAAATCATTTCTAATTTCCTTTTTTAACTTGAAATAGCTCGAGCTTATCTAATAAAGTCGAAAGCTTCCTTAAAGTGTTTGAAAAATAATAAATAAAGCCAAAATACATTTGGCACTTTCACAATAATAATTAATAAATAAATCTGCTCATGATTATGATGACATTCATTAATTTTAACTTGACATTTGCATTGCGTCTTAGCTCTTGGTCATTGCTCCTACAATTTCCTAACTCATTTCGATCTTGAAACGTTTCCTCGAAATTGTCATTAATTGCGATAGTGCCAACACAAAAAATTTCAAGAAACAATTATCACGTCGCGAAATTAATTTTTCTTTATGTACATTTCGGCAAATAAGTTGACCCATCAAAAGAAGTTAACCCGTATCACGCTGATACACACGGCGTTGTTATCAACTCTGTTGTTATCATCAGAATTGCGAAAGCAATAAGCGACGTGTTTCAGTCAAGGTGGCTGATTGGTTGGCTGATCGCCCTGCGGATTTTCAGGCGAACGAACAACTGAAATTGTATGCAGTTAGAACAACGTACAGACGGACAAACGGAAGTCATTAAAGCTTTGTTGAGTATGTAATTAATTTTCATTGATGCACTTGTCCTAAGTATGGAGGGGGCGTCCCCGGAATGGTGCGCCTACGTACGTACACAAACTCCGAACTCAGTTTCATTTGGCGCGCTTTCGTACGAAGAACCGTTCAAAAGTTCGCTCGCCGCAATCATATTATTTGAGATTGCGTTTTTTCCTCCCCCCGCTGTTATTTATTAATTTTGAACGGCAGGCTCGTGCGAATGTCGAAACTAATAAATTATTCCAAAACTTGTTGTTGCTAAATTCTAGCGTGCCGTGCGCGGAAAGACTGAGCAAGTATTATTAGCTTAATTATGTTTTTTTGTGTTAAATCGTTCGGTTGTTTATCTTCGTACAACAAATTAATTGATCAAACGTACGCAGAAGTTGCACTGTAATACAATGAGACTGATACACGTTATTTTACGCGTTCTATTTATCGTTCCTACAATTTTTGGGGCGGCCTTTTTGGAATCGCAAGTTGAGAGGCAATGTGTTCAACAATGTACACTGCAGGTGAGCCCAAAAAATAGTACAGTTTAATTGTATTGAAATTTAACTAAAAATGTTGGTATCATTTGCGTCGAATAAAACAGACTTGAATTTCAATGTTTGTTTACTTTGAAACGACCTTGTATTTTGCCAGCGTAATACTAAAGTAAAAAAAAAAAACATATAAACATTTGATAGCACTTTCAACGTTTTGCGAAAGCTATATTGATGTAAAACGTGTTAAGTAAATTGCTTTTTTTTTGTTGTAGGTATATAAGCAACGTACGTGTTTGTTTGCTTAAATGAAGGTGCTATACAAATTATTTTTTGGTAAATTGAGAATAAGTTCAAGCAAAGTTCATGTACAACTCCCAAATTTGCGGTTGATTTAATTATTATTTCTCAATACAGTTTCCTGTTTATTCTTCTCTAAGAAAATAATCAGTGCGTTATGTAAAGAATATGACTCCGGCGAATCCACCAATTTAGATCAATTGCGGTTTACAATTTTTTTAAGTTCAATTTTCACAGCCTAAAAGCTTCTGTTTTCTTTTTCCAAAATGTCTCATCGCTTCTTTGGAAACTTGGCAATTACTTGCTGATTCAATTCTCCATTTCTCTACCAAATGAATTATTTTGATTGAATTTTAAAACGAAGTTTCACTTGTTGGTGTAACGAAGAAGTAATAAACCAAGTAGCCAAATTGTATACAATTTTTCAAAACTATTAACAGACCTTCGTTGTAAAACCTTGACTCGATGATTTCTTTTTTGGGTTAATAAATAAAACTAGAGTATTCTTAAGTATATTCTCCAAACAAAAAAAATATGAAGTCACTCTTATTATAATCAGTGATCAGTGATCAGTTGATCACCCAAGTTTTGTTAACATTTATTTGCCTTGAGTCATAGGTAAAGTTTTCGCTTCATAGAAGTAAAAAAATTAAGAAAACAAACACGTGCATTAGAATTATTATTAGAATTAAATTAAAATTAAATGTTCAGTGGAATTTGGAAATCCCACAATTTACGTACGAAACTCGTATAGACCACATGTGACTTTATTGTTTTTAAATTGTGCGCTTCTCAGTTGTAGAACACGTAATGAATATTTTACTAAAGATGACACACATTATTTAATAAATAAATACATAATAAATAAAATACAATATTTTATAAATTTGTTAAATGAGAAGTCTTCTTTACTACAAAGTATTTAATCAAATATTTCTAAACCGGTTTCACCAAACAGGCATCATCAGTAGAACAATTATAACAAAATTTTTCTCAACCTTCAAGCAAAAATTAAAGATAATATAATATAATACTTAAAAATAGTAAACAGCTTACGTTATCTTCTAAAAACTAATAATTATATTTGTAAATGTGTGTAAAATGTCAATGTATATGTTTGAAAATTGTAAATAAATAAATTTGTTATAGAAAAATTGAATATAGTTACATAACAGGTAGTCCTGTACTGTACTGTAAACTGAATGGATGTTGTAATTAGAAATCAGATACATAATTTCCAATTTAAAGAACTAAAGAAATTATTGTTAGGAAAAAATGTTTGTTCATTATGAACAGTATTAGGAAAATAATTAGAATGTAAAGAAGACTTCTCATTTAACAAATCTACAAAACAGCGTCGACCACATATATAACAATATTTTATCTTAATATACAGTTTGTTTCATTGAAACATGAAAAACGGCGGAGACAGACAGAGATCGCTGTGTTATACCATAAAATATACAAAGTAGGAGTAGGCGTGGCTTGTGAGTAAGTGAACATTTGTTACTTACTCACTAATTATAGTTTTGTAGAACAGACTCTTTCCTCAATTTTGACATTAAAGACATTTAACCACAAGTCAGATTGTTTGGTTATATTTTAAGAACAGCAAGATACTAAAGTATTAAAACTGAAATAACAGAATACATGTATCGACCAACCATCTTCTAATTTTGTGATTGCAAAACACTTTTCTCCTTCAGAAAGCACATTGTGTTTAGCATTACATTTGAAATCTGACGTTTAAAATGATTATTTTTGACAAGCCGTCAAAGAAAGCCACATTTACAGCGGAAAATTAAATCGTGCGAAATTATAAGGCCGCGATAGTACATAATTATATAATTGAGAGGATTTAGGACATGCGCGTACTTTTCAATTAAAAGTGAAACATACGGTAGGCATTCCAAATAATGTTATCCGTTTTTTTTCGTTTGCAGTGTAATTTGTTTTTTTTTTTAAATTGTTTTGTTTGACATTAACACTTTTGTTTTCTTTTAATTTAAATTTGCCGAGATCTTTTTCAGTAGCTTTTCAATTTTCAATTTATTTTCAATAAATTTCTTCGATACTGAGGTCTTCCAAATTGCTCGATCGATAATAAATAAATAAATAAATAAAAATAAACGCACATTTCTAATCTTTTTATCTACAAAATACGCAGGGATGAATTTCATTTCTATTTTGCCTAGATGTTTGACTTTTTCGTTGTATTTAATAAAATTGACAATTCCCTTGTAAATTAAATAATAATAAGAAGAAGGCAGTATTCAGTAAGTCTGATAAAAAAGAAAACAGAAAAGTAAAGAAATTCGAAGCCACTCTCTTATGGAGAATTAACATGATGTATCAAATATGTATGTATGGTTGCCTATCGTCGCTCTGACATTAGGCAAGCAATTTCTGGAGAAAGGCCATCACCTCCCGCATCGAGTGCCTACGATAGACAACCATACATATACATTTGGTGTATAACGTTAATTCTCCATAAGAAAGTGGCTTCGATCGCCCATAATATATCTACTTATAACTCCTATAAAAAGATGGGCTAAAAAGATTTGGAGGTTTTTTTCTTTACTTCCGATCAAAATCATGTCAATTTTGAAAAAACTGTCAACCTACACAGCGAATAAAAATACAAAAAAAAGGAAAAGAAATTGAAAATAACAATAATTTTTTAAATTAGTGTAAACAGAAAATGTTAAAGCGAGTAAATAAAGTATAGATACTACAACGACACGAAGGGAACTCTACTCTCTACAAAAAGACAATTAACTAAAAACGTAAAGCATAAAATAGATGGTTTGAAAATAAAGTCGCAGATAAATATAGAGGGCACGACGAGCAAAGACGGTACAGAAAGTAAGATATACACACAGTTTAAAGTAAGGTTCACATCCGATGAAATGTCGTATGTCAATTTATAAAACCCAAAAAAAAGAGGATGCGATGAAGAAATAAGGAAAGCAGGTTTATCAGCAAGAGACACGAGGAAAAGGGAGGCAATAATCACAGAAAAGAGACATTAACACAAATTATTAAATCAATTACAAATAACAAATACAATTCTACTTCCTCTTTAGCTAATGCCTTATGCCTTGTACTTTATAGCGTCGTCGACTAAATACATACAATGCTTTAAAATATATTTATATTGATTTAAAATCAATTACTATAATTAGCAAAAAATATCTTAGTTAAGTCAGGTGGTCAAGGAGCAATGTTGTCGGATGGGAGGGTTTTACTCTTCTTCCTGAGTTTTTATGACAAAGAGGGTAATTACTTTTCCAAGTAGGTGTACTTTTAGGGATAATTCATAATAAAAATAAATAAAATACTGGTATTGTCATATTTTTATGCAAAAAAACTGAATCCAACGTCAAATGAAATGTATAGTATAATGAATATGTATAAGAGATTAATAGTGAATTGCGAGGGGGGTATTTTTTGTACGAAAAAGGACAGTTTGAGGTTGGAGAGGTTGCCGTTATTTGGCAACACTGTCCAGGGAGTTTCTGAAAATTTTGTTCAGTTTGTAAAGAAATCGTTGTTTCTTTTGAATCTCGCTGAATATTTTCTTTGAAATTTAAGTCCCATCATTTCAGTCACAGTTTAACTTTAATCTCTCTTTAAATCTTCAATTTATTGTCATAAATAAGAATAATAATAAGAATAAACTAAAGATTATAGTTAAACTGTGACTGGAATACCGGGCCTTAGTGTTTTACATCTTTTGCATGGAACCTTTCTATACAGTTCACATAGCAATAGAGTTATTGAACCTTGCCACATTAATGTGCCACCCTGTACATACTAGGCCCTAGGGTATTAGTTTAATATCTGGGTTTGCCGTTGTCACCTCGTCACCTAATCGGGGATTTGACATCTCAATTATCATTTTCTTCTTCTTCTTTTTTTTAAATAACTTTGCTCTTCATTGTTCTTTTACTCAGCTTGTTTATGTATATCAAGCCAAGTATTTCTGTCTTTCTGAGTTTTTTTTTGTTGGATGGGGCATGCTTCGTTTTCGTTTTCATTTTTTCTCGTTGTTTCCTTTCTACTGTTTCTCTTGTTCTGTCTGTTATTCTTGCTCGTTTTTTATTTTATTTTTTCTTTGTGCATCCTTTATCCTATTTAAATATTTTAAAAATTGTGCACGAGTTTGTTTTGTTTTCTGCCCATGACCTTGTGCTTTTTATTGTGCGTTTCATTTATTACGTTATTTAGTTCTTTTTCAACGTATTTATCAACATCGGGGGTAAAGTTGTTCTTTTCTCTTTACGGCTTGTAAACATTTTTGCTTTTTTGATTCATGTTTATACCGATGAGAAGTTAGCAATAAAATTCCAGCAATGAAGCTCAAAAATCACAAATCAATAATATTTCATCCATTGCAAAGAGTAAAATGTGTAGGTACATTCTCCTTGTAGCAAGAAATTGAAATATTAAGTTGAAAACCACTATTTAAACCATCATGAGCCATTATTTATGTAACACAGTAAAAAAATTTGTTTTCAATGAAAATTTTCACGCAGTCATAAAGTTAACATCCGTATCTATACGATAATGCCTTTGGAAGGTTTTAATTAATTAAGGGTACACTTTCAGGGTCATATAACTGTAGCCACTTTAGACGCTTGTATCTCATCAACCAGCATCTGCATAAACATTTTCTTTACAGAATATGAAAGTACACGTCGAGATCTTGCGTTTCAAGTGAGCCGGTTTTAGCCGGTTGATTTGAAGTATGTAATTGGAAATTAGTTAAAAGTGACGTTCACAGCAATAAAACAGTACTAACTTTAAACGCTCATATCTCATTAATCAGCATCTGCATAAACATTTTCTTTACAGAATATGAAAGTACGCATCGAAGTCTTTCATTTTGTACTAGCGAAGGGTGTCTGGAATTTTGCAACAAAAATAATGGCAATAACCAGCATCTGCATAAACATTTTCTTTACAGAATATGAAAGTACGCATCGAAGTCTTTCATTTTGTACGAGCGAAGGGTGTCTGGAATTTTGCAGCAAAAATAATGGCAACTTTTTCATATTTTTTTGTAAGATTTGAAATACAGATGATACGGAAGTGTTGCGTTTAGGAAGCCTCGATAATTGTGGACGGTATCGACTTGGAGACTGGAGGCGACGAAAAAGAAAAGTAGTTATCGTCATAAAACAATGTAACTTTGCTTTTCAGGTTTTCTGGAAAATAAGCATCGTATCAGAAGGCACAGTGCGCATTTTCATGTTCTGTAAAAAGTCTTTACGCAGTTGCTGGTTATAAGATATGAACATTTAAAGTTTGTATTGTTTTACTGGTGTGAACGTCACTTTTAATTAATTTGTGATTAATTAAAATCAACAGGCTAAAACTCAGGCTTCATTTGAAACGAAAGATCTCGACGTGTACTTTCATATTCTGCAAAGAAAATGTTTATGTAGATGCTAGTTAATGAAATATAAGCGACTAAAGTGACTATTGTTATATGACGGGGAAAGTATACTTTTAAATAATTGGTAATTAATTAAAATCGACCGGATAAAACTTTCCAAAGGCATTGTTTACTTTATGACTGCGTGAAAATTTTCATTGAAAACAAATTTTTTAGTGTATTACATGAATAATGGACTCATGCTGGTTTAAATAGTGGTTTTCAACTTATTATCAAATATTTTTCTCAATTTCTTGGTACAAGGAGAATGTACACTCCTTGCAATGCATCAAATATTACTGATCTGTGATCGTTATTTTGGCGGCGACAGCGTTTTCAAATTTTCTAAGTTTTTGCTGGAATTTTGTTGCTAACTTCTCATCGGTCATGTTTATTTTCCTTCTAAAATTAAATTAAAAAAAAAACAAATTATAATTAAAAATGAATAAGCAAAATGAAACTTGAAGCTTGGGGCTAGTATGGGTGTTAAAACAACTGAGGGTAATTAAGCTGATACAGCGAAACGTCGATTGTTTAGTTATTTATGAGTTGCAATTTCTTTTTATTATTATTGTTTTTGTTTGTCGGTGAATGTTATAATACCACAAATTCTTTGCACAGCTTTTTATAGATTTATTTATTTAAAATTTTGGTAATTCCCAACGTAAATTTGAACGTCATTATATGTTGATATTTCCGAAGGATTTTCAGAACATATACCCTGCCTGAGTGTCTGTAACTAATTATTTATTCATTTTTGTAAAAAATAAACATGTGCTACAGTAACAGAGGAAAAAAGATCAACCTCTTCAATCTACTTTCAACACGTTGCGGCCAGAAAAAAATCTTAAAGAGCAATCACCAAGTAACATGAAGATAATTAATTAGTGTGGGGCCATTTAACTTATTTTATTATTCGCGTTATGTAACGGCGCTTGATAATTTTTTTCGAATAAATTTGTATATTTATACATTTTATTAAGTGATAAAATACTGTTTGATTGGCTAACATTGAGTTGCTAACTGAAAACAAGCGATTAAAAAATTGTAAACAAGTGTTCCGCGTTTTTCAATCAATTTGCGCTCGGAAAAAATACATATTAAATTTCGATTGTAAAAATCTTGTTTTACGACCATATTTTTTATGACCAAGCGAAACTAGTTTAACAACCAAAACATATTTTATTAAGGAGATTAACTAAAATGTTTTAAAAATTATTGCCAAGCAAAGAATTTCTTGAATCAATACGAACGGGGGGCTTTTAGTGTAAGACAAACAAATCAGTGTTTGATGTTTACTGCCCTCTTTGAAATAAGCGTGTTCCTATTCGAATTCCAGCTCGAATAAACAAAACCCCTTTTCGGTTCACCTGTGTGTTTACCACCTGACTCTCGTACCTTCACACCCCAACGATTCACATCTCAACTTCCTGTGTCTGTCCAGTGAATACGTGCCACCCTTTCCGTTCAAAAATTAGACCGTAAAATTATCAAGGCGTTGGACTTCCGTCCTAAAAGATTTCTCAACCGATTTATTTGTTTATAATTTCCAAAGTATTTTGGAACATTTTATTCCACAAAATACTACCTCTAGTCAGCCTTGTAAACAAAAGTACGTATCGTAGATTGAACTGTACAAGTCTTGTGATTACCGCAAGCACTGTCAGAATATAAAATTTAGGTTATGCGAAGGGACTGAATTCAGACAATTAATTCTAATATATTCTTTTATAAACGAAAATATTACTTTTTTGCGTTGAATATGTGTCGTCCAACAACTGAAACTAACGATTAAAAGCTAGATCTTGTCCGCATACGAACATTTTGACAATCAATTTTTTTGACATATTAGTTATGAATATGCAAGCTACGACAATTGGAGGTATTTTGTATTTGTATTTGTTGGACGCTTGTTACGAGCCCCTACTTATAACAGGCAGCAAGCGAAATACCATCGTTATTTCTTAACGAACTGATAGGGAAGTTTTGAAGTTCAAAAAAACAAAACTTGTTTGTGTTTTACGTCGCGTTAAGAGAGTGTCGCTTGTTTATTCAATAAATCTGAAATTCTTTCTCGTTTTATATCTGCGGCACACGATGTTTTATTGCACACGCGTGTGCACTGTTTTCACATAAAATATGAGACACTGTTGTTATCTTTCATTGCTAATAAACATTCTTGGACTTGACACGTATGTAACCGTTATGCTTCCAGTAAACAACTCTGCATGTATAAATAAAGAAAGAAAACTGATCTCTCGGTGAATGTCATCGGAAGGCAACTATGTTGTTGCGCTTTATAATTTCAGCTGAAAAATTGTCGAATCAGGATTGGAGTCTTCGGTGAGGCCTCAATCTGCCTACTCTTCAGTTTAACTGCTGGTACTTAATGTTTATAAAGATCTTCAAAAAAGACGAAGGTCGTGTTGTATTTACGTAATAATTAATTAATGTGTGTATCTATTTTATCTAAACCACAAAAATGTCAATGTTATATTTATCTTGCTTTGTCATTTAACTGATTGAAAAAAAAAACAGAATAGCAGAATGCTTCGTATTATATGTTGTATTTAATTGAAACACATCAACAGCGTTGCCAATTGATAGATTATTATTAGATTTTAACGTTTACATTGGGTCACTAAGAAGAACTCCTTGAGGATGACAGAGCAAATCAAATCCACTAGTTTCTGACGACGTCTAATCTTCTTTTGGATGTCCTTTCCATCTTAGATAACCTCCACTTTCTCTATCACTAATTCTTCTAATTGCTGACGTTTCGTCCTTCTTTAGCCTTTAGTCTAGAATTACCTGTGAATTTTATTAAAATCCAAGTTTGGCGGGATAGTAAGAAATATCCAAAATTCGTTCCGTGGTGCTCCAGGAGATTCCGACAACAACGAAATCGAGTTCTTCTACATTTCCTTAGCAAAAACCCCGATAAATTAGAACATACGACGCAGCGCCACCAACGTTGAACGAGTGAGTGACGCTTTGAAACGAAACGAAACAGGCTGACGCGGAGTAATCGCAATGAAGTCAGTGCTGACCAATAGAAATCGTTAGTCATCTGCATGCCCGTATAAGGACTCGACGGTGGGTTAATTCCGACGATCAGTAATTTCGTTGCCACAATAAACTCTAAATTGGCAGAAATTCTCAAATGTTGCCACCTAATTTCGTACGAGATTTTGAAACGTAACAGTCTTACTGTATCACTAATTCATCTAGTCACTGACGTTTCCTCCTTCTTTATAGAAGATCGTCTTCGGGACGAAAGAGCAAATCGAACTCACTAATTGAAGAAGTTGTTGACTGGTCTTCTTTTGGATGTCCTCCCCCTTAGCTTCCAGGTCTTTCTGTATCACTGTTTTTTTCTAATTGCTTACGGTTGGTTCTTCCTTATAGAAGAACTTCTTCAGGACAAAAGAGTCCACTCATTTTTGATCAAGTCCCCTCAGTCCTATCCACAGAGGTTTCTTGACAGCCTCCAAGACTTTCTTTATCACTAATTCTAATTCCTGATTGACGTTTCGTCCTTCTTTATAGAAGAACTTCTTCAGGACAAAATAGCAAATAGAATTCATTAACTGATGAAGTTATTGTCTGGTCTTCTTTTGGATGTCCTCCCCGTAGAGGTTTCTTTATACCTTAGCCTCCAATTCTTTTTGTATCACTATTTTTAATTGCTGACATTTCGTCCTTTTTTTATATAGAAGAACTTCTTCGGAACAAAAGAACAAACTGAATTCTCTAATAAATTTTTGATGAAGTCGCCTGAACTTCTCTTGGATGCCCTCGCCCTAGAGGTTTCATAGATAAACTTGAAGGCTTTCGCGTGCGTTGTCCATTTAATTGCCGACGTTTCGTCCTTTATTACGTAATTGATCAGGATTAGATGCAAAAGAAGACTAATAAGAAATGTATCTGGGAAGGGTTAATTTACGTAATTTACGTATTTACATAATTTTGGAATTTATAGAAAAATCTATAAAAGTGGAAGACAAAGAAACAAATACAAGTGGCAATAGATTTTCTTGCTATTAATCAGAAATCGGAAGTTAATAACGATGGGTTGAGAATTGAACAAAATTGGAAATTGAGAGGAAGGCATTTGGGGTTAATAGTCGTTGTTCTTTTTAACTTCGTCTAGGATTTTCTTTATTCTTTTTTCGACAATTGGTAAGTTGGTCAAGCCTTTGCTTGATCATCTTGCTCATCTACTTTTGACTTTGGATTTTATTGGCCCGTATTTTCTGAATCCAAATTTGGTTTTACTTGAAAAATGTTATATGAACGTGTCACTACTAATAAAAAAAATGCCTGTTATTATGATTGAAAAAGGTATTTGAAATTAGAGAAGACTTGTCTTGAAATGAGGTGGGGTTTGACAAGGTTTCATTTTCAAACCACTTTGATTATGCTCGTTCGTTTCTGAATCAATTGTATTGAAACTGATTCAAAATAATTCCAAATAGCTTTATACCTGTGGATTGATTCATTGTATAGTTTCACCAATTACGATGTTGCCCAAATGTGCAAAACGTCTCCACTCATCTTTTTCAGGCAAAGATAAATGTATATAAGTACATATGTAATTATATTCTCTTCCATTATTATTATTTTTTAATTATTGAGCGCTTAATTTTTTTAAAATAATCGTAGCTTGAAGTAAACATTTAAAATGAAGCGTAAGATGGTAACCTTCACAAAGATCCTGCAGTGACGTCGTGTGTAAGTAATAAAAATGTGATTTTTATTATTACCGAAAACGCCGGAGGTAAAATGAAAGACAACGCTGGACTTCATAAAACGTAAATAATCCAGAAGAAGTTAATAAAATCGAAATGGCGATTACGAAAAATTACATTAACCATGATTTGTGGAGGACATTAAGCCGATAACGTTTTCTATTAAGCGATGCATCAGAAGAAACGAACGCATTTAAAAAGTACTTACAACATTGTACCGACATTACTAATAGCGGTTATAAGACGTTATGTATATATAGCGTAATAAAAATAGTGATAGTTAATAACGCAAACGATAAGCGAAATCAAGAGTTATCATTCAGAAGCGAGATGTTATTAATATAATAATATTTCGAGAGTTCGGTCAGTGGTCAGCGGTCACCAAATAATTAGATAATGGCGGGCGAATGTTTTGAATGTTTTATACACACACTTAAGATAACGCAATTTGTTATGAAATTCACGTGGCGCCGAGGCGCAACCGTTTTACGACCGCTGGCCCCGCGCGCGAAATCTCAAAGCGTCGGAATTTATCTCGAATCAGGTTGATCCCTATTTTTTTTTTTTTATTTATGGTCTGTTCGCGTCCGGATTTTTCGGCGGCGGTTTTTTTTTCGCGCTCCCTCGTTTATCTCGTGTCAAGAGTTTAAACATGCAACCTGATAAATAATTAGGGCTAATTAAAATTATTTTTATCTTGATTCTCGCCCGAATTTGCCGCGGAGTGTGAAAGCAAACGCCTCAAATTATAATTTGCCTTTTTCCTTTAATTTTTACTACATTTCTTAATTGTACATACATACTAACATTTTTTATTTCAAAATCGTCATATAGGTCTTTCTCCTTATGGATATTACTTATAAGCCTAAAGCCTTAAAGCGGGAGAGACACATTGAGGCGGTTGCGGTGGCGGTCACAAACGTTCACATGCGAGCGATCACGGTAAAGTTACGTAAATTCATTGGCAGATCTATCTTGTCGCATACATGTGAACGGTTTTCAACGCCACCGCCACCGCAATCGCTACCGCAACCGCCTCAGTGTGTATCCCGCTTAATGCAAGCTTAGTAGTTTCATTAAAATAAATAAAATGAACAGTTACAAAGTAAATATAAAAAAGTACAATAAAATTCTTCTATGTACATTTCCTCTTGTTTCTGTTTGTGGGTTAATTTTGATCATCAGGAAGTTTTGATGATGGTAGTAAAAGTCGAAATCGATCGGGACATAACAAAAACAGATTTTCGTTTTACTGATGGCTTTATAAATAATATGAAAGAAAATCATCCTTCATCTTCCATACTTTGTTGTTGTCGTTATAAAATTTCTTTCGTCGTCTTGTTTCTAAATTTTATCAATATTTTTCTTCGAACCCTCGGAACCATTAAGCGTTTATTCTTTCCTAGTTTCAACATTTAATTATGTGACGAATATTGTCTCCTTTTTGCATCATTCCATGCACTATCGCTTTCGTATTTGGTATTTTTCTCTTCTTCCCCAATATCACACGTTAATTTGTCGAAAAGATTAACTTTCGCTGCTCTCTTAATTAAATAATTAATGACAGCACTGACATTCCAATTAAAATTTGATTAAGCAATAAATAAACTTAAGATAACCGAATCTATACAAGTGGTAATTTGCGAAGCTTTTCAATTTTCTCTGATACCCTAAGGTTTTTTTTTGTTGGTAGTAATTAATCGCAAGTTAAGTATTAAGTACCATACCAATAAATAAATTATTAAAAATAAAAGCTATGCACAATATAGAGGGAAGCTCGACCGTCTATTGTATACATAGAGGATACCCTTTACGTATGAGTACATGAAATAATTCCGTGAAGTAACTTTTATTTTTTAAAGTCCCTAGATAGTATAAAGTACGGCAATAGGGAAGCCATTTTCTGGCCCATTATGCGCGGGAATTTTAAAATGAAAATTTTGGTTGATTTTCATGTCAACGGAAAATGAACGTAAATGTCAATTGTTTAGAGCCTTACTGCGCAAATCTGTAAACTGTACTGTTTGTCGACTAGTAAAATTGTCCCATAATAAACTGTAATAACGTCCTTACAACCCTTTATCATGATTAACCATTGTAAATCGATAAAAATAAACAAGATCCAATAACCGTCACAAACCAAATGAACGGGGCACGGACGAGCACCTTCGAATTTCGAGCAAGCACAAATATTTTACACATAACTCAAAACTGCAATACTTCCGTTACCTGCAAAAACTACTCCATGTTTTTTCTATCAAAATTGAAAATTTTAAGCAAAAGGGTTTTAATAATCATATCTGCAACGTCTTTAGATTAATACGGCTTATTTATTATGGTATTTTTAATATGATTTATTTCGTATTTCTAATTCCTTTTGGGAGCTGACATTTATCAACTGCCAAAAAATCTAAAACTTCTTCGTTTCCATGACAAATATTTGTTTATTCAACTCAAATACACAAGTCTGTTTGTGTCACGTGACACAGACGCCATGTTCTGGCTAGTTTTTAAAATTTGGTCCTAAACTGTGTATTGCCGTACTTTAGTAATCTAGGGACTTTATTATTTTTAATCTGGCCGCGCCATCTATGATGCAGACAAGATTCTAGTGTATTCCAGACTCGCACCGGATGGTGGTAGAATTTGCTGGAACGTTCGATGTTTGTTCGCCACTATTCTAGAATAGCGTGAATTACAATAGGTTTGTTCTAGCAAACAATTTCTGATAGTTTGTGTACTTTTCCTATGCGCATGCGTAATCCGTAATTGTTGTCGAATTAGTTTCGAACTTTTCTTTGCTAGAACGTTTCCCTGATTTCATGAAGATACAATACAACATTTCGCGCCAAGTCAGTTAAATCCGTATCTCTAAATTGTTATGCTTGTTCATTAAGCCAAGTCATAACCTCGTTTGATAAATTGCTTAGGAAATAGGTATGTAAAAAATATTTTGCTGCTCTGTCTAAGTAATAAATTTACGTCAACATAATTTTATTTTTTGATGCTGGTTCTCCTCAAATAACTCATCACTTTCACCGGTAGTAAATAAAATACTGTCTACTAGATGCATCAGATATATCCATTACATCAGATTCAACACAAATAGTACGTCCACGAATTGATTAATATAAATATTTTTACCGTGCCGCGCCGTGCTCGGTGATGATTCGATGTGCGCATGTCACAAATTAGAAATTTGCAAAGAATACGTGAATTGTTTGGACTGTCAGCAAACTACAATCCACAACTGGTAACAAGAAACTGCTAGAACGCTAAAGTGTTACTGCGCATGTTCAATACAATTTCTAACAGTTATGTACTCGTGCTAGAACAAACCTTATACGAGAGCCAGAGGCAGCGGTATATTTAAATTAGTTTTATTTAGAAAGCGATGTGTGAAGCAAGCGAATGAGTAGAACGATTAAATTATTTGGTAGACATTAAAGTATTTTAAAAATAAACAACAATTATAATTTGTGAACCCCGACTCGTAACAACACTATTACTTTTAATTAATTTTTTTTCTCTGACTAGTCCTTATTAAACCAGTTTAAATACTCTACCCCTTTTTCTCACCCGGTTTTTTCCGTCCTCGTTGTTAATTGCGTCGACTTCGTTACGGACGATGCACAAACCGTTAAGACATTCGTTAAAGAATCCGCCGGCCCCACCCGCATGGCCTGCAAGTGCAAGGGGGTTCAAGTCGGTGGAAGACAATTTCTTTTTATGACGTTTCACGCCGACTGCGACTGGAAGGGAATTATGAGGCGACGCGACGCCATATTTCGTTAGAGCGTGCTTAATTAATTTAGCTCATTATGTTCACAAGTGCACGCAATGAGTTCCAATTACAATTCAAACTGTTGTGGAAATTAATTCGATTGTACTGACTATACAGGGTGTAACTTGCGAACTGAATCCGTGCATCGATATGCGAGGGGTGGTGCTAATTCCTTTATCACCCTGTATATCAAAAACTTACTCAAAATCAGCTCGGGACTCACTTCAATTTTTTTGCAATCACTAAGTTACGCCCTGTATTTGTAAAACTATTAATTTTACTTGTTTTGTCAGGGTTTGAGGGTTACCTACGTTATTATGCGTTAGTCATTCAACGATTTTCCGGTTATATTCAAATCAGTCGCCCGAAACCGGAAGTTCACTTGCCGGTCGTTTTTTGTTTCGTAATGCTTTCTGATTTTTGTCTTCACACGCTTTAGACTGACTTTTTTCTTTACAGAACCGCACAGAAAGTCACTACGCCTTGGATTGCGAACACGACTGTAACCAACAGGTAAGATTCTGATTTATTTTTGGACTAAAATATTATAATTTTTTTTATATGTTAATTAATTTACTTCATTATTATTTCCAAGTTTTTCCGTTTTTTCCTTAAACAGACAAATTTCTTTAATTATATTAAAATTTTCGTATAAGTATGTTCTTTAATGATTACTTTATGTACGCATTTGGGTTTCATCAAGTAACTCATTGAAACAGTCGAAATTTTATTTTGTTACGTTGGCGACATCATACGTAGCTACATTTGTTGACATTACAAAAACAATCTTCAAATTGACGTTGACATCTCAAATTACAAAAATAATCTTCGAATTGACGTTTGTTGGCATCTCAGTCACACTGATGTCGAAGCCACGTCTGCGTCTGTGCTGCCTAACGTGATTTTTCACATCTAACTTGACATCAATTGTAAGCCACTGATTAATGTCAAAGTAGACGTTAAAAATGACGTTAGGCGTCCCATTAGACGCAGGTGTGGCCGAAGAATCACAGTATAAGAATCAACGCAGTAGCGACACTCGAATATAACTGTCACATTAGCCATTTTGTTTGATACCTACCGATTTGCAAATTAAGTACATTACATTCAAGGTTACTAAAGAGAGAAGGTTGCCTGGTAACTCGTGGAGTGACGCGTCATTCAGTAGGCCGTCTATTTGTGTAAATGCATTACATGGGCCTACTGAGTGACGTTGTGGTGACGTTGAAAGTTACCAGGCAATCTTGTCTCTTTAGTAACCTTGTATTACATTTGCATATAGGTATCAAACAGTATGGCGTTTTTTTTTTAGACAGTGACGTTTAAATGACGCTACTGGGTAATTACTTATACCGAGTCTCAGTTATGAACATAACCTCCAAACTGACATTTGTTTGAAATTATTTTAAGCCAATGATCTGGTAAGGGGTAGATGCACAGTGCCTTATGTTTCCTACATTCTCGATTGATATTAGCATCTGAGTGAAATAGCGAATATCTGTGAGTAATTTTAGCTCATGTATGCGACAAGGATGACACTCAAAGCCTAGATCACGTGACTTAGGATGAACAATGCTTTTTAAATGGGTGTATATACCATCTCACTCTTAAGTTAATATCAATTCCTCTTTCTCTACATCGAATCTGCTACTTGATAAATCTGTGTTTCAAGCGCCATGGTTATGTATAATGACGTTTGCCGCTGTCAAAGTTGGAAGTTGACCAACTTTTCGCGTACAACGCCGCTTGACGTCAGTTTCCTTGCTCGCGGCACTTTAAAAAGAAAAGCACGAATATTAAAAACAATTAAAAAAAAAACAGCTTTAGGTGTAGCACTCTTTTATTTAAAATAAAAAGCAGAACGCAAATTTGAACATAATTGAAAATAATTATAAAAGTCGCAGGTAAAATAAAAAGAGTCGCCCAAGGTGGAACGTGCTAAAAATTGATACTCCACGTTGGGCGCCAACTTTGAATTTATCGAAATCCTTCTCGAAACGAAAAGTTCCAGTATAAATTTTACAAGTATTAAAAAAAGAATAGCTTCTGGGGATTCAAATCTGTCATTAACGATTATACAAGAGTACTCGGAAATACTGGAACTTGCATAGACCATATCTTTGTAAAAACAAAGTTTGATAAGAATTCATATTTACCAATTATTCTACAAACTGCTTTAACTGATCATTTTACAAATGAAAGTTATATCCAATATTACTGATGATATAAAAAATACAAATAAAAATATCAAACATCATTTAAATAAACTAAAACTAAAACATCAGCTGAAGTCAGAATAGAGCAACAGAAAATTTTCTTAAGATATTGAGACAGAATATAGACAGTTGTACTTACATAAGGAAACTAAAAAATAGTGAGCTAAGGAGAAACCCATAGATTACTGACGGTTTGGTGAAATCAGTTAATAAAAAAAATGTACTTTATAAAAAAATGCGAAATAAACCGTATGATACTGAAATTGCTAATGAATTTAAAACGTATCGTAATAAATAACTCTTGAAGTTAACTAAAATTACACAATACAAATCCTTAATAGAGGAAAAACAAAACAACTCAAGAAAACTTTGGGAAACAATAAAAGAAATAAATGGCGAAAACAGAATCAAACAAATAGAGAATAACAAAAGTCATATTATTACTGAAACACTTCAAATTGCTGACAGTTTTAATGCCTATTTCAACGAACTAGGAAGCAATCTCGCAAATCAAATTGTCCCAGACCTAAATGTTAATTATGCCCCGAAAAAATTAAGTAATTCAATTTATGTACTTAGATAAAACGAATGAGGAGGAGGTTAATAAAATAATGAAACAGTTAAAATGTGGAAGAAGTCCTGGGCTAGATGGTATAAAAACAGAAACTTTGCGCGAAGTGGCGGCAGATGAGATTGCTTCTCCCTTAGTGTGGATAATAAACAAATCTATTGAAACTGGGATTTTTCCGAAACCCCTAAAACGAGCTGTAAAAAAGCCTTCGTACAAGACAGGAATTAAAACTGATATGGCTAATTATAGACCTATCTCGCTTCTTAGCAATATATCAAAAATTTTTGACAAAATATTGAAATTCCGAATTGTTGATCTTATCTGAACGGCAGTATGGGTTTAGAGAAGCTATCTCAACCAGTGATGCTTCTGGGGATCTGGTAGCAGAAATGTATAGATCCATGGACGAAGGTACTAGATCACTCTGTATTTTTATCGATCTTGCAAAAGCTTTCGACGCGGTTAGTCATTCAAAACTAATGGAATCATTAGAAAATATCGGATTTCGCGGAACTAGATTTAAATTAATGGAAAGTTACTTAAGTTACGCAGCGGGTTAGTATTAACAATCATATTAGTACCGAAAAACTCGTCCGTTTTGGGGTGCCACAAGGCACAATACTAGGTCCCATACTATTTAATATTTACATAAGTGATTTGTTTAATTTAAAATCAGCTGGTAAGATTATTGGTTACGCCGTTGACATAGCAATAGTCTATAAAAGTAATTATTGGGCAGACCTTAAATTTAAAAGTGAACAAGACTTTATTAACATAAACAATTTTTTTAAGAGTAAATTGCTTACAATAAATTACAAAAAAAAAACTATTTTTCTACCTTTCTGCTGTTACAGTGATACTTTGCCTGTTTTTAGTTCGTTGGATATTCAACTATCAGATCAGAAAAAAATACAAATTGCGTCGTCAGATAAAGTAAAATATTTAGGTATATACATTGACAGACATTTAAGGTGGAACTTTCATACTGACTACGTAGTTAAAAAGCTAAGAAGTCTTTTACCTCGTTTTAAGCTATACAGCAAAATTTTCGATCTAAGACAAATGAGAATACTTTATTTTTCTCTGATCCAATCACATCTTTGTTACAGTATTTTAGTCTGGGGAGGGGTGGTAAAAACGTATTCAAAAAGAGTTGAAGTTACTCAAAAATGGTTACTAAAAATTATTTACAAAAAAGAATATTGCTATCCTTCAGAACTACTCCATCAAGAATCCGCCATTTTGGACGTCAGGCAATTATTTTTTCTAGAAATAGCGCTATACAATTTCAAACATAAAAATAAAATTTCGACACACGTCAGAAAAATAGAATTGCTCAAATCCCAAAAATTTCTAAGACCACCGGTCAACGTTGTTTTACGTACTTATTCACAATAATTTACAATGAAATTCCCAGCGACATAAAAACAATAAGCTCGATTGAATTATTAAAAAAAAAAGGATGAGAAAATGGTTGTTAATAGTACCAAGATTAAGAATTCATGAATTAATAGAGAGAAAAAACCTTTAATGTCGTTTAAGAGCCGATTTTGCGGTCTTCTTATTCCAAGTGTTTGCCAAGAATGATTAATCTGACGTTTATAACATGACACTTCTGAAGGAAAACCACTGTTTCTGTCACAATTTAGCGTTAGATTGGTTATTCCACGTTTGTGCTGTGATTGTAAAGTCCGGCCTAGATGTTTGTATATGATGTGGTCTATGCAACGTTTTATGTCTAAAACTGTGATTTTGTCTATACTTGAATAGTGATTAAACCGTTAAGTCATATGGAGAGGCCTATGTTGAGTACTTGAATTTGTACTTTATACTTCTATTATTTTTTTAGATTTGTATCGGTGTATGGCAAATCATATCTTAATTAGTGCTGGCAAAAACCGGAAAAAATTTAAACCGAATAATCGGTTTCTTTAAAAACCGGTTTCGGATATAATCGGCTATCCAAATAATGGTTAAAACCGATTATTCGATTATCCAAGAAACCGACTATTCGGATATCCAAAAACTGACTATTCGGATATTTGAAAAACCGATTATTCGAATATCCAAAAAAGACTATTCGCATATCCACAAATACGTTATAATAAAAGCAATTAAGTAAATAAACATGTAACTATGTGTATGTACTTTTTTCTAATAAGTACTGAAGATCTTTAACAAAAAAAACCCATTCTGATATCCAATTATTCGAATTTCCAGTTATTCGGATATCTGAATATCCGAATAACCTGTTATTCGAATTTCCGATTATCCAAGAAATTGATAATATCCAAATATCCGGTTATCCGAATAACTGGATATTCGAATAACCGGTTTTCCGTATAACTGGATACTCGAATAACCGAGTTATCCGGATAACCGGTTTTCGGTTTTCTCCAAAACCGCGAATATCCAAAACCGGTTAACCGATTATCCAAAAAATCGATTTCGGTTGCCAGCACTAATCTTAATATGACCTTCTGGGAGATTGGGGGTAGTCTTAGTTTCCCAAAACTTGTCTTTACCCTATCCACACACAAGTTTTTTCTTTTGTGGATATCTTCTATCTATTTATTATTACTAGCTATAGTTACTTAAGACACATTTTGTTGTTTATTTTTGTTGCTGTTTTTTAATTAAATAAATTTATTATTATTATTATAGGTATGGGATTATTTTATCTAAAATGAAAAGCAAAACGCAAATTTGAACTTAAAATAATCATAGTCGCATTTAAAATAAGAAGCGTCGCCCAAGGTGGGACGTGCTATAAAAATTGGTACCCCACGTTGGGCGGTAAGTTTGGATTTTGAAGCAATCCCTCACGCTGAATTTTATACTTTTTGCTCTAATAGTGCAATTTAGAATACTTCAGTTTCGCGGCACTTTAAAAAGAAAAGCGCGAGTATCTAAAAAAAAATAGCTTTAGTTCTGGGAAGACCTTATAATTTTTTATTTAAATAAAAAACAACGCAAACAAGAACTTAAAATAATTATAAAAAGTCGTAATTACAATAAGAAGGTGGGACGTGCTAAAAATTGGGGCCCCACGTTGGGCGCCAATTTAGCATTTCGAAGCCAAATAAAAAGCAGAACTTAAAAAAATAATGAAGTTAATAGCAACTAGCATTATAAAGGAAGTTCAATTAAATGCGTTATACTAACTTTCTGTATAAAACCCAATAATTTAAAAAAGAAGTTCAACTGATGAATTTGAATTTGATGATTGTAATAAAGCTTTTGCGTTAATCTTTAAAAGAAATCGTCATATGTTTGCGTGCCGTAAGTCGACTTTTAACAGAACAAAACAGTTGCTATTTTTCGGTGAATTTTGTAGACAGCCAAGGTTATTATTAATTGGACAATTCCTGTCTTACTAACTATACCAAAAAAGCAGCAGCAGCAACAAAATTATTACGCTGTGGCGTTGCTTCGCGTAATAATTTACTTACTACACTCCTGCTTTCAAATGAATGAAATCAGGGGGGGAATCCTGTCGAATGTTGTTTGGCTAATGTGTAATGGGATGACATTCATCTAGTGCAACGAGCGAAGATCCGCTTCCGCCATCCGTTCAAAATAACCACTTGCTCTCGGTGCTCACTAATAAACGTGCCTCCAATCTGGTACGCCGATCTAAATTTTTGGCCCGCCATAACCGGTTCATCGGAGAATTTCTTTTGCCAAGACGCAAGCGGAAAAGTTCTTTAGGTTCCCAGAGAGACGGAGAAAAAAAAAACTCGTCCACCCTCAGGCAAACTTGCGCAAATCAATAACAACAAACAGAATCGCGTAATTAATTTTGCTTATTCGGTTTTCACCGAGCTGTTTGATAAATTATTTTCGTTGAAGTGTGTTACATAAATGTTCTATGTACAGCCTCAATCAAAAGTAATGAAACGTTCAAAACCGAGACGCTGTAGTCAGAGAGAGAAGATACCCAGTGAGATGAAGCCTTATGGCTAAGGAATGTTTCCGAAGTTCTTCGGAAACCCACAACACGTTGCATTCTCTCTGACTCGGCACCGTTGCACTCTGACTACAGCGTTTCGATTTTGAACGTTTCATTACTTTTGATTGAGGTTGTACGTAGTAGGTAATTTGAAGAAGAGAATGATGGGGGCTCTACACATGGCGGCCAGAATGATGTAGGGCGCCCCAAATAAAATAAGCAAATAAAAATTCCAACCCAAGAGATTTCGCAGTGAAAAACAAGTTTAATGACGAGTGCGAAATGTTTGATTGACTTTAAAAGCTGACGACCACTCGAAACCCATCTATCTCTAGATACGCAGTGATAGCAGCAAAGCAAATTGCATCCATCCTAGCAGCCTTGCGTTTGCTCAAATTGCTTTTAAAAATAGTACTGATGTCACTTATCAAACCAGAAACCAGATGGAAACGTTGCCGTCTCAATTAAGAACGGCAATTGGCGAGCGAAACGAATAGCGAACCATCCAACGCTCAATTAACCCAGTTTTTATTGAATAATTTGTTTGCGAAAAACTTTTTAATTGCCCTCCTCGATTAAAGGGGGGCCGGGCCGAATAGTATCTCTGTTGGACTCTGTTTTAACGTCCTGCAATAATACTGGGTGATTTTTAAATTTTTTTATCAACTCTTGCCATGGAATTTGGATGCCATGTCTTAGCTTTACTGTAAAACAGCATCAGGAATGCAGTGACGTACTTTCCACTTAAGCTAAGACATGCCGTCCAGATTTCATGGCAAGTAAATCAATTTCAAAATGCAACACTATATCTTAACAACAAAAATTTAAAATGTACTCTATACATGTGGGGGGTTAGTCAGAAAATACACAATTCTTGTGGGTTGAGTTGCTTTAGGTATCGCAAAATATTAAACACACAAGGATTGATTAGAAAGTCAACAATTATTGTCGACGAATAGTCACAGTGAGCTAGGGATGTTCAGAATCGAATCGATTCTTTGCAAGCGATGCATCGAAAGAATCGAATCGATTCAATTTGATGTGAATCGATTCAAGAATCGAATCGGAAAGGTGTGGACATACCACCAATTTTATTATCACCGCACCATCTATATGTTACTGGCAGCCAATAACTCAAAACGATAAAATTATAGATAGGGAAAGTCCGCGAACACTTCAAATTACAGAAATTTCTTTGACCATTAACGAGCAAAAATTTGCGTTGCACACTTGAACGGTAGGTATATACGTACTTTGTATTTGAGTGTGAGTGTAGAACAATGCCCCCTAAAACAAGTGAAGTGTGGAAGCATTTTATTACTGATAACGGCAAATCTGTTCGTTGTAAACACTGCAATGGAACCATAAAATATGATGCTGCGACATAAGTTTTAATTTCAAGAATAGAAATTGGTAATATGTATACGTATTGAATAGAATCGAATCGATTCTACGTGGTTAAATTGAATCGATTCATCTGAATCGATTCCACACAATCGATTCAATTGAATCGATTCATTTAACTATTTAGAGCATCCCTACAGTGAGCCGGGTTGGACTGTATCAACATAATAATAATATGTAAATGCATATGAGGGTTGATCAAAAAGTGGACTAACGGCTCTATTATCCCGATGTAAACTTGCCTTCACAGCTCGATCGATGAGTGTATCAAAGATAAAATATTCAGAAGGAGAACTGGAGAGTAAAAGAATAAGGGAAAAGTGGGTGCGTTTACTTTCATCTCACTTCATGACGTTGCATTTATATATTCCATTCTTTTCTCGCTTACACATCCACACACTATCTCGAATGTAATAAACGTTGTAGCCAGTGTTCAGTTGAAAAGTTGGTTTTGATTTTTGACGAAAGGAGAAAAGGAAGACCTCCCAAATCGTTTGACGTTCGACGGATGACAGCTGTCAAATGGTTGTAGTGTTTCGTTTAGCATATAACGTTTGGTTTAGTAAAAGTGACATTTCATGTCGATCTAATTCATTGTTAAAGCCGCCGCACCGATAAATCTATTTTTATAACCTTCTAGCGTCTGGTTGGTTCTAGAAGTTGCGAGACGCGGATTCTAGATGGCGCTGGAATTTTACTCGAAGTTTCTCGAAAGCTGAAACCTTTATAAAATCAGCGCGATTTGAACCAGCTCCTATTGAAAGAACGAAAAGTTGGTTTTGATTTTTGACGAAAGGAGAAAAAGATGACCTCCCAGATCGTTTGACGTTCGACGTTCGATGATAGCTGTCAAATGGTTGTAGTGTTTCGTTTGGCATATAACGTTTGGTTTTGTACAAGTGATATTTCGTGTCGATCTAATTCATTGTTAAAGCCGTCCCGCCGATAAATCTACATATTTTTACAACCTTCTAGCGCCTGGTTGGTTCTAGAAGTTTCGAGAGGCAGATCCTAGATGCACTGGAATTTTGCTCGAAGGTTCTAGAATGATAAAACCTTCATGAAAACTGCGCGATTTGAACCAGTTCCTATTGGAAGAACGAAAAGTTGGTTTTGATTTTTGACGAAAGGAGAAAAAGATGACCTCCCCGATCGTTTGACGTTCGACGTTCGATGATAGCTGTCAAATGGTTGTAGTGTTTCGTTTGGCACATAACGTTTGGTTTTGTACAAGTGATATTTCCTGTCAATCTATTCATCGTTAAAGCCCCCCCACTCATACATCTATTTTTATAACCTTCTAGCGTTCTTTAGTTTCTTTTGTCCATCCTTATTCTTCGTGTTCATGTAACTGTTTTTTTTTCCTCTTCGATTGACAGCCAGTTTTTCTTCTCTCGTTAGCCGGAAAAATGTAAACAGTTTAACATCCTACGTAATTCTGTGGTTTTAATAGAGTGAGTTATTCTTTT
The DNA here is from genome assembly GCA_033060865.1 of Dorcus hopei. Taxonomy (NCBI): domain Eukaryota; kingdom Metazoa; phylum Arthropoda; class Insecta; order Coleoptera; family Lucanidae; genus Dorcus; species Dorcus hopei. The sequence goes on from CM065423.1 coordinate 37,740,487, forward strand.
GTTAGATTTTCGAGTTAGAGCCCCTGGAACTCATTAAAAAAGCAGGAAACGTAATCTCCAGAAGCGAGTCAACCAATTATCATCTCATGCACATGATTCACATTCCACAGCGATTCGCCAATTTCGCAGAAGAGGATTTTTTGGCGCGCCTTGGAATTGGCCACAGGACAAAGCCGTTTATGGTTTAAAGTGGAAAGGTCAATAATGCATAATTGTGGTGCGGAATGAATGGTCGGTAAACATTGGCCGAGGACACTTCGCGGCCATTGTATGGACGATAATCCAATTCAGAGCGGTTAAGTGGCAGAGGCACGCTTAGCGCCCACTTGCTCTTATACGAGAGACATGTGCCTTGTTTGCTGGCTGCTACTTAATTCCCCTTGCTTATGTCATGTTTACAAGAAGAGATTGTGTCTTGCAAAGACCAATTCGAAATATCAAAGATTGTCGGAATTTCACCATCATCCCATCTCTAATCATAAGTTATTTTTTTTTTTGGTGATGTGTTTTGACTTGTCCCAATTAACAAATTAGCCATCTAAATAAATACCAACTTGTTTTCTTGCACTATTTATTAATCGCGAAGTCGCGTTCGGAACTGGTATGGAAAAAAAACTCGTCCTTGCTTGACATATCGAGACACTTGTAAACTGATAGGCGAGATCATCGGCGGCGTTTTATTTTCCATCGATTTGACGTTGATTTGTTTATTGATGGCGGAGTGGAGCAGACGAAGCGTGCAGGAGCCATCACGCACACAATTAAATTAACTGACAGCTCGAAGACGTTATTAAAAATAAAGGACGCCCGCAATAACTGAAACGTTGCTTCCAGCTTATCGGCCAGATAATAAAGTCATAACGACTGAATTAGGGTGTCGTTTAATTAATTTTAATGCTATTTGTCTGGAGATAGAACCCCATTTGGTTGGCTCGATTAAGTATTGAAGTTTGTTTTTTTTTAATTTAAATATCTGTTGCTTAAAAAATACAAAAAAATCGTTTTCTTCTTAATCCATGGCATATTCAGTTGAGTTCTTTTTCGTTCTCTTATATTCTATGTGTACACATAGACTAGACTTTTTTCTTCGACCTTTCCTGTATCGTATTAAGAAAATGAAGAAGTCTTGAAGAGCTCATCTTTTTCCCATTACCGAATTATCGAATTGTTTATTACATACTTTATTAGAGCCTTGCGTATTGTGACCTAGAAAAGAAATGGGACAAGACATCCACTTTTCGGGTCAAATACTTTTAAATTTGTATTTACAGTCATGTCACTCATGTTATAGACCTTGAGACGCTTCAATGCAAAAAATTTCACAATTGTTTGAGGCAATCGCAATCACACTTTTGTTTTGACATTTCACTTCAGCCTCTGTCCTAGTTTCACTGGCGAGTGAATCACGTTATATTTTATTTTTTTTATGAACACTTTTTTACACATCTTTATTTGACTACCATCTGAAGGAGCACTTCACACCATTGTCTCCTTGATCTCTGGCTTCACGACTCTACTTCCTTTATTACATTTCTGACTACAAGTTCTCTCTTCTTGATTCTAGAGTAGTTCTTCCTTTTTGACTACCAGATGTTCTCCTGGACTACCAAATTCCTGCCTTCTTGACCCCTTCTTTCGCTGCTGATATATTTCTTTATATACGTTGGAAAGCTGAGAATATAGATCTGTAGATCTAGGACACGGCGAAGCTAAGGATAAAGTACAAATTCATGTTGTAGCTTCACTCTGTAGCTCTCGGTAGTCTTTCCTGTTCTCTTACGACGGGCATGTGTACTTTTTTCATTGAAGAAAACGAGTTTGAAAAGCTCGGGAAGTAGTTCCGCTCTATAGATGTCTGCGCGCCTTAACTAACTGTAAATATCCCAGATTATTATCTGTTAACGTTTTGAAGATGCAGATTTGTGTGATATGAGAGTAAACGTGTCTTTTTATTGAAGTAAACAATTTTGAAAAGCTCAGGAAATAGCTCTATTCTATAGATCTCGGCGCGGCTTAATCAATTATAAAGATCCCAAATTATTATCTCTAAACGTTTTCAAGATATATGTAGATATTCGTGTGACGTGAGATCCACGTACCAGAGTAAATGTATTTTTTAAATTAGATCAAACTAGTTAGTAAAGCTCAGATTGCAGCTTTACATACTCTATAGATTTGTGCCTGGCGAAGCCAATAGTGAAGACCACAATTTCAATACAATTCAGTCATTGTCGAGATGCGAATTCTTTTATGACGAAAGTACTTTGAAGTAAACAAGTTTGAAAAGCTCAGGAGCTAGCTCTGCTCTATAGACCTTGGCGCGGCTGAACCAACGGTAAGGATCCCACATTATTATCTCTAAACGTTTTCAAGCTAGATAGATATTTGTGAGACGTGAGATCCACGGACGAGAGTAATTTTTTTTTTATTGGATCAAACTAGTTTGAAAGCTCAGAGAGCAGCTTTACTCTATAGATTGGCGAAGCTAATAGTCAAGATCGCAATCTCAGTACAAGTCAATCATTGTCGAGATGCGAATTCTTTTATGACGAAAGTACTTTGAATTAAACAAGTTTGAAAAGCTAAGGAGATAGCTCTGCTCTATAGATCTTGGCGCGGCTTAACCAACGGTAAAGATACCAAATTATTATCTCTAAACGTTTTCAAGATATATAGATATTCGTGTGACGTGAGATCCACGTACCAGAGTAAATGTATTTTTTAAATTAGATCAAACTAGTTAGTAAAGCTCAGATTGCAGCTTTACATACTCTATAGATTTGTGCCTGGCGAAGCCAATAGTGAAGACCACAATTTCAATATTCTTTTATGACGAAAGTACTTTAAACTAAACAAGTTTGAAAAGCTCAGAAGATAGCTCTGCTCTATAGATCTGTAAAGATTGCAAGTTCTAAGTTCCAATAGTTTTGGAAATAAGTATACATAGAGCTTCGCGTCACATGGAATCCATGTGTGAGAGTGAATGTTTTTTATACTAGGGTTATAATAGTTCGGAAAGCTCAGAACATAGCTTCATTCTATAGGCCCGAGTCCTGTGAAGCTAACAATAGCATTATTTCAATCAAAGTCGAGATACTGATTTTTTTTTTTAATTAGAGTATATGATCTTTTCATTGATGTAAACAAATTTTTTGCAAAAACCGATAGCTTCACTCTATAGATCTCGGCGTGGCTTAATTAATTGAATAAAACGCAAAGTTTTATCTCTAAATGTTTTCGTGCTATAGATTTTTGTGTGATTAGATGAAACTGGTCGTATTAAATTATGTAGATTCAGAATATAGCTTTCCTCTATATCTATAGATCTGGGCCTAATGAAGCTAATAGTGATTTAAATGCTGTTTCCAATCATTCCATTATTCAGATAGAAATAGGATCTTTTCATTGAAGTAAAAAGATTGAAAGCTCAGAAGATATCTTAACTCTATAGATCTCGAACAAAATGCAAACGATTTTCTCTAAATATTTTTGTGATAGGTACAGATTTTTTAAAATTCGGCGAAGCTAATAGTGAATGTCGTAACCTAAGCCCAATTTACAATCATTGCGTTAATCGAGATACCATTTATTTTATGATGGGACTTTTCATTAAAGTAAAAATTTGAGAAGCTCAAAAGATAGCTTCACTCTATAGATCTGAGCGCAGTGGAAATAACATAACTTTTCAAAATACACATAGATTTTTGAAACACTTGAAATCCGTGCATGAAAGTAAATGTTTTTTTATTTGGATTATGCAAGCTCAGAACATAGCTTCATTCTATAGATCCGAGACCTATGAAGCTAATAATAGAGACTGTAACTTAAGGATTATTTTCAATCGAAGTCGAGATAATGTTTCTTTTTTAATGAGAGCATATTATGATCTGTTCGTTGATGTAAACAAAGTTTGAAATATCAAAAAATAGCTTCGCTCTATAGATCTCGACGTGGCTTAATTAATTGAAAATGTCGCTAGGTGTTATCTCTAAACATTTTCGTGATATAGATTTTTGTGGGATTGGTTGAGGCTGGATACATTAAACATGCAATGGTTAACATCAATTTTTTGTACATTTAAAATGTCATTGTTTTCTAAACACGAAACGTCAAACGAGAGTAATTTTAAATGACTTCCCTGGAAGAGAGTGCCATGTATTTTTAAAATGGCGGTGATAATTAGAGCAAGCACAGAAATGCAAAGTCGGTATCAATCGATCGGCTTTCAATTAAATTGGTACAATTGCGAACGACAACAATAATCGAAACCTTTTTATCCATTCTATTCTTAGCACACGCTTGTTTATATTCTCATCCGCATTAATCTGCGCGAGCGAAATAATTGAAATGATAATTAATAATTAATAAGCTTGTTTGCTATGCTAAATTGCTTCGTTTTTCTTTTTATTTGCGACCAGGGAGAAATGCAATAACAATAAATTCAGATGCAACAGGAACTTGCTGTAAAGGACGCAATTTTCATTGCCGGCAAAAATAATTGCAGCGATTTGTATTGCACGTATGCAACTTTCATTGCCAGCAATAAATAATTGCCAACTGTAAAGCAGCCTTAACGAGTGAAATTTCAATGTACAGTTTTAATTTGGACAAAAACCTGAAGGCCCAAAAGGAAAACGCAGGTGTGTGAAGACTTTACTATTTAAGGACGAAGTCACGTAGTCTTTGCTGTTGATTGCGCGATTGCAGTTCGGTATTTCGGAAGTAAATTTTATGGTCTATTACAGCACGAATTACTAATTACACGGTTCATTCAACTGTGGCCACGGTCATGGAAATTAACACTGCACTAACAAGCAAGCAAAACAAGAAGCGTATCACGGAATTCGTTGGTAAATAACATTTCAAATATTTCCTTTGTTTTTCGTTGTTATTTACAACATTTTTTATTTCTTTTTAAAGAATTATTCCGTGTAAACATACCTGGGGGGTTATTCTCGAAACGAGGGAGAGGGTTCGTTTTGTGGGAGTGACGTCTCGTATAAACCTATTCAAATGTTTCGAGAAATACGTCATTTTGACATCATTTTCGGGAGCGATTGCTTCTCTCCAGTTCGAGAATAACCACCCTGTAGTCTTTATCTCGCCGAAATCTATAGAGAGAAGTTACGTCCTGAGCTTTTCAAGTTCTATTCGTAAGAGACGATTGAAAGAGGACAATATTTAAGTTGCGATCTTAGGCGTTAGTTCCGCCGTGCTCAGATCTATAGAGGAAGCTATGTTCTGGCTTTTAAAAGGAAGCTATGTCTTAAATTTGTTCACTTAAAAATCCCGTCATAAAAGAATTGCTATCTCGATTGGAAAGCACGATCTTCACTATTAGCTTCGCCAAACTAAAAACTATACAGTAATCGCTTTATTGTTCTAAAGTTAGCTACACAAAAATATATATCTCGAAAATGATTAGAGATATTTGCGATTTTTACAATTACTTAAGCCACGCCGAGATCTATAGAGTAAAGCTATCTCTTGATCTTTTGAAAATTTGTTTACATCAATGAAACAATCATACAGAATCGGTATCTCGACGGCGATTGAAAATAATGGTCAAGCTATGGCGTGTATTACTTCACCTGACTAAGGTCTATAGAATGAAGCTATGTTCTAAGCTTTCCGAGCTTGCAAATACAAATCATCTACTTTCACACACATGGATTTGAGACAAAAATCTACGTAAATTTGGAAAACGATTGGAAATTATAACTTGCCATCTTTACAATTAGTACCACCACGCCAAGATCTATACAGTGAAGCTATCTCTTGAGCTTTTCAAACTTGCTTACTGCAAAGACAAGGCCCGATTGGAAACAGCGCTTAAGATACGGTCTTCACTATTATCTTCGCTGGGTCTAGATCTATAGAGTAAGGCTATGCATAGCTTAATGCAATAAAATATTTATTTATTCGTAACCAGTCACACAAAAATCTATAGTACGAAAATGTTTAGAGTTAATACTTAGCATTTTCTTTTTTTCAATTAATTAAGCCACCCCGAGATCTATAGATTGAAGTTATCTTTTGATTTTTTCAAAATTTGTTTGCTTACATCAATAAAAAGGTCATATACTCCCATTATAAAAGAAACGGTACCTCGACCATGATTGAAAATAATGCTTAAGGTACAGCCTCTATTATTATAAATCTATAGAGTGAAGCTATGTTCTGAGCTTTCCGAACTTGCACGATATCTGTCGCTTACCCTGGACATCCTTTTCGGTCGAATCGACGTGCCCTACTCAGTCTGAGTTGGTTTACCGAAGGCTGGATTTATTTGGTAGGCTTTAAGTGTCCTGGGAAGGCTTGTGGCTTGGTTTTCGGCCAAATCGTTGGTCAGGACGTGTCCTTCGTGTACTAACCTTATCCTATCTGAGTTGGTTTATCAAACCCTGGACCTTATTTGGAAGGTTTTCAAATGGGATGTCCCACCGACTCCCCTGGGTTGTCTGTCGCTTAGCCTGGACAACCTTTGCGGTCGAATCGACGTGCCCTACTGGGCCTGAGTTGGTTTACCGAAGCCTGGATTTATTTGGTAGGCTTTAAGTGTCCTGGGAAGGCTTATGGTTTGGTTGTCGGCCAAATCGATGGTCAGGACGTGAGCTAACCTTACCGAACCTGTATTGGTACATTAAAGCCTGGGTTATATTTGGAAGGTTTTAAAGTCGAATGTCCTGGAAGGCCTGTGGCTTAGGTCGGACATCCTTTTTAGTCGGAATGACAGTCGGGACGTGTCCTTCGTAAACTTCATTTACCGAAACTGAGTTGATCTACCAAAGCTTGGACCTTATTCGGATAGTTTTGTTTAGACATCTTTTTCGGCCAAATCTACGGTGGAAACCTACCCTGCCTAACAAAGCCTAGGCCTTATCAATCCTTTTCAATCGAAATGACGCTGGGGACGTATCCATCGTAACCTCGTAATACCTAACCTCATTAGGTTTACCAAACCGCGGACGTTATTTGGATGGAACGTCCCCAGGGAGCCTATAGTTTGGGTTAGACATCTTTTTCGGCCAAATCTACGGTGGAAACCTGTCCTCCCTAACAAAGCCTAGGCTCTATTTGTTAGGTTTTAAATCTGAATGTCCCAACGGGTCCCCTGGGAGGCCTGTGGGTTATGCTAGACACCTTTTCAATCGAAATGACGCTGGGGACGTATCCATCGTAACCTCGCAGTACCTAACCTTATTAGGTTTACCAAATCGCGGACGTTATTTGGATGGAACGTCCCCAGGGAGCCTATAGTTTGGGTTAGACTTCTTTTTCGGCCAAATCAACGGTCGGGACGTGTCGTGTCTATCAAAGTCTGGGCCTTTGGAAGGTTTTGAATTTGAATGTCATACCAGCTCTCCTTGGGGGGGGCTGTGGGTTATGCTAGACTTCCTTTTCAAACGAGATAACGGTCGGAACTTATCCTGGTCGTACCGAACCTCAGTTGGTTTACCAAAGCCTGGACCTTATTTGAATGGCATGTCTCCAGGGGGCCTACCGTTTGAGTTAGTAATCTTTTTCGGCCAAATCAACAGTTGGGACCTGTCGTGTCTGTCAAGGCTGGGCCTTATTTGGCAGATTTTAAATTTTAAATTTAACCAAAATATTTTCGGTTGCTCTAGTTACTTATGATAAAAAATCTATTACAAATTGGGGTAACCGACGTTTCTTGATTAATTATGCACTGAAAAACTGGACTTAAAACATTCTGTAAATGCCGATTACGCCCGCGCCCTCGGGCTTGAGGAGTTACACTCGACAAGACGGGCACTAGCTGTCTGCCCCGTCGTGCTGCGCCATGGCCTTATATTGTTTAGAGCGGAAATTAAATTAAATTCCAATCCCTGGATCGTTTGCTTTTAGCTGTTTTTAAATAGTGCGGTGTTTTGATAAGTCAACTCGGCGACTGCTTGGTAATGCAATATGCAGCTGGAAATTCTTCGAACGCAGCCTCATTTCAAAGGTCAGCCCTGACTCATATCGGTGAAGTTTTTGACAAAGCAAGGCGTTTGTTTACACAATTTTTAGGTGAACATATTGCCCGTGCTCGCTTATGCGATATTGTATCGAGTTCAATTTATATGATGAGCTTAATGGAACGAACGCAGCTTTTGTAGGCAGAAGAGAGTCGCGGGGAACTTAATGTGCGTCAGATCAACGTGTACATTTCCAAAACGATTTGAAACAGGCGGTATATGTATAGTTACATATTTATAGATACTATTAACATCACACATGAAATATAAAAATAAATACTGGATTTTATAATTTTATTCGCTTGATACGTTTGTTACGTCTGGCCTAGCTGATTTGCCTTGATGATAAATAAGAGCAAACTGATTGCGAAAGTTTCTTGGTTTCTGGTGAACTTTTTTTTTTTTGTAATTTCCAAACTTGAGTATTCGTCGTCAATTGAGTATTCAATTGCGTGGAGCAGACGTAACGCATCACGCACATTTTAAATAAACTAGTTCACCACGAAAGCACGCGCATTCTAAATCAATTTAATACAAAATGTTTCTAGTACTGATTAAGTTGAGTGACGTTTTTAAGTCGTTTAGGTCAGACGAAGACGTGACCCTCGCTGTGACCTGCAACGCTTTCAGAGATAACGCTGGCTCCTGTAAACATTCATAAACATAAGGGCAAAAATGAGGTACTTGAACCACTTAAAAACGTTTTATTCATGTATTCTGAGAGCAACAATGACTCGCAGCGAATGAATGGACCGAGATCTACATAATACGCACAGAACGGTTTCGGTGCCCTGTGTTGTTGTGGATGGACGTCACGGTGTTGCTCGCCTTGCTTCTTTCTTGATGGATGTACTGCAATAAAGAGGAGCGCTCTCGTTTCTAAATGAGCGAGCAAATTGAAATTGTATTTCATAACATCATGTTGTTGACAGCAATAATCAAATTGATGTTTTTGAAACGGTCATAAAATCTTCCTCGATTATTCTAATTATGGACGTAATTAATTAATAACAAGGTCGTTTATAGATTTTATCAAAAAAAAAAAAAAAATCAAAAAAATTGACTGATTATAAAAAAAAACGAAGGGTTCTTATCAACTTACGTAGGAAATCTATCTATAATTCGAAGGCAATTTATAAAAGCGTAATTTGTGGTAGAAGACTGTTTAGTAGAAACACCCTGTGGAGTAGACTTATTTAGTGTTTTCTGTTAGTAGAAATATTGATTACCTAATTAACAGGTGATCAATATCTTTTCTAACCAAGTGACCTATGAAAATAAAATCATGTGTCTTTGATTAGTTCATTATTCCAAATGCCACTTGAATTACATATTTATATTGCATTCCTATACAAAACCATAGGAATGAAATAAAAATAATTCAAATGGCATTTGAAATAATGAACCAAATAAAGACATAATTTCTTTCCATAGGTCACTTGATTAGAAAAGATATTGATCACGCGTTATAAAAAAAGCAAAAGCAATGTATTTCAACCACCTCTCTGCAATCTAAAACAGAAGAAAACCCAATTTAAGAAACAATGACGTGTGAGGAATAAGATGGATAAAAATCGGTGGAAAGCTTTTGGAAATCAAAAACTGACGAAAAAAAGGCAAAAAGAAACTACAGATTATATGTCAAAAATTATTGGTTAAAAGGAAACAAAAGGATTAAATAAATAACAAATAATTGGAAAAATTAAAATACAAAACAAAAACACAAGAATGTTGACGATGCTCCTCTGACGAAGGATTTGAATATCACGAGGCTAACAAAATAAAAGAAAACGGAAATTAATTCGACAAAAAGAAAACTCAAATAAAGAAATGCAAATATGTAATAAGATAAGCGACAAAAAAAATGAAACTTTTGAAAATCAAAGATTTGTAGAAACGGACAAAAGAAAACTATAGAAATCGAGAACTCTGAAATAATAAAATAAATAAATATATGAAAATGAAATACAAAGAAGACAAGGTGGCAAGATATTATTGTATAGATCAGTGGTTCCCAACCTTTTTTTTAATCGCGACCGTTTTAGATTTTTTAAAAATGTTTGCGGTCCGGCTTCTCATTTGCGATATTGCGATCATTTTATCTTAGTAAATTTTTCTCCTAAATTCAAAAGGAAGACCACTTTACCTACACAGATTTTACTTCTTCTTGTGTTAATTCTGCCACCTTGAAGACTTTCGGCGTCAAATTTGGCATAAATTCATTTCACGCCAAGCAGGCCTGAACGGCAGAACATGAAATCTTAATTCAAAAATGTTTGGTCCATTATACGTATTGTAAACAAGAGTATTTCACAATAAATAGAGCAAATTTTGGAAAATGTTATTCGGTGTCTTGTTCTTCGTCCTCTTCTTCTTCTTCATCATCGTCTTCTGCTGCTTCTGCTACTTTTTCTTCGTTTTCTGTTTCTTGTTCAAGAAGTTCTAAAACTTCTAAAGGAAAATCAGTTTTCTTCCTGAGTTTCTGTTTTGCAAAAGAAGTTGCCAGTGGATCAGATGATATTAATAATCTATTGAAAAGGTCTTGATTGTTTTTTATTCTTGCTGACTTTCTTATAAAATACTCTCTATATTTTTTAAATCCTTATTCCTCGCTTCTTGTGCCTAATCAGACAACTGTCCAATAGGGAGTACTGCTGAAGAAATATTTAATCAGGAAATCATTAATTAAAATTTTATGTACTGTTACAATACCAACAGTACTCAGCAACAAATAATTTTGCAACTTCTTTGCCATAATTTTTAAATGCTTCGACATTTACTTTTTGTCCTGATGAAATTGCTCGCAAAATAATAGAAAATTTGCTTATAATTTTCTTCGAAATTCCTGTATTGCCATCATTGCTCGTAATGCTTCCTTGATTGGGTACATCTAACGTTTTCTGAACTCCTCTTGAATTTTCTTTTTTCTTTCTTCCATTAAATACATGTCGTGTTTCGTTTAATACTCTTGAATTTTTGTTTCAGTGCGTAATTATTTCTATGTGAAACATGATGTATATAATAATAAATTACTAATAATGGTATATGTAAACTTGCGGTCAAAAAAACTGACCCATTCTTATTTTGTATTGTAAATTGGCATTCGATCTGTCAAAGTAGTAAATTATTGGAGCTGTCATATTGTGGCACATTTAAATTCCTGCTTTGACATGTAGTATAACCACGTATAACCTCCAAAACTTCAAGGCTGGTACACAGTATGTAAATCCGGAGTCGGTCAACTCGACCAGGAAAGCAGGTACTACAAAAAGGGTGTGTGTCAGCCCGTCCACGAAATATAAGCCGACGGGATTAAGGAGATTAAGGAATAAATTTAAGAGAATTGAAAGCCATGTGTAGGTACATATAACAAGTGTCTAAATAAAAACCTGGTCAAGTAGGCTACATTTAGTAATTCTGTTATGTAAATGCAATGGATAAATTCTCAATCACAACCTACTTGACCAGGTTTTTATTTAGACGCTCGTTATTTATTATATTTGCATTTTTTACAAAAGTGTTACACAATATAGGTATAATTATTTTATAGCGGCAAATACTTGTAACTTACGGTACTTACGAAATTATATCTAGATATTAATTTCTGTTCATATTTTGACAGATGATCATTAACATAATTAACTTTCTCTAAAACATTTTTCCGAAGTCGTTCGGTATCAGTGTTTGCGCTCCTAATTTTTAAATATATTTCCGATTTAAAATTTAATAACACGTTAGTAAACTGAAATAGGATGATTGTGGTAAAAATTAGAATTGAATCGGGAATGAAAGGATTCGCAGCTGTTAGTCGTTCTGCATAAAAAGTCTGTTTTACTACACCATGTCTTAGGAGGAAATAAACTGTGTTTTGTAAAGTAAGTATCATGTAAATATTCTTTAAATTGTACAATTCTTGAATCTTGTGGCATCAAATAAAATAATTCAGTATTAAAAAATTCTATAGCTTCTTTGGGTTCTAAAAACTGAATACCAAAATATGTTTTTAAATACCGACCTATGGTTGAGTTATTATTTTTATATTCAGGAACCAAACCTAGTTGCTGAATTTTTTTTAAACCAATTTTGACTGAGATGAAATCTACATCCTATAAATGGCCATACACACGGTTAGGCAAGTCTTCGCGCTTGCTTGAGAGACAAGTCTGCGAGCAAGTATGATAGATTCATTAAGGCCAGGAACGTACACTCATACGCACCTTAAATGTTCCTCCCGCACGCGAACCTCACCCTTAAAACCTTGTGATACAAGGCTCACAGAACTGTCAAATTGGAGCACTTAAGCTGCGTATGAGTGCCATCAGTTCAGCGTACACACATTCGCACTTACCTCCGAGCCTCAAAACGTTAAGACGCGAAGGCATACTTGTGTATGCCCATTTAGATCTACATTAGGCCAATTTATAACACAAGCATTATGAATTGCTTTCTCGAAATCCATAAATGGGCATACACACGGTCAAGTATGCCTTCGCGCCTAACTGAACGTTTTGAGGCTCGGAGGTAAGTGCGAATGTGTGTACGCTGAACTGATGGTGCGTTCCTGGCCTAAATGAATCTATCATACTTGCTCGCAGACTTGTCTCTCAAGCAAGCGCGAAGGCATGCCTAACCGTGTGTATGCCCATTTACAATTCGTTTAGGTACTAATTGTAAATTAAAATCTTGACATTTATTTTGTAAAATTCTGAATAAGCTAACATAGGATTCGCATTTCTTATTAGGTAGCAACGCGAAAACTAGCGATACATAATACACGCTCTTGAATCCATGCAGCGTAAACATTTAAGTAAAATAATGGCAACAAAACTGAAACGTACCATCCATATAAATAGTTTCAACTGAACATAACAAATTGGTATAGGACGAAAATATTATTATTTCTTCTGTATCGTTAATGCTGATAACAAAATTTTCTTTCTTGCAAGCTTGCAGATTTAACTGACCTTCTAGAAATAAAGGAAAAATTTCTTTTCTACTTTTAGGTAATGCTGGAATTTTTTTCCTACGTGCAATATACAGTGCGATCGAAAATGATTGAGCGTCCTTCAAAAGTATGTACTAATTTCGACATGAAAAACTTGTGGAAAACTCAAATAATAAACAAACCTTGTGCATACATACGAACGCTACTGATTTTCAAGTCATCTTGAGTATTCAAAAACGCGAAGATTCTCTAGGAGGAAGGGAATTTTAATCACCTTTGGGTATTTATTTTCTCAAGGACGCTCAATCATTTTCGATCGCATTGTACACGTTCCGCCTGGCGCAGTGTAAATCTTCAATTCGAAGTTGATCAGAAAATTCATTCTGTTGTAGCTGCACATGTATAATTTTTGACGGTTTTTCGTGCAAATTTTCCTCCGCTTTTCTTTGGCTCGCATTACTGAACGCTCGTCTTGCAATTCTCGGATCTTCTCCATGCATGTGTTCACCAACCTTTTCAATAATGTTATGTTCATCTGCAACCATAGAATAGATCCTTGCAGGACATTCACGCTTCCAACATCTCCAACGAATTCTTCCATCCTTACTAACACTACTCTTGGAAAATTTATGATTTTTTATCACTAGTAACTTGCCACCTCGTTGATTTGTTATTGTTGACACATCCATAATAAACACTGAATGACTGAATATAATGCGATGTGTGTGTGTGTACTAGATGTATGTACACCCGCCGACAAAAGTAATGCCCAGGCCTACTTATTTACAACGTAGATAATTCATTCATTCTCGAAGTAAATTTTATTATTTAGGGTCAATTACCTGCGAAAGCAACGGCGTAAACCCCCACATCAGTGCAGAATTTTAAGGGTTGATCAATACTGATACACCACAGTTACCAGCTCCACAAGCCTGGGCTTTACTTTTGTCGGCGGCTGTACTAATAACTGCTCAGATGCAGATACGTATGACTTTTATATATCCTAAGTTTCGTGTTTCACTAGAAAAAGATATTAAGAGATTAAATCCGTGGTCGGGCTGACCCAATCCGTGGACGAGATGACCTGTACTTTTAATCCCTAAATTTTCACAATTACCTGAATTCTTCTTACTCCTGGTCGAGCTGACTTACGCCCTGTAAATCTAATCAAAACGTCATTAAATTTCAATGCGATGGGTCACTTTTTTTGATCGCAAGTTTACATAGAAATAAATCATTATACATTTCCTATCACATCAGTTTTGAGAATATTAGATTTTTGGCCAAGAATTTAGCAATGCCGACCACTGTGCGACGACTTGACTATAGCAATCAAAATAAAATAGAACAGTAGTCAATAAGCAAATGGACGTTTTTCTAATTAAAAACGGACGTAATTAAAGGACAAAATGGTTTACAGGATTGAGGAAAGCCTGAACTGTTTGTAGAAAACGAATTTTAATAAACCAATTCAAAGCAAGCACAACGGATTAAATTTTAGTCCGATTTTTTTGTGTAACAACCCTTTTAAACGCGAGGGTTTTATAAACTTTTTCAGTAGGTATTTCTACCGACTCTCAACGAATCGATTTGATTTATGATTGTGTCACTTTAACAACATAATAAAGCAGCAACTTACCAGTGGCACAATCCATCACATTCGCCGCTTCTGCACGCATTTGTAAACACAAACGCAGATCTTATCGTTTGTTTACCGACAGTAATATACGCATAAGTAGTTGCTTGTTAGTGCAGGTCGTAAACGCTCCCTTTTCAGGGATGATGCTTGGGAACTTTTCGGAGGGCGCCAGATGACAGAAACACGATTTGTTTGAAAGGATTCGTTAAAACCAGAGCTTAAGCGCTGACATGCGTTTAACAAAAATGCGGTTCCTTTACGTAAACAATGCGTGGCTTGCGTAATTATTTATTTCTTAAGTTTCAGAGTAAATAATTAAGGAACGTCTTACACAATTAGTAAGTTGTCATTATTTTTTTTTTAAATCGTTTGACGATGGTTACTTTAATCTTGATGAGCTATTGTTTACAAAAGTTTTATTTATTTTTGAATTCGGACGTTTTTAATATAATCGTGAAGTCAACAGAAAAAGAAATCTAATGCGCCAGCAAGAACAACACGGTCTTAATCTTGCCTATTCAATTACTTAATACTGAAAAATACATTAAGCCTTATCAAGGCGCATTCCACTATTTTTAATATTCCCCGATAACATAAATCGCCTCCGTGACAACAAAAATAACATAAATTTATGTAAAACAGTAATTTTATTAAAACATAAATAATTTTTCAACAAAGCGCGATAATTTATTCCGCGACGTTATCGCCAAGCACAATAAATAATTCAATTTGAGCGGCGATATTTTATTGAGCGCGTGGACGCAATCTGAAAAAGTGAGTTTCGAGTAAGGCTTAAACGAGTTAAGTTAAATTAAAACTGATTTATCTTCAATGCGCCCCCCTGGTATATACTACGTTGCGTTTGAATTGGCCGTAAGAGATGATGAGGTTTAATTCGGAGGGTGCTGGGCGGATCCTGCGTAATAATAATCAGGACCTGCGGTGCTTGCTACTGATTACCGAGTGAGCTTAATGAGGAAATGGAGAATTAGGCAACCCGTTCGCTTTTGTCTCGGTAAATTACGTTCAGTTAAAGTTTCAGATGCGACGGTGTTTACACACGCACACAAACAAGAAAAAAATGGGGCGGATTTGTTTTGGGCGGTGTAAACAAGGACATGAAAAGATTTTTTTGATCAACAAATTTAGATATTGTGAAATTACTCAAGGATAAATAACAAATTAACATAATGATCGCAAGATTACGAGCTAAACAAGGGCCAACCAAATTAATATATCATATTTTTTGTGACTTTTTAATTTCGTTAATTTTGACAAATATTATAATTCATTTGTCTGTTTATTGTACTAACAGTAAACACTCAGTTAAATTCTGCGTGTCTTTTTTGGACTTCGGGCTTTTTATGTATTTCGTATTTTGAAATACAAATGAAAACATGTATGCGATCGCTCGAACTTTTCGACCCGCCCTCGTACAATTATATGATCCATTCTGATCACCATAACAAGCTTAAAGCCAGTGTGTCCATAAAGTATAAAGTACTGACAAGAATGACAATTAACTCAAAGTTACTTATGTTTCAACTGACAGTCATTTCTGGATGGTAACAAAAAAGTCAAGTCAAGTACTGGATCTGGTAACTGGAAAAAGAAATTACAATTTTGATGTTTTTTCGAGATCATCATCGAGAACATCGTGCAAAGCTTATGACTTAAAAAGAGATATTGTAAAAATCGAGGTCGAAATTCCATTTCCATTTCCGTTTCATCCAGTGCACGCTCATTTTTATTGTTGCGTCGAGCTTGTTAGCCTCAATGATCTGAATTAATTTAGAATGCGTCCGACTACATAGTGGATGTGCGTTTCGTGGGAAAGTGGTCAATGGTATCGCCGCTTTATTTCGCGAAGCCTCACACAACGCACCGTAATTGCAGTATCCGGCTGACTGCGTTTCTGTCTGACGGATTACTTACGTCCGTCTGGCAAACATAACCGCAAGAGCTGTTTAACCATAAAACCCAAACAAATTCTCCGAAGCACTTGAACCGTGTACTATGTATGCACTTGATGAAGCGAGCACAGATTCATGTACAGGGTGATGCTTGAGTGAACCGACAAAAAATACTGACGCGTTTCTTGTTTTTACATCAACCCAATTCAATTCTTTCATCTTTCGCCACGTCCTAGTTACGGCCCTGCAAGAACCACCCTGTAGTTTATAGTACAAATCTTTTCCTATTTTTTCTATTTCTCTATCCGATTGATGACATTCTATTCTTTTTTCTTTTCAGTGTGAATCAGGATGCAGCCTTTGGAGCAAAGCTCTGAATTCGACTTGTATGTCCGCCTGCGTAAGTATTTAAATGCAGGTATGGATTTAGCAAAGTTAAAATCGATGGTCCTTCCAGAATACCACCAACATACTATCAGCCAAGCAGCTGTACTGCGTGATGGGATGCAACGACGCGGTTACCATTTACATTTCCCAATTACGCTCTTACTTGGGGACTCCCCCGCCACCTGCTCTGGTGGCGGATTCCCTGACTTCGAATTCCCTCAAGCTGGAATGGAGTTACAAAAAGCCCGACGTGCCGGGGTTGAAGTATTTGGTGCAGTGGAAATACGAGGAGCACTCGGCGAGCTGGCAGTTCTACAAGAACCAATCGCTGGGGTTGAACCATACTATTTTTACCGTGAATAACCTGCAGCCCTACACCAAATATAGGGTAAGTGAATTGCGGGACGTTTCGAGCAACTTCGAGATGGTTTTCGTTTGTAGTTCAGGGTGGCCATAATACTGTTCCAATCGACTGAGCACGTGACGTCGGCACAGAGCGTGGTCATCATGACCCTACCAGCTGGAGTTCCTATTTCACCCCCATCTAGTGTACGAGCGGTACCCGTGGATTGCACCCGCATCAGTGTTAGCTGGGAACCCGGTCCTTTTCCAAACGGCCCTATCCTTTCCTATGTGGTTCGCATTACAGATAACGACATCTCAAGTTATTCCGCCCTCAAGGTTTGACGGATTCAATCAAATTTCTTTGGCTCTGCGCTGCCCCTGTTAATAAAAAAATCACTCGCTTACTACTCGAGTTCATCCTCAAGGAATGCACTTCTTTTTTTTTAAGCTTCCCCCCCAAATTTTCAGTGAAGACTTGAAAATACTGAGAAAATTGTAGAAGACCAAAATCCAAAACTAGATCCTCATGGTAATGGTCCTATCTGAACTAACCAGCATGCAACTCCTCTGTTTATATTTCCCAACGCTTTTGTAGCTTTGTTTTCTTTTTGTCGCGGAACGTTTTGCTGATCTTTTAATATTCCCCCAACTATTTGTGCAGGATATACCGGCCGAAAAAAACTTTTACATGTTCACCTCGTTGAAACCGGGCAAAAGGTACAACGTTTCGATTAGCATGAGCAATGGGGTTGGTACTGGCCCGGCTGCTTATTACGTAGTGAGGACCCCAAGAGAATCAGCAGGTACGTCCCACCCCCCATCACACTTTCTTGACCCAAAAATTAAAATTTACGAAAAATCGCAGTGAAAGACACTCAGGGCCCCGTTTTGATAATTGGGACCGAACATGAAATCGTGGAGCAAGGCGTGGATATCATGGACGAACCCGTCACTCTCTACTACACGGAGCACCACGTCAAAATCAAAGGTGGGTACCCAAAAGGGGCGAGGTTGTTTCTGTTTTGTTTGACCTCTGTCTTACAGGCGTCGCGATTCACGTAAAATACAATTTGCTCTTCATATCCGACTCGGATCGATACATCCACAGGATGCCCTTGTCGAGGGAAGCAAATTTACGCCAAACTGCTATTCTATCACCGAACCAACTCGCCTTCCACCCTTTGGACCTATCAATTGACTGGTTGAACGAACAACTATACATTTTGGGCGAAGTCAATTACGAGCGTAAGATGTGGACTGTGACGCGTTGCGGATTGGATGGCCGAGGACTCACCGTGGCCGTCGCCGGCCTCACCATAAAACCCCATCACATAGAAGTCGACTCTTACAACGGGTAAGCAAACTTCACCTCGTCAGAGACCCACCAAAGCAAACTCGGGGCATCCCCAGGTATTTATTTTGGATCATACACGACGGCAACAAGAGTGGGCTGTACCGTTTGGACTTGGCCGACATCAGCAACGGAATCAAGCACGAGATCAAACCGGAACTGATCTTCTCAGAGCCGAATTTGGGGGCGTTCATAGTGGACCACACGAATTTCCTCTTGCTCGTCTCGAACCAAAACAACAAGACCGTCAACTCGGTTTCTTTGGACGGGTAGGTAATTTGGGCAAACCCCAAAAGACTCAAAGTGATACTTTCGAATTGCAGAAAAGAAGTGAGCGACGCCAGGCCCAAAATAAGAAACTCGATCCTGCAGAAGGTCATCTCGATTGCCACGGCCAATAAGAAGTTTTATTGGACCGACGGTAACCAGGTCTTCTTCGAAGAGTACCATCCAAACGATGAGATTTATTTCCACAATTCGTTTAACGCGCTGATGAAAGAGAGTTACTTGAAGGTCATCATCAATTTGCCCATTTCCCAGCCCGTTCCGGTTCCTATTAACCCCCCCACGTCCATGCAGGCGATTTTTGGGAGTAACCGCGCGAAGACTACGTGGAAACCCCCTCATTTACTAGGCGGTCAAGGTACGCACGTACATGAATGAAATCAAACGGCCGGCGTGTTGTTATTCTTGCGTCTTGCGATTTTAGGGAAAGGCGCTTGGCAAAACTGGTCTTACGAAATCTCAGTCAAGGACTTGACGACCAACGAAATCCACACCTACCAAAATATCAACACGACCTCATACACCATCCACAACCTAAAAGAGGACACCGAGTATATAATTAAGGCCGCTGCGTACACGAGCTCGGGGAAAGGACCTTGGTCTTCGGAATTTAAGGGGCGCTCGCTGAAGATATCCAGAGATGGAAAGCACCCCACGATACTCTGGTCGGCCTCCGAGGGACTGCTCAAGTCGGATGCCACCGGCGAAAACGTCGAGACCCTCATCCACCAGAGCCTGATGAAAGACTACTATTTCACGGACACGGCTTGGTATGAGGATAAGATCTATTTGGTGTCGAATACGTCGCAGATTTTTTGGTATAACATCACCACGCACAAACACGGGAAGCTCACCAATATAGATTCCGTTGGGAGCATCTCGATTGATTGGATCGGGAAAAAATTGTACTGGTCGAATCCAAAGCAGCAATTGGTAAGGTGTTGGATTCCCCTTTTTCGTTTCTATCCCAAGCCATCACTTTTATTATAGATAATGAGGGGTAGTCTTAGCGGTATTGACAAGGAACCCCTTCCGATTTTGACCATCGCCAAGGAATTGATAGTCGACCCCATCAAAGCTTATTTGTATTGGTCTACGTTGTACGCGGTGGAATGCTCGCGCCTTAACGGCGCCGAGCGGATCATATACCACAGCGCCCAATTATTTTCGGGAAAACAAGTTATGGGTTTAACTCTGGACATTGACCATCAGTATGTGTACTGGATAGTTCGGGGTTCGGAAGGGTCGAATTTGTTCAGGGCCCCTATGGCCGGTTCGATGCAACTCGAAGGAACGTTGGACGAAAAAGTCACCAGTTTGCAAAAGCCTGACATGCAAGGACCTCTGTGTTACTTCAACAACCGTTTGCTCTGGTTGCAAGACGACAAGAACGCAGTCATAAGTAACTTGGAGGGCGGGAACATAGCTGTTGTCAACGGAAAGAGTCTTTCTGGGCTGAACATGGTGTACATCATAGATTCAACCCTCAACGTCCTTCCAAGTAACCCACCCTCATTTTCTCCCCCACGATAACATTGTATGGTATTTGCGTTTCAGATAGCACGAGTGTTACGTTGGATAATATTTCGGTGGTGCCGGAAATAGTGGATGTAAATTCCGTCGAAGTGATTGGTAGTTGGGAGTCGTTCAATATCACCTGGATGCCGGTTCAGAGGGTGAACTACGGCGACGTTTTCTACGAGATTAAAATCGAATCAAACGGCATCGTCGATCCGCCGGTAATATACTTTTCTTTAGTTTTGCATGCCTCTGTATATCAATGTTTCCATCCGCGACCGACTTACTAGTTGATTTCGGAGAGTCGGCATTTTGGATAGTCCATTTCCTTGCGCCTATTATTGTCTACGTTCTCTGAACTAACACGGGTCTCTTTTTGATAATTTTTGAAAGGGCTGTTAAGACTCTTCGAGGGTGGGAAGGAAAAACAGGAGATTTCTTTATCTCCACATAAAACTAAACTATTTCAAGATGTTTGCCTTTCAGGTAACCACAACCACGTCCTCAATCAAATACTGGCACGTAGTGCCTCCGTTCTCAGAAATGCAAGTTCAACTGAGAGCGTTCACGTACTGGGGCTCGTCAACCCAGATTCGCCTCGTCCTCCA
Source organism: Dorcus hopei (assembly GCA_033060865.1). NCBI lineage: Eukaryota > Metazoa > Arthropoda > Insecta > Coleoptera > Lucanidae > Dorcus > Dorcus hopei. The sequence goes on from CM065423.1 coordinate 37,761,460, forward strand.
TTCCCCGTCGTCCACCCCATCAGAACCGGAAAACCTCCGGGCGTACATCACCTACAGCCGTCACCACAGTCTCGCCCCAATCATAAGCGCCACTGTCAGGTGGGATAAACCGACGAATTCCAACGGGGTCATCCAGAGCTACAAGATCTCTTGCTGGTACATAGAAGAAGGCGAACGCCAGGACGTCTGCGTGGATGCGGAAGCCCCCCCGGACGCCCGCGAGTACGTCCTCAACGACCTCCTCCAGGACGAAATCTACTACTTCCAGGTAAGCCCAAGTTTGAAAAAGTTTGGGGCAATTTGGTTCAGGCTTCTTTCAGGTCCAAGCCTTCACGAACAGCGCGGGTCCTTCCTCGACGGTCCAAGCCAACACCAGCGTCGAATCACCACTACCCACCCTCCTAGTCGCTTCAACCGATTCCATCTTCATCCAAGATATAGACTCGCACAAAAATAAGTATTTACTACACGGCATAAGCACCCCGGTGGAGATCGCCTACTTAATCAAAGAGAACAAGTTGTTCTGGTTGAACGACATGAAGGAGCTGTTCGTTTATAACATCGAGAACGACAGCAAGAGCAAAATTGCTGATCTGAATGGGACCGCCGTCAGTCTCACCGTGGATTGGTTGGAGAGGAGTTTGTATTACGTCCAGGCGAATGGAGACGCGGAGGGGAGCTCCCTGTACAAGTTGGATTTGAACCATTTTGAAAAGGGGTTGATGAGGAGCGTTCAGATATTTAGGACGCCGGCGGTGGTTTCCAAAATCGAAGTGTCACCCTTCACCAAGTAAGTTATTCCTTGCACGTGTCCGTTCTTCTCCGATTCTAAATCAGTTTTACTGTTTTGCTGCTCGGATCAAATTTTGACTAAAATCGAAATATTTAAGGTTTTTCAAGGTAAGGATGACCTTGACTTTTTTTTTGTTGAATGAGCTATACCCATAGACAAACGATTTCACCTATACATGTAGCGTTTTGATTGGCTTAAGCCCAAATCAATTACATTTTACGTGGTTACTATTCTTTTAGCTGTGTAAGTCCTCCTTTTTAATTTTGATGTTGATCATTCACCAAATTGATTTTTTCCCATAAAAATAAAAATTGTTTTATAGGAAACTCTACTGGGTCGAAGCTGATCAATACCATCAGAACCGTTTAATGCAGTGCAACACGGACGGATCGGGCATCGAGCGGTTCTTCGTCGAATACTTCTACGAGAGAGAATTCGTCCTAAACGAGGAAGACGTACCCTGCAACTGCCCAAATTACCCGGTGGTCGAAAAAACCTTCACCATCGACCACTCGGACTACAGAACGAAGCCCCTCCTGATCTTCATCGACGCATCGACCTGGAAAGTCATCTCTTCCGAAAAACAAGGCTGCTACTGCGAAGTCCTCGCCAACAGTTCCCTCCTCATCGACAGCATGCCCTTGCAAAATTTAAAATCGGACTTCAGCAACTTGTACTGGACGAATTCCACGAGGGGACTGGTTTATTACACCTTGAGGAGGAGCAGCGCGTCGGTCACATCGCAAGAGCAAGTGAACGCCCAGGACATGCTGATTTTCGGCCCCCACATGCAGCCCTTCCCGCCGAAGAAGTGCCTCACGCCCAAATTTAACAGAAACATAACGGTTTCGTTGGTTCGCGAGACGGCGCATTCTTTAATCTTGAAGATGCCCGATTTTAAAATCCATCCGGAGTGCAGGAACATTTCGATGGCCACCATCGAGTACAGGATTTATTACATGCCGTACAACGAGGAGGATTCGCTTCAGTGTGACGAGACCTGCACTCGCACGGTTACTTTCGATAAGATTGTCGAGATTAATGGATTGAGGCCCTATTCGAAATATCTGTTTTCCGTTGGGGTCAGTAATTACTACAGCAATTTGAAGAACGAAAATGGGGTGTATATTGGAAGGGGGATCGTCTTTCAAACAGCTGTTGGAGGTAAGAGTTAATTATTTTTTCTTGGATGTAATTGAACTTCTGTTTGGTTTTTAATTTCAATCCAAAAATTGATGTAACTTTGTAAGTCTCTCTCTGAATTTGCTGCATATAATAAATATCATTTTGGACTTATCCCCTTTATTTTGTATCTCATAACGACATCATTACATAATGATAACCGTTAAGTGACATATTTTTGACCAATCAGTACATAGAAATGCGTTGTATCTAAGCACTGATTGGTCAAAATATGTCACTTAACGATTGTCGTTATATAACGACGTCGATATGAGTTACAAAATAAAGGGGTAATACTTGTTATAAGTTTCCACCAACTTGCACTTTTCTATGACATTCTTTAGCTAACCATCATAATAACAAACAAAAGGGGACTCAAGACACCATCCTGTTTCACAATTATTTTTTCCACATAATGTTGTACAGAAATCGATCGTCTAGCAAGAGACGTTCTACGTTCGTTTGTTTTTCTTAAAAAGATAATAATAATACGAACGGAATTTGTCTTTGTATCGATCGCCTTTTTCTTTTTCTATGATGTCACCAAATTTAATCTTAAATGACTTGCCTGGTACCTACCTTGACAGATGACAAGCTCTGTTGACTAACGTATCAGCTGTTCCCCTCGACTAGCAATCAGTGAAGATGGGGGTGAGTTAATTAAGGTGGTAAAATAACAAAAGGGCGCCAGGTCAGACTTGAATGAACAAACCGAACGTAAACGATCTTGTCGACGTCTCCGAATCGACTAAATCGGCAGAAAATCAAAAGTAAACAGAGGTTTATTTAACTCACTGGTACGTTAAGGAGTAAACACAAACGCAATAGCAAAAGTTAACAAATTTAAGCTTTATTGAAACTCAAAAATTCGAGCGAATGCAGGTTATCACACACACCAGGTGATACAGGTGCCTGTTTACAATAAACAAAATTCAAACATAGGTAAAATGCGGACAAATTTCGGTTGTCAATTTATTTACTTAATGACAACGAAATTTAAATTATACCAACCGCATTCAGCCGAAAATTCGCTCCCCAGTAAGCATGCAATTATTGTTCACGAAAGACATATAAATAAATAAGGTTGAACGTCAAACGTGATCAAACGCGGCTACGTTCATCTATCAGTCGAGCCATGGAGTGAAGTTAGCATTCACGACGCCAACTGTGGGTTATTTCTAACGTCGGTGATCCGGTTCAAAGCGGATTCGCAAGATACGTTTTAGAAACGCCGCGCCGGAATTGGTTTCTTCACAGGGGAGACGAGTTCACTCGATACGATAAATCAAAATAGTATTTTGAATTGTCTGTGAACTGATAATTGAAAGTCGCACTAAAAGCCTGTGCTAAAAGGCTGAAGAGAAATGAAAAGCATTAGCGTCCCAAAATGGCGTTCAGATAAAGCGCTGGGTTTTACCTGGGTTGTTGAAGTATTCCAGGCTTGGTATGGGGCTTAAAATACCCCAAACTGGTTCGGTGATGTAGTCAGGAATTCCGGCAAGGCCGTGGATGAATTCTCCTCATATAAAGAGCAAGAACCCCGAGATTACACTAATACACGACAGCACCTTACGATGGCCGAACGTAGAATGAAACGGGAACGCGAATCTAAGATGGTGGACGCTGAATAACGCGCGAAAGTTGCAAGCGGTAACCAATAGCGAACCATGATATAGTCACGTGGTGTCCTACATCGAATGAGCTTCGTGATAGCGGGGAAGGAGTACGAGGTTGTCAAACAAGACAGGACGCGCCGGGCGACGCTTTGTGGCCATGTTTTTTTAGCGGCAAATTCAAACGTAACAATGACAAGTGAAACTTTCGAGTTGTTTTCGTGGAATTGTTTTGCTTTTGTCGAGAATAGAAAATGCGTAAGAGACGATCGACGCTCGTCTGTTTTTGTTTAAAAACAATGTGCAAAAAATTTATCGCATCAAAGGTCTCTTGCCTTTATTTCCTTCTTTGATAAAGGAAAGACCCGAATTTTCTTTTTGTGAAATTGTTCGTCTTTTGGTTTCGTTGAAGAAAGAAAAAAAGCAAGAGGCTTTCGATGTTCGTTTGTTTTTGAAAAAAATAAAAAAATAAATAATAATACGAACAGCATTTGTCTTAGTATCGTTGGCCTTTTCCTTTCTTTTTTCTTTCTTCCTTGACAAGTGAAAGCACCAACATTTTTTCATGGAATCGATTGTCTTTTGTTTCGATTCTCGACGAAGAAAGAAAACATCTGAAAGGTGTCACCAAATTTATAATTTAATTTACTTGCCTCTCACTTACCATTGACAGATGACAAGCTTCTGCTGACTGAACGTATCAGCTGTTCCCCGGACTAGCAACAGTGAAGAACGGGGCGGGTTAATTATGTTGGTAAAAATTATTAAAGGGCGCCATAAGACTGTAATCACAGCCAAAACGTAATCGACCAGCCGACGTCTCCAATCGACCAAATCGGGCAGAAAAATCAACGGCTACAAGATGCGAGACTTTACTCACTAGTGTGTGAACGTGGAAATCAAACTAGACGTTAGAGTTAACACAACTGAGGTTTTATTACACAAATCAAAACAAACAACACTTTACACAATTACAAGTGGCTGCTTAATTTATGCTAAAATTAACTACGGTAAACGCAGCGCAACACGTAGTTCGAAATTCTTCCTCGCTATTCCACGCGATTCAACTATTCACGAGCAATGAATAAAATATAAACCGATCGATCCGCAAAACGTCAGATTAAGGTTGGAATACCTAACCTTTTGACAGCGCGTCCAGTCATGCGTCAGGGTCGACGTTACCAACCGAAGCGCGGTGGCCGGTGGGTAGTTACGACGCCCTCTGTCGTTCAGGGGTAGCGTGGTGCAAACTGGATCCGCTGGGATCGTCAAGATGGCGAATCAGGTTTCCACGATCGGGCCACGGTACATTCACAGGGCAGAAGCGCGGAGAACTAAGCCTAGCAGCTTGAACTAAAAGCCTGCGCCCAAACAGAAAAGCCTACATAGAAGAAACGATTTTTGTTAGCGGCCATGTTAGTTTGTTCGTCGGCGTGTGTCGTCATAATTTTACTTGAGAGAACTGGGGTCTCAGACTTAGTAAGGGGATAAAAACTATCCCCAAGGATGTTCGGCGGTGTCACTAAATCTTCCGGCACGGCCGCTGGTGAATCACTTCTCCCAAAGAGCAAGAATTCCGATAATTTACAATGCACGTAAAACACGTCTAGCTTGCATCACGATCCGAACAAGAAAGGACGCGACGAGATTGAAGATGGAGGAGGTCGCTAAGACGCGCGAAAATAACCGACGGTAACCAATCAAGTAGTCACATGGTGCCTTCACAGCCTATGGATGTTGAGCAGGTTTCCCCTATAGCGATGTAAATGAGGGGGAACAGTGTAGCCAACTGTGCTAAAACGCAGTTGAATGATACCGTATCGCCACTATGTTGTGGCAGCAAATTTAAAACGTAACAAAGAGAAACGAAGAGAATCGAAGACAATGAAATATTGATTAATAAGAAAAGAGATAAGTGAAGAAGGAAAGCAAATACGAAAGCACATTCTTTTTTTATTTCCTCCTAGACTTTTAGTCCTCTTTTATATTTGAGATGATTTCTTCTATTTCTTTGGTCAGGATGATGCAGCTTCGCGTTCTCAGCTGCTCTTGATCCATTTTGCTGGCAAGCCGGAGGGATCGTCTCCTTTATTCCAGTGTTACTTTCTCCTTCTCTTCCAAATTTCCTTGCAACTTCGGGCGTGTCTTAGCTTGCTTAAGATCTCTTTCCAATTTTTCCTGTCTTTTGCTTCTTCCTTCTCCAATTCTTCACCCCGTCACTCTCAGATTCTTTTAATGCCTCAGTCAAATTTCTTCTTTAAAAACGTTTGCAATCCTTTCAATTTAACTCAAAACTTATAGAATTCGACAGGAAAAAAAAACGTTTGTTTTACTTTAAAAAGTGCTTTTTTCTTCTTTATTGAAGACTCGAACTTTTTTGTTGAATCTACCGCCTTTTGTTTTGCTCAAAACGTAAACTACTTATTAATAGGAATCTATAATTTATTGCTGTAGAAAATAATTAGAACGAAAGTATTTATAATTTCTGTAAGGATTTGGTAATTACTAAATATTTTTTGCTATTATTTATTTTTACGTCTACGTCTGGCATGTCGTTCTGATAAAAAAAGAACTATTAACTTAAGTATTATTTAACTATTTTATTAAAATTTTTAATTATTTACAGACACACTATACTAAAAAGCTTGGGCCCCAGCATTTACATTTTGGTAACTTCTTTTTTTTTTTAATTACTCTTAATATTACTCTACATAAACGAAGAGATCCTAATGGTTTCAACTCAACTTACTATGTACACCAAATAAATACTTGTATAAATTAAATAAATTTAAGTAACCACGCCAGTTAATACGCTTGGTACACTCCGACGCCTCCCGGTTTGACGAAACCATATCCGGAAGCTCCGGGAACAACACCGCTGGTACCTTTGGCGGGTGGTGCAGGTGGGAAGAGAATGGGCCCTCTGTTATTTCTGGGGTCGGCGACGGCGTTGTACGACGCGTATCCTTGCGCTTGAAGGAATCCGGCGAAAAGAGAGACAAGGCACAAAAGAACCCACGCCAGTTGCATGTTGATTGTTTACGATTACTTATGTCTTCAATTACCGGCACGGTACGTTCGTCTTGCTTATCTGCTATCACCTACTCAGGTGCATAGTTTTATATAGGCAAATTCTGCAGGCAGCCTCGAAAGCCGAGGTTGCTCGCAATAAAATCGCGCTTACATTGACCGGGAAACGAGGCCCCCACGTGCTCACCCAAATGATCACTCACCCTAGAAAGAAACGTGCAAGACCCCGGGCGACAATGCAGACGCTTGCGACAGACCGCCGGAAAATCGCCGATTTTACGGATTTTTGCGTGAACACAAGAAACTTAGTCCGATGGTCAGCCAGGAGCATTTCACCATCGATTTTTAACCCGTACGAATCTGACGGCGCGGCGGGCGGCGGCGTCAGTGGGCCGTGACTATTTAATATACATTCTGAATATCTAATAATTAATGTTAATTAAGCAATTGCCGCGATTAAACATAGATCATATGCTGCAATTCCTGCGCGTGTCCTCTACAAGGCAAATCTTTATATCCTTGCTCGCCTTTTTTCTCGACGTGCAAAATTAAGGATGTGGATAGAAGTCACGTACGTATACGCTATTATTTCTTTAATTCGCCTTTACGTTTGCAACACGTATCCTTGTGCATGTAGGAAAACGTAAGCGAATACTGGGAAAAAAAAGAACTAAATTACACGTCGAAGTTGTCGATTGCAAAATATTTTGCTGCAAATGTACCTACGTGTATTATCAAGGCGGAAGAAAAGTGACTGTACTTTACTTAATGATCACCATCATCGATGACCTCAGCCTCATCGAATCATAGTACGCCACAGTCGCAATTACATTATAAATAAAGTCGATAAGAAACGCAATCAGTTGTGTTGGTGATTAAAAAAAAAAAAAAAAACCTCAAACCAATGATCCCAAAATCACTTCGGGGAAAATCCGATGCAATTTTTACAATCTGGCCAGAATCACTTGATGCAAGAGATGACTCTGAGTAGACCACCTGAAAATCTGAGTGTTAATCTATTTGGGAAAATCATCGATATATACTAAGAACAGCACAGATCCCAACACTGGTCCTGAGGGACTCCACAGTCTGCCCTTTACGCTTTCCGAAATTTTTCTTTTTCAGCGTACTCATCGTTGTTTACTTGGCAATTAATTAATAACGGGGGCCTGCCTCAATTAATCAATTTGGAGTGTTAGGCGACGTCTGGCCATCTCTAGCAGAGCTTCCGGTTTGAATGCCGGTGGTAAATGCTTCGTGGCAGAAAAACCTCTCCAAATGCTGCTTCTTGTCATTGTTGTTTCCCTCTTCTATCAAATCTCTATGAAACAACAAGCAACAAGAACAAAGCTGTGATGATGTTGTTCTGTAAGGAAAAAAAAACATGAGCAAAAGAAGAAGAGTGGTGACCAGAAGTTCTGGGTGAAAAATATTAAATTGAACATCAGCTGCGCTTGCAATGAGAAGAATTTAAAGCAGTGCCAGCCCTGAGGAAGTCCTTTTGTAATAAAGGACCAAACAGAAGACATTTGACGTATCAACTCTGACGGAGTTTTTCTGAAAGGAAGAAAAAAGAAGTCCTGGTGGAAAAACTATTTAACTGAACATCAACAGTAGTAGTAGCAGCTCCATGGAAGTCTTTTTGTAATGAAAGACGAAACAACGGCAGTAAGTTACCAGAAGAAGATTTATTTGGACAACAAAAGAAGGAGTGTGGTGATCTTAAGACCCGGTGGAAACAACAAGCAGCAAGAAGAAAGCTGTGATGATGTTGTTCTGTAAGGAAGAAAAAAAAGACATGAGCAAAAGAAGAAGAGTGGTGACCAGAAGTTCTGGGTGAAAAATATTAAATTGAACATCAGCTGCGCCCGCAATAAGAAGAATTTAAAGCAGTGCCAGCCCTGAGGAAGTCCTTTTGTAATAAAGGACCAAACAGAAGACATTTGACGTAACAACTCTGATGGAGTTTTTCTGAAAGGAAGAAAAAAGAAGTCCTGGTGGAAAAACTATTTAACTGAACATCAACAGTAGTAGCAGCAGCACCATGGAAGTCTTTTTGTAGTGAAAGACGAAACAACGGCAGTAAGTTAGAAGAAGAAGATTTATTTGGACAACAAAAGAAGAAGTGTGGCGATCTTAAGACCTGATGGAAACAATAAGGAACAACAGCAACAAGAGGAAGGACACCAACAGAGACAGTCTCTAGAAAGTCCTTTTGTAATAAAGGACGACACGTCGGCTGAAGAAGTATGTTATTAGAAGATTTATTTGGACCATGATGTTGTTTCGAAAGGAAGAAAGAAACATCAACACAAGTTGGTGGTGACCTGGACCTAGTGGAACAAATATCTAATTGAATGTCAGAAACGGCAGTCGTCCTTTTGTAATAAAAGACAAAACGTCGGCAGAACAAGTATAGGTAAGTCATCAGAAGAAGATTTATTTGGGCGACAAAAAAAGGAGTGTCGTGATCTTAAGACCTGGTGGAAACAACAAGCAACAAGAAGAACAACGACAGAGACAATCTCTAGAAAGTCTTTTTGTAATAAAGGACGCCACGTCGTCACTATTACAAGAATGTTAATTTGGACTATGATGTTGTTTTGAAAGGAAGAAGAGAACGTCTACAAAAGATGGAGAGCGGTGATCTGGTCCTGGTGGAACAAATATTTAATTGAATGTCTGCAGCGACGCGGCAACAGAAAGCAGCAGACTCGAAGTCCTTTTGTAATAAAAGGCGAAACGACGGCAGAAAACGTATAGGTAAATCGCAGAAGAAGATTTATTTGGACAACAAAAGAAGGAGTGTGGTGATCTTAAGACCCGGTGGAAACAACAAGCAGCAAGAGAAATGACAACAGAGACAGTCCTTTTATAATAAATAATGACACGTCGGCGGAAGAAGTATGTCGTCAGTCGTTTGACGTAACGACTCAGATGTTCTTGTTCTGAAAGGAAGGAAAAGAATCATCAACAAAAGAAGAAGAGTGGTGACCGTAAGTCCTGGTGGAAAAAAATGTTTAATTGAACGTGAGTAGCGAAACGTCGGCAGAAGAATAAGTCATAAGAAGTTGTAAAGAAGACTTATTTGAACATTTCGACATAGCAACTCTGCCGATGTTGTTCTGAAAGGAAGAAAAGAAAACATTATCAAAAGAAGAAGAATAGGGACGGGACGCCCTGGTGGAAAAAATACATATTTGAAGGTCATCAACGGCGGAAGCCCCGAGGAAGGACGAAACGTTGTCAGAACCAGAAGTTATAAAGAAGATTTGTTTGAATTTCTTGCTGACATCTTCTTATTCCTTAATGGAAAATTCAATTTTTATCTATTGAGTCGTAATTTCCATACATAATTAATTTTTGATTAACATTATGATTAAATATCAAATCATGAATCTTAAATTGTGGACGACATACGAACTTGACCTTCATTGATCCAAAAAAAGTTATTTTCTTTTAACTTGAATTCTTTTTACTAAGTTTATTAAATTAAATACGTTTGTTTATTGTCTGAAATCAACTTGCTTTGGCTTCACTAGTCTTTTCTCTTCCTTTACTTCCTTTCTTGCCTCTTCTTGAGACATTTCTTTTCCTTCTTCTACAACAATTCTTTAAACTTGTCTTTTCTGGATCAACTGTAGGACCAAAATTTCTTCATACTTCTTCACCTGGTCGGTCCACTCACAATTTTTATTTTCTACAGTTTTCTTTCTTGCTTCTTTCATGGCACTTCTTTTCCTTTCTTCTCCAGCATTTTTTTAAACTTCTCGTCTCTGAGTCAACAATAAAGCCAAGTTTTTCGTTTCTCTTTGATTAATCTTTCATTTTCTTTTGCTTCTTCACCTTCAGCTTCTTTCTTAGCAAATTCTGATGCCCAAGTCGCCAGTCCACTCTCAACAACTTTTGTTTTCTTTAGCTTTCTTTCTTGTCTCTTTCATGGCACTTTTTCTTTTTCTTCTTCTTTAAACCTGCCATCTCTGGGTCATTGGTAGCACCTTAGAGTAGTCTTTATCTTCTTTTTTGCTTCTCTAGCCTCAGCTTCTTTCTTAGGGCTTCCGATTCTCAAATCATGAGTCTAACCAAGTTTTTAGTAGTCTCCTTTCTGCTGACTCCAAGAGGCGAAAAATCTTATTGGGCTTTCAAGGTCTTACAGGTTTTCCTTTGTTATTTTTTTTTCAAAGATATGAAAGTCTAGGTGACTTTGAATTGACAAATCAAAAATTGAAATGTTTCTTAACACCAGATGCGTATTTCAACAGACAAGCTGCCATCTTCAGTACACACAGTATACCTTATAAAATCTTTAGCTGATGTAAACTGAATACCTACTGTCTGGAAATTGAAGATTTTTTGGAGGGTTTGTGGGTCTGTATCTACGCCAAAAACTTGACCAGTTTCAATCTCAAATTTAATTTGTTTTTTTTTTCATTTTAACAATATTTAAAAATATTTAATCATTTCTTGTTTTCTTTTTTTACTTTCACTTTATGACGATGGTTTGAAAAAAGTGGGACTGTACACGTTACAAAAAGTATTTAAGAAAGAAAAATTGTGTAGGTAATAATTAAAATTTCTTTTGAAAACACTGCAGCTGGTTTGGAAGTAAAAAATAAGAAAGAAAAACCTGAAGAATATTTGACTTTAAATATTTTGCCGAGTGCTCGAAAAGTAAAAATTTTCTCGATGACATTCCAGCACCATCAGAACCACAGAACATCACCGTAACAGTCCTCAACCCAACCTTGGTGAGAGTGACGTGGTTACCGCCCAAAGAATTCAACGGCGACACAATCTACTACGAAATCCATTGGCAAACGGAAGGAACTATATCAGGGATAAGACAGAAAGGAGAGCAAATGGTCATGGACAACGACATTCCGGTGGGAGCGAGCCAGTACTCCGCCTTCCTGCAAAAATTATCACCGAACGAGAGCTACTTAGTCTGGGTCCGAGCGTACAGTCAAACCAACGAGACGTCCAGCGACAGCACCAGCGTTAAAATCACCACGTTCCCAGAACCGGATAACATCACGGTTATCAATTACACGGCCTACACGTTACAGGCGAAATGGAACGTCTCCAAATACACTGAGACTTTCGTCGCTGAGTACGCCCCGTTAACATCCAATGACTGGGAAAAGATTCAACCTCAGGATGGTGATGGGTTTGATAGCACCATCGAACTTTACATCGAGAATTTAAAGCCGAAAACCCAATATAAATTTCGGTTCTTGCTCACTTACCCGGATTACGAGGACCAATACGTTTGGCCCAAGGATTCCCGATTTACCTTTGAGACTCTCGGTGAGTGCCTCGGGGTTAAATCCGAAAAGCAAGAGGCAATTATTTTTTTGTTTACCTTAAGGTGACAGGCCTTCTCCCCCCGGCAAACCCGAAGTTCGTTTCGTCAGTGGAAATGAGTCTAAAGTATGGTGGGAACCTTCCAGGGAAAATGGGTCTCCCATCCTATTGTATAAGCTCGAAGGGATGAAGCTCAAGAACTATCGCGAAAGGCGCAGCACCAATAGAAGCGCTTGGTTTCACACGGCACCATCCGTGGAGGAACAGGAATTTGAATGGGAACAATTTTATAATGGGACGGGTAAGTTTTGATGATGACTTAAACAGAGTCATTTTAACCCCCAAAAATTTTCTCAGAAACTTACTGGAAGATCAACGGTTTAAGCGACGAATACCGCTACGCCTTTAGGGCTTTGGCTCTGAACGACTACGGTTGGTCAGATCCAAGTGAAGACATAGAATTCGATCCCACCACGGCCGCTTTGCTCGCCGAAAAACCCGACCCGTTGATGATGATTCTCATCGCCATCTGCATCCCCCTTTCAATTCTCGTGGCCCTCCTCATATGCGTCGCTTGCTGTAAGTGCTAACGAAGTTTCTAAACAATTTAAAAAAATGTGGTGGGTGGTTGTTTAGGTAAGTGGAACTGTAATAAGAATAAGAAGAGTCAGCACGTAATAGCACCCATCCGAGGACCTGACGTGGAACTGGCCACCCTTAGGGAGCTACCTAGAAGGGGCAATTTTGTTCATAATACGAATGTCTTGTACGTTTCGGCTCAACCCACAGCCGAGGAGATTACACTTTTGCCTCATATAAGAAGGTAAGCCTTTTCTTCTTCCTCCTCGTCTTCATCCATCACCTTTCTTTATTTCTTCACATTACGCCCCCTTCTCTTCCTATTCATCTACCGCTTTCCATCTTTGTCTCCTTAGGTCGCTTCCTCTTACATATTTTCTTCATTGTATCTTCTTGTAATCCACGTAGTTTAGTTAAAAAAAAGGGAAATCGTGCAACTTGGTTATTAAGGTTTTCTTTTGCAGGGACCAGATAACTTTAATGAAATTTCTAGGCAGCGGAGCTTTCGGTGAGGTGTTCGAAGGCAAAGCGAAAGGCCTAACGTCCAGTGGTGGCGATACGAAAGTTGCAGTAAAAGTAAGCGCGTCATATCGACGTATTTAGATAACCCAAAAAACTTTTTTCTTCAGGCTTTGAGGAAAGGCGCTTCCGACCAAGAGAAAACCGAGTTCCTCCAAGAGGCTCAGCTGATGAGCCACTTCAAACACAAACACATCCTCCAGTTGCTGGGCGTCTGCCTCGACAATGACCCTCACTTCATCATCATGGAGCTCATGGAGGGGGGAGACCTGCTGACGTATTTGAGGTCGTCGAGGAAATCCGGGGTAAGATTGAGCTCACGCTCGAATACTTTCGCATAGAATCGTTCGCCTTTACAGTCTAATCCACCTCCGCTGACGCTCGTTGAGCTCTTGAAGATGTGCGTGGACGTCGCGACGGGCTGTAGGTACCTGGAGGAAATGCACTTCGTCCATAGGGACCTAGCCTGTCGCAACTGCCTGGTTTCATCGACGGAACCCGAGTGTAGAATCGTGAAAATCGGCGATTTCGGGTTGGCCAGAGACATCTACAAGAACGATTATTATAGAAAAGAGGGCGAGGGGTTGCTGCCCGTTCGCTGGATGGCGCCAGAGTCTTTGGTCGATGGTGTCTTTACGAACCAGTCGGATGTGTGGGCCTTCGGCGTGCTTCTCTGGGAGATCATGACGCTCGGTCAGCAACCCTATCCGGCTCGGAATAACCTGGAGGTGCTGCATTATGTTAGAAGAGGGGGGCGTCTTGGTAAACCGACGGATTGTCCGGAAATACTGTAAGTAAAATAAATCTGCTTGATTCTTTTCGACCATTCATATGGTATCACCGCGGCGTGTCGTTACTTCCTTCAGATCAACATGTTCGTGGTGGTGGAAGACAGTTTGAATTTCCCGCGTCTAATTCTGGTGACTTTTGTTTCTTGTGTGTGGCATTTCGCCAACTTTACAAAAAAAATGAAAGGCGGGAAATTTGAACTGTCCACAATCGCTCATAGTGTCTAAACATGTACGATTTGATAATTTGGCCTCTTCATCGCCATCATCTTTGACGTCCTTGTTATTTTGGGGTGAAAAGTTCTTTGTGTACATTTCCGGAATTAGTAATATGTCATTTCCTTTCAGCGGTTTTTTTTTGTTTGATTTATGACTGGTTTCCTTTGGGGATAATCCGACTTTGCAAACGAGCTCCGTTTTTAATTCCCCGTCACCTTTTCTTTAGATCGAAGAAATTAGTTGGTATTTCTTTCGGCTTAACATCGCCGAAATATTATTTGAATGTCGGGTTTATTTGTGGTGTTTATACGTTACGTGCAGATTTAAATAGCTTGTAATAAAGTCGTCCGTCTAGACTTCATTAATCGCGCTTCGTTCGCTTTCACGCTTTTCTAATTATTTCGTTTCTTGTATAGTCTGCGTAATTTAAATTACATTGCACGTCATAGTTTTTATGACGTATGAATTTGACGACGTTGCCATATCGTGCGAGCCTGAAGTGTGTAGCATAGATACTGCTGTTTGCCGTTACGTCATAAAATTATAGCAATATGAATCAGGTTGGTACTTCATAGTCAACAGCGCAGCTCTGTTCACATAACAAGACATCAATTTGTAATTATAACCTAAAAATTACCACGTGCTATCGCAAATCGTTATAGAGTACGAATACAGATCAAGTTGCTTTAATTGTTCTAAAAAGACCAAGCAGTAAAGGAACAACACGGAAAAAACACTAAACAAAGAAACATAACCTAACTGTCAATTATAAAACCGGAAATGTGACGTCACTTTGGCAGCTTTATCACTTTTCATTTTGTATGCAGCAGAGTTGGCGTGAGTCATACTCATAACTCTGTAGGACGGATCGTGGGGGGTGAAAGATGAAGACTTTCTTAATTAACCCTTCTTACTGTGGCCGCGGAATTTTATAAAGCAAAAAGTTAATGTGTCACCAAATTTTAAATTTAATTTACTTGCCTCTTACTTACTACGGTTCGGATGACAAGCTTCTGCCGATGCTAACGATCAGCTGAGCCCCAGCTAGCAACAGTGAAGAAAGGGGCGGGTTAATTGAAGGTGTTAAACTTATTAAGGGCGCCAGCTAAACGTATTCGATCAGCCGACGTCTCCAATCGACCAGATCGTGCAGAAAATGAATCAATAATAATCAGAGGCGAGACTTTACTCACTGGTGTGCGTGAATGTAGAAATTAAAATCGTAGCTAAAATTAACACAATTTATTACACACTTTAATAAACACTCTACACTATTAATAACCAATTACAATTGACTGCTTACTTTAGGTTTAAATTAACTACGGTAAGCGCAGCGCAACACGTAGTTCGAAATTCGTACTCGCGGATTACTACTCACGAGCCAAGAGTAAAATTATAAACCGATCGGTCCGCAAAACGTCAGATTAAATTGAAAACCTAAGCTTGCAACAGCGCATCCAGTCGTACGTCAAAGTCAGCGATACCAACCGAAACGCAGTGGCCGCAGGAAGCGTCGACAATCTGGTCTAAACTGGATCCGCTCAGATCGTCAAGATAGCTGATCAGGTTTTCTCGATCGGGTCTCGGTACGACTACGGGGCAGGAGCACCCCCGGAGAACTATGCCAAAAGGTCTGCTCTAATAGCCTGCGCCAGAAAACTGCGCCCAAATAGAAAAGCCTGAATGTAAAGGGGAAAAGGTTTCGTTAGCAGCCATTTTGATACACCTTTAACATTACCTGGGACTAATACGTTCCCGGGCTTCAAATTGGAGTCAAACTGACCTCCAAATGTGTTCGAAGGTAATACGTGATCTTCCGGCACAACCGCAATCGAGTTATTCCTCACAGAGAGCGAAAACTACGATAATTTCACAACACACATAAATTACGTTCGACTTCTAACACACTTCGAACATTTGTATGTGTTTTCGTAGGCTCTATATACAGTCCGTCGCGTCGTAATCACTTGTGCGCGTACGATAATAGAAGAGTCGGATCAGGTTGCTCGGGTTGAAGTGTTGTTTGTCTGGCCCTGCTCTCAGGCCAGCATCATAATTCTTTGTCAATTCAAGACACTCTTGAAATATAGTTAGCGCGGAAACACATAGCAAACATCGCGAGACTGAGGCATTCTGTATGACAGTTTGAAGTTCATAATTTATATTTGTTTGGGGGAAAAATGCAGTCAAGGCGAGTGCTAGAATTCAAAGCAACGGTTACCATTGGTCGAAGGGATTTGAGAATCTTGCTGCGGATCCGAGGGGGCGGTTTTTGATTGTTTTCGTGTTAAGCGGAAAACGAAAAAGAAGGGCAGATAACATTGAAGCTCTAGCGAGAACGGACGAGTTCAATTCTAATTTGTCTTGATTGTGTTCAGCCTTAGGCGCTTGTAGTCTTTGTTAAAATTTTTATTTTTTTATTTGGTTTGTTGGTTGTTAAATCAATTATTCCGGTACGGTTTAAATTTAGTGATAAGAAAGGCAATTAAAACCATACACGTGGGCGCCGCGACGCCAATGTTTCTTAAAACCAGTGTACAGTGCGAGTGAACGGATTATACGCTCGGGGTAATTAACATTGATTTGTTTCCTTCAGCGCACCTTTGGTGGTAAAAACTGCGCAGAGATAATTTGTTTGGCAGTAATTAAACTAGAGAGTCAGTACGTTTCATAGTACCATTACACTGAGATAAATTTAATCAACTATTTTGAGTCACTTTACAGCGAATATTAAAGCGCACTAGCGACTTTCATCTTAGAAAAATTGATGGGTCAGTGTTTCGTAATTAGTAAGCAAATTCTGTAATTTAATCAATTAACGACAATTTACTATTTCCTACATCTAACTGAGCTTTAATACAGTGTGCTTTTAGAAATCATTCTAACCTTGAGGATTCTTTCAGTCAAATTGGGAACCAAACAATTTGAACTACATTCCTGGCCATTTTCTTGACAAAGTTTTTTCACACTGTTAAACGCCATAACCACCCATTCATAGTGGAGAGCGAAAATAGTCAATTAATTCCTTGCGCTATTAAAATTAATTAGCTAGGTTAGCCGGCGAAGGATCGATATACAGAGGGTCCTCAATACGAAGGCAAAGGGTTCAAGCACCGCTCTCGAAAACATTGATTACGCTCAAGTGACGTAGTAGAAGTAGTATCGGCTCACTACACGCACTTATTAATCAGGTTAGCTCTAGATAGTGTTAAACCTAATATCTCCCAAGGGAGCCCCTGAAAAACCGGTGATTGCAACTGATTTACTCGCAAATTTTGTATCACATACTTCGCCCAAAACATCTGATCAATTCATTAATTAACTCCATTAATTAAGTACACTGTAGTCCCATTGAGACACTTTGTGCGTTGGTTTATTAAATAGAGCAAGTCTTTGAGTACTATCAGTGTGACGAACACTGTACCAAGACTCGAATTCATTTGAAACTCAATTAACTATTACTCTAAGTGAGGAGCAGAGCTCTCCAAAAAACATCTGTGTAAACATTATACCGCCAACGGTGTGAATCGGAAGAAAATAGATCGCGCCGATATTCCAAAGCAAAAGCTGTTAAACGAATTACACTGTATTTTCTGAGAATTGTAATTGTTGTTTATTTGTATTGATTTCAACGACAGGGTTTTTCGCTCAAGGTCTCCGATCCCACAGAGGTGGAGACCACGAGTTTTCTCCCTTTTTTTTCAATAAATAATTACTTAAACTTAATTGTTGCGTTTCATTATTAAATTGCCAAATTCCTTGTTGTAAAGAATTATTATACTGCTCCACCAAACAAAAGAACCAGGGTATCACAACGTAACTGCGGGATTACATCACGATTGGGACATAGTTAAATATTAAAATTAACTTCAATACTGAACGAGTTCCATAAAAGTCATTCAACCTTCACCCCATTTGTAGGATTAACCGTTAGTGCCCCCCCAATAAGCAGGTAGCGTCGTTGAGTGCATGCACAGCTCAGAAGGGAACATCGGGTGACTTTCTCGGAACTCGAGGTAAACGGTGTAAGCAGGCATTCCTTTAGCCATAAATCTTAAGTGGGGTTTGTTTGGTACACTTTTATTATTGTTTACTTGTCCCTAATCGACAATAAGCAAGTCTAATTGGGGCGGCGCATTGCAAGCTATTGCCCCGCGCTTCTCTAATTCTTTAGAATGTTAATATTTGCTTTCTTTTCTTTTTTTGAATTTGAAATATATTTCTTTACCTTTCTGATTCTTATTTCCTAATCGCTCTTTGGCCTCATCGTTTTCTTTAATTATCGTTTCTTATTCCCCGCTCCAAAACTCATTTTTGAATAAAATTAATTTTGTATTGTTTCTGTTTGCTAGTTCGCATGGCTCTTTATATTATCCCAACTCTTTTCTATTTCTTTGTATTTTTCTATTTTGAATATTTGTGTTCATTAGCTTACGCCGTTGTCTTTTGTGAGTTCATTATTTTTTTAAATCATATTTCCAATTTGTGTCTTCTTTTTAACTTCTTCAATTTAATTTGTAATCCATGTGTAAGGGGCTTAATTTTTAAGAGGTGATAATGAAGAGGTTGTAAAAAGAAAGTCATTCACAATTAAAAAAAAAATTATCCAAGAAGGGAGTTCAAGCTCTTCGGGCAATACTCTAAAGACAAATACTTTTTCTAAATTTTTCATACTTCTTTTATCCGAACTAAGAGAGACGCAAGTTGCAGGTCCTTTGCTTGAGCGTGTCTGGGATTAGTAATAGTCTGTAGATAGCCAGGAACTGCCCTCAGCGCGTTTCGAAGATGATATGAATTTTGGCCGTTTTTCTTAGCGTACCCGTACTTTATAACTTCGGGATTGTTGAATTTTCCCCCCGTTCTTCTCTCTCTTTCTTTTAAAATTAAAGGTTCTCTAATTTTACTTTAAATTTAAATGAAATACTGTATTTTTGGACAACTTGTATATAATAAAATAAAATGATACTTAATAATTAAAAGTTTACAAAAAAAAAACTTCAACAGAAAGTAAGCCGCTCTCGGCTCCACTTACTGATCCTGAAAGAAAATTACTGAATTATTGAATGATTCCGCCGGCGTCAGTGTGATAAGAGCGAAGCTTTTTCCCGCGTAACTCTATATTCGACTCCTTTCTAAATCACGTGGGAATTTTATCTCTGCAAGCCGAGATTTCCGTCTCGGTTTAAATTTAACGTTTTCTAAGATACAACCTCCTGTGTTATAATTATTTTCGTTGGAACTTAATTTTTATGACTTTTAATTAAAAAAAAAAGAATTTTCCTTACGGCATTTCCGGGTCGTTACACATGTTTATATCTGCAACCAATAAATTGCAGCGACTTTGTGTGGTTTTTTTTTTTTGAAGAATTTAATTCATTTTATAATGACGTAGTTTATTTTTATAATTTCTTTAATTTCACTAAATTGTTTTTACATTGGAATCTAAACAACCTAATTCCTATCGATTTTATTATAGTTAATGATATAAGAACACTTCCTGCTAATAGTTTGTCGTGTGAAATAAATTTCTTGTATCCTCGGAATTAATTTTCAATAATATGCGTCACTCGCAACCTTAATTTAATTCGTAATAAATTGTAATGACTCCTGTTTGTGTTGTCATTGGCGCTTTCAGTTTGCCAACGTTTTTCTTGCAAAATTTATTTCTAATCACTGAAATCACCACTCAGATTGCGAGACAATCAGGCTTTTGCAAGACAAAATTTTAATTTACGCCCTACCGGAGGGCATAGGATGTCGCAAACTAGCAAAGCTTTATAATTACTTTTTTTTTTATTTACTTCGACAGACATGATTTAATGTTGCTCTGCTGGAGTTACGAAGCCGAGAGAAGGCCGACGTTCAAGTACTGCCTGGAGACTTTGAGAAATCTTCACGAGCAAACGGCTTCGAGTTCTTCGAACGGCGTCCACGAAGGCCAATATATCAGCACGGTCCCGGAACGTAAGTTACCCGCTCAAGAATCTCACTTGTGCATGACACGCATGTGAATGTCGCTAATGAACGTCCTAACGTGCTTTTGCAGAATTCGAAGGAGTTTCTAACCAATCATACTTTCAAGACTTTAACCATAATAACTCAGGTAAATCACCGTCGTCACACTTGCATTTCGAAAACTAATTTATTTTAGCGGAGGAAACGGCATGCTTTAAGCGTTAGTTTTAATTTCTGTTTCCAACTAAGACATCCAATTCATAGGAGCTTCTTGGAAAAGCGAGGATTCGAGTCGGGAAAGAACCCCTTTCCTGCAGGAGACGCCCCCGGTGAACGTTCCTACGGAAATCCCGACGTATTTGGAATTGGTATACGACAGCGATTGCCCCCCGGAAAACGACGGTTATGAAATTCCGCGTTCGAATATAAAGACCAGCGACATCCGGCAACGTTCTTCCTCGCCGGTTTTCAACGACCACAAGGAAGAAGCGACGGAAAATAAATTCCACAACAAAAATTCTTTAAGGGAGAAACACGCTCAGTACGGGAACGACGCCCCCTTACTAACAAACAATAATTCTTCTTGCAAAATGAATCAGACTTGATTTAGTTTTAACTTTCATCCGAAGTACAATTGCTCAAGTACCTGTATAGACTTGTAATATTCGTTAGGATCTATATTGGTTAGAATAAGATGCGCCGATGGGGTTTAAAGTTAACGGAGGAGTGACTTTCGAGGGGGTTTATCTATTTCTAAAGAAATTAATTTTAAATTTTCAGGACTTGGCTCAGGCTTGTTAGAGAATCAAGACACGATCAAAACTTAAACTAAGCACAAAGGAAAGTATTATTATTTAAGAACGTTGTAATTGTGTAATGTGAAGACCTGTTAGAGTTAGGAAGTGAAGTGGTAAATATTTATAAAATTTTACGACTTGAAATTGTAAATAAATTTATGTGTACGTGCGTTTTTTTTTTAAATTGTTTTCCTATTCATCATTGAAATTTCCTGAACTACTTTTCTTAAATATTATTTTGATCTTGGTTTACATTATTTTTTTCGCACGCTAAATGTTCTACAAATAATTTGAGAACTTCTAAAAAAGCTTCAGTTTTGTTCATAATGTCGTTCTAACTTAGTTCATAAAATTGTTTATTCTTAAATCAAACATCGACATGTCACAAATATAACACAGGTCCTAGTGTACCCCCTTGTGGAACTACTTTTCAATTGTTTTTTCAGAATTTTAAATAATGATATGCGCAGTGGCGTAGCAAGAAGTGTGCAAGCAAGTAAATATTGCTACAAACGTTGTATCGTGTTTTCAATAATTCCCAAGCCCACGTGAGCAAGTTAATTACTTCTTTTTTTTATTTTTAGAAAATTTGTTTCTCGCAAATTGACGACACTGTACGGATAAATGTTTGTCACTAAAAAAAAATAACTAAAGTGAACATTATTTCATATTATATACAATAAGTGTGGCGCGCCTATAGTCACGTCGTTAATGGTAGTGGGGGGAGAGGGATGTATCGCAGTCCGGAGTACAGCTTCTGCGTAACGCAACGTTTTCTATTGAATAGATAAATTTATTCGGCGAATATCGAATCACCATGAAACCATTCACAAGAACAAGTAATTTGCCAAATAACGTTATCGGGAATTTTATTAGGGGGTGGAAAGATTAGGCCTAAGATCGAGATTAACATGCGCAGTGTTGCCAACGTTGTGTATCCAAATGCAATTAAAAAATATCCCATATTACCTAACGGACAAGGACAAGCAATAAAATACTAAAAAAAATTTGGAGAAATGTATTTGCCTCAAGTCACTATGAACGCTGTCGTTGTAAAAGTTATTTATTTTTCGCTCATCAAAGTTGTTACAAATTGAAATGAAAATGGCTTATGTAAACAAAACAAAAAGCGAACGATCCAGGAAAATTACGATAGGGCAAGTGTTCCACACTTCATAATCGGAATTTCCGGTGTAAACCACATGAAAGGGTGTCACCAAATTTAAATTTAATTTACTTGCCTCTTACTTACCACTGACAGATGACAAGCTTCTGCTGACGAAACGTATCAGCTGTTCCCCGGACTAGCAACAGTGAAGAATGGGGCGGGTTGATTAAATTGGTAAAATTATTTAAAGGGCGCCAGAAGACAGTTCTTCAGCTAAACGTAATCGACCAGTCGACGTCTTCAATCGACCAAATCGGGAAGAAATAAATCAACAGCAAAACAGAGGCGAGACTTTACTCACTGGTGTGCGTGAACGCAAAAATTAAACTCGAAGTTAAAGTTAACACAACTGAAGTTTTATTAAACACATCAAAACATACAGCACTTTACACAAATTCAAGTGGCTTCTTAATTTATGCTTAAACTAACTACGGTAAACGCAGCGCAACACGTATGTAGTTCAAAATATTAATAAAAAAGCTGCAAATTGAAAAATTCATGTTTGACAGAAATGAAAAAATAAACAAATAATAAACGAGCTCCTCTTTGAATCTGAAAAAGTAATTTAAAAGAATCTGTGAAAAATGTGTAATTAAAAAAAAAACAAATTGAAAACAGTTGAAAGTTTTCTTAAGAATAAAAGAGATAAACGAAGAAATACAGACAATGAAACAAAAAATAAACAAAGAATGAAAAAGGTCTTTTTTGAATGTGAGAAAATCAATTTAAAAACATTCTGTGAAAAATATGTAATAAAGACTAATGGTTGTATGCACCGAACATATCAATGCAGTTTAACTTTAAGCATCACTTAGATTGTGCCTCACACAATGTTGTCAAACTTCAAAATATATCATATTGTTACATTCCTAGAAGTAAATTGCATTTTTGGACTGGTTGTGCCACCTATGATGCAGACAAGGTTCTAGTGTTTTCCAGACTCGCACCGAATGGTGGTAGAATTTGCTGGAATGTTCGATGTTTGTTCGCTGCTATTCTAGAAAGAGTGAATTACTATATAAACCCGGGGCGGCGGGATATTTAAATCAGTTTTATTTAGAAAGCGATGTGTGTAGCAAGCAAATTAGTAGAACGATTAAGTTATGGAAGTGTTATACAAGTGTGCAGCTCAGTATTATTTGTGCTTTCATTGTGTTATATGATCATACACATTAAAGTGTTTTTAAAATAAACAACGATTGTAATTTGTGAACCTCAAAGTCGTAATAATATTAGAAACCTCACTTAAATTTAAACTGAGTTCAAGTATTCGGTGCATGCGGCCATAAGTGACACTTAAAGTTCGGTGCATACGGCCATAACAAATATAATCAAAGATAATCCTGAAGATCCTTGTCTTTATTGGGGCATAAGTATAATAACCAAATTAAATTTATTAATTAAAAAATAAAATAAAATTGAACTATAAAAAGAATTTAAAAAAAGACTCAGTTACACCTTTGTTAATATTTTATTTTAAAAAATTGCAGTAATTATTATAAAAAATAAACTGAGAAAAACAGATATTGAAATAAAAAATAACAAGAGAATGAAAAAATAAATAACTAATCTGAGATAATAATTAAAACAAAAAAAGTACTGTAAATTAAACTCATTGACTAAGACTGCCTTCGTGGATTACCACAGAAATTTCAATAGGGTCAAGAGAAATCAAATTAAGTGAAGAAGCAAAGCAATCAATAACAAACTAAACAAAATTCAGAAAAACTTTATATTTAGAATCTTCTAAGTTTAGAGAATTTATTGGGGAAGTTAAATAATCAGCGTTGATTCAAAGTTAATCAATTCGATATTACCAGAGGGCGGCCGGTTTTAGGCTTTGAAATTAGAAGTAACCGTTCTCTGGTTATTACAATTAGTGCAACTAAAAAATTAATTTTTGCAAGAAGAATTTTAAGTCCATCACGAAGAGATCTGGGGGCGGATTATGCCCAGAAGGGGGCAGATCAACTATCAATGGTTGATTAGGGTTGATGATTCTCCAACCCTTAGTCAAAACAGCCAATAGGGGCAATGCTTTTTTCAAAATCTTTCAAGCGTCACGATTCCAGTTTAGCGAGCCGTAACCGTTACGGTTCACCAGACCGTAACGTAACGCATCGCTGACTTCTTGGGGGTATAAAAACATCCCCTTTTCACTTTCGAAATCAGTCTAGTGACATCAAGCCGCAGCAAGATGATCTTCGAGGTGTTTCCGAGAGTAGTCTACGAGAGGAGCTTCGACATCGCCGATCTTCCAGTGGAATTGGCCGTCCTGATTCTAAGGTAAGTCTCATTTTGTTTTCTTTTTTAATTCTTGTTTTTAACTGTGGATTTTTGTTGTGTTTTGCAGGCGTTTGGAACCTGAAGCGCTGTACAACGCCGCGAAGGTGAGCCGAAAGTGGTTGGGCATTTGCCTGGGCGACCAAGTACTTCGTCGACGACTGAAGGTCGAGATCCAAGAAAGGAAGAAGCGCAACGTGGAGATTTTGACCAAGCCAAATCAAGGTGTGGTGGTGGCAAGGATGGGGCCTTCAAGTGCATATGGGCGGAACATGGTGAAGAGCGTGACGGTGAAGACTGGGTTGAAGTACGAGCCGTATCGACGATGTGTTGTGGAGGATGCCTTAAAGCCCAAGAAGATGGCAGGGAGAAAAGCAATGAAAGGAGAACACGAGGGCAAGAGGGTGCAATGTAGAATTTAAGGTGCAATGAGGAACTGGTTGAGTAATACGTATCACATAGCCAGTAGTCGTGTGGTCGCACACATCTTCCTCTGGGAGACGTCCAGAGTCCAAAATTAACATTCACAGAATGTCCTAGTGTGTGGTTGGGCTCCGAAAATCCGTCCGTCTCTCTCTGTATTTAGTACCATGGTTTGGGCGAGAAAACATTAATTTAATTGCCAATTTGTTATGCTACTAGAAACTAACAACTGCTTTATTTGAATGTCAATTAAGCGCGCCGAAGCACGGATAATTTCTGTCCTATAATTCGTGTCGTAAATAGCAAATAGCAACTATACTGCTGCCCCATGAGCTAATACGCACGAGATGGCGCGGCGGTCATAGCAAACAAAGCGTGTCAACGCAAACTGCAAAATTGTTGGTTGCTTTATTTGATTTGCAAAATGCTATTTTCTTCCCGTCATAAAATTATTTTGAAATTGCTTTGTATGTAGTGGCGGGTAAGGGCTAAAATCTCATTCCATATAAAGGGGGCATGGAGAGCAATATCTAGCTAAAATAAGATACGTACAAAAACAAAGAAGTTGTTCCTCGAGCCGTTTATGGTTTCATTAAAATTTTGGTAAAAGTGCGAGGAGAAGTGGAAATTGTTGTAGAGTTTATTCGTAAACTAGAGAATTTCTCTCTTATTCTCGTCGTGATATCTAGAGGAGCATACTGTCTCGACGAGGCCATGTAAAGTTGATAAAGGAAAGAATATTCATCCTCTTTCCTTTATTATTTTTAACCACCCGCCCGTCCCTCACAAGTAAAATACTAATATTACAATTATTTTACCATTTATTCAAAACATTAACATAAATTAAACTCCAAAAGGGAAGTATCAACCGAGAAAGTGAGCAATGTTGCCAACACTTCAGTGATCTTTCCCCCTAGATATTAGTTGAGAAACCCCTAAATTGGTACTAAATACACATGTCGAGTGTCAGTAAATTCAACTTTATTAATAAAAGTACTCATTCGCAAGTGTTCCATGCGCAAGATTTTTCATAATCGGAATTTCCGGTGTAAACTGTATAAAAGGGAACTGGGTGTGACGATACGTGTCACATAGCCAGAGTCCGAAGGTAAAATTAACATTCACAGAATGTCCTAGTATGTGGTTAGACTCCTAAAATCCGTATCTGTATCAGAAAGGGGCAAATATAAAGTACTGCCATGTGAGTTTGGTTGCCTAAAAATTATTATTGTAAGAACAGAAAGGGAAAAATAAACAGGCGTTTTGATGAAAAAAAATCTCCACTGATTAGAAGATCAAGAAAAAGAGAGAGAGAGCGAGTGTAAGGAGGTAGGAAGTAGGATCTGGTTAAAGACCCAATTGGTTGAGTAAAGAAAACGTTTTCGTTTTTGACTTACTAAATCACGTCTTCCAATTCGAGGAAGTTTTGAATTTGCCATTGTGGTAATATCTGAAAGATTTAGCTTTTAATTTCTTCTAACAATCATCTCTCAGTTACCTTGCTGGATACTAATAGTAATAAATAGCATTTGTAACTGTCAACTATTAACTCAATTTCGCCTTTCAAAAATATAGTTGTAGTTGTATCATCTACCTATACAATTGGTGATTTTTTTTTCAAACTTAATAAAATATAAAATTCATTCACTGACATTCAACAAAATTCACAGAATTAACGCGACAAAATGATTTCCTAGAACTGCGAAAAATTAGACCCCACATTTATTTATTAACTGCAAAATAAATTGTGACCAATACTGCTGATGATGATGATATTCACCTTGAACTTCTTTGTTCCTTTTGTCGTTTTCGTTACGCACCGGTTTTTATCCCATGCATTGCAAAAAAAGCGCACATTGTTCGTTCTGACATATAAAAACGTGGAATCTCCTCTGGATCAGCGTTTCGTCAAAATGCGTCGCGTGATTCCTCTTTTCCTAGTGCTGGTAGTGATGGCGAATCGCGCCTTCGGACAAGTCGGTGTTACAGGTAAATCCAATCGATTGAATATCACGTCTAAGTAATTAGTTTTGATAAACAACAAAATTGAGATCCTAGACACATCTAATTACAATATTTTTTTATTAGACCGCCATTTTTTTTATTGAAAATTATGCAGAAAATTGGATTCTGTATTAAAAAAAAATTACTCTGCTTGGAAGGAAGGCAAAAAATTTATTGAAAGAAGGTAGGGACCAAAAAAATTCAAGAGGCTCAATAGGAATCGTCTTTTGAACTATATTTTTAACTAATTATATTTATGAGGATAAAAAAAACAGGTATCAGTTTTCAAATAACAGGTAGCAGTTTATAGACAACGTAATGCTTTGTATCGACACCGCCCAACAGTGGCGCACCCCAGAAATTTGTCTTGGAGGGGGCTTAAAAATAATAATTGTAAGAACATACAAGGATATATTAAATAATAAAGATACATAATATGAATTTATACCGAAGTAACATTATAAAACAAAATTAAGTTAATGTGCTCCATTTTTTGCAAATTTGAAATTTTATTAATAAATTCTAGTACCACATAGCTGGCTCTGGGGGGAGCTTTAGCTCTCTTAGCCGCCCATGGGTGCGCCACTGCTGCCTAATAAAAGTTACAATAGGCAACCATACATGCGAGTTTCATGTATCCATTTGAAAACTCCATAAGGAAGTAAGCCAGAACCCCCATCGTATATCGGGTTTTTGTTACGCGTTATTCCGCTCACCAAACAATCTTATTTCCCAGTTTCTATGAAGTAGAGTCCAATATCAGTTTTTGATTTAAACGATTTTAATCTTGTCCTTGTTGTTGTATTCTATACGGCGTGGGTTCAAAAGCCAGAAACTATGTGGAGATTAGAATGGAGGTTGAATCAGATGTAATTCTAAGGCACGCTGTTGCCCTGGACGCGATGTCCTTGCAGTCTTTTTCTGTCAGTTTTCGCTCCTCCATGTCCATGTAGATTTTGGGGACCTTTTGTTCCCAATTTCATTGGAGAGACGAGAAATTTCTTCGATTTTTAGTTCTATTCCATCAAAAATTCAACAAAATTTTGTAAGGGATTGCTAGCAACGAAAAAAGACTTGTCCATTTCGTAGTTAGACATGAATATACAACAACATCAGAAATGATTTGAACCCACGTGACCAATTTGAATTAGGTTTTGTTTTCTTAGGAGTGGCAACACTGATAAAAATGTGGTCGTCGCGTCGTTTCAAATTGTCGTTGACGTTCGTGACTGTAGGTGTTCTGTTGTAAATCGCAGGCATTACATCCTCCGACGACTTAACCCAAAGCACTGCATTGTCACCAACAGAGTACAATGTGTTGCCTATACGGCGGGGTCACGTGGGTTGAAATCATTTCTGACATTCCTGTACTTTACTCCCGTTTCATCTCAAAATCTAGAAAGGTCATTTGAACACCTTTTTGATTGAAATAGAATTCCTCGAAGAGAAATTTATATGCTTCTTCAATTGAAACATCAGAAAACGAAACAGAAAAGTCATTTCCATGTAATTAAAATGTAATTATCAGTTTCCGCTTAATTTGAACCATATTCTTGCCAAACCTAAAGGCCTTTTCAGACGGTTACAATTCTTGTAACAATTTGTTACAAAATGAGAGAGATAAGCTACCACACTGAATGTTGATTGGTTGAATTGGCACTTCTCACTCACTTCGTAACAAATTTGTTACAAGAAATGTGACCGTCTAAAAAGGCCTTAACGCTAAAGCTGCTAACGTGCTCCTTGAATTTCTAAATTAAACTGTAGAAAATAGTTGCAATACTCCTTTAAAAGAAATTCTGCTTCTCTTCTCTGTTAAATCATTATGTTGCCTTTCCGTGGCTCGTTTCTGTGGCTGCTACAATGAGCCCTGTAGCTAGAAGAGTTTAATCCTAGAATTCTGTTTTTACATCACGCTCTCAGGCAATGGTCTTATACTAACCATAAGTGTCCAGTGAGGAGGGTAGCTTTGTACAAAAAAAAAGGGACCTGGCTGGAATGGATTAATCCAAAAGTTAAATGCCGCCAAGAAGAAGAAGTCGTTCTTTGGTCATTTTTAGTCTTGCTGATTTGGTCTTTTCTGGGAAGGACTTTCTGGTCTTCTTACGTGTCCCAAATTTGCAATTGTTACTACTTTACGTCAGTCAAATCTCTCAAATCTAGTCCTTTCTGATTGAAGGAGAGTTTCACAAAAAAAAAACTTACGTTCTTCTTCAGTTGGGAGCTCATCAGATGACGCCCTGGTTTTATAAGAAAGATTTTCGTTACTCTTGCTGCGTGTCCTAGTTTGTACGATATTTTTTTAAAAGAATTCAAATTGAGCTATTCTTTTAAGAAAGGGATTCTTGTAACCATCAAAAGAACAAATAGGAGACGACAAACAAATTTTTCTTCCGGCCTACTTTAAGAAATGGCTCAACAAAATCCGGAAGTAGACAAGTTGGTTAAGCAAGTGAGCGATGCGTCCAACAAAGTGGTAACCGAAGCCAATCAGAATTTTGGCATCTTAGGTAGATCAAACAATTTTCAACTTTTCCTTTATCCCAAGTTCCTTGAACACTGAAGTAGTAGACCAATTCCTTCCTTAAATTGATTTTGTCAGTTTTGAAAATATGTATATCCATAAGTCCAACATGGTCTAGTTTGCCTAAATTCGTCCAAATTTTTCTGCCAACCTTGAATGTGGACGTTCCCACAATGGGAACGTATGGAAGACCATACGAGATGTGAGCAAAAAAAATTGTGCTTTCAGATTGCGGCCCTGACAAGGTGTATTCGCAATGTCAGGCTCACTGTGCGCCCACGTGTGAAGAGCCGATTCCGCTGACGTGTCCGGAACTATGCGCGGATGGCTGCGTCTGCACCGAAGGATTCTATTTGAAGGGCGACGTATGCGTAACCCGAGACCAGTGTTAAATAACTCAATTGTGATTAGATTTAAAACGAAATAAACGTGAATTTTTTTCTCTTTAATTGTTTTTTACATCAAAATATCTATGTATCTATAAAATCAAACTTTTCTAAATGGCAAATGAAACAAAATTTCTTTTTCTCTTAATACTGTAACACCCTGACGAATAGGCCACCCGCAAACCAGATTGGAATGGCCTGTTAATAATTGCCGCCACACGTGTTTTCGTCGGTTATTATCGCTCTCCTAGACACCTATTGTCTGTTTATTCAACAGATATAGTAATAAAATCAATTAGGAGGAGTTTTATGCGCAGTATCTTATAGCGCAGAAGGTGGTTTTACAAAGTAACACACAATTTCAAGTTGTATCTTCAATATTGAATAAGTATCACCAATACCAATTCGTTATTTACGTCGCGCGGGTTACTGTAGGAGTGTTTATTACTATATCTCTTGAATAAACAGAGTATAGACTTGAGGCAAAAAGATCAGATTATAAAAGCAAGAGTGTGAAGTTTTGTAAGTGCGCATAAATAAATATGTCTAGCGAGTAGTGAAATGAAAATAGTAAGGGTAATAGGCTACAAATTTATTTTGTGATATTGTTACGGTATGTTTTGAATAGGTACAAAAAATAAAAATAAAAAAATGAATTTGAACCTTTGCGAAAATTTTAGACCCACTTCAATTCTTACCAGCAGTTTCCAAAATAGCAGAAAGCATAATCAATACTCATATATCATATATATATCGTATATATATTTTTAGAAAAGTACAACCTTTTAACAGAGAAACAGCACGGGTACCGGTCGAATAAATCCACAAGTAGTGTAATTATCTCGCTCATAGAACGTGTGGCGGAAACATTCGATGAAAAGCAGGAAGCAAAAGCTCTGATCTGAGTAAAAATTGACATCGTTGATCATAGGATCCTCCTACATAAGCTAGATTACTATGGCTTAAGAGGAACCCCTTACAATGTAATAAAATCGTACCTAGAAAACAGAACTCAGCAAGTCTTTTTCAAAGGGGAGATTTCCTCTGCAACAAACATAACACATCGAGTCCCCCCAAGGATTTGTATTAGGTCCACTGCTATTCTTAATACCATAAACGATTTGCCAATGAATGTCAATACAATTGAGGTATGCCTGTACGCAAACGACACCGCCCTACTTGTAAGATCTAAAGACTACTACTTAGGCGGCACTTAAAGAAGCAAATTCCTAGTTTACCAGCAATAAGTAAAAAACGAATAAGGAAAACTTTGCATTTTCGACCAAAAGAACGTCGTCTGAACCGCCTATAAAATTTCAGAGTGTCGTTCTTGAAAGTTCTTTATCCTGGAAGGCACACATCGAAACAACATCGAAAAAACTGGCATCAGCCATCTACTGTAGGGTAGGTGGGGGTAAAGGCACGCACCTAACAGTTTTTTGGACCTACACGAACCTGTTTAATAGATATAGTTGGGAGAAAATAGTGAAATTATATGTAGGTCGATCCTTTTCGTATCATGTGCCATAGGTAGAAAACTGTATTGTTGACAGAACCTTCAAAATTTCAATTTTCCGAAAATTTGTATTTGCGAACGTTTTGCCTCATGGGATGTGGCGAAGATTCGCACTGCGAATTTTTTCTCCTTTTCTGTGATTTTTGAATAAAACAAGAAAGACTAATGAACCTAGTGGTTATTGCTAGTGTATCATATTCTGGAAAATTAAACAACACAAATAAATAGGTACCTCCTTTGAATTGTAGCGAAACTAAAAGCTGCCGACTTGAGCTGCATTCGATTCGCAGCCGAAATCAATTCGTTTTTATCAGTAGATCGCTTAGAAGTGATCTGGATCAGTTTCGTTACGTTTCGCTTATGGTGAATCCTGCACGAATCGAACGCATAATTTTTTTTTTGAATCGATTTAAATCGATCCAAATCGGTGAATCGAATGCAGCTTTGGTGGGTACGTAGATAACACTACCATGACTGACATGAAAAAAAAAAAAAACAAAAAATGTTAAGTAAAATTAGATAAAATCATCATGACTAGGTAGGACCGAAGACATCAGATCAAACAATACCAAATTAGAAAAGATTCGCTTTCCCATTTTAATGGCTGCCAAAAACGTGACTTGTTGATTTCACCTTCGAGAAAATGAAAGAAACTGGCATGCAAAATGATGTTCAAGACGTCGACTTTCATAGGAATGGACAGTATAAAGCCTAATCCCTGCTAGTAGATGAACAGGGGATTCACAAATTGAACAAAATATTAGATGAAAAAGGTGAAAAATGAACTTATCGCATTTTTTCCCCTTGGCGAAGCACCACTGGGCAGGAGGCGTTCGGGGCTCCTGCAACCTAGCGACGATCCCCTAAAGTACCTGGAAGGCACCCATCGTACACTGCGTACCTTTACCCGCACCTACCCTATTAAAAAAATGTATTATCTAACAGATTCCAATATAGCAACTACTCCAATTTCCATAGTGTGTCCACGTATGGCATTATAACATGGGGAGGTTCATCAGAAGCACAAGCAATCTTTCAATTTCAAAAAAAGGCAATTAGAACAATTTTGGGAATCTGGGACCAAACACAAAGCTGCAAAGAACTTTTCAAATGTAGTGGAATGCTCACCATCCCTAGGGTCTTCAAACTCACTTGCGTGAAGTATGCTAATGAAAATGATGATAAATATGCCCTGAACAATGATTCTCATACCTACAGCGCCAGATATGGAGAAGAATATCGCATTCCATATAATCGAATCAAGCGGACACAGATTAGCACTAACTATTTAGCAGTAAAATGTTTAACAAAATTCCCATAGAAATTAAAAAACAATGATACAATGAACAAAACAATTTCTAAAACGTCTTGTTTTTTATACTATTCGAGATTTTCTTGACTGTTATGTTTTAGTGTAACACTAACTCAGCATATTGTTACGTTCAAATCTCGCGCCAAAATATCGTGGCGATATAACATCATTCAGCTGCGTTTTAACACAGTTGGCGACCCTGTTGCCCCTCCTCTACATCGCTATGGGGGAAACCTGCGTGCGGTGATCGCTGAACTTTCATAGGCTATGAAGGCACCATGTGACTCTCAGGTCGCCCGTCATTGGTTATCGTCGGTAATCCCCGCGCATCGAAGCGACCTTCTTCATCTTCAATCTCGTCGCGTCCTTCCTTGTTGTTGTGCCGGTGTGACGTGTTTTTCGTGTGTGTTAAATCTAACGGAGTACTTGCTCATTTGGAGAAGTAACTCAATTGCGGCTTTGCTGGAAGATCAATTGATTGGAGACAGTTTTAATCTCCTCACCAAGTCTGAGACCTCAGTTCTCTCAGGTAAAATATGACGACGCATGCCGACGAATAGGCCAACATGGCCGCTAACGAAAAATCATTTCTTCTATGTAGGCTTTTCTGTTTGGGCGCAAGTTTCAGCGCAGGCTATTAGACCAGACCTTTTGGCCTAGTTCTCCGGGGGCGCTCCTGCCCCATAGTCGTATCGAGACCCGATCGAGAAAACCTGATCAGCCATCTTGACGATCTGAGCGGGTCCAGTTCAGTCAACGCTTCCTGCGGTTGAGAGAGGGCGTTGCAACTACCCACCGGCCTCTGCACTTTGGTTGGCACCGCTGACTTTGACGTGCGACTGGACGCGCTGTTTCAAGGTTAGGTTTTCAATTTTATCTGACGTTTTACGGACCGATCGGTATTTAAATTTCACTCTTGGCTCGTGAGTAGTAAACCGCGAGTACGAATTTCGAACTACGTATTGCGCTGCGCTTACGGTAGTTAATTTAAGCCTAAAGTAAGCAGCCAATTGTAATTGTCTATAAGAGTGTAAGGTGTTTTCCTTTTTAATTGTGTAATAAATCGTGTTAATTTTAGCTACGATTTTAATTTATACATTCACGCACACGAGTGAGTAGTCTCGCCTCTGATTATTCGTGATTCATTTTCTGCACGATCTGGTCGATTGGAGACGTCGGCTGATCGATTACGTTTAGTTGAACAATTGTCTTCTGGCGCCCTTTATAAGTTATAACCCGCCCCTTTCTTCACTGTTGCTAGCTGGGGCTCAGCTGATCGTAGAATCGGCAGAAGCTTGTCAACCTGAACCGTGGTAAGTAGAGGCAAGTAAATTTAAATGTAAAATTTGGTGACAAGATTTTGACGCCCTGACGTGTGGCCTTTGTTTGAAAACTCACTTTAACTGGTGCGTGAAGGTAGAAACAAAACATTATGGATTTAAGATTGTGCTCTGATGGGTTAAGCGGCGACAAACTTTCATATTATATAAAGAAAATAAAGAATATAGGTACATAGCCAGGTAACACATTTATTAAAGTAATAGTAAAAGACTTACATGCTTCGCACTACACTTCGTTCCAAACGAAGGGAATTTCCTTCTGGAAAAAGGGCATTTACAACTACAATCGTATAATTAACAGGAGTATAATTAACAGGTTTGAGTTCGAACAAGTTCGAACAGGGTGGATGATGCAATGTGCGGATACGGATGTTGTAATTTACAGCATCCTTTATTGCAAGGCAATCTCAGCACCATGATGGCGACGCCGTCTTTGAATATGCAAGCCGCTTTATAACATTTGTTTATAATATTAACTCTAGGGAGGTGTGATAAGAGGTCACGCGCTGGCGATGTTCCTTCTTACATTATACGTAACGAAAATTCTATTCTATTGAGAATAAACATAAAATATTTTTATTCCTTTATTACATAAAAACGTATTTAACAATTTAAAAAAAAATGAAGAAAAGAAACTTACACATCACTACAGACCGTACCCTTGATTGCATCCTCGACTTTATTGATCCAGACCCTGAAGTTGACCTGGTCGTAATCCAAAGTGGAATACAAGAACACGGGCATCGAGTTCGTCAAAACAACAAGATCGTCCTGCGTCACTTTTAAATCCGCAGCGTAAATCATCCTCTCGTCATCTCTATGAACGACCCCAATATTCCCCCTTTTCCGGGGCGCCCTCGTATTCCAACAACCCACCGCGTTTTGATTCACCAGATTTAGAAATAACACCCCGGACGGTTTATGCAAGTCGGAGGCCGAAGTTTGGAAACCTTCACCCCTATCCCCCAAATACTAAAAAAAAAAGAAAGGAGGAAAATAAACCTCAATGGCGTTTTCGATTGATTGCTCTCCGAGTATTCTCATCTTGTTTTAACCTCATGGGTATACTATGACTAGAACTTACACTGAAGTCATCTCCGTGGAACGTCCGCGTGGCCAATTGTTTATCGCGTAGTACTTTCGTGGACACCTTGTAGAGGTTAGTGCCGGCCATGGAATGAAAGTACAGGTCCCGAAAACCATCTGGTTTCACCTCGGATAACGCCAGACTGAAAACCCCGTCGTTCCACTGGAAGCGAAGCCCCGCGATGCAGAATTCTCCCCGCAGGGGCTCCAGGTGGAAATAGTTGTGTTCCACCCTCCAGGAATCGTCGTCCTTCAAGCTGTAAACCAGCATGCCGTAACCACCCAAATCGGGAAAGTAGGCGTAAGCGTCGTCGCATGTGTCGGGGGTTACGTCAACGGTGACCAAATTAATGACCGTGCGCTCGGTTAGATCACGCGGTTCAAAATTGTGCACTTTAATGATCTCGTCGGTTTTGAGATCTATTATGACGACCCTCTGGGGTTGAATAGTTATTTTGTCTCCTGCAAATAATATAACTCGATTTGATTGTTGAGGCGTGTGAGGATTTGGAATTACCAATGGTGTTAACAACTCCCGTGTCTGCCATCCAAAGTCGATCACAGGGGTCGATGGCAATTCTGTAGACTGACACCAAATGGTCTGGGGTAGGTTCGGCTTGGATACGATTTGCTTCGTAGCTGGGGTATGGAATTAGGGGGACGTTATGGCGTTCGGTGCTGTTCATCCAAACGTAATTTAGGGTCGAAGGTACGCCCGTCTCCACTCTGCGGGGGACAGTGATGAAGAGTTTGTTGCGCCAGCGATTTGCCCCTTGGGGGACGTTGTTTTCTGAAATTGGTTAATTTTTTAGACCTGTTTGTGACTAACAATAAAATTTGATCAAATCGGTATTAAAATAAAACGCGTGAGAGTCTCGTTTGAAATGATCAGGAACTGGATAGAGCTGGAAGACCTTGCGCGTTAGAGGCAGGAATTTATTGAAGAGAGAAAGAGATCTTTAAGAGTTGGCATAATCCAAGGTGAAGACTCATTTATAGGAAGCTCAAAGAGGTCAGCATACATCAAAGCAGGGTTGGGAAGTTACGCGGAAAAAGTTGTTTTCTACGTTACGTAAATAATGCGTAATTTATGACTTAAATGTAAAAAAAATGTAATAAATTCAATACTTCTTTGAAATAAGAACGGGTTGTTTGAGTATTCTCAAGTTTATTAAATTGCTTATAAAAACTTATGTCACTTGGAATTTTCCTTAACGGGGTAAAGCATTTCAAGACGGAAACTTTCTAATTACTGCCCAATATTTACAATTACAAGAAAGTCCAATTTAAAATTGAAAACAAAAATATACTAATAAAAATTTTGCTTAGCAACAAAAAGAAATCCGTTGATGTAAAAATAAAACACTCCAAGATTTTATTTACATCGATCTGTATTGGAAAAATGTAGGAAAATTTTATTTTGTTATATGTGGAGGTTGGCGACATTGTTTGCTGCTTAAGGTAATTTGAAACAAACGTCAACTTGGAGGTTATGTTTATAATTTGAGATGCCAACGATGTCACAGTATAAGTAATTACCTAGTAGCGTCACTTAAACGTCAGTGTCAAAAAAAAACGCCATTCTATTTGATACCCTTATGGAAATGCATATTTTTTAATTTTATAAATTTGTCGATCGTCTTTTGTTTTACCTTACGTCAAAAATTGCACAAGTGTCAAATCTTAATTTTAGAAAGTTTTACTTATTTAATGAGAATTTTTTAATTTTCGTTATTTTTCGTAATTTTATAAATATTCTTTATTTCTCGAATGAAAATTTTTTAATTTTAATTTTATAAAATTTTATTCAATGATTTTTTTAATTTTATAAATTCATCGATCGTCTTTTGTTTTATTTTACGCTAAAATCTTGATTTTAGAAAGTTTTGCTTATTTAATGAGAATTTTTTAATTTTTATAACTTTTTGTAATTGTTATATTTTTTTGTAATTTTATAGAAAGTAGAAAGTATTGTTTATTTAATGAGAATTTTTTAATTTTTATCTTTTTGTAATTTTATTTAATGAGATTTTTTTAAAAATTTTTATTTTTATCAAATTTTATTCAATGAGATTTTTTTTATATTTATTTATTTTTTAATTTTATAAATTTGTCGATTGTCTTTTGTTTTACCTTACGTCAAAAGTTGCGCAAGTGTGAAATCTTAATTTTAGAAAGTTTTGCTTATTTAATGAGAATTTTTTAATTTTCGTTATTTTTCGTAATTTTATAAATTTTCTTTATTTCTCGAATGAAAATTTTTTAATTTTTATTTTATTAAATTTTATTCAATTAAATTTTTTTAATTTTATAAATTCGTCGATCGTCTTTTGTTTTATTTTCCGTCAAAAAATGCCTAAAGTGCAAATCTTAATTTTAGAAAGTTTTGTTTATTTAATGAGAATTTTTAAATTTTTATGACCTTTTGTAATTGTTATAATTTTTTGTAATTTTATAGAAAGTAGAAAGTATTGTTTATTTAATGAGAATTTTTTAATTTTAATTTTTTTGTAATTTTATTTAATGAAATTTTTTTCTAATTTTATTTTTATCTAATTTTATTCAATGAGATTTTTTTTATATTTATTTTTTTTAATTTTATAAATTTGTCGATCGTCTTTTGTTTTATTTTACGTCAAAAATTGCACAAATGTCAAATCTTAATTTTAGAAAGTTTTGTTTATTTAATAAAAAAAAATTTAATTTTTTAAAATTTTATGATTTTTTGTAATTTTTATAATTTTTTGTAATTTTATAGAAAGTAGAAAGTATTGTTTATTTAACGAGAATTTTTTTATTTTTATATTTTTGTCATTTTATTTAATGAGATTTCTTTTATTTTTATTATTTTTTCTAATTTTATTCAATGAAATTTATTTATTTTAATTTTTTTAAATTTTATAATAATAATAATAATAATAATAACTTTATAAATTTTTTTTATTTCTCGATCGTCTTTTGTTTTATTTTACGTCAAAAATTGCACAAACGTCAAATCTTAATTTTAGAGTTTTGTTTATTTACTAAGAATTTTTTAATTTTATAAATTTTCTTTATTTCTTGATCATCTTTTGTTTTATTTAGCGTCAAAAATTGCACAATAACTGTCAAATGTCTTAATTTTAAAAATTTGGACCCTGTCTTGTTTATTTCATGATAATTAAAAAAAAAATTTTTTTTAAATGATTTTCAAAAATAAAAATCGCCTCAATAAAATCAGTGATTTTAATCAAGTGATTTAAATTAGCTCAACCGAAATTCAGAGACATCTATCGGAATTTTTCACAATTAACTTCCGAAATGCTTCGCTTGGTCGGTTTGCAGCACTGTTGCCGATTGCCGCCCATAGTCCCACATATACATAGATGATTTTTAACCTGAAAAATCTGTCGTGCAACGTCCATATGTGTAAGGTAAGACCAATAATATTAGGTATTTAAACAAAATAATTTTTTTACCATTTCATTCATTCATTTGAATTTCGTTACTCAACGTGGCTAAGAGCGGGTTTTTAAAATTTGAAAAGGATAATCGGCTTAGAGTGGATTGGTAACACTGGATGTCAAACAAACGTCAGTTTGGAGGTTATTTTTGTAGTTTGAAGTGTCAGCATACGTTGTCGCCAAATAATAATAAAAATAAAATCTCGGATGCTTTATGAGCTACATTACGAAACCCAAACGAGTTTCATAACGTAGTCATTAAAGCACCAAAATAGAAAAAAAAAATTGGTATTTTTAATTGCATTCACTCTGGACGGTTCATTTCGCACCACTGGCATTGCCGAAATTTAGGAATCAAAGAAACCCCAACTTTCGCAACCGGCTTTAAATTTCGCCCAAAAACGACTCTCTCGCTAATTTCATTTGGAACTGCAGCATGTAATTGATTAGAAACAAAAAGGATTAATTCGCCGACGTGAAAGTTGATAATGAGGTTAATTGGCGCGAAAAATAAAAACAACCTTAACACCAATCGGGGGAATGCGAGCGCTCGAGCGCAACTTCAAAAATTTTAAGCCAAAAAAATTAGTTTCCCCCAAATAACGTCTTCGTTTGAGTTTCCGTTCATACTTTAAAAGGAAAAATAAATTAAATCACGTACGATAGATGTAGTCTTCGGTTATAATAGAATCATCTTCTGCGAAAGTAATCCTGCTCCAAGTAAATTCCTCCTTGAGTCCAATACAACCCCCAAAGGAATTTACGTGCGCAACGACCAAGAAAACGGCCAGGTAGGTTCTCATCGTGACTTGACTGGATTTCGCGTGCTCCAAGACACAACTGGATGCAGTTTGTCGAACGAGGTGGCAGGAAGAAGGAGTTGTTGGATATCTGCCCTTGAGTAACTAGTTCATAGTGTTTGTGTATCATGCGTGAATTGTGCGCATTACCGGTAATAAACTTGTTCGGAATCTATGTCACCGTTTTTGTAAAGGCCAAGGATTTTTTATTGCTTTAAATTCGCTGAAATAAAAAAAATAGAGACGGGTGATTAATAAAACAAAAAAGAAAACACTGGGTATATTTATTTGGGCATAAAAAAACTAATCAACACTGCAAGGTGTGCCTTTAATGGCGTCATACACATCATTGATCCAAACCCTGAAGTTGGTCTGGTTGTAATCCAGCTTGCCATACAAGAACACCGGCATGGTATCAGAGAGGGCGATCACATCATCCCCAGAAATCTTCAGGTCGGACGGATAAATCAACCTGTCATCGTCTTTATGGACGATCCCAAAATTCTC
Source organism: Dorcus hopei (assembly GCA_033060865.1). NCBI lineage: Eukaryota > Metazoa > Arthropoda > Insecta > Coleoptera > Lucanidae > Dorcus > Dorcus hopei. The sequence continues at coordinate 37,801,031 of CM065423.1, forward strand.
AGGCGCGAACGGCTTTTTGGTATTCCAACACCCAATGGCGTTTTGATTCACCAAAGCCATAAACAAAACGCCCGTTGGCTTATGGAGATCGGTCGCAGACGTCTGCCATCCTTCCCCCCTATCACCTAACAACTAACAACCCCAAATTAACTTAAACGATAAGTATCACCTCGACCCAACTCACTTCGAAATCCCGCTGATGGAACGACCTGGTCGCCAACTGCTTATCCCTCAAAATCCTGGTCGAAACCCTGTATAAATTAGTGCCTGCCATCGCGTGGAAGTACAAGTCTCTAAACCCGTCGGGTTTTACTTCGGAGAGGGCCGTGCTGAAGACCCCATCGGTCCACTGGAATTGGACCCCTCCGACGTCGAAGTCCCCTCGGGTTGGCTCCAGGTAAAAGTAGTTGTGGTTCACCCTCCAAGAGTCATCGTCTTTCAAGCTGTACACGACCAGGCCGAAGCCTGCCAAATCCGGGAAGTAGGCGTAGGCCTCGTCGCATTTATCGGGGGTGACGTCGAGGTTGACCAGAGCCAAGACGGTCCTGCTGGTTAGATCCGTGCTCTTGAAGTCGTACGTTTTGATGACTTTGTCGGTGTTCAAGTCGATTATCACGATCCTTTGCGGTTGGATGACCGTGCGATTACCTGAAAGCCTTGAGGGTTAAGTAAATGAAGTTTGTGAGGGAGGGAGGTTCACCTGGAAGCTCGATGATTCCTGTGTCTACCATCCACAGGCGATCGCAGGGGTCCACGGCGACTCGGTAGACGGAAACCAGGCGATCTGGTGTGGCCGGTGCGTTCAATTGGTCGGGTTGGTATTTCGGGTAGGGAATTAGGGGTACGTTGTGGCGTTCCGTGCTGTTTGCCCGAACGTAATTGAGGGTGGATGGCACGCCCAATCGTCTGCGTGGTACCGTGATGAATAATTTGTTGCCCCATCGGTTGGCTCCCATTGGAATGTTGTTTTCTAAAAATTTCAAACGTTTATGAAGTACGTCTCTTACTTTCAAGACGCAGTATGAAAGTGTTCTTGTAATCAAAACAGTTGGTAGTGACATAAATTTGGAAAAACACAGAAAAAGAGGATTACGAAAAAAGAAAACTAATAAAGCGACCGAAAAAAATTATGGGAGAAGAAAATGTTTCAGTTCTTGATAAGGCATTTAAGGAAAAGAGGAAGCAAGTGGAATAAAAAGGAAAGAAGAAATAAAAATTCCTCAACAGTGGAGCGCTTGGTGCTATTGACCAGAAATGAAGAGACTGATTGCAAATGGGAACAGAAATATTTTTAAAAACTCTGGAAAAGGAACATATGTATAAAGAAAGCAAATAAGGAGAAACGAAGAAATCGAAGAAGTGGATGTCTGCAAGAAAACAGACATAAATGAGGCAAACAAATAGATGAGCGAAAAGCTGGAAGAAGTGAATCGAGAAACTACAGGAAGAAACAAGATTAAAGAAATAAAACAAAGCCAGACGATCGATTCCTTTAAATAAAATTGAAGACTTCGGCAAACGTTGTCTGCCATCTCAAAGATTTTGTAGAGATTCGGTCTTTACGAAAGAACAATATTATATATAAACAAATATAAATACGTAATATGAAATATAATTATAATGAAACAAAACATAGGAGGTCGATTTCCTCGTCTGTTATTTTTGGGAAAGAAAAAGTGAATCAATACGAAAACGAACGAAAATCTGTTCGCGAAACAATGGAGTGTGAAGAAATTCTCACTATAGAAAAGAAGAGAGAAATAAAAGAAAAGAAAGCGCAAACGCTTGATCGAACAAAATACGGATTGGTTAGTGTTTCTTCATTTTTAATTGAAAAGGACATTAGGTAAATTTTGGAAAAGAAATGGAAGAAAGAAATTGGGCAACGAAATGAAGAAAAAAATACAGAAAGCAGAAGTTTCTTTATCTGTTACATTTTGGGAAAGAAGAAGTTAAACAAAACTAGGTCAAAATCTTCTCACTTTAGGAATGAAGAAAATAAATTGAAAAAAGAAAACAAAAGGCAATCTCCTTTGATCCAACGAAAAAAATTCTGTTGATTTTTCTCTGTGAAAGAAAGACACTAACGAAATGAAACAAAATTTTTCTCTTTTTTATGAAGGGAAACAAAAAAAGAGAAACGTTATCTAATTAAAAAAAAAACAGTCCTCACAACAGAAATGAAGAAAAATTGGAAAAGGAAAACAAAAGGCAACTGTTTGAATAGCGGCTGATTGGATTTAAAAATAATCGTTGCCAGGCGATTTTTAGGATATTGTCCAATGTTATGGGGGTTTAAGGGGATACTTTGGACAGTTCGACACTGCTTTTAAAAGGACGAAAATAGATCGGCAGGTTTTTCCCATTCTTTAAAACGTTCCGTTGGATTTTTTTATTTCAAATTTAAACCAAATTTATGTTTATATAGCTGCATTCGTTTACTCAACTCCATTCAATCTATTTACTCTTTTCGCACTTTAAACAGTGAGAGCGAATAAGTTTTAATACAAGTTAGAATGAGACAAATGTGCGAAAAGAGCAAATAGAGTGAACGGAGTTGAATAAACGGACGCAACTTGTCTTTTATTCATAAGCTCACAATGTCCACGGTGAATTGAATACTACGGTGGAAACATTGAAGTGAGATAGCGAACCGTTACGTCACGGCATACCCGCTTCTCCCTCTAAAACATTCACTGTCAACCAATCATAACTGTCAACTAACCGTCACGAAGTTCGCAGCATAGATCTGCGAGGGTATGCGGTGACGTTATGCTGCCACCGTTAGTATTCAATTCACCGTGCACAACGTCCACAATTCTTGTTTTGAACAGGTCTATAATAGTAATGTCCATGGAAACTTTTTAAAATAGTTTTTAAAAAGATTTTTAAGAACTTTTTTTATAGAAGTTTTCATTTCTATTTACAGAAACTTAAATACTGCAAAAATTTTAGTCTTTAATTTAATGTCGTACGACAACTTTACTTTACAACTCCATTTTGAAAGAGGTCTATAATTATAATGTCCCTGAAACAGATTTAAAATAATTTTCTTCTTTAAATAAATAATATGGAAATAAAACGGGCAAAAGTCGAAGGAATTTTTGAACACGCAGAAAAATTTTAATTAAATTTTTGATTTAATAACGGAAAGAAACTTTTGGACGTAATTAAAGTTACGCTTTTAGCCAGAAAAAAGGAAATTCCGACTGCAAGTAAAATCACAAATCACATAAAAAGTTTGCACACCAATTCTAAGAATTCTGGACCATTAAAAACCGAAGGAATAAAAGTTGGAAAGTGGAAATGAGACGACAAGAAAAATAAGGAAAGATAATAATGGATAAACGAAGAATATTATAAAAGAAGAAAAAATACAGGCCAACTGAGATGGAAACAGATTTCGCACTCTACACAGAGAAATTTTTTTCGGAGTTAAATTCATCTCCTCCATAATTAACTCCTTTGTAGAAGTTGTTAACAATTTTTCGTGATGATGTGACATCTTTCAGCAAAGAATTAAAATAATCTTAAAATTTGTTACTTTTGAACACCTGCTTCTTAGCGCACGCGTGTTGCATCTATGATTATGGAACAAATACAGAATTTTCGAATTAAATGTCAACACCATAAAAAGAGGGAATTACCTACTTTACCTCCTTCGTGGAGTTAAGAAAAGTAACTCCCTTAAATCTAACACCTTGGACGGATGGTCTCCAGGGAACTACCAAAAAGAGTTACATTGAGACCGTTATTTTTTCCTGTGTAAAGAGTGAGGGCGAATAAGTTTTAATACAAGTAAGGATGAGACAAATGTGCGAAAAGAATAAATAGAGTGAACGGAGTTGAATAAACGAATGCAACTTGTCTTTTACTCTCAAGCTCACAACGTCCACATTTCTTGTTTTGAACAGTTCCGTAATAGTAATGTCCATGGAATCTTTTTAAAATAATTTTTAAAAAGATTTCTAAGAACTTTTTCATAGAAGTTTTCATTTCGATTTACAGAAACTTAAATAGTTTTTAATTTAATGTTGTACGACAATTTTACTTTGCAACTCCATTTTGAAAGAGGTCTACTATAACAATAACGTCCCTGAAACAGATTCAAAATAATTTCCTTCTTTAAATAAGCAATGTGGAAGTAAAACGAGCAAAAATCGAAGGGATCGTTGAACAAGCAGAGAAACTTTAATAACAGAAAGAAAACTTTTGGACATAATTAAAATTAAGCTTTCAGCCAAAAAAGGACTGCAGACAAAATCACAAATCATCTAAAAAGTCTGCACACCAATTCTAAGAATTTTGAACCATTAAAAACCGAAGGAATAAAAGTTGGAAAGCGGAAATGAGACGCCAAGAAAAGTAAGGCAAGGTTAAACAAAGAATATTATAAAAGAAAAAAAAATTACAGGCCAATTGAGATGGAAATAGATTTCGCATTCTAAAGAATGAAAGCGAATAAATTCTAATACAAGTAAGAGTGAGACAAAAGTGCGAAAAGAGTGAACGGAGTTGAATAAACCAACGCAATTTATCTCTTACCCACAAGCTCACGACGTCCATAATTCTCGTTTTGAACAGCTCTATAATAGTAATGTCCATGGACACTTTTTAAAATAATTTTTAAAAAGATATCTAAGAACTTTTTCCTAGAAGTTTTCATTTCGATTTACAGAAACTTAAATACTGCAAAAGTTTTAGTTTTTAATTTAATGTTGTTTGACAACTTTATTTTACAACTCCATTTTGAAAGAGGTCTATAACAATAATGTCCTTGAAACAGATTCTTTAAATAAGTAATATGTAAATAAAACGGGCACAAATCGATGGGATTTTTAAACAAGCAGAATTATTTAAATTAAATTTTCAATTTAATAACAGAAAGGAAGCTTTTGGACATTATTGAAATTACGCTTTTAGCCAAGAAAGAACTTAAGAGGAAAATTTGGAAAAAGGATTTGCCTTAAGTCACTAAGAACGTTCTTAGTGACTTGAGGCAAATCCTTTTTCCAAATATTTCTTACTTTAATCAGTCACTAACATCATGGAAAATCCATTACAAAAAAAAACTTGCTGTGCACCAGTACACCAGTACACCAATTCTAAGAATTTTGGACCATTAAAGACCGAAGGAATAAAAGTTGGAAAGCGGAAATGAGACGCCAGGAAAACCACAAGGAAAAATACTAATGGATAAACGAAGAATTTTATAAAAGAAAAAAAATTACAGGCCAATGGAGATCATCGAACTTATAAGGAATCGTAACATGTGTCCAACAATTATTGTAGTCCTGGGTCCTGGATGGCTGTGGAATCAAACCTTTTTAACTAATTGTTATTTCAAATTGCAATAAAACATTAAATACGTAAACAAGAATTTATTTGTTGTTTGACAGTCAATTATTTGAGAGATCAATTCAACGATGCGAAGGAAGAATCGACGTTAATGTATAATGTTGCCACAGCCACCCAGGACTAGAATAATTGTTGGAAACATGTTATTTTTATAATTTTTTCGAAAAGAAGAAGAATAGGAAGTGTTTTCGAAATAAAGAAGCTCGAGCAAAATTTGGCTTAAGGTGAGAAAACTTGTCTAAAAAGAGAGGTTTAGAGAAGAAAAAATGCATAAAACAGGAAGGTGACTTGAACCCATCTATTGATCTAACACTTCTCCCCCAAGTCTTTTATAACAGTCCAAAATCCGAATGTATAAAAGGCTTTCAGGGATTAAGCACGAATCCATAAATTTTAATCACCAATTATCATTTTTTCCAATTCATTATAGGAGTAATAATTTAAGGCTTCCAAATTACTATTTGGCCTATAGCCCTAACAAAATTATTAGTGCAGAATGAAATTAGGAATTTATTTGTGAGGAAAACAGCAGAGAGATTGAAGTACAAAGCAGACAAAATATTTTACGGTCTTGACATGACTAACGTATACATTTCGTAAACGTTGACCGAACCGAACTTGGCTTAGTTTTAACGACCTAGACCCGAAAATACAACAAACTCATTTATTTATTTTTTTAAATTAAAATCCACGTTATGTTAATGTGTAGACAACGAAACGAAATTGAGTTTTTGTTGATATCTAATTGGCAAAGTCACAAAGCCTTGTGCATAAATAATAGTTGTAATAAAGACTTGACCTTATTTAATCTGCACACACTACAAAGAATTTACTTGTTGTAACAAGCGTATAAAATCTGACGTAAAATTTTTTATTACCTAGGTAACTTTATGATTTTATTATGAGGATCATACCGTAAATGTAATCTTCTGTTATAATGGGATTTTGAGGCCACGACGCTGCTGCAGCCTGGTCATTTTGAGGAAATAAAATCATATCCTTGTGCGGCGTTGTGTGATATATAATCAATGTTGTGTTGAAGGGTTTGTGTCCATCTTGTGATTGTGATGCACCGTCGAATCTTGTGGAAAACGGAGGCTTGTAACTCAAGCGCGTCCAACCAAATTCTTCTCTTAAACCTTCACTTTGCACGGTCGTTGCTCTTGAACTTAGAGCAACGATGAAAACCACGAGAAAACCGTTCATTATAAATTAATATAATAGCGCGCGCTACACTTCGATACACAAATGAGGTTTCAGATGAGCAGTGATTCCTTAAATTGAGGAAGATTGCCCTTGAAGATCCGCCCGCAGAAGATTTTTACGCGATGTGTTTGAGTATGTTCACAAGAACCTGTTTTATTTGCAAGTGCATCGATTTTATTTTATTGTTAGTATCGTCATTATTTTTTATACGCATCAGTACTTTTCCTTTGTGTTTCTGAAATGAATTGTTCATCCGTGAGTTACTCGTTCTGTTAATTGAAAAAAAATATCCATTTTTTTTTAAGTCTGCAGTCATGTATTTTTAATTGCTACATAAATTTTTAGCTTGGTAACAGGGTTTGTTTACTAAACATGATAACCTAAATAATAATAATTGAGAGGAAGGTCGGTGTACATATGTGTACTCTTGACCTTTAAAATGTTAAAATGTGAAGTGGGGAGAGCTGCATACTTCAAGCTACGATGGAATGAAGAGTGTTATGTATGTAAGTGAGTATAGTCTTTGAATAGATAAGCTGTGGTGCGTAACTGCGACCTTAACCTTTTATGACGTGGATTTTTAGGAATTTGCGCGGTCTACGTAATGGTAAATTGAAGACGAAAATACCCTATTTGTTGAACTCGGGAGAATATCGGGTATTCACTAAGTGTCATCTAAACTTAATCTATTCGATATAGGAAAACATAAAATCAAATTGTTGTACTTCAAAGTACTCGTAAAAGCTTTCATTAATTTCATAATAATAATAACATATTCGATTCCTCTTCTGCCCTTCAGTGTTGAATGTTATGAGTTGAGTTTGAACTTCCTTGACGAAGCACTTCGAAAGCTTTTTTATATTACAAAGTATCATTGTTTTGTTGGTGATGTTAAAAGCAAATGCAAAGAAAAGAATCGATTTCGAACACTATATACAGATTGTACTGGACAAAAATTATTGAAATACGGTAACGAAATTGACTTGTAAAAAATTCTGCTGAAAACCCATTGAGCCTTTGCTTCACTGACGCAGCTAAAGTTTATTTAAGACTAATTCCACAAAACGTCTAAATAGTTGAACCGTTTGCATTTGTTTATTTGAAAGTGAATACAATTGTCTCTTAGCAACAAAAATTTATTCACAACGTTTCCCTAAGAGATATCCACATTCTCCAAGGACCTGTAAGCGTGTTCATATTTATTTTTTACTGACACAACATCAACGTGTACCACGCCGACGTGTCACCTTGTTTGTTGACTTTTACGGACAACCAAATAACCAATAAAACTGTCCAAACAAAACAAATTAAATTTATTGTCAAATTAAATAACTGGACCGACCTGAACAGACAGTTTACCTGCGGAATTCCAAGGGTCACCCAAACGGTTTGTTATTGCAATTGGACATGCCCTATCCCTATCTATCTACGGCTGTAGGCTTGCTACTTGAGATTTATGGCCGGCGCTAGGACTACCTACGGTTAACCTACTTATTGTGTGGGAATCCGCAATAAAATGATATTTCTAATTCGGCTCGTAATCGCTGCAAATCTGGACTCACGTTGTGGTAACTCAGTTCTTTTGGTGCGTCGCGTCGGTGGATAACTTGAGATTAAAGGAACTAATTACGTTTGAATAAAAATACGGAAGTTAGATTTAATTAATTATTTATTGCAAAAAAAAGGTAAAAACTCCTTGTACCAGCCACCGAGGGATCTGATATAATGAGCGAAAAAACACTTGCGATAAACCAATACAAAGAAACAAAATTACGGTTATCAGGAAGTACAGTGGAACTCGCTTAACAGATTTCACTTTCGAATATCGGAGCGACCTAACTGCCTTCAAATCACACAGCTGGTGGTTTCGTGCATACGCAAATAGTTGTTGGAGAGCTCTGCTCCTTAATTAGATTAACAATTAATTTAAGTTCAACTTAGATTTATCTTGGTACTAGTGGTTGCCACTTCAGATCGTACTCTAAGACTCGTTCTGCTCAATCAACCAACACACGGTGGGTCTACAGTGTACTTAATCAATGGAATTAATTACTTAATTAATCAGATGTTCTGGAGAAGTTTGTGAGACAAAATGCCACACCATCAATTTGCAAGACATCAATAGCAATCGCCAGTTTTTCAGGGACTACTGTCGGAGGTGATGGGAAACCCTATCGCTAGCTAAAGTAATTAATTGAGGTCGAATGGGTAGGATCTTTTCTCGCTAAGTCCAATCGCCTTAAGAGGGTGGTACTACGTACTCCTTTTTTCAAATGTCACGATATTCGTAACGAGCAATTAATTGGCCTTATAAAATAGTTTAATTAAAATTATCTAAATGCAATAGTAATACTGAACTTTACAGACTCTTTAGCCACTGATTAACGCAAAGTAAATTATTCTTGATCAATTTATACCACCAAATGTGTGACGAAGAATACAAATAAATGCAAGTTACCTCTCCGCGTAACCCGTGGAACACACACGCACTCCACTTCTGTTTTATACACACTCGCGACGCGAACGCGGTTTTGTTTAATTGCCGTTTCTATTAGCATACTGTATTTTAACCGTACCGAAGTAAGTGATTTATCTAGAAATATGAAAAAGATGGGAAAATGACTACAAAATGACAAAATTAATTATTCAATCGCTCGTTAGCGAGATTCGAACGTTTTTGCCTGTTTTTCGCGCTCCGTCCTTTCCAAGTAAAATGAACTCACCCCGTCTAGGAATATGAAGGGCGGCGTCACTGTCAGAGTCAAATCTGATGAAGGAACTTCTTCAGATCGTCTTGGTTCTTATAATACTTCCTACTCCTTCTCTTCAAGAACTGGCTTCGAAGGTGTCGATGGAGTGCGTGCGAACACTCTCACGACGATTTGATTCCTGCGGTGTTCCCATTCTCCTCACTTCAACAGCTGGCTTCGGCGACGTTGATGAGTGTATTTGGAGTGTGAGTGGTCTCTTGACAGTGGCTGCACAAGAGGTGTTGTATAATGAAGGACGCTCTTGACAGTAGTAACACAGGAGGCTTTTGGATGCTCTTGACAATGGCTGCACAAGAGGCTTGTGAGTGTTCTTGACAATGGGTGCACAAGAATCACTGAGCTGGAACGGTTAGTGTTCTCGCTTTTATAGGGCTTTTTCCTTAGCGGGGATGAAGCAACTTTGCTTCATTGGTCTGAATGTGTAGTCGAATTCATCTTCTTTGTCAGGGGCAGTCTTTTTATGTTTGCTCCGGGGGTTGTCTTAGCGACCAAATTAAGGTTGCGATCCTTTTTGCGGGCCAATCATGAACGAATACGGTTTTGCTTTAAGTTGTCAAGCGGCGGCCATAATTTTGTTTATTTGCGACGATCGTCATCGTTGCTTTGGTTACGTAGATGTTAACGTGACGCTTCGTCCGTATTTATTTACAATATATGACATTCCGGACGTTGTCAATCTGACGTTTCTAACATCTGTCACTTTGACGTTTCTTAACGTCTGTCATTATAACGTTTGTTACCACATGTCATCGTGATTCGTTGATCGCTAAGCAACGTATGAGTCCCCACAGATTCTTCAAAATTATAGAAAAGGTTTCAAGGATTTGAGCGAGGAAATAGAACACGGACGTCAAATCGAATAATATACAAATGTGAATAGGTACTATTTATCTCACAAAATCTTTTAAGCGCGCACTTTACACTTTACGCTTAAAAGATTTTGTGATACAAATTTCATCGGACAAGAACCAACTGTAAATATGTACTATTTATCCAATGGATCTTCACCATCTGTTAGTCAAATTTAATCGCAGAGAATTTGCGACGCATTTTATAGCGAGCTGGCAACGTCTCCTGTATGTATATGTTGTCTGAACATCTGACTCCGTGCCGGAAACGATCTATTGGAATTCCCGCTTTCGTATTGGTTCTTCTATTCAAAACTCTTGACGTCATAATCATGCTATTGGTTACCGCTTATGACGTAATAGTATTTCGGCGTCCATTCACTTTACGTTGGGGTTTCGTTCAGTGTTGAATCTGCTCCCTTGGTGTACAGTTACTTGTTATTGTGATGACGAAATTCTTCCTCTGAAAGTGAGGAGAATTTAACAACGGCCCTGCCGGAATAGAATTCACACCACCGAGCGAATTTTGGGGTATTTTCAGCCCAATTCCCAGCTTGGGATTCTCGCAAATCTTAGGTAAAATATTGAACAAACTGGCTAACACCATTTTGGGACGCTAACGGTTTCAGGCTTCCAGTTCGAGCTTTTAGTTTGACTTCGACTTTTAGTTATCAGTTTTTGGACAAGTCGAAGTACTATTTCGATTTATCGTATCGCGCCAATTCGCCTCCGCTGCGAAGAAATCAGTCCGGGTGTTCCTGCGACGTACCTTGCGAATCTGCTTTGAACCAGATCACCGGTGGCGTCGTGAGTGCCAACTTCACTCTGCGGCTCTACCGACAGATGAATGTAGCCACGTCCTGACAGCAAGGTCGTGAGTTTATTTATTTTTCTTGTGAACGGTTATTGCATGCCTTATCGGAGAGCGAATTTCGGTTGACTGCATGGTTATGCTGACAGGTTCACTTAACTAGAAATAAATACCGGATACTTATTGCAGAGATTCAGATTTATTTATTTAAGTAGATAACTTAATGTAAATATTTATTTTCCTTGACGTATATGATACTTTTACTATTAAACGTTAAGTAACTTTAAGGTTGTGTGTGATTTCTACGTTCATGTACCAGTGAGTAAAGTGTAGCCTCTATTTTGTTTTGACTTTTGCCCAATCCAGTCAGTTCGGGGATACTGACGGGGTTGTTTGTCTAACGGCTGAGGTCTTCCGTCCTGGCGCCCTTAAGAATTTAACATCATATTGACCCAGCCCTTCTCACTGTTGCTAGCCGAGGGGATAGCTGATAGTTAATATAGCCCAGAAGTTGTCACCTAGTCAAGGTAAGGTTGAGGTTGTCAATTTAAAGTAATTTGGTGACACATCACGTCATCAATGTATGTTAGAATAAAATGCATAATTGTTCTTCAACCCATCTCTGTTTATTTAATAGAACAGGTTAAAAGCAAATGAGAATGAAAACATTTGTCGATTCGGACGTATAAAATCGATGACGTAATGGTAAAGATCGATTGGATAAATAGTATGTATAAAAGTGACTTTACCAGCTGGTATTTCCGTGCTCGTATGTACAGGATTTCTAGAGCGTGCATTAATTTATATAAAAAAAAATGCGTCATACCCTACGGTTACTTATTGGCATAAATAGTAAGTGCTTTCTTAAGAAACCTGTTGTTTCCAAACTGACCTAAAATATATCTATGCAATTTGTTTCAATAACAAATTGGTAATTAGAGGAGTGTAGATGAAACGTTCAAAGTTGAGGATACGACAAACAAATCGATTTACATTCGGGTTCATTTTTTTTTGTGGTTTCATTAACAATACTACTCAAAAGATTAAATGTAAACATTGTTTATAACCACCGGTTTACTTTTATAAGGAAATGAATTTCCGTAATTTCCGCGATTTCAGGAAGTGGCGAAAATGAATCAGACTTTAAAATTCGTCACGTACTCCTATATAACAAGTTGCCAAATCTAAACTGTCCAAATCGTTTTGTTTAAGTTTATTGTCCATACCATGGCGAATCATTTATTTCTTACCCTGGGTAAGTCGTGCCTTAATCCAGACGTCGTGCATTTCGTTATATTTACATAATTTTTACAGCATGTGCGTGCGTTCTCTTCTGTGTGATCCCGCGGACGCAACAAACAGTGTGTCCCCATTGTCTGTGTCCGGTTTCGTTTTCGCCCTTATGCGCACGGCAAGTAACCACTGGAACTCTGCGAGGATTTCCTAACACGTGCACCTTGAATTGTATGAATAAATGCAGAAAACACAGTAAGTACTAGTTTATAAGAAAAAAGTTTTTGGTTTTACTTAGTTTTGTTGCAGAATTTATTTTCGTCGCCCACGGACGTTGCGGGCCGTTAAGGATCTCCTGGCTTATCTCTCGTTTAAACAAACTTGTATCTCGTTCCTTCTTGAAAAATAAATTTTTAAAATAAATGGTCTTTTTTTAAATCAATGTAAAACAGCGAATACAAAGCACACAAGAACAATGCGTTTGTTGATACTAATTGCCACGGTTTTTCAGGTCCTGAAACAAAAGAGACGATGAACTCATTGATGTATAAATGTAGGTGACTTGTTATACATAAAAGGTCGGATATGATGCTGTTGTATGTATGCAAGAACAGGTGGGGATGGTCATATATACTCAGAACCTTGTATTAATGCAAACAGTCAGAACTTTCTCCAAGATGAAATTTGCTTTGCTGTTTTTGTTTGTCGCTGGTAAGTATCATTTTACTGCCAGATGAATTATATTTAATCAAACAGATCTATTTTTGTATAACTGCAATAATAACAATCGAATTTGTCCAATACAACCAAATAAGTGGCGTAGTGAGGTGTAGTTTAAAGTATTTTGGCGTATGCTTACGAAGTAGCAAATTTCTTCTTCCACGTCGTAACTAAAGAACCTCTTGAGATCAGCAATTATCTAACAAACAAACAAACATTCAAAAGAAGTACTTACTGGTTCATAATCAAGGACGTACTTGCGGTCACAATCTCTGATAGAAGTTTGTCAGAAAAGAAGTATAAATGTTTTTAGAGTTTATTCTGACAAGTTAAAAGAAATCGATAGGATAGTTTCTTGACAAAAAAATATTCTTAGCTATTCATCTCATCAATGCGTTTTCTATTTACTTGATAATTAATATAGCAAATAAAAGCCATTATTGAACAAAGAAATCCAACTAATTCAATATTTTTATTATAGAACTACGATCACATAGGTACTATTTGGTTGGATCTAAAAAGTATTAATACTTTTGATTACGTAATGTTTACTACCTGCGCCTCTTTTTCCCAGAACTATTGAACATACTTAATTCTTTGAAACTTCGTTTTGTTTGATAATTACATTGTTTGTTGTATCGGCGAGACAATACGAATCTAATTACCAAATTCAGAATTGAGTTTTCGCAGAAAACAGGATGGAATAATTACGATAAACGAAGGTCGTTTCGGAACGCATTGTTCATGCTTAAATATAGCAAATAGTCAGTCCATTATCCTATTATACTTTAATTATCAAATCAAAGTAAACGCTCCTAGAGTCGTTAAACTGTCGTTCAAGATAAATTGCACTAAGTGATCCATTCTGATGATGTACTGTACTTAAAAGTTTTAACTAACTACGTATAGGATGGGCGGCTTCAACTTCGTTTCTTTCTTGGAAATGATTGCACGTTTATATTTAGTTTCACGACAATAAAACTGATTAATTTTTAATCAATTAAATTTTATTAATGTGCTTAGCAACTGAAGATAAAAAATGTTTCAGTGTTATTGTCGGTTGCCTATGGGTATCCATCCAAGGGATCCACGAAGCCTTCTCTGAAGAAGAAGTGCCTCAAGGATTGCGGCAGCGATTTCACTCCGGTATGTGGAGGTGATGGATCCGGAAAGAACAACAAGTCCTTCGGAAGCCAATGCGTTTTGGAAAATTATAACTGCGAAAATAGTGCTAGTAAGTAGCCATTTCTTAACATAATTTGGATAAAATTGACTGGAAGGGAATTTGCAGTTTGTTCGTATTTTTTTGGAACATCCTGTGCTTCACAATATCGCTCGTTTTATGTTAGTGATATTATTTTTTTACTTGATTGTTAAAACGTCCTGTGTGTTGGTTTTATTAAATACTCGATAATTTCTTTTAGATCTGAGAGTGATAAGCAAAGGTGAATGTCCAGGAGGCCAGGGAATTAGATTGTCCTAATCAATTGCTGCGGAATTAGATGCTCCTCGAATAGTCTGAATTGCCTCTTGATAATAGGTGCTAGTGATGCTTCATTGACTTGAATTATTATCTATTATTATTATTATTACTTTTCAATAAAGGTTGTTGTCATAATAAATGCTATAAGTTGTTTGAATTAATTAACGAAATAAATTACACTTATCAAGGTATTTCTTGAACCTCTTTTGAAAATTTGCGAACTTTAATTAGGTAGGTAGGTAATATGTTCACAATAGTTTACGTGGTTTTCATCAGAAAGACCCTAAAAAATCTTATGCGATGCTTTGGAATTTAAGAGAAATAAAAAAAGACGTCAACCTCGAACGTTTTAAAAAATATAGATTAGTCAACGTGTTGAACGTGTTGCCTACCTTAAGGCGTTACGATTTTAAATGATCGCCGTGTATATGTGAAGACAGAGTGATCATCAAAGAATCATAAAAGCTATTCCTTTGCATTTTAATGAATGGATTATTGAGCACTTATTAAATACGCGAGCTTGCGGTACTTTTAATGAACGAAGCGTCTCGCCTAGTAATTAATTATTAAATGGAACAAGGAGAGCGCTTAAGGATGATATTTTCGCTTTATAAAAAAAGAAACTATTGAAATAATTCAGTTGTTCTGTTTTGTTATTAGTTAGTTTATATTTATCGTTAAAATTTGCAGTTACAAAGTTATACTTAAGTAAAAGAATAATATAAGCATCAATAATAACAACGTAGAATGATCCACTTTGAAGAAACTTGCGCTAATAAAACGAGGGTAGTTTTCGGAAGCTTCTTTTCACAAGGATATTAGACGTTCGCTGATATCTTCGTCCTTCCTGCCGCTTCTGCCATTTAACGATAACCTGCGATAATTCAACAAAAAGTTTGGCCGTAGTAGTTACCCCCGTTTTGCATACATTCTCAGGTGTGTGACACAGTTATAATAATAATAATTATAATAATATAACAAGTTTAATTTCCTTGTAGACAATTTTACAACTGTATGTAAGTCGTCTCTGAACCTTAAATACAATAGAAGATAACACGGAGAAATCTTAGCACATATAAAACAATAGTTGGAGAAGTTAAAGGAGAGGAGTAGACATATGCATATTGCTACGTTATTGGTTGTTGTTATATTCGATTTTATTTTTACTTCATAATTCTATAAACATGAAACTCTGATGATTCAGGGCGTAAACCATTTTTTTTTGCTGAAATCTATGAACGTCTTTGGGTTCTTTGCACGCTCGTAGATTATTTCTTTGCTCATTAATAAATGAAAATACTCAGGTCAGCTTAAAATTCTTTATTAACAATTTCTTTTTATGTAACAATAGTGTTGTACTTTTTATCGGTACAACTTGTAAGAGGTATACTGTGTAACGTTAACATTTTTCGCTGACCGTTGAGCGCCATTATTTATATGTGTGACATACACTTTTGTAAGTAAGGTTCTTACCTGTTTGGTTGCCATAATCTTTGGCACCATAACTTCTTCAACGACACCGCAAAAAAAAATCTAAACTGCTCCTTGATTCCATCCAACGACACCGCAAAAAAGAAATCCGGTCTGTAGTATCTTCAAACGACCCCGCAGTAATTGGATTTTATTTCCAGGAACAACCACGTCAAATAAAAAAAGGGAACTCCTGTCCGGTAGTATCTTCAAACGACAACGCAGTAAATAGCAAGGAATTTTCCGATAAAAACTCGTGCGGTAGTAGAAAAACTTCGGTAACCCAACACAACTTCGGGAGTCAGAAAAAACTCTACATAAATAGAAAAGGCATCTTAGAAAATATTCTCCTAAACAACCTAGGTACTTACAGTCTTCTTGCTAGCTTTTTTCGAGCGAGAACTTGAACGCAACACGTGCTTGGATGTAAACGGTATGCAGTTGAAGGGACTGACGGCAAAATGACACAGCAGGGCATACGGAATAGTAAACACGTAATAATTTGCCAAACTGAAACATCTCGAAGCCGTTCAGCTCCAACAAAACTACGAAAATTTGGAGACGCACGCAACGCGTCTGCAATGGCGTACCAGCACATAAGTAATCGTGCTGATCGAAGAGGGCGGAACTACGTCAAAGATTTACAACGCAGTTTCCGCATACGTCATCCAGAAACATCGATCAATAATACTGACCAAAAGACCATGTACGACATCTACAGATTAATTTCCGAAACTTAAAAACAAATGGCTTAGGCCCAGTTTCATAAAACGTAGTTAAGCACTCGATCAAGTTAATCGTGTGATTAAGCAATATCATTGGAGGAAATTTAAACTTTCCTTTACTTCGTAAATTATATTCATGATAGACTGTACTTGGCATGTTCTTTGATATGACAAAATCTTTTGACAGTTTCGACTTCAGTATTATTTGTACCAAATTAAGTAACATAGGTCTTAGAGGCAGCATATTAAACTGTACTCTGCAAACTCCTTTTTGGATCGAAGAAAGGCGACTGTCTCCGCAAATCGCTCCTTCTCACAGGAGTTTAACCTGTTGAGTGGGGTTCCTCAGCGATCGGTGCTGGGCCCACTCATTTGCTTACTTTGTTTATTAACAATCATCGTCATGGTGTTTGTAAGGAATCAAAACAGCATCGTCATGACATGAACCATCATCAGAGGCATCGACATGTTGTATTTACATCTTGTGTTACATGATGTAAGTGTTTACGGAAACCACGGAAATACGCAGATATAAATTTTCCGAATAGGTCTTTGTATATAATGCGATTGACCATTATGTTCGAAATTGCAGTAGGAAAGGACGAGATATAACAAAGGTTTTATGTGTAGGGCTTCCTTTATTCTATTCATATTCTGAAATACCCCGAAGCTCTAGTGGAATCGTAATACTAAAAGTAACATAAAGCAACCCCCTCCCCCACGATATGATTAAATATACATAATAATAGTCTTGGGAATGAGAACGAATATAAATTGGGTTAATTTTATCGATCGATTGTTTTTAATTTCGACTAGTGTCTCTTCAATCAATTAATTAATTTTTATTGTTTATTTTTTGTGTCCGTCCCAAAAAACCCAGTCAGTGTATAAAAGCGAAACCCATCTCGTACATGTATTTGTAACAACAAAGCCATAATCTTCTGCATCTACCTCTGGTGTTTCAATAATTATTTCTGCATTACTTCGCGCTGTCCTATCATTAGGCATTATCTGATTCGGCACACATAATGGCGGTGCAATATTGAAAACGGAAATACGGAAGGCTGCCTTGCTTCGATATTTAACATTGCAACAAAAGGTCGATTGTATTTATTTGACGGCGGCGAAAACATGAGCGCGACGGCGGCTGCTCTGGGCGTACTGGCTGTGTCCGCCGTTTTGTTGGTCGTGATGAGTGAGTAGCCGCATTGTTATGCAATTCGATTGTTCGAAATGTTTTTCATCTTTTTTCAAAAAAAAAAGCAGTGAGTAACGGGCAGATAATGACGAAAACGCCGACGTTGCCACCTTCGTCCCAACAGAGCGGAAGCCGACCGCAAAGCATCAATGGGTCGGTTGTTCAATTCATACTCTTCACAAGGTAACCACCACCTATTCAATTTAAAGTCATCCTCAGAAGACCATGGAATCTCAAATTTTCTGAATCTATCCATGACCTTCTGATTATTTATCAACAAAACGCTTTTTTCCCTTGCAGATATGGTAAGCCTGCTAAGCTTCAAGTAAACGACGAGGTAGGCTTCAACAACTCAGGCTTCGACTACACCAACCCAACCAAAATTATAATCCACGGTTTCTTGAGTAGCATCAGGCAAGATGTCTTTGTGCTTATGAAAAATGGTAGTCTGAAACTACACAAAAAATGAGCCAGTAACACTTTTCATTGCAGCTTACTTAACGAACGGCGATTTTAATGTGATTGGCATGGACTGGTCTGCTCTGTGCGAGTTTGAGTACTTTTCTGCGATGAGGGGCGCCCAGCTTGCAGCGAGCGCTCTTACCAGCTTTTTAAATTTCCTTTTCCAAATGGGCGTCGATTATGATGAGGTCCATCTAATCGGGCACAGTTTAGGTGCACACGTGGCCGGAATGGGGGCGGATATTTTGAGCGGGGGGAAAGTTGCAAGGATCACAGGTATGAGGGGGTATCAAAAAGCCGTAAGGTTTCCAACAGTGGTTAAGGAAAGAAAAGAAATAGTTCTCAGAGTTTATTTGACCTTTCCAAAATTGCCCCTTTTTCCCAGTTCAGACCAAGTAGGATCAAATTTGATGGTTAGGTTGGTCCTCAAAGACTCTTTTTATTATCATTCTCTAATTCTTCTCATTTCTTGCCAATAATATTCAATTTTTCCTTTCTATTCTTATCGGGCATAGTTTAGGTGCACACGGGACTGGGATGGGGCAGATATTTTAAGTGGGGGGAAAGTTGCAAGGATCACAGGTATGACGGGGTATCAAAAAGCCGTGAGGTTGCCAGCAATGGTAAAGGAAGCAAAAGAAATAGTTCTCAGAGTTGATTTGATCTTTCCAAAATTGCCCTTTTTGCCAGTTCAGACCAAGCAGGATCAAATTTGGTGGTTAGGTTGGTCCCCAAATGCTCTTTTGTTATTAATTCTTCTCATTTCTTGCCAATAATATTCAATTTTTTCTTTCTAAACTGTGTTTCTTATCACCCTCTAGGTCCATCTTATCGGGCAAAGTTTAGGTGCACACGTAGCTGGAATGGGGGCGGGTATTTTGATCTGGGGGGAAAGTTGCAAGCATCACAGGTATGGGGGCTATCAAAAAATCGTGCGATTTTCAACAATGGTTAAGAGAATAAAACAAATTGTTTTCAGATTTGATTTGGTCTTTCTCTCCCAGGTCAGACCACGTAGGATAAAATTCGGTGGTTAGGGTGATCCTCAAAGGCTTTTATTATTATTGTTCTCTAATTCTTCATGAACCACTTTTCTTAGACCTCTTCTTTTTTGGATCCTTTTTCCTCGTTTGTATACCTTCTTTCTTCCTTTTGTAATCCTTTCTTCTTTCATACCCAATTCAATAATTTGTTTCTAATCTGTGTTCCTTATCAACCTTCTAGGCCCTATTCGTGTCTTTTTCTTCCAATGCAGCTTTAAAATACTTTTCTTGGTACTATCTACTTTGCCACCCCCGTGATATGTCAAACCACCTTTTTTCTATCCCTTCTTTTTTGAACCCTTTGTATCCCTTCTTCCTTTTTCTTTCATACCCGATTCAATTATTTCTTAACTTCTTGAAGAAAAGACAAAGTCTCACTATAAAATACTTTACTTTTGGAGCGACCACGGTTTCGTCAAGCTAAAGTTTTTGGATAAAGACAGAGGAACGCCATCTGAAGGAATACATGTGTAACATACTCCCCGAAAAAAAATATATTTTGGAGCGAGATTTTGCCTTTCCTTCAAATTTTTGAGAAAGTCATCTATTATTTCTTTCTAATCTGTGTTTCTCATCCTCACCCTCTAGACCTCTTTCGTGTCTTCTAACCAAGACAGCTTTAAAATAAAATATTTTCTTGGTCCCGAACCGCTTTTTTAGATCTCTTCTTTTTTGGATCCCTTTCCTCGTTTGCATCCCTTTCTTCCTTTTGTAACCCTTTCTCCTTTCATACCCAATTCAGTAACTTCTTTCTGATCTGTGTCCCTTATCACACTGTAGGCCTTATTCGTGTCTCTTTTTCTCCAGTGTAACTTTAATCTGACAGTCTCATGATGCGTTGAACCATCTGTTTCGTACCCCTTCTTTTTTTCGATTGTATACTTTCTTTATTGTGCCCTCTCTTCTTCTTTCCAGGCAGTTCTTCTTTCTTGTATCCCTTTCTCTTTTTTGTACTCTCCTGTTCGGCTCTTCTTTCTCTTTCACTCTCCACAATATTTTCTCGGGAAGATTTTATATCCTTGTTTATGCCAGAAACAATAAAGCTCTTCGATTCCTTTTTTTTTAATCACAGAAACAATAGAACTTAAGACTACTCATATCATTAAACAATTTTTTCTTTGGCTGTTATTACTCCCATGGTATTTACATAATTTTTAGGGATTTTCTTTCTTCCCATATGCTACGAGCGCCTCTTATCTAACTTTTTTTCGTTTCCTGTATCTTGAATTTCTCCTTTCTGTATACAATAATCCCAAATGTATTGACTGCTTTTAGACGAATACCTTTTTTTGTTTATTTTGTTGGCCTCCTTTGTCCAAATCACATTTTTCCTTTTCTTTCTTTAAACTCTTCTTTCGTGGTACTTCTCAAATCTTTCTTATGCTGCATCTAACTCTGTACATTTGATAAGCGCCACGGGGAACTTTCTTTCTCTAAGCCCTTCTTTCGTGATACCTTTTCAAGTCTTCTGTATACTTACTCCAGCTTGTTTGTACGTTTTGGTAACGTGCCAACGTGCCATGGTCAATACCCATATCATATATTTCCTTTCTTTTCTCTAAGTCCTTTCGTGATACCTTTTCCCAATCTTCTCTATACTTCCTCTAGCTTCTTCTGTACGTTTTGGTAGTATGCCAATGTCTTCTTTCATGGTACCTTTTCCAATCTTCTCTATACTTCCTCTAGCCTCTTCTGTACACTTTGATAATATGCCAATGTCCCATGGTCAACGCGTTGATACTTTCTATGACCCGTCTTAATTTTGTCCACGTCCTATGAAGTTCGCATTTGCCCAAACCATTCTTTCTCAAGTCTTCTCTGTACTTTCTTCCTTTTTCTTTTCTCCAGTGGCCTCCGGATTTCGATAGATTTCGATAACAAGCCAAGGTGTCAAGGGCAAGTTGATGTTTCCTGTGGTACTTTTTTTTTTCAAAATTTTTCACCTCCTGCGAGGTTCACACTGTTCCAAACCATTTGCTCTTTTTCGTTCGACTTTGGTGCTACCTTTTCAAACCCTCTTTGTTCTTCCTGTGAGGTACTTACCTATTGATACACTAATGTGATCCGCTTAGGCAAGACGTTGAGATTTTTTATGGTTCAGCTGATGTCAGTTTCTTCTGCGTTTTTTTCCAAAATTTACATCGATTTTAAAGTCAAATGGAGGAAGACACTTTAAAATAAAAATTGATCTACTATTCCCCTTTTCTCTAACGATTTTGCCAACCAGTTTGGATTTCGGTTATTTTATGAACTCAACTGAAGTTATCAAAGGATCAGTGTAATATGGTCTTGTGTTGTGTGTTCTTTTCGAAGGTCTTGATCCAGCTGGTCCCGGTTACGGAGACGTCTCCCACAACTTACGCCTGGACCCCGGAGACGCTAAACTGGTCGATATAATTCACACTTACATGCGAATTCTCAGCTTGGCCGAACCGGTGGGGCACGTCGACTTCTACCCCAACGGAGGAAGATACCAGCCGGGATGTCCCGACATCTTTGACATTTGTAAGCAGTTCACTTGAGCCGATTTGAGTTTCAACAATAAAAGAAATTTAGGGAGGATCCCCGAAAGCATCAGCTGCAACCACGGGCGTGCTTACATGTATTTCGTCGAATCGATCCAGAACAAGCGCGCGTTCAAGAGCCAGCGTTGCGCCTCCATTGAGGAAGCAGTTTACGGCAGATGTTTCGAGGAGAGCGAGGTTTATATGGGCCAAGCTGACACTTACGAGTACGTCGTTATTTCTAAGTTTCTCTGTTATCAGATGATACGTTGGGGTGTTTTCAGGAGCGGGTTGTACTACGTGAGGACCAACGCACAACCACCCTTTTCACTATCGTACTAGGCGTGTGCTGAAAGAATATTGTTGTTTTAGTATAGTTTCTTGTGTATTTGCAAAATACTAAGAGTGTTATGTGACAGCTTGTTTCATGTTCTAAAGTAGCTTAAATCTTTTTGACGTCCAGCAAGATATTTTCAACGGAAGCTATCAAGAAAGTTTTGGGATCTATCGTTAGGGATTGTGGCGTCCTGGGATTCAAACTGAACTGGTAATGCTTCAGCAGAATTGCCAAACCAATTTTTGCCTGCATCATCCCAAAACGTAAACCTATAAGCAGCGAAAGTTTTTAAAACCAAATTAGAAGTATTTACGTATTAGTGGATTTTACCTATGCAAATCCTTGGCCCTTCACCAAAAGGCAGGAAGGCAAACGAGTGCCTTTCGGTTTTAGCTTCGGCAGAAAACCGATCTGGATCAAACCTTCCTGGGTCTGGATAATATTCCGGATCGTGATGAATACCATAAACCGAAATGAAAACTGGCGTCCCCTTTTTTAAGATCGCATTGCTCTCAGGCAAAACGTAATCCCTCGTGCAGATTCTGTTAAGTATTAGAAGCGTGGGATACATTCTAAGGGTTTCTAAGGAAATTCGGTCGTTAAGACTTCACCCAAAAAGAACTAAGCTACTTTATGATACCTTCGATGACCTGGGTCATGTACGTCATTTCCTGAATAGCGCCATACGAAATTCTGCTTCCGTATTTACTCGTGACGTCGTTAATTTCCCGCCTCACTTTCTCCTGAATGTCTGGGTTCTTCGCCAATTGGTAAAGACAGAACGCCATGGTGCTCGACGACGTTTCGAAACCGGCCACGAAAAAGACGAACGCCTGCGCGCTCATTTCTTGAAACGTCAGCGATTCGCCGCTGTTGCCTCTTTTCATTTCGAGAAGAAGTTGGACAAAATCGTTTCTTTCGACGGCCTCACTCTGCCTGTACTCGATGACTTCCCTGATGACGTTAGTGAAGAACCTTGTTACGTCCGTTGGAAGTATCTTCATCCCCAGACGTCTGCAACTGTTTGGGAAACTCATCGCCAAGAAGGTCCTTACCATCTCCTCCAAGCTTGGGGCGAACACTTTCCTCCCGAACCTCCTAAATTCAGAATGGGGGTCTTTAAAACTATTGCAGTCCAGGCCAAAAGCACACGACCCGATGACGTCAGTCGTGAAGCAACCGGCTATCTCCTTCATATCAAACGTCTTGGTCTCGAGGTACATCTCATCGAGCGCCTGCCTCATTTGTTCACCGCAATCCAGCACCGTCTGGAACATCGCCTTAATTTTCCCCGACGTAAACACGGGGGTGAGTTTCGTTCTCAGGTCTTTCCATTTTTGGCCATCTAATCTAAAGAGGTGCGTGCTCAGAGGGTCCGTTTTCTCGTTGTAGTACAACCCCCGATCCGTGAAGTGCTGGAAATCCTTGGCCAACACGTTCTTCACAAAATCCAGATCAACTGGCACGTAGATGGGCCTAGTCACGGAGAAGATGCCGCCTTGCTTCCAACCGTTGCGCTTGAATTCCGCGTACACGTCGGCCACCTGGAGGCCGACCCCGATTTTCAAGTTTAAAGGGTTTTCTAAATTCCCGTAGGGGATTTTGGGGGCGATGTACGGGATCTTCTTGCGTTCCCAATGTTTGTAGCACCATTTAAAGTACAGCAAGACCAGGGTGATGCATATTATGAATGCGGACGCTAGGTTTTGGTTAAACGTAGAGATCATTTAGGGCTGAAATTAAAAAAAAAAACAAAATGTGAACAATTTGGCTTCAACTCGCAGCCCAGATAGGATTGGAATTGCACTGGAAAATCCTGGAATATTCCCGAAAGACGAAACCTCTATAAAACTGGAACTAGTTGCGAGATTTGAAACAGTTTCTTAAAAGAGCGAAGGTTGTTAGTCAACAACGAATCATAGACCTACGTACAAACTAAAAACTGTCGATTTATTAAAACGATTTTAATTTTCAACTTCTAAGTTGTAAAGTTCTGTTGAAGTTTGTTACGAAAACGTATCACGATGTACTTACATTTTAGGATGAACGTGGTGTTGTGTGTTATTACTTTGAATTGTAAAGCGCAGCTACGAGTAGTTAATCTGTCGATGTTATCTCAGTTTAGGTCAAAGATGACTTTTCTTAAGTAATTGTTGCATTGAAGTAAACAACCGTCAAAAGAGGAAAGCGTTTTCTTAGACGACCGCGCGAAACTAGCAACCAGCCTCACGTGCTGCCGGTTTATGAATAAGAACAAATAAAATGTTAAGATAAGAATACTTTTTGGATTAAATTAACAATTCAGTGTGGTTTATGATATTTATTTATGTCTCAGCAAGAGAGGGGATGTTGCAATTTAATATCTTTGTAGAACCTTACTTACAGCAGAAAGATGTCGCGGTGAAACCCCTCACTTCATTTACTTACCAACTGTTAAAATTAACTTTTAATTTAATTTAAATATGTCTGGTTAGAAATTGAAAGGGGTTTTTAAATTCCCGAAAAAGATTGTAAGGCCATAAAAGGGTTTGTTTTGGAAATATGTAACTGGGGCTACATTGTTTCTTTCTTTCTTAAAATAAAATTTATTTAATTGAATCATTGAAAAACGTAAAACCTGTTAACTTTATTATTGTTAGTTGACAACATGGGTGTACTTTTAAGTTTTTCTTTTTTTATGACTTACTGCAGGAAGAAGCCGCACTTACCCACCAACGGCTAAAATTAATTTTTAATTTAATGGAAATGTATTTGGCTAGAGTCATGTAATTATCATCAGATCAAATGAATTTATATTTGGAGTAATCCACATTGTACTGATTGATTAAAAAAAAAACACATACGATAATTATTATTAAAGTTAAAGAAAAGCATCAAGAAAAACCGTAGGGCATCAGGATTTCAAATTTTTACAACGTCCAGCATGATGTCTTCAATCGAAGCCATCAATAAACTCTTGGTATTTAGTGTGAGTGAGTGTTGTGGCATTTTCGAGTTCAAACTGAACTTGTAGTGACTCAGCAGGACGGCCAATCCAATTTTCGCTTGCATAATGCCGAAACGTAGCCCTAAAAATACAAATTAAATTGAGCAAATTTTAAACAAAACGAGTTTTTCTTCTGGGGGTTTACCTATGCAATTCCTGGGACCCTCCCCGAAAGGCAAAAACGCGGACGGATGTCTTTTAACTTTCTCCTCGGCAGTGAATCGATCGGGGTCAAAAACTTCAGGATTTGGATAATATTCGGGGTCGTAGTGAATACCGTAAACGGAAATAAATATTTGGGAACCTTCTTCCAGAACCGTGTCGGTGTCGGGCAGGACGTAGCTCTTCGTGCAAATTCTCTTGAGTACGGAAACTATAGGGTACATCCTAAGAGTCTCTGTAAATTCGATTAAGAACAACATACCTTTTAAAAGACCCACCCTAACGTACCATCAAGAACCTGCGACAAATAGGTCATCTCTTGCACACCATCATAAGTGATTTTGCCTCCGTGTTTACTGACAACATGGTAGACTTCTTGCCTTACTTTTTCTTGAATGTCGGGATTTCGAGCGAGCTGGTAGAAACAGAAGCCCATGGTGCTCGAAGACGTTTCGAATCCGGCTAGAAAGAACAAGAACGCTTGCGCGCTCATTTCCTGAAAAGTCAACGCCCCATCTTCGTTTTTAATTTCCAAAAGGAGCTTGACGAAATCGTTCCTGGCGACGGTGTTATTCTCCCGGTTCTTGATCACGTCTTTGATAACGTCGGTGAAAAACGCGGTCGCGTCCGAGGGGAATATCCGAACCCCCATCTTTTTGCACAAGTTGGGAAAACTTAGCGTCAGAAAATTCCGGACCATCCGATCCAAGCTCGTGCCGAAAATTCGTTTGGCGTACTTCCTGAATTCGGAATTGGGGTTCGTGAAACTGTTGCACTCAATGCCGAACGCGCAAGTACCGATCACGTCGGTCGTGAAACATGCGCTGATTTCTTTCATGTCGAAGGTTTTAGTGTTGAGGTAGGTCTCGTCGAGGGCGCGTTTCATTTGGTAGCCACAGTCCAGGACAGTTTGGAACATCGCCTTCATTTTTCCCGACGTGAACACGGGGGTGAGTTTCACTCTGAGGTTCCTCCATTTCTGGCCTTCGATGCTGAAGAGATGGGCGCTGAGGGGGTCCGCTTTTTCGTGGTAGTACGACCCCCGATCCACGAAATGCTGGAAGTCTTTGATCAGTACATTTTTCACGTAATCCAAATCGACGGGGATGTAGATGGGCCTGGTGACCGAGTAAATTCCTCCTTGTTTGTAACCTCTCCGCTTGAGTTCCGCGTATAAGCTGGCGATTTGGCGGGTTAATCCAATTTGGATGTTGAAGGGGTTTTCCAAATTTCCGTACGGAATCGTCGGTTCGAGGTAAGGAATGTTTTTGTTCTTCCAGTATTTGTAGGACCACTTAAAGTAGAACAGTATAAGGCTGACGCATATTATGAAGAACGGAATTAAATCTTGTAACCGTGGAGCAATCATATTAGGCTGAAATTTAAAATTATAAATACAAGTAAGTATTATTAAGGAGGCGACTTACTTAAGTGAAAGCTGAAGTTACAGTGCTTTCGTTCAGCTTCGGGTTTATACTAAGGTATAGACCGCAGAATGACTGTGATAATACTGAAACGAGTTACTTGCAAGAATTTTTTCTTAGATGACTTGGCGAGAATCACAGCAACAGGCAAATAATCAACATCAGTGACTGGCGAGATTTGTGCTTTATCACATTAACATGTAGTCAAAATTGATAGCGTATATACATATTTGTTGATTCGTTACTTACAATTATTAAGTTGTGTATTATTATTTGGAGAGCGATATCATAGTGACAATTGTGCGTGGAATTACAAATTACATAACATTCAACACCGTTTAGAATAAATTAACAAATTAATGCTGACTGGAGTTAATTAAAGACTGTCGAAATTATTATTTCAACATCATCGTGAATAATTTCAAAAATGCATTTCTTTCTATTTTCCACCATCTTTACTATATTTCTCTATTTGCCAATTTTATTAATTGTGTCTCAGAAACTTGTTTTCCTTGTTCACCTTTTTTAGCTTATACCAACAGACTTTTAGCAGCAATTCTATTCAATACTTAAGTACACGTAACAGTAAACAGAGTCGATGTTTTACAAAACATTTAATGCTAAATTTCTTCGACGTCTAATAAAATGTCTTCGACTGAAGCCATGACGAGACTTTTATGTATCAAGGTGAGTATCTCAGGTGTCTTAGGATTCAGACTAAATTTGTAATGACTCAGCAAGACTGCCAGGCCAGTTTTTACTTGCATCATACCGAAACGCATCCCTAAAACAATAAAAGTGTGACTTTCGACTCAAACTTTTCCCCAACTTGTACCTATGCAATTCCTGGGTCCTCCGCCGAAACCAAAGAAAGCAAACGAGTGCCTCTTAGCTTTCTCCTCAGTGGAAAAACGATTGGGATCAAAAACTTCGGGGTTGGGATAATATCCCGGATCATGATGAATTCCATAAACCGGAATGAGCACTTTGGTACCTTTTTCCAAAACCGTATTCCCATCGGGCAATAAATAACTTCCTGTGCAGATTCTGTTGAGTATGGGAGCTATGGGGTACATCCTGAGGGTCTCTGAAAGCTTCGTTTAGTATAATACAAACAAGATCATCGCCGAAATTTTACCTTCAACGACCTGGGTCATGTAGGTCATTTCTTGTACACCGTCGTAAGTAATTTGTCCCTCGTATTTGGCCGTAACTTTCCAAATTTCCCGCCTTAATTTTTCTTGACAATCCGAATTTAAAGCGAGCTGATAAAGACAAAAGCCCATCGTGGTCGAGGACGTTTCGAATCCTGCCAGAAAAAACAAAAACGCCTGGGCGCTTACTTCCTGAAGCGTCAGCAACCCGTTGGTGTTTTTGAGTTGCAAAAGGAGCTTCACGAAGTCGTTTCTGTCGATGGTACCCCTCTCCCTTATATCGACCACTTCTTTGATGGCCTTATCAAAAAATGAGGTCACGTCCGCCGGAAATATCCTCATCCCCAAGGCCTTGCAAGTTTTTGGAAAACTCAACACCAAAAAATTTCTGATCTTATGTTCGAGGTCCGTATTGAAGAATTTCCTTCCGTACTTTCTGAATGCGGAACTGGGATTTTTGAGGCTATTAAAATCTAAGCCGAACGCGCAGGAGCCAATCACGTCCGTCGTAAAGCAAGCGCAAATTTCTTTTATATCGAAAGTTCTAGTGCCGAGGTACATTTCGTCAAGGGTCTGCCTCATTTGCTCGCCGCAATCCAAGACCGTTTGAAACATGCCTTTCATTTTTCCTGAGGTGAAGACGGGAGTGAGCTTCGCCCTGAGGCGCCTCCACTTCTGACCCTCTATGCTCAGAAGGTGGGCGCTAAGCGGGTCGTTTTTTTCATGGTGGTACATCCCACGATCCGTGAAGTGCTGGAAATCGTTGGCAAGTACATTTTTCACGTAATCCAAATCGATGGGGACGTAAATGGGTTTCGTGGCTGAAAAAATCCCTCCTTGCTTGCAGCCCCTCCGCTTGAATTGCGCGTATAATTTGGCGACTTGGAGGCCCAATCCGAGTTTCAAATTGAAAGGGTTTTCTAAATTCCCGAAAGGGATGGTCGGCTCGAGGTAAGGTATGCTCCTGCGTTTCCAGTATTTGTAAGACCATTTGAAGTAGAAAAGTATCAGGCTGATGCATGTTATGATTATCAAAGTCAGATACTTCAGAGATAACATTTTGCATCAAAATATTATTAAAGCGAAATATTATTAAAGCGAAAGTACAGTGCGGAATCTGTGTGTTGTACTTACAATGGAACGTGCAGGTTCGACGAAGAAATTCGATGGACTATACAGAACAAAAGTTATTAGTACGTCAGTAATCAGCAATTGTTTTTAGAAAGTGCAATTTCAGTAGCAATGTCACTCAAGATTAATGACTGGCGATACTTACGTTGAGTAGTTGGCTGTATGAATCAGGTAAAATGTATTTGATTGTGGCTTTTTTTTACCAGATGGCACAAAACATACCTACTTGTTAACTAATATAGTTTAATATTTATTTTTAATAATAACTAATTAATAAAAAAAACATTTTCACATAATTAAGCCATGTTGCAATATTATATTTTTTCAACGTCTAATAAAATATCTTCAATTGAAGCCATCACTGGACTTTTTGGATTTATGGTGAGTACCCGCGGAGTTTTAGGATTCAAGCTGTATTTATATTGACTCAGCAGGATTGTCAAGCCAATTTTAACTTGCATCATGCCGAAACGTAAGCCTACGGCAAAAAGGACTGTGAGAATTTCAAAACGAATCTGTCCTAATCGTTTACCTATGCAATTCCTGGGGCCTTCGCCGAAAGGCAAGAAACTACACGAGTGCCTCTTAGCTTTCTCCTCGGCAGAAAAACGATCGGGATCAAAGACTTCAGGATTTGGGTAATATTCCGGATCGTAGTGAATTCCATAAACCGAAATGAGTACTTTGGTATCCTCTTCTAAAACCACGTCCGAATCTGGTAGGGTATAGCTTTTCGTGCAGACCCTATTAAGTACCGTTACTACAGGGTACATCCTAAGAGTTTCTAAAATTCATCTCGGTGAAACCCATCAAGAAATCAACTGGTCTTACCTTCAATAACTTGCGTCATGTACGTCATTTCCAGTAAACTATCATAAGTGATTTTACCTTCGTGTTTGGCTGTAATTTTAGAAATTTCCTGCCTTACTTTTTCTTGAATGTCGGGATTTAAAGCGAGCTTGTAAAGACAGAAACTCATGGTACTCGACGACGTTTCAAACCCGGCCAGGAAGAATAAGAACGACTGAGCGTATATCTCTTGAAGCGTCAGTAGGCCGTCCCTGTTTTTAATTTGCAAAAGTAGCTTGACGACGTCGTTTCTGTCGATCGCTCTGTTTTCCCTTTGTTGGACTACGTCTTTAATGACGCCATAAAAAAACGTGGTCACCTCCCTTGGAAATATCCTCATCCCCAGGCTTTTGCACGTTTTCGGAAAGCTCAACGCCAAAAAATTTCTAACCATGCGGTCCAAGCTCGTGCGGAAAAAGTTCCTCCCGTACTTCACAAACTCGGAATCTGGATTTGTAAAATTGTCGCAGTTTATACCGAAGGCGATCGAGCAGATTACGTCAATCGTAAAGCAAGCGCAGATATGTTTTGCATCGAAAGTTTTCGTGCTCAGGTACAACTCTCCGAGGGTCTGCTTCATCTGGTCGCCGCAATCCAAGACCGTTTGAAACATACCCTTCATTTTGCCCGAGGTGAACACAGGGGTGAGCTTTACCCTGAGGCTCCTCCACTTTTGGCCGTCCACGGTGAAAAGTTGGGCGCTAAGCGGATCGCTCTTTTCATTGTGGTAAAGGCCGCGACCCGCGAAGTGCTGGAAATCTTTGGCGAGCACGTATTTCACGTAGTCCAAATCGACGGGCATGTAAATGGGTCTCGTCACTGAAAATATTCCACCTTGCTTGCAGCCTCTTCGCTTGAATTCCACGTATATGTCGGCTACGTTGTGGCCCAAACCGATTTTCAAGTTGAAAGGGTTTTCCAAATTCCCGAACGGGATGGTCGGCTCGATGTACGCTATATTCCTGAGCTTCCAGTACTTGTACGAGCGTTTAAAATACAAGTATATCAAGCTGAGGCATATCAGAACTAACGAAATTAAATACGTTATCATGTTTGCCTAAAAATAAAGTGTTTCTATTTTTAAATACTAAAGCAAAGCAAAAGGTATACTTACCTACTATGTTCTTACTTTAGTTTGGGGTTTCGTTAAACGGATGCAGGAAATTTACATGAACTTCATAGTAGCAAAGATAGGTAGTTATTAAATAACTGTACGAGTTTAATTTTAGAAGATACTATCAGTCGAGGTTGATGATAGGGCCGTAAATGTTGATAAAATATTTTCCATTTTTAGCTTTTATTGCATTGATTATTGATTTATGACGCCCGTAAATTACTTAGCGGTATCTGTCTTTAGGCAAATTTTATTTAATGTCTGGCGTGAAACTTTTTATCAGATATATTTTTTATGATAAAATAAGGCCCGTTAATTTCTTTATTACGATTAAGACAGTGTAAAATAATGATAATACATAATCTGGTGTAATACGATTAATACATCAAAATTACATAAATAAAAAGATAATGAGATGGCATGGCGGTTCAAGATAATGAGATGGCGGTTCAAGATAATGAGATGGCGGCATTGCTTACTTCTTTGTAAGTTATTGTATTAGAAAAAGAAAAACGCTAAACTTCTTTCTATTTTATAGTCGTCCCAGTTTGGTAGCGGTTTTATGGCCTTGCCAAAAAAGGCGAAAGAGAGGCGACCGCAGTGCCGGTCTCTTTGAAGCGGTTTTTTATAGCAAGATCATAAAACCGATACAAAACTTGGACGATTATACATGCTCTAGTCCTAGTCATTTTAGAAAATAAATTGATCTTTATGAATCGGAATAAAATCTTCTTTTGTAAGGCAATAATGCTTAACACTTCTCGTTGAAAGCCAATTCTCTTTTTATTAGACCTCTGTCTACTTTTGGACTACCTTATATATGTATATACAGGGTGCAATTTAATGAGTTTCGAATTAAGACTTTAGAATAGGCAACCCATCGATCGAATCAGAAATAACTTCGTGTCTTCATAATGTATTAAAAGCACGGAAGTAGAATGAGTTGCCTATTTTCAATTTTTTAAGGGGTCATCATTTAAAGTGGGCATCCCGTATAATATTTAATTAAGGTTTTGATTAGTAGGGAATGTGTTATTTAGACACGAAATAAATTTGATACGTAAACAAAGAAAATGTAAAATTCAATTTCATACTTATTTATTTATTAGTGCAACTGAAGTTACAGTGGCATTTTGGACGATCTGCTTACAGGAACTTTCTTATTTAAAATTATTCCAGGATTCATCCCTATACATTTGAGGAGCATTTTTTACTTAATGCCTTGGTATTAAAAGCGTAATATAAAGAGTTTTGGGGAAATTATTAAATAAGTCTGAATTAATTCTGAATTGCTTTTAAATGTAAGTCAAAATGTGCCCATTTTATATAAGACTTTAGAGTAGACAACTCATCAATTAAATCTGAAATAACTTTCGTGTTTTCATAATATCATAATAACTCGAAGGAACCTTTTCTACCGCCGCGCTTACTAAAAGCACGGAAGTAGAATGGGTTGCCTACTTTCAATTTTTTAAGGCGTTGCGATTTAAAGTAGAGAATGTGATATTTAAATCCTTAGATAAACATAGTATATAAACAAAGGAAATTGTATATTTATTAATTAGTGCTATAGTGGCATTTTGAGCAACGTAATGTATTTTCGTTTGGCTTTTGGTTTTGCAATACATCCTTGGCTATGTCTTCTTGAGTACCTACTTCATTAGCATCATGTTCTGGATAAAGTTCATTGTGATCTACCACAGAGGCATTTGATAACTCCCTGTCTTCACAGTTGTCAACATTTACCGTGTTTCTAAATCGCATGCAAACAGTTATTTTAGGCTTTAGCTTTTTACTAGGCAAATAAAATAGCTTTCTGATGCCCGTTTGTATTTAAATAGGTACTATTTTCTCGGGCAAACTGAGACTTTGTTGTGAGACTAGCATTTTACAATTTGAAAATGGGACGCGAGTTTAAATTATTTATTTAATTTTTTTCTGGGGGGAGGGGGCATAAAGGTTCTCCTTCGGCCTGAATCGTTTAGTGAACGAAATTTAGTAGCTTTTATTCTTTAAAAACTAAGTCTTAAAGTTTTCGTGAATTCTCGGCAATGTAACCCAAAATTTCCTTCGATTTTTTTTAATAGTCTTCGACCACCGCAAACGTAACAAAATGAAAATTCAGTAAAGATCCGACACCGACTTGACTTCCCCAGCAACTTTCCCCTTAACATTCCTAACATCTTGCCTGGCACCCTTGCTTTTCAATAGATTAATCACATCTTGATACCCGAAGGCATTAGCCAAGTGCAAGGGGGTGTTTCCGGCTTCATTTTGAGCATCGATCTCAGCGTGATGTTCCAACAGGGTATTCGCGCAAGTGTTATGCCCTTCTTGCGCCGCAAAATGCAAGGCGGTGTTGTTGTTTACATTAAAAGCATTCACGTCGGCCCCTTTGTCTAAAAGCAAGTTTAAAACGTAGTAGTGCCCCTTCCAAGCAGCGACGTGCAGAGGTCTACCCCCGGAATTATCTTGGCCTTCAATGTTCGCTCCGTAATCCAAAAGGATTCGGACGCAGTGGAGATGCCCTTCTTGCGTGGCGAAATGCAACGCCGTGTATTTGTTGTTGTTAGAGGCGTTGATGCGTGCACCTTTTTGTATGAGTAGTTTCAGGACTTCGCCGTGTCCTTTCCTCGCAGCTATGTACAACGCCCGATCCGAGCCGACATCCTGGCTTTCGATGTTTGCCCCTTTTTCGAGCAGGATTTTAACGCATTTGTAATGTCCCCCTTGTACGGCATAGTGCAGTGCCGTGTAGTGATTATTATCGAAAGCATTTACGTCTGCCCCATTATCTAAAAGGAGCTGAAGTACCTCAGCATGTCCTTTCCAGGCGGCTAGAAACAATGGTCTTCCCCCGCCTGCGTCTTGGCTTTCAATGTCAGCTCCTTTGTTTAGTAAAGCCTCAACACATCTAACGTGACCTTCTTCAGCTGAAAAATGTAAGGCCGTGTATTGATCTATATTAAACGCATTTACTTCGGCGCCCCTATCAAGTAACAGCCGGACTACTTGGTCATGTCCAACCCTCGCAGAAATAAATAAAGGCCTATCGGTCGCAATGTCTTGGCTTTCTATGTTTGCCCCGTTATCTAATAGGATCCTTACACACTCAACGTGTCCTTCGTGGGACGCAAAGTGAAGTGCCGTATATTGATCTGCGTTGTAAGCATTAACATCGGCCCCTCTTTTAAGCAGTTCTTTAAGAATGTGCGCGTGTCCTTCCCTCGCCGCCGCAAGCAAAGGCTTATCCGTTCCGGTGTCTTCTCCCTCGACGTCAGCGCCCCTATCGAGGAGTAAACGCACGCACTCGAGGTGTCCTCTTTCGGCGGCAAAATGCAAGGCGCTCTTGTAATCTTTATTAAACGCGTTCACGTCGGCACCTTTGTCGAGCAATAATCGCAAAACTTCGACGTGTCCTTGCCTCGCGGCTGTAAGCAGCGGCCTGTCAGATCCATTATCCTGGCTTTCGATGAAGGCCCCATTGTCCAGCAAAGCCCGAACGCACTCCACGTGCCCCGCGTGGGCCGCAAAATGAACGGCGGTGTAATTATCTTCGTTCGCGACGTTCGCTTTCGCACCCTTGCCGAGTAATAGCTTCAAGATATCACAATGTCCTTTCCGGGCTGCCAACATTAAGGGCTTGCCTTCTCGGACACTTTCGATGTCTGCGCCGGAGTCCAGGAGGAGACGTACGCATTCCGGATTTCCGGAGTTGACGGCTGAATGGAGCAGCGAATTTTTTTCTCCGGTCGATAAAGTCTTGTCTGAGTTTATACCGCAATCCTAAAAGAAAAAAAAATTAGTAATATGCACCAGTTATGTTGAGTTGCTTTGCTTACGTTTACTGAAGCGCCGTCGGTTATAAAATTGAAGTTAAAGGAGAGGAGCAAGAGGGCATGGTAATTGTTAATCTGAAAAATAGAAATTTTTATAATTATGTACTATGTGTTTTTTTAAAAACGCCATAAAGGTTGGCCATGAAAATTAAAACTCATGTCGTAGCTTGGCATCTAACACATGCCAAACCTGAAAATTTAAAGTAAATGAATGGAGCTAAGACATGAATTTTCTTTTCCACAGCCACCCCTTATGGCATTTTTAAAAAAACACATGTTATATGTAACTTTAGAGACTAAAATGAGGGTTTAAAAAGTTCTAGAAAATTCACGGCGCCGTCGGCTGTGAATACGTTTGAAGTGGAATTTTATTACGCGGACGAGTGTGAGTGCGCCTCGCCGACAAACATGCAATAAAAATCAGAACGGATGCAAACAAATCGGTGAAAATTGCACGATTGGATTCAAACATGTTGTTAGTTCCTGCCACACGCAGACAAAAAAAAACACGTTCGAAATTCAGTGTTTGAATACATACAAATTATTCCGCCCACGTTGATTTTTCGGCCTTCTTTAATTTTATATATTCATTACTACTACAATCAGATTGAAAAATATTAAATTTCTAAAAAAAATGATGAAAGAAGAAATACCGGGACACATTGAATGGAAGTAGGTACACTGTTTTCCAAATGTATTCGTCCGAAACTGTGCGACAACTACAAGTTTAAAACATTGTATGGAGCGGAACTGAAATAAAATTAAATCGACGGTAGCAGTTAAAATCGGTAAATGCATTTATGAATAATTTTCACCGAAAACGAAATACAGTGTGTAATCGAATAAATTTCACTTACTGCAACCAAGATTAATACACAACAAAAGAAGCGAAGTCATGACATACGTATAAGTCAAAGACTCAAAGGTCAATAATAACTTCGGAAAAATCTACGTTTACATTTTACAAAAATAGTTTGAGAAGCACTGGATGTGATTTAAATGTCCCCCAACAGAGCAAAGTTTACTACTGTCTGCAATAACTGATAAACTCTCAGATGTAACACCGAGTAATTTCTTTAAAAAAATTTTTATCAACTCCTGCCATGAGATCTGAACGACATGTCTTAGCTTAAGTGAAAAATACGTCATTGCACTATTTTATTCTGTTTTGCAGTAAAGCTACGACATGCCGTCCAAATTCCATGGCAAGAGTTGATAAAAAAAATAAAAAATCACGCGGTACAATAAATAAACACGGAAGCAGGTCATTTATGTCTTAATCGCACGAAAAAATACGGAGATTAGCAGTTAGTGATACGCAAGCAATAAAAAAATAATAACGAAACATTTGCATTGGTGGATCGTCTTGTAATTCCTTAGTCATTTGTTTGTTTTCCATTATTTTTTCTTAGCTGATCGTATTTTGTTTTAATTCGGCAAATCGATGTTCAAATCTGTTTAGTTTATTTTTTTTAATCAGTTTAATCTGGCCCTTCTCTTTTTTTAAATTTATTTGTCCATTACGCATTTCATTTCTTTCTCGTTTACTTTCTTACTTTCATTATTCACCGTTAATTTTTTAGTGGATCTTTTTTGTTTTAACTTCGTTAATCATGTTCCAATTTCTTTCGATTTTTCCATCTTTTGTTTTTTTCCTCAGTTATTTGTTGTAAAAAATTACTTTAAAAATCCTGCTTTAACAAAATAGTAAAAAATTTATTTCCTTTAACATCCGATAGATGGCGCAATGAACTTTTTACTCTTATACCTTAGATTTGCAAGAGTTTTGAGAATCTAATTGAAGGCATTATTCCAAAAACCAGACAAGTCCAAAATATCTGGTTTACAAATTGTCGCTATTTTATATACGTTAAGACAATGGCTGTCTAGTGGTATAATTTGTTTCGCTATGAAGCAGACATGTCCGACGATTTTTCACGGAGAAATATGTGCCATTCTATAAAAACAAGGCAAATCCCACTTGTTTCCTGCAAAAGCCAGACGATTATCATTTTTGGACTTGTCTGGTTTTTGGAATAATGCCTTCAATTTAAACATAGAAATTAAAAAAAATTTTAAATCTTGTTTTAACATAATAATAGAAAGTTTGTTTTCCATAACATCCGATAGATGGCGCAACAATTTTTTCAGACCTGATCTGATTCCTTATAATTTAAGAATTTGGATAATTCATTTAAAAAAAAATTGCTTTCAAAGTCGTGTTTTAACAAAATAATAAAAACTCTGTTTCCTTTAACATCCGATAGATGCCGCAATGAATTTTTTACACTTATACTTTATAATTTCAAAAATTTGGAGAAAAGTTAATTTAAAAAAGTAAATTAAGGGGAAGGCTATTGTTAGTGTAGATTAAAAAATATAAGGAAGGAAACACTAACAGGAGGACAGAAAATTTGTCTGTCCTCCTGTTAGTGTTTCCTTCCTTATATTTACAAAAAGTACTTGAAAAGTCGTGTTTTAACAAAATAGTAAAAATCTATTTTCTTTAAGATCCAATAGATGGCGCAATGAATTTTTTACATTTAGGTGCACCTTAAGGTATTGTGATATTTTGCTACCTATCGTGATTCGACGCTACAGGCAAGAGTTTCGTCAAGACTTTTGGAAATAATTTCAAAAAAGAAATAAAAAAAAGTATTTTAAAAATCGTGTTTCAACAAACTAGTAGAAAGTTAATTTGATTTGACATTCGATAGACGGCGCGACAAATATTTTTCACGCTGATATCTTACTATTTCAAGAATTTGGTCAAAATCTCA
Organism: Dorcus hopei; assembly: GCA_033060865.1. Classification (NCBI taxonomy): domain Eukaryota; kingdom Metazoa; phylum Arthropoda; class Insecta; order Coleoptera; family Lucanidae; genus Dorcus; species Dorcus hopei. The sequence continues at coordinate 37,838,639 of CM065423.1, forward strand.
TATTCTTTTAATAGTGTTACATCCCGTGATGCAGCAAATTGTATATTTAAACTATTAACGCCATCTATGAGCCAGTCAAAGATTCCAGAACTTTCCAGATGGTGGTAGAATTTGCTGGAACTTAAGGTACTAAATCAACATACTTCGTATAGAGGTAGCGCATTTAGTGATTTTTTTAAGGTACTAAATCAACACTCCGTACAGGTAACGCAATACCATTCCTCTCGTGAGAGGATTGAGAAACAAAGATAACAAATATAATTGTCGCAAGTGCAATAAGGAAGACAACAGTTTTAGGGAATTCTGTTTACCGCAATGTCACTGGTTTCAATTTAAAAGTGTATTAGGTTATGTCTAGTTAAGTTATTTACCAATCAAAAAGTTGTTATTTTGAGAAGTGAAGAATGTTTCTTTTACGAAAAAGGCGGAATCATTAAATGTCATGCGCTAAAAGTTTGGGATGCGATATTTAAACTCAATTTTCTTAACCACTGACAGTAACTTTGACAAACGTCACTTCAAATAATATTTCCAACTGTTTTTTATCCCTGGATGAGAGGAATGTGCGACAAGGATAGATATAAAAATCACTAAATGCGTTACCTCTATACGAAGTATGTTGATTTAGTACCTTAGATTTTTTATATCTATCCTTGTCGCACATTATTCTCATCTAGGGATAAAAAAACACAGTCGAAAGTTTGTTATCATTTGAAGTGACGTTTAACGACATTACTGTGAATAACTGCAGCTTGCCTTTAAATCAGTTTGTTTTGTATCAGTGGTGTTTTCACTTTGTTTTAAATAATTTCAATAGGTTTCTCTTTATTCTTGTTATATTTTTTTATCTTAGTTCATTTTCTTTAAGTAATAGTTTACCATGGTTAGTAATAAGTGTTGTGTTACTGGCTGCCGAAATTCCAGAAATAATGGTTCTAAATTGTTTTCTGTCGAATTATAGCATGTTATATTATATTTAGTATATCAAGTTAGTGTTTAAAAAAAATATTACGTATATCACTGTGGCAACATGTAATTATTATCATAGAAGTTATAAAATTACTTTTCTGTAATTCTACCTTTTCCTGAAGAATATAAACCTTCTGTTGAAAAAGGGCGTCTTATTTGATACAAAACAACATCTTCTGTACCGAATGGTAAGTTATCTTTTAATTAAGTTATCGAGCATAGTACATCAGCACATCCTCGTGCGGAATTTTTACGAGAGCGCGACGAGGCAATTCGCGTTCTTTGTCAAGTCTGTACACAGCTTTAACCAGCTGACGAAGTAATGCCAATAAGTGCAGATTATGGAGTTGCAAACGCGTCTTGAATTTGTTAAACTTTTAATAGATTTGTATTAATAATTCGTCACACACAAAATATAAAATAAGATTGTAATAATTAACAATCGAAACAGATTACGAATGGGTTTACTGATTATATTCTGATGATGGACACGTTTGTTTTGGAAATAAGCTTTATTTACAACACAATTTAAATTAAAGTGGAATAAAAATATTCTTAACACAGAGATTTAAATTGCTTTCAAAGCAGATGTTAAAAGTGGGGCCGTTGTGATACTTTGCATGGAATAAATTGCTTCAGGTGATTTGCATGCATTTGTCAAGTAAATATTTTGTTACAGCGTCGGGCGTTGACTTAAAAATGGAGTTGACGTGAAATTCTACTTAAAGGTCAAGTTCACGATCAATGCTACGCGGCCATGCGTATCATGAGGGCATTTATTTCGTTCATCTACTCCTTTATTTTTTAACCAGAAGCCCGTTGTCATTTTGGAGCTAATTTTTGATTAATTATTTCTCGAAAACTAAAGTAGAAAGAATTTTTTTAACATTTTTTTCCATACTCTCGGACATCGCTTCTTATCGTCGTTTCATTTTATCACCCTGTATAAACTAGCCAACGCGATGATATAACAATATTTACCTAACGCAATATACGTATAATTTCGTTGATTTGTTGAAATAGTTTCCAAAAAGACGGCTTTGTTTCAACACAGTATTTAAATAAATACGGTGTGATCCAAAATTATTTAGATAATTTAATCCACTTTCTAAATTCAAATTAAATTTTTAATCGCGGTTAAAAAAACCCTTTCGTTGCTTTTAAAATTAACGACGCACAAAATGCTCCAGGCAACAAAAGTTAACTATTTTATATTATTCAAATGCGGAGGATTAAATTTCAAATGATGAATAACGAGGTAATAACCAGAGAGCGGGTTTACTTAAGGTCATTCAAACCACAGCAAACCAAACATAAATGACTTATTCGAAGCAGATCGTACACTTCTGATATGAACAACCTAAAATAGGCCGCTCTCCGATAATAACGAATAAAGGAAAGTTAAGAATAATTAAAGACGATTTTGTTCTCGACTTCTTTTCTTAAAGAATTCTTCCAATCTGCTGTCGCGTCGTCGTAAATCAGGATAACTTATTCGTCTTATCTACATATCATTAAGTAGCTTTCCCGGTTTTTAGCGCAAATGCTATGCGATGGGCATGCTTGGTTTAATCTCAGGCGATTTCTTCCAGAGAAATTAAGCCAAATCGACGTCGTTAGCAACGTTTTTATATTAGATATAACGTTTTTATATCACAACTGCTCGAACAAAGTTACTTGTTACATGAAGCCAAATGTATACAGCGAACTTACCATTTTCAACATCAGGGCTGTCGTCTTAACACACAAGAGTAAATACAAGACTGATTTCTTTTGCTGGCGCGTCCAGTTTATTTATAGAAGTTACTTTGCGGCTTTGGAAAATAGGCTGGTTACGTTATCGCTTCGAACGAAGATATTATTTATATGATACGGACTTATTTTGTTAGCTTCGGGGGGAATGAGAGCCATTTAAGCAAAAATTGTAAAATTTAAAGAGTAAAGGTAAAAAAAAGTAAAAGGAAAATCCATTAAAATGACATGAAATGAAATTTCAATTTTTTTCGTTTGTTTTTTTGTTTGTTGTTCGTCAGGTTGACTCTTATTGTCCGCAGCTCTCATTACCCCATTTTCCCCTACTGTTAACAAATACGCTCTCTACATTTTTCTATCTTGTGCTAGTTTTTTTTTGTTTCTTTTACTGTAGTTCCTCTGTTTTGTATGTGTTTGCTTATGACCCTATCCGAAGTCTCTCTTGGTCTCTTTCTTTATTATTTTTGCTTCCCATATCTGTCTAACGGATCTCTTCTCATCCATACGTAACATATGGCCCCACCAACTCAGTTTTCCTTCAATATAATTCAGGGTCGAATCAATTTGTAATTCTTGACGTATTTCTATGTTCCTTATTCGCTCCCTCTTGGTAATTCCCTTAACTGCTCCAGGTACTTCATTTCGACTGCTTGGATTTTACTTTTCATTTGTCTTGTGAGTATCCATGTTTCACTGTCATAAGTTAATACTGGTCTCCTGGTGGTTTGCTTTGATATCTCCTTCTTCATAAAATTTTGATTCATCGTTGCTGTTCACTTCAATTTTTTCTCCAAATATTATCCAGCTCTTTTCTTTACTTTCCCTTACCATATTTTTAACTTTAAATCGTTGCTTTTATATGCTTCATATCTAATTTCTGCTCTATCTCCAGATACTTCTTCTACTTGTCCTTCGTCATTTTTATTGCTTTTTTTTATATCTTGATTCCACCATGCCGTTTGATTCTTCTTACTATACATTTTCAGTGTACCACATGTTTGCTTTGCAGCTTCTAGTATTATATTTCGTAGTGTTACCCATAATTCTTCTACTCCTACCTTTTTTAAAATTTACCATTACTTTTCTACTATGTCCTTATATTTTTTAGCTATTTCTTCTTCCCTTAAACTTGATGACCAATCTTTTTGCTTGTTTCATTGCTATCGTCCATTTCTTCCTCCTTTTTTATTTTTGCCACTAGGATATAGTATATTTTGGGTCCACGCATCACTCTTACATCTTCTACTATCCTTCTTTTCTCTCTTTCTATCAGTATGTATCATTAAGGATTTGTCTGCTGAATTTGGGGCTTGCCGTGTGAACTTGTGTGTAAGCGGGAACTTGGGGGGGGAAGTCTTCAACTTTCACCCCCATTTTTAACCCGTCTTACTTTGGTAGCGTAATTTTAGCAAGAAGCACGTTATCAAAGATAGAAGTATGGAAATTTGGAAAAACTAAAGAAAGTAACGAAGTTCGCTGGCACCACCGGAGTTTATTAAGGGAATTCCGGGCCCTATAATGCTCAATTATAAAATACCTGTCCGATTATTAATACTTCGGAGGAGGATCCTTCCAGGCTGGAACTGTGCAAGTGCGCATTCTTTCCGAAAACTATCCTACCATGAATAAGTCGTGAACTAGCTTAAAATAAGGTATATCGACAATTATAGATTACCCTCAGAAGAGGTGCGATTACAAATATGTACACAAACGAAGCAAAATAAATCTGACAGATCACCTACCGGATAGGGTTTCGGGGTAGATCCTAGCAGCAGAGAGGACTCAGCTTCAGTTCCCTTTTTTGGGGGGCTGGAGGATTGACTGTACTCCTTTTGGGGTGGACTCGGCCGGAGGGGTACTTGAGCCGTCGCACTCATCCACACCAAGGCACTTAACTCGCGTTTCAAAAAGGTTTGGTCGTTAATTTAAATAAAATTTTGGGACGATGGACAGTGAAGGAAATACTAACTAGGGTAACATGAAATTATCTAAATAATTTGATAAAAGTTCTGAATGTTCCAAAGGGAAAACGCAACCGTCTTCGAAGCTGACCTCGTAAACATTAATTAATTCTTTGAAACTTCTTTCTCTCTTGGGCCATTGTTTACAATTTCAAAATCCTCACCTCTTTTAATATTTCCTTTGAGAGATGCTGCGCTCTCGCGGCTAATCGTTCAACCTTTGTCCAAAATAGCAAATTTTGGGCACCGAAGTGACTTAAGTTGCCTAACGTGTAACGTTACGTATTTAGTTAAGTGTACATATTTAGTTAAGTTTTGTATATATTAATTAGCCTGTATTTTTAGGATGTGTTTGCGCAGTTTAATTTAAGTACGAACTCCAAGGGAGTGGGGCGCCCCATCACGCGCAAGCCTATATAAGCGCGCTAGGCTCACGCTTTAATGTGAGTCATCCGCCGGCTCATTGAGCCGACGGTCGTGGCTCGCCGCGCTATCAAGCCACCGGACGTGGCTTGAAGATAGTGACTCGCCCGACATTCCGAGCCACCGGTCGTGACTCGAATGCAGTTTCTCGCAGAGTGATTTATCCGTCGATGTTTTGACTCAAACGCGTTTAACAACCTGTGCTACGTTCGCGTTACCTGCAACCGCTCCTCCTGTTCTTATCCTAATCATAGAGTGGGTATCTCACTCTCTCCTACCCGATGCGGGTGTCTTCTCGCACTTCCTAGGGTGGGTGTCTCACTCTCTCTTATCCGATGCGGGTGTCTCGTATATCCTAGAGTGGGTGTCTCACTCTCTCTTACCCGGTGCGGATGTCTCGCACATCCTGACCCTGAGTGAGCGTTTTCACTCACAACCGTACCACCGATCCAATCCCTGGAGCCTGTACCGGAACGTATGCACAGTGCGTTACCGTCCTGCGATTAGTGTCCGTAAGACACACCGTTTCCGAAACTACCGTCCTGCGATTAGTAAGACACACCGTTTCCGGAACTACCGTCCTGCGATTAGTGTCCGTAAGACACACCGTTTCCGAAACTACCGTCCTGTGTTTAGTGTCCGTAAGACACAACAATTGTAAACATCTGTAAATATATACTATGTTTGTAAATAAAGTTGTTGCTAAGTGATCGACGCTTTTATTTCCGCTGAATCCGGACACCGACGAGCACACCCGAACCGCCGACCCGACGTCAAGCAGAGCAACGATCTACAGCAACACCAGACGACCCGAAAAATGACGTACCGTTACAACGTTACGGTATTATTTGGTCCGTTTTTCGACCGACGCTTATCGGTCCGCGTAGGCGTTAGCTCTCGGTCCCACGCCATATTGCCAGTGTGTTTACCTTACGGTGATCTAAATGGTCTTTATCTAGGGGGGCCTCTTATGTTGAGACCAACTTGCCTCCAAGGCCTGGGAAAGTTTATATTAAGATTAATTTTGAAACTCCTCTGCGGATAAGGTCGAAGTAAACTGATTTTAGTTTAATGAATTTGAATTTAAATTTCCAGCCGTTTACATGTGAATTTCCTTGTATTGATAAAAGGTGTTTGAAATTAGCAGATTATTTCGTAAACAATACTCAATCAGTCTTATTCCGTTATCAAATTCTTTTGTTTTACAAAACATCCGCACCTGAAACCGGTGCGTATATCCGTAACCCTTGCCCTTTATTTTGATTGGTTACCGCTGATGTCACATTCTTATGTTATTGGTACGATTCAAACAGACCATCGTTATGCTCTATAATTTTCTGTTTTGTTAACAACTGTGTGCTGTTTGATTAATTGGATGGTTTAGATAATAAACACTTTGCACATGCTTTGGACGTATCGCATTTTTCTTAATTCTTCCCCGCGTTCCCTACAAAAAATTAAGTGGCGCCTGTGTTGAAGTTGGCCCTTCGCGTTTTGGATTAAGAACCCATACCCGTCCCACTGCAGCTGCCGGTGACACCGGATTAATTTCGCTCCGGTCTTAAACTTCTACTTATCTACACAGGTAGGTAGCAAAACGTTTAATTCAAGTTTGTTAAATTCCTCGCATAGTTCCTGTTCTTTTCCATTTATTCCTCATATATTCCATGTTGCTAATTTCCATATGTTTTTTTTTACATTCTTTCGTATCTTTTCTTTGTTCGTATATCATATTATTTATCTTATTGTAAGCCACTTTTACTTCATTTTTTTGCTAACAATCTTAATTGTTTTTGTTTTTCTCATTTATTCTTTGTCAAATCATCATTAATAAAAACCCTTAGTTCTCTGAGATTTCTCGATTTCGACTTGTTCTTCATTACTTCTTTTCATTTTTCAGCTCTATTACATATATTTTTTCTCCTATTTTCGTGGCCGTTTTGGGTTCAATGTCTATTTCCATATGTTTCTTTAGAAAACCATTTATATCTTTTTTTCAAAAGGGTTGTCTCATTGGTATTCATCTTTAGTCCATATCTTATCACTTTATTTTTCCTGTTCTCCTTGTCAATCCTCTCTAAAACATTGTTGATATCTTGCATTTCTTTTTTAATTACCTTTTTATCACCAAATTTTCCTTCTTTAAATGTTAATTTTGGATTTTTAACTTAATTAATTCCTCATTAAATGCTTTCTGTATTTCTCTAAGTTGTTTTATTTTATTTTTAATTTCTTTCTGAACTATTTTCATATCCTTTTGGTCTTTGCTCATGGCTTGCATCATTGCCATGATTTGATCTACTTTGTCTTCATTTCTTGGCTGTTGTTTCGGGGCGGGTGGGAGTTCTTGACATATTTTTTTTTGCTCCTGCAAAGCAAAACTCTTACGTGTACAGTTTGTTTTAAATAGTAATCTCTTGATTATAAATCGATAGAGTACACAAGAGATACGTGAAAATTATCTGAAATTCATCGTTTAAGTGTCTCCGAGATCTTTTTTTTTGTAAACAAGTGTTGATGTGGTGCAGGTGTGTGAGCTGTCGACTGTATTTTAAAACAACGTGATCGGTGAGTATAATTAATGAATTACTGAGCTTTCACGAAACGATTTCAGCTCCGAGCTTATGAAATGTCATTGATTCCAGCAAAACAAAAAGAAGACTTTAGAATTAAAACTTTCGTAAACTACCTTACCATTATTTTGACGACGACAAATTAAATGATTTAAAAAAGGTGTCTTCTAATAGTTTTAACATTATGTATGACAACCGATTGAATAAATATATCAAATGATGAACGATAACTAACTTGCTTTCGAGTGCATACTTGAAATCATTTAGAGTATTTTCTCTGATAAAGACAGCGTGTGGTTAACCTTTGATTAAAATACCCACACTCATGTAACCAAGGCTAAAATTCTATTAATTTTAATTATTTTCATTTGAGGAGATTGTAAAATGCATGAGTAACCAAGAACCAAGCAGAATACAATTAAAACTATAGATAAAAAAACAATTTTTGCTGAAAATAATCTTTTATGCATAAATATACGTTTCCTTACAGGTGTTTGAAGAAATGGGAACTGCCAGGATATTACTTACAGCGTCCATCCTGGCAATAGGACTTCAACAAAAAACTGTGAAGGCCGATTATAGGGTCGGAGTTGGCATAGCAGATTGCACAGGACCAGCAGCAGGCGTTAATTTCGTACGTCTTCATACATCCTTGCATTTAAATGCTGTATATCTCAGTATAATTAATTTAATTTCTACTTCACCGTACGATTTTCACTTCACCTCACTTCACTTTAATACCTAGAACGAGTCTGCTGCAGCGAAACATTCCGCTGAGAATTATTTTAACTCGAACAATGTCGTGATTACTAATGTCTCCATGCTTGAAAATTCGTCAGACGTTCACAGTGGAAACAGTTGATTTAATTCGAAACACTTCGGCACAACAAGCAACAAAAACGGCGCCCCGATTATCTGCGGTACATACATAACAAAGTGGATGATTTATTGAATAAGGGAGAGGGTCGTGGGCTTTGTTATGTACGCTCGATTGGTCGTGCTAAAGCAATAAATTAAATGGGATATCTATCACCCCGACTCAATCTGATTTACGTTTTTGTAATACCTTCAATTATTTTTTTTTTTTTAATAGATGGGTTATGCAGATTTAGGCCAACGAGGAACCGGCCTTCACTTGCGACAGTTTGCGAGGGCTTACATAATCGATGATGGCCTGAAGAGGCTTGCGTTCGTAAGCGTCGATGTTGGCATGATTGGATACGGCATGAGGGAAGAGGTCCCCAAAATCAGTACGAAAATGAGTTCGCCCCTCTTTACTCCTTGCTTTTCAGGTGATTGCAAATTTAGGCATGACTTTAGGGAACACCTACACTATACAGAACGTAATCATCAGCGGCACACACACCCACGGTTCACCCGGCGGTTTCTTGGAACACTTCATGTTCGACTTGACCATCTTTGGTTTTGTGAAGCAAACATACGATGGGCTTGTTTCTGGAATTACTAAGGTACGTCTCTCATATTTGTTATAGATTATGTGGTTTAATCAAACCCAAAACTATTTTAGGCGATGATTAAAGCTCACGACGGTATGACTGAAGCGAGGATTTTCCTAAACTCTGGTGAGCTATTGGATGCCAACATTAATAGAAGTCCGGCGTCTTACTTGAGAAATCCAGAAACTGAACGGCAACAGTAAGTCGTAGTTTAAAAAAAAAGATAATGCTAAAAATTTATTACCTCCTAATAATTAATCTGAGCGTCTGCAAGGACTGGCTCGTGTATATATGCTGAGCGTCTTCAAGGGCTGGCTCGTCTATGTATGTTGAGCGTCCACAAGGACTGGCTCGTGTATGTATGTTGAGCGCCTACAAGGACTGGCTCGTGTATGTATGGTGAATGTCAGCGAGGACTAGCTGGTGGTCCGAGACCGTGTGTAAGTGGTCTTCGAAGCCCTGGCCGTTTTCTTATACCGTCATTGCTGCAGGGGCAGCCGATCTTCATGGATACTTCTCATGGGCTGCGGAGTAATTATTTCGCGTGGCGTGATTCACACGACCAATCAGTGGTTAGCGTCGTCTCATTTTATTGGCTGTAGCTTCTCGATCAATTAACGGTTGGCGTCATCTCGTGTCATTAGCTGTAGTCATTCGGCCAACCAGCGATTAGCGTATTCTCATTTCATTGGCTGAAGGCACGGTCGTTCATGACGTGTTTTCCGAGTGCCGGACGCTGTATACCGATGATAAAAAACTTTAGATGAAACTGGGGTTGGACTAGTTTTGGGGATTGGGGCCATCTTCACTGAGCTTTACATAATTAAATGATAAAAGTCTTTAAATAACTCTTTTGGAATTGGCAGTAGATATGCTGTGCCAGTTTTGGCCCACGTTTTGCTTTTGTGTACAGTTTTGTATGGACGTACCAAATTTGTACGTATGGTTGCCTATCGTCGCCTCAGCTTCATTGCTACCTGTTTTATGAAAACTGCCACCTGTTATTTATAAAAACTGAAAACTGATACCTGTTTTTACCTATTCGTTATAAACAATTTCCTGTTATTTGAAAACTGCAACAGTCTTCAAATGACAGGTCAATGCGCTTAAGTCAAAAGCACTTGTCCCATACTTGCTACCATATTTTAAACCATGAGAGAAGAAAAAAATGTGTTGACAACATTTGCAATGTGAGGGCGGTCGTTGGTGGTGTGTTGGAGTTTCATTGTCCGATGAGGTCGCTTCGTTTTTTTTTCTTTTGGAATATGATTTTTCATCAACTGGTGAAGAACACGTCGGATATACTTTATCCCAGAATTTAGAGCCATCCCGGAATTTAGAGGTGGTCATCGACATTCAAAGAGCGACTGAGGCCCTAGTGTTTGGACTATAGTCTCCGCCCTTCGCCCAGTTTCCAAAACAATCGACCTCTTTTATCCTTTATCACTATCGGGAAGCCTCTACAAGCACTAACTTAGCTCTTACCTCTATCAGTCTCAGTCTTCATTGAACACTCCTCGTATTAACAATTCAGACAATCCTTCCCGTGAGGTCCTGCCCTCTAATTAGCTTCCCCCTTTGGTCCGCTCGTTTAGGTCACCGGAGTAACTCAAGTTGCCTACCCTCCAGGTCAGATGTATTGCTCAAGCATTGAGAGTTCGTTAGCACGTGATTCAAGGAGGTCTAAACGATTTCCTCGCACCCGCTTATCGTTTGAGAAAGCTTATCTTTAAACTTCACGCGTTTCCTTTTCGGTGTGCGGCTTCAACTGAAGCTTCACGTCATCTCTCAAATTGTAATACTTTATGTTGTTAGATACGAACACGACGTTGATAAAACCATGACCCAACTGAAATTCGTTTCCACGGCCACCGATGAAATCATCGGCGTCATCAACTGGTTCCCGATACACCCGGTCTCCATGAACCACAGCAACCTTCTCATTTCATCCGACAACGTGGGGTACGCCTCCGTACTGCTGGAGAAAAACCTAAACAAAGGCGCTTTCCCGGGAAAAGTAAGCCCGATGCCGTAAACCTTCCCTCTCAGTAAAGTAGATCGTCCCCTTTAGGGCGACATAGTTGCAGGGTTCGCATCGACAAATTTGGGCGACGTTTCTCCAAACATCAACGGCTCCATCTGCATTGACACCGGCGAAGAATGCGACGAAATCACCAGCACGTGCAACGGAGAGGCGCAGTACTGCATCGCTTCCGGTCCAGGCGAGGATATGTTCGAGAGTACCAAAATCATTGCCGAAAGGTTATACGACAAAGCCCTGGTAAACACTCGCGCTCAAACCAACGATAAAATAAACAATGGCGTCTTTTAGGAATTATTAACAGCCGAAGGCGCTCGTGAAATCACAGGTGCTTTGCACATCATCCATCAGTTCATTGACATGCCCTCGCAGGAGGTTACGTATCCCTTAGGAAACGGAAACGAAATCAGCGTAAGCTTTCCACTCGTTGGTCGCAGGAAGTATAATACTGTTTGTTTTAAAAGGGTAGGGGTTGTTCTGCTGCGATGGGATACAGTTTCGCAGCTGGAACCACCGACGGGCCGGGGCCCCTTTTCACGCAAGGTATGACGACAGGAGATGAGCTTTGGAATTTTGCGAGGGATCTTTTGGCGCAGCCTTCAGAGGAAGACGTGGCCTGTCAAGCGCCGAAACCTATTCTTCTTGCTACTGGAAAGGTACGCAAAAAGACCTATATCCTTCTTCTGCCTGCTGCCACCGCCGTTCTTTCCTCTGTAGAAACTCCACTGGAGAAGAACGGCGGCAATGGCTTTGGAGGAGAGATGTGGGCAGAAGAAGAATGAGGTTTCTTGTGCTATAGTTGACTGTACCATATGACTGGCAACCAAGTGTGGTCTCTACACAATTGGCTGTGATTGGGGATGTCGCCATAGCAGCTGTGCCCGGAGAATTGACAACGATGGCAGGGAGAAGATTGAAGAACGTCATACGAAACGCCATGATTGTGAATGGGGCACCGCAAACTGCCACTGTCATAATCGCTGGGCTTAGTAATCATTACACTGATTACATTACGACTTATGAGGAATATCAGGTAGCTACCGCAGTTTTGGAAATGTTTTAATTGTTTGAACCAATCGAGTATTGATAGCTTTGATGTCAAACTAAAGCAGGCGAAGTCTTTGACACTATGATTTAATTTTGTAGCTTCAACGCTTCGAGGGCGCAACCACCATTTACGGCCCTCACACTTTGGGCATTCACATGGTCCAATACGAAAAGCTGACGAGGGCACTTCTTCAAGTAAATATATTATTTTTAATGTCCTAATTAAAAGCGAACTCAGTTTGACTTTGCAGAACGAAATTATCGAGGCAGGGCCCGAGCCCCCCACGTTCGATACTGGGGATTTGTTTTCCCTCGTCCCGGGGGTGATCTTCGATATGTACGATCTGACGAATAAATTTGGATTTTGCAAGACTGAACCCCCCGAGGCAGTCACCCCTGGCACCACTGTCAAAGTCGCATTCGTAAGTACGCTGATTGTTTTGACATTTGGGACCAAATAATCGTCCAGCCGAAGAGACTCTAGACTTCGTCAAGGGACATTCATATTTTTATCTTAATTAAGTCGCAGGATGTTGTAGGAAAGGTCTTGGGGGTGAAAGACAAAGATTATTCCCATAATTAACCCTTCTTACTGTGGCCTTTGGGGCTCGTTGAACTTCTCAGGGGTACCTAGGTGAAGGGTTTTATTGTTTACATTCAAAGGAAAAGAGGCCACTCCCCGTAAAGTGGCACTCCCTTACCCCCACCCCGAGTCTGTCCGAGAAGTTCATGGAAGTGAATTAAGTTGCCTGCTCTGTCTGTTGTCACGCGTTCAGGTCTTTATCGGTGGTTGATTTATTTTGATCAAGAAAATGCAACCTAAAAAAAGAGAAAACAATTTAAATGTTCTTGCGTATGCTATCGAGTGTTTCCGGACAAAAATTGTGTCTGAGATAATCTGATTGCTGAAAACTGTATGCCACACCTTGTATCATGCTAACGCTATTTGTTGTTCGTTTCCCCCGCATTTCGCCTACACCAATTTAAAAGGACAACTGGTTCGAGGTCATGGAAACTACTCGGCCAAGATCAAACATGTCTTCTTTTGAATAACTTACCTACCCTTTGACATTAGACTTTCTGGTCATTTACAATGGAATGGGATTAAACTCAAGATTACATTTAACCTTAATAAAGCTGTTAGTAAAGGACGAAACGCCAATTAAAAAGGAATTGTTGATAAAACGTTTTCGTAGGTAGCTGGCCATCCTCGTAACAACTTGATGCACGACCAGTCTTTCCTGCTTGTGGAGAGGCTTGACTTGGATGAATGGGTGACCGTGGCCACGGACGCTGTTTGGGAAACTAGGTGAGTTTTAGGATGGGTTGCACAAAACATTTAAGCCTAATTTTGTATGTAGGCTTAAATTTAATCCTGACTTAAATGTTTGGTGGAGCCCACCCTTAGACAAGCACAGGGTCGATTTCAATGAAATATTTTATCACAGGTTTACATGGACGCGTACATTCCTCGCCGCGAGCGAAGCCGTCATCGAATGGGACATCGATGAGAACGTGATACCGGGAACCCATCGCATCCGATACTTCGGAAGCGCAAAGTCTCTCTTTGGAGCTGCGGTTCCTTACGAGGGTTCCACAAGGACTTTCGAAGTAAGATATTCAAACTTTAAGTACCCATGCATTAAGAATGAAATGATTTTCAGGTTGTAAATGAAAACGTTCTTCCTTGTTCGGCTATCTGTCCACTTTGGCAAGGGACAACTTTGGCCTTGTCCCTATTAATATCGAAGTTGTTAACACTGTAATCTACAGGATAAATTAGGACGGAAGTTGTTACTTTAATTTTAAATAAAAGGCTGAAAATTTGGGTTTGATTTCATTTGAAATGGTGCTTTGGACTTTAGAAGACCAAGTCACCAAATTACTTCCATCCACTTTCCTTAAGTTACTAATTGCTTTGAATTCCGTATCTGCTTTGTCCATCTCCATCCACCTCTTGCTTGGCTTGCCCCATCTCTACTCTTTGCACCTTGCCTTTTGAAAGCTAACTATTTAGCCCAGGAAGATGCTACCTACCTTTATTACCTACCTAGTTGATACTGTATAAGTTGATGTTAAAGAAAAACTACATGGGGTTATGCCCAACTCAGTGGAGACGGGGTGGGCTACAAATGGATTGTAGGTAGCTCGTTACCTGGATGTAAGGGAGCACCACCTAGCGAATAGGTTCCAAGTAGTACGATGAGAAACACGGAACCGCTAGGACTGCACAAGTTGATGAAAGCGCTCGAGATTACCTCAGGTTAAAACCCGCAAAACGTATTTATCTGTCAGGCACCCTGTATACTGACGAGAAATAAATAAGAACTACGATAAACGGAAATACGTTGTTTATTAAAACGTAATAGAAATGTGGCCCATAATTTGAGCGAAACGCTCAGTTATCGAATACGGGAGCGACCTTAACAAAACGCTCGAGAATAAAAATCGTTAAGTTAAATATTTCAATATTCACAAAGCGTCAATTAACGCGAAATCACCGGCGAGGATATCCTGTACGGCTCACAAAATAACGTACAATAAACTCTGACAGAAGGACAGTAAACGCAACTTCAAGAACGAAAATTTACAAAATCATGCACATAAACGTAGGGTCCGACGGAGCCAAAGCCTTCGGCAGACGGTGGCACAAGAGGTATCCAACAATTAACGTAAAGTAACGCAACGTAATAGATACAAAGGGTTAGTTCAATACCAATCTCGAATCCCACCAAATCTACGATATGTTCGGCCTGGAAGGGCTGCGGTATACGAAACTTGTTCGACATAGGTCGGCAGCTCCTTCTAGAGTTCCAGAACGGTGAACGGCGGTGTTATGGTAGAAGAGGTTCTCGGAAGCAGTGGTATTCACGGCAAAACTCATTCGTGGAGGACCAAACGGTTACGTCAATGTCACACAGAAGAGACGCAGATTTTCTATTGCTTAACCCTACCGGAAGAAACACGAAAATAAGTAAAAGAGAACAATGAAATTGAAACTGAACCAAAATGACTTACCCATTGTAGAGAAAGGGCCTAGAGCGGAAAGAAACTGCGACGCGTCGGCTCGATAGCACGTGGCGTCCTTAAACAAAACTCAAGGACACAGATTTTATCTGTTATAAAAGCACTGGATTAACATCTCCAGATGTTGTTCATGAACGATAAAATCCCCAACAACCTTTGGGTGGTTAAACTCAAAACACAAGCTCCAACGAAAATGCGACCACTGTTCGTGAAGTGGGCGTCAAATATGGCTTCTAAGACGAACGCGGGACACGAGAATGCCGGATCTCGAAGACACGCCCCTTCCGCTGAATTCTAGAAAATTAACAGTGTCCTTAACTGTTATGGAAAGACATTAGAAACAACTTGCCAACAAAATAAAACCAAAACCTTAGAGTTTGTAGTCAGATAGAGCGGTCACTGAAGTCAAAATAGATACAAAGGATTTAGGAAATCGTTATCGCGAAAACGGAACGTAACAAAGAGACAATTTTTTCTCCGCTTGACTTATGGCAAAGGGCGTACCTGATTCACTTAGAAGTCAAAGGAAATCTAAATGGCATATTGCCGAGATGGCCCCATCTGTTCTTACTCCATCCTTCCTCATACGTAAGATCATTCACATTTCGTACGCAATCGTAAGGCCTAATCGATCTTCATCGATCGTCCAAATGATGGAATCTAAGTCATACAATTCATTAATTTGGGCGGCCTTTAAGGACATGCACCTATTAAAATTCGCGACGCAGTTGGAATACATTTAGCTTCAAGGATGAAGGACGATGATGGTGCTGTGAATGACCCACCTACCTGCCGCAATTAGGTGCAAATCGAAGTGCAGAAAATCGCATTTGGAAAACTAACCGAATCGTTTATTCAGTGATTCGTGACGCCCATTTAAATTACCTAATGCAGCAAGGCATTAGTCCTGAGCGATCTCTTGGACGAGGTTCGTTAAAATTCAGGACTCGTCTCGCATTTTGAATAAAGGTCGCTGTGAGCGGGCCGTTTAATTTGTTTTGTTTCTCTACAGAGTCGAATGTTTACAATTTTATTATTAACGGTAGACGTCCTTCGTAAGTATCAACAAATACGAATAAGATATCATTTCTTACAACAATCAGGAATTATTCTGTAGTTGTTTAATCCACGAAGTTCGAACGTACCTTACGTAGTGAATTTTATTGATTCCACTTATTCTGTAAATAGGTACATCATTCATGTTCCTATTTTGTTTGACAAAGAACAACAAAAGGCATTCCAATTAAATGAACGAGCGATGCAAATGTTTCTTTTTAATTTTAGCAAAATATCCAACACGATCAACATTGACAATGGTTTGTTTGCAAAACACATTTCAGGAAATTAATTCAAACTATGTCCCATTCATCAATGGCGAGGTCATCGTTTAGGTTCGTCAATGCTTTGCCCCCTATTCGGCACCGACTTTGAAAATAAACATCGTTGACCTATAATAGCTCGCTTATCGCTCTTCTGTATTCATCACTAGTTACTAGTTGACCTTTCGTGGTGTTACTCAAATAACCAAAGTGCGTTTCAGCATGGACGCGGTTTTTCCTGGGGTACAATCCATCAGAGAGCTTTTCGTGCCACGCGAAGTGAAACTAATTTATTCGCGCGACTATTATTAGTTTTTTTCTCAACAGCAATCAGGTGTTGATTTTTAAACCGATTGTGGAGATATGGGGGCTTTATCGGAAAGTTGTTGATCTTAGAATACGTTCGAGTGCCTATCATGATTACGTTCTGTGTAAACAAGTCGAACCAGATTCTATTTTATTTTACGTGCCGGGTGTTTGTGAGGTGAAATTTCGGGAGTGCAACTAGGTAAGAAAAGTCTCAGAGAATTGTCATTATCTTTTTTTTTCTAATTTAAAGCAGATGTATTAAGTCGAATTAATTTACTAAATGGGAGATGTAGGTATTAATTTGGGGTAATGACATGGCAGTGATTCATATCAGAGATGACCTTGCTTTCGATTATGTGCTATTAATTACATTTCGTTATAGTCGAATTAATGTACTCGCATAGTTACAGCATTGGTGCTGCCATCACCAGAGCTTTGAGCTTTAGAGTTACATCTCGTTTGATTACACGGATTAAGGGAAACACCTATTCAATTTGTTGACTTGCAATATTATAAATAGCATGCAGAATTGACCTTAGATTACACCGGAATGTAGGCCAACATAATATGCTCTGAATGTTGTCGTTATTTCTGCAGGATTTGCAAAGATAATGTAACTTGAACTGATAGAAAGTACATGATAGTATTTGTAATCAAGAGAGAAATGATTAGCACTATTTTACATATGCAGTTATTACGAAAAGCATGGACGAAGAAAATAGTTTCCTTTGTGTTAAACATTTTCGACAAATAAAAATGTCAGAGGACCGAGTTACAATAAACATTCACTCACCCTTTGGTTAGATCTCTCTTTCCCTGCTTTCTTTCTCTCTTTCTCGTCCACTGCGGAGCTGAGGGTAAACGTCTTAGCATTTGGGCTTCGCTTTTCGATTCGACAAGGACGTCATGCAAAATCAGAAATAACCATTTACGAGTATCTACTCAAGACTATAGGACTTATTTACTCACCGGGACCCTCTCCCGGCCCCGCACCATCCAGCGGAGACTCTAGATGCGGTAGTTCCCTTCTGGGATGCGAATTCACGGAGAAGGTATCCTCGAATGTCCATCTTCGTACTTCGCATGCATAAAGACGACCCCAAGGTGGATATTAGCATACCTTGCCTTCTGAGCGTACGTTCTCAGAATCATTGGTGCCACTGACTTCCACAGTGTTTGCTACACTGGCCACAGCCCAGTCAACACCAAGTCATGACCTTTCTTGGAAAGCACAATGCAATCACCTGGTCAGGTATTACAACTAGTTGTATTCCCGGCATCTACTACTCACGCCTCTGCAGCAGGCGGATATGGTCAGGTGCCGTATACAGGTGAGATGATCCTCGACTCTCTCCCATTTATGGGCGAATTCAGAGCGATCACCCTTATGAAAGAATGCCCAATCTCTTACTCTCTGTCCGAGCCATCAGCGGACACAACGTGATTGGCACCTTACTCTACCTCAGAGCATCATCTACCATCAGCAAACCTTTTACGCTTGCACAATTACTTCATCACATGTCCTTGCAATTTATTACAACACTCGCGAGCCCGTTTGCGTAACTTTACCAAAACGTTCGCCCTCAAGGACCGCGCCTCGACTGAGCGCTGGCACTTTTCTTTCCTTCCGTCGCTGTACTTGAGACGCACCCCGTATCCCAAACCATAAGATAAAATAATAAACAAACGTGCTCGTGTTTTACGGATACATTGAAAATGCGTAAACTTCCCTAAATTCTAAACTTGATAAAGTATACAACGACAACATTTGATATTGAAAATAGAGGTGGCTTGTTACTTTCTATATAGTTAAAACTGTAATCGAAATACAATTAGTTTAATTTTCATAGAATTTATTCAAGCAATTTAATAGGTAAGATTGGTTGTTGTGATAACCGGAAGGGTAGGTCGTTCTTGTTTATAGGAAAGACATACACGTTTATGAAACGGCTTTGAAAAGGATTTGTTGCCTTAACATGGCACTTCGCGCTCCATTTCCTTCAAAAATAATCTGAAGACCCTTAGAATAACAACATCTTTATACTACCTATAAAATAATAAGTAAACATTTATTGATTTTATTAGAAAAATGTAACACTGATATGATCGAATTTGGAGAACGCCCCAAAATTTTTTTGCATTTTATTTGGGACATGCAGATCATAGAGGATGGGTTGAGATAGTTTCTTTTAAATAAATAAGTAATAATCCAAATTCATCAACACTCGGAGATATGAAATTAAAAAGAATAACGTAATTTGTAGAAACGGTCGATGGGGGTGAAAGTCAAACATTTCAAACATGTTTAAAATGATTACTTCACCTTCGTTCGTTGAGCAGTTTCTCTATTTTTTTTTAATTTTCATAACCTATTTTTTTTAAAGCTATGTCGTACTCTTTTTAATTCCTTTCTTGATTTTACATATCATATCCTCGTTTAATTTATTTTGATAATTTTCTTCTTCATTCTATTTCATTGTTGATTGTCTTGAGTGAGCTTTGATGAAGTTTTGTTTTGTTCTTTTTTTTTATTGATTTGTCACGACTGGTTTTGGCTTCGCCATTCTCAAGAGATTATAGAAAGGGTCGCTGGGGGTAAAAGAGAGAATATTCTCCATTATGAACCCTTCTTACTGTGATCGCGGAATTAGTAAGGAAAAATAAATGTTCTTACTAATGGATGGAATAAAATAGAGTATTTCTCTCACGACAAAAGTTCCTTATTTTGATTTATTTACTTTAATGTAACCTAAAGGAGAGGCAGAATTTTGGGTAGGGTCTTTCCGCTCGAGTCCTTTATCTAATGGGAAAGTTTACGTCGCAATCAAAGTTTGATATTCTTTTGTCGATACGGTCTAAGGAGTTTTTCATTTGAATTTAATAATTCGGAGTTAAAAATTTCGGCTGTTTACATAATTAAAGATAAATCACTTTTTGATTAGTATGTAAATAGTTTTGAAAATAGGATTAAAAGAGAACGTCTAGAAACTGATGTTTAAACGAAAAAATTATTATAATTTGTTATTCTCTTTTAATCTTTTTAAGTTATTCACTTATTTATCATTTTTCGATAGTTACGAGCCTGAAATTATTGTGGTATATACAGAGTGTTTCACAAATTAAATAAAACATCTCGTATATTTTATTTAATAAATTGAACGAGACTAAATATTTTGTTGAAAGCGTTCTAAGTGTTTTAAAATCCAGTGTAAGTGCGAGTGGAAGGATTATACGCTGGTAGTATTAACATTTAATTGTTTCCTTCAACGCACCTTTGGTGGTAAAGAATTGCGCACAGATAATTTGTTTGTTCTTAATCCGTCAGAGTCAGTACGTTTCATAGTAACATTTCTCTGAGAGAAATTTAATCAACTATTTTGAATTACTTTACAGCGAGTATTAAAACGCATTAATGACTTTCATATTTTTAAATTTTGATTGGTCAGCGTTCGTAATTAGTAGCCGAATTCGATAATTTAATCAATCAACGGCAATTTGCTATTTCCTACATCTACCTGGGCTTTCAATATTGTGTAGTTTAGAAATCATTTTATCCTAGGGGAAATTCTCTCAGGCAAATTGCAAACCAAATAATTGGGAATACCTTCCTGGCCATTTTCTTGATAAAAGTTATACACCCTGTATATGTGGGAGGGTCAAACTGTGGTCTTGGCCGAAGCTTTGTCGGTTAATTAGAAGCGATTGCCTAGAGACTGTTAACGCCATAACCACCCATAGTGGAGAGCGAAAATAGTCAACCAATTCCTTGCGCTTAGTTAGTTAGGTTAGCCGGCGGAAGAGCGATATACAGAGAGTCCTGAAAGGCCAGGCATTGGGTAAAGCACCGCTCTCAAATAACATTTATTCGCTCAGGTGACGTAGCAGAAGAAGTTTTGGCTCACTGCACGCGCCTAGTAATTAGGATTAGCTAGAGATAGGGTTAAATCAACTACTCCCAAGGGAGCCCCTGAAAAACCAGGTGATTGCTACTGATTTACTTGCAAATTGATCGCTGAAGGCGGCAGGTGTATCACATACTTCGCCCAAAACATCTGATCAACTCATTAATTAACTCCAGTAATTAAGTACACTGTAGTCCCACAGAGACACTTTGTGCGTTGGTTTATTAAATCGAACAAGTCTTTGAATACCAGCATAGTGACGGACGCTGTACCAAGACTCGAACGCATTTGAAACTCAATTAATTACTAATCTAGGTGAGGAGCAGAGCTCTTCAACAAACGTCTGTGTAAACATTATACCACCAACGGTGTGAATCGGAAGAAAATAGATCGCGCCGATACCCGAAGGTGAAAGCTGTTAAACGAATCACACTGTACTTTCTGAGAATTGCAATTGTTGTTTATTTGTATTGATTTCAACAACAGAGTTTTCGCTCACGGTCCCCGATCCCACAGAGGCGGGGACGAGGAGTTTGCCTTTTTTTCTTTTTTTCTCCTCAATAAATAATTACTTAAAGTTAACTGTTGCGTTTCATTATTAACTTGCCAATTTCCTTGTTGTAAAGAAATTATTATACTCTGCTCGCACCAAAAGAAGAACCAGGTTTTTTCACGGCGTAGTGTCCTATTTAACTAGACCACGGAAATTGCAATTAAAGATATTATTCTGTATACCGTAAGTTCGTTCAACTGTAACAGCACAATTAGGCCAGTAGGAATAACATTTGGTCGGCCGCCGTAGCCATAGCAGGTAACAAGCAAACCCTTAGAGTAGATCAAATTAACCGCCCGCTGAGTGGACTCTCGGAGCCGGTGACAGTTATTTAAAACTTGTCAATAATTGTCAATAATTACGTCTAAAGCTGCGGTTTCCTAGGATTGTCCGCTGAGCTGAACAGAACCGAAAGCGAAACGAAAACCGAATCTGTCGCGAACTATTCGGTCGCGAAAGTTGTTTTCTAGAATACGCTTTAAAATTAAACATTTTCGTACTGAATTGTCATCTGAGATGGACATAAAAAAGAAAATGTGTGTGCTTTTCTTATTAGAAGAGGAAGAGGAAGATTTGTTGAATTTAATAAAATCTACAAAAAGACGAAAAACTAGTCAACTCTTTTTAAATCGAAGGAAAGAAGATATTGATTCGCATATCGATGATAATGAATCAATGTACTTGCTGTTGTCACTAACCTTTAGCATTACTTATTTTTTTTATTTAAAATTCAACCCAATACGACTTAACATTAAAAAAATAAAATAAGACAAGCATTTGCAAGAATCAGCTAGAAAACAGATATTCAGTAGATATTCAACAGTATCCAAGTCACCAATTAAAATGTCAATATTTCGTTTAGATTTAATATAACATAAGATAAATGTAATGGTATCCTTTTCTTTTTGTTTATTTCTTGAAATATGGTTCTTATTAGAAGTTGTAAACTTGTAACTGTAAGTGCAGTATCTCGAAAAGCATGAGCTTTAGACCAATACATTTTACGTAGTATTAAAAATAGAATTTGATGAGCTATTCAAATGTGTCAAAATGTACAGGGCGTCCCATTCAATTTTTTTGAGAAAATTTAACTTTTAAGTTTCAATTGTTTCTGTGTACCTAAATGCACATAAAAAATGTTACTATTACACACTGATAAAAATTTCATGGTAAATTTATATGAATAATCATTGGTTATTTGTGGCCACTGTTAATAATGGTAAAAATACTGTAAAAATACATGTAGGTTTACCATGAAATGGTAAATTTACATTATTTTTACTATGAAATGGTAAATTTACATGTATTTTTACAGTTTTTTACCATGATTAACAGTGGCCACAAATAACCAATGATCATTTCTCTAAATTTACCAAAACATTGTTACAGTGCACGAAGAGATTACATATTCTATTAGATATTTATAATTAATTATGCACAGTGATCGTTATTTATGAATAAAACACTTCCACATTTCAGCTCTTTCATCCAATTGAATAGCTATAGATTGCGAATGCTTTGATTTAGAGCTTTTGAAGAAATCCATACCAATGATGCACGCTGTATAAATCGTTGGCAGTACACACCCGAATTTTTTTTTAACTACCTGTTTTCCCAAGTTTTTCTGCGATTTTTTCCAAATATTTGGAATGGTAATCTCTTTGTAACTTTTAAGTTTACATTTATTTTATACAAGGCAGGATGCTGTTTCACAAAATTAATTAATACTTAATATGTTTATTCATTTTGTATCGTTCGCTCCGTTCAAATCTACCATCGATTGATTGGAACTGACAACGAAAACTGACACAAATTATGAAATTTTTCGCTATAGAAACGAGTGCATTCTAGGTCGCGGTGGGTTTCGGTCTCATGATTTCCTAGGAAACCGTAGCTGAAACCTGGCTGAAACTAAACCGACAACGAAAACTGACACAAATCAAGATATTTTTCGCTACAGAAATAAGCGAAGTCTAGGAAACCATCCTCATTTAATTTTGCGCATTTGGTCAGAGCGAATGTCGGTCGCGGTCCGTTTCGGCCGGCCGAATGTCCTAGGAAACCGTACCTTAATTGGGGCGGCGCATTACAAGTTCTACAAGAGTCCATTTTAAACCATGATGCCTTAAAAATTGAGAATAGGCAACCCATTCTACTTCCGTGCTTTTTTAGTACATTACGATGAATAGGCGAAGTTATTTCTGATTTGATTGATGGGTTGCCTATTCCAAAGCCTTCAGGGGTCACGATTTGAAATTAGCAACCTGTATGATGAATGCTTTCGTCGTTATTGTACACACCAGACTTAACGATGTTAGAACACAAAATTTATACGTGATATTGATTGCTTACAATTGCTTTTCTTATCTCCAAAGTATCCCATATTTATGTCTTGATACTCAGCCAAACGGCTTCTCCAGGTCTACGAATAGGCTTGTAAATCATGTTTTATTATTTTCTCCGTTAACTGTTTCGTTGTAAACACGCGCCGAAATGTCTTTTAAAACCGTTTCATAAATCAATTTTTTTTTTCAGTTTTACTTTTTGCCTACTCAAACCGAAAACTAAATTATAATTCTCATGGGAAAGAAAGATAATAATACTGGAATGTTGGAATTTACTTAAATGAAATGAAATTTTATTGGGGACGACATTCTAAAAATTTAATTGCCTCACTCGCTGCTACTGTATGAATACTTCTGTTCACTTTTAGGCAATTTAATTTTTCCGATTTAATAACGGTTCAAAAGCGATTCCTAAATAACAAAGGTTATTACTATGAAGAAGCCCCGAGCACAAGAGGATTATGTTTGTTTACAAAGGGAAGCAAGTATTTAATTATATGTAGATTGTCTAAATCGCCCGGATCTCTTTTGATTTAAAACAAAAAAACCCATTTCATTTCACCTGTTGACTATCACGTTTTAATCATTGTGACAGCACCAATTCAAATAATTAAGACCAAGAGGATATAAAGTTTCAAGCCCATAATTTGATCCTCTTTCTTGATTCATTCGTAGCAAATCGAGTTAATGGAATGAATTTTATTATTCGATTCAGATCTTGCTGACGTAAATTGTGCTCAATTAGCGAACTTTAAGTTCGTCGATGATTTATAACGAGCTAATGTGCATTACGTCGAGCTCAGAAGCGCTCGATTTGATATCTGGAATGCTGTTCATGATTTAATGAAGCTTTCCTGTTTACGTTCGGGATACTAATTATGTAATGACTGCTGCATTTGTCTCCAGGGAGTAATGTTTGTCGATGGAATTTAGTTTGATCCCTAACTTGCATTAGGGTCGGTGAGGATTAATCTAATTGCTTGTGGCACTTTACTTTTACAATCGTAAAAACTCTTCTATTATCTAACATTTTCTTTTATTACATTACTTGCAGTAACATCCTCACACAATAACAAAAAATGGGGCCTGTCGGCAGACTATTCGCAGCTGTGTTTGTGGTTGCTGGTTTTTCCACCACGAACGCCGTCTATAGGATCGGAGCAGGCATCGCCGATTGTACGGGGCCCGCAGCCGGAGTTAATTTTGTAAGTTTGTGGCGCGCAAGTGTTTTCCAAGACCCCCACACCCAACGACTTCAAACAGCTCGAGAACTTTTTTGTTTTTGAAGAGCTCAAACTTTCCCTCTCATCTTTGGCGCCCGCCCCAATAAAAAAAAGTTTTCAAAATAGTTAATCTCATACTCGCGCTTTTAGATGGGATATGCTAATATTGACCAAAAGGGGACCGGCCTGCATTTAAGGCAGTTTGCAAGGGCTTACATCATTGAAGACGAGCAAAAAAGGATTGCCTTCGTCAGCGTGGATGTGGGTATGATAGGGTACGATATCAGGGAAAAGGTAAAACGAACAATAAACAGTTTTTCTTCAACACGTTTAACAAGAAAAAATAACTTTGGTTTTAGGTACTAGCAAACTTGGCCGAACGATACGGTGACACGTACAACATACAGAACGTAATTATCAGTGGAACTCACACGCATGGGGCACCTGGTGGATTCTTGGAACATCTCATGCTAGACATTACCATCTTGGGCTTCGTCAAGCAAACTTTCGACGGCCTTGTATCAGGGATAACTGAGGTAAAGAGATCTTTCAGTTCAAAGGATCCGTAAGTTCCGAAGGTGTTAAAGAACACTAAGATCAAGAGAATCTGTAGGTTTAGAAGGTTATTCTACATAGATATTACCGTTTTAGGCTTCGTGAAAAAGGATAACTGAGGTACTTAAAGAGATTTCATAGTAAATTGATAAAAATCAAAGAACATCCAAATCAATAGGTTCTGTGGGCTCAGAAAGGCCTAAGTTACTTCTTCTGCCTCTTTAGGCAACTTGGGCTTCGTAAAACAAACTTACGGTGACCTTGTATCGGGGATAACTGAGGTGAAGAGGTTCTGTACTGAACTGTTCAAGTTCCAAGATCACCAAGACTAAGAGAATCTGTAGGTCCACGAGGACTCACAAGTTCAGGTCATTTCTTTTAGCTTTTTAGATATTATCATCTTAGGCTTCGTGTAACAAGATTTCGTTGATCTTGTAACGAGGATAACCAAGGTAAAGAGATTCGTACTAAATCACTTTAGTTGATCAAATTCAATGATCGCCAAGGCCAAGGTCCAGAAGATCTTAAAGGCACTTATATTCACTTCACTTCTCTGACTTTTTAATGTCACCATTTCAGGCTTCGTGAAACAAATTCTCGATGACTTTGTATCAGGTATAACTGAAGTAAAGAGATCTTGTTTTAAATTGGATCTTCTAACTTGAACAAGTTCAAAGATCACTAAAATCTAGAGGATCTTTAGGTCCAGAGGGCTTTAAAGGTCCAGATCACTTACTACCATCTTAGAGGAGGTCCAGAAGATCTTAAAGGCTCTTAAATTCAGGTCACTTCTTTTGGACTTTTTGATGCCACCATTTTAGGCTTTGTGAAACCAATTCCCAATGACCTTGTATTAGGTATAGCTGAAGTAAATTGAATCTTCTAACTTGAACAAGTTCAAAGATCACTAAAATCAAGAGGATCTCTAGGTCCAGAGGGCTTTAAAGGTCCATAAGTTCAGATCATTTCTCGGTTATTACCATCTTAGAGGAAGTCCAGAGGATTTAAAAGGCTTATAAGTTCAGGTCATTTTTTCATTTTGCATAGTGTCACGCTAAGGGCCTTCACCATGTCGCGCTAAGCCTCCACTATGTCGCGACGGTGTGTCCTTAGCCTTGCGGGGTTGATTGGGGTGCGTAGGTTTATCAGAGGGTAGAGCTTTAAAAACAATGATTTAAAAAATTATTAATACCTCTTTATTTAAATAATTAATTTAGTTGAGGGTGGTTTTGTCCGTAAAAACTTGGGGGTGCGGTCCTGGGTCGTTCGCGGCGACTGGGGTTGTTGATTCGACTAAGACGGAGCAGCGGGCGACGTTTCCTTAGCCGGGAAGACTGGCGAAGTTCAAGGCCGGTCCGCGACTTGCGTGGTTGGTCAAGGTTGGTCTCAATGTTCCTTGGCTGGAGCACGACACGTCCTTGCTCAGCCTACGGGGTGATCGGGTTGGAACAGCGGCGGCCAGTGCAGAACTACGGTGGTGTCTTCTCTCGGAAGCTGGCGGGGGAGATGGTCCTCGTACTTCTTTAGGACGAACGACAATGTTGTCGGTGGCTGTGGCAGATGATGGACTGCAGCAATGCTGATGCTGGGGTGGCGACGACGATGATGCGGGGCGGCGGCGTCGGCAATGTTGCTGGACGGCGGTGTTGGGCGTCCCCTCGTGGGTTAGCACTAGGACCCACTGAGTCGGTCTGGTGGAGACGACTGGCTTCCCAATTTTGGCCTGCACTTTAAATACACGTTTTTTTCCTAGTCGCGCGTTGCATTTTTCATCACCTGCTTTGTGTCCGTTTGCGTCATTCGTATACGCGCGTGGCCCCGTTTGTAATAAATTCCGCTGATGTCTTATTATGAAATATGACATTTACGTATCAGTTACCTCCTTATTGTGTTTACTGCCCTCAATTACACAAGTCCGTGTTCAAATACTTTTTATGATTTTTATCCGCGGAACATAGAAAAAAACCCCTTGTGGTTTTTAGAAAATTCCCCCTCGTGACATTAGGTTTCATGAAATAAATTTTCGATGGTCTCGTGTCAGAGATAACTGCGGTAAAAAGAGCTTGCTCTTAAATCAATTATTTTATTTGATCAAAAACAAATATCAATACCAGAGGGATCCGTCGATCTTCGTCGACCGAGTTCAAGGATCACCAAGGCAAGAGGATATCTAGATCCAGAAGGTCTTAAATGCCACTTCTCTTAGCCTTTTAAATGTTTTCGTTTTAGGCTTCGTTCAATAAGCTTTCGATGTCCTTGTATCAGAGAGAAGTGAGGTAAAGAGACCTTGTACTAAATTGAATCATTTCAGTTCAAAAATTACTAAACCAAGAGGATCTACAGGTTGAGGTCTTAAAGAACTCTAAGATCGAAAGGATCTATGGGTTCAGAAGGCCTTCTTTTAGCGACTTAGATATTATCGTTTTAGGCTTCGTGAAACGAGCCTTGTGGGGGGATAACTGAAGTAAAAAGATTTTGTAGTAAAATGAATCCTTTTAGTTGATAAAATTCAAAGATCCTCAAGACTAACTGTTTCTATTAAGCACAGAGAGGCTCATAAGTTTAAGTTACTTCTTTTACCCCTTTAGATACTATCGACTTAGGCTCCGTGGCCTTGTGTCGGACATAATTGAGGTGAAGAGAGTCTACTAAACTGTTCAAGTTCAAAGGTCATCAAAAACAAGAGGATATGTAGGTCCACAAGACTCATAAGCTTAGCTTTTTAGGTATTATAACCTTAGGCTTCATGAAACTAATCAAATTTTCGATGACCTTGTATCGGAGATAACTGAGGTAAAGTGATTTTGAACCATTTTCTTTCATCAAGCTCAAAGATGATCAAAAGGAGTTGTAGCTTCAGGCACACTTCAGTTTCTTGCCATCTTTCAAATCAGTTCTTAAACTTCATCTGACAATGTCATTTGTTTTTGTTGATGTGTCTCTTTTTTGCCATGACCAACTACGATGAAAGAATCTGCAGGTTTAGAAAGCGCTAGAGGCTTATTTCTTTTGGGTCTTGTTCAATGTTTTTGCTTCGATGGCCTCATATGGGGGATAAAGTGAAGTGAAGAGGTTTTGTACTAAACTGTTCAAGTCAAATCACAAAGACCACAAGGCTCCTAAAGACTCATAAGTTCTGCTCGCTTCTTTTAAGCTTTTTAGATATCTCCCTCATAGGGTTCATGAAACTAAACAAACTTTCGATGACTTTGTATCGGAGATAGCTGAGGTTCTTTCATCAAGTTCAGAGATCATTAAGACCAAGAGGACCTCTAGCTCCCGGATCACTTCTTTTGAACTTTCTTAATTTTTTCGTCCTCCAAGTCAGTCTTCAAACTTTATCCAACAATGCCATCTGTTTTCGTTGACTTGTAGATTTAAAAAGCCCTAAAGGCTCCTGCTCATTTGCTTGCCTTTCTCCAAAACAGTTTACGCCTCCTGAAATGTTCTCCAGCAATATTATCTCATATTTGACCTACCTGCCTTCCGATCTCTTTTGTTCAGTTCTAGTTCAGGGACTATTAAGATTAAGATGACCTATTGGTTCAAAAAGTCATAAAGATTGTTCGTTTCTTTTGATTTTCCTTCATTTCCGTCTTTTTCTTCAAACCTTTTTCAACAGTGTCATCCCAAGTTCCCGTTGGTCTGCCCTTGATCTCTTTTGCCTCTCAGTTGACGTTTTCCAAGTACTGTACTACTTTTTTTTGGTTAGTCCCAAATACCCTGTACATAAAATTATTTCGCAGGCAATGATTCAAGCTCACGACAACATGGACCAAGCCAGGATATTTTACAACTCGGGGGAACTTCTAGAAGTCAACATTAACAGAAGTCCGGCGTCCTATGAAAGAAATCCAGAATCGGAACGGGAGCGGTACTGACCAAAAATGTCCAAGATATTTCGAAAATACTACCGTTATTTTTAGGTATACTTATGATGTCGACAAAGTCATGCAGCAGCTGAAATTTGTTTCGACGGCCACTGGCGAGATCATCGGCGTCATCAACTGGTTCCCGATACATCCGGTCTCCATGAATAGCAGCAATCATCTCATTACATCCGATAACGTGGGGTACGCCTCCATATTACTGGAAAAGTATCTAAACGACGGCGCCTTTCCCGGAAAAGTAAGTAGTAAACTAATAGGTGGTGACTTTCCCAAAATACAAAGAAACCATCGACTAGGGTAGCATAGTTGCTGGATTCGCCTCGACGAATTTAGGGGACGTCTCCCCAAACATCGAAGGACCCATTTGCGTTAACACCGGAGAAGAATGTGATAGAGTCACCAGCACGTGTGATGGAGAGGCGCAATACTGCATCGCCTCTGGTCCTGGTGCAGACATGTTCGAGAGCACCAAGATCATCGGGGAGAGACTCTACAACAAAGGCTTGGTAAATTCTGCCTATTTCGACGAGGCATCTCATAAATCCTGTTAACATTGCAGGATTTACTGACGGCCGCTGGATCTCGCGAAATCCAAGGAGCTATAGACGTTATTCATCAGTTTATTGACGTACCATCCCAGGAAGTTTCCTATCATCTAGGATCTGGAGCACCAATTACTGTAAGACATCACCCTTATAAAATAAATGAGTTTTGTACAAAAAGAAATCTTCCTTAAGGGTAAGGGTTGTGCAGCTGCGATGGGATACAGTTTCGCAGCCGGCACCATAGACGGGCCAGGTCCTTTCAGTTTTACTCAAGGCATGACGGCGGGAGATGGGCTTTGGGATTTCGCGAGGGATTTACTGGCGCCCCCTTCAGGTGAAGATATAGCTTGCCAGGCGCCGAAACCCATACTTCTTGCCGTGGGGAAGGTGCGCGTTCATTCGGAGATCATTTCCAAAATAATACGGTTTATTTTTACCAACTAGATGATTCAACCTTACGATTGGATACCCAGCATCGTATCTACGCAGGTAGCTTTGATTGGAGATGTCGCCATCGCGGCGGTTCCCGGCGAATTTACTACGATGGCCGGAAGGAGATTGAAGACGACGATACGAAACGCCATGATCGACAACGGCGCTCCCGAAACATCGACGGTTATCATCGCCGGTCTTAGCAACCATTACACAAACTACATCACCACTTACGAGGAGTACCAAGTAAGTTATTATCAACCTCATTTGAGAAAAAGTAATTCTTTTGTTTGGCGCAGCTTCAGCGTTACGAGGGAGCGTCAACAGTTTACGGCCCCCATACCTTGGGGATATATTTGGAACAGTACGAGAAGTTAACCAACGCACTTATGCAGGTAGGAACGCGCTCCTCAAGGTCATTTAGTCGATAACTGAAGGTGTTATTAAACTTGCAGCACGAGGCGATAGAAGAAGGACCGCGTCCTCCCACTTTCGATAGCAGCAGTTTCTTCTCTCTTGTTCCAGGAATCGTCCTAGACATGTACGATGTTATCTATAAGTACGGCTTCTGTATGATCGAACCACCAACGCAAGTTTCACGAGGCACTACAGTATCAGCAACATTTGTAAGTACTTACGCGTTTATTGACAATTATACACAAGTCAGGGATACCTTCTGTGTACGAGAAGGAAGTTGAAAAAAATTATATCATGATTTCTTAAAGATGTGGTTGATATGGCAACCATGTATAAAAGGATGCAAAATACTTGAACTTGCTCTGTACAAACGTTTATAGTTTTCGAAAACAATATCTTATGGAAATTTGGCTTCCGGCGTCGGGTGGCGAAATTCGACACGCAGAGCTTCTGCTTGACCAATTCATGAATTTTTGCTCGGGGGCGTTTCCCCCCCTCAAAAACTCCTGAAAACAACGTTTTTTGAAGGTTTTTCAAAATTGTGTTTTCGAGAAAAAACCTTATGGAGATTCGGCTTCCGGCGTCCGATGGCGAAATAGGATAAGCACAATTTCTGCTTGACCGATTTTTGAATATATGCTCGGTAGCGTTTCCCCCCCTCAAAAACTCCCGAAAACGACGCTTTTTGTGGTTTTTTCGAAATTGTGTTTTCGAGATAAACCTATTGGAGATTCGGCTTTCGGTATCCGATGGCGAAATTAAACACGCACAACTTCCGCTTGACCGATTCCTGAATTTCTGCTCGGGGTCATTTTCCCCCCTCAAAAACTCTTGAAAACGAGGGTTTCTGAAGTTTTCTTGAAGTTGTGAGAGCCGCAGGAGGTATATCGAAAATCCGTAAAAACGCTTTGTGGATACATCCTTCGAAAGTTTTTTGGTGGCGGTCGCGAAGCGATTGCCCGCAGCATGGCGGGAGCGGAGGTGGATATGTGAGGGGTTGCACTTTGCAGGTCTCTTTTCATGATTTTTTTCGGCACCTAAATTTCGTCGGAGCGCCCGCATTGTCCCGACATTACAAGTACAAAAGACTGGAGAATTCGATGGTGCATGAGGAAGCGTGCGCAGATCCGTATTCGAAAACATGGTTGTGAGGGGGTTGCACGTTGCAGGTCTCTTTTCAGGATTTTTTTTCGGCACCTACATTTCATCGGAGCACCCGAATTATTCCGACGTTACAAGTAGAAAGGACTGGGGATTCCGATGTTGATGGCCGTTTTCGGTTGCGGTGCCCGGGAAAGCGTGCGCAGATCCGTATTCGAAAAAATGGTCCTTCAAAGCACTGCTGAGCGAATCGTAATGTTTTGTCGTTATTTATTAACAGTTCAAATATTTGCAGAACTATTAAAATCATCTTGTATATTTTATTTCTTCTTTCTTAAAAAAAAGGTAAGATGATACCTACCTGAAGGTTGCAAATTAAGGGAGGGCAAACTAAGATTGTCCCAATTTCCGGCTAACTCAGTGGGACGGGCGATGTCATACGTAACCCGAAAGTAAAAGGGCATAAATAAATAGTCACCAATTATCGCACGCTTGTCTTTATTTAAAGAAAAGAAAGAAGCTCAAATCTTCGGTAAACAAATGCAAGAGTCAAATTAAGTAATCAACCGTTTGGAACTGTCCAAAAACACTACATTTCAAAAGCAAATACGAATTACGGGGCCCGCGTTTTTCTGACATACTTTAAAAACAGCAAAATTAAATACTTTAACGATCACGCATAATCTCCGCGAGTCGTAAGCAAAACATCCAACCTTAAGTTGTCCGAGCAAACGCCACTCCGTACTTTAGTACCGCAATAATCGGTCGGTTTTAGTGACCAAGGCGAGAGGGCGGGAGTCCAAACATCGTTCAAGGTCCCCCTGCGAATTCGCCTTAGCTTATGAATCTCACTATGGTTGAGTCGAGTCCGACCGTTGGTAAATAATCGAAGCTGGTATCAAACTTCGATACAAGAAACCTCAATAGTAAAAGAAACCACACGTTATGACCTGAACTACGCACTGAATACGCACAGATTGAATTAATTACCTGACTAGTTGTAGGTTATCAGACTTAGAAAGGCATAAAATTGCTTCAGTATCACGTTTTTCAGAACGCGGAGTACATCGTTCCGTTCACTCAATTTGAGCCACCAAAGGTGCGATGGAAAAATACAAATAAATGCAAATTACCTATACGCGTTATTCCGGGGAACACCCACGTACTTATCACACTTTGATTTAATCACCCGCGGCGCGCGACGGCCTTGTTTTGTTTTAATTGCTCTTATTGTCACTAAATTTAAAACCGTACCGGGATAAATAATTTAACAAACAACAGAATTATATAAGAATACAAATTTAAATAAAGACTACAAGCGCTTAAGAAAAAACTGCGGAATCAAACTAAAAATTTCAATTCGCCTTCCTACGCGTCTTTTTACTTAACACGAAAACAATCAAGACCCGCCTCTCCTAATTTTAACAGGGTCCGTGCATTTTTCCGGCCAATCGCAACTCTAGTCTTCTGTTCACACGCCGCCTACCACAGCCAAAAATCAAAAGATAAATTCTATTAACGCATCGGAATGTCCCAAAGTGACAGCCCTATAAATTACTATTCAAATGTGTAAGTTGACAAATTTAAAGTCTTTGTTATCTGCCTGAAACGAAAACAGACTCCAGCCTGTCATGCAATTCGATATCTTTGTACACATGGCTAGTTCGTCTGCAATTCTTGACACGGTAATGTATAGGGAACTTCAGAAAAAATAATTTGAAACGTCAGAATAGATTGGTTTATGATGTCTGCGTCGCGACATTTCTTCGAACATTGCAGGTACTGAGGCTGCACCTATAAATAAGGCTTCAAGTGACGCGTATGGACATAGCTTTCCTATTAGCACTTAAGCATCTGCAATTTTCTGGGTGTCCAGATCAGTAAGTTTTCGAACAGATTTACAGCTGTGTGTGTGGTCTACGATTAGTCGGAGGAATGCACGCCACATGTCGCTTTTCGCTTGAAAGGAAGAAAAAATTTACACAGGCTACGGACCTACATTTGTTATTGAAATCATGCATGTAACAAAACTGCTTTAATCGTAAACAATTCTCGTTTTTAATTTACAAACAATTTAGCGCCCCTTTTCAGTACTAACGACATAAATTTGCAGATAGCCGGGCACCCACGTAACAACTTGATGCACGGGCAATCTTTTCTCTTAGTTCAAAGGCAAGTCGGAACTAATTGGGAAACCGTAGCCACAGATGCCGTCTGGGAAACAAGGTAAATTAATCAGGAAAAGGAAACCCTCGTACATAAACGGATGAGAGCAAACAGAACATTTTCATTCGTTTCTTTTTTTTTTCAATAAACTGTGGAGCAAATTTCTACGCGAGTTATTTCAGCATGTAAAACGAGTCACGAATGAACCGATTTGAATTTTCCAGGGCTCTAACATAATTTGCATCGCATTAAGAATCGTCTGGCTTGCGTTTTAATGGATTTTTATATTTACTGTATGTGTTTTTTTAAAGCAGGATTTTATTATAAAAAGCGTTTGATGGACACGTCCTGAAATTACCATTCAAATATCCGAAGGCCAATTAAAAACATAATTTAAATTTCACTTTAGGGCAACGTAGAATTCCTAGAGCGCGTGCATTAATTAATGCATTGCATTTATTTAATTTTTTTCATAGGTACACCTGGGAACGGACCTACCTAGCGGCTAGTCAGGCTATCATCGAGTGGGATGTTGATAACAACGTGATGCCTGGAACCTATCGCATCTGCCATTATGGTTACGCGAAATCCTTGTTTGGGGAAGCTGCTCCATACGAAGGGTGTTCAAGAAATTTCCAAGTGGGGTAGTCAAATTGTGTGAATTGTGAAGCAATCTTGGCCCGTCAGAACTTCTTGCCTTGTTATTGTTAGTAATAAACTATTTAATACAAAAGTTTTTAAATTTTTGATTCCCCGAATTCAATTGGGAAGCCCACGTCACTACACAAAGAGTTTTGAAGCCAAATAATTAATCCTAATCACTTTTTTTGATATAGAAAAGAAAACGACTGGAGTGTTTTATTTTTGCCTTTGTTAATTTAAAGCTGGAGGAATTGCCTCCTGGTGCGTGATAGATGATCCTAAATTATTAAATCATCTCACATAGGCGAATAGGCGATATAATTTCAACTTTGGTTAAACTTCCTCACGCGATAAGCGGACACGAGGAAGTCGTTTAGTCAAAACCAGGGATGTGAAGCGTAATGTAAATTTGGTTCTTTTGCGCAGTGCAGCTGAAACTACGGAATGGTTACGGTTGCGTTTTGCGTCGTTTTGATATGCCATAATAAACATCCACCTATTGGAGGGTGACCGGATGAAACACCTACATAGTTATTGACCTGGAGGGTAGGCAACTTAAATCACTATGATGATAGAAATATAACGAGACCAAAGCAACTTACGAGCAAGTTAAATATAAACAAGTGTGCTCAGCTGGTGCGTTTTATTTTAATCACTTTGCCCACCTTTTGCTTTGGAGTTTCGTCGAACCTCCCTTCTCCATGAGGTACGCCGAGCCGGTGCGGAGAAACATTAGTCACTCGCACTAATTTGCAGACCTACAGGTAGGTAGCAGTGTATTAATCTTGGTTGTAGTAAGTGAAATTTATTCGATTACACCCTGTATTTCGTTTTCGGTGAAACTTATTCATAAATGCATTTACCGATTTTAACTGCTACCGTCGATTTAATTTTATTTCAGTTCCGCTCCATACAATGTTTTAAACTTATAGTTGGCGCACAGTTTCGGATACATTTGGAAAGCAGTGTACTTCCATCCAATGTGTCCCAGTATTTCTTTTTTCATTTTTTGTTTTAGAAATCTGGCTTGATCATGTTAAGATTCTAATTGAAACATTAATCTAGTACGAATGAATTAGGTATGTTTTTAACATATTTTAGGCGTACCACACCACCATGTTCACACAAACCTAACCTCAAACGTCAAGAGTCGTAGTCATATGCTTCGATGTTTATTTTATTTACTTTTAATCTGACTGTCTCAACCTTACCTTGACCAGATGACAAGTCTGCGTCGTATCTTTCACCAGCTTTTCTCCTCGACTGAGAAAGGGGTGGGTAAATTACGATGTTACAAAATTAAGGGCGTCAGGACGGACGGTAACCCAGCTGATTGACAAAGAGACCTCGTCGGCGTGCCCGAACCGACTTGATCGTGCAGAAGGCCAAAACAAAACTCGAGGCTAAACTTGACTCACTGGTACGTGACGGTGGGGTAACGTAAACACACACTTAAAGTTAACAAATTCAAGCTTTATTGATTAATAAATTATCGAGTAAATGCAGGAACCAAATTACACAAAGTTGAACATGTGATTGTTCAAGACGAAGTTTAATCAAAGGCGCACGCTTCGATAAATCTAAAGTTGTTAGTTTTACTTACACTACGATTTAAATCTGTCAATGCAACACTGCATTTAGCCGAAATGAAAAGGGCAAGCATAAACCGGACAACGATTTGAAGTTCGCATAAATCCAATAAATAACTCACGAATTTACTGTCAAAGCACAGTCGAGATCGTCTGTCAACTTGGCGTAACGATGTGAAGTTGGCAGCCACCATGCCATCTGTTCGTTGTCTCCAAGCTGGATTGAACCGGACTTGCAGGGCCCGTAAAGCTGGCTGAACCAATTCCCTCGGCTTGAGTAAAACTCAAGACGGTAAAGTAAAGCGGGAACTAAGACAAGAAGTAAAAGTAGAACTAGAAGCCTCAATGGAAAGAAAGAAAGAAAGGTCGTTAGCGTTCAAAATGGCGTCAGACAATTCGCTTATTTTTACCTGTGCTTTGTAGTTTCCCAAGCTTGGTATGGGATTTAAAATACCCCAAAACTCGTGTCACCAAATTTTAAATTTAATTTACTTGCCTCTTACTTACCACAGATCAGATGACAAGCTTCCGCTGATGAAACCGTATCAGCTGAGCCCCAGCTAGCAACAGTGAAGAAAGGGGCGGGTTAATCAAAGGTGGTAAAATTATTAAGGGCGCCAGAAGACAACTCTTCGGCTAAACGTAATTCAATCAGTCGACGTCTCCAATCGACCAGATCGCGCAGAAAATTGAATCAGTAATAAATACAGAGGCGAGACTTTACTCACTGGTGTGCGTGAACGTAGAAATTAAACTCGAAGCTAAAATTATCAATAATACACTTTATTTGCGCTTGTGACTTCGTACAAATGTAGATTACTACATGAATTCACTTAACTAGGCTAGGTTCGTCTACAATTGACAAACTTCGACTTCAAACAATCTAAAGTAATTTAACAACGCAATGTCTGCATTTGGCCGACGATTCGCTCTTAAAAATGCATGCGCAATAAATTTAAATGGTTACCTCCCGACCGATATCTGTCAGTGTATCGTCTATGGCGTGAAGTTGGCTGTCACCACGCCATCTAGTAGTCCTGTCCGAGCCGGTAACTAGTTTGGCCAGGAGAAACGTTGGCAGCAAGATGGCGGACCCACGCTACTCGCAGAACGGCAGACTACAGCTGGAGTTCGTCGCGGCACCAAAACTCGATAACTAAGTAACCAATCACTAAGTTAGTCTTAGTAAACAGATCCCCTTTCACTCCTGTGAACTTGTTAGCTACATTTTAAAGCTCGCTTGCCCGGTCTACCTAGATTAGTCGTCGGAGCTCCCGACCGATATCTGTCAGTGTACCGTCTATGCCGTGAAGTTGGCTGTCACCACGCCATCTAGTAGTCCTGTCCGAGCCGGTAACTGGTTTGGCTAGGGGAAACGTTGGCAGCAAGATGGCGGACCCACGCTACTCGCAGAACGGCAGACTACAGCTGGAGTTCGTCGCGGCACCAAAACTCAATACAAACGGGAAACCCTCGCGTGAAAGCTTGCGGGGATTACATAAGCCTGCGCTAAAACTTGCGCCCAAACAGAAAAGCCTGAATGAAGGGGGAAGGAGAAGGGGAAGGGAGAAGGTTTCGTTAGCAGCCATTTTGATACACCCGCCATTGCACTTTTTACATTACCTGGGGCTAATACGTCCCCGGGCTTGGAATTGGAGTTATAATGACCTCCAAATGTGTTCGAAGGTATCACGAGATCTTCCAGCAAAGCCGCAATTGAGCTACTTCTCCAAATGAGCAAGTATTCCGATAGGGTTACAGCACACGTAAAACACGTCTAACTTGTAACACACTTCGAACAAGAAAGGGGCTCAACGAGGCGAATTTGTAGCAGGCGAAGGTTGCTAGGATACGAAACCGAAAAACAGTCACGTGGTGTGTCACACGAATGAGCGTTGAGTAGTGAAGAGAAGGGATGTAGGGTTGCCAATTGTGTTAAAACGCAGTTGTCTGATGCTGTATCGCCACGATATTTTGGCGCGAGATTTGAACGTAACACTCGTTCGGTGGTGCACGCACTCGGAAATTCCGGTAAAGCCGTAGATAAGCTCTTCTTAATTTTCTAAGCAAGGGCTTCGGTAATTTTCTTAACAACAGACACACAACACGGCAGCACGTTCGGACGAGGAATGAAGCGAGAACGCGAAAACTAGTTGGAGGTCGCCAAAGATGCACCCATGGCATAAGCGGTATCCAATAACTGTAAAGGTTACGATCACATGTCACCTCTCAACAAATGAAAATCGTGGCGAGTGAGGGAGAGCGAGGTTGCCAAGCGACTCGAGACGTGGGCAAACGATGCTTTGTTGCCGCTTTTCCATGACCGAATTTCTAAACGTAACATACTGCTTTCCCTTAACAAATGTTGCTATTTGGAAAAATTTTGACGTCAGGACTTATGCTGTCCATTGTGTTACGTTTCAAAAATCTCGCACGAAATAAGTTGGCAATACTTCAATTTTTTTAGTCAACTTAGGTTTTATTGTGGCAACCCTGACACTGAAAGAGAGTCTGCGTAAAATTATTGATCGCCGTAATCGACCCATTATCGTGTCCTTATATGGACATTTGGATAATAATGGGTTCTGATTGGCGGACGCTGACTACATCTGCGATCACTTGGCGTCATCTTACTCTGCTTTGTTTCAACAAGGCGGCATTACTCGTTCAACGTTGGTGATGTTGTAAATTGGATTATAAACCGGTTATTAACTGGTTAATTATCCGGTTAATGACACCTGGTGAATCTTGATTTCTAACTATGTAATTCCTTCTCTTAACTTAGGCTTTTATCGCCGGCTATTTTACTGCTGAATATTTCTCTCGCCGGATATTGTTTCTTCTGGATAGTTTCACTTTCGGATATCTTACGTTTAGATACCCCCTTTTGGTATCATCGTGGCTCATACCCTTCGCTCCGCGAATATATTTCACTCGATAGGAGGCTGGTTGACTCGTAGGATGACAAGAACAATTCTGACTTCTGACCCACACCTACGGACACTTTCGTAAAATAAAATCGCCTGGATTTATTGTGAAAACTACTGCGAATGCGAGATACCTTGGGAACAATATTTCGCATTAACTTCTTCAGCTGCGTAATTGTTCACCCTGGTGCCTATAATACATCTTCAAAAACCACGCCCATCTTCAGTGAGCTTCCTGGGGAAATTGTTCACCCTGGCGCCTACATTACATCTTTAAAAACTACGCCCATCTCCAGCGAGCTTCCTAGGGCAACAGCTGACGAAAGCAGCGTAAACTTTGGTGGTAGCAATTGTTTAAAGAGCATGGGATTTGCAATATAAACAAGGGATGCAGCAGCCAAAAGCGAATTTAAAACTAAGCAATGTTCGCTCCTTTCGTGAGCAGGTGCTGTTAGTTTTGATGTGATCGTTGCGATTTTTGTTTTGGTTTCTGTGTGATAATTTTGAGAGATCACGTTGTTGGTAGAAATTCCCTAGGGAATTTTATATTGGGTGTTTGCTCCTATTACTTTACGTTCGACAGCTTCAGAGTCCAAGAACCTGAGTCCTCCGACAATGAAAAACATAGCTTCAGAGACTAGGAACGTGAGTCCTCCGACAGTGAAAACAAATAAATAAATGAGGGTAAACCCCGTTTAATAAATGTATAAGAGTCCGGAATCCCGTAAAAATAAATAACATCCATATTAAAAATTGTAAAAAGCATTAAAGCTTGTGTAAGTAAGAAAAACAAAGATGTATTAATTCTTTTATACAAATACCAATTTTTCTAGATTTATTTATTATTTATTTGGAGAGGCTTTCATATCTGATTTAACAATAAATTCAAATTAACTTGGATTATAGAATCTTCAAGTAGTATGGTTGCTATTAAATAAAAGGAATTAATCGATTGAATTAATTAATTTTTCTGTGAAACTATTTATTATTGATAAAATAATCTATTGCGTTTTTTAATGAAAATTTCTAACCAGTTTTGTTAAACGAATCGTAATTGAAGCGTTATAACATCAAGTGTTGAACAACGAAGGACGAATTTGCCTTAAATAGCGTAAAAGTATTTCAATATTCATGCATGGAGCACCATCGCCTGCAAGGATTTTTTCATCATAATTTTCCTAACATTTAACTCCCACGCCAGATGGCCTCTTTATCGATATTTCCGCTGCTTGAGCACATAGAAAGCCGGAAAGCGCTAGTGGATGGGTTTCCAAGCAATGTCGCCGTTGGTATTGCGCGTCTGCGATGGCCTTGGGAAAGTGGTTTAGTTAAAAAATATTTGGAGCAGGTTTTCCGTCCGAACAACAAAATTTTTGTTTACCTGGCGGAGCGCAATTAAATTAAAGAACAGCACAAGCATTTTTTTTTGTTTGTTGTTTGGGTCATTCGCGAATAATATTTTGTTCTTCCGTCTTTAAAATGTAAATGATGTAATATCATAAGTAAAAAAAAATGATAGATAAGCAGCAATAGGGGAAAACCGGAGGAATGACAATAAATTAAACTAAAAAAAAAAATAACTAACCGCGCAAGGACGATAAACATCACATCAGGAATGGAAAATTTTTGTTTTGATTGCAAATAACTGCGGTTCGCATATCAAAAGAGACGAGGAAGTACAAAATAGAACTGACGCTTTTTTTACAATCAATCAACTTTCGAAAAATAAGAATAAAATGAAACCCCACCATTAATTAACCTTCAGTTATGTAGTTATATTACAATTTTATACGGTGTATTTTTTTAAAAATGCCATAAAGGTTGGCCATGAAAATTTAAACTCATGTCGTAGCTTGGCATGTAACACATGCCAAAACTGACAATTTAAAGTAAATGAATGGAGCTAAGACATGAATTTTCTTTTCCACAGCCACCCCTTATGGCATTTAAAAAAAAAACACATAGTATTATCATTTAACAAAAAGTGAACTAAGAAATTTTAATAATTCAACATGCATATAGAAAAGGACATAATTTGAATAAATAAAAGAGAACATTCAGTAAGTTTATGATTTTTTTGAACATTTTATGGTAATGATACTTTTGATGTTATGCTGCTGGGTAAGTTCATTACAGTTGTCGGATTCTGTGATGCGTTAAGTTTCACTAACTGTGACGTCACCGAACGCATCACCGTACACGATTACTATACAGGCAGAAACATTACAGGGAAAGTGCCATTCAGGAGAAACCAGCAGTACGTAACGTTCAACTTGTTTAATGTAAGACGAGTTAATGGTCAAGAACTTTAGAGCTAACCCTGACTTTTAAGCTTATCCTTCGATAGCATGTAGATTTCGGAAATTC
Organism: Dorcus hopei; assembly: GCA_033060865.1. Classification (NCBI taxonomy): domain Eukaryota; kingdom Metazoa; phylum Arthropoda; class Insecta; order Coleoptera; family Lucanidae; genus Dorcus; species Dorcus hopei. The sequence goes on from CM065423.1 coordinate 37,880,171, forward strand.
CACGTAACTTCTGTTAATGTCAACATGCTACAGATGTAAACTTGCAGAATTTACTTAAGTGGGAATTTATGAATCATTTTTTTAAATAAATAATACACTTCAAACAAAAAGGAAATTGAAGTCACACAACTGAGTTCTCCTAATTTTTTTTGGGTGCCGGTGATTGTTCAATTACTGATTTTCTTGCCTATAGTTGTTGGTTACTTTGGTTCTTCTCCAATTTGTTCTTATCTTTGTCCATTTGTTAATTCTGACTTGATCGTCCCACCTTTGCCTCTTCCTTCTCGTGGCTCTCACGTTGAAATCTTCTTTACTTTAAAGAGACCATCACACTTTTATTCATTTTCGCAATGATCTCTCATCTTAATCCTAATTTGTTAGTGTTCTTCATTTACTTTTAGGTTTTTTTTTGTTCTCAAGCACTTTTAGATTTCTTCGTCTTTGCGAAGCACGTAGTCTTCAATACACATAATTTAAATTTAATGTAATGTAATGGAGCATGATTGATCGATATGTATAAACGTCACTTTTTTAATTAAATACCGATTGGATCAATCTGATTGTGAGTTAAGTTCTCAACGTGATCTTCGACTGCAAGCGGCAAAGCTATTCCACGAAAGTTAAAAGGAGATTATTTCTTGCATTCGTAACTTTCTTTTGTTTTCTGTTGGCCTTTCGAATAGGTACTCTCCACAGGAGGAGAATCTCTTTTGCTTTGTGACCGTATTAATTTTTCCTTTTCTGATTTTCCATTTCTTTTGTTTTTCATTTATTTTTGACGAAGAAAACTGCAGGAACTTAAGTAACAAAAGAAAAGTGACAACTTGTTCTTAAAGAAAATAAAAGTGAACAAGATGAAGCAACCAAGAGTCGCCTTTGCAGAAAGAAAATTGCAGAACGAGAAGTTAAAGTTAAAATAAAAGAAAATTTGATTAAAAACTTAACTTGAAGGCTTCTGCGGACGTCGTCCACGTTTGAATCGGCTTCCGCTTGGAACCGCGTCACGTTGACTTTTTCTACTGCCGACGTTTCGTTCTCCATTGCAGAAGAGCTTCCTCAGGGCTGCTGCTGCTAGTGTCTCAACCAGTTTGGTTCCTCCCAGACAAGTCTTGCTGTCGAAGCCATCGAATCTTGAAATCCTGTCTACTTCGACATCGTATTCGCAGAGGAGGAGCCCTGTTTGTAGCTGCAGAACCGCATAGGGCACGCTCCGAGAGCTGCACCCCTTTCGAAGTCGAACGCACTTGTAGATTTGGTGGAGACAGACCGTTGTGGTGTCGTTAAAATTTTATCATATGTTTTTGCGTTGCTTTCGTATACGTTAATTTTGGGTACTTATCTGTGCCTCCCATTACGTAGTAGCCTATTTAGTCTCCACCGAGCTGGGCATATTTCCAAGTAGAGTTTTTAACATTGACGATTTTCCCCAGTGTTCGCAGCTTTATACGGGGTGAAACAGGTAAGACGAAAAAGTAGGTAGCAGTATAAACTTTATTGAGACTTATTTTATACGTATGTACAACGCAGGAGTTCTACCAAGACTATTGAGGAATGGTGACAGTTACTCTTATGTACACATTGCGGTGTTTATAAGCTAGACGAAAGGTTTTTGTTCAATGAAAAAATTTGTAAATAGTAAAAAGAAATTTAGAGTAACGTATAAGTTATGTTTTACAGGATTTGTTTGCATAATTATTAAATTCAAGTGTTCATCAAATATATTAAGTTTGTGTAAATATTTATAGAAATAAACGATCTTAAATTACATGTATATTATAAGTAAATTATTTAGAATTTTTGTAATGTAAATACGTAGGATTTAAAGCCAGAATTGTAATAATTAAAATAATCAATTTATCAACGTAATCGACGGCCGGACGTCGATGGAAACTGTAAGCGGCAGCGCGGAGTTCGGAAATTGGATCAGTGAGGGCGCCGCATCTGAGCTATTTTAATTAAGGTAACCATTGCGCCTACAAAACAGGCTTCGTGTCGTTTACAATGGATTCACGTTGGGAACGTTGTTTGGATCTAATGTAAGTAACAAATCAGCGGTTTTGTGAAAAACCGACCGACCAAATAAAACTTCGACTCTTTGAACGAACAGTATTTGCTTGTACGACTGCTTGAATAATCGACTTAATAAACCGTTGTTTCTATTTTCTTCCAACGAGCATTTTTCTTTATTTACACACACACACACACACACACTTACACATACACGACACGAACACTGACGCGGTAATTTTGAATGTAAGGGCTTGTGAGTGCCATTTGCATTCGAAACTTATCACATAACGAACGCACTCCACGAGGAAAAAGCCAGGCTACGAGATACACTGCATCGGGAGAGGAGCAGGAACCGTCATCGATATCAACAAGTTTAAGAACAGCAATAAACTAATAAAATATAAACAAAAATATGATTTAGAATACTGACGAAAATTACCCTGAGAAAAACAATTTATGCTAAAATCTGAAAGAGTCTCAAAACACTGCATTAAATTGGCTTCACCCAACTAGGGGTCATAACACAGCATAAAATTGGCGCCCAACGTGGGGCCAAAGACAGAAAATTTTGCAACAAATAATTTTATGCTAAAATCTCCAGATACACAGCAACATGTTATTAGCAAACAAGACCAAGGTTTGCGCAGCTGCAAGTTACGAACATACGAAATACGATATTCGTAAACAATGCCAAGGTTACACACCTGCGCTATTTACTTTGAAGTCGCAGATAGAACTCGTGTACATTTTTTTAATTTTCTATCTTTGTAGACCTTTCACTATTGGTTAACAGTTTTTTTAATCGATAGTGAAGCGTTGAGAAAGCGTGCGATTTTTAAGCTATGCGTGAAAAGTTATTATAAAATCGTTAAGAAAAGAACTAATATAATTTCATCTTATTTTTATTGAATTTTTTGAATTTTCTTTTATTTATTGTCACATCTTAGAATAATTTGAATGAATGAAATGAATCACGTGTCATTAGAAGCAATGCAAGGATTACATTTTCATTCGTTCCGGAAAAATTTAAATTACAAAGCTGATTGATGCTTCAACAATATTTTATCTTGGAATTCGCATTTAATAATTTCTGCGTGAACAGAACGGTTTTATCTAGACGAGTAGATACATGTACATTTGTTATTTCTTTCATTTAAATACGATTTAGGAAATTTTTCAGCTTCAATCAATTGAAAGTACATTTATGTATGTATATGTACGCCTTAGTATTTGGGAACGACTCCCAAGATGTTACTCAAACATCAGGTATAAATAAATTGGCACATTTCGACGAGAAATTGCTTTGCGCAGTTGTTACGACGCGACGCGACGTGTACACACATTCTTTTTCAGATTTCCTTTTTTTTTTTAATTTGTATTTAAGGACCCTCAAGCTACACTCTAAACTAGTTAAAATATAATACATATTAAAGAGCGATCATTAAATTATTATTATTATTATTAGGTGATAACTGAATTCATGTAACATACATACACCCTCTTAAAAATAATGTAAACCAGTGTTTCGGCGATTTACTTTTCAAAAGCTTTGCTGACAGGAATCATGATGAAGAGACTGGCCTTCGCAATAAAACTGCAGTCAAACTGCATATTGCATCATCAAACAGCTGCCGAGGTGACTCACAACGGAGGCCGCCGTTCTATAAAAAGATTTGTTTATTTTAAATTGAACAAAACATGACTAAAAGCGGTCGCTCCAGGGAATGTCTCGATAACTTATAGGGCAAGTGTGCAACTTAATCCTACGTGCAAGGTCTTGTTCATAATTGGAATTTCCGGTATGAACCGCATAAAAGCCGGCTGAATATCATGAGACGTCATCACCCATCCAGCAGTCGTATGGTCGTGCACATCCCCCAAAGTCCGAAGGCTCACAAAAAGTTATAGTGCAAATTCCGAAAATCCTGTCCGTCTCTCTGGATCCAGTACCATGGTTTGGGTGAACAAACATTAATTTATTTGCCAATTAGTTAAGTTATTAGAAACTAACAACTGCTTTATTATTTTGATGTGCAAAATGCTGTCGCCTCTCGTTATAAAATTATTTTGAATTTGATTTGTATTGTCTCGTATGACGTCGCTTTGACTTTGTGTGATATAATATAATTTGACTAAATTATTATATGTAAGCTGTTACCTACCTGAAAATAGTAAACGGTGTACCGGTTAATTAAAACGTCAACCGAGAAGCAGATCTGCTTTTGGTTTACAAAATGCAACGAGCAAATATTCAAAATTATTATTATTAACGCAACATAGCGTTAAAAACAAACAAAAGATAAGCAATAAAGCAAATTAAATCTGACCTTGTGATAAATTCTGTCTGACACTCAGCTAGCTGTCAAGATGAGGTTGAAAAAACCAACGAGATGCAAACCGGCGGAGAAGATCGTAGTCGAAATGCTCATTTCTAAACAGGGTCCCTCCTGTTAACTCGTATAGTCGACGGTCGAGTCCAACTCTAACGGGCGGAAGGGGGAGGACAGCGATGCTTTGACTTTTAGCTGCTAGGGCGGCTCTTACGATTTTGTCACTCAACGGGCGGTCTCAAATGGCGTTACAAAAAAAGGAGTAGTCAGAAAGGGGTACAACGTGTTACAAATCCTACCTGCTCTTTTCTCAGCAGCAACAGGCTTAGAGAAGCTTATAAGAAAGCTTGTATTACTTAGCGTGCACTTAAGCAAATCTCGGAATAGATAACTTCCGTTTAGGCTTCGATCAAAAGATCCCACAGAACCAAAGTACAAAATGGTGGGCACTTCACCGACAATAGGTATGCACGCGAAGACACTAGCAGCAAAAGTGACGTGCTGAAGGAAGAACACGCGCGGACCAATTAGGCCGGGACGGGGTTGTTGCGCAAATATTAAAGACATTTTTAATGAAAATTTTGGCACCGTAAGAAACCATTTTTGTTTCTTTCTTAAAATTGTCTTAATTGTTATTGGATATTACAGGGGTTTGAGTTACTGTTTTAATTCTGTTTAGATTTTCGCTCCATGCCAAATTCGTTAATTTGATTTTTAATTGCGTTCACCTATTTTTAATATATACATTTAATTATATTTTGTCTTTGTTTGGAACTAAATTTCATTTGAAAGAAAGAGCGTACACAAAGAGAAGAAGGAGCTTAACCTCGTTAATCCCGAAAGATATACGCAGAGACGGGCAAGGACTAAAATCTCCTTCCAGCAATTTCTGGCTAAAGAAAGCTCAAACCAGACACGTACAAACAAAGAAATTGCTACTTGGGTCCTTTATGGTTTGATTAAAACTTTGGTCAAAGAGTGAGGAGAGGTGGAAGAAAGTGAATTAACACATAGAGTTCGGGCGTAATAATAGAATTTCTCTCTCACTCTCGTCGTGACATCTAGAGAAGCATAGTGTCTCGACGAGGTCTTGTAAAATTGATAAATTTGAAAGTAAAGAGGATAATTCATCTCCTTTCTTTTATCATTACATCATCTACATAAAATAGCTGTAAGGGCAGTGAAAGTGTTTATAGTAATTTTTGGAGGTGTAAACATAAATTATAACTTGACTCGCTGCTACCCTCACATATCAAATGCTGAGCTACAAAATCATCTTAACTCCTCTGAATTATGATGAATTACCCCCCGCAAAGCGTCCTTTGAATTACATGCAAACTGTAATCACATCACGTCGTATATCACCGAATCTGTCCGCTGTTGAATGGAACTTGTCCCAGTAACAACAACAACAACACCATTCACATGCAGGTAATACAGATTACCTGAAGTTCCCACCGTCTGGGGCTCTTTTTTGCCCGGTGGAATTATCCCTTGGCACGAGACGGTTCGCAAATTGGCGTGTGATAAGGTGAAATTTATGGCTCATTGCGAGTTTACAGCCGATCCTTTCCCAGCTTGATTAAGCCTTACCTACCGGCGAAAGGGTGCAAAATTTATTGTGTAACTTGGCTGCCATGTAATTAATTTTTTTTGCGGGCGAAGTGATAATTTCAACGCTAAGCCAAATTACCACAGAGAATAAATAAATTCTTTCAAGTGTTTGCTGATTTATTGAAATAATACATAATTAATTTTCGTTAGGAAACAGCAAACGTCCTCCTCGATAATATATCTCTTTGGCATTTCCTCTCGAAAAATATTGGTTATTAAATCGATTTGGAACTTTTTGCCTGGTCGGAAATAAACAATTCAGACAGGTGGCGTGCGAAAAGAAAACTTGAAGTGACAACGACGGATCACGCAGTTTGAAAAATATGGCCGAAATTCCGAGGTTGTTTTTTTCATGTCGTTTGGATCCGATTTCGAAGATTATTGCATCGTCTGGCGGGGTGCAGTGAACTCTACGGGGGCCACTTGGGACTGTTAAATCGCATCAGTTCCATTTTCCCATTGAGAGATTTTCTGTTCCGGACTGACGCAGGGATTGCAAGATTTATTTGAAAATATTTTCATTGTAAATTAGAGGCAATATTGCTGCGTTATTTTAGTTTTGAAGATTGAATATTGTAAAAAAATATTTTTGTACTTCTGACGAAGCTGTCGAACGACTGCGAAACGTTAAGTGTATAGTGCGCGATTTAGTGTCCGCTTAATCTTTTAAGCGGACACATGTGATTTGTATCACAAAATCTTTTTTGTGATACAAATTTCATCGGACAAGAACCAACTGTAAATATGATTTTGATGTATTAATAGTAAAGGAAAATTATGATCCCAAGGCAAATGTTTCTATTACTAAAACACAAATGTTTGTTGAGAAAAACAAACATGGGGGAAACGATTAAAAGATGCAATCGTCATCAGGTCATCACCAAACTGACACACACACCAGTCTCGAAGCCGTTCCGATGTACACCATCGTGGAGGTTTTGCAGTTCTTTGAAGGCACCTCCGAAGCCAAGCTTTTTAAACTAGGAGCAAGTCCAATTTGGCTGATTTAATGACGGTTTCATTCGTTTAACAACTGCTACCACCAAAATTTAAGAATGACATACTCCTGTTTTACTTATTCTGACCGGTAACAAGTCTGCGCAGCTTTCCCCTCGATTATAGGCCATCCCAACCTTACGGTGCAGTACACAATCATGCCTTTCTTACTATCTTTAGTATTCGTGCATTAACCCCATCTCTTCCTAACGGTGTCACCCATAAGCGCTGTACTGGACCGTAAGGCTGGGACGCAACAGTGAAGAATGGGGGTGAGTGATCCGATATTAATAAAGGCGCCAGGGTGAACAAAATACCCAGCTGATCCGAAATAACCTCGACGGAGCGGCGCTGCGTTCCCAAACCGTCTCGGCTTTGCAGTCGATCATACGCAACAATCAGGAGATTTTACTTTACTCACTCGTACGCTGAAGGTACGCTACGTACCTGTTTGCAAAATTGTTGAGCATGCAAATTAAGTTACTTCCCAACTGCCGGTTAATCAGTGAGATGGGTCGAGGTCATAACGTAACCTCGAAACAAAGGTCTGTGCACTTGTCTTTATTTATATTTCAAATGAGAAAATGAAATTCAAAACAAAGAAATCAATAAACGCAAATAAATGAATTAAATGTTCAATCGATTAAACAAACTCAAGCGATCAGAAAACTCAAATCACGAAATACGGATCCGTTTGTTAGTTCACAAGGAATATTAAATTAAATAGCAAGAACCAAAAGCTACAGGAAATTTAACTCCGCATGTCAACATAGTCTGCACTAAACTGCGTCCGAAATATTACAAATATAATAAAATAAAATCCGACCTTCAACTTCCAACTGTGAAGGCACAACAGGGCTGTGTTCGACAACTACACTCATTTTGCATTTCGCTTATTTGTTTCAAGAAGTCTTGTGTTTACACTATTTCCATGACAACGATCGCACTTTTCACACTCTACTTAAAAGTGGGTTGTGAAAAGTGCGTCCGTAGTCATGGTAATAATGTAAACAGAAGCAGTCTTAAAATAGAGGAGTGAGATGTAAAATAAATTAAACATCGTGTGTGAGAAAGATGCGATACATGCCCAACATGCACTCGAAGGTGTAGTTCTCGAACGCAACCCAACTGATCGAGAGTCGCGAAGCCGTTCGAGTAATGAACGCACAGGAGAGACGTTTCAGGAGCACCAACTTGCTTTCCTGGGAATAAGCGCCCTCTAATGGTGGGACTAGTAAACAGTCGTGGTAACGGACACTACAATGAATGATGGCGTCGTTGTGGACAGAAAATTCCAAACACGACTCCACGAAGAATCCGCCGAGTAGCTCCCGGTTAAACGCTCCAATGAAACGACCGGAACAAAAGAAAAGCCTAGATAAATGAACGGAAAACACGTGTTACGGCCTTGAACTGTGCACAAAGTTACTGATATGAAACATATTTGAGTTGTATCCAGAAGCCAGGCTTGGAAAGGCCTGGATGAAAGCCTTGTTGCTTGAAGCGCACAAATCAAAACCGGAGTAAAACCCTCCGTTCAATCTTCACTTTAGACAACGCAGTATAGCGAAATTCACAAACAGGGCGGGAAACCCAAACACGAGGTGTACGCCAAGCGAGCAGCAACAAGACTGAAATGGAACAGCGCGGTCATACACGAGCGGGTACACTTAAAGGGAAGTTGCTAAGAGAGGCAGCAGAATTACGCAGAGGAGTGAATGAAACAGGACAATACAGTAATTGCATTTGTCTTGTTGTGCAATATCTTGTAATTTTATGCAATTAATGAAAAGTCGATCCTGACGGGGTAAAAGAACTTTTCCCCAAACGATGGATGTGCGTATTGTGAATTTCCGACCAACTTTTGTCACCAAATTTACTTTAAACTTGACAGCTTCAGCCTTACCTTAACCAGGTGACAAATTCTGCTGTATTTTCCACCAACTTTCCCCTCGGCTAGCAAAGTGAGATGGGGGTATGTCTAATATGTTAAACTATTAAGGGCGCGAGGATGAATCGAATCCAGCTGATGGACAACCAACCTCGTCGGAATCCCCGAACCGACTTGATTGTGCAGAAGGCCAAAACAAAAATGGAGGCTACACTTGACTCATTGGTACGTGAAGCAAGGGTAACGTAAACACGCACTTAGAGTTAACAAATTTAAGCTTTATTGATCGAGAAAAATTCGAGCAAATGCAGATTACAATTTATGTCAAGTTATATAAATGCTTATTCACAACAAGTAAAATTCAAACATCGATAAACTGCGAATAATCTACAATTGTCAGTGTATTTACTCAAGGACAACAAAAACTATATGTGCTCTTTCTGCATTCAGCCGAAAATTCGCTCACCAAAAGGCATGCAATAGTTGTGCAACGATACGAGATTTATGAACTGATATTAAATCAAACAATCGAACTCACCACTCTTTTCTGTCAAACAAAGTTGGTAATGTCAGGTGAAGTTGACGGTCACCACGCCGTCTACTGTTCCTGTCCAACGTCGCAAATCCGGATCGAACCGGTGGACAAAGGCTGCGAAGATGGCGGGTCGGCGTACCAGATTAGGCGTAGGGAAGATACTCTCGGCCGCGAGGATTGAGTCGACTCCTTTTGAATCGAACTCCGGGAAGCACGGCAAAACTTAAAGCGTGAGTTAGGAGTACAACCAAACGTAAAATAGAACCAAACGTAAAAGTCTGAAGAAGAAAGAAAGAACAGACTCGTTAGCGTCCAAAATGGCGTCAGACAATTCGCACAATTTTTACCTGAGATCTGTAGTTTTCTCAAGCTTGGAATGAGGCTAAAATATACCAAAACTCACTCGGTGATACACTAATGAAATTCCGGCAGGGCCGTAGATAAGCACTTCTCAATTCTTTGAGCAAGCAAACTTCCTAAGCGTTAAAACACGTCAACACAGCACCACTTGTCTCGAGCGCGAAAGTGAAACGGAAGGACGCCGAAGATGCAAACACGCCCTAAGCGATAGCCAATAGAATAATTAGGACGCCAAGAGTTTTAAATGAAAAAGCCAATGCGAAAGCGAGAATTCAAAGAGACGTTTCCAGCGCAGGTTACAGTGTTGTCGGGTGATCATATAAGATACTCGCTGCGATGAAATTTAACTGTAACAGTTTTCCTGATTTTCCCAGCAAAAAACTCTATAATTCACACACGCGATATACGCACCAGCACAATTAGGCGAAAAGTGACGCCGTGAAACAAAACAAAACAGCTTGACGCGGAGTAATCGCAAATGAAATCAGCGCCGACCAATAGCAATCGTTAGTTATCCACATGCCCATATAAGGACTCGACGATGAGATAATTCTGACATCAATAATTTCGAGCTTGCGCCGCAGCGCTCGGGGAAGTCAGGGTTGCCACAATAAACTGAAAGTTGGCCGAAATTCTCAAATGTTGCCATCTTATTTCGTACGAGATTTTGAAACGTAACACAACTAAAATCAGGAGATTCATTTAAGACCAAGAACGAATGTGTGGGACAAATGATTACAAAGTTATTTTTTATATTAAATTCAAATTCGCCTTTTGTATTTCTATGTTCATCATTGTATGACGCGTTTCAATTTTTTTAACACTGCTTATAAATACGAGCAACGTGCAATAATCGCGAATCAATTAAATTAGGTATGCAAAGTGAAGTGACAGTAAACATTAATTTGGTGTATAAAACCGTAAGAAATTGAACAGATTATTAATTTAATTGTAAGCAAGCAATTTAGAACTTGCTTTTAAATAACAATAATAATAATGAAGCCTTCAATTGTTATCAGCTGTTTTGTGATACACGTATTTAAACAAATGGCCCTTACAGCAACCTAATTTATGTTAAATTCAACTAAACAAACAAACGGTGACTATTGTTGCAAATAAAGAAATTTAATTTGAGCCACGTCTATTTTAATTTATTTATAAACATTAAATGCCTGAACGGTCCAGTGGTAAGAGGACCGGCCTTGCAATCGCATGGTCGTCGGTTCGAATCGCACTCGGGATTTTTCTCGGGGGTGGTCGGTATCGACTTCAGGCACCCTTCAGTGTTGGGGATAAAATTCGACACTGCTTCCCCTTAAACGGCGAGAAGGTTGGAAGTAACAAAGCCATGGAGCACTTTACACACACTCAAATACACTCCCGCTCCTGAGGTCCTGACAAGTCTTTGACTTAGGACCCCATTGGGCAACCACCACAGATAAAAAAAAAATGCGTGCGAAGGACCCAAAAGCGTTCATAGATTTTCATTAATTTAAAACAAAAGGGAAAGGTTACGCCCCGAACCTAACAGAATTTCATGTATACAGACAAATATGTACGTTATTTGAAAAATAAACAAATGAATTTGCCAATAACGAATAACGTTATAGTAAAATGTACTGATTTTTCACGATACTTCGAGAAGTTTACGAATTAATATTCAGTGTTACGTTACAAAAAGTGTTAAACAAGGCAGACGGCGGACTTTTCGTGATGCTGTCAACTGATTAGTCTCCAAAAAGTTTTGATGAAGGCCATGTTTTGACTAACAACGATTTCTGCATAGAATTAGGAGATGACTTTTTTCGCTGGCGTGTGTTTTATTAAAAACGAACGGAGCTTGAGACGGCGTGAAAAAAAATTCGTGAATGCAGAAATACAAATAAACACCTTCACTGAATAACATAAGTATATTTATTACCCGGCCAAAGAATTTAATTAAATTTTCTTCGTTGGATTCAAGCAGAGAATACTTTACAAAGACATTTTCCTACTTTGCAGTGAACTTTACTCATGAACTTCAGTACACCAATCAATTATGTACTGTGTAACTAAATCCTATTCGCATATATAAAATTTTATAGTCAGTTATAACCTAATTATTATTCTTGGTGTGGCAGCAAGTTTTAACCTCCACCCCCCTCACAACATAGTTCAGAACTGAAACTAGTAAACTTTGGCTATTTCGTTCCTGCTCGTCACTACAAAGTTCCTTCTCTGACGTTAATTAATTACATTTAGAAAATGAATGACTTACTTATTATACTTACGTAGAAATTGAAACACGTCATCACACATTCTAACGCTAAAAGAACCCAGACAAATCCCTCGATTTATTCGAGTTCTTACGTCCGGTTAGAATCCGCTAATTAACACGGCGCGTTCAAACTGGTTTCTTAACGTAACTCGCACGGATAAATTATATTTTTTTCAAGTTAATTTATCCACCACGTGTATTATTAATTAAAAGAATAATTCGGCGAGCGTGCGAAAATTCGCACAAGAATTCCTCGTTATAAATTGCCCGCAACTTAAAGCTTTCAGCCGGGGGGAAGTAACTCGATACCCCCCGGAGTATTAGGGCCAAACAACTCTTAATTTATTCGCAACTTTCAAGTTTCGTAAATTTATTCGGAAATGTCTGAGACATCCAGAAGATGAAATATTAAACGCAAAAATTTACTCGGGAGTTAATAATAAGGCGACGGTTTTTTTTACGTCCTAGTAATTATTTACAGACTCGTCCTTGCAATTAGCAGGCGTCTGTTGGTAATTCGTAATAATTTCACAGTTGGAACTCCCCCTCACTAGTTCTCACGTTTTGTCAAAGGAACCGGCTTTTTTTTAAGGCTCCTAATTTAATTATTAGTAAACAATACGTAAGCTACAGAGAGGGTTTGGTCTCTTTTTAGGGGTTGTTGTTTTGAGATTTCGTAACAGCACCTTAAAAATAGCCTTGGTATGAAAGAACAAGGAACTGAACATTTTACCTTTGTTTTGAGGCCGTAGAAATTGTGCGAATCAAAAATAAGCGTTCTGTTTCGAGTGACATATACAGGGTGTCCCATGACGTGAGGTCATTACTTCGTATACGTAATCTTTAGACCAAATAGAGTAAAAAATCCTAATAAAGTTATGCCCTAAAGTAAACAGTTGTAAAAATACAGTGTTAAATTTTTATCGCTGAACGCCGCTCATTAATACACGCTTTTTTTTATGCACACTTCTAAGTTTTGATTGAATCGCAGTTTCAGTGCTTAATTCTTGTGGCTCTAATTTGTCTCAATTGGTTGAGTCAATTTTATCTTGTATTTTTACCGCGCCGTTTAGATTTTCTGGTTTATTTAAAAACTTTTTTTGTTTCAATCGGCTGTTTTGGTGACACTTTTGGGTTGGTCCCAAAATCATGGTGTTGTTTCGTGAATCTTGCTTAAGCGAGCGGATGACTCGTAACAAGATCTAAATCTCCTAGGTTGTCTGAATTAGATCTGCTACCTCAAAAATGATTCTCCTGAGATCTTCCACAGTCGTTGATGGTGTTTGGTATACCATATTTTTCATATGACTCCACAAATAATAATGTAAATAAGTTCAGGAGATCTTCTTGGGGCCAGGGGTGCTGTTTGTTCTCCTCAAACAATTACACGTCCTTTAATCTGTGGATTCAAAAATTTTCTGAAATCGTAACTATTATTTGAAAGACAAAAATTTAACACTCTGTATTTTGAAACGGCATAACTTTGCTAGAATTTCTTACTCTATTTGGTTTAAAGATTACGTATTGCTGTGATATTTGCCTTAGGTTAATACAAGATTAAAATTTTTAAAGGCAAAATTGCCATAAACAGAAACAAATTAAAAGACTCTTATTTTTCGTAACACGAGAGACGCTGTGTAAATAGTGTACCTAGACAGTTTAGTTAAAAAATAAAAAACGATACCATGCAAAACGAAGTACAACTTCATGTGGCAGACCAAGAAGTTCGGTGGACAGAGGAAGTACTTCTAGAGGCAGCCTGGGTGGAGCTCTGTGAGGTTATGCAGCGGTTTCACAGAAAACCGAACACTCCACTCACTGCAAGGCATTGGCCGGTCCAGGCTAATCAGTTCGGGAGGAAAACATTGAGGGATCATAGTTACATCTACTTCGAGTTGAGAACACAAAAACTGCAAACCAGGAACAATAAGATGAGTACGGTTGGCAGCAATGAAAAAAGCTTTATGCATTTGTGGTTATGTTATTTGTAAAAGAACGTCCATTTTTAAAGAGATCTATAATGATAATGTCCATGGAATGGATCTTTAATGATGATGTCCATGGAGTGGATCTTTTTTGATTTTACATTTTTTTACTGTTTGTCATTTACCAAATGCCTCACTTTTTCCTGAATCGGAGAACGAATTTAAGAACGAATCGGTTGGCAGCAATGAAGATGAATTTTCGTATTAGTAGTTATGTTATTTGTCAGACGTCAGTCACAAAACTTCTCATATTTTATTTAACTGTATTTCGAAGACGTGCCTGGCTTACCTTAATTTTCATTTTATAACATTTTTGACGACTGAGGTTATGTACCTGTCGGACATTTCTTTTGTTCTCATAAAACATTTTTTTTAAAGCAGAAGAAAAAGTAGATGAAAACAAAAGCAAACGAAGCGGAAAAAATGAAAGAAAGAAAGTGATTGATTGACAAAATGTGGACAACTGATTTTTCTTTCTTTGAAGGTTATAATTTTTTTCATAGAAGTTTTAATTTCAATTTACAGAAGTTAAAGCTCTGCGAAAATTTACGTTGTAAATTATGTTATACGACAATCTTTTTTTAATTTTTTTGTAAAGGTCATTTTTAAAGAGATCTGTAACGATCATGTCTACGAATGGAGCTGCAATAGTCTATGAATGGAACTGCAATGTCCTTGGAATAGATCTTTAATGATAATGTCCTTGGAACGGATCTTTAATGATAATGTCCTTGGAACGGATCTTTAATGATAATGTCCTTGGAAATTTATAATGCTAATAGACAGCTCACGAACGAATTAATGACGGACCACGTGACTTTTAGTCGTTCTTGTCCGCTCTGTATATTATGTAGATTCAATTTTGATTCCGTCATTTTAGAATGAACTGATTTTAGAGAATTTATATTAATATTATACTTTTAAAAAGGTTCAATTTTATCTACAATTTAAAACGTCATAGTTTCGATGTTAATTAACGTCCGACTCCTCGCCTTCTTATTTCGTAACCTTGATGGTTGCGGTCGGTTTTCTCACCAAATATACTGCTTCGTCTTCCGCTACTGTTACACGGAGGGGGGGGGCAAAAGAAAAGTGTTATTAATTCAGAAGAAAAAGAGAAGGAAGAAAGTGTATGATCCTTACTAAACCTTGTAGGTCTTGGCAGCGCCACCTCGTGGCAGGGTTCAGATGTGCGTTAGGGTTTTCTCCCCTGCCGAATTCTTGTGTGTCGCAGCAGCCTAACAAAAACAAGTAATTACAGATTTTATCTCACGCTAAAAAAAAGCAACAATAATTGAAGATTTAATCTCATTCGTTTGTCATTGCCGTTCATCTATTGTTGCTCGCTCTGTATATTCGATGTTACATAAAATTCATTTTTAATGTATGGTATCTAATGCAACTTAGTGAATTTTTGCGCCACTTTATTGGTCAACAGTAGTAAGTGACTTACACCCAGTTTTACAATCGTGGAATAAGGACGGAATAACCTTTAATGTTCGGGCCTTAGTCATGTAAAGTTATATTACACTCGTTTTAAAATGGTTAAAACGATTCAATGATTCGCATTTTAAAACTTGTATATTACAATTTTACAGCATTTTAATCATTGGAATAATAATAATCAAATTCCTCTTTGTGCAAAAATAAAACGAGTTTTTTTTTTCCATTTTAGTTAATTCCTCTAATTAATATTGGCTCGTATCGATCATCAACTGGAAGGAATGTGAACTTACAATCTTAATAAGTGAAACTTATTCGATTACACCCTGTATAACGATCTAAAAACGAAAATGATCATTTTTAATTAACTACGTTTATAAAAAAATTCTTGAAGAAATTCAAATAATTTAGCAACTATTAAGCTGTTGACAGGCTTGATGGACTTCAAATTCAGCTGGGGTATCTCCTCTTGCTTGTGTTATTATTTTCTGAGCAGTTAGGACACGAGGATAAAGTGCGTTGTGAAGAGTGGTTTGTCGCTCGGCCACATTTATCAAGCTGACATTTTCAAATTATTTTTTTTTGATAAATAAGTCCCTGGTGACTTTTATAAATGTCGTATGAAAAAAAATCGTGTGTGTATTTCAAACGCAATTTGCTATTTGTTTTATTTGAAACCTCTTGTTTTAATTTACAGTTGGTTCTTGTCCGATGAAATTTATATCACAAAATCTTCTAAGCGGACACTAAATCGCGCAACTATACACTTTACGTTTCGCAGTCGTTCGACTGCTTCGTCAGAAGTCTGAGAATTAGTTACGAATTTCCAATATGAATTCCCTTGATATGCAAGGAGTTAAATAACATTGAACCTACCAATTCTCAAGTTAGTACTCCCCATTTAAGGCCCTAACAACCACAAAGTTGCAAATTAGTTCCCAAGCCACTTAGGTGTAATAATTTATGGTAAACGCCTTAACGCTTCATTACGCGTATTTACCGTACGCCATGTCCTTACCTCACACGCATAAAATTATTTATTTGATTTCGAAATTAGCATAATTAATGACGAGGTGCCTCTTCGGTAAAACAGATTCACTTAACAGAGCTTAATTAAAGAGGAAAATTTCGGCCGCCTTTAATTTGGGAATATTTAGGTGGAACGGTCATGAAACTCACAAATTAAATAATAATGCAGCGGCTATTAAATTTCCAAATTATGCGAAACTTAACGTTCCGCTAATTAGCCCCGGCGAACACATAAATACATAAATAAAACGTAAACTTTTAATTGTTTGTTCGGTGGGCTTTTAAAATTCATACCTCGGTTTATAGCTCTAGAGTGTAAGGTAGGTACATAAGTCCTAATTGGAACATTCATCTGCGAAAACAAAACCTTGGCAGTAAACAACGAGTTGTGAATTTTAATTGCCAAATTTTAATAATCTTGTCGTCCGGTTGACGATATCGCGAGTATACGTTTTATTGCATTATAAAAAATTTTGCAGCGGACTTCGGACTGTTGTGGTTTTAAATTTTAAACAAGTAAAGTTGATCTCCTCAAAAAAAAACTGCGAATAGGTACTTGAAGTGCTGTTGCCTACAAACATAATAAATGACGTTAGAAAGACGGTAGGTCCCAAGATAGATACCTGAGGCTCATCCATGTCGAGTATTTGAACTAATACTGTACGATCAAAAAGATAAGATAAGATTGAAACCAAAAATGTTCAACACCGTTAATTTCATAACGTTTAATTTATGGACGATGAAACATGTCATGTGTTCATTTAATATTCTGGTAGCTTTGGCTATGGAAAGATTTTGTTTTAGTAAAGACATGTCGTAGCTTAAATGCGGCTGCGAACAGAATTGTCACTAGTGTCATTCGTTCTGTCAACGGTCCAGTGTTTTCGTGTTTGTTGGTTTTATACAAAAAGAACCACCTTCACCTTTAATGTAAAGCTTGATTTACACGATACTTTTCGCTCATTTAAAGTCGACCAAACACGATCGTTTTGAAAAGTTTGTTTTGGGGGAGAATTTGTTCGGGGGTCTCTCCTACAATTTTTAATGCAACCAGCCTCGAAATGTCTGAGTGGTATAGAAAAGGATTTAAACACTTTTCGCTTATTTAAATTCGGACACGCTAACCACGGTTGATTTGAAATTTCAAAATTCGGTTTGTTTTGGGGACGGTTTGTTTGGGGGGTGGCGCCTATGATTTTTAATACAACCACCTTCGAAATGTTTAATACACAGTTGGATTTCAATACTTTTCGGTCATTTAAAGTCGACTGAACACAGGTTGTTTTGAGGGACAATTTGTTTAGGGGTCTCTCCTACAATTTTTAATACAACCAGCATCGAAATGACTGATATGTAGAAGGATCTAAACACTGTTCGCATATTTAAAATCGAACATGCTAACCACTGTTGATTTAAAAATTCAAAATTCAGTTTGTTTTGGGGACGGTTTATTTTTATACAAAGCCGGATTTAGATGATACTTTTTACTCATTTAAATTCAGCTGAACGCGAACGATTTGAAAATTCAAAGATTGTTTTGGGGTCGCTCCTACAATTTTTAATACAGACACCCTCCAAATATCTAATATACACGGTGATTCAGAATTGTCTCCCGATATCTTCAGGGTGAATAGAACATTAAAAAATAAGGTCACCTTTTAATATAATTTTTTTCCAAAAGGGAATAATAAGAGAGTTATAAGCCCTGAAAGGGGGGTGAAAAACGTTGTTTTATTAGCAATATCTTCTGAATCCTTTAAGTTATTAAACTAATATTTTAAACTCAAGTATAAGGCACCCAACTGCGCATTTACAACGTATTTGTAAGATCATTTTAAATGCCTGAATGATAGAAGGTATATTTCCCCAGAAAATGAAGATTGCGAAAGTGCTACCCATCTTCAAAAAAAGGGTACCCTTTGTCAACAGACAATTATCGACTACCCATATTCTCTAAGGTTTTTGAAGCTGTACTTTCTGGAAGGATACTAAAATTTTTAAACCGGCACGATCAATATGGTTTCCGATCCGGCAAAAATACCACTGACGTTACTCTTTCAATAACCAACTTTATTTGTGAAACCGTCGAGAATCACGTGACATGTAAAGCAATTTTATGCATCCTAACCAAGGCCTTCGACAGCAAGCATGCAGCATGATATTTTTCTAGCTAAAAGGAAACAGTATGGAATTAGAGGTGCAGCACTCAAACTATTCGCATCTTATCTATTCAGCAGACAACAATTTGTGGACTTACAGGGGGAAAATCAATAACACGCTTAAACACAAGCGGAGTCCCTCAGGGATCATATCTTGGCCCTCTTTTCTTTAACATCTTTATCAGTGATCTGCTAGCAAATATACCGAGTGATTTTTAAAATTTTTTATCAACTCCATGTTTGTAAGTTATTCTGTTATAAAAAGATACTATATTATAGTTTTCAAATTTTTTATATTCACTTTCCTGTTGAGTACACCAATGTTCACTGATGGCCAGGATGTCAAATTATTGTATTCCAACATTTATTCTGTAATTAAGAATTCAATATCACCTTATCAGCATGGCTTGATGGAGAAACGTTCTAACCTGATATATTTTACTCAACGTCTTTTTTCTGTTCTGGATACACAAGGTCAAATTGATGTCGTATACACAGACATGTCCAAGGCATTATTGATAGAATTGATCATAGCGTCATGATTCCTAAATTAAACAGCTTTGGCTTCAGTAAACCGCTCTTATTGTTTTTCACATCTTACCTAAGTAACAGAATCCACAATGTTAGGTACAATGGTTTTTGTTCGTTACATTTTGTTGCCGCATCTGGAATTCCTCAGGGCTCTATTTTAGGACCCTTGCTCTTTAATATATACATAAATTATTTACTTAATAACATAACCTGTGAGAAGATCTTATTTGCGGATGACTTAAAGTTATGGTGCGTTATAAATTCCCCTGA
Source organism: Dorcus hopei (assembly GCA_033060865.1). NCBI lineage: Eukaryota > Metazoa > Arthropoda > Insecta > Coleoptera > Lucanidae > Dorcus > Dorcus hopei. Next base: position 37,899,581 of record CM065423.1, read on the forward strand.
AGATCACCTTGAAAATCAGAATAACTTAAATATTGTTCACAAGTGGTATCTGGATAACTTTGTTAGTATGAATGTTTTAAAATGTAAAATTAGCTACTAACTACTAATACATGCACTCATGAAGGTTGTACACTTGAAAGCTTGTTAAAATCAATCATTATTTCTATGGGCATTTGATTTTATCCGTTCCGAACTAGTCCGGAACGTCTCCGCGAACAGACCTATTATGTCTTTTACACGTAAACGTTATCCTTTAGTTTTCAATTACACATTCTGTGGCGCATGTCTTTCTCGTACTAATCTTACTAAAGCTTTAGGTATTTTCTTTGATTCGACACTGTCGTTTTCAGAACATATCAGTTTTATTATTTCCAGTGCTTTAAAATCTTTGGGATTTATCATTCGTAATTGCAGAAAGTTTACTAACCTGAAAGCTCTCAAATCCCTTTATTTTTTATTTACTCGTTCGAAACTTGAATACGGATCAATAGTATTTATTTATCCCATTTATCAACACCATATCCTCAATATCGAAACCGTCCAGCGTAAATTTTTCAAATTTCTCCGCTTTAGAACTGAAGGCATATATCCCGAGCGAGGTTCTGATCAAAGCTTTGCGTCTTCTTTCTTCATATTTTGACCTGTAATTGGATACTTGTATCTGTTGGGCTAATAATAATAATTGTTATTATTAAGACGCATAAAACAGGTCACAAATATTGAATCCGCCTACCAGCACCCACGCAAGCAGCCTACCACGCAATCTTCCACAGTGTAGAATAACATATGCACTCCAACTTAGGGGGTAAATCGGCCCACGCGAAAACCATTACCCTACAAAGGAAAGCTCTTCGTATCATAACAGGTGTTAAAAGTCTTGTCATTGCAAACCTTATTTTAAAAAATTTAATATTTGAACTCTTCCCAGTATGTAATTAATAGCAGATTAAGAAATCAAGCCAAACACTTGTACGTAGAAGAGATGAAACTCAATACTCACTCCGAAATAATCAAGATATCTACCACGCAAATACAACCCTTCCATCTGTAACTCTTCAACTTAATTCCACCAACCTGGAGAAAGATGCCTTCCAACACTTAAACTGTTAAATAGCTTTTTATAGAAACAGTGCTACTATAACATTGACGAATTTCTCAATTATAATTTCATTGCACATTAACAAAATGTTATCTATCCCCATTACTTACATGTATACAATTGTATTGTCACGGTAGAATAATTATAATCATGAGGGCCGCGCCACCCATAAGGGCAAGACGGGCAGTGCCCTGCGGCGCCGGCCACTTTGGGGCGCCTCATCATTTAAATTTCTACTAAGCAGAGTAGAATTTAAAATTTTATTCTCTATTGTAATGATTTATAGTACCGTTATCAATCATCGAAAATACGCTTCATACTTCCGTATTAAATATTTACAATCCAAACATTATTCAATCATAAAAAGTAAGACAAAGTGCCAAAATGCACCCCCAAAACAGCGCAGTTATTCTTGTCGAAACACGATTTTTTCCCGACGTTCATCACACAAAGCTACAGGGTTAATCCTGTAGATTCTTGCCCAGAAGTCGTTGGCTGGATTTTTCTGCGCGTGCGCGTTTACTTATACAGGGTGTCTCAGAAAAACTATTCCTAACTTTCAGAAGTAGTAGAGGTCATATAATTAAGCAACTTTTAGTATTAAAGTCGTGGCCGGAAATGTTTCCGCGTCAAGTTGGAACGAAATAAGAAAATGAAGATTAGAAATAATCTCGTTGCAAGAAGTATCTTTTCTATTTATTTCTGGCAGCTGGACAATTTTAATTAATCTCAATTTATTGAGGAAACTTGAAAAATTATAAGAAATGTTCAAAAGTAAGGCCACTATTTTGGATGCATAAGTTATGACGACGTATGATGATTAAACGATGAATTTTTCGAAATATCTGAGAATGATTACGAATGCCATCAAAAGTAATAATAATTCGAGTCACTAATTCCTCTTCTGTGCTGACAGGTGACTCCAAATGTAAAAATGAATTGGAATCATAACTCTGTTATGTTTCTTGAAGACCAAGCAACCAATATTGTCTTCTTAGTGGTTTTATTTATATTAAACTGAAAACACTTTGAAATTCAAATAAACTAACTCAACTTACATAACGAGCCAATGCATACATTTTTGTCGTTACCAAGAAAATGTCTACTTTTTTTATTATATATATATTTTCAAAGGATACTACAAACTCGAGATCGTTCAGACAAAGGATAAGAACAATCGCTGGATTGGAAGATATGGTCCTTTTCCTTGCCCCGCACGATCGCTAGATATGACTTCAATTCAGTTTTACGTTTGGGGTCATATTAATCGAACGTCTATGCCAACACAGGAGTGGAATTAGTGGCACGAATTATTCTTGCTTTTGATTTTGCTTCGTCATCGTGCTCAGATATTTCGAAGAATTCGTTGTTCAATCGTACATTATAATTTACGCATCCCAAATGGTAGCCATAATTTTGAACATTCTTCTAATTTTTTATCTAAGTTTTCTTATCAAACTGAAATAAATTATAATTGTATAGCTACCTGAAATAAATAGAAAAATTACTTTTTTGGTACATGCTCCGCAAAATGGTCTCTTAGGGGACTATTTTCAGAACAAAAAACGTATCTTTAGCAACCTCAATCGTCATAGCAACACTTAATCCGCTAAAATTTTTTAGCGACCTAGTACTTACAGCTGCCATGGCAAACTTTAGCGGATTTTTTTTGAGCAAGTTTCAATGAAATAAATCAAGTAACTAAATATAAAATTCAACTCGTTGCAATGGTTACCGATCATTGCTATGTCTGATGAGAGGGACAATTTAGACTTGCTAATTCGAAATTCGAGCAATTTAACATTAATGTTGGTGATTTGGCGAGCGTGTACCAAAAAATATTGTATGTACCATGTAGGCGAAATGGTTTTAGGGGACTCATCTCATTAAGGACTCGGCTGCGTCGTCGCCTCGTCCTTAATTACGATTCGTCCCCTAAAACCTTATTTTGCGTACTTGATACATAAACTACTATTTACATCGAGATTATTTCTGGTCCTCATTTTCTTTATTTCATTTTAACTTGACGTGGAAACATTTCCCCACACAACTTTATTAATAAAAGTTGTTTAATTACATGCCCTTTACTACTTCTGAAAGTTAGGAACAGTTTTTCTGAGACACCTATATAAAAAAGCTGGTTAACCCCGCAATCATTGTTTTATAAACTGTGTTCTTTAACATTATTATATTGTTATTACTTATGCTTCAATTTAAGTCACCATAGGGAGTAACAATTATTATAATATAAAATCTATTATACATTTTTGAGATAAGGAGGGGCGAAATTGTATTTTTTGCCCAGGGGCGCATCCAAGGCTAGGCGCGGCCCTGATAATCATAAGCTAGTATAATTTTTAATCGGAAATAAGTTAATAGGACAGTTTATCTAGAGAAAGTAGTGGGAGGTGATAACTATTTTCCGCATCTCTCTGGTAATAAAATTTAATTTTTCTATGATTGTGATCAAAAGTCTCACAGTGCGACTTTGATATCGGAATGGAAGTTCGTAGGATTAGCTCTGTTGTACTTCTGAAAAGTTATTTACTTTGAAGAAATTATGGTTCGAGTAATTATAATAAAAATATGTAGGTATGCGATAGATTGCTCAGTGTAATTCTGTATCAAAATGAAACGTGCCATGATTTCGAAAGGAACCGATATGACTGTCGTATACGGAGAATCATTGAAAATGATCTTCCTGTGGAAAATTTCTTCACTCTTAATTCGGCTAGGTGAAATTTATTTGCAGCACAAACAACATATTGCGTACCAAGGTTTTATTTTGTTGTGTTTAATTAAGAATCACCCCTTATCATACAGTTACTTCCAAGTTACATAATTTTCCACTTGTACTTTAAATAAATATGATTATGAAAAACGGCCATTAACACGTCTGACCTATCTGCCCACGGTGTTTTATCCACCTGTATTTTTTTTTGTAATTTGCTTGCGCGAACGTGTGTTTAAGGCACACGTTAAATAATATGATTAAAAACTTTTCCAATATGCCTGATAAGAGTTTTCCGCCGTCCGTTCGTTCGAAATTCGATTACTCCCAGAGCGCTTTTCGGTGGTGGCAACTGACGTGGGATTTCCGACGTTTTCATTTTCGTTTTTACGCCCGATATTTAATTTCGATGGTTCCAGCACGGATTTCATTTTGCTTTAAACAGCTGGTGCGGTGTAAATGGGGGATTTTCATTTGCAATGTTTTGCGTGGGCGCTCAACTCGTCTTTGTCAGCGAAAAATAAACTCTTCAAATATTATGACGATGGATGATAAAATTATATCCATATAAAGATGTGTGGTAATAGTAGACTGTGGTTTTAACAAATTAATTGAAACATTAAAATGATTTAACCCACAATATTATTTTTAACGTAGATACGTACTAATGGGGATTTCAGTATCAGGTTTGATTTACTAGAATCTAAAGGTAGGTTTTCCAATCGGCGTATTATTTCCGACGCGGAGGACGTAAGGCCGGGTGTCCACCGGATCGGGCCGACCACAGTCGGCTCGATTGGGATCGTGCGATAAAGATCGTGCAAATGTATTTGTATTGTAGCCTGTCCACTGAAACGATTTCAGTCGCATCTAATTACACGCGACTGAAATCGTTTCAGTGGACAGGCTACAATACAAATACATTTGCACGATCTTTACCGCACGATCCCAATCGAGCCGACTGTGGTCGGCCCGATCCGGTGGACCGTCGGCGTGTTACGTCCTCCGCGTCGGAAATAATACGCCGACTGGAAAACCTACCTTTAGACATTAATCTTTTCTGATCTATTGACGTCATACGATTGCGAATAACAATTAAAAAAGGTATCAGAGGAAATCATTGCATTGACAATATTCTGTCCCATCTGGATCCGAATATGTGCCCTTCGTATATTATTGACACTTTTTTATCAGATCACCGCACAGTTGTTATAATCTGTGAAATGAAAAATAAAGCACCTTCATCCAACCGAATATATTTCGGTCCCATTACAACTGGTGGCTTATTTACTTTCCATGAATTGATCGAGGAAGTAGACTGGTCTTTTATAAAAGACGACGTGTTATACCTGTTTTAGACGGTCATATTTTTGTATCAAATTTATTACGAGGTGAGAGAGATAAGCTACCACAGTGAATGTTGATTGGTTGAATTGGCACTTCTCACTCGCTTCGTAATAAATTTGATACAAAAATATGACCGTGTAAAACGGGCATTAGACATAAATACGAAATTTGGTATCTTCGTTCATATTATAGAAGAAGCATTGTACACTGCGTTTCCCGAAAAATGTAAACTTGATCAAGACCAGAAGAAAAAGAAGCTTAATTGGTTTGACAACAATTTAAAACACATGCGCGATAACATTTCTCTTTCAAATGAAATGTCGAAACAAGGAAACAATGTGAAACACACATTGAAAAACTACAGGTTTCTTTATCGCAAAAACTTAAGCGATGCCAAAAAAAAGCTCATGAGGAATATATAAAAAAATCGCATTGTGCACCCAAAGCCTTGTAGAGCATAGTCGGTGAATACAGAAATAGGGATAGCATCGAGCCGACATCCAATGAATCCAACAATTACTTCGGAACTATCGCCGATTCGGTAATCAATAAATTACCCAAAAGTAAAATAGACTGCAGTGAGTACAGACGGTGATACAAAATTTGAATTCAGCCGAAGTTACTATCAACGAAATAAGGGATATAATCTTCAACTTAAAATGTAGTGATACGAAAGACGTATATGGACTTAATATAAAAATTATTCATGTGATTGCACAACAAATATTAATAGAAAGAAAGATTATGTTCATATATTGAAGAGCAGGCAATATTGACAACATTGCAATATGGCTATCGGAAGTCCCTATCTGTAACAGACGCTATCAATCATTTGGTCTCGATATTAAATCGTGCATTCAACAATGGAGAACATTCAGCAATGCTATATTGTGATTTACCTCGCGCGTTTGACTGTAGGTTTGTTCGTAGAGCAGTTTGTAACTAGTTTGGAACCGTCAGAACCAGTCGCCCATCAAAGTAATGATCAATTTCGACAATTGCGTTAGATGCAAAACGTTTATTGGTGCATATTTCCAACGGTTCCAAACTAGTCAGAACCACACTACGAACAAACCTTGTGTTTCATTCAAGATTTTACTTAAAAAATTAGAGTTCTATGGCTTCTTTGAAAAATCACTCAGACTACATGGAAAAAGACGATTAATTCGAAAGGGAAGTAGATCGAATACAATCGATGTAAAACATGGCGTACCGCAGGGATCAGTCCTTGGGCCCTGTTCCTACTTTATATTAATGATTTACCTCATGCAAACCCGAGCAGCGATATGATACTCTTCGCTGATGACACTGCGGATGTAAACAGTGACATTAATCTAGAAAACCTGATTAATAAAATTGAGACAAGTCGGACAAGATTAAATGATTGGTTCATTTTTAATAAACTAAAGTTAAATGAAGAAAAATCTGAACTAATGCGCTGGGAGATATTGATGAAGTAAATAACCCCGATCATGGCCAGCTACATTAACATCCACTGACGTGTATGTGTGGCCGTTTCAATTCGACTTTTCAAAATTTTGACGGGTACTCCCCTCAGCGCCTCTTGTGAGTTTTGCAGTTGTCATTACGTTACTATCAGTAGTTTTGTAGTATCTTTAATAGGGAGTAGGGGAGTACTCCACGGCATGCTTTCTCGGAACCGAATTTTAGGCGAATTGAAACGGCCATACATACACGTCAGGGAATGTTAATGGAGCTGGCCATGCCCCGATAAAGTAAAATTTGTCGGCATATATCTGGATCCTAAAACTATCGTGGGACGCACATATAGACTACATAGTCAAGAAAGTATCATCAAAAGTTTATCTTCCCCGAGATGCATCGTCAGTGCATCGAATATTTGGACTTCAAAGAAGGGTTCTGAGTTGCCAATAGGGTTGTAAAAATTCTACTAGATCATGCTACCCACCTGTAGGCCAGCAAATTAGTGCGAGTGACTGACGTTTCCCCAGCACCGCTCGGCAAAGCTCTTGGAGAAGGGAGATTCGACGTAACCCCAAAGCAAAAGGTGGGCAAAGTGAATTAAAAACAAGCACCAGCTGAGCACACTTGTTTTTATTTAAAATGCTCAGAAATTAGATAATGAAAAAGAGATATTACAAATATACAAGTTCGGCCCTAGAAAGGGTCCCAATAAAACCAACACGAGGTGTGGTTAAATAAACAACGCGCTAATTTCAGTCCGACCAACAGATCTGTTCCTCGGTCACAAATATTGCGTAGGGCGATTATCGAATTTAACTTAATAAAAAAAAAAGGTGAATAAAAGCTACACCGCGGTAATGTGAAACAACACAAATGAAATAATAATAATGATAATTAGAGAAATTCCGACCTTGGTAATTAAATCCCAACGTTCAGCGTCAATGTCGAACAGCTGTCAACAGTGTCGGAGCGTCCTCTCACGGCGGTTAGTGCCAAGAGTCGATGTTGTGGTTATGCCGCCAAGAGTAGCGTCGTCTTGCAGGTCGAGCCTACTTTCAGAGACGGGGGGAAGTTGGGTTGCGGGACTTAAATCGTCGCGAGAGCCAAAACCGGCCTTTACTTGCACCCAAGGGGATGGCGATATTATCCACCCAAGCTAAACTGCCTCTACAAGTATCACTTGAAGCTGTGGCTTGAACTTAAAGCCTAATGGAAGAAAAGTACGCGTTACGTTTCGTCGTAACTGTCGCAACATGGCTACAAGACATACCTGTTCCTTATTTCGAAGACAGGCTTGGAAAAGCTGTCTGACGAGCTTAAGATTCTCTCCACGTACGGTTACAACAAATCCCGGAATAATTCCGGTTCCGTCTTCCTTCACATACACTCGTGAAAGGAAGCACAACAATAAAGTTCACGAATAAACGAGCCGTACGCTGGGAGCTTTGAAAACAGACTGACCGCGAGCGACCACCGCGTTCTTCCCCTACCACAAGTTCAGACAGGAGTGGTTAAGATTGAAGACAGATTTAACTAGGAAACAGAGTGAAATGGAGATGTACTGTATGACTAAATAACAACGCACAATCTTATCTGATGCAATATTGCACAACTTTGTAAAATATGACGATCGGCACGTAGGCCAAGACTGGGAATTAAATTCCCACGTAATATAGGGTGTTCGGAAAAGTATTATGAATAACTTAAATGAATTTTTCAACTGTAACAATCTCCCCCTAATCTAAGCTGCTTGACGCCGGCGCGTTCACAGACAGTCAAATGCCGCTATTCTGATTTCAGTTGAACGGACGTTTAACGGAATTTTTACAACCTCTTGGCAACGCTAAATTTCAGAATACTAGCGGGTCATTCCTACAGAGAAGACTGCAGAGCAGCCTATGTGAAGCTGGGAATTTTAACAATACCAAACGACACCCGTAATAAAACTAACATTCGTGTAGATTTCCGTAGGATCAAAAAACTCGAAATGGAACCAACTATTTTGGTCCAAAGATGTTCAATTTATTGCCAGAGGAAATTAAGCAACTGCCATATAACTTGTTCAAAAAACGTTTAAAAACACTTCTAATTGAGTCATGCGCCTTTTCGATCCAAGATGTACTGACACTACTGACTAAAGGAGTTCGTGATTTATAGTTTTATATGTGTTAATTATATTATTTTATATGTTATTAATTCCAATAGTTGACGTGTGTAAACATCTAAAAAAAATGTATTGGCACTAATAAATATATTATTATTATATTATTTTATTATTATACAGCGTGGTTGGTGTGGTCAAAAATCTATTGTTTTAAATATTTGCTTTTTTCTTTTCCGAAATACATTTTTCATTTGCTTTTGTTCAACTTTTTTATGAGCTGTCAAAAATCTATTGTTTTCCATGTTTGCTTTTTTCTTCTCAGAAGTTTGTTCATCTTTTGTCGTTATTTTTTCTTAATTACTTTTTTTATATGTGTTTAGTTTCTCATTTAATTAGTATTTCAAAAAAATACGTTCTTAATTTGTTTTTGTTTGTCAACTTTATAATTAGTTGTGAAAAATCCATTACTTTTTATGTTTGCTTTTTCTTTTACGAAATTCGTTCTTTCGTCGTTTTTTTCCAATTTCTTTATATTCAATTTTTCCGTTTAATTTAATAAATACTTTAGGAAATACGTTCTTCGTTTGTTTTTGTTTGTCAACCTTTTTATAAGTTGTCAAAAATTTACAGTTTCAGAAATTCGTTCTTCTTTAGTTGTTTTCAGGGATTCGAAACAAGTATGAAGTTGTACGAGACAAGTATGAAGTTGCAGCGTGTTTATAGATAGCTTTTAAACACAACATGAGTTTTATTTCAAATAAAAACGAATATAAAAAGTAAAGCCCCAGCACCGAGGCGGTGTAGTGGTGCATGGTGCACGAGGGTCGGCCATCGCCAACGTGTATTGCACGCGGGTCGGTCAACGCTAAGGCAGATGTGTGTCGCACGAGGGCTGTTCAGCGCCAAGGCAGTTGAGTGTTATCGACAAAATGCTACACAGAAGACACTGAGCTGAAACGGCTCCCGTTCTCGTTTTTATAGGGTATTTCCATGGCGAGGAATAACTAATGGATCTGAATGAATGTTTGAATCAACGACGAGCAGAGCTGCATCTTATTCGTAACTAATGGATCTGAATGAATGTTTGAATCACCGACGAGCAGAGCTGCATCTTATTCGTCAAGGGGCAATCTTTTTATGTTTGCTTCGGTGGTTGTCTCAACGACCAAAATGAGGTTGCGATCTTTTTATAATTCCTTTTTTTTTGTAAAAAAGATATTGTCTTCTTTATCATTCAATTTTAGACAAAATGTTAAGTATCTCAAGAACGGTTAGGTTTAAGCATAGATAATGGTATACAGAAAATGTTTAGAATTTTATGGGAAATCCAGATTTGGGTGTGCCATTTGAAATATATAAGTTGTGTCCGGCACCACTTTGATTCACTCTGTATAGGTGAAAATAATTTTATATTGTAGAACTCTAAAACTAAAAACAAAACTGTCCTGAAAACTTTGTTGTATCTTTAGTTTAGTAGTTATTGAGAACACACTGTTGGGACACCTGTATATTTCTTTTTTGCGTCGACGTTTAAAACAATCGCATTGCAATATGTTACGTATGTTTCGATTGATTGGGAGCATCACTTCCACTGGTCTGCATTAGTCATTTTTCTTTTGTAATCGTGATCTCGTAGTTGAGACTAGTATTTATAAAAGTCGACAAAAATTCAACCGCAAACGTGTATTTTATTAGATTTAGCGTGCCGCTTCTTCGCAAAAAATCAAATACTTTTTAAGATTGTCCGAACAGTTCCGAGCTGTAGAGATTACTGTTGGTTTCTTATGAAGAGTGATCTAGAGTGATCTGGGAGAGTGATCTGGAATAATCCAGAGAATCCTCATACGCATAAATCTACAGATTTATGTTAATTGCTTTTTTAATACTTTACTTTATCTCTTCAATGTTTTCAAGTACTACTTTTGTCTAATGAAAACAAGAATTACCGATTGAAGGATTTTTTTTTACTGCTCACGTTGTAACTCGAAATTTATACGTGATAGAATTTTTTTACTTCCAGATTCAAATTTAACGTATTTCAAATATTAACAATCACCTATTACAATACCAGACACGAAAAAAATTATTAATTTGTTGACTAGTGAAATTAATAATTATTCAATTATCACTCGGAGTTTGCGTGTGCTGTGTGCGTACATTTTTTGTCCTGACTTGTGTTGTGTGCATACATTTTTTGTCCTGATTTAATTGATTAGTCACAAACAAATAAAAACATTTCCATACTGCGTTAGATTGTTATTATTGCAGGATGAAAGTTGATGCAATTAAAGAACAGCACTCGCATGCATAACTACATACATAATATCAATCCAATTAAATTCCGGTTACGGACAGAGCCGGCCCCAAAGTTTTCCATAAGGTCCCTTCCACACTGGAACCCGACGTTTTTGTTAAATTATCTTTATTCGTATAAATTACCATACTTAAACGCTTATTAAAATCGGCTAATTAGTCAAGTTCGGCTGACCTTCTCGTAGTCGAGAGCGCACAGAAAAATCTTGTTTTGGTCAGTGCCGTAAATTGGCCAAAATAATAATATTTACGGCGCATGCGACCGAACGCGAACGGTTATGAATGAGCTCCCGTTTGTAAGCGCCAGTTCTGCTTGCGCGTCGTGTCGTCGCGACGCAAGCGGGAAAGTCTAAATAAAGTTTTCCCAATGGAAGAAGCTATTACCTCCACGACTCTTTCGGAAATGGATAGTAAACAAAACGGAACTTTCGATTTAAATTACGTGCCACCTCTCGAAGACATTTTCGGACCTAGACGTGATAGTCTGTACATAGTGATTCCGATAACTGTGACTTATTGCATAATTTTTTTCACCGGATTGATAGGTAACATCAGCACGTGCATAGTGATCGCGCGAAATAAATCGATGCACACCGCAACTAACTATTATTTATTCAGCCTTGCCATCTCTGATTTACTTTTGTTAATTTCTGGCCTTCCGCAAGAAATGTATTCAATCTGGTCACGCTACCCCTACGTCTTTGGATACACTTTCTGCGTGCTCCGGGGGTTATGTTCCGAAACGTCGGCTAACGCAACCGTCTTAACCATAACGGCGTTCACCGTCGAACGATACGTCGCTATCTGCCACCCTTTTTTGTCCCACACTTTAGCCAAACTGTCCAGAATCGTCAAACTCATTTTGCTGATTTGGATCATCGCCGTCTGCTTTGCGGTGCCCCAAGCCGTACAATTTGGGACCATGCCGATGATGGAAGGGCGGCCCGAAAGTGTCATGTGCCACGTCGTCAACCCCATCTTCGAACATTCTTTTGAGGTGTCGACGTTTTTGTTTTTCGTCGCCCCCATGACTCTAATAACTGTGTTGTACGTGTTGATCGGGATAAGACTGAGGAGTTCTACGAACATGATGAAGAAGGACATGGGTGATTGTGCCAAAAACTTTGGCAGCAGGAGCTCGTGCGCCATACCGAAGATGGGCACCAGACATCAAAGCAGCAAAGCATCCAGGAGGGTGCTAAAAATGTTAGGTAAGAGGAAAAAGAATCTAAGGTTTCCTTGTCTAATTACAACAAAATTCAGGGTTGAGATGATTTAAATCATTTGATCTAAATAAATCACGATTAGAATCATACAACAAACATTAAGGTGATGGCAAACCAGGAAATAAAACAGATTTAAATCATTTGATAAATCACGATTAAAATCATATTTAAGGTGATGATAAATCAGGAAATAAAACTTTTGATTTAACCGATTTAAATTAAAAAAATTGCGATTTTTATCTATCCTGTAGCAAATGCACGCAGTTCTATGTAATTAGGTTTTTGTTTTACATAAAAAACTTGGATACGCAGAAAGAAAAATTAGGGCAAAATATACGGGCTGTTTATTGAAATAATTTTGGGCTTTCGAAAAACTAGTTTAAACCAGACTTACTCCTCAAAATTTTAATTTTATTACAGTTTTAAAACAGTCACTTACATGTTGTAAAACTTTACTTGTATTTCGCATAATATTTAGGACATATTAAACTAATATTTTTAATATAACTTATCAGTTGATAATTTCTGTAACAAATTTGTAATGTACGTGACGAGCGTTTTTTTTTTAAGTTGGCGTCGAAGTTGGCCGTGACAAAGTGCTTATTGTGAACGCACCACAACTTTGATTATTTGTTGTAAATCTTATTTTCTTATTGTCTGTTTTCATTGTTGCAACAGATCCCATTCTTATTGTCGTTTTTCGTTTATTACAATAGATTACATTCTTGTGTTGTCCTATCGTACTGCTGAGTTCGAATCCTCGAAAGTAAGGTTAGGAATTGCAAGTTCAAACGTCAAATTAACAACTGTCATGACGATGATGGTTCACAATGAAATTTTCGTGGCCAACTTCGACGCCAGATTTGTTCCAATGCTATGTAGTAGGTAATCGATGTTTCGCTCAATTTTTTTAAGTTTAAAACAATCACGGCGAAACGGCGATTTAAAAGGTGTGCGGAAACTTATGCATTACAACTTCCAAATGTCTTTAAACCAAACAAGATCTTTTAACAGAAAAAAAACTAGTAGGTACCATCGAGTGTTGAAGTTTCGATGCTTTTTCTTTGTGAATAACAAGACATTGAATGCTACATCTTCTCAATGTTGGAATGCCAAGTTAATATTCTCATAAACTATCGGTTTCACCTTGTCGTAAGCTAAAAGTGCCCAGATTTATGGCCCCCCATTATTCAGATTTAACGTGTCCACATCAATTAGCCACATTCCATGAACAAATAAAATATCACATGATTCCGCGATAAACACATTAATTTCCAACGCCCGTCTTTAATTCGACTCAATGACTTCTACGTTAATTAAAGAATCTTCCTTGAATCAACAAAAATGATTCAGTTAATGATGAAGCGGGATAAGGTAAAACCGTGGACGAAGTTTAAATGGAAATCAATCGTTTTAATGATTTGTATATTAAAGAACACCCACTCAAACTTTGAACTAAATAAACTGCCTGAAATGAATCGCAATTTATTTAAATATACAACGAAAGGTTCAACGGAAATGTTGGTCGACATTTCATAGAAAAATGTTAATGGAAATTTGATGCAACTGAGAGTTACGTAATAAACATATTTCTGTAAATATCACAGGCCTTTCCGAGTAATAATAATAATAATGGAAGATTTATTTATCTGTGAGTAAATAATAAAAAAAAAAAAACAGCGCTGCGGTCTCCACCACAACCCATTAAAAGCTGTTAAACAATGACAATTCAAATCCCTTTCTTTAAACCAGTTGTACCAGTTGAAGGTGGACGTGATCACTATGTATGCACATCGAAGCATAGTCGTCGAATTTGGTTTTGTTCGTAAAGGTGTTCTACTTTTCCTCATCTCAAATAACATCCGCTTGACAAGCTTCACCTTTCACAAAATCAAGTTCATCAAGATCATCAAAGGTTTCCAAAAGAATGCGAGGAGAGGAAACTCGCAGTCAAGGAGAAATCCTCATCATTTCAAGATCAAGAGAGTGCATCGTAAATTGAAAAAAAAAAAAAAACTACCATATTTACTTAGATTTCTATTTTTTTAAATCTTGATTAACACATCATAATCCTCTTTTTGCTACAGACTCCACTTGCTGGGGCGTGCCACAAAAAATGTTCCAGTTTTTACACACATGAAGTGAAACAGTCCCTCCGCACATAATTTAGATTTTCATTAAAACATACAGCACCAGTCGACAAAGGCAAACCCTTGTCCAAACACCCAGCAATACAAAATGATTTACGAGTAGGGCGCAGTTGACGTGATTAAAGCTTTACGTCATTTACATTTCGCTTCGCAATCAAGTCATCAATTTTTAACTCGCAGCTTTCGCACGAAATTCGTCTAAACACCTTCTTCCTAAAGAACTTAATAATATAATTGCCGATTCCATTTTCAAGTTTGCGTAATTCGCTTGGCTTAATCCAATAGTTTAATTCCCGAACTTAGATTTAAGTTAAGAAAATTATATTGTATTTAATCGAGGGAGTAACTTCCAAATTAAAGTTTCTCTAACGAAATTCTGCAAACTAAATGATATTGTTACGAATTCGGGGATTCCCTTAACACAGAAATAATGAACTGCAAGACTTGTCTAACAAATAACACTTATACATATAACTTAGGCCCGGTTTATTCAAGTTATTACTTGACGATTAGCGCAATGCATTTGCCTATCTTTAATCTATCCAGTATCTTACTTGCCACTTACTGAGAGATGAATACACCGGGCCTTAAACGTTCTACTAATCGCTATATTCGGATTCATACTTATAGCTTAATTGATTCAAATAGCGCGCCCATCCTCGCTTATGCCGAGTGATTTTTTAAATTTTTTATCAACTCTTACCATGAAATCTAGATGGCACGTCTTAGCTTAAGTGAAAAGTACGTCATTGCACTCATTGATTTTATTTTACAGTAAAGCTAAGACATGCCGTCCAAATTTCATGGCAAGAGTTGATAAAAAATTTAAGAAATCACCCCGTACAATGCGTAATCCGTACGAAAGAATACGGAGATTAGCGGTTAGTGATACGTAAGCAACAAAAAAAATAATGATGAAACATTTACTTTTAATTTTTTCTTAGTGTTTAAGTAATATAAATGCACAAAATAATTCTTAACTTATTTCCTTAATTAATTACTTAAGGAATTAAATTAAAACAGTAATCATGAGTCGTGCCTAACAGTAAGTAAGAAATTAGATAATAATTAATTCAATAGAGTTCACATTCTAAGGGCCGTTCTCTCCATCTTCCAGTTAAAATTATCCGGCGAATAACTTGATTTTTATGAATGGTTGATTGATTTTTATGAATTGTTTCCCCGTCCGTAGTTTATCAAAAAGCGGGAAGACCGGCCCTAAAAGTATTTTTTGAAAAGAAAGCACGCCGATGCTCGTCATCCCTTAATTTATGATTTTATTACGTTCAGACTACGCAAAATAATTCCGAAAGATCGTGCAGATTCATTCAAAGAAATAAATAAATGCATTTGATGCATTTTCTTTTCTCTAAGGTCTGCAGGGTTCTCTTGCGAATTGAAATTACGTAAAGATATTGAAAACTGACTAAAATAACTAAAAATAAGGACGAACCCTATCTTTAGTTATTTTAGTCAGTTTTCAATATCTTTACGTAATTTCAATTCCTGCATTGAATTACTATTAAAATTCGCTTTCATATGAGTTGTCATACTTTGGATTATGTTTTCCCCAAAAGAGGGCGCTAAAATCAAATTTTCGGATATTCATATTCACATTACTGAATTCTTGATAAAATTATCTTTTCAATGATATGCCATTCATAGTACATTCCCTATTTAAATTCTACTGGTTAGAGAGCTGGAAGGGAGGGGGATGACGTATGACAGTTGGGAATGGGATAGAAAAGTGTCCCCCTGGGATTATAAATCGACCTATTTTTGCGTTTTTTCAAACAAAAATTTTCTTGGGAGATATTCAGTCAGATTCTTATCAAATATTCAGTTTGTTTCGTTTTCGTTGGGCCACCCTGTATAACCAACACTGTACAACTGCATTCTACTAATTGTAAATCAAACTCAGAATAAATGTGCGCTTGTATATTTTTTCAATTTATATTTCGTTCCTATGATAGGGATTCAATTTATAAAAGATAATTCTATTTATAAATGGCAAATGCCGTAAAAGATTCTCAAATAATAACAATAACATCCGTCATAAAATGTGTAGGTCGTCATAATTATTTTGTAGCAAGATGAAATATGATTTATAGCCGGTCTTCTTTATGGCATTGTCATGCTTAATGCAGTGCAATAAAAACAGAATATAATTTGAATACGTATGTATTTGTTGTTTGCAAGACACACAATTCAGTTGTTGGTGCTTGATTCCTTTTTTTATATTTATCGAAAACATCAAAATGGTTTCTAATCGCGACTGCGAACTTAGGAACAGTGGTGTTAGTTCTAGCAGGATGGCAGTCAAAGAAGGCGCAATTAAAACTAAAAGTTTACCTACTCTTATTGGATTGCCAAAATTTTGGCAACAAGAGTAAATTTTAATTTTAATTGCTCCTTCTTTGACTGCTATCCTGCTAGAACTGACACACTGTTCTTTATCGATAACAGATGAAGAAATTTAAACAATAATAAAAAATGTAAATATGCATATAACATTAAATATGCGTAAAACTGCGAAGGAAGCAAAAAAAGCATAAAAAATATGCGTCAAATAATAACAAATTTTAATGAAAAGTTTCGTGCTGCTATTAACTTGTATGAAAAGCATAAAGGCTTGTGACGCGCCCAGTGATTAGGCTTGCTTATTGACTGTTAGGTACACGTAACTAGACAATAAAGTTGTATAAACAAACCACCACAATTGACATTTATGACCCTTTAAGTAGCTGTATGGAACCGGTATTTCGCAGAACTCAGAAGGCACCCCAGCTGTTAATACTAGACGGCATGCGATCCGGTCTCTACCTGAGGTTTAGGGCAGGCGCTTATGGGGGTTAGTGTCCTATTTCGCTTACGGTGAATGCCCTCCGTAATTCGTGCAGTACTGGTAATAATTATAATATTATCTAATTATGGCCCGATCGTCAATGTAACCCCGCAAGTACGTTGTGATAACCTGGTTCTTTTGGCGGAGCAGCTTATAACTCTTTATAACAAGGAATTTGACGCTTTAAATAAAACACAACAATTAACTTTAATTAATTATTTATTGCAAAAAGAAAGAAAAAAATTTGGGAAAAACTCCTGATATCCGCCTCTGTGGGATCGGAGATCTTGAGCGAAAAACCCTTGCGCTTGAAATCAATACAAATAAACAAAAATTGCGATTCTCAGAAAGTACAGTATAATTCGTCTACTACTTTCTTTCGATTCACACCGTTGGTGGTTTAATGTCTACACCGATCTCGGTTGGAGAACCCTGCTCCTTAATTAGATTACTAATTTATTGAGTTTCAACTGAGTTCGAGTCTTGGTACAGTGTTCGTCACTCTGATCGTACTCAAAGACTTGTTCTGCTTAATAAACCAACGCACAAAGTGTCTCAGTGGGACAACAGTGTACTTAATTAGTGGAGTTAATTAATGAATTGATCAGAAGTTTTGGGAGAAGTATGTGATACAAACGCCGCCTTCAGCGATCAATTTGCAAGTGAATCAGTAGCGATCACCTGTTTTTCAGGGGCCCCCCGTGGGAGGTGTTGTCTTAACCCTATCTCTAGCTAATCTGATTAATATGGTGCTTATAGTGAGCCAAAATGTCTTCTACAGTGAAAGCTCTCATAAGCGGACACCGACGGTTCCAACTTTTTTGTCCGCTTATGGGAGCTGTCCGCTTATAAGAAAGCAGAAGCAAAAAAAATGCCAAATCAAAAATATAAATAAGTATCATACTTCAAGTCGATAGCTACTTCTTTAGCCTTGGCTTTTATTAGCGGGCCTGAAATAGGTATGTGCTGGCTTCTGACACGGGCAAACCATTCAAAACAAACCCTGTCATTGTGTGCTGCTTCACTTTTTAGTTTCATTGTTTTTTGATTATTTTATTTTTGCTTATTTTGAATCTATAATAATTACAATATCATAGGTTTAAAAAAAGCTAAACCTACCTTTCACCCAGTTTGCGAACACTCAAATGCTCTCGCTCGGCAATATTAATGACCTCCATCTTCTGTCTTAATGTAAAAAAGGTTTTGCTGAGTGGCTGAGGTTCAAACAAGACTACGCATAACATTAAATACGGTTGGAGACCTGTACACAGGGGAATCCCCACATCAATTTTACACTGCGAAGAAATACAGCAGTCCGTTTCCGGAGCTTCGCGTCCGCTCATGAGAGCGTTTCGAGCCTAATGAAAATAGTTGGAATGTAGTTCAAATTGTTTGGTGTTCAATTTGACTGAGAGAATCCCCAAGGGTTTCTAAAAGTACACTGTATTGAAAGCCCAAGTAGATGTGGAAATAAGTAATTGCTGTTGGTTGATTACATTACAGAATTTGTCTACTAAATAAAGAAACACTGACCCATCAATTTTTCTAAAATGTAGGTCACTAGTGAGTTTTAATACTCGCTGTAAAAGTAACTAAAAATAGTTTATTAAATTTATCTCAATGTAATGGTACTATGAACCGTACTGTCTCGTTAGTCTAACTAATGCAAATCAAATTATCTCTGCTCAGTTATTACCACCAAAGGTGCGCTGAAGGTAACAAATAGATGTCAAATACCTAGGCGTATAATCCGTGTCCACTACGCACTGTCCACATTGATTTAAGAACACTCGCGTCGCGACGCCTACGTGGTTAATTTAATTGCCTTTCTTATCACACTGTATTTAAACCGGACCGAAATATGTAAATGATTTAACAAAAAATGAATAAAGACTACGAGCGCCTAAGGAAAAACACAATTAAGCCAAATTAGAATTGAACTCGACCGTTCTCGCTAGAGCTTCAATGCTATCTGCCCTTTCTTCGCGTTACCTCTCCCCACGAAAACAATCAAAAACCACCCCCACGGACTTGCAGCAAAATTCTGAAATCCCTTCGACCAATCACGGTCGTCACACGCACGCCTCCCCAGATGGCCCAACTATATCTATGAACTTATCAGCAATGCACGCTGCTTGTCCGTTGCCAGTGAAGTACCGTAAATATTATTATTAATAACAATAATAATAATATTTTTTATTGTCATGAGAATCTTGAAACAAGACATTGACAATTGCTAAAAATAGCATGTATATAAACATATAGTAAACACATTAAAATTACAACAAAATACACAAAATTATCACATTAACATAGCGCCACTACTGAGATAAGAAGTCGTTTAGGGATAGTAGCATTTGCTTATGAGAAAAGATTTTAAATTTTTCTTAAAAATATTAATGGACGACGACTGTTTGATGTTAACAGGAAGTTTATTATACACCCTAATTGCTGAGCCTGCATTTTGGTAAGAGCAAAGCTGGTTGCCGCAATGCATAAATTCTAGTTCCTGCACTCATTTCGAAGTGATGCAAATGTTTGCGAATGTAAATAGCCGCGAAAAATATGTACGTACTAGATAATGTTAAATAGTTATTCTCTATAAAAGTACTTCTACATGCTGCCCTAAAAGACAATTTATGGAAAATACGGACGCATGACTTTTGCAGAATAAAAACTGAGTTAGAATGTGAACTTGTACCGCACAAAAGCAATCCATATTTAAGCAGCGAATATATTTTTGCAAAGTAGAAATTTCTACAGGTTTCTAAGTCACAGTTTCCTCAAAGCAAATATTTTTTTACTAATTTTCTTACATAGATTGCTAATGTGTTCCAACCAATCCAAATTTTCGTGCAAATACCTAAATATTTCACTGAAACTACACGCTGAAGATCGTTTGAAATAACGTCTGGGAAATTGCTTTCATTAGCTTTTTTGTTCCGAATTCTACAAAGTGAGATTTTGATTCATTTAGGAGCAATTGATTTTCCCGAAGCCAGTTTTTCAAATTCGCAATAGCACTGTCGATGTCGGTTGCAACCAACGAAGTACTAGCATTTTTACCCGAAGTTACTAAAACGGTATCATCTGCGTACATAATGCATTTATTGACGGATTTTAAATTAAGGGGTAGATCATTTATAAAAAGATTAAAAAGCACAGGGCCCAATATGGATCCCTGAGGGACGCCTTTATAAATATCTGCGGAGAAGGATTTACTACAATTTATTTCTACCACCTGTGATCTGCGTTCAAGATAAGACGATAACCATTTATAACTAACTCAACGAATTCCGTAGGAGTACAGCTTATCCAACAAACGCGCATGATCTACATATAAGATCAAAAGCTTTACTTATTGTTAGATCACAAAAGGTTGCTATTGTACTATTATTGGCATCTATGCATGGGATAAAACGTCTTCCACCAATTGAAGTGCAGCAGATTCAGTGGACTTCCCTTTACAAAAACCATGTTGATATTTAGAAATAATTTTGTTAATATCTAAAAATTTAATTAACCGTATCAAAAAAGCTTTTTCGAACACTTTAGATATCGATGGTAATATTGAAATGGGACGATAATTAGTGACATCACATTTATCATCTCTCTTAAGCAAGGGGCAAATTTAGCTTGCTTAAAAATTGACTGAAAGATGCTCTGACTGAAAGATAAATTTTTTAAGAAAGCTATAGGTCTTACAAGGTACGCAGCAAATTCTTTTAAAATATTTACCGGTATTCCGTCGACACTACAGGAGTTGTTTTGCTTAAGGCCGTTTATTCGGAATCTGTTGTCGGTGAAAGAAACATGGTGTTTTCACACTCTTAAAACTAAAATTACTCTCACTAGAATTAGGGACGTCTTGTATTTCAGAGAAATATTTATTAAAACAGTTTGCTATTTCTGTTTTATCGGTAATTATTTTATTTTCGTATGAAATTTCGTTAAATTTAGACTGCTTAGGCTTAGTAAACTGTTTATTTATAACTCCTCCTTGCTCAGATTAGTTATTATGTTATCAACAGCAGTGGCACTATGATTAGTGATCCTAGCCGGAACATCAAAACATACCCGCAAATTGTAAGATCTAAACAAATTAACTAGATTTATTTTTGGGATGCTGTCGCTCAAAAAATTTACGTTAAAATCGCCACAAATAAATATTACATCAAATTTTTTTGACAAAATATTCAACAATTTAGACATACTTTCTAAAAAAATATGAATATCACCATCTGGTGGCCGGTACACACAAGAGACTGTATACACCTTGTTAGGTGTTCCTTGTTAACGACTTTAAGTCATGTATTACATCTTCAAACAAAGCGTTGGGTTTAAAAATGGTCAAAATACTGAAAATTGTAGGATCTAATTTCTGACGCAGTATATCACCCAAATTTCTGGCTTGACGACAAATGTACGATAAAACTTTTTATTATTTGTTATGAAATTTAGCATTAAACTGGACCGTGATGTACACGCGTGTACGTGGCGCACGTTCCCGAGTGTAAGAGATGACATTTCCAAAGTATCTGTCGTCTGACTGAAAAGGAACAGACCCCAGCGAAGGTCTCAACTCGCCCAGTAATTTGATACCTTTAAACACATGGGACCACTTATCTACAATTTTAAAGCGACGGAATGTGTACAAATCTAAGAAACCAATTTAACTTATGAGTAATTCGATTTGCTCTTTCCGTTCACGTACATGTTACCGTGAATTTAGCGCGACCAACTTTTGTACAGAAATTCGAAACACACCGATAAGGCTACTTCACATGGCAGTTTGACGGCTTTCTGTGTGGTCTATCATTAACCGAAGGGAGCACGTCGCATAGCTGTTTATCGCTTGAGAAAAAAATTAACCCGAATACGGACATGTGTACGTTGTTGAAATATGTAGAACATGCAACCACCGCATTTGTTTTGAAAACAAATTTAGCGACCGTTTCAGGCTAGAAATCCGCTCGCTACTGATCACACTATAGAACATCTTAGAAAAAGTTTTGGCACAAGACATACTCAGTACTAAGTACATACAAGTATTAAATTTTCATTAAGCCGGACACGCAGTTCCTCTATAAATTTCAATGAAACTTATCAGGAATTCTTTACTCCAATAGCGTGTATCGGGCGCATTTAATATATTATTTTATTATCTTTATTAAAACCTGAATCGTGCCGTAAATGCAAAATTTTTTAAAAAATAATTAAACTTAATACGGTGTATTTTTTTAAAAATGCCATAAAGGTTGGCCATGAAAATTTAAACTCATGTCGTAGCTTGGCATGTAACACATGCCAAAACTGAGAATTTAAAGTAAATGAATGGAGCTAAGACATGAATTTTCTTTTCCACAGCCACCCCTTATGGCATTTTTAAAAAAACACATAGTAGAACTCTTGTGATATTTGACATTTAAATGCGTGACAAATAATGACGTTAACCATCAATATAAAACAGCGCATTAATTTTTCTCCCATTAATTGTCGCGTTCGTGTCCGTTAAGCCTGGTCTATACGTAACGTTTTGTCGTCAGTCTTGCATGATCTGGAAAGACTGACCAACAAGACTGACACAAATCGTGGGGATACACTGCTCAAACTTTCTGTCAAACTTTCCCTCAAACTTTCGCTCCGAAATCGACATAGATGAAGAACTATTAGTGACGATAATTGCATCTGAGAGCAGAATGGTAGGTGAGCGAAGTTTGACCGATTAGACTGACGCACATCTGCATGCACCGACTTGTCTGTCGTCTTGCTTGTACACAAAGCTCCAGCCCAACAGTCTTTTGCGAATTTGTCAAACCTCATTCAGTTCATGCAAAACGTCCAGCTTGCCGTCTACACGTAACGATATGTTTGACAAATCTGGCATGATCATGCAAGACTGACGACAAAACGTTACGTGTAGACCAGGCTTTAGAGTGCCGTTAGACGTTAACGCAGATTTGGCCGAAGCATAAGGCTTGCTGATGTGTTGGATATGTTGTTTTAATTCTACTATGTAAGAACATTTCAACATGCTAAAATTTTGAAAATTCAGACTACCTACTTTACAAAGCAACCGTACCAATTATTTATCTCGCAATGGTACACTGTAACAGCAGAATATACATAGAACAAAGTTAAAAAGTGCAACAGATTTTCTTATACAGAGTGACTGACAATTGTTTCGTCACAAAAAGAATAAAAAAATGTACTTTATAGATTACGGGATAGTTTATAATTAATTAGTAATTTACCATAAAACTATGCTGCAACATTGCGAAATACAACGCCACATTATAAGTACAGTAGTAAATTGGAATATAAAGTTTTATGAATATTATTTTATTGACTACTTGACTACATACCGTGCAACCTTGACACATGCCAATCTCGTTCGATTTGTGTTTCTTTCTATTTTGTTTTTTAACTCCTGGCAGAGTTATTTACTGGAGCGGAATATACCACATGCTTCATCTATCCTCACAAAAAAAAATTGCAAGGATTTAAATCTGGTGATCGCGGGAGCCAATGCACTGGCCCGTAATTTCCCACCCATTTATGTATTTAACCAATCTGACAATCGGGAAACTGATTGTAAAAACTTTCACATGGATGTCGCACGGAGGCGTAAAATAATTAGTAATAATTAATTAATTGTTAGTGCTACTCGTATAATTTTTGATCACTTCCATACAAAAAAAGAACAAACGCATACGTGAAAATATATAAAAAATTCCGTAGAACAGTTTGTAATTAATTAATTAGAACTTTACCCAGAAAAGTAAGTATGTTTAAGCTGAAACGTCAAATTCACAGCGGTACGTGTGTCATAAACATTTTATGATATTTACTCAGAACAAAGCTGATAAAACTTTACCCTGTCACAATAACAGACTGTTATACAGCTGATGAAATAGCAATGCGATACTCGAACGATAAACTATATATTAATTAAAATCGCTTATGTTACCAAGGCTGCGTTTAGTTGACGGACGAACCATCGAAGTTTAACGAGCTCGGTCCGACTGTCTTCTAAACGGAACTCATACCCACCGTGGTTACTTAGTGGTCGCATCTCAAATCACGACCACCGTGACCACTCAGCTGATTAGTCAGACAACGTAAAATAACTACGACTTAAACGAAACCGACAACGCCGCCCATGAACTAAACGCAGCCTTAAACTCGAACAAATTATTCAAATTAGTCTTAAAAATAGTGCTTACGAGGAACGATTTACAACTAGTGCGCTAAAAACACAGGATAGAGTTGCAAAGGCCTTTTTAATTTGTTACACTTTTATAATAATATAATTTATTTCTCACACAAAACGAAATTATAATAATTAACAATCGAGACAGACACGAATGCGTTTCTAGATTATAATGTTTTAAATTCTGGTTGTCAAATGTTTATGACGAACACGTTGCTTGTGCGAATAAACTTTATTTACAATAGGAGTACAATTTAAATTAAAAAAACAATAAATACTAGGAATTCTTAACGCGTAG
This sequence comes from Dorcus hopei, assembly GCA_033060865.1. NCBI lineage: Eukaryota > Metazoa > Arthropoda > Insecta > Coleoptera > Lucanidae > Dorcus > Dorcus hopei. The sequence continues at coordinate 37,924,353 of CM065423.1, forward strand.
ATTTGTATTACTTTCGTGTTGTAGTGACTTATTTGTTTACCCGCCAAAGCGGATGTTCAATGGGAGCGGAATAATTTACTTCGGGTGATTTGCATGCATTTGTCAATAATTTCAGAGCTCGTATTTCAGCTGTTTAAAGGTCAAGCTCACGTCCGACGATCATAAAACTATAAAACACTTGGATGACTGTATTTATTTCGTTCATCTCCTCTCATTTCTTAACCAGGGGCGTCGTTTTAGAAACAATTTTTAATTAATTCTTTCTCGTACTCTTGGATTCGCTTCTTATCGTGATTTTTCTTTGGCGGACTAATAGTCAGTCACCCTGTATACGTTCGGAGCAAAAGTGAGAGTGAACAAGATTAAACAAATTGAAACGCTCTTAAAAAAATTAAATCACATGTGTGTTATTTGTTTACAAGAAATTCTTTCCGTTATCGAATTGCATTGACCGAGTGACTGTGAATTTTGCTGAATCTTTGTTTTACTATGTATTTATAAAAACCGCGGACGCACACAGACGTTTTCAAACAAAAAACGTTGCGCTCTAGTGATAGGTCAGTTTTTTTAATTTTTTTTGCAGAATTATGTGATGAAGAACTTAATTAATTAAACCATGTATAGTAGAGATCCTTTCTTTCTCGAATTTTCTAACAAAAGTCTGGAACCCTCTAGCGTTCGATTTTAAGGTAGATGGCGTGACCAGCTCGGGCGTAACAATATCACCAAAGATAAAACGCGTTTTTTTCCGTTTTTAGTTAATTCCCCTAATTAATATTGGCTCATATCAATCATCAATTGGAAGCTTTTTGCCCTGCATTAAAACACTCGACCGCTCCATAAATTAATAATACGATTAACTCAGCCTATCGCCCTGCATATAAACAGAGATAATCATTAATATGCGGCGTGCTTTGCTGTGCTTTGTCCGTATCTAATTTTAGAAAATCGGTTTGGGGTCAATTCTGAATCTACGTGGGCGTCTCTAAAGCTAAACATTTCCCTGTGATCGAATTTTGGACGTGCCCAAAATTATATTCGTCTTGCAAAGTCTCGAAAGAAGTGATCGTTAAAACAAAGGGGCGCAGCTTATTACGGGTCTCTTTATCGATCATCTGCTTTTATAATTGCCAATTAATAATTTGTCAAATTGGCTCAACTTTAACCGGTAGGCGCAAGTCGTTCGGAAATTTGCTTTTTCTCGTTTGCTCTTTTTTTGGCCATCCGAAATATAAATAAATATTGGATTTTTTTTTAGATTGTTTTCGCATGATTTGTAAAATATTTTATCACCACATTAAATTTCAATATTCGTTGTCAATATCTGCCGTTGCTTCGGGCAACATTCTCTTCTGCAGTACATCCGCATTTCAGAATTTTTTTTGAAATTACAACAAGCTTCCGCTCAAGCTAATAAAACTTTCTGTATTGTTTGGGCAAGATATTTTCATATTGCTTTCCATCTTAATGAGAAAACCTGAAATCTCACCGAGAAATAAATTGTTTTGCTTACGGAAATAAACAATATGAGACCGGAGGTGAACAGCAGGCAAGAATTTATTACATCGGGAAACAACAAAATGAATTCTACCTCCCCTTTTCCTTAGCGCGAAACATTTTTTCAATTCATTAGATTTGCACTCTTATATTTTTTTCTTTATTCCGGTCTTTCCGAGTCATTTACTTTTATTTCATTTTTTTTGCACGAGCGCCTTGCTTTTAGACCCGAAAAGTACAATAAACCTTAAAGTTACCGAACGCGATTTTCGGGATTACCTAAAAAAAATTCGTATGATTTAAATCAAAATTAAATTCCCTCTTAATTTCGTCTTAAAGCTGTTTCTCGCTTTCAATATAAAAAAAGGCGTTTTGCCCAAATTGCTTTTGCGGCGAAGAGGGTGATTTCTATTGAGAAATAAATTTTGCGACAGCTTTGCGACGTGGTATGGGTTCGATTAAGGAGATTAAATGAGCTTTATTGAAAGGGGAAATGCAATTTATGTTATTCTTAAATTAAATTAAATTTCTGGCATCAAAAGGATGGTGTAAAATACAAAATAAAACGATCCGGCGCTTTACAGCTAAGTTAGTCAACAAAAGGGGTGTGCAAATTTCATTTTTCAATTTAATTAAATTGTAATCCTTTTGTATATTCATGCGACTTTGAAACTATCAAAATCGATCTACCTCTGTATTGCGAACACTGGGGAAAATCGTCGATGTTAGAAACCCTACTTGGAAATAAGCCCAGCTCAGTGGAGACAGGGTGGGCTACAAATAGATTGTCGTTAGCTTAAAACGTGAATGTAAAGAGGGCGCCACCTAGTGTAAAGTTGTCCAAGTAGGCTATAAAACTCGTGGTACCTCTAGGCCTACACACGGTGTTGAAAATATCTGAAATTTCCACAGGTTTACACCCGCTTCACATATTAGATTGACAGTCATCCTGTATCGTAACAAAAAAAAACAAACAAACAAAAACACGGCAAATGGTTGTACGGATCGTTTAATATACACAGAAATATGCAACAAAAATGTGCAAATGTGTCAAAAGTTAATAAATTCCACAGCGCGAACTAAAATGGCAATAAACCGGCCAGGATATCCATTTTGGGTAATATCAAATTGTACAAACAAATTTACTGTCTTTAGATAACAACATTACTTCGCTATCAACTTTACCTTAATAAAAAAAAGTTCGGGTTCAGAAAAATCAAGAGCAATCAAGTCAGGCAATTACGCACTAGGGGGCCCAGATGCGTACCCAAAACTGACAAGTACGAAAACAACGTAAAACATAAGACAAAATTTCAACGATATCAATACGATCTCCATCAATCTATAAACGTGTTCGACCACGGAAGGGGGTCCAGCCCTCGGTGAGTGTTGTGTGAGGTTTGGCAGCTACCAACAGGGATCCTCTTCTGCGATTACGATGTCGCAGTAGAAAGGATCTCGAGATTCGATGGCAACTCGTCCGGAAGAAACCAAACTGGCCCTAATTATCATTAAGCGCCTCCTTTTCCGTTTTCGGAATTCGAACGGGAAGATTACACGGTAAGCAGTGTTCCTGCTGCTAGAAAAAGTTACCAGCGACAACTTAACGAAACAAAGGAGAATTCCTAGAGTATAAAATGATCAACCGAATCCCGAATCCGAAAATAGATAAAAGTTTGAAAAATTTGATGAATGAAATTTGGACCGTAACAATAGATTAATGTTAAACCTCATCAAAAAGGAATGATGGAGTCGCAAATAATACATAGTTCGATGATCTATGCAATTAGCAGAATGCTTTTGTAATGAAAGCGCTTAGGGGATTTTATTTTGCAGCCCCAGAAATGAGAAAATATTTTATCTGTGGGAGTTGTCCTTTCCTATAGTTTGTGCGCGTTGTTAGAGTTTCTATTTAAAACTTTCTAAATATGATAATAATGTGACAATATAAATATAATTAAAAGTTTATATTAATAGAGTTTCCTCGTACAAACTTTAATCATGATGCGATGAATCGTATTTGTTAGTGTCGAGAGTTATTAAATTATTGTTAAGGCATTTGAGAAACAAATGGTTTATCAAAAGTAGAGCGCAAAAAAGCGCAATAAAATAATTATAGTCGACCAATCTGCATTTATTTTTAATTACCTACCTGCATTAACCGAATTGTCTTGTTTTGCTTCTACCCAGTTTGCAATTAATTTTTTATAGTAACAAATTATCCTTTCAAGTTTTTGTCCTCATTATTTAAACACGTGGCAGTTTTTTCTTTGGTAACAAATGCTTAAAGCCCGTTCACAATGACTTAACGTAACAAAATTAAATTAAGGAAATTAGAGAAATTAAGGAATCTTTTGTTCCTTGCATGCGCAAGTATTTGCAAATTGTTAGTGGTTGTCTACGTTAATAAAGGATAAAATTTTTTTGCTCAACTCCAGGACTCAAAGACTACACTCACTATACTGTTTTAGAACGCTGTTGATTAAATGTACTTAACAGAGTTAACCTAAAAATTGAAGTTGTCAACTTAAGAAAAGTAAATTAATAGAATTAGCCAATTAATACGCTTACATTTTCTAAGAGTGTTTCCAACTTTTATTAAGTGATTAATTTTGTTACGTTAAGTCATTGTGAACGGGGTTTTAGCGTCGCAACATTTCTTTAACGTTGTTTCAACGCATTGATTAATATATTTAATTCCCGAACGCAGATCAACAACCCCCATCAGTTTCTTTTCATTACATTTTCTATGTGAAATTTTACATAAAAAGAAATTATGCAACGAGATTAATGTAGAATGAAAACGCTTTTAATAAATAGTAAGCTAACTATTGAATTTGAAAAATCGCCCAACTCATTAGATTCCCCTTAGATGTTCGAATTTGAACCGAAAGAAAAACGAACAAACTGATTTTGTTTCGACGTCGCAGAAGTTTATTTGAAGTTTATCAATCGCTTCAGTTTGCTTGAAAGTTTCAAAACTTATTTCCTCTAAAATTAATTACGCCCTTATAGTTGTGGGTCAGTCGCATGAAAGCTTTATGATGAAATACATTCGAGAACTACAGTTGGGGGATCAATAAGGTAGGTAATATTTTATTAAAAAAATATTCCGTCGTGGATATTCAGGAATGATTTATTATACTATGTAGGTGTAATTACATAAAATATACATTGGGCAAATCATTTATGTAATGTTGGCATTATCCGCTCTTTTTCCAAAGAAAAAACGAAAGAGTTATGATATCATTATTACCTACTATTTTCCCTTTTCTTTTGTAGAGTGCATGTTGGATATAAAATATGTCATTATTAATAGTTATTACTAAAGCACGGATTTAGGTGCATTTTTAGGTCATGAGTCATCACTCCACAATGCGTGCGCCCGACTAAAAAGATGACCTAAAGTTGCAGCTAAATCCGAGCTTTAATTATTATTATTATTACTGTTGGTCGAACGTACTCGTTGTGAAGTGGCGACTCATGACCTATAAATGCACATAAATCTTTGCTTTAGTTATTACACATAGGAAACAAGTATTTGTTACATCAGCCGCGGGTGCGTTAAAAGTGCAAGCAAGTCCTTGAAACTGTGAAACTCTTCATTTTCTCAGAATTTTCAATTCAAGTATTAGATGCCTCAGGTATGGTATTTATTAGATGTTAACATCCAGAGGTCTGTCCATTTTAATACTGAGTCCTTCTTCTTTCTCCTTCTTCTGCTTTATTTTAGACGTTGGTGCCCAGCTGTTTTTTCACCTTTGAAAGTCAATCTCTTTCTAAAATTGTAAGATTTCTTCTTCTTCATTCTCTTCCTTCTCTTAGGATTCTCACAAGCCTCAGGTTTCGTCGTTATTAGTTGTTGAAATCAAGGGTCTGTCCATTTTGCGAAAGGTCTCCTGGAAGACCTGACTTTCCTTTCACAACTTGCCCGCATCATTAAGTCCTTCTTCCTTACGACTTCGTGACTTCTTTCGCTTTCTAAAATTGTAAGATTTTTCTTCTTCATTCTCTTCCTTTTCTTAGGATTCTCAAAAGCCTCAGGTTTCGTCGTTATTAGTTGTTGAAATGAAGGGTCCGTCCATTTTTCGAAAGGTCTCCTGGGAGACCTGATTTCCCTTCACAACTTGCCCGCATCATTAAGTCCTTCTTCCTTACGACTTCATACCTTCTTTCGCTTTCTAAAATTATAAGATTTCTTCTTCCTCATTCTCTTCCTTTTCTTAGGATTCTCACAAGCCTCAGGTTTCGTCTTTATTAGTTGCTGAAATCAAGGGTCAAGTCCATTTATCGAAAGGTCTCCTGGGAGACCTGATTTCCCTTCACAACTTACCCGCATCCTTAAGTCCTTCTTCCTTACGACTTCATACCTTCTTTCGCTTTCTAAAATTGTAAGATTTCTTCTTCTTCGTTCTCTTCCTTTTCTTAGGATTCTCAAAAGCCTCAGGTTTCGTCTTGATTAGTTGTTGAAATCAAGTGTCTGTCCATTTTTCGAAAAGTCTCCTGGGAGTCCTGATTTTCCTTTCACATCATTAACTCCTTCTTGCTTATCCTCCTTCTATATTTTAAATGTTGGTGGTTCTTCTGTTTGAAAGACAGTTAATTACTTGGCTTCCTTCGCTATCTGAAATTGTGAGAATGACTCGCAAGTACTTTTCCCTCCGCTCTAATCTAATAGTTTTTCCTAAACCCCATGATTGGTCTTGTTTAAGTGTTGACTTCCAGCGGATGTCATTTCTTCTAGTTAAAGGTCTTCAGCGATCCGTTTGATGTCTGGTTTCCCTTTCATCTTTTACCGTCGCGTTTCACCTCTTCACTTTCTTAGAACACGTTCGCTGTGGTTCTTTGTATTAAGTTCAGATGTTGAGCCTCTTGTGCCCGACTTCCCTTTCCTTTCACTTGTCCTTCATAGTTGTGAAAGTCCTTCTTCTTCTTCTTCCAGCTCTTCTTTTTCTTAGAATTCGTCCCTTTTAGTTCTTCGTTGGTCCTTTGATGACTGGTTTTTCTTTCACAATTTGTTTCACTGCCTTCTTCCATAGCCATTTTCCTAGAACTCGTCCCTTTTGGTTCTTCTTGGGCTTAGATGTCAAAATCCTATCGTCTGTCTTTTTTTGAAGGATTTCTTCTTCAATTTGCGAATTATTATTAAATCCTTCTTCATCCTCTTTTGCTTTACTAGGCTCTGTAAGGTTCAAGTGCGGTTTTCATTTAGCGTTACCTCTCTGATCGATGTATGAAATTGTGAGGATTGTTAATTAAGTCCTTCTTCTTCTTCCTTTTCCTAGATTTGGCCGCAGTTAGTTTTTCATAAGTTTCACGTTACCATCTCACTATTAATGATGAGTATACATGAAGCTGAAAGGCTTCTGGACACTTTTAATTATAGGAGCTGGGGCGTTAAAGAATAAAATTTATAATCAGCTATGCTAGTCGGATTTCAGAAAAAAATGCTTATAATGGACTGTGTACCTACAAAAATTAGAGCATACCTAATTAGATCAATAAGAATGATACGCTGCCATCTTGAGAGGATTATTCTGTATTGTCCTCGTTTGTTTCAAGGTCACATCGTCGTTTCCTTCTAGTCTTTCCCAATGAACATGACATCCTTTTGGTCTTTTCATCTTCCACTGTAAAGCTCCGCATTAATAAACACTTCGGAAACGATGTCAAAAGTGAATACTTCGAACAAAAAACGAAAGATCAGTACAGACGGTGTTCCGAAACGCCAAAATTATTCTGGAAAGTTGCTTCGTTAAACAAATAATTTACATTAATTTTGAGTATAAGTAAGATTAAAAAATAAATGCTTTTTTTTCGTCGAAAAGAATGGAGTTTGCACGTAAAACGCAGATGTTTTTTTTTTTTACAACCGAGTTGTCATTTAATCCGCAGGTCTTCATCTAATCTAGGAGAAGGTTTTTACGGCGACGACGTCGAAAAAATTGAAGCATAAAGCCACGGCGTTTATGAGTAGTCGGCTCAAATTTATACGGAATGAGAAGGGCCCTTATGTTTAGGTATTAGTTTCAGATGATGATTTTTTTTTTGGCTAACGAAATTGAAGGGGTTCGGCAACAACTTCTTAGAAATTGAAAAGAGCTGGGCGAATTCGCTCAACCGAGCTTCGACGAAATGGTGTAAGCAGATTTGTGTTTTAAACGCGGTTTAATTAAATCTTCTTAACACGAACCGAATTTGATTAAAAGTTTTTGTCGGGTGATTGGAACGTTTTTGTTTGTTTTGTAGTTAAGGATAACATGACCGGTGCTTTCATTTGCAAGTAGTTTTCATTTGCAAAAACTTAACGAGGTTTTGGATCGCTTGAATTACTGATTGCACGGGCCTTTTTGCTTTTTACATTTAGGAAAGAATAATTACTTGCACAGTTCGTTTCAATACTTCGTACATTTCGTTCAATACTTCGTACATCACCAGGAAACAAAATAAGGAATTAACGTTAGGGCATTATTTCAATGCTAACGTGACTTAAAACTGATCCATTATTTTGTTGTAATAGTCTAGTCGGGCATTAATAGAATTACGTTGATGTAATTGAAATACGACTTTCGTGTGAGTACCAATAGCAATAACAATGCCGAAATTTTAGAAATTTTAATGTTTCGTTAAGCGAGTAACTTTTTCCAAAAAACTTGTATGCCATTAACATTATAATAACAACTCGAGTGAAAGCAATGAATATTTTAAAGTGCAAGAAGGTTTAGAAATAGAATTACGTCGACGTGATTGAAATACGAGTTTCGCACGTGTAAGTTCCAAGCGCCCAAACGTCTCTGTTTGTAATATTTTACGAGACTAACACACGGTGGAAACAAAGCACTCGCCTTCTTATACATAAGTATAAAAGCCAAATACTTCGCTTACATGCAATAAATCTTATTACGCGAACTCCTGCTGCTCCCGAACTCCAGCTCGCATTTCAGTCCAAAATTTCTCGGCTATTATCCTTCAGCAACTGCTCGCTCCGAAAACTTAAAACGCCCTTAAATTATTCAGGAGATCGCAAATTGGGCAAGCTGTTGTATTTTCGCAAGTCACGCGAAGAGGATCAGGAAGCGAAGCGGAAAATTGATCGTGAGTATAATTCTACGGAGTGAAAATTTCACTTCACTATCGACTACCTACATGTTTAGAATTTTCGTAATGAAGTCGATTTTCAAACTCGCAGAGGCATCCTAAATCGTCCGTTAAATATTAACTCTTCATTAATTACATGTTATGGTCCGTCTGCATCAAAGAGAATGGAGATTACGAGGTTTAATCAGAACTGCGTGAATCGATGGAGAAACAACAAACGCATGTGTATTGAATTGAAATTGAATTTTAACTGCACTATACAAACGCATCAGAGCATAGAGCTAAAGGGGTTGTGAGTATACTCATCAGTAGCAATCAAAAGTCGATGTAAATCGATTAAAAACGGTTGAGTTCCTAATTGAAAAAGTCTACATATCGTAGGTTTCGTTTTAAGTCGAAAACGCATTTGCCTGAAATTGTGACCTTCCTGGTTACAAATGTCGAAATGTCCAAATTAAGTTCATCTCACGACCGGCTAACTCGTGTAGATGGGCTGCATCATACGTAATCCCAATACAAAGATTTGAATTTAATTCGAAAAGAAATCAGGTCGCCTCCGGTTACCAAAATTCCGATAAAGCGTCCGGAATGAGCGGGGGGTGGACAGAAGACGGAATAAAAATAGTAAAACCTAGATAAAAGAAAAACACGGATTACGCACGACGTGACTCTAAAAACGTACCTGCCGTAAATTCGACGGACAAGCTTGGAGAGGCCTAGGACTCGCCGCAAACAATTAACAACCGGGCAATATACCCGTTTACTTTTTCACTCCAAAAGAATCACCGTTTAATGAAAAATTACATAGAAGCAAAACTAACTCTCTATGTGCTCTGAATGCAAGGCGAGCGGTCACGAGACTGGCGGAATTTCCCATCGGGTCGACGTGTGACGTGAACAGTTCGCGGGTGGGGGAGAGGTCCTTTGGACAATGATGAGCCTTTAATATATCCCACTTTCAACGTGTCCGGGTCCGGGGTTGTTTAGCGTTCTAAGCGTCGTTTTTGGACCAGTCCAAATTCCAAAGGTCAAACTGCGGCACAATTACACTTTCGCCGAGATACAGGGTGACCCGAACGAATGCAACAAAATCCATACGAATTCTTTTCCAGTGAAAATATCCAGAGGCAAGGGCCAAGACTCACTTTATGATACAGCCTTCGACCTTTTCCAATTTTAATGATACAGTTGGTACGTGATTTTTATGGAAAGAATTGGGTGTTAATGCATATGGCTGTAAGACTGAAAAATACCTTGCAAGGCAAAACAAGAGAACGTAAAAGGAAATTGTAGACGAAATGGAGATGACGTTAAATCGAAAACAGATATGCAGGGCACATAACGTAAGAAAGGAATGATCTTCATCTACAATATGAAATGAAATGAAGAAATGAAGAATTGAAAAAGAATTACTTACCTGCCTGCACTAAAGTGGATGTAAATAGTTAGAAATATAAATTGATGGCAAGTGGGTACGATCCAGCAGCATCAAAATCGACTGGACAAGCAACCTAACACAAAAAGGATAAGAAGAAGTAAAAAGCAAAGCAACTAAAACCAAAATTCTACAAACAACAAAGAGACCAGACGACTTGACAAACTCATATTTAAGTAAGGGTGAACGCAAGTGGCAAGAAACGTTTACTAATGAATCAAAAATTGATTAAAACAAACCCCAACAAAAAATAAGTGTGAAAGAAAAGCACACTGAAACCAAAATCGACTAGTAAACAACTATTTATGAGATGGTCTTTCATAATCGATGTCTTAAAACTTTGGTGACTATTGGGACAATTGGGAACGCAAAGGAGAAGTGAGAAAATTCGTTGCAAATAATTTCTAGCTTTCGGGTCACCCTCACCCTGTATCTTGGCGAAAGTATAATTGCGTCGCAGTTTCACCTTTGGAACTGGGACTGTTCCATAAACGACGACGCTTAGGGTGGTAAACAACCCCGGACGACCCCTTTCTTTTGTAATGAGACTGTTCCATTGTTACGGTTGAAAAATTCATTTAAGTTATTCATAATAATATTTGGCAGTCGCCCTGTATTTAAGCGGGAAGTAAGAGTTCAGGGTGCCTACATGCCGGTCGTCACATTTCTCAATATTTCACCACCAGACCATACGCTGTTATTTAGTCCTACAGTATCTCTCCATTTCACTCTGTCGCCCGGTTAAAAACTGATCTCAGTCGTAACAACCCCTGTCTCAACTTATGGTTGGGGAGAACGCGGCGTTCCGCTCGCATTCAGTTTGCCTCTAGAGCTCTTTGCGTACGAATCGTTTATTTGTGACTTTGATCTTTGTGCTCCCTTTCATGTGATTCTGTGAAGGAAGACGGAACCGGAATTACTCCGAACGTACATTGAGAGACGTTCAAGCTCGTTAAACAGCAATTCGAAAGCCTGTCTTTGAAACAAGGAACAGTTATGTCTTGTTGGTCATTTTGTGCGAATGTTCTGTGAGTAACGCGTATCTCTCTCTTCTATTAGGCTTCTAGTGGTAGTTTAACCCATCAGAGAAAACCTTAGTCAAACCTATGAACAACGTAACACGTTAAGTTAAAATGAAACACGAAGCACGGATCCGCTTTTCACTCACAAAAACAATAAATATCAACGCTAATTAAAGTTGCTTGTTTTAATTCAACGCAATCATATTATTAGAAATAGTCTAAATATTTTCGATCCTAAGACATCCACTCTGTCTTCGCATCTGCTATCAGAATGTCGAGGAGGTCCTTCAAGTATCAACGTCAGTGCGTCCCCAAGAGTAGACTCCCGACTCCGATCTGCCAAGCAACAGGACAGGTCGGAGTCGAAAACCACCAACCAAAGGTGGGTCCCACCAATGCCGCAACAGTTTTCTACATCGGCATTAAGGTAAACCCCCAAATAAACAGCTCCGGAAAAAGCCACTGATAGAACGTCCGATAAAAAGCTTAATACAAACATCGAAAACAACGTTACAGCTGAATTACGTACAGAATTCGCTTATATAAATACGTGATTTTTGTTGAGGTCAGGCTTCGGAAAGCATACACAAATACTTTGGCTCCCCTAGAATGACATTCTCAGATCCCTATTTGCATATCTGTTAATAGTTAGTTCAGGCAATTCGCAAAATTATTGTCTAGGCGTTGAAATGAATTTTTTATTTGTCAATAAATTCATAGAAGGAGAAAATAATAAAGGAAATGAATACAAATTCGCAAAAAGGGCGATTACATGGTCGTTCTTAAAAGAATTGCGTACTAGAAATTCCGGAAATATCATTGGAAAAACTAATAACACTGTCAGAATAAAAGAATACGTAACAAAATATAGGAAGAGAAACATAAGAGAAATTTAGTGGCGCCATCTGTGGAGATTTACTTGAAACGCAAGTTTAATTTCAATTCTATTCTCGTGTAAATTTCTTAGTTTGCCAGAACCTTTGCCTTTTTTTAATTGTAGCCGAAAATTCGTAAATTTTGGTTGTGCTGCCTTTGTACATTTTTTTTTTTTTTTTTAACCAGCATATTTACTGTTAATTATAATAATTATAAACTGCAAAAAAAGAACAAATTGGAAATATATTCGACGTTCAAAATAACATGCATTTATTTAATAAAAAAACGAACAATTTTTTCCATCACATATGCGAAACAATGAATGTGATGATTATTAATTTTTTAAACGTTGATGGCGCCATCTACACAAATTTGTTTGAAGTAACTCCAAATTTAAAAAATATGGAAATTTCTTATACTATGTGCTTAATTTCGATAAAATGCAAAAATTGATTGTTTCATTCAAGAATAAAATGAAAACGCTGAACAAATTATAGAAGAAGCGACATATCACGAGCAATTTGGTGGCGCCATCTCTGGAGATTTTTTTGAATCAAACACTTTAACGCAAAATTTAACTTAAATTTTCCACTCGCCATATTTTTAATTTTCTAAACTTTCCAAAACCTCAACGTTTTCAAGCGCTAGCTAATATAATTGTTGCAATTTATTGTTACCAAAATTTTGACCGTTCTGTCTTTGTATTGAAATGAAATAAATTTTCATTTATTAACAATACTATTATTATTATTAATTCATCGAGGCCAATATAAACCAAACAAATAGATGCACGTAAATAAAAACATCGAGTATTAAAAAAAAAATCAGTAAAATGGCATTCTATTTTCGTTATTAATTTCACTGTTCAGGGAGACAGTCAGGAATTTATAATAGTGACACAGTGCTTTAATCTAGGGCACGTAATAAATGTTTATTTTAGGGCGAAAGGGACCACATACGTCATCATTAACAACTTGTCTACCCCTACATTTATACCGCCACTAACTTTGCCCTCTGATTAATCGAAATCCATCCCGTTTATTTTCCAATCTCATAAATTAACATGAATATTATTTGCTGCTCACCTACAGCTTTAGATAATTGATTTCACATCTGTATACCATCCCCTGATTTATTAAGTGAAAATTAATGGATTGGACACTTTATTTTCAAGCGTTTAATCACGCTTTTGAATACAACTTTATTATTGATTGCCGAATTTAAAACTTTTTAATAAAAAAAGCGTACCTACTGAATAAGAATAATCTGATTCAATTTTTTTTTGCAGTTGCGGTTGTGGTCGCCTTCTTCATTTGCTGGGCGCCATTCCACGCGCAGCGTCTGTTTGCTATTTACGTGACGCCGTCCAGCGACGGTTCAGATGATGATCACTACCTCAAGATTTATGAAATCATGACTTACGTCAGTGGAATTTTGTATTACCTTTCGACCACCGTCAACCCCCTTCTCTACAATATCATGTCGAATAAATTCAGGGAGGCTTTTAAGGTACGCACGACGAAGTTTAAAGAAGCAATTTTTTTTAGATTAATTATTTACAAATTCATCGTCATCGTCGGATGCTAAATCTAAATAAAAAAAAAGACACTTTCAGAATTTCGTACATTCCATTTCATTTCAAATAAACGAAGAAATAGACTTCTGCACTGCACGTGGCCGAAAGTTTACCTTTTACCTTTACTACTTTAAATTGCCTGCATTCAGCTTGTCAGGGTCAAGTCAATATCACCGTTACAAGAAACTCGTGTTTTGTGTTCGTTCGTAGACATTTCGTAACAATCACTTCGGTCGAGAGCTATCGAAGTAGTTAATCATTGAAGACAGTCCACGTCTGATAATTATTGCGTATGTGCAGACGATTTCATTTGTTTAATGTTTAGAGCGTTTTAATCCGAGCTACCACCGTATAAAATAATTGCAGTCGAGTTTCTGACGCCCTGTATCACGTGTCCACGTAAAGCGAACTGTTTTAAAAAAGAGTAATGTTACACAGGGGCCTTCACAAAATCGATAATAACGTACTTATACTGAAAGTCTTCGTTAATCAACGTAAGTAGCGCCACATCCGGAATACGTCCCCTTTTAAGGATTACCAGCTCTTGAAGTTCCTTCTCCGTGAAATTCGGCAGGACTACTTCTAACTTTTTAAATCTAATATGCCACCTTACCTTTTGTGTAACCAAAAGATAATAAAATAGGTTTGTTCTTAGAGCAGTTCTAATGAATTTGCAACCGGTGGAAATATGCACCGATGAACGTTTTGCGTCCAACGCAACTGTCGAAATTGATCATTGCTTCGATGGGCGACTCATTCTGATAGTTCCAAACTAGTTACAAACTACACTACGAACAAACCTTATAATAGAAGCTCAGAAAAAACACTTAATAAACAAGAGTTTATACAGGATGCTGAAAAATTGGCGAACCTAAACCAAACTGCAATGCGTGGGAAGAAATTTCAGAGTAATGATGAAGTGATTCAGGCGGTGCTGTGCACACGACCAAATTTTTTCTTCAGGTATTGAAGCACTTCCAAAACGGTGGAGCAGGTGCATAGAACGTAATGGAGACTACGTCGAAAAATGACATACTTGTTTTTGACATTACTTTAATAAATTTAATTTAGCAACGTTTTCAAGGTTTTCATTTGACTCTGCCTCGTATATCTCACAAACAAACAGAGGTTTACAGACTTAATTTTCTTATGTGGTGAAGAACTTACAATATCAATAAGTGAAACTTATTCGGTTGCGCCCTGTATTATGCTTTTCAGCAAGAAATCCCCTTTCATAAACATTTAATACTCGGAGTACGTCATCGGAATAAAACCGAGCAGGCGAGAACATAAAATGGAGAAATTTGAATGTCAAAAAGAAACGCTATGAATAAAAAAAACCCAAAAGACCTTCTGCTTCCGCATTCACCAGGAAATTGCGCGATTCATTTCGTAAATAGCACGGCACTTTTATGAGGATATTACACAACTAAATTCTATGCGCAGTTTCCAGGTCATAAAGTTGTTTTAAAAGCGACAGTAAAATGTTACGATTTAATAATATTGTGTTTCATGGCGCCTTGAACTTGCAACAGTATGTCAAGGATAATAACCAAGGCACTGAAAATGAAACTTTGCTATACGACGCGACGCGACGTGTAGAAAGTACAGAATAAATAAGAGGATCACGCGTAAATTGGCCCTTTCAGGGATAAGGACATTTTTCAGGACTTCTGTAATGCGAGGGAGGGTCTTTTCAACAACTTTACACCGAGTGAAAAAGACCTAATCTCGCAAGTTGACGTATTCGGTTACATTCACTGAAGTGTTTACGAATTCTCCTCAACTCAAACTGGAAAGATAGGCTACATTCAAATGTAATCTGAGTTGATGGAAGCGCAAACTAACCGACAAAGTTTCCTGAAGCGAAGTTACAAAATTACATAAAAAATTCTTGGGAAATGAAACCTGAAATACTGAAACTATTAGGTTGAATCAAATCCGTGTTTCTGTTACAGGAAACATTTACTCGCTGCTTTCATTTGGGTCGGCCAGGACGGACGGAAAGGTCCTATTCCGTTCTCTCCCGTTCGGCGCAGCGAGGTCCTGACTCAACCGATTCCGGAAAGGAGGACCCCAGCATACACACGCACATGTCCTTGATCCAGAAGAATTCGATGGATGCCGCAGTCGTATCCCATGGAACCGGATGTCGGCAAGTATTTTTTTAAATTAAATTTTAGAAAATACGATTATTCGCATTTGTCCTTGAGCTTCCCTAAAAATCCTTTTAAGTCCTTTATCAATCAAAAAGTGCAGTCTTTGGTCAACAACATCTTTTTAAATATCTTTCAGTTCCACATGTAACTTGTTAGAAATTAAGCATTATTCTTAGAATATCGTGACGTAGGTGTGAGGTAGATATGGAGGAACATTAAAGGATATTCGGCGAACAGTTATTCCGTCCTTATTCCACGATTGTAAAACTGGGCCTTAATGTGTTAAAATAGGTTCTAAAAAATTTAAGAGAAAACGCTCGGAACTTTTCTGTACATGTGGCGTGAGTGTAAAGTAATTTTCTTTTAACATCTATTTTATTTTTAGCCCCCTACATGACAAGAGACTGTCGGAAAGTAATTCCAACGAGGTCGACAAAATTCGATGGCCGAAAGACAGATGCGACATCCACCTCAGCGTGGTCCCAAAACACAACTACGAAAACATCCAGCCGGGAACGAAACTCGTCGCCGTTCACGTTCATAGCACTCCCCCTCGAAAATTCGGGAGCAAATTCCTCCAGCTATTTCACTGTTTAGCAAAAAGGACCCTCGACGACGGCAAGAAGCTCACAACGTACTACTCATCCCCAGTCAAAGAAACGCACACGGTTTTAGAACTTGAGCGCACCACCAAACGCACCCCCAATAACAAGCAAGAGACTTTCTCTTTGACTTCCGGTGAAATCAGCGACAGTAGTCTTCGAGACATCGAAAACGACGCCCTCGAAGATGAATTAAATTCGTACATGTTGGAGTTACATCGGTGCGAACTGCGTTAGAAGATTTCTTTCTTTAATTGAATAAGTTACGATTAAATAATTGCCGAGGGAGAACCGGCCTGGCTCATGATAATTTAATTAGCCAGAAGATGATAAACGAGGCATATCCAAAACCTTGAAATGCACAAACACAGGAGACCCACCGTCACAGAAAATGTTCGCGAGTAATTAATCCAAAACAAACACGGATGTTTGGGTAAATTTTGGTGACCGCGATTTCCACTAAACCAGGAAAATTTTGCGCGACTTAATTAAATTTCAAAGCCCCGTCGTTTTATTTCTTTAACCCGGCCAAATAAATTCCTAACGTGTGCAAAAAGGGGTGGAAAATAACTGTCTCATGTGAATATAACACGCACGTTCCAGCGGCGCTTAGATTCTTTATTTTATTAAATTGTGCTTTCCATACGTAATTTCGGGGTGATTTAACGGAACGAGGGATGGATGGAATAAATGAAAGAAAAGGTGGAAGCGCTTTTATTATTAAAACGCGTGCGTATACCTGCGCATTAAATTTTAATTTCGCAAGGCAAACGTTTTTAAATGACGGAATGAAAACGTAAAAAAAAATTGTTGCACACCCTTACATATTTTAAATGTAATTAATTCCGGAAATTTTCATAAATATGAAATTAAAAATAAACAGAAAGTTGCCTGAATTCATGATGAAATAAAGTAAAAGAAAATGTAGCTGTTACCTACCCTCTAAGTCAAAAAGTTACGAAAGGATTTCATTGTAAATCGTGTAATTTATACAATGTTTTGTTTAATGTTATCTGTAGGGCTACACTTGTGTTATCAATGTAAATAAACCGTGTACGGTGATGAACGAAAATCGTGGAAAAGGAAAGCGTGTTCATGGATGAACCCGTCACCAGTTAGGATTTAAAACTCACGCACTTTCTTCAATGCACTTATCTCATAATCATAAGTTTCCAACGCCCGTCTTACGTGATTTCAGTTCATCACTCTAAATATTTAATGTGATACTACTTGTCAATAAATGATTTTTCTACATACCTTGTTTTTTTTTTTCGTTCGTTTCTAAATTAAAAAAGAAATACGTAAGGGCATTTCTTCGAAGTTCTTAGAGAGAGATAGCCGCCCAAAATATAAATGAAGCCTTAATTTTGGTACTAACCCATATGTATAATGAAAACAAATAAACGACTCCTTGCTTCATCAAAGAAGAGAAAAGAGGAACAAGCGAAAGTCGATCATTTCTTACACATTTTTCTCCATTATCAAAGGCAAAGAATAAAATAAAAGTCAATCAACAGATTATAGCGAGTTCATTATGTCAAATGCCATTTGAATCATGAACAAAATCTAACTGCTGTTCTTATGTATTACATGTTTCTTTTTTTTTTAATAAATTTGAATATCCAATCTCAAGTTCACATTTCCCACAAAATGAAAGCACGCGCCAAGAGCAATGAAATTCTGGTTCATAGAAGGTGTGTAAATGTCCGCCGTTCTCTTGTAAACACAAGCGAATTCTGCGTTTGAAATTGTTAGTAACATTCGCTAAGATTACTGGATTGTTATTTAATTGTTCGCAATGTAACAATAAACTCTCATGAACAAATATTTCTGTTAATCAATTAAACATACTGACAGTTATAAATAATTGAAATGAGAATGACATTTGAAAAAATGAATTAGTCAAAGGCATACGATTTTCTTTCCATAGATCACTTGATTAGAAAATATATTGATCACGCGTTATTATAAGAGCAACTCTGATTTTCATTCTTTCTTCGAAAGCAAACTAAAGAATAAATAAAAACGTTTGGCTATTTATTCGAGTGTGAAAATAAACAAAGAACGAAACAAAGTTGAAGATAACATGAAAAACAGTTAAAACAAAAGACGATCGATTTCCCAAAAAAAAATTCGACCCCTTCCTTCGTCAAGAGCTCACGATTCGACCACAGAGCAAAGTAGCAAAAAAAATTGTCCTTTTAGTGGTAGGGGATTTCAATAAGGGGAATATTGTATGGACGGTAATTTAATTCCAAATTCAGTCACTAACGATTCTGGGGAAGCGGTGTTGATTGATATGTTGTCATACTTGGATATAAATTAATACTGTCATATAACAAATCAAAATGGTCGCATATTAGATTTAATTATATCCAATAGAGCAATTTCAAACATAGCATCAGTTCAGGAATCACTTTGCACCGAAGATATCCATCACAAATCTTTTACATTTGACTTCTTTAACCAAAATATTTCTTATCTTCCACTACCTGCAAGAACAGTTTACAATTTTCGCAAAGCAGATTACTTACTTATTAATGAGTTAATAACAATGGTGGACTGGCATAAGCTGCTCGATAACCTTCCTGTTGAGAATG
This sequence comes from Dorcus hopei, assembly GCA_033060865.1. Lineage (NCBI taxonomy): Eukaryota > Metazoa > Arthropoda > Insecta > Coleoptera > Lucanidae > Dorcus > Dorcus hopei. The sequence continues at coordinate 37,943,218 of CM065423.1, forward strand.
CGATTGATGTGTTTTACTCTTACTTGTATGAAAATATAATCGATAAATTTATTCCTAAATGTAAAGTACGTCAATCTGCTTTTCCGGCGTGGTACAAAATGTCCACTATCAAAATGTATAACGAGAAACGTCGTGCTCATAACAAGTGGAAAAAATTTGGTCAACTCTGCGACTATGAAGTCTTTGCTCTACTGAGACGACGTTTAAAAGAAGCAATTAGACTGGATTATAAAGATTGGATAAATTCAGTGCAGAGTCATTTGAAAAAAGACGTAAAATATTTTTGGTCATACGTCTCCTCTAAGCGTTCTCGATCTTCTTTGCCTTCTCAAATGTCTTATAAAAATGTAAATGTATCAGACAAACTTTCAATTGCCAACTCTTTTAACGCCTATTTTTCTTCAGTTTTTGAACACGATGACCCATTCTTAGATTGCCAAAATGATTTGGCTCCTAATCATGCTTATCGTGAAGTTGTAGTCATTAAAGAATTAAGTTTATCGTCCATTAGAAATAAGATTTTGAAATTTAATGTATATAAAGGGGCCGGTCCAGACAATATTCCTCCTTATTTTATTAAATCTTGTGTTGACAGTTTAACAATTCCTCTTTTAATTTTATTTAATAAGTCATTTCAAGAATGCACTTTTCCTGATGTGTGGAAGAATGCTTTCATCACCCCCATACACAAGGAAGGACCTGTTACATATATCACTAATTATAGGTCAATTTCTAAGTTGTCAATATTTGCAAAAATTTTTGAATCGATTGTTAATGACATAATTTGTGAATCCATTAAACATTTGCTAATTCCGCAGCAGCACGGTTTCTGTAGAAGGAGATCGACAACCACTAATTTAATTCTATACAACGAATACCTTCACTCTGTCCTAGATTCCTCTGGACAGGTCGATGTTATCTATACTGATTTTCAAAAGGCATTTGATAGAATTAATCATCGTATTCTCCTACAAAAACTCGCCCACTTGGGTTTTCACGGTAATCTTCTTCGCTGGATTGAATCTTACCTTCATTATAGGACTCAAGTTGTTGTAATTAATGGATGTAAATCAAATCCGGCGAATATCTATTCTGGAGTGCCGCAAGGTTCCCATCCTGGACCAACTTTATTCACGCTATTTGTAAACGACATTGGCAAAGTACTGGAGTCCTGTAATTTTCTGCTTTATGCTGATTAGCTGATTATGATTAGCTAATTTAAGAAAAAAAATCGGAGAAGCAAATAGCAGTATGCAGACTTTCTTTGATAAAATAGAACTGGATTTTGAGGGTAAAGATGCTGAATCTGTTGTGATGCGAACGGTGATATTTTGTAAATACCTTGATTCTTTTGCAAACTACATTTTAACAGAAAGACGTTTAACACTTGGAGATAACATTCTATTTAAAGTTGGCCTGGATGGGGGTGGAGGTTTTTTTAAAATCTGTTTAAGTGTACAAGCGAGTAATTTAGTAATAGACTTCAGAATCGCGGCAGATTAGAAATCGTAAACTGAAAGACTCAGATGTAAAACAAATACGTATATTTATTCTCGCTATTGTCCATAACTTGAAGGAAACGTATGCAAATGTGTTCAAAATATGGAAAATTCTTAAAATAGAGAGCGTGCTATCAAAATTTACCATTGCAACTGACCTCAAATTAACAAATATCCTGTTTGGATTAATGCCACACAGCTCATTGCATCCTTGTACTTGGTGCAAAGTAGAGAAATCGAAATTACATCAACGAGGGGTAACAAGGACTCTTGAAGACAAAATTTTTCGTTGTGGATTGAAGATGGGAAGAACCCCAGCAAGGCAAGAAACTTTTACAACTGCACCAACGAACCGACAATTCAAAGATACAATGAACCACTTTTAAACATTTTGCCACCACCTGAATTGCATCTATTACTAAGAACCGTCAATACTATTTTTGACTATCTAATGAAAAAAGCTCCCGCTGTGTGTGAGAAATGGGCAAAATTCTGCAACGTCGAGCGAGAGGCTCCTTTAACGGTAATAGTTGTAAAAAATTATTGTCTAAAATTGATTATTTGTTTTCGATAATGCCACTAGAATTTCTGAAATATGCAAAATGTCTAAAAACCTTTGCTAAAGTGGTATCAGCTTGTTTTGGATGTCATTTGATAGGAAACTACAAAAAATTTAATCTAAAACGGAGGCGATCATCTAGGCGTAATACTAGCGACGCGACGTATAAAAAAACTGTATCCTAATGGTTTTATTGTCTCCGTGCGATAACGAGACGAAAGATTTTATTATTAGTTGCCTGTCGGGCCGTGCATTGATCCCTGAGATCACCAGATTTAAATCCTCGGGATTGTTTTTGTAAACGAATCAGCTGGTACATTCCGCTCCAGTAAATAACCCGCACGAATTAACAACAAACAATTATTTACACAGTTATTTGCAAATTTGTTAGCCATATTTCATAGACAATTTCAGTTATTTTAGAAATGACTAATAATTACGTCGCGTCAAAGAAACAACTCAGACATCAGTTCCCAGCTGTTAAACGTGCAATAAAACGAAATTGAGATATGTGTTAAGGTCGCATTGTGTGCAAGCAAGAAGTCAGTAAGATAATAATCATGTATGGTCTTATTATGCTGGTGCGTTTATAAAACGTGGCATTGTATTTCGTACGCAGTGCCAAAGCTTGATTTTGGGGTAATTTTTTGTTTAATTATAAACTGTTAAAAAAAACGTTTTAAACATTTTTCCGTAATCGATTCTCTTGTGCGTTTTTTTTTGTCGGGCATTCACCCTGTATATAATATGACGATTATTTTGTGTTAAAAGTATTTTATAGTTAATTTTTAATAAATAAAAGGTAAACAGCATTCATTTTTGATTTTTGTCGAGTTTGGTGTATGTACATATGTACTCGTACATAATTTATTCGGAGTTAGTTTTTAAGAAGTCATTCTTAGGCCAACATTACACTATAAAAGATGTTTGACAAAGATGTTTTATAAAAATAGAAATATTTTATAAAAGATTGCCTAATTACATTGTCATACTTTTTTTAATAAAATATAGGTATTTTATAAAAGATCTTTGTCAAAGATCTTTTATAGTATAATATTGGCCTTACTATCTAAAAAAAATTTCACAGAGTGCTCTTCTACTTTGAATTACACAGCAATTAAATTACAAAGCAGCACGGATATTTCCGGTCGACTGTCTCGGAACGTCTCATTCACCCTCCTCAGGTTAATTACGCCAGTTAACGCTCGGTTCCGGTCTCATTAAATTGCATTCACCGTCTAAGTCTAAATTAATTCTACAAACCGAAATAAGACACGTCGAGCTAATTCAAAATAATTTATTAATATCCCCTCCTAATTAAGTACTCTTTGGCGTAGCGTTAAAACAAACACGACATACAAACACGAATTAAATTTAGGGCCGTTCACTTTCCGATTATAATCTTCCTGGAGGCGCCGAAGTTTTGGCCGGACTGCGTGGCCCCCTTGTTGGTGCCGGCTTGCAGGCCGATGACGGTTTTGCCGGCGATGATTTGCTCTTCGGTGAACTCGCGCTTGTTCTCCTCTGAGGGTCGCGGTCCGAGAAAGGGTCCTTTGAATTCGGGGTGTTTGTAAGCGGTGCGCCCGATTGCGAAAATTGTCGTGGTCACGAGGGCGATGTTTTTCTTGTCCCATAAGTCGGTGGTTTGGAAGAGGTCGACGTCAGCCAGACCATAACGTATGCAAGCTTGTTGAAATCTAAAAGAAACAAAAATATTATTTATTTAAAATTTGGAGGGACAACAAATGTTAAGTCGACTTCAGTAAAATAAGTTTATATAAGTAACAACATTTTTTTCGACTAGTTACAACAAGAGCTGTACTGAAACTAAAGACAACAAAATGCAGACTTTGAAAGAAAGCAAAAGAAGATTGTCGTTTTTCATTCGGCTGAAAATCCTAAAGCTTTCAGTAAGCAAAAGAGAAGCCATCTGGCGGTGGTTTATTTTAGCTGCTCGTTTCAAAAGTTTACATCTAATGAATTCCTTCAAGCTTCAACCGCGCTTCAAGCTTCGCTTCACGAGAGGCGCTTCAATCTGGTGTTTTGTGTACGGAGGGCTCTACTTCAATCAACCTCTATTCAATTCCCGGCGGCGTTTCTGTTCTCCTGCTCCATGAAAGGAACATTGTAGCTGTTCCCCGACATATAAAAGTAACGGATTAATTCCACTCATGTTTTCCATTGTCACTTACTTGATTAGGAAGCGCGAGTTCGAGCTCCTTTATTGGAAGCGCGGTCATTAACGGCCTTAGCGCGAGGCCGGTAATCAGTGCCATACCAGAAAATGCTCTACATAAATCATCCAGTATGAACCCAAGGGAGCAGGGTTGCAGCAAGCGCGAGGAGGTACATTACACGGAATTTCTGTGCGTTTTCCACTGTACTCGTCGATTTAAGATGAGCGTGTACGGAACGGATGTTGCATCGGGGACGTGCGAACTGACAGCATCATTAGCACAACAAAAGAATGAGGATCATCAACTAGTGCAATCGCTAGATCTGGGATTAGCAAAGCATGAGAGCGAGGAGGTCCCTCCAAGCGAACGCGCCGGAGTAACTTCGGCATCTTGGGTTGCCTAATCCATAAGGCGGTCAGAGCGCGTTCATTTCTAGAAGCTACCGGATGTTATTTTTCATTTCGTACTAAAGTTTCTATTCTTAATTTTACGCTTCGTAAATACTGTTTAAAAAAAGAAAACACAGCAGGTTACTTTGTTTCTCGTTGGTGTCGTCACTCGTTAATTGGCGGAGGCAATCTTGAGCCAAAAATCTGATCTGCGATTTCTCAAAGCTAAGTGGAAATTTAAATCGTCTCTAATTGGTGATGGTTCTTAACGAGACACATTTGTCTCCGTTAGCAATTTCGATATTAGGAATTCGTAATTAAGCAAATTTAAAATTGAAGCTTAGTAGTACATAAAATGTGACTTCTGGACCAGGGCATTTGGCACACGCAAAAATTAATGAAATAAGATCAAAAAAGGATATGAAACAACTGAAAAGGAGCTAAAAATCCTTCAATAATCCTACAATCCGATCTATTCCTAAAGCATCTCCTCTTTCAAGACACCGTTTGTAGGTATGTGTCTATCGAGGAGAATCATCGGCACGACCATCAATCCTGAATTAACAGGACAGGTCATTACTGTTCGATGTTACTGTAAGTCATGGATAGACGGAAGAGTCTCAAAACCGAGAAATGTTTTGAGAATATTTGGCAGCACTCAGTTACCCGTCAACCTTCTGGGTCATCAATCTCTATGGCCACTCGAGATCTCACCAGTTCAGATTTAAGAACTGCATTCTCAACTAAAAAAAAAGGCGGTGCTAGGAATCGAACCCAAAACCTTTTAATTACCTGTCTAACTCTTTACCAACTGAGCTATTTAGGTCTTGTCAATTATGATTTCTAATCAGCTATAATAATATATCAAATTACGCAATATTACGAAATCAGAAAAAAAGGTTCGTGATGTTAAATTTTACATTTTTTGAAAATAACCGCGAAAAATGCAAAAAATAAATTAAAAATAGAAATTGCGATCTGCAAGGCCCAAAAATTTGAATTTTCTTCACAAAACAAAAGAATATCGGGAAGTAGAAATTTCCATCTGCATTTCTACGTTGAGTTTCTTGTTACTTCAGAATCTATCCAACATTTTTCCAATTGTAGTGTGAGAGGACGTTTCTGTAAGAAGCACAGAGCGCCATCTAGTGAGTTATCTATGAAGATGTTATGAAATTCAGCACCTGCGTCGTTTCAGAATTTAGTTTCAAGTTTCGTGGATAATTTGAAGTATATACTTTGCAGCAAACGTAATGAAAAGTAAAGGGAACATTTGAATAGTAACGAACCAGCGCCATCTATTGAGCTGGTTCCCTAAACTGTGGCAGAATTTTATTTTTCCGCCGCCGTAGAATTGTTGTTACTTCAGAATCTGCCTAACTTTTTTGCTATTGCAGCATCTAGTGAGCTATCTATGAAGGTATTATGAAATTCAGCACCTGCGTCGTTTCAGAACTTAGTTTCAAGCTTTGTGGATGACTTGAAGTATATACTTTGCTGCAAGCGTAATGAAAAGTAAAGTAAACGTTTGAGTAGTCATGAACCAGCGACATCTATTGAGTTGATTGCCTAAACTGCGGCAATGAGCGTAACTTTTTATTGGAACGTTGCACACCAGAGTGTAAAAAAAAAAACAAATCGAGGACAGAAAAAAAAACAAAAGAATAATCTTGTTTGAAACGTCAATGTAATTGTTTCGATTCGAACCTGAGGAAAGTTTTATAAATAATCTCTAAAGGCCTCCAAGCTTTTTCTTTTATTTTAAAACATGCGCAAGCTTTCGAATATTTTTATTAAAAAAAAAGCCCCCGGGCAATCAGACATAAAAAAATCAAAATCAAAAGAAGCGTCAACTGTATTATGAAAAATTGATTCAACCGCGAGACACCGACGAAGAGCGACGAAGAAAAAAGTGAACAAAAAAAAACAAAAGAAAATCGATATTAGACGGATTTCTGGAACATAAAAAAAACGAAAGAAAATCGATGAATATTAGACAGATTTTTCAAAATCTCAAGATTGATAAGAAAACGAAAGAAGAAACCAAAAGAAGGAAAAAGAATTGAAACCAACCAAGTATAAAATGCAGGAAACAGAAACAAAAGAAGATCGACTAAAAAAAAACCTGAGGAAGATTCTATTTATAATTTCTGAAAAGGCCTCCAAGTTTTTTTTTTTGCGCAACGCTCAAGCTTTCGAATATTTTTATTTAAAAAAAAGTGTCCCCGGGCAATCAGGCAGATTTAGAAGCGAATGTATTCGAAAAACCCTTCAAATCGTAACAAAACGGTGACAAATTGGACGAACGAATTTTTTTTAAACGTCGAAGAAAATTCGAATAAAAAAAGCGACGAAACGCCGAGAAAAAGACGAACAAAAACGACGAAGGAAAATCGGTGGATTTCGCGAAAGTTTCAAGGCCGACGAGAAAACAAAAGGAGAAACCAAAAGAATTCGACAAAGAAAGAAGTATAAAATGCATAAAGAAGAAACAAAAGAAGAACGACATTCCTACAGCTGAGTGCAAGCAAATCAAATCGCCGACGGAAAGAAAACAAAAGAATGATCTTATTTGACACGTCAATTGTAACTGATTTGGTTCGATTGAAAGAATCTGACGAAAAAAATTTTATTAAAAAATAATTCCAAGAGGGCCTCCAAGTTTTTCTTTTATCTTAAAACATGTACAATCTTTCGAGTATTTTTATATTTCTCCAGGATTAACGCCCAATGACTTTTGGTTATTCCCTAAAATAAAAAAAATCTAAATTGGAAGGACTCTGTTTCTTGGACGAAAGAATTTTGAAAGGATTCACTTTAGAGGACCTCAAGAACTGCTTGCTCATTAAAAAATACTGACAATTTTATTTTTGTAATAGTATTCTTAATAAAACTTTTATAAGCAAGTCTCAAATAATATATTAGTTTACAAGTTTCACAAGAAGGCTTATTGTAACTAACACGAGTGGGGTTAGGGTACGACGAGCGAAGCGCAGCGAGCTCGGAGTGCCCTAACAGAACGAGTGGTACAATGCCTCTTGTGAAACGTGTAAAATATAGTATTTTTTCTACTTTGCGTCACTTATTCAACAAAAATATGAAAAATATTGTTAAAAATCGGATCTCCTTAGTTGTAATGCGTGGCAACACTGACAACCATTCGTTTTAAGCAAAAATCACATTGACAAGTTATTAATTTCTCTTATCCAGCTTCATTGTGAGTATTCTGTTAAGTAACAAATAAATAATTATTTTGTATTTTGTAAAATCTATTAAATATTTTCAATTAAAAATTGACTGAAATTTCCCCAAAAACAGCTTCACTGTGTCACAATGAACTCATTAGTAGAAAAACTTAATTGTGATACCTTGTATGTATCGCTTTTAAATATCTTATAACTTATGGCATTAGAGGAGAAGTCTTGTAAGTAACTCTGCACCCATGATTCACGAGCTTCCAGAATTTCTTAGGAACTTTAGTATCTGGAGGCCTCTGGTCTTCATAAACATTGAAATCATGCTCCGAAGCAATACTCAAAAATAGCTGCGCTCTTTTAATGACGCCGCGATGACGTGCGAAGCTCAAAGACGTAAATGCATGCAAGGCACAATTGCTTATTTTATTTTTTGAAGAGTGCCAGGAATAACTCGATAAAGTCAGAGGGAACCTGCTCCATTCAACGACACTTGCGAGATGACGTCCGCCACGACACACGTCCCCGCATGTGAGAGCGCCGAATTGGGAATTGCGTTCGTTATCATCCCGCCGTTTCTGCGTCAGCTTCCTGCGCCTTCTGCGATCCTAATCATATGTGTGATATTTCTTTAACCCTTACGTGACAACGTCATCACACATGAGAGGAAGGAACGCACGCACGACACCCACACGTGTCTACCAACCACATTTAAACTCGTCAACTTGATTTTTAAAAAAAAAGGGGGGACGTAATATTTCTACTGATTGTATTTAATGTGCGTACGTATACAACAAAATGAAATATGAAAAAAAAAATACTGTAGGTACTTACTGGTTAAGGTTGTCCATCAATTTGTAATCTCCTCCGGACGTGTTAATTTTGGTAATAATGCCTGGTTGGAGGCTGTTCATTAATTTGCAGAGTACAACGCCATCGCGGAGGACATCATCGTAAGGAACACCCGGTGGAAAGCGAGTGCCAGTGAGGGTTTCGATCCACTGTTGGGCTTCCCTTTCTTGCTCCCGGTCGCGTTTTCCGGCTACCTGCAAGACAGCAAGAAACCTCCGTTATTTTTTAATTATTGAAAAAAACATCTTTTCTAAAATATGTATTGGGGGGGGGGGGGTAAACAATTTGTAAATCGAAATTTATATTTACTAAACCAATGCCCCAGCACGCTTCTTTTTAATCTTTAATCTTTGCAGCAATAATTCATGTTTGTAGATGAAAGCTCAGACAGGCAAAAATTTCATGAAAATTTTCAGACGATCTCAGATAATCCTTTTTTGGCACTAAGCTCTCATGTGCGTGTTTTTAAAAGTGGTCACTGTAATTTTTTTATATTTCATATTTCTGTGACTTCATACATTCTGTGGCCAATAAAGTTATTATTATTATTATTATTATTATTATATCATCACCTACGCAAATCGATTTTATTTTTGTGAAGCTGAAATAATCGCTTCAAAATATAATGATTATTTTTAAATCGCTTCGGGTGTTGAAAAAATGAGTTGACTGATGTTGCAAACGTTTGAAATTTCAGAGGGCGAGGCAAAACAATAGAAGCTTACGAAACCCAAAAAAAAAACTGTTTGAAAAGTTGGTTTCTTGCTAAAACAGTTTGGACCTATGTACAGGGTGAATCAATTTCGATGTCTCTTACGGGCATCTCTGTAATTGTAAACTAGTGGGGCCAAGTGTCGATCTCTTTTTTAGAGATAAAGTCAACAGTGTAAACAAAAATTGCTTATCTTCATTCGTTTTCGAGTTATAAGCAAATATTGAATTTTCGAATTCTCGTCAATCACTCATATCTCGTTTATTCTTACAGATATTAAAAAACTGTTTTGACATTATTAGGACACTTTTTTGAAAACAATTCAGTGGTGTAGCTGGTTTCTTGATATTTAGTTAAATTTTCGAGTTATAACATAAAGTTATTGACTTTATCTCTTTTTCTGTCTTCTACTCGTATAACTATAGAGAAGCCCATAAGAGACGTCGAAATTGATCCACCCTGTACATTTACTTGACTGTTGTTACTTGCTTTTACAAATGTGTGTACCTATCTATTATTGGAATGTTACTTTTGGATTAAGATTGGTCACAAAGATTGAAAAAGCGCCGGAAAGTGACCATTACACCGAAGAGTGTTCCAAAACCCATCATTTTCAAACTCCTCAAACGAAATTGAAAAAAGTAAACTCACTAAAAATTAGGCACCCTGCCAAAATGATCAAAGAAGACGTAAACATTTTGTAAAGGCACAAAATTCATCGTTTTTCAAACGCCCCATTTCTGGTTTGGGTACTTTAAAAAACTTCTGTAAAAATCATCGGGGAAAGTCCGAATTCGTACAGAAAGGTTCAAAATTCATCCCATTTCCTTTCGTTTACAACTCCGTGTGTATTTGTACTCTGTTAAACATCTGCTTCCATCTTTTCCCTTGACTCTTTTTCCAATTCTTCACTTCTATCATTTTTAGATCTTGTAATGTCTGGACACCCTGCCAAAATGATGAAAAAAGATGTAAAAATCCTGTAAAGGCACAAAATTCAACATTTTTCAGAAGCTCCAAAATATGGTACTTCATTTCTGGTTTGAATTTGAATTCGTCCAACGCTAGTGGTAGCCTTTCAGCGGGAGAGGTCATTGGGAATAGCGACGGTACTTTAAAAGCTCCTGTAAAAATCACTGGGGTAAGTCCGAAATCATACAGAAAGGTTCGAAATTCAACCAAAACCTGCGTTCTTCCCACTTTCCCAATTTTCGTTTACAAATCCGTTCTATTAACCATCTGCTTCCATCTTTTCCGGCTTAAAAAAAAACTTAATTCCGTGCCATCTCCCTTTTTCTAATTGGATTGGTCCATCTCTAATAATCTGGTGTCGGCTAGAAACTTTGCGGAGTTTCTAGAGGCGTGTAGGCAATTCTAAACTGGCGATCGCCTGTGTTATGTGAGTGGCCTACACAATCTCATTTTATAGAAAATGATTTTTTTTCATAGCTAGTATGTTGTACGTTGTTGATGACATTTTATTTTTCTTCAAAAGTTTCTAAACAGTTTTAGATGATCCTGTACTTCCATAAAGTTTCAATCAAATAGAAATTCTATCAGATTCAATTTCGTGATGCGCTTGCTTACAAGGAGCATCCAAAAAGTTCTGTAGAATTTTTTATTATTTGATTTATGTTGTTGATATTGTTACGAATCGGGGGCGCTTCGTTCCGTTTAAGCAACACAGAAGTTTTATTCATTGCTTAATTTATATTAGAAGAGAGGAACGCGGTGATTAAAGACCACCAACCATCAAGAAACATAAATAAATTCGCTTAGTCACAAGGAGCGTTCAAGAAGTTTTGTACACGCTTTAGCTTTTAGATTTATTAATCGATTTATCTTTTGTTAGTCTTCAAATAAATGGAAATCTCTGAAGGTTTCCGATGATTCCAAAACAAAAAGTTAATTTGCAATTTGCATACATCTACACTCTTTTAATTAAATAGAAATTCTTCTAAATTTAATTTCTTGTTTAATTTATATCGTTAATTTATACCAGAAGCGGCGGTGATTGTGGCCACCAATCAAGGAATAGAAAGAAATTCGCCCGGTTACGAGGAACACTCAAAAAGTATCTAAGGCTCTTTTAATTTCATGAAACCATGTCGACAGTTTATTAGAAATTCTAATGTCAGATTTCTTTGCTAGCAATGACGAGTTTCTAGCTGTAGCTTGCACGCTCTTATGACGTCATAATATAACCTCACTTTTCAAAAAATAAAACGCTTCACACACTAAAGGTGCCACAAATTTTTTAAAGCATTTGAAAACGTTTTTGCCATCAATTACATTTTGAAGTAACAACAAAGGTGAGTCACCCGAAAATTGACGACAACACAAACGCATACCTAAACGTCATTTTTTATTATGTGCCGGTTTGGTCAATCTGAGTTAAGAATACAACGCGACCTCCGACTCGAGAAGTAAAGCTGTTTTACGAAAGCTAAAAGGAGATAGCTATATACACGTTGTTAAAATTATCAATCGATCGATCGCCATACAATAAACAAATGACGTTTATTAGCATTCTTCCGACGACACAATGTCACAGCTGCCTGCCAAGAAGGATTACTTATCATTACCAGAAACTCACTCGAATTTAGAATGGTTGGTTATGAGAGGTGCAGAAAAAGTTCCGAGTCTTTCCGCAAATAAATAATTAATAAATTCTGTCCGTTTCATGTAGTTTTTTTTATTTGTAAAGTAATAAGAAGGGGTAACAATAATATTTAAGCGAAAGGAAAAAGTTGGTTTCCACAAAAAGAATGCGACTCTGCCGTCACGAGGGTCGCTCGTGAATCGTTCTTTCCACTTTCCCAATTTTCGTTTACAATTCCATCTACATTTTCACTCTCTTAACCATCTGCTTCCATTTTCTCCTTTGATTATTTTTCAATTATTCACTTCTATCGCTTTTAGATTTTGTAATGTCTGATCCAACCATTTCGATTTTGGCTTTCTTCTTTATCTATCTTCCATTAGTTTCCAACTGTTCAGAGTTTCGTTTTATAGTTTCCTTTGCATCCTCTCTTCCCACATATTTTACTTCTTCGTGGCTCATTTTTTGTCTAAACTCATTTTCTACTAGTGAGTGGTTCTTTTAATTTTGTTGGTTTCCACTTCGTTAAGAGTTTCATTTTATTGTTTTCTTTGATTCGGACTTTTGTGTTAACCATCTGCTTCCATTTTCCTGCCAATTCTTCACTTCTACCTATCTTCCGTGGGTTTCCACTTTGTCAAGAGTTTCATTTTATCGTTTTCTTTGCTTTGGGGCTTTCGTGTATTTCATTACATCCTCCTTTTCCATATATTTCACTTTTTCGTGGCCCATTTTTTGTCTAATCTCATTTTCTACTACTATGGCTGGTCCTAATGATAATTATTTTCGTTTCTTCTAACCTATTTTAGTTCATTGGTTTCCCCAAATAGAGGGATGATGTAATCGCCGACTTCAAACAATTACCAAGTCAACAATTTCATATTGATGACAAATTTAAAACCAAAAAGCTGAATAAATTTACCAAAAAAGTAAGAGACTCGGTTTTTTTCGTTTGTTCTGCACTTTCTACACTTTTAACTCCTTTACTCTAGTTTTCTCGCTCCTATTTACATTATGTCATATATATCTCACTCTCTCAGGAGCGGTTGATGCAAAAAGTGTAGAAAAGTGCAGAACAAACGAATAGATCGACTGTTTACTTCCAGTACAATAACCTAATCAAAAAGGGCGTTTGAAAAAATACTACGTATCGTTGATTCGAAGTCAAATTGGTTCAGCACTATTTGGACTGATGCCAAGGCCACTCCGGATTGTATTCAGAAGTTGAAGATACTCCCAAAATTACCAACTCTTCAAGTTATCAGGAATTACTTCCGATCGGATTATCAAACGTAATAATTCTATTTGTTACATCAGAAGTATCCTTTATCTCATTCTTCCGGGGATTTTTCCATAGAAGACTTGTCCCCTCAATTGAATTAAGAATAAACTGACCACCGAAGGGAATTTTATTATCCCATTTCATCCCCGTCAAAACCCCTTACTTAATACATTAATTCCTCTATCATCAGGACTCACAGTTACTTGAGCTCATCGCAGATTAATTGAAGACAATTTCAATCAAGTCACCCAAGGTCTTTCTCTTACATTAATTTTGGTATTACTTTACTTTTCTTCAAGCATACAGCTCCATTTATTATTGCCGACGCAGTATCTATACGGATTCTCATTCTTTGTAGCTACAGGAATCCATGGAATCCAACCTTCCTGGCAGTAGGCCTTTTCCGGCACTTAAATAATCACTTAAATTATTAATTAAAGAAAGAAAGAAATGCACCAAGTGAGAAAAAAATAATCGGAAGTGTAAGTACAAGTATTCATGGAGGTGCCAAACGAAAAGTTATCTAATCCCTTTCAAAATATTGTTTCTAATTTGCAAGTTGTGTCTTTACCATTACTGGTAGATATTATTAAAGTTTATTAAATTTTAAATACTCTTATTCAAGTTCTTGCCCTTTAACACGTTTTATTCTATGTTTAATATCTTGAATCCGACTTGTATCCTTACAGTTATTTCTACTTTCTTTTCTTTGCTTGTGACCGTATGCTGCCGAGATGCGTGTGAAAACTAGAAAGAAAGGAAGTAGAACGGGATAATCAAAAACATTGCCAGAGCACGTGGTCGAAAGAAGAGGAAAACGAAGGCCATGTCGAAAGTGAGGAGAGTGCAAAAACCACTGGCCAAGAAATGGATACAGAGTCTATTAAGTAAAGACAGATCAAAGAAGATCAGTTATCCTCAGATGACAAAAGAAATCCCAAAAATTAAATACCTTTCCCAAAATTAAATAAACCTGTCATTTTTTACTTGAGCAATACTCAAAATTACTATCGTTTTTAACTGGCACACTTAAGCAAGATGTATCCGTTCGTTTTCTTTTTAACTGATTGGTTACATCTAATTTCGTGCTAAATCCCACTCACATGTTAAAAACAAACGAGACACATTCTTCAAACAGCATCATCACAAAACCTATCCAAGGTTGACGATTCTATTTATAAAAATCTGCATCACAGCCTTCGAGGTAATTAGGGCTCGCGATTTGGACCCGCGTCCAAGAAATTACACGGAAAGTTTATTAAAACACCTGGCCGATGCCCAGTAAGTGCAATATTAAAACGCTAAGTAGATTTTTGGCAAACGCCAAATCTATACATTCGAAAACCTACACAAAACTTCCAGAAGCCGCAACTATTCTGGGAAAGCGTTTACGAAAGACTTTAGTTTCTCTTCATGGATTTCATCAATGTTTGTATTTTTTTAACTAGGAGTTATTTTAAGCCATGTCTGAAATCCACCAAGAAAAATGCAATAAAATTATTAAAAAAACTACCGCCTACTTTTTTTTTTAAATATCGCAAGCGATATGATTTTTCTGAAAGGAATTCAGTGCATTTGGCCCTGGCGAAGTGATTTAGTGCCAATCGATTTTTGCAAAATGATTAATCCGGAATTAATAGGAACACCATTGGGAAACGTATAGGCAAACAAGTGTGTGTGCATGACGCCCCCGCGGGAGCCCCTCATAAAGACGAACTCTTGGCCGGCGTCGTTTCAGTATCGTCGGGACGCTCAAAATACACGCTCTCCAAAATGTCGGTAAGTTCTCACACGCTTGATTTTTTAATTAATTTATTTTTTTTGGGGGGGCGGACGTCGAAAGTAAATAAAAAGGGGCACGCGATACGCAAGGGTCTTGTCGGATTTCTTAAAATAGTGCCCGATTGTTGAATCTTACAATGTTTATGCATGTCAGGTGTTATTAGGCAACACGTTTGAAAATCCTAATTTTAGAATGAACGCGCTTCCTGTAGATTACAAAATGGTAACTTGTTTAACTATTTAATAATATTTTCCCTAAAACTAATAGCTTTTAAATTTCTTCTTGGTCTTTTTAATCTCTTGACAGCATTAAACTCACTTATTCTACCCTTCTTCTTCTTCTTCCTTTTCGATCCTTTTGAATTATTTTAAAAAAACCAGTTCATTTTCTTTATATAAAAGAATCATTCAGAAAAGTTAAAAGAATGGGACGCCCATACTTATACAACTGTTTTAAATTCTCATTGCTTTGTGGCTTTCATTTTATTATATTTTTTTACCACCGGACTTGACCCAAATTTTGAAAGCTTGTCGAGAACGCGTGTTGGCTAGTTATTGGTATTGCCGTTTGCGGCTGCGACCGTCTTGCAGTGATTATTTCTCCTTTGGCATTCACCTTAGGAATTGGGGAGACGCAGAAAACCCGGTTCAGTTATACATCAAGTAATCTGTAATTTGAAATGCACATTTGAAAACGATTTGAATTTTCACTGCTTTTACAACCAGACGCACGTCTGCAATTATTTTGTGTAGTCATGACATAATAATTTCTTTTGGATGTTCATAATTCATATTTCGTGAACAGACAACCTAATTTTTATCGCATTTCCATCAGGCAATTTAATTTAATATTCAAACTGGACACTTGCCAAAATATTTGGACGTCTACAGTTCCGCCCCCTTTCCGTTTAACAAAAACCGCATTTGCTTTAAATTGTTAACTTCATTATTATTTTTATTTTAATAACACGACTTTATTATTAAATACGGCAAGAATCGTACCTAAACCAAATATTTTTTTGAAATTTCGCAAGAAATTTTGCGGTAAAAACGAATTCCGGTCGAATTGCGACTATTTTCTTCATCAAAAACAAAATATAGTCAACAGTCAAACAAAATTACAAGTGTAAGAAACAAAATACGATCGATGGTGGAAAGGAAAACTTTCAATTATTTATTTTTTGGTCAAAAAAAGGGACCGGGAATCGATCGTCATTCATTTTTTCTTCGATGTCTTCTTAAAACTTCTGCAAATTATGTGACCATTTTCTTAAGCATGTAATTCCATCCATTCTAGTGTCTTTTGGAATTTCTTTCCCGCTGGGACTATTCTCTATCCTACTTCCTCATTCAATCTTCCATTTTGAGTCATCATTACACCCAGGTATTTGAATTTTTCTCACTTGTCGTATTTCCTCTTGGTTTTCTGTTTTTATAATCGTAGCTCCATTTTCCTCCCTACTGTCTTATCACTATCAATCTTCATATTTACTTGCTCAAGGACTCTTTTGGGCAATCCCAGATTTCGTCACTCGCTATAATAACACCATATCGTCAGCATAGCTTATTTCTGACATCCTTATTGCTTCCATCTTCCAACTTCGTATTGGGGTGCCTCCGTTTTTATCTATTTCATCTCATCATCAAGCACAAGAAAAAACAACAATACATCCTTGCCTAACACTCCTGAAGTTGTTTCTTGTCTTCTTAGTCTGTGTCTCTTGGTACAAACTTTGTAGAGCTCTGTCTCGTAGTCCCAATAAAGTTTAAATAAGTTCATATGACACTGGCGATGTGATACAAAGTAATGAAAAAAATAAATCAAAGGACAGAAGAAATTCGCATATTAATCACATTTTATTTTTCTCCTGACCCGCCATCTAGTGGGATTCAGATTTATTGCCCAATAAATTCTTTGCGACTGCAAAAGCGGAAAGTCCCTATACGCTCAGTTTTCTTTGCAATTCTTCATAAAATTTGCCATTACGATGCATTTTTTTTTGTTATCGATTTAAATGGGGGGTTGAGGTTCACTTCATATTATTTATTTTATTTTTTTCTAGTGCGGTTTAACTTAAAATTTTAGATAGCGACATTTACGAGGAGGTAGTTTCATATTCCGTAAAATATCCTTGCCAATATATACACAGTTGGTCTGACTAAGACTAGGTATACGGTTAATTGTGAGTAAATGAAGGAGAGGCTCATTGAAACTTGTGTGGAAATGAAATAGAGATATTACAATGTTGCGTGCGAAGGTAGGAATGCTGCGGCCGGAGCGTGGCCCGCGTTATCAATCGGCAACGTCGATTGATGTAGCTATTTCGTTTACTCATGCGCTTTCTACTATTCTATCCTTCATTTACTCATGATAAACGCATAGCCAGTGGTGGTCAGGCCGACCCAGTATATACGAAGGGCTTACTTAGAATAGATGAGACTGTATCACAGTAAAGACTTTTTTGTTACATACAACAACAAATCAATCTTATCTTTTTTTATAACAATTTATAATAAATTTATAATAAATAAAATTTATAACAGTTTATAATAAAGATTATTTCTAATTATCAAGAGAGTGTCCACGTTTCAATGTTAATATGCTGATATTGTCCGGAGAATAATTATTTAAAATTTTCTTCGTAACAAAAAACTGCGTTAATATTTTCTTGTCACTTCAGTAAAAAAAAATATTTGACTCATTGTCATACATAATAACTTTAATCCGAACTTTTATCTATGTACAGTTTTGTCAAGAGGCATTTAAACATCAAATTTTAATTAATACTTATTTGTTTATTGCCACTTCCTACTTAGCCAACACAATACAATGGATCTTCACGACAAATAAATACTCTACATTATACAGGGTGATTCAGAATAATTTTCCCACCCGTTAGGGGCGTTTTCACTAAAGTTCCACTACAAGTACGAAATTGCAAGAAATAAATTGGAGACATTTGAAAAATCAGCGTCTGGTGAGTCCTAAATTGAAACCGCCGCGCCATATTTATAAAATTACGTAAGAAAATCGTCGAGGCATCTTTTTGCGCTTTCGTGACGTAATAAAGTTATTCCAGTGACCATTTACATCCGAATTTTCAATGAATTTTATCTCAGAAACTATGCATATTAGACCCTCTATGCAAATAAGTTTTTTGCTTTGCTTTTTCATGTATTATCTGCAGTTAACGGATCGGACACTTATTCTGAATCACGGTGTATAGAATGTAAAACAAACATTATACAGTGACTTTCATAAAATGCGTAACATATGGAAATTTACAATATTTTTAAAAGACCAAAGTAATGCATTTATTATGTTGTAAAGCACATTTTCGCACAAGGTGTAGTTGACAGAAAAGTGACACAATGTTTAATCACAAATCGTGAAGAAAAGTGCGACTTGTCTTGTTAACAACGCTTTTTTTCATGTTTCCGTTAGGAACACTTTTTTTCATTCATTTTGACGTATCAGAGGTCGAAGATTGATTGATTGATGTCACAGATTGATGTTTTGTTACTATGTCAACAAATGCTTGACATACCTTGATGTATTATTATTATTCGTCGACACTCTCATAATTATTTTCGTTATTTTCGTCAACTACACGAGAAAGTAGCATGATTTACACGTTAGAGAAGTGAATTTCCATGTTCGTGTAAATTTGATCCACTCGTGAGCTAATGCTCACTCGTGAATTCAAACACTTACATTCACTGGAAAACTGTCACTTTTCTAAACTTGTAAATCAATATACTATTTTTGTTTTATCCTCTTATTAAATAAAAAATAAACGGTAGCTAATTTTGTTTAGTTATTAAAAGCGAATTGCAACAAAAACGCGTTTCTAGAAAGAATTTTTTTCCTTTTCGTAAAAAACATTGTATTCAAGGCATTAAATTGGTAGTGGTTGTGTTTTTCTCAATATTGCAAATCAAATTGTCTTTAAGAAGTTGAAAACGTATTAATTTTGAAACCACATGAGAAAAAAAATTGAAAAAGAAGATTTTTTGGCCATGGTTTTTATAAAATATTGTTTCAGATACTGTAGGTTATCTCTTACACTTAACTTTGTCTGGTTGCATCAATTATACTAGAAAGAGTGTGATAGTTTTCGAACTATTGCAATTTTTCGTTTTTGAGAATTGATTTTTCGAATTTCCCGCCAAATTTTAAACGATCAACTTTTTTATCTATATATATCAGATCGTATAGATCTGAGTTAAGAAAATATACGACGACATGAAACGACATGACAAAAGCCGCGAGGCCATTCTACGAAAGTTAGAAGGGGATGACTATACATATAAAAATTCTTTGACTTATCGATCGATCGATCGGCATATATTAGAAAAATGAACTGTGCATGAGGTTGTGTTCCTTTTTGCTTTGACTCATGCACGAACTGATACCAGTGAAATTTATTCGCAATAGTGAGTATGTGTTACGATCTTTATGAATGGCACTGTATATGTGAGGTAAGTCGTCATTCAAAAAATCAATAATAGAATAGTAACCCCCGTGCAAGGGTTATTAAATTCCAATAATAATAATATTCTAATAATTGACAATTTTAATATAATTTTTAAACTCGAGCTTTCGCGAAATTTTGTAAAAATCTTGTCCATTCCTTTCGTTTTTTCCTTGTCAAGAAAATACATTTGCTGGAAACTTTTAATTGCTTCACATCAGCGCTTTGTTTTTTGGTAAAATGACAGAGCCAATCGTTTTGAAATTAATTAAATAAATGTGCACTTTGAAGACTTCATCATTTGTCTCGTATTCATAACTTAAAAAAGGATTAAAGGACGTCATACAGTAAATAAAAAATGAAATAAAATGAGGACGCGCACATTTCAAAAAGAAAGATGAAAAGCTACAGATTTATTTAATTAATTGCATTTACACTTTATTATTTTAAATTTTAAACTTTTTTAAATGAAGCGATTGTTCGCCCATTCGCTTTTTCTTAATTTTTTTTTTGTAATTTAAAATAATTATTACTCTCTCCCACGTTTCAAAAAAAAAAAATTTGGTAAAACCTGATCGTTTTGACAACAAAACTTTTATGTTGCACAATTGGCAACACCATAAATTTGGCCAATTTGTAGATTTCTTGAAAATTTTGGAAAAAATATATGGCATCTGTTTTCATTTGTTTATTATTTATCTATAAGTTTATAGCAATTACAATTTGGAGCAAATTTTTGAGTGATTAAAAAACCAACCACACGTCAATTTTTAATCAATCTTTAGGTAGGTATCTGCAAGTAACTACATAGTGCAATCAACGAAGTATTGTTTCGCAATAAAACCGATAGTTTAGAAAGATTTAAATAATTTATTTAAATCGTAACGCCATACTTAAGCGAAACGAAATAGAAATCACGTTATGATTTTTGGAAAATCACAAAAGAAGTTGCATGTGAGGGAAACTTTCTTCCTCCCCAGGCAACTCATCTAACTCGATTTCAATTTTCCAACGCCTTCTTTGATGCATATTAATACCCATTACTCCACCTTGTGGTAAATAGAAAATGAAGGAAAGGCCCGAATGTCAGGTAATTCCTTTCAAAGTTGTTGGAAAGAGGTTGCACGTGAGGGAAACTGTCTTCCTCCCCGGGCAACTCATCTAATTCGATTTCAATTTTCCAACGCCTTCTTTGATGAGTATTAATACCTATTACTCCCCCTTTTTGTAAACAGAAAATGAAGGAAAGGCCTGAATTTCAATTAATTCCTTTCAAAGTTGATGGAAAGAAGTTGCACGTGAGGGAAACTGTCTTCCTATACAAGCGACTCGTCTAACTCCATTTCCATTTCCAACGCCTTCTTTGATGTATATTAATACCCATTACTTCACCTTGTGGTAAACAGAAAATGAAGGAAAGGCCTGAATGTCAAGTAATTCCTTTCAATGTTGTTGGAGAGAAGTTGCATGTGAGGGAAACTGTCTTCCTCTCCAGGCGACTCGTCTAACTCCATTTCAATTTTCCAATGCCTTCTTTGATGCATATTACTCCACCTTTTGGTAAACAGAAAATGAAGGAAAGGCCTGAATGTCAAGTAATTCCTTTCAAAGTTGTTGGAGAGAAGTTGCATGTGAGGGAAACTGTCTTCCTCCGCAGGCGACTGGTTTAATTCCATTTCAATTTTCCAACGCTTTTCTTGATGCGTATTAATACCCATTACTCCACCTTGGTAAACAGAAAATGAAGGAAAGACCTGAATGTCAAGTAATTAATTCCTTTCTAAGTTATTGGAAAGAAGTTGCATGTGAAGAAAACTGTCTTCCTCCCCAGGCGACTCATAACTCCATTTCAATTTTCCGACGCCTTCTTTAATGCATAAATTAATACCCATTGCTCCACTTTTTGGTAAGCAGTAAATGAAGGAAAGATTCGAAACAATCATTTCTTTTCAAAATTGATGAAAAGAAGTTGCAAGTGGGGGTAACTTTCTTGCTCTGCAGGCGACTTGAAGGAAAAATGTGTTTGTTCAAAACATTTTTGATAAAATTTTGCAAAAGCTTAAAAAATTTAAATACATTATCAATTTTGTGTCAACTATTTGGAATGCTTTGAGGAACCACGTTTTGAAATTTGGAAAACGTAAAGATTTAACAATATAGAATTTTGCGTGGATTATTTTGAATGTTTTGGATGCGTTTCGTAATCGCTTGCGAAATACACGTTTTAGCCAAGTTTTTCGGCGGTGCCGCGCATCATTTACAGTATCTCTATAAAATCGTGAAATCGCCGAAAATATGAATTACAACAACGTTTAAAATTAGACGTGTGTGCAGAGCGAATTATTTTCGGACATGACAACCGGCGGAAAATCACAAGAATTTGTTTACCATCGAACCGTTTTATTGCAGACATATCTCATTTATGTGTATTAGCTATCTCTGTGTTAATAAAATAAATTCCCAAACCTGTCGTTTTTTTTTAATAAATGTTTATTGGTGTTTATTAAATTTTAGAAGGGAATTCTATAAAAAAAAGATTCTATTAACTCAACTAAAATTGCAGAAACGTAACAAGGAACTAGAATCGGAAGTCCTGACCTGGATCTACGCCGTCCTCGGAGAGCCAGTCCCCAAGGGGGAATTCGAAGATATTCTAAAAGATGGGGTGGTTTTGTGCAATCTCATCAACAAATTGGCGCCTGGCTCCGTGAAAAAAATCCAAACCAAGGGTACCAACTTCCAACTCATGGAGAACATCCAGCGCTTCCAAGCCGGCGCAAAAAAATACGGCCTGCCCGAAGAAGAAATCTTCCAAACGGCCGATCTTTTTGAAAAACGCAACATCAGTCAGGTGAAACAAATCGCTTTGTTTCTTTTTTTTTTTCTCTTCTGAATGATCGTTTCAGGTGGCCCTTTCACTGTTCTCTTTGGGCCGGATAACGCAAAAACATCCCGAATGGAAAGGACCAACCTTAGGGCCGAAAATGGCCGACAAGAACGAGCGCGTCTTCACGGAGGATCAACTTCGTTCCTCCGAAGGCCTTCTCAATCTGCAAATGGGCTACAACAAGGGGGCTTCGCAATCAGGCCACGGGGGTTTCGGCAATACCCGCCACATGTAAACTTGAAGAATCCCAATTTTTTTACTTCTCATCAGATTTTTGCTTTTTTTTTCCTCTCGCCGTAGCAACGGCCTTTTTGGATTTTTGTCACATTTATTTGTAGCGTAGCGTAAGTTTAACGATAAAATTACTTTATTTATTTTTTTGTATTGTAACAAATACACGGATTAATTAATTTTGTTTACTGGAGATTTCCTGGGGGCTTCGCTTTAACGGGGGGGTTTTTGTCGGTCGATGCAGCTTGTAACACGGTATTTTTAGTATTAAAACAGCTGTTTCCAGAAATAGACGGGCGTTAATATTTTGTAAGCGATATTCACGTTCCCTTGACGTGAACTAGAAAATCCTGGCAACGTTCTAAGCGATCATTTATGAGCGCCCGTACTAGAGAAAAACAAATTTAATTTGAATGAACTGGCTTGGGCCAAAGTCGTTTCAAATTATTAATATATTTAAAATTGCGTTAGTATCTAAGGAATGAGAAAGTGAAGTTAGCAAAATGAAATCCTTGTACAAATTCCGACAACACAACCACACAAATAGCGTATTGTGCAAATACATATTTGTAAATTATTCAGCGAAAGCGCTATGCAGTAACAATTACACATGTAACATTATGAAATGCTGTGGATATACGTAAAACATTGCATTATTGCCCAAAAGGCCAGAAACGTAGAATTGTAGAATTTTAAGACCTTTTCAGTTCCATTTTTTCATGGACCTTGAAATGAAATGCTATTTTGGGGTATTTAAAAATGAAGGGGGGGCAATTTTTGATGGTCTGTAGTTTTCAAGATATTGTCACGACCTCCAAAGTCGGAATTATTCAGAGGGAGTACTCGATAGCTATTACATTTTTTCCCCTACTTGATTTATTACTCGCTCCTACCGGTTAAAGTTAGCAAATGTTTCTTCTACCACTGTATATACAGGGTGTGTCGCCTCGATCGCACAACTCTTTACCAATGCATTCTAGTATCGAAAAGGGAAAGAGAATCCTAATAAACGTAAGGTATGACCGCAAATTCATCGTGAATTTAATTTCGCTTGTTGATCTTTAAGTCAAAATTTGTTTGATTCCAGATTTTCACTGTCATATTTAGTACATATTATTTTGTTTTTATCATGGTCTTGATTGCTTACCTCGTGGAAGAGTTAACTGACTTAATTATCACAGAACTCTTCAGTAGAAGAATTTTTGTTTACATTGAAATAAATGGCGGGTATATTGAACCTCGTTTTTGACTGTAAATGGCAAGAACCGACGGGACACCCTGTATACAGGCTGTTTCAAGCTAAGTCGGCATCATTGCTAACTTTCTTATTATTGGAGCTACCGAGTCGATCAAATTAGCAAATTTGTTTGCCCTTTTCCGCTTTTATTTCATTTATTACTCTTAGCTAATAATGTTAGGTTAGGATAAAATACGGACAATTAACGCAGGGCTGTACAAAATAATTGAAAATGTCGTATTTTTACATCACTAGAGGTGACTAATGTATCGGATCTTTATTATTACCGAATAAAGTTAAAATAAAGTTCACATATCTCAGTACTACTAGAATTCAATTTCTTTTCATTTAAGATGATAAAATACAGAGTGTTCTATTTGAAAAAAGGTCGTAATAAAAGATATCTCGAAAACTTCACATTCACAAATTGTCTCTCGATATTTCAGTGTGAGTAGAACATCAAAAAGTAAGGTACCTTTCTCTATAATTTTTTTCCCAAAAGTGGAGTTACAATCTCCTGAAAGAGGGACGAACATTTTCTTTTTTGACAGTATCTTCTGGATCCTTTAAACTAATATTTGAAACTCAGGTATAAGGACCCTAACTGGGGCATTTACAACGTAATCGAGTTCTTTCTCTTTATAAGAAAATCAATATTACAAATGATTGCACGAATGTTGTAATGTTGTTAATAACTAGATCTGAGAACGACGGAAAGCCATTTCTTGCGCGGTGCGAAATTCAAAAAGTAGAGAAGGTGTGCAATATAATTAGGTGAGTACATTGCAATAACTTGGCAGCTGTATTATGTATTAATAATAAATTCTACCGTAAAACTGTGCTTTAATTAATTAGAATTATTCACGAATAAGAAGTTTTCTGAAGTAACTACACGTAGCTGAAAGTTCGTTTCCAACAAAGAACAATTTTGTAATCAACTGTACAACGAAACATCAACTGTCCGACAAATTGTATTGTAACATCCAAGCCGACGATAAGTAGTCAATTAAATGCTAGATGGCTCCAGATGTTTGCCAGAATATTCGAGAACATACGGACCTCTACTGCAAAGACAGAACCTGGCGGGCAATTTGATTCAGTTATTATTTAGCGAGGGAATGCGACATTGCAACTAGTAGAAAATTTAAGTTAAAGAAGCGTTATGTTTTAGACAAACCCTGCAATTCGTTATTATTTTTTGTTTTTTGTTGTGTTAAGCCACTATAGACATTAAAGTACTTTTATTCGTAATAATATTTCCATGTTTCGTGGTAATTTTCAACGGATAAGAAAGTGCTTTAAATGTTAGATCCTTCCTCCTTTTGAAGAGGTAGTTTGAGACTGTGACTTTCGATATTTTATAGTAACAAAACTTTTAAACTTCGATTACTCGTAATCGTAAACAATTCGGTTTCTCGAAATGCAACCAGAGAGTCTCTTTATGCCAAGTAATCTAAAGAGTATTCTCTTCACGAATTTTTGATGAAATATGTAAAAGATAAATTAGAGATAAAATACCCCTCCAAACTACCCTTTAAAGAGGAGTTGTAAATGCGCAGATAAGTGTCTTTTATGTGCCTATATTAAAAATATTATTTTG
Source organism: Dorcus hopei (assembly GCA_033060865.1). Taxonomy (NCBI): domain Eukaryota; kingdom Metazoa; phylum Arthropoda; class Insecta; order Coleoptera; family Lucanidae; genus Dorcus; species Dorcus hopei. Next base: position 37,968,696 of record CM065423.1, read on the forward strand.
ATAACTTAAGGGATCATAGCAAAAAAAAAGATATTTTCACCCCTTTTTCAATGCTTATAACTCCCTTATCATTCACTTTTGGAAAGAAATATATATAAAAAGGTGACCTTATTTTTTGATGTTCTATTCACCCTGGAACAGAGAGGAGGGGGGACAATTTTGAATCTTAAATTAAAGAAATAAAATGAACAAATTTCATCGACCTTAGATTATTCGTGGCAATACTTTTGGAGTGTCTAAAAATGGGGAGGATTTTAAACCTTTGTTGTGATTTTTCAACAATTTTCCATATGCCCAATTGCCTTGGTCCGATGACCTTTCACATACGACTGTACAGGGTGGATCAATTTCGATGTCTCTTATGGGCATCTCTGTAACTCGAAAACAAAAGAAGATAGCCAATTTTTATTCGTACATCATTGAGTTTATCTGTAGAAAAGAGATCGAGACTTGGCTATTAGTTTTTTCTATCTCTAAATATGTACAGTATGATTTGTAATGATTGAGGATACTTTGAATTTGGCGCCACCGTTTTTAATATATTTCACGTTTTAAAAGTGGCTACGATGAATAAACATTGATCATTCAATGTTGAAATTCACAGTCGACACGTTATATTTTGTTTTGTTTTTTATTTTACTATGACAGAACTGGGTGTTGCCAACGTAATAACAATTTAGTATGGCGGTAAATTCAAATCACCATCACTCATTAAAAATCACACTGTACATATTTTATAGATCGAAAGCGAATGTGAATTCTAATTTTCAGTGTAGTTTAGTACATATAAGTTAGGTGTTTTATTTTTATGATTTAAGTTTTCCAGTTTTTCGGAGACTGTACTTTACGCATAGCAAAAATTTAGAAATCCCTTTAGCGTCAATGCACAAAATTTTCTTCTTCTTTTTTTTAAATGTTACAGAACTTGTGTTGTGAGACAGTATGTGGTGTAGAAACCAACCAACATAATAAGTATATGACAAACTCTTTTAAACGGACACTAAATGGTGCACAAATACTTAACGTTTCGCAGTCGTTCGATAGCTTCGTCAGCTGACGAAGCTGTCGAAACGTTAAGTGTTTGTGCGCCATTTAGTGTCCGTTTAAAAGAGTTTGTGATACAATTTTCATCAGACAAGAACCAGCTTTAATTATAATAAGTATAGTGTAGTGGAATTGCGGTTGTCAGGATATAATATGTACAGTGTGTCCACGGATAGGTGATACAAGAGATGTAAATGACCAGAAATTTTTAGATATTTTGGGGTATTAAACTTTCTAATAACATATCGCAAAGAAACATCCCTCACACCGTAACACTGAACTAGGTACACTTTTTTAGGAAGGGTTAACATGTTTTTCTCATTGATAATGCAAAACAAGATTCGAAAGTTTAACATGAAATGGAAATGACAAATACGTCAGATCTATTTTTGTGTCTACTTGATCCGATTAAAAAAATATCAGAAATTTTTTCAAAGTCCAAAACTGTGGAAATTTGTGAATGTAAGTGTTAAATGACTACATGCAGGAAAAGTAAGATGAGAATTAAGATTTTCAAATATGGCAAAAATTCTTATAAAGAATAAAATTTTCTGAGAAATCAGTAATAAAAAAGTTTTTCCTCTTGTATCACCTATCCGTGGGCACACCCTAATATATACAGGCTGTTTCAGGGGAATTGTAAATATTTTAGGAGGTGATAGTAACGGCTATTTTGAGAAAAAAATTTCATATAAACATATGTCCAATTCTCTATGCTTACGGAGATACAGCTGTGTAAATTTAGCACGTAAATATCCGATGCGCGCGCATTGTGAGCGTGTAAAAAGTTGACATAATTTTTTGACAGTTGTCGCTATCGCCATCTATTCATAGTTAATCTAACTTGCACCTGTTTCTATGGATAAAAAGGTAAAAACACGATGTTTTGAAAGAGTTTGAGCGAAATATATGAGCGAAGTTTTAGTTTATGAGCGCAACCCTGAAGTTTTTCTATTCTTAACATAAAATTGGTAAGTTGGACAATATTTAAAACAAAGAGACATTGCCTCGTATTGTTTATTTCCCATGGTAACGCTTTCCATCGCTCTCTTATACATTCAACTGACATACCTAAAGCTCTATCGTTTCTTGTTTATTTTAATCACGATTTTAGTTCAACTCGACTATAATCATAAGATGAGAAAACGGGCCGTTATATTTTTCAGTAATTAGCACTGAAACCTTAGAAATTTTGTTAATAAATTAAAAAAATGCATTTATAGCAGAACAACGATTTTTTTAATAACATTACATTGCAAGGAAATAGACATTCAAAATGCGCCAGGGGGAATTGTAGAGAAATTTTAACAAACACGTAGGGAATTACAGATTTAAATGTTACAATCACTGATTGCTCGAGCGCATTAGGAATAGTGCTGTCGTCCAGTGTTGCCAACTCTCCTGCTACACCTCCGTTCAACTGAAATTGGATTAGCGGCAATTGACGGTTTACGCAACGCGCTAGCGTCAACACAGATTAGATTGGAGGGAGATGTTTTTCATTTTCCATTTTTGCTTTGCGCAGCAATGCTGCTTGTCTTACGGCCGTGAGCCATTCCAGACAATTACGAAGTATATGTCCAACTAGGTTTTAACCTTTAAACAGCACAAACATCCATGACTACGGGTGGGATTCGAACCCACGCCGCCGAGCGACACGACTTTCCAAGTCGGCTAGGCTAGACCGCTAAGCCGATGTAGCGAAATTTTTACAACCGCGTTGGCAACACTGCTGCCGTCGTAAAAGTGCGGCAAGATGACATGAGAACAGCTACACGTGCTATTGCCAAGAAGAGTTGAAAGTGCATTGAGCACCAACTTTGAACTATTGTTAATAATTATTCGTGTGTTTCATTATTTAAACAATCAATAAATGCAATTACATTTAGACAGCTGTATCTCCGGAACCGTTGAGAATTCGATGCATATTTCTGTGAACTTTTCTTGCTCAAAACAGACGTTACTATCACCTCCTAAAATATTTACAATTCCTCCTGAATCACCCTGTACAAAAAAAAAGGAAAAAGAAGGAGGGACAGCAATCAAAAAAGGTTAGCGGAGAAAGAGATCTGGGACGAAAGAAAAAGACAATAGAGAGTATTGTTGCGGATGCAGGACATTAGCTTAAGATTATTAGAATTTTTCTAAAAAAAAGTCTTTTCTTGAGAAATTTATAGCATTTTTCCACTGGGACTAAATTGTGCACTCAGAGTATTCTCATCTTGTTTTGACCTCATGTAATGAAACGAGATGGAGATAGTCTGAGTGCACACTCGGTGCATAATTCAGTCCCAGTAAAAAGCGCTATAAATTATTATATTTAAAACAGTTTAGGTGGCGACATCCTGCGTCCGATTTTTGACTTAACTAGGAGAGGTCGGTGAGATTGCAGTGGAGTTGTCAAATTACTCTTCTACCGAAGAGGATCCTAATAGAATCGAAACGGATCCTAATAGTGCCGGAACGGCTATATTTAAAACGTGCCGGAAAATTTAATTAAAACCATTAAATTAAATTCGCTCCACCCCGTAAATTTTACGTAAGATTTTAAATGTTACCAGTGGCAGGCAGCAGCAAGAAAGTAGTTTGTTCATTTCTTCCTGCTATAATATTTTACAAGACTGGAAATATTTCACGGAGATAATTACATAAAACGCGACGCACTTCCGCCGACGATTTATTATTTTTTTTATCAAAGATTGACACAGATATGTCGCGATAATAATAATGATCAATTGAGACCACATAAAGCGAGGAATTTCGACACGCGGAGGAACCTTACGTAACCCCGTGCATAAAGTCAAATGTTACTTTCTCTTTTTATTTTGAGTTCTCGTTTTATGAGCCGTTCTAAATGGTTAACCCCGTTTACGAATCTGGGTAAGGTAGTTGTGTTAATTGCGCGAAATTTTACTGCTCGTAACGTGATGTCCAAATATTGGGCACCCAAATATGTCGAAGGCGAAAAGTAAATATTTGGCGACGTTTAATTCATCGGGTTTATCGTAATACCTACAGATTAAAAGCATTATAAGCAACAATGAAGCTTGATATCTGAAGGATTCTGCCCAAATACTTTTGTTTTCATTTGAAACTTTAAAACCCATTTCTATTAACAAGGTCTTCGATATCAAAGGATTTTCTTATCTGAACCTTATATCTTACAACGACCTCATGGCTTTTCCCCCATTGTTATAAAGCCAGAGGGTTTGATGAATACACTCCTCCTATCCCTTACCTCATTTGCGGTGCAAAGACAACATGTTTAATTATTTATTAGAACTGACTGAATGAAGGTAAACCTTGTACATCTTAAAAAATTTACTGTAGTAAGCAAAACGGTTGTCTGTGTGTAGTATGACGTGTCCTTTACGTCGTTTAATCGATAAACAACAGAAAAAGTATTACGGCGACCGGAGAATAAACCATTACGTCCATTACATAACAGAACTGACCGCAGACCACAAGTGAAAGTGGCGAAACAGCTGTCGGCATCCGACGAGGCTATGCCAGTAAACATGTTGCTCTTGGTATTGGCGCTCGCGGTGGTGCTCCATGGGGTAGTTTCTATAATTACCGTGCAACGTGAGTGCGCCAAGTTGGAAAACGAGGAAGATCAACCCCTAATTGACTACCTATTTTTCTAGCTGATTATGTTCGGACGTGTCAGATCAGGGAGTCGAACTTCGTCAACTGCTCCACGGAGGCGGTGCAGAAGCTCTTCGATACAATACCGGCGGGCATTTCGGAAATCAAGTTGGATCCTTTGGATCCCTTAAAAGTACCAGTCATCAAGGTACATATTTTGAATTCTTTTAGGGTATACATCTACGAGTATATTTAAAACATCAGAATTAGGTCATAATGTCTTGTTCCAAACTTCGGAAAGTTTTGGAAATGATAAATTAAAGCTTAATCGTGCTGGGTGATTCTTGAATAGACCGACAAAGAAAAAATGTTGAAAGAATAGACTAAGAATCATTAATGAAAAATGATCCCCAAAATGGCGATACGTTTTTGGTTAAGAAAGAGCAGCAGATGCAAAATGTGTTGTATAGTTTTTTCGTATACCTTTGAAAGCGTAATTGATTTTAATTAATCTCATAGCACTTGTACGACGCATTCATCATCAGCTGGGCAATTGTAAGTTATTAGTTCAAGGTCAAGTTCTACGGCTGAACGACTCTAATTCTCTGCGTAACACTATAAACGTTTTTCGCACGCCTTTAAAGATGTAAATTTTTGGTTCTCTGTCGTATGCATGGGAGTATTGTGCATAACGTGCTTTCAAGTAAATTTTTAGTTGGTTACAAATTGTTGCATAGAATATTTTTAACATTTTTCCCATGTTCTGGAATCTCTTCTTTCATCAGTATTTTTTGTCGGTGTATTCAAGAATCGCCCTGTATATCTGAAAGTAAACTTACAAATTTATGCAATGATTTAAATCTTTTAGGGGGTATTTATTTGAAACATTTTCTCATCTTTTATATTTCAATTAGGTATATGAATTTTCCTTTAGAAATTTTAGGTCTGTTTGTTATCCTGCACTAGTGTACACTTTTTTTACGAAATATACTTTAATGAAGCCTGAATTCTTTGATAATGTGTCAATACAAATCATACTCATTCATACTCACATACTATACAAACATTTCAGGTTGCATTAAAGCGTATTTTGCGAAAAAGTATGCATTGGTGAACACCAGTGCAGGATAACAAACAGACCTTTTGTTAAAGCTTTGCCTCAACAAAAAGTAAGGTGGTCTCAGATTAAACTACCTTGTAGTTTTGTTAACAAAAACGACAAATTAGGTGACCATGGATTTTAAAGCTTGAATTTGTTAGGAAATACGGTGGATTTAAAACTTAAGCAATCCACAATTTTTTTTGTTCTATTATGTAGTTAAGCAAACTATGTGATTGGAGCCAAGTACTCGTAGTTAGATTATTCTTCTGCATTTATTATTTAGCGATAGCTTTGACATTTAAAAAATATTGGGAATTATATTCGTTAACATTTTTTGTTTTTCGAAATACGTGTAAGATTTACTTCAATAAATTATTTTCAGAGATGGTAAATAAATAATTTTATACTTACAGAGTGAGCCAATAGTGCGTATTTGGAAGTTAGCGTCTTTATTATTGCAAATTTTCGCTATTACTTACATATGGTCTAGGTACACGATTTAAAATTAGTTACAATTGCACAGGGTGATTCGCGTGGCTGTGCCAAACCAAAGTTATGCTTTTTCAAATGGAACATACTGTATATTATGGCCCATATCGATTTGCCTTTAAGAGTAGATCAATTTATTATGAGGGTACTATGTACCCAGAACTAATAGTTTTTGAGATATTGACATTTAAATGTAAAAAATGGTACTGGTAGGAATAAAATAAATATCCGCGTTTTGAATCACCCTGTACAAAATAATGTGAATATTTCCAAAATGAATACTATTTTCTCATCCAGACAAGTTATGTAATATTACTGCAAACTTTAAAAACCTAATTGTAATAAACATCTGATCTATTAAATACCAAAAAGTACGATTTTTTTACATTTAAATGTCAATCAATATCTCAAAAACTATCAGTTCTGGGTACATAGTACACTTATAATAAGTTGATCTACTCTTAAAGAAAAATCGAATGGGCCATAATATACAGCCTGTTTTTTTACTGTGTGCAAATATTTAAACCTGTAATACATAACCATAAATGGCAACGATTGAACTCATATGTCCTTAACAAAAAGTTAATAGTTTTCGAGAAAAATGCATTGGCAGATTTTCACCAAATCGTTTGAGAACTGCTGGCATAGCTAACGAGTGGATAGTGACCTAACTCCGCCTGTATCAATGACGGCGCGAAGATATGTAGGTCAGTGTTTAACATTGTATTTATATTCAATGTATTTATATTTATATTAAAACATTGGTACTCAATTCTACGAATCATTTTTAATAATTAGATTTGTGCTGAACTAAAAATTTGCGAATTTTATTTATCTTATCTTGTAAATAATAATATATTTATTTCAATAAAATACAAAATACAGAAGAAAAGGATGACCTACATTGTACAAGAAATACGTCAAAGAAAATATTTATTTTATAGTATAATATTTAATTAAGTTATTTTCTACAATATTCAAGGTTTAAGAGATTATCTCTTATTTTTTTATATTTATTATAATTACATTCGTTCTTAATACGTCATGGTAGACCAGCGGTTCTCAAACTTTCGTATTTAGCGAACCCACCTTTTTTACCTTTAATAGTTCTGTGTCCCCTTCATAATATAAAGACAGTCGAGGGTCCTTTAAAAAATTTGAATACTACTTTCAGCAAACACTTTGATGCAGATGAAGATATTAAATTGGGTGACTGGAATTGGATAATAAAAATGTAAAAATTTAATTTTGATGTCTTGTTCATTTATTCGACGCCCCCCCTGTACAGCTTCGGCGCCCTCAAGGGGGCATGCCCCATAGTTTGAGAACCGCTGTGGTAGGCTATTAAAAAGTTTACAGCCCATATACATTTTACAGCCAACTTGTTCTCAATCATCCAAGATAAAATATGTGTACAAACAGGTTTTGCTTTAGCCATTGCTATCAATAACTGTAAAGTTAATGTCATCAGCATAAAGTGCAATATTTCTTGCCTAGAAAGTTAATCAAATCATTAATATACATATCATAAAGAGGGTGGGTCCCAAGGTAGATCCTTGAGGTACGGCGAAATAAAATAACTAAACTAACTAAATCTGATGTTTTTACCAGAATTTATCAACCCCCTGTTAACAATAAAATTGATCCGATTTGATTGATTCTATTTTAAATTATATTTAATTTATATACAGGGTGATCTAAGTTAATTAGATAGATAAGGTAAAGTAACTCGAAGATGATTAATCTGATCTGTAGAGCTATGGTGCCTTCTCTGTGGTGGTACTTTCAAATAAACGCGAAAATATTCTAACTGTGAAAAAAAAGGAAAACTGCAAATGGCACCCTACATAAAACGACCACCGTCAATTTTTTCTTTAAAAAAGACACAGGTTTTTAAAAACACTCTCTTCTTGAGTGGTTATTCGAAAGCTACATCAGGGTGAAAAAATTCATAAGTCGTAAAGGGAATTTTAGAAATTAAATAACAACAAATTATTTATGTCGGCTTTCCAGTAAAAACAAACTATAAAAACAAAAAATTTACTATCTTCATTATCTTTGATTTACAAACAAAATTTTACGTTTTCCAAAACAACTGCCTCGTTAAAGATATGGAAGAACTACTTTCACAACCTTGTGCTTGTTAGGACACCTTTGCAAATACGGAACCTTCACATAAAACCGAGAGTCACGTGACTGACGCAAATAGGCAACCGAACATACCCCCATGTAGTAAATATTGCTCAGACAAAATTCGCACCATTACAAAATCGCGAAATCTTACTTATACAGTAAAATTTAAATTAGATTACATTATAATTTATTATGTCATAAATAAAATAAACAAACTCAAAAACTAATTGCTATTAGTTTGACATTAATAACTTGATTACTGTTTTCACAGCTGACTGTTCTTTCAAAAAGTTGAAACTTAAATTTGTAGTGCACAGTTGGTTGCCTATAAACTGCAATAAAGCAATGCATTGACATGTTCTTTTTAAAAGTATGCATAGACGGCATGTACACAAAAGGAAAAAAATCCCTTTATATAAAGGCATTGACTGTTTCGGAAACCGGACATGAGCGAAAAACGTCGTCAACTCTCAAATTAATTTAAAAAAAATAGTGGCTTTCTTTTTATAAACTAGAAATCAACCTTATTTTAAATGTCTAGCTATTTGGTAGCTAGTAACTCTCTTCCCTTATGGGAGCGACGAAAGAGACCTCAAGTTTTTCAAAGAGCCCTTGTCCTTGGCGAGAATACCAATACAACTGCTTCCAAGTTTTTTCACTTAATTTCGCACAGCCTGTATATTAAACTTAAATTATCGCTGACGCTAATAAAGCATTTCGAAAGTAAATTTAAATTTATTTATTCATTATTACTTCGGCCTCATTAACATGTGTTTTAATTAGGTATTTAAATCTATTCTTAATTATTAAAAAAAAAATACAAAACACGGAAAAAGTGAATATTAATTGGCTACCCATGCAAATGGGGCATCATTCTTCTTCATCTGCCTCTACCTTCATGTTATTATGGATAATTCATATAGATAATGGAATGCAATTAATTTAAAATTAATTTTCATGTTGAGCGTAATGCAATACAATGATGATGCAAACTATGGTTGAAGCTAGTGTCGAAATTTTAGGATGAGTTTCTGCATAACTTTCAGTTCTTACAAATCACAGATGTTATCGAATTTTCGTAATCAACATCAATGTACAATTTTAGTTTAAAGCTGAAGCAAAAGTGTGGACGAAACGAACTGTAAAAATTAGCCAAGAAAAGTTTTGAGTTATCTCCAATCTTGTACCTTGCGTAACATGATGAACAGTTACAACCACACTTGTCAAAACACCTGAGCCTTTTCGCAGGCGTAAAGATGACAAATGTTTACGTCCAAAACTGCCAACCGACTTGGCTCTTCGACTGCATCCAATTCGACTTCGACTTATGAATTAAAATAGCAAGAGATTTTAATTTCGGCGGTCTAAATATAGCGAGCCAAAGAAAATAATTTTCCTGCCCCAATTATATATTTTTTTAGATTCTTCAAGGAACAGGTCCTGTGAACGTGAACGCCTCCTTGACGAACGTAACCGTGCTAGGATTCGGGAACACGAAAATCCTGTATAATAACGTCGATCCGATAACTCATGATTTTTACACGGAACTGTTTTTGCCAAGGCTGAGGATCGATGGAAATTATAAACTGCTCGGAAGGATTTTGGTTATACCACTTCGTGGTGCAGGGTCCTGTTGGTTTGATGCCAGTAAGTAAAGATCACATCTTTGGTTTGCTTTCTCCATCCCCCATTATTTTTTTTTGTCGTTTTTAAATCCATACTTATCATCGAATCAATCCTGTATCTTATAAGTTTACAATCTCTAAGCAATTATTTAGTGCTCAGGAATTACTTCACGTCTGGGATCGCGTGAATTCTAATCAAATTGCAAATCATTTCATCAGAGTATGACGCCATACATCCGTGGTAAATTACACTTTCACGTCGATTAAGATCATGACGTAACTAACAGTAACACATCCTCAGAAATGCCTATAATTATGAAACTTAATAACCTGCCTTCGAATTTAAATATTTTCAATTCACTTCCTGTTTTTTGTGATCGACGTTTCTTTTTTCTAGAAAACTTGGATATCAAAACGAAAAACACTGTCGACCTAATACAGCACGACGGGTTCAATTTCTTCAAAATAACCGAGACCAAGGTCAAATTTTCCATTGGGGGTCTTAACCTGTACATGGGCAATTTATTCGATGGAATAAAAGCCTTAGGTAAAGCATTTTTTTTTTGTTGTTTCGAGCAAGTAAATTTGATTTACTTTTTGCGCAGAGGAGTCTACCAATAGATATTTGAATGAAAACTGGAAGATCCTGGCGGATTCTCTCAACCCCATCCTCAGCAGGACGATCGAAGAGATCATGTACGACATCCTGAGGAAAGTCTTCGACAACATCCCCGCGGATTTCTTCATAAGTGATTTAGATGCGTAATTTCGTTTATGTACCTGAATTAGTTAGTTTTTTATATACCTACATAATATAAAAGTCATCGAAATAGAAGTTACCAAAACTATTTAATAGAATGTATTCAACTCATTAAACTTTCGCATTATATTAGTATCATTAGCATCTTAAATGACTATCAGTAGTTTTAATTAATTAAAAAAATCGTAATTTAATCTCTCGTATTTTTTTTTTGTAAAGAGCGACGCTGCGAGTAGAATCTCCAAGTTTGATTAAGTTTTATTTTTAAGCAGCTTCGAGAAAAATTCCGGGAATTTTGTCGGCGCGTTTCTTTATGGATATACTGTTAGAGATGTTGAACATGAAAAAATAAACTTCGCAAGATCACGAGTTACTCCGTGCTATTTTTAAACCCGATTTTTTTCGCTATTATTCCAGGCGATCGTAACTTTGAGTGGTTTCAGGAAAACAATCGTTTAATCGTTTAATTTATTGCTTCCTTGAAACGGAGAACGAAATAATTTATTATTTGGATAAATAATAATTGGATTACCTACAGTCAAATTAAAGGTTGCGAACAGAAAGTGCGGTTTTCCATTGGAAAATTCATGGAAGAAATGCATTCGTGTTTATTTCAATAAGTGACAGTAGTATTTTGAAATGTAATATCTATTTATAAAGAGGTCTGCCAAAAGAAACACACAAATTGGATAGACAGTAGTCCTTATTACAATATAAACAAAAAACAAATGGGGATTATGATTAAAAAAAAAACAGTGCCATCTGCCGGCAAAAACTAAGTAAATGAAATAAACAACGTCCACCTGTCGATGGATAAGAAGTCGATTATGCATACAGTAGTCCTTATTACAATACAAGCAAGAAAAACCAAACGGAGTTATGTTACAAAAAAATTAAAAGTAAAAAAAAAAAACAAATAGAAATGACCAAAAAAGAACAAAGTCCCAGTGCCATCTGCCGGTAGAAAAGAAAAAGAGAGCTCATGAAATGAACAACGCGAAAGAAAATAATGGCAATTTGTTAATGGATAAGAAGTCGAGTATGTCTTTGTTACCAACATAAACAAAAAGCTCATGGAGATTATTAATTTAACTTAAAGGCTTCCGCGGCTGTCCTGAGGAAGTTCTTCTGCAATGAAGGACGAAACGTCGGCAGAAGAAGTCAACGTAAAGCGGTTCCAACCGGAAGCCAATTCAAACGTATGGGGATTATTTTACAAAAATATTAAAAGTGAAAAAAAAAACGTAAATAAAAATGACCAAAAAAGAGCAAAGTCCCAGTGCCATCTGCCGGTAGAAAAGACAGTAATGAAATGAACAACGTGAATCGAAAATAAGCGCCATCTGTCAATGCATTTCAAGTCCCTTCTGCTTACAGCAGTCCTCATTACAAGGTAAACGAAAAAGGAAGTGAGAATTGATTTCTGTTTTAGTGAAAAAATACATAAAAGGAATGACAAGGACAGAGCAAAGTACCGGAGACATCTACCGGTAGAAAACTAATTGTAAGTTAATGAAATGAACAACGTGAACAGACAGTAAGTCGATTATGCCATACTGTAGTCCTTATTGCAACATAAACAAAAAAACAAATGTGAAACAAAAGTGCAAAAAATAAATAGAAACGACCAAAAAAAGAGCAAAGTACTAGTGCCATCTGTCGGTAGAAAACTAAGTTAATGAAATGAACAACGAGAACAGAAAATAATGGCCATTTGTTAATGGATAAGAAGTCGAGTATGTCTTTGTTACCAATATAAACAAAAAGCTCATGGAGATTATTAATTTAACTTAAAGGCTTCCGCGGCTGTCCTGAGGAAGTTCTTCTGCAATGAAGGACGAAACGTCGGCAGAAGAAGTCAACGTAAAGCGGTTCCAACCGGAAGCCAATTCAAACGTATGGGGATTATATTAAAAAAAAAAACTTAAAAGTGAAAAAATTACATAAGTTGTAACGACTATGAAAAATCTGTACCATCCGGCAGAGAAAGACAGTAATGAAATGAACAACGTGAATCGAAAATAAGCGCCATCTGTTAATGCACTTGAAGTCCCTTCTGCTTACAGCAGTCCTCATTGCAAGGTAAACGAAAAAGGAAGTGAGGATTGATTTATTTTTTAGTGAAAGAATACATAAAAGGAATGACAAGGATAGAGCAAAGTACCGGAGACATCTACCGGTAGAAAACTAATTGTAAGTTAATGAAATGAACAGACAATAAGTCGATTATGCCATACTGTAGTCCTTATTGCAACATAAACGAAAAAACAAACGTGAAACAAAAGTGAAAAAAATAAATAAATAGAAACGATCAAAAAAAGAGCAAAGTATTAGTGCCATCTGCCGGTAAAAAACTAAGTTAATGAAATGAACAACGAGAGCAGAAAATAATGGCCATTTGTTAATGGATAAGAAATCTAGTAACAAATGGGGATTATACCACGTGATCATTTAAATTTATAATTAGAGTAGGCTATGAATTTTGAATTAGATTGGCAACACTAACTGTTGACAGCTTAATTTGAGTTTGAATTGTCAAAGTGATGCTTCAAAAGTTTAATTAATTGCCGGAGGTGAACACTTTGAACGTTTGCCATAGTTGGAACTAAAACTATTTCACTTCCTTTAAATTATTGAAACGATTGAACCCGATGAGAATCCTATAAACGTCAAAATATTTACATAACCTCTAATCTACGCAGCGTCGATTGACAAGGTGCACAACCGTATAAAAAAATCCCGCCTACTTTAATCATAAATTTAAATGATCGCGTGGTATTAAAGAAGAAAAAAACTTAAAAGTGAAAAAAATATCAGTGCCATCTGCCGGTAGAAAACTAAGTCAATGAAATGAACAACAGGAAACAAAAACCATCAGTCGATGGTCGACCTTATTACAACATAAACAAAAAAACAAATGGGATAACGTTTAAAAAAAAACTTAAACGTGAAAAAAGATTAGAGACGATCAAAAAAAAGTAAAGTACCAGTGCATTTGCCGGTAGAAAAGTAAGTTCATGAAGTGGACCATGGCCTGCTCCATTAACATTCACTGACGTGTATGTATGGCCGTTTCATTTCGCCTAAAATTCGGTTCCAGAAAGCATGTCGTGGAGTACTCCCCTCAGCGCTCCCTATTAAAGATACTACAGAACTACTGATAGTAACGTAATGGCAACTGCAATTACTTAAAAACTCACAAGAGGCGCTGAGAGGAGTACCGTCAAAATTTTTAAAAGTCAAATTGAAACGGCCATACATACACGTCAGTGAACAAAAAACAAATGGGATTATGTTAAAAAAAAAGTTTTAAGTGAAAAAAAAAAATAAATAGAAACGACCAAGAGCTAGAGTTCCTATATTAGATAAGAGTTAGGACATGGTGGACCCAGAAATCAAAACCACTTGATTTTCAATAGTGTCGCTTTCAATTTTTTTATATCTGTCATTTCAAAATGTAAATTAAATGTCAATGAAATTATGACAGTTCCAATATTTCATTTTAGAGAAGGTCTGGCATGTGTATGGATATTTTTTTTTTAGATTTTTGAATAGCAATATGTGGGTAAAGTTCATGATCTTTATTGCTAGCACGTTAATTCCAATGAAAATTTCCAGCTCATTAAGATTTCCGTACTTTTATTGTTTTCCAAATCAAAATTAAACAAAATTGCAGCCGAATTTTATTTAATTGTGTCCACTCTACTCTTTTCGCACTACCAAGAGCAAAATACCAGTGCCATCTGCTGGTTGAAAACTAAGTTAATGGAAATGAACAATATGAACAGAAAATAAAGGCCATCTCTTAATAGATAAGAAGTCGCGTGTGCATACAATAGTCTTTATTACAACATAAACAAAAAACAAATGTGAGATTATATTAAAGAAAAAACTTAGAAGTGAAAAAATTACATAAATAGAAATGACAATGAAAAATCAGCGCCATCTGTCGTAACAAAACAAGGTAATAAAATGAACAACGTGAATCGAGAACAATTGTAATCTGTTAATGCATACGAAGACGATTCTGCTTACAGCAGTCCGTAAACAAAAAAGTAAGTGGGGAATATGATTTTTAAAAATCTTAAAAGTGAAAAAATAAATAGAAACGACAAAGAAAAATCAAAGTACCAGTGTCTTGTGGCGATAGAAAACTAACAATAAGTTATTGAAATCACAGTACACTCATCAATCAGTAGGGACAGCTCGTGTCGGCGCCTTTGATGTTCATACTACCGTTTTCACATCCAATATGGCTGTTATTGGCGGGCCTTCATTTTATTGCTACTAGATGTCACTGGTTGAAAAAGTGGCACGGATAAAAATGATTACAAGTAAACCATAGAAAACGATGTTGTTTTACACAATTCAGGCTTTCTACACAATATAATCTAACAAAGATGGTTTTCTGTTGAATCTTTCTCATCTCTCTGCATCCATCACGCAAAATGCTGAATTAAAAAACGCCCATTTAAAAGCAATTGATGAATTCACCGGTGCGCCACACACGACCGTTTGTCGAAGGTCCGCCAGTTTTCAGCAAGTTTTCAGACATGCGCGCTCAAAAACAACAACAACAACGTGAACAGTCACTAGCGACTTAATGACAGTGAAAAATCAACGCCATCTGCCGGAAAAAACTAAGTTAATCGTGAATCGAGAATAAGCTTAAAACTTAAAAGTGAAAAAAAATACATAAAAATCTGCGCCATCTGAGGGAGAAAACTAAGTTAATGAAATGGACAATGTAAACCGAGTAATAGATCAATCTAATAATAGATAGAGTAGTCGTTGTTACAATACATATCAATAAAAATAAACGGGGATTATGTTTAAAAAAAAGTGAAAAGTTTTATAATAGAAATTAGCGCCATCTGCCGGAGAAAACTTTACTGAATTAAATCGTTGTGGTTAATTAGCCGAAATTTTGAATCACTGATTTCGGAACTCATCAGCCTCGTTCCGTGGTCGCATACTGCCGAAAACGACGTACGTGCCCGGATACAAGTTGTTCGACTGAATCGTGCTTCACGGAGAAGACGAAGCGAACGACGAAGACAATCTTCGATCTACAGGGCCTTCTTGGACTGCGTGAATTCGTACCGTATTTTTTTTTACTATCTCGCGACGCTGCATTTTTATGAGCGAATTTTCGACATATTTTGCATCTATATAATTTATTGCATTAAATTGTTGTTGTCGGGTTAATGCAGTGTAATTAAGCAACCTGTACACTCAGACGCAAGATTGTTGGATCATTTTAGATTGTAGTGTTTAGTCGACTGTACGGCACATCGAATTAACATTAGTAATTTCACAACTGTGTTGTGCCTGTAAACAATTTTGAGTGTCTTGATTTGTATAAACGTATTTGAAATTCCCTTGATATTTACTTTTTCGTTAACAATTTGTTCAGCGCTCCTAGGCTGGGTTGCATAAGAGATTGAAGTCAAGATTAAATTTAACCCTGCGTTAGAATGTGATACACAATATGCTGAACGTCATGATGAGTGTCACACCTAACTCAGACTTAAATTCCATCCTGGCTTCAATCTTTTATGCAACCTACCCCTACTGTTTTATTTCCCTTTGCGAATGTTTCCTTAAGTTCTTCCTTCATATCGTTCTTTGCCTAAATAGATGAGACTGCCTACTTCTTCAATTTTGTAGAAATCTTCTTGTTTTGTAGTTGTTTTTAATTCTGCTTTTAGTTTGGTGTTCTTTGCGCTCATCTACATGTATTTTGTCTTCTTATCGTTTATTTTCTCTTCGTCCTTGCAGTAATCGTGGTGTCATTGAAATATGCGAGGCACTGGCCTCGTCTATCGTCTATCTCTTGAATATAATAAATGAAAAATCGTCGATATTGTGAGCAAAAAAAATTCAAAATCATAGCAATACAATACATACGGGGATTATGTTTAAAAAAAGTGAAAAGTTTTATAATAGAAATGATATTGAGAAATTAGCGCCATCTGCCAGAGAAAACTAAGGTAATGAAATGGACAATGTGAATCGAATCTAAGCGCCACCTGTTGTTAATGGATATGGAGTCTATTCTGCTTATAGCAGTCCTTGTTATAAGGTAAACAAAAATCGAAATTTAAAAATTAAAGAAACGTACATAAATACAAAAGACAATGGAAAAACAGGCTACTTAAATTAATGGAATAATGGAACATATCGTATATTACATTTTCACTTGGAAATTTCTGTTTTGTTTCCGCTATTTTTTAGTTTCAATGAAACACTCGGTACATTCACTGGGCTACTGTAAAATGCTGATTCCGTCGTTTTCGTTCAGCTGGTTCTACTCGATCGAAAAGATTCGTTCGTCCACGAACTCAAAACGATCGTGAACGAACTGATTCAATCGTTCATTATCAGTTGGAAATAAATACAGCCATTCCCGTCTTGTTTTGGCCTTTCGAACATTTAATGAAACACTATCGGTAGATAACTGCGAAGCTCTCATTTCATCATTTCGTTCATTTCGATCGGAAAGATCGCCGAAACAATAATGAACGAATTCATTCAATCGTTCACACATATAGTATGTTTCATTTTGACTTGGAAATGCCAGCCGGTCCTGTCTTGTTTCTTCCTTTTTTCAAGTTTCAACGAAGCAATCGGTATATTCGTTCGTAATCTTTTTCGAAAGACGCACAGACAACCACAACCAAATTTACGGCCAAAGAAGCAAATAAGACTTCGTCAAATAACAACGTAATAAATGGTTGTATTTAAAACTCTCTGAACCCGATCCTTATTGGCATTTCGTAAACACGCGCTCGCCCCCAGACTTGCTGATAAAATTAGCAATTTTGACACATTTCTGTCCGACGAATGCTATTTTCGCAAACGTAAATAAATTTAAAAATAACGCGCGATGAATCACAGAAAACATTAAGTTTATTTACGCGCACGTTTCGATCCAATAAAAAATGCCATTGGGGGAAAAAAAATAGCCCAATTTTGCCGCACCCCCCTCGGGAAAATTTGTTGGTAGTAAAAAGGAGGAACTTCAAAAAATAAAAATTAGGCGACATTTATTTGGAAGTAGGTAAGTTCGGCAAATTCAGTTTGGTAAAAAAGGAAGAAAAAAAAAGTGAAAGTGACTAACCTGCCACAAGGGTCTGGAAGGTCCTGGCATTTTGAGTCGTTCACTGGAGATTACACTGGCACACTGCTTAGGAAGGGTACAACTTTACTAGACATGTGCGTTACTCAGGCAGCGTTCTTATAGTACTCGCTGGTCAGTGGCGGTGCTCATGATATACACCTACGCTTTATCCCCTTACTAACGGGATAGAAATGTGACAGATATGACGATCTCAAAGGCCGCCGTTTTTGCTACGCATTATTTTTGTTAGAGAGCGCTAACAGACGCAGTTTGAAAACACAGGTGAGGCGGACGGTTAGTCATATGTATTTTCATAATAGAATTGTTATTTTGGCTTTTTTTCGCAAGATTGTTTTTCCTTTGGACGACGTTTGCGTAAAGAATAAACCATGCCCTTTACTAAGCATGCCTCTATTCATGGCGTGCAGTACGTTGAGATGCTGCCAATAATTTAAACGATGCAGAAAATAGTAAGTTTCATAGTTGGTTGAAAAATCTCAATGGAACCAAAACTATTCACTCAGTCATCTCCAGAAGAAGAAGAAGAAGAAGAACGATCATTTCCATTTGAAATCAAATTCGAATTTGTTCTAAAATTGGAATGTAAGAGGTTTTTTATTATGTAAATGTTGGTTTAAAATTATATTCGTGAACAAAGTTAAAATCAACAAGTGTGGATTTAAATAATAATAAAAGATATCACAAAATCTTCTAAGCGGACACTAAATCGCGCAACTATACACTTTACGTTTCGCAGTCGTTCGACTGCTTCGTCAGAAGTGAAAATTATGTTGTCAAAATAAACAAGGTTGTCAACGGAAACTGAAAAAGTAACTTGATTTTTTTTTTATTATGTATATTATATTTATTTTTTAATCTAAAAATAATTTGAACATTACAAATGTTAAAAAATTGACAGATCTATGTTCTATTTAAGGAATCGAGAAAACTACAAAATGTATCGTTTAAATTTGCAAAATCAGTACGTTTATTAATAGAATTCGACGACATTTTTATTTTACACATTTCAATAAAACGTCGAACGACTGCGAAACGTAAAGTGTATAGTTGCGTGATTTAGTGTCCGCTTAGAAGATTTTGTGATACAAATTTCATCGGACAAGAACCAACTGTAAATAATAATAAAAGAATAAAGCCAAAATCAAGAGATTTAAAAAAAATTCTACCCACTCGGCCAGAAACAAGATAAATATGTTGTAACCTTATTTGCAAATTAAACATATTGCTGTGATATTACCTGAATCCATTATGGTTCCGGTATTTTTAAAGAACAAATTTAAAACGTAGTCAAATGTACACGAAAGAGGAGAAGGGATTAGTACAACCATGTAGGAATTGCAAGGAAAAGAGCTTCCAAACAAAATGGGCTAAAAAATTTTAAGAAATAAAGATGTTGGACCTGGGTCAGAATAACCGACGGACACATTGCAGTTTAATTTAGTTTTGAAAAAACTAACGCACTGAAATTTTGCCTACCTTTTGACTCCAAAAATGTTGAAAAGTGAAAGGCGTTTAAGCCATTTTTAGAATCCGAAATTTTACAAAATTAAGGCGTTCAAATTGGGACACGGGGATCGATTTTGACGTTAAAAAAATGGTCAATTTTTCGAGTCCAAAATTGTGAAAACTAAAGCAGAATAATTGAATATATGCCTATTTTTGAGCCCAAAATTCTGAGAAATGGAGGCACTCAAATCTAAATTGATCTTTACGGTAAATTTTTACGTAGTTTTTGGGACCTAAAAAATCTGAAAAATGAAGGTGATGAATCTGAATTTAATTACATATTTAACATACTTAGAATTATTTAGTAATTTATTACTGAATTCATGAACGCACTGTAATGGTTCAGCCACACTAACGGCAAATGTGCTGCCTAACGTCATTTTTAACGTCTAATTTGCCATTAATCAGTCGCTACACATACAATTATTGTCAAGTTAGACGTGAAAAATCACGTTAGGCAGCACATTAGACGCAGCGTGGCTCCGACAACGATATTGTAGCGACGGATTATTGGCATATACGGCACTAATTTTGTAACGGCATTGAGAATGGCATTGCGCGCTAGACGATAGCTCGGCTGGCGGTTTTTGATACACATCAAACGAATTGCCGGCGAACGTATCGCATAGTTGTTGCCATAGATAAAGAAAGATATATGTGAGGAAGACAGAACATACATTTTTTGCACGAAAACAGCGACATCTCGTGTTTTTAGTCACGTACTATCTTAGTTTTGATTGCAGGTTTCTTTCATTATTTCAAGTACTAATTTAAAATATAATTTTTGAATGTTAGGAAATGGAAAATGCTAAAATATTTGAATAGAACTCCTGTGATATTTGACATTTAAGATAAAGTTGCCAATATTCAAGTAAAATACCACTGCTGCAGCCGCTTCGGAGCGAAATGTGGGACAAATAATGACCTTAACCACCAATGTAAAATTTAGGGCATTAATTTTCTCGCGTTAATTGTCGGGTTCTTGTCCGTTAGAATGCCGTTAGACGTTAACGCAGATGTGCCCGAAGCATAACAATGTGTTTGTGCAGTTCATTCTATTTCGTTTAACTTTATTTTATTATTGCCACAATTATTATGGCTTCGACCTCGCTCACCGCCAAAGCCTATTCCACGATCTGTTTCCACATTCAATGGAAAATGGGCTTCCAAATGTATCAGAAATTTAAATTGATTCATTAAGATGATTCTCTACATCACGAGTTATAAGACTTTCACGCGTTTTCTTCTCGTTTTTTATTTATTTGGAATCATGGGAGAGATTATGATCCCAAATTCACACGATTGTACCATTCTTATCTTCTCGTCTGTTCCCATTTTACCATATCTAGAACTATAGGTTTTTTTTTATTTGAGAGCTTCTAAATCTGTTTTTCTACAGTTCAGTTTTTTTATTATATGCCGATTGCGATCGAGCGATAAGTCAAAGAACTTTTATATAGCTATCTTCTTCTAACTTTCTTGAGGTCGTATAATGTTATTTTATCGTATATTTTCTTAACGCAGATCTATATGATCGGCATATATTTAAAAAATAAACTTTAGTTATAATGATCAAGCTTCTGAGAGTTTTCTTGTTTGTTTGCTTTTCTTTTCATTTCTGCCTCATTCTTCTATGTGAAACTATGAAATAATAACGCCAAAATTTATATGCGCCCGAGATATCTAAATCTAAAAAAAAATTAATAGATGCAAAATAGTAATAAAAAGAAAAATCTGAAACAATAAAAAGGTATATTTATTATAAAAATAATAAATGTAATATTAAAAATTTCTTTATTTTTAGTAAGATGAAAGAATTATAAAATAAATGGTACCAAAAAAGTAACTATTAAATGATATAGCCCGCGGATGAAACATACATAGATAAGATTTATTCTAGCTCTTTATTTATAAACGATTGTCCACCTCTGTTCTAGAGGAGCGAATCAAAAACGTTATGAGTTTCATTGCCTCCATTTTTCAAAATTTTGGGCTTGAAATGTTGACGAATTTTTAACGTGAAAATCGAACATCATGTCTCAGTTTCAACGCCTACATTTTTAAAATTTAATCTGTAACAAAAATTATTACGCAAAAATTCAACGTTAAAATCGATTACAACGAGTCTTAAATTCAATGTCCTTGTTTTTCAAATTATTCAATTGGAAAGAATGGTGAAAATTCAATACGAAAGTCGATTGTTTTATTCCAGTTTCAAGAAAAAATTTTAGTTTCAAAAAAGTAGGTAAAAGCGCCCCTGTTTTGGATTCAAAAATAGACAAAAATTTATCGTGGAAATCGATTACTTTCCAATGTTTCTGGATTCAAAAACAAGCAAAAGTTCAATCGGTTATTTTAACCTCTGCTCGCCTACATTTTTCAAAATTTTTGGGCCCAAAATCTACAGACGAATGTTTAACATGAAGGTTGATTATTTGTCCTAATTTCAATCTTCCCATTTTGTCAAAATTTCGGATTCAAAAAATACCTACAAATTCGGTGTGGAAATCCACTTCAGTTTCCGCGCCACTATTTTTCACAATTTTGGGATCGAGAAACCGATGAATTTTATAACGTGAAAATCAATCATCATGTACCAGTTCCAACATCTTCATTTTTTTTTTAATTTCGAATTAAAATAGTTGCGCAAAAATTCAACGCTTATTTTCCAAATTTCTGACAAAAGATTCAGCGCGGAAATCGATTATTTAATCCTAGTATCAACGTCTCCACTGTTCAAAATTTAGGATTAAAAAAACAGGCAAGAACCCAATATGAAAATCGATAATTCAATGATTCACTTTTCAAAATGTTTAAGCTTAAACATAAATAGATGAAATTTCAACGTGTCCTAGTTTTTTCAACTATTTTTCAAAATTCTGCATTCAAATATAGGTAAAAAATCAACTTCTTTATCCCAGATTCATCTCCTCCATTTTTCAAATTTTTTAGATTCCAAAAACTAGCTAAAGATTAATTTAAATTTGAGTCTCTCCGTTCTTCAAAATTTTGTGCCCAAAAATAGGCAAATATTCAATTATTCTGCGTTAGTTTCAACGTTTGTAGTTTTCACAATTTTGGACTCGAACCGACCAATTTTCAACGTCAAAATCAATCACTACGTCCCAATTTGAACGCCTTAATTTTGTAAAATTTCGGACTCTAAAAATACATAGCATAACGCCTTTCACTTTTCAACATTTTTGGATTCCAAAGGTAGGCGAAATTTCAGTCGCGCCGCCGCCGTCGCCGCCGCCGCCGCCGCCGCCGCCGTGAGTGCCGCCGGTTTTCCACACACACTTCTGCCAACACTTTTTTGCAATTTTGAATTCAAAACTAAATTAAATTGCAATATGTCAATTCGTTATTCTGACACAGTTCCAACATTTTCATTTTCTCAACATTTTTTAGCCCATTTTGTGATTCCTACATGGTTGTACTATTCCCTTCTCCCCTTTCGTGCACATTTGATTACGTTTTTGGATTTATACTCTTCTTATTTCAGAACTTCGAAATCTCTCCAGTTATATCGATCGAGCTTCTCAAGTTTGTCTCTCCTTTAACTAAATTAAACTGCAATGCGTCAATCAATCGGTTATTCTGATCCAGTTCCAACATTTTCTCAAAATGCCAATGACGGAAAAACAAAAAAGAAAAACAAACGCAATGGAGAGATTAACAAAATTAGAAATACAGACGAAATTTAAAAGTGAAATCTATAGAGGAGAAAAGAGAAGAAGAACAGACTAATATGATAGGGGCAAGTGAAAAGAATGACGTATGATGAAATAGGCCAAAACTGAGGAGGAAACAAGAGAAACCACCCAGGACAAACAGAAAGAGGTGGAAAGAAATATGGAAAAGATCGGAGACAGTTCAACTTCCCTCAAATGTTTTATACCCAACAGCCTCAAGAGATAAATAAATAATTGAAGACCAATTAGAAATATATTAGTTTATTTTTGACTTTCCCATCTCGTTGCATTTCTATTCTTCTCCATTTATTATTAACGTTTTGACGCTTAACAAACTGGAAGACTAAAGAAGGGCAAAGCACACAGAATAAAAGCTAAAGATGGAAAAATTATGGCAGAAGAAGAAAAGATCATAAGCAGATGGAAAGAATACTTTGAAGAACTTCTAACGACGAGGCGACGATGACGAGGAAATCACAATGACAGAAATAAACGAAGCCATAGGAAAAATTCAAACAGGAAGAGCTGCAGGAGTGGATGAAATTACCCTCGAACTAATAAAATACATAAAAATAAATGTTCAAATCAAAAAGGAATACCAGACGAATGGAAAGTGGCGATCATCTTGCCATTATACGTATAAGAAGGGGGATCCGTACAAGTGCAAGAACTCTAGAGGAATCACGTTACTAATATCGACGCTGAAACTGTACGAAAGAATATTGGAAGGCAGATGGAGGAAAGAGAAGATATGCAAAGTGGTTTCAGACCAAACCACGGCGTACAAGACCATATATTTATAGTCATATAAACAGGTAATCGAGAAAAAATTGATGAAGGATAATGATGTGTATGTCACAAGCTTTATCGACATGACGAAAGCTTTCGACACAGTAAATAGAGAAAAGATATGGGAAAACGTAGAAAATATAAAGAAACAACGAACTAAATAAGAACAGGCAACAAAACGTCTGGAAAAGTCACCACAACAGAGGGAGTTAGACAAGGTAGTATATTAAGCCCTCTTCTATTCATATGTGCAATAGATGACATCAATAAAGCGCACAAGAAAAGATGGACACATTTCTGGTAGGATACATTAGATTTCAACCTGTATACTTAAAGACGTGTGCCTTTGCAAATGATATAATGCTATTTGTAAGCACCGAGGTAAAGCTAGAGGAAAACTTGAAGATATGGGAAGAAGAATTAGCGTCACACAACCTGCTTATGAATACCGGAAAAATGAAAACAATGGTCTTCGGCAATAAAAATATAAACATTAAATTAAAACTGAGAAACCAATAAATAGATCAAGTCTCTAGTTATAAGTATCTGGGAAGTAGAGTGGAAAAGTAGGGGGAAAGCAGAAGAAGAAGAAGTAAACAATAGAATAGAAAGAAGAAATTCCTGGGAACTAAATACATATCGGAAAAGGCGATAGTATCTATATACAAATCAATATAATGCTATATAAGGAGGGGAGAATTGGATACTGACGGAAAGGCCAAAGCAGAGAACACAGGCACAAGAGATGAAATACCTCAGGAAAATTCAAGGGGTAATGAAGAACACAGACATTAAAGAAAAATTAAAAACTGAAAATAAAAAGCTAAGCGCTGAGCTGGTTTGGACACCTAGGGCCAAATTCAGAAATGTTACTCATTGTCAACTCATTCTCAATTTGACAATTTGATGATTTTTTAAAATCAGAAACGGATTACTTTTCATGTTACTGAACTTTTATCAGTCTGTTATAAGCCAGTAATGCTTCAAGTATATTTGTTCCATATAACAGGTGATCAATACCTTTCCTAATCAAGTGACCTTCGGAAATAAAATCATGTGTCTTTGATTAGTTCATTATTTCAAATGCCATTTGAATTACTTTTATTGCATTCCTATCGTTTTGTATAGGAATGCAATATAAATATGTATGAACCAAACAAAGACATAATTTTCTTCCGTAGGTCACTTGATTAGAAAAGATATTGATCACGCGTTAGTTATATGTATAAATATAAATGTGTTTTAACATTTCAAATATCTGAAACTGCCAAAATGAGAATGAGTTGAGATTGAGATGAGAATGAGTAATGTTTCTGAATTTGGGCCTTCGTTAGGATGGATGGCAATAGGCAAGTGAAGAAGATAAGAGAACAAACGGGGAAGATCAAGAAGAAAATGGAATAGTGAAATAGAAGATATCCTAAAAAGAAGGAATACAGCCAAGGAAATATGCACAGAATAGAGACACGTAACCTCGAGGGCATAAGAGTACCATGACGCTAACATTACCATTTTTCTTTCGCTTCTTGATTACATCAAATTTGCAGTGAGATAATATTTTTGCTTTGCATTTGAACTGTATTAGAGCCGTATTACACTTGTTAAATTTGATAATAATTTTCTTGTAAAGTGAGAGAGATAAGCTACCACAGTGAATGCTGATTGGTTTAATTGGCACTTCTCACTCATTTAGGCCCAGTTTTTTCAATCGTGGAATAACTGTTCGCCAAATATCATTTAATGTTGCTCCACATCTATGTCACACCTACGTCACGTTATACCAATAATAATGCTTATCCGACGATTGTAAAATCGGGCCTTAGTAACAAATTTTATACAAAAAATATCATAGTGTAATACGGCTCTTACACTGAGGAATTTTGCACCCAAAATGCGTGTAAAATAATTGAATTTTTTTGGTTTAAATAATAGGTGAAATAGATCCCAACGAGAGCAAATACTTTAATCAGGTGCGTACCATTTAATTAACTCAGATATACATAATATGTTAATTTAATAAATTTCGAGTTCGAGAATGCTTTGTGAGTAATCCGCAATAATTTTAGAGATTTTTGTACGCGTCGATCTAGAAATTTTGGCTGTGGACTAATAAGTCCATGCCTTAAAAATAGCCAGCCGCCAACCTGCGTTGCCAAAAATCTTATTTTAACCGGCGGCTGTGTGCTAAATCGCAAAATGTTAAAATAGAAAATTGTAACTCGCGCCGTTTTCAATTTGCGTTGGATTAGAAATTGCGACAGTATTTTTTCTTTTATTATTCATTTGGAACAACACCTACAAATTTGCGCGCATGCAATAGTAATAACTAAATAATAAATTAATTAAGTTAAATGAAGCTTGAACAAAAATATTTGTTAAAGGAAACTTTCAATCATGTGGTAGCGTGGCCGAGCGGTCTAAGGCGCTGGTTTAAGGCACCAGTCTCTTCGGAGGCGTGGGTTCGAATCCCACCGCTGCCAACTTTTTACCTAATCGATTAGCAATTATAATAAATTGATCAATATTGAACTATCATTTATTAAAAATGTGGGTGAGGCGTTTGCCCATCTGAAACGGAGCTTGTTTAGAAGAACTTCTTTGAGTTCTTAATGCTACAGAAACGCAATACAAACCGGAAACCCTATAGGTACTTAGATATTAACATGACCGACGTCGCGGTGTCTAATTTAAAAATGTTTGGAGAGTTTCTGGTTTGCTCTTACCATTAATATTTTTTGTCTGAACAAATATGTATGTAATGAGAAAAATAAGGGATGATTTTTCAAACACACATCAGGCTTTCTATGAATTGTTTTGCCCAGGGATAGTTTACATGATTTCTCCTTACCATTCTAGCCTCCTCTTACCATGCGCGCACGTTCCATATTTAAATAGCCTTTACATGATTTCAGCACGTTGAGGTGTACCATAAGGTACCATTCTAGAAAGAAATAAAAAAGTAAAGTTTATTCTAATGCAAACATATCTTTAAGATTTTATTTAAGATTTGCTCTTACCATCAATATTTGTCTGAATAAGTAGGTATGTAATTAGAAAAATGGGGATAGTTTTTGAAGAGGATTTTTCAAACACACATCAGACTTTCTGTAAATTGTTTTGCCAAGGGATTTCCTCCTTATCCCACACCAAATAGCCTTTACATGATTTCAGCACGTTGAGGTGTACCATAAGGTACCATTCTAGAAAGAAATAAAAAAGTAAAGTTTATTCTAAAGCCAACACACCTCTAAGATACGATGACCATACGTCCCGTCCCGCCTTTGGCGGGACAATCCCGATTTTTAACAATTTGTCCCGCATCCCGCGGAGTTTTAACAAAATCCCGCTGTTTGGAAAGAATAGGTTTTTTGTCAGTTTACAGCAAACAAGTAAAAGACGGTTTAATTAACGATCTCAACCTTAAAAAAAATAATGCATTCAAATGCGAAATACAGTGTGTTTAGAAATGATTGAGAGGCGTTTGAATTTCCCGTTTGCTAGATTATTTTTAAAAGTTGGTACTAAATTCTGTGTACCTCTTTACCATGGACGTCACAGGAGATAATTTATTTATTATTTTATCATTTCTCCATGTTTACATAGCTCATTTACTAACGTAAAATATACGGTGGTAAAAGTGGCAATATGAAAAACCTTTTTTTATAATAATAATAATAGTAAAATAAAAAAAATTAAAATGTAAACAACAACTCGGCTACTGATGAAGTTTAACTCGAATTTATCATACGAAAATGTATATACAAAAATGGAAGTGGATCAGTTAAAAAAACAATTTGAAAGCGACAAACAAATGCCGTAGTAAGATTCTAATTATTTAAAAAAAAAATTTTTTTTTGAATAAAAGCAACCAGGAGAAAGCAAAAAAAAATAATAAAATTTTAAAAACTAGGAAATATATAATACAAATTAATAAGAAAAGAATGTTCTTGGGATGCAGTCAATCGGGTTTAACAAAACTTCTTTAAATTCGGTCTAGCTTTCGAGAATGGTTATTCCCTTCTTCAGGACGCTATAAATTTATTAGATTTTTTTCTCAAAATAAAGTATGGTAACAACAAAACGGTATTACTTATAAATTCGAAGTTAAAGTAGGACGAAAAGCATTTTTAACAAATGTCTACTTAGTTTCGTTAACGAAAAGTCAACGGGGTTTGAGGTCTTTATTTCTACAGAAAACTCCAATGTTTTTGGATTTCTTCGAATTTGTAAGTAATAGCGTTTTGTTGTTACCATACTTTATTTTGAAAAAAATCTAATAAATTTATAGTGTCCTGAAGAAGGGAATAACCATTCTCGAAAGCTAGACCGAATTTAAAGAAGTTTTATTAAACCCGATTGACTGAACCCCCAAGAAAATTCTTTTCTCATTGAGTCACTAGTCAAAATTTCAATCATTCGTTACGAATTAATAATGATAAAAACAAAAGACAATCGATTTTACGGTGGATTAATAAATTTAAAAAAAAACCTTTTGGAAGGAAAGGTAACGAAATAAAAAAAAACAAATGCCAAACAGGTAACAGGTGTTACTAACGCGCAAAAAGCTGAAATCCCTCAAGAGTTGTCAAAAAATCCCTTTCCAGCAAAGGCAACCCTTCAATTTTTTACTAGCTGACCTTGTAAGAAGCTAAGACTTCGTACGTAAGTTATACCTATTTAAATCTGAGGCTGCATTGGAGGTTGCAAGAATGAAATTATTTAGATCGAAACGTCAACACAATCGAGGAAACGACAATGTCATTTCGTAAAAGTCTCGCTGAGAACTAGAAGGATTCTTCTGAAAGTACTAGATTGGTTTCATATCACGGACAGAAAGACCTGATCCTGAAACAGATGTGCTGAATTAAAGGCTGCGAGGATCTAAATCGGAACGTCAACTTAACTTTACCGAGGACCCGAGAAGGCGATAAATTTTGCTGGGAAAGGAGCTAAAAGCTTCTCACTGAATGCACTAGACAGAGAAGGACTGATCTTCAATTTGACTTCATATCATCATACAAAAAACAAAACCTGAAACTCAAACGAAAATGCTCAATTAGATCTTGCCGAGAGAGGAGCCATAACTTAATGAAGATATCCAGGCACCAAGCCAAGAAAGATAGATTGGTCTTTCAAAGACTTGAATGACCTTGAAACTTAGCGAAGCTAAAGCAGAAGTCCTGGATTAGAGGCTGCAAGGTTGAAGTCATTTAGGCCAGCTGAACTTCTTTACTGAGGAGCTCGATTTGCTGAGAAAGGAGCCATGACTTAATGAAGATATCCAGGCACTAGGCAAAGAAAGATAGACTAGTCTTCACCTAAAAAGACTTGAACGACCTTGAAACTTAGCGAAGCTGAAGCAGAAGTGCTGGATTAGAGGCTGCAAGGTTGAAGTCATTTAAGCCAACTTAACTTCTTTATTGAGGAGACTGAAGATTGAGGGGACGAGTTACTTTGCAGAAAATTAGTAAATTTTCTGCAAAGTAACTCGTCCCCTCAATCGTCCCCTCTTAGTAAAGAGGCTAGTCAAAGATGGATTGGTCTTCATTTTGACTTCATGATGTCGCTGAAAAATTTTGCTTAGAAAGGAGCTAAGATTAAGTGACCTTGTAAGGAACTTATACCTCTTTAAAGCTGAGGCTGGGCTAGAAGTTGCAAGAACGAAATCATTTAGATCGAAACGTCAACACCATTGAGAAAACGACAATGTCATTTTGTAAATTGTCGTTTTGAAAGCACTAGATTGATTTTGGCTTCAGGCAAAAAGCCCTTAAACTTAAGCAAATATTCTGAATGAAAGACTGTAAGGATTTAGATTTGCTGACAAAGGAGTTAAGAGCTTCTCACTGAAAACACTAGACTGATCTTCATTTTGACTTCATATTATCGCACAAAAAAACAAAACCTGAATGACCTTGTAAGGAACCTTTTTAAGACTCAACCAGAAATGCTAGATTAGAACTTGCCGGGAAAGGAGCCTTAACTTAATGAAAATATCTAGGCACTAGGCAAAGTAAAGTAGATTGGTCTTCATTTCGACTTCACCTAAAAAGACTTGAATGACCTCGTAAGGAATTTGCGAAACTGAAGCAGAAGTGCTGGATTAGAGCCTGCAGGTATGAACTTTACTCTTTACTCTGCAGAAATTTTACTGAGGAAAAAGCAAACGTATCTCTAAAAGCAGCAGACGAAAAAGGGTTGGACTTCATGCAATCAAGTTTCGAAAGTTAAATGATGTAGTGGAGTAGGCTCAGCGACGGATGAAGACTTCAAAAATAAACGCTTAAAAGAAACTGTTAGGAAATGCCCAAGATTTTTACGTTTTACCTTCCATGGTCCATTGTAACGAGCCAAATTTTGAAAAAATTACGAAAAATGAGTTCGGATTTAAAAAAAAATGAGAAGGAAAAGTTTACATGTAAATAGCATACACAGTGAGGAGACCTTGCACCTTGAAGACATCTCTACATGAATCAGTACAAGACATTTTACACAAAGTTCCCAGGGCTCTTTTCTGAATAACAAATGCGTGCCTAACATACGGACTTCCTCCCCATAAAATGATTCTATATTGTAAATGAGAATAAAAATTAACAGACTTCAGAACTGTTATGCTTGAATAGTGAGGAAGGGATCCGTAAAGCGAAGCAAACCAAACTCAGCTTTTTACATAATTTCTCCAAATGCAAATTCCACGTTATCGATTCATCCAGACATTTGCCCAAATATTGGACACAGATTTCTAGAGAGTATTTCCTGTTATTCAGTGATATATGAGAAGGGGCCTCACTTTTAAATAGAATACAATTGGTTTTAGATCCATTGGGAACTAAATTATTGTTAGAAAACCATTTTCCAGCTTCTTGTAGGCAACGTCCTCCATTATCGATCAGTATCATGAAGTTATCTTCCGTGACCAAGAAAGCAGGTGTCATCAACATAGTTTGAGACGCAACAAACGGTGTTCTCTGTAGCTGTTGGCAAATCGTTCATGAAAAAGAGTAGAGGGCCCAGTATACTTTCTTGGGGTACGCCGCTATTTCTCTCTGATAATACGGATTCTTGTGTTTGTCCATTAACAGTAAGAACTACCTTCTGATGTCTCTGATTTAGAGAGGACTTGATCAAGTTCAGTGCTACTCCTCGTATTCCATATTTTTTCAGCTTGATGTATAAAATGTTGTCGTCTAGAGTGTCAAATCAAGCAAGTCGTCAAAATTTTGTCTCCGCAGCTGTACAAGATGTTTGTTGTAAAATCAAATACGGCGGTTTCCACGCTCTTTCCCTTGAGGAAACCATGTTGATTTGGATTCCATAATTCACAAGATGAAATGAAACCATGTATTACTTCTAAAAATTACGTAGCAAACTAATAGGTCTATAATTTTCTGCATTTGACGGTTCACTCTTCTCCAGTTTGGGGTTAATTAACGCAACCTTAAGGCCTTTGGGAAAAACTCCAGTTTCCAGAGACAATTTTGGTTAGAGGGGTAATGATGCTGTGGATACTCCTTTTGAGGAGGAACATCGGTATATTATCGAAACCCGCACACTTTTTATTTTTGAAATTACGAACAATGTGCAGCGCTTCTTCTTCGGTGGAGGGATAGAAAAACAATGATTTATCATTATTTGTTGGGGAACAATTATTATATGGGATGCTCTGGGTTTTATGAGTTTGGATTAAATTTTGCACACAAGAAGTGAAGTATTTATTAAAGTCGTTTGCTGAACACTCTATAGTCTAACAGATTTAAGCTATTACGCTCTTCTAATGTTTGGATCATTTTGGGGATCTTCTTTTGTATCCAATTTACTCAAACTTTAGACAAAATTCTTCTCTCTGGTTTCCAGTTGAACTATGTCACTATATTCTCTTCTTTTGCACAATTTGCATCCACTATAAACTTCTTTTGACAGAAGAAGAATACAGCGCCGCAGTTCCATCGTATAATCCATGGAGAAGACGGACGATGGCTACGAGAGCCTTCAAGTTAATGTTTGGATGAAATTGTTTAATTTAGATATTTTCAAACAGTGCTTAAATAACGAAGATACTTGAAACTCAACATTTTAATGATTGTTGCAGTGTTCATCAGGATGTACTAATAATTCAAACTAAATACTTATTACGCAGATATTGTATTTTTTCCCAAAACTTTTGTTGTCTTTTTTATATACTAATAAATTTAAATTCAGAAGTTTTTAGCACAACCACGAACCAAATCTTCAAGTTGTGCTCATGTAGTAAGATTGTAGTGCCATCTGCAGAAACATTCTCAGACGTCGTAAATATGAGGAGAATGTTAGGAGTGGAATGCAAGCGCCTCCAACGGCCCGCCATGTATTAGGAGAGCAGAAACCCGAGGAATTCATCGGTCGGAGCCGAACACAAAGCCAACCTAATATACTATATACTACTCATAATATCCATAAGCCTTCTTTGAATTAATACAACCAATGCACTGCGTGTTCGCTGCGGATAATATACATTGAAAACATTGGATCTTATCACATCGCTCGAAACGAGCGTTTTCGGATTCGAAAAGAATTCGAATTTGCATAGGGTATCGAGTCGATATCGGCAGTATCGGTTGATTGGTTCACCTTCCGAACGCTTCTGGTGTCCCGATAGAACAGATCGGATTTTGTTTGGCCTCTGATAGCTTTCCGAACATTGATTCTATCGAATCCATGAGTTCTCAATACGTGCGCGGACTCGTTCTAGCTCGCGCGAATCCCTACGTCTCTCCTTGTTTCCGGAGGGGCAAGTTGCGCATTTTGACGTCGCCCTACATGCAACTCGGTTTGATTTATTAGTTTTTTTATCGCGCGTTATTACTATTTTTGTTTACATCTCGAGCGATTTAATTTATTGCGGTTTTATTTATCCGTGACAATGGACAGTTCGATTAAATAAACATGAGTATAATATTGGCGATAAGGGTGCACCAAGTTGTATGTTTACAGGAATAAAACGTTGTGTTTATTTATATTCTTTATGTGTTACAGCAACTCGTGATAAGAAAACATGTTGCTATTTAAATAACATATTAAAGAAAAAGAATGTATTAATATGCAAAACTACAACTCTGTTAGGTTTCTACAGTGGGTTAGGTTTTAAGCTTTTAAGTAAAAAAAATTAAATAGGACACCCTATGTATTTTTGCATTTTTGGAATGTACAGGTAATTCTACATCGAAATGATGTAAAATATTCCATACACAGGGTGATTGAAAATCGAGAGAAGCACGGCGATCTCGTTTATGATAAGAGATAGAAAATTGGTTAAATGGAGGCAAAGTTGCCAAATTTCATGCTGATCATTGATCTGTTAAGACATTTTAAATATTTCGAACAATTTCTTCGCAATCGGAAGAAAACTAAAAATTGTGACTTTCGAAAATCGAACATAACTTCTCTATTCATGATTTTTCCAAAATCTGTGAAAACATTTCTAATCAAGATGAAATTTGGCAACTTTGACTCCATCTCTATCTCTTGTAATAAGCGAGATCCCCATGCTTCTGTACAGTTCATTTTTTAAATATATCCCGATCGATCGATCGATAAATCAAAGAACATAATTAAATTTATGTAGGTTCATAAGAAAAGTGCTTTATAATAGAAAATAATTCCAGACATCACATGTCCCATGAGTATTTCAGAACTTTCTGAATTCATCATGACATTGATTTGTGTTATCTATGTTTATTCATAGCGACACTTACGTATTTAGTTTTTGATATGTGAGAAGTTCAACGCTCCGTCTATAAATACGGTGATAACAACGTAATACTATGGTAATTCAATTAAATATGAAAAGCTCAGAGATTTGTGGCAAACAAAATCAGAGATACAATGAGCAACACAATAAGGTCGTAAATAATTTCTCGAGATAATTTTTTATTTTTAAACATGTGCTTCCTAAGGACTAAGGTTTTAAACGTTTCGCATATAACAAAAAATAATACAACATAAATATATAACTTTATTGGATTGAAGAACAATAAACAGAACACCATGATATAATAATAATAAACGATTATTATTCCATGATATAATAAAAAAAAAACAAACAAACAAATATTATTTGGTCACTTCTAAAACTTGTACAATAAAGAATCACTTTGAGACGAACACAGCCTTCTTATAGATAATAAACACAACCTTCCTGCGTGCAAAGAATAAGACAGAATTCTTAAGGGGCAAGGTTCAACGTCTGTCTTTGAAAGTCATACCAACCGGAAGCTTCGGGGCCATCAAAAACTCAAACTCCAACTCGAGCTCCTTTTGCACGGAGAGTTCGAAGCTCTGTACGATATTGTTGAGCAAAATCGGTAAGCTCTGCTCCATCAATCTTTTCCCGGGGCAAGCTCGCCTTCCACATCCGAAGGGCACCACCAGGTAAGTGGAATTGATGGTGGTCTGGAGCTTTTCATCCCCCAGCCAGCGTTCGGGGCGGAACTCGTCGGGCGCGGGGAAGTTTTCGGGGTTCCTGCACGCCAAACCTACCTGGCAAAGGATGACGCTCCCAACCCCAAATTTGTGTCCCGATAACTCCAGGTCCTTTTCTGCAATCCGTGCTAAGATACTCGCCGTCGGTAATAAACGAAAGGCTTCGTTCACGCACGCCCTGAGAAGCGCAGCGTTATTTTTTTCCTCGACCAATTTCCTTTGGATGTCCTTCCTGGTGCTGACGAGGTACAAAAGGAAGATGAGGCTGTTCCCTAAGGTGTGGATCCCCGAGGCGATGAAATCCACGATCGCGGCTGTTTTCTCGCGCTCATCAACGTCGGCCTTTAAAATCGATTGAAAAACGACGCTTTCGTTCGCCAGGTCTTCCACTGACGACACTATCTCGAGGGCCAAGTTGTATATGTCTTCTTCGCTGGCGACGAGCTGGGAGTAGGCGGTTGTTGGAAAGAGCTTCCAAAAAGGCAGGCCATAGTAAGTATCCCTGCAGGCCAAGAAATGATTGTGGACTGCTGTTGACAGGCGAGCTGCTATTTTATTTTCACCTTGCGAAAGTAGGAAGCCCATACGTCTTCCTAATATCAAACTGCACATTAACTCGAGCCCCAGGCGGCGAGTTAACTTTTCGAATTCCGCCAGGTGGCCGTTAACATCGCGCTGCTCTTTGATGAGGGCAACCAAATCGTCGGCTATACGCTCCACTTCCGGCATGAAATTCGAGATTGTGCGCGGACTGGTTAAATCGGTGGTTAAACTGGTTCGAAGATGTTGCCATGTTTCACCTGGGGAATAAAAATTTTTATCAGAAAGACGCAACCAAAGAGGGGGCCTTTGAGAAGTAAATTTGAAGGAAGGACAAAACCAAAGGGTTTTAAGATAAAGATGAAATTACCTTGTTCGTTAATAATTCCAGTACTAGCATATCTATCCGGCCTACTCTTCCTGTAATACGCAATCACTTCCGTCGGTGGCCTAATCGGATACCTCCCACTCGCCCTCAGTACTTTCTCGATATCGTTTTTGTCCACGATACTAATAACAGGAATATTCCACAAGGCCTCCTCTTTAATGACGGGACCATACTTCCTGTACATGTCCCTGTAAAATTCGTGTAACATACTGAATCTATAACCTCCGATCCGAGAGAATACCCATCTGGTGCCCAAAATGGGCAAGGCGAAAGGACCGGGAACGGTCGTTTTCTTTTTCATCCACCAAGGGGGGCGGTATTCTATTATCAGGAAGAATATCGAGACGAGGACGTCGGTGATTAAATCCAGCGTGTGCAGGAATTTGTGTAGTTTTTTGTAGAGCTGCATCTGAAAGGAAAAAGAATATTAATTAGACGACCACAAGCGATTGAACGATTACTTTTATGTATGCGAAGCTTGCTTTCATCGTGTAAAGACTGTTTTTAGAAAATATTTTCATCTGCCGGCTTGTGCCAATGAACTGATAACGAATTCAACGTCATTCGCTAAATACATAGTTTACTTCCTTATGTAATCTCGTCGGAGGCTCGCGTAAATATTTGCTTCAAAATTTATTACCTTACTGCTAGAAAGTTTAAAGATCATCGAGGAAGTTATCTAGTCCCATTTCGATGGGTGTTTTGCATGTTAACGAGTTCTTTGCAGTTTATTTTAATTGCAAAGTGATGATCGGGCAACATTTAAATCCATGAGTTTGAAATGTAAGAAAAACTGGAATGGATGGAATGTGGATAATCATGGAGGAAATAGGAATAAAAGAAAAAACATTTAAACTCGAAAACTCTCGATTAACTCTGCAGAATGAAAGAAGAAAAGATTACGAAGCAAGTAATGGGGGGAGGGGTTAAGTTTCAAGGGAAACGCAAAGTAATAACAGTTACATTATTCAAAAATAACTCCAAATTTCATTGTTCGTTGTTTTATCATATTTTTTTTGTTTTTTATTACATTACAGGCCATCTGTTGGCCAATTCCGTAGCAATTATAAAAATAGCTCTGTAATTGGCCGGACATGGCTGCCCAGTAAATAAAAAAAATATATTATTTTTGTTATTATCAGTTTCCACAAATGTGCTTCTGCTTATATATTTTTATTATTTTGTAAAGGAAACATCGTTTTATGATACTGCGATTGAGAGGGCGCCACCTCTCGGCCAATACTAAAACAATTCTATTTCTTTCCACGTGTGACATTAGCGCAAATTTGGAAAAAAAGTTATTTACAAAGTCATACTACTTTTAAAATAGAAAAATGACTTCCCCGCACTTTTATTCATACTTTTCGTTTGTAGTTGCGAATGGGAAGACGCCACTCGCCAACTTTCGATCAATATCAAAACTAATTTTATTCTTTGACAGAAGTAACTCCCTTAGGCCCAGTTTTACAATCGTGGAATAAGGACGGAATAACTGTTCGCCGAATATCCTTTAATGTTCCTCCATATCTACGTCACACTTAAGTCACGAGTATAATGCTTATCCGACGATTGTAAAATCGGGCATTAGCTACGTAAACGTAGAAAATATTACTTTTCTTTATAATTTTTATTATTTTCAAAAGAATTTTGTATTGCAGTGACAGGTTAAGACGCCATCTGTCGGCCAATTCCCGAAACAGTTTTTGTAGTTTCCGCAAATAGTGTCTTTAAAATATGCAAACCTGAAAGTGTAGTTC
The DNA here is from genome assembly GCA_033060865.1 of Dorcus hopei. Taxonomy (NCBI): domain Eukaryota; kingdom Metazoa; phylum Arthropoda; class Insecta; order Coleoptera; family Lucanidae; genus Dorcus; species Dorcus hopei. The sequence continues at coordinate 38,005,714 of CM065423.1, forward strand.
CGTTCATGTATTTTTATTGGTTTGGAAAGAAAACATCGTCTTATGATATTACATCTACTCGTCAAGCAACTCAACTTCTTTCCAGATGTGATTTCTTCATGAGCGGCAAATTTGAAAAAGAAATTATTCTCAAAGCCTTAATATTTTTAAAATAAAAATAAGCAATTTCTCCAAACACGCAGTTTTATACTATCATACAATTTTTTATATTTTTCTAAACTAAATTCCATCATTTGTTGTTGAGAACGAGGAACGCCACCTTTCAATGTACTACGTACATAGTTTTATTGTTTTCCAGAAACGCTTTTATTTGTGTAAATAGAATATTTCGTGAAATGTTATGTTATCGCATGTGGGAGGGCGCCACCTTTCGAACAACAGCCAAGCGACTTTATTGCTTTCTAGAAGACTTCCTTACGTGGGAACTTTGAGGGAAAATCATTTTTATTCGCAATTGTTTTCACTTGAAATTATTTTTTAAAAGAAATTTTCGTCTTCATTAGTGAAGTGATATATTAGCGCGCCATCTGTCGGCCAATATCCGAAGCAGCCGCTTTACTAGCTTCATTGCTTTCTAGAAGACTGCACGCTTTGATGGAAAATCATATTTATTCGCAATTATTTTGACTTCAAATTATTTTTAAAAGAAATTTTCGTCATTATTAGTGAAGTGATAAAGTCCCTAGATTATTAAAGTACGGCAATACACAGTTTAGGACCAAATTTTAAAAACTAGCCAGAACATGGCGTCTGTGTCACGTGACACAAACAGACTTGTGTATTTGAGTTGAATAAACAAATATTTGTCATGGAAACGAAGAAGTTTTAGATTTTTTGGCAGTTGATAAATGTCAGCTCCCAAAAGGAATTAGAAATACGAAATAAATCATATTAAAAACACCATAATAAATAAGCCGTATTAATCTAAAGACGTTGAAGATATGATTATTAAAACCCTTTTGCTTAAAATTTTCAATTTTGATAGGAAAAAATGGAGTAGTTTTTGCAGGTAACGGAAATATTGCAGTTTTGAGTTATGTGTAAAATATTTGTGCTTGCTCGAAACTCGAAGGTGCTCGTCCGTGCCCCGTGGTGCTCCTGGTTTGTTCATTTGTGGTTTGTGACGGTTATTGGATTTTGTTTATTTTATCGATTTACAATGGTTAATCATGATAAAGGGTTGTAAGGACGTTATTACAGTTTATTATGGGACAATTTTACTAGTCGACAAACAGTACGGTTTACATGCTCAGATTTGCGCAGTAAGGCTCTAAAAAATTGACATTTACGTTCATTTTCCGTTGACATGAAAATCAACCAAAATTTTTATTTTAAAATTCCCGCGCATAATGGGCCAGAAAATGGCTTCCCTATTGCCGTACTTTATACTATCTAGGGACTTTAGTGAAGTGACATATTAACGCGCCATCTATCGGTCAATGTCCGAAGCTTCACTAGCTTCCGGAAATAGCTTTTAAAATACGTATGCAAATTCGAAAGTAGCGTACTTCTGTTACTTTTGTAAAGAAAACATCGTCTTATGACAATGCATGTGAGAGGGCGCCACCTCTCGACCAATACTTAAAAAACTGTATTTCTTTACTCCAGATATGACATATTGATAAAAGTAAATTTAAAAAAAACGCGCATTTTTATTCGTACATACCTACACCTACATATTTTTTATGATTTCTAATTCCAAATTACCTCATTTGTTGATGCGAATGAGAAAACGCCATCTCTTGATCAATATAAGAATTAATTTTATTATTTTCCGGGAATGGCTGGTTCACTTATGTAAACAAGAAAGAAAGTTATACAAGTTTTACAAAATTTTATACACGAAAGAAATTGCATTTTATTATTGCAAGTGTAGATTAGGGCACCATCTGTCATTCAATGCTCGACATAACAATTTTACTGGCTTCCATAGTTGTAAGATTTTATTGCTTTTAGGAGAGTGCCATCTTTCCGCAAATACCAAAGCGACTATATTGCTCTCTGAAAGACTGCCTTGCGTGTCACATTTTCGCTTAAAATTTTCGCCTTTATTATTGAAGTGACGGATTCAACCGCCATCTGTCGGCGCCAATGCCCGAAGCAGCAGTTTTACTAGCTTCCAGAAGTAGCTTTTAAAATTGCCTAAGTTAGTGCGTTTCTATTTTTGTATTTGTATTATTCTGAAAAGAAAATTTCGTTTTACATTTTATCGCAAGTGAGGTGGCGCCATCTCTTGAACAATACCGAAACTGTTCTCTTACTTTCCGGAAAAGTTTCCTTCGTGTGTGTAAATATGATAGAAAATTATTTCTATTTACGTATTATTAACGTCTAATTTTTAAAAGAATGCTTCGTCTTTTATTATCGCGAGTGAGAGTGACAGATTTGAACGCCACCTATCAGCCAAAAACAGAATTAATTAATTTTCAATAATGTCTTTGCAAATAAGTAAATGCTACTAATACAAGTACAATTACGTAAATATGGAAGTAGTATATTTCTAATATTATTTCGTAAAGTAAATTTCGCTTTGTGTTATCTTGAATCAGGAGGCGCCATCTTTTGAGCAGTACCTCCAGCAATTTGTGTTAACGAATTTACTTTATTTTTTGGGACTACTTCACTTTAACTAGGCAATTTAGTTAGGCCCGTGTGACACCATGCAAGATTTGATAACATTTTTGTTACAAAGTGAGGGAGATGAGCTACCACAGTGAATTCTGATTGGTTGAATTGGCACTTCTCGCTCACTTCGTAACAAACCTTGCACAAGAAATATCATAGTGTCACACGGACCTTAGATACAATTTGCTTCCGATCAAAATCTAAAGCACACCGACAACCGACAAATTTATAAGGGCTAGTGATGAAAAGAGTGAGATGGCGCCATCTCTCGAACAATACCGAAACGGTTCTATTAGTTTCCGGAAAAGTTTTCTTCGTGTGCGTAAATATGAAAGAGAGTTATTTTTATTTACATATTATTACCATCTAACTTTTAAAAGAATGTTTCATCTTTTATTATCGCGAGTGAGAGTGACAGAATTGAGCGCCATCTATCGACTAAAGGCAGAAGCAACGTTCGAATTAATTAATTTTTATTAACGAATTTACTTTATTTTTCTTAACTATTTCACTTCATCTTTCAATTTAGTTAGATACAATTTGCTTGAGATAGAAATCTAAAACAAACCGACATATTTAAAAGAGCTGATAATGAAAAGGGAGAGATGGCGCCATCTCTCGAACAATGCCGAAACGGTTTTATTACTTTCTGGAAGTGTAAATATGAAAGAGAATTATTTTTATTTACATGTTATTGAAATCTAATTTTTAAAAGAATGTTTCGTCTTTTATTACCGTGAGTGAGAGTGACATACTTGAGCGCCATCTATCGGCTAAAAACAGACACAACGTTCCAATTAATTAATTTTCAGTAATATCTTTGCAAATAAGTAAATGCCGCTAATACGAGCACAATTACGTAAATATGGAAGTGGTGTATTTCTAATATTTTTATTATTTCGTAAAATAGATTTCGCTTTGTGTTATTTTGAAATAAGAGGGCGCCATCTTTTGAGCAATATCTGAAGCAAATTTTACGAATTTACTTTATTTTCCTGAACTATTTGGCTTCAACTTGCAATTTAGTTAGATACCGATTGCTCGCGATCAAAATCTAAAGCACACCGACATATTTAAGAGCCGTTTACTATTTTTAAACTTTGGCGAATACGGTCCTGTGCAAAACCCAACCTTATTTATAAAAATAATCTTTTCGTTTGAAAAAATATTTAAGTTTCGAATGAATTAAAAAAGCACAAGTGTAGGTATTAATTTTATGGCCAATCGAATCTTAGAAATCTTATTTTCTTAAAGATTTGCTTCGACTTTGCAATGCACGTTTAATTTTTCCGGTATATTTAATTTATTTAAGAAAAAATCAAACTTACGATTTGCTTGTGATCAAAATCCAAAGCACGAACATACATATTTGGGAGCAAAATTTTTTGCAATTTCGTCGAATCGAAGTTTGCCAAAACTTTAGCTATTTTTAAAACCTTGGCGCGTCCAAATGCAAAAACAGAATTTGCAAACAATTTTTGCGAAGATGTAATTCATGAATAGTATAATTATTTTTGGCGTCATTTCCTTTCCACAGACATTCCATTCCAAACACATAATAACCGAATGAATCCCTTGTAAACAAGCTTTGTAGATTCCGACAGATGTTGCAATAAATTCAGGTAAAGCACGCAGACGGGCGCTCGGGAAAGAAATAAAACATAAAAATCTATGAATTATTATTATTAGTAACGAAAGCTACGGTAAACATATTTTTCCTAATTAATTAATTATTGTTTCGTGGAAGCGAATTTTTTATTTAGATCCTCCGGGTGAGTTTGAACGATTAGAACAAAGTTGGGAATTTAACGGTCCGGTTTAACGGAAGTTTTAATTCCCACGTTTGCGTTTCAAATTTCAATTAAGATTAATAACACCCATCGACTGATAAAAAAAATATATAAATCGTGAGAAAAGAAAGCAATGTGATTGGGAGAAAAAGGACACTTCTGTGTGACGTCGTAATTACGAAGGAAGGACAATTAAAAAGTTAATAGCTGTGTTATTTCATTAAATTAAAGTGAATTAAAGGAATAACTTACCTTGTTTTTTTTCTGTTACGAGTCGCTCATCGAAAACAACGGCCGCACTCGACGATAATCATAACACGCAGTTATCTTGAATTAATTGGTTTTAATTTTTTTTAATTCGAAACGTCCCAAGGAATTAAACTGACACAGTCTAGAACACAAATAAAATTGAGTGATGCCTTCCTGACACGCTTGGATGCAGTGGAGATATGTTATATCTCGCGTTATAAACTTGAAAATTATTTATGTTTGTCACCGTATATCAGTGTAATGAGACAATACGGTTTAAGTACTAAAGTTAACACTTCACTTTTTTTTATTAAACGCTTCTTACGGTCACGTTATTTAAAACGATTGAAAGAGCGCCGCTGGTATATATCTATGTATATAACGGTTTGAAAATGTACTAGGAGATACTACAAGTAATATCTATCTGTACGTTAATCCAAGCTTCTATCTTTTATCTTACGAAGTTCGGTGACCTCCGCAACATTAAAAATTTTACACGGGAATTATTTACCGCAATTCCAAATGGAAAAAACTAATGCCTGCGCACACCCAAAAACTGTACATTATTCTACACTAGGATAACATTTCGACTTCTTGCGGGCGCGTCTTCAACACCGCTCGACGCCCCAATACAATTTCCGAATTTGCCGAATTCCATCTCACAGGTAGCGGAAACCTTTCTCGGATGATTGACACTTTTCTTGCTATTGTCGTCAGACGGAGGAGAAATTTATTAAAGCGACGTACCCGAGAATGAGAATGAGAATATCGTGTGACCTGCCGGTTCTTATTTCCCCATTTTTTCCTTTTTTTTGCTGCCGCAGCAAGGACACGTCAAATAAAAATTATTATTTTTCTGACCTTCGAAATGTTGTTTGTAAAAATTATTGTAAAATATGCGGCGTTCATCAAACGTCACGTTCTGCTTTTTCCCCCCCGGGATTAAATTACTCGGCTACATGTTTGGTCTTCGACCTATGTATCTGACACCGCCGACACTCTTGTTATGTAATGCCGTCGACTTTGATAATATTACATATTTTCTATAAATAATTCATCGCAAATGAATGACGCAAATTAAAATACAAATTTACAAAACCAGAAATAATAGAGTTAATTAATTGATTTATTTTATTTGTAATAAGTTCAGTTCACGGCAGACTTTGCAATTTAAGAAAATAGAAATTAAAAAGAAACGTCATATGGTTTCTCGGTCAAGTTCAACACTGCGGCTTCCGGATTGTAACATGTAAGTATATGTACATGCGACTTCTTCACATTATTTGTTGTCTTCCTCGTGTTTCCTCCTTCTACAGTCTCACGAGTATCTGCGAAAAATTTCGTTAAATTCCAAAATATAAATCCGGGGGCTTTACACTATGCTATGATTTGGTTCATTCTATAATTAAGTAAATTTTTGATGTAATTTACTGCGCAATTTAAATCTCAAAGTCTAAATACACGTACCTACGACTTTTGCTGATTGTGAGTAAAAAACAGGGTTCGAAAAAATATGATATACAGGGTGTCAGGGACCCGACTGCAATAATTTCACACGGCGGTAGCTGGTATCAAAACAATCAAAAAATGTTAGAAATTCGATGTCCTAATTCTAACCGTTTTCGAGTTATGAAAAAAATAGCAACTTGACAGCAACCCCAGTATTACGTAATTCCATTGACTTTGCCTAATATTTATACGTAGACAGTAAAGATGTCTTGTCGATGTTATATGATCGGGGTAATTTCAACAACACAACAAAAAATTCAATATTTTATAATATAATTTGTTGAAGTAGACATTAGACAAGGCTTTAACTTTAAGATTAAATTGAACGCAGCAACACATCTTATTTTACAACAACTGCATCCCCGAACTTATTATTTTTTTACTACTTTAATAGCAAAGGAAGCACTGATGACGCTGTCATTGATTGAGTTTTATGAAATGTATTCGTACATGTAAGCTTTAACCACAGTATATTCTCTAACCAGTAGTCGCATTTCTTGTCGGCACCTTTGAAGTTTGTGAAACTCGTTGAACTCTGCGCAGGTTACTGCGCAATGAAACCTGCGCAATGAATTTAACGCGCCAACCATCTGAAATTTAAATTCCACAAGCGGAAATTTATACATAAGGACCGCACCATCACTTGGGCGATCTTTAGAACCATTTATTTGTACTCAGAAATGTAAAGAAAAATTTTCTACGAGCTTTCTTTACGAAAATAAAGGCCTTGAAAGATACGAATTTGATGTTGAGTGTATTAATCAGATAAAATAATTTCATGTTTTTATTAATGAGAGATGTAGATACAGGCATCTAAAATTTTCCTTGTTATGAAACATAATTAATGTTAAGTAATAAAGCAGCAAAAACACTTTGGAAATATTAATATTATTTTAGATGTAAGGTAGGCAACGGTGCAGCAAAAATTGGGTGTCACAATGGTTACCATAATCTGACATGTGACATTAAATGAGAGTTTGCTTCTTTTAATTTCTGATTTTTCTAAATCCTTTGAAAGTTTACTGTGTTTTTTGGTAAGTATGCCTCGACCTACTCCTTCGTCAAATTTTTACTTAAGAAGCTTAAGAATTGCTGAATAAAATAAGGTATTAAGAAGTGACAATTATTATATAACAACTATTTTCTATACACAACTAAAATAAGTCATATCCAACTATACGGGTTTATGGAAAACAGATTGATACCAGCTGAGTGTGACACCTGCGCAGTAACCTTGCGCGAAGTACGTGTGGTAACGTCGGATTGTATATCATTGTATAGAGTGCGACTACTGCTTAAGAGAATATATTGTGCTTTAACGAGATTGAAATGGAATATGAGTTTCCTAAAAACGCACATAACTAAACATTAAACAAAGTAAACTGTTTGTTTTGTACGCACATAATAATTATTATCAGAGGTGAACTGTCTTTCAATAACGAACTACACTTACGTGCAATGAAATCGACCCACTTTACATTTTTGAGTTTGTTTTTTTTTTTTTATTGAAACTAAATATCAGATTAAAACAAAACCTGTGCTGTTTGAAAGACCATTTAATAACTTTTAACACGAAGCCAAATTTGCTAAGATTTCCTTCGTCCCTGAAGCGGATAAAAAAAATAAATAAATAGAAATAAGTGTACTTCGACAGCTCTCAACCAAACCGATTGTTACGAAATGTTTACAAACGAACACAAAACACGTTTCTTATGACAGGTCATATTGACCTTGACCTTGACCTTGACAGGCTGCAAGCACGGCAATTTACAGTAATGAAAGCACCAACAAGTGTCGGGCTTTTGTGTCAGAAGTTTATTTTTTCGTTTATTTGAAATTCTAATTCCACAGAAAATGAATTTATTAATTTTCGCGAAACTGTCGTAAAAGTTAATAAATAACATTGTAAATCGTTCATTCCCAATGCAAATATTATGTACTTTAGATGCACGCATTTTAATGTGAGTTTTTGAAATTCTCTCGAAAACGGTTAAATTTAGAATACCGTATCATATAACATTTTTAAATTGTTTTGACCCAAGCTACCACCTCGTGAAGTTATTGCACTCGAGTCCCTGATACCCTGTATATCGTGATTTATATCAATGATATACAGGGTGTAATCGAATAAGTTTCACTTATTAATACTGTAAGTTCTTCATCACATAAGGAATTAATTCTGTAAATATAGATGGTTTTGCTACCACAAGAGCGCATCGCCTCTTGTTCGAAAACCTCTGCTCGTTCGTCAGTGCGTCTGCGGTTTTTATAAACACATCGTAAAACGATTAATTCCGCAAATGTCACGGCCACTGGGTCAGTGTCGCCCGCAACACAATTCGATGACGAAATCTTCGTCCATCTGTTTCATCAGATAATCGATAATAAGTTACATCATGATATTTAATACTTTGTAAACAAATAACACAGACGGCCATTTGCACCGCTTGTGATTAAGTTCTAGTTAAAATTTAATCATAACTTTCTTTGCGCAGGTCAAATAATTAAGGATGAAGCCGTTTAATTTATATACATATTTAACTACTAATGAAACATAACTCGGGATTAGTTAATTAAAAAGTTAATTATAGGCGGTGCAAATGGCCGTACGTGATTTAATTTGTTAATTTCGCGTGTTAAAATGATGAATGCATGTTTTAAGCACACTGATTAGAAACAAATTGGTGACAGGAGAATTTTGCTGATGCGCACATTTAATAAAAATATGTAGTTTAACGCTTTCCTTAAGTTTTTAGAAGAACATTCTGAAATCATTTACCGTAATAAAGTAATAAAGTGCGATTTTATCGCTCGAGTTTAACAGTACGACCGTTTATTGTTTAATTCACTACTTGCTTTCAGAATATTAAATGATAAACTATGTCTAATAATTAAAAATGCAAATTTCAACACAACACTTGAACTATCGTAACCAACTGGAACTGTAAACAGACGTATCCGCGATCTTTCGGAATTTTGTTCGTTTAGTCTGAACGTAATAAAGAATCATAAATTAAAGAATGACGAGTTCGGCGTGCTTTTTATTCCAATAATACTTTTAGAATGTGACCTCAATTGAATTACCTATTTTTTTACTTATTCTTAGGTAGGATTCATGATTACTGTTTTATTTTAACTTAAGGAAATCATTTAGTAAAAAGTTTGCATTTCTATTACTTAAATATTAATTTAAAAAAAAATAGCTGGGAATCGCCGTATTCTTTGGTATGAAAGTCACAAATGACCTGCCTCAACGTTTGTTGTATTACATCTACGGATAAAATGCAGTATTTTTCTATTGCTTTTCCCCCTTTGTCAAATGTGTTTCCTAATTTGTCAAATGACTTTCCAATCCGTTCAAAGCATAGTAGGCCTGCGGATTGGATTGGAAAGTCATTTGACAAATTCGGAAACATAATCGACAAAAGGGGAAAACCAAAAGAAAAAGACTGTAAGTTCCTTATTATTCAACTCTCGCACTCGTACTTAGTTTCAAATGAATCCCCATGTAATTCTGATTGCAGCTATAACCGTACATGTAATAAAATTAACTATATTGGACTTGCTCCTGGTCTGAGAAGTCCGGCTTCGGAGATGCCTTCAAAGAACTGCAAATCCTCCACGATGTTGTAACATCCGAACTACTTTTAGACTCGTGTGTGTACTGTGTATGTCAGTCTAATGATGGCGATTGCATCTTTTGATTGTTGCTCTCTGTTTTTCTTAACAAAAATTTGTGTTTCAGTGTTAGCAACATTTGAGTCGAAATTAGAGCTGGCAACGGTTAACCGATTTTGGATATTTTGGATATTCGCGGTGTACAGCATGTCACTTATGCAAATAGAGTTACATAACTTGAATGTGAATCTAAGTGAAATTTTTTTTTTCATGCAACTCTATTTGCATGAGTGACATGCTGTACACCGCGAATATCCAAAATATCCAAAATCGGTTAACCGTTGCCAGCTCTAGTCGAAATACCTTGGGATCATAATTTTTCTTGATATATAAAATTTAACTGATGTATGATGAATCACGAACTAAATTACAATTAGTACATGATAATAATAAATACAAAAATATTGTTACTACAATTTTTCTAAACCTTAAAACTAAAACAACATAGCAGTATGTCTTAACTTCACATCTTTTCTTGTGTATTAACAGTGATTACAGTATGTGAAGCTTAATTGATTACACCCTGTACATCCTCAAACTCTGGTAAAAAGAGAGCGTGACGGAGGTCGGTGTTGTCTTCTTTTCTATGGTTTGCATTGTGTGAGATTGTTGAGGAAATTCATGCATAATTGTGGATGTCCCCATCCACTTTATTTTATTTTATTTTTTTACGAAGATTATGTCAGAAGACAATCGGAGCAACTAAAGTGCTTTTTGTAGACACTTCAATCGCAACGGTTGGAGTAAGAAATTGCCCTCTAATATCATTCTTGTGTTAGGAAAAGATCGAATTGATGTTAAACAATTTCCTAGCACTCTCGACCTAAAAGCTAATAAAAGTTGCTTGTGTATTTACACCCTAAAAAGAGTTTTTAATAAATGTGTTGCCGATTAAGGCCCAGTTATTCATTCAGAGTTTAACTTTAAGCTTAGTTTTATTTCTACGGAAACAATTTGTCTTTACAATTATTACTGTGGGAATAAAACGGAGGTTAAAGTTAAACTCTGAATGAAAAACTGGGCCTTAATGATATTGACATTAGGTTTAGTGACTTTCCGTTGAAATTTGAGGGCGAACAAATTCACTCAATTTAGCTCTGAGCATCACTTAGGATGTGACTTACACAATGTCATATAATAAACGTCACTCAAATTTAAGCATCGATCAAGGTGCATACGGCCTTTAGTGGGCTCAGACGTGTCGAAAATCTAGTGATTTCATGACCTGTTTGGTTGCAAATATTTAATTATAATATAATTTTAACTAAACAAGGTTTAATTCCTACAATCCTAATAGAATAAATAATTATTTCAGTTGATTCTGTCATTTTATGGTGATACCTGTCATTAAATCAATCGATTCGTGTTTGTTTGTTTGTTTGTTGTTTTTTTGTCAGAGAAACGAAAATCGGTCTTTGCTTTTCGTTCGTTTATTTATTTTTTTAATATTTTTTTTTTCGGTTTTATTGAATTTTGATTTTGTTTTTGTTTTTTAATTTTCTCCTTTAATCGATGAGCTTTTTGTATCTTTAACTTTCAATTACATATTTCCTTCGCCGGATAGTGATGCGAAAATTCCGATTAATTAATTCCGATTTGTTCCGATTTTTGCGCAAGTATATGAAAATTTGCGTTCAGCTGGAGCTAGCGATCGCTTTCCGCTACGTAGCGAATCAAAGTTGGCTGAGTGAACTGCTACAGTTTTTGCTATTTCTATTTTTTGTTTGACTTGATTCTCCCAAAACTTTTCAATTTCTTTTCGCTTTCGTCTTCGATTTCTAAAAAAAAAAAACTAAAAAATAGTAAAGGAGACCGTGGTTTAAGAAATAATTGAAATTAATCTCCGAATTACATTTCAATTTTCTATTTTATTTCTAATTTTCAACATTATTTTTCAGCTTGCATTTTACTACTTTTACACGTTTTAAAATTTAAATTTTTACTTAATTTATAAAAATATCCATCATACCCAACACTTCAATTAATAACAATAACAATTCAATTAAACAAGGGATTTTCCTGACTGTTTAAAAGTGACAATTATCTGTCCTGTCCCTATCCATAAAAAAGGCGACTACAAGTTGGAGTCCAACTACAGGCCAATTGGCATTCTAACAAGTTTTTCAAAAATATTTGAACGAATTGTTTATACGCTTTCATTACGCAAAGTAACCAATGGAGTATAACTCAACATGGATTTCTAAAAGGAAGAAGCACCGAAACTGATCTCTATGAATTTACTAAAAGAGCTTTAGAAATGTTGGATTGTGGAAATATGGCATGTGGTTTGTTTTTGGACTTATCTAAAGCTTTCGATTCCCTTGACCACAACCCACAACATACTATGCAAGAAACTTGAAAGTTATGGAATACGAGGTGTTGCATTAAGTTGGGTTCGATCTTATCTATGTTACTGACAGCAATAAGTTATTGTTAGAAATAAAAATAGATGAATCAGATCTACGAACAATCAACATAGGCATACCTCAAGGTAGTATACTAGGGCCTCTTTTATTTGTTCTTTTTATAAACGACTTACCAAAATACATAGACAATACAACGTGTCAAATTTTTAATTATGCAGATGATACCACTACGACTAATCAAAGGCTTAAAATATACCGACATGATCCAAAATGGAAGCAAGTGTTTAGCTACAATAACGGAATGGTTGTCAGAGAACAAATTGTTGATCGTTGATCATTTTTTGCTTCCTGCAGTCGATCGCCTTTTATTCTTTTGACAAAAAAAAGTTGCCAATTTGTTTCACAATTGATTGTCTTTATTTTTGAAGAAAAAAGTTGAATTTTGGTGTGAATTTCGATCATCTTTTGTTAGCGTTTCTATTAATTTTTTGACGCAAAGACGAAAAGATTTTCTTATATTCAAATCGTCGACCATTTTTTGTTTACTGCAGTCGATCAATTTTTTGTCAAGAGAGAAAAACTTTCAGTTAACGGGTTCTCCATGATATTTGTGACTAATTAAAAATAAAAAATAATTTGGAAGACGAAGTGCCAGAAGATCACAAAAAATACGTCGAAGATCTTGGATTAGATGACGTGTTTCGGTTACAAACAAACCATTCTCAAATCTGCAGTTAAAACACGTTAGCACGTGGCCATGCAGATTTGGGAATTGTTTGTTTGTAACCGAAACATGTCATCTAATCCATAGTTCTTGTATCGATGAACGAAATATAACTTAAGATCTTCGACGTAGTTTTTGGGACCTTCTGGAACTTCGTCTTCCAAATTAAGAAAAACTCTCATTTTTTTGCAATCTTTTTTATGTCAGTATTGGCAGTCCAAATACATTTACTATAATACTAAATTAATGTCTACTTTTTAGTGATTATTTAAGCAAAATGTTCAGAATTTTTATGAAACCTCATTGACAATCCTGTATAAAGGTTGTTGACTCTGAAGACTCTACTTTTCAAAGCTGCTAATAAATTTTTTTTTCACCAATATTTGTCTCCTAATATTTTTTGTTTAAAAACTGACTGTAAAGTTGCTGTTAGTAATTAGAATTGTTGTATGGGTTGCGACATTTTTAAATGTTTTTTTTGTATCACTCACTCATTCTGATATTCCCTTTCCCAATGTTCTTGAAATTTTCCTTCGAACTCCTTGCTGAAAGTTGTTTGTGTATTTACACCCTAAAGGTAAAATTTGGACAAACGAAATTGATTTTTATCGTTCGTTCCAAAATTCCCTTTAACGATGTTCCCGCAGTTTTCTTTGAGATCGGAAGAACCTCACTTACCAACCCTTCAAAGTTTTTAATTCGCTCGTCTCGTGCTAAATTTCATGAAACACGTTGCTAAAGAAATTCAAGCAGTTTTTTTTATCTTCGTCCCGAAATTCCCTCGAATTGAAATGGAAGCAAAGCCGATCTGGAGGTTGCGGAAGAAAGAAGAACTTGAAAAGGAGAGAAAGAAAATCGTCGATCTTTCAGTTGACCAAGGAGGAATCTAACCCACGATTTGAAAGAAAGAAGAACTTCAAAAGGAATGAAAGAAAACCATCAAGTCTTCAGTGTTTATTTACACATGTGTTTTGAATTGGCCTCAGGAATTTAATATAATTTAATTGATTTAATATTCCATTTGTCATTTTCTCTTTCTACCTGCGTCATACTTTTATTCTATGCAAGTATATTATTTATTTAAATTACTGAAGCGAGATTGTAATTTCACATTCCTATCTAGTTCACATGTAGGTATCGAAATGAAAAGAATCTATGCATTTACACAGAAAACGAGCCAGCAAGCCTTCGTTACATAAATTTCATATTAACTTTCATTTCGTTTAATAAAGCGACAGTCTCTGTGGACCGAAACGTTCGCTGTTTGTAGAAAGTGAATTGCCGACGTTTTTCAAACGCTTTCCTCTGAAGCTCTCCAATAACAAACATTCCGTAATTCATTAAAAAAACGACGCCCTTTTTCCTTCCTTTTTCGAAATAAAATCGGCCTGCTTGCTCATTCGCTAGTTTCAAAAACTCTGTAATCACAGTGAGTAATTTTTAGAACAGGTTCGTCTTCTTCCAGTAATGATGTTTTGCGTGCACGTCCACCGCGAAAACAACTTTCCTGCTCTTCATTTTGCCCATTTTTCTTTCGTATTATGTTGATTGTTACAAGTTATATACTAAAAATAAAATCACGTGCCACAACTCTCCTTGAAACCACTATCAATCACGTCCAAGCCAATCATTGGATGGGTCAAGGGCGCATTAACGAAACGAGCGGATGTTTTAATCAACATTTATTAACATAAACATACAAAATATAATTTATCACGAACGGAATCAATCAAAAGGGAGGCGTAGCGCTGTCCTGCCTCAACTGCCTCGTCTGCATATCATCGTAAGCTATGGTGAAGACACTTTTCTTTTGCGCCATCGCAGGCCTTGTCAAAGCTATTCCGGAATCGACGTCGTCCTCCGGACGTCTTGGGTATTGGATTTCGAAGCGACGCTCAGAGTGTTGCAAAAGGGGATGTTCAGGCCCAACTTTAACGCTGCTGGTTTGCGCCCCACCAGATTGCAAGCCCTTGGACGCTTTGGACGAAACGGAAGTAGCAGAACTAGCCCCCGTCTCTTTCTTCCTCTTCACCCCATCGCTTTTCGTGTACCATTCCATGTAGCGCGACGCGCCTTTAGTTCTTTTTTTAGCCGGTTTGTGCTTGCGCAATTCCATTTCACTTTGCGACATCCCTTTTTTCAAAATCTGTTTTTCCAAAGACGCCGACCTCAAGTCACTTTCCGAGTGATACTTGGGCGGCCTTTTCGTTACTTCGGACCTGCTGCTCTCTGAGTAACGCCTGCGAGTCGTCGAACTACCCTCCACTACCTCTGAGCGAGGAGTTACGTCATCCAAGCTATCGTCAGAGTAGGACTCTTCCGTATATTTCCTCCTCGATTTATAGTGGCGTTCGCTCTCACTCTCATCGCTGTGTAGCAAAGACGCAGAGATTTCCTTGAGGACTTCCCTGCGCAAAGCAGAACGCGATTTAGCCCTGGTGCCTTCGGCTGCTTTCTTTCGCAGCAAACTAGTGCGGGTGTGGCCGAAACTCAATCGTCTAGCTTCCGTGGGCTGCTGCTTCTTCTCTACTTCCAAGTTAGTTTCGGATTCTTCTTGTATTGGGGTGGTGATTTTCCTTTTCATCGGAACCCTTCCCCCACGGCGCGAACGCCGGCGGTATTTCGCCTCCTCATCATCAGACAAGTCGCTCGCGTCATTGTCCGAACGGGTTTTTCTCCTCGGGGGTCGCAAAAATAAAGGCTCGGTTTGTGTACCTGCGTCGTGGTCTGTCTGAGTCCCGGCAGGTAGAGACTGCGTCTCCAAACGAATCTCGCGCTCTCTCTCTAAAAGCAACTGCCTCAGCAAAGCGTTTTGCTGCCGCAAGGAAGCCTCCAGCATCTCGTTTTCGGCTTGCATTTTATTAACAGCGTTCGGGAGCAGGACAGAAGCGCGCGTTGCCTCATTCTGCTGCTGGTCGATGAATCTACGCAATAAAATATCTTTTCCGCTATCTATTATGTACGGCTGCTCTTGCACTAGGGTTATTGGGCGTTGCTGGTCGTTTCCCCGAGTTATCAAACGCAGGATATCTGCATTTCCTTCGCGGATATACAGTTGATCACGCGCCACCGTTTCCGGTTGGGTCGTGTGGTTTTGGCGCTGGACGCGCCTCACGCCACCCCTATCTGAGCCCCTTTCCATCTCATGCCTCCTCAAGGAATCCGCCTCTACATCGGGTAGGTTAGCCTCAGGCGTCCAGGCTTCCCTTCGTCCAAACCATTCGGCCACCTGCACTGATTTACTTTCCCTACCTTGACCTGAGCCGCGCACCACCAAACGTGATACCTCGGCGGAACGAACTTTGGTTTTCCGTTTTGGGGGCACGTACAAAGGACATCCCTCGCATACGCAACATAAAATAGCAATGATAGCAGCTATGATGCCTAAAATTAATAAGGTCCAGAAGATCCACCATAGATTCGGCCCCTCAGCAACTTTGGTGACCGTTTCTTCTTTGACGGTGCGCTGGTCTAATATCCTTTGGATTCTGTCGACGTCTACGACGGTGGCGTCTTTTGGATAAGCGACGGTTGCAATTATGACGCTCCTGGAAAAGAAATTCAGTTCCACTAAAAGAATAAGAAAGATACGTACTTTTTCCCGTCTACTCCGACTTGATCGCCTGTGTAGGGTCTAACTTCATCTATGGTAACTTTTCCCCCAACGATGGTGCTTAAGGTCCTTGCGATCTCATCCCTATTTGGATTACTTCCTGGAACCACAAACATCATAGTCCTAAAATTATTTTCAGGGGGGTACAAGCGAATTTCCGTTTCGCTCCAAAGCCGGGGTACACCCCCATCGTACGCACGGACATGCAACGTGGTAAGATTGGTATTGGTCCACACCGGCGATATTTTAAGCTCACCAGTCACCGCGTCTACCGTTAAATTCTGAACTGCTTCGATCAGTTCGTAGCGAACGACGTTGTTGGGGGCGGTGGCGTCCTTGTCGATGGCCTTAACGAACGCCGGAAGAGTGAAATTACGTCTGCTTGCCCCAAGTATGAATTCGTAAGGGTTTTTTTCAAATTTAGGAACTTCATCGTTTACGTCTATTAAATTAATGATGATGGTGGACGTGGCCGTGTTCCCCAAACCGTTTTCGTCGGCAGCCTCGACGTAGAACTTCAAAACCGGGGCGCCCTCGGTATCTAACCCCTTCGGCTTGGCCACTGTTATTAAACCCGTTTCGCGATCCAAACTGAACGCATCGCTTCCCGGCCCCACCAAACGAATGAAGCTGACGTCCCCCCTGGCCATGTCGTTGGTTTCGTTGGCCTCCACCTTCACCAAGCTCGTGCCAACTTCTGCGTTTTCTGGAACTTCCGCGTGCCATTCCAACTTGCGGAATATGGGGGTGTTATCGTTCACGTCGTTTAAGTACACCACCAGGTGAGACTTCGCCGAAAAGTTTTTGGCATCCTCACCCACTTCCTTCGCAAGTATGTCGCACTGCACCGACCTCCGCGATTCATAATCCAACAATTTCGGGTCGCGGACTCTTACGGTAAACCTCGCTTTACCCTCCACCACGCTTGGGGAAATGTCGAAAGTTCCGTTGTTATTCAACAATTGCAAAGTTAATACCACGCCGGGTTTCGCGGTTATTTCGGGGTCGTCCAGTTTCACGAGGGTGCCAGGGGGCGAGTTTTCGTCTAGGCTTGCGTTGAATACCTTCGAGCTGAATTGGGGCGACGTTCCCAGCAGCGGCGGAGGAATTAGGGCTAGTTGGACCGTCGAGGACTGAGCAGGGCCTTCCGCTGGGCTGGAACGGACCTCTTCGGCCAAAACGGTGAGGAGAATCGGAGATTTGGAGTGGCTCTGTGCTTGGAGCTCCGAGAGGGGGCGGACGAGTCGTAATTCGCCTGAAATGTTTTGCAGGGGGATTAAATCATTAGTCGCAAGTAACTAGTTAGAAATGCGCCGCGCGCTAAATCAAAATAAACGAACTCGGCGAAGAACGCGGCACACACGCGTTCAATACACCCGGACGGTTTAAAGACCTCTCTGGAGGGCATTTAATTTATGCAGGCAATTAATGAAACTATGCCACACACTTGATCAATAGTATACGAATCCCTTTGCGCCATACTATTACATGTAGGTATAATAAACACGACACGCAATCAGGAGATAGCAATCTTTATTAAAGTGTGAGCCAGTTTTTTTTTGCTTCGGTGTCTAACTTTATACTTAACTGATGTTCTAAATAAATCAAGTCTTGGTAATTCGTTTGGCTATTGCGACTTAATTTACTGCGTCATAGGAATTAATTTCTTGGAGATATAAGAAGAAAAAACATCGCTTGTTTTGGAACTTTAACTTGTCCCCCAAAAATAAAGAGTAGTTAACTTATGCAAGAGAAACCACTTGAACAAGTAAGTGCCAATTTAAATGTCTTTTCGTATGCTCTCCAGTGCTTCCGGATGAAAATAGTGTCTGCGGTGAAAACTCCCCCGATTTAAAGGGACAACTGTTTCGAGGTCATAGAAACTACTTGGTAAAGATCAAACAAGCCGACACGGAGTGTGAATACGTTTAGTTATCTATTCTTTGCAAAAAGTGTGAGAAATCATAATTTTATTTAATGCTTGTCATAGCTTGGATGTCCTCTTCCTTGCGTGACTTTCAGAAAGCTCCCACATCCCCGTGAAAAATTGCAAATGATCCCTAAATTGGCGCAAAGCCATTTCGCTTCCAACCCGATAAACCCACTTCTCTTTCGTGTCCGTTGCAAAATAAACGATCTGATTTGAATAAAATGCCAAGCACGCTCACCGGAAGCTGAATATCTCCAGATCTGGCACGTCAGCCGCCACACAAAGTGATCGATACTAAAGGCTTACCCGTGTCCTCGGATATGTTGAAGAAGGACTGGAAGGGGTTGTCTTCCGAGGTGAGTGCGTAGCGGATGTCCCGTGGGTTTCCCCGATCGCCGTCTTCCGCCCGGACGGTTAGGACGTAATCGCCGGGTTTTAGGGTTGGAGCTAGGGAGGTGCTTGGGGGGGCCAAGGTGAAGATTGGAGGGGTGTCTTGCTCGTCCCAGACTGATACCAAAATGGGCCAAGTTGCTATGTTGCGGGAATCATTCCCAGGTTCTGTCCACGGATCCTAAATTTGAAAAGTCAATAAGAAACATGTCAATTATTGGTCTTAGCTTTTATAAAAGAAGATTCCACACATACGTGGAAGGTTTTCAGACATTTTGTTTTTGCTTTAGGTAAAATGATGTGACACTTTGCTTTGCAAAAGTAAAAAAAAATCGGTTTACTTCGAAGTTTTGGGAAAACCGAAGTGTATTCCTTTTTTTGTCGTGTAACAAAAAATGTTTCGTTATTTAAATTTGGTCCATAAAATGTGTCCAGGTATTTCCCTGCTAAAAATGTAACGAACTATGACTCGATGTATGTTATTTGCATTAATATATTTTGAATAATAGTAATAATGAAGTCGTGAAGGAATCAATTTAGATTCCTTCGGCGGAGAAGGTCAAGGGAAACACACTCTGTGGCTCTCGGAATAGATCAGTCGACCTTGATGGAGCTGCTACGAACGCATTTATATTCAAGCAAAGTTGGAATTTTCAGAATATTTGAGAAATTTAAGTAATGTCTAATTCTGAAAAAAAAAATAGTAAATCTAAACGTTGCTTGGAAAATAACAATGGGATAGGAAACTCTAAAAGCAGGTACGCACTTTGTTTGAAAATCTTTCATTCAATTATTTATATATATAAATATTTGTTGAATGACGATGAAACTGTGCAGGACTAAATTATTTAATTATTTTAAGTACAAAAACTACACCCTGTATATAGTATACAGGAACATTTTCGTTTGTATGCAGTTAGGTTGTGTTGATCTTGAATTTTTGTATTGCCCTTGTTCTTAGCCTGTTAATTTTTCCTTGAATTTTTAATTTTCCGTTTCATATTTTAAAGTTTTTTCTAAATTTCTTGCTTGGGCACAGATAATAGAAATAGACAGATGGCTCATCAAATGTTCTAAATTTGACGCCCCAATTTGGAGACGAAGTCAGTTTAGTTTGGCGACAGCTCACCAAATAAGTGGTGGCGCCATGTTAACAGTAGCAGAGTGGAAAACCGAAATCTGTAAGTGTAAGTAACATTTAAACAAATTTTATAACTAAGAGGTGTGATGCAAAGTTTTGAAGGAGAATTAACAGAATATTATAATCGTACGTCACACTATCGTGTCCTGGCCCCACTTTAAACTTATTTCTCAGTCACTTAAAAGCGACATCTGGCGGTCAATGAGCCAATTGACCTTCGGAATTAGCAAATGGTTTGTGACAAATGTTCAGTTTTCGAATTTGTAAGGTTACTGTATTTAGAAGGTAGCGTCATTCATTTCCGCTGCTTCCGTTTCCCAAATTAAAAAGGACGCGATGAAACGCTAAAAAGAAAAGGGATAGATACGTAACAAGTTACTGTTCCTAGGGAGTTTATGAATGAATTTGATTAGCCCCAAATTAAAAAATAACCTTACGAATTTGTGCATGCAAGTGACATCTATTGGATATTTAACAAACTATTTTTAGAACGTCCATTCGCTCCTAACTTGTTGGCTCTCTGGAAGGATCTATTATCTGGCTTGGGTTGTTAGGATTGGTTGACTTTGAAATTTTAATTGGCCTTGACCTTTAACTTTTTAATTTCTTCTTAGATTTTCATTTTTCGTTTCTATTTTAAAATTCTTTTTCTAAATTGACCCTGAGCTTTGACCTTTTCGATCCCTTGCTCTCGAAAACTAATTTTTATGAAGAATTTTCCCCATTTTCCTGCCTCTTTTGCCTTCGGTGTACTTGGCCTTGACCTTCTAGAACCCTTATTCTCAAAATTTAATTTTCTTATCTATCCCAGTTTCTTTCTTTTGGTTAGCTTGACCTTGACCTTTGACCTTTTCGAACCATTGCTCTCGAAATCCAAAATTTTATAAAGATTTTTCCCAGTTTCTTTCCTTTGGTTGGTATGACCATTACCTTCGACCTTTTCGAATATTTGTTTCTGAAATTCAATTTTTTAAAAGATTTTTTTCCCATTCTCTCTCAATTTCTTGCCTTTGATTGGCTTCACCTTGACCTGTGACCTGTTCGAACAGTTGTTCTCAAAATCCAAATATTTTTTAAAGATTTATTTTGACCTGTTCGAACAGTTCCTCTCAAAATCTAAAAATTTTCCCCAATTTTTTTGCCTTGGATTGGGTTGGCCTTGACCTTTGACCTTTTCAAGTTGAGTTGGGTTGATTTCGCTTGGGTTGGGAAAAGGATCCGACATGGAAATCCGACATGCTCTCGAGAACATAGAACTAACGTTAGCGGACCAAAAGACTGAGATCGTGGTTTTGGCTAGCAAAAGGAACCTGACAAGGATGGAACTTACTGTTGGAGGCACCGAAGTGGCGTCCTCCAAGTATATTAAATATCTCGGCGTATGTGTAGATAGAGACTGGAGGATGACCACGCATGTCAGGGAGACTGCCACAAGGGCCCACAAGGCATATACGGTTCTTGCCAGGCTGATGCCAAATGTCCGTGGTCCTAAACCCAAGAAGAGGAAACTGCTTGCGGCGGTTGACGCACTAAAGTATAAATCGCACGAACATATGCTAGAAAGAGTGATCAGGTTGGCCTCCCTGAGGGTAGTGTCTGCCTACAGGACGGTCGCTACAGAAGCCGTCCTTGTGATAGCGAGAATACCCCCCATCAGGCTGCAAATTGACGAGAGAATCAGGGTATATGAGGAAGGCCCGCAAGCTAAGGCCCTGGCCAGAAAAGACCTTTACATACAATGGCAGAGTAGGTGGGAGAGATATAACGGATGGGCCAGGGTCTTCATCAAAGATGTGGAGGCATGGTGCAGCCGAGAGGAGGGGGAGGATGATGTTGATTTTTACGTCACGCAGGTGCTAACTGGGCACGGGGTATTTGGGAAGTACCTGGAGGAAATAAAGAGGACTGAATCCGATAAGTGCTGGTATTGTGAATATGTCACCGATACACCGGAACACACAATTTTTTTGTGCCCATGGCGGACAGAGTTAAGAAGAAAGGCTATCGGTACCGATATATACAAGGAAAACGTCGCAGACATAATCAACAGAGGAGAAAGAGAATGGAAAGCTATAAAAACGATGCTAAGAGAAATTATGAAAAGAAAGAGTGAAGACGAGCAAAGAAGGGAGAGAGAGGATGGAGTGTAGGATGGACGGAGACGGATGAAGGACGAGCGGTGATGAGGAAAGAGGAGAGAGGCTGCAGAGAGAGAATGAAGCGCGAAGAACGAAGAGGAAAGGGAGCGAAGAGGATCTACGAAGAGGAAGGAAGAGGAGAGGACGAAGAGAGGTCGAAGAGGAAAGAAGAGGAGAGGAAAAATGAGGATGAAGACGAGAAGGAAGAGGAGAGGCAGGACGAAGGCGGACTCAGGCGCAGAGGAAGAAATGCCGGAAATGAGTTTAGTTGGTAGGCGCCCTATGCAGACATGCAGGGATGAATCCAACACGCCTCCGGGGCTGAGATATCCGGGGGTGTCTTTCGAAGATTCTCTAAACTTCTATAAAAAAAAGGGTTGGGAAAAGGGCAACGGAAATTATAAACAGAAAGGAATCAGAAGAAAAGAGTAAAGTATAAGAGACGACTAAAGAAACCACAAGATAGAGAGGCTGCAAGGGAAATAAAAGAAAAAAGAAGAAATGAAGAAGACAAGGCTACTGTAAGGAAGAAATGCCAATGGTGATACTTTTACAGAAGACAGGGCCGAAAGAGGAAGGCAGTTTAGTTGGTAGGCATGCAGGGGATTGCCTGGGGGCGATGGTGATAGGCCATTTTTCCTCGGGGGTAGTCGGTAAGAATCCAACACTCCCTCTGACATTGCACTATGGTCAAGGGGTAGTCTTTAGAAGATTCTGTAAACCTCTATAAAAAAAGAGTTCGCTTGGGTATTTTTGGGTTGGGTTTGGTGGAGTTGGGTCGATTTGGGTTTGCCTTGCTTGAACTAGACCTAATTAATGTTTACATTTTTGTCGTCCTCAACTTTTTTCGGTGTTGAATTTTTTTAAATATAACGTTAACAAAATCCTAATTATCCTGAGAGAAAACGTTCAATGTTTGGATCTCCCCTTCTGCAATGAGAAACGAACCAACAAAGCGCAATTTGGAAAAAAAATTAATTTAAAACGTTAATTAAACAATTGAAATGTAACTAACATTTTTTTAGAGATCAACAATAATTGGCGGAAAAATAAAATCATAACAATTAAAACTCTTTATATTAATTATAATAATTAATAATTAACACTTATTAATAACTTCGACTTTAACAACGTTTAAATTTCAAACACGTCCCTGAGAAATTCCATAAGTTATGGGCATTCTGACTTACTTTCTTATGGAGGATTTACATTAAGTATTAAACGTGCTTGTATGATTGCCTATCACAGCCTTTTGTAATAAGAAACTAAGCAACTGGAAGAACAATTAATTTAAAACGCTTCATCAAAAAATAGAATTGTAAATAACATTTTTTTTGTGGGAAAATAAACACAACAATAAAACTTTTCAAAATAATTAAAATTCATAAATAACTTCGACTTAAATTTCAAACATTTTAACGCTCCTGAGAAATCCGTTGATTAGTATAGCTAAGAGCATTCTGGCTCGCTTTCTTTTGCAGAATTAACATTAAGTATCAAATGTGTATGTGTGGTTGCCTATCATGACTTTTTGCTAGGCGCTGGTAGCAGCTTATAAACAACAGGTAAATAAAGGTAGCCTTTTTTTATCTGTTATTTATAAACTTACTTGTTATTTATAAACTACCACCTATTTTTTTTATTTGATATTTATAAAACCCTACCAGCGCTCAAAACTCATGATAGGCAACCATACATACCTACCAAACTCATGATAAACAACCATACATACAGATGATACATAATGTTAATTATCCATAAGTGAACCAGAAGAACGCCCATAACTGTTAGTTATGCACTTTGAACTTTATTAATTTTTTCAAAAAATTAAAGCCTGCAATCATTTTTATTATAAATCACGAGTTGACAGAGTTCTTCTAACAATAAATAAATTCAGATCATCTCGCAGGTTCCGTTGAAGGCCATTTTTTTTACAAGATTTGGTTCAATTTTTTGAACAATTTAAATTATGCAGTAAATTGTATCACAAATTAAAATGAATCAAAAACTATCTGAAAAATAGAACGTGTTCTATGTCCAAACCATAAATGGTCTTCTTGTTCCAAACAGAAACTGAACCAAGGGTAGTTTAATATTAAATTAAAAAATAACTTACATTAGCAAAAATGGTAAGGTTGTGAACCGAATTCTTCTCATAGTCCAATTGTTTCAAAAGCGTAATGGTTCCTTCGGCGTCCTTTTCGTTAATCAACCGTTGCCAAAGACTAAATTGGGGGGATCCCCACAATTCCAGTAATACAGGGCGTTCGCGCAACGGATTCCCCCGCGCAATCACAGTACCCAATTCCGTGTTACGCCTTGCAAACTCGGAAATAGTAAAAATGGACGGTGCCCCGGGGAAAATTTTCTCGATGGGGGTGGTGGCATTCGTAGCCCGAAACGAACAATCCATGGTTGCAGTCTGCGCCTTTTTATTACTGACGATGACACGAAAGTCATAAAACCGCCCTACTTCCAGCCTCCTCTTCAAGACCACGTTCGCTTGGCATAACGAGTTGAAGCTGGTGCAATTTAGAGTCTCGACGGTAACGATCGTGTTTTCCTCGGGTATATCAAAGTGTAAGGGATGATCGAAAAGTGAATCCGTGGCTCTTAGTCTGTAAATAACAGACCCAACTGCGGCATCCGCTGGTACAAGCACGTTCTTCAAGACGGCCGTCGGATCAAAACGGGGCACGGCAATTACAAGAAGAGGACCACAAACTAAAATCCACCACCTCATCGTTGAATTAGGAATCGTCTTCCGTGCACGCTTCACGTTCAAATCAACACGTTCAAATCAATTATTTTTCTCCTGTATATTTTATCGGTACGAATACATTTCGTGCTGGAGTTGCGCCGGTACTGTTGACCCTTCCAATTTACCCAATTACACCCGCCACTTCAATTAACTCGTTCACTTTCGTTTCTTCCTTTTGGCCTGGAGGAATTTTGCGGGGACGGAAAATGTGGGGGGACGTCGGGCGTGCATGTGATATACGGGTTTCGTGGACGAGTTTTAAAGTGTCACGGGGCGAGGGTGGAAACGACTGACTTGACTTGACTGGACTTGGGGGTATGGTCATCTGGTCAAGCTGGTCGCTTAGAGACCTGCACGTACACAACACAAATCGATGGGGCTAGTTCTTCGAAGAGCGTCGCTCGAGTGGACCGCAATTGATTCAAAATTGCGTCATTTCTTTTTTTGGGGGGAGGCAACGTGTTTTGTTAGTCAACACCTTCTTGGAATAAGTACGAAGGCGTCAATGTAAATATTTTATTATTTCTTGTCTACCTAGATACATCAACAATATTCAAATTATTCTAGCGCACTTAACTTGATTAATAGCTATCGTATTCAAGTACCTACTCATTTTGAATACATACATACATAAGTAAATAAAATGCAAAAGTATAAGCCAACAAAATTGGGCACTTTTGAAACTGGATAAAAAGGGATAAAATCCTTAATTTCTTTCAGATCTCCTCCGTAAATGAGTCCTCTTTATTCTGGGCCAATTGTAATTGGACGCTTTTCAATTCCTATAAAAAAATGTACTAAATAGATAAGACTCGGCGCATTCTAGAATCCGAAGGTTCATTAACCCCTAAAAAAGAGGTTTTAAACCATAAACACCATCACTTACCACGATCATTATAATAGAATTTTATGACGCTTTCAGGATCGGGGTATTTAAAAATAGGATTTATAAACACCCCCACTTTTAACAATATCAACATGACAAAAGTCACAAAGTTCTTTACACTTGTTAAGTCTTCTGGGAAAGAGATAAAGCATTTATTTATTTACTAAGCCTGACTATGCTGGTATACCAGAAGCACCCAAGCTGAGCCCAATGAGAAGGTAATTTGTAAATGCCTTTGCTCGCTAACAAAAAGGATTTCTTTCAGACCCTGGTGTGAAGAAACCTTGGTTGATTCCAAGTCACCACCATCACGATCATGCCAGTCGTACTTTGACCTTTTCGAACATTTGTTCTCGAAATTCAGTTTTTTGAAAGACTTTTCCCCATTCTTTCTCAATTTCTTGCATTTGGTTAGCTTGACCTTGACTTATGACCTGTTCGAACTGTTGCTTTCAAAATCCAAAATTAAAAAAAAAATCCCCAACTTCTTGCCTTGGGTTGGGTTGGCCTTGACCTTTTTGAGGTGAGTTGAGTTTCGTAATGTTCACTTGGGTTGGGAAAATGGCAACAGCAATTATAAACAGAAAGGAATCAGAAGAAAAGAGTAAAGTGTAAGAAACGACTCAAGAAGCCGCAAAATAGAGAGACTAGAAGGGAAATCAAAGAACAAAGAAGAAAAGAAAGAGACAAGGTTGCTGTAAGGAAGAAATGCCAATGATGATACCTTTACAGAAGACAGGGCCGAAAGAAGAAGGCAGTTTAGTTGGTAGGCATGCCGGGGAGTGTAACAGGTTATTCCTGCTCGGGGATAGTCGGTATGAATCCAACACTCCCTCTGACATTGCACTCTGGTCGGAGGGGTAGTCTTTAGGAAATTCTGTAAACCTCTATGAGGTTCGTTTGGGGTGGGTCGAGTTCGCCTTGCTTGGGTTGGATCTAATTAAAATCGAAAAGCCGAAGAAGAGCCCGACGAGGTCACTTACCGCCCATATGCTTATTGGATGTCGCGGGTGGAGTGGGAGGGATTACGGAACGAGACTGAGGAGAGCGTAGGCACTAGAGTAACGAAAGAAAATGTGGTGAGGATACTAATCCTCGATGAAAGCAAGGACAGAGGAAAACTGAGATAGAGAGAGTACTGAGCGGGAGAGAAGAGGATAAGGAGGCAGAAGAGGAGAGAGGAGAAGGTAGGCAGCATAGGGGAGAAGAGAAAGAAGGTAGAAGAGGAAGGAAGAGGGTAGGATGAGGATAGAAAAAGGATGACAAGAGGATAGGATGATGATAAGAAGAGGAAAGGAAGTGGATAGGAAGTGGATAGAAAAAGGATAGGAAGAAGTGGAGAACATGCGCAGAGGAAGGAGATACCGGAAGGCGGTACCCTCTGCGTAGAGTGTGAGAAAGAGGAAAGGGTTTAGTTGGTAGGCGTCTGGGTAGGTGTATGACACTGGGTAGGTGTATGACAATGACAATGAATTCAACACTATGCCGACGTTGATAGTTATGAAGTCTATGAATATTCCACAACCTCTATAAAAAAGGGGTTGGACCTAATTAATGTTATTTTTTTCATCTTCTTTTTTTGCAATTTTGAGTTTTTTTTTTAAGAGAAAACATTTAATGTTTGGACTTCCCCTTCTGCAGTGAGAAACAAACCACAGAAAAATAGAAAGGGATACGATACAGCAGCTGATGTCTCTGCTGCCTGACAATACCGGTATACCAGAAGCACCCCATGCTGACTCCAATGAGAAAGTAATTTGTACATTCTTTTGCTCGCTGCCAAAAAGGATTTCTTTCAAACCCTGGTGTGAAGAAACTTTGGTTGATTCCAAGTCACTACCACCACGATCATTCCAGTCGTACTTGAACTCTTAAATAACATCACATGGATGTTTCATATTTACTGGGTTAAAGTCTACTTTGGTTATTGTTGTACTTGTTAATAAATACTGGGTTATTACTTATACACAGATATATTTATATGTAACTACAACAAGGGAAATACATTACATAAGTACAAAAGAACGATTAACAAGATGGTTATCCCCGACCATATTCCCGACCGACTGTTCGCTGACGCCCCGGTACCAACTGTCTCCCCTGTCTTTTAGAGGGCGCACTGAACACATCGTCTTGTGGCGCGTTCACATAACATATATTAAGAGCTTTTCACAACAGTTACGATGATATAAATCAGTGACTGTATTGATCGTTCGTTCAAAACTTGTTGGGTTTTGAAATCTATACAAAGAATTTTCGAATGATGATGAAACACTTGTACATTTATCTTGAAAAATCCGTGCACAATATTCTCATTATCAAGTTATCAAATCCACAATTTTTTTGATAAAAATGTTCAAACATTAATTCGTAGCCACTTATAATTTCTGCATTTGGAACTTTCACCTTGATACTGGGACGTTCGGAACATTTGAGAGAAAAAAGAGTAGATTACACTTTCGTCGTGGTATTTATCTGGAGAAGAAAAGTGTCTCGAGGAGTCCTTATGAAATTGATTAGTATTAAAAGTATAGGTTTCTTTAATCTACTTTCTTGAATCATTTATTATCAATCCATTTATTCCGTCCGGTTGTTACAATGGTATGGAGCATGGGGGCTCTTGAGTAGTCCGGGGCCCGGGTGTACCCGGTGCACCCCCCTTGAGGCCGGCCCTGAATACCATGGATGTTGAATTCGACTAAACTGTGACTAAACCGATGATACTATAAAGTGTAATTTACTATTTCCAGTTTAAAAAAAGTTATAAGGCCAGGGATTCCTTCGTTATTTTGCCTAAAGTTAATTTTATTCTGATCCATTTTTATTATTAAAAAAAAAAACGCTTTCTTTGGATTTAAGTAAGGTTGGCAATTTAGCCGATCTTAGCGCCATCTTTTAACTTGACTTCTACTCATGGTAAGACGCGTGCTAATTTGAGGTTATGTTAATCTCCAAAATTATAAATATATGAAAATATGAAGCGTTTATCTGAAGAAAGGACGAGAATTTTATTCGAAAAATTAGCGAAATAGTAAGTTCCGAAACCGATTTTAACCGCACATGTAATCCCACTTACATTCTAGCATAGGCTCGAATGTAAAACTCCTGATAGAGCGGCCGGACGGCTTGTACTGCTTTCGCGAGCACAAGGACCGCGTTTACTACTTATCAGAGAAAATCTTGAAACTAGCGGAAACCCTAGCACCGAACCAACTAATCTGCGCGGGGACCTGCTTCGGCAAATTCACCAAGTCGAATAAATTTCGACTGCACATAACGGCACTCACCTACCTAGCACCGTACGCCCAGTGCAAGATTTGGTTGAAACCTTCGGCAGAGCAACAGTTTTTGTACGGCAACAACGTGTCCAAGTCGGGGTTGGGAAGAATTAGTGAAAGCACAGAGAAATTCAACGGGGTCTTGGTTTATAACATGGCAGACCTACCGTTGGGTTTTGGAGTTGCCGCTAAATCAACGGCTGAATGCAAACATGCGGACCCATTGGCTACTGTTTGCTTTCATCAGGCTGATATTGGCGAATATATACGATCAGAAGAAGACTTACTTTAGTTAATCCAAAAAATAATTTAAGTCTACCTTTCAAGAGGTTATTGTTTAAGGAGAATACAATAGCAATTACATTTTAGTATTACTGCAATTTTTTTTACTTTAGTGAAGGCAAAAAAAGTTATGGAATGTTATTTATGCAATTTGTGAGCTGTTAACATTATAACTTCATTTTAGTTTGTTAATTAAATATGAATGTGATAAAAGTACATTTTCAAATTGTAAAATGCCCACGTATTTAAACGAACACGGAAAACCAGAACAATTGCAAAATTAGAAGAAGACACCATTTAATGTGGCTGCCCAGGCATGAGAAATACGTTTTTTTTTTAAATGGTCTAGATTAAATTTATATTTTCAAAAATTTAAGCTGCAAGTAGAAGTTAAAGAGAATTGATCTCAAGAAATACTGGCAGTGGTAAGTATTGATAGGAGTTTACAGCTAACCGCTCACCACGCCACCTGGTGTCAACTAAACAAACCTTTGCATGGTACATATGACATGGCCTTCTAAATGAAGAGCGAGTTCTAATTGGCCTGGCCATTTTGTCACCCTTTTCAAACTGTATTTTTCAAATTTATTATTTATCAACTGAATCCACTGTCCTTTCTTTCCTTTATTTTATCTTTATGTAGATATTTTTAATAATTAAAAGAAAATTCTTGGGTCAACAGTCATGTATTTTTAGCTAGTTACATCGTGAGTTATATTAACGTTTTCGACAACAATTTTTGTCATCTTCAGATGTTAAAGTAAAAGGAAAAGTATGACAACAAATTAGTAATAAATAAAATTACAATTTAAAAGCTAAAAACTTACTTAGTTTTGAGTCATGCTCACATTAAACTGAAAACAAGTGAATTGGTCAGGTAGTGGACGAAGACTAAACAAACCGCGTTAATTTATTTTAATATATTAATAAATAGTAAATTATGAAAGTCAATTTAAAAAAATGAAGTGGAAGCTTTACTTAATTCTTTTAACCAATTTCACCACAGACTTGGATTTACTTGCGAAATTGAAAGTGAGGGTAGTTTAAACTTTTTGGATATCACGGTCACTAAAAATAACAATAGAAAATTAACAACTATATAATAGGTTTGTTCGTTTGTTCTACACTTTCTACACTTTTAACTCCTTTACTCTACTTTTCTCACTCCTGTTTACAAAATATATACATCTAACTCTAGAGCAGTTGGTGCAAAAAGTGTAGAAAAGTGCAAGACAAACGAACACACCTAATTGGTTCAGAAAAAAAACTTAGTCAGGACGTTGTTTGAATTATAACTCTAGTCATCCAAAAAATTAGTATGATCAATGACTTGATTGACAGAGCATTACTTTCTGACGAAATACATCAGACTTACATTGGTATAGTAAAATCGATTTTAATAGCTAATGATTATCCAAAAGGTTTAGTTGAGAATGTTGTTAAAAAGGGGTATAAAAAATTAAAAACTTAGAAAATACGCACTCTGATCAAGGTACGACAAATAATAACAAATATTTCAAATTCACCTACATCCCTAATTTCTCAGAAGCAATTAATAGAGTATTGAAACCACACAAGATAAAACTCGGATTAAAGCCAACAAGCTTTAAATATAATTTTCATAAAAGTACCAAAGACATTGTTCCAAAAGAAAAAAAATGCAAATTTAATTTACAAGATAAATAATTGTAGAGACTGTGACAAATGTTTGTATAAGTCAAACTAACGCGTGATCAATATCTTTTCTAATCAAGTGACTTATGGAAAAAATTATGTCTTTGTTTGGTTCATTATTTGAAATGTCATTTGAATTATTTTTATTGCATTCCTATCCAATATAAATATGTAATTCAAGTGGCATTTGAAATAATGAACTAATCAAAGACACATGATTTTATTTCCATAGGTCACTTGATTAGAAAAGATATTCATCACCTGTTAAAAATTACTTGAAGACTCGCTTATACAGTGACCGCCAAAAAGTTCGCACCATATAGGAAAAATTTTTATTATTGATTTTTTCAAAATTTTTTTGCATCAATAGTTTGTGCATGTTCAATAACCAAATATAAACATGACAGATCCGCTGAGCAATTCTTAGTGTGGCTAAAAATGGCAACTATTTAAAATACGAAAATTAAGAAATTGTTATAATTTGAAATTGTTCGACATATTAGACAAAATTTTGGTAGGATCCGGTAAGTTATTGCAAAATGTATCGCTTGGTATTGAAACAAAATTTTCAGAGGCATAATATTTCAAGATAAAGAAGATTTTTCATTTTCCCAGTTTTGTTCAAAATGTGAAGCGGTAAATGGGCATTGAAATGATTTACATTACAAAAAATAAGAATAGTTTAAACTATAGGTCTGACTGCAATCTTAGTAATTGATATCTTTCAATTAACAAATTGTAAGGTTGGCCAGACTGGTGGACTGAACTTTGATCATTTCAATAAATAAATGCAATAAATTAACGCGGTTTGTTTAGTCTTCGTCCACTACTTAACTAATTCACTTGTTTCCAGTTTAATGTGACTATGACTCAAAATTAAGTAAGTTTTTAGCTTTTAAATTGTAATTTTATTTAATACTAATTTGTTGTCATCCTTTTTCTTTTATTCACGCAGGTTCTTATCCGATGAAAATTGTATCACAAATTCTTTGAAGCGGACACTGAATATGCGCACTAACACTTAACGTTTTGCCGTTGTTCGACAGCTTCGTCAGAAGTGAAAAAATATCACTTCTGACGAAGCTGTCAAACGACGGCGAAACGTTAAGTGTTAGTGCGCATATTCAGTGTCCGTTTCAAAGAATTTGCGATACTTTTTTTTAGTCAACATCTGAAGACGACAAAAATTGTCGAAAACGTTAATGTTGTATAACAACTAGCTAAAAATACATTACTGTTGATCCAAGAATTTTCTTGTAATTATCAAAATCCAGCCAAAAACAATTACGTTATAATGATACTTTTAATGAATTCTTAAGGTTTTTTTAAATTTATTCCTGAATTTTATCCCTTAATTTGTTCCTATGTTGAAAAGGGATCTTTTGAAAGCTCTATACATAGTTTGTTTTTAAACTAGGAGGGGTAGTTTGAATTGTGCCCGCCAAAAACTCGCAAAGTTATTGGCTGTTTGACAGCCAGTTTTACAAAAGCCTTCAATTTAAACCTAAAAATTAATATCTTTCATACTAGTTATTTGAAGGCTTTGTAAACTTTCTGAGCGAGTCAAATTAATTTCTGATTTAGTATTACAGTGTCAATCTACCTACAACAGGCTGACAACTGTTACTCCTCCTAGTTTAAAAACAAACTATAGTGCTTTTTGTGGATTGGTGATGCTGTTTTACAACATAAAATACGCAAGAAAAGGTAGAAATCCTGAGTTTACAATAATTGGTTTACGACCGATTGTTACACATTTTGTCATTTTTCAATGACCAGTTAACTCAATTTTTTCGGCTTATTACCATAGTAACAATTGATATGGCAATTGCACAATTGTTACTATGGAAAAAACCGATTGATAGAGTTTACACTTATGATTGAAAGACTGGGGCTAAAAACATTAAAATTTTAGAGACAAAACTAAAATAAATGAAAAAGTTCGATTGCGTCTGCAAAAAGTTATTACTGTAACTAATAATAACTAAAATTAAGTAATTAAAAAATTAAATTATTCACTTAACAGAAAAAATGTAATCCTTATAATAAGTCAATAGATGTCGTTAGTTTTACAGTAGGCTTTCAAATTATACTAATAGATGGCGCCATCATAATTACAACTGTACTCGCCTTAAAATGCGATGAAGGTCCAGTTGTACAATTCCAGCTCAACTTTAAGCTAAAGCTTAATCCCTTATCAGCAATTGCTAAAGTAATCGTTAAGGGTTTAAGCTACAGCTTAAATTTAAACTAACATTGTGTAGCAGGGCCTAAAATAATGAAAGTTCCTGCAACCGAAGTAATGTTTCCACTATAATTTTCTATGCTTTTATTAACTTCTTCATAACTCGAAAATGATTACATTTAGCACCACACTCTGAAACATTTTTCATTGTTTTGATACAAGCTTCCTCTGTGAAATTGCTGCATTCAAGTCCGTGACACTTTGTGTAATTCAAGTTAGAAGGGGGGTTCTTATTTGCAAGAAGTTTATAAAAGCCAGGGAATTCAAAAATAAAAGTCATCCAGAACGAGTCAAAATGTATTTGCGTTTTGTATTAACAATGTTTCTTATTTTGTACGAATAAACATGCGATTCTATAAATTCTACAAAATCTATCTCATTTTAATTTAAAATATTTAGTACTCTTAATTAAAAAAAAAAAACGTCCTTTAAAGAAAAAGAAACTTGATATTACACATTTACACAACAAAAAGAAAATTTGTACGTCTATCAGACTGCACAAGAGTATTTTGTTAATATCTAAATGCTTTCAGCAGTTTTTTTGTATTATTGGAAGCGCATAAATTAACAAATTAAAATTTCAAAGCTTAAAAACAAAAAGAAAACTTGGTAGTTCTATAATATTAATGAGATTTTTAACTATGTAGTTATTTAATAACTTAAGAAATTTCTAATAGGTACAGTACGTGTAAAATAAAAGGCACATTGTAAGAAAAACTAAAATGTAAAAAAAAGGAAATATTCGCACGATTTAAAAAAAATAAGAAAGAAAATACTGGTGCTCGTCTCAAGGCAGCGTTAGTTAATAAAATTTTTGATACTGAAACTAAATAAAATAAATTATCGTGGAGTATTCTTATCTCTTACACAGATCTTATACCTAAACGCTACAAGGAAGGCAAGTAAGCACTTAAAACTATGCAAATAAAATTAACATTCTCGAATTGCAATAAAACAAAACTATAATTTAGTGAGTGAAGTCACACTCAAATTGTGTTTACCGGGAACTTAAAATAATATTAAAAAGTCAACAAAATCACAGTCCAATTAGAAGAAAAAAGAAACGTAAAATACTTCAATACGTGTGCCTATCGTTATCAACGGAGCCATTGCAAAGCGAGGGCGAAGATGAGCGGTGTTGTGATATTGCTTTCCATATTCGAAACTCGGAGCCCACATTTAGGCCTATCCTATTTAAATCATCCCGTGTGATTTCGTACAGGACTTCGTCTAACGTGAAGCCTTGCGCGAGGAACAACTTTTGTGCCGGTTCGCTTATTTCTAATCCTTCGATCCACTGGGCTAATCTCGGGTCAATTTGTACGTCTTCGATCATTTGATTTCGAGTCGACAGGAACTGATTTAACGCAGTCGATTGTTTTTGGGTTAATTCTATTAGCTGCCTTACCTGTAGAGAATTAATTAATCACCTGGTATCTAGGATTTCTTAAAATTAATGAGCTTTACTTACCAAAACCTCATATTGTTTTTGTGCATCTATAAGTTCCTGCGTCAAACGAGAATTTTCAGTCTTCATTCGTAAGACTACATCATGTAAATCATAACTGCTAGTACTCTTGCTAGATTTGGCAGAGTTGACGGTACTCGGAGCCAAATTCTCACCCAATTCCAGCTCAGGCGAAAGCACGGTAATAGCAGCCTGAACCCCACTGCGAATTAAATTATCGAGGGCGAACATCCAATGGGGTTTAATCGGATGCAATCTCAGAATTTCATTGATGGACTCCTAAAACCACGAAAAAAATTCAACCCTAACTACTATATTATGTTTTAAGAAAACAAACCTGGTACAAGTAAATTGCAAACTGCAACTGATTGATTGCCGACGACTCGAAATTCAATTCTTCTTTCACTTGCCTCACCGCGTTCTCGATTACACTCAAATTGTTTTCGATTAGATATTCCTTGAGGCCGCCCATCAGCCTGGCTAAATGCTGGGTAGTTAAGACGGTTTCCCCCAAGTATTTCGAGTGGATTTTCTTCAACCAAAGATCACAGATTTTCGCACCGTCTTGAGACAGGACTTTAGCCAAAGTGGTGCGTCTCTGCGAGTCCTTCTTCAGCAAATAAAATCCGTCAGATTCCCCCCCACTGGTGTCCACCTCCGGGGACAGCAAAGTCCCGGACGAGTTCCTTCTTTGAGTGCCCTCGTGACTGTCCGGTTCAAGATCAATGGAGGGGGTGGAGGCCAAACTGCTGAAAGAATATTTATCGTGTTTTAATTTTTTATTTAATTCGACGGGCCAACACAGGGACTCCATTGGGCTCTACTTTTGTAACTACACTACATACTTGATTGTCTAGCTAATGCAATTAATAATTATAACGAATATTACCTATTGAATGAAAGTGCAGTAGGCATTTGGATTGGTGGTAGTAAGGCACCTCGGCTTTGCGAACTACAAAAAATTATATAAATTTCTTAAATCTATTAATTTATAATTATCACATAGTTTTGCTTTCAAGAAAATAAATTTAATATTTTTGATGGTTTGTGGTTTATAGCTACCACAATTTAAATACACAATTAATTAATTATATGAGGAGGGGGTGTGAATTTATTTATTTTTTTAAAATTATAGTAGATTTGGTTTAATAAATTAATTTGCGATTGCTGATTTAAATGTGCACAACAAAATAAAATTAATTCACTGACATAACCTAATCTCCTTTAACTAAATCGTGTGTCCTTTCGAAAATAAAATTCAAACATACCATTCGCGACATTCATACTTAAAACTCCAATCTTCACTTTTGATTATGAGCAGCTTTTTGAAAATCATTCTGCACTCGCAGCTTTTCCGCTACTATCGCTCCTCGATAAAAATTCAATTTTTTTATCAGCTTTTTTCACATCCTTTGATACCGAGTGCGCGAGGAAAACCACAAATTACAACGGTGGTAAAGAAACGGTTTTAATTTCTGTTGCGCATTTGCAACGTCGTTTTTGGGAATGTTCGAATTTATGGCTCTCGTAACGCGCAATTTCAAATTGTAAATTTGAATTTGGCGCAATCTCTCGGTGAAATACCGAAATTATGTGTATCTTTTTTTTAAAATCAAAACGGTCTCAAAGACTCCTTCGATTAATAGAACGTGAATTATTATTTTAGTAGAAAAATCCTCCCTCTTATTGCAATATTCAAATTAGGCAAACTAAAGAAATTTAAGAAAATTCCTTTATTATTCAAGGGATTCCCCGTTAAGTATTTTAATTAAGGAGAAAGTACATAGCGGCGTTGATACAAATCACGATTTTTAAAGAAAAATCAAAAAAATCATTGATCTGAATTTAAAAAATCATGAGTTTTTGATATTTTTAAATAAAAACATAATGTATTGCATTAATAAGTTTGAGCAAATTTTTAAAAAATCATGATTTTTAAAAATAAAAATGGCTCGATTAATTCAGTGATTTTAAACACGATCAAATGATTTAAATCAACTCAACCGGGAAAAGTAAATATTTTTATTAATAGGATGTCTGACATTCTTGAAACATTACACAGGGTGTTTGTAAAGTAAGTGCAAAAATTTTAACCATTACCGTGAAAGCACATAAAACACGGAAAAATTTTTAAAAAATTTCATAACAGAGGGGAAAATTATTTTCTCCGTCCCTTATACGACGGTCATGAAACAACAACAAAAATTTACGGAACTTGCTTCGCTGATCGTAGGCAATAAATATCGCAGGCGTGACTAATATGCAAAGGCGCACTCACTCACCGAATAATATCTGTGTGGAAGAACACATTCAAACGTTCACTACAGTAATTTAGGAATGCTTATAACAACTGTTCAAAGTGGCATCCATCATTAGCGACACACACACGAAACGTTCCATAATCGCGTAAATGCTCGGACATTAGCTGTAAATGTTCTTGCATTAATTTGGAAACGTGTTTCCATAAATCCGCCGTGCTTCTTCGCACGTAGATGAGGAGCATCTGTTCTCTCGCCGTTCGTGAATTGAGGCATTTTAATAAGTAATACTAAGCACAAAAAATAGTAATCGTATTTAGCTTTAACTCGTTCAACCACTTTTCACAAACTAAACTATTGATCCCAAAGGATACGGAGCAATAAATTGTGTGTGATGAAAAATGAAGCAAATTCCTTGGCTACGATACGATTTACTGCGACATGAAAAAAAATGCTTTTATTGGCCGCCCGACTTCGGCAAAGGTCACTGTGTCACTGCTCGATTGCAATTCTGTTTTTTGTTCTAACAGATGCTTTCTGCGGTGGCAATGAAATTTCCTTTTCTTGACCTACCTCAAAGACATAGACGTGCCCGATTTTCAACTGCGATTTTCCCGAAATGTGTAAAACTTTTGTTAAGGACGTATGAGTTCAATCGTTGCCATTTATGGTGATGTGTTACAGGTTTAAATATTTGCATATAGTAAAAGAACACCCTGTATATACCTAATGTAAATATTATTTTATGTAGAGATTTTAATCTGGATTCTCATTGTTCTGGTTTTAATGATTTGTGTTCTATGTTATCGTCTTTTAATTTGTTATCGTTAGTTGGATGGCCAACTAGATACTTCTTCCACAATAATTGATAATATTTTCTGTGGTAAATATGGGTTTAGTGTATGCTGTGTTATTGACAACTATATTTCTGGTCACAGAACTATTTTGTGGCGAAGTAATCAATATAATGTCCAGAAAGTAACACATTATCAGTCCTTAGAAGGAATTACAGTGAAGACAATAAATATAAATAAATTTTATTGAATGTAACTCTTATGTAACTCATCCTCACATAGCAGATCATGAAGCACAATTAATTGAATTTGATGTAGAAATAAAAAGTAATCCCAAATGGATAATTTCGTTCAGACATCGTTGGGGATTGAATATAAAAAAATTAAAGACTCATTAAGTTGTGAAAAATGGGACATAATTATAAAAGAAGTAAATCCCGAATACAAATACATATAACTTATTTTTTACATTTCAGCATTTCCAATAGTCACGCGTACAAAAAACGGAAATATGTAATATAATTTCTCATCTCATTGACACCAATCCTCATCTACTAGAATTAAAAAAAATAATTTAAATATCTTTTCTATGTTATGAAAATCAGCAACGATCGACGTCTAAAAGTTCTGTATAAACAAAATAAAAAGTATTATAATAACGAATTAGAACAGCTGAGAATATTAAACGCGTCCAACTCGACCAGAGAACTCTGGAATATTATATACAAAGAGTGTGGCAGAAAAACCAAAAGGTAACACACACAGTTCGCATCTAAAATATCTGCTTCTGAATTTAATAAATATTTGCAAATATAATCTTGGAGATTACTGGTAGTACACCTATTAAGTAAT
Organism: Dorcus hopei; assembly: GCA_033060865.1. NCBI lineage: Eukaryota > Metazoa > Arthropoda > Insecta > Coleoptera > Lucanidae > Dorcus > Dorcus hopei. The sequence continues at coordinate 38,044,365 of CM065423.1, forward strand.
AAAAACCCTATTGACTTGTTAAAACACTCAGATACTGCGTTCAGCAGCACTGGTAATCGAATACATTACGGAGAAGGAAATAATCGACTGCGTTTGTAGCCTAAAATCAAGAAAATGTAACTTCGTTTAAATGTATCATATTTTTTTAATGTATAAATGATGAATGCTACAAGAAAGCACAAAGTTTCCGAACGCATTGAAATAATCACTAAGAACCAAATTAAATAATTGAGAAATAAGAACCAATTTAATGTTTTCCTATTCATATTATTTTGGCGGACATTTTAATCCAACCAGTATTTCCTAATGTAGAATGTAGTGTGTACAAAGAGTGGCTCACAAATAAATTGTGATTTTTTTTTTAATTTTTGAGATAGAAGTCTGTAATTTCATATTTAGCTGTAACTTTTAATTCTGAACAACTTATTCTTATGACACTTTGCTGTATCTTGTAAAATAAGGGTACTTTACTCTTAAGCCGTCTTCATTTCTCGGTGTCCACGCTGTATACCGTTCAAGATAAATTTCATCTGACATTTTCCAATTTGACTTTAAGGGATGCAGAAGCGTTCTGCGTCAATAAATTTTTATAAAAACCGATAATAAAAAAAATTCCCATTTGTAGCACACTTTTTGAAAGTCACTGTACACTAAAATCTGGAGATCCCAATATTTGTAATAACTACAGGCCAATTAGCATACTTCCTGTAATTTCAAAATTTTTTGAAAAGATCTTATTCGACCGAATCTTAAAATATTTCAATAAAAACCAATATTTTAATGATTGTCAGTTCGGGTTTATTAAAAATAAATCTACAACAGAAGCAGTACTGATCTTCGTTGGGAGGATAATCGGCGCCTTCGAGGAATCACGGAGGATTACCGGTTTGTTCTGTGATCTTTCCAAGGCGTTTGATTGCGTAGATCACGATATTCTTTTGGAAAAATTGCAGATTTACTTATCGTGTTAGGGGTTGTGTTCATGACTTAATAAAATCATATCTTATGCCCGGTTGCGCCAACTTTTTAAGCAGAGCTTAAATTTAAGTTATGTTTAGAATGTGACATTTACGTATGGTCAGTATAATGTCAAATACATTCTGATTGACATTTAAACTTCAACTTATGTATCAATTAGAATGTGACTAACATTTTGTTATATCTATAAATAATGTCATAGTCTAAACACCACTTAAATTTAAGCTCTGCTTAAAAAATTGGTGCAACCGGGCATTAGTGATAGAATTACAATAGTAAAGATTTCTGATCAACAAAAGTTTTTATAGTGTTGAAGAATACCTGAATTATTACAGATTTTGAAAGAACATTTTGGCATCCTGTTGGGATAATACTTTTATCTATGATTTGTATTTTATACATATTGTTTGTATTGTATGTATTGTAATATTTGTAATCTGTACTTAACGTGTTGCCTACATATTTAATTTGTTATTTATTGTTTATGCAACAAATAAATGATTGATTGATTGAAGATTGGACATCAGTATACAATGAAATTAATCTTAACCACTCCTTTAATCATTTTTACAACAAATTTCTCACTCATTTCGAAAATAATTTTCCTATTCGTAAATCCTTTATAAAAAGAAAAAATGTGACAAAACTTGGGTGGATAACAATATTAGAATATCCAGCTCTAATCTTAAAGATGTTTTTTCTTAAACCTAATTTTTCTGTTCTGAATGATTTATATAAAATAGCTAAAAATCAGCATACTAAACTTATAAAAACCACCAAAAAAACCTTTTATCAAAACAAAATATTGAATTTTGATAATCCTAGCAAAATGGCCTGCAATGTAATCAATAGTTTATCGAATAAAAAGAAAATCTATTGTTATTATGAATAATAATCGTTTAAAAGAAGATCCTCACATTGTAGCAAACCTGTTTGCCGATCATTTTCAAAATGCTTCGAATAAAATAAGAAACAACATGCCCAGCAAAAAATCTGAATTTAACACCCCAAAGAAAATTATTGTTTTAATGTTCTCAAAATGTCTTTTACACACACACACATACACACGTTCAAAATTCCTTTGATTTTAAATTTGGTGTCTGTGTGTAGCTACAGAATCACCAATACAAAAAAATTTTTGTAAAAATTCCTCAAACTCTAACTAATGTAGATAGAAATATTTATTAAAATCAACTTACTCAGGATCCGGTGTAGTCGGAGTTTGATTGGGCGCACTGGAATGACCGGGCAACCTCGTCACAACACGGTCAGCAGGAACCGAAACACTTCTGTTATACTCAGTATTCAAGCGCACACTTTTCTTCCTCTCGCACAAAAACAAGTCTTCCAAAAGCTGCTGAGCTTTCGCACGCTTATCCGGGTCAGGCTCGAAACACCTCAAAATGAAATTTCGTGCTCGCTCGGATAACTCTTCGGGAACTTGCGGGTGCACCTTGTAATACCCAACCTTGAAAACTGCTGCTTGTGGCGAGCCCAGTTCGACGAAAGGTGGTTTTCCCGTGGCCATCTCGACGACTGTACACCCCAACGACCATATATCAGCAGGAGCACCGTAACCTCGCTGTCCCTTGTCAATTACTTCGGGGGCCATATACTGGAGGGTGCCTGTGAATGTTTCTGTGGCATGACACAAACCGGCAAGACGTTTCGAGGTTCCGAAATCAGAAATTTTTACCACACCACTGTACGTGTTGACTAGCACATTATCGCCTTTAATATCACGATGCACAATTTGCTGATCGTGCAGGTATTTTAAGCCCTCCAAAATCTGTTTCGTATAGTAAGCCATGGTGTGCTCATTTTGTTTTAACGGCCCCCACTTACTACGTAGCAAGGCACTCAAAGAACCTCCGGGAACCTGCTCCATAAAAATTTTAAAATAATTATCCTCCGATACTGAACCTAAATATTGCACGATGTTTCTATGCCTCAGCTGAGAGTGAAGGCGGATCTCTTCGTGTAAAGGTTGCACGGCCCCCAAATCCTTCTCGGGTATTTCTTTAACAGCGATCCGCACTTGTGTGTTTAAATCGCGAGCTGCGAAAACAACCCCGTACGTCCCTTTACCCAAAACGATCTTTTTACCCTGTTCGTCACGTTCGTACTCGTATTTAAACTCTCTGATCGGTTCACTCTCTAACAGACCCTCCTGATCGACAGTCAATTCCAGAACTAAAAGCAGAAAGCGCTGCCGGCACGCTTCGGAAGAAAAATATATTTGAAAATCATCGGAATTTTGATTTACATACAAAAATAAACAACGTTCATCGCGCTTGTACAAACTAACACTCCTGATCATGGCCGAGGTGAACTCCCAGTTATGGATTTGCGTGCAAGCTCCGCGCAAACTTTTCAGACACATGTTTGTAACTTGTATCGATTGTTGTTCCGCTCCTAAATTCACACAAACGTAACTTGGCATGAGCTCCTTGCTTGATTCGAGCACTAAAGCCGGAAACCGTATGCTGTCTTCGGCAGGGGCTTTCGTCGCTTCTATGAAGAACTCCATCCAAAAATGAAATATCTGGAAGGACCATTGAGTTAGCATTGGAATTTGGTCAAAGCAATTAGGGTAAATGGGGTGAAGAGCAACCCCTGGGGTAATATCAGCCACGTGGGGCCTATTGCATAATAAAATACAAGCTAATAATATTAGAATTGAATAAAACGTTTAATGATCGGATTAAGGGTGAAGTTAAAAACTATAGCTCACAGTTTCGGTTTACAAACCGATGCTGTCAGCTCAATGAACGAATAGTTTTTTACTTCGTCCTTAATTCAATCATCAAACGTTTTATTCAGTACTAATATTATTAGCTTGTATTTTATTATGCAATAGGCCCCTGATATTTCTAACTTGGAAACGTACATTAGTAGAGCTTCAAAATTGCATTTTGTAGTAATGTCAGCCACAGGGGCAAGTGAAAAACCATCTGATATAAAAATTAGTTTTATCGTAGTTTGTTATCACATACAACAGATTTCAAAGCCCAGACTTCTTTTATTGGATAGATTTAGTAATAAAACAAAGAATAAAAAATTCTGACTAGCAATTTCTAAATTAGGGGTCGCCATTCACCCCAATTACCCTACACACCTGTTCTTCCGGAGTCTTTTCTTCGTCTTTCTTACGACGGAACCTATCGATTAACTGGATGTTGCCAACCGTCGACTTCAAGTACCAATCGGGCGGCTTAAGTTTGAACATGCATTCCGCTGCTTGGACTGCGTTCGCGTAGTGCTCCACGAGAACGGATATTTCGAAGAAGGTGGCCACGTCCCAGTAGTCTTGAAGCGAAGGCAAACTTCCTTTCTTTCCAATTAGATTATTCAATACTAAACCTATGTGTTGGAGTTCCTCAGATCTTGATATTTCAGCACCGCCGATTACCAGTAAAGTTGCCAGATTAATACCTAACAGAAAAGTTTAAGTAAAACAATTTTGGGTTTAATAAAGTTTCTTACCTGCGTATTCGTTAGGTTGAACATTAAATCCTTTCCTGTACCAGTAGATAGCGTGTCCTAAACTATCTTTGTCCGTATGATTCGATTCAATAAATTTATCTTTATAAATCCGTCCGCAAAGGCACAGCATATCGGGAAAGTGATTCTCTTTCTGTAACAAACGCGAGTTCGAATTTGCACAACTTCAGGTGAGTAAGCGCAATTACTTTTTCCAAAGCGGTAATACAAACTTTCAGGGCTTTCTCTCGATCACCTTTCTGTTTGCGTCGGTTTAAAGCGAAGGCATACCAGTAGAGTATGTAGGAGTTGATGAACTTGCGGGACACCGACAGGGATTTTAGATCGTCGACGAGGTGAACCATCGCGTCGTAGTCCTGAATGTCACGGAAGCAAAACAGCATATTAAGCACGACCTCACCGGATAACACGTTCGGGTCGTCCAGTCTTTTGCGGATGGCGTGCAGGGCCTCTTCCAATTCGGGGCCGGTGTGTTGCTCCTTGAGTTTCTTCAGATCTGCCAGGAATTTCTCTTTCATGTGTGCCCTAAAAAGTGCAGTCCTGCGTGTCTACTTCAAAACAGGACATGATACGTACTTGCTTTGTATTTCTACGTCTTGAAGGAACTTACGCAGCCTCTGGTGTAAAAATTCAGAGGCCTCGCCCGTTGTTACGCATCCAGTCTCATCTTCTGATAGCGTGTAGGAAACAATTGTATAATTGACGCATGATAACTGAAAAAATTCGGTTTATATTCGTGGGGTTGCATGTACTTTAGAATCTACCTTTAATCTAACGGTAGCTTCTGTGTCGGTGTCGTTGTAAAGCAAAATGTTTTGCTTCATGTTAAAGCTTTCCCTTACACCTAAGTGATAGAATAATGTGTTTTGTTGGACTGGGAGTGAAACGTCGATGATTGTCACGTCTGCATTATAAAAGCTGCTGATGACGTTCGCTTCACCGAAGTCCAGTTTTTCAAACTGAAGAAGAAAACTTGTGTGTAAGTTCTTTGTTTCGATTAAATTTTACTTAATTTTTTTTTAAACTTATTTAAAGTTACGTATTTCTTATGGAATGGAAAATTTTGAAAACATCTGTTAGAAACATGGGTTGGTGAAAGACAACTATAATTCTGGTTAATTTGTTGCAACTAAAAAAAAAAAAAAAACTTACCTGAATGTGATTTAGATTGGCCCCGATTTGAATGCAAGCCTGTCGTACCTCCTCGAGGGCCTTCTTCCTGTGCGTCAAGTGATCACTTTGGCAAATATCAATAACACAAACAACGTCCATGATGGGCCTGGTGGTAACACTACTGTGAGTGCTTCCCGCTTGCACGGTGTGCCCAGACAAATCGGAATGCGAGCCAACACTGTCTGTATTACTGCGGCAATCTTTACAGCCGTAAGAAGACTGTTTAATTTATAACTCAGCATTAGAAAAATGCAGGTCTCTTACCTGGATCAGGTTCTATCAACAAAGGTACTGGCAATGGCATGTTTGTAAACAAATTGCTAACAGCGGCGAAGCTCGCGTACAAAATTCGCGTTAGGTTTAGGTTGCCTATTTTAGCTTCATAATTTGAAACTTATCGCGCAGATAAGAACAACAACAAACAGGTTTATACACTGGGAAAATAGCGCAAATTGCATAATAAACTGTGTGCTGATAGATAACAGTTGTCAAACTGTTTGTCCTTGGTTGGTTGGTTAGCTTGGAATGCTGCGTGTGTGTGTGTGTACGAGTGTACACACAGAGACACAGAAACGGGCTTCTAGAAGAAACTAATCACGGACAATTTATTTAAGTGATTGGTATATTAGATCCAATATAAATTGAATTTGTTGTCAATTGAATGTAATTGAGCTTAATTTAGTAAAGTTAGCACGCCTTGCGTCGAAGATAAAAACGCCGTTTTTTTGTTTACTTATCGCCATATCGTAAATCAGACGCTTTGAATTGATATGATTTTCGGAAAAAAAAATTAAATATAAATACGGTTATCTCTCGATGAATGCAGGTATAATTACAGACAGGTGAGATAAAAACTAAAAACAATTCACTAATATCAACATTATTTTTCTTGGAAAACATTAGGTATTTAAATTAGATAAGCACCACCATAAGCACGATGTCTCAGTGTTGCCAATCGAAGAAAGTATGTATTTATTTAGCGCACCCGGAGTTTTCTTCAGATTTTGCCTAAAATATTAATAAACTGCTGTAAATAAATTTAAACCAATAATTTAAAGATTAAAAAAGAATTTTTTTTCTTCACTTCTACTGACTTCGTTCTCGCAAGCTCATTAGATGCGTTCGGCTTCGAACTCTTTACATTCCGAGTATTCCAAATTCATTCGGGTAACCTGTTAGAGTTGAAAGAGTTTATCTTTCTCCGTTCGGCTATAGCCGTGTTATAGCATCCCGGAGTAGAAAGAGCTCACTCTTCAAACCCTACCTTCCTAAGCTTGGTTAAGAGAGCGTGCATGCACATTGACCATTACGCTATGTCCTAGGTGGACGGGAAACGCGGGCGGCGCGAGCGATGCGTTTAGAACGGGCGGGCGTTTCAAGAAACAATACTTTGCAAACAGTTGTTAATGTCCAACGTGAACGCAATTCACAACCGGGCGGGACGGGCGGAGAGATATCGCCCGCTCGCGTTGTATTAAAAATTAGTTTGGTTTGAATTTTGACGCGATGCCCGCGTGCGAAACGACTTGCACTTTGAAATAAACGCAACAAAAGTTACAGATATTGAATGGTGATTGATTAAAATTGTTTCTTTACGATTTTTCGATTAGACCAATACTTAATTACATATAATGGTTTATAGCGTTCCAATTAATGACAAAAGTTACACATTTTGCGTATTTTAAAAGCAATCTGAATTGTATAGAATGGCCGATAATTATTCTAACAGCCGTTTTACACGTACGAAAATTCTTACGAAAATTATGCCGAAAATTTTCGGAAGAATTCTTGTGCAGAATCTTTAACGTCCGCGTCTACGTTGGACACAATCGCGTGCGTCTCACGCGTTTTACGTTGCGGGCGGTGAGCGCCCGTAACGCACGCTCGCCTTGCCCGTCCACCTAGGACATAGCCTTAAGGTACTAAATCAACACTCCGTACAGGTAACGCAATCCCATTCCTCTCGTGAGAGGATTGAGAAACAAAGATAACAAATATAATTGTCGCAAGTGCAATAAGGAAGACAACAGTTTTAGGGAATTCCGCAATGTCACTGGTTTCAATTTAAAAGTGTATTAGGTTATGTCTAGTTAGTTATTTACCAATCTAAAAGTTGTTATTTTGAGAAGTGCAGAATGTTTCTTTTACGAAAAAGGCGGAATCATTAAATGTCATGCGATAAAAGTTTGGGATGCGATATTTAAACTCAATTTCTTAACCACTGACAGTAACTTTGACAAACGTCACTTCAAATAATATTTCCAACTGTTTTTCATCCCTAGATGAGAGGAATGTGCGACAAGGATAGTTATAAAAAATCACTAAATGCGTTACCTCTATACGAAGTATGTTGATTTAGTACCTTATTGACCATTGAGCATTCCTGCCGTTCTCGTTCATTGGCCGTTGGGTTGATTGGTGATTCCCGCTAATTTGTAACATGTGATTTTTATAGGTTACGTCAGTGCCGGGCACGGTAGGAGAACGGTACCACCACCCCTCATACTTCTCTGCAATTATTTCGCGCTTATTCCAGTTTAAATTGAAGTCTGCACGCTTAGAACCAACGAAGCTCAATATAATGTCTCGACGAGAGGCGAATATTTTCGACTGTCGCCGATTATATAGTTGTTGCAGAGTGGAGGGGATGACTCACCAGAACTCTCTTGCCCAGCATTGGGTTACGTGAATTTTGCAGTGAAAGTTTACCGCGAAATGGACATTAATTTGAAAAACTACCAGGGTTGCCAATGTGCGGGAAATTACCCGAATTACGGGTAATTTAAGCAACCTTGCGGGTAAAAGAAAGGCGTGGGTAAAAATGGGTATTTTCAAGAAAAAAAAAACAGTTTTTAAATTTTTGACCGACGTCTTGTTAGTGATGTTGCAGCTTTACTATTGGCAATTTTGTGTATTTTCCTTTTCAATTTATTCACTCCTAGTGTTACCCATGGAGACTTTACGAATCCGGCCTTGAGCTACTAGAACTACTCGTATATATATCTAAGATTTCCTCCATAACACTTATAATATTTAAGTTAGTGTATCAATTTATCATTATCAACGAGGTTATGAATGTTTACAATGACATGTATGTGCGTTCGTTTTTAAAGAATAAGGACGAACTTTTTAATGGTCTTTGTCCGGACGTTTACCTAGCTTACACTCTGTAAATCTGAACGCAGCCCAGGGGAAAGGGGGGAAGGTTACTCATGACGTCAACAAAACGCGGTAAATTTGAAAATGAATACTTTCTCTTTTAACAAGTTTGAATTGAGTTTTTATGCAATAATTCTATAAAAATCATTAAAAAGAAATAATAAATACAATATCAGTTTAAAATTAATTAAAATTAACTAATACTTAAATCCCGCCATAATGAAATATTTGTTGGTCCGCAATCACTTACACAAGCAATTTTGTAATTATACTTTTTAAATTTGTAACATTTTTTTCTTGATAAGTTTCTATAGGCGTTTGATTTTAAGATCGCAGCGCTACCGTGGATAAATTTGAACCTCTGTAAGCTACACGGAATTTTTGTAATGCACGTGTTTAAGTGGGTACTAATACAAATACACAAGTTGATTTAATGTGAATGTCACATATAAACCACAATCCTGATACATCCTACACTCAGGATCGACGCCAAAACACGATTTGTTGTGTAGCATATAAGGGTTTGTTTAGTTGACACCAGGTGGCGAACGCTTAGCTGCAAACTCCAATATCTATCGGCTCCTGTGAACAATTTAAAGAAGAGAAGAAATCGTAAGCTTCCACACTTTCTTCTTGTGCCGGAATAGTAACTGGAACAGCTCCTACTTTTAGTTTTCTGCCTTTTGATGTATAATTTAATAATTCCGCTTCCGAATGAACATATTCGCCAAGTTTTTGCATTAAAGGAACGATCACGCCTACAAATTTTACTCCATTGCTGGCGAATGGATTCCTCTTTGGGAAATCGGTGAAAAGTTATTATGTATGCCACTTCCTTTACCTACTGCGTTCATAAGTATAGAACAACCAGCTGCAGCACAAACTACAGTCATTGTAAAAGTTATTATAGGTACATTACATTGCATATGAATACATATTAATTGACATAATATTGACTGACGTTAGTAAATTTGAAGTTTAGTATTTGGGACGCATTGAATGACGTCACGAGTAACTTTTGCGGGGTAAATTCATCAAACTATTATGCTTATGGAATCAAGGCAACCTCCTATACGCATACGCATTCTTCAGTTCTACCAACCTTGATGTCCATTACAAATTTAAGCTTCAATTTTTGGAAAGAATAGTCAGCTGTGGAAACAGTAATCAAATTATTAATGTCAAATTAATAGCAATTAGTTTTGGAGCTTGTATGAAATCGTGTTTCTTTTAAATAATTTCACGCTTGGTATTAAACTTATTTTCGACAAAATATCTAGAAAAACTTATTCCTTGTATTAGAACTATTCAGAACATTCAATTCCAGATATCGTCTCCCCAATTTCTCATAGTGATAAAGTGCTTGAAGCTTCAATATGCTTTCTTTTGGTTCATTGGAGTATTTATTCTCTTCCGTCTGCTTATTTTGGGATTCGCTGTCTTCATTTGGCAGTGCCATGTGAAATATGGCATTGTCAAACCAAGAAAGCAAATTCCAAAATAAACAGACCGAAGACAATAAACTATTGTTAGAAAATTTACTTAGAAGACTGCATAATAAAGTCCAACAATTTTTTTATTGTGGAGTCTTCTGAAGTAAATCGAACATGCACTGAAACCAATCATGTATTGATTGAAGATGTTGAGTAAAGGTCAATAGTATCAATAGAGTAGCCGGACGTTTTCATATATCTAAAAGTTCCGTATTTAAAATGCTAAGGAACTTAATGCAAACATTTTAAAATAATCGTTTCATTAAAATTTTTTATCTTCAAATAAGTTTTATTCACAATCCTCCAAGACAGTTAATAGTGGAAAAATGGAAAACCCAATCTTATTGAAAAATGAAACCTGAATGTTTTTCCCTTAACAGCTTCATAAAAAATAAATAATAAATTATTATCTTGTATATTTTTTCAGTTTCTTATAAAACATGAGTTACTCTTCATGATCAGGTATGGTCATCCTTGCATGTGATGTTGATGTATGAGGCTCCGAGCACTCAGTAAATAGATACTTAGCATACTACGTTAAGTATAGTTTGTATCGTCACGCGTATCCTTATCCGGTAACATTCTTGAAAGTTCTTACTGCTAATGTACAAATCAGAGTGATACCTGTCCCTTACCTTGCCGCGGCCATGAATTGAATACGTGAGGTAACACGTAAAGAAAAACTGTCAATAACCGAGCAATTCATGTCACCCAGTTCGAGACATAAATTAAAAACGTACCGGGGTAATTAACATTGCAAAGTAGTGACCTAATTTTTGCCATTGATTGCAAATTTAATTCTGCTACAAAAAAATGTTGGCAAAGTAAAAGTGTCTAGCGTTGAAGTGTGCTTTTGCATAATCGGTAGATTGGTTGAATATTTTTAAATTTTGAATTTCATTGATTTGACAGTTGCGTTCGATATACAGGGTGCAAGCAATTAAGTTTCACATACTGTAACCACTATTAATACACAAGAAAACAAACGAAGTTATGACATGCGTTTGACAAAAATGTCAATAAAACGTTTGAGAAGCGCCGGCTTTACAAAAGTTACAATGCCTAGTTATAATTTATAAAATAAGTGCTCAGTGAAACGCACTTTCTCTAATCTGAGTTGTTAATAATTTACACATTAAATTCAATTCGCAATTTTGCATTTTTTATTAGCAATTTTAATTCATGGAAATGAACTCTGTACTTAACTTGTTCGGTTCGTTCATAAATGATTTTCATGGACGATCAATTTCAGATTCTTCAGTGTGCCTTGCACTTGGATTTGTCACTTCACTGTTTTTGCTGAAGAAGATGAACACAAAATTCTTTAGGTTTCATTGATTGAGTACTCATGTCTTATCGCGGTATGCAGATGGCACTCAACTGTACCCAATCATTTTGTTCACCTGTGAGCAATGGCGTTAAGATAAAATCGATTTTGTTGACTTATCAGTGCAAGTGGTTAGAATAGTACTGATTGTTATATGACTTGTAAACTTTCGCGTCACGAATAGGTGCTTCTAATAAAGTTAAGTTTTATTATTGCTGCTAATCGGACGAATACATTTGGACCTCAGTGTACCACCATGCATCTACTTTATTTAATTATTGTTCGGTGGAATATGTGTCTAAAAAATCCAGTGACGGCCTTTACATGATATTTCGTCGCAACTTCAACTTCATGCGCACCATTTTTATGTCAAGAACTTTAATATTTGCTCTTCGCAAACAAGACGCCGAAAAAAGTACATTTCCGACCAAGGCTGCGCGCGTTTCTTTTTTTAATCTCGTCACAGTTTCGAACGTGTTATTACCGAAAGGGAATTGTTTCCGAACAAGGATGGTCAGCAAATATTTGCGGGGCAAAAAAATGTGGAACTGAGGTTGTTTAATCGTAGCCTCGAGATTTACCTGTCGCGAAAGAACTTCCTTCGTTTTCGTGCGTAATCATCGTCTCCTGAATTGGGAGCAAGGTCTGAAGTCATGGAAAGAAAACTGTTGGTCGGTCGGTCGGTCGTAAAATCAAAGAAATAAAAAAATGCACTTGATTAATATGGAGCGCGCAGAACGTACTTACCACCTTCTTTTATTGTTTGATACGTAACTGAGCGAAGGCAAAATTATTCTGTACGTAATGTGCTTTTAACGAGGTTATTAAAATTAACATAAATTATCACACTATTTTTTTAGCCCAAGAAAATTAATTTAACATCCCTTAATTAAATTATATTTTGCCAAATTCATTTCGAGCAATTTAAATATTGTGACGTGGTACTTAAGTGTCGAGTGAAAGTCACACAATGGGGCATAGCCTTACTAATTAGAAGGGAAAAACAAACACTTCGATGCAAGTTCAATAAAATTATGTAATTATTTAAACTATCGAAATACTGTATCGTACAGGATGTATCTTTTTCGTGGAAATATCGTTACCTGGAAAAGTTCAGTCGCAAATGATATTTAAGAATTCGAATTGCTTTGTGATTAACTACGATCGAAAAAACATTAAAAAATAAGTTGCTTATAAAAAATAGAAACGTTGACGTATTTGGGTCCCTTAAAAAATTCAGTAGTTTAATCACTCCATTATTATCTTCATCATTATTTATCTGTTATCGTAATTATACAGGGCGAATGACAATTGTTCCGGCAAAAAAAAAGCGCTAAGATTATCGACGTAACAGATTACGGGAAACATGTTTAACAGTTTATAATTAATTAAAAAAATTACCCCAAAATCAAGCTGTGGCATTCCTTTCAAGAGCTTCAAATTCCGTACAGCACGTACAGTCACATTCATAAGTAATAAGGATTACAGAAAGCTTATAGAACATCGTTCAAAACCATGAATGTCGAATACATCAAAATCTTACTAATACTCAAAAGTGAATTCGGATTTTGTTTGGAAACCACAAATAAAATTAGTTTTTCTGTGAAGGTTATGTCATGAATTATGATTGCGATTGTACATTGAACTGTTCTGTGCTGTTCAGAACTGTTCTAGTTTGTGAAAGGAATGCTGCTATTGCGTACGAAATACGACGCCATGTTTTATTAACGCAGCAGTATAATGGAATCCTAAATTTTATGATTATTGTTTTATTGATTTCTTGCCTGCATCCAGTGCAACCTTGACACATATCTCAATTTCGTTTCATTGCACGTTTAACAGCTGGGAACGGAATTCTGAGTTGTTTCTTTTACACGACGTAATTATTAGTCATTTCTAAAATAACTGGAATTCACAATAATTGTGTAAATAATTGTTTGTTAATTCCTGCGGTTTATTTACTAGAGCGGAAAAAGTCGCAAGGATTTAAATCTGGTGATCGCAGCACCCGACAGGCAGGTGATAACATAATCTTTCGTCTCGCTATCGCACGGAGACAGTAAAACTATTAGGATAGTTGTTTTAAACGTCACTAGTATTATGCGTAGAATTTTTTATCAAATCACGTACGTGAATCCATGTCACAGATTACGTGAAAATGTATTAAAAAATCTGTGGAACAGTCTGTAATTTATTAATTATAAATTTATCCAAAAAAGTAGGTAGGTATTGTGATGATTCAACACCATTTGACGCAAGTTACATGCGTCACAGCCTGGCGCGCCATAGTCTGGAAGCTTCCGGAGAGAGAGGCGTCGCTTTGGGATAGTTCTGACGATGGAATAAATGGAACAGACGTTCTGGCACCCCCCGAGAAGCTTCACGTCCGGCTTATAAAAGCAAGCAACTGGGAATGAAGAATAGTTTGCATTAAAGGTTAAAACTAGTGTTATAATGCAATTTTATAAATAAATTAGTGTTTTATTCTAATGCTTTAAATAAATTAGTTTATTAAGTATATCGTGTTTTCTTCTAAAATAAAAATTAAAAATTATGTTTATGTATGTTTAGACTAAAATGCCAAATTCACAGCGTACGTATTGCTGTGATCTCAGGGCATTTCCTTTTTCTGGCACCACGTTGGGCGCCAATTTAATGCTGTGTCAGTTTGGGCGACTATTTAATTGCTGTTTTATCTTAGAGTATTTCGGACAATTCTTTGCTTTTTTATTATTTTTACGCTTGCCAAATTATTTATTGTTGTAATGTCACACGTTGCTGAGTCAGTTTTTTCTCTCGGAGTCTCGGAGGCTCTTCTTCGATGATGCATTTTGCAGTGTATCTTGTAGACCAATTTCTTTGTTGTATTATATGTGATAATTTTTGGATGCAGATGGCACTCGCGAGTCTTCACATTCAAAAATAACTAATGTCAGAATTTAGGGGTGTGTGACGTGTGTGTGTGTGTGAGTGTATAATAAAAAAGAAATTCCTAGAAGAAAAAAGTAAAACACGGTTTATTGTATCACTTCAAATAATTAATTATCACAAACTAATTATTCCACAAAAAGAAGTTCGAGTTTTTAAAGGAAAATTTATTAATATTAGATCGGGGTTTTCACAAAACCTTCCCACAAAGTTTTACTCACATTTCTTCCGTACATTGATCTAGCAAAGCTTTTTTTGCGTACCTCGGATTCCGCGCGTCGGCGGTTTTATAAGCGTGACGGGCCGTAAGTTCACGCGATAACTAACACAGCGCCCTCACTTGTTTATTTTCCTAACTTCTTACTATGACTTACAGTTTCCTTTACATATTGAATTATTTTAATTATCCCAATATTTACAATTCTAAATTTAATTCCTACGTATTTACACTTTAAAAAATCTAAATAATGTATCTATATAATAAATAGTTAATTTTAATTTGATTATTTCTAAAAATATTTACTTAAAATTAAGAGATTTGAAAGAAACAAACATTTTTCCCATACTCTCGGACATCGCTTCTTATCGTGGTTTCATTTTGTTGGGTTAAGTAACAGTCACCATGTACATACACACAAATCTATTTTTGTTTTATAAAAAAAGACATGAAAGGTTTACGTTTTGCAAATTTGATTATAATAACTCCACAATTATTTCAGATTATGTTAAATTTGCATCGTTGTTTTTGTCTTCATCATATGATTTTATATGGCCGTGACATTTTTAAGTCGACATAAAAAGAGTACCTGACAACGAAATACTCTTCTTAAGTATATTTTAAGTAAGGTCAGAAATAATAAGGTGTTACATACACACTGTGGAAATCTGCAAGATGAAGGTTTTCACGTCGTTTTGAGCGGGAACGGGAACATATAGAATTTCGAGGTATTAAATGGTTTTTTATTTTTTAAAACTTCAGAGTAATGAGAGATTAACAGTAACTAAGTTCACATTTTTTTTGTCAGGTTAAAATTCGCTTAGTAGTTTGAAAGCCTTTCTTCTTTTCTTTCCAATATCATCCTGAGCAGTTGGGCGTTCTCAAGCTCTTCATTTAACTTTTCTTTTTCAAAACTAAGCCTTTCAGAGAAAAATGCTACAGAATTCCATAGAAATATTTAGACTATACAGTGTGTAATCAAATAAGTAACCACTATTAATACAAAAGAAATGAGGCGTAGTTATGACATACGTGTGGGGCAAAGGTCAATAATAACTCCGGAAAAATCTACGTTTACTTTTTACAAAAAGCGTTTGAGAAGCACTGGATGAGATTTAAACGCCCCACATGACCGAGGTTTACTCTTACGTGAAACAAATAAATGATAGAGCAGTAAACCCGCAGATGTAGTACTACAACAAACGTTGAAGAAAGTCACTTATGACTTTCGTACGAAATAATACCGAGATCAGCAGCCAGTAATACGTAAGCCATACAAAAATAATTATGAATTAATTGATTAACTTAAGGAATTAAATTAAAACAGTATTAATTTACGATTTTATTACTTTATTACGTTCAGGCTACAAAAAGTCGTGTCAGATTAACGCGTACTCATTCTAAAAAATTAATAAATGCATTTTCTTTTCTGAGTGTGCAGGTCACTTACAATCAGTCCAGCAATAAAATTACTAACACCAATATAAAAGCGAGATAAAGATTTTATTTGCGTTAACAACTCAACGGCTACAAGATTTCTCTTTTCACTGCGTGTCTGCACAATGGTCTCGCAGGAATTCGACATTGAAAAGTCTGAAATGTAACAATTTTCATGTTATGTCGGTTAAGGTTAATAAATGAGTTAATTGCGACGAAACTTAAAATCCGGTTCCGGATTAACGTGTCTGGTTGGCGGCGCAGCTTTCTTTGTTGCAAAGTTTTCCGAATTAATAATTTTCGTACGTTTTGTGTAATTTGCACAATTCCATCTCGGAAACTGTTTTGAACAAACGCTCATTTTGACCTTTACCGGCGTTAACTATTAAAACCGGTGAAACGCTATTTATGTCATACATCCGCGGCGAGCTCCAACATTTTATGTAACCTCATCCACTTACGTGATGTAAGTTGTGTTCTTTTTGCCATTATGTACTAATTAACCTTTAAGAAAAATGCAAATCAATAAATGCAAGTACCCACAGAACGAGGGTCGCACCTGATACCTGCTAACCGGTGACATTGATTTCTCAGCAGTTAAATCAATAAATAAAGTTCGAATTTTTATACATACATTTTGCTATGTACTACAAATTAATGTGTTTAAGCTAAACTAATTAATTAAATAAAAAATATTGATTTTTTTTCATTGAGTTTAAATGAAACGTATTGCACACGGAGTAAAAAAAAACGTAATATAATTAAGTGACCAAGGTCATTGGATAGGTGGTATTAAAAGTTACTATTAAAAATTCTCGCGTCACAGTTAATCAGTTTTTTCTTTAATTAAATTTTATGTCTTATATCTAATCTGGTAATCGTGTAGTAAAAGGTCTTTAAAGACCGGTGCATGAAACAGAAATTGTTTTGCAAGTCTAGAATAATAAAATAGACCTTCACATCTTTTGTGTAATCGACGAACGAACAATTACAAATTTTTCTGGGACTTTATTTAAACATCTGGAAACAACTGGTTCTATTAAATGCCTTGTAAGTTTTTTACTGTTTGCTTCTTAATTTTCATTTTTATACTTTATATTTGTAATATCTATTGTAAGTACATTAACTTATTTATTTTTAGATAAAACTGCAAGTTTGATCAAAAAAGAAAATTTAATTTAATTAAATAAGAAAAGGTATACAGGATGATGCAAGGTTCTGAACATTTTTTTTAAGTAGTTGCATTGGCTCCTCTCGCATTCGTACTTAGTTTCAAATGAATCCCCATGTAATTCTGATTACAGTTATGAAACAAATGTAACCGTACATGTAATAAAATCGGTTATATTGGACTTGCTCCTGGTCTGAGAAGTCCGGCTTCGGAGATGCCTTCAAAGAACTGCAAATCCTCCACGATGTTGTAACATCCGAACCGCTTTTAGACTGGTGTGTGTACTGTGTATGTCAGTCTAATGATGGCGATTGCATCTTTTGATTGTTTCCCTCAGTTTGTTTTTCTTAACAAAAATTTGCGTTTCAGTGTTAGCAACATTTGAGTCGAAATATGACGTACGATGAATCACGAACTAAATTACAATTAATACATCATAATAATAAATACAAAAATACTGTTACTACAATTTTCAAAACCTTAAAACTAAAATAACATAGCAATATGTCAATTCAGACATTAAATTTCCAAAACTTGCTTTACTCGTTGCAAACAATCAGGCAATTATACCTCAACAGACTTTAAAGCTATAGATAAAATAAAAGTGCAAAACTCTCTGAGACAAGGTGTAGCTTTCAATATCCAAAGCAACGTTTCTTAAAGCTTTTTGTTCTACTTTCTTGAAATAAAGTTATTTTAATAACATTGAACCGTAAATCACTCTGTATAAAGATTTCGGGTAAAGAAGCTTCCAATGGAAATAGAAACCTGCTTGATCGAAACAATTCAAGATAGAGGTCATCGGAGTTCGGAATATTATAGCCCTTAATATCTTTTTGCTTTAGTTTCTAGAATTAAAAAAATTATTCTTTCAATTGAATTAGAAACCTGCGTGATCGAAACAACTGAAGATCGAGGTCATTGGAGTTCGCAAGATTATAGCCTTTAATATCCAAAGCAACGTTCCTTAAGCTTTTTGCTCTGCTTTCTTGAAATAAAAAAGTGATTTTAATAAGAATGAACCGTAGATCATTCTGTATAAAGATTTTGGGCAAAAAAAGGTTCGAATGAAAACAGGATCGAAAACAACGTGATCGGAACAACATTGGTATGTTTTAGGTTATAACCTTTAATATCGGAAAGATCTTTCGAAATACAAAATTTGTGATAAAAATACTGAGCCGTGCGTCACCTTGTATAAAAATTTCGGCAAAAATTAAAACTTGCCTGGCCGAAATTCTCCAAAATATAACTTTCGATATCCAAGGCATATTTTCTTAGAGATTTTGTTTCGAAATAAAAGAAGTTGTTCCAAAAATACTGAACCGTGCATCACCCTTTCTAAATAAAGTACAGTTTTAAATTCATTTTTATAAGGGCCAAAGGAGGCCCCAAATTGTGGATCACCATCTTAGGTAATTGCGATTACTCTTTTATTAAATACAGGTCGTGTCTCTGATCTATGTTTCTAGGAAAAAGTTTCTTCGCGTTGAATATTCAGCTCTTGTCACCAGCAAGGGAAAAAAATGAGCTTTGCAATTGACTTGCATCAACCTGATTGCTATGTTAATCAAATACAATTGCATCGCCTTACATAACACTCGCATGTACGTAATGAAATTAATTACCCGGATCGGTGATGCACGTGCAGAGTTTCGGTCGCGAGTGGTGCCTAATCGCTGAAGAGATTTTCTGTGGTAGCGTGTTATCACAGGGCGATTGGTCATCTGGGTGGGCACGTGGGGACCTTCGTCAGCCGGTCAATGCGAACGCGCTCTTCCGCGGAGCGACCTCGCGCTCCGAGGCTGCACTTACGTATAAAACTCGGTGCACACAACGCTCCCGCACCGCCAGTCGAAGACTACACCATCGGTTACCACCATGAAACTCGTAAGTGTTTGTAAGAAGCGAGTGGTTTGTTGCCTTCTTATCTATTTTAAACATGACAAGTGATTCAGTGAGTTTTGGAAAATTTTTGTGGTCCATACATTTCGGAAGTGGTTTCGATTTCCATTCTATATTTTTATTTTTTTTTTTTTGGAAAAGTGAAAAATTGAGTATTACACACGCAAAATTTTGCATATTTTTCAAAATTTTTCAAATTTACTTTTTGGATCAAATTTTGGATTAAATTTTATATCGCCTTGGTAAGTACTTTTATTATTGTTGGAAATTTCATGCATTGTTAATAATAACCAAAATTTTATTAACCAAGTAAAATTTATCAAAAAATTATTAGTCTCGTTACACTTATGTAGACAGACTCTTTTCGGAAGTGTAATTATTAAATCTGAAACAAAAAACTAATTTCAACACTTAAAGGTAAACTGTCACAATTGTCAGAATATGGAAAAATTAATAAAAATTTCGTGTACTAATTTTCAGTAATTTATGAAAATTTTTGGAATTATTTTTCATGTCAAAATGAACAAAGAAAAAATCGGCCATTTCTTTTTAGATTTGTTTCATATTGTATCCGAATTCTTTTTCAGCCACACTTCCGAAAACACCCAGTATACGTTTTAAATTTTAAAATTTCAAAGCTATAATATTTTTTTGAAAAAAAAATGGCAAAGTTAGGTGCAGTTACTTTTGTGTTATAGAAGTCTGTGAAAAAGTAAAATCAAAATTTAAAAAATAAATTGAAAGCAAAATTAAATTAAAATATCAATTTGTACAAAAGAAAATGTATTTGCATTAAGATTCTTCATTAAGCAATTAACAGCAACAAAAAATAAACATTATCATAATTAGAGAAATGGAATGTTTTTGTTCACGTATAAAAATATTTTGCGTAAACAATTTTATTGTTCAAATTATCGCTGGCAAATAAATTTTATTCGTTTGAGAAAGCCACCGATTAGACAACGAAACGTCATAGAATGTATATTTTGCGTTCGCTTTTGTTTCGAAAGCTCTGACAAGGAATAATTTCATTATTAAATATAAATAAATAATGATTCAGATTGGTTCACGAATAAAATAAAATTTCTCCAATTTTCTTCTTTGTCTTCTATGTATTTTAACTTTTGACAGGTCACTTAACCTTTTCTTTTATAACGTCATTTTCAACGTAAGTCAGTGCTGCCAAATCTATCGTCTTAATCTCTGCCTAGTGAATCATTTTATTTTGGATCGCACGGTATTTGTTGTGATCAAATGTAAACTCAATTTGTTATAAAAATTAATTTTTCTGTTGGTTTATAAAAATATTTTGCCCAAATATTTGTCCTTGAAATTATCGCTGTCAAATAAATTTTATTCGTTTGAGGAAGCCCCCCGATTAGACAACGAAACGTCATCGAATGTATCTTTTGCGTTCGCTTGTTTCCAATGCTCTGACAAGGCATTATTAATAATAATGATAATGATTCAAAGTAGGTCATGAATATAATTAACTTTTTCTAAATCTCTTCTTCGTCTTCTATCTTAACTTTTGACAGGTCACCTAACCCCTTCTTTTATAATGTCATTCTCAACGTAAGTCAGTGCTGCCAAATCTATTGTCCTAATCACTGCCTACTCTGAATTTTTTTATTTTGAATCGCAAGGTATTTGTTGTGATCAAATGTAAACTCAATTTGTTATAAAAATATATGTTTTGTCGATTTATATTATAAATAAATAAATATTTTGTGCAAAGAATTGTTGTTCAAATTATCATGACTGTTAAATAAATTTTATTCGTTTGAGAAAGCCGCCGATTAGACAACGAAACGTCATCGAATGTATCTTTTGCTCTTTCGCTCTTATTTCGAAAACTTTGCCAAGGAAGAATAAAATCATTATTAAAAATATCGAAAATTTAAATGCCACGCGATCGTAAATGAAACGATAATGATTCGGAATAGGTCATGGATAAAATAAAAATGCAACTACTGTTTCTAATTCTCTTCTTCGCCTTCTATTCAGTGTTGCCAATTTAAGGAATTTCCCGCGACGCGGAAGATCAATAAGAAAATGTCACTTGTCGTTATAGTTTGTTTTTAAACTAGGAGGAGTAACAGTTGTCAGCCTGTTGTAGGTAGATTGACACTGTAATACTAAATCAGAAATTAATATAACTCGCTTAGGCAGTTTACAAAGTTTTCAAATAACCAGTTTTAGTAACAGGTTTGCTTACAAGTATAAAATCAACTGAAATTGTCGCATGAATTATGAAAGATATTAATTTTTAGGTTTAAATTGAAGGCTTGTGTAAAACTGGCTGTCAAACAGCCAATAAGTTTGCGAGTTTTTGGCGGGCAAAATTCAAACTACTCCTCCTAGTTTAAAAACAAACTATAGTAAAGAAATGAATTGTATTCGTGTGAGATATTGAACAGCGCCATCTATTGCATTTTTTTAGTAACCTATTGACCATGTGCGAGACCATGTCACTATTTGTTTCGGATTGTTTCTTTTTTAAATTTAGCACAACATAAGAATCTACACGGTAGCGTCACTCGCATATAACTGTCACATTTGCCATTTTGTTTGATACCTACCGATTTGCAAATTACATTAGTAGGATTTTTTCGCGACTAACCGTGTTAAGATATAGCAGTTATAAACGGTTAGCCCCCACCTAACAGCTGATGAAGTAACGGTTATCTATTACCGCGAAAACATATTTGAATCTCCTAAGTACTAAATTTGAATGATTCATAGCAAATGAAAATAAATTGATTTTGCAATTGTGAACATAAGTGAAACTAATCTTATATGACACTGAAACTTATTTCGTAGAATTTATTACAATTGGGACATTGATGCATGAAACAAAAACAATATGAATTATTCTTAATAAGTTTTTTTCGGATTTGTAAATACTACCTACGGATAATATATCCACACATGTCAATACAACAAATAGCAAACACGGCCCTAGCCTCACTTTTATAACCGCTTTTCGTTACACACGTCGAGAGCTGTGTTACTGATTCAATAACACGGTCACAAATGATGACGTTGCTCACGTACGTCATAAACCTTCCCCTTGATAACCGCTGTCAAGAAAATGAAGCGGTAATAGTAACCGTTGCGTTCGTCAGTTCAACGGTTACTCGCGAAAAATCCTATAGATTTGCATAAGGGTATCAAACAGTATGGCGTCTTTTTTTGACACTGACGTTTAAGTGTCGCTACTGGGTAAGTACTTATACTATGAATTTGCCAATTTAAGGAATTTCCCACGATGTCGAAGATCCATAAGAAACCGTAACATGTTATCATAAAGTCCCGTCACCCCAGTATACGCCTTGGATGTGTAAAGGCACGTCTTTTCTTAGAAAATTGAATGACGTTTATAATTTGTATGTGTCACATTAGAATTACGTAGAATTCGGGAATATGAAGCGACGTGTACATCTTTGCCGTCAGCAAAATGGGCACCATTTTCAACAACTTTTATGAATATTTCCTTAATATATTCGTTTCTTTAGCTTGTAGCGTTTTGATATGTGTCGATTGATTAAATAGAAATGTCATTCTGATTAATCAATTACTTTAAGAAAAGACATGTGTTAACACTTCCAAAGCCTCCTGGGGTGACGGGATTTTATGACAACATGTTTCTCGTCGTCAGTAAAGGATGACATTAATTGTATTTGCGTAAGTTAAAGTCCCTAGATTAATAAAGTACGGCAATACACAAATTTGGGACCAAATTTTAAATACTAGCCCAAACATGGCGTCTATGTCACGTGACACAAACAAACTTGTGTATTTGAGCTGAATAAATAAATATTTGTCATGGAGACGAAGAAGTTTTAGATTTTTTGGCAGTTGATAAATGTCAGCTCCCGAAAGGAGTTAGAAATACGAAATAAATAATATTAAAAACACCATAATAAATAAGCCATATTATTCTAAAAATGTTGAAGATATGATTATTAAAACAATTTCACTTAAAATTTTGAATTTTGATAGAAAGAAATGGAGTAGTTTTTGCAGGTAACGGAAATATTGCAGTTTTGAGTTACGACACTTACAACCGATGTGTAAAATATTTGTGCTTGCTCGAAACTCGAATGTGCTCGTCCGTGCCCCGTGGTGCTCCTGGTTTGTTCATTGTGGTTTGTGACAGTTATTGAATTTTGTTTATTTTTATAGATTTACAATGGTTAATCGTGTTAAAGGGTTGTAAGGATGTTATTACAGTTTTTTAGCTGCGGGCTGCTAATGCTTATTTTCTGCCCTTGTGACACAATATACTATTGTTTGGTCACTGTTTGTTTCAAATTGTTTCATTTCTTAATTTACGATCAGTGTTGCCGATTTAAGGAATTTCCCGCTATGCCGAAGGTCCATAAGAAAATGCACTTGTCACGAAATTAATTGTATTTGAGTGAGGTATTGAATAACGCCATCTATTGCATTTTTTTGAATAACCTATTGACCGTGTGCGAGGCAAATGATTATTTTGTTTGGTCACTGTTTATTTCAAATTGTTTCTTTTTTTAATTAAAGCTGGTTCTTGTCCGATGAAAATTGTATCACAAACTCTTTTAAACGGACACTAAATGGCGCACAAACACTTAACGTTTCGCAGTCGTTCGACAGCTTCGTCAGAAGCTGTCCGTTTAAAAGATTTAGTGTCCGTTTAAAAGAGTTTGTGATACAATTTCTTTTTTTAATTTACGATCTTTTGGATTGTGCTCTAAAATCGATTGTTTTTTTTATTTTAATTTTTTAAAATTGATTATCTTTCGTTTTTATTTTTTTCAAATATTATTGTCACATGTTCTTTTAAAACTTTGTTCGTTTTCTTGGTTTTGTCACGTTTCCTCCCAAACAAATTTTTTTGAAATTCATTAATCTATTGAATTGTGCTGTAAAAATACACTTGAAAAAGTTATTTGTTTCTAAACTTCAATTTTATTATTTTATATATTTTTTTAATTCTTTCATATTTCTTTTGCTCTCTCGTCGTTCTTTAAAGTCAGTAGTTTTTGGTCGTGACATTCCGCAACCGATTTAGTTGATTAACAATAAATAAAAATAAAAAAATTGAAAAGAATAATGACACCAAATAATAAAAATTCAAAATTGTCATCATTCTTTTTGAATTGTTTTTTTTTTTTATTTATTATTAATCAACCAGGCGCGGTCATACGGGGGAGTCGATGGAAGCGATTCGCCCCTTCTCTCCTTCCCCCCAAACAAGTCTTTTTTTCCGAATCATGGGGAACCTACATAAAAATTTTCTGTATTGATGTAAATTAGTTTAAAAACAAACGATTTTTTAAGTGTATCTTTACGATTGTATTTGTCTAAAATTTTTGAACCCAAATCGCCCCCCCCCCCAAGACAAAGCACTTCTAGGACCGCGCCGTAAAATCGACCATCTTTTTCGTTTGTTTTCTTTAACTTTATGTATTTTTAATGTATTTTTTTCTTTAAATTCCTAAAAACGTTGACAACTCTTGAGGGATTTCTGCTTTTGGCGCGTTGGTAACACTGCTTCTATTTAACTTTTGACAGGCCATCTAACCTCTTCTCTTATAATGTCATTTTAATCGCGGCCTACTCTGAATAATTTTATTTTCGATCCCACCATATTTGTTGTCAACAAGCGTAAACTCAACAATTTGTTATAATTCTTTTTTTACGAACCAATTTTTTTTTAAACTATTCTGATATTATCTTAAAATATTTTTTTAACAATGTTTCTTAAATGTCCTTTCTTTTAAAACACGTTTTGAATACCTAGCATATAAAAGAGAATGTAATTTTGATAATAAATTATTTGTTTTTTATTTCTTTCTTTCAAATGTAGGTAAAGGATAATTTTTGTTTACAAAAATTAAGAAAAAACTCCTCCTTTTAGCGAACAAACGATTTAATCTTTCCTCATCGCTGTTTAAGAGCCGTATTACACTTGTTAAATTTGATAATAGCTTTGTTCCTACACAGTACTAAATCAGTTCGGAACTGTACTGCTCATGCGCTCTTGCTAAATACACAGCATTTTTAGTAAGGGCGCATGACCTGTAGCAAGAGCGCATGAGCAGTAGAGTTCCGAACTGATTTAGAACTGTTTAGGAACAAAGCTAATAATTTTCTTGTAAAGTGAGAGAGATAGGCTACCACAGTGAATGCTGATTGGTTGAATTGGCAATTCTCACTCACTTAGTAACAAATTTTATACAAAAAATATCATAGTGTAATACGGCTCTTAAAGAGAAGAGGGTAAAATTAATTGATTTGCACTACAAAGATCCGTCAGAATATTTGTATACTAAACAAAAAAAAGTTGAAAAATAAAGTAAAATATACAGTGCGTTCAATTAAAAAGGCGCAGCCCAGAATTTTCCTTAAATGCAGCGATCTGAGCAAAAGTACAAAAAAAATCACATGATTTCTGAAGTTATTTTAAAATTATAATTGTTTTTCTTCTGTATAAAGTCTATGCATCGGCATAATGCCAATGAATTAAAAGATACTACACCCTGTTTTCTGTCAATAATAAAAAAATTAAACTAAATCCCCCTTTTTTAATTCTAAATAATTTCTAGTAAAGTTTCGGCGTTTAGAGGGTGTAGATCCACATCCACTACTTTAATTATTATTAGATTGAAAAGCAAACGCTATCTGCACAATATAATCACTTTTATTGACAATTGTTTCGCCAACACAGTGGCATCTTCAGAATTCTTTTTCGGAAAATATTGATTATTAACATTTTTCTGTTTCACATTTTTTGCAGATTTTTATAGACTACTACGAATGTCATTTGAGAAATATCACAAAGTAACTGTTCAAGGGCCGGTCTTTCCACCTCTTGATAAACTAACCGACGGATAACTACTTTGGAAACAATTCATAAAAATCAACCAATCATTCACAAAAATCAAGTTATTCGTCGGATAACTTTAACGGGAAGACGGAAAGATCGGCCCTTAGTCAAGAAAATTGTAGAAATAGAAAGGTTGTACTTTTGGTTTGGGGGAGGGGGTGGCTTAAGTAGCGACATCGCGCGGCGGAATTTTAACCTTAAACTGTGCGAGACTGCGGTGGAGTTCTCGAGATACTCTTCTGCTGATCAAGTCCCAAATAGGCCCAAATAGCTCTACGGAGGATACTTGAGGGCCCCATTGCAGACTTTAAAGTTATATTTTTTTCATCTTATCTATTTTCATATATTTTTCAAAGCTTGGGTAATAACAATAAGGCCCAGTTGTACAATTCCAGTTTAACTTTAAGCTAAAGCTTAAATCCTTAAGCTTAAACGATTGTTCAAATAATCATTGTTAAGGGTTTAAGCTTCAGCTTAAAGTTGTACAACCGGGCCTAAGTTGGTAAAAGGAGGTTGAAATCGGTGATTGAGTTAATGATAAGATAATTCAGCAGATAGTTTCGGTTTTAAATATTTAAAGCTTACAGTACCTATTACAATTGATTTAGGTGTCATAATAATACATAATAATAAATCGGGGATTAAATAAATTTGGTTAGCCAACGCTAATTTTATTATATTGAATTGTTTAAGTATGATTGAAGTTTTCCTTTTTTTATTAAAATTATTTTTGTTTTCGTTCCAGTCAATTCGAGTACCTATTCGATTCATTAGCTGTCTTTTTCTTGGTCTAACAAAAACAGAATCGAGCGAAAATTTTGCAGATAAATAAAAAT
The DNA here is from genome assembly GCA_033060865.1 of Dorcus hopei. Lineage (NCBI taxonomy): Eukaryota > Metazoa > Arthropoda > Insecta > Coleoptera > Lucanidae > Dorcus > Dorcus hopei. Next base: position 38,071,367 of record CM065423.1, read on the forward strand.
TTACGGGCTATTTGAGCCTAATTAAAGCATTTAAGGCAAATTGATTTGAAAGTTTCGGCGAATATGTAATAAATTATCCGCTACCGCCGCGCTTGATTTGTCGCATTAAATTTTTTGATTTGTATGAGTCTTTTGTTCATTTTGTCGCGGTTACATCGCTTAACGACAGCGTTTCGACACCTCCAGGAGACCGGATCACTTTCGAGAGCGTTACCAGCGGCTTTCTTTTCGTTTTTTTTTTACTTCGTTACGCTCTACTACAAGCATTTTTGTAAAGCATTTCTTCAAAAAATTAAATTCTGAAATCGCACGTTGAAGATGCAAATTTTTCATCCAAAGGTTTGCGATTAACTCTGAGGCAATCGATTTACAATTCATCATGTATCGAGAGCGCAAGAAGTTGTTTTGAAATATCCACAGAGAAACTTTTGATATGAACTTAATTGGATCATAAATTTCACTTTTGAAGCTTCCTTGTCTAGCACGAGGCAGGATAATAGAACCTGTTTTGTAATGGTATTGACAATGAATCTACCAGTGGTAATTGGGTTAACGTCTTTTAACTTTTCTCTCTCGTTATTGGCATCAATTACCTACCATCTGATGTATACAATAAAATTGTTCACGTTCTCTGCATTAAACGTTTTTAATTTGAATAATAAGAAGCCGAAGCTTTTACCCGTCATCACAACTGTTCATTTTACTTTATGAATGGGTGTTGTTGCTATTGCTACAACAGAAGAACGTTTATATCAACCACTCACTTAAAGCACCAGTCAATTTTAATAAAATTAGTTTCTAAATTTCTTTAAAGTTAAAAAAAGAAACTCAGGCATATGGTTTATCAAGCACAGACTGCTTGAGAAAATGTTAATAAGGAAATCAATTTTCCGGTTTAACAGGAAGCCACTGTCTTCGTCTGTAGTTCAGGAAATTCCTTTTTTAGTGTAATCTTCTTCTTCCGGTTCTTCCCGCACAGAAGTTTTCTTTTCTACAGAAATTATATTTTGAGAAAAAAAGAAAAGCTAATATGGAAAGTAATAGAAAGCCCATTTTTGCGTTGCCTCAATTAATTTATTTGCAACTCTTGGTTCGTTTCTGTCGAGCGACGAGTGTTTTTTTTTGGTCAAAAAAATTCACACCTCTTTAACTTTTTCTAATATAATTTTTTATTTTCACTCACTCCGTTTCCAACACCTCACATTAATAACCATTGCGAAAGCAAATTTGTCGACCGTGTACATATGAACATATGGCGTGTTCAGACTTGCACATGGCGGCGCGGCTTTAGAAATTTATATCGCACGAGCGCGAATACATATTCCTGAGTGATTCATGACGGAACGATAAATAATTTCAGCTTCAAAGCTGAAATATAAATCAATTTTATTACGTTGATTTTTTTTGGGGAATTTTCTCCGCGAATCATCTATGTATGTACCTAAGTGTTAAGAGGGAAAGATTGGGCAATTGGAAAGTATTAGTCTATTGTGCCAACGCACAATTTTTAACAGTTTTTTTACTTCATGCTCAGTCACCATGTTCACGTACTACGTGATGTTGGGGATTATGTAACGTGACATACCAAGTTTTTGTATTGATTGCTGTCGTGATGTAATGCATTCGCTCAATGTCAACCGCCAGAAAAAGTTCATTACATCGTTTTACGACAAACCCAATCAAAATTAACTTTAATAATAGACGATGCAAATGAAGACTACCTTTGTTGATTGATAAAGAAACGTTGAATTATACAACTCCATTTTTATTCGTTCATTCCACGCAGTCGTTAAAGGTGTTTGTTAAAGGTGGAAATACACGATTTAATTTGGTTGATTCAACCAAATTGAAGCAATTGTATTCGACCAATACAATTGCTTCAATGTGGTTGAATCAGATAAATTGTTGAACCAAATAGAATCGTGTATTTCCACCTTAAACCTGCAGCAGTTCCAATAGATCTAAGTGTTTCCTATGGGAAAAATGTGCGTATTCAAGAAAGAGTTTGAGTTCCTGCCCAACTTCTAAACAAACAAAATCTGACGAATCTGACCTGTCTGAGATGTAAATATTTAGAATTTGCAGCACCTGAATTCATATCCCTTAAAAATACACGAATTTAAACGAGGGTTTCCAAAAAGGAAGATTCATTTACGTAATATGTATTAAAATATAAACAGAAAGAGAGACTAGCAGAGCATGAAGTTATTTGAATTACCCCTTAACTTGAATTTTTTCTTCTGCACAAAATTGTTCAAATTCTTCAATCGTACCTAAAAGCTGCTCCTTTATTTGGTATTATTTTTTCGTGATTTAATTAAGGAATACACATTCGCTTCTTCTTTCATTTCAATCAAATTATTGGGTCCTTAAATTGGACTGGCTTTAATGCACTGTAACATTACTTCTTTTTATTCTTCACCAACTGCTCTACTTGCCATTTCTTTTATGATAAGGATCTGTTCCTGTGAGTTTTTCTTTCTTGTTTCTTCGATTATTGTTTCGAAAACAATTATCCATTTTTCAATTGGATATTCGTCTTTGCTATGCTGTTGCCTAATGGAATCCTCAACATCTCTAAAAATTGGAAGTATTCGAACCAAGTGCAATTGTTCCCCTTTTGCGATCGTTCTCTTCTTCACCGTCTTCACTAATTCTTGGCTTAACGAAATTGCAAGTTCAAATTTCGTTCAGTTTTAATCGTCTAGACATCTAATGGCCATTTACATCAAACACTTAAGCTGAGCTTAAATTTAAATGGTGTTTATAAAGTGACATTTTTAGGTTACACAGCGTCGTGTAACTCATATTTTAAGTTAAGTTGAGCTTAAGTGCTTGGTGCAAATGGTCATAAAGTTTTCACCAAAAGTCTTAGCTTACGCCTTACTTGTCTACCCTTTTCAATCAAAGATAATTACATGTAAAGTTTGTAGAGATTAAAGAAATTATACTCAACCTTCGAAGTTCTTCCTAAAGTTGACATTTTTTTTCTTGTCTTCTGGAGTTCCGCACGGTTCTACTTGGGACCTCTTTTGTTCACGATCTAAATTTATAGTTCTGGATCCTGTCTAAGGCATCTGAAATTTGGTAATGGTATTAAACGTTACTATTCGTTTGTCTGAATGTTGCATCAATGATTATATTAATCATATGCTTTTCGTTTAATAACAACACTGCCGTTAAACCCGTCGAAGACCTTTGCCATAATGTTTCGGTTGTTCATTAGAATGTTCAAAAAAACACATTTTCCATTAAGTATAAAAGCCATTGTTCATTAAATCATAACTCGTTCGTATTCAATCGACATAATAGAAAATATGGTCCAATAATACTGTCATCCAATATCCCCAATCATATACAGGGTGTAATCGAATAAGTTTCACTTGAGAAAATAAGTAAATTTAAATTCGTTTCGTAATTATTGCAATTACTATGTGCATTTCAAAATTATGCGGAATCAGCACCCATTGAAGTTTAAGTAGAGCAAAACCGCGAAACACATACTCGCATTTCACTACGCATAAATGCAAGCTATGCGGAATGCGGGTGTGTTGTTTACATGCGCCAATTAAGATCGAGGCAATTAGAACGCTTTAAGAAAACAAATTTGGCAAGGGTCAATTGATGCTGACACCTTTTGGAACTTTGTACTTTGGACCAAACCCCGGCCACCAGAGCAAAGGAACCAATTGTGACATAGATATAGGAAATGTATAAAAGATCGACCCGCAGGTAGAATCAAGGAGTAGCAGTAAGCAGTATCAGTAGCAGTAGAATTAGATTAATTAATTAGTCAGAAGATTATTAATTAGTAGTCAGGCAGTAGTCGTGAAGTAATTAGTGTGAAACCAAGTGCGCGTAAACCAAAGCCAAACGAGTGGACTCCACAAGCCAGGGCTGGCCGCCGGGCCAGGCCCTTTCCCCCGAGTAAAGTAGTGTAAAGTTTTAATTAAAAGTTTAAAGAACATTTTAAGTAGCGACATCTTTCGATCGCTTTTTGACCTGTCATTGCAATAGGATTGACAAATTGAAGCCAGTTCGCTACATAATAAGTCATCGCATGCAAGACGACCCCAACTAGGCCTGAAACACTTGCACAGAGCCTGCTCGAGGAATCCGCTGCAATCAGAACCGATTTGCACAAAATTTTTTTAAAAGTTTAGGATTAGATTAAAGTTAATGTAAGATTATTAATTTTAAAAAGGACGTAGAATAATTATGTTTAAAATGTTTATTAAATTAAAATAAGTTATTTTAAATAAAAATTAAAGTAATTAAGTAATTTTAATTCTCGTAATTATAATTATTTCTTTTTTAACGCGACAATGCTGTAAGTTCTTCATCATATAAGGAATTAATTCTGCAGGTATCAATGGGTTTGCTCAAAAATTAAAAACTGACCTACCACAAGAGCGCAATCGCCTTAGTTTGAAAAGCTCGTTCGTCAGTGCGTCTGCGGTTTTTATAAACACATTGTAAAACGATAAATTCCGCAAATATCACGGTCACTGGGTCAGTGTCGCCGCAACACAATTTGATAAGGAAATCTTCATCCATCTGTTTCATTAGATAATCGATAATAATTACATCATGATATTCCATACTTTGTAAATAAATAACATACTGCGTGATTTAACTTGTTAATTTCGCGTGTTAAAATGATGTAAATATGTTTTAAGTACATTGATTAGAAACAAATTGGTGACAGGAAAATTTTGCGGACGCGAACATTTCTTTTGGTTCCGTCAAATAAATAAATGCATTGACTGCGCTTATTGAAAATGTGTGGTTTAACGCTTTCCCTAAGTTTTGAGAAGAACATTCTTAAATCATTTACTGTAATAAAGTAATAAGGCGCGATTTTATCGCTCGGGTTTAACAGTACGAACATTTATTGTTTAATTCAGGTATAAATCACTATTTGCTTTCAGAATATTAAATGATAAACTACGTTAAATAATAATTAATATGGAAATTGAACACTTGAACTATCGTAATCAACTGAAACTATGAATAGACGTACACACTGTATCTTCGCGATCTTTCGGAATTTTTTGTTCGTTTAGTCTGAATGTAATAAAGAGTCATAAATTAAGGGAGGACGAGTTCAGCGTGCTTTTTATTTCAATAATACTTTTAGAATGTGACCTCAATTGAATTACCTATTTTTTAAATTTATTGTTAGATAATTAGATAATCTATTTTTAACCTTGAAACACCCTGTATAGGGTCCACTTAAAGATTTAGAAGCTTAACTTAGAGAGCCTATTGTCTTTAATTCTTTCACTTTTGTAAACACATCGTTTTTCTGTTGTGTTCGAAAGTTTTTTTAATTTGCTTCCATTCAACAAAACGAACAAGCTTTCAGAAAGACCTCGCGAATGTGTTCGCGAATTCCACCAAATGAACTTTCAAATTTGACGATGAGATAACTGCAGCGTTGCGAATGTAAATTATTAAAGTGTTTTGTCTTTGTATAAGCCTAATTAAATCGGCGATTTTCCTGATACACTTTTACACCGTTTACGGCGAATTAGTTGCGCAAGTCGGCGAGTTATCAATATTACGATTTCGTTCGCCCAAGAGATTAATTTTGCTGCTCGTCCAAGCGAGGCGCGTTCCTGCGTTCCTGGGATTCGAAATTTCGCAAACGCGTTTCGTTCAAAACGCGTGATTACGAGCCGGCGTTTTTATCAAATTTTCGAGCCGCGCTTTGGTGAACTTTTGATCGCGAAATGAAAGTGATCGTTAAGCTGTTGTGAATTTGCCCATTAACACTTCTTGCAACAAACCCCGACGACGATTATGATTTTTATAATGTGTATTATCTCGCCGGGATCAGTCATTATCCAGCAGCAGGATATGACGGCGATCTATTGCAGTGCAAGGCTCCTTGGTGTGTCATAGTCATATAACAATACTCTGGCAAATGCCGTGAAATCACAACCGCCACCGTTAGATATGGTTACGTAATGTAGCGTGTTAGTTTGCTATCTGTCAATGTTCCCGACATAGCTTATCTGAAGTTTGTTTAAGCGCACGTAATTACCTACGAAATGGCTCTGAAGATGAAAATAAAACGATTTTATGCGTTGATAGGGTCGATGCAGTCTGCAGAAGTTTCTTTAAAAAAAAAAAGGACAAGAAAGTCCGTTAATCATTTGCAGTCTAATAAGTTTGAGAAAATCAGCTACCTATCATATTACGTTCCGGGTGTTCAGCAACTTTCAGTTTATACTAAATGCATGTGCACAAAAAAATTCGATGCAATTTCATAGCGAAGGAGAATTAAAGTCTGTCGCTTGAAGGAAGAATGATTAATCTCGGAACGTACCCGATAAAATTAAACTAATTTGCATAAACAAAATATGCAATTACTTAAAAAAGAAAAGCGTTATTAATGATAGAATATATTAATAAAAAAAAAATTCATCTAGAAAAATCAAGTGTCGACTAGTAAGTCCTCGAAGCTTCTGGAAAGGCGCAGGATAGTTCTAGATACGTGTCAGTTTTCGTGTTATGTGAGTTGTGGGTAGTCTATAGATTAGGATGTAATTATTACTATGGTTTCAAGTATAGTTTCTTCTTATTATTGAAAAAGAAACGAAAAAATGGTGCAATTCACTTTGTTTAGAAATTTCGTAGCAGTAGATTCTTGTTTTCCATCAGTAAACAACACAATATTATGTTGGTAGTCTGGATTTTGAAAATTATATTTTGCTATGGCTTGGGGAACGTGCAAGATTCAGATAAAATCATCAGCCTTTAATAATTAACTACTCTCTTCTTGTTTTAATTTTTAATTTAATTTTAATTTCATTTCATTGAATTGTTGCGAGTGTGAAGTAAACAAAGCGTAAAGTAAACTTTAAGCCGCAACAATGTTTTCTATTTTTGTGACAACTGTCCCGTGCCACTTAGATATTACGATAAGCAAATAATATAACAGCAAAAAGCAAACAGTTTCAATCCGAAACAATAATTCTCAGTGCGTGATATTGTTGACTAATACGGCATACGCGAGAACAGTATGCTTCGCTGCGCTAATTGACAAGGTACTTTCACTATTTTACCTCTGAAAGGAACAATAAACATGAAATTACTTAATGGCCACTTAATGAAAATCGGCGATTTGATTTGGTGGCAAATATAACGATAGTTTTATTTAGAGCAAGAGGATTTTGTTTTTTTTTTCTTCTTCTTCTCCTCCAAGAGTTGATGCAACGTTGAACAAATAGGCTGCCTACTTTCATATTTAATAAGGCCCGCTTTAGACTATTCTAGTTCTTGTACAACAACATACCAGATTTGGTTCAGTTTCTTGAACAATTTAAATCGAATCAAAAATTATCTATCTGAAAAAATAGAACGTGTTCTATCTCCAAAATAATTTAAGTACTATTGTAGTGTGCAAGATGTGTGTCGGGGCAATTTCTAAAAAGAAGTTATTTGTTATTTTCTGTTTCTGATCCCGAAGGAAAAATCAAAATTTTTAAACGAAAGAAAACTTATGGAGCAGCACGGATTTACGTGAGCCACCTGTCGTCGTGATTTCTCTCACCTGTCGTTTTCCTTTTTTCCCGTGGCAATTAATTTTCGCTTCATTCACAAACGCTAGCCACTTACGTCGTTATTTATTAAATCTCGTACGTGCGTGCAGCCGATCGAGTTTGTCTAAAATATTGTGTCGTAACATCTGTCGGAGCTTAAACGCCCTGTCGAGATGGTTTCTTTTTTAATTAATCCGCTAATTGAACGTTAATTTGGCGTTCGTGCATCGCGCGTTGATTCGCTCTGATTGCTCATTTTAATAGTTTTCTTTAGGTTTCACTTTTTTGTTGTTATCATTATGTTTTTTTTTAATACACTTTTGTTTCAGTTATTCAATTATGAGGCTAATAATTTAGCAACGAAAAAAAAACTTGCACTATAAATTGCGGTTTCCCCAATGGAGGCCACAGACATGGCGATATGATCGCTGCAATATGATCGCCCGAAAATTGTAGGAAAATCACCGAGGCCCCACTAACGCATCAAGTGCTTACAAAAAAATTGCCGGGCGATCAAAATATCGCTTGTAATTGGACGATATTGAAACAATCCGGTCGCCCAATACGATTGCTGTCGATCGAATCGGCCCGAATATCGCCGCATCAGTGGTCTCCTTTATGAAGACCACAGACGTGACGATATTCGGGCAATGATAGACTGTACCAATTAACAGCTACTTTTTGTGCAAATAATGAGTTTGAGTTTTACTCTCTGACTTACATAGTAATTAAATATATCATGGCTTCTGAGCTCCCACCCGCGCATGTGGTCTGGGGGGTATCTATCAATTTGACGGCGTTAATCGTATTTATTATTATTATTTTTAGGAAGCCGTCTTAGGCTGGATTATGATACTTAATCGGGGTTCTTAAGCCCGATCAACTTTTCGGGGCTAAAATTTTGTCTTCCCCTTCTTCTTTTGCAACCAGGATTCCAATATTGAAAAGATTGTTTGACCTCCATATATGGCCCAGCCATCTTAGCCTTTGTTCTTTTATCTTCTTTACTATGTCTTCCTTGATCTCTTGCTTTAATTCAAAGTTCATTCTGCTACGGTATTCATTCTCTGATATTCTTACTGGTCCTAGTATCGTTCTCCATATTTTCCTCTCCAATATTCTAAAGTCTTCTTCTTGTTTTTTTGTCATTGTGATTGTTTCCGTGCTACACAGTATTGTTGTTTCGTATATATTTATTTTCGTTTCCTTTCGAATTATTTTACTTCTTAGCAACTTTTTGTTTGCCTGATTATGCTCTGTTTCCTGCCCATGATTCTTTCCTTAATTTCCATTTCTCTGCTCCCATCATTTGAAATCGTTACGCCCAGATATTTAGATCTGTTCGCTACTTCGAATTTGTATTCTTCTATCCTAGTATGTTGATTCCCCGCTTGTGATTGTCCCCCAATTCGCATAATTTTGGTTTTTTTCTACATTAATACTTAATCCAATTTTTCTTCCTTCATTTACAACTTCATTTAACATGTTTTTCAATAATGCTCGGTTTTTTGCCACTAAGACTACATCATCTGCATAGGCTATAATTTGGGTTCCACCTGTCCTCACTGTACCCTTGTAAATTCTTCTTAAAATATACTAAAACATGCTAAATTGAATAATGTAGCGGACAAGGAATCTCCTTGCCGTAAACCCTTATTTATTTCAAATTCTTCCGTTTCCCCTTTTTGGGTTTTCACACTCATTTTTGTTCTTTTCATTGTCGTCTGTAGTAACCTTGTTATCTTGATTCCTATTCCTAGTTCTTTTAGTGCCTTTACCAGTTTGTTTCTTTGGATAGAGTCAAAGGCTTGTTTAAAATCGTTAAATTGTTTCGCTTGTGCTTTTTCTATTATCTGTTTTACTATATGAATCGCATCAGTCGTTGATCTTCCTTTGGTGGAACCGTATTGGTATTGTCCTACTAAATTTCTTGTTGTGTTTATTGGTCTTGTTTGTATTGATGTCAAAATCTTATATGCATAATTCAATAGCGCCAATCCTCTGTAATTCTTACATACTTGTCGGTCTCCTTTCTTGTGTATTGTAATCATGTGTCCCGATTCCCATTCTTCAGGTATTCTTTCTTCTTCCCATATTTTTTTTATTAGTAAATACAAATTTTCATGCAATTCTTCTCCACCATATTTTATCAATTCAGCATTTATGTCATCTCTTCCTGGCGCTTTACCGTTGCGATTTTTCATAATAATCTCTTGTACTTCTTCCTTCGTTGGTTCTTCATTTACCATATTATGTTCTAGGGCTTCACTCTCATCTTCTTCTAACTTGGTTATCTCTATATCTGTCAATAAACTTTTGAAATATTTCTTCCATGTTTCCATGTATTGGGTGTCAGTTTCAGCTAACTTTCCATCTTCATCTTTAATACCAGTGGTCTTACTTTTGTATACTTTGTTTTGTTCACTTATTTTCTTATAGTAGTTCTTTGTATGTTTACTTATGCTGTTATCTTCTATTTGTTTTATCTTATTTTCCAGTTTGCGGTTAATTTTCTTTGATTCCTTCCTTAATCTTTCATAGTATGCTTTATCTGCTTCTTTGTTTGATCTAATCCGTTTTAATTTTGCTTCTCCCTTATTTTTCGTTACTTCTTTACATTTTTTAAAGTACCATCCTACCTCTGCTCCGTTTACTACTCTTCCTATTTGATTTTCTGCCGCTCCGTTTATGCATTCTTTAACTCTTGCCCATTGTTCTTCTATTTCCTTTGTGATTTATGTTATATTCATTTCATTGTTCTTTTAGTTTTGCGATATATTTCTTTTTAATATTTTCGTTATTTAGTTTTTCTATTTCCCACTTCCTGTTTATGTTTTTATTTTTGTTCTGTTTTTTTACTTTTAGTTTGAGTATGGCTGTTACCATGAAGTGGTCGGTATCAGCACATGCCCCTCTAAATGTGCGTACGTCTCTGACTGTTGATTGTTTCCTTTTGTTGATTAATACTTGATCTATGTGTGTGCATGTTTTCTGATCCGGTGACCTCCATGTTATTTTGTGTCTTTCTGGGTGCTTGTATTTAGTACTGTTTACAGTCATGCTAGGTTACACAATCTTTGTCCATTATTGTTGGTTTTTTCATGGTATTGTATACTTGTCTATTGCGTTCCTCTTTACCTATTTGCTCATTAAAGTCTCCTAGTGCTATTACTATATCTTCCTTTGGCATCTATTCAATCTGCTGCTCAATTTTCTCATATACTATTTCTTTTTCTTCATCATTTGCTACTTCGGTCATTGCATACACGTTTAACAGTGATAGGTTAAAAGGCTTGCTTTCTATTCTTAGATATGCCATCCTCTCATTTATTGGATTAAAATCAATTATGTGGGCTCTTAGATTTTCCGTTGTTATGAATCCTACTCCATACAGTCCTTTTTTCTCACTTCCTGAGTACAGTAGTGTATATTTCCTTTTTGTCTATCCTCCCATGCTCCTTCCATCTTAATTCTTGTATCGCCGCTATGTTTATTCTATATCTTTCCAGTTCTGATATTATTGCCTCCATTTTGCCAGGTTCAAGCATTGTTCTTATGTTCCATGCGCTAATTTTGATACTATTTCTTTTATTTCTGTTTTTTTATATTTGCATTAATGTTTTCCTTATTGCCTTTGTCATCATCATATGCAGTCCTTTACTTGTTGTCGTTAGTTTTTTGTTATGCTTGTGTTGGCAGTTTTCAGTAATTTCTCTCTTAACTTTTCTTCATCATCTCCTGAGGATCTTTGGCTAGTCGTCCTCCCTTTCACTGTTCGCTTCTTGTTTGGCTACGTGAGATTTTTTCTTTTGTGTTTCCGCTGGGCATTCTTGATTTTCTTGTATTCTTTCTTTTATGCCTTCATTGCCTATTTCTGTTGCTTATATTTGTTCAAGAGTATATTCATCTCCATTTATAATTAATTTGTTATTGCATGGTGGCCATTTTTCCTGATTTTCTGCATGTATTCCATCAGTTCTCTCCTCTTTTTCTGTATTTCATTTGAGTAGTCCTCTCCTATGAATATTCTTGTACCTTTCAGTTTACCAGTCGCTTTCAGAATTTCAAATTTTTTGGTCCAGTTTTTTAATTCTATTAGAATTGGGCGGGATTTTATTCCACTTTGTTGCTTACCAATTGTTCTTATCTCCATTATATCTTCTTCCATTACTGCTTCTATCTCCATGTTATTTAACACCAGTTTCACTTTCATCTTTAGTTGCGCATCGCTTTCATTTGACGCTTCTTCTACCCCGTGAATTATTAAGTTTTTTTTTCCTTATTTCTCTTTCTATCTCTTCCATTTTTTGTTCCTGTTTCGCTATTTTTGCAGTCAGCTGTTGGTTGTGATTTCTCAGTTTTTCGTTTTCTTCCTTGAGTTTGTTTAGCTCAGTCTGAAATATGTCAATTTTTCATTCCATTCTTTCTTCTCTTGCATCTATTTTGTCTATCTTCCTGCTTAATTCTTCCAATATTTCTTGCATTTTTGATGGTATTTATAATAATTTAAGATTAGATATTTTATTTGTTTACACCAGTATTTCGTTTTCCCGTTTGGTGTCGCCAGCCCAGTTATATACATATATTATATATTAAGAATACATTTATTATTTTCTCAAAGCTGATTATCTTCACTCGTCATTTGTCGGAGGTGACGTTTTTCAAATCTCATCAAACCTATAATTTGGAGAGAATTTTGGTTAATAATATTAATGTAGGTAATAACCTAAATTCACTTTTAAAAATGAATTGCAATTTGATTTTGATTTTGTTCCATATATCTGCGTGCGTGTTTGTTGATGTTGGGTGATTGAAAATTATTTTTAAATTAAAACGAGTGCCCGTTCTATTTTTAAATAATTTTTTTCGTACACTCCGTTGATCGAAGCTTATTTTAATTTTAAAATGAGACCCCTTATTCCTGTTAGGTTAAGTGTAATTGCAGGGGGAAGTAAGATTGTTGGAAAGTTAATGAAAATTTATTAACACAATCACCCGGATATCTAAACCAACTCGGATATCCTTTAATTAATTCGGATTTTGAAGAATTTTCACGGTATTCTTATCCTGTAACTCATTCAGAGAATTTTAAATAGTTTTATATTGAAAGCGTGTATTGGTTGAAGTGGAAAGTGAATTGAAAAAAAATCTTATTTTTGATTTGCCAAGCAAATACTTCGATTACGTATCTGGAGGATATTATATTTAAAAAAAAGAACTCAATTAGAATGTTAATAACTACATTCATCTTATCTTTACTATTTAGTTAAATCAATACAATTTAAATTAACATTTCATTTTTTTAAGCTTTGTAATAGACGATTTACAATCAATCGTTTAGATGCAATCGTTATCGATTTTTTCGCAAAGTGCGGTTAGCTGTTTTTTTGAGAGTTTCCACGATTTTTTACCGAGGAAGCAAGTTGCTAATCCTTTGATGCTTGAATGCATAACAAATCAATTTGGATACGTTTAAATATTAACAAGATTATCTGCCAGCGAGTTTCGAAAAAAGGAGGTGTTCACCGGCAAAGAAATAATAATTATTTAACGGAAATAATTACCGCTTTCTTTGCCGCGCTGAAATTCTAGGAATTACCTTTGTTAAAAATGTCACCGTCTCTCATAATCTTATTGTTCACTTATTTTGTTGTTAAATACGACGTGAATACAAACAAAATGATTCAGAGCAGGCTTTTTACTTGTCGGTCCAATTTATTTATTTATTATTTTTATTATTACGAAGTCGTCTTAGCCTGGATTATGATGATTAATCGGGGTTCTTGAGCCCGATGATTTCCGGATGTAAGACGATTTTTCGGTAGATTTTGCAGAGTGATTTAAACGATTTCTCGTTTAATAGCGCCCTTACCTCAAAAGGGGGGGGGGACACTGTTATAAATTTCCGCATGAATGAAAGTCGACGTAAATTCGTTTGAATTTAAGGGTCATCCAAAGCATATACCGGTCGTGGTTTTAAAGTGAGAACATAGGCAATACGACAGACAGAAAGCCATATAGGCACGTAAAAGACAACCTAAAAAATTTCCTAAATCTCTTATTTTTTATAATTATTAATTTTGATATGTAAGAATATCGAATGAAAACGTATATGACCAAGATATCTTTGAATCTGTATAATTACACCAAACATTTTAATTAAATAAAAATTAAATAATGTAATTAGTAGTACAACAAAAAAAAAGAACAGCTTAAAGTAATTATTACATTATTTCTGCGTGTAACCTTGCGCCGGAACTATCGTTGCAAAATATCGCGATTAGCTTTTTTATGTTACATATCTCAACACACCGTATTCATTACCTAACACGGAAAGGTAAAAGTACGCGTACGTTTAACATGAAATAATTATTTATTTCAAAACTGAACGCCTTCCTCCTCTTAAGATTAAATATTTCAGAACGAGATGAAGAAAAAAAAATCTCTACCTGCGCTACGACCTGGAATGTTAATTGAAGCTACGCCGAGCTATTTCATAACGTAACTCGTAACGTATGGCGGTCAAGGTTCTGTCTTTGTTGCGGTACGCTCGGGCCGGTTGAGGCGTGTTGTTCCTCAACCGGAGCCTTGACCCTCGAAGGTATAGCACGCCTTCCGGGAGACGCCTACAGCCGGATGCAGTCCTGCATTTTTCCTGCACGCGCACGCAACGCGCCTTTTTTTCTGCCTTCAACCGAACGCGAACGTTGCGTCACAAAATGTCAAGCGCCTTTTTTGCTCTTTCCGCCAATTGAATGAATAATGGGAAAATTCCAGAGTTCTATTCTTGAGCCGAGTGTGTGCGGAATATTTTTAAATAATCGATTTTACGTGATTGAAATGGGAAGTAATGGCATTAAAAATTCTATTTCAAACGCTTATGGAGGTTCAAACATTCAATATTTTTCAAATTTATTTACGACGTATTATAATATGTAATTGAATTCGTCTACATAGTGTTTATGTATGTACGGGATGACTTTTCGTTACATAACTTTGCTTTTAACTTCTTAAAAATCTCACATTTTTTATTCTACATGTAGTTACTTCTCACTAATTAAGTAATTGACAGTGCAGGACTTATGGAGCACAACGTTGTCAGATTGTATACTATACATAATCCAAATTGTTAATACTTATTATAAAACGTAACTGATGTAGTACATATTTCTACGTTATTCGTTATTGAGAAATTAATTTGTTTATTTTTCAATAACGTATACCGGTGCTTAAAAGTATCCGAATGAAAAGCAATAAAATCGTTCGAATATGACCCTTGTGGTAAACGTGCCAGGCGGTCACGCCGCGCCGTTCGTCCGAATACTTTTAAGCACCAGTATACATATTCGTCTATAACATGAAATTCTTTCAGATTCAGGGCGTAATCTTTTTCTTTTGTTTTAATTTAATAAAACCCATAGGTCCTTTGCACGCTCGTAGATAATTTTTTATGCTCATAAATAAATTAAAAATGACTCTGGCCAAATTAAAATTCTTTATTAACAATTTCTTTGAATGCAACAAAAGTGACTGTTTGTTTTAGTTGAATTTAATATAAACTAATTTCCTATAATGGCCATTGAAAATAAATAATTGAAAGCGTAATTATTGTTGTTATTTACAAAAGAAAGTACTGAATTGTTTATTTAGATTATTAATTTATTAAATTATTTTTATTTGTCACAAACATCATGGAAAATCCGTTAAGATTTTATTTAGATTATTAATAATTTGTTCAGTTCCTTACGGTTCTTTTTAACATCAAACTAATGTGTTTATTATTACTTCACCCTACGTAATGTAATTAATTCGCGTACATTAAATTATAGTGTCAATCAATAAGTTCAAACCCGTGTATTTTGCTTGACTCTACCCCAATTGAACGCCCCGTAGTATTTATAAACTGTCTGTAAAAAAAAACTGTAACGCGTCATACAATGATTAATATGGAACAACAATTTTTTGCGATAACGCGAATTAAATTTTTTATTCTTAATCTCACATATTCGTGCATGATCTTAAATGAATCGCCATGTAATTCTGATTTTAGTAGTTAAACGAAATGAAACCGTACATGTCGTTAAATCGCCTAAATTGGATTTGCTCCTGGTCTGAGAAGTCTGGTGTCTTCAAAGAACTGCTACACCTCTATGATGTAACACCGGAACTGCTTTTAGACTGGTGTGTGTGTGCGTGTGTGTCAGTCAGGTGATCGCGATTGCATCTTTTAAACATTCCCCTCATGTCTGTCTTTTTCTTAACAAAAATTTGTGTTTTAGTAATAGCAACATTAATGTTGAAATACCTTGGGATCATAATTTTCTTTAATCTGCAAAACTTAATTGATGCATGATGAATCACGAACTGAATTACAATTAATAAATGCATCAAAATCATAAATATAAATAATATTGTTGCAACAACTTTCAAATTTCAAGACCAAAGCAACATATGTACAGCTGAATTCAAAAAAATCGGGAAATGTCAAAATAAATCGACACGTTTTTTTCAATATTTTCATAGTGTGAAAATGGATTTATTAAAAATAGGTTAGAATTATTTGAAGGTATGTTAGTTCATAGGTAAATAGGTTAATTTTTTTTAAAGATATGTATGTATTGTCAAGTAGACAATTAACTGACAAGTGGAACCAAATTTACAACTGGAAAAGAATCATTTCCAGTTTTTTTTGAATTCAGCTGTAGCAATATGTCATTAGATAAATGACTAAAAATGTTTATTATGATCATCAAAATTTAATTTAGTTAACTTATGATAAACAAAATGTAAAATGTTGGAAAGTAAAACATACATTTGACAACGCGTATATGTGAAAAAAGCGTTATAGGAAAATCGGGAAAGGTAATAAGTGACGGATATGCCAATTAAGAGTGGAACGCTCTGTAATGTACCTACTTCTTGGTGTTCGTGAATATCTTTTTTTGAAATATTATTAACAATTTTTCACATTTTACATGATACAAAGATAAGTTTGGTGCAGGAAAAGAAAGAGAAACAAGAAAATAAATTTATATTGATTAAAGTACTTGACGTTTCGCAAATTTGACTGTTCACTTTGTCAAAAGTGACTGAATAATTACAAACTTTATAGTTATCGTTTAGCCCTTTCCAGGGCATAACATTAAATTATAGTTAAACTAGTCTCTTACAGTGTTATAACATACCTAGTTACAAATATTTAGATACAGTATCTAGATACTTTCAGTGTATCTGTAACTAGTTACATTGTAGTACTTAGTATCTGTAACTGTATTTAGTTACATTTATGTATCTATCTGAGCATTTAGATACACAGATACATTTTTTAAATAAAAATAAATCTTATTATTGTATCCTGTTTTAATGCGTGTGACAGGGAACGCACTAGAAAAATAAAAAGAGAAATTTGACTAATCACGCCCACTTGTTTTCGATGCCGGCGACTGCCTGCCGCGGCCCGCTCAGCCGGGCCGTTGCAATTAGTTCTCCGCGAACCGAATCAAAGCAAACTTGCTTTTTTTAGTACAAATTTCCGAATCTGTACATCGACTACTATTAACTTTGGAACCATATTTTTAGAAAAGAATATATGCAACGTAATCTATTTTGAACTTGTGAATTTGTTCAGCACTATGACCCAGAAACTTTCTTGTATGGGAATAAGAGTGGTTGCGTTGAATTGTATTTCGTCTTATTTATGCAAACGCTCTCAGTATGTCTGTCTTTCTCACACATTTAACAGCTGTCAAACTTTTTCCAATTCAAAACATAAAGAAATATCTGTAGGTCTTCCCCAGGGATCGGTTCTTGGTCCAGTTTTGTTTTTTCTATATATAAATGACATTACCACGATTAATAAATGTGTTCATTTCACTATGTATGCGGATGATACTTCTATAATAATATCCGATAAATCTTTGCCCCAAACTGTACTCAGAGGAAACGATTTTCTATCCGAATTCAGTACGTGGTTTTCAAATAGTAATCTATTTCTCAATGTGGAAAAAACAAATTTTATAATCTTTCATAACAGACAGCGTAACGTACCCAACATTAATTTAAATATAAATAATGAGCCAGTTAAAGCGGTTGCTGAAACACGTTTTCTGGGCCTTATTATTGATGAGAATAACAGTTTTGGAAAAAACATTGCCAACACTTAAATTCAAAATTAAATTCTTTGACGTTCTTGTTATGAAACTTGCGACAATTTTTAAATTTGAACAACTGGGATGTCTGTATCTTGCACAGGTAGCCAGTCGTTTGTAATTAAAATTACAATTAAATTGAGTTTTAAAATCGCTGAGAATTAATTATTTTTGCAATAACAAAGAATACGGTGAATTAGAAGAAATGTAAAACAATAATATCAAAGTAATAAGAAATTACAAGCAAATTTCTCAATTTTAAATACATACATATAATTTAAAGAAGTATTTGACAGTTGTATCTAATACATGTAGTATACCTACTAAATACTTTGACTTATCTCGTTTTGTACTGAAACCAAATAAATTATTATTATTATTATTATTTGATGTCTTGTACAGTTGCGAACAGAAAATTTCGGATGTCACTTTCATTCCACTGACGTAAAAGTTAAGAAATTCCTATATGTATACGTCAGATGAGTGCCAGTGACATCCGAAATTTTTTGTCCGCAACCGTACTACTCGTCAGTGTAATTTCATGAATGTCAAAGAACGATAATTGTTCTTTCTGTTTGACATTTTTCAATTTCAAACTTTGTTGCTTTGTCAGTTTCTTTTATTGAAATAAAAAACATTATTATTTTTCTTATTATGTAGTACCTTTATGTATGCATCTAAAAGGTATCTAGATACATTTATACTATATCTGTATCTGGATCTAGTTACTTTTAAAAAAGAAGTATATGTAACTGTATCGAGTTACAAATTAGAGTAAGTATCTGTATCTGAGTCTAGATACTAGATACTAGAAAAATGTATCTGTTACAATACTGGTCTCTTATGTGGTGACTTTCATTATAACCTTATCACGGAGAGCTTAAATGTCATTCAGTTAAAACATAAAATATTTTTTTATCAGAGTCAAATTATACAGGGTGATTTACATAACTCGTTCATTAGAAGTCTAGGCACTTGCCTTCATTATGTTTTTCTCAAAAAAGGTGTACTCTCCCACAGCCGCTAGTGCACTTTTTAATGAAAATATTTTTAAATTGTATGTAAGTTCCTGTTATGCCGCAAGTCGCTGTCAACTTCAGCATTTTAAATGGAATCGTATACTTTTTCTTGCAAATTTAGGATCTACAGGCAATTTTGAACAGTTGTAACTTCCGATACAACCGGAAATTCAAATATTTTCATTAAAAAGTGCACTAGCAGCTGTGAAAGAGTACATATTTTCAAAGAATAATAATAATAATATGGTCTTTATTGTGTCTTTGCAACAATATAATAAAGATAACAAAAAAAATAACAATATAACGAAAAAAAAAAGTGTTTTGCAGAACGCAGTCACAAGGCGAGATTCAGTTGTAGAAAAATCTACTCCTGCTCTTACATCTAACCTTGAATATAAAGACATTGTATTTGTAAGACATGCCTAAATCTAAGAATGAAAAAACAAAACTAAATAATTAAATCTAAATCTAATTCATTCTGTGATGTGCATGCCGCTTCCTAAAAGAAAAAATAAATTGACAGGCCAAGGATAATAGATAATTGTTTGCAAGTGCCTAAACTTCTAATGAACAGGTTCCGTGGATCACCCTGTATACGTAATTTATTTTTTCGTTGACTTTAAGTGATACTTTTTACTTCCTTTCTTTCAGTTGTCACTTCAATGGTCTTTCTACTAAAAAAAGGAAACCACGTATTTTGTGTTTATAATTTTCTATTAAACAATTGTTATTTTAATTAAATAGAATATCCTTTTTTTTAATGTGTCCTTGTCTTGGCTTATTAACTAAAATTTAGTTGCAGTACATTGAAATATTTATTTACTGATAGTGATTTTTTCTTTCGGGATGGCGATTTTTAATCGTTTTTGAATCGCTTATTAATCGAATTTTATTTTTTAATAAATCGATTTTTAGGTCAACTTTTTTATACTCGATTTTTTGCTAATCGATTCCTAAACCTTAAAAATCGAACTACCGATTCTTGGTGGTCCATTTTTGCTGTAATAGTCAGTCCATCGAAGAGGAAGTATTTTTCCTAAATTCCATTAAGTTGAACATTTATTCTCTAATGGATAGCTCACGAAAAGTTCCAAGTTTTTAGATATCCTTTTCAAAAGTATCAGATTTTTTTGTACTTTCAGAAATCACAGTTCTTAATCAAATCCGTTAGTATTCAAAATTGACTTTACCCAGAGAATCGTAATTTTGCAATAATATTGCAATGGTACCTACGTTTTTGATTTATGTATTTTGTTGCCTGTACTGATTTCGATACAGGAAAGTCGATTTTTTTGAAGGAAAGCAACGGCATCCTACTTTTATTTTATTAATGAATTCTTCAATAACAAAAACAATAGTACAATTTGTCAATTTTAAAGTTAACTTTATTTACTTAAACTTCTAAGGCCCAGTATTTTATTCAGAGTTTAACTTTAAGCTTCGTTTTATTCCCATAGTAATAATTGTAAAGACAATTGTTTCCGTAGAAATAAAACGAAGCTTAAAGTTAAACTCCGAATGAAATACTGGGCCCATGGCTCGGTTTCGCAGTCGCAGTTTAACTTTAATCTCCTATTTATTTCTATAGTAACAATTACAAAAACAATTGTTCCTATAGGAATAAATAAACTGACGATTAGAGTTAAACTGTGACTGAGAAACCAGACTTTACTACTGATTTTCAAACATATTTATACAGGGGGATCATATTATTCAATTACTCCAAATACTTCTCTTTGCAGCTGTACAAGTACACTCGTGGTCATTAAAATCATTACTCCTGGATGCTAACCTCGTCCTTATTGACCTACAGTAGAAACAACTGTTATCGTTTATCGTACGGCTATCGTCTCCCCACTTACGTGTTCTTTGAATCGTAACGATTTACTTAGCCCCGAATGTACAGTGGCGAGCATAAAAGATAGGTCACTATTTTTTTTTAGATGGTATCCAACTTAAATGACAGCTATAATGTTATACGTAAATCTAAAAACTGAAATGATATTTCAACGGTGATTACAGCCTTCTGTAATGATTACAATTTTCTATAATCGAAAAGTACGATTTTAAGCGTTTTAGCTTTAAGATACGACCCGTTTTCAGGCTCGCCACTATACATCTCCAATTTTTTCATTTTATATCCTTATAGTTATAATCATGTTCTTGTAGCTTCATTCCAAATTTTATCTTGTATTTAGAGAGTAGTTTCATTATTTTCTCACATTGTTTTATCGTTGTTCTTGTTGTTTAACTTTTTTTTCATTATTGATTCTAATCATGTCGAGAGCATTTTGTATTTCGCGAAGGATAAATTAATTTTGAACTTGATCTAAATTCAACAATTAATTTCCTGCTTAAAAAATTATAATACAAAATTATGCAATACGTGTGTGTGTCTTTAAATTAGCGTCTAGTTTGTCGGCTATTGTTCTGTTCCAATCGCGTGCGAATTTAAACCAAATAAAGAAAGACCTTGAAAGTGCGAAAGCATTAATCGAAAGTTCGCTCGCCGAATTGTAATTTCCCAATTGAAAGAAACGGATTTCGTTACGGATGTGTAGGTGACCGTGACGTAACAGCGTTACGTTTACAGTTCCGTTGAACCTACTTAGCCTCATTGTTGGTTTAACGGCCAAAAAAATGTCGGCTTTCCAAAATTATTCGCAAAACTTGATTTACATTAAGTGTTACATGTGTGAACTCCTCGGAACAAAAAAAAGGAGTCCAGCAATAAAACAAATTAAAAGGTTACAGGATGGATCAGGCTGAACTTTCTTTCTTCATTAATAGGTGCCCATACATTGACATTATTTCTGAACGTCTTTGACTGTGAAAGGATTTGCCTGTTGATAATACTGCTGGTTAATGCGTAACGTGCACTCTACCAGTTAGCCAGGCTTTTTCAGGGATTGGCGTGCTGGACCAGTACTGTCAGTCAAGTCCCGTCAGGCCAAGCCTGTCAGTAATCTCGCTAATGTATGGGTAGCTAATATGTTGTAAGGTGGAAATTTGGCCAAAATATTTATGATGTAGGTATTAAAAACTTGGAGCAATCTCTTACATAATTAGGTCGCGTTTGTATATACCTACTTTGAAAGGACGATTGCTAATGCGCTAATTTACACACTCGCACTAAACTTTTTGTTTTTCAGCCTGCGTTCTGCTCCACTTATTTTCGTAAACACCCGGTCTTTTCAAGCGCTCCACTTTTATACATAGATATATCAATTATTTTTCGTATTCCGGTAAATAGTTTATCTGAGTTACGTACGTCGCCGTCGCCGTCGTCGTTAAATTCCAGTTCGCGATAGGAGACATAAAACTTACGCCCACAATTCACGTTCGATTTTACGGCGGATTTAAATAAAATTACGATAAATCAAAATGCCTATGCATATGTAATGGGCGTTTAGCTTCGCTTAACAACCAGTTTCAAAAATACCATCATCCATTTAATTGTTGAATTTATACGTATTAGTATTAGTGAAAGTCGAACGGTTTCGTCCATCCCTTTTTATTTCGTTACGTTTAGTTTTGTGCGAAAATTTCACCTCTTCGAATCACATTAATGAAGCCATTTGGATAATAAAACGCGATTTGTGTGTAAATAAATGTCGCGCTAATTGATATTATTGCGGCGATGTTTTGATTCCAAAAGTAAGCGAACAGGTTTCGCGGAGTTGTCGTAAAAATCGGTGAAATGCGATTTATTTTGAAAGGACCACACAGATTTTGCAAACTCGCTGTTTATAATCGGGGCAAGAAAAAAAACTTACATATTTTGCAGGTTTTAGCAGTATTCCTTGCCGTCATGGCTTTAGTCAGGGGTCAGTTTGGTTTCCCCAGCTACGCCTTTAGTGGTGGTCTCGATACCCCCTTTCAAAGCACGAGGGACCCACGTGCTAATACAGGACCTGTAGTATTTCCTCCTGCACCGCCAGATAATGGCGAGACCAGTGGAGTGATCGTTGGGGCCTCTGGATATGGATTTGTTCCTCCAAGTCGAGGTGAGTGCAATTCATTTATTAACAAAGACCTGTAAAATAAAGGAGTAGATACAATCAGTACTAATTCTATTTCAGAATTTTCAGGATTCACGTCTTAAAGTGGACACCTGTATTATAGTGTTTTTAAAAGACAGTGGATTCATAAAACGACCATAACAATTTTTGCTTCTTCTTGTAATACCTACCTTTGGAACTTATTTAAAAAAAATTTAACACGCTCATTTTAATCTCTGACATGAAAGCATTTTTTCCAGCACATAAAAAATTTTATGCAAGTATCCTATTAGGGCCCAAGTAAATTTTTCACAATTTCATTGAAATTTTGTAAACGGGTTCGTGTCTTTACCGGCTGTTGAAATCTCCTGCATTACGCGTTTTTTATTCGGCTTGTTTTTTTTTTAATCATTGCTATTTTAATAAATTATAAAAGCCAGTTACATTGAATGTATTATTTTCAAAGCTATCCTAATCTAACCTATTTTGAGTGGCGCATTCCTTTATCTCTTTCGGTTTTTAATTTGCCCTGCTAATTGCCGGTTACGGCGCAAATCAAATATTTAAATAATTTATCGGAGATTGCGATACTAGGAGGTAATTAAATATTATTCATATAAGTGTCGTGTACCGGAACATAAAAGTCTAACAGTAATTCAGTCATGGTTTATTAAATCGGTGAAAGATCTCCGCACTTAACTCTCACCTCGTTCCTCGAGCTCTGCCCTACTTGCCGACCTGTTTCACGGACAGATTTTTTCCTGATAGAATCCTCCACGAAGGCACTGTTTAGTTTGTCTCGTCGTAAGCAAAACAAATCGAATTAGCCTATAGGTGCAAGTTAGCGAACGCAAACTCGATTACTTGCTCATCATTTTGTAAAATCGAGTTACAATTTTAATTACGTAAAAATCGAGTTATGTTATAGGTCTGTAATAAGCAGTGCCGTGCGTGCATTGTCTATTAACAATAATTTCGAACCCGGCAATTGTGTTATCTTGTAAACAGACCCTTGCGCCAGCGCTAAGTGATATTCCTTTGTTTGACGTGGCGGTTAATCAGCCGCCCCCGAAACTTCGGGGGGAATTAAGGAGCGCTTTGAGCGTCCGTCTTTGTCGGTGTGGTATCTCCGCTCAAATTCAAATGACCGCCTTCAAACAATGCCTCCGACCTATTTATTAAACTATTCGGGGTGGCACGGGCGTTCTCCCTGTGTAGAGCAAATCATGTTATATTGTTCACGTTTCCTTGAATTATTTGGACGACGATAATTTAACGAACACAAGGTGAGAAAATTCGTAATTTCGTGTTATTATCTATGCCACCATTTTATCAACGCCGCGTGTCGTTAATTTCTTTAACATTCTCAAGGAACACGAATAATTAGCATATTTAATTGAGGCAACCCAATTTTCATATTTGTTATGTTAAAATCGACTCATTCTGTAGGTACATTTGTGAAAAAGTTTTTATGTAGCCGCTTATCGATGATCTTAAGAAAGTGTTTTGATTTAATGGTAGTTTCGCTCAAGTCTCAACGCCACTCAGCTCGAATGCTGACATCTGCGAAAAATATTAAACGGTAGAAGTGCATAAAACATAAATTTAATTACGAAAAGCCCCACGAATTTCGTAAGCCAGTCGACCGGTAAAATTTCGCTTTTACTGCAAGTATTTTAATTTTTAAAGAAATTCGCATTTATAAGTGCGTTCCAGTTTGTGCCCCGGCGTCCGCTTTCCCCTCGTCGCCCGACCAACCAAACAGTGCCAATTTTTTTCTAACCAAAGCAATTACACACATCATTAACTTTCGATTATTAATTTATGATGACTTGAGAGCGACCGACGAGACAGCTCGATATCAAATAGCTAGATATGAAACTTGTAATTTTGTTTTTTGTTTTTTTTGGGCAGGTCCCCCCCCGATAAAATAAGTTTAATACATCCCTGAAAACGTTTATTTGATTTAATCGTTTTCGTCGCCGTCTGAAACAGTACTTTTACTTTAGACCTTCCCGGTTCTTGCTTAATTAAAACAAAATTGTTTGCGTTCCGACATCGTCGTCGTCGTCGTCGTCGTCATCGGTTCGAAATCGTTTCGCAAAATTACTTCCTGTGCTTTAGCAACGAGGCCTCGTCAAGTGCATTGACGAATTCATAAGTCTTTAGTCGTCGAAGAGTTAATTAATAAATTCGATTTGTCCTAGACTAACTAACGGGAGCAACTATTTTTGACAGCCTCCGCGTGTTCATAAACGTCGTCGCACTTTCACGTCGTTATTAATATTTAGAGAGCAAGGTCAAGATACTTTTAAAACTATGCGAGCCGGTCTAAAATTAGACTGCATTAAATTATGAATCGATTAACCTTCGTAATGTATGCAAATTACTTGAAAATTAAACACTTTTTATTTTAAGAAATTGGTGGAGGCGCTGGTTAACCACCCAGTTAATTTTTTAAATATTCTGGAAAGCGTCGTCAAATCTTTTTCTGTTGAAATCCATTTTGTTTCTAAAGGCAATCATTTTGAAAATTTTAAATAAAGTTGTTGTTAATCCTTTCAAAACGGAAACGTCCTTTTCCTGGGATGCATATTTCTGAAATTAATATGTTTAGCAGATATTCCAGGAAAACCTTTCACTATTGCTTCGCAGGCTTGCGTTTAATGCACGAAATCCAATCATCTGTATTAAATTATATGATTTATGTAATAATGAGTGGTGATAAATAGTTGCATGCTTTAGTGATTCATTGACTTTCGGTTGGAAACTATCGACGTGGCTTCGTTCAATCTGAATTTTATGCTTTTCCCCTCAATTTATATTAAAAAAAAAACATATAGTAAGTTAGCCATAGCCACAGTTCAACCAAAAATGTCTTCCCATAAGCTCCGCAAGCTTTCGCTTTTATAATCTTTTTTAAATAATAATTGTTAAACATTGCTAACACTATTTCAGATTTAATAATGATCTTTTCTTTTTGTTGCAGGTGCCAAATTGAATTCCTTCTACTAGAAACAATACTCCGCAAGCGAAAAGAAAACTTGAAACCCATCAATCACTAGACGTAACGAATTGATTTATAGTATTTTCAGGATGTACCTTCTTATCATTAAATAATTTAGTAAAACTTAATTTAACGACATCGTCATCGAAATCTCATGGTGCTAATCGCAGTGTGCGATGCGTGCGTGCGTGCGTGCATGTGCGTGGGCATGTGTGAAGTGTAAATACATACCTAGCGTTTCGCAAGTCGGTTTAAATCCACTCGCGTGACATAATACTGCCAATAAAGGTCGTTTTATCGGATAGACGTAGTTAAGTAGTTATTTATATATAGGCGTAGATGCATACATGTCCGACTGTCTGTAAGTTTATTTATTAAATAGTAGCGTTAAATGTGTGTTCGTTGCACTTGTGTTTTTCTTTAAATCAGCCCTATCTTTTCCTTTCTATCTCGGTGGTAATGATTACAACGAGTTACATGTGAGGTCTCGTATTCATTAGTAGGAAACGAGAGCGACTTCGTTACTTTCGGAAACTGACCAAACTACTAAAATCACTTTGGTTTTTGGGCATCATGAAGTTAAAATGATTAAACTTTGAAAAAAAAAAGTCGACAAAAAAGTGAAATTTGATGTCTTTCTTCTACATAACTCAGTAACAGCTAAATTTTTTCTATCATGTATTGCTGCCACCAAAATTCTAAAATGAATTACTTCTGATGGCAACTAGATGGCAAGTTTGCGTTGCTTTTCGTCAGCTGTTACCCCAGGAAAGCTCAATGGAGATGGGCGTGGTTTAAAGATGTTACTATAGGCGCCAGGGTGAACAATTACCCAGCTGAAGATGTTAATGCGATATATTGTTCCCAAAGTACATATTTTACATTCGCAATAAATCCAGGAGATTTTACTTTACTCACTTGCACGGTGAAGGTAGCAGTACAATAAACACAAATAGTTACAATAAACAACTGCTTTAATCAAGATGCACTACGACAATACACGTGTGTACAATTTAACTAAACACTTTATTCCACATTTCAAACCTAAATCATCTCACATTTATTACAAAGAAAATTACGTCGATTAATTAAAAAGCAAGATCGGTAGAAAATTCGCTCTTTTAGAAGAATGCAACGTGACGAAGCGGTTAATAAAAAAATGCAGTGCAAACTCACGCAATCCCAAAGTATGTCATGTAGGTCGAAGGTCGCTTATATTTTCCTGCGGGTCTTCAGGACGTTGGCCGGAACAACTGTAACGAAACTGTCCTTTGGTCGGATACTGCAACTGCTTCCAAAAGGGTAGATTAATTAACCGAGGGCCAAGCGAGTATTCACCAGAGGAATATCCAAATGCAAAGGTAGTAGGTGGAAGTAACAGAATGTACACGAAAAGTCCAAATTAAGAGAAACACGTAATTGATAATCAAGATGGCGTCAAGCCATTGACCTAGAATGCCCATGTGGCATAGAATGCCCACGACAATGGGTCGATTACTGCGATCAATAAATTCACGCAAGCTCTTTCTCTCGGTGTTAGGGTTGCTATGTAAGTTGAGTAAAAAATTTGGGGTAGGTATTGCCAACTTATTTCGTGTGAGATTTTTGAAACGTAACAGTATCAGCTTCTTTACCTACTAACGTAACTGGGTTCCAAAATTTTTTATAATTTGAAAAGATGTGAAAAACGAAGGATGACATTTCATCAACCCGGTAAGAACGTAGGACTTTCAAGGTTTGTTATTTCCATTCGTGGCCCATCCGAGAAAATGGGATCCAATTGGGATTTTAAAAAGTTGGATGAAAACCTTTACTGGCATGGATTCACCTAAGAAGATGGACTTTCGAACAGACCCCGTCTTTTCTCTTCTAAATTCTTTGGGAGAAAACAGTAACTTTTGAAAGACAATTTTTATCTTTCCTAAGAAGTTGGCCGACGTTGAGCGACGAGTAGGGAGAGATGAAGACTTTCGAAAACCTTGATTATCCAGAAGTTCTACTTTTTAGATGAGACCCAGATGAATTATATAAGAAAATTGCATTTAGATGAATTTCATAATTGATGAAATGTCTTTTCTTAACATTACCCAAACTCTTTGGGAAGAACTCAGTACCTTCAACAAGCATTGAAAAACCTGTCCCGAGTAAATTTTTCTATGATTTCCTCTTCCTAAGCAAGTGGTTGGCGTTAAGTGACATGCAAGGAGAGACCAACACTATCGAACTGGGATTTTCAAAAGTTCTATATGTTCTATGATGAGACCTAGATAAGGTATCTTAGAAGATTGGAAGAATAAGATTCGAAAGTCTTGATGAAACGTCTTCCTCTTTCTACTTAGTATCACCTGGAAGAAAACTCTTAACTCTTAAACTTTTAAAATACTTAGCCTAAGTAATTTTTTCTATGGTTTATCTTTCCTAAGAAATTAGCTGACGTTAAGCGACGAGCAGAGAGAGATAAAGTCTTTCGAACCTCTTGGTTTGCCTTTTTAGATGAAACCCATGGCAAGATGGCATTTAAATGGAACTTTTGAATGTTAAAAGACCAAGTTTTGATGAAATGTCTTTTCTTGCTCATACTCAATATTACCTAAGCTCTTTTGGAAAACCCAATTATTGAAAAATCTACCCTGAGTAATTTTTTCTATGAATTTCTTCTCCTAAGCAACAACAGGATGGCGAATAATTATTTCTTGATGTTTGTTGAAGGCTTCTCCAGTCGTTACCCATGTTTTCTTGATTTCCGGTCTGGAACCGTGTTGAACTGCCTATAATAATCAATTGCTCCAAGACACCAAAAGAAGCAGCAGCATCAACTCCAGCCCTCAAGGAGTCCAGTGTAACCTGGACGAAACGTCTCACCACAAATTCAACGTGGTTCCAGCCCGGAAACCAAGAAAACAATTGTTTCTTGCTTCATCTGCAATTTTTTTCAGAGAACTCTTCTATTTTGCAACGTTGTTTTTAGGAGTTTGATTTAAAAGAAAATTATTGGTCTTTCTACATTAAGTCACAGTTGAGTTTAATAATGTTTTCCATATTTTCAAATAAAATTTTTATAAATTTGTTACATTATTTCTTTTAGTTTTTCTTATACAAAATTTACTTACGTATAACACATATTTAGGTGCACTTTTCTGGGCCCATAACTTGTTAGCAAGACGTGAACAATGTGAAAAATATTACTTGTGAGATTCAAGAAATAGTTAATTTGTGCTTGTCTTTCTTAATCTTGCTAGTATTCTTTGTATATCTTTCTTTCTCTTTACCTTTACTTGTGATTTTTTCTTATATATTTTTTTTGATGTCTCATTTATTTTACAACGTTTTTTAAATATAGTTTCAATGAATTTCTTTTAGCATTTCTTAGCCAGAATCGTTGTTATATGTATTGATGTTAATTCTCACGTTTATTTTCTCTTTTGTTTTCCTTTTATGAATACCATATGCTCGACTTTCTTGAATCCAAATATTTCTGATTTTTATTTCGGTTTCTTTCGTTTTTTTTTATACAGGTGTCCCAACAGCGTGTTCTCGGGCAATATCTCGATAGCTGCTGACGATGTAAAAAAAATTTCAACACAATTTCTTTTTTGATTTTAGAGTCCTACAATATCAAATTATTTTCATCTACACAGAGTGAATCAAAACTCTGGTGCCGGACACAACTTTTTTATTTCAAATGGCACACCCTAGCTGACAACTTCTCTTAACGAATTTAATAGGTACTACTTGCTTTCTGAATGGCAGAAAACAGTCTGCGAGCTTCGACAACTACGCACGAAGTGGGTTTTTCACATTAAATTAAGATTACAAAAAAGCGAAAACATTGTAATAAAAAAATAAAATAAAAAGTGGTTATTTCCTGTGTCCTGTAAACAATAAGTTTGTGACTGAAAGGTTACTCTCTTCTACTTAGCATTGAAGTCTCCTAGCTACAAGTCAAAGTAAAAGTACTCCTGTGCTCACGACAACAATAAATCAAATAAATATTGTTTCGTTTATTAATCTCAGCTGCGATCTACATAAAAGCGTGCGTGTAAAAGGTCCTGGACCTGAGTTTCCTTGAAAGGTTACCGAGTTGCCTGGCATTGAATTTTGCGGCGGGTACCTATACATGCCAACTCACACGTATCTTACAGGATTTATCTCTTTTGTTTATGAGAAGTTAATTCCTGGCTTTTTATCCTAAGTATAGAAAGAAAAGTGACCCTGACATAAACGGCGGCCGTTCAAATTCATTTCGTCCACATTCGTTTTAATTAATTATAGATTTGCCACGTATTTAGATATGTCATTTTTTTTTAAATTGGATTTAAGGATGTGTGTTTCATTCGTAACTATCGGTTAAAATGGAATGCCGTCCTCCCCGGCGACTCTTTTTTCCAGGGTTAATGTCTTCATTAAAAAAAAAATAAGTTTTTTTTTTTTTAATTTGGCCAGCGAGAGGAGGCAATTGATTAAAACCGCAATTTCTCAGATAAGTCGCCTCGTAAAATTCTTGAAAGCTCCCATTAAAAAACAAGAGAGTGTAAATATTCGGTAAACAAATTAATATTAATGAAGCGGATAGAACGAAAACACAAGGCAGGTAAAAATAGAGCTCGTCTCATGTGATCGGGGTTTGTGCATAGTATGTTTGTATAATTTTTGGAGAAAAGCTGCATTTTATTTATTGCCTTGACTTTTGGAGAATCACCTGATGAAACCTGTGTTTTTAGATTTACGGTAAATAAAAAAACCAGAAGCATAAAACTCCGAATGTTTACCTCGCTTTCAATTTCCTAAACAAAACAACTTTCGTTATTATTTTAATTTTTTTTTGTTACCGTATTTATTTGAGCGAAAATAAAGAAGCAGGAAATATGGAAAGATAAAAAACAGCTGCGGCAGAACAAACCTCTAGGGCTACAAATATACCTAAGACAAAATGTTGGAATAACAAGGTAAAAACAACAGTAAAGAAAAAGAAAGAAAAGTGGAAAAAGTACTTAGACACAAAAGCACAAAAGAAAGAGAAAAGAAAAACAAAATAGTTAGAAGGAGTTTGGAAACAAAATTAGAACAGCGTATAAGAAAAATCAGAAATTATTTTTTGGAGTAATACGTAGCACGAGGAAAAATAAAGTGGAAACTATAAAAAAAATCAAGGACAAAGAAGGATATGTAATTGTAGAAGAAAAGAGGACTATGGAGAGACGGCGCTAATACTACAAAAAAACTTTCAGAAGGAAAAGACATAGAAATTCAAGAACAAACCACACAGATAGAAGAACCCAAAAAGAAACAGAAGAAAACATAACCATAGGATATGATGAAACATCATTGGAAATGATGAAGACACAATCAGAACATGCTTTGAATGAGCTTCGTAACATACTGAATGCAGCTTATAAAAAAGGAGAAACACCAGAGGAATGGAGAGTGGACATAATAACATCTTGTTACGGTTGAAAAATTCATTTAAGTTATTCTATAATAATCGGCAGCCACCCTGTATGTATAACTTCTGTATGCGTACGTGACTTTTATAATTTTTCACAATATTACATCAGCTAGACGATACGCTATTATTTAGTCCTACGGTATATCTCCATTTCACTCTGTCGCCCGGTTAAATCTGATTTCATTCGTAACCACCCCTGTCGGAACTTATGGTAGGAGAGAACACGGCGTTCGCTCACATTCAGTTTGTCTACAGAGCTCTTAGCGTACGGCCTTTATTTGTGATTCTTATCTTTGTGCTCCCTTTCACGAGATTCTGGGAAGGAAGGCGGAACCGGAATTACTCCGAGATTTGTGCAAACGTACGTTGAGAGAATTTCAAGCTTTTCGAAAGCCTGTCGTCGAAACAAGGAACAGGCTTTTAGTGGTAGTTTTATCCATCAGAGAAAACCATAATCAAACCTTTTTGGGTGAAGGAAAAGGCCGGAATCGGTGTTTGGAACTAGTTGGACCCCGGCAAGATGGCTCACCCCCCCGCTCTGAAAGTGAACCTGACTTGTTGACTCGACGTCACTTGATGACGTAACATCGGCGTTGAAATACATGACCTTCGTTGGAGGGCACTCCCTCACAGTTGACAACCGTCATTACGCCGGATCCTGGTACAAGGTCGGAATTACTCTAATTATTTTTAATTATTCTATTGGGTTGATTCACCTTTCCGCGGCGTTGTAATTTTAATTCTCATTCAGTTGTTGATCAAGTGAATTTCTTTAATCACCTTAAACGTCAGTTGTAAACGAAGAACAGATCTGTTGATCGGATAAATTCTAACTTGTCAGATTATTTATTTACTTTCGTGTTCGTTTCACTGGACCCCGTCTGGGTCATATACTTAACTTTGTAAATTGAACACCTGTTTATTGTTTTTACCAAATCATTGATCATTTTAAATAAAAATAAGTGTGCTCAGCTAGTGCTTTTTATTTCATTCACTCTGCCCAACTTTTGCTTTCGTCGAACTCTCCCATCTCCAAGAGCTTAGCCGAGCGGTAGGTAGCAATCTACATATAAAATTAAGTAATTAAGGAAAATGGACGAAGAAATGAGAGAAAGAATAACAGACTTTATAACAGCACCATTCTTAGGGAAAAAATAAATACCGAAAGAAGAAAAAGTACAAATACATAAAAAATAGTAGTGCTCCCGACTTTGATATACGCTTCAAAAACTTGGACAGTAATAGATAAGTACAAAAAGAAACTAGAAGCAATCGAGATGAGATTCTTAAAAAAAAACAGAAAATAAAACGAGAATGGACAAAATAAAAAATATAACATACTGCTACCTACCTGAAAGCTGCAAAACAATGAGAGTGCAAATTAAGATCATCTCAATGACCGGCTAACTCAATGGGATAGGTCGGGGTCATAGGCAAGCCCAAAAGAGAACGCAGCAAAAATTAAAAATGAATAAAAACCAACAATTAAGGCATACTTGTCTTTATTTTAAATAAATGAACGAAAAGAACAGCACGTCAACTGTTGCAAAAAAATACAGTCAAATAGGTTGATCAGAAAATATAAACAAATGCAAAACTCTATTCCTCAAATGACAAGAAACGTCAAAACACGAAGTACGGATCCGTTTATTCCTTCACAAAGAAAAAAAAGAAACAATAACGCTAATTAAAATTAACTCCGCACAACTAAAGTTGTTCGTTTAGATTCAATGTAATCATGTTGTTAGAAATAATATAAATGAATCCCTGTCTACGCATCAGCTGACCAAAGGTCGACGGGGTCGTCTGAGAGTTACCATCTGGCTGGGTGTTACGTCAATACGTCCCGAGGAGTAGACCAAGTGCCAAGCAACAGGATAAGGAGTCGAAATCGACCAACCCAAAGTGGACCTCACCGATGCCACAGGTAATGTCTACCCCAGCATCAAGGTAAACCAGCAAATAAAAGCACCGGTTAAAAGCATCCGGGACCAAACTTCCGGTAAAAAGAAAAGCCTAAAGAAAGAATGAAAAACAACGTTACAGCCTGAACTGGGCACTTAATTGCTTGTATAAATTGCCTGTTATTTATTGAGATCAGGCTTCGGAAAGCATAAACAAATACTTTGGGTGGTCTAGAATGTCATTCGCAGATCACGGTAAATATTATCCAACAATTCATCTCCACTCAACGCCTTACTCCATGAGGGTAGATATGCTTATGGATGATTTAAGTATTTCTCCAAGCTTGTCTGTTACCACAATGGAAATTTGGCTTAATAGAACCGTGACCTTTTTTATGCTTAAAAATTGAAAGATATTTTCATTGCAAAAATCTATTCCGATGCTTGTTGTCTTTGTAATTCACGTGTAATTACTGTAATTAAATCAGACATTAGAATAGTTAATTGTAATTAGTAGCAAAGGAAATTTCAATTTATATTTTTTGATAACAAATTTTATTTGTTTCACAATTAACTTGTTAAGTATGGAGAAGCGTTTAATCAATAATAATTTTTAATCTTTAATCCTTTTGTGATCGTTGGCTCTTTATATTTTGTTTACTATAATTTTGCTCTTCATCATATTTTGCAGGATAAATTCCATCAACATTGTACGTCCATCTCTGCTCTCACTCTCACATTTTCTTTCGCGATTTTCTTGTTATCTTTGCTTAATTTATTTCGCTTGCATTTTACTCTTTTGTCGTCCTATTAGCATCCGTGTGTAAGTGTGGGACTAAGTGTGTCTTTAAAGACATTCATTTTTGTTTACCTTGATATTTCTAATATTTATTGTGTAATAAACCTTGTTCCTTTTTTTTCTATTCTTTTACCTATTTCAGTATCCTGTTTCGTAATACTTTCTAAAGCGTTTACCTCTTTCTTTCTTTTTCTTTACTCTAACAATAATAAAATAATACATTTGTTTGTGTTGGGTACTAAAGGAGCAGGTAATTAAACACAAAAATGGTGAGGAATAAACATGAGTTTTGACCACTACTACACATTCTGATTTAGATGCGTAGAGGTTTTTTATTTTATTTTATCACTTTTACTAAGTGATCTTGACAAACACATTTGATGCCAGATTAAACATTTTTTTCCTTAAAGAGGCGATGATTTTGCATATATTGTCAATTTAACATTCAACCGAATAGTTTTTAAGTGTGGTCAGTTTTTACGGAATTACGTAAACGAGAATTCCGGAGACGATCGAAAAATCCGATAAACAAATTAAAAATGACAAAATATTCTCGGCCGCAGAGTTTTTACCGAGTGTTACATAATCGTGGGCAAAATTATGTATTGGCGGCAACTTTCAATACCTAATTTGAATATTTGTCGCTTTATGTTGTTTTTTTTTTACCACACTCGTATTAATTAACTAATTAAGAAGTGATTATTTATAAAAATTGGCGGGACAATGAGGCAAATTAAAGTTTCAGTTCACGCATTTACTTCCTTAGCTAATTAGTTTTAATGTTGTTGGTTCAAGTTGAATAATATTAGATGTTTGATTTGCATGTCAAATTTAAATTCTGTAAACGGGGGTTGTTAAATCAATCGCGGCCCCATTTAATGTCTTCGGTGACATGAAAAATTATTTCGACCGACCGTATTGATATACAGTGTGTAATCGAATAAGTTTCACTTACTGTAACCACATGCACATGGTTTATTAAAACATGACATGTTGCTAGGGTGAGAATAATTGATAAGATAGATATCGGCAAAACAGATAATACAAATACACTCCTATAGAAATTTGTAACATCTTTATCACCCACACCTAGACCTTTTTTGAAATTCAAATAAGATATAAAAACCTACGACAACAATTCACGCTTACATTAATAGTAATCTTAAGTATGGTCAGTTTTTTAACACTTTACGTAACTAGAAATTCCCCGAGAAAAAACTGGCGCCTTTAGCTTTTCGTTTTCAACGAATAAAATTAACATAAAACATAAAAACGGTAGTTATTTCTAATTTAGAAAAGTTGTCGTCTCCTGTGGCCTTAGGTAGATAAGTTGATGAGTGAGGTCGTGTAACCGACAAGGTCGTGCATTCCTGCGGTTACGTAACGCACCAGGCGTTTAGCTTTATCCTGTCCAGGACATAAGTACGTAGTCGAATTCGGCCGAAACGTGCATGTGTGCGCTTTGATAAGGATCAAATCATTTGTAAGTTGGCGGTGAATGTCTGCATTAACATAACAAACGGTGCTCGCCGGGGCGAAACGAGAAAGCAAAATAGATGGCGTTGGACTCGCGTAACTATTTCAGACTTGTTCCTTTTCCGTACCACACACACAAAAATACAGCATTCGCGAACGTGATGTAAGGATACAGAAAAACTAAATTAATACTTACAACGATAATATAACTTTTTGTTGATTGATCAATAAAAATTCTGATGTAAATCTTATATTACGCAGGTTTTACAAACAATTGTAAGTGTCCATTCACTGGAATGTGATTTAATTGTTTTGTGAAATAAGCAAAGTGCAGCAGCAACGATAAAGCAAGTTATTTAATTTGCTGCTCGTGCACATGTTGCACAGTGCAAAACGCACTTACAATAAATAAATAATTAACCGTGCATTTCTCTGCAAGCTACTCTGGCTTCGGGTTAACGCGCCGGAATTACAATGCGTTGTCCTAAAATTACAGGCAAATAGTATGTCAATGCAATACCGTCTTTTACGATTTCCATCCAAGGTTTCCTTCCTTTTCCTTTTCTTTTTTCTTAACGCGATTAAAGCGTCGCCCCCGGTGGTCGTTAATACGTTTAATTACCATAAAAAATAATTTAATTACGTTTTCCGAGATTTTGATAAAATTAATCCTTGCTTTGTTGAGGACTTGTACGTTTTATTTAATTTACATGATTGGTAGGTATGTCAATTAACTTATGGAAATACTTCTACAACCTAATCACTTATGGCCTTCGCAATAGCAACAGATTCAAATAGCACGCCCATCCTCGCTTATACAGTATAGTAGAGACCCTTTTTTTCTCGAATTTTCTAGCAAACCATCTAGCATTTGACTCGCAACTCACTGGAATAATCGAGTTGGTAGATGGCGTGACCAGGCTACAATTGAATCATCGGCGCGCGGTTCCGACGTAACAACATTATGTTTTAAAAATGTGAATTTATTCTTAATATGTTAATGAGCAGGAATAAATAAAATAGAACGGAAGTGAAATGGAAATAAT
The DNA here is from genome assembly GCA_033060865.1 of Dorcus hopei. Taxonomy (NCBI): domain Eukaryota; kingdom Metazoa; phylum Arthropoda; class Insecta; order Coleoptera; family Lucanidae; genus Dorcus; species Dorcus hopei. The sequence continues at coordinate 38,107,763 of CM065423.1, forward strand.
TTAAGCGAATATGACAAGAACGTGATAATAATCGATAACAGCTTGAGATTGATCGGCACTAGCGGTGACGGCTCAAGATTGATGATTATATGCTTGTGAAGAATCAGAACAAGCTCGGAAGTTCCTGATAACTTTGAGGAACTGCTTGAAATTGGTTCGTAAAAGCTTGAGAGGGTCGCCGACACAAGATCGAAGAGTCTATGCAAGCACGAAAGTGATCGCTAACTGTCTGATATTGATGGATACAAGCTTGCGGAAATCAGTACAAGGTCAGAGTAAGCTCAGTAAACACTCAAGATTTGTCATTACAAGCTTGAGAGTGGTCAATACAAGCTCGGTGGGTCTACACAAGGTCAAGGGTAATCACTGACGCTCGAGATTGCTTGGTACAACCTTGTGAATAATAATAATCAGTACAAGGTCGGATGGTCCAGATAAACTTCAAAATGTTTAGTAATCACTCGAGATTGGTAGATGTAAGCTTGAGGGTTGTAGGCACAAGTTCGGAAAGTGATGGATAACCACTCGAGATTGGTCGGTACAAGCTCGAAGAGTCCATACAAGCACGAAAGTGATGGGTAACCTTTCGAGATTGGTCGGTACAAGCTTGAGGGTGATCGGTACAAGTTCGGAGGATCTATACAGCCACAAAAGTGATGGGTGACCACTCGATATTGATCGGTACAAGCTTGAGGGTAGCCGACACAAGCTCGGAAGGTCTATACAAGCACGAAAGTGATGGGTAATCTCTCGAGATTGGTCGGTACAAGCTTGAGGGTTATTGGCACAAGTTCGGAGGATCTATACATCCACAAAAGTGATGGGTAACCACTCGAGATTGGTCGGTACAAGTTTAAGGGTGGCCGACACAAGCTCCGAGGGACTATACAAGCACGAAAGTGATGGGTAACCTCTCGAGATTAGTCGGTACGAGCTTGAAGGTGATCGGTACAAGCTCGGAGGATCTATACAACCACAAAAGTGAGGGTAACCGCTCGAGATTGGTCGGTACAAGCTTATGGGTGGCCGACACAAGCTCCGAGAGACTATACAAGCACGAAAGTGTTGGGTAATCGCTCGAAATTGGTCTGCACCAGATCTGAGGATCTATCCAATCTCGAGAGCGATCAATACGAGCATGTGCAAGTTCGATGGCCTCAAATAAAGTTCAAAATCGTTAGTAGTCGTTTGAAATTGGTCGATACAAGCGATTGGGTGATCAGTACAAGCTCAAAGTTAGTCGGTATAAGCTTGTGGGTGGTCGGCACAAGCTCACAAGCTCGAGGTAGGTCAGTACGAGCTTGTGGCTAACCGGTACATGGTTAAGGGATCAGAAAAAGCCCGAAAGCCTGATCGGCACAAGCTCGGAGGATCTATACAACAACAAAAGTGAGGGTAACCGCTAGAGATTGGTCGGTACAAGCTTAAGGGTGGCCGACACAAGCTCCGAGGGATTTTACAAGCACGAAAGTGATGGATAACCACTCGAAATTGGTCTGCAACAGCTCTGGGGATCTATACAAGCTCGAGAGCGATCGATACGACCTTGTGCAAGTTCGATGGCTTCAGATAAAGTTGAAAATCGTTAGTAGTCGTTTGAAATTGGTCGATACAAGCGATTGGGTGATCAGTACAAGCTCAAAGTTAGTCGGTATAAGCTTGTGGGTGGTCGGCACAAGTTCACAAGGCTCGAGAGTGATGATCACAGGTCGAGGTAGGTAAGTACGAGCTTGTGGCTAACCGGTACATGGTCAAGGGATCAGAAAAAGCCTGAAAGTGATAGGTAACAGCTTGAGATTGATTGTTGGTGGCTCGGAAGTTCTATGCGGATTCAGGAGAGGTCGGTACAAGCCCTAAATTAGGAGTACAAGTTCGGTACAAGCTCGAACAACAATAAATTATTAATAATTTAAATAAACGATTTAGTGCTCTCTTTTAAAAACAACGATAATAAATACGCCTTGAATTATTTTCAACTATTTTGTGATATACACATCACATAAATGGCCATTACAGGAAATTAGTTTATGTTAAATTCAACTAAAACAAATAGTCATTTTTGTTGCGTTCAAGAAATTGTTAATAAAGAATTTTAATTTGACCAAAGTTATTTTTAATTTATTTGTGAACATGAAAAATTATCTACGAGCGTGCAAAGGGCCCAAAAGCGTTAATAGATTTTATTAAATTAAAACGAAAGAAAAAGATTATGTCCTGAATCTGAAAGAATTTCATATTATAGACGAATATGTACGTTATTGAAAAATAAACAAATTAATTTCTCAATAACGAATAACGTAGCAGTGTGTCGTAGTTTTGCAAATTGCATTAAAACATATTCAAGTCTTTCTAGTTGGCCAATTATAATAGCACGCTGGAAGCACATAAATACAACTGGAGCAAATCAATTTATAATTACATTATTAAAGTGCGCCCGGTTGGTGTACTTTTATTATTTAGATTAAAACAAATACCGATTAGTCCTTGATCAGGATAAAAAGTGATTTTAGTAATTGTATTTGTTCAATAAGAGTACAGCGAGAACAATTCTGGGAAATCTGTTTTAATTAGGTACATAAATCTAAGTAAGAAAGTACAACAAAGGATTAATTATTCTGAGTAGATTGAATTTAGAAAAGTATTTTTTTTTGCTACCTACAACAAATATGACACTGAAAGAAGGCGGAAAGCTTAAAAAAGTATTATACTGGGTGAGTCAAAAACACTTTTATATGTTTGATTTTATTAAATTAGTCAAGTTGGTACCACTAGCTTCTGTAGTCGGTGACGGTTCAAAATAGGTACGTTTTTTTTTTTTTAAATAACCATCTACTCAAAAGTAAACGGTTATTTCTTTATTTCAACAGAGAGGGAAAGTGAAAGTATTAGATAAAGCATTTGAAAGCAAGAGAACGTACTGCCAACATTGACTGACAAGAGTTAGCGCATTGGCGGTTTCCAACTGTGATTAATAAAGTAAATGTCAGATCCTTCGCGCGCCAAATTCAAACAGGTGTCGGTATTTTTGGCTCACCTGGTATATTAGGTATAAGTATGGCCATCAAGAGGGGCTGAGAGTGTTGCCAGAAATAAAAATAATTAACTTTGCTCCTCACTTTCGTTAGAGACTTTCGTATTAAAATAATAGATGTCGCCATCATAAACATGTTCGTGATATTGTAGTGGACACTTATCAATAGATGTCGCCAGGATGCATAGCTTTTTTCTTATTGCACACCTTATTTTAGAGTTCCACGCTAGAGTTTTAACATTTAAATAGTGTCAAATTTGAGTGATATTTTGAATAATGCAAGGTGCCAAATTCACAAAATTGTCGATATGAGGTTAACAATCAATCATCAAATCTTTTACATGAGAACTTAAAAAAATGAAAAATTGAAAGCAAATGTTTTTCTCAGTTTCGTAACAGCATACTAGAATTCAGTAAATAGTAACAGATCAATATAACACTCGCAACACTGGGGGTGACATCTATGGGTAACACATACTTGTGTTGCCAGGTTACTACATAAAAGTTTTCCATTGAATTTCCCGTTTTTGGTCATAATTTTCAGGTTACCATCTCAAAGTGGCAGCTTTAAAAGCCTTTACACAATCTAGACTGACATTATACAGGGTGTAAGGGAATTGAGTACAATAATTTCACAGGACGGTAGCTTGGATCAAGATGATCAAAAATTGCTATTGAGGAGAATTTGTCGCATGTCTGGCAAATTTAATTTAGATTACAAATTAGGCAACCAAACGCTTATGGCAATACTTAAAACAAAATAGCCCAGCTACAATGACAGGATAATGAGTGGCGTAACAGAATTAACAGAACGTCCGATAGACAAAAGTTTTATAGATATTGTGGGGGTTCGCACATTGCCCAGCGACCAACGAAACACGTCATGATGACAGATGACAACGAAACGTCAAAATGACAGATGCTGGAAACGTCAAATTGACAGACATCGAGGAACGTCAGATTGACATCAGGGGCAATACGGTGTGCAAACCATTGGTTTTAAGCATTCTTAAGTGCGCTCCAGACAATGTCAGCTAAACAAATTTGACGAATTAAACTAAAACCATATTCGATCATAATTGGCCCGCAAATAAGATCGTATTTTCAAATCTGGTCGCCGAGACTACCTCTGGAGTAAATACAAGTAACGAATGAGATCTGATCATCGGTGATTCGTTTACATCTTTACACCAATTAAGGTACCGTTACGAAAAAGCCCTATAAAAGCGAGAACACAGACTGCTTTAGTTTCAGTTGATCCTGTGCACCCAAATGTCGGGAACACTCATCCAAAGCCTCCCGTGTATCAATTGTCAGGAGCAATGCACACAACCCCTCCGTGCAAATTATTATAGGAAGCACATCAAAGCCTCCCGTACACTAATTGTTAGGAGCAATACACATACTTTCCGTGCAACTTATTGTCATATAAAAGCATCCATCGTATACATATACCTCTTATCGAGGTCAATGCTCCATAGCCAACAGTTGCACAAACAAAAGTGGAACTCAAGCACAAGAAGAGACCCTGAGGTTGGTTTCTGCATCAATCACTTGCTTGACAGTCGTTACTACGTTACCAGAGACATCGCTCTCCAGACGGTAGGAGGAGCAGCTTATTGTTTGTTATAAAATTCGTCGTGGTTACTAAGTAACACGGCTTTGTTCACTTTAGTTATATTTTTTGTTTTGTTTTGCTTTGCGCAGTAATGCTTAAATTTTTGTCTTTCGGTCATCAGCCATTCCAGACAGTCACGACGTATATTTAGCTGTGTCTAAGTCATTAGACAACACAAACAATCACGGCCAATGGTGAGATTTGAACTCACGCCGACCGAGGGGCTCGACTTCCAAGTCGGCTAGGCTAACCGCTGAGCGCTGAGCCACTCGGCGACCCAGTTATATTTTTTATGACAAGAAAATACCTTACAGTGTCGCCAATCTGCGCCAAATCAATTTTCCTAGGAAGACAGTTAATTTGATCACGTGGGACTTGAACTTTGTTGAAAACTTTGCGTTATAATTTAAATAAAACAAATAGAATATAAAATACCAATGGAATGCGTGTTTTTACACCTATGTTCGGTGCTCTTTTATTGATGCAACCAGTGATGTCAGTTAGTATCATAAAATCTTTTAAACGGACACTAAATAGCGCACAAACACTTAACGTTTCGTCGTCGTTTTGACGAAGCTGTCGAACGTTAAGTGTTTGTCCGTTTAAAAGATTTTGTGATACAATTTTCATCGGACAAGAACCAACTTTAAAGATGTCAGTTGGGTTATGAAAATTTCGTTAGATTTCCCTCCAAACAAAGCTGCATTGATGCTGGCGCGTTCGTAGACCGTCAGTTGCCGCTATTTCAGTTTCAGTCGAACGGACGTTTAGAGTATTTTTATAACCTCAATGGCATCGCTGCGTTGGATCATGGCCAGCTACATTAACATTCACTGACGTTTATGTATGGCCGTTTCAATTCGAGTTTTAAAAATTTTGACGGTACTCCACTCAGCGCCTCTTGTGAGCTTTTAAGTAATTGCAGTTGTCATTAAGTTACTGTCAGTAGTTTTGTAGTATCTTTAATAGGGAGCGCTGAGGGGAGTACTCCACGGCATGCTTTCTCGAACCGAATTTTAGGCGAATAGAAACGGCCATACATACACGTCAGTGAATGTTAATGGAGCTGGCCAGTTTGATACAGTTTGTCTCAGCTGAAAGGTGGAGCCAGCTGATACAGTTTGTCTCAGCTGAAAGGTGGAGCCACCAACAAGTTTATTTTTGAAGTAAGCAGGGTACAACTTTGAGACATTATTTAGTAACGTATTTTGTGACCTTACCTGGTTACAAATGTTGAAATGTACAAATTAAGTTCATCTCAGGTCCGGCTAACTCGTGGAGATGGGATGGATTAAACTGAATCCCAATACACACACAGGCTTGAATTTAAATTCGAAAAGAAATAAAAATCACCAGTTTTTATTTAAGTCTCAAATTAAAAAAGAAATGTAAATTAACAATCTTACAAGACTGTGCAAGTAATCAAACAGTATACAAACTGGGAAGTCAAGTTAACGTTAAAAATAAAGTAAAGTATTTAATTAAGTACGGATCTGTTCACAAAACGCATTAAAGTGACCAACACAATTCGACACTAAAATCACGGGTCAACGCCGTTTGTCGTTTAAACACAAAACAAAATAAATACATAAATAAATAAAATCAGAAAGATTCAAATCTCAACCTTTGATTATATCCAAAGAGCAAACGTCAAATTGTCGTTCGTCGAGGTAAAACGTAGCAGAAGCGCCGCGTCATTTCAATTGACAGCGTGGCTTCAGCCCAACGAGATACGAATATGATGGAAGAAATGCTCCAGTTACCACTTTCGTTCCAAGGAACGCACCCTCTCGCCATGTGCAGTGTAATGAACCGCCGTGTTTATCAAACTTCAAAATGGACGGACAAGGTCGATTTATAACGACGCCATCCAACCTGTCAGCAAGGACACACCACGAAGAAAATCACCAGGCAGTTCCCAGTTAACGGAACTCCGGTGAACGTCCGGAATTAATGGGGGAGGGGGGAGAAGAACCAAATAATATATTAAAAAAAGTCTAGATAAAAGAAAACACGAATTACGAACCGACCGCCGCCCAATGTGACTCTAAAACGTACCTGCCGTTTGATACGACGGAACAAGCTTAGAGAAGCCTCGAAGAAGGCCTGGGCTCGCTGCAACCAAAATAAACTCCGGGTATCATACCCGTCTCCTTTTTTACTCCAAAACAATCACCGTTTAATGAAAAATTTATACAAAGCGAGAATAAATCTCACTGCGGTCTGGATGCAACGCGAGTAGCCACAAGGACTGGCGGAATTTCGCATCGGGGCGGCGACTTTCAACGCGAACTGCTCGCGGGCGGGGGGAGAGGTCTATTGGACAATGACAAGCCTTTAATATATCCCGCTGTCGATATGGGATAGTCTCATTATTAAAGAATAGGGTTGCCCAGGCTTGTTTAGGGTTCTAAAGCGTTTTTGGAGCAGTCCAAGTTCCAAAGATCAAACTACTGCGTAATTACACTTTCGCCAATATACTAGAAAGCTAGAAATTATTTGCAATGAATTTTCTCGCCGTAATTTTTAAAATAAATACTTTGAAAATTGAAGTTGAAGGGGTTGCTCGTCTCGTAGTTATAAAATGAGTTATGATGGGGTGCTTCAGTATTCAGCAGAGTAGGTATACTAATATTTGGAGTAACCACTATTGTTCTGCCATAAAAAATCAATTTACAAATTGAACATTATATCGTGTCGGTTTTCCCCGAAAATGTGAAGTGCTTTATTATACTCGCTGATAATTTGTAACGGGCGAACCTAGCTGATTGTAAAAGCTTTCGCCAATGTGAAGGTTGCATGGAGACATAAAACAATAAACCTTTATTAGATGCAGCTCTGGAATGCACAAGCATAATTTTAATTATAAAGGTGGATTGTCGCCAAATTTCATTCCCTCGGTATCTGAGTGTGTTAACTTATGCTTATGCCCCATGTATACCCAGGAGGATAGCACAATATGTATGTATGTATGAAATTTCAAATATTAAAGGTAGGTAATCAGAAATACCGCTTTGTGTATTCGACTTCAGAAACTACCATACATTTTAATTTCATTTCATTAGCGTGCAACAACCCCCCCGGCCTTTGACCGAAAACCCCGGAGCTTCGGATGTCACATGTCGCGCGCATCTCATCGAAAATTGAGAGAACTCGCGGCACATCAAAACTTGCAGTAAGTAAGTAATATGAGAGGCCGTCTGCGCCAGCTATTTTCTATTTTTAATTTACTTAGATGAAAGACGTAATAAATTGAAAACGAATCGCTGGATGGAGCTGTCGTACGTACGAGGCGCGGCGCAAAGCTACTTTTAGATATTAAAAGAGTCTGGGTGTATCAAAAGAGATTTATCAATATTGCGCTGCCAAAAGTGAAATCTCCAAATCGATAATACGTATTTATGAATTATTAAATTTTTTTATTAACTTCGGGGTGGGCCATTACAATCTCGATAGGAGGGGAAATTTTATTTTCCAAAATCTATTTCAACAAACATTAAAAGTTGCATACATTCAAACCATTTGAAACTCATTAATTTATTTATGACCATCGTAGTACTTCAAGTATTTTCTTTTATGAGTTTCAAATAATTTGAAAGTTCTGTATCACTTCCATTTACATATAGTCTCTCTGTATATATTACGTCGGTCGTAATAAAAGATTAATGTAAACATTTAATTATCTACGTTATAGAAATGACCAAATCCGAAAGGGTTTAAGTTTTACGACGACCATAAACTATGAAATACGGTGAATACCACCGCTACCACCACCACCACCACCACCCCGAGTCTAAACAGAAATAGATGGCGTTATTAAAATTTTATCTGCCGCATATATATCGTCCGGGGGGGTGTGTTCCATTGTGATACAGCCGCCGTAAAACTATTCAGATGAGGTCAATCATTTTTTCTTTTAACTGCCCGACTCCAAATAAAGCGTCGCGGCGGTGCGCGGCGCAATAAAACCTAGCAGGCCGTGGAGACGTTTATTCGGCAATAAGTTATCATCGTGCCCTTTGTTCGAACTAATCTGGAGGGCTGCTCGTCATGGCTTTAATGATGTCGTAAATTTCTGCCTCGGTCACTACCGCGCGGTCCGAAGTCGTTGCCTCCGGTTACGACTTCGGACTTGTTTTACAGAGGCTCTTTTGCATATTTATGGACTTATTTTATTAGAGAGTTCGCGTACATAAATTTTCGGTTATGTGACCAGGCGTACACCGCAACTATTTCTGTGGCATAAATATCAACGTCTCTGTTTGGCTCATACTGAATTCCACATACTATAGGTATGCAGTATGATGCATTTTATCGAGATGCTGTTTCTCGATTAAATTGCAGGATAAGAAGGTATAGCGGTGTTGTTACAAAGAGATCATTAATGGCTCACAAAACTCTTTTTACGTATTCTCGAATCCATGTTGACTAATTTACATTATATCCTCTCACGCGTAATAGAAAAAGAGATTAAAACAAGAGTTCCATTAATATTATTAGAAAATTACGTTACAAAATCTAGAAATTATACGCAATAGTATTCATCTATCACATTGTCACGATGTCATTATCTGGGATAATAAGTAAATTTAAATTCGTTTCGTAATTATTGCAAATGTGTGCATTTCAAAATTATGCAGGATCAGCACCCATTGACAATTAGTAGGTCAGCCCACGTCGCGTTAAATAAAAATGATTAAAATGTAAGAGTAATAATTAAATTTCTTTACTTTATTTAGAAATATAATTATAAATAATAACTAAATTACTTTAAGGGTTACGATTAGAAGAACGAGAATGTCTTTCATTTAATTTTTATTTAAACCAGTTTTATTTTAAATAGAGGGCGTCGCTTTGAATCCAATGATGACTTGGAAAACGCTGTGGAGTCTGTTTTGCAGAATTACCAAAAGAATGTTTTTTCGAAGGCATAGCGTTATTAGAAAAACGTTGGAATAAGTGTGTTAGTGTTGATGGTTCTTACGTTGAAAAATAAAATTTTTTTTGTTCTCTAACTCGTTGTTTTCATAGCTAGGTAGGTTGTCACCAAATTTTAAATTTCATTTACTTGCCTCTTACTTACCACTGACCATCCCCATTCAATAACTTATTTTAAAAGCAGCTGATGTCTAACTATATGGTTGTATATTTAACAGGAAGTTAAAAAACAATACGACTGACAATTATTCCGACGATAAGAAGCGAAGTCCAAGAGTATGGGAATAAATTCTTTCTACTTTAGTTTTCGAGAAATAATTAATCAAAAATTAGCCCCAAAACGACGATGCGCCTCTGGTTGAAAAATAAAAGCTTTATGGTAAGCCTTTTTAATTTTAATTAAACTTTTAATTAAACTAACTTCTTTTAACTTAATTAGTAAACTTAATCAATCTTTTAAACTTTAAACTTAATACTTAATAATTCATTACTCCAAATGTATGGGCTTAGGAGATACAGCATTTTTTTGCAGAATGTCTCCTGAATTTTGAAGAAGGGAAACTTATATTTATGGATTTCTCTTTTTTTTATAGAAAATTACTAAAAATAAAGTCTGAATCGGAGGAACTTCCCCATATCATAATTTTTAAGAATTATTTCTCTTTATTTTTGCAACATAATTATTTTCTCGCCAATACTGAGTTACAAAGTTTGGATATTTTATTTTTCATTAGTTCTCTTCTGTTAAAAGTTTTTTTTTTTATGAAAGAACCTCTTGCTGTATTATTTATAATGAATTGAAAAAGTTGCAAAAATACAAGTCACCAAACCCAGGGTATTTATGATTTACCGAAACGGTTAGTGACATATATCGAAGCCACTTAAAAAAAAAACTTTGGTGAAAAATTATACAAAAAATCATATTGCACTTCGTTCATTGTCAACTTATGAACATATTTTCGTATTAAAATGTAAATAATGAAGAAAATAATAATTTGTCCGTTAAACAAGATATTATTCGGTTCCTTCTGTGCTCTAGGAACGTCATCATATCCTTGATGGGGGTTATATGGGGTTACGGGAGTTTTATTGTCGTTCGTGAGAGGTTCCTGCAAGTTTTAATCGCTTTGTTGCGGATAATAACGCGTCACTCGAGGATCGGGATGCTACGTTTCTTTTGTAGACTCGCTGGTAGTGGTCAGTGAGCACGTTTTATGGGTTAGAATCCCTCCTCCCCCCTCTGTTTGAGTTCCTGGGGCCAGAATAGCATTCTGACTATTTTGACATCGTGTTCGCAGAGGAGGACCCCTGTTTGTAGCTGCCGAATCTCATAGGTTACGCTTCGAGGGCTGCACCCCTTCCTTGGTCGAACAGACTTGTAGATGGGTGTTGGTATCGTTTAAATTTTATCGTATGTTTTGCGTTGTTTTCGTACACGTTAATTTTTGGGTACTTATCTGTACCTTCCAGTACGTAATTGCCTGACGGAGACTCCTGGTCCCTTCTGAACCCGAATTTAAACTTGAAACTAAGGTAAAGTTGTTTGCAAATTAATGTTGCTGACGATTTTCCCCAGTGTTCGTAACTTTATACAGGGTCAAACAGGTAAGACGAAAATGTAGGTAGCAGTGCAATGGTGGACAGTTAAAAGAGAACTTAGTATTTAAGTAACAGACATGCAGTTTTTCACATAATAATTGTAATTATATTTTGTTTTAAACAAATTTTGTGCATGGACTCGGGCGTTATTTCATACACGTAAATCAAAGACATAAATCACAGTAAACTCGGTCGACTTCCAATCACAACATCGCCCCGTCAAAATCTCTTCCAGCACCTATGAATACATAAAACTGTTAATCTTATCAATCTGTTGAGCACTCTCCCGTCATAAATCACGTTTCCGCCGCCGGCTATTTGCATAAACCATTTGTTACTCGAGATTATCTTTACAATATTTGAATCGAACGCGCACTTTATCAAAAAAGTCAATAACAGATGTAGATGAAGGCGCGGGCGACGCACTCTTCTACTTAATAATATAACAAATGGTCCTCTCGGAATAAATTCCAAAGGCTGGCTGGCTGGCAGCTTTTTAAGGAGAAGGGCATGATTTAAGTCGCAACCGGCGTTTATTACGGTCTTACGATGGCGGGATATAAGTTCGGTTTATGTAAGTACGTGGTGGAAAAACGTCGCCGGTTGGTTATTGAAGGCGATGATGACGGACTTTGAAGCAGCAACTTTGTTACGAAACAATGGAGCTAATGACCGACCAGAGGGAAGCATCCTCCTCCTCAACGAGTCATTAATTCTGTTGCTCTAATTTATGCTCTGCTATTTATTATCGTTCAACCGTTACTTTGACGACTTATTGTTCGAAATATATGTATACCATGGGCATTGTTTTTCCATAGACTACGCCTTCACATTTATTTTTTGTTCTTCTGCGGAGCAATAAGACCACATAGCTTTCAGCTGCCAAAGTAAGTAATCACCCCTCGAAACAAAGAATCCCATTGCGTGCATAATTACTCCTGCGAATCGCAGAAACTATAAAACGTTTACAATCGAGCATGCGGAGCGCGGTTTACGAGCGCGGGCCCGGATAGTGGGTTGCGTAATGGGGCACAAGCAGTTTCGCACTCTCCCTCACCCGGCGACCCTCGGGGCCTCCTTTTTTTATATGCACGCTCGTAATTGCGTATGTGAAAACCATAACTAAACGCCGTTTCGGGGAAAAAGTGGGCGCCGCCGTTAAAATTTAATAGGGACGCGGAGCGGATTTCGTTTTATGCCAGAATAAACATTATTAAAGGGAACGCGGAAAATGTATCGTTTGCCTGCAATATTTGAAACCAAAAAAAATAATAACTGCATCGAATTCATTCTGACATAGAAATAGCAGAAAAAAGTATGTACACACAATAACTTAAAGTCATGTATTATCAAATAACAATTGCAAATGCACAGTTTACATGTAAACAGATTATTTCAGAACGATGTACGAGACAATATAAAACAAATTCAAAATGATTTTTATAACGAGAGAAACGGCATTTCATAGTTCAAATAAACAGATGTTAGTTCCTAGAAACATAGCCATAATCAATTAATACTTTCTCACCCAACCATGGAACGAGATACGGAGAGACGGACGGAGTTTTTGACATTCTGTAAGTGTCGATTACGCCCTCGGACTTGTGGAATTGCGCTCCACAAGATGGGCACTAGCTGTCTGATCTGCCGTGCTATGCCATGGCCTTTTATATGATTTTACAAAGGTCATTTCGATTACGTGTGTTGTCGCGCACATGTGTTGTCGCGCACACTCTTTTCCAAAAAGGTAAACTAAACAACAAACAACAAGAAGACGTCGATACTCCCCGAATCCCACAATCGAGTGTGACGGCAGGTTACCTGCTAGCGAATAATAAGAAAATACAATCCCGAGACGGATACAAACGAACTTACCTGGATTACCCGTTGGTTGGGCTGTTGTTGCGACCAAAATCCCGTGTCAGTGGAGAAGGTCGTGGGCAAACAGTTTCGCACAGGTAACTATAGATCGAGAAGTTGAAGATCGCAACAACTTGCAATCACAGGATTCCCCTACCAGGAGAGAAATCCCCACTCACCAAGTCGATTCAGCCTCGAAAATATTATCCGTCCCAGCAGGGAATAGCAAGTAAAAGGAAAAATCCGCAAGATATCATCAACAAGCAAAAAAAAAACAAACGCCACGTTAAACAGGCTTTAATGAGGGTCCGTGCGACACAAAATAAGTCGTGCAGGCAAAAAGAAACGATATAGTTCCGCAGTAAGCTCGCTCTGTGCCAAAATAAGGGGAAAAAAATATGGTTATACAGGCTGGTCCCGAAAGAAGGTGCCAAAAAGCAATCGGTTATAGCAGATGACGAATAATCATATACAAAAAAAATTCCTAATAAAACTCTTTTTGTTTTTGAGATAAAAATAATTGAAAATTTGTTGAAAATTTGCTGTATGCTAATGAGTTTAGATGTTACAGGTACCGTTGCTAAAAAAATGCAAATATTGTTGCCATACAACCAGTATTACCTTTTCAATCCCGATTAACATTAGCGTACAGCAAATTTTCAACACGTTTTCAATTATTTTTATCTCAAAAACGAAAAGACTTTTATTAGAAATTTTTTTTGTATATGAGTTTTACTCATAATCTCTTATAACTGATTGCTTTTTGGCACCTTCTTTCGGGACCACCCTCTACATTATAAGACGTTAAAGCCCAAAATGGGGAACAAACCCAAACGCTTGGGATCCCACACGTCCGTTTACAGGACAAGACTGTGAGGCAGTCAAAAATACGTATTTAAAAAAAACGTTTAAAGTAAACTAACATTACAAAAAAAAGGCAATCAAAACCAACACTTAAATCTAAACGCCGAGAGAAATCCGAGATCAATTAACGTCAAACGTTCACCACAACACAAAGGGCGTCCGCGCAATTACGGCAATGAGCGTGTCGACCGGTGTACAGCCCAAAAATGAGAGTTAAAAAAAATACGATACCCGGAAGACTTCCAAAGCACCCCGGCTCGCAACACTTTGGCGAGCGGAGTCCGTAGGTCCACCTCACGTTTACGAAATTTACCGCTAAAAAAATTCGCCCCAACGAGGTTACGGTTAAATTGTCTCCAGGAATAAGTGACGAGAGTCCGAAGAAAATTCGCCTCCGGGAGCAATCCGATTTCACACGCTCGTTCAACTTCCGGACGGTTGGGAGGGGGGATTAACTACCCTCAAAACCCGGATGCGACCCGTAACTGCTCGCTACAATTTCAAAAACGACACAAACTAATTCAAATCAACGAAAAATGAAGAGGGGACATATAAACGACTTACCTCGGCCTGGGAAAGCCGAGCGCCCGATGAAAGAAACGCTACGCGGTGCGTGCGGTGGTCCAAGAAGATCCAAAAATACCGGTGAAAATCTGGTTAAACACCTCTACCAAACCGTGATTTCTTGGGTGCAACTTACAAACCCCCAAGAGGGCGCGGAAATACCAAAATTTCGTATACCAAAATCCGCAGAGAGACCCAAGGGAACACACGTACGCACACATCAAAAACCAGACCAGAGATATGTCGGAGAGCCGCGCCCTTGCTGCTTGTGTGAAAATTTTTCAATGCGCCGGTCCGCCAGAATTTCACGCGCTTTCAGACTTAAAACTAATGCGCCACATCGACTCAGCGCGAGGATATCACCCCCCGACCGGAACAATCAAAGCATTCAACCACGAGGACCGCTAGATCACAAAATAGCGAGGACGGAGCGGAAGCAACTGTAACAGTGTGCCAGCTCGACTTTTTCAGTGCTGCTGAAACTCTTCGAATTTACAAATTTCAATCATGACTCTCATCGGCCAAGACTTTTGATAAAGCGAGCCGCTGTTATGCTTGGTTAAACAATCCTATGTAGGATCTTTAGGTGGGCGAATTGTATCGAGTTTAACTTATGTAATGAGATTAATGACTATGAAATGCTCAATTTCTTACAATAGGCAACCAGACACATTTGGTGCATAATGTTAATTCTACATAAGAAAGAACGCCCATAGCTATAGTACTATTGTCAGGAGGAGACCCCGATGGTTTTTTTTTTAGTTTATTCATTTACATATCTCATTCGTTATTGAAATTGTGACGATTTCAACATTGGAGGAATCAGTAAAAACTGTGAGAGAACGAAAGCGAGAAAAAATTTTAACTTTCAAACTTTAGCCCTTCTATCAACGCTAAAGCTCGCTTGTCGGTCGAATTATTTATTATTTAAAAGCCTTTCTCTGTTTACTTATAAATTACAAAAGTTTAACGTCGTATTCTTGTTTACAAAATGAAACCCAACGTGTACCTTTACAAGGAAAAAAAAAATTGTTTACAACCGAAGAGTTATTACAATCCATTGAACAAGATAAACAATAAATAACATATCACGCAATAAAATATCGTCGGAGAGAAAACGAGCTTTTATTTCCCTTCCGAAAGCTTCGGGGACCTTTCCAACAAAAGCGGGACGTTCATAAAGAAAGGAAATACATAAACATATATTATTGCCGGTCCGTAAATCATAATTTGTAAAATATGAATCCTTTTATTTCATTTCGGCGAAAGGGTGTTGCCGTGCGGCCTTTCTCTCAGTGGTGGCGCGTTCTATTTATGCCTTACACAAAGATACGTTTCTTAGATTTCGGCGGCCAGCGTACTGGAAGAGAATCGAGTTCTTCTTTTTTCTTTTTTTCTTTTTTCTTTCGTCGCCGCTCGTAAAAATACATCCGGTTGTAAATGCGCGCATAAACGTATGTTTTGTAACATCGGGAGGGTGTGATGAATGGGGTCGTCTCTTGAAATTGTTTAGTTGTTGAAATCGTCAAAGTTTTTCCGCCCTTATGATCATTTCCCTAAATAATATTGGAGCAAATCTTGAATTTATGTACAACTCAGGCAAGGGCAACACCCTATGGCTGTTAGAAATGGATGATCACTACAGCAGACACTCAAACAAGCGTTGACCGCAGTGATTTAAAAATGTTATAATAAGTGTTCGAAGTAACGTCGGTCATTAGCGAGACACAGGCGAGTACGGCGAAGAAGCGCTGGCATTAGCATATCGCGATTAGCACGGATATAGTTGGCGGCTCAAGTCATTTAATGAGTTTATGGGAGCGACACACACTGTTTGCTTCATGTGGCCCCACAAAAAAATCACGGAGATCGGGCAGGCCACCATAAGGATCCGTTTCGGGCAATCAAATTTCTGTACTTATTTAAAAAAAAAACACCCGGTATATGATTCACTACACTAGGTAAATAAAGCTGGATTTTTTACTGATCAGAACAGAAAGTCTAGAGAAGAAATGATGACAAATTCCCATTAAAAGAAGTCTATCCTTAGAATTTTTGGAATTATTCCAGAATTGAATTAAATGCAAGATGGCACTCGAACTATGCCAGAATATTCGCGAATTAAAGACACTCTATTACTAAAGCAGATCACAACGCGGCGTGCTATTGAATCAGTTATTATTTAGAGATCGATGAGGAATCACAACGAAAAGAAAAAGGCAGACACTGAAAGGAAGGCTTAAAATTAATTTATGCAAAATACTACGTCCCACCAACCATAAAAACTCGTCTGCAAAAAATGTATCTCCAATTTTTCGTAATTAACCACCAATTGTATTCAAAATAACAAGGCAGGTAAGTAGGTACTACATAACGAGTCTCTTCGAAACTTCAGCAATTAATACTAATTACCCCCTCATTCTCATGACAAAGCTCCCGACATCATAAATTCCGGTGACTTCCGGAACGGGCAAAAAAACAAACGCGCTATCTTCGATCTGACCGGACAAATTATTGCGAAAAAAGCCCCCCCGAGTGCAGTCAAATTTATTGCGGCGGTGCATTAGGAGCGCAGCTCGCTCAGAAGATGCCTATCGCAGACTTCCGCTCGTCAAACCCAAATTTGCAAGTGGCACGCAAGGGCCCGGGCGCTTTTTTTTTTGTCTGGGGTGAGGGGGGGGGCGATTTTCGGCCACGCGAGCCGAAGCCAGACGTTGCTTGTGGAGGAACGGCGTTCGTGGGAAATGGGACACGCGAATTTCGACGAACAACTCCATCTGATAGAGAATTTATGGCTGGTTAATTGCTTTTTTGAGGCGGAGGCAATTATGATCGTAATTTATGATTCCAGGAAGATAAGGCGTAATTAAAATGCAACAATGATGACGCCCTCAAGTTCGCGCGACGATGTTGACGTTAATTGAACTGCCTGTATACTTTGTATTGAAAATAATTGCGCATCGCCTTCAGTATCAATTTAAAACTTGCTCTATTATTAACTATAAATATAAGGGGAGTTAAAAAATGTTCGGCAAATGTAGGTAAGTTTAGTGTTGACATCCCCCCGTAGAGAAACGAAAGTTAAAACAGAATGTGCCTCCATCTCGAGTTGTTTGAAAAATACGGCTGGTTTTGTTTAGACAAATTTGGCAAGACATGTGCAAGGAATTCACAAAACCTATTAATTACAGAATCGTAATCTCCACTTATCAATTATTGTAATACAAAACTCACAGCAGAACAAAAATAGAACTTGTTAGAAAAATCTGACAATTGCACACGCTTGAATATTTGAAAACACAAATCAAGCTAAAAGAATTTGTATCTAGGTTATTCCTTATACATTAGTTTATAACACTATCGATTTTATTTGCTGTACGACAAACGAAATGTTTACAGTAAGTATTTCAAGAAAAGTAGGAAATCAGGCCGTTTTCAACAAAATATTAATTTACTCTTAGTTGGTTAAATGAATATAAATATTTGATGTGTTATTATTTAGAGGATCGAGTGTTACGTCTTTCTATAAGAAAATACATACATTATTGTACGTAGCACTCTGTATACGTATATCAAAACAATCTTATGTTGTAGTGCTCTTTTTTCTTTCGAATTTGTCGAATCTGAATATCTCATGTTCATTTTGGTCATTGTATCATTTTTTTATATTGAATAATTAGTTTCGAAAATATTGCATCTTTCCTTCTGTAGGACCAAAGTTGACGTTCTCGGGGTCATTTAAATTTTAGCGTCGATGCTTACGAAAATATTAACGCTTTTTAGAGGATATAAAAGATAAGATTGATTGAGGCAAGGCGCTTTCAAAAGCGAACCAACCAAGTTATGCCCCAATAAAATTCGTTAGTGCCTGAAAGTTTAAATTCAAAACGGATCCTTGGCGTAACACCGAAATAATGTCTTGACTGCCAGTAAAGTATAAGTTCGAGGCCGTAAACCGGGCAAAATATTAAGTGTATCATTGTATGTGGAAGCAATGGGAGAATTATATGAGTCATAACTGTATATGGAAATATTTTATGAATGCTCGCATGGACGGATTTCGTTCCTCCCGTCCGTATAATCAGGTTATTAAAACGGCATAATAGCCGGGGAGACTTTACGGCGGCTCCTAACGTAATTATCAAAATTCCGAATCTGCAGCCGGAGATTCTGTCTGTGTGTTTGGAGAAGTACGGCGTTTAATCGTTGTAACGCTTAACTGAGCCGAGCGCCTCTAAAGGATTACCTCGGCTTATTTAAGAGGAACTACGGACGGTTAAAGTCGGCACTAAATAAACTTCAAGCAGAAGCAAAGAGAGCAAAAAAAAGCCGGCCAAATTAGGGGGATATCGTAAAACTATTTTTACACGGTGTAAAAAGCTAGCTACTACTTTTATGACTTCGAGGAAGAAAAAGCACCAAGAAGAAATTATGGCTTCGAGGTACATTTTGTAAGTTTTTTGCACATACACCCAATCTATAACGCAACTTAAATTTTCAAGCTTTTAAATTACTTTGCTTTAAAAAAAATCAAGTTTGCAGAGGTATCCTATTGAAATTACAATGTGAGAGTTGAAAGGGAGCGTAATGCATTACAGTTTCGACTAAATTTATGCGCCTTGTGTGTATTCCATCTAAATTATACTAAATGTGTTTGTGTAATAATTTACAATGGTAAGTAAGTTCGAACAACTAATGTTCGCTGATAATGTCTCCATTGATCATTGCGGATAACTAAAATAATAAATATCTAACTATCTCAGGTCATAGGGGATTCATTCTCGGGTTTAATCAAAACGTGCACTTCGAATTACATATTTATAAAATAATACACTGGGAATTATCTGGCGTGTATCAACAGGATGACTAGGACAAGATGACTACGCAAGAAAGCACAGCTGCAAAAATCAGTCAGCCAAAGCTGTACGCAAACAATTACATAAGTATGAATCTTTGGGAAATGTCAATTCCGAGTATCATGCTTTCAGTTCCCCAGGAGTCATATGCCAAGGCATATTTACATAACCCTCCTGGAAAAATGAACGGAATCCCTTTAAATAGTCGACGAGCTGATAATTAGATCGTTAATGTGATAGCTAGTCAAATTGTTTTATTGTGTAAGTGACCAAACCATGTAAGTTTCCCTTAATAAATGTATTGTTTTCAAATAAAAAGCAAATTTGTTACATTTGTTATTTCAATAACAAATACCGGTCCATATCCTATGTAATTTTTTTTTTCCAAGCGATAAGCGACAAGTGACGTGCATTCCTTCGGCTAATCGTAGAACACACACACACGGCCGTAAATCTGTCCGAAGCGTACGAATCTGGACACACAGAAATCACAGATGCTTAAATGCTAACGGAAAAGCTATATCCATTACGCGTCATTTGAAGTGTTATTTATCGGGACAGTCTCGAAACCCGCTATACTCGAAGAAATGGTGACACGCAGACATCATAAATAAATCTATTTGACGTTTTAAATTGTTTTTTCTAAATCTTCACATGCATTACCGTGTCAAAATTGCAGACGAACGGGCCAAGAGGCCGAAGATAACGAGTTGCACTGCAAGTGGAGTTTGTCTCGTTTCAGGCAAATAACGTATACTTTGAAAATGTCAACTTCCACACTTGAATAGTAATTTATAGGGCCTTCATTTAAGACATACGAACGGCGGACATTCCGATGAGTTAAGAGAGTGTCTCTTGATACATTTTGGCATCTGTGAGAGGCGGGCCTGTGAACTTAAGGCTAGGGCTACCATTGGTCGAAGGAATGCCAGAATCTTGTTACGATTACGAGGGGGTGTATTTTAATTGTTTTCGAGGTAAGGGGCACGCGAAAAGAACGGGAGATCAGATTGAACCGCTAGCGAGCTCGTTCGAACTGAATTCGAAGTTGTCTTGATTGTGTTCAGGCGCTTGTAGTCATTTCAACTTGTATTTTTATATATCTATTTGTTGTTGTTAAATAATTTATTCCGGTCCGGGTAAATTTAGTGATAAGAAGGCCAATTAAAAACCAAACACATGCGCGTCGGGCGCGGGTGCTTTAAATCAGAGTGCGCGAAGTGCGTGAGTATTCCACGGGATACGCGTTTTGGTAATTTGCATTTATTTGTATTTCTTTCTCGTACCTTTGGTGGCATCAATTGAGTGAGAATAAATTAATTTGCATTAATTAGTGTCTAAAGAGTCAGTAAAGTCCACTATTACCATTGCATTTAGATAACTTTAAATCAAAGTATTTTGCTTACCTTTGAAGTGAGTATTAAAACTCACTAGCGGCTTTCATATTTTTAAATTTTTGATTGGTCAGCGTTCGTAATTAGTAGCTGAGTTCGATAATTTAATCAATCAACCGCAATTTGCCATTCCCTACATCTACTCGGGCTTCCAATACAGTGTACTTTAGGAATCATTCTACCCTAGGGGAATTCTCTCAAACAAATTGTAAACCAAACAATTTGAAATACGTTCCTGGCCATTTTCTTGACAAAGGTTTTCACACCTTGTATATGTGGGAGGGTCAAACTGTTGTCTTGGGTGAAAGGTTTGTCAGTTAATTAGAAGCAATTGCCTCGAGACTGAACGGCCATAAACACCCATAGTGTAGTGCCAAAAACAGTCGATCTGGGTCCTTGCACCTTTAATTTAATTAGCTAGATAGACGACGAAAGAGCGACAAACAGAAGAGTCCTGAACAGGCCAGGCATTGGGTAAAAGCACCGCTATCAATAACAATTAATTCGCTCGGACTGCGGAGAGATAGGGTTAATCCAGCACCTCCCAAGGGAGTTCGTGAAAAACTGGTGATTGCTACTGATTTACCTGCAGATTGATCGCTGAAGGCGTCAGGTATCACATACTTCGCCCAAAACTTGTTTACTTGTCAGGATTAATTAATAACCAAGCAATTAGTGGGCGCATCACAAATTACGCTACAACCTTCATTTATGTTACCACATAATATTTCCGTAACAACAACAACAGGATTTAAATCAAAAGGGAATCATTGCTGAATCTTTTGCTTTTACTTTTTGGTCGAGTTTGACCAATCAGTAAATTCATCTTAACCTAAATAACCTACGGTAACTCTTAGATTAAGATGTCACCAATTAGTCTCTGAGGTCCTAACTACTACTAGTGGTTTTGCCTGTTTTTTCTTCTTTGTCGTCCTAAGTTGCACTTTCAGTTTCACTTTTCTTTCAGACCTATCAGCCTAATGTCTTTGGTACTAAAGGCAATGGAAAAATCCTCGGTGTGCACATCAGGGGCGGTGTACTGATCGACAAACCTCTACACCAACACCAGCTTGCCTATTCCGCTGGCATATCTACAGAGGCAGCACTCCATCATCTCACTTGAAGGATGGAAAACTCTCTGGTAAACAAAGAGGTTCTTTTTAGACATCGAAGGGGCCTTTAACTCGGTCATCTCGGCTCTGAGGGATAGAGGAGTGAAGGAGATCTGCTACAAGTGGATGGACTTTATGCTTAAAGGAAGGTGGTTTACACATCACTGCTGGACGGCACTCTGGCGGTGCGGGCTGCGGGAGACTGTTCACAAGGTGGAGTGCTCTCTCCTCTACTATGGAATCTCATCATGGACGGGCTCTTGAGACGACTGCAGGTTTTGATCCCTCAGGGTATGCAGACCATTTAGTCATAAATGTACAAGGGAAATTTAATAACATAGTCAAGGACCGTATGCAAGTTGCCCTAAATGTTGTAGTAACAAGGTGGGCTGAAGAGGAAGATTTGAAAATCACTCCTCAAAAACCACCATGGTGCCATTTACTTACGCAGCAATGGAGTTTCTTCTAGACCTTTCTCCTCAATCATTATGATAATGGGAGAGGCAAGACGTGACGTCGATAGATTGCAGAATTTACGTCACCCAATGAACACGGGTCATACTAGTATCATTGGCAGCATAAGGGGTCTTTTACTTGATATGAGGATGGACTATATGACTCCCAAAGGAAACACAAATTTGCTCAACGAGGTAATAATCCACGAACTGACTGAGCAAAGTAAACCTGAACAGGATATTCCTCCTGGCAGTTTTATCTGGTATACGGACGGCTCCAGAACCGAGACTGGTGCCGAGTCTGGAATCTACACAGAGAGGCTTCCCTTTGAGCCAATTTGTCTCTATTTTTTAAACAGAAATATTCGCCATATTACAATGTGCGAAGGAAAACATGAGGAGAGCTTATACAAATAAGAGAATTTTCATTCTATCGGACAGCCAGGCGGCTTTGAAGGCTTTATCAAGCTCAAAGATTTCATCCAAACTGGTGTGGGAATGTCTTAATGAACTTGTTACAGTTTAACTTTCCGATCGTGTACGAACACACCCTGTATAATGTACATTTCAACGCCCCGGTCTATTTTTAACACGTTTCGTTTTGTTTCCCCATTAGGCGTAGGAATGTGCCATTCCGCGCCTACGCAATTCACCCAAAATTCTCTTTTTAACATATCTTCGCTAAAAGCTATAGATCAGTCGAATAAGTTCATTGTATAATCCTTGCTTAGTGTCGAAATCGTGTTTACGCGACATTTAATTGTCCAATTTAAATGGTTCTATTTTACGACGCGGATGCTGACAGATGACCGAGTTCAGAGTTTTCCGGAAAGCAACCGCAATTCTTTTTCTTCATAAGTTTTCTCTAAACCTATGGATTTGGTCTATTGTAGCGATTTATTCCTGAATACAAATTGAAGATCTTTAATGAGGTTTTTCCTTTTATGAGTTTCGATATTATTGACAGTGGGGAGATTGGTCTGTACAATTTGGCTTCTTTTGTTGATATTCCTAGTTTCGGCATCTTAAATATTTCCACAATTTTCCATATTCTTGGGATTAACTAAAGGTTAATGAAGTGAATAAATTTTCATGTTATTTTCTCTGCTCTAACCACAACCGTAAAAGAGTTATCTTTTTTTTGTAAAACGCCCTCATTGAAAACAATTATTCACAATGTCCAATTTCAGGTGGGCCATTATCCATTAATCATAAAGCATAAGGTGCAATTTGTATCAACAATCTCGTTAAGTTCGTTACGCGGCGATGACTCGACAAATTCATTACGGGCAAAAAATAACGCAAACTAAAAAACGTAAAAGAGCTCAACAATGAAGTCTGGTCCATGACATGACGGGTTAATGACAGTTCAGCCGGTTGGCGGATGCGCGGGCTAATGAAGCGTCATTATTGCAGATGCAACATTATGCGTTGCGGTGAACGTAAATGACATTGTCGCGGCTCACTTTCTCGATTCTGCGGCTGCATTTGCTCTCCATTAACTCGCTGCCGAGGCGGGACGTTAAATTTAAATTAGGGGGGGTGACGCGCTACAAGAACTGTAATGAACGAACAGAGTTGATGGCATTTCTCGTGCGATGTATTGCCTTAATAAACAAATTTGGCAGCGAGATGAAAAGGCAAATCTTACTGTTACTTTGTACAGTTTGGAATCAATCAAATCCCCCCCCCCATCACAGAGCGAAATTTATTGCCCAAATCTCACTCTCCAAAAGATAAAAAAAATAAAATAAAACAGAACGATCTTATAATTTCCAAATCTGATAAAGGCCAAAACATAGTCGTCTTAGGCCGTCCTACTTACATTGACAAAGTTGAATCTTTTCTTAACTCCAATGGTTTTACAGTTCTCAATTCTAACCCTTTACCACAATACATCAAACTATTAAACAATTATCTAAACAATAGCCAAAACAATTCTTTGATCGATACTTACAAACTTAAATCTATGAACCCTCAAGTTCCTAGACTGTATGGTCTTCCCAAAACTCATGAAGAATCAGTACCAATTCGGCCTGTAGTCTCTTTTAGTGGCTCTCCTGCTGACGTTACTTCAAAATGTTTGCTCTCTTTTTGCAAAAACACACTTAAATATTAGTTCTGAGTACAGTATGGTGAACACGGCTGATTTTATACAAATAATTAAAAACGGTTCCCATTAACGACGAAGATATCCTAATCTCTTTGGATGTGAACAATTTGTTTACGAAGTTAGCGAAGCCAATCTAATTATCAATGACCTTCTTTCAAATTCCAACTTAAATCAGGTAAATTCAATGGGAAATTTTATTCACAAGTAGACGGTTTAGCTACAGGTTGCAGTTTGTCGTCTCCTCTTCTCACCAATCTTTTTATGGACAAATTGGAGAAGGAATTTTTTAATCTAACTTTATGTCTAAGCAATACCTTAAATTCTATGGCAGGTATGTTAACAATATTTTTATTGTCTTTAATGGTCCACACATTTTGTTAAACACACTTTTGCACTCCACCCTAAAATAACCTTAACTCTAGAAATTGAAAACAAAAATTCCATAAATTTAAATATCGCTATGTCTCACAACTCTCTCACTTTTAAAGTTTACAGAAAACCCACAATTACTTACAATTGCATTAATTTTCACTCTTTTCATTCGCTACAACATAAACTTGCTGCTTTTAGATCGTTCTTCCAACGAGCTTTTCCCATTCCTATGAGCGAATCAGACTTCAGAGAGGTGCTACCTACCTGTAGGTTTGCAAATTGTGTGCGAAGTGACTTAAGTCTCCACACCGCTCGGCGTAGCTCGTGGAGAAGGGAGGGTTCGACGAAACCCCAATGCAAAAGGTGGGCAAAAATGATTTAAAATAAAACGCACCAGCCGAGCACACTTGTTTATATTTAACTTGCTCAAAGAACTTCAAATAAAACTAAAAACAATATTATCAACAATATAGTTTTTCCCATGTCATCCCCCACAGATTGTGATCAACAATACTTCGCTATACCATTTGTAGGGAAAATCTCTGTTAAAGTCCGACAATGTTTAAACTCTCTTGGCTTCAGAATATGTTTTTCCACACAAAAGAATCATAAAACTTGCTTCTGTCACAATCAGAATCCGATTGAAACTTTGGAATGTAACGGAGTCTATGTGGTACATGTTCGGCAACTTACATTGGCCAAACTGGTAGGAGTCTAAAAGTTAGGTTATCGGAACATCTATGCTCCTTGCGTCTTAATGATTCCAGTTTTGCTAATCATCTCAGAGATAATTCTCACGCTTTTGATCCAAAAACCAATACAAAACTTATAATTTTTTTTTGTGCAAATCGGTTTTGATTGCAGCAGATTCCTCGAGCAGGCTCTGTACATCTGTTTCAGGCCTAGTTGTGCCTTCGTTAGCAGAACCGTAGCTCGAGAACTCCACTGCAAACCAAACCGATCTATTCGAGGTTATTCGCCATTTATTTAATTAAAAATGAAGAGAAAATATATATAAATCTATATACGTATATTCAAAATAAATAAAAACAATTACAAATCGATTTATACAATAGTAAAGGGTTCTCCATGATATTAGTGATTATATAAAATTTATTTAATTGTTAATTTAGTGATAAGGCAAATACTTCAACAATTAAATAGATTTATACAATGTTTATAAATGATTACATACTTATAACAATTTAATCAAATTATTAGAGAACACAATTTAGACAAACGTAAAATTTAAATGTAATTACAGATTGCTTCCGGACGATATCATACAACGTCAAAATGATATCATACGAGACGATGCAAGACAAATTCAAAATTATTTTATAACGAGAGAAACAATAGCGTTTCGTAAATCAAATAAAGCAGTTGTTAGTTTCTAGTCACATAACTAATTTGCCAAATAAATTATTATTTTCTTATCCAAACCATGGTATTAGGTACATAGAGACGGACGGATCTTTCAGAGTTTATTCACATCTCTCGGAGTAGTTCATTATTTGAATGCCAAATATGCCTTCTATTTAAAATAAACAAACTTCTGTTCAGAATACCGACTGTTTAAGCCGAATACAAATGTGAATGTGTCACCTTTGTTACAAGGCTAATCTCAGCACCATGATGGCGAAGCCGCTGCATAACTTTTGTTTATATTAACTCTAGGTAGGTGTGTGATATCGCGTGTATGCGTTGTGAAGTGATGACTCATGCCTTACTAAAGACTTTTGCTTTCTTTTTATGATGTCCTAACATCTCACTGAAAATCAACGTCATTATAAAACAATATCCTGCTTCATTCGATTTGAAATTCCCCCAAACTCGCAGGCGGCGGATTCGCCCGGTGGGGCGAGGGGTCGCAGATAGGATTGTGTTTGACCGGAAGCGGTAGATGGCGGCAGTTGCGCTTCCGAGAGGCGCGCGGCCACTTCCTGTTTGCGACGACAGTATCTAAACTGAACTTAAAGTTGGCTTTGTCTTGCGAATTGAGGCGTGTGATGTATTACGCATGAGATGTATAATATTACGCTCCGGTTCCGCGGAAAGTCTGGAAAATTGGAAACAGAAAACCGCCTCGGAGGCCCCGGCTGCTTAAAACAGCGCAGCGCCACGCTAATGGAAATTAAAATGCAAATTAAAACATCATCTTCAGTTATGCGAGCACAATAGAAATTATGTAGTTTTTTCTTTCTTATAGTTGATGGTTGCTTTTTATTCTTTCTTCTTGGCGCTCCTGCTTTTCGTTGTATGTAGTGATGAAATTGCATACTGGTTATTATTCTTGCAAGTAATTTTTTTCCTTAAATAAATTGTACCTAATTGTGTTAAGCAGGAAAAACCGAGTAAGAATGAAAATGCGCGTCACGCAAACCCCTACGAAAGTGAGCAATGTGCCTGGCGGCAATTTGAATTGGAGCATATTTCATTTCCATGGTAGGCACACGCAACAAACCCTTGCTTGGTGATGGCAGGGTAATCAATAAATGCACTTTCCCTATCACTGTTGCACGCTAAAATAAACGCGAATCAATAGCTGGCCGCCGACAACCCTTTATGTAACGTAGCCTGCCTGCACCCTCGACCACCACCACGCTCGTTTCATATGCGTGCATATACTGGGTGCTACATGGAAAAACATTTACACAAGCCGCTATTATATCAGGCAGATAATATCGGGGTAGGATCGATTTACGTGTTGCCAAGAGTCGAAATTCAAGGAAGGTTTCCCTCACCCCCCGCCCTAGTATGTGACATTTACAAACGATTGCAAGAAGAGGAGAAACTAATAATTATTGTATCATGCAGACATTTTAATACAAGCGTAAAGTTTCATTTATGGGTCCAGACGAAAATCTTACCCCGGGGAATACACCCCGGGATCCTCACTTTACACCGGAAATATTTATGTCCAACTTTGACTCCGGTATTAGTTCGAACAAAACGTACACGTCCTTGTAAATTACTAAACGAGATCCGTTCCTGCGAATTTTTATCGTCCTCCTATATTTTTTTAAATTTTAAATGCAAATTTCCCTTCGGTTTTTTCTTGCCTGGGCGAGTTAATCTCGCGGATAATAATTTAATACTAATTCCTATTTGGAGGAGCAAATTCAGTGTTCTCCTCCCCGAAGCAGTTCCGGATTTTTATTTTATTAAGAGCGCCGCCCAAATTAGATTTTTAAATTTATGCATTAGCGTACAGGTTTTTTCGCCCGCTACACACATTTTTTGTATATTTTTAATCTGAAGAGTAGTCGGCGCGAAATCGTTTAAATTAAAAACCCCGTCGAAAGATTGTTATTTATGATGATGCCTCTGCCCCAGGAATATGCAAATCGAAAATTTCCATGCGGACGCTAATTGAATTTTTCTCCGTACTGTACCTGGACCGTAAAGACTGGCTTATGTTTAACGTCTGCTGCTGCCGCCGCCGTCGCGAGACGACCGACGTCGGCGTCGTATATGGGGGCATGATATTTCAGAAGTAATGGGGCATCCCGTTCGTCCTCCCTAGTCCACTGTTATTAAATACTGACCCGAAGCCACACTATTACGTATAACCATCCACATCTATTTAGCTTTATATGGCCGCAATCACCACCCTCCGGCAACAACTCGTTACTTATTACTATTACGCTGCATCCTAGCGATCAGATAAAACTTTAATTTCAAACCTCAAACGAAAAGTTTTGCGGTTAAATTTTACACGACCGCCCCATCCACCCTTAAATATGCAGGTAGTGTAAGCGTCGAATTGCATGTGAGAACGGAAAATGTCAATTTAATGTGTTATTACTAGGAATAAAATGTTCGTCGCATGTTGTATGATAATTACTAATTACCACCATCATCATCATCATCATCAATCCATCGACTTCAGGACTTTAGGTCATCTCTTCCTATCTTACATATTGCTATATTGGCTTTTAGAGAGCCGAAAACAACGAAGCCAGAATGTACCAAAATTAACGTATACGAAAAACAACACAAATAGATGAAGACAATCTCCACCATCTCTACAAGTGTGTTCGGCCTCGGAAGGGGTGTAGCCCTCGGAGCGTACCATAAGCGATTCGGCAGCTACCAACAGAGGTCCTCTTCTACGAACACGATGTCGAAGTAGACAGGATCTCGAGATTCGATGCCATCAACTTAAAGCAAAACTCGTTCGGAAGAAACCAAATTGGTCCCAAAGACTCGAACAAAGGGGTGATTCTAACCCTCGAAACGTGCTAACGGGAGAAACACAAAGGTAAGAGAAATTTGAAAGAGACGAAAGAGACTTACCCCATTTACCTCTAACAATGGGCCTACTATAGAAGTGTGGGCGTCGATCTTCGAGTTCTTATCTGCCAAAAAGATCGGAAGCTAAAATTTCCATAAACTTCTCAAGACGTTAATAAAACTACCAGGCAACACACTAGGAGCACGAAAATATTCGACCGACGTCTGCGATGCGTATTCGTGATCTGCCCCAAAATGGACGTCAAAGCGCTCACCAAGCGCGAACAATGGCCAGCCACCTCCTCTAGCTTGCGGTAATTTGGGCGTGAAGACTAACGGTGCTCCCAACTGATATAAAAAGTTACCAATGACAACATAACAAAACAAAAGAGAATTCCTAAAGTATCAAAATAAAGAGCGAACAACCGACACCGAAGATAGACAAATAATTTGAAGATTAAAATTGAACCGTAACAATAAAGAAGTCCGCAGGAGGTGAAACAAGTGCTCGTTGAAAGTGTAGTATGCGGATAAAAAGTGTCGTTGTCCACTTATAAACAATAGAAAATTATTAGAAAAAAGTTTTCAATAAATAATTAAATCAAGTTATAATAAATAAACAAATAGTTTGAAGATTAAAATTGAACCGTAACAATAATGGATTCCGCAGGAGGTGAAACAAGTGCTCGTTGAAAGTGTAGTGTGCGGGTAAAAGGTGCCGTTGTCCATTTATAAACAATAGAAAATTATTAGAAAAAAGTTTTCAGTAAATAATTAAATCAAGTTATAATAAACTGTCGGTTAGAAAATGAAAAAAAAATAGTTTATTATTTAATCAACCTAATTTTAATAAGTTAGGTTGGGAAACTGTATTAGGAGTAATATTTAACAAAAGCACGGGAGAGATTTTTAGTTATTAAAAAATTTAGTTTAATTTACCCAATTTCTTTGAAAACTATGAGAATTTAAGTTAATCTTGAATACAAGAAGTTAGAAAGTTAGGTTAGGTCAAATAAGATCTGCCTGCGTGGAACGAAATTACCGTACTTACCGTCCAAATGTAGCTCTAGCTAAAGGATTGTAAAACAAGTACTACATTATACTTTGGGAGAGGGAAATCTGAAAATTTGAAAAAAAAAATTCTTGTCTATTAAGCGAGCTGCGCCCTTAACCTCTACCGAGTTGGCGGCGCTGCGAAGTTAGGTTAGGTTAAGGAAGATCTGTACGTACGTACTTACCGACCAAACGTAGCTAAAGGATTATAAAACAAGTAACCATTGATCAATATAAAAACGAATTAAAGTAAGCATTGAAATTAAAATGCATGTTTTGGATAACGTCATCTTGATACTTGTTGTCAATTAATTGTGACATAAATAATAGTGTTTAACGTTAGTCACGCAGTTGCTCGTAGTGTTCAAAAGTATCTTGATGCAGGCAGTGGCCATTTTACACATTTGATTTTTTTTTTAATAGAACGTTTTTCTTGCCCTGGATGTTTTAATTTCAAATTGAATAAAAAAATTAAACTAAGGAGAAAATTAATTATTTTTTTATTTTAACTTGTAGAAAGATCGCGATGAAAATTAAAACACGCGGAATGGTTAGGCTTGTTACGGTGCAAATAATTTCTAGCTTTCGGGTCACCCTGTATCTTGACGAAAGTGTAATGGCGTCGCAATTTGACCTCTGGAACTTGGACTGGTCCAAAAACGACGCTTAGAACGCTAAACAACCCCGGACAACCCCTTTCTCTTGTAATGAGACTGTCCCATGTTGAAAGTAGGATATATTAAAGGCTTGTCATTGGCCAATGGACTTCTCCCCTGCCTGCGAACCGTTCACGTCGAGCGCCGACCCGATGGGATATTCCGCCAGCCTTGTGACTGTTCGTCTTGCATTCAGACCGCATTGAAAATTATTCTCGCTTCTGTGTAATTTTTCTTTAAACGGTGTTTGTTTTGGAGTGAAAAAGTAAACGGGTATATTGTCTGATTGTTAATTGTTTACGGCGAGTCTTAGGCCTTCTTTTAGGCCTCTCCAAGCCTGTCCCACGAATTTAGGGCAGGTATGTTTTTAGAGTTACGTCGGGCGTCGCGTCGGTCGGTTCGTAATCCGTGTTTTCCTTTTTTCTACGCTTTATTATTATTTTTATTTGGTTCTTCTTCCCCCCCCCCTCCCCATTTATTGCCTGGCAGTCTTTTTCGTTGTGTCCTTGCTGAAAAATCTAATGGCGTCACTGTAAATCTGCCTTGGCCGTCCATCTTGGTGTTTGGTAATATCCATGGCCAGCTCCATTAACATTCACTGACGTTTATGTATGGCGTTTCAATTCGCCTAAAATTCGGTTCCGAGAAAGCATGCCGTGGAGTATTCCCCTTAGCGCTCCCTATTAAAGATACTACAAAACTACTGATAGTAACGTAATGACAACTGCAATTATTTAAAAGCTCACAAAAGGCGCTGAGGGGAGTACCCGTCAAAATCTTTGAAAGTCGAATTGAAACGGCCATACATACACGTCAGCGAATGTTAATGTAGCTGGCAATCGTAATACCACAGTTTCTCACGCCGCACATCGCAAGAGGGCGCTCTCCTTGGAACGAAAGTGGTTACTGAAGTTGATGCAACTGGTCACTTAAAGTGGTATCACGAAAGTGGTTACACCTGACACGTCCTGCTATTCGCGTCTCGAAGGTCCTGACGAAATGTTTATTTTTTCTTAGTGTGAGGGACGGGTGGTTAAAAATAATGATAACAGAAAGGGGATGAATTATCCTTTACTTTCAACTTTATCAATTTTTTTACAAGGCCTCGTCGAAACACTCTCGTCGAGATATCTAGATGGACATAATCTAGATATCTCGACGAGAGTGAGAGAGATATTCTATTATTAAATCCAAACTAGATCTTAATTCCCAAAATTAATTTAACAATAATCAACAATTTCTACTTCTTCTCCTCACTCTTTTACTGAAATTTTTAATCAGACCGTAAAGGACCTAAGTAGCAATTTCTTTATTTGTTTCTTTATTTGTTCTTTATTTATTGGTTTGAGCTTTCGAGCCAAATATTGCTATTAGTGCCCTCTTTATACGGAATGGGATTTCTGCCCTTGTCCGCCACTACATATATTTTTCTGGATTGACGAAAAATTACGTTCTTTCTTTTAAGAATGATATTTAATAAAAAAAAGAGAAAAAATTGATATAAATGCATATATTCAGAATAATTAAAAACAATTACAGATTGAATTAAAGAATTTAGCATGAAACGAGATTCTAAACAGTAGACAATAACTCGGTCATGTATTATTATTAAATAACATTTGAAACAATTTAAACAAGACACAAAATTAATTGCATATAATAATGTAAACAAATTATTAAACGACACCTTTTAGGCAAATGCAAAATTACAGATAACTTCAGAACAACATGGTACAACAAATTGCAAAACAAATTCAAAATGGTTTTAAGACGAGAGAAGAGATCATTTCGTAAATCAATTAAAACGATTATTAGTTTTAATAACACAAAAATTGGAAATTAAATTAATATTTAATAAGACGAGAGAAGAGATAGCATTTCGTAAATCAATTAAAACGATTATTAGTTTTAATAACACAAAAATTGGAAATTAAATTAATATTTAATAAGACGAGAGAAGAGATAGCATTTCATAAATCAATTAAAACGATTATTAGTTTTAATAACACAAAAATTGAAAATTAAATTAATATTTATCTTACTCTAACCATGGTGAGACGAACGGACTTTTATCGGTTTGTTCACATACTATAACATTTCTGTGAATGTTAAATTCGCCTTCGGAGTCTGGGAGCGATGTACACGATTACACGACTGTTCATTATGTGATGTCCATCGTATAGCTCTGTTTACATTTATACCACTCGGAACCGGAGATTCCATCCCTGGTTTGTTCTATTTAATCTGCCGACCTGATTTTAAAAGGTCAGCTCTGACTCACATTGGCGGAGCAAGGCGTTTGTTTACATAATTTTTTTATGTGAACGTGTTTCCGTCGTCGCTTTTGCGAGGTTGCATTAAATTTAATTTTACGTATTTGGCTTACTGATTTGCGACTTTGCCAATCTCTTACATTACTACACCCATTCAAGTGATGCAGGTGTGCATTTTCCTCAAGATTTGCAGCTGCGAAGTATTCGTCGTATGAAGTCTGTTCTAACAAAACGAACATTTTCTTTCTGAGTAGTTAAGTACAAAGCTTTGATTGATGCGTTGCTTATTCTAAAATCTTCATCGGGGGTTACGATTTAAAATAGACACCCCATGTATATTTTCACTTAACTTCAGACTTAATCCACTCACGGTAATCTGCAAAGCCACGAAATGTTTCGGCGAGTATTACATTTAATCACTTTAATTTCGCTGAAACATAAGTAATCTCTGGCACATATTGCCCGACGACGAAAGCTCGGGCGTTTCATTTTTTTACTTTTTGCGCTGCGGGGAAAATTACCGCAAATGTGATTAATTGTTGCCATTACTTTAATCGAAACCGAGAGGACAGTACAGGACTTGATCATAATAGATGTCGTCTGCGGAAAATTCTTGCTTGTTCGGAAGAAACATTGCTTTGCTGCAATGTTCTTTTTAATTGATCCAATATTAGATTGTATCAAAAAGATAGGTACTTAATTTGTTAGTAATTTCGTCGGTTTCAATAAACTATTACGCTTTGACCGATTCAATTTTGATTGTATCCCAGCAACGGAATGTTATTGCGCTAATTAACCCCGACGCGTTAGATTATCCGGTTGTCCGGCGCAATATAGCCCGGCATTGCGTTTAATGTTTAATTTGATGTGTTTTGTTGGTAGCAGCGATTACAATTAAAGCGCCTATAAAACAGGGAGAGACGGTGCAAAGGCAATCTATGCGGGCCAGGCCGCGGTCAGCCATAACTGTTATACAAAATAGTCGGGCCGTAGACGGCGGCGGCTGAAATAGCGTCGTTCGTATTACGAACGAACATAAACAATGAAGCCTCGGTCGCACCACCGAATTTGCCCTCCGGATAATTAACACCGGAAAAATTTCGCGCTGAAATATTCAGGCATTCCGGAGAGCCGTTTTCGGAAATGTTAGCTAGGGAACCCCTTTTTTTTTGGCGTGGCGACGTGTGGGGGCGTCAGGGATGAAAAAACCGTCTCGCGAGAGATTAGGGCGTACGATGTCGTTTAGTGTTTCCGTGGTTTATTCAAATTAACGTCCCACATAAAGATGCATAACGGTTATTAGTCTGTGCACTTCTTGCTGGAGTATAAAGGCTTATTATGGTTTTGCTAGTAAAAGTAAAATACGGCGCAAGTTAAATTTCATAATTCAAAAAGGACAACAATGGTGGTCGTGAGCTTAATTTCTTCTACCATCAAAGTCAGGAAGACAAAAATTTCAGTGCAGTAAAGGAGGCGGTTTCGAGTATCATAACAAACAAATCTTTGTGATTTTTTTTTAAGCTCAAACCCATTACTTTAAGCACACACACGTATTTGGAGGAAAAAATTGCGTCGCGTCTTGGTCGATAGCTCCGTCTCTTGCTAATTCGGCACAGGTGGCGCAGAGGAAACTGTTTTATACTAAGCCGAGAAGTAAATTAAATTGAACGCCGCACTATATCGTCCGGAAAATAAATTATTGCCAAGGTCTCGACCTCAAAGAAACAACGCATTTGTACAAACACTTTGTCTACAAAACAACTTGAGGGATCAATATGGAATAAGGGACGTAGCCAGATAATGTAATAGATTTATTAATATAAAAGTTAAAGACTTACACGGTTCGCATTATACTTGGTTACAAGAGAATAGTACTTTACTACAGCAGTAAAAACACTTGAATGCCTTAGAATCGAAATTGACAAGTATTTATATGTTTGAGGTCGGACAAGTGAGAACGGATGATGAACAGGTGATATAATATGCAGATGTTCTTTTCGGCAAGCTTTGATGCAACTTTCTAGCAAGGTTAAATCTTAGCACCACGATGGCGATGCCGTTTATGCAAGCCGCTTTATAAGAGTAATCCTGGGCAGCTGTAATATTGTTACGGTAGTAATTTAAGTAACATGAAATAAGGATCGTAGCTCAGTATAACAAACATTTATTAACAATTAACTACAACTAATACTTACATATTATCTGGGGCATTTACTGACAATTAGACTAGATGACACTCTGACTAGAATTGTTCACTTGTGTAATTGAGGGCAAATTGCGACCGTGTCGAAATGTAAACACAATAAGGAGGTAACTAATACAACGTAACGTAAAGGTTCATATTTCATAATAAGACATCAGCGGAATTTATTACAAACGGGGCCACGCGCTTATACGCGCGTATACGAATGACGCAAACGGACACAGAGCAGCTGACGAAAAATGTAACGCGCGACTATGCAAAAAACGTGTATTTAAAGTGCGGGCCAAAATTGGGAAGCCAGTCGGGTAGTCATGTAGTCGTTGCCACCGGACCGACTCAGTGGGCACTAAGTGCCAACCCTACGAGGGGACGCCCAACATCGCCGTCCAGCAACATTGCCGTCGCCGACGCCCCAACCACGCCGTCGTCGTTACCCCAGCACCAGTGTTGCTGCAGCCACATCATCTGCCACCGCCGCCGACAACATTGCCGAACCCGTCCTAAGAGAACGAGGACCATCTCCCTCGCCAGCTGTCCGAGAGAAGACACCACCGTAGTTCTGCCCTGGCCACGCTGTTCCAACCCGATCACCCATAGGCTGAGCAAGGACGTGTCGTGCTCCAGCCAAGGAACATTGTCACTGAGACCGACCTTGACCCACCACGCCAGTCACGGACCGGCCTCGAACTTCGCCAGTCTTCCCCGGCTAAGGAAACGTCGCCCGCTGTTCTGTCTTAGACGAATCAACAACCCCAGTCGCCGCGAACGACCCAGGACCGCACCCCCAATTTTAACAGACAAACCACCCTCAACTAAATTAATTATTAAACATAATAAAGAAGTATTAATTTTTTTAAAACATTGTTTTGAAGCTCTACCCTCTGATAAACCTACGCACCCCTATCAACCCCGCAAGGCTAAGGATGCACCATCGCGACATAGTGGAGGTTTAGCGTGACATGGTGAAGGCCCTTAGCGTGACATGGTGGAGGCAGCCGTCCTCCATCGCGACAATATTATAGAAATAGATGGGTTTATAGAAATGGTGGAGGAGCCAGATGTGTCGAGAACTCCAGAAACTTTCACTCTTGACACACGAATAAAAAGGAACACAAATTTTAAACCCCAAGGCTTTTACTTCCCCCTCCCCCCGATCTATATTTACTCGCTTCCACATTTCCATTCATTTCAGGCATAAAGGTAATTTGAGCTTCGGCTAATAATATTTGTTATTCACGAGCGCGCAATGTCAGAAACATGATCTGATAATGTCGTCGCGGTCATTCCGTCTTTAGTGGTCTCCTACCCTTTCGGGCAGCGCAAGAGCGTATCCTCTCGGGTAATTACTCGTCGAATCCTCGCGGGCGGCGGACGTTTTAATTCGACTTGTCCTAAAATATCCGCACGGAGGGCGGTCGATTCTCGAAAGACGCCGGTTATTCTGCTTGATTGCACGTGCCGGATGAATACCAAACAAGACGAGGGGGGGCGGGAGCTCGGTCTCATCAGGCTCTCGTGCCCTTGCCACAGATCAGATTGGATTTCGGCTATCGTTGCTTTCATAATTTCTAACCTATATAATTCGAGGCAACTCCGTCGATGTTATCAACGCGGTGCGTCCTCTGGAGAGCGAAAGCTCTGTATTTAAATTAGTTTCTGATATATTTGAGCTGTGAGGTGGAAACGGAAACGTAGTTTCAATTCAAATGAGATTTTTGATAGAGCAGCATACACATGCAGTCTGTTACAAAAAAAAGATGATTAGTTAGTTTAATAATACATAGGGTGTTTTTGAGAGTACAACAAATGCTGCAAGGAAAATTCATTTTTTTAAAGCCATAAAAATTAAGTTCCCACGTACTAATTGAGACGAAGGAGGCTGTACTTTAGAAAACGTTTATATTTTAAACGTTGCAGGTTGCAGAGATAAAATTCCGACGTAATTTAGTAGAAATGTGTCGAGTATAGAGTTACGCAGGAAAAAACTTCCCTCTTATCGCAACTGACGCCGGCAGAACCGCTGAATCAGCAAGTTGGTACTTTTCTTGTAGAATCATCAAATGGAAGAGAGATCAGCTTAACTTGCATGCGTAGCACGTGGAAATTAATAAAAGCCACATCTATCTGGCGGCAGCTACTCCTCAATCAGAAGCTTTGCGCGGGACAGAAAATTTATACGCAAGGCTTTAAAAGCCGTCGCGGAGAAGGAAAACGGCAGTGCCGTCCCCGGTAAACACTTTCCCAACTTGACTCTGCGTTTTCGTGAAGAATCAATTCATCCCTAAAAGTTTGCTTTTGTCTTTTGGTAGAGAAGAATGAAAATTCTTTCCGCAGTCCAAAAATTTCTTGTTTCAAAAATCTGCTGTAGAAATTGAACCAAGAAGTGCCCTGCTTTGAATCGTAGCAGACCTACTGAAACTCACCCCGTCACAACTAGACGAGAGTGCAAACTGTCACTCCCCTCTGATACATTGACTCTGAGCACGGGTAAGTTTGGGTGGTACCTGAAGTATTTTAGACTGAAATAATTGATGAAAAGGCCTTAACTTGCGTGAATTTGCGAGAAAATTAATTGGGTAAGTAACGATTATAATTGCCTCTATCAATATTTCTTTTCGCGCTTAGCAGTTCGTTATTTAAAAGAATGAAAAGAAAGCAAATAATCCCCGAGAAAGTATTAGCCGTAACATTTTAAACGCTTTTATTCACGATAACGTCTTTATAAAACTGGTGATTGATGATGTTGCTATGACGTATTAATTTTCTACTGAATCTTTTGTGAGGGTTCGCCTGCTTTATTAAGAAAATGTTAGTGAGATATTGAAAGTGTTAAACTAACTATCTCACGCTTTCCATCGAAACAAGTTTGCCGTTCGTTTTTAAAAATATGATTGAGTTTATTCCGTGCGGTTTTTCTTATTAGAATTAAAATTAGATCGTCCTTTTCACACATCGTCCTTTGAAAACATTACGTTGGGAAACTATGCGCCGCCGGATGGAAACGTTTTTAAATTTGTATGTTGCGGGCGATGTCATTTTTACCCCTCTTAGAGACGCCCCGCCCGCGCTGCGCCGGACAGATTATTTCAATACTGTGATCTTAAAGGAGGGTCAGTTCCTGTCAAGTTAGTCCCTCCAAGCCTAACCATTGATATATATTTTTTGTATAGTTTTGTTACATAATTTCAAATAATAAATCATTCCGTTTTTTTTTTCTCCCTCTCGAGATAGGGCCGGGCATGAAATGAATAAATTAAAAAAGAAAAAAAAAAAAACATGGACAAGCCTGCATTAAACACAAACAAAGTGCTGCAGACTAAAAATTAATTAAAACACGTAGGAAGTGCAGACTCGTCGGACGGGGCTCGCGCGCTGAATACAAATGCACAAACTTCGCAATGCGATGGTTATTTTTAACTAAACTTTCTGGATATATCTTTCGTTTCAAATTTCGCTGCGAGCGAAAACTTTCCTTTTGTGTGTGTCTGTATGTGAAAGGGGCGGCTGCCAGCGCCACCCTCCCTGCCACCCCATCAATTCGCGTCCCGCATCGATCTGAATCGACCTTTACCGTATAATTTTATTTACAATTGTACGTTACGCAGCGAACTTCTTTTTTTGTGAACGTGAATAGCTCACGTTAATAAAGGCAGAAGACTTCATCGGAAATTCTGTTTGCGACGAAAATATTAATCGGGCCAGGATTTTCGCGAATACTGGGTCAGCAAGTTTGCTGCGTGCGGAATCAGGGGATTTTGATTAGAAGCCCGGCGAAACCTAACAAAACGAACGTTGATGTATACGAATGCACCCTCCCGGTAAAGTATCGGGTAGCTCGGCGGATGCGTTAATTAGTTGGCAGTTCGACTCCCCCAGTGCGTCTCTCACCCCCCAAGTGGAATTTCTAGCTCACGATGTCGTTATCAATATCGATTTACCTATACGGATGTAATTTCCTTAATGATATACGAGGTGTTTGGAAATTAACAACATCCACGATGATTGAATAGAAAAGTACCTACAATCAAATGAAAGTAACTGTTAACATCAGTAACTTATCACAATCGTGGATTAGAGTCGAAGCGATTTATCGCAGTTACGCCCCTACATACCGTATAGCACAGAGGGGTAACAAGAATTACAAAATGCGATTGACAGCTCTTCAAGTTTAAAGTTGCAGTTGATGTAAAAAATGCTGCCAATCGATAATACCAATAAGGGTGCCCGGAAAAGTATTGTCACGATGGAATAATTATAATCATTATCTAGTACAGTTTTTAATCGGAAATAAGTTAATAGGACAGTTTAAAATTCCAACTCATTGGGTCACCAGCACGGAAGCATATTTCCACCACGTAAGCATTGTCGTGTAATTATTGTTTACATTGTCCATTCTCCTGCCAGGACTCGTATAATTCTTTCCTAGCCAAGGCTTTTACCTGGTGGACTTCACTATGTATTTTCTTCCTCTCTGCAATCTGTTTTATGGGAGGGATCTCTGCTATCACCAGAACGGCCTCCGTCGAGACCGTCCCTTACGCAGACGCAACCCTTATGTCAGCCAGCCTGTTTACCCTCTCCAGCATTAGCTCGTGGTGGCATACAAAATGACCGAGGAGACCACCGTAGCGAGCACCTTCCTTTTCTTGGGGTTAGGTTCTTCCACATTCCGCGTAACCCTGGCCAGGGTCACGTATGGTTTCTGGGCTTTGATGACTGTTTCGCTGACGTGGGTAGTCATTCTCCAGTCTCGGTCGAGATGTACTCCGAGATATTTCAAGTTGTTTGCGGTTTCCACTTCCGCACCTCCGACCCTCACCACCATTCGCGCCAGGTTCCTTTTTCCTGCAAGAACGACAACTTCCGTCTTCTGTCCCTCCAGGGTACCCTTTAGGGTGTTCCTGTCGCGTACCAGCGTAGACATTTTTGCCTAATGCAAGCTCTGGACATAGAAAACGCTTTCAATTCGGCCTCCTGGCCGAATACAGTCAATGCTCTCGACGGGGCGGGGGTTTCGGGTTACCTTGTAAGAATCATAAAATCTTATTTGGGGGGTCCGGAAGATCGTTGTCCCGACGGGAGAAGAAAAGACAGTTACACGCGGCGTCCCGCAGGGATCGGTTCTTGGACCGACCCTGTGGAACGTCCTCTACGATGACCTACTACGAGTAGAGATGGGCCAGGGAATAACTCTCGTCGCTTATGCGGATGACCTGGCCAAAGACAACACAAACGCTGGAAGGTAAAGCGCAATACGCCATGCTAAGAACTGTGTGATGGCTCGAAGACCACGACCTAAAACTAGCAGACACACAAACCGAGTTGCTAATACTGGCAGGTCCGAGAAGATTAAAGGAACTGACGCTGAATCTTCAGGACCACAGCGTCAGCACCAAAAAAGAAATTAAATATTTAGGAGTCTATCTCGATAGAGACCTGAGGATAACGACCCATGTCAGGAAGCGAGTGAAAAAGCATGCAAGACCCTAATGGCCTAATGTCGGGGGACACCGCTCGAAATAGAGAAAGGTCTTAGCGGGAGTTGTGCTCTCCACGGTGCTATATGCGGCGCCCATCTGGTCACCGGCAATGAAATATAAGCACTATGAGAGTCTACTGGAATCTATCAACAGGAAAATGGCCATCCGCATAACCTCCGCTTACAGGACAGTTGCCACAGAAGCCATCCTGGCGATCGCGGCGGTTTCATCTATAAAGTTGAAGGTGGAAGAAAGCGCTGGAATCCATGACACCCTCGTGGGGAAATGACAATAACGCTGAAACAACTATCGCAGGTGGACGAAAACGTTCATCAAAGGCCTGCACAAATGGTGCAAGAGAAGATATGGAGAAGTCAACCATAACATTACACAGGCAATGGCAGGTCATGGGGTATTTGCCTCATACCTCCATGAAATCAGGAAGATGGAAGACAACGCTTGCTGGTACTGCCATGAGGTGGATACTGCGGAGCACACAGTCTTTGACTGCAGGAGATGGTGCGAGGTAAGGCAAGAAGCCAACAGGAAATGCGGCACTTACATCACCGCAGAAAACGTAGCCGACCTCTTACTTAAGAGCGAAAACCACTGGCAGTACGTGATTGATATGCTGAGATCCATAATGCAGCAGAAAGCAAGCGACGAAAAAGAAAGACACAGAATGAGAGACACTATATAATGAGACTGAGAGACCAACAGGCTAGAGCCAGGGCGAAATTTCTGATGTAATGCTTGCGGACCTTAAGAAAGGCCGTGACCGAGTGATTCCAACATGTCTGATACTGGATACTCGTTGACGACATCTTTCGAAGATTCTCCAAACCTCTATAAAAAAAGGTGTTCTTAATCTTCTCCGTCGCATGCATGGCCCTTTCCTTCAGCATTGTTGTGGTCTTTTCACTAACTATCACGGCTAGGTCGTCCCAGCCCCCAGCTCCGTTTCCAGGATTCCAATAATAGAGTCCTATATAAATATGACGTTCCAAAGAGTAGGTTCTAGAACGGATCTTCGGACGTCAACCCCGTTCTAATGCCATCTGAGGCTATGATAGCTCTGTCGGGCAGATAAGAGGCAATAATTTTCTTCGTCGTGCCGTTTATCTTGTGTCTGTGGAGTGTCATCATGATCTACCTCCACGAGGACGTGTTGAAGGCATTTTTGGCGTCCAGAGCTATCATAACGCAGTAGTGCCTATTCTTGTCTGCTTTACAAGGCAGTAGTGCCTATTCTTGTCTGCTTTACAATGCTCTGCACTTGCCCCAACGCACTCAGGGTGGATTTACCAGTCCTAAAGCCGTGCTGGCTATCGCTCAGGATCCTCCTCCTCTCTAACTCGTCGTTTAATCTGCCCCTGATGAGCGTCTCTAGGACCTTTCCAAGGACGTCCAGCAGGTATATAGGCCTATACGTGATCTCCCCGGTCTCTCCTTTCCTTGGTTTTTCTATTGAAACCAGGCTGGTTATCTTCCAGGTTTTTGAGAATATCTCGCTATCGCTCAGGGTCCTCCTCCTCTCTAACTCGTCGTTTAATCTGCCCCTGATGGGCGTCTCGAGGACTTTTCCCAGGACCTCCAGCAGCTATATAGGCCTATACGTGATCTCCCCGGTCTCCCTTTTCCTTGGTTTTTCTATTAAAACCGGGCTGGCTATCTTCCAGGTTTTTGGGACGTACCCTACTCTTTAGAGCTGGTTGTAAATGTCGACAAGTACACTGCGGGATTGGCCGCAATTGTCACCTCCGGTGGTAGGTGATTAGGTCTCGGCGCCTTGGAGTCTTCATGCGTCCGGCAGCCTCATTAACTCCTTCTTTGTAAAGGGAGGTTTCTCATATTGCTACCACTAACTTAGCTGTGCCCGGTGTCAGTGTATAATGGCGGTAACAAATTAAAAGTGAGGTCCTCCTGCCCGAACTAGCTAATCGTGACGGGGTGAGTTTAAGTACAGCGGTGGACAGTTGCGGTTTATTGATTTTCATAAGAGAAATAATAAAAAGCAAAATGAACTAGAGTTCGCTTGGGGGTTTTATTACAAGTCGAACCCAAATGTGTAGTTCACAAAGTACGCAAGAATTTGACCTAATTCATGCCTGTCGCTTTGAAGATGTGTTCAACGTGGTTCGGCGTCCTAGAAGAACCACGTCCCAAATTAAATTTCATTTGAAT
Organism: Dorcus hopei; assembly: GCA_033060865.1. Taxonomy (NCBI): domain Eukaryota; kingdom Metazoa; phylum Arthropoda; class Insecta; order Coleoptera; family Lucanidae; genus Dorcus; species Dorcus hopei. The sequence goes on from CM065423.1 coordinate 38,150,624, forward strand.
AATAGAAAATAGAATCTGTACGTAAATGCATCTACGTATTAGACCAAAAAGGATTTGTTCTTACGCAATTTATGCGAACCCTTAGATTTAGTAACGTGAAAGCGTGAACGTGTGAGGGACAAGCCTCACGTGACCGGCAATATCAAACGAAAGACGCATCTTTCTATAAGGGGTTGACATGTGAGTGGGTACGATGTATGCAGAGTGGTCATATACTCAGGTCGAATAACAAACAACCGCCTCTCAGCCTGTCGAATGTAAACAAGCGCCTTGCACATAATTGGCGTTATGACTTCAAAATCTGTTTACCATCTTTGTTGACAGAGCGTTGCTAGTTCTGTGTTACTTCGAGCTGCAATTAAACCCAGGCAATCTGATTTAAATTTCCGTTTGTACCTTTGCAAACACGGTTCGTGCACGAGACTTCATTGTGAATATTAAATACACGCTGACGTTTAATCAAATGTGGAAAATTTTGTGTCAGTTAACGGAAATAAATTCGAGGAAACAGTTCGGGATAACTTGTAGATTGTTTAGTAATTTGTACCGGACCGCAGTTGAGTAGGCGTCAGGAGGCATGTCCGATCAGCAACCGCAGACCGGACCTGGAATTTCAACAATTCGGCTTATTAGCAGGCAAATTGTGTAAAACAGTGACTGATGTAAACTATTTGCTATTTGCGAACGTGTTGGTTTCCCGTCGTGTAACAATCAAAGCCGCTTACATATTTATCAGGGGCCGACCTGTGCAATTTAATTTCACAATGTAACGCGCTGCAGGTGTGGAATTTGTGCTAGCGATCCGCATATTGCACATTGCACATGCATATAAACGCAGTGATATTGTTTGCCCACGCAGCAGTGGACTGGACGGAACATACAGGGCGTTAATAAATTATTAGGTGAAAAGGTTGGGCGTAGTGATTTTCAACTGAACTGCACGTATGGAATAAAAAGAGTTCAAGGGTGGAAGATACTTTTAAAATAAACCGAATTTATTTTAAAAGTGAGGGCAATTTGTGCCGTTGGGGTCAAATGTAAATTTGTCGCGAAATTTGGTCGGAATTTTAAATCTGCGTCCATTCCCGGGGCCTACGTCCATCAAGTCGTTAGGACTCCTTGGTATGCATCCCTTGCACTCGCCGCCAATCTGTCAGTTCACCCTCGGCTTTGAATAACTTATCGGGTCACTACGTCTTGAGCTTGTCATGTTCGTGGCGCAAACTTCAATGCGAAGGGATAACAAGGGGGATGATGAGATGAAATTCTCGCATGATATTGCATTAAAATGACCTAAATCTGAGGTAACTAGGGTGCGCTCACTTTTTTTATAAACAACATAAATTTTCACACTTTAACAAATAGTACCATAAACCATATTGAGGAAGAACGAAAAAATAAAATAAAAAGCTTCTGTTAGTTGTATAGTCTGGTTCGTCCTTTGATTGGTTCAAGCCATACCTACTATTAGATTATGAGCTCGTTCTCTGAAAATGACACCGGCTTTTAATATTCATATCCTCCTAATTGAGTTCGCAGGTAATGTGATTAGTCGTAATTACGGCGGCGCAGACTTGAAAAATTCAAATCCGGAATAAAACTTTTAATCAAATCGAGTTCGTCGGTTGCATCGGGTTTGTTCTATTCAGGACGTCGAGGGCGGATCGCAAGAAGAAAATTAAGCGAGGGTCCTTAACAATGTTACGTAAGGAGAAGTAAACAACTGAGGCATTCGCTTGAATTAAGCTTTCCGGAAAAGAAATTCGAGCTAAATCCATATTAAAAAAGACGTGCGCGAATCCCTGCCTCCCCCCTCGGGCGGCGCGCACACATGACGGTGTACACACGCCCGACTTGTAATCTTTATCGAATAGGGATGTAAGAGACAAGGAATATAATATGTACTTAAAACTTTCGCTGCGAAGTTTTGAATTAAAGGTGCGCCCGAGATGGAGGGTCAGAGGTGTTGCCGATAGGTCGGAGGAGGACCGCAAAGACACCTCCGGCTGCAGCTTTCAAAGGAGATTGGTGATGGTTTGCGTTTTATCTGTGCTTTAGTGGAAGTCGCTCATAAAATCGCGTCGTTCCAAGTAAAAACCAAGGAAAGGAATAATAAAAAGTACTAAGGGCGTCGTAAACTCGCTCGCTATCACAATAGTTAGGGCATCATTTTTATTGCTATCGTTTCGCCGACCTTCTTTTTTGATAAACGACGGCGGAATATTTAATCCCGTGTTGAATTTATTGCGTAACAAAACTGCCGTATAAACAAATTCTGCTCAGATTAAAGCGAAATGCTTCTGGTTCCTCCTTTTTCAATTATTTAGGGACAACAATAGAAAAAGACAGTGTAAGAGAATATCATCAAAGTGACTTTGGTAAGATAATATCTAGAAGACCTAATACTGGGACTACATATAACTGAGGATAGAGAAAGAGGAGCAAAAAGAAATATGGAAGTAGACTTGCAATCAACAATTTTGCATGTTTGCGATGACGCGCTATTGTCCGCTTTGGCCGCCATCTCGTGCGTGATAGCTCATGGGGCAGCAGTATTCGTTGCTATTTGCTATCCACGATACAATTTACAGGTCAGAAAGTACTCGTGCTGCGGCGCGATTACATGACATGTAAGTTAAAAGACTAATTAGGTGGCATAACGTCTGAATTGAGCAGAACATGTAATGAGAAGAATAATGCAATGGATTCCATTATGGCCAAGAAAAGGAAGACTGAGAAAAGAACGGCGTAAGAGCGATGAGGGTAACGCAAAGTGCAGATATAGAAAGGAATAGAAATAACGAAAGTATCTGTTACAGTGTAAAATTTTGTTACGCACAAAAGTCCATTAGAAAGTAGAATGTTCCAAGACGACCGTCGAAACCGTGGTGATTCTTCTTAGTTCGTTCGGATCGATTTTTCCAGAAAATCGGTGATTGGCCAGTTTGGGGCATGTGACTTCCCTTCCCACGTAATGGAATGCATTTGAGTTATTTCTGGCTCCGGTCATTTTTGTGCTGTTCCCTTAAGGATGTGCACTTGAAAGGGAAACGAACGGAGGTTTTACTCCGCGATTTGATAAGAAGCACTCTACGTGAAAGATTGCTTTTCGAAGCCTGATCACCACTAATAAATTAGATATTTATGGCAAACGAATTGTGTGCGTGGTTTGGGTTGTAACGTTGCTTCTCGTTTTCTTAATTAGACTTTTATTTGGGGGGGGCCGCATCAGAGAGTTATTTTGGATTCGGCAATGCTTTATCGGACCAGTTCTATGACGTGGTACACAAGCTAAGGAGGCTTCACACGGAGACGCTGAACGGCTTGCTGACGCTGCCCCTTGACTGTGACAATCGGACGTCTACTTCTGAATTATTTTCTTTTCTTCGTAAGAATTTATAATTGTGTTAGGTTGTACCGAATAGTTGATTAAGGCGTTGATGTGGTAATTACTTTGCAAATTTATTTGGTAATTTTTTTTAAACGAAAAACGGATCCGTGCTTCGTGTTTTTATTCAACATTACTTAACGTTCTATGTTGTTTACGTTTATCGTTCATATAAGTTAGTCCTGCGGTGTTATAGTTATGCCAGATGCATAACCGTTGCAGAGGAACTATGATCATGGAATTTGCAGCGGCGCTGGAATTGACAGGGGTGCAGAACCGACCTTTGCCAGAGCAGGTAGCACGCCTGTTATAGATCTGACAATCACATCCAAGGGACTAGCAGGCAGAACTCGGAAGTGGAAAGTACTAAACGAAGAGACAGTGCCGGCACAAGTACAAGAGTGACTGGAGCCTCTAGGCAAAGAAAATTTGACCGTTTCTATATATTGCCTGTCCTACTATTAGATAAACAACGGATTCGTTATGAAAAAATACAGATAGGTACCAGATGTTAAAGTTTCCTCAAAAATTTTGTTTTTCTTTTTTTGCTTTGAAAATTTGGTACCAATTTGACATTTCTATAATTCTCACACAAGGTTTTTCCAAACACCAGATGGCGTAATTCTTCACCGTGTTCCTTCAAGAAAAAAGTGCCCCGGCACTAAAGAAACTATTCAGATAGAGACTTTAGATATATGAGGTGAATAGTACTAAGGAACTTACAGTAGGCCAATAGTGAAATTTTACGTCTACGATGCTCACATGAAGATGTCACATAATCGCGACACAGCACGAGTATTTTCTGACCTGTAAATTGTGCCGTGGATAGCAAATAGCAACGAATACTGTTGCCCCATGAGCTATCACGCACGAGATGGCGGCCAGTGCGGACAATAGCGTGTTATCGCAAACTTGCAATTTTTTGGCTGAAGATGTTGAATTTTGTCATTTTCCGAGACTGGAGAGAACCGTTAAGTGTTCTAAATCTCTCTGGTCTAAATTTTTAAATTCAACATGTTCCTGTCAGCGTCGGTAGACGTAAAATTTCACTTCTGGCCTACAGTTCATCAGGACATAGTATTCAAACTACAAAAGTGGTCGAGAACTACATCCCGATGAACTTGATGCCAATTTAGTGAAATTTTACATCTACCGATGCTGACATGAACACGTTGAATTTAAAAATTTAGACCAGAGAGATTTAGGACACTTTTAACGGTTCTTTCTAGTCTCGGCAAATTAAAAAATTCAAGATGTTCATGTGAGCATCGGTAGACGTGAAATTTCGCCGTTGACCTAAAGTTTATCAGTTTTTATGAAATTTAATTTATTGAATGTTTATTTAATACAATCAAACGTCTAATAAATTCAACACCAACATAAGAGTGTCAACATTAACTATTCTGTTCGAACGAGACGAAAAAATCTAAATTGTTAAGGGTAATATTCAAAATTAAAGTCAAGTTAAAGTTAAGGTTTACCAAAGCATGCAAATTTCAAAAACTTCGTCTTTGTGAAGGGCAGAATGTGAAACGAATGACTTTTTACTCGGAACGGTTATTTACATCTGATAAATGTTTATTCACCATATCGACCATCTATATGGCAACTATAACTTTTTCTAAACGCATTTTTTTTTTCTATACTCGAATGTCACGGTTTGACGTTTATTAACGTCATGCAAAAATTTTCAGTGTAAATTTGTTTTTTAACAATAAATTACTCATTCTAAACACAACGTAAGTATAATAATCAAAGCTAACACATATCTATACAGAACAATGAATAAACTAATTCATAGTTTATTGAAATCGAATCATTTACTAATTTCTAAGTTTTTGTCCAAACAATCCACCTTGACATCTTCTGCCTTCGACATCTTCACCCTTACTCGTCTTCCATCTTCTAAATATACTAACCTCCTCTTTCGATTGTTCTTAGGAGCTCTCACCGGCCAGTTTCTTGCCGTTAATGGATGCCTCAGTCTACCCTGAACTTTGTCCAAGAATGCACATGACTCTATCCAGTTCATCCTATCTTGAACTTCTTGGACCCAAGCAACCTCTTCATCTTGCACGTCTTGTCTTTAATGAATTATTGATTTGATTTAATATTTGGTAAGATTCGAACTAAATTTGCCCTTCGAATTTTATTTTAATACTCTTTTTCAATTTATATACTTGAATTTTATTGTAAATGTACTTTTGTAATATTTTATACTTTCAGTTTTCGATGTGATTGATTTTCAATTGATTTTGGAGTTTATTAAATTGTGAAATATGGATTTTTTAAATTATTATTCCTCCTTCTGCTCTTCATAACTGTCGGGACCAGGTAATATCACAGCAATATATGGAGGACAGAAAGTGGGAGGTTTCTAGATGGAAAGAACCAAGAAAGTACTGATGAAACTGTTTAGAGAAACAGTTAGAGCAATAACACAGAGAGCGAGATAGCAAATAGTACTGACAAGGCTACGTGACAGTACGGTTATCAAAAGCGTAAAATATACAAGACTTTATACAACCAACTGTTAGGTACGGAAGCGAACTATTGGATATTGAACCAGAAAGAGAAGGAGACTAGATACATGGGAATTGGGGGCGAAAAGTAGGTACTAAGGAAAATATATGGAGGATAGAAAGTGGAAGATTTTTGGATGAAAAAACACCAAAGAACAGATGGAATTGTATAAAGAATAGACAGTAACAACAACATAGGGAAGAGGAAGGCTCAGAAAAAATCGTTAGATGCAACAGAGCGACTGGAGATAGGTAGCTGGGAATGAGAAGAAATGAAGAGGAGAAGAAGATCTAAGGAGAATGAAGAGGGTAATATTTTTCCTTACGAATAAGGCTGATTCTCCCCATCTTAATCCCCTAGGTTTGCTAAATGGTAAAAGTGCTCCGATGCGATGGGGCGATTTTTATTGCTTTCTATTTAATGCAATTATGAAATTATGATTACTTAGGTAATCATTTTTGATAGCCTTCTTGGAGTTGGATGTGTAAGGGATGGGGCTTAAAAGATAAAAGAAAGGGGATGAACTATCCAACACTTTCGAATTTATCAATTAATTTATAAGGCCTCGTCACGTTTATGTTCTTTTAGATACCACGACGAGAGTGAAAGAGATATTTGGTTTTTACGCCCCAAAGTCTATGGCTTTAACGAACATTTTACGCAGAAATAAACAAAATGCTTCCACCTCTTCTCCTCACTGTTTTATCAAAATTTTAACCAACCTTAAGAAAACGTAGGCTTTCACGTCCGGTGTCCAATGTATCGAAGTCTTTCGGGTTCTGTCGTGTGTTGAACTTGTTGTAATAAACAAAATGCTTCCACTTCTTCTCCTCATTGTTTAACCAACCTTAAGAAAACGTAGGCTTTCACGTCCGGTGTCCAATGTATCGAAGTCTTCCGGGTTCTGCCGTGTGTTGAACTTGTTGTAGTTCGGCTTTTGCTGTTCATACTGACAGCTTCTTCAGGGACTGAATGAATTCCTGAAGTCCTGAGTTCAGTTCCTGAAGAAGCTGTCAGTATGAACAGCGAAACTTCGAACTACAAGTTCAACAATCGGCAGAACCCGGAGGATGCCAGTTCCTTTGTTTGTACGTTTCTGGCTTGAGTTTTAAACGGCCAGAAATTGCTCTCAATGCTCTTTTTATATGGAATGAAATTTTAGCCCTTGCCCGCCACTTCATACATTTTTTGGGATCGTCCGAATTATGCCTCTTCTTCTCTTTTTGTATTTTCTTTCTTTTATAAGAATTTTAGTCGAAACAGCATTGAAACAGTAACTAAAAATCACATATTTTTAAATAACATTAAAAATTAAGGAACGTTTTAAAAAACAAACAAGATAACAATGAGAATTTAGATAAATTATTAATAATGAAAATAATTTAGACAAGTGTAATTAAAGATTAATTCAAAACGATGTTATACAAAAGAAATTCAAAATAATTTTATGAAGAGGAGAAACGGCATTCTGTACATCAATTAAAGCAGTCGTTAGTTTACTAATAACCAGGGGGTATAATCTTCAATGGCCAAGGTCATTTCGCAATGTAATTACCCTACTACTCTCATAGGTGGCAGAACAATATTAAAATCTTATAAATCAAAACGCGCATGAGCATATTGTGAAGTTTGTTTCCATTTTATGTGACGACCAATATTATGATCGAGAATTTATCCATTGCATTTACATAACAGGATTACTAAATATAGCCTACTTGACAAGGTTTTTATTTAGACAGTTGTTACTTCATTCTCGTAACTCGTAAGTAGATTTTTTTAGTGATTTGTATGTCCTTTTGCTTGCGGCTCCTTTTATAAAAATATTAAAATCGCCATCTTGGTATTCGTGACATTCCTGAGTGTAGGTCATTTTCGTTTGCTGTAGAAGTTAATTTATGTGATTCGTGTCGAATTCGACCACCTAGCTAGCAGTCAATAGGGATTTTATACACTCAAGAAAATTGATTGGAATATCGCCAAGGCTTAAGTAGCAGATAAAACTCACGTCACGAACTCCAACTTCAATCACACAATCAAACGGATGTGTCACAAGTTTTAATAGGCCCTTATTTTTTAACAAGGGGTAAGTCTTCCGATTGAACTTTGAATTTGTCAAACTTATCGTCACGTTTCTAGTTTTAGCACGTTGTACGGGGCAGATTCACGTTGTACGGGGCAGTTTCACGTTATGCGAGGCAAATGGTAGCAGGAGATAGGCAGTAAACAGAAAAGCCGTACGAGAGTCGTCTAGTGCTACTACCATCAAACACCGCGAAAGTTCGGACGTCCATGTAGGATCAAAGCCCTCTCTCGAGACTTCGATGTAAATGTCGTGATTTATGGCATCATTCCTTACTTCGGTTAATCATTACGCTGCATAATGAGTAATTAAGGGGCTTGAAAATTTTGTAATTGTATATTTCAAGTCACGGTTCCTTAAGAATATGTCATAATTTGCATAAAGAAAATTAATAATCGCCTCCTACTGTCAAACTGACAGGTGCTTATAACTTGTACTTCACCTTTGTAAACCAAATAGGATATCCTTGCTGGTGTACACGTGTTACACTTACTCTGTGAATTTTATTTTATTTCGATCTAAAGTGATTAACGTAATTTTCATTTAAAACGACCAATAAACTTAATGTCGTGAATTGTCATACTTTTCTTTTAGACTTCGTTATATATAGGGTGACTGATAATTTCGATATATACAGGGTGACTGATAAAAATATTTTTTTAAAACGCGTAATTTCAAACTTGAGGGTTACTCATATGCTACATTCACGTGTGTAGTTCCTAGCGGTAACACGTATTACTTATAGCTGGAATAAATATAACATTAGGTGGCGCCCCTTTCTTAATTAACAACTAGATAACGAGCTACCGACGATCCTATTGTGTAGCCCACTCCCATCTCCACTGTGCTGGGCATAATTTCAGGTAGGTTGTTCACCAACGTAAAGGAGTTTCGCGCAATCTATTCAAGGTCGACTATTTTGACAATTCTCCCGATGTATTTACGGCCGTACGTCTGCGTGATGATGATTTTCGACATCAGCCGTCTTTTATTTAGTTATTAGTCCGAAAAACGCCGATTAATTACGATCAAAATCTGCAGGTCGAATCATGTTATAACTCAGTGCACACGTGTTCCAAAACGGATGCAGATCATCTCTGTACAGAATACCGGTTTCTTCTTCTGGTCCCAGAATTAAATTAATTTCTTTTGTGGGGATTAATTACTGGCAATTATATTATGTATTTGATTTGGTCTTCCGAAAGAGATTATAGATTTTATCAAAAATTACATTGACAATGTAGGATTTTCTTTTGTGTCGCTTCGCCAAATTTATATTACAATTCGCTCTGCAGATAATTTAGTAAACTCCCTCGTTCGGGAGGCGTACACGGGCGTTATTTGAAAAGTCAGGAATAAAATTTAAAACAAAAGCGGCGGCGGCGACAGCATTTGAATTCCCTGCATCGGACGATTCTAACAAAGACTTCGAGATTGAAAGGTACTGCGGAATATTTCCACTTCAAATGCCGGACGTGATAAAACAAAACAAACGTCCGGGCTTTCGGAATAGATTTTTTTTCTTCGAGGGTCCTCTCTCTGTGTCCACATTGTTTACTCCAGACGTAGAATTTTTATTAGGCGAACTTTTCAAACTTTTATTGCGAAAGTATTGGACACGGGCAGTTGGTTGATATTTAAATCGATCACCGGCAAGGAGTGAAGCTGCTTCACAATGAGATACGGACTCTGGGAGAAAGAAGTTTAATAAATTAGAATCCGGAGTTAGATTACATAGGAGGTATAAAGTACAGTATTTAACGGCTTGCGTTGTTACGAGGAGATGTTTTATAATCCGTTTTATGGCCGAACCCGCGGAGGGTAAATCAACAGGATTTCGGCCCTGCACGAATCGTTAAGAAGAGGGGTTTCCTGGGGAGGGGCGAGATATTTGACTTTTACGACGAATAAAAATACTTTTTATTTTATTTTAATTTCGACCGCTTTTGTGTTAGTGTATTCAATAGCGGAGAGCATTAAATAAAAACTCAACCATCAACATCACAACGGCGCTGCCTCTTTTCGTAATGGAATTGAATATTAAATTAAGTGTGTGTGTCGTATAAGAGCTTTCTATTTAAATATTTTTGTTTTAGAAGGCACAGTGTTATGCAAAGTAAACGAGGTGATTAAAGGAAAAGAGTAAAGACACATTCTATTTCAGTTCATTTATGGAAACCTGGAGGTTATGATTAAAGATGAATTCTAAAATAATTCTTTTTCGTTCTCTCTTATAATTAAAACGGACAATGCACGCGGAAATTACCGCACAAAAATGATCCTCGAAACTAATAATTCTCGAATGTCTCGTCCTGCGGAAGACACCGGCGTCGGTCGACGCCGTGCGGGTCGCCCCAAGTTGTGGCCTCGGCGTCGGTTGAAACACCGACACTAACGCGTTGGTCAACACCATCGGACAGGGCCGGTAAGTGGAGCCTCTCATCACATCTGCATACAATGCCTATAAATTCATTGCACCTAATTGAAATAGAGTGGCCCATGTCGGACGCGGTTAACCCTGCGGATTGATATATGTACGGGGTAGAATATATACGGATTATACAAATACGTTGTTACAGCTTGCGCATCAATCAAATTTAATTGTCTCGCGAATTCTATACTATATTTAAAGGCGCGGAGGTGAATTTCACGCGGCCACTGGTGACGACACCCCCCGCGTGTCAAAGGGCTGATAGCGAAGCCCTTTAAATCCCCCGGAATTATGAACGGGCTGTTACACTCGAGATAATTAGGTTCGCCAGTTTTGAACAATACTTTTGATAATTATGATGGTTCGCTTTTAAGTAAAGTTAATACCCATTATTATCGTTCATAATAAAATAACGCTTCCCCAAATTTAACCCAAAGCATTGAGAACTAGTTATTATTATACGAGTACAATTCGTTAACACGTACAAACTCTTTGATTTTTGGTTTACTATTTGCCTTGTTTTTTTACAACGGGGGATTTCAACTGCCAGTTAATACAAAAACTGCAGTTCGTTTACTTTTATCAATTCTTCACGTTTTTGCTGTGGCTGGAGATACACGCAGTACGTGACTGTGTGGTTATCAAGAGCGTGGCCGGAAAAGTAACAAATTTCTATCACGTTATGTTCCTGCAACAGAACATCTTGAGATATTAGCAGAGATTTTCACAACGAACTCGAATCCATAAGATACCTACAGTTATGATTTACTTGAAGATTCGTTTCTGCCTTTTGAGGAAACGAATTCATGCCTACAATAAATAACAAACCAGTTCATATTATCGATTGGGCGTCAGAATAAATAAATAAATAAATAAATAAAATCAGTCAGTTACAAAACGCACGATCACGGGCTTTGTAATTTTGTTAAACGTCGTGCGTGTCGTGATGCAATCGTACTTATAGCCGAAGCTCGTTATAACTGCGTACGTGTACGTTTTATACCGCCGGAGATATAATCTGAAATCTTTTTAATCCGAATCCAGCACGAAACATGCAAGCTGCAAGCTCCGCCGCTTTCCGCGGAAAATCGATACCATCCGGTGCAGCGCAATTATCGCAAATCCCTTTCGCATCCGCGTCAAAATAATGCGATGAAGCCGTCACTTTCGGGACGAATAACTTCATGCAAATGTCGAACTGTGTGAACGCAATGAATTTTAAGCGTTCCCCGAAATTGGAATTACGGTGGTGGACGGGGTTAAAAAAAGTGTCCTGATGGGATCCCCCTGGATTAACACGGCCGACCAGAAGTAAATTGAAATTGCTCTTTTATGATACTTTTGTTATCATGCGGAGTTTTAAGGGACACCGGACACATTTACCAAAAATTTAATTTTATTGTCGGAGAGCGTCGTTCTTGGACTCAAAAGCTGTTGAAAGTGAATTAACATGCAAATATATTCATGATGATTAGGTGAAGAATTGATGCAAATACTGGGGCCCATTTAGCCAAGGTTATTCGACATTATCGTTCGAAACGAGAAAATTTATTTTCCGCTGGCCCAGCCACATCGCTTCTGATGTAGTCTCATAATTCGTATTCAAAAAGCGCTGTGTATGGTTTACAGGGTGAATGACAAATGCTCCGATAAATAAAAAACGCATAAGAGAATCGATATCACAGATTACAGGAAAAATGTTTAAAAAGATATTTTGAAAAGTTTATAATTAGTTAAAAAATTAGCCCAAAATTAAACTGCGGCATTGCGTACGAAATACGCGCCACAGATAAATTTGGAATTTGAACTGGAAACCTGTGGCAAGAATTCTCTGTACACACATAAAAATCTGGAGTTCCCTCGCGTCCATCCGTTTTTGGTGTTAAAATAAACGGAGTTAGGACGTTTAACTTTAGAAAGTGTCAACGTTGTCTACAGAAGTAGCATTTTAATTCCTGCAGTAGTTATTTCTATCTTTCAAGGAGTTAATATGGTATCATATTATATTAATATAATTTTTTAACACCTATTTTTAGACGCATTTTAATCAGGAAAAGATTCTAATAGGTCTGTTCCAACAACAGCCTCTGACTAGTCCGAAACCGTCAGAAGCATGCGCCGATTAAAGTATCACATTTAACGCAGCTCTTGAAAGCGGTGATTAATTCCATATTTGACAGTTTCAAACTAGTCCAAAACTGTGTTGGAAGCTAATATCACGAAATATGATGAGCTTTACAACTTTTCAGGTAAAACTCTATCCGTATTTTATAACACCGATTGGGAGGATAACAATTTGTCCCAAAAATTTTTATGTGTGTATTTTTCAATTAAACCACTATGGACCAGATATCTATACCGATTTTATTTGTAATATGGTTACACGCCTATTTACATTCGTGTACAAAGAATAGTTAATAATACTTGCTACAAATTTAGAATTTAAGACAAAAAAAAATAACAAAGACGACATCCTTAAATTTAAAAAAATCACACACCCTGTAACTATAAAAATATTTGATTAAAGTTATCTGATTGCAATGGTAATACGAACCTTACTGACTCTTTAGTCTAATTAATGCAAATCAAATTATGCCTACACAATTATTACCACCAAAGGTGCGGTAAAGGAATACTGATAAATGTAAATTACCTACAACCGGTTAATCCGTGCAACACGCGCACTGCTCACTCTGATTAAAACACTCGCGCTGCGGCGCCACGTATTTGTTTTAATTGCCCCTCTTAACACACTGTATTTAAACCGTACCGAAATAATGATTTAACTATAAAATGAATAAAGACTACAAGCGCTTAAGGCAACACAGCTAAGCCAAATTAGAAGTGAACAGAACTGTTCTCGGTAAAGCGTCAATGCTATCGCGTCCCGTACTTTCAAGAAAAAAATTAAAACACACCCCTCGGACTTGCAGCTAAATTTTGAAATAACTTCGACCAATGGTAACCGTTGATTTTAATTCTAGCCCACGCTCTGAATGCATTTCCTCATAAACACCTATAAATTATCTGTTTTTTATTTATTTACCATCGAAGTATGTCGTGAAAGTTTAGGGAAAAAGTGGTACTTAATGCAAGTAACTAAACTTTGACAATGAAAGTCATTTTGATTTTGAGTTTAAGGTTACTGCGAATGAAGCAATGTTGCAATATTTTCTTTTCATCACGAGGTGTATTCACTTCCAAATTCGCATATATAAATTATAAAACGTTTGCCTTTACTTTTAATTTTGACTGTATTACTTTTCAAGTCTGTTTCGAATCTATTCAGTTGATCTATCTGATTTGAAGTGTCACATTTTGGCATATGTTATAATGACATGAAATTAATTTTACTATAATAGCCAACCTAATAAAATAAAATCACGACCTACTTGATGGTAAATAAAAAAAAAACAGATTATACGTGCTTCGAAACTGTCATAAGGAACGCGTCTGCACCACAACATCTGCGATTTGTTTTCTCTAACTTCATTTCAAATGCCACTTGAGTTGACACAGATTTATAACGCCAGACTTGGAAAAGAAACAGACAAAAACAAAACACTTTAACTTGAGCGTAATTCGATATGCCTTTTCCGCTAATGTACATGCATCTGTGATTTTAAAGCGACAAATTTTTGTACAGAAATTCGAAATACAAAGATAAAGGTTACTCGGCTGGCAGATTTATGGCTCGCTGTGTGGTCCATCATTACTCGAACAGATTAAAGATTGATCGAAATGTATCACTTAACTATACTATTGTCGTTATTAACGTAAAACCCTTGAATCCAAAGGCTTGTTCGGGTTCCCGTGCGGGCAGGTCCAGAACCGTCAGGAGCTAAAAAAAACGCAATTTTTTTGTCGTGCGCATGCTCCTGACGGTTCTAGGAAGTTTCTGGACTGTCATGTCGTGGCGAGAACCCGAACAAGATGATACTTATAAAAATAATTTAATCGGTTCAGTGCTATTTTCCTTTTCTTATTCATAAAGCAATGTTGACCTATACACGGATGTAGACACGTCTTCGTATTGACATCGAACTACATACTTTATATTACACATTAGTATTTCCCACTTCCCATTTCATAGTTTACATAGTGATTATAGGTACACTGTGATCAACAATGATTGAAGCTTTGTATCTGAAACATTATCAAACTTTCATTCCGCAACAGCCGTTGACTATCTACAAGGATATCTATAGTAAATTCTAGTCAACGCGTGGACAATAGAAAATTGTTGTAGAGCGGCACATTCAATCATTGTTGACCACTGTGTATAATAATAAAATTTTTGATGAGCGATGACTGGTGAAAAACAAAATTAGTGTTTTTTGCTTGATTCATACATACATTATCAAACAAATTATTAAATGAACTGCCAGTTTGATAGTTGTCAAGTAAAATATCGATATTTTTTTAAACTTGAAATGTACTATATTGCTACAACATACAATAAATGCGTATAAAGAATTAACTTGAAGACTATTAATTTGTTGTGTACAGTTCGCACACCACATGTCGTACTTCAATAAAGTTGGAATTACATCATGTGTTCGAAAACTACCACGTTTGGCGTAGGCGTTGGTTTGGTAAACTTATGTCGATGCTATAGTCATAATCAACTGATTTAACTTACTTTATTTGACGTGTAACTTGCTATCTCAAGCCATGACTAGAGACCGGATTTTAGATGAAATACGTTTGTTTAGTTCTTAAAGTTTAAAAGCGATTGTTTAAAAATACCTCTTCGTTTCGACTCTTTCGAGTCATTTGACTCTATTTCTAATGAAACGAAGAGATACCTCTAAAAAATATTTAAAACCTTAAGAATGAAACAAAGGGATTTTACCTAAAAATAGCTCTAGTCATGACCAACTCCAAACGTGGAAGTTCTTGAACGCAGGATAGTAGTAATAATTATTTTCCAAAGAAGTAACGGACGCTTTTTTTTTAATTCGGCGTCGGAGTTGGCGGTGACAAGGTGTACATTGTGAATGCATCACAATTTTTGAAACATCTGATAGTCTATCTGTCTATCTGTCAAGTCGATTTCTTTGAGTTTTGAAATTAAAATGGGTTCTTTTTCGAATAAAATGTTTTCTTTCCGTAAGTTGATGGTGAGTGGCAGTAATCAATGCTAAGTTGTTTTGAGGAATTCCGTCAATAATTTCAAGTGTTGAAAATTAGCCACTTTTTTTTTATAATGGTCCACAATTAAATTTTTATGGCTAACTTCGACGCCAGATAAAAAAAACACTTTACTTCTTAAATGTTAATTCACTAATAAAATTAATACTCAGACTGACAAAAGTTACCTGTCAGTAAAAATTGATCTCGCTGTCAAAAATTTTGTGTCCGCAACGGTAGTTCTGATAATAAATATCTATTTTTCATGGCTATCTTTTATCAGCCGAATTTCAGATCATAATGTATATGCATTTATGACGACTATTAAATCTTTCGAACGCTGCAACAAAATTAACAAATGAAGAGATGATAAAATTGAAGATTTTGACAATACAGCTTATTATTCATAAATTTAACGTTTTTCAGTCATTAACATGCAGTACACGAGAGAGAGCGCGTTATAAATTCGAAGCATGATGTTGTTTAACAGCAACAAGTCCCAAATCAAACTTATTTTTTATCCTTTCCTCTTTTTATAACACTTTTCTCTTTCTCTTTATTCTAATGGTTCTATAAACGCAGTAGTATAATAGGATTATAAATTCTATGACTTTTATTTTATTGACTTCTTGCCTGCACACAATGCGACCTTGATTCATGTCTCAATTTTGTTTTATTGCACGTTTAACAGCTGAGAACGGAATTCTGAGTTGCTTCTTTTACGTGATTAATAATTTCAAAAATAACTGGAATTGCGTATGAAATATGGGTAACAAATTCACAAATAATTGTGTAGATAATTGTTTGTTAATTCGTGCGGATTATTCACTAGAGCGTACGTATGTACCAGCTGCTTCGTACACAAAAAAAACGCAAGGATTTAAATCTGGTGATCGCAGGGGTCAATGCACAACCCGACAGGCAGCTGATAGTAAAATCTTTCGTCTCGCTATCGCACGGAGACAATAAAACTATTAGGATACAGTCGGTTTAAACGTCGCTAGTATTGTGCGTAGAAATTTTGATCAAATCGCGTACATGAACGCATGTCACAGATTAGGAGAAAATGTATAAAAAATTCTATGGAATAGTTTGTAATTAATTAATTCATTCAAAAAAGTAGGTGTGTTTAGATTGAAACGCCAAATTCACAGCGAATGTATGTCATAAACGTTTTACGATATTTGCTCAAAATAAAGCTTGTAAAACTTGACCTTCCGTAACAGACGTGTTAAACTGCACATAGATAGTAAGCCGCGGGATGCGCGGCGTATGACCTCGAGTCGATCCGAATGCTGTCGGTACTTAGTGTGGACGTAATACTTTATAACCAAATTTGTTTACTGAAGACTTCAAATAACTGGATCAACGGCGAACGTCCTTGTGCGGAATTTTTACGAAAGCGCGACGAGGCATTTCGGTCCTTCGTCAAGTCTGTACACAGCTTTAGCCAGCTGACAAAATAATGCGAATAAGTGCGCTAAAACCGCAGGATATGGAGTTGCAAATGCGTCTTGAATTTGTTAAACTTTTAATAGATTTGTGTTACTAATTCGTCACTCACAAAACGAAATTATAATAATTAATAATCGAAACAGATTACGAATGAGTTTACTGATTATAATGTTTTAAATTCTGGTGTTGAAGGACACGTTTCTTGTCGAAATATACTTTACTATTTAACAATAAATTAAAATGAAGGAAAAATTCTAGGAATTCTTAACACGGAGATTTAAATTGTTTTTCGTTTTCGTGATTTATATACTTATTTACCTGTCAAAGCAGGTGTTAAAAGTGGGGCCGTTGTGATCTTTTGTATGGAATAATCGCTTCAGGCGATTTGTATGCATTTGTCAAGTAAATATTTCGTAGTTCGTCTTTCACGGCATCCGGCGTTTACTTAAAAACGGAGTTGACGTGAAATTCCACTTAAAGGTCAAGTTCACGAGCGATGCAATGCCCAACATAAAACTTTTATGAGGGCAGAGGAGGAGACGAACGAAATCGTCTCCTCCTCTGTTTTTTAACCAGAGGCGCGTTCGTTTGAGGGCTAATTTTTGATTAACTATTTCTCGGAAACTAAAGTAGAAAGAATTTGTTTAACATTTATCCAATACTCTCGGACACTGCTTCTTATCGTGGTTTCATTCTATTGGGTTAATAAACAATCACCCTATATTATTTTTATTGTTAATTTTTTTAAAGAGTTTACTGATAATTAACCCTACTTACTGCGGCCGCGGAATTTACAAAGAAATTTGAATCGTCATGTTAAAATATGGTAAAACTAGAGAAATTTATCTAAAAGTAAAAAAATTAATGCAGACCTTTCCTTAAGTAAGGATTTTGATTGCTTCGCAGAAATGAAGAATTTATTAAATTTAAATTAATTACGCTACCACCACCGGAGTTTTAAGGAATTCTTATACATTAACCCTTATAGATTATCATTTTTTATTCATAATTTCATTGTCGGAAAGCGTTGTCCTTGGACTCAAAAGTTGTTGAAAGTGAATTAAAATGCAAAACTATACCCAATATAAAATAACAGTATTGAGGACAATACTCGAGTATATTTAAATAGAAAGGACAGTGGAGGTAGGTATAAATGTAAAATGAAATTTACAATCGAGGACAAGATTTTTCTAAATTATTTCTTTTCGGTTTTCTATAAGAGTTAAAAATATTGGATCATAAAGACACATAACATAACAAGTATTAACGAATGTTTGTTTAAATTTGGCGTCGAAGTTGGCCCTGGCAAGGTACTTTGGTGAACGCACCACAATTTTGATTATTTGTTGTAAATTTTATTTGCTTATTGTCTGTTTTCGTTGTTATAACAGGGGCCCAATTCTTGAAATCATTCGACGTCAAAATGACGTAATTCCTGAACGATTTGTATAGTTTTGTATGAGAGTCTACGTCATCTTGACGTCATGTTGCATACGGCATTTGTCGAGTAATTTCAAGAATTGGTCCCCAGGGGGGCTATTCTCAAATTGGCGAATACGTAAGTCAAACACGACATTACTCGAATGTCTACGAATGTTAATTCTCAAATGTCGTATACGAGAATGTTTCGACATTTTTAGCTATGATGTACGAACGAGAAAAACACGTATACAAAAATGCCTTTGGTATGGCTGATGCAAAATTTTTAAAAACCTTTCGTTTAACAAAAGACGTTGTTTTGGATCTTATTGAAGTACTCAGACCTTTCATTGTAGAAAGCAGACATGGTTCAGCTTTAAAACTTGAGGAAAAAGGATGTACTTATTTAATCATATTTTCAATACAATTATGTAAAAAATTTAATTGCTCAGTGCTTTTAAAGTAAATTTAGCCGATTTCAATTTAATATTTACATATAAAAAGTTAGATGAGTGCCTGCTTTGAACAGTTCGAATCAGTTCCACAGTGAACAGACCTTATACGTCAGCATTATTCAAAACTTTTGTTGAAATGTAATCCACTAAAAATGTCTGCAAGTGATTAAATTCCAGATTTGCCAACTTAAATTTGTGAAATTATCAGCTGGATGTTATTCAATTGAACCAGATTGAACTAATATACAACGTTGCCATATCGCTTCATCGACAATTGGAGTCGCATACGATTTTCACTGTCGAGCAGTGTTTGAGAATAGAGAAAACAAAACTCGTGCGACTCTACCCTTCGACAATTGTCGATGTCTAATGTCATCACCCGACATTTGAGAATAGCCCCCCACATCTCATTCTTATTGTCGTTTTTCGTATATTACAATAGATTACATTCTTGTGTCGTGTAGTGTTGAGTTCGAAACCTCGAAAGCAAGGTTTTGGAATTGCAAGCTCAAACATCAAATTAACAACTGTCATGACGATGACGGTTCACAATGTAATTTTCATGGTCAACTTCGACGCCAGATTTAAAAGAACACTCTTTATAAGATACAAGTTATTCCTCCTACCTTTAAAGAGGATGAGATGTAGCTCTTTTCTCAGTCCTTCCTTGGGTCTTATGGATCATCCCCTGGGCTCTACTAGGCAAAGGGTCTTCTTCCATATGCCGTCATCTCCCCACACCAATAATTTTGGAAACTGAACTCATGTCTTAAAAGGGGTTGGCGATTAATTTTAAATATGGTAGCCAAAATAGTTCGGTGAACATTAATTAATTTTTTTTTTTAAATTCCATGCCGGAACCGTGACGGCTTATTGTTTACATTTAAAAGGTAAGAAGCTACTTTTCTTCGGTAACGTGGTGCCCTCTTTGACCTTTTCCCCTGGTGTCCAAAAGAGTAATGGGGGTTAATCAAGTTGCCTACTCTATAGGATAGTATTAATCAAATTTTACCGATTGCTTGGGTGCCTGTTAGCACGTGTTAAGGGGGTACTTTATCGATATGATCATTTACTATACCGTATCTTAATGGTCACTTCTCTGAAGGAGAGTCAGTATTTTGACCATCGCCTCTGACTACGTAAAAGCTCATAGCGTTTTCGATTGACTGCTCTAGAGTACTCTCAGAGTATTCTTATCTTATTTTAATCTCATGTAATTATAAGGGATAGAGGTATCCTGAGATTCCTCTAGAGCAGTCTATTGAAAACGCTATTAAAGTTTGAAATTATTTTGTGAGTACGGCTAAATACGGTACTTATTTTAATTTAATAACTTGGAGTTTGAAATTTTTGGCCGTTTACATTCAGTTTCATAGTTTTTTTTAAAGCACGGCAATATGTAGATAAGCTATGGGGGTCCAGGATCAATTTCCCATTTAATTTTATATGGGGGGGTGTACGTTTCAAATGTGTAGGTATGGTTGCCTAACAACTCAAAATTTTAGTAGGATCCGATAAGTTATTGCAAAATGTATCGTTTGATACTCAGACAAAATTTTTTGGGGCATATTATATTTCAATAAAAAGAAGATTTTTCATTTCCTCAGTCTTATTCAAGATGTGAAGTGGTAAATGGGCATTTGGTATTTATCTCCCACGACTAGTTAGCTTTATTCATTTATATCCATAAAAGTATTTAAAAGAATCAAATTTACTCTTGGGTTCTTAACTGTTGCATGCACAAGAAAATTTGCGACGATTTTTCACGTTTGTGGTGCAAGGCTCTTTTTACATAAAATTTTGTGTTTTCACTTTTGATTTCTTGACAATACGATTCGCGTAACCCTAATTTAGCATGAGCAGACCGGAAAATGCAAGAATTTCATGCACTTTTTAATTTGGATTCGTTTGATATTCCTACTTAAAAGTCGATATTTGTCATTGTAGTCATGAAATATTTAACGTCGATTTTATAAGTGCGGATATTAAATGGATCTAAATTAAAAAGTGCCTACAATTCTTGCAATTCTGCTTAAGTTAAATTGCGGTTATTAGCAATGAGAGGACAGACGGAGTTTTTACGGTTTACTCTTGCAACGAAGCGGTGAGATGTTATAAATAGAATGTCTCACATCTCAACGTATTTGCGCGACTTGCAATAGTGAACAATCAGCGAGCCAAAAAATAGTGCACCTATCAAATCGAGGTGATTCACAGTATTGTAGTGATTGACTGGATGCTCCGAGCAATGCGCGGTAACGAATTTGTGCTTCCAGCAGCGCAACGTGATTTTAAGTAAATTATCGGGAAAAACATTTAATTCAAATTAACTAAATTATTGTTCCTAAATTCAAGAAAGGGCAATTGTTATTTTCTGGAAATAGTTTGTACTCTGACAATATTAGACTGATTAATTAACATTTACCTACAAGCGGGCAACGTCTAGGATTCTCTCCTCGACCGTCGCTGTCTCAAACTGGATGAAACCGGAAAAACCTTGCAGGTCCTCTCACTGGTTATCAGAATTGTATTGTCAAGAAATTTAAAATGAGAACACAAAATTTTATGTAAAAAAAGCCTTGCACCAGAAACGTGAAAAATCGTCGCAAATTTTCTTGTGCATGCAACAGTTAAGAACCCAAGAGTAAATTTGATTCTTTTAAATATTTTTCATGGATATAAATCAGTGAGAGATAATACCAAATGCCCATTTACTGCTTCACATCTTGAACAAAACTGAGAAAAATAAAAAAAAATCTTTTTAGCTTATCAGATCCCACTAAAATTTTGTCAGATTTGTTGAACAATTCCAAATTGTAACATTTTTAAATTTTCGTATTTTAAATAGATATCACACTAAGAACTGCTCACCGGATCTGTCCTGCTTGTATTTGGTTATCGAATGTGCACAAACTAATGAATGGTGCAAGAAGTTTTTTAAAACAATGAACAATAAAAAAATTTCCCATGTGGTGTGAACTTTTTGGCGGTCACTGTATACTGCAGATAGTAGAGAAGACCGCGGCACTCGGTGGACAGCCTGTATATAAGACGCTACTGCAATACTATTAGCATGAGTGAACGCACGTTTTTTTTTTAATTTTATACATCACGGATTTGCCTCGTTTCTAACTCAAAATTCGTTTATTTAAACATTTTCCGGCCGCCTGCCTGAGAGAATTAAATTAAATAAAGTCGTTCCAGTTTTGTACTTTGGTTTTATGGTCTTCCTATTAAAAAAAGCAGCAAGGAGACCGCAGTGTGGTCTCTTGGTCGCCTCTCTATCGTTTTTTTTATAGCAAGACCATAAAACCGATACAAAACTGGAACGACTATACTCTGTTTACTAAGTAAAATTAAATGGGGGATTGGCTCTGAATCCCATAGCTTATCTACTCACATCTTTTCGTATTTTGTGTTACATTTGTGTGTGTCCATTTAGTGTTATAATTTTCGGTTGATAGGTCAACTCTTTTCTTTGATCTTTTTATATGTACCTACCTGATAATTTTTTCTTTTTTGGTAATTTTTAAAAAAGTCTTACATCGAAGAAAAGGAAATTAGAGAAAAAGGAGGGCAAGTGAAGGGGATATAAATAAAAAAAGAACATTTTTAGTAAAAACCACATCATTTAGACAATGGTTATATTTATTATTACGTTTTAAAAATCTGTTTCTCCATTTTATTACTTTTACATATATAAAAAGCCGTCAAAAGCTCGATCATTTATCATATATTAATATTGATATCAAATTTCACGCATATTCAATATAAAAAACATTTTTCCACATACTCTTTGGCGCATCACAAAACAGTGCACTCACAACACGCAGCAGCAGAGGATACATACGTCGGTCGTCGACAAAGTACCGCGCTCCGAATGAAACATCTTCCAAACCAAAAACATGCGAGTTTCCCAAACAAACAAACGAAAAAAATTGAACTAAGGTTAAATGATTACTTAGTAATTCTAGTATTATAAAGCTTGTTGATGAAGCGTGCTGCCCTCACACTGTTTTATAAAGCTATAATTTGTTATGCCTAATAATAGTTACAAATAGATAAATTCACAATATAATGAAGATATTCCTGACACTTGCACACTATTCCAACGACATAGGTACTCTAGTAGTTGTCAAAAACGACGTTCGCATTTTATTTTCCAAATAGTAAACCCGAATGTCAAACGGACGAAGGGCGCCGCCGCCCCCCCGGAAAACCCCCTATTTGGTTTCGAGGTCCCCGAAGGTATGGCACAATAAACGGACATAACTGCTGTGATTACTTTGGTCGGGCGGTTTTAGGGGGAGGGGGCGACCGTCCGTCCGCTCACCACCGTCAACTTAAACCCTTTGACAACTTTGGCAACGCAAGCGGCCTTATAAATGGTTTATGATGGGTGGCCGTTGTCGCTTGCTATTAAAGTTGTTCTGTAAACGTAACGCATAAAAAAACTCTGTATTGATATTGCTAACCGTTCGATAATAGAAGTATTAATAAGAATAAAAAAAAGTTAACGGATTGGGGCGGCAGCATTTGTACTCAATCAGAAATCACCAGGTTTTTTTTTTTTTTTTGTAGGTATGTATGTCACTTCTTTCAGTAGCGGGAGGTCATTGTTTTAATTTGGTTTTTAACAACCCCAAAAATATTCTTCAGGAAATCTAGAAGGTTGGTAATGATGAAGTAAATTAAATTAAAAAAAAATAATACTTTTATGATATGTTTTATTTACAAAATTTTTTAAACAATGTAACTTAATTAAATCAAACGAAACTCCTGAAACATGGGAAAGTGTGGGGGCGGAACTCTCATACGTAGCTTGTGATGTGAAGAACAATTTCTTTGAATTTGGTGATAGTCAGAGTTGGTGATGTTGATGGTTTAATTAAAGAAGAAAATGTGTTTTGTTGGTATGAATAACGAGTGTTAGAATATTTTTGAGGTTTAAATATGAAACCAAATAATTAATCATCGATAACAATAGACGTGAGTTTCACTCTGCTAAAGTAATACCGCCCCTACTCTAAGCACGCAAGGGACGGCAATGCAGAGCTGGACTTCGTCCCACCGCCCCGCAGCCGCAACCTACTACAGTACGCTATTAACTTACATAAAATACCTTCTCATGTTCAACACTTTCCAATAATAATATGTGTAATTGAAAACAGCGAGGGAGCGACTACTAAAATCTACCGTCCGCCGCGTAAGCGGGCATAAACCGACAACACTACAACACCAATACAATGGTTAATTGTTAATTATTTTAAGAAAATTTGTACTTTAATAGGAGAGGAAAGGAATCCCGCCCGTCAGTCTTAAACAACGGATGGGACACCCTTGTAAACGCAAAAGCAAGGGGGATCCACTCAACCATGAGAAAAAGACAGAGAAACATCTACTTACATCCTAGGCTTACGTCGTAGAAAATCTAGTATAAAAAGTCTTCCGCGTTTATTATTATAATTTTTTACAAAAAGTTTTCGCCTTTTATTTTATAAAACTCGGTATATCACCAGAAACGATTTTTCTTAACCACTACCCCTAATTTTAAAATCACACTTGTTTTCTCGACGGAACGGGACTCTGCTTAAGTTAATGCCAATTGAGCCAATCGAGTCAGTTCCGATTTAATTATTTTTTTTTTCTTGTAAATGTATACAATTCGGCCGACTGTATAAAAATATATAATAAAAATATAAAGCTCTTTTAAAAAATCACGCAACTTCTTCTTTTTTTTACTTCATCTTCTTTAATCATATCCAATATTACAAATTCACCAATTACGAAGTACGTCTACAGTTAAACGATTGCCTCCCCATGGTTGGTGGTGAGACTACAAACATCTACCTAGGCTACAGAAGCGACACTCACGGATAATATAAGTCATACTAGCAGGCAAGCTACACTTATTAATATGTGGTGCTTTATGATACGCCCCTTACCCTGATTTCGCCATCGTGTGTTTATTAAATTGAACGTCCGTGATACAAACTGGGTGTTCCAAATTCAACTCTTTGTGTCATTGCCTGCAATCACGAACGCAGCATGCAAATGGAGTATTGTGCATCGACAGCCTTATCATATAAAAAAATCTACGGCGCTCTCAGACGATTACAAAGCCGTACACACGCAGTTGCTTTTTGAGGGATGATGCAGACGAACGCAATTTTTTTTTACTTATTAGGCCAAGCGCACGGGACTCTCGCCCAACGGGTGGGGGGGAATATAAGAAAAATGCTGCACGTTAAAAGGATCGGATCGGGTGAAAAAACAAAAGCACGATGGTGCGTTAATTTGGAAGAGGCCATCAAAAGAAAAATTGTTGCTCACCAGAAAATAACGGACCATCGAAACACCTGTTTTTTTTTCTTTTTGGTTGCAAACTGTTGTTGTGTAGACATGATTAAAATGATGGTTTGAATCTTTTGGGTTGAAATAATGTAGGGGGGGAGGAGGGGGCCTTTACGTGGTAAAACAGTGAGAAATTTTTTGAAAAGCCCTCAAATTTCACCTCTTCGAATGAGTCGAGCTCTGGCAGCAACCATTTGGTCCTCGCACCAGCTTTTGGTGCCGCGCCTGAACGACTGTTAATAATAATCATCGTAATGTTAATTCGTATTGATTCACGTAAAAAACAACTACAAACTAGACTTACGAATATCGACATATATTTATATCATTATTAATATTTATATAATACCAATTTGAAAGAGCGCAACTTTCGAAACGGTTCGGAAAATCGAAAAATTATGTACAAGATTTTGGTTTATCGTTTCTCATTATTCTTTAAATATTATTAATTTCAGCTCACGTTCCAATTTTTATGTGATTTAATTCGACGCGTCGCCGCCGCCGACGTCGCACTAACGCGACAACGCATGAAAAGTAGACCGCGCGACATTAGGCCCGAAAAACGGCTGTAGTATTGTTTCATCATCATTCCGGGAAGAACTGACATACTTACTACCTAAGCGATGCATGCACTAGGCTACTGTTTTTTTTTACTACTTGTCTAAAATCTAAGTTCGCTCACACACGCGCAACAATTCAAGTCGGTCGATGTGCAGAAAACAACAAAAGCAGCTCTGGTTGCTTAGGATACCCAAAAAGCAAAGGGAAGAATTATTTTTGAACTTTACTTGCATCAAAATTTAAAGCCCATTCAACTGTGTAATACTCGAGCGTAATTTGGGGGGGGGAAGGAGGAACACAACTGCATAAAATAGAATTGATTTCGAATGCAGCATAAAACTTCCTTTTGCTTAATACATATTCCAAGCAACCAATCATCAAATAGAAAAGATGAGGGGGGACAGTAGGAATTATTTAACCTTTTCTTTACTTCAACAATTGCTTATATGTTCAATATTTATATAAAATTTGCAAAAGTAACGAACTGTTTGTACTTGAAGCAATTTTTACTAGTAATAAATCCACGTTCATCGGAGGAGTACTTGAGTACTTTGTACGTCCGTTTGTTATTTTATTTCATTATTATTTTTTTCTTTAATAATATATTTTGTTTGGAAGGCTTCGGGTGCATGGGATGATGCTACTCGCAAGGGAGACCGACCTTCCCCGAATCCCGTCGTCAAATAACACGCGATGCCGGCACACGCACACTTGCAATCGCTCCGACGGCGGAGACGCCGCCGCGATCGCCGCGACGCCGCCCGCCGTCTCTGTGGCAGTCACACCTATCACTAATTATTGGGGCACAGCAAACTTACGACTTACCTAATTAAATGTTACATTATTTAATTTAAGCGATCGTATTAATGATTTTTTTTCCCAAAAAACACAAAAAAAAATTGTTCTCGCGTTCAACAATACCGAAAAAGTGATACGTTTTAAGTAAAACGTAAGACTCGATTGCTTATCAAAAGTTGCTGTTTTTAATTAATCAGTTTTACAAGTCCTGCTTTTGCGCATAACTTAATTCGAGCTAAATAAAACTACTTAAGATATATACGAAAACGGTGACGCGACACAAATTAATCAAAACGTCAAAAACAATTTTTTAACAACAATCAATTTCGTTAACAAAAAAAAAATAATAATAACAGGCGTTTGTTTACAACAATCGTCAACTTATAACTTTACAAGTACTGTGAAATTATTGGCTGATGATTGATTATTAGATAAACACCCTGTATATTTAAATCCACGATTAGCACTTAAAAAAAATGTGATAGGAAATGTACACACAACAACTGTAAAAAATTCCAGAGCTAAATTAGATTAACTTTTTTTTTAAATCCTAAAGAAATGATTTAGTGATTTTTCGATTTTTTTTCTTTTTTAGTTTGTACATGGCAGTGTTTGCGTTTCCGTTCAGTCTAATGTCTTACAGTTGCTGTTTCGTATCTAAGAATCGCGCAACATCTACTCGACTGATGGACTTCCTAAAGAATACTGGTGTAGTAACTCTGCCGGAGTGATTAATTTGTAAACGATCACCGCATTTCATCATAATAATGATTAAATCACAAACATTATTTAATATTTTCATAAAAGACTTAAGTTGGATAAATTTACTATAAACTAACAAACATATAATAATAATAATAAACTAATAACATAACGTATTTTATATAGAACAGATATCTTAGTCGAATTCTCGCGGCGATGTCTTTGACCTTACGAGGCCCCCTCGCGGTGAGGGAGCGAAAAGGGAAAACAGACATGGCGGGAATCCGTCGAACATAAATGCTATGTAAAATGCAACAACATAACAAAGAGAACTAAGGGCTTTCTGGTCAGAGGTCTACCGTGCACGTGTCAGTTGCAGGCGGCAGAACTCGTCCAGGCGAAGGCCGGCCAGCTCACGCCACAGCAGACCTAAATCCAAGTCCAAAAGTTGGTCCGGTGGCGGTGATGGTGGGGCCTTTCGGGGGGCCGCATGCTATGGCCACATTTGTAGAGTACGCGCAGGACTACGGGCATAGCAATATGGTAGAGGTTTCACGAAATGGGTGTCCAATGTGCGGCAGTGGGGACATGGCACCATGTGGCTGTAGTCGCTGAAGAAGTTCAGACGTTGAGCTGGATGTAACACCGGCTTAAAGCAAGCATTACACTGGAAATAATTTCATTTTATTAATTTTCTTATAGTCTCATCCGTTTTTAGCTAATGTTGGATCGACGACATGACGATTCTATTTACGTAACTGGTTTGTAAAGCATGGCGTATAATTACCTTTATGCGTTCTGTGCAGCATGGCATGGCGGCAAAAATATCGTAAGAATACATGGTGCCGAGCACAAGGGATGTGCCATCCCACTGTTGATTGCAGAAGCGACAACGAATCACCCTCCCAGAGGCACCTTCTAAGCATGCCATGCAGACTACGCTAAGGAACTGAGTCCGACCTTCCACTTTGACCTGGAAAGAAACGAGAACGCATGATATCCATTGGAAAAATCAATTTCCAACTTTTGCAGGGCAAATGTTAAGGATCTGGATTTGGTCCTGACTAACGTAATAAGTAAGTGCTTACTTACCTCAATGCAGCTTTTAGCATGTTGACGTGGACTCAAAAAGAACGTCCCATCCACCAAGGGATACCTGTCGAAGACTAGCAACTGTTCTTCGCACAGAACACAATGGACACGTGAACGTCCCTGAGATGCAAGTGTAGACAATATAAAACAGCGTGTGTCGTCGTTTCCATGGTTACCTTCGTCTTCCGTCTGCAACAGAGAGAATCGAATTTAGCGAATTTAGCATCGAGGACCGGTGGTGATGGTATCGAAAGATACACGCGTCCCCCGAGATGTTGACACGGCCGGGCTTTGATCATCTTTCGTATGCAAGCCGCGGATAATATCCGGACAGGGTTTAATCGGGGCAACCGGACGCAATAACACCGCGTACGCAAACCCTTCGGGGCTTTGAAGTTTTAGGAAGACGTATTAGGTCAAAAATAAACACGCTACTTTAAAATGAAAAGCATCAGCGCAAGCCTTAAATAGTCCTGTGCACGTAATTAAATCGAGGAATTGCGTTTGCAGGATACCTGCGGGATCAAGAGAGTAGTTGCTTTGTTTGCCGGCGTACCTGCGCTAATTAGAAAATAAAAAAAAAACATTTCAATGGAACAAACCCGCTCGCGAGTCTTTGATCCTGGGGAACGATGAAGGTAATTTACAGGATACCTACTACCTACTTCGGTTGGTAGGAAAATCTGCGAGGTATTTGCAGAGTGCGAAGCTTATTTCACTAAAAGCTGCGCTGAAAACGATTCACGAGATGAATGTCCTATTTTCGCTACGAACGCTTTAACCAATGATGATGATGATGTACTACCCTCTCGTGGAATTTTATACGAACAAGTATTCAAGAGATTAAAGTAGTAAAAGTGGGAAAACGTTTTAAAGTCGAAGGTCTTTAATTATATTTAATAAAAGAGATGTCGGGACAGTTGCGCCCCCGCACTTTCAATTACTAGCTAGAAGTGTGCCCCGCAACTGTCCCGGATTAAAAATATTTTTAATCCGATAATACTTCGAAATAGAAAATTTAATGACTTATTGTTTAGTTGAAATGTGACCTCTCTACTCAAGACTATTAAAATATAATTCCAAAAGTAAGATACGATTGATTCGTGAAAGCGTTATCAGTTCGTTTCTCTTTCGACCGACCGTCGGTCGTCCTATTAATAACTCCTAGCCATCCAATTCTTTTATCACTTTAAAAAGCCGCTCCCTTTCTTAACGTTATCCTCTTAAATCTGACCGGACTCCTCGACTAATATTGTCTAGCCAAAAAGGATTTATTGCGTCCTCATTTTCCGCGTTAGTTTTTTTCTCTTGTGTGTGTGTGTGTGTGTGTCACCTAATGCTTTATTCCTTTTGATGCCGACCGCAGCACGCTCGATAAATAATAACGGAGTCGTTTTAAATAAATACGTTTTTGCGGTGGATCCCTCGTTTTCGTTGCCTGTTTGAGCACGCGCTCGCTTCTTTGACACGCTATCTATTTAGCAAACAGCGATTTAATCGGACGCCCTCATCCGTCGAAAACGTGGCGGCGCGGCGCATCGTGCCCATGCAAGCGTTATTTCATTTCGCAATATTAAACTTTTGCCGAGGTTTTTATTAGTTCGCGGAAAGAAATCGGCGGTGATGTTTGTATAGGCCTCCGGCGGACTGAGAGACAATGCGTTGGGCGTTGACGAACTGGTTATTTCGTAACACCAACTTTCTTGTGGTTAATACATCAATAAGTCAGTCCACTTTGGTAATTTATCTAAAGATGTATAACTAAAGGATAAGTAACCTGAATACATCAGTATGACCTCGACCTAAACGTTCCTAGAATCAAATACGTGGTTCTTAGCAAATTCCTCTTCCTAATCAATCCAATCAATCAGTAGTTAATAACCGTTATATTGAAAGAGCGAACCAAGAACTTTGCTGCCTAGGTGTCGTCGGAAGCACAGAAAAGTAAACGATAGCTTACACAATGGTGGGAATCGCAGACGTCAAGTTAAGTGAAGTGATAAAAGACTCCGTATGAGCTTTTGTAGGCTATTTCTTTTTTGAAACATAAGTCCATCATTTATCTCTTCAGCGTCGAAGAAAAGTCAGGAGGAAGAAGTGGAATGTATTTAATAAATTCCGTCTACCTTACGAAAGTCCTACTTTTACATCCTGACGTATAGGCCACCCAAATAACGCATCGAGAACTGCCTGCGGATTTCAAGAAACTCTGTGGGGCTTACTAGCTGTCACTAGATTGTTCCAGACGAACTTAAAAGAAAGAGAGGGGAGAATTGTAAACTATTTTAACAATAGTCTTTGCTTAGTTTTTAAGGCTTGTTTATTTATTCTATTTACTGCCTTGGGCAAATGTGGACAATTACATTATTTAGGCCCAGTTGTATAAATTCAGCTTAAGCCAAAGCTTAAACCCTTCACTATAACATAGTTGTAATGGACGTTGCTATGGGTTTAAGCTTCGCTTAAAGTTAAACTCGAATTGTACAAATGGGCCTTAATTGTTTAAATAATCGTTGTTATGGAGTTAAGCTTCAGCCAAAGAGTAGTTAACTTATACAAGAGAAGCCATTTGAACGAGGAAGTGCAAGTTAAAAAAGAGAAAACATTTACGCCAATTTAAATGCCCTTTCGTATGCTATCGAGTGTCTACGGATAAAAATTGCGTCTGCGATAATCTGATTTGGTGAAAACTGTATGCCACATCTTGCGCCATTGTGTTGTTCGTTTCCATCGTATTTCACTTACGCCAATTTAAAGGGACAAATGTTTCAAGGTCATAGAAACTACTCGGCAAAGATCCTGAATAAGTTATCTACTCTTTGCTTCGGATTAAATTTATACTTAATGACATTAGTGGCCATTTGCACCAAACACTTAAGCTGAACTTAAATTTAAGTGGTGTTTATATTGTGACATTTTTAAGTTGCACAGCATGACGTAAGTCATATTCTAAGTGACCCTTAAAGTTAAGTTGAACTTAAGTGTTTGGTGCAAATGGCCACAAGACCTGTGAAACAATAATGTTAGAATTTATTTATTTAATTGGCCGTTTAAAAGAGTCAGCAGAGAACTGTCAGAAACCCAAATGAGCTACGATCGACGAGGACGGAGCCGAAACTCAAAGAACTCTCCTGAACCCTCTCCCTCGCGAGATCCAACTGAAGAAGAACAGCCCCTGATCTTCGGAAATTCATCGCGAAAGGAAACCATGATGTCTGAACGATCGCAGACCATCAACCAATATCCTCGGAAGAACTAACTACCCCAACCGCAAAAGGGAAGACTTACGTCCTGGTCAAGATAGCAGGACTCAGAGCAAACGGAAAACACCTCAAGGGAGCAAGGACAACAACCCCTTGAGGTTTACAAAAACAAGCAGAACAGACACCTGCGAGTATTATAGCAACTATGTAGGAAAGGCAACAGATGTAGAATCCTTACGAAGATTTAATCTGTTGTTTGAAAGAGTTAGCCAAGAACTGTTAGAAACCCAAATGAGCTACGATCGACGAGGATGGAGCCGAAGCTCAAAGAAGTCTCATGAACCCTCTCCCCGAGATCAAACTATAACATTTCGATGATGAAGAAGAACTACCCGTGGTCTTCGGAAATTCATCACGAAAGGAAAGCATGATGTCCAGACGATTTCGACCGACGTAGGACCGAAAACTCCAAAGGGGGGTAAGTACAACAATCCCTTGATGTGTTCAAAAACAAGCAGAACAGACTCCTGCGAGTGTTATAGCGATTATACAAGAAAGAGTCTTAACCAAAGGCAACAGATCTTTATGAAGAACCTCTGCAGAAAAAACAAGGAAAATCATTGCACTTGCGATCATTACAGGTTTGCATGTTTGCTTTCGGATCCGAATGGGGTGGGTTTAAATCCCAACCCGGCGGTCGGTTTTTCAATAATTGTGGATGAAAAGCCAAAAACATGCCTTCTTCTCGGATAGGAAAGTTGGCACGTTAAGAATCCTGACTGGTGGATGGAATTCCTCCAGTTCAGCTAAATTCCAGTGGAGTTGACAATAAGACCAAAGTAGTTGACGCCTAGAGATACGAGGAGTATTCCACAAACCAATATCTCACCCATTAAAAGGAAAAAAATATATATAGAAGTAAAAAAGGGTAAGTTTTGCAGCAACTGTGTCAGAAATAATTTCCACGTCAGATGATTCGCCAAGAGACTTGAAACTGACGTATCGGAAAAGCGAGGATTGGCCAGATCGGAGGATGAAATTGAAAACTCGATTTCGCGAAGGAATAAAGAGCGATGGTCATTGCTAAATCCACGTGGCGGAAAGTTCGCTTTTAGTCCATCAAGGGTATTAGTTTTTTTATTGTTATAGTACTTGGCCTCTACTTTGAAGGCGATTGTTATACATTTGGCACGAAAAGCAATCTTCTTCGTCGTCGCCTTATTCTTCTCCAGGCTTTTGTTTCGCATACTAAGCAAATCCTCATGGTTAGCCTAACTTGACTCGACCCAGAAATACCACTAATATTCCGAATCGTCGCTTGCAGATAGATCCTCAAAGTGGAAGATGGGTGACAGTGCGATTTCGAAAGTAACTATCCATCCTTGCTTGCTCCGCCTACCTCCATGGAACAGAAAGATAGGGGAGAGTACACGGATTGGGAAAACTATCTCGCTTGGTGATGGATCCTCAAAGAGAAAAATGGGTGACAGTTACGATTTCGAAAGTAACCATCCGTTCTTGCCTGCTGATTAATAATAAACTAAAAAAAAATTCACCAGTGGGTCATTTTTGTGTTAATAAAAAAAAATTAAATAAATTGATGTCCACATTACCTACGTCAGAAAAGTGTTTACTTTTTTAGCCACGTTCCATTTCACACAAGGGAATTTTGAAAACCAAAAAACCAAAAGGAAGTTTATATTCTGAAACGCGATGTACGAGCTGTTTAGCGAATAGAGAACTGTGAAGTTTTTACTTAACTACGTACCATATAAATAAAATAAATCAAGCTAGAAATGTTAAAGTAAATGGAGACCTAGAAGAGTAAAAACAGACGAAAAGCCCTAAACAAAATTCAAGGTAAATGGCTAACGGAGAGCCAATAGGCGGCGATAAAAAATAAATTATAATCCGAGAAGAAATAATCGTTGCCATAAGAGAAAAAATAAAAGAAGAAATTGATCAATTATTATAAGTAATCCAAAACTGAAAAGGAGAACAAGAACTTGTCGCCAGAAGTGACGAAGAGTAAATGGGTTTTAATTGAAATCAGAAAGATACTTAGACTTCGTTTAAGAACCTGAAGGACAACCGAAAGAAACAAATACGAAAATTAGAAGAAAATTAAGAGATGGATTAATTACAAGAACCTAATCAAAATTGAGGAAGAAGAACTTGTCGCCAAAAGCGACCAAAAAAATAATGACGTTTTATCTGAATTCAGAAAGGAATTGGGACTTCGATTAAAAACGCCAACCTGAACAAAAAAGAAACAAATAAAAAAAGATCTAAAGTTAAATGTAAAATGAATGAATTCATGTCTTGAATTAAGTTTCCCTTTTTGGGCTGTCGAATGGCTTAGCCTAGCCGACTCCAAAAATCAGGGGAATCCCAACTTTTTTAAAGCTCCAATGTCTGAAGGAGTGTAATGAAGAGAGTTTCTAAAAAATTCCTCACCTTTTTTGTTAATAAACACTATTAAATAAATTGATATCCAAAGTTGAAAAAAGGGAAATGTCTAACTGTAAATATTAATGAGTATAATATATTATTATTAACGCAAGGAATTCTTGCTTAATAAAACAATATCTACATTATAATATTTGTGCCATTTACATACTTCGCATTATTTTAAGCCACGAAAAAATTTGTGTAACACTAAATTATGTCCGGCGATAAATACTTCGTCGATCGCTTGATTTAGTATTGCGTAAAAAGAAGCCTTTCGAAGCCTCGGCGTGAATGTAAACCGTTAATAAGCGGTTCTTTAAATAAAAAAAAAATTAAAAATCATAAAATATAATAGAGTGAAGTTTATTAATAATAAAGCGATCGTTTTTCTTAGGCAATATCAAGCGGCTGCATAGTAAATAAACGGCGCTACGTCCTTCTTCTTCTTCTTATTATTATTATTATTATTAAAGAAACGAGAAAATACATAGTAGCGATGCAATTTCGTTTTATTTCGCGGAGTGGAACTCCTTATGAGCTGAAATGATATTTAGAGAGTTGGGAAATTGCAGCATATTGTGATTTTTTATGTCGTCGCTCGTAAGGAAAGAGTTCAAGAGCAATCATAGTGTCTCAAGCGTCTACACCACGCCATCTGCCGCCTCGTGTCATAACACTATATTTATCGAAGACTCCTCATGTTTCATCTACGCCGTCGCCGCCCCCGAAGTTTGCAATATATTTCAATATAAGTAGTTTATTTTCTGCACACTATCTTTTGTGCTTATTTATTTATTTATCGTCCCGACGATCGTTTACTGAAAAGTGTCTCCACCCCTTTTAGTCTCTCCAGAACAATTTTCGAACACTCTACAATATGGTAAATAATTTCCTTAAGTAAAGAGAAAAGGTGGAACGTGCGTTAGCCAAAGCCAAGACACGTGTCCCGGCTAGGCCATGCCAGGTCACGTAAATTGGTTTCGCTAGTAACTGACACAAGGTATAGCCAGAGGCCGCCGCTTGTTTTCGGCCATTGTAGCGGAAACTGATCTGCGGTTATCGGTCAGGCCTTGTTATATAAGCTCGCACAACAACTTCATTAAACTCTGACCACTACAGTAGATGCTGACCACAGGCGAACTCAGCCCATGCAAACAAGTGGGTACAAGCGAAATTCATCGAGTGGAAACATTTAATAATCGTGCTTATACTTAAAGAACAACCCGCAAGTTATGATGCAGAACTTTCCATGGAAAACGCAAAACTTATTTCCTGTGCGAGCACAAAGGAATAAATATACACTACATTTATTATTAGTAACTACCTCAACCTGTTTCTTATCATGTTCGTTTTATCTGCATGCAAAAAAATCTAAAATCAACCCCTAGGAGTTCTTCATAAAAAACATAAAACGTTTGGAAGAGGATGGAACAAACGTAAAAAAAATTAACAGAAGGTTTTTATTAGTTTCAGTTCTAGACTATAAAAGCTGCGTTCGTTTATTCTACTCCGTTCACTCTATTTACTCTTTTCGCACTTTTGTCTCTCTCTCTCTTATTTGTATTAAAACTTATTCGCTCTCACTCTTTAGAGTGCGAAAAGAGTAAATAGTGTGAACGGAGTAGAATAAACGAACGCAGCTTTAGGTGCAGTACTTTTGTTCTGTTTCTACACTTTCTTGACTTCCTTTTCATATAATCCCTTGGATCTCAGCCTTTTCTACGAAAAAGAGTTGGAAGTTGGAAGAACTTCAAGATGAGAATGAAAAGATTCTCGGTGGAGTTACGGAAATGGAAAGCTACCAGGCGGTCAAGAGCATCTGCCTTGACTTTCGAATTCATCCGGAATACCTCCACCAATAGGATTTTGCCAAAAGTCTTCAAGATTATTTGATCTATCAATGCCATCAGCAATAGTACCTCATTCATCAAATGCTACCTACTAGTTTGCTCAAGTTTCACAGACTTAGGACTTACCCATGCTCTGGTCAAGGACTTTGGGATTCAAAGTCTTCAAGATTATTTGATCTGGCTGATCTACCTGCTGGTTTGTTCAAGTTTGACAGACTTAGGACTTACCCATGCTCTTGCCAAGGGCGTAATTGTCTGGAGAACAGTTCAAATACGTCAGAAATACCTTCACCCATCATCGTACCTTGCAATTTAGAACCTTGATTGTTTCTAAACTTCAACAGTTTAACCAAGGCCACCAGCAATCGTAGCTCGTTCGTCAAAGGTAACCCTGTTGGTGTTGCTCAAATTTCACAGAGGACTTTCTTTATTACCATTGCCTTTGGCAAGGGCGATATTGCCTAGGTAATATTTCGAATTGGTCTGAAGTACTTCCAACTCTATCAATGCCATCAGCAATAGTAGTTACCTCATTCATCAAATGGTACCTGCTAGTTTGCTCAAGTTTCACAGATTTAGAACTTACCCATGCTCTTGCCAAGGGCGTAATTGTCTGGAGAACAGTTCAAATACGTCCGAAATACCTTCACCCATCATCGTACCTTGCAATTTAGAACCTTGATTGTTTCTAAACTTCAACAGCTTAACCAAGGCCACCAGCAATCGTAGCTCGTTCGTCTAAGGCATCCTGTTGGTGTTGCTCTAATTTCACAGAGGACTTTCTTTATTACCCTTGCCTTTGGCAAGGGCGATATTGCCTAGGGAACATTTCGAATTGGTCTGAAGTACTTCCAACTCTATCAATGCCATCAGCAATAGTAACTCATTCATCAAATGGTATCTGCTAGTTTGCTCAAGTTTCACAGATTTAGGACTTTCCCATGCTCTTGTCAAGGGTGCAATTGTCTGGAGAACAGTTCGAATGCGTCCGAAATACCTTCACCCATCATCGTACCTTACAATTTAGAACCTTGATGGTTTCTAAACTTCACCAGCTTAACCAAGGCCACCAGCAATAGTAGCTCGTTCGTTAATGGCTCCCTGTTGGTGTTGCTCAAATTTCACAGAGGACTTTCTTCATTATCCTTGCCTTTGCTAAATGCGATATTGCCTAGGGAACATTTCGAATTCGTCTGAAGTACCTCCAACAGCAGGACTTTGCCAACGTACCTCGCTTTTAGAGCCTTCCAGGTTATTTGGTGGTCTCCAAACTTTCCCATTACTACCAGCACGTTCGCCAATGTCACCTGATGATATTGCATACGTTTCACAGACTAGAGAACTTCCTTAATTACCCTTGCTTTTGCCTAGAGAACATTTCCAATTCGTCCGAAATACCATTACCAACAGGATTTTGTCATCGTGCCTTGGGATTCACAGCCTTCCAGTTTACTTAGAGGTTTCCAATTTTCACAGACTATGCGATCTCTTTCATTGCCATTGCCTTTGCCTTTGCCAATGGCGATATCGCCTAGAAAACATTGAGTACAAGATAGAGTGGAAGTATTAAACTAACTTTTGCGTAAACAGAGTGTTTCAGACATGTCAGAACGAGAGAAAAATTCGCCCAATGATTTAGACTGTCGCAAAAAGAAGGGAAAACTAAGCTATACTTCGTTGGATTTCACAAACGTCACTTAACTTTAACCATCGATTAAGAATAATCATTCCTATACCTTCAACACATGTAACCATGGCAACGTTTACTTTTAACGGATGATTAAATTTAAGTAACGTTTGTGAAATCCGCCATGAGTCAGATAGTAGAGAGTGCCTGATGAAGTAAAATCTCCAATAGCTGTGTCGATGGAGAATTTGAAAAAGATGAAAGAATAACTGAAACGAATTTACATGATGTCGGTCCTTTACATTTCATTACTACTACGTACAACTTCGAAATGTGAAAAAGAATCAAAAAAGAACCAAAGCAAATTACTTCTCTGTTTTTATTCCTAATAAATCAGCGATTGCGAATACCAAGACGATTGTGACCGTCGCGCTATATGAAGGTAAGCGATGTATAAACGCAAAAAGAAAACTTGAAAGTAATAAAGTTACTTTCGTCGTTCCGTCTTCCTTCCTCGCAGATATTGAAATTCCTAGTCCATTAAGAAATATTAAAAATGTATACGCTTAGTGTGTACTTTCATAAAGATGATGATTACACGCTCAAAGAACGCGGAATATTCTTTGTTATTAAAAGGTCCTCGGTTCGATCCCCGAGAAATCTTTTGTCTTCTTCGACGTCTCCTTTCCAGGAATGATGCGTTTTAATAAAAATAATTACAAACGAGCGTACAGAAGGGAAAAAGTCCTCATCCAGCTGAAAGGGCGACTTATACGTGCGAACTGTATTTTAAGCGGCTTATCCCGTTCCCGACGTTCGCAGGAGTCAACACCTCCTCGTGGAATTAAGTCGATATCTGTGTCTCTGCTTCCGCCAGCGTTTCCTGGGATTTTCCGTCTTTTTCCGCTGCGCGATTGTTTACCGAGGGATTTTTGTGTAATTTCGTAACCCCCCCGCTCGGAACTCAAGAACGAGCGCGCTCGTATTAGGGACCTTTTTGATAATTCCTCGCTTTTAGATTATTACTAATATTTTATAAGCCGATTACTTTTCGAGTATGCAAGATAAAAGGGATTACGTAGGTGGGTTTCTGGATTAGAATTTTTGTTTTCCTTTTTAGGGAGCAGGCAGGACGCGTGAATCTGAACGTACTCGAAGCCAAATAAAATTTATTTTCTCTACAATTTGCAATTTTAAGCTTCGTCAGGAGGAGATCTAGGTATGTTAGTTTAGTCTTCTAGAAAGTCCAGAAATCTCTAGTAATCTTTTTGTATGAGAAGCATCAGCCCTGTTATATTGTGACTCTTTTATGAATAATATGATTCAGACTTGTTTGTCTAGGAGAGCATGTTTCCAGGTTAATAAAATGAAAGGTCATAAAAATTTTTCACGGAATAACGAGTCGTTGTCATCAATTTTGCAAGACCATTCTTCCACAGATAAATATGCACGTCGGTAATTCAGGAACTGCAACTCCCGTAAAAGTCGAAATTGTTTTCACAACAGTCCATTTCGCGTCTCTCACCGTCACAACACGCAGTATAACATCCCGTCTCTCTTTTATGACGACGTTAATTGTCCGGCTTTAAAATATATTCCGTGCCGCACAGTCTGCTGGCCCCCAGCCAGTTTGTTTCGCCGCGTTTATTTCTATTTTTAATATATGTCGTTTATTTATTGTTTTCGTTTGCGACTGCCGGAGCAACTTTAATGGGAAGAGAAAGTAATAAATGTGCGGAGAACCGGAGACTCGCCGTCCGGCGAGCAAGAAAAAAGCTCAACGTATCTAATTTGCAATAAATTTGCTGCGCGCGTTGTTCATTGAAAAGTCCACGCGTTAGGGGGGGGAGGCGTACGTATCGGGAAAGAAAATGGGAAATGTGATGAAACCGGACGTGGAACGTGTGACGATCGGAAATTGTTTCTGCCTCGTCATGGACGGCGAGAGATTAATTCTAGATTGTCTGACTGCTGCACGACAAAAATTATTACGTGCGATTAAACCACTGAGTTATATTAGCCGGGAAATGTGAGTTAACGCGAGACACAAAGGAAAAGTAAAAAGGAAAAAAGTGAAATGTGGAAAACAGACGTCTGAAGAGGAAAATGAACTTTTCGTTTCGTATTGCCTCAAGAACAAAGGATGTCACATGAAAAATAAAATATTGTTACGTTTGCCTGTTTTTCTTCAATCCCTTCAATTTAATTTAATTTCACGACGTCAACTATCAAATTATTTTAAGATTAATGAAAGAATTCCTCAATGAAGTAAGCGAATTTGTTTTCCTTTTTGTCTCTCTCCTTTTCCATTCACGCTATTAAATTGCAAAAGATAGAATACCCATTCCTACAGGCAGCCTGTATTGAAATTAAAGATTGCATGTAGGTCCTATTACCAATAGCTGTTGTACCTACATTGTCCACAAAATTACCCGGCCAACAAAAATGGATTTACCAATCCCTGCAATCAGCTTGGATATCGTTTTCTGGCAGGGGGCGATTATAACTTAAAGCACACCACTTGGAGCTCCAGATTGGAAGAGGCAGAGTTCCACCTATGAACCAATCTATTGGCCAAAAGATCCACAAAATCAGATTTCAGATCGTATTGACTTTTTTTGCAAATGGATATCTAGATGTCTAGTCGAACTTCTATGTAGAATCAGTAATCGCATCCTCTGCTATGAAGGAAAAGGAATCGCTACCCAAGTTACATAATCATAAAACCAACTGGATTCTTCCAAGAAAAAATAAAACTCAATAGAAGAATTGGAAAATAAAGTTCAAGCCTTCACAACTATAGTCCAAGAAGCTGCCTGGAAAGCGACACCAACCCCAACACAGAATTGGAGGAAAAATTGACTGTCCACTCATCTTTAGAGAAAAAAATAACGAGAAAAGACAATTAAATATTGCGAAGCACCTGGAGAAGAAGTAGACACTCTGACGACAAGAGAAGGTTTAACCAAGTTGCAAGACATCTCAAGGAGTTACTCAAAGAACTCAAAAAAAATAGCTTTCAAGAATTCCTGTAAAACTTATCGCCATCAGAAGATAGGGATTATACACTGTGGGAAGCTAAAGCCAAGGAACTCAAACCATCTCAACAAATCCCATCCATAAGAAAACCAGTTGGAAGCTGGGCTGGGACAGATGAGGACAGAACAGATACTTTTGGAGAAGAAGTCTTTAAACCTATAATAGCAGATTTAACTGCCGAAGAAGGAAGAATTAGAGATTTCCTTGATGACAGAACACAATTAGAAGAAGAAATACAAATGGTAACACCCGAGGAATTAAAAAATATAATCAAAAATAACCTTACCAAGAGGAAAGCACTCGACTATGATCTAGCCACCGGTGAGATCATTAAAAGACTCCCCCAAAAAGCAATAATCATGTTAACATAACTGTTCAATGCAGTTCTCAGATTAAAGTATTGCCCTATTCAACGGAAAATTGCAGAAAGTATCTTAGTACAAACCACAATATAAGCCCTCTTCATGTAGACCCGTATTATCTAAAATAACGGAAAAATAATAGAAAAGAGAATGTCAAACGCCAGAATGGAGAAAGACCTAATACCTGACGATCAGTTCGGCTTTAGAACCATAGAACAGGTTCACAGAGTAGTACATACTATAGAGGAGTTCCGCAGGGGAGCGTATTAGATCCAACCCTACATTTAATTTTTCGCTGCTGATTTGCCTACACAAAATAATACTATAACAACCTTTACTGATGACACAGCATTACTGACAGTTCATAAAAATCCTGTCTAAGCCGCAGCAAAATCACAAGGGCAATTAAATGAATTTGGATTATGAGAAAAAGCATGACACATTAAACTAAACGAACAAAAATAATATCAAAAAAGTTTTGTGCAAATCGGTTTCGATTACAGCGGATTCCTCGAGCAGGCTCTGTACAGCTGTTTCAGGCCTAGTTGGGCCTTCGTCAGCAGAACCGTAGCTCGAGAACCCCACTGCAAACCAAACCGACTTGTCCAGGTTATTCGCCAATGCGCCGTGAAAGTAATGAACATTTCAAATAGCGACATCTTTTGATCGCTTTTTGACCTGACATTGCAGCGATCAAAAGATGTCGCTACTTGAAATGTTCAAAAATAATATCGTTTTCACCAAATGTCACCAACAGTTATTTAATACCTCCAAGTTTCTTCTCGTTTTTTCTTTCCTACTCCTGCTCTGAATAACTGTTTAAATAATCTACCTTCGATACATACATGCATGTTTGCAACCTTACGAACTTTTGTGCTTTTTCCCCCTTCCACCGAATGTCGTCATTTTGGAGCGAAATTCTTCCATATTTTTTTTTTATTTCTTGTCATCCGTATCATTGCTTCTATTCCTATTTTCTCTAGTCAATTCAACCAAACTAATTCTAGTTTTTTCCTTTCTTGCTCTTGCTTTGAACATGTTAGTCGTTTTAGATCAAAAGTCTCTTATAGTTTCATATTTTTGGTCATCATTTTTATTTTTTCTCTCTAGTTTTCTATTTCCCCATCACACTTCATGTCGTTTTTTTTTCTTTTCTGCTCTTGCGTCTAACGCCTTTCTAAGTATTCTACCCTATAGATCATATTATGTTTGAATTACTTCAGTTGCTTCTTCTCTCTTCTTTTTGTTTCTTATTGCCCTCTTTCCCTTTTATTTCTTTCCTCTTTCCCAAAAGAAGTCGTTCTGGTCTGCCACTTTTGTCTTTTTTCCCGTCACTTTCCGATTTACTTTAATACAATCAAGTTTGCAACTTTGGTAAATACATTTTTCTTCTTCTTCTTCCTTCTCGCCTCTTCAAACGTGTCGTTCCAGAATCAAATTCTTCTATGATTTTCTATTTTTCATTATTGCTTCTATATTTTCCCTCTTCTCGCAGTTTTTCGATTCTATTTTCCTTTTTTAATCCATCCACACTTCCCCTCCTGCTCTGTTACGGTTGTAAAATTTATTATAATTATTATTAGTTTTCCGGATCACCTTGTATATTGTGGGAATCGAAAATACGTTACTGATTTCCTGTCATTTCATAAGATTGCAAAATATTGCACAGCAAGACAAATGCAGTGACTCACGCATTACTGTATTGTTGTATTTCATCACTCACTCTCTTGCGTAATTCTGTTGTCTTCTCTTAACAACTTCCATTGCAGTGTTTATCCGTCAACCCCCACTGGTGAACGACCGCCCGATTTTTGGTCAGTCTTGTTGCTCCTCGCTTAGCGTATGCCTCATGTTTTTGGGCTCTTCCGCCATGTTGAGAAATTCACGAAACTGTTTAGTTCAAGTGAAGTTTGAGCGGAGGATTTTACTCCGACTTTTGATAAGTGCGTTACAAGCAGCAAAAGGTAGAAAATTTCGATGGCTTTCGTTACGTCCAGCCGAATTAACGACCGATAGCCCCGGTGCTTAGCAAAATTGCCGGAAGAGGTGCTACCTACCTGCGTAGATAGGCAGAAGTTTTACATTGGAGCGAAACTTTACTCCAATGTTGCCAGCCAGCACAGTGGGACGGGAGGGGGTTCTCTAACCAAAACGCGAAGGCCAAACCAAAACAGGCGCCACTTAATTTTTTTGTGAAAGGGAACGCGTGAAAAATTAAGAAAACACGTTACGTCCAAAACATGAACACTTTTATTACTAAAAAAACACAAATAAGAATAAAATAAAACAAATTCGACGCAAGTCGATCGATCTAAGTACACAACAAGACCATAGACCTAACTTTTCGGATCCGAAATCGCTACATATCTATCTTAAAATAAATCAACTCGTCACTAATGCCACAAAATGCAAGAGAATGCAATAAGTTGCAAGTTTTATTGCGACAAAATTAAAGCAATGGATCCGAAATAAAATCCGCGAAATATCGCTCAAAACTACGAAAAGAAATCAAAACGCTCCGACCTGTATTCCTTTGATGTTCGGCGTATTTGTCGGTGTCTTTGCGGGCGATGCCGCGCGGCACTTTGTAATGTGCCGGCTTCCACGTAGAGGGCGAGGGAGGGAGCCTTCACCGCCGTAATTCGCGATGCACCCAACGAGAAATACCTCTTGATGTAGGTTCCAGATTAAAGCGCTAAAAGCTACGATAAAAGCTTACGAGAAAAGCTCACGAGAAAAGCCTATAAGAAATGAAATAAAACGAACACATAAGTCAAACCGAGAGTTGCTGCGTATGGAACTTACCTCGGTCTATTGCGAAGCTGTGACACCCACGGA
The DNA here is from genome assembly GCA_033060865.1 of Dorcus hopei. NCBI lineage: Eukaryota > Metazoa > Arthropoda > Insecta > Coleoptera > Lucanidae > Dorcus > Dorcus hopei. The sequence goes on from CM065423.1 coordinate 38,194,385, forward strand.
TACGCGGTTTTCCTGTCTTACACCTGGGTCTAAACAGAGTCGGCAATTAGCCGTAGAAATGCACCAACATCCCTTCGATGTAATGGCACGCACAAATAAAAATATTTACGAAAGAGAATGTGACCCAAGCGACAGCAAGTTTCGTTCTGACATTGGCGCAACATTTCTCGTTTGACAAACAAGGAGGGATTCTCAACAAGCGAGACACCGTTTCTTAGTAATAGCGGGAACCAATCGGCTGAAAGGACAAAGGTCACGCATAATACGCGTCCAGAAGTAGACCTTCACTCTAATTCGTTCAATTCTCACATACACGCGATTTTGAACTCACTTAAGGAGGGATTACCTATATGAAATGAATTTGTTTGAATAAATGAAGGTCCTGTTAATAGAAATATGCTAAAACGAAAGTTTAAGAAAATTACGCCGGCGAAATACGGGTATTCCTACACTGACTGCAACATGTACAACGACGCGGTCCAAGGAATGATCTGACACGTCGAATTTCATATACAGGGCGTGTGTTCGGAACAGAAATGAAGGCTGGGCGGTGGCGATGCATATACAGGGTATTCAGAACAGGAATGAAAAGAAATGAACTGTAACAATCCCACCTTACTAAGATGGAAATTTTGCCCACAGGTAAAATTTCTGATGTCCACACTATAATCAGCCGAAATGAAATGGCACGTCGGCGAACGACAGATCTCGAAGTTGGGTGTTCGGCTTAACCAACATAAACGAAACACGGACGAAATGATACTACGCGAAACGATTTGGTCGGAGACCACGAAGGAAATTGCAGTCAGGAGAACTAACTGATTCACCCCCCGGAGATGTTGCGTCCTGACGTAGAGACGACTTAGAAGGGGAGAGAATCTACATTCTCCAGATCACAACTTCGATAGTGACGAATGTCACATTTGACAACACAAGACACGTCCAGTAAAGTTGAATAAATAACAAAAAAAATAAGTCGAATCCGAGTATCAATCAGTTCAGACGGAACAGAATTTTTCTCCCAATTTCCGAAAGTAGAGACCAAAGAGTGAGAGAAGTCGAGAGAGACAGAAAACAGGAAAGATAAAGGCTTCCTCACGGAACACACCATACTACAGACGTGACTTCCATGAGCGTATCCCACAGCGGTACATCAGAGAGAGAGGGCAAGCCATACCTTCACGAGATCCAGTACGCTTGGCATTCCCACACGCTCTGACGATTGCAGAAGGATATCTCAAAGCCGTCAAGGCTGAGCTGATCAATCCGAAAAGGAGACAGAGCTAGAGTAGAAGAAAGGTTGAAACAAGAAGAAAAGAAAAATTCCCGGGCGAATAGGCGTGATCCAAGTCACAATCAAGAGGCCTGTCAGACTTCGCTCATATGCAGATTCACAGAGAGAGAGGGCAAGAAGAGTCTTCACGAGATCCAACTCTCTTGTAACTCCCACAAACTCAGTAAATCGCAAGGCGACATCTCACAGTCAACGAGACTGATCGTTAGGGCACCTATCGCACGCGAACATCCGAAGACGTTCGATTCCACAGATGGTGTGAGGAACGTACAGAATCTTTTAGGAGCCTTTTACTCCACGCAGAAGATACGTCGGAAGAATTCTAAGAGGCTACAATCCGCAGGCCGAAATATGAATAAGACAATCTCTACTCATCAGGGGGATCAGGTTTAAGATGTTCACTGTTCCAAGTACCAGGAAGTATGTTGTTCCAAGTACCAGGAAGTATGTTACCATCAAGATCCTTAAGTTCGTAAGTGTCCGCGGACGTACGTCGACTAATGAGAAAGGCCCAACAAATTTATTGGCCAACTTGGCCGCGAAATGTTTTAAGCATCGGACAACACGAAATTTTTACGCCACACCCGCTGCTCGGGCTGGTAAACAACCTTTCGCCTACGAAGATCATATCGGCCCTTAGCCTTTTCGTAAGCCTTTTGCAACCTTTCCTGTACGTTTTTGTAGAGGACTGCGAACTTTCCGGTACGAGATTGTAGATCCTTAGGATCTTGAGGAGCAACCTCCAAGGATTCATCTTTAACAGGGTCATTGTCAGGGGTTAAGCTACCTTTCAAGCACATTTCATGACCAAAATTGAGGAAGTATGGAGTCACACCAGTAACTTCGTGACGTGCAGTTCGTAAAGCACAAGCGACTTTGGGCAGGAATAAATCCCATTTGCGGTGGTCTTCCGCCACATAAGCAGTCAACATGGACTTAATTACGCGATTAACGCGTTCGACAGGGTTTGCTTTTGGATGATAATACGAAGTGTACGCAGGGCGCACGTGGTATGACGTCAGAAGTTTTGATATTCTTTGGACTTAAACTGGACTCCATTGTCCGAAATGACCGTACGAGGTACTCCGAAAACTAAAAGATATTTTCCTCAATGTGCTGAACGATCTTAGGGGCGGTAGCCTTTCGAAGAGGGAAACACAAGGTGAACTTACTGAAGCAATCAGTTGCCACCAGGATGTATTGATACCCACGAGAAGATCTAGGTAGTGGTCCAACAAGATCGATGCTAATGACCTCCCAAGGTCGCGAAATTCGAGAGTGACCTCCCATTAGCCTGCCGGAGCTTTCTGTTCTGGTTTGGTGCGAAGACACGTTTGACACCTATGAACATATTTCGCAACATCGGCGTGCATTTTGGGCCAATAATAATTTTGGGCGATCCTATTGTAAGTCTTGTAGACACCTAAGTGACCACTAGTCGGGGAATCATGATGTTCGTGAAGAATCTGTAATCGAGATTCCTTAGGGACAACAGGCTTCCAGTGAGGCTCATCCTCAGCTAGTCGATAATAGGTGTTTCGAACGAGTTTATAAATGATGTTTCCTTCAACACGAAAACTCGGAAACTTTTCCGGGGCCAAACGAATTTTCTTCAAGAAATTCAAATACCAACTATCCTTAACATTATCGAAGTCGATGGAGTCGATAATAGGGACAGTTCGAGAAAGCATATCAGGTACGACATGTTCTTTTCCTTTGCGGTGTATGACACTGAAATCGTATTGTTGCAGGCGTACAGCCCAACGACATAATCGACCAGAAGGGTTCTGCAACTTGTTCAACCAAAGCAGTGAATGGTGATCTGTGATAACTTTGAAGTGAGAACCTTCCACGTAGGGCCTAAGTTTTCGATCGCCCATAACATCGCAAGGAGTTCTTTCTCAGTCGTCGAATAATTGCGCTCAGTTCGAGATAATGAGCGACTTAGATAGCAGATGACTTTCTCGCCATCATCGAGTTGTTGAGTCAGGACAGCTCCAACGCCATAATCAGATGCGTCGGTTTGAATCGTGAATTCTTTAGTGAAGTCAGGACACGAAAGGACTGGAGCGGAAACCAAATGCTCACGGATCTTTTCCCACGCTTCATCGCAAGTTTCGTCCCACCGATGCTTAGAATTTTTCTTGAGCAACTTGGTCAAAGGGGCGATAATTGTGGAAAACCCAGGGATGAATCTACGATACCACGAAGCGGTTCCAATTAGTCTACGTACTTCCTTAACCGTTGTGGGCTTAGGCATTCGTAAAATTGACTGAACCTTTTCGGGATCCACATGAAGACCGTGGCGATCCACCACGTAACCTAAGTACTTCAATTCGCTAAGGCAGAAACTGCACTTGTCCTGATTCAGGGTCAAACCAGCCTCAGTCAGGCGTTTATGGACTTCAGATAATACTTCGAGATGTTTGTCGAAGGTTTGCGTGACAATAATGATGTCGTCCAGATAGACGAACACGTGAGGATCAAGGTCAGCACCAATTACTCGATCAATAAAACGTTGCCAAGTCGCGGGAGAATTGTGCAGGCCAAAGGGCATTCGTCGGAATTGATATAATCCACGATTAGGTACAGTGAATGCTGTATATTGGCGGGATTCTTCGGCGACTGGGATCTGCCAATAAGCTGACTTAATGTCCAAAGATGACAGGTATTTAGCATCTTTCAATTTGTCAAGGGTGTTCGAGACATACGGTAGTGGGTATGCGTCTTTAGTCGTGACCTGGTTTAACTTACGGTAATCCACACAAAAGCGAAAACTTCCATCTTTTTTGGCACAAGAAGAATGGGAGATGACCAAGCACTTTTGATTTCTCCACGATGCCACGCTTTAGCATGTCATCAAGTTCTTTGTCAACAACAGTTTGCCTAGCTGGCGAGATGGGATAATAACGTTGTTTTATCGGGGCACTATCTGTGTGAATAACGTGTTCGACGAGTTTAGTACAACCTAGTTCACCATGTGGAGAATTTGTAAACAGCTGATTAGTTAGAGTCTCCAGCTGATTTTGTTGCGGATCAGTTAAATGTTGCCGAGAGGTAAGATGTTCTACCACGTCAATTGACTCTCTACCGAAGGTCCATTCACCAGAACGCAGATCAGGGACGATGTCCATTAACTTCCAGAAATCTGTTCCTAAGATGAGTGAATGAGGTAACTCAGGGACAACTAAAACATTTATAACTTTCACACGATCACGCAGTTGGATAGGGGTGGCCACATTACCAGGACTAGAACAAGGTTGTCCATTCGCCACGGTACACGACGTTACATGCTTATTAAAAGGTAAGTTTAAAGTTTGAAGAACTTCCCATCCCGAGCTGCCAACGATTGTGCGAGATGCACCAGAGTCTAAGAGGCCAAGAAACGGGATGCCCAAAATCGACACGGTTAAATAAGGACGCTCATCATTTTTAGCATGAGCCAAGACATAGTCAAGAACAGGTTGGACTGCCAAAGGATCGATCGGCTTTGATATACTGAAACAACGTACTAACCGATCATCTAGCGCGTTGTTCTGGAGTTTTTGAACACGCCGGGCACGTCTTGGTAGTGACGTTGGGACGACCACACCGATAACAATGCCTCTTTAAGGGCTCGGAACAATCTCGAGACAAATGACCGATTTTCTGGCAATTCCAACACTTAAAAGTCTTATTAGGTTTGGGAGGCTCCACCTTACATTCGGATACAACCGGTGCACAGGTTTGGACGTACGCTAAGTCCGGTTCTAAGACCATATTTTTACGTGGGTGTGGAACGTATGCTTCAACAGCTGACTTACGAGCTTCCAACTGTCGACCTAACCTTAACAAGTGTGCTACCGAAGTAATCTCGACCAATCCTAATTGTCGTTGATAGAAAGGGGCAATATTGTTCAGAAGAATTTTGACCTGAACGCTTTCAGCAACCGGAACGCTCAACCTATTAAATAAATTGATCATGACCGACGTATAAATTCCCATTGATTCGTCAGGGCCTTGAGTGCGTTTCTTAATTTCTTCGAACAATTTGTCATCGTAATTATAGGGTTGAAATTCCTCGCGAAGACGTTTGACGAGGTCAGTCCAATTATCGCAAAACTTTCTATTAGCCCTAAACCAAATTAATGCCTTCTCTCGAAATAAATCGGATGCGGAAGCGAATAACGTGATTTCGGACACGTTCCTCGAAACGCAGAGTTCGTCAACACGTTCGAGAAAAGCATTTAAAGACAGGACTTTATTATTCCCATTGTAAGACAAACCCCATTTAGAAACAGGCACGGACTTAATTTCGTTACTGGCCGCAGAGTGGGTAGCAGCCTTAACTGTGAGAGGGGTGGCTTCAATTCGCGATTTATTTGCTTTTGGCGGCGATAGAGTAGCCAAAGGTGTTGAAGTCGCACTCGGCGGCGAAATAGAGTCCGGAACTACGCAAGATACCGATAAAGGATTGTTCTGAAAATGCTCGGCAATCGCGGTTAAATCAAGTAAAGGGGATGCTGTTACCCCAGTAACTTCCGGTTCTTTCGGCGCAAAATTGAGCGCGGTTTGTTCGAAGTCGAACGCAAGTTCGTCTAGCGTTCTCAAGATGGCGGCACGTTGTCGCGTCTCGTCACTATTGGTCGGTTGGGAGCGCTGAGCGCGTCCAATGGCATGAGCCAACTTAGCGGAAATTTTATCGTGAATGCACACAGCTGTTGAGCCGGGAAGCGACTCTATTAAACAGCGAATCTCGCTAATCTTTTCCTGCAGAGCTGTCACGTCATCGTCAAAAGTCACGTCGTATTTCGGCACAGGCAGGCGTAAATCTTTTTTCCAATCGCATTTGCCGTCTTAAATTAGCACGCTTTTGCGCAACTGTTCCGTCAATTTGGATACCTCTTACCAATAATTCATAATTTAATTCCTCAGAATTAAGACGGTCCGGTAATAGTTTATATTCCATTATAATGCGTAACTTATTCTAACAAAATAAATGTTCTGGACGTAATACTCTTAAACGACAAACAAAACAACAAAACGCAAAGCAAAATCGAGCCACACGCGTTTGGGCGCCAAAACTTGCTACCTACCTGCGTAGATAGGCAGAAGTTTTACATTGGAGCGAAACTTTACTCCAATGTTGCCAGCCAGCACAGTGGGACGGGGGGGGGTTCTCTAACCAAAACGCGAAGGCCAAACCAAAACAGGCGCCACTTAATTTTTTTGTGAAAGGGAACGCGTGAAAAATTAAGAAAACACGTTACGTCCAAAACATGAACACTTTTATTACTAAAAAAAACACAAATAAGAATAAAATAAAACAAATTCGACGCAAGTCGATCGATCTAAGTACACAACAAGACCATAGACCTAACTTTTCGGATCCGAAATCGCTACATATCTATCTTAAAATAAATCAACTCGTCACTAATGCCACAAAATGCAAGAGAATGCAATAAGTTGCAAGTTTTATTGCGACAAAATTAAAGCAATGGATCCGAAATAAAATCCGCGAAATATCGCTCAAAACTACGAAAAGAAATCAAAACGCTCCGACCTGTATTCCTTTGATGTTCGGCGTATTTGTCGGTGTCTTTGCGGCGATGCCGCCGCGGCACTTTGTAATGTGCCGGCTTCCACGTAGAGGGGCGAGGGAGGGAGCCTTCACCGCCGTAATTCGCGATGCACCCAACGAGAAATACCTCTTGATGTAGGTTCCAGATTAAAGCGCTAAAAGCTTACGATAAAAGCTTACGAGAAAAGCTCACGAGAAAAGCCTATAAGAAATGAAATAAAACGAACACATAAGTCAAACCGAGAGTTGCTGCGTATGGAACTTACCTCGGTCTATTGCGAAGCTGTGACACCCACGGGATACGCGGTTTTCCTGTCTTACACCTGGGTCTAAACAGAGTCGGCAATTAGCCGTAGAAATGCACTAACATCCCTTCGATGTAATGGCACGCACAAATAAAAATATTTACGAAAGAGAATGTGACCCAAGCGACAGCAAGTTTCGTTCTGACATTGGCGCAACATTTCTCGTTTGACAAACAAGGAGGGATTCTCAACAAGCGAGACACCGTTTCTTAGTAATAGCGGGAACCAATCGGCTGAAAGGACAAAGGTCACGCATAATACGCGTCCAGAAGTAGAACTTCACTATAATTCGTTCAATTCCTCACATACACGCGATTTTGAACTCACTTAAGGAGGGATTACCTATATGAAATGAATTTGTTTGAATAAATGAAGGTCCTGTTAATAGAAATATGCTAAAACGAAAGTTTAAGAAAATTACGCCGGCGAAATACGGGTATTCCTACACTGACTGCAACATGTACAACGACGCGGTCCAAGGAATGATCTGACACGTCGAATTTCGCATATACAGGGCGTGTTCGGAACAGAAATGAAGGCTGGGCGGTGGCGATGCATATACAGGGGGTATTCAGAACAGGAATGAAAGAAATGAACTGTAACAGAGGGTTCTCTGAAATCGCGGGGTGATTTACTGGACGTTACCTCCCGGACGTTCGATACTCGAAGGACGTTGGTGCAGCTGATGCACTTAGACCTTTGGACGACTTAGGGTCGAAGCTTTTATTATTTACAATTAAAGAAATGTTTGCGTTGCTTTAGTTGGAATTATGTTAACGTCGCGGTGTTTACTTTAACTTTGAATTAACGTTTATTTTTGTTTGTGAGCGAAAAACGGATCCGTGCTTCGTATTTCAATTTTATCTAATCTGTCGTTAGTTAATCATTTATTTAGACTCGTTTGGTTCAATTCATTGACGTGATCAATTATCACATCAATAAAGACAAACGACTTATTTCATCTTTAAATTCTACCTCGTGTTTTGAGTTACGTTACGTATGACCCCGATCCATCCCATCGAGGTGATGGGATGATGACCTTAATTTGTACATCTCAACAAACCATCAGGTAGGTAGCAGCTCTCTCACTTTATTCTTTTATCTATTCTTCTTGGTACTTTGGTGTTTTGTGCTCCTTGTATCTTCTTGCATGTTTCTCAAAACCTTTGTTTTTAAAAGCAGGCTATCGTCCTTTTCAAACATTTTTGACCTTTGCCCTTTATTTCCGAATGTACATTTTTGGACGACATCGCGACGAGGAGACAAAAAGATCAACAATATAATTTGAGTGAAGAGGCGAGAAACATGTATACATTAAGATAGAAGAATACATCAGTAAGTCTTAAGATAGAAGAATGCATCAGTAAGTCTTAGTACTTAGGAGTCAAAGTAGAAGAAAAATGGAAAACAGAGTTCAACAGCAGAACAGGAAACTGTACAAATGCAATTGCCCTTTGCTTGAAAGGAATGAAGCAAGGAACACAAAGGATTGGAGAAAAAAAAACAGGCATACTAAAATGTTTCAATATGAAAGCTTCCTCGTTTCATTAATTCATTCTAAGACATCAATTTAAATGGTTTTAAAATTAAGAGAATTCCTTCCAACGCAATAAATTTATGTAAGCAATTTTGATTTCCTTTTTTGTCTCTCTCGTCCTCGTCCTTTCGCGCCATTAAAATCCAGTAAACTATTTGTTCCTCGGATGTTAATCATATCAATTAATTTTCCACGTCGTCGATTTAATTTGGAGAAATCACAATGTCGCCGAACGTATATTATCCTGGTTTGTTCTAGGCCTAGGCGATAAAAGTCCGCCGCGCCTTTCGTTCCTGAATTACGTATTTCAGTGGCAAGAAGTGGAATTTATTTTTTAAACAAACAAGCGCGCGTATGCGTTAGTTAGCTTTAGAAAAGCGGCGAGTTTTAATTAACTATTTAAATAAACCAGTTCCGTGCCACATTTATAAGTGCGCGCGTAAACGTCCACTTCCTTCGCCGCTTAAGGAATTTATTTACTACTTCATGTTTTATGTATTAATAATATCTATGTATGTGTACAGCCAATAAATTTAGTTTCGAGCAGGGAGCAATTGCACTGGTGCAATTTTTAAAACAGAAAATATTGTAAGTATAGAAATTAAGTGGGTTAATTTAATTGTAGTTGTTAATGTATCTGTACATAACGTAATTCCTTGGGTTATAAATAAAAGTGGCGCCCAACGTGGGGCCAATTTTATTTACAACCACAACTTGATAGTGAGGGCACAGTTAATCTTCTGTTGTTGTAATGTTTGATGTTCTTTTACATTTCTAAGCGATTTCTGATTTCTATCTTGTATTTAATGTTTCTTTTTTTATAATTTCGAATTCTTCTCGTCTTGAACCCCTTTTACTTTGTGTAGGTATAACGCAGGTAATTTTGTAAAGTGCAGAAGGTATTTAGTTACGTTCCGTTTAAGTCTCGTAAATTTACCTTTTGTTTTGTTATCTGAATGTAAAGCGTCAGAGGGCGTGATGTATGAGCGGAGACAGCGGCAAGTTTCGAGATAATAATTTAATAGTGTCGCCTGTCTGGTGCGGTTGCATGTGTGTAAAATGCACCGAATCCGAAGGGCTGGTCGCAAGACGGGGGGGTTGGTCGGCGGACGGTGGTTCGAAGCCAGTGACAGGACAGGTAATTGGCAATCCACGATACTAAATCGATTAACTCGTCTGAAACTGCTATCGACTCACGTCACTCAATTACCGTTCCATAGCCTAGGCAACTCCAAAGTTTCTCTTCGAGCCGCCACCACCTCACACTCCCCCATTCTCATTCTACAATCTCTTACATACAATATCCCTGAATAATTAACTGCGTATTGAATTATGTTGCACAACTTAGTCGTATTGAATTATGTCGCACAACGTAGTCGATTCCCCTGAACTTATTCAATTCGAGGGTCGCACAAAAAAAAGAGCCTTTTTGATATATTTATCACGGGCTTAGGAGTGGAAGCTGACCCGGCTTCCGTCGGTCTTAGAATGCATCAATCTCGGGATTAAAATACCGTCGGCCACCCTTCAACTGTTTGCATTCAATAACCTAATATGCTGATATATGTGTTGTTGTAGACGGAATAATACCGTAATGCCGGTGCACGTTCAATCCCCGGCTTTATTTACTTAAGTAAATCGAATTTCAGCAAATATTTATTTTGCGACGTTGAATGATCAGGTTTTTCCTTTTTTTTTTGCTGCTTTTCCAAATGACCCTTTCAAGCCCCTATATTATTCAAAGTGGCGGGTGGTGTCGAAATTACACGAAAATCTAATTAAATTTCAATTTATTTTGTCACGAAACTCTGCGATTTTTCACTCTGATAGATGTTATTATTATAAATCCACTACACGAAGTGTGTAGTTTGAAAGGAATAGCATAATTAAAAAATAATAGAATTTTCTAGGAAATCAAACCTATGAAGGGGAACTCGTAGGGCAAGCGTACAAGCAAATAGATGAGTCACTCAAAGCAAGTCATAATATGACACATTTCCTTGTGTTGTAGATTGCTGTGGACGCTCGACTTGATGTGCGCTGGGCCCAGGCGCTCAGACACACACTACTTCCAAAGTTTTCGCAGAAATCGAGCGTTTCATAATCATTAAGCTCATTACGTAAGTTAAGCTCGATACAATGCGAGCGCGAAAAATTCATCCAGGATTGTGTAAGCAAGCATAACAGCTCGCTTTATCAAAAGCCTAGGCCGATGAGCGTCATGATTGACCTTTGCAAATTCGAAGAATTATAGCGACATTGAAAAAGCCGACCTATGAATCATAGAGAGACTGGCACACATCCGGAGTGTTACATGGTCGAAATGACCATTGAAAAAACCATATAAAAAAGGCATGGCATAGCACGACAGTTCAGACAGCCAGTGCCCGTCTTGTGGAGTGCTATTCCACAAGTCCGAGGGCGTAATAGACATTTACAGTGTGGGGGTTGATCTCTAAAAATTCGTCCGTCTCTGTGTATCTAGTATGATGGTTTAGGGTGAGAATTTATTAATTTATTTTGATCAGTAGAGGCTTCATGAGTCATGACATTGCTTTTCTGCGTTTCGGTTTCGCCTTCTACTTGATCTTGAATCCTTTTCCTTTAAAAGCATTCACGACGACGTCTAATGTGAGCAGGTACGTCTCCATATTTGCGTTTTAATCAAATTTATATGGACTACAATAATTTCTTTATTGTTATTACTTCTACAACTTCATAAGGGCCTTTCCATAATTCTGTCAATTTCTTTGTTGGTCCTTGCTTCACAACTGTATCGTTTAAGTATACATAGTCACCAACCATAAATTCAACTTTTTGAGTTTTCTTATCATAAGATTGGGTTTTTCTCTGTTCAGCAGTTTTCCTCAACATTTGCTTAACTCTTCCGAAAACATTTTCTAATTGAGCAACCATTTCAGTCGGTGTACTCGACTAGGCTTAAATACTTCATTTGGTAGATTCATTTCGCGACCATGTATAAGGAAGTATGGTATTTCACCCGTTGAGGAATGAAATGTGGCTCGATAAGCCATTATCATAAACATTGGGCCCAATCTCAATGTGATAAGAAATCTTTTAAAACTCTGTGAGTTCTTTCAATCATTCCATTACTTTGAGGATGATAAGGGGTCGGTTGAATTTTATTTATCCCTAACTGTTTGCATACGTCCTTCATTAATTCGGATACGAAATTTTTACCTTGATCAGTTAGTAGTTTCCTGGGTACGCCATGCCTAGCGATTATATTTTCAACAAGTGCTCTAGCAACGGTTTCTGCTTTTTGGTTTGGTATAGGAATGGCTTCTGGATATTTGTCTTGAAACTTAGGATGTATCGATTCCCATCATCTGTTATGGTTAATGGCCCTACAATGTCCATAGCGGTTACTTCGAATGGATAGTTTACTTCGTGCGGTACTGGTCTTCTATGACTAGATGTTTTCCTTGAATTGCACTAATTATTATTCTAGAACTTAGTAGCACTCCTGCAAACAGCTTTGATGAGATTGTCGAACTGACAAGACGAGCGGAGAGAAGTAGTCAAATGTGAAAATCAATCACTCTAAACCATTCAAAGTTGCCCTTTGCAATCCGTTCTTGTTGTATTGGCTGTTTAAAAAAAATGCATTAGTAAAAGTGAGACGAAGTTATTATCTAATTAATCGTCATTTGTTTTTTTTTAATGTTTAATTCTATGTTTATTTTTCTACTTCTGCGCAGCTGTTATACAATCGATCGTCCTTTGTTTCTTTTTCTGTTTGTTTACGTTCTCCGTGGCTTCGATTTCATTATGAGTAATTTTTTTTAAGAGAGCTAAGACACCACCCCTGACAAAAAAAAACTGACAGAGGGGGGACGGAGTGGGGGAACATAAACGAATTTAGCAAAGGACAAGGACAAGAGATGGGAAATGATTGTGAGGAAAAGAGGAAAAACGGAATCAGAAAAACAGGAAAAAAGGCGAAAGAACGCCGAGATCGAGATAGGGACGTGGAGCGTGAGAAGTATTTTGGGAAAGGCGGAAGAACTAGTGGAAGAAATGATAAAGCAAGAAATTGATATACCGTGAATTACGGAAACAAAGAAAAGAGGGAAAGGGATTAAGAAAACGCATGAAAGTCTACTGGATATTTTGGTCGGGAGTGACCGGGAAAGAAAAAGCAAGCGCAGGAGTTGGTCTGATAATCGCTCCAAACAGGTTGAAGGATGTGATACAGGAAGAGTATGTGAACGGAATAATGCTAGCAGGTGGATGAAGAAATATGGACAATAATAACAGCATATGGTGAAAACGAAGATGCAAGAAAGGAAGTAAAGGATAAATTTTTCGAGGAGCTGCAAAGACAGATAGATGACAGTGGAGAAGGGATACTGATAATGGGAGATTTGAATGGCCCAAGAATGGGGGAGTAGAACAATACATGGGCAGAGAAGGAGAAGAAACCCTCAATACTAATGGGGAAAGAATAATAGAACTAAGTATAGAAAACGACCTAACTATAGCAAACATAAAGTTCAAACACAAAGACATGCACAAGTACACAAGAGTTTCCGAGACGAGGAATGAGAGATCAACTATTGGTTACTTCTTGTTGAGTAGAACCAAATGGAAAAGAATAAAAGACGTAAAAGTAAAAAGAATGGGGGAGTAGAACAATATATGGGCAGAGAAGGAGAAGAAACCCTCAATACTAATGGGGAAAGAATAATAGAACTAAATATAGAAAACGACTTAACTATAGCAAACATAAAGTTCAAACACAAAGACATGCACAAGTACACAAGAGTTTCTGAGACGAGGAATGAGAGATTAACTATTAATTACTTCTTGTTGAGTAGAACCAAATGGAAAAGAATAAAAGACGTAGAAGTAAAAAGAGAAGCAGAGATCGGAAGTGATCACTATCTAGTAATAATGAAAATGAAAAGAATGAGAGAGGGTTAAAAGGATAAGAGAAGGAAGAAAGTAAATGAAAAAATTAAGAGCACCAAACTAAGGGAGGAAAAATACCGAAAGGAGTACCAATTAATCCTCGAAAAGAAACTGAAAAGTTGGACAAACAGCGCAAATATAGAACTAACAGCTATTGACATATCGAGACATCAGGTTGGGGAGGTAGCGATAGATGATAGTGAGGAGGAAATGGAGAAAGCGATAAGAAGGATAAAACTAGGCAAAGCTCCCGGAAAAGATAATATCACACTATGTACTATGTATTTGTGTTTTAAATATTTTGTTGTCCAAAATAAAATGTACAAAAAAAAATGTTTTATTCGAGATTTGTCAAATCGCTATTAAAAGAACTAATCTTCCATATTTAGAAGCGCCTTAAAGAACTGTAATTAGTCAAAAAAAAAATTAAGGTGGGTTGGGAAACACAGGGGGTGGATAAAATGAAATATCTCCAGCGAATATGCGGAATGCCGCGCCAAGGAGAGCGTGCAGATTGCAAAGAATGTCATATAAAAATTTTTCATGCTCAAAACGAGCCAAGAAAAAACTAACAAAACATTTTATGAATAACAACGAAATGGCGCTGCGCGCAAATCCAATTGTGTATTTTACTGAGAGCTTATCATGTGTTATTTGATTTCGCATGAGTCCTTTGTTCTATAAAGGAAAGACTTTCTCAAGAAACACCACAACTACAACGAAAGAGGAAACAAGTAGTAAAAAAAGTATTAAAAGCAAAGTTCTGTTCAAGTTGTGTATTAGTAACGTAGCTACTCCGATCTCCGAATTTGTCAGCTGCCAGGAGGATTCTCCTCGGACGGAAAACCACCGGACGTGCGATCGACATTGTCCAGATTCCTTCCGCCTTCTGTCATATATTGTCTCTTGTGAGACAAATCGCAAACGTCCCTCTGCGAAGCCGGGATTTTTTCACCGTCTGAACTAAACAAAACGTAGTTTAGCGAAGCAGCAATCAATCGCTCAATTATGTACTACTCGGGGGTTTCTAGGAAAAAATAATAAAGCTTGTCAAAACTTGGGCGTGCTTAATCACCGTCGGGTAAGAGACGACCATTAATTTGAGATCCGCTGGGAGACCTCGCCAGGAGAAGAAATTAATTAGTTGTCATAACTGAAGCACTTTGAAAAGGAAATTACTACGATTCTTCAAAAACGCCATTACCTAATGATCATTAGATTGATTATAATGAGGCTTTAATTGTACAAAAATTCATGCTACGTAATTGGATACAATGCGGTGAATAGTAAATCAGAGTCTTCTAATTGGGTGCGATGCAATAAAAAGTCATGCCAAGACAAGCTCGTAGACATGTTCGGAAAACAGTTTACAATGTCTATTGCATTTTAACTTCAAATCAGTCAAACCTCTGTAGGCTTATATATTAATTACAAAAACAGAAATAGGGTAGTCTACGACGTTGAGATGTATCATCGAATTGTGGCAAAACAAACCTTATCGTGAGTATCAAAATAGTTTGATATTTGAACAAGTCAGAATTTTTAAATTAAAATGTTCTTTGACAAAGTACCTACCTACTAGTAATAAAGCCGAAGGACGAGAGCCGCCAGGAAGAAAGAAATTGTATTACAGAAGCGGCTTACTTTTTTTTAATAAGTCTAGACGTATTTCATCAGCGCACGCAAGATTCGAAATTAATACATAAATCAATTGGAAAAGTCGAGATGCAAAATAATTGGGAAAAAAAGGGGCATCCAGCGACGAATCTGCGAATTATTGTTTCTCTCGTTTCACGGCCGATTTAATCCCGTAATCCTGAAACGAATTCGAACGTTTCCGGAGTTATTGTCGACTCGCAGATGTTTGACTCGGAGAAGAGGAAATAATTTGTGTCGTCTCGGAGACGTTAGAATTAAAACTAACTAAATCTGCATTAACGTCGAAGGTTGCGTTCCCGAGTAGATCATTAGTGATTATTTAGTGAGGACGGCGACGGGCCTCATTAAGTGTGAAATTTTAATCGCTCTCACGATCGTCTCTTCCAAACTGGGAATATTAGTTTTCCGCCGCGCGGGAAATGTTTCCCATTTTCCTTCCTTTGATGTGAGATCATCATCGGCGCAAATTCACTACTCATGTCGGAGGAACGACCAGCCGGAGAAGGGACATTATTTATACAGCGACAGGCAGACGGCATTCTTACGTAATTAAGGAGTTTCCATCGACGAAGTTTTTTGTTTTTATCCGATTCCAGTTGGTAAAATTTATTGGAGCCGAATCTGTTTGTTCTGCGAGATAAAAGTTTTTCAAATAAATTTTCATTTTCTTTATACATAACGCACAAAAAAGAAATAACGCAAAAAGGGAGAGAGAAAGTACGTTCAAGAAGACTACAGCAAGTTAAAAAAAAAAGACCAGAAATAGTATAATAATTCGTATTGTATACGAAGAGTAACAGCTAAACAAAAAGAGATTTACAGACGTTTCGTTATGAACGTAGACAAAAACTCCCCCTTCGTTTCCATGAAATATAATACTCTAAGTTTCTATTGGAATTCGTTTATTCGATCTGCTTAGAAAAGTAGCTATTTTAAAAAAAAAACACTTTCCTTAAAATATAAAAATCTGAGAGTGCATTTATTTCTGTGTTCTTTAATTCTTCTTTATGCTTTCACTTATACATATAAATAAATGCATTGCTTAGGCCCAGTTTTACAATCGTGGAATAAGAACGGAATAACTGTTCGCCACATATCCTTTAATGTTCCTCCATATCTACGTCATACCTACGTCACGTTATACCAATAATAATGCTTATTCGACGATTGTAAAATCGGGCCTTAGTGTACGCCATTTATTTTAAAAGTATCAGCTTTGGTATTACTAATAACTAGAGATCGGAATCACATAGCCTATCTATGTCGATGTCTTCATGTGGGCGGTGCACTCTATCTACATACATACAGTGACTTTCATAAAGTTCGTAACAAATGGGAAACATTTTTATTATTGACTTTTGCCAAAATTTTTTACTACAGTTGGTTCGTGCATCAATCAAAATAAAAAACAACATAATTCCATCTAACCAGTCATTTAAAATATGGCTAAAATTTTGAAAAATGGAAATTCGCGAAAATAAAAAATTGCCATAATTCAAAAGTTATTAATCTTTTCCTACTAGAATCGATGCACTCAGATAAAATTAAGTATAATCAACAACCTACAGCGTCTAAATACAATATTTTACTAAAATTTTGACCAAAAATCATTTTTTTTAGAATTTCATTTTATGTGGTTTTAAAATTAAAATACTCTTTTAAATCCTTCAAAAACAGATATCATCTCTTTCTTTGATCTGTGTTAACTAAGATAAATACCACTAATATGAAAGTATTACTTCAAATCGGACGTCTTTTACAAAAAATAGAAATTTCGCTATTAAAAACACGTCTTTGTTACATTGCGTTTTTAACAAATAAGAGTTAAATTGTTTCCGTTTCTTTTTTGCGTAATAGAAAGGCAAGATGTAAGTATGCTCTTTTGTACAAAAAATGTCATTTACAGCATATTAAATGCATACTTCTGGTATTTTGAAAAATATTGTGAATTTTCAGCGATAATCCGTAAAATAATATTAACGTGAAATTAACGTCAAGCGAAAACATCAGTTGGTTCGTTGATATTTCTTGTTGAGTCAACTTTGTCTTTAACGGAATATGTATTAAGATTAACTTTGCTATGAACAAGAAATATCAACGAACCAGCTGATGTTTTCGCTTGTTGACGTTAAGTTCAACGTCATGGCTAACACTATTTTACGAATTTTTGCTTAAAATGTACAATACTTTTCAGAAGGCCAGAAGTATGCATTTAATATGCTGTAAAGAACATTTTTTCTATAAAAAGAGCATATTTAAATCTTAGCTTTCTATTATGCAAAAAATAAATTAAAACAATTTATTTTTATTTGTTAAAAACGCAATGTAACAAAAACGTGTTTTTTAAAGCGAAATTTCAATTTTTTGTAAAAAGCGTTCTATCTAAAGTAATATTTTCAGATTAGTGATATTTATCTTAGTATACACAGATCAAGAAACGAGATTATATTTGTTTTTGAAGGATTCAAAACAGCATTTTAATTTTAAGATCCCATAAAATAAAATTCCAAGAAAATGGATTTTTGGTCATAATTCTAGCAAATTATTGTATTTAGACACTGTAGGTTGTTCATTACACTTAATTTTATCTGAGTACATCGATTCTAGAACAAAAAGATTGATAACTTTTGAATTATCGCAATTTTTCATTTTCGAGACTTTCTATTTTTCAAGTTTTCAGCCACATTTTAAACGAGTGGTTGGATGGCATTGTGTTGTCTTTCATTTTGATTGGTGCACGAACTAACTGTACTAAAATTTTTTCACAAAAAACAATAATAAAAATTTTTCCCATTTGTTACGAACTTTATGAAAGTCACTGTATATCGCTATGTCTCTTTTCTTCAAATTTCTAAATATACGAGGGCCACCCTGTATATTTTGAGATGCCACGAAACTAGAGGAGTTAGAGCTGGCAACACTGCATTTTTAAATACTACCATCTTTAATTAGTAAGCTCCGACTATTAGTTGAGTCGCTACTGTCACAGAGTAAACGTGGTATACTGCGTTGGCCTGACCACCACTGGCTATGTGTTTATCATGAGTAAATGAAGGATAGAATAGTAGAAAGCGCATGAGTAAACGAAATAGCTACCATCAATCGACGTTGCCGATTGATAACCCGGGCCACGCTCCGGCTGCAGCATTCCTACCTTCGCACGCAACATTGTAATATCTCTATTTCATTTCCACACAAGTTTCAATCAGCCTCTCCTTCATTTACTCACAATTAACCGTATACCTAGTCTTGGTCAGACCAACTGTGTATAAGATTTGTCATCGGAACTCAAGAGAACATGTTCGCGCTATGATCTACTACGATTTCAAGGTCGGTTTAAGTGAACAACAAAGTCTTGAACGATTGCAACTCGCATTTGGTGATGAAAGTCCTTCACGAGCAACTGTGTTTCGTTGGTATAGCGAATTTAAAAGAGAACGGATATTGCTGTGTGATGAGACACGTGCTGGTAGGCCCTGTTCTTCAGTTACTGCTGGAAACATAGAGAGAGTTAGACGTATGTATGATCGAAAAAGATCCAAGATGCACCTATCAAGCGATTGAGGCAACTCTTGGTGTTGGATCCGCAACAGTAAATTTAATTTTACATGATCATCTTCATATGAAAAAAATTGTTACTCGTTGGGTGCCACATACGCTTAACGATTTCCAAAAGGCAGAGCGAGTAAGAATCGCTCGGGAAACGATAGAAATGTTAAATGATGGTGAACATCGTATTCTGTCTAAAATAGTAACAGGTGATGAAACATACACACCATTTTATGATATTCCTACCCGCCAGGAGAGCCGTGTGTGGATTCACGAAGATGCACCAACACCAACAATGGCCAAAAAGCAAAGGGCTGTCAAGAAAGTTATGTACGCAGTTTTCTTTCGTAGTACAGGATTAGTGAAAGCAATTAAGCTTGAAGATCAACGTGCAGTTACATTGTTTACCTGCAGTTTTTGAGTCAGTCAATATTCGCGGGTTAATGTTGCATCGCGACAATGCATCGTCACACACTGCACAGCAGACAGTTGAATTTTTACGTTTTACTATTCGCCTGATTTGGCCATGTGTGATTTCTGGTTGTTCTTTCACCTAAAGAAACATTCACGTGGTCGACGTTTTACGACGGAGGATGAGATAGATGACGCAATTCATCAATTTTTTGAGAGCATTCCAAAAGATGACTGGCTTCAAGCTTTTCATTTGTGGAAGCTTCGGTTACAAAGTGCATTGATGCAGGTGGTAATTACTTTGAACATAAATAAAATCATTTTCCTTGTAGTTTTCTTGTATCTCAAGAAATATACAGCGTTGGCCCTCGTAGAAGATTGTGAAACTTGCAAGACGTTGTAGAAACATCTCGACCGATTTTTCAATATATTTTGTGTTCAGTTTTCCTGATAATTTCAGCAAGGTAACGTTATGTCATCTGACAAGTAATGTTTCGTAAATTTTTTTAATTTTTTTGACCAAATGCCTTTGGTTTTAGTTTTACGAAAAATTATTGAGTTTTATTAAGTTGGAATTGTACAACTGGACCTAAATCGAATTATTTATTTCAATTTTACAAAGAGATTGTTAGGTGCTCATTTTAAGTTAAGGCAATAGGTACGTCTTCACTCTTCAAATCAGAAAGTAGGCAACCCATTCTACTCCCGTTCATTTAGTACAGTATCTAGCAACTCAAAAATACAAAGATTTTAAAAATAGGAAGAGCGCGGCAATTTTATATTTACTTCCTGTAAATGTGACTAAATTTCCGTCAGCTGACAGTTTACTAAATTTCCGTCAATTTACCAGAGGCGTTCGTCTGTGTACGCCTGCAATTCAAGCGCCAAATGTCAAAGATGCCAAGAGGTCATAAGTGTTGTTGTGTAACATACCTTTTGCATTTTTACGAACCAGATTGGTAAACTTTTAATTCGACTTTGTCAAAGTGACGCAACTCTTATAATAATTAGTTGGAGGATTATTTCTCAGCGGGTATGTTTGGTTGCCTATTAATGTTAGTCAGGTGGCTCTCAGTTTTATGCGAAGGCTCTGAGGTAGCTTCTGATTTGGTTGATGGGTAGCCTATTACAAAATCTTTTGGGAGTCAAGATTTAAAATGGGCAGCCTCTACGTACGTACAGATAAACCCGTTGCCCTTTTGAAAAGTTCTCCAGACTTGATAATTTCTTCTAGATAACCACGAGGAGGGAAGTACGTAAAACTTTGCGTAATGTTGTTAAAACAAGTTCACGTTTAGCTTTCTATTCTGCGCGGAGCCAAGCATTCGAACTCGTTTTGAATTTATTAAAGGTAGGTATCGACTTCGGGATATTTACTTATGATTAATTGCCCTTAACGCTTACGTATGTAAATTTCCCGTAAATAATGAGTTATTTCTTTGTTTACTTGAAAATATGAAAGTGACTGAATACACGTCGAGAATTACAGTTATTAGCAGCACTTTGAAATGCTAATAAACTCTGAAATGTATGCGCGCAGATAAGACGTGTAATAATATTCTCTCCGGCGTCGATAGAAAACTGGGATTATGGTCTCGTATTGGGCTGCTTGTTATGATTGTAAATATTGTAATATTATGCTAATCTTTGCTGGTAAGGTGAGACCCGTAGAGTTTTCAGGGCGTGTGCAGAGTGCATGGTCGCACCCAGGCACCACCGCATTGCACCGACACAGTTCTCTCCGGCCAACGACCTCCAACAACACGACCAACTCTTCGCCATTTTTAGCAGCAACATGCCAGACACTGACGTTATTATGACAGATGAACTAACTGCAGTTATGCGAGTGGGACTCACTGACTTGACCCATTTTTTTAAAGGCCTTTGACTCCCGCTCCTGTTTTTTCTCAAGGATCCACCATGAACCAGAGAAAAAAAAACAACCGTCACGGTCTTGACTTGCAATTGTCACTTTATGTTTTCCATATCGTAAAACTCGAACGCTAAACAGATGTCGTCGTCAGATATTATATTTCACGATGTAAAAAGAGAATTCTTGGTTTAAACCGAATGATTACATAAAAATATTTATAATTAGCTACAAACAAATATGATCTTTTATCACCAGCAAGCAAGTAAGCACAACAAAACATGTTTGTACTACTTAAGAAATCGACGCTGATAAAAAGCGTTCCAATAACGAGCACATTGTGCATCGGCTATCTCGATTCGATCTTGCAAGCGAGATTAAGCATAACGCTTAATATCTTTTGGGTTAATGAAGTTAATTGATGCTCTTTATCGGACTGAAAAAACGAGGAGTGAAACAACACATGATAAATGTGACATAAAACAAACAGTTGTATCTTTAACCTTTGCCTGTATACATCAAGGATAAATTAGACAAACAACTTATTGTAATGCCAATTGCATACATGCAATTAATTCGAGACTGGCGCTATTGTTATTTATCACTGACCTGTGCTATAAGACCGTGAAGAAAAATTACGCACGAGATTATTAATTATTATTATGGACGACCAAACTAATCACATCCTATCAGAATGAACACTTAAACAATGACCACTGATACTCAGTTGCTACCACAACGGAATAGGTGGAGAAGATAATCATTTCTTGCAAATATTGCAGAGTCCAGCAAAGTAATATTGGATAAGCCACAAGATCAAAACCTCTTCTCAATAAAAACTGGCGAAATCAAACTCCTAAATTGATCACCACCAACTCAGAAAACTTGAACACCATCAACAAATTAGGAAGGCCTTGGATTAGCTGAACTATTCTTCTCTGTCTTCTTATCTTCTAAATATCCAGGTCTCCTGTTTATTCCCAACGATTTCTACCAATATTGAACTTCCATGTAACAAAGAGCCTTCATATTTCGGGGCGATGAAAGGTTCAGTATAGGTTTTCCAATTTGGCGATTGGTATGAATTCTACCCTCCCCCACGCATGTGGCGATCTTATTTGCCTCATATACTCTTAGTTTCGTTGGTCCCAAATACCCTTTCTTCCTAAATTCCCGTTCACATGGCGCTTACTTTGGTTGGTCCCACACATCCTTTCATCCTCAATTCTCGTTCACATGGCGCCCAAATTGTCTTTGTTTTTGTTCTTCGCCTTTTTCTGCTTCGTCCCTATTTAGTTTCTCCTGCCAACGCTTACTGAAGTCTACCTAGTTCAACATGCTCTTGGACTTCCATGTAATAGAGCTTAAATTGAGAGCCTTCATATTTTGGGGCGATGAATGGTTCACTATAGCTTTTCCAATATGGTGGTTGGTATGGATCCTATCCTCCCCCGCGTACGTGGCGATCTTATTTTGCCTCATATACTCTTAGTTTCGTTGGTTCCAAACACCTTTTCTTCCTAAGTTCCCGTTCACATGGCGCCTAAATTGTCTTTGCTTTTGTTCTTCGCCTTTTTCTGCTTCCTCTCTATTTAGTTTTTCCTGCCAACGCTTACTGAGGTCTACCTAGTTCAACGTGCTTCTCTCCTGATGATTTTTCCAAATTTTACAACCATCTGCGTAGGTATTCTTGTTTTTACGCTGAATTTTCTTTTCTTTTTCGAGCATCAAAGCACTTCCGCAATGCCACTCCACTTGCTTTGGAATGATCAACTTCAAGTTTATTACGAAACTGGCCCATTGCAGCAATAACTTCCTCATCCGACCTAAATTTCTTCCCATCAAGCTTTGGGAAATGTTAAGCGGCATCGTGTCTTAGTTCCCGAATTATCATTATGAAAGACCAACTTCTTAGAGCCATTCATTTCAGTAATTTCTGCTCTTATTTTGACCTAAATGCCAGCACAGTGGGGCTACATGTTAGATTTGGCGAAAACAATGGGAAAAGGTAACTTGGAATCGAAATTTTTTCAATTTCTGTGTATTTGAGCCATTTCAGGGTTTCTATTCAGTAAATGTTGCTTTCACATTGTCTAGGAAGGGCAGCACGCCGCCGTGTGCTAGAAGGGTGGATGGGGAGCAATTTGAAATTGCATTTTATCTAATGTCTGGAGTGCCATGAAGAATGGGCAAATTTTTGGATGATTCCAGGTCCTTCTTGCTTTTTCCACTTTTCCCAAAAGATGAGAATCATCCCGTTGACCCTCTACTCTTTGCAAAAATTACTTCAAGTCTTACCCCTTTCAATCGTAAAAGATCGTAGTTGCTACCTTTCCAACAGATGAATATGGCTTGGCCGTTTCAGGTGGAGGATACCATGGAATACCACTTTTGAGATTGCCTTTTTGATTTTGGATTGCTATGAAGAAAGGTAATATTTTTCGGTGGCTCTAGATCCTTCCTGCTTTTTTCACTTTGCCTAAAAGTTGATAATCATCCCGTTGACCCTCTACTCTTTGTAAGAGTTACTTTAAGTCTTACTACCTTCAATCTTTAAAGATCGTAGTTGCTACCTTTCCAACAGATGAATATGGCTTGGCCTTTTCAGGCGGAGGAATACCATGGTGCTTTCACTTTTGAGATTGCGCTGTTGATTTTGGATTGCTATGAACAAAGGGCAAATTTTTGGGTGGTTCTTGGTCCTTCTTGCTTTTTCCACTTTGCCCAAAAGATGAGAATCATCCTGTTGACTCTTTGTTCTTTGTAAAAGCTACTCCATAACTTCCCCCTTTCAATTCTAAAAGGTTATGGTTGCTACCTTTTCAATAGATGAATATGACTTGGCCTATTAAGGTGAAGGTGGAGGATTACCATGACGCTTTCCCTTTTGAGATTGTCCTTTTGATATTGGAGTAAAATGAATAGTTTAAATTTCCCCCATTCTTAATGCTGTTCCTTCCATTAATCTTTGCATTGCGGTAAAGAGAAAACCAACTTTCTAGAGCCATTCCAAGTCTTTTTTTCAGTAACTGCTGCTCTCATTTTAGCTCGAATGGCACGGCGAAGAGTTACATGGGACTACATGTTAGATCTGGTGAAGACAATGGATAAGAGGGTAACTTGGAGTGGAAATTTAACCAATCTCTGTATTATTAATATCTTTTGTAGAGCCATTCCAGGGATTCTTTTCAGTAAATGTTGCTTTTACATTGTCCAGGAAGGACAGCACGCCACTGTGTGCTACATCTGGCAGAAAGAGTGGGTGGGGAGCAATTTCTGGATTGTCATGAAGAAAAGCAGTGATTTTGCTACTTTCACTTTGTCCAAAAGATGAGAATCATGCTTCCCGTTGACCTTTTACTCTTTGCTCAGTTCTAAAAGATCCTGGCGGTACCTTTCCAACAGACGAATATAGCTTTAGTTTTTTCAGGCAGAGGATTACCATGATGCGTTTCATTTTTGAGTTTGCCCTTTTGATTTTGGAGTAAAATGAATAGTTTAAATTTCCCCCATTCTTAATGCTGTTCTTTCCTTTCATCTTTGCGTTGTGGTAGAGACAAGCAACACAGAGTTCTAGTTGAAAAGTTTCGATACAATTTGCCTACAATCCTTATTCCTCGAGGTGTTGTCGTTTTGATGATCCAGGACACGCGTCGTTTTCAACGTTTAAACTGTGGAGCCCACAGAGAAAGTTTGCTTTCTAAGGAGGATTGGTTACTTATTTTGGATTGCACTAAGGCCAGGTCTATTCATCCCTCGGCAAGTGGCAAGTAAGATACTGGATAGACTAAAGGTAGGCAAACGCATTGCGCTAATCTGTGAAGTAATAACTTGGCACTTGACTGAGAGATGAATTAGACCGGGTCTTAGAATAGCAATCTTCTTTAAGCTATATCTTTCGAACTAAACATCACCAATCAAGAAGACTTCACAGAAAAGAATGGGCAATTTGAAACTAAATAGAAGGCGTCAGTAGTCGTGTCTCTCTTCTCGACAGACCCACGTCTTGCGTTTTTTCTTGCGTCATACTGTTCCTGTGTAGGTCTTCTTTTCCCTCTTTGCTTCATTCCATGCCTTTCATTTTTTTGGTCAGATTTTTTTCCTCTACACTGTCCCATGTCTTTCTAGATCTTTTCCTTTTCCTTGCTTCTTTCCATGTCTTCTTCTCGCTGCTTCATTCCAGTATTCCACATCTTTAGCTTTCTCCATCAGATTTTTCTCTATTTCATTATTCCAGGTGTCTCTAGGTCTTAGATGAACGGGACTTACGTAAAAGCTTGGGAAAGTATAAGATAATAATAAGTAGTATCCATCAGTTATTAATCTGCTTTCAAAATTAATTTGGCAAGAAAAAAAATATCGTAAAGTGCATCCCTGCCCCTGAATAAAACCCGAAGAAATAAAGTTTATCGATGCAGAGAAATTAAATTACGCTCTTCAAATAAAAAAAATACGCTCCTTCTCTCATCTTGGATGCAGGTAACGGCGTCGATGTAGTAAGTGATAAAGTATTAATTGGCAATTGGTATTTATAAGCCCCACGGTCGTATATTGATCGCCGAAGCGAGGGCAATTCGACGTTCCACCTAAAAAAAAAAACCGTCGAAAGAGAGAACCCATTCTTCTCCGTGCTTAATATCCGCAGCATAATTAACGACACATTACGGATTAATTAAAAGAGGCGGCGGAAAAAATGAGACGTCCTCGGCATTCATAAAGAGTTAAGGCGTATTTAAAGCGATCGCCATCTGCACGTAACGGCGTGTTATTAGTTGATGCCGTTCATCATTTTTAATTTAGGCCGGAAGTAAATTAGAGAGAGGGTCGAAATGTGGCGCCCAGGATGCGACGCTATCAAAAGGGGTGGGCGATGCTGCGGACACTTGAATGGGTAAGATAAAGTGCTGCAGTTTGAATAAATACGTGAGGCGCAGTAACTTTCGGGAAGCAACTTAAACGCAGATGTGGATTGGATGGGGGGGTAACAAAGCGAACGTGAAATGATTTTTTTATGACACTTACAGAAGTTAAATATGCTGAACAGTTAAAAATAGCTTACATCATACTGTGAACGTCATAGCCCAGCAGACAATGGGTATGCAAAAGTAGGTTAAAATGATCGATAGCCGCCGAATCATTAGCATTTCAAATCTCACAATCAGTAGGTTTTCGCTTAATCCTCTTCGGCAACAGATGTCCATCTAATCTGGAACGAAGTGGAGATTTCACTCGCCATATTCGCGGCGTGCAATAAATAAGCGCGTTCTAAACGCTAATTGCATCTCCAGTTGCAGCTGAACACGTATGCGCCTTGCACCTACCTATATATGATTCGATATGCTCGATTTGAAAGGATCGAACTCTTCCGCAATGCATTATCTATGCAGAATTTTAATTTCGCACATCTGGAAGAAGTTAAGTGAAGCGATCGGAGATTATCTGCAACGGTAACGCCGTCCGTCGTCGAGGAGCGAACGCAAAAAGAACCGAGGCAGTTCACACGTTATGCACGTGATTTACATAGTAACCAATCCACTTAAAATGGAAGACGCATTTAAATTAATTAATTCATATGCATTTCCTCATTAATAAACACGTCTTAATAACATACGTAAAAATAAATTTAAAAAAAAGGTGCGACCCTCGTATATTATTACAATTGCGAAATGGTATACGAGGATACTTTTTTTTAGAGGAGAAAATTGTGTACTCGTATATATTTATAAATATAATATCAAAGCTCCGATAGTTTGGCTCTCTCCACGTTGCACTAGGAGACTAGAGTTTAAAAGTAGCCAGAAGGCGTTGCACATAAATTTAGATGTCCTTGCGTTCGATAATAGCTAGTGTCGTTATCCTAGTGCATAGCTGAAGGTTCACGGCAGGTCAACGCAGCGAATATATTTATTTAAACATTAATCATTGCTCATGCGAATTCAATGACGTTCACTTTTACCGCGAACCGTTTTTATGCAGCAGCGCGGCGGAGAGCTTTATCGCTGCTGTCGATTCTGCGTTCATTCGGGTTAACGAACTGATCGTTTGTTGGCTGTGGTATTTCGGTCGCTCGTTATATAATTACGCATCTTATCATCTTCCGGTGCGATTGCATTTCCGTTCGCCAGTGCTATTTATTTCGCAATACTTTTAACGCCGTGCACGTCCAACGTTTAATAATTAACAAGACCTTAATGGAGATACGACCAATTAATGCCAAATACCTCGACTGAATTACTTAATACAACATAATTAGGACAAAATTCCATGTAAATAATTTTAATAGCGAATACATTACAGAAATCGTATTTAATTAAATTCGCCTCTCTTTTTTTCTGAATTAATTAGGAATTCATACTCGGGCTGCAAATGGAGAAATACGAATGCAGAGTTGTAAGACCGTCGATAAAACTGAAAGTAAACTTTCGTGTGCAAACGTAAACGCACCCGGGATTCATGAAAAACAAACTTCTATGCAAATATTTCAGCAGTTCGGCAGCTATGAACTGCTTCTTCGAGCTCGAAGCAAGATGAAGTTACCCCAGACGCTGTAAATGAACAGTTCATCGACGCTTAAACTTTACGAGTTATATTTTCATTCTATATTTAACAAATTCGATTTTGTTTACTTGATGAAATACTTAAATGTAAATAAATGTAGACAGATAAAACGATAACCTAAGAAAATCCCCTGTGAATCACGTTGCACTTTAAATTATTTATAATTCGTCCAAGGAAACTATTCATACTTGAATTAAGATTTTTTCCTGTCCTTTCTTACTGCGATAAAAAAATAACGCGCATAACATAAGCGTCTGGGTTTAACACAAAAAGGTAAGGTTTGATTCCCGGTAATCATAACATAATGATTTAAAATTAGTATACTGTGAATATATCTTATTCTGAAACATGCAAAACACATATATCCGTTTGTTGCTAGAGTAACGTAATAATTAAATAACAGCAATGTATTAAAGCGTAAATTTTATTTTGAAACACAGGGTTGTCAAAACAATTATTAACTTCAGCTTGTTTAAATTTTGAAAGAATGGGCAGGAGAAAGATATTTAGAATTGCTTGAGCACAGAGTTCTGCCGGTCCTCAACCATCCCTCAACGCCTTAAATTAAATATTGATGGTGAGGTTTGGTACTAGCATGATGGTGCGCCGGCGCACAATTCTCAGATAGTCCGAACTTCTCTAAACCAAAGATTTCCAAACCGCTGGATAGGACGTGGAGGAGCAGTAGATTCGTCCGCAAGGTCATCCGACCTGTCTCCAAACGATATCTTTCTTTGGGCATGTATCAAAAATAAGTTTTAAATGGAGAACCTATAAACAATATCGTGTAAAAAATAAAATACGAGTGGCTGCAAGAGAAATACCTCCTGAGCATATACGAAATACGATAAATTGTACTATGTACTTAATTAATTTTTTTAAATTTTACTTTATTTCTCCTATGAGCAATTTCGCGTTTACGCTCGGAGTACACTCTGATCAAAAGTGTGAAGGAGAGCGACGGCGTTTCACTGCATGTAAGGTAAGAGTGAGAAAAAGAACTCCGATCGATCCGAGCGTAAAAGCGAACTCACCCTATGTTTCAAAATAAAATACACGCTTTAATACATTGCTGTCATTTAATAATTACGTTACTCTAGCAACAAACGTATGTGGTGGTATGTGTGTGTTTTGCATGTTTCAGAATAAGATACATTCACGGTAATACGTAACGTAATGACTAGCCTAAAGAATGACAAAGGCCAAGTGATAGAAAACGTAAGGAGTATAAGGAGGTGTTGATAAACTACTTTAAAAAGTTCTATACGATAATCAAATATTGGACGATTTAATGAAGGAGGAAGATACAGTAAAGGAGCCAACAAAGAAAGAAGTGAGAGGTTTGAAAAACGGAAAAAGATGTAATAAATAATGAACTAATAAAATATGGGGGTGAAACATTGCAACAGAACATATATAAACTAATTTTAAAAATTTGGAAAGAGAAGGAAATGCCAAAGGAATGGAAGTCTGGGCAGATAGTAACAATACACAAAAAGGAGACCAGCAAGACTGCGCAAACTGCAGAGGAATTACCTTCTTATGTACATCCTATATAAAGTCCTCTCCTCAATTATCCAACGAAGACTCACAGATAAAGCAAGAAATGTTATCGGTCAGTATCAGTGTGGTTTCACGAGGGGAAAGTCAACAACGGATGCTCTCCATAATTTAAAGCAGATAATGGAAAAAGCACATGAACACAAAATGGAACTAGACCTCCTTTTAATCGATTTTAAGCAAGCTTTCGACACGGTAAACTGGAAGTCTCTCATATTGACAATGAAAGTACATACTAAGGATACCGGCAAAAATAAGAAGACTTACGGTAATGACAATGAAAATGACAATAAAAGGAGAAACGGAACAGTTCACAGTAAATAAAGGTGTATGGCAGGCGGATGCACTATCTGCAACATTATTCAACTTAATACTTGAATATGCGACAAGATATATAAACATTAAGAACAAGAGGGAGGTCAAATGATACCATACGTTCGCGCTGATGACATAGTGATTATAACCACAAAAAAGAGAAATACTGGTCAAAATGCAAAAAAATAAAAACGGAAGAAACTCGGTTTAAAGATAGATGAAAAGGAAACAAAAATAATGAAATTCGGAGAGAAAGTGGAAGAAAATAATAACAATAAAGTGGGGGAGCTTACATTTCAGCAGGTTGATAGAATTAGATATCTGGGTGTCATGATTGGTGGTGATGGATGCAGAGAGATTGAAATTAAAGAAAAAATTATGGCAATAAACAGAGCTTTCTATGCTAAAAAAAGCTCCTAACAAACAAAAACCTGTCAAGAAAGGCAAAGATAAACATCTATAACACTATAATAACACCAGTAATGTTATACGCAGCCGAAACAATGAGCGTAACGAAGAAATATGAGGAAGAAATAAGAATAGCCGAAAGGAAAATATTAAGAATAATAGTAGGACTATTGAATGAGGTAAGAAGAAGAATGAACCAGGAGCTTTATGATGAGAAAGAAGAAGACATAATAACAAAGATTAAGAAGCAGAGACTACAATGGCTTGGACATGTCTGGAGAGCAAAATCAGAAGAAACAACTAAACTAATGCCATGGGAACCTAGCGGGAAGAGGGAGGCCCAGAGCACCGTGGTTGGAAGAAGTAGAGGAGGATCTGAGAACGGCAGGAGTTAGCAAATAGCGACAAATGGTGCAAAACAAAGAGTTATGGAAAGAAATGGGTTAGATGATTGGAGGAAACGAATGCCTCTCAAATAACAAAGTTATTCGATAGTTCCGGGACTTTGTACTAACCCTGTATTTATATAATGCGTAACGAATTTGGGTTTTGAGGTTATAATCAAAAAGCGAACGTTTCTGTAAAGCCCAACTGTAAAATTCTTAATTACAAAGTGATTTTAATTAAGTCTTTCAGAGGAAACCTCTCACGGACACAAGGCTTCAGTGCGTCGCTTATATACGACTCGTAAACTATGTACTTTGGTTATCACTATGAAGTGATGAAGGGTTTTGATTCTGAGATCTGATCGCTTTCAGCCCTTATATGGCTGCTTACGTACGATTCGTAAATACTTAAAAAATGAAGTGGTCGTGTGTTCAAAACCATGAGTTTCGATTTAACTAGGGGATTTTCTGATTTGATTGCTGCTTGCAGGTTTTATCAAACATATCAACTGCAATCTGTCAACTTCGCGTCGCCTGGACAGTTAAACGAAAAATAATATTTCGAGTTGTACAGGCGCCATCTGACGGTGATCTCATAGAAGTTACAGTTACTTTCCGACGAGCGACCGTCAGATGGCAGCATTAAAATTTAATCAAATATGACTTATATGGTTTGGTCGTGAGATGTCGCTAGCTAAACTGTTTGAGCGTCAAAAATCAAATATGAAATTTCAAGTTTCAAGGAGTGCGATATTTTTCCGATGAGATATTGGTCAGAAATAAACTAGTTCTAGTTAATGTGCTGTAGATAATGTAGGTTAAATATCATTCAGGAATTTAAGATTGGTGAAACTAGTTTCATAACGTGGTCGAAACAAACGCGATTTTTCTGAAACCGGGGGAATGCGAACGTAATAAACACCGCTTAGTTCGTAGAAGTGTTTTAAAGAAAACAAAAAACATTTTTACGTTGTGAAGTGTTGTGATAAATTAAATTTAACTATTGTAATACGTATGTTGAAAAAAAATTTTCGTTTTGCTTTTGATTACTTTCCGTGTAAAATAATTAAAGAAAAAAACAGGTATATATTTATAGCTAGTAGAGGAACCTGCCATGTATTTTTAAGCAGAGACTAAAACCAGGTTATTTCTGTATGGTCTCGTAAGATGGCGCGCCTGTGCTTGATTAAAGTGAAGTGATGTTACATTTTTGGTTTTTTTTTCTTCTCTCTAGTCGCTTATGAAATAGCGAAGTAGTATTTAGTAATTTCGGAAGAAAGTATAGTAAAATATTAATGGCAATAGTTACTCTTCAGGAAAATGGCATCCTGCTTCCAAACCTCATCAGTTAATTTACTCGTCAACCAAATTCTGTGATAAACAAAACTTTCTTTCGTTTTATAAATCTCGTTGTTCTAAAACCACGTCGCAGTATCGAAGAGAAGAAAACCTTTTCGGTATTTGTGTGATGGGTGATGGGTTGATACTTCATAATCTCTTCTCCAAACGAGGATAGTTACCGTTGAAGAACTGACGTGGTATAGGATAGGGGAAGGAGTTGAAAAGCATGGGGGTTTTGAATCTTTTTTTTTTTTTTCAATTTTAATACTACAAGAGTCGAAATAAATCGAAGATAATTCGATGGGTTTTCGAGACTCTCGTAGTTATTGCTCATTTGGCAGAAGTTGAAGAATTACTACCGAATTTTCTAGATATTTTTGGAAAAGGCCATTTCTTGTGTGGAACACAAAGGGTTTGAAAAATAAGGGGGGCGCTTTGGTTTCTTTTTTCAATTTTAATACCAAGGAGAGTCGGAATAAACCGAAAATAATTGGACAGGTTTCAAAGACTCGCGTAGCTACTACCAATAGTACCAATTTGGCAAAATTTAGAGAACTCTTTGAAACAAAATTAGTTCTTAACTAAAGAACTGATGACAAATAATATTTTTTATTTTACTTTATAAACGAAGACTGAAGGACTGATGTGGTATGGAACAAAAATCGGTTGAAAAATAAGGGGGCTTCGAATTTCTTGTTCTTTTTTCAATTTTAATAACACAAGAGTCAGCTATATCGAAGATTATTCGATGGATTTTCGAGACTCTCATAGACTGAAGGGCTGATTTGGTATGGAACAGAAAGGGGTCGAGAAATAAGGTGAGAATTTTGAACGTTTCTTTCAATAATAATAAACGTAAGCCAAACTAATAGCCTTATTGATTCACTGTTCTAGAGTATTCTCATATTGTTTTAACCTCATGTAATAATAGTAGAAGATGGAGAGAGTTGTGGAGCAGTGATTCCAAAACTTTTTTAAAGCGAAACCCCCTTTTGGTAAGGATTTCGTTGATGACCCTCCGCTCGTGCCGTACTCAACTTTATTAATAACAAAACAGGACGACTAAATAACGCGAACATCCGTTACCAAGTAGCTCAATTTGTTTCTTTGATGCTGGCGCCATCTGTCATCAAGTAATGCAATTTTCTTCTTTTTTGCTAGCGCCATCTATCACCAAGTGATGAAATTTGTTATTCGCGCCATCGGTAATTTTTCTGTGTTCTTCGTATTTCTGAAACTTTCCTCCAGATTCGAGAGAGTACTAGATGGGTCTGGAGCCTTCTAGAAGTTTCAATTTAACTTTATACCGGGTGTAAGATAAAAAAAAAACGCCTCAAGGCATAACTCTGTTATTTATAGTTCTATTTGAATAAGCGAAGATTCATATAAAATGGCTCCTTAAATGCCACCAATTGATAAGAGTTTTGCTTTGTTTTAGTGTCAACTGATATGCCAAACGATTGCAACTTTTCTTTTTCAACTGGATACGTATATCTCTTTTATATTGTTCGATAGAGATTCTTTAAAAAATTCTTTGACATACAGTAAATTGATTTTCATATTTACCAAAACAAATAAAGAAAAAGAAGTTAAGAAACAAGTTAAGAAAAACAGGAATAAATGTTTTATTATGGCGTTTTTGTTTTATTTTGGAAATCCTCTCGCGATCCCCGGGGGTTGCGAACCCCACACTTAGGGAACCACTGCTCTAGAGCGGTGAATCGGAAAAACCGTGAATTTGTCCATTTCACGTGTAACGTTTAAAATCATTGAACAATTAACAGTGATTGACAATTGTCGAATACGAAAGTAAAAACTATAGCAATTATTTATTGCGAAAACTGACAGAGTAATTTTTTGTCTACTGTAATAAAGAACGGAAAAATGTTGGGCATTTTTGGAAACGATCAAAATTCGACCAAATAGACTACACTTGTACTTATAGTTATGACTAGATTTCGGACATTTCGGAGCGTTGCCATGGCTACGCAGTGAATGGGTCTTCGTATTACATAACCATGGCAACGCTCCGAAATGTTCGAAGTCTAGTTATGACGTATTTCTTTCTAGAAGTGAAGCAAAATTAAGACACAGGAAAAAACAAATCACTTCAATTGCACATAAAACTTACTTTCATATTGAACACTTTATACTGTAAACAAAGAATAATAATTATAATTCAATACAATGTTGCACGTATGTACACGGCTTATAAATAATACCCATTATTGTTTGAAGTGGTGATATCATATGATGTGAGATAAGATGGATGAGTATTCGTCTTACGGTCGTTTAAAATTATTATTGGCAAGCATCAATAAGATTTAAATAAACGTTCGATAAGAGCTTACGTGATATCCTCGACATGTAAATAAATAAAAATAATACATTCTTTAAGCTGCTCCTATTTGAAATATGCATAATAATAAATTTAAATAAAATACCGCAAATTCTTCTCTGCATTGGACTCTACCAAAATCAAATTAATTAAATGTACTTTTCATCATTGTTATATAACTTTGACTTTTATTAATTTTTATATCAAAATGAGTGAGAAAAATCAAGGAAAAATTTTAGGCGTAATAATTTTCGAGTTTTTTTTTTAATTAATGAAGGCAAGTTGAAGAATGCAGTGGTGGCATTGTTCGCCCACACATTTTCCGGGGCCGTCCAAGTTTCCTGTTTCGTTCTTATTTAATTCGTTCTGACGTAAGCTCCGAGCTGTAAGTAATTAGATAGCGGAGTGAGCCGAGGCAGATTAAAAAAACATAAAAAAGAAGTCATAATAAATACGCGATATGATTTCAAACAAATATGGTCGTAAAAAGCGTTCGGAACAATAGGAAAGCAATAACACTGGTACTTTATTACGTTCGGTTTTGTTAATTTTAGATTTATTTCCACAATACAAAGTTCGCCGACCCCGGAGTACAAATAAAGACGGATTCATAAAGATATGTGTTTACAATCGTCAGGCGTTATCATTTTATCGCGCGCTGAATACAAAAATCTATTAAAAACGGTTCAGGGGTGGGTCGGTCACTCGAAGAGTCACTTCACGTTTGACTGAATCAACTGAATCAAGTGTCCAGGAATTTTTGGGGGGGAAGAGATGCCCGAGCATGTTTATTCAAATATTTGTGCACGTCAGCCTTTAAGATTTATTATCTTTTTCCTGCAGTTTATCTTTTCGTTTTTTTTTTTGGGGGGTACAAAAGTAACAATGTTAAATATTTAGGTCTTTATCATTAAAACACTCAAATTTTCTTTTTACTTTGTAGTCTCAGTAATGTGAACGCATAAATGATTTGTTGACACTTGATAAAGTGCAAATCCAGTTTTAGAATTTATGTCGTTCACGTTTTAGAACATGTAGAGTAAGTATTCAAACCAGGCGTTCACCTTTAGGGGTGACCACGTTATTTCACGTTATAGGGATTGCAATCTATTTGGAAAAAATAAAATGGATGAAGTATTATGGATATTACTATCAGATGGTATACGACTTCTACTGTCATTGTAAATCAAGTTTAAAATTTTGTATCTTTTGCGATATCGAATGGAAACAAACAAGTTGAAAGCTTCAGCACAGCCCATCCACAAAGGATTGAACTTTGCTGTATCATAGACTACACAATATATAAACCCCCCCAAAGAGAATTGGAAAACGTTCGGGTTAACATTCGAAGCTATGAATGATATAAAGTGAGGAAAATATTCGAATCCTCGAGTCTACAGCCAAGATAAGAATCATGTAAGAAGCACTGTTCGGCCCCATACGCGACAAACAAGCCAGAGCCAGACTTCAACAAGCGCCGGATAATCCATCAAGCTCTCTTATTTGATTTGGAACATCTCTCCTTTGACGCGACTTTTGCATTCAAGGCTAATCCCCTTCGCCGCCCAACGGTAATTCCTATCTGCTCCACCAGCTTCAAATACCAAAGAAATCATTTTGAGTCACTCTGTACAAGACAAAGAATATAAAAATCACATACAAAATGTAATCGAGCTGAGAACTGATCGCCATCTCCTTTTCCGCACAATGGGAGACTGAATGCTATCCTCGTCCGTTTACAAAGTAGGACGCAGACGGTCTAACGTAGAAACTCGATGAATAATTGATGGAGATATGACTGCATTATATGTTTGTATTGTACGTACTGAATTATAAATGCAAGAAGGTCTCGTCGATCGGCCGTCTGCATCGCAGGCGAAATTATCGGGGAAATATCTGTGCTCTGTCTGCTGTAGGTACTTAGAAAGGCGGCGAGGCGGCTGTGCGTGGATTATTTAAAAGCGAAATTTAAATTGTAGAATATTTCACGTAAATAATTTGCATCTTAACTGTCTAAATACAGTAAATAATTGGCGTACTTCCAAACGTATAAATAACGTAAACGCCAAGTGGAATAATCAGGATGAATTAATGGTGGAGGTGCCGGGCTAAAACTTTAATGAAATTAATAATTTCAACCAAAGAAAGCCCATAATCTTTTGATCTTAGCTGGGGGAAACGTCTGCTGTCCCAGTAGCTCAGTGAAGACGGTCGTGGGCGCGGTAGATAAAGCAACTTTCTTCTGTATAGATTCTAATAGAATTATTAAACGAAAATTTGGAAACTATTCAAAGAATGAACGCTTTAATACTTTGGAAAAGAGTGTACATACATATAATATGAAGCACTTAGCATTTTTTCTTATTTCAAGGCACTTCCCCCACTACACTCTTGTTATTATTTTCACATTCAAATGAATAAAATCGTTTCGAATTTTGCAACATGTTTGAATGACTTAATTTCCAGCACACTAAACACAAGGTCCCGTTTTGTTTTTTGTTAAAAGTTGTTAATCCAAACGGAAAACAATTCCGCGCATCGGCGATAAATTAAAATTAATTCCGTAATGGGAAGGGGGGGGGGAGGTCCTGGCAAACCGACGGACGGCGCCGTCGGCCGTGAATACGTTTGAAGTGGAATTTTATTACGCGGGCGAGTGTGAGTGCGCCTCGCCGGCAAACATGCAATAAAAATCAGAGTGGATGCAAACAAATCGGTGAAAATTGCACGATTGGACCGTAATTCAAACACGCCAGCCAAATGTTGTTAGTTCCTGCCGCACGCAGACAAAAAAAAAACGCGTTCGAAGTTCACTGTTTGAACACATCCAAATTATTCCGCCCACGTTGATTTTCCGAACCTCTCTCTAATTTTATATTCATTATTCATTCACTACTACAATCTGAGCGAAAAACTACTAAATTTCTAAAAAAAAGAAAGAAAAAGTATGGGGACATTTTGGATGGAAGTACACTGCCTTCCAAATGTATTCGTCCGAAACTGTGCGACAACTACAAGTTTAAAACATGGCACGGTGGTCCGGATAGTTCCCGTACGTTTTACTCGTTTGGAGTTGTTCGAGGAATGGTTAAAATTTAAAGATTTGCCGAGGAACGACTGTTGTGATCAATTAAAAAAGTATGTGGTTACTAAAAGAAAATGTCTGCGAAATATTTTTGAAATTTTTAAAAAACATTGAACTACGTTGAAAATCTTGTAATAGGGACAAAAATTGGTTTCAAACAAGGCATAAGACACGGTTAGAGTCTCGTGTAGAATTATTTGAAACACACAGTGAAGTGCTCAGTCTAAATACATCCAAAATCCGGGAGACCACACAAGACTTTCCAGAATTGTGGAACTCGAGCGAAACAAAAGAAAATT
The DNA here is from genome assembly GCA_033060865.1 of Dorcus hopei. Taxonomy (NCBI): domain Eukaryota; kingdom Metazoa; phylum Arthropoda; class Insecta; order Coleoptera; family Lucanidae; genus Dorcus; species Dorcus hopei. Next base: position 38,231,795 of record CM065423.1, read on the forward strand.
CACTACTTAGCTTCTACGACTAGTGTAGAAGAACTTTCTTATGCAACGCAAGTGTGTTTGAGGAAAATTGGAAAGCGTACTGCGGCTACAGCTGTACAAGAATGCACTGAACCGAATTCTCCAACACGTGCAAAAAACTATAAAAGAGCTTAAGTCTATGGAATCAGAAACAGATAAACCTATATCTCTGACACCAGAAGAAGTGTTATCATTAATTATGAACACAAAATCTAGTAAACGACATACTTAGCATATAGAGCGGCTGCTAAGGTTAGTAATGCGGACATATAGCATACAATTTTAGCAACAAAACAGGAGTGTTATCCAACCAAAGCTTCAAACCAAATAAATGCTACTGAAGCTGAAATAATGCTTGAAGATTTCCTCCAATAACAGCAAAGCGCTTATGTAAATTACAAGAAGCTCTCAATACCATGTTTACCACTAGGCTGACACTTGTCTGTAAATGGGGTCTAGATGGAAGCTCTGGACAGAGCAACTACAGACAAGTGATGAATACAGGAGTAAGTGAGTAAGTATTTATAGTTTCATTTGTTCCTCTACAATTATTACACGACGGTGAAGACCATACGAAAATCGTGTGGCATAATCCTGTCCCTTCATCCACGAGACTTTGCAGGACGATAAAATTCATTTTCTCTAAAGAGACTCGAAAGGCAACAGATTGTATTCAAGCACAGGTTCCCGAACTGCACGACTTTATTTATCAGGAGATATTCACGGTTAGCTTCAAACTTGTCTTAACAATGGTGGATGGCAAGATTTGTCATACTTTAACCGACACCAAATCCACTCAAACATGTTATATTTGTAAAGCTAAGCCGACACAAATGAACAATTTGGAAAATTCTGCCAAAAAACTGCCAACAATAGAAAATTATAATTTTGGTCTATCCACACTTCACTCATGGATAGATTCTTTGAATGTTGTCTACACATAGGATACAGAATAGATATAAAATGTTGGCAAGCAAGAGGAGAGAATAGAAAAAGAATGGAAGTGAGTAAAAAAATATATTATTGATCGTTTGAAGAAAGAACTACGAATATTGGTTGAACAGCCGAAACCTGGTTATGGATCAACCAATAGAAGAAGAAGAAGAAGAAGAGCAAGAACTACAGTTGATGACCGCTTTGTTGTGCACAACGCACTAAGGGATCGGAGATCAACGGCTGTTCAACTCCAACATCGCCTCCAAACAGCTCGTGGAGTTGAAGTAAATGAGAGGACAATAAGGAGGAGGCTTGTTAAAGGAGGTCTAAAGTCACGGAGACCTGCAACAGGCCCATAATTGTTACCGAGACATCGTCGAGCACGGTTGGAATTTGCACGACTTCATTCAAACTGGACTCCTCACTAATGGAGTAAAGTTCTCTTCACTGATGAATCGCACTTTTGTCTACGCTCGCCTGATGGTCGCGAAAGGGTGTGGAGAAGACCAGGCTGCACAATTTCCGAAAGGCAATCTTTTAATGGTGGCTCTGTTATGGTGTGGGCAGGTATTTCGTCTGAGGCACGTACCGAACTTCTTTTTGTGGAAAATGGGGCTTTAAATGCCCATCGATACGGGGAAGACATTCTGCATAAGCTGTCGTGCCCTACTCTCACTTTATTGGAGATGGATTCATTCTAATGCACGAGTAGTGACTGACTTCTTAGACGAGGTCGGAATTCAGAGACTTAACTGGCGAGCATGCAGCCCTGATCTCAATCCCATTGAGCACTTATGGGATCAACTTCAAAGAGGCATTTGTCGTCGTCCAGCTTTGCCAGAAGCATTGCAAGATTTAAGAGCAGTGCTTTACGAAGAATTTGAGGCAATACCTCAAAATTCGTTGACACATTTGATTGATTCGATGCCTCGACGTTTAAATGATGTCATTCGAGCACGAGGAGGTCATACGCGTTATTAACCGTCACCAGTAACTTAACTGAAGACATTTCTTTTCAGTTTTCGAACTGCCGTTTTTGTTATTCTTTTCACATTAAACTTAATTTTGTTTAATCTCGTCTTTTTCTTCAGTAATTTTTATTTTATTTTTTTAATAATGAACGGTTCTTCGATATAAAGCACATCTCAAATTAAATAAACCAGTAAATCAATGGTTTTGTTATATATTTTAGGGTGACCGGTTTTTTTTGCCGGTCAGTGTAGCAAGAATCTTTTTCCAAAATTTCAAGAAGTCTTCTGAAATCAGGGGAGTAACTGAAGAACTTATAAAAAGATTCTAGATTATCTTACAGACTATTTCTTGCGGCTATGAAGTTGATTGCAAAAAAATTGAAACTTACGCCGTGGAAACAGCAACATTACTGGTAGAAAAGTATCCCTGGTTTTATACGCCTAATAGCGTCCACGGTGGTGAAATCATAAAATACGCAATTTTGCCAATCGGACAACTTGGTGAAGAGGCCCCAGAAGCAAAAAATAAGGACTTCAAATTTATCAGAGAATACAGGAGTAGAAAGGATTCAACTCAACATACAAACGAAGATTTATGGAATTATTTTTTACTTTCATCAGATCCAATCATTTCACATTTGTCCCTGAAAAATAAATCTAATAAAAAAGTTGCAAATTTGTTAAAAAATCCGTTTCTTCCAACAGATACGGATTCTCGTTCTGTTTCTTCGGAAAGCGAATTGTTTTGTTTAAATTTTATTTAATTAGCTTATTTTGTTGATTGATTTCAATGTTAAATGTTAATTTTATTTGTTATTCAATATTAATATTAATTTTCATATACATTATACTTATATCTAGATAGCAAAATTTATAAATTTTTAATTTTGTTTTACGGATATCACAGCATTAATTAAAGAAATTCTTCTATTGGTTACCTGTCTTTTGTTTACGCTTAAAATAATTCGCGCTACGATCGTGATCCGGATCACCGTGCATTGTATGGGACGGAACTGAAATAAAATTAAATCGACAGTAGCAATTAAAATCGGTAAATGCCGAAACGAAAACGAAATACAGGGTGTAATCGAATAAGTTTCACTTACTGCAACCAAGATTAATATACAAAGAAAGGAGCGAAGTCATGACGTATGTATGAGTCAAAGGTCAATAATAACTTCGAAAAAATGTACGTTTACTTTTTACAAAAAATATTTGAGAAGCACTGGATGTGACTTAAATGTCACCGACCGAGCAAAGTTTACTATTATATGCAGTAAATGATAATAAACCCTCAGATGTAATACCGAATGATTTTAAAATTTTTTTCTCTACTCTTGCCAAGAGATCATACCTTTATTCTTGCATTATATTCTTTCATATTTTCTCGTGAATTTGTTGTTATCTCTCAAGAGTTGTGTTTTAATTTCAGATAGTAATGCGGACTTTGCAATTTTCCTCTTAAGTCACCGGTTTTTAGTTTCGGAAATTAATCTGTAGATGTCGCCCATGGTCACTTTGATCAATATTATTTATCGATGCTTTCTGCTGACGTATGCGGAAATTGCGTAGTGTATCTTGAGTTGACGTATTTCCGTTCCCTTCGAAATTAACTCGTTATTCCTTTGTGCTGTTACCGCCATTTGCAGACGCGTTGCATTCGTCTACAAATTTTTGCAGTTTTATTGGAGCTGAACGGCTTCGAGATATTCCAGTTTGGCTATTTATTTCTTCGTACGCCCTACTCTGTCGTTTCCGTCAGATTGCTCTCCAGCTGCACATCGTTTACGTCCAAGCACGTTTTCAGAAAACTAGCAGAAGACTGTAAGTACGTTGTATTCTTAGTTTGTTGATTAGGAATATATTTTCTAAGACTCCTTTTCTATTTACGTAGAGTTTTTCTTATCGGAAATTTATTTACTTACCGCGTGGTCGTCTGGGATGTCGTTTGATACTACCGCACAAGAATCCTCTTTTGTATGGTAGTTCCTGAATATTTCGGAACAGGATCTAACTTCATCGTTGTCGTCTGAAGATACTACAGGACAAGAATCCTTTCTTGCGTGGTAGTTCCTGAATATTTCAGAACAGGATCCAATTTCGGCGTTGCCGTTTGAATGGAATCCAGGTTTCGTCAGGACTGAGTAAGAAACCCAACCACTACTATTAGTATCGACAAAATTATCAGTATCGTTTCGTATCAACAAACTTATTAGTATCGTATCGCATTGAAATACATTATCGTACCGTATGAAAAATTACATTAAAGTTTACTCTTGATTGTCAATGGACAATATCTATAGGGTGTTGTTAGGTTATTGCTTGCACAAATTAAAACTGTAGATTAAGGCTGTCAAATGGGATCAGAAAATACGTAGACGTGATGGATTGTCAGGATATTTTGAAAAAATGCAAAAAGGGCGAACGCTTGAGCACCGCTGATAGTACTTACGTAGCGAGCGCCTATTAAAGCAGATGTATCTTGGCAGTGTCTGTTGCCCGTTGCATAATTGCAATAATTGTTTGACGATTCGAGATGTACGACGCTGGGGATATCGCCGCCGATAACTACGCTCTGCAGCACGTGCATTGCACCTACATTCACCGTACGTTAGAATAATGTCAACAATCTCCTTATTTGTGAAAGCTGACCCTACACACTCCGAAGTCTGTTGAGACACTGAACGTGCGTTATTTGCTTGTCGTAAAACAATAAACCATCTGGGAATTTATGGCAGGGGATCGCCCGCCCGGCTGGCGTTTGGCACGTGGATGTAACAGTAGATAAGAAAATCAGTGGTTTCCAAAGAATTTTTATCGATTTTTGTTTGAATTCTTTCCTGAAAAACGAAAGCCTCAGCACCCTCTAATGTAAAGGCTTTTTTACCCTATAGAGTGTTCTCAATAGGTGGTTTGAAGGTGTCCAGTCAATTACCTAACACCCTGTATAGCCTGGGCCTATCATATGTCGTTTGAATAGTTTTTACATTAATTTCACCAGTTGATTTGTCTTTTTTTTTCGAGAAAATTGCCTTCTTCATCTGGCAATTTCATCTTTTGTTTTTCTATGTCGATCATACACTTTCATTTTACGATTTTTTTATTTTCTCAGAAAATCGGAGATTACATTATTTTGTTCAAACGGTGTAAATTAATCTACACTTTTATGAGCAGCAGTTATAAACTGTGTTAACAATACGTAAAAATTGGGTTATAATTAATTAATTCAGTAATCAATTCGAGTGAGTATTTATAGTAGCTTCTTCCGTCATCGAATTGCATGTGGGCGGCGACATTGACCGAGTGACTGTGAATTTTGCTAGAGCTCAAATGTTTTACGATATGTTTATAAAAACTACAGACGAACGAGCAGAGGTTTTCAAACAAAAGGCGATGCCGCTCTTGTGGTAAGACGGTTTTTTTTTTATTTTCGAGGTAGATCATTGACATTTACAGAATTAATTCTCTTATGTGATAACATTACTTATCGATTACACCCTGTATACCCATTTCTTGTTTTCCTATTTTGTTTATAGTGCTTTAATACTTTTGGAAGGAACGAGGAATTTTTCGTAGTAACGTTAATGCAACGTTATTATGGATTGTTAAATTTAAATTAACATTAAAATATCGAATTATAAACGAACATGTCACGTTACATTATAAACTTGAAGTGAAAGGACTTCAAATCGAATTCTGAATATTCGTCCAAATATGTATGTATGTGTTGGCCAATGTTTTTACACTGTACACTACAAAGTACCTTTAATATGTTAGGTTTTCAAAGAAAAATCTTTCTTTATCCATCCAACAAGGACGTTACACTGTATTATGTATGCACTTATGGTTTTCGTTAGAGTAAAAGCGGAACAGAGAGAGAGTGCAGCCACACATGTGCTGCACAAATTTCAACCGCGATGCCTACCCAAAAAGTGGATTTTTTGTACGGGGCTTCTAATAATACATATGTAAACATAACATTGGCCTACGTGATCCTAGACATGCGTGTTGATATAAAACACCGGTTCCTAGCCTATCGGTTGCCCAATGCATTCAACAACAACATTAGTCCGTAGGCAGTCGCGGCCTAAATACTCGGGCAGTCATCGATGTGAAACTAATTGTCGGTCTGGTGTTATTACAACAAGAATCTTCTCGGTTACGAACGAAAATATTTTTGTTTTTATTTCATGTGCCTGTTTATCTTTTTGTTATATTATGTAAAACATTCCCACATTCTTCTTGTTATATGTACACGGAGAGAATTACGTTGTAAAAGTAAATATAAATATAGTAATTTTTACAAAAATTTATATTACTATATGTGACAGCAAAATCATTTTATTAACTTAAAAACATATTTATATTAACTGTTATATATTTAAATTTATAAAAAGATATTCTAAAATGGCTAAAATATAAAATATAATATCGTTTAATATATTTATATTTTAACATTTATATCTACGCACAGATAAGAAGCTACGGGATTCACCAACTTTTGCAGCTGCACCAAAAAGAATAAGTACTGATTTAAGAAAAACGTATATTAAATTATAAAAAAAAAATTGTGCAAATCGGTTTTGATTACAGCGGATTCCTCGAGCTTGCTCTGTACAGCTGTTTAAGGCCTCATTGGGCTTTCATCAACAGAACCGTAGCTCCAGAACTCCACCATAGAAAACATAAATATATTATGTTATGTTGTGTTATCTATGAACTCCACTGCAAACCAAACCGATCTCTCCTATAGGTTATATGCCATTGCGATGTGAAAGTAATGAACAATTTAAGTAGTGACATCTTTCGATCGCTTTTTGACCTCAAGTTTTATGTTGTAAACATCATATCTGCAGGCCGAACTCATAAATATTACAAAATCATATGCTTAATGTAATATAATCGCATTGTCATTTCTCTTAAGAGAAAAATTTACTTGCTTTACTTAAACAATTTTGCTACTTTTAAAACAATTTATTTTATTATTAATGATACTTTTTTTACAACACGGTTTTTAATATACATTTTTCTCAGTGTACACAGTCAAAACAAACATCATCAATTTTATGTCGTTTTTATGTTATGTATACAGGGTGTGTGCATCGAGTGTGCACTGCAGGGATCTATTAAAACTGTAAGAGTCAGATTCACATTAAAAATAAATAAAGATTAGTGAAAATTAAAGACGATCTCTTCACATTTTGTATCCCACTTGTGCTTTTTCTAATAACACGTGTGAACCACCTAAATTAAGTCCTAAACATGTGTAATCGCTCGACCACCGCACCGTGAACTTTGACGTTTCAAATTGAATTGTCAAATACAAAACGAGCAGACGCAGACGTAAGAAAAAAAATGTATAGGTCTTACGGTTTGGGCCATTCTTAAGTGCACATTCAATTGGAAGAAAACAACAAAAAAAATGTAATCGTCTTGAATGTTAGGACGTTTATTCACTGCAGTAACTTTGATGGTGCGCTATAAATTCGATTTCGATTATTACTTGGTGAAGTGGGAACATGTTTCGAATGAGAATGCCGGCCGTATCTGGCGCAGACTTCGAGAAACTTCTCAAACTAATTACAAACTGATTGATACACGGGGTTTCCGAATTTACGCCTTTCGTTTCCGTCCTTGTCGACGGTGAAAGCGCCGTCGTCATCCTCGTCGCCGTCGTCGTCTTCTTTGCGTAGGAGAAGAAGCAAGTGGGCGAGCATTGAATAGTCAACTCGTAAACAAACAAGCGGACTACTTCCATATTGCAAATTAAGTGGTATTACCTTGGCACTTAGGCTGATTGATCCAGCTACGAAATGGCACTACAATAAATTACCGAGAACAACTTTTTTTAATCTTACACAAAATTTTTATTAAACGGTGAAAATCAAACACCTTAACGATTGCAGAATAGCGGCCCGGTGAAATCATTTAAAAGCCTTGTTCCACTTGCAATTCTAAAATAAACTAAGCTGTAAACCTAAATATTATTGAGGTACTGTTATTAATAATTTACAGGGTTTTCACGCAACCACAACTCAACAAGAAACTTAAGCAGACTGGGCCACGTTTTTATTAAAATTAAATTCAGCTAAAGCTATTACACGACCAACTTTTCTCACCCTGTATGTACTGACCTTTATTTATTCGTCTATTTAGGCTGCATTTAATTGATAGACGAACCGTCAAAGTTTAACGAGCTCGGGCGGACTGCTTTCTAAACGGAACTCGTACCCACCGTGGTTGCCTAATGGTCGCATCTCAAATCACGACCACCGTGACCACTCAGCTGATTAGTCAGACAACGTAAAATAACTACGGACTAAACAAAACCGACAACGTCGCCCATGAACTAAACGCAGCCCCAGCTTTGGTACATAAAATAATAAATGCTATTTGTATAAATTAAACAATCGTAAAAAAATAAACGAGCTCATACAATGCGGTCTTGAGTTACAATTTTTCTCAGCTTTCGCAGAGCTAAAGTAGACCTGATTTATTATTAGAGTAGCTCATGCATCTATGATTTAATGTTAATCACAAATACACCTGTAGGTACAGCTACATCGTAATTTCAAGCATTATTCCTTCCTCCAGTAAAACACCTGAGACAGTTTGAAACTTTCTACCTGATACGTGATTGCCTACCTCTGAGTAGTAGATTGTTGCAACAATAGAAGCAACATATTCAGGTTTTTGCTGCAAAGATGTTAGTTATCAACGCGCACACGAAATGTCATAATTATGCAAGTCCCCGTTTCAAGGAGAAAGCAGATGTTTCGTTTAGAATTATTAGTTTTGCTCTTTATTTAGTGCGACGGTTAAATGAAGGGCGATTTTTTTTTGGAGAAGATTCAAATTCAAATTGCAGTCGTCCTTGGCCTATTTACAAAAAAAAAGAGTCACCAGCTGACTTGAAGAGAAATGTGAACATACCAACGAAATTGGGACTTAAAAATGTATTTGTGAAACCATTCAGTTAATTCTAATGAATTAATTAACTGACTGAGATTGATTGATTGATTGAATAAAATTAATAGTACTAATAAATTAACGTTTTTATTTTAATTTTTGAGAAAATAATACCTACACGGAAAAAACAGTAGAGTTAAAGTAGATCATGAATGACAACTTTCAAACTTGGTACTGGCAATTGATAACACGAGAAAGAAAAGTTCCTTCAACTCGTTTAAAGTTAATTTATAGATTATAGTGAAATATTGCCTCCTCTTTCCCAAAGGATAGTTCTCTGTATTCCCGGTCCACTCAAATAAAAATTTCCTGCAGAAAAAAGTTGGTTTGCTACATGAAGTCATCAAAATCAAATATAGTCACGCCACCACGCAAGCAAAACAGTGATTTTTATTATAAATGCAGAACTGTCTTTTCCCCTTTTTTTTGATGTTTCCACCTTCATCGCTTTTCTCCTCCAAATTTTTGTTTCACTTTGCATAAATTCTCTTCTGTTTTCATTTCTAAATCCAATAAAACATAGCAGGCGGGAAAAAGCAAAGCTTGCACGCGGCTCCTAACGAGTGCGAGTGAAATGCACTGCGATTTTCTAGATGTAGAATAGAGATGACGGAAGGGGAAGAGTAGCGCAGGAACTGTTATATCCATCCTTGTTTTACATCTAGAAAATCGCAGTGCATTTCACTTACACTAGATAAGAGCCGCATGCAAGCTTTGCTTTTTCTTGCCCTTTTATACGGTGGTACCAACTGCATCGATTTTTCCAGAAATTACCAGTTAGTTATCAGCAGTTACACCTGCTCAGCCAAGTTAAACAGTTTTTCAAGAGATCACCAGTTTCACCCCAGCTTGATCTTTCCTGAGATTACCAGGTTAATCCAGATTTATTCCAGCTAACTCGGAGGAATAGATATTTCTAGAGAGTCAATTCCAACCAATAAATAATTAGTCAATCCAGAGGTTACCTGCTTCATCCAGATTTATTCCAGCTTAACCAATAGGATTGATCTTTCTCGAGATCGCCAGATTCACGTCAGCTTACCTGTTTCATTAAAATCAAATCTCACTTGGTCTTTCAAAACTCACCAGTGCAATCGAACTTATTCAACTGACCTGATCGGTGCAGATATCATACGTTTAATCCGACTTATCCAACTAATCTGATGCCAATAAATTTCAGCCAAGTCAATCCTTCCAGAAAGTACCAGCTTCATTCAAGCTTGGTCGCTGAAGTGAATTGACCTTCTCAGTATTTCATTCAGAGCTTAACTTTAAGCTTCGTTTTATTTCTTCAGACAATTGTTTCTTCTTAGAAAGAATTGTCTTTACAATTATTGCCACGGGAATAAAACTTAAAGTTAAACTCCGAATGAAGTACTGGGTCTTCATCACCTGGAGATCGAATGGTCCGATTTCATTCCCACCAGTTTCGGATTAGCCAACTGACTTAATCCATACAGGGATCACCAGCTTGGTCCCAATCAATTTCTGTGTAAAGCAACGTCAGGATCTTCTGAATTAGCCTAGATGAGACGCATACATTCTTTAAATTCTTCCAACGAATCTACTCTTACACTTGTGTTACTTTCTACAACGAACTTATGTCAAATTTCTTCTGCAATCGAAATTTCTTCCTCCTCTTGCTTCTTTAATAATCTTCTTCCTTTCAGCTTTCCTTCAGATCACCTTCTTCTTTCTCTCAGATTTCCTTAACAACACCTTCTTCATCTTTATTTTCTCATTAGAATAACGTGTGTCCAACAATTATTGTAGTCCTGGGTGGCTGTAGAGTCAAACATTTTTCACTAATTATTGTTTCAAATGGCATTAAAACATTAAATACGTAAAGAAACATTTATTTGTTGTCTAACAGTCAATATTTGAGACTTCAATTCAACGATACGAAGTAAAAATCGGCATTTATGTGTGACAGCACAGCCACCCACGCATGTTGGACGCATGATAGATGACACGATTAGGGCAGGTGACGATGAAATATGCCTTTGGTTGAAATTTTTTCTTCTTATTGCTCTTTCCTTTTCGGCTATCCTCTTTTGTAAGGGTTTCTTTTTCGTTGTCGGTGCAGTTTCTCTTCTACCCGTCGCTTTTGTTGCTCTTCATCCTTTCAGATTTCCTTAACATCATATTCTTCGTTGTCCCTGCTTTCCTTAACAACATCTTCATCTTTTCTTTTCAATTAGGCGACCCTATAGAGGGTAGGTGCCTCCGATAGTTTTTTTTCTGGTTGCTCCTTCAATTGCGTGTCTCTCCTGTGTCTATGAAATTTGCCTTCGTAATTGCTTTTCTTCTTCCTGTAGCTCCTCTTGTTTTAATCTTTCTCTTTTGGCTATCGTCTTCCGTAACCTTTTCTTTTTCGTTGTCGGTGCAGCTTCTACTTCATCCTGCTGCTCTGGTTGCTCTTCATCTTCTTCATCCTCTCAGCTTTCCTTAACATCATATGCTTCGTTGTCCCAGCTTCTTCTTCTTGCTTCTCCCCTAGGCGACACTATTGGGGTAGGTGCCTTCGAAATTGTTTTTTTTTTTTGGTGAAATTCCTTCTTCTTGTCGCCTCTTTAATTACCTTTCTTTTTTGGCTATCCTTTTCTTAAGTTTTTCTTTGTCGGTGCTGCTTCTACTTTATCCAGTCGCTTTTGTTGCGCTTCACCTTCTTCATTCTCCCGGCTTTCCTTAACCACACCTTTCTCATCTTTACTTTTCCCTCGTACGACACTATTGGGGGTAGGTGCTTCCGAAATTGTTGTTTCTCTGGTTGCTCAATTATGTTTCTTTCCTTTCTTTCAGGTGTCTATGAAATTGTTTTTCGGTTGAAATTTCTTCTTCTTGTAGCCCCTCGCGTTTCAATCGTCCTTTTTGGCTGTCCTCTTCTGTAAACGTTACTTTTTCATTGTTGGTGCAGTTTTTACTTATACCTGTCGCTTTTGTTGCTCTTCATTATCTCAGATTTCCTTAACATCATATTCTTCGTTGTCCCAGCTTTGCTTAACTAACACCTTCTTCTTACTTCTCCATTAGGCGACACTGTTGGGATAGGTGCCTTCGAAATTGCTTTTTCTGGTGAAATTTCTTCTTCTTGTTGCCTCTTTAATTACCTTTCTTTTTTGACTATAATTTCCTTAAGTTCTTCTTTGTCGGCGCAGCTTTTACTTTATCCTGTCGCTTTCCTTCATTCTTCCAGTTTTCCTTAAGAACATCTTTTTCATCTTTGCCTTTCCGTATAAGACACTTTTCATTTTTGCTTTTCCTTATACGACACTTTTCATCTTTGCTTTTCCTTATATGACACTACAGGGGGTAGGTTCCTCTGGTGAAATTTCTTCTTCCTGCTGTCCCTTCAATTTCGTTTCTTTCCTGGCTATCCTTAACTTGCTGCTCTTCATTTTTTTCATCCCCTTATATTGCTTAATATTGACATCTTCATTTTCTCAGGTTTCTTTCATATACATCATTTCATTTGTTGGGCGCTATAAAGTTGGGGAAGATATTTATGAAAATTGTAATGGTCAAGTTAAAAGTACAGCGTGTCCACGAAGTTCAAGTCAGACTTGGTTTTATGGTGGCTTCCCCACGATACAGAAAGAATAAAAACAGAATAAAAACGACGTAAACAAATTTTACATGGTCGTCTGCGGCAAACCAAAGCCGACTTCGACAATGACGGGGAAAATTGTTTTTGCGGCGAATTCAGCCGGCGTGAACGCGTAATATGATATACATATGTATATACGAAAATACGTATTCTGATGTAACGCGAGAAATGTTCTTTTGATGCCGTCGACGGAAACGCGCGGTCATTCACAACCCCGACGTTTTCATAGCTTGCTGTTGCCACGGGGTGGAATTGGTTATAAAAGTTCCAAGTACTTCTAGTTAATACTTACATTGTGTAATTGCGAAAAATTATGGGTAATTAAAATAGGCCACGGCTTTGCCTTCGAATTTAAAATAAATAAATGCCATTTTAATTGTTCAGGCGATAATTAACTAACTGATTGAGATTTATCTTGCAATCTGAAACTGACCTCGCCGTAAGTATTTTCTTTTGCTGTGCACAAGAGGATTAACACAATTTTTTTTCTGTCTTTCGAGCACAACGTGACGAACTGGTTCGCGTATCCTGCGCTGAAAGCTTAACCGGTTTCTTTGAAAGGGTAAATTTTGATCGATAAGGACACCGACCAAAAAATACCTTTACAGCTCATCCTTTACAATTCAATTCAGTGGAAAGTACTCGCGTTAAAAATATAAAATATAATAAAAAAAAAGTTGTTAGTAAATGCATTAACATGTGAGTGGCTTGTCAACTGCATCTGCATATAGGAGGAATATAAATAGAATCCATTCACTCGTTACCGCGTGTATTAATAATTAACTATAAGCTTTGATGCCTCAGTGATTGACAGAATAATCAACGGTTAGTCTGAACAACCTAAACGCCTATTACAATTCGCAAGCTGCCTTTGTCAAAAGCTTGCGGTTGCCGGCTGTCAGAGACACGTTACTTTGTTACCTGATCAAAACCGAAACGTAGGAAACTCGACGACGGCGACGTCGACAAAGCAGCAATTTCGCCGATTCATTCGCACGACGAGATTTTTACGACGCGCCGAGATTTCACGTACATTATGTAACAAGAGCTTTATAATAAGCTCAACGCTTCGGCGTCCTCAGTTCTTAACGCGTAATCTGATCCGAATGGCGGCGGCGGTGGCGGCGGAGGAGGCCCGGGAGTGAAGAGAGAAGCTCCGGGGGCTCGAATGTTTATTTAAACATGACGTTCCTCCATTATTTGTATTATCTGAGTTTAAATGAAAGAGCGGCCCGCGTATAGCCGATTCCACGAACTTCTGGCGTCTAAATAAAACAGCTTTTAAAAGCGGCATGGCGTACGCCCGGAGGCTATCACATACAATTACTTCCATGTACAGAGTCCTAATCGTGTTGTATCATTTGTCACACTAACTTGGGTTCGTTTTTTTAATCCTGTGATTGAAGCAGCTTTTAGTTCTTAGTCAATCCGTCGAGTCATAATCTTAACGAATCAAATAAATACAAAGAGATATAATATATCATTAAAAAAAAATAATATTAACAAATTAAACCCTATCAAAGCTGATTATGGTAGTACTAGTAATAACTACATTCAAGAACGTGATGGACGACTTTACATTATAATACAATAATAATAAACTTGTATGACTGCAAAATTGTACAAAGTCTGATGATGTTTTTTTCTTAAGTGTGAATTTATTCTTCATCTTTAATAGTTTGGTTCGAAATTTACGAAATAGCCTGTATATTGGCAACAATTTTTGAGTGAGGTAATGGTTCTTCCACTTAAAAATTAAGGAAAGCTTCCAAACAGAACAGAAAACGAATGAATTACGCAGGCCGTAAATTATTAATTTCTCCAGAAGAAAAATTGAATACTTTCGATTATTTAATTCGTGATTTGTAAGTGCACGCCGGGCCAGAATCATTTGCTGTCAGTGAACTGAATACCATGTAACCGGAATGAAATCGCTCAAGCATGACAGTTATTGAAAAGCGAGCCGACACAGGCAGATTATTATTAACGTAAATTGTTCATTGGGTTTAACAACAATATCATGAATTAAGTCTCTCTTTACAATAAATAAAAAATACGAAGCGAAATATGTAAATTAATTACGCAAACTATTTAATTTTTCAATGTAAACAAAGTTATGTTAATCAGTAATCACAGTTTCTAAAGATTTGGCATTTTGTACGTCCAAGCTCTTGTCCTTTGTCCTTGTAACGGTTTCAAGATTTTAAACAACTTAGAAAAGTCAAGGTTTTACTTATTTATAATTTGAGACACTCTTTTCTTTATGGATTCTTAAGTTTTCTGTTGATGATTCTAAATGATTATTTTGTCAAAGCACATTCGTTAATTTAATTAAAATAAGAGAATCGGAGATGTTTCGTCTTGGAAACTTCTGGTTAGATCGTGACAAAGTTCTCGTTCAAATGAAAGTGAATTAAAGAGCTGGCGCAAAACTGTGTAGCGTTACACACGCTAGATGTCGGCGGCGTGTTTTATTTCAAACGTCTGAAGTTACATAGGACACACGATACGCGTTTACTCGTAAAGCAACAAAAGGGGTGATCTTAAATGTGCTCGAAATATTCGCGCAAGTTCAAGAGCCTTAACGTGATCCCCAGACTGCAGAAATAACGCAGCAATCATTGAATAAGGACGAAGGATGTGGTAGGTAGGTATTTGTATCGACGGTTGACGCGTCGGTGGCGGTAACTTATCTGTACACGGTCTGGCAGCTACGAAGAGCAGACTTCCTTATCTCTTGGCATTGTTTCTGGGCCGCCACCTGAACCCTTACACAACTGCAATCACTTTACGCCACGCTTCACTTCGCTCCTTCCGCATAAATTTTCGCAGAACCAAAGAAGTCCTGGCCATTTGCACTGTCGCATGACGATAAAGTATCTGGGGCATTTTAATTGATTTTATTCGTTTTTAACAGCAACATCTTTCACTGAAACTGGAAATTACTTGTTCAAGTTTTTCTCGTTTGAAGAAATGCAAAAAGTTTTCTAGTTTAGAAATCTAGCTAATATTATTAATTACAAGTCTATAATTACTTTCAAATAAATTAGGTATTCATAAGTTGATTCCTTTAATAAAAAAAAAAAAAAAATCTGTGACGGAATGGCGAGACGACGTGATGTCACCGCCTAGACGACGCGAGTCCACGTCATGGGAGTCTTCGAATACGTCCGAGCACTCGTTTGTGCTCCGACATAAAAAGCGAAGTCCGAGAGTATGGGAAAAATGTTAAGAAAAATACATCTATTATATCCTCTGGATATAAAAAACAGAGGAGCAGATGAACGAAATAAATGCCCTCAATAAAAGTTTTATGGCAGGCACGGCGGCGTAGCATCGATCGTGAACTTGACCTTTAAGTGGAATTTCACATCAACTCCGTTTTTAGGTCAACGCCCGACGGTACAAAATATTTACTTGGCAAATGCATGCAAATCACCTGAAGCAGATTATTCCATGCAAAGGATCACAACGGCCCCGCTTTTAACATCTGCTTTGGCAGGTAAACAAATGAATCACTAAAACGAAAAACAATTTGAATTTCCGTGCTAAGAATTCCTAGTATTTTTCTTTCATTTTGTTTAATTTGTATTGTAAATAAAGTTTCTTTCCACAAGAAACGTGTCCTTCATCACCTTCATCACCAGAATTTAAAACATTATAATCAGTAAACTCATTCGTAAGCTGTATCGATTGTTAATTATTATAATTTCGTTTTGTGTGTGACGAATCTATTAAAAGTTTAACAAATTCAAGACGCGTTTGCAACTCCATATCCTGTGTTTTCAGCGCACTCATGAAGTCATGAATGAATGATAATGGTCTTAACTTGATTAATGTGGCATTGAATCATTCTGTGTTTAAAATAACTGAAACGGATATTGTAAAGGCTATAAAAAAAAACTGAAAAATAATTTTACATCGGGTGCGGATGGTCTTCCTGCTGTTTTTGTTAAGGATTGTATTTGCTGCTCCTCTAAGCTGCCTGTTCAATATGTCCCTACAGACTTCAACTTTCCCGAGTTTATGGAAACGCACTAAAGTTATACCTATTCTTAAAAATGGAGATGTAGCTTGTCTTCTGAATTACAGACCAATAGCTGTATTAAACAATTTTGCAAAAGTTTTTTTAAATATTAATTCATAATAAGATGTACCTATGTACGAGGCACTGAGAACTAATTGTATCAGTCCTTATCAGCATGGCTTTATGAGTGGTAAGTCCACTGTCACCAATTTGAGCAATTTCGGGCAATATGTTTTGAGTGTCCTGGATAGATCAGGACAAGTTCCGATTTTGAGAAGGCTCTTGACAGAGTAGATCATCAGCTACTACTACAAAAAACTATCTAAAGTTGTTGTTTCTCCTGGTCTTAGTAGAGTTCTTCAGGTCGTATTTATATATGAGACAATCTAGTGTAGCTATTGCTGGAGTCAAGTCTAAACCGCTTTTCTCTACATCAGGTGTGCCACAGAGGTCCAACCTGGGTCCTCTGTTATTCACAATTTTTATAAATGATTTACCCAATGTATTGGATCCCGCTAAAATATTCGTTTCAATAGCAGCAGTTAAAGACTGCCAATTCTTAGAATCTCTCAGCTTAATCAATTGGTGCACTGGTGTAGGAACAACAAATTGAATTTGAATGATGGCAAATGTAAAATAGTATCGTTCACTAGGAAGAGAAGTCCTGTTGTATATGCTTATCACATCGCGTCCAAGGTTGTCCAGAGAAGTGACAAGATAAAAGATCTTTGCATTATATTTGATTCTAACATAAGGAAAATTGTTAATAAAAGTTTACCCATGCTAGGTTTCATTATACGAAATAGTCGCGAATTTAGTAACAAGAAAGCTTTTGAAATGTTATTTTTTTCATTGGTACGACCAATTTTATAGATATCAGTGTGATATGATTGAAAATATCCAATCTCATTGACTGATCTGTTGAATGCCTTTGGATTTAACACTTTGGAAGTACATAGAATAGTGTTTTGCTATCACTCATCTAGTTAATGTAGTTAATGGTAAAACTGACGATAGTTGAGATAATATTAGAATCCCCTTAGCAACTTGGTTGGCAGGTAGAACAGCTTAGCTGAACCCCTCCAAGTATTATATTATTATTATTGAGATGTGTGCCAAGGTCGTATTGTCTGCAAGCGAGTAGTCAATAAAAAAACTTTATAGTCCTATTATGCCGCCGCATTTATAGAACGTGGCGTCGTATTTCGTGTGCAGTGCCGCAGTTTGATTCTGGGGTAATTTTTTAATTAATTATAAATGTTCGAAAGAATTTTTTAAACATTTTTCCCGTAATCTGTGACATAGATTCTCTTATGCGTTTTTTTTTAAAGTGTTTCATAGTTTGTTATTAAATATTATTTTATTCAAAACAGTCTAGTTTTAATTTATACATTGGATAAAAACGTTACAATATTGTTACGAGCTTTAAGAGATTGAGGGTCCGGTGTCACTCATGAAACGAATCCCGTTTAAATTGCGATTGGGACTTGATGTTTCCAAAATATATTTCATTAATTTTTCGCCCGAATAAATCGGGGAAACTTTACCTCGGAGAATATTTACTGCGGTCCGTTTTTTTACGTTCTAGATGGAAAAAGTTTCCACCGAGTTGTATGTATTTGTGCGCGCCCGAGAAGTTTCCTTCTTGAATTATCCGCATCCACTGTGACATATTGATGTATACGTCTCTCCTACTAAAAAAAAAACAAGCTGAATTTTTTTTTAATGAAAGAAGTACGTAATTTATAGTTTCAATTTACTAATATAAATTATGCATTCATAGTGCACTTATAATTTCCGAGATGAAAGACATCAATCATAAAAGAAGTAAAGAGCACAGGCGAGCGTGGTTTCTAATAACGTCGGGATTTCTATATTTGGAAAAGAAAAATGGAGATTAATGGCAGCGACGGCATAAATAAAAACTTTTTCAGATGCGCTCGTCGTAACTTAAGCTGCGTAATAAAGCGAGAGTTTTGAGGCCATTCCGAGTAACACATAAAAATGTTTCGAGCACTTCCTATGCAAATCAGCTTTAAGCTTTAATTACCCGTTCGTGCTCCTCAATTTCGTAGTTCTATCATGTGCCACCTTGTTACGTCTATTTAAGCGAAAAGAAAAAAAAAACTGATTACCCGACGAAACGGTTTTTACGACGTCAGGGGCGCAAGAAAATTACCATATTTATTGGCGCAAGTTTTAAATACATGCGCGAAACTAACTTTAACATTTTTATTGAAAATAAACACGGAAAATTTTAATATTGATGGATGACGCTAAGAAAATTCACTGTACGGCTTCTACCCTTACGCAAAAACACAGAAACCAGTCAAAATTTCGTAGGCGAATAGTTGATTAAGTAGAGGGATTTTCAGGGGTTTCGTTGCTCTTTATAAACGCCGTTGAGTTTCCAGAGAAGTCACTTTGTGAACAGCGTGCCTTAGAATGTATAATAAAATGCAGTACTGTTTAACGGTGGTCCTGATTTTCGTAATCGTCCTGCATGTATGCTTTGGGCAAGTAAATTACAGCACCGGTTGGGGAAAACGCAGTGTTGAGAGTGGGATGAGAAGCAGATGCCCAGAAGAAGCCGAAGTTGTTTCGCTAATCTACAAACTAGTTCAAGTGAGTCTTACAGATTTCTTTACTTCTCAATTTTTGATGTTAACCAGCGATTTATACATGTGTAGGTATATTTAAAGATCAACCAAATTTAGTTTGTGTTACTTTTTTTTTAGGGCGCGTGCCAAAAACAAATTAAGTGCAACCAAGCTGTCGTCTACTGAAGAAAGAGAAAGAAGAGTTCGTGCCCAAGTATTATACCTACTATTTAACGACGAATAAAACCTATTTTATGAATTAGAATCTCGTTTTATTTCTATTTCACTTCAATCACATACACCTTTCTCAATCATTCGAATTATAAATAATTAAATAAAATAACTGTAAAAGAAGATAAGTAGGACTTTTCTCTTCTTTAGTTTCCATCTGAGAATAATTATGAAGATCCTCTTCAATTTATTGTACGCCTCCCTCTCTCTCCATATGATTAATGACATTCTCTCGTTATTCACCTTACTGTGTTAGCCACAAAAATATTATACAATGTTGCATTAACGATGCGGCAATTAAAGACGAAGCAGACACATCTGCGATTAAACGTGAAGTTCAAATTAAACACGAATGCGACCATCAAACTGCAACTTTGTTTGA
This sequence comes from Dorcus hopei, assembly GCA_033060865.1. Lineage (NCBI taxonomy): Eukaryota > Metazoa > Arthropoda > Insecta > Coleoptera > Lucanidae > Dorcus > Dorcus hopei. The sequence goes on from CM065423.1 coordinate 38,251,536, forward strand.
AGACCTACTTTCAAATATCAGTTGGTCGATCCGAGTTGGTTATCACCTTGTATATTTATTTTATATTTATTCATTCACACTCATTAAACATGTTGTAAATGACTTATTCGAGGAGGCAAACTGCCTACTTCTGATATCAAATACCTAAAACTGGCCGCTCTCTGGTTATCATTAAATTTTTAATGAAATATATGGAGAATGAAAAATTTATGTAAGAGGCAACAAAACTTGGATCACCGCGAAAAAATTAAATTAATTAAAGCTTCTTATGTTTTAAGATATGTTGTGCGAGGAGGGGCTTTTGGACACTCCTTATATGTTTACATATAGAGATGCTTTCATATTTACAGAAATACTAGAGGTTCCTGGCATGTGTTTTGGATGGGCTCGACGTTTCGCTCCCTAAGACCTCAACCTGTCTACTCCTTCCCCCCTGCAAGCAAAAATGGGCAATTTAAACTGTATATATAACGCTCTTATTTTACACGCACGCTCCAAAAAATAAGGATAATAAATATGAAACGATAAAAGAATTGTAAAAAAAGTGGGATTAGTGAATGCAGTTGCGACCCCATTCGTTTCGAATCGTGGCCCCTCATATGGACTTTCCAAAATTGAAAATGGGATTGGGTCCTTACTCTCTCTCTCTTTAATTTTACGCCGTTCTTCTGTTTTTCCACTTTTGGATATGCATTTCTTTTCCAGATTGTTTCTGGCTCTGGTTTATAGTTTTGGCCTCTCATGTGGGCTTTCTAAAATTACAAACGAGTGGGTTCTCTAACCATCTCTTTAATTTTTCGACATTTTACTGGAGATATACCTTTTCCAGATTGCTTCTGGTTCTCATTCCTGGGCCTGTAGCATCCCTACCCCTTTAATTTTACGCCAATTTTTCTGTTTTTCATTGCTATTTCCAATTTTGGAGATACGCAAATCTTGTCCAGACCGTTTCGTCTCTGTTTTATAATTTTCGGCCTCTCATGTGGACTTTCCAGAATTTAAATTGGGCTTGGTCCTGTGGCATCCTTACCCTCTCTTTAATTTTACGACTTTTTCCTATTTTCCATCGCCGCTTTCCACTTTTGGACATACCTTTTCTAGGTTGTTACGGTTGTAAAATTCATTATAATTGTTATTAATTTTCCGGATCTTCTTGTATATTGTGGGAATCGTTACTGGTTTTCTTTAAATTCACAAGGTTGTACATTTTGCAATGACCGACGCATTACTGTGTTGTTCTACTTCACTCACTCTCCTGCATAATTCTGCTGTCTTCTCTTAACAACTCCCCTTGCAGTGTTTACCCGTCAACCCCCACTCGTGAACGACCGCGCTATTTCTGCTCAGTCTTGTTGCTCCTTGCTTAGCGTACGCTTAACGTGTTTTCGGACTCTTCCGCCATGTTGCGAAATTCACGAAACTGTTTTGTTTAAAGTGGTTTGAACGGATGAGGATTCGATTCCGACTTTTGATAAGTGCGTTATAAGCAACAAAAGACATTCTTCTAGGCCTGATTTCTGCAGATAATCAGTACGATTTATATAAGCAACTTTGTGCGCAGTTCAGGTCGTAATACGTGTTTTTCGATCATTTATCTAGTCCTCTTGTTCTGGAGGCTTTCAAACGGAGGTTCGCTCTGGGACTTTTACCGAATTTTATTGGAACTTTGACTTGGGATTACCTGACTGTGTTATCCTTGGATCGTAGTAGAAAATTTCGGTGACTTTCGTTACATCCAGCCGAATTAGCAACCGATAGCACCTTGCTTGGCAAAATTGCCAAGGAACTGGTTCTCCGGAATCGCGGGGTGATATACTGAACGCTACCTCCCGGACGTTCGATACTCGAAGGACGTTGGTGCAGCTGATGACGAAGCTGGACGAAGCTTTTTTTATTTAAATTTAATGCAATGTTTGCGTTGCTTTATGTTGACATCGCGGTATTTAGTTTTAACTTTGAATTGATATTTATTTTTGTTTGTGAGCGAAAAACGGATCCGTGCTTCGTATTTCAATTTTGCCTAACCTCTCGTTACTTAATCGCAGAACAATTAAACCCGTTTTGTTTAATTTATATTTCGTTGACGTGATCAACCATCACATCAATAAAGACTAGTGTACAATATTGGTGACTTTTATTTTATTTGTAAATTCTGTCTCTTGTTTTGGGGTTACGTATGACCCCGACCCTTCTCGTCGAGTTAGCCGGACAATAGAATGACCTAAATTTGCACATCTCAACATTTGCAAACCATCAGGTACGTAACGTAGCAAGGTGGCTTCTGGCTCTAATTTCCAGCATCTAACCTCTCATGTGAACTTTCAAAAATGGTAAATGGGCTTGATCCTATATCATCCTCGCCATTTCTTTAATTTTACGGCGTTTTTTAATGTCTTCGTTGCTGGGTTTTACTTATGATGATGATGATGATGATGATGATGTGCCTTTTCCAGATCGTTTCTAACGATACCCATCTGAAGTGTTGTGGTCTTTTCCCAATAAAAGATCCTTAAAAATCTCTTTGTTGAACCTCCTTCATCTTACTCGAGTGCCCCCAACTTCGCTCAGTGCACTTGGCCTCCGTATTTATCTCTCACTTCAAAATAGCGCACTCTTTCTCTACAAAGTCGTTAACTACCTCGATAATTATCTTCAAAATTTGCCCTTCCCACATGTTTAACGTGTTTTATTCAACTTGGTCAAAGTCCATACGTCAGAAGTGTACTTAGGAACCTGGACTCACAATAATTATCTTGTTATGTTTTTTTTTCTTGTTTTCCTGATTTACTTTGCACTAAAAACCGCCCCCCTCATCAGAGTGTTACTGTTTTCTTAGTATCTTGCCATGATCAAGACTTCTTACTTACATTGAATCTTTTTTACTTCGACTTCGTTTATCTTCACTTCATATAAATATTTTCCTGGGCCTCTTTCATTATCTTCTCTTTCCTAGACTTCAAGTTGGTCTCACATTTTCCTCAAAACCTATCGCTTCCAATTGTTTAACGTAGTTTTATTCGCTTTGATTAAAGCGTAGGTCGGATCGTGTTGCCATGGCCAGGACTTTCTGTTTCTTTACTCCAATTTTGTTTACCTTCACTTTGCATAATTTTTTTCCTAATCTTCCATTTTCAAAAATGTTGGTTTGATGTTATGCATTCGTATAATTTGTTCAATCCAGTTCAGTTTTTCCATAATTGTCTCTTATACCTGCATTTCATATCCGACTTTGCTTTTCCTCCCATTCCCAAACCACTGTTCATGTTCTCCCAAGAAAAAATAATTTTGAAGGAAGGCAAGATGTCTGTGGAGAAAAACGAGAAGAGGATAACGTTACCCTCACAGAAATGAAATATTGGAGAAGGTGCTTGAAGACGAAAGGAAAAAGAATCCCAAAAGAAGATGTCGACTAAGGAAAACTTTAATATGGAAGGGGGCGATGTTTCACTTCTGTGACTCATTTCGTCTTTGACTCCTCATTTGAAATTCTTTTTCTTTACTTTTAGCTTCTCCTCCAATGTTCCATTTGGGATGGGCGGGGGTAACTTTACTCCGATTTTTTTCATTAAATACCCAGTTTTCATCCTCCATATTACTTTTCGAACTATTGAGTCAACGCAGGTTGAATAAAAATCTCTTCTGGGTATACAAATTAATATATTCTTGAATAAATTGTAATACAAAATTATCTAAACTTGACTTTTTACAAAACTTTCTCAACTTCAATTATTTCTATGGCCCAGTATTTCATTCAGAGTTTAACTTTAAGCTTCGTTTTGTTCCCATAGTAATAATTGTAAAGACAATTGTTTCCGTAGAAATAAAACGAAGCTTAAAGTAAAACTCCGAATGAAATACTGGGCCTATGTGTATTAAAAACAAAAGTCCGTAACTACACATTGCATAGAGTGTCGAAAAATAATTTGAAATTATTTATTTTAAAATTACAATGCCGTCAGTATTCCTCGATTCTCAAGGTTAACGAAACATGTGGTTCTTGGTTTCTTTCTGCAATTTTTGTGTCCACACATTTTGTGTTCAAGATGGTTTTGCTCTAATTCGTTCTTGACATCTTCAGAAGTTCTTTTTTAGGTGTAGTTGGAATTTCAAATATTTTTTCTTCTTCATCCTACATCTTTACATCACATGTTTGCAATTTGTTGTTTACTTTTCTACCTGGTTTGCTTTAATCCGCTCTTCACATCTCCCAGGGGTTCTTCTTTTGATGAAGTTGGACTTCTAGATACTAGAAAAAGATTCAGGACTTTTCTTCTTCCTTCCTACCTACTATTAATTTCCTCTTGCATTCAAATGTGCACACAACACACTTAATCTCCAACTATCAATGGCCCAAGGCCCAAGGCCCAGTTGTACATACCAATTCCAGTTTGACTTCAAGTCAAAGCTTAAGCCCTTAAATAATCGTTGTTGTGGGGGTTTAAGCTATATCTTACATTTAAACTGGTACTAGGCCTAAGAGTGTCATCTTTAATTTTTCGTAAGAGTGTGAATTTGTTAAAATAATAAACAATCCTCTAGAGTAGCTATAAATTTAGCAAAACAATAAACACTTAGGTGCACTAAAATCTCGATTTTTCATTTGAAATTGGGACAGCGTCCCGGGTGCCAAGTAATTAAGCAAACGGAGCGCCAAAAGTATCAAGTGGCTGCCAAAACCGATGAAGACAAGCCCCAGTTATCTCTGTGCTTTACAATCCGCATAACAATTAAAAGCGCAATTAAAACTCGTGCAGTGGCAAGCGAGCTTAATGCCCGCGTTAATTTTACGGGGGCCTTGCTAATGCCGACGAGCTTTCACGTGATTGTCGTCTGCCATGTCTGATTTCGTTTAAAGACAATAAGCAGGGACGGGGAGGGGGGGGGGCGTAAGAGTTTCCCCCGCAGGCGGAAACTTATATTACTAGTCACTGCGGATCGATCGTACATACGTAGAATGAGAGAATCCCAATTGCAATCGTAATCGAAACTGAAGTACCACGAGGATTTCTATTAAAGGAAGCAATACCTCAACGTCGATTTCTAATTCAGCGCTGCCTGCAGTCTGCTTATTGTCCTCGAAACGAAAATATCTTTCCTATAGGGGGTTGGACCACACAGGAAACATGAAATTTAAAACGGTGCACTTTAATGCAACCCTGTTTATAATTCGAACGTAAACACGAATTATTTTTGGATTTCCTTGAACAAACTACTATATTTACAGTCAAGGTTTAAGAATTGACCGGCCCTATTTAGATGGAACCTGAAAGGAATCCTTTGTGTTTTAGAACCAGCAACAAAAATGAGAGCGTACGTCTTTCCATTTCAACTTCAACCCTCACCCCGTTAATAATCAACGTGAGCTACGTGAGCAATATTCTTTCAGTGCAATTTAAGCCTACTTGATGGTGGAACCCTTCCGCGCACTGGAAGTCATTGTGTAGTTTACGACCGGTATTTCACACACTAACGACCCGACTTGTATAATTTTTCAGGGCATTAACGGGCTCATCTTCATCCGTCGCCGCGTTGAGGGACGCGCCGCTCTAATTTTACCGCGTCGTAAAAGGACGAAATTCCGGGGGGGGGCGTAAAAATTGTATTAAAAAGCGTACGCAGCCAAAAGCGACGAGGAAGGAATCAATTTACTTAATCTCTGGCGGAATTTCGCACGAAAAAAATTCATAAATTTTTTATCGCCTCCTCCAAATACACGAGCGCGAGAGGGGGGGGGGGCTCCGTATTACAGAGGAACGATGTGATAATCGCATTGGACAAAATACTTGAAATGTAAATTCGAATTTGCATAAGCCATTTTAAATATATAATGAACGCTAAGAGATACTCAAGCTGAATTAAATCTTGTAGAAAACAGATTTCGTTTTTCATTAAAATAATTTATTACAGAATGCAAAATTTTATTAACACTTCTTTTTTTTAATATTTTTCAACGAGTCAAAGACTTCTTCGCAACTTCTACTTCTTCAAGGAACACGATAGAAGCTGAAGCTTCACCTTCGACTACATCAAAGTCCTAAAGCAAATTTTTAGATAATTTTGACAGATGCATTCCAGAAGGCTCCATCAATTCTTCTTTTGCGGATGCATAAATTTTCTTCATGATCTTTACTGCTCTTTTTCTTGTAACTGTCGCTGCTGATCTCTTTGCCGTTGCTTCATGAAGACCCAACGAAGCACTCCAGAAATCTTTTCTAGTTTTTCTCAATCGTGCGACTTTAAAAAGTAATTCTGAAAGCCTATGTGAGAAAAGACTAAAAAATAAGATACGTCACAACGATATAAGGCGATGTTGTAAAAAATAAAATAAAATGAACAAAGGCAGTAATTAAATAATAAAGGAGGAATAAATCGATAACGTAAAGAAATGAAAAGAAACGATTGAATTGGGATAAGTATGTATAGACAAAGTCACGATGGTTAAGTAACTGAAATTTGACAGAGAAAAGAAAGACAAAAAAAACTCTGAAAGTATTTGGAAAGGCGAAATCCATAAAGCAGTGGAAGTAAGCAATTCAAAAGAAACGAGAGGCGGCGACGAGAATGCTTTAAACATTTGCAAAAGGATTTCTGGAGGTAATGTTACAGAAGAAGCAAAGACAGTGATCTAAGAATGACAAAGCCACGACGGTTAGAATGAAGCAAATATTTCTGTGCAGTGTATAGCCCCACATTGGGCGCCAAAAATATGCGATGTGGTCTAGATCTAGAGCCCCCTTGTTGTTTTTGTTTATTGACAGAAAAAGAAATGACGAAACGATTCAGTAATTACTTTCTTTATTTTGACTCTGCTTCTCAAGACGTAAAACGCTTTAAAAAAATCTTTTTCAAAGAACAAACAGGTCTCTTACAAGTCATATCAGTCGTTGGACATGTAAGAGGCCCTTTGCATGAAAGTATTCAAGCAAAGCACTTACTTGGATGAGAACAATTCTCAAAATGTTAATTAATGACTTGCCATTACTTCTTGTAGATCTTTGAAAAAAAAAATTGACGTGATTGTAATTCTGAGCTAACTCAATTGTGATTACGAAAAAAAAAAAGCTATCATCAGAGTAATGATTAATAGAAAAAGAAAAATTAGCCTCGATTGGAGCAGAAATAACTCCAGACTAGATTCGGGTCCAAAGATTAAGTTTAATTGCAAGTTAAATTCTCGACAGATAATCCAAGGCGCTCATCCACAAATCTCCGCGAAGAATAAAGCCCCAGCGGTCGGGGGAGGAGGTTACAAAAAACTTCGCAGCCAGATTAGAGATCGTAACTCGCAAATTACAGTTTTCTCTCGCAGAGCCGCCTTATTTATTCACTCTGGCGCAATAAAGCGCACACAAAAGAAAGGGGGACGATGTGCGAACGTTAACGCTTAAATATCATCATCTGAAAAAAAAAAAGAAAATGGGATTGTGTGGAAAGTGATCGCTTCGAATACGAATCCAAAAAATTACGAAATATCGAAACCTTTTAGAATCCGAAAACAATTGTTGTTTTGCTTGCCTCAAACTGATTCGAACGTCTTAAATGAACGCATACGTATGTATACATGCACTTACTTGCAAGTATGAGATTCGGGGTATGAAAAAAAAGCAAATGGCACAGAAGCTAGCTAATCTGAGCTCATTCGGATTCGAGGCACGAGCTGCAGTGGCGGGTGCAGATAAATTCAAATTCAACTCCGATCATCCAGATGCTTGCGGGCTAGATTATACACAATGGAATGTAAATCTCCTATGGAAGTAATGAAATTGATTCTGCAAGTAATCTGTGTTTGTTATTCAATAATAATTGGGGGCGGTTAAGATTTTTTTTGGTAGGTACAGATGCTGAATGGTGTGGGCAGAAGAAAACTTTGGTAATTTTTTACGTGGTTACAAGATTGCAAACTGAAAATAATCGAAAGCTATGCATAAAAATAAGAATAAATGTAAAAATGAGAAAAAAATAAATTTTTTTTACATCTTGAGAGGTAACAGAACCAAAATAAAGAAAGTAATGACTAAATCGTTTCGTCGTTTCTTTTTCTGCCAATAAACAATAAGAACAAGAGGCTCAAACTCGCTGTTCATCGCAAGTTTTTGGCGCCCAACGTGGGGCCATACACTGCACAGGAATATTTGATTCGTTTTGAGCGTCATTCTTTGTTCATTGCCTGTGTCTTATCAATATTCCTTTTTACCATTCGATTTCTAACTGTAATTTGCGAGTTACGATCTCTAATCTGGCTGCGAAGTTTTTTGTAACCCCCCTCCCCCGACCGCTGGGGGTTTATTCTTCGCGGAGATTTGTGGATGAGCGCCTTGGATTATCTGTCGAGAATTTAACTTGCAATTAAACTTAATCTTTGGACCCGAATCTAGTCTGGAGTTATTTCTGCTCGAGTCGAGGCTAATTTTTCTTTTTCTATTAATCATTACTCTGATGATAGCTTTTTTTTTCATAATCACAATTGAGTTAGCTCAGAATTACAATCACGTCAATTTTTTTTCAAAGGTCTACAAGTAGTAATGGCAAGTCATTGATCATTAATTAACATTTTGAGAATTGTTCGCATTCAAGTAAGTGCTTTGCTTGTATGCTTTCATGCAAAAGGCCTTTTACATGTCCAACGACTGATATGACTTGTAAGAGACGTTTGTTCTTTGAAAAATATTTTTTTAAAAGCGTTTTACATCTTGAGATGCAGAATCAAAATAAAGAAAGTAATTACTGAATCATTTCTTCAATTCTTAGTTTACTACCTCTGCTTCTTCTGTAACATTACCTCCAAAAATTCCTTTGCAAATTTTTAAAGCATTCTCGTCGCCGCCTCTTGTTTCTTTTAAATTGCTTACTTCCACTGCTTTATGGATTTCGTCTTTCCAAATTCTTTCAGTTTCTTTTTGTCTTTCTTTTCTCTGTCAATATTCAGTTGCTTAACCATCGTGACTTTGTCTATACAATGCCGATTGAGTTGGTTCTTTTCATTTCTTTACGTTATCGATTCATTTCTCCTTTATTACATATTTGGTCACTGCTTTTGTTCATTTTGTTTTCTTTTACAACATCGCCTTACATCGTCGTAACGTATCTTATTTTTTTAGACTCTTCTCACCCGTACGGTTTCAAAATTACTTTCTAAAGTCGCAAGACTGAGAAAGACTGAAGAAAAATGATGCATCAGCAAAAGAAGAATTGATGAAGCCTTCTGGAATGCATCTGTGTCAAAATTATCTAAAAAGAGTTGCCTACAAGTCTCTCTTGCCGTTGACAATATTCGTTTGACGTCTAAAGAGGCGTTTACATTACATACATGTTTTCAAGACATTGAGAAACAAATCTATACAGAAATGTGGATTTGTCGCATACAAATCACGATGAATGTTTAGCACAAGTTTTCGACAAATACTAGAAAAGGACCTCGTTTACACTCTGTGACTTGTTCGCTACATATTCAGTATTTAATAATAAAAAAATTTCACAAAACATCAGCTCGCTTGACAATTGAAAACTGCTGACTATTCTGCACATGCGCAAATACCTTTGTATGGTCTGTGATCGCACTGTTTTCCATTAATTTGGAATACAAATCCATATTATAAAACATGTCGGAAACATGTCAAATACAAGAAAAGTCTAGCTCTTGTATGAGATAAATTTTAGACTTGTTCCAAACTTTTCAACCGACATGTATGTACATGTATACTTCAAACATGTATGTAGTGTAAACGCCCCTTAAAGAAACTGCTTCAAATGTAATAACCTGATGAATGGCCCCAGACTTCAATAGCATATGTAGATTTTGCAGGAAAAGTAGCATAGTACATCATCCTAGCAGCTTGGGTATTTATAATTCTCTTGATTCTCCTAACAGCGTATAAGGAAGACGATAAAGAGTGGCAGAGATCTTCAATGTGACATTGCCAGGTAAGTCGTGAATCTAGGTGAACTCCAAGAAATTTTGTTGAATTTGTCTCGATTTGGGTTCTATCGGCAGTGAAAATGTTTGTTAGAGTTTTGTCATTGTTTAAGGTAAACCAATCAGTCGCCTGCTTTATCATCGTTTGTAAATTTTCATTTGAGTCAATACACCAAGGTTGTATCATCGGCGAAAAGAGTGACACGGTAATCGACGGCCGTAGGAAGATCATTAATAAAGATCGCAAACAATAGGGGACCCAAGACAGATCCTTACGGTACACCTGTTTGGAGTCTGGACGGCGAGCTGGAGGTCTCTTGATGATAGATGAACTGAACTCTATTTGAAAGATAAGATTTCGATAAGTCGTAAGCAATTCCTTTAAATCCATAGTAGCTTATGGGATACAAAGTCGAACGCTTTCGTTAGATCGCAGAAGATCACTGAAGTTCTTTTCTTAGATTCCATGTTATTCATTATGAAGTTAGACAGCGAAAGAATGGCATCTACGGTAGTTAGCTTTGTACGAAAGTCACATTGACGATTCGAATAGAGGTTGTTGTGCTCGAGAAACTTATTCATTCTATTATATAGAATTTTCTCTATGATTTTGGAAAAAATAGGCAGTATGGCAATGGGTCTGAAGTTATCGCATGCAGAAGGAGAACCTTTCTTCAGGCTATAGGGATTACTTTAGCCACTTTTAGAGAATCTGGGAAGGTTCCGATTTCTTCATCATGTTTAACCTAAGGTTAATTTATCTAACGTGACGTACATTTGGCCGTACATATACTATGTGTCACATTCTAACTGATAGATAAATTTAACCTCAAGATAAGGCGATGAAGAAATCGGGCATATATGATGTAAATGTAGCTTAAATTCTTGACGCACTGAGACAACGCAATGACACATAAAGAAAAAAACTGTTTTAAGGTTGACGATGGTATACGACGTTCTAAATTCTTAAGGTGAGATTTCACCGAGGCAATTCAATGACACCTATAGAAACTACTTTCAAATTGACGATGGTTAACGGAGTTTTAAATTCTTAAGGCGCGATTCCATTGAGGCAAAATGTGGCATGTAACGAACAGGTATGCTACGATAACTCGATTTAACTGATCTAATAAAACAATTAGCCCAAAAAGTTACAGTTACCTCACAGATTGATTTTTTTTATGGAGATGAACTCAAAGTAACGTTTGCACCATCATGATTCTCTATTGACAGCTGTCAAAACGAAATGCCAAATATGGTAAAGAATTGTAGAATTCACTCTAGATTGAAGTGAACAAAAATTTATTACCGAATCATCGGTTTATTGTAAAAATAAAAGCGGCAGGGTTTATTAAATTTATGAACCTTGAGTGGTCGGTCATTTTTGACTTGCGCAAAATCAGATTCGTACATTAGAGATGCGCTTCTGATTATTCTGTCCTATGTTTAATAAATAAAAACAGTTCCAAATCATTAGTTTTTGAAGGAAATCGGAGGTGTCACGTCAATCGTTTTGAAACTAACTAATTACTGGCAGTTTTACATTGCACAATCACGTATTATTAATGAACTCACAGCTTGTTTCGGCAAGTGTTAAATTAAGCAAGAGCCTATCTTGATTAGTCGCATGCTACAAGTTGCCTCAGTGGAATCGTGCCTTTAATCAGTTTTGTATATCACATCGTTAATCAAGAATTGAATTCTATTATGTTTCTGCTTCCAGTAAATTTCATCTGTTGTAGGGTTTTCAAGTACACTCACTCCGTATGTAACGTTACACTTCAGTAATCCAATTACATAACAAGCAGACATGCGATCTGAAATAAGCGCGTGGCGAGCTCCAAACTACCGTTTCAGTTCCGCGCCCATCTCTTGTCTAAGGTGCGCCTGAATTATGTGTATCGCGGTTACGTGTGCATTGTTGCGCCGCAAAACGAGAAGTGGCTTGTAGTATTTTATTGTTCGTAATTAATTTATACGTCTCACATGCAAATTTGATGCGTCCCCCGGGGGCGTCCCGACGCCGCCGAAATTCGGGAAACTCTGTTTTATTGTGTGCGGCTTGGAGTCGCAACAATAACGTCGTTGTTTTGCAAAAATCCTGTGCCTCACTGCTTGCTTGTAAACAGAATGTAAAAATAGCTCCGTATCTGGCAAGGTCAGTTTAATTAGCACAGTTTGCTCGAATAAGTTATGCGCATATTTTTGCTCAAACTAAGTGATTAATCTATGCAAATTGTAGCTGCTTTTAATTATCTAATTATCTTTTCCTGTTTCTCTGTTATGCTATATAATTGGATGTGTGGAAATTTTGAAAAGCCATCACTTTGGGAAAACTACCTTATTTCTCTCTTTGGATGACTAACATCATCATGGACATTTGGAATTCTAACTTTTAACATAGAAAAAGGAAATGGAATGGTTTCGTTATATGTACATATATAATTTTTTTAAAATAATCTGGAAAAGGACTAAAAAACAAAAGTTGCACCCTCGGCAAATGGAACGAACTAATCGACTTCAATTTAATAACAGTTTTTTTTCTTAAATAATTTTTTCGTAATCGCCGTCAATAAACCCACTAATTATCCAATAAAAATTCAATTGCCTTATCGTTCGAGGCTCGGCACAAATTGCACGTCAAGTAATTTTTCTAAATTAAGAGCCTTAATTGAAAGTCCCCCCCGATGAAAATTAATGAACGCCGAAAACAAATACGGCCGCCGCCGAAACTTTTTCAAAAAGGAACTGCATGCAAAATAAGGAGCGACGTATAAAGTAATGAAGTTCGGAACTGTTTACGTTCGCCTTATTTTGTTATTTCACTTCGGCTGCGAACTTTTAATCTGGCGCAAGTTGTTCGAACTCGCTTTATAAATAAAATTATCTCGTTACTCTCTTTGATGTTACGCCTGCATTATGCATGCGCCAGATTATTAATGAGTATTAAACGGGAAGCGTTTTCTCAGTTGCGACGACGGTATAATTATTTAATTTTTTAAATGAACTCAAGAAGTAACTTATATTAAAAAAAAAAACGCTGCTTATTTCATAATTCATAACTAGGGATCGGTAAAGCATATTTTTACGTCATCAAGTTAGTGACGCGCGCATGTATCGTACCTTCATTTACGTCTATGATGTTATGTTAGTTCGATGTACTGTTACAATCCCAAATGACGCAAAGGAATAGGTTGAAAATATTTGGAAATTTTTAGTCAACTTAGTTTATGGTGGCAACCCTGTTAACGAATAATAGACTTGCAACACTCGATCGCCAAGTGGTATGTCCTAATGCAGCATCTCGCTAATAATGGTTCCGATTGGTTGAGGCTGACGGCATCTGAGATCATCTCGCGTCATCCGATTTAACTTGTTTTAACGCGTCAGCTCTCGTTTTAACTTGTTGATGCCTCTATCGTCGTGATTAAAGTTATTGGAGTTCTCGCTAAGTGGTCGGAAATTCTTAGTGCATCGCTAAACGAGTTTGGGGTGATTCTCATAACCCTCCCACCAGGGCCTGGTTTTTCTTAAAATCCAATACGACAACGAACCACACAGTTCACCATTGTTTATAGTACAATTACTTCACTAAATTTAACTAAACAAAATCCCTAGAAATGTCAACTGTATTCTAGACACTGGACTTCCGTCATGAAAGTACTTGGAAGGAACTTACTTAAGTTACGCTTACTGAGCCAATGATCTTCGAAAAATTCCGAAACTAACCTAAAAATAATTCACTTTTTAATTGAAGACTATAGTAATCTAGCAAATTATCTCAAATTCTTTAAAACGGACACTGAATATGCGCCCTACCACTTAACGTTTCGCTACCGTTTGACAGCTTCGTGAGAAGTGAAAAAGTTTATATTTTTATCGTTTATACATAATTTTTTTCACTTCTGACGAAGCTGTCAAACCACAGTGAAACGTTAAATGGTAGTGCGCATATTCAGTGTCCGTTTTAAAGAATTTGTGATACAATTTTCATCGGACGAGAACCTGCTTTAATTATCAAAGTATTGTTTGTATATACCACTAATTGCAGTTGTTATATAAACACATAAATACGTACTATACTCAGATACAAACACAAAAACCGGCATTTATATTTCCACTATGGACGTTAACAAACAGCCTGACCTACCCCTAAGTGGTAACTTCCGTAATTGCGTTCTTCCACTGCCGTAAGTTCCCTCCTGTTAATTCTTAACTCGTTGGCTTTTAGTAATTTTTTTTAGTTCAGAGCCCGGGGTTGTCAGATGTCGCAATTTATCGCATATTGGGCTACTGATAGTCTTTAATTGCAATATTTACAGTTGGTTCTTGTCCGATGAAATTTGTATCACAAAATCTTTTAAGCGGACACTAAATCGCGCACTATACACTTAACGTTTCGCAGTCATTCGAAGCTGTCGAACGACTGCGAAACGTTAAGTGTATAGTGCGCGATTTAGTGTCCGCTTAAAAGATTTTGTGATTTAAGTGCAATGATTTTTTCGACTTTTCGATGGGCGACAGATTTTGGTTTGCGATTATTGGGTTGCGGACCTTTTCGCAAAACACTAAATGATTAATAAAATGAAATTATTTTCATATTTTATTAAGTTGCGTTTTTGCTTTTGGTGTTTTTCTCAGCGGTAGATTGACGTGGTTAACTTCAGTTCTCAGTTGGTGCAAACCAAATGTCACTTGTCACAAATAATTATTTTCTGTGAGAATAAAGGGATTAAAAATTGAAAAAAATCACTGAAGTAATAAGAATTTAAAGCTTCTGTTTCTACAGTCTCATTCTCATTCTTAGTGCATCGCTAAACGAGTTTGGGGTGATTTTTCACTACCCTTCCAGGGCCTGATTTTTCCTAAAATCCAGGTAATGTTAGGCTTCCGACATGACGTCATCTTGTTATTAATTATACTGCGTCTTCTCTTAACTCTGGCTTTTTGGGACACTTCTCAGGATTACTTCTTTTTGGGTCTAACTCTTCACTTCTCGTTTTAACTTTGGTGATACCTGCATTATTGTGATTAAAGTTATCGGAGTTATCTCACTAAGAAAGATTAGGAAAACTCGAATTCGACGCGGTCAGAAATTCTTAGTGCATCGCTAAACGAGTTTGGGGTGATTTTTCACTACCCTTCCAGGGCCTGACTTTTCCTAAAATCCAGGTAATGTTAGGCTTCCGGCATGACGTCATCTTGTTATTAATTATACTGCGTCTTCTGTTAATTCTGGCTTTCTGGGACACTTCTCAGGATTACTTCTTTTTGGGTCTTACTCTTCACTTCTCGTTTTAACTTTGGCGATACCTGCATCATTGTGATTAAAGTTATTGGAGTTATCTCACTATGAAAGATTAGGAAAACTCGAATTCGACGCGGTCAGAAGTTCTTAGTGCATCGCTAAACGAGTTTGGGGTGATTTTCACAATCTTGTCAGGTCCTGGTTTTGCTTATAATCCAGGTAATGTTAGACTGACGTCATCTCGTTATTAATTATACTGTTTCTTCTTTTAATTCAGGCTTTTTGAGATGCCTCTTTTGGATACTCTTTTGGTACTCGGTTATTTAACCGATATTTTGGGAGCTGTTGCTATCGAAACTCACCACTTTCATCTGGCGGTTTCGTACTGCCGAATCGAAGAACGTGTCCGGTTGAAGAGGAGGTAACCGCTTTGGACACCGTGCAGGGACGCGTAAACGACCTTGACCTACAGGACAAATTTTTCGTTGCGTGAGTTTAATCAGTAGAGACCGGATTTTAGGAATAATACGTTGCCTTAGTTTTTAAGTTTGAAATAGTATATTATTTTACAAGTTTCACAAGAAGGCTTATTGTAACACGAGTGGAGTTGGGTACGACGAGCGAAGCGAAGCAAGCTCGGAGTGCCCTAACAGAACGAGTGATACAATGCCTCTTTTTTCGGACACCGACCTTGACCAGCAAACTGTCCGTCCATTAGAGGTGTCCGCCTAAGAGAGATGCAAATGCATGTAAATTACATAAATGAGAGATTAAAAACTGTGCATCTAAGAGAGCTGTCCTCTATGGGAGCTTTCACTGTATACATTTTCATTTAATTAGAAATAGAATTATTTGTCTCTATATCTAATGGAACGAAAAGATATATTTAAAAAATCTTTACAAACTTAAAAACTAAAGCAACGTATTGACGCTGCATTATTAAAGAGCGGAATTTTCGACAGATCTTGCACATTTAATTATTTTATGTAAATTGTCGAAGTAAAACGGATTAATCTGAAGTATCGAGTTGAGCAAATAAATATAAAATTGAGTTGTACGCTCGGGCGCAACATTTTTGAGTCACTTCAGACTTAGTGTTTTGGCGACACTCTGTCGCACTGGATTAACTTGTTTGTGACTTTGTAGCAATTGTATTTATTGTGTGCATTTGTAATTAAAGCGAATATTAATTTAGCTGCTTGTGTATTTGTGCCACTACCCTAAGCGTACAAATGAGTTAAATCAATTAAATCTCCTGTGATTGTGGATTAACTGCAAAGCCAAGACACATTGGGAACACTTTCGCGGCCTATTTTGGATCAGCTGGGTATTTTGTTCACCCTGGCGCCTACTTTAAGATCTACTTAACCACACTCATTCTTCACTGTTGCTAAACGAGGAAATGTGATGAAAGATACAGCAGCGCAGACTTGTTACCGATCAAGTAAAATAATTCAGGAGTAATTCACATTAGAATTTTGTGATAGCAGCACTGGTACAACAAACGGTTAATGTAGAGCAGTGACGGGCACGAGCTCGCCGAAAGCTCGACCCCCACCCTCAATTATTTGCGACGATCCCGATGTTTCAGACAAACAAGCGCCGGTACATAATTGACTCAGTCGTATCAACGAAATCAAAAACAGAGAGCGCCGAGCGAGTTAGTTCATGTTGGTTTATTTGCGCTTAACAGTGTCGTATGTACAAGTTCGAGACCAATTAAAATTGAAAAACAAAACTTTTTTAACAATATTTATAATAATTTTCGGCTTAATTCGATATGAACAGTATCAAAACGATTAGGCCGTCTACAATTTCATATTTTATGGAACGAAGTCGACTCCGCCGACTGCCCCACCGATACTCTGGTCACCTTTGCTTAGTGGAGGATCATTTCCCCTCTCGTGCCCGTCGCTGATGTAGAGTATAAAATATAAAGTTCCCATCCTTATTCATAACATACGGCGTTTTTTGCTCGTTCGATACAAAATCGGGGGAGATTTCACCCTAGACGGAAGACGGTCGTGCTCCGATTTGAAAACGTATTTATTACCATCTTGTAAATCTCAAATTAACTCAACCCCAAGAAAATTTTGCTAATGCCAATAAAAGATGCACGAAACGCACTTGTCCTACCTACGACAGAAGAGAGAAGAGAGAAACCTCGGCGATGCAAATTAAACCAATTAATTTTATTCCACTTTACTATACGTAACACGTAACGGTAAAATTAATTAATTCATTAATAAATATTCTTATTGTTAGTTACAACTGGACTAATAACATTATACGTGCATAAATGTATATGTATATGTACATATGTATAATGGGTATGGGCAAGTCTGCGACGCCCCCAGAAATACATCCATCTTTCGCGCGCACATTTCAAAGTGCTGTTTATTTTTCTTACGTGAACTTTAAGATGAGGCTGATAAAACGATGACCCATTAACACAAAGATTAAAAAAAAACGCACAATAACAATATTATTGTTATGATTGGGTTCTTGTTTGTCTTGCGAATGGGCCAATGTGAAATTATCTTCGCGTACTTTCAAGGCGTCGCGTCGCGTCGTCACTAACTAAAAAATACATACATAATAATATAATAAATTAGATTAGTGAAGTGGCAGAAAAAAAAATACTGGAAAAGTAAATATGTAGTAGTGACGGAATAGTTTTGCACTTCGCTCGTCGCCCCGGATTGAAATAACATTTCTTTCGATATTTTGTAAACACTGTTTGTTTGTTAAATATTTACTGAATTAGAGCAATATTTTTTAAATATTTATAAGCCTACTGACAGACTTGTGTAAATATTTTTCTCGATTTGCAAGAGTTTTCCTGAAATGACTACCAACAAGTACACTTGCAAAGAAATCAATCGCAGAAGGCGCACATAATTTTTTCTTTTTGAAAATATTAACTCAGTCAGTATTTTATTTATAATTGACTTTAAATTTTATTTAAAAAAATTTTCCTGGTAATTCTATTTTTTTTTTCGTCCTGGACCAATAGTGTAAAGTACTGCTGCTAAAGACGTCAATTTGAACAATAAATGCGCAGATCTAGACAGTGTTGCCAACTTAGTGATTTTGTCACTAGATCTGATGATTTTCTGTTGAAGTTTCAGACAAGTTTTGGTAAGTTCAGATACGCCAACAATTTCGTGACCGATTTAGTGCTAAATCTAGTGACTTTATATGGAAATAATTCATTCAGTCCTTTAAAGCAATGGCGGCTGCACTAAAATTTGGAAAAAATTGAAATTCAATTGTCAGTAAAGTCGGAAACTAAATTAAAAAAAAAAAAAAACAATGTACTGCCTTTGCCCTTTAACAGATGGCGGTGCTGCTTATTCATTCTTTATTGCAACTGTTATTTGAAATTCTTTAAACTCCAACTGAGACTTGCAGTTTTATAAAGCCGAAAAGAGAAAACATTTTTTGAACTCTCAAACTCTGTGACGTAGTGACAAAAAAAAATAGGGATTAATTTTGGTTTGGAACTTCAATATATGTTTTGCTTTCTAATTCAAAAACTAGGAGAATGTTTTGTTAACAATGAAAAAACATCAGGATGTCACTTGTTTCCAAACTGTACAATAAATGGCGCTGCTAATAGTAATTCTTTACTGAAACCCGAGAATCTGCAAAATTCGAAACTCTTAACATAAATCAAAGGAATAAGAAAAAGAATAAAAATATAAAACAAAGGAAATAAACATCATTACGTGCGTAATTTGCTTACAAACTGTTCGATGGATGGCGCCGCTAAATTCTTTACTGTTAGCAGAAAATCTGCAAAATTCGAAACTCAAATTACTAAAGGAACGAGAAAAAGAATAAAAAAATAAAAAACAAAGGAAATAAACACTATTAAGTGCGATATTTGTTTCCAAAATTTACGATAGATGGCGCTGCTAATTCTTTCCTGCATCCAGAGAATCTGCAAAATACGAAACTCTCAATGGGCCAATGTGAAACTCTCAAGATGAATTATTGAAGGAACAAGAAAGGGAAAATAAGAATAAAAGACAAAGGAAATACACACCATTAAGTGCGTAATTTGTTTACAAACTGTACGATAGATGGCGTTGCTAATTCTTCAGTGCAACCCGAGAATTTGCAAAATTCGAAACTCTTAACATAAATTTTATTTATTAAATGAGTAAGAAAAATAATGTAAAAATAAAAAGCAAAGGAAATAAACATTATTACGTGCGTATTTTTTGCCCAACTGTACAATAGATGGCGCTGCTAATTCTTTACTGCAACCAGAGAATCTGCAAAATTTTAAGATACTTTTAAGACAAATTACTAGACTTCGGATATTTCAGAGCGTTGCCGTGGTTACGCACTACGAAGACCAATGAAAAGTGCCCATTCACTGCGTAGCCATGGCCAATGTCCGAACTTTGCAAATTACTAAAGGAGTAAGGAAAGGATCATAAAAATAAAAACTTTCTACATTGCTCCTTGAATGAAAAAGAAGAAGGAAAGCAATTTTGTCATGTTTCATCAGGAAGCGTCACTACAATCCAAGAAAATTAAAACGATTTCTTAAAACTCAAACGAGAGTCGGATTGTAAAACTAGAAATCGCAGGAAATGAAAACGATGTTATTGTGATGAATTGTTCCTCCACTAGACAATAGATGGCGTTGTTGTGATATTGTTCCTCTATTGTGCAATAGATGGCGCTGTAGATGAAATTGTTCTTCCACTATACAGGCTGCTTTTTTAACTTGCAAAAAATGAAACCACAGAATGTAACGTAGAATTGGTGGGATTCGAGTGTGGTATTGTACTAACCCTCTGTCTTTTATTGATACGTGTCTTTAAATTAATTATTGGAAACCTTCGGTGCCTCGTGATACCGTTTTTGTCTGCCGAAGGCTTTGGTTCCATAAGAACCTACGTTTAGTTGTAGGTTTTTATAAAGTTTCGTTCTTGTAATTGCGTTTACTGTTCCTCCGACAGAGTTTATTATACGTTATTTTGCGCGCCGTACAGGATATCCTCGCCGGTGTTTTCGCTTTATTTGACGCTTTGTAATTTCTTTGTAAATTATTTAACGTAACGGACATACTGTTAAGGCCTCCCGTGTAATCAAATGCTGGACGTTTCGCTCATTTTATTGGGCCACAATTTTGTTGCACTGCATCACCGTTTTTCATATTCTTATTTATTGTCAATATACAGGCTGACCGATAGTTGTGTTTTTATACAGGGTGTCTGACAAACACTTACGCTTTGCGGATATTAAATCTGAGGGAATCTCGAACGCTTTTAACTATGTACGTGTGTAGTTCTAGCGGTGCCACGTTTTTTACAGTACTACTTGGAACTTATATTCGCTAGGTGACGCTCCTTTTTTTTAGATCCAGGTATTGAGCTACCGACAATCCAATTGTAGCTCACCCCGCCTACATAAGCTGGGCATAATTCCAGGTAGGTTTTCTTCAACACCGACGAGTTTCCCCCAGCGATCGCAACTTATACAGGGTGAATTAGGTAGATACTAAAAGGTAGGTAGCAGTTCGGAATGTGAATAAGAATATCGTCTTCATTCCTTGACGTTTAGTGCATGTTTTTTATTATTTTGTTTTTGGTAAGTATTTAAAATAGTTTTGGCGTTTCTTTTTGATATTTTTTTTTAAATTATTTTAGTACTGCATGTATGTGAGACCTCGAATGTATTCTGAATCTTCCCAGAAGGCTGTTTTTGTTATGAGACGTTATAAATAGTCTCTATTATAAATTATTTAATCTGATTTGATAATTCATTTTAGGCTGGGTTTCTCAGTCCTAGTTTAACTTTAAACTCCTGTTTATTTCCATAGGAACAATTGTTTTTATAATTGCTATCATGGGAATAAACAGGAGTTTAAAGTTAAATTAGCACTGAGAAACCCAGCCTTAGTGTTAGATATTTAGGGAAAAATCCTGTTTAAACGAAACCTCAACAAAATCGATAGATTTGAACCATATTAAAAATTAAGGATCAAACGACCAACTAACTTAGATTACGTTAGTTCCAAGGCTTTAAAAAATGCATACGGATCAGATATGATAATTTCGACTTTGCGTGTTAGAAGATTTCCATCGAGCATTGAATTTTTGATGAAATCTTCAAGTACCACACGGATGGAGGCAATTAAAACATAATAGTTGCAGCACAAGTGTCCATAAGTACTGCAATTAAGTTAACCCCGTTTTATTAGATGTTCGATGTATGTATGTGTAAAAGACAAAAGTGTCAGTCTACTTTCCAATGAAACTCCAAAGATAATTGGCAGGATAATTTACTGTTACTACAGGGTAATCAATTAAAATATCTCTGTAACTCGTTTAATTTATGCCAGAACGGTGTTTAATATTATTATAACCGTAATAGCCTGGCATGGTATTTTGGATAGTATGTATAATAAGGAATTCTATATAATAGTTAGTCTGGGAATGCAATGCATTATGGGTAAATTACACGGAATACGCTGCATACTTCAACGCGTGAGGTGGTGCATTGCGTTAATACCAGAAGGCCTTTCGAAATAAAAATGTACTACTGATAAAACGAAAATGCATTTAGGTGTTTCGCCCTCTCCCCCCCTCCCCCCCTCGAACTTATCCAGCTGCGTTTCCAATTAACTCTTTCGCTGCATATTAAATAACAGTGTCCGAAGCCTACGCAAACATGTCGCGTATATGCATACAAAGATAGTTGTTTATTAATATTTATGGCGCCGGACTGGAGTTGGTGTTGAATTTATTTTTAATTGCCGGTGCATTGTTCAGCGCAAGAATGGCGGCGGCCCACCGATGCCCCGGCGAACCAGATTTCCGGGTGAAGGAGACCTTCGCCGTGGTCGCTCACCAAAACAATTTCCACCTCTCATAATTGATCGCGCAATTCTCAAATGTTGTTGCCTCTGGGAGAGAAACACGCGATGACTCAGTGCTCGGATATCGAGAAGAGGGTTGATGCATGGGGAAGTACGGTATTGATTTTACGAGCTCCCCCAACGCGCACCCTAACCACCGACACATTGCTCTACATTGTGGTCCCCCGTATTCCCTTCTCTCGACATCTCTCTTCTAGTTGCTTCCGAGAAATACTAAAACCAAAATGAACGAAACGACGTGTAACACACCGTGGCTCTTTCCTCTGAATTTTTCATAGAGAACAGATGGGCGTTTTATATAAGAAATGAGGGTGCATTTCTTTTCTTATAGTTTCAACAATTTAAATGAAAAAGTATTAGGCTATGTCGCTAGCTGGACGGGCAACGCGGGCGGCGCGAGCGACGCGTTTAGAACGGGCGAACGTTTTAAGAAACAAAACTTTACAAACAATTGTTAATGTCCAACGTGAACGCAACTGAAAATCGCCCGCTCCTTGGACATTAACAACTGTTTGCAAAGTTTTGTTTCTTAAAACGCTCGTCCGCTCTAAACGCATCGCTCGCACCGCCCGCGTTGCCCGTCAAGCTAGGACATAGCGTTATAAAATTATCGAAAAGCGAGCGCCTGATCTTCACATGAGCGGAAGACACCTGCATCACCAACGGAACGCCTCGGTTACAAGAAGAAGAAGCGCAGCACAGTCTCTCAAATGTTCAAATTATTTATTTACATCAGACCTTGTCAAGGGAGCTTTTTGCAGACCACAGCAAGGGAATTGTTACGTATCCATGTACCGTAGCGATTTAATGTATTCATAAATGCAAACCCTCAGACAATATGCATGCATTAACAATCATGATTCCAGAAAAAAAAGGTGTTATTATCAGAGGATAAAACGCGGGCATATTCATTAGACACAACCACGCGCGCCAGCTAACGAGAACAGTTAGGTATGCACTAAGCCAACAGTAATTAAAACAACTGTGTGATAATTGTTTGGTATTTGCATACTTGATCAAAACCGTCGGAACAAACGTGAAGGAGCAAGGCAGCCACCGAAATACTTTTGTAAAATCCAGTGGTGGTTTTTAGCAACTCATTACTTAGTAACAAATGGATGACGGAAAAGAAACTCGTGAGGTAGGCTGGGCGGTGGTAACACGAGCGCACACAACGCACACAAGAAAGGTGTGTAGCTACAGCCGGTCGCTGTTTACAGACTTAATATTATTAGGTAAGCGGTCGTTGACTGTTAGTGCATATTTATAGTAGTCAGTCGATTAGGCAACGTGAAAATTAGAATACCGCTGTTTATTATTCCGACAGCGCCCGAAGCAACTGCAGGTGAAACGCAACGTGCGTTCTTTACGCCACGTACTAAATTTATAATCGATCATAATTTTGCGATTGTTATCTTGCGCGCCCAACAAAACTAAACAAAGCCTCCGAGATCCTTACATTTAACAAACGCGCGCCGGCATTGTTAGGAAAACAAAAGCTAAATTCACTAGAAAAAATAACAGACGAACATAAAACAGAATTGGGCTGAGAGGGAAAACGGATGGGGGCACTATAAAATATCAATTAGACACTTTCTTGGCTTTATTTTAAAGTCGAAAAAGGCTCATCCTCATCCTCCCCTAATTTGGATTTACTTCTCCTGGAAGCTTAAAGACTTGTCCTCATCATTACCTCGGTGTTTCTGATTAGGGTTTAAAAGAGAAGTCTCCAGTCCTTTTTAGTCTCCACCTGCACGTTAACGATTCACATTGTTGGGAATAATAAAAAAATAGTAGTCTTTAGGACTTAAACAGAAGAGAAAATAGGCTCATCCTCATCCTCACCTAATTTGGATTTACTTCACTTGGAAGCTTAAAAGGCTTGTCCTCATCATTACCTCGGTGTTTCTGATTAGGGTTTAAAAGAGAAGTCTCCAACCCTTTTTAGTCTCCACCTGCATGTTAACGATTCACATTATTGGGAATAATAAAAAAAATAGTAGTCTTTAGGATTTAAACAGAACTCTACACAACTGAGCTAGCTCAAACCAAAGCAATAGGTATGATTTTAATAAAGACCATAAAGACTATTGTAGTTCTAATGGCTACCTCAGTTCTTTGATTTGGCTCTCATCTTCATGTCATAACATTTGGTCTTATTGGTCACTCGTCACGCCCCACCACACGTTCTTGTACATTACCG
The DNA here is from genome assembly GCA_033060865.1 of Dorcus hopei. NCBI lineage: Eukaryota > Metazoa > Arthropoda > Insecta > Coleoptera > Lucanidae > Dorcus > Dorcus hopei. The sequence continues at coordinate 38,275,801 of CM065423.1, forward strand.
TCACCAATGCCCTTCCTTTGGGGTGAGCGTGAACACGGTACATGGTCACGCTGTCCAGTAGGGCTCCGATTGTTTTGAAACTCCAGCCAAATAGATCGTAAAGCAGGACACCATTGATTATGGTATCAGCCAAGAATTTGATACCCTTGAAAATGATGTAGAGGCGTGATGGACTCCAAGGCGGCGAACCAATGGAACAGGGTGTTCCATAGCTGTGTGGCCCAATTTTTCATGGTTTCTTCTCCAATTACCTCCCTTGCATGTCGGGTGACATGCCCACGGCTCCTCTGGCTAAGATGCCATCAACAGCTTGGCGTTCTACGGGTAGGACCATCTGACGTCGAAGTTGTGTATACAGGCCTCCGGAGAAGAGATTGGTTGGATTGATGTAGGCCCATTCTAGTTCATTGTTTGGTTCTAGGATTTGTGGGGAAAGAATCTCCTGGGCATGTTGGGTGACTTTGTACCAGCGATTATTTAGCTTGTTTTCAGCGAAAAGGAAAGGATTACAGCCAATTTCGTTAGCGTATTTTTGGATAATGTGACGATTATTTTTGTGGAAAAAGAAAGAAATCAGAGTAAAGAATTGTGCCAAATTAATTGAAATGGTAGTCTAATCGGTTTATTCCGGACTTGAATCTTGTCTACATCTGGTCAAACGTCTTCGCATTACCCATGGATGTTCTTCTGCGGGACCGGCACTTCTCGTATGAGGTCCCTGGACTTCCTGAGGAACTCGGATGTCTCTTCTGCCTCTTCTGGTAGGTTCGTTAATCGATAAGTCAGACAGGTACTCGCTTGGGTCTTCGACAGATTCCTCTTCATTTTCTGCCTCCTCAGGTTCATAAATCGGGTCATCAACATAAAACAGAATTGGGTTGAGAGGAATAATGGTCCACATCCGAAGGATGGGGACATTATGAAATCCGAAAATATTTTAATCAATTAGACACAATCTTAGTAACAAGCGTCTAAATAAAAACCTGGTCAAGTGGGTTGTGATCGAGAATTTATCCATTGCATTTACATAGAAAAATTACTAAATGTAGCCTACTTGACCAGGTTTTTATTTAGACACGAGTTACTTGGCTTTATTTTGAAGCAAAAAAGGCTTATTCTCATCGCCACCTAATTAGGAAGCTTAAAGACTTGTCCTCATTATTACCTCGGTGTTTCTGATTTGGGTTTAAAAGAGAAGTCTCCAGTCCTTTTTAGTCTCCATCTGAATGTTAGCGATTAACATTGACAGGAATTTAAAAAAATGATCATCTTAAACATAACTCTATAGAACTGGGCTGGCTCAAACCAAAACAGTAGGTTAGGTGTTGATACCATGAAGGTTCACTCTCGGCATTACCTCAGTTCTCTGATTTAGGTTTAAATTAGAAAGATTCTACTCTTTTTTATTGGTCACCTCGAGGATATAAATAAATAGTTTGCGGTTCCTCCTGGAGCGTTTGAATCATCAAAAACCTACGACTAGTTGTCGATTTCTTTTCGCCAGTGAATTTTCTCAAGTGAATACAAAAGTAATTCAAAATTGTGGATTTATGGTCCAAATTTTATTCCTTCCTGTGTTGATACTTTGGAGTTGAGGGGGGATTTTAGTGTCGCTTGTAAAATAAATTCTTCGAAGTTTCCAACGTTTTCGAAGCGGTTAAACTATGCGTTTCCCGTGTGCCGACATGCCAAGTGTTTCCTTCGTTTGGCCCAATTGACCTTGGAGTAAGTTTTATTCGAATCAGCTCTTCCTTCTCGTTTCTTTCGTTAGAACGATGTGATGGGCAAGTTTTGAGGGTTGCAACCACCCCCTTGTTCGTGTTGTGGGGCCGTTTGGTTCCTTCCAAACAAGTATTGTTGTTGATACCATCGGATCTCGAGAGCCTTTCTACTACGACATCGTGTTGGCAGTGTAGGACCCCGGTTAGATGCTGCCGAACCGTTTAAGGCACGCTGCGAGCGCTGCCACCACACCAAAATCGGTTTCTATGAGGACATCCGCATAACAACAGAGCAACAAGAATGGGAGCCGCAGCAGCAGCCATGAGGAATTCATTTTGTAATAAAGAAAGAAACGTTGACAGAAGATTTCTGACTTCAATGATTACATTTCGCACTTTTTTTTCAAATTAAATATCTACTAAAACTATCCCAGTTTAACGGTGTAATAGCGCCAAATATCAACTGACCAATGAAAACAGTCGCAAGCGGAACTTGAAAGAAGACGAAGAATAAGACAGTGAAGTCAAATTTGGACAGAATAAGGATAATAATAGAATAAAAAAATTATCATTAATTGAATGACCTTCAGCGAACGCTAGTGTTCCTGAAAGGTCATCCTCTTACTAGCAGGAAGAAATACAATGTGACCGAAGCTGACCATGAACCTAAACTCGCACGTCTCATTTTAAAACTATCTATAGTGTTCAATTGAAAAGTTCATCAAGTAACATTCGAATTTTCCATAACACTGTGAAGCAGGTCTTGAATTAGAGCAGCACGAAATGTCACTTGACCTTATGTCACATTAGATAAACAAAACAAAATACTATAACTGTTTGACAACAAACGTCAAATGGCTCAGGAAGTCATCCGTTTTTCACTCTTTCTTCTTTCATCAAAAAATCAAAACCAACTTGATGAACTTTTCAATTGAACAAATGTCAAACTGGTGAACAATGGTGGACAATAAAATCCAGGCACGTCACTTATTAATTATTTTAATAATAAGCCCATTATTTTGTTAAGTATTAAATGTGGCGTTTTGCTAGCAATATAACCGTCTCAATACAAGCCTGCTTTGCCGAGTTTGTTTCAATATGCATGTTATGTCACTTTCTTGTCCGGATTTTATTGTCCGCTACTGTACATCGACACAAGACCAAAGCAAAGCAAATCAAACATCCAAGAGTTCAAACTTAATAAAGAAAATGGATTTCTGACTTCATCCTTTTTTTTTTCTTATCGGCGTACTTAGGCCCAATTTTACAAACGTGGAATAAGGACGGAATAACTGTTCGCCGAATATCCTTTAAAGTTCCTCCATATCTACGTCATACCTACGTCACGTCATTCTAAGAATAATGCTTAATAAAATAAATAAAGCCTAAACTAAGGTTAACATCAGAACAATGAATAAATAACAATAAATGAGATGCGAAGTAAAATAATAAGGGGGCATGAACATGTCCCGTACTAAATGTGTTAAGAAAAATATTAGAAGCAAAGGAGCAAAGAAAAATTAAGAAAAAAAAATAATTCCATATATTTTCAGCCATCTAATAGGATACGATGGAGTAAAGGACTGAAAGGAAAGGCATAAATAGGATGCAAAGAGAAAATCCTATGCTCTGCCATCCTGAGGGAGGCTATGGAGTTTTAAAGACTCCCCCCGTACTATAAAGTAAAAATAGTAGTAGGATTAACGCCCCCTTTTCATAATCACTCTCTTCTCAGGACTACATTTTTGACTTTCAATTTTAAATTAGCTGCATTCATTTTCAAAAATAATTCTTTTTTTATCAAAACCTATCGGTATCCAGGAGTCTTGCTCCAGTTTCGTGTTTCTGGTACCTACTGCTTCTGGTTCTTTAGTACAGTATTAAGGAAGAAATTATTATTACATGTTAAATATCGATATTACAAAGGCATTATCTTGAACGAAGTCAAGCGTATTAATTATTAGCACGAACTATTAAACAATCGTTTAGAAAATTCAATGCCAGGATGCAAATTCGATTCCGTAGGCAGACAATCATTTCGTTAACGCAAACAACAAAACTGCCTTATGCAAATTCAAATATTTGCAAACAAAATAGAGATGTGTTTGCTTACGCGCGAGCAAACAATTCTCTGTTTATAAAAGCAAATATTTAATTAAAAAATTGCTATACGTTCAAATAATTAATTCGTTTATCGTCAAGTTTGTTTATAACAAAGAGCAATAAACCCGATATTTTGAATAGATGCAAAATTGTTGGTCCTCTTATACTTGTTCTTTAAATTTCGTAATAATTCGTTCAGTGTTCATTCCACATTTCAATTTTTATCTCGTGTTCTGGGTCTTTACTTAACTTTACGTCTTTCATTCCAGTCTATGTGTAAAGTTCCTACCCTTAGTAGCTTACGCGAAAGCATTCCTTATTTTATAATCGCCTCGTCCCCGCCTTTTTCATGCTTCAATGAAACAATTGATGTATCTATACAGTGCTTTCAGGAATACTTGAGGGTCACGTGAATGACTTCTGTACGTAGGCAATCAAACATACCCAAGTGGCAATATTGTTCAGGCAAAACCCCCCTCATATCAGACGTAATATAGAAAAAATTAAGAGGTTTTGATAAACGAAGTCGAATTAAAATGCAATTATACACCAGATAAAGTGATTCCTTCCTTATCGCAATAGAAAAATTTGCTCTCGAAAGAACTAGGCCTTGGATAGATTTTCGAACTTTGCAGGAGAACAAACAGCAACGAAGCATGCGGAAGGAAAGAGTGCCAAGGGTCACGTGACTCTCAACTATTTCTGAAGGCACTGTACGTGCACATGATAACATCCATTATAATTTTTTTTTTAAGCAAATGACCAACACACTATAATGTTTACTCATACTTGAAGTTCCTATAATGAACGAATTTCCTTAAACATACAAATACTGACTTAGGCCCGATTTTACAATCGTCGGATGAGCATTATTCTTAGAATAACGTAACGTAGGTGTCATGTAGATATGGAGGAACATTAAAAGATATTCGGCGAACAGTTATTCCGTCCTTATTGTAAAACTGGACCTTAGAGTTGCATTCCGACTTGGGGTATAAGTACCTATTTATTTTTGCTTTATTTTAAAATGTCGTAGGCACATTTTGTTCATACTGTTTTTTTTTAATTCAATAGCTACGCAGATGAAAAATATATAGCTCATGTGTAGTAGGGAAAATAAACGATGCTAGGGGAGGGGGAGAAAAATAACGTTCCACAGGACCGGACTGGGAATGTACCTACATTAAACTAAAAATTAAAAACGAATTTGTAAATTTGATTATCACAGAAATCAAAAAATCTTCTAATTGTTTACAAAGATATTAAATAACTTAAAATGATTCAAGATTTTCTACGAATACACTTTGTCAAAAAATTTATAACTACATAGAGGTACAGTGTTGCCGGTTCTATTAATCAATAAATAAATAGTTTATTAATTAGTAAATACAATTACAAATACAATACAATGGTTTTGGTTTGGCTGATGTAGAAGATAAATGCCTACCACATGTCCAATCAAAAGCCAAAAAAATCTGAACAGGAGGTTTCAGAATCCCTCAGAAATTATTGGACAATCAAAAACAGTTTACAATAATTAAATGACATGGAATATACAGGGCCCAAACCTCGAGTACAAATTTTTTAAATCTCTTGCTGCTTTTGCATAAAATTTTCACATTTAGAAAGTACGATAAGGTTCTGATTTGATAAAAAATAATGAATCTGTAAAAGTTAAACCTAGCCCCGTCTCTCTTTCTCTGTGCGTGTATGGGGAAAACACTTTTGTAGCCATTAAACGATATTGAGGAAGTTATGCTAAACAGTTCCCCAATATCCAAGTCTGCTTCAGATAAGAGAGGCGATTTCCATCAAATATGAGATCGTTTCCTACGAATTCGATTTGCTTGCTAATGTTTCTGTTTAGATTTTCAAATGGTCACTGCACTTCACAAAGGAAGATTTTTGTCTACCTTAAAGGCGACGCCGCGCCGCCCAAAATGCAAAGAACAAAAAAATTAAAACCTCATAAATTACGCTCTTTACTTTTGTGCAACGATTTCCCCGACGTTATTGTCCTGATCGAAACCAGTACGTGCAAACTCACCGCACATAAATATTCACGTAAACGCAATTGATCATGTTCGATAATATCGGCTGATATAATAAAACTGGTACGGCGGTTGAATTATGTCTTCCTACCAGCTGATGTCGTAACCGCGGCCATCTGAAAGGATATTGACCGCAGGTCCTACATTCATTCACTCGCCGGCGATCCGCCATTGCCAATATGAACCGCTTCTAACACCGAAGAAGTTATTCTGTCGGTTCCAAATTTTTTTTTGTTTTTGGACGCACCGAAAACAACAAACAAAACGGGGGCCGGCCGTTTTAAAATAACTTTCAATGTTGAGCAGGTGCCAGTTGGGAGAGGAGAGAAAAAAAAACGCGGCGTTTCTTTCTTTCATCTGCTTGGAGCGAATTTGGCACGTTTTCCTCAACAGATGTCTCTTAGCGCCGGTGATATTTTCCGCTGTAATACGTTAAAAGTTTTGGTCAACAGGTTTATTAGTTACGCGACATCAATCCCCTTCAAATTTAGTTACACTTTATTTAGTAACATAAACTACATGCCACCATCCAGAAGGAGGGGGGGGTCAAGTTACAAGGTCGATATTTTTACCAAATAAAGGAGTCAATGATAAAAACGTCAGATGTGAAATAGACATTCCGTGGTGCTTCGAGAGCATGGACATCATGGTCTGAGGAAGGCATCCAACACCGTCGACCAGGAAGTGGACGTCCTAGAAGAACTAATGAACGTGAGATCGACGTCTCCGTCAACTGGCTGTAAGAGACAGGTTTCGCCCTTCAACTGGAGTGGATTGGATAAGGTATCTAAGACAAAGGGTGTCTAGTCGAACCATTTACTGACGTGTTGCATCGTTTGGTCTTCACTCCTATCGGCCGTATCGACGCCTTCCACTAACACAATTGCCTAAGGCAGCCAGATTTCAGTGGTGTCAAGAAAGGCAGCAGTGGGTCATTTGATGAGATCAAGTCAAGGTCAGTGACGAATCCCGATTTTGTCCGTGGCTAATGACCCTCGAGTAATGGTGAGAAGGTTCCGTGGAAAGAGACGCAATCTGGAGTTTGTTGTACGCGGCCATGGCGGCGTAACACCAGGTGTTATGGTATGGGGTTCTATAGGCATCGGGTACAGATCCCCTTTGGCCTTTGGTAATCATTAGAGCCAGATTAAATGTGCATCGATATATCGACGAGATCTTAAGACCCGTTCTGCTATCTCTGATAAGATGATGAAGATAATGCCCGACCCCATATCGCACAAATCCGTAGGAACTTTCTGCAACAAGCAGAGGTAGAAGTTCTTCCTTGGCCAGCTCGTTCTCCGGATTTGAATCCCATAGAACATTTGTGGGACATCATGGGTCGACGTCTAAGACGTATTCCTCAACAAGCAAACAGTTTGGAAGAGTTGCATCGTTACCTACAGCAAGCTTAGGATGAGATACCTCAAGAAGAAGACATCGACCATCTTATTCGGAGCATGCCCCGGCGAGTTATGTTGTAATGTTAATCGTGGTGACGTGATATTTTAATTTTTTTCCCTCGGTTTCTGTTATTTTTTTTTCCAAAATGAAATTAATTACTTTTTTACTTAAGGGAAATAAACTGTGAAAATTTTTATTGGCACGTGGTTTATTTGCGTTTGCTTTTGCCTTCTTAATTTTTTCATTAATTACGTCTCTCCAACGTGCCAAAGTTGTTTATTATCATTTTTAATAGATTGAAGTATTTGATTTGCCTTTAAGATCCATTAGGCCCAGTTGTACAATGCTAGTTTAAATTTAAACTGAAGTTTAAACCCATAACAACGATTATTTCAACAGCTGTTGTTAAGGGTTTAAGCTTTGGCTTAAAGTTAAGCTGGAATTGTACAACTGGGCCTTAGGTTTCAAAATTTATATCAGAATTACCTTTTTCGGAAAACCAATGGATTCCCAATTGTTTAAACGAATTTCCCCTTTTTGGGTACCTATATCGCGCGTCGTATTCTTTAAGTCCATTATATCAACAACAAAAAATGATAAAACTGACAAGAGTTTTATTAATAAACAAAAAAAAGTTCCACCCATTGTAGGCCCCAAACGCCTCATTGGTTCGAACATCCCTTTTGATAACTGCAGATTAATGTTTTAAATTATTTGGTCCGTCTTATCTCAAGTGCCCCGTCAAAAAGATTGTACAGCCAAAAGTATTACGTACTCTAAAAAGATTAAGGAATAATTGAAATACCAAAATAGTCTTCTTCTTCGATAGTAGCTTCGATGACTTGTGCAATGTAGCCATTCCTTACTGGTCCTTTCAAAAATTAGATAATACCAATGAAGGTTTTGACAAATCAAGTCTTTAAAAAAAGATGTGAAATGCGCACCTATTTTTTAACAACTATTTCTAGCCTTGTGCTGAAATTTTTTACTTTGGCCTTATCCACGGAGGAATCTAAATCCGAGGTAAGTTCAAAAGGACTCTTTCGCCGATTGACTGATGATAAGACCACAGGCCAAGTGACTCAACCGTCCACTGAGGTCGTGTTTCTGGAACATTTCATAAAGTTAACGGTTCGATTAAAGTAAACGTTGCTATGGCTACACATGTTAGAACTATAGGAATATTTATTTTTATCGGACCGTCAACTTTATGAAACGTTCCAGAAACCCCACCTGAATGGTGGATGAAATTAATAGCTGAGATGAAAGAGGTCTCCATTGTTGTATCCAGAATCTCCAAAAGTATGAAGAAACAGATCTGGAAAGTAAAGCAAGGATTTACAGGCCGATCTTGACTATGCAGTGAAAACCAACCATGGAAACAACGGAAATAAAAAAAATGGGAAGTGCAGACATGAAAACACGAGGGATAATAAAAAGATAAGAGTTAAACGTAGTACCATAAGAGGAGAGCTACAAACTGAGGAGAAGTCAGGTTGCTTAGTTCTAAAAGATGACAGTAATGGAGAGACCGCGTAGATTAAATGAGCCAAATGGGAACTTGACCAAAGATCAAAAGCCGTTTAGCAGAAGTCGCCCTTCTAAGTGGAATGGATGTAGAGATACCAGAAATAACAGGATCAAGACGAGGACGTTTTTGTCTAAAAGACTCAAGCTCACTAAGGCCCAGTTTTACAATCGTGGAATAAGGACGGAATAACTGTTCGCCGAATATCCTTTAATGTTCCTCCATATCTACGTCATGTTATCCTAAGAATAATGCTTATTCGACGATTGTAAAATCGGCCCTGAGGAAAATAAAAGGAGAAGATTTACGAAACATAGTTTTAGATGTAGTACCATAAGAGACGAGCTACAAATTGACGTAATCAGGTGGGTAAGATCTAAAACACGAATTGCGAGATGAATCTAAAATCAAAAGTATTCACGTCGTTTCCTAAAACAAAGCATGGAGAGTCAGGATCCCAAGAAAGTAGGCAGCAGAACTAACAAGATGAAAAACAAGACGAAGCAGATGTTTTTGTCCGGCAGACTCAGTTTCTCGCGTTCCTCAAAGAGCTCCGGAAAAGTATCGATGAGGAAGCCCAATGGCACTATAGAAGCATAAACATCTCGTAAGACAGGTGAAAACAAGAATACCGAAAGTTACAAAAGGACACGAGACAGAAGGAAGAACAGGACGAAATACGAATAGAAAAAAGAAAATAAAAATGGAAGCGATTGGGAGACCACCGAATCCCACAGACTGCGATTACTCAAGAAGAAATATGTAGATGCGTATGTGGTCCTACATAAAGAAGAAGAGGAAAAATTTCAAGGGAAAACATGTGATCTACCGGTGAACGTCAGGAATTAATGGAGGGGGAGGGGAGAAGAACCAAATAGTAATCACAAAAAAAAACCTACATAGATAAAAGAAAACACGGATTACTAACCGACCGCCGGCGCCGCCCAATGTGACTCTAAAACATACCTGCCGTTTAGTACGACGGAACAAGCTTGGAGGAGCCTCGAAGAAGGCCTAGACTCGCCGCAACTAAATCAAAATCCGGGTTTCATACCCGTTTCTTTTTTCACATCAAAACAATCACCGTTTAATGAAAAATTTGAACAAAACGAGAATAACTCTCAGTGTGGTCTGAATGCAAGCGAGTAGCCACGACGACTGGCGGAATTTCGCTTCGGGGCGACGTTCAACCCGAATGGTTCGCGGGCAGGGGGGCAGGTCTATTGGCCAATGACAGGCCTTTAATATATCTCACTTTCGATATGGGACAATCTCTTTATCAAAGAATAGGGCTGCCCAGGCTTATCTAAAGCGAACCTTTTGGAACAGTCCAAGTTCCAAAGGTCAAACTTCTGCGTAATTACACTTTCGTCAATATATAGGGTGACTCGAAAGCTAGAAATTATTTGCAATGAAAATTTCTCACCGTAACAAAACTTTCAGAAAATTTTGTCCATTTTTGGTGAACCACTGGCATGGATCAACAAGCAGTTCTCTAACTCACATCAAGTCTTTAAAAAAACACCAAGAACTATGTGAAATTCCCTTATTTTTCCGTAACTATTTCTAGCCTTTAGTAGATTTGTGCAAATGATTGAGGAATTTATTGATGGTCCTTTCACAAACTGGATAATACAAATGAAGGCTTTCGCGTATAAAAAAAATTCGTCAGATAAGTTTAAATGTACGACAGTCATTAATTTCAAAACCCCCAAAAAAGAAATGCAGCTTTTAAACGTTTTTTTTCTCTCTGCGTTACAAACAACTTGAAAATTCGACGAGGATATTACCGTAATGTTTCGCATGTATCGTGACATCTTATCGTGGCGCAGCACACTCTCTTTGTATGTATAGGTAACGTGAACTTCTTCCTTTTTTTTTTTTTTTTTCATTTTAAATTCGTTTCGCTTCGCCAAAGAAAGTCCCAGCGTGCGGCGCGAAATAAATCAGAGGTGAATTTATCACGCAAAAATAAATTCAAAAAGTGCTCACGAACATCGAAACTATATATTCTGCGAACTCGCACAATGCATCAAGTGTCTGTCTGTTGCGAGGCGATATTCGGAAGAGCCCTGAAAGAGGATGGAGGAAGAACCGCCGTTATCCACGGCCGCTACAATGGCAATGTCGAGGGGGGTGGCGGTAGATACGTACCTAGTCTCCGGCTTTTACGTATTGCACTTGCGAAATGTGATCACTGTTATTGCCGAGACTGAATTCTATTTAGACAGGTTAGTTCCATTGTCAAAATATCTGTGGCGGTATTAAAACGTCGCGAATGTCGAGACACAAAGGACCTCTACGAAGTATTATGCAAGCGCTTACTCCTCCACTGCAGCAAACTCTGTTGTACAACGTCGTATTTGAAAATGAAATTAGCTTTTATGTTCGGGGATTTCCCTGGTCGTAAACTTTGTTTCTTCATTTACATGTTAAAATTGTAACATTATCATTCGGCTCGATAGTACATCTTCGAAAAGAACACAAATAGAACATGTCCGTACTAAACGTATAAAGACGTACAGTGTTAATTTTCATAGAATTAGAACTGTGAGGGGGGAGACAAATAATTTGACAAATTGATTTCCAAACATTTTACTTCAGCAGACGATTATAAGATATACAAAGTATATCCAAGTACTTGCCACGTAAACTTACGTCGTCAATAAAATAATTCGAATTGACAGTAAATTGGAAACCGATTATTACAAGTGCGCGATTTACGCCGGTTTAAAATGCAATAAATTAACCCGAACAAGCATAACAAACTGGAAAAGTTCACCGTAAATAAAACTGCGCCTATTAATAAATACTTCGGCAGCGCGAGTGCGACCTAAATTACAAATCTCTTGTATTTTTCTGGTTCGAAAACGCGTTGCATACCTCATGCCGCACATAACCATAAATATTTATAAATGTAAAACGCGCCCGTTAAATTAACGCGTGAACTAATTCAATCAGCTTGAGGTATTCCCTCGGATTTAAATAACACGCACACCTTTGGAGAAAAATCTAGACTTAAAAAGAATCAAAATATAACGTGTGATGATATCATTTTATTACCCTAGCATACATGCGTCATACGTCAAAATTCCTCAACGAAGATCTTTGGTTAACGAAGGCCTTTGCCCTTTGATTAATGAAGGTCTTTGTTCTTTAGTTAGTGAAGGTCTTTGTCCTTTGGTTAGAGAATAAAAGCGTGGAGGCCTCATCCCCATTGTGCTTTAATAAGGCGTGCCATTGTTTTTCTCAAAACTTGCACATTTGATGCCCCCCCGGTGTGTACAACTTGTGTTCATTTAATAATCCGGTAGCATTCCCTGTGGAAATATTTTGTTTTGGAAAACGTAAGTCGCAGTGTTAAAATTGAACATAACCTGACTTTTAAATGTCAGCATGACGTGAATCATAAAATAACAATTACTACTCACTCACAAATAAAATAATTTATTATATAAGATTCACAGAAAAACAATCTCCGTATGGGATCACCGGCCAAACCATTATCATGCTGTAAGGATAGAGCTGAACATCTTCACGTAACAATTTGTGGCACGTTCCCACAGAAAGCTCAATCTGTTGTGATAATTGGAGCATAGAGATGTGAGATGCATTTTACATTGTCTTGCAGTTTCGATAGCTTCGAGGTTGACCCTTTGTTCTGCTTCGGAAAAGACCTCCAGTTTCACGAAACAACTGCAGAGTGCTTTGTGGTCAATAATGACATCGGGAATTCTAAAACTCTTCCAAGCAGTTTCGTACTCAGTATACCCATGCCCCATCGATTTCTGAACTATTTCAAGAATAACTTTCTATCAAAAATGTTCTTCCTGCTCCATGCCCCATCGATTTTTCATCTATTTCGAGAATAACTTTCAATCACAAATGTTCTTCCTGCTCTAATGTAAGCAGCATTTTGTAATTCAATAAATGTAAAGTACGAGGATGATTTGAGGGGAAGTGAGACTCGAGATGAAACAAGTGAGTTAGGGCATTAAGTTTTTTTTTATTAATTTTCAACATATTGCCCTTCAACTTCAAAGCACTTGGACCAACGATGCTGAAGTGCCATTATCCCTTTTTGTAACGATCTTTTTCAAGATCCTCAAAATACTGCTACGTTGCTGCAATAAGCTCTTTATCCGACCGAAACTTCTTTCCAGCAGGAAAATGTTTGAGTTTGGGGAAGTCACTTGGGGCTAGATTTGGCGAATAGGGTGGGTGAGGTACAACCTGAAATCTCAATTGATCCAATTCTTCGCGAACAACTTGACTGGTAAGAGCTGGTAAGCCACTCTGTCTTGATGAAACAGAACTTTCTTATGGGCCATTCCAGGTCGTTTTTCAGAAATTGCTTTCTTCAATTTGTCCAGTAGAGCGGCATAATATGGTCCTTTAATGGTTTGGCCCTTTGCGAGATAATCTACGAGGGGAGTTAAAAGTATTCTCGGTATCAGCAGTAAGAAAAAGGAATAATAACTTGAAATAATTTTTATTTTTCAATGTAATCTCCCATAACATCAATGCACTTATTACATCTAGAAATCAACTTTTCAATTCCCCGTAAAAAATATACTTCTTCCTTGTCCAAAAAATGTGCGTTAATTGCTGCCTGCAGCTCTTCATCGTTGGAAAATCGCTTTCCACGAAGGTCTTTTTTTAAATTCGGGAATAGGTAGTAGTCACTGGGGACCAGGTCCGGGCTATAGGGTGGGTGGTTTATTTCTTCGAAACCACAGTCTCGCACAGCAACCTTCGAAACACGCGCCATGTGAACGGGCGCGTTGTCATGAAGAAGCAACACACCTGCGGTCAGTTTTCCTCGCCTTTTTCTTTAATTGCTTCCCTTAACTTACGCAAAATGGTTGCATAAGAGGCTGCATTTATGGCTTCACCTTTTCTTGTATACTGGATCAATAAAATTCCCTTTGAGTCCCAAAACATAGTGGCCGATGGACCGACTTTAAATTTCTTCGGAGGATCAGCACCCTTTTTATGCCACTGCATCGATTCTTGCTTACTTTCAGGGTCATAGTGATGAACCCAAGTTTCATCTCCAGTAACAATTCGGTCGAGAATACTCGATGGATCTTCACCACAGAGCTCTAAAAACTCCCTGCAACACTCGACACGCACCTGAGGTGCAGTAAGCATTCGCGGGACCCATCTTGCACTGATCTTTGAAAGGTTAAGATGGTTATGCAGAATAGTAAATAAGGTACCAACAGATAAGTTACTCATCTCTGCTAACATTTTCATTTTTATTCGGGCATCTTCCTATACAAGTTTCTCAATTTTTTTCACATTTTCTTTCGTAGTGGCAGTAACCGGCCCGGGGGTCGTCTTCAATGCTTTCCCTGCCCCTTTTAAATTCACTGGACCACTTTTGAACAGTAGATAATGAAGGTGCAGACTCTTGGTGAACAGCCACCATCTCTTCGTGAATAATTTTTTGACTTTTTCCTTGTTTTGTAAGGAACTTAATATCACAGCACGGTGCTCGATTTTCTTCCACATTGTCTCGTCAGTCATTATGGTCGTCTTTCACTAAGGATTACAATTACTTGAAATTTTGTAAGTATACCCTCAGGTAATGGCAATATCTAATGCACTAAATAAATTACCTACATCGGTCGTAAATCATCCCTATACCGAGAATACTTTGAACTCCGCTCGTATGAATAGTATCCTCTTCGAATCCCAAAAAATCGTAGCCATTACCTTACCCGCCGATGGAAATGTCATGGCTTTCTTTCGGGGAAGACTACCACGATGAGCCCACTGTTTAGATTGGCGTTTGGATTCAGGAACATAGTGGTGAAGCCAGGCTTCATCGACCGTAGCAAATCTTCACAAAGAATCAGCTTGATCATTGTTAAACAGCTTCAAATTATCGCTTGACGTTCGCATTTTTGATCACAATTCAAAATTCGTGGCATCCACCACGCTGACAGCTTAGACATGCCCAATTCTACGTGTAAAATGTGATCTACGCGTTCAGTTGATATGCTCACGATGCTAACTATCTCCTTGTTGTCAATTCTTTGGTCGTTCAAAACAATATCACGAATTTTATTGATAATTTCTGGAGTTGTTGCAGTTTTTGATGGTCCTGGCCGCACACCATCTTTGATACTCGTATTACCACGTTTAAATTGTGCAATCCAGCGGCAAAAGGTGAAATTTGAAAAGTTTGTTGCATATCAGCCAAAATTTCAGATGTATTTATTTAATCACTTTCTTTCATTTCGTCCTTTTTCTAGCTGTTTCCATCCAGTTCCTGATTCGCATAGTCTTCAGATCACTCTCTACTTGGTGTCTCCAACCTATCTTTGGCCTCCCTTTTCCTTTATTGCAGACCGCTCCATCATTTATTGCCTTACAAACTATTGCTTCCTCGTTCTCTCTCCAAATATGTCCCATCCATCTTATCCTTTGTGCTTTAATTATTCCCATTATCGTGGGCTCATTATACTCTTCATACAGTTCCTTGTTACTCCTTCGATACCACCTTCCATGTACTTTCTTCCCCCCTAGTATTCTTCTCAACATCTTCCTTTCCCAAATTTCCAGACTGCTTGCTGATGCTTGACTTGGTGCCCATGTTTCACATGCCGTAGTTACCGTTGGTCGAATTACCGTTTTATATATCCTTAGCTTTGATTTCCTCGATACCACCTTTGATCTTAGGATATTCATCAATGTCGCCGCGCATGTCGATCCTCTCTTTTATTTCTACATCATTTCCGCCCCTCTCATGAAACATGGCGCCCAAGTACTTGAACTCTTCTACTCTTTCGATCTCAACACTTTTCAGTTTCCCTTTTTCATAAACTTCTACTACCAGTTCTCCTTTGTAGTGTTCCCATTTCCATATACTTCGTTTTATTGCTATTTACTTCTAGTCCTACATTCCTTGCTTCCTGCCAAAACCGCTTAAATGCCTCTATAAGTACCTTTTTTGTTTGGGCCAGTATAACGACATCATCGGCATATGCAATACACTGATGACTCCTGGTATAGATAACTTTTCCGTTTGCATCTCACTTTTTCGTATAACTTGGTCCAAAAACAAATTTAATAAGACAGTGGACAAGGGATCACGGCAAAACTCTCCGACATGTGTCCTTCCACTCTTACTTTATATCTGGTGTCACTCAGTGTCATTTTTACAAGGCGAATAATTTTGCCTGGTATACCATACTCGCCCAGAATCTTATACGTTTTTCCTCTCCTTATGCTGTCGTACGCCTCATTAAAAACTATAAAAATCGCATGCATATTCATTTTATGTTCTTTGGCCGTTTCCTGTACTTGTCTTAACGTGTGTAACTGCTGACCGCCCCCTCCTAAACCTTGCTTGGTATTTAGTCCTTTAAAAAAGAAATATTGGATTACACCACGAATTGCGAGTTTATCCATTTTATGATTTTCCATTTAGACGCTTTAGGCCCATTATTTCAACAATTGTGGTTAAGGGTTTAAGCTTTGGCTTAAAGTTAAGCTGGAATTGTACAAATGAGCCTGATTCACACTGTAACTTTCAGGTGAAATGTCAGAAATTAGCCAAACTTCGCCTACTATCATAAAAGAGATGGCAGAATTAGAATATAATGCAAAGTTTTTCCGGAAGATGGTGTTAGTAGTCGAGTCTCGGCTTCCCGTCAGATTATTTATCTTTGTAAACGAGTCCTGAAAATAGTCTATTTTTGTATAAAACCAACACTTATTCGACAGTGTTGACAGGACGAATGACACTAGTAACAATCATGTAACAATTCTGTTCGCGGCGAGCTTAAGCTACGACATGCCTTTACGAAAACAAATATTCCCGTAGCGAATGCTACCGGAATGTTACATGAACACATGAGAGTTTGTTTTTCGTTAAGCCCCTGTCTGTTTCCTTTCAGTCTCTTTAGAGATCACTTTTTCCTGTTTTAAGGAAAATACAGATCCCGTTTCGTACATATCCCCCAAGTAAGAAGTTCCCGTCGCCGTGAAAAAACGAGTAAAACTCGGTGCTTTTGTCACGGACAGCCGCGTCTCGTTCCGTCCGTCCACTCAAACAAAAGCTGAAACTATTTCGCCCGGGTTTTGTTTAGTACAAGGGCGAGACAAAGAGAGAGAGCAGCGTACCATAAATGATCAAGTATTTTTAAAAAGGATCGCGCGCGCGTTATTTTGTCCGAGATGAATTTGTAAAGACGTCGGCACAAAGCATGTCGTCTCGTGGTGGTTTCAAATGACATTGACAGGAAGCTTTTTTTTACCTTCTTCCATCTTTTCAGCGAGTATTAAAATAAAATAAAATTCCTTATTTAAGGAAAAGATTTGTTTTCGTTACATGCATATTTTATACAAACAGAAAAAAGATAGAAATAGAATGGTTTCTATTGGATTGGAATACACACACGTTGAGGTAATAAATTCGAACGATACAACTTGAATAAACAAAGAAAAAAAGTTCAAATAACTGTAATTTAATTTAACTTAAAACGCACGGCTGCGAGTGTTTCCTTTTTTCATTTGGTAATGCTCCGAACGAGTTTGCGGTTATCCTTCGGAAAGGGTTTTCACTCTGACGTTGCATTTCCAAGCTGGAAATTAAACCTGTTCCTGACAGATTTTAATTATCGATCCTGCGAGCCCGCTTGATTTTATTTGAACTTGACTGTTAATGTCTCTTAACGAACCGCTCCCCTTTCCGGCGGCGCAATTTTTTCTTTTTTTTTCTGCTCGCCAAGTTAACGGACGATTTATTTCAATTTTCAGCCGGAGGAAGAAAGCGTAATTCGTTCGGTGGAGTTTTATTTTACTAGGGTTTCGAAAATTAGATTATTTTTTGAAAACGTCGCGCGCTTGACAGGCTTCCTGAACGTCCTCATGTAGGTATGTATAATGTTAGACAAGACTAATGGAAACCCACTTATATCTTTTATATATGATTACAGTATACCTTCAAAGCAAATTACTATCTACGATTGTACATAACTTACGATTAATACAGAATGGGTACCTACTAATTAGCCCCGCTTTAAACGAGATTTATTTACTCAACGTATCGCGAACAAAGTAAGCCAAGTTAATAATTAATTAGCCGGATTGCGCGCCGCGTTTTAAAAACTGGGGAATAATTTATTAGCGCGAGAGTACCACAGAAAGAATACATAATTGTTCTCCAAACAGTTATTAATTTAGAGGGGGTGGTACATTATAGGATAATGGTCGCGGCCATTATTTGCAGATAATAAAGAATCCGGGGAGATTTGGTTTGAATAAGTGATGAAGTTAATTACGACGTACAAAGAACGCCCTCTTTGAGCTACTAACGTATATGCTTTTTCACTTTTAATAATTGTATTATTAGCAAAGGACGTTTCTGTTTGCCGCATCGTAAACGAAACCGAAGCATAAGGCCCGAAGTGTGGCTTATGAGATGGGTTTTATAAGGTCGTTCGAGCCCGGAGCACGTCTTGCTCGTGGCTCATTCACAACTGGTCCGCATAAATTGCCGGCAGTAAGAAGTAGCGTTAAGCCTACTCTGCATCTGTTTTATATCCAAGTAATCCTTTTAATCGACTATGCAAATGGGTTCGGTCGAAGCAACCAGATTCTGACTGATACCCTCCTCGTCCCCTCTTTCCACCGCCCTCATAATTTCAGCCGATTATTTAATTTTGCACATCCGAAGTTATTAAGGCGCTCCGCGGCCGAACAACAAGTAATAATAAAAGTTTTTGTTTCGGGAAGTAATTACATTATATCCGAAGTAAAACGCTCCTCCGCTCTTCTAGCGGGGATTGAGGCGCTCGGATTAGTCTGTGGTTCATTTCCAAATGAGTCTCTCCTGTATCTACATTATCCTACAGATAAAAGCCGTTTTATCGTAATTGCCGGTTCTGTGTGTCCGCCAGGTTATTTAAGTCTAATCTCTACAACTTGCTAACTTCTTTTTATTGTCGGGATTCACCTTCGCTCGAACTACCGCGTCGTCTGGCGCCCACCTTCTCTAATTCAATTATATTTCGATTCCAATATCCCTCTTGCATATACCTACCAGAAATGATGAATTTATTTTTGTCTAAATATACAATAAAACCTACCTACCCATATAATAGGAACATGAACACTATCTGTTCATGAAAATTGCACAGGCCTGAACATTTGAAGAGAACAAATAAAATTAAAACAATTTATACCAAGTTATTCTTCGCAACCAACTGTACCAAATTTTATTGGCAGATGACAAGAACTAAATTTGCAATTAATTTTTAAACAAAACCAAAAAATCAGAACTGTTTTAAATATTATGAATTTACTCTAAATTTATTAAGTAAACGTATGTATGTCACTTGCAAGATTAATTTTTTTTTAAGCTACAAAAATTAAATTCCCACGTATTAATTGAAACAAAGGAGGTTGCACGTTAGAAAATGTTTATATATATTTAAAACGAAGCGGAAATCTCAGGTTGTAGAGATAAAATCCCGACGCGATTTAGAAATGTGTCGAGTAGAGTTACGCGGGAAAAAACTTCGCACTTATCGCAACTGACGCCAGCAGAAACCAATGGATTAGCAAGTCAATACTTTTCTTGCAGAATCATCAAATGGAGAAGGGAGCAGCTTAACTTGCATGCGTAGCACGGGAAAATTAATAAAAAAACACATCTATCTGCCATCTGGCGGCAGCTATTTCTTGATTAGAAGTTTCGCGCGTAAATGTTTGAATGTAAAATGTAGTATTTTTTTGTTAAAACGACTTACGTCACATTTGATTTGTTCTAGAAGGGGTGAGAGATCATAAATAGTTCACTTTCACTATGGATTTGTTTCGACGAAGCATGAATTAAACGCAAAATACAAATGTATCAAAAGTTGGCGAGTTATAATTTTTTTAAAATTCTTCTAAATCTACGAGAGAGAGTTTTATTGTTTTACTTCAATCCTTGTAAATTATATTTTTATTTAAATCTGTTATTTAATTTTTTACATATACATTTTTATTTTACCGCAAGCTCAGAGCTTGTCGGGGAGGGGTGGCGGCTGCGAACGACTTGGATGTCAATTTCTCCTTCGGCATTCGCCTCACAAACTGGGGAAATGCAGAAAACCCAATTCGAAGAAGCCGGTATGAATCCGAAACACAATCCGACACATAAGTAGGTACTCTATCTCTCACATAGAACCCATATGTACCAGGATGGGATTCGAACCCACAACCTAATAGTTGCCCAGCAGAGTGGCACCCCCGTCCAGCGGACTTAACCACTCGGCTAACGACTACGTTATAATTGCAACAACCTCTTTACAGCTATTTCTACTGTATTTGGGCAGAAGTAGTTCAAAAATCCGCCGCGAGATGTCGCGTTCTATACTATATTTCTATTATTATGTTTTTTTTTAAATAATTTTATTTTATTTCTTGTTTTTTTCTCGCTTTTCAATTGTGTCCACCTTTAAGTTCTTCCTTTCTTTTTGTCTCCTCATTTCAAAATTATTATTTTATCTCGTGATAAACTTTTGATTTTTTGAGAAGCTTCTTTTCCACTTTCATGGTACGATGATGGCTGTATTCCGATCCCTTTTGTTACGGTCGATTCCACGCCTTAAAGAGCTGGTTTCGAATTTCGCGCTGAGTCGGTGATTCGTACTTAATTTAAGTATTTAAGGAAGCGTGAGGAATTCTGGGTGTGGACCGGCGCGTTAGGATTTTTGCACTTGGTTAGCTGGGTGTGTCCGAATCGACATCGTATTTACCGCGTGCGTGCTTCATCGTTGACCCCTTGAGTATTTCTGCGGTCTTTGGTTATTTGGATTTTGGTGATACTGCGCCCATTTTGGGGATTTGAAAGATTTACTCAAGAAAACCGTGGATTTGGAAAGGTTTTTTTGACCTTGTTTTTCTGACGCCTTTTTGGGGGTTTTGGGATGGATCAACACGTGTTTCACGCGGCAAATCATCTCGGAAGCTCGGCGTGTCCAGGCCGAGGTAAGCCAGCATTTACTTTCTTTCACTCCGTTTGATATTCATTCGCTTGTGTCTGTTCTGTTATTGTAGCGAGTAGTTACTGGTAGTAACGAGTAGTTACGGGCGGTAGCGAGTAGTAGCGGGTAGCTGCCCCCCCCCCGCTCTGAGCGTTTACGTTAGCGTGGAGCGACTCCTGGATTTTCGGAAGCGATCTGTTTTCCTTAACCTTCGCCGTTTGACTTCAAGTACTTTTCGCAATTTTCCTGGCGGGGCGAAACCGGTGCGGAGTCACGAGGATGTGGGATGAACCTACGAGCTTCTCCCCCAAGGCGCTGAAGGTCGGAGTGCAATCGAAGGGCTTTACGGTGTCGTACCCCATTGAATACTTTTTTTGTGTTTATCACTACACTTTTGGTCATGCTCTGTGGTGTTTCGACACGAGGTTTTTGTTCGATCTTGCACCTTTCGTGGGATGATCGACGTGTTTTTGATTCTTGTCGTATTTTGTGCGGTCGCCGCGTGTACAGTGGCGAGCGATTTTGTTGACTTAATACCGGATTATTTCGTTGTTGTTTACCATTTACTACCGTAGTTTAATCTCTTTAATGCGTTTACGACTGCTTCTCAGTCCTGTCTGTAAACGGACGTGTGGGATCCCTACCGGACGGCATAATTTTTTGCGCGTATCGCGCGAATGTTGTTTGATTTATTTTCCTGTTGTTACGTACTATTACATATTTTTTTGTAAGAAGAGTTTAATGCGGAATTTTTTTTTGTGTCTTTGTGATATTTCGCTCGACGGGACGCTTTGTACGCCCCTTGACGTTTTAACTCTCATTAAAGCCTGTTTAACGTGGCGTTTGTCTTTTTCTTAATCTCTATATCTTGCGGAACTTACCCCCTTTACTGTTCCCTTTCGGGGCGGATCATATCGGAACTGAACCGACTGGTAAGCAGGATTTTCTCTCCTGTTAGGGGAAATCCTCAATTGCAAGTTGTTGCCGATCTTCAACAGGTGGCGCCCCTTTTTCGGACTACAATCACCTGTGCGAAACTCTTTGCACACGGCCTTCTTCACCGTCACGGGATTTGGTCGTAAGAACAGCCCAACCATCGGCGATCCAGGTAGGTTCGTTAGTATCCGTTTGGTTTTTTTTTTTTTTCAGCATTAGGTAACCTGCCGTACACACTCGACTGTGGGTTTCGTTATTTTTGGTGATGAGAGTGTGCGCGACACTTTCTTTTGTTTGGTGGCATCAAATGTTCTTTCCATTTTTTCAGCTGTGTTCGTTGCACCTTGTCCTTTTTATTCATTTTATCATTATTAGTAAGTGTTCTTTATTTTTTATTTTGTTTTCTAGGTCCCCTGTTAGTACATTTTTGAAGCAACTCAATTGTCACCCTTTTCGATTCTTTTTTAACGTTCATCCACTTTTATAAGGTGATTTAGAAAGGGTTTATGATTTCTATATTTTTCCGTTTCTTTCGCTGATTTATCCGTTATATATTCAATCTTTTAATTGCAATTGTTTCAGAGTTTTAACTATTGTTTGGTTTCTTTTTAACCTTTCGTCGTATTTGTATGATTCATTTAACAATGACAATTATATTAACGTAGATATCACTCAGAATTGTGCATTATTTTATTTGTCTCATTCCTGCCGTTTACTTACGGTGGTTACAATCACATACTAGGCAGTTGACTGATCTGTATATGGAAGTGTACAGGGTACGACCAATAAAAAAAGGAACGTCGTATTTGTATGACTCTTTTAACAATGCCGATTTGATTAACGTTAATGTCATTCAGAATTATGCGTTATTTTATTTCTCTCACTCCTGCTGTTTACTTACGGCGGTTTCAATCACATACGAGGTATCGTCAGCGTAGTTGACTGACTCGATCTGTCAATGGATGTATACAGGGTACAACCAATAAATAAAAGGAACACGCGTGCTTTATTTTTCATGAGAACACTGAAGAATCTTCAACTTTGAATTAATTTGAAACATTACTTCAAGTAAAAATTGTTTCGGACTACGTTTTATGGTTTCCCACCGAAATCAAAACCAGTACTGCTTTTTTTTTGGGCAACGGCTGACCTCTTCGAAGTTCATTCAGAAAGCGTTAAATATCAGATAGTGAACACGTTCCCCGCGGATAATAATAATTAATACATTGAGCGGCCGGCGAGGACTGTTTTATTGCTCGCATGACATTTCGCAGTAAACAAAACACTCACCGATCGGACAACTTTAAATATCACTGCGTATTCATAGGTTACGTAATGCCAACATGATTTAAAAGAACCAGTGCATCACGACTCGACAATTCGATTTTTTTTTTGTTCCAAAAGAAAGTCTTCCCCAAAAAATTAAGGATAATTATTTGAGAGGGAGTTCATAGACTCAAGGTTAAGAAACCCTACTCTAAATCAACGTCATCTTTCAAAAGAGATTTAAAGATTAAATAAAGCGACAATATTAAAGGCACGAACATTTATTTTCTTCTTATTTTATTAGACACGTCTACACAGTCTCTGTTTAATCTATGCATCCGTTCTGCTTGGCTCGCGAGTTTCTCGTAATTTACATCTGCGTTATTGTACTCCCATAACATCCACGGTCACGATTCCTATGGATAATGATTTCTTCAATTTTTGCTTCGGCCTCGCAAACATTAATAATTTATGGAAACTCGCAGACGCTGCCAACGTATTAGTTTGCAAGTACCTGGCCACTTTAGTGGAAGTTGCCAGGCGGCTATTGCCATTACGCAAGCCCCGACATTATCACAACCTGTGTGTGCATTTATGATTATGAGAGTCTGCTTGGGTCCTGTTTATTGGCTTCGTAAACTTGCAAAATGATGTGCTTCTGTTTAATAACAAGTCCGCGACCTTCCACTTTTATTAAAGAACGCAAGGCTACCCCCAAGTCGGAAAAAACCAACAACCACCAAAAGAGTTTAATCTAATATTCATTGCAGAATTTTTTTTTAAGGAAGGAAAGCATTACTGATGCCCCTTGTTTTTAATGTTAACAACGGAAGCCAACGTCTTGGGAAAAAAAGGATCATGCAACCTGAATTTGCCTGTGTACGCTTTTATAAAAGAGGCTTTTCTTGTTAAGATTACATAAATATGAGGATGTGCGTCAGCAGTAACAAGTTTTCGTCGAAAATAAACTGCGGGATGTATTTCAACGGGCTGTTTAATTTTTGGCGAATGAAAACCAGGAATTTTATCAAGAGTTATGATAGGTTTCTAATTATAGAAAGCGGCGTGGAGTGTTACTTTTTTTCATACATTGATTGTTTAATTATTATTAAACAGTTTAATTTCAAGCTCGGTTCGTGCGTTAAAAAAACTCGTGCATTGGCTCCTAAAACAGTTTAATTTCTAACTGACGTGTTTAGACTTCGGTTCGTGTGTTGAAAAAAACTCGTTCATTGGCTCTCAAAACAGTTTAATTTCAAACTGACGTGTTTAGACCTCAGTTCGTGTATGCTAAAACTACTTCATTGGATTACGGGTGAGCCAATTAGGATTTCATAAACACAGGGGAACCTATAATATTGCAATCAGAATTTTCTACTTCCGCAATCAATCTTCCACAGTCCTTTCAATTTTAAGATCGACTTCAATGTTTGAGGGAAAAAAGGAACACAGTGATATGCAAATAAATAACAACTAATGAAGAGGTCTTATTGTAGAAGGTTGCCAATGTTATGCTTTTGAGTCCTTTGTGGATTCTGTCGTCCTCGTTGTCGTCCACCAAGTATCAAGAGTTATGATAGGTTTCTAATTATAGAAAGCGGCGTGGAGTGTTACTTTTTTCATACATTAATTGTTTTATTATTATAAGTTTAGAGTTCGGTTCGTGCGTTAAAAAAAACTCGTTCACTGGCTCTTAACACAGTTCATTTCTAACTGATGTGTTTAGACCTCGGTTCGTGTGTTGAAAAAAAATCGTTAATTGGCTCTCAAAACAGTTTAATTTCAAACTGATGTGTTTAGACCTCAGTTCGTGTATGCTAAAACTATTTCATTGGATTACGGGTGCGCCAATTAGGATTTCATAAACACAGGGGAACCTATAATATTGCAATCAGAATTTTCTACTTCCGCAATCAATCTTCCACAGTCCTTTCAATTTTAAGATCGACTTCAATGTTTGGGGGAAAAAAGGAACACAGTGATATGCAAATAAATAAACAACTAATGAAGAGGTCTTATATTAGAAGGTTGCCAATGTTATGCTTTTGAGTCCTTTGTGGATTCTGTCGTCCTCGTTGTCGTCCACCAAGTAAAAGTATTATAATTTTTATTTTATAATTCTTTGTTTGTAACAATCGGTATATTATACAAAGTATTTCTTATGTCCAATTAACACCGAGTTAACCTGCAACATACATACATTATTCGATGTCATAAATAAACGGAATAAAGAAATAATTCGATTTTCATATTATAATCTGTTATTAAATATGCCCGATGTAAAACGTAAAGCGCTTATTAATGATCGAAGCAAAGTCCAGGCTCGCTCGCTTTATTTTTAGATTAACGCCGCATAATTGATAACTGTACATTCGAAAGTAAAAGGTAATTGTAAACAAAGCTATTCATAAACTGCTCGCCGATAAATCAAGATGACGACGACGACGACGACGAAGGCAGTGCTTAAGTAAAGTCGTAAAGCAAATTGATTGTTGTTAGTCTGAGTGGCTGGCGCAAGAGCGAAACTTTGAAAATCCGAGACCATTTGTTTGCTAAAGCAACTCAAATGTTTGCACCTGAGCTAAAACTATCCGGAGTTTGCCGATTTTAAACTTCGAAACAGCGCACTCGATCCGAATATTATACAGAGTTTGCAGTTGCTTTCTTCTTTGAAACAGGCGGCTGGCTCGGCTGCTACATCGCCAAAGAAGAAAGAAACTTCGATAGTTCACTTCAGGGAAATACATCTTAATAAAACCGTTAAGTGTACTTTTACAATAAGCACTTTATTTACTTACTCTCTATTTATTTATTTGGCCCGTACAAGCCACATGGAATTTAAAAAATTGAACGAGGAAAGTACTTGCTGAAATGTGAGACAACAAGAAAATCTCTAGGAGTTGCAGTGAGTAAGATGTGTTTTTAAAACGATTACCATTGCAACAATCAGATTTTTAAGTGTAGTTATGGGCTAATTTATTTCGACCTCGGTCCGTGTGTTGAGAAAAACTCGTTCACTGGCTCTTAAAACAGTTTAATTTCAAATTGATATATTTAGACCTCGGTTCGTGCGTTAAAAAAATTCGTTCATTGGCTCCTACAACAGTTTACTTTCAAACTGATGTTTAGACCTCGGTTCGTGTGTTAAAAAAACTCGTTCATTGGCTCCTAAAACAGTTTACTTTCAAATTGATATGTTTAGACCTCGGTTTGTGTGTTGAAAAAACCTCATTCATTAGCTTATTGAAACAGTTTAATTTCAAATTGATATGTTTAGACCTCGGTTCGTGTACGCTAAAACTATTTCGTTCTTACTAAATCCTTACGAGTATGTAATCTTCCAATTAAATTTCCATGTCCTTGTTGCAATTGAAACTTCTCTGTAAGGTTGCTTTTCTCATTACAGAGAATTTATGTTTATTTGCTTTGAGATATGTGATCTGATTTAACTGTCTATGAATTGCGTTGTACCTTCTCATTAGCAATGAGTCCCGTTTCACCTCCACTACTCCACGATAATTTTTTTAAAGTAATGCCAAGTCAATTCGTATGTGCTGGTGAACATTTGGTGGCTTTAAAAGATGACATCATAAATTAATGCGATTTATTTGACAAGTTCAGTGCAAGGTTAATTGCTCGAACCGTTTCTATAAGGCGAGCAATAAGCGACGTAATAATGGGCACTGGCTGCCTAGAAAGGACAATTTATTTCTATTGGAATCGGCAGCAGCGCAGATTTCTACTGTTTCTCTTTTTGCAGTTTAACGGTATCCCCGGCATTACTAATGCCGGCCTGCAGCTTACGTGTTTTATAAACGCATGAGCTAACTGTAAAAATCGGTTAGGTTTTCTGTGACCGCGAGCCATTCGGTTTTATGTGACAGATTTTATATAATTACCCGCGATTTACTATTATGCCGTCGAGCGTTCAGCAAACGGGAGCAGTGAGAAGAATTTTTATGTCTGAGAAGCTTGTAGGACAAACTAATATAAGACCGAACTCGTTATCGTGAACCGTTTCCTCAATAGAAACTTATTAGCGTTGGATTATTCGTTTTACAATCAGAATTCTTATTGTGTGGACATTCCTTGAGAAATCTAGTATGTACACTCTATGATCATCTTCAGTTCCTGGAATCATTAAGAGCGCTTGATAGATAACTCCAAACGTTCCTCAAATTAATTCTGTTCAGGCCGCTTACTCGGAAAATTTATCTTCAAGCCGCCGGCTCTTATTGTTGTTACCCTCAATGTCTTAGAATGCTTTTTGTGGACGAAATAAACAACCAACATAACTATAGATTACTTTTAAATAGAAATATATATGTATGTTCCTAAACGCGAAAGAGTGAAAAGCCAAAAGATAAAAATTGGAATTTCGAGCATATACAGTGTGCAATCGAATAAGTTTCACTTATTGTAGCCACACCATTAACACACAAAAAATAAAAATAAAATTATTTAAAAAAGTATGTACCTTAACTTGTATCGAGCTCAGATTTTATTTTATTATATTTTCTAATACTGCAGTAACCGCTTATCATTTTACATGATTATATGTATGTACATACAAAGTAACAAACAAGCCCAGCGTAATTTATTGAAGCATTTAAAATGACCTAACGGTTAAATTACACGGAGCGAGCTCCGTCTGGTCACATGCATTATGTAAACACTAACAGCGTTTACGCGTTTAGCAAAATGAAAGTAATAAAATCGGAATCGATGTTAGTAATTGCATTCATAATTAATATTTTGATCTCGTTTAATTGCGGTCATTGCTATAAATCCGCGCGCTCCTAGGAAAAAAAAAACATTTGCAATTTATGTTCGAGGTTTTTTTTTTGCTGTTTTTGTGCCACGAATATAAATGTATGTACACAACATGATGTAACATGTAATTGCAGTACATGAATTTGGTTGCTGGTTCCAAAAACTAATTTGTGATTAAAGCACAAAACGTCGTAAACAAACGTGAAATTACCCTGCTGTAAATAAACTGCCACAAAACAGGAAATGCGTAACGCAAGACGTGAATCTGCATGAGAAAGACATTAACTCCAGACAATGCCGGGCAACTGAATTACGCCAAGCCGGAAAGCGCCCAGAAATTTTGGCATGCACTACAAAAACGACAGACGTGTTTCACTCAACGTATTTATTATTCAAATACAACTGGTCCGAAAGCTAGGCAAAACAAAAAAATGTTTCACACATTTCGTTTCGCAGTAAAAAGCAAGTCAGAGGAAGGATTCAATCACATATCAACAAACGAAAAGAAATTGGAATTGAATTCGTCCATCTTCTCCTTACCCAAAAATATATTATGAGTAGAACCGTTTTGATCACCTGGCTGAGAACCAAATCTCCATAATGAGTACGTTTCAACGAAAAATGGGTTACCTTTGTGACCTTCAATTTTAATGATGCTGTAAGAGGAACATACCCCAGCGTGGTCTCCTCTTCTCATTTTGATTGTACCACATCTTTACCTGACAAGTCCTTAAAATGTATATTTAAAGACCTGGAAGCCCCCAGGTGAGACAGAACGCAAGGTAGGATTTTTGAAACCCATTAGTTCTTCGTAAATCCCAAAGCCATTCCATCACACCCTTCTGTATGGAAGGATCTTCTTTGAAGACGTTCCCATCATTCGTAATTCTTTTTCCTCAAGACCTAAATGGCATGGACTGAGTTGGATTTTTATGTAACCCTTTAACCGGTTGAAAATCCAAAAAAAATCTACTCTACGTAAAAGAAAATTAATTACAGAAAGGATTGGGGGTGGGTGGAGAAGGATTGAGGATGATGGTCCTTAACCACTTGAAACAAGAACGTTGAAACTGTCTACGTAAGCGAACAGGGGTAGTTGATTTCCATATTTAGTTCCGGATATCCGTCAGAACAAGCTGCACCCTCTCGTTAACGCAATCGCTTAAGGGAAGTAAATTGCAACGCCTTCCAGTTAATGATGTTGATTATGCGCCTCGGATAATTAGCCCCGGGTAATCGTCGTCATCACTGCGGGAGGCGTAAGCGCGACGTCAGCGGAGCCCAACAGCCCATCGATCGGATTTTTGCCGTGTACGCATCGCACGTATATACGCAGAGGGCAGGTCGGGGGAGGACTGACCTACCATCACGACTCAGCTCGACGAAGAGTAGCCACCGAGGACGCGCTTTCCGCCTCTCGACGTGAGAGTTTACAAATAAGCAGCGTGCGCGTCGGCGTTATCAGGGTCCCGGAGGTGCTAAACTCTCTCCCCCGGATGACGTACACATACATAAAGGCAAGGGTCCTATGTGTCGGAAAATTTATTTGCGCTTGCTTACATTTAGCGATTTTATCTTTCTGTCTCTCTACGTATATGTGCAATAGATGATACTCCAACGTTTGTTTTGAAGGATTCCATTAATGTCATCGTCATTGGCCCAGAAATTGCTTTCGTGGACCTCGTAATCTTTTTGACTTCTTTAAAGGGGATTATCTATGAATTTAGGGTGACTCTAGATGGTTCACCATGACGTCTTGTACTGAAAGGTTCTTGTTGATGGGCTTGTTTAGGAAGTGCCAGGGGTTTTTAGCAATTTTTTGTTTGGACCTCTCCATTTAGTTGGTCCATAATTGGACTTGATTTTTACATAATACCAATCAGAATTGAAACTCCCCAATTTTCTTGGGGCGTCATTTTGCATGACCTGCAAACTAATGGATGTGTTTTGGGTTGTATGTGATCAAGCAGATCTAGTCTAAGTCTGATGACTGACTTGCCTGGCAGTTTAGTAAGTTTCTTTTCTACAGTAGGAGAGGGGGAAGAAGAAAAGGCGAAGAGAAACAGAAGGAGGTCATCAGGAAGTCATCTGTAAGGAACCACAGATGATAACAATTATTGATTTCGAAATATGGCTAAACAAGATGGTTCGAAACGTAAGATGGGAATGCTGAAAGGGTGAAGGTCTGGGGAAAGGTTACACCCAGCTGCATTATCAAATGGGGTTTGAAAAAAGAAGGAATCTGAGATCAAAAGAGAAAATTAAGTGTCCAAAGGGACTCCATGCAAACTGAAAAAGAGAAACGAAGGCAAGACGAAAATAATATGAGGGCGTACGAGTTGTGGTTGCGAAATTTTAAAAACAAGAAAAATTTTGGCACTTCTAAATAGACAGATCCAATTCGAGCCAAGGAAAACGAAATGCGCACGAGGAGGGGCGACTACTAAAGGAAAGACCTTTGAAAGCGTACGAATCGTGGCTGAATCCAGCGAAAAACAAATTTAGAAAATCTACAGTAACCAAAAATGCAATCATAACCCATCGCAAGTAGTCACGTAGGTAATCTTGGATACAATTCTGAAAGAAGTGCCTTTCGTACTATCATTTCATTTTGTATGTATGTATTACTAAGTTGAAATAAAAATGGCCGCTATTGGCTTTCAAAAAAATATGCCAGGGCTGGCCAGTCAATACGATGCAAGTCTGGTCTGGGTTGAGCTTTGCAAAAAAAAAAGGTACTTATGACGGTAAGGCGAGCCGAGGGACTGGCTACAAAAAAGCTCTTGTAAACCAGAAACTTTAAAATCAATTACATTAAGAAATACCCCAAGATTTTAGCCGAATGTAAGAGTCCTCTACAGAAAACAAAGATAACCCGTGCCTAAGCAAGACGAGCTTCGCAAAACACAAAAAAATATCTGCGCCGCCAAAGCTAAGGAAAAGGGCAAATCGAAACACGTTCCAACCACTTGAAACGATCTGAAACGAGAGGAACTTTGCACAAAACCAAACGAAGCTTACGCTCATGTGCCAAGAGGTCAAGGAAGAGGACGACAAATCACAGAAGAGTCAGAAAGTTAAAAGGGAAAAACCGTTCTCTTCGAAAGAACCCCTAGTTACAGAAGGGACCAATGAGATGAGTATTATGGTTGCAAGGGAGACGTTCTTGCACAAGAGAAATACAAGTGAGAATTATCAATTACTCAGAAAGTCATCTGTTAGAGGAGGTATTGTTTCTCAAGGGAATAAAAGCGAATATGGAATATGTCGACACCCCATTTTAGGGCTCAATCAAAAAGGAAGCTTAAATAAATCAAGGCGAGCCAATCAATGTGCTTCATCTTGAAAGTCTAACGGGGAAGAAGAGCTTCGCAATAAATAGAACAAATTCTAAGAGGAGGATCAAATGCTCAAAAGCAAGACAATCTGTACAAAGGGCTTCACAGAAAACGAGACCCAAGAAGAAAAAGAAAACAAGGCGCTAAAGCTTAGGGATAGAAAGACATACAAAAGAATGAATTAAGGCAGAATTAATAACTAATCCACAAAGTCGTAAGTGAGTGTGCGGTTCTAAAGAAAGGATCAATCTTGACAGATTCTTGCGGAATGAAAAGGAAGAGAGATTCTTGCATTAATGAAGTGGAAGCCGAAGGCTACAAGTATTTTGTTCCCTTTTCCCAAGAAACGTTTGGATCAAGTGCTTTGGACTTGCCCAGCTTTTACTTTATTTTATTTTAATGGACTGTGTTAGGAGTAGTATATCCTCTGCTTAGGACGAGGAGTGTGTTTGATGATCTTGGTCCATAACACTGCGGGGGATAGAACTGATCCCTGTGGTACCCCAACCCGCATAGGTTTGTCTGTAGATATGACTTCACCAAAAGATCATGCTTTGGAGGCAGTACTTGATGGTTAAGATAAGTAAAGGGGGTACCCTTTAGTGCTGGTATACGCGTATCCTCCTATTGATTGGAATTGTTTGTCATAAAGCCCCCCTACTTCCCTATGATTTATAAAAGTTCTTTCGCCTAAGTTTGATATGACATTTCATTAACTACCGTATATTGGGGATAGTGTATGTTATCAGAATAAATAACAAAACAATGCTTTACCATCGCGTTTTCCTCCATCGTTATTCGGAAGTAAACGACTCTCCGAGCGGTAAGCAACAAACGAAAAAATACCAGAGAGGCAAAAACAATGAAATAATCAGACTGCAGCGCGCGTTATTAAGAGTTAACATTACTCACAATTACGAGACAAAACACTGGCAAATGTCACGAACTCTGACAAACGAACCACTTGTAACGGCGACGCTGAAGTAATCAACTGGAACTGCGAATAATAACATCTCGACGGAACATTCGTTCTCTCCGACTGTAATTAATTTAATAGAACACAGAAGAAAAAAGCTGG
The DNA here is from genome assembly GCA_033060865.1 of Dorcus hopei. Taxonomy (NCBI): domain Eukaryota; kingdom Metazoa; phylum Arthropoda; class Insecta; order Coleoptera; family Lucanidae; genus Dorcus; species Dorcus hopei. The sequence continues at coordinate 38,307,986 of CM065423.1, forward strand.
GCACATTTTGCCGAGATAATAATTAAAAGCTTCGAGGTTTCAATGGGGGGAGGGGGAGACGATTAAAAGGGCTAAAGCAAAATACTTACACACTGATTAATTTCATTATTTTTCGCTTCGAAACGAAAAGTAAAAGTGTAGAGTTGATTTCCTGGAGAAAAATAAATACATCGTCACTGAATTACACTATGATTTTCCGATGACTCAAATGTCACGACAAAGTCTTCCTAGAAAAACCTTCTAAAAAAGGAACCCTTTAAATACTGGCGAAACTCATTTTGTTGACCATTAGAGTGTCATTCTAGTTAGAGGAAGGTTGCCTCCTCATGTAATGTAATGTGAACCATGTAAGTTTATTATTCGTTACTTGTAATAAATGTATTAATTTATCGAGCTGCGTCCCTTATTTTAGTTATGTAAATTATTTCGCAATAATATGATTGAAGAAAGATTATTTCTTATTATTTTTCGCTTCGAAACGAAAAGTAAAAGTGGAGGCAATTTGGCCATACAGTTTAATATGGATATTCCAAATGCTGTAGGTAGGGTTGCCTAATTGGCGTATGTCTATTGTCTAATGAAAGGTACAAAGAACTATTACGTTCGGTAATGACCTCGGCGTTTTGCTAGAAATAAAAGGAACTTTAAGGAACTGCAGTAGTATAGATGCGGTCACGTTTCGTCTTGATCATGCCCAACGACGAATTCGTTGCACGTCTGGCACACGATTGTCACAATATCTGTTGTAGGGACGCCACTTTCTGCGGAACTGCGTCCTCTCGGTCGTTTTTCGTTCAACTTTTTTGCTGGTAGCGCTTTAAGGATTGAGCTCACCTAACTGGAAGAACCCCGGGGCGGATAAAAACATCGACGATATTGTTCGTTTTTGCACGCGCAAGCCAAAAAACGACATATCTCATCGCAGCGATTGACGCCAACCTTTTCTCCCGTCTCCGTACGGTATTGAAAAAGCCATCGATCAGTTACGTTAGTTAATGGGGGAAGACGGCGCGGCGCGGCGCGGCGAGCAAGGGAAGGAAGACTTTCTTTCTCGTTGAATTATTTTTCGTCTGTGCATGTAATTTTCTTATTGTGAACAGAGGAAACAAGTAGTATTTTTTATGGAACGTTGCACTTGGATGAACAACAGGCGTTTGTGAAAACCAGTCAGACCGTATCTGCGAGCAAGCAGAGAGAAGTGGCCCTGACCTAGCTAAGTAACTGGTTTACAATATACGAGGGTGTGGTTGGTAGGCAACCATCTGAGAGAAGGACAGCTCCGAGTTCTCTGCAGTTGTTCGTTCATCACTGTACCAGCAGGCCAGCTGAGTACTGTTAAGATGGGCATTAGATCGTTCCACGTGAACGAGAAGGCCCAGTGTAGATGTAGAATGCAGTTACGCAACCCCACCTTGGTTTCGAGAGCCCACGCAGTCGAGTGGGGTCCCCCATAACAATCAATATTAACCCTGAAACATTTTTTTTTACTATCAACGGTTCCATTTGTTAAAAATCTGACTACGAATGAATGCGTGGACGTCGTCTTTTGCCCACACTTCACTCAACTTACGTTTTTTTATGTGTCAACTCGTAATATACAAGGTAGACAATTGCATTCATACAATACGTGCTCAAAATATTCATAATATACAGTAACCCTAGCCAATCATTGGCAGGTAAATTTCTTCTATACATAAGACAATGAATGACAATTACGTTGTATTTACGAAATAAATTGCGTTATTACTTAAATATATTGTATTGTATTATATATTCATTCCTTATTTTTTTTATATCTGAATGATTTTAAAGAAAAAGTGAAAGGTCCTCGTAAAGAAGTACCATAAAAATCGATTTTTAGTACGTCGCAAGTGGTTCAAATTCGTGACTTACAAATTCAGGTCACGTATAAGGTTTAACTTGTTTTAATTGCATAATATACAAGACGACTTTAATTCTGAAGATACAAATTGAGAGGAACTGAATTTGGTGTACCATAATCTCCTGACTACTCTAGAGCACTCTCAGAATATCTCCATCTCTTATTACTACATGAAGTTAAAATAAGATGACAATACTCCGAGAGTGCTCTAGAGCTAGGAATAGTCAATCGAAAACGCTATATTGGATTATCCATGAAATTTGTGACTGTTTAAATAATTTTGAAGTTGAACGAAATGCTATAGGTCACAAACAGTCACAAAAGGTCACAAACGGTTTTTTGTGACCTTTGGCATTTCGTTCAACTTCAAAATTAAGGGTACATAGTGTGAAAAACATCAAATCTGAAAGGTTTCTGATACTAATAAATAATTTGGTTAAAGTTGTGCTTTTTTTGGTATCGAAAAATAATTATCTACAGAGAAGATCACTTTCATGATTAATGACTTTGCAAAACACAAAAAAAAAGAGTGGATGGTACGAAGAGGATAAGCGGATTCTGCGTTTTGCATTCGAAACGAGGAGAGGGTACGTCGGGAATAACTGAAGCGTGAGGAGGATTTGAGCCTTGCATCGCTGGGGAGGTACGCGTTGCCGACTCCCGGGCAACGCATAACTCATTCCGATGTGGGGTAGGACGCGTAGAGTGTGGGTTAAAAATAATGATCGCCGGCAGAAACCCCTTTTGCAGTGCGTGCATGTTGTTGAATTATACAGAGAGCTTGTTCTCTCTCCGCACACCCAACGGCGAACTAACTAATTTCACAAAAGATAAATCGCAGATTTCCACGAGGGTACAGTGCAGGCGTGCGTTACTACCCTTAATAAAATAAACGCAAATATTTGCGATTAAATCCTTTTGAAAACAATTTTCCATTAGCAGCACTTCCATTTCAATCAAAACACGCTAAATTGTAACTGATTGCTGCTTATCTGAACAACGTATTCCGTTATGTTAAACGAAATTAAAACTAAAGGAAATGAAAGCTCCATATCGAAAATCACAACACGTCAAATTAACAGAACTATAGACCATGACCCTGTACAGAACAGTTCATTAAAATATGCTGTTTATTGTAAATTCCTTAATGAGTTGCAATTGTGCATTAAAAAACGAACACAAATCGAAGCTTTTTTATTTTCACAATAACAATAGTGTTTCAAGATCGACGTACGTAATACAAAAGTCAAATCAAAAAGTTGTCTCTCTTTTATGATGTAGTTTCGGCTTTTCTCATCTTCAGGAAACTTCTGAAAACCCTGACGCAAGATGAAAGTAGTCAGAAACTATATTATAGAAACTTTTAGTCACAGCAGGGTGACTCATCACAAACATGTAGGTACGTTTACAACAACGTTTAAAAATTCCTTAAATTTGTGTAACAGTAAATACAACTAATACAAGAATGTAGGAAAAATAGCTATCTAATGAATTTGTAATATACATGCAAATGGCCACTTTTTAATTCGACCTATAATCGACGTTTCGCTGCAGGAATAAGCAATCTTGCATGCAGCAAAACGTCGATTATGGAGAGCGAGTTGAAAGGATTTTATTGACAAAATAATGAAAACTGCTGATTTGTAAACACACTTGCAAACTTGCATATACATTAGTAACAGTAAATGGAAAAGAAAAAAAAATTACAACGAATAAGGGAAAAAATTAATCCACAATTAAACGAAGCTTGTAAAAAGAAGAAAATAACATTTGCATATAAAAGGTAGATGACAACAATGACACGTGATGGCCTTATTCGTTCGCATTCGTCCGTATGTCATTGTATTACGTAAGGGCGAATGCGAATGAATGAGAGACCACGTAGCCTACGGGCCCTTGTTGTTCATTCTGTGTTTTTCGCTCGCCTGCAAAATATTTTAATTAATTGATTAAAAGGAAAACGTGCACCAGAATATCAAACGAAAAGCCAACTGACTTTTGCAAGAACACTTAACAGTTAGTTCCAATGAACATTACGTAGCTATTATTAAGGAAAAGGATCGAAAAAATAATAACAGCGAAAATCTACAGTAAGGTAATATCAAATTCACGGAACTTGAGCTCTGCGTCACCAATCACCGAAGTTACAACCGACAAATATTTCAGTACTATTCCCTTGTCAACGGTGAGTAAGAAAGAAGGTTGGAGTTATGCTTTTTATGTCTGATTATGCAACGCCGGATGCGTTTCATTTATGACGCAGAGCTCTTCTTTTATGAAAAATACTTTAACAAGGAATCAAAGTAAAAATGATGAGAATGTATTTTGGAATATTTCAACAAAAAACGCAGGGGATAAGGAAAAATATTTTTAATACAGTGAAACGAAAAAAAAAATTGCTTAAGATAGTGATTAATGAAAACAAAATGAGTTGACGTACGATGATGAAAACATTGGTTTGACCTTGAGATGATGCATCAAGGTGAAATAGAGGTACACTTCATAAGACTCTAATTTTTGAAATAGTTGTATTTATAGCCACAAAGTCAGTGACTGTAAAATCAAGATCGTTTAAAATTAAACGATCTGAGGAAAGTTCACAAACATTTCCATCTTTTAAAAATTAAATTTTTTTAGTACCTTGCAATTAGTGAAATGGAGAAAATTATAAAATCTCTTGCCAATTTTTTTTTTATCAACTACACGAGAGATTCACTGCAACAATATGAATCGTGTATCAGTAATTCAAAATTTGGTCACGACCTCTGCGGGTATTTTATGGAACTAACGTTCTACGTAAATGTGCCGTGACATTTAAACGGGTGTTTGAAAGAAATTGTTAAATTTCTGAAATCCCAAATACGAAAATAACTTGTTAAGGTCCAGTTTCACAATCGTGGAATAAGTAACTGTTCGCCGAATATCCTTTAATGTTCCTCCATATCTACGTCACACCTACGTCACGTTATTCTAAGAATAATGCTTATCCGACGATTGTAAAACCGGGCCTAAGAGTTAAAAAAAATGCGGGAATTGTTCTGTTGTGCAGATTTCAACAGTATTTGTTTTACGTAAAACGCCTATTGCAGCGCCACCATCGGAAATTTAAGTTGCCAATAATCGTTGTCCAACTCTTAAATTTTCAAGGTCATGTGACTTATTTCAATCTTTGCCTAATAACTCTTAAATATTCAAGGTCATTTGGCCTTGAATCATCTAAACCGAAGATTTCTTAGTACGAGGATGGTTTGAAAAGTTCGTGCAAAGTCAGAGAGATGGCACCACTGGTGCGTATTGAGGTTATTTTCAGTTGGTAGCATCTCTTGGAAGAACACACCCCAAGTCTCAGTCAAATCGGTCTATTTTTCTGTGTTTGGCGTTCGTTTGAATCGCGCGCCACCTATGTTTGACTTTCTGAACTAATGTGACATACGTGTCGAATTTTTAAAATCACTGGGAAATAATTTTTAACTCTCTTAAATCAAACTTCGTATACTTAATAAAAATTTTGAATTCTCATTTGGCGAAACTATCCATGGAATTTTTTAAAAATAAATATTAAATTGAATTTACAATTAAAATGTTTCTTATTTAATTTGCGTTTCGTTTCTCCTATTTGTATGAGGGCGTAATTGCCGAAACCGGTCGTCCTGTTAAATAATAAACTTCGTGGAAAATAGATTCATTTTCGTAATGCAATGAATTTTCGCTGGCGCGCGCCATCTACAATTGATCTTCTGAACTAAAGTGGCATAGGCGTCAAATTTAAAGTCACTCTCTCTTAAATCAAACTTGACGTAAGTCTTATTTGGTGAAACTGAATTTTTTTTTTAATGTTAAATTGGATTTACAACTAAAATGTTCCTTAGTTATTGAAATGAAACCCCCCCTTCGTAATGTGAGCGTAATGAAATCTCTCCGTCGCGCGCCATCTATGTTTGATTTTCTGAACGAATGTGGCATCCCGCCGAATTTGAAATCACTGGGAAATAATTTTCAGACCTCTTAAATGAAACCTCATATATGTAATTCAAAATACGAAAAGTTAAACTATTCAGAGATTTTTTTTAATACATATTAAATTTAATTTACAGTTAAAATTTTCCTCAGTTAATGAAATGAAATTCCCGCTCGTAATGTTAAAGTCCCTAGACAGATAAAGTACTGCAATTGCCGCCATTTTGAGTCAAATTTAAATTTACATTGGCTTAATGAATTGCGCTACTTCATGTATTTAGTGACATTTACATGTAATTAAAGTCCCTAAGATAGATTTTTCTATGTAGTTAGATTCGCTAAATACATAAAGTACTGTAACTCATTAAGACAATGGAAATTTAATTTTGACTCAAAATTGCGGCGATTGCGGTACTTTATCTATCTATCTAGGGACTTTATGAAATGTCGCTGGCGTGCGCCATCTATGTTTGATTTTCTGAACTAACGTTGCGCGCCGAATTTAAAATCACACGAAAACACTTCCAGTTATTTAAAATCAAATAACGTATTAAACAACAAATTTAAATAAAAAATTGTGCTCTTAATTTGTGGAACCGTTCACAGAAATTTCTTTTGGCATTAAACTTACTATTTAATTTCTAAGAACAAATTTCTAGATATAATTTCCCTGCGTCATTAAATGAAATTTCATTCGTACAACACCATCTATGTCTACTTCCTTGAACTATTACTGGGAAGGCGCCAAATTTTAAATCACTCGGAAAGAAGTTCTCAGTTTTTTAAACAAATTCACAGTAGGCAACGATTTAAAGAAAAACTATGAGACTGGTCATTTTAAAAAATTTAATAAACTTATAAGTATCGATTAGAGTAATGTTTATTCCTCTGGCGCCATCTATGTTTTTCGGTTGCCACTAATGCCATTATCTTTAGTTATTTTTTACATTTTCAAAATTTCCTTTCCTTTTAAATAATCTATTTAATAACATATAGGTACTTTCCGGTGAAATTCGTTTTTTAAGGTTCATTGTTAAGTCCAATAGAGCCCAGGGCGGCGCTAGGTAATTTGCCGCCTGAATCGAGACTTAAACAGCGTTCACAATGACTTAACGTAACAAAATTAACCTCTAAATGCAGGTTTGAAGCTTTTTGTTTTCATGTAAATACATACTTAAAATTGTAAACTGAAACTAATTAATGTGTTTTAAATTTAGAGTTACTTTGTTTACATTAACAAACAGTGCCTTCAAATTATAATTAATAATTATTAATTTACGTTACGTTAAGTGATTGTGAACGGGGTATTAAAGTTGTCCCTTCCCTACTGTCTTTATTTGCCCGAAAGTTGCAAGTTCGAAGCAGTGCTTACCAACTAATAAAAAGCAGAAATCCCCTAAGAATTACCAAAAAATGCATTTTCAATACAGAAATTTCCTGATTTGTTGCTAGATTCGGGAGTAAATTTTAGAAAATCATTAAAAACACATAAAGTTAAAGAAGACAGATACAAAAAACGGTCGATTTTACAGAGGAATTGATCAATCCAGTAGATGATTAATAACAAATTTTAAAACAAAACAATAAATTTGAAAATAGTGACAATACAAAGAAAAGAAAATAATAAAAATTCAAAAACAATCGAATTAAATAATGATAATAATAATAATAACGGAAAGGTTAACGCCAGGAAAAAAACAATAAAAGAAGTAAATATAACCAAGGTTATACTGTCCTGATGAGGTCTAATAAGACCGAAACGTACGTCGACAGTTACTTTTCCAGTTACTTGCCAGCTAAGCCGTTATTTACTTCTTTTAATAATAATAATAATAATAATATTTCCAACTAATTCCCCAAGTTCACAGCTTGTCAGAGGGCAGAGGTGTTGGCAGTATAATAATAATAATAATAATAATAATAATAATAATAATAATAATAATAATAATAAAAACAAAAGACAGCACAATTTAATAGACGAACAATTTTTTTTTAATAAAAAGCCATGAGAAAACAAAAAAGATTAAATATGTAATAGAATTTTTAAAAATGAGAAATAATAAAATTTAAAAAGCAAGGAAAACAAAAGACAATCGACAGCACAATTCTCTAGATTAATAAATTTAAAAAAAAAGAACTGTCAGGAAGGATACTTTTTCAACTTTTCTGCATTGTTCCTAATTTGTTGCTAATTTATTTATTAATTTAGCTGCCGTGTTTAAAATACTAGAACACACTTTGCACTTTAGCATGCATGTAACAGTGTTTGCTTTCCTGTGTGCAGCCTAAGTAGTATAGCTGGCGGGATTCTGGGACACTTCGATGGCTTGTCCATCCGAAGGTCATCCCCATGTTTAGGGGCTGCGTTTTGTGTTGAAGAAGTAATTTAGGGGTGGTTTTTCGTGCAGACGAAGTAACCCATTTGGTTATTGTATCTAAAGAATTGTCGACAATGACGTATTTTTTTTATCTGCGACCTCCTCTGGTAAAATTACGTCATTGTCGACAATTCTTTAGATACATAGTGCATGAAAAACCACCCCTAAATTACTTCCTCAACACAAAACGCAGCCCCTAAACATGGGGATGATCTTCGGATGGATAAGCCATCGAAGCGTCCCAGAATCCCGCCAGCTATTTTTTTTTATCTGCGACCTCCTCTGGTAAAATTACGTCATTGTGGACAATTCTTCAGATACAAGAACCAAAGGGGTTACTTCGTCTGCATGAAAAACCACCCCTAAATTACTTCTTCAACACAAAACGCAGCCCCTAAACATGGGGATGACCTTCGGATGGATAAAGCCATCGAAGTGTCCCAGAATCCCGCCAGCTATTTTTTTTATCTGCGACCTCCTCTGGTAAAATTACGTCATTGTCGACAATTCTTCAGATACAAGAACCAAAGGGGTTACTTCGTCTGCATAAAAAACCACCCCTAAATTACTTCTTCAGCACAAAAGACAACCCCTAAACATGGGGATGACCTTCAACGGTGGTCTAAATTTAAATTTTTTAATCTCTTTATCGTTTTTTTTTTATGTATCTATCTTGAGTATTTCTTCATTCTTTTTTATACTCATCAGAAGTATTTGTTCATTCTTTTTTATACTCATATAAGCGTATATACTTTTTAAAAAAATATTTTGTTACCTATTCAAATATTTTCAAAAATGTTTCTACACTACACGTCATAATTTTCAGTGCATCTTTGCCATTAAGATTCTAAAACAAGTTTTAAGTTGAAGGTTTTCGCTTTACGGTGAAAATCGAATTGGCAATTTATTTCAGAAGACGTTTCGTTACATTCGAAGTGATACATGTTAGGCGCAAAGGACGAAAACGTATCGTTTAGTGCAGTTTATGTCAAACGTAATTCTTAGCCGGCCGGAGTAGTCAAGTCGAGGAGAGTCTTGCGGTCGGTCGGCGGGCTCGCTGTGGCCATATAAGAAGTGAAAACGGACATAATGAGACCGGACAACTTACGAGTATAGAAGTGGGCTCTACAGTTACAACGACAGACAAGAAACGCATTCAGCAAAACCACTCGCAGCGAATTAAATCGGTGGCTGGTTTTTTGACGCGACCCAAACCCGTAATTACGGCGGCATAAAATTAGCCGGGGTATTAATTAAAGTCTATTGCTTTTCTACACCTCGCCCCTCCCCCAAAAAAAACCAAATCTTAACGAGCGCAATAAAAATATGAAAATCGGGCATGTGTACGTAATTACCGCCGGCCGTTAAGTTTACGCTAATTATTTTTTTTTTATTTTAGTCGACGGCGAAGAAACGAAAATACCGCAGCGGGAGAATTTAATAACAACACGGAATATAAACCGCTTCAACCCAGAGGTAAATTTAATTAATTTCCGTTTAAAATTGTTAGCCTACGTTCGCTCTCTTAATTGAATTAAAATGAAATTACTTACTTTTGTTTCGCGCTAATAAATAAACGAAGCTAAGCTACGGTTTTAAATAGAATCCTAAAAGAACGCGCCGCTTGAGCAAAAATGTATGAGTATGTATGTATGCGTTTTACGTGCGTAAATAAAATCGTGAACGGTTCGCTTAATCCTTTCACTTTTTAATTTGCGCGAACATAAGCGCCTCCTCTCGTCCGCACGCCCGGCCAAACTAATTGATCAGAATTTTCGTAATTCGTAATAAAACGCTACAAATGAAAGTCTTTGTCAACGGTCGAGCTTTTTCAATTAATCTTAATTCGGGGACGGACAACTAACTAATCCCCGTCGAATGATTGATCGACGGCGAACAATCTCGAAAAAAAAAGGGGGGAGGAGGCGCGTGCTCGCAGCCGCCCGGAGTTTCCGGATTAAAAAATTTCAACCCTTACCTTTATTTGATAGGAATTCAGCTTGTTCTTGGGCAATGCGTTGAATGAACTGAAGTCCAGTCGGCGCGTGAATATACCGTTTGCTCCACCGGCGACTCTGCAAGGAAGAAGAAAATAAATTAATTTCATAATAATTTAACGCACGCTCGAATATAAAGAATTATTGCATTTGCTTTCGGGGTGAAAAACAAAAGGGTTTCTCATTTCCTTCTTTTTTTAGAAAAACGAAAGACCAATCAGATCAGGTTACCTTCAATCACTGTTGCTCGCTCCGTATAATTTTGAGTAATAAGTAAACACAAGTATATAGGATTAGTTTCTTTTCATAGAACTTTTGTTGAAAGTTATTGAATGGGTTGAAGTTACAAAGGAGTTTGCTCTTGAAATTCGTTGCGGTGTCCCTCGAGGGTCCATTCCAGGACCTTTGTTGTTCTATTAATACACTTAGATTACCTAAAATTATTAAATATTATAATTGTTACGTGGCTCTTAACGCCAAGTTCTTGCTCAGTCTAGTCATTTTGTCTAGTCTGTTTATTAACTGTTTTTTTTAATGAAAAAAATATGTTAAGAAATAATGCATGTGCAAATTTTCATTAATTCCAATTTACACAGGGTCTTCATAATTGATTGTATCTCACGTGATCAAGTTGTGCCCGATAGATAGACAACAACAATAAAAATGGGTTGGCAGAACTCCAACAGCAATAAATTTAGTGCCAGCAACATTGATCCAAAGTTGTGCTTGCCAGTGCTTCAATTTTTTTACGATAAGATACAATAACAAAGTTTCTTCACATTTAAATCAATGCGTTTTGGAATATATGTCATACGTCAATTTAGTCAACTGTCACGTAGTTGTTTACATACGTCAGAGGTCACGTGGGATACAAGATTAACTGAAGTCCCTATACTATTTATGGTAATCAACTCTACGTTTGTGATTGTCTTACGATTTTTATTTATTTATTTATTTGCTAAGAAACAAGATTAAATTTAGAAGTTTAATATTCAGCAATTACCATTGCCTTTCAACTTTAACATAATCCAGCTCACGCAATACGGTTTAAAAGCTTGGCTTGTATACCTGGAAAAGCTCCGTTAATTATGTATATCAAATAAATACGTCATTTCCTTGAAAACTAAGAACTATGTCCAATTCCTAGAGAAACATTTAACAAAACCCTTTTCACACGTGTGTGCGTACTTTCAAAGCAAATACGTAGCTGTGCACAGAGAGGAATGACAATATTGTGTATTAACACAACTGTTGAAATTTAAAAAAAAATCAGATATATTTCCACCTCTACCCTAAAAAAGTTTACATTTGTTTGTAGGAAAATTATTGCTCCATTTTGGAGTAAAAACTTCCATACTAATTTGACTTTATACTAGGATAAATTCTGGTAAGTGTGCAGATAAAGCTTCAACACTTTGTTGTATAAAATCCCACATCTTATGTAAAAATTTACTACAACAGTCTGTGAAGATTTCATTTTCACATTTTGTTGTATAATGTTCTACACATTGTGTAAAACTATAATGGAAAGTTTTCTACAATTTAAAAATGATTAAATTATTAACTCGTTAGAAAAAAATACCACTGGATATGTTAACATCTTACACAAATTGTTGAATAGTATTGAAGTGGGGTGTAATCACGTGATCTTCTTATTGGACGTTTAATGCGGATGACGATTAGGTGGCGTAAGTGACTCTACGAATAAATAAGAACAGACTTGTCTGTGTTTGACTGTCGCCTGTTTTATTTATAATTAATGAATTTGTGAAAAATAAACCATCTGTAAATAATTAACATACACAATATCAATAACTGATTCATTCGACATTACCTGCGAAACAAATTATTAGGTCTGTTCCAACCACGCTTTGTTTCGAAACCGTCACAAGCATGCACTCATCAAAGTTTTACATTTGATGAAGTTGTCAAGATCGAGCATTATTTCGGTGGGCAACTGATTATGACCGTCAGGAGGCGTGGTTGGAACAGAGCTATAAAATCAAACTTACTCTTTGACACCTGTCAAGAAAAGTGTTGTCAATCGTTTAATTTTTTTATTGGAAAACCAACGCGAAAGTCTTTCATTGATTCACACATCACCTACCAAACAAAATAATTATATTAAATGAAACTGACAGTTTGACAGCTATCAAGTAATGTTGTTAATCATTTAAATTTTTGATGGAAAACAAACAAAATGCCTCTGAATAATTCAGTAATTTATTAAATGAAACTGACACTTTGACAGCTATCGAGTAAAGCTTTGTTGATAAGTTTTGTTTGATTTTTGATAGAGAGTGGCTATGGAAAACAAATCCAATATCTTTGACTGATTCATCAATACGCTCGAAACAAATTATTAAATGTAACTGACACTTTGACAGCTATCAAGTACCTAAAGAGTTGTTGATAAATTGAAATGTTTGTTAATAGGTAGCTACGGCGGAAAACAAATGCAACAACGTCTTGGTCGATTCAAACTACATTACCTGCCAAACAAATTACTGAAGGAATCTGTCAGTTTTACAGCTGTCAAATGAAGTGTCGTTAACAATAATGTACTTTTAAATTTTTGATAATGAGTAGCTACGGAAAACAAATGCGATGTCTTTTGACTGATGATTCATTCACATTACCCGCGAAACAAACTAATAAATATAAACTGACATTTTGACAGCTGTCAAGTAATGTGTTGTTGAGTATTTAAATTCTCGATAAAACGTGAACCAAACGGAAAACAAAATCAAGGTTTTTGATCGACTCACGCAACATCACTAGCCAAACAAGTTATTGAAGGAGACTATCGGTTTGACAGTTGTCACACAAAGTGTTTGAACATTTTGAATTTTTGAGAAATCAATGCACAAATGCAGTGTTTTCTATTGAGTCTCACATTATCTGACAAACAAATTATTAAAGGAAACTGTTACTTTGTGTGCAATTTCTTCGAATAAATATTTGCAAAATATTACCCACTGCACAAATTATTAAGTCACATTGTTAGTTTGACATCTGTCACAGCTTTTACACTTAAATTACACAAACAAATAAAATGTACGAATTGCAAAACATTAAAAAGAAAAAATATGAAGTAAGGACTTTATTTTGCAACGCCGCGTGCATGTCAATCTAAGACAAGCGGTCTATTTTGCTACGCCATCTTTAATCAGACGAATTTGGACCATAATAAATTATTTAGTCTTTTTTTAATCTAGATACAAATTTTTATCCAACAAAGAAAAATCTCGAACATTCCATGAGTTTTGTGTCCGCTTGCTCCTGAATTGACGACATCAGGTTCAGTAGATGGCGCGACCTATCCCTGTGTACTTACATTTTCCACCACTAGATGTCAGTTGGCGCGACCTATCCCATGGCCAGCTCCATTAACATTCACTGACGTGTACGTATAGCCGTTTCAATTCGCCTAAAATTCTGTTCCGAGAAAGCATGCCATGGAGTACTCCCCTCAGCGCTCCCTATTAAAGATACTACAGAACTACTCATAGTAACGTAATGACAACTGCAATTACTTAAAAACTCACAAGAGGCGCTGAGGGGAGTACCGTCAAAATTTCTAAAAGTCGATTTGAAACGGCCATACATACACGTCAGTGAATGTTAATGTAGCTTGCCATGCCTATCCCTGTGTACTTACATTTTCCACCACTAGATGTCAGTTTTTTCACTGACAGTTTAAAGTTCCTAGATAGATAAAGTACCGCAATTACCGCCATATTTGCGCCAAATTTGAAATCATATTACCCTGCTACGTCCAATTTTAAATTTGCGCTTTTAGTTTGATTCAAAACGGCGCGGCGGTAATTGCGGTACTTTATTTATTTAGGGACTTGTTGTTATACTCACAAATATTTGTTAAATTAAAACTGCATTCTTTTCTACTATGCAGTGAATGAATACCCAATAAAAGCGAATACCTTAACAATTTAACAAACAAATGTGAATGTAATGATTGCCTGCGAAGTAACTGACATCTAGTGGCGACAAATGTAAATATTACCTATAAAGGGAAACAATAACATTTTTTTAAACTTATGTTTCCCTATTCTTCGATAAATAAAATAATTATTTTGAATATTTTTTAAATTAAAAGTAATCTTTTTATTACTGTATTATCAAATAAAAGCAAACATCTTAACAATTTACCAAACAAATGGGAATATAGTGATTGCTAGTGGGGTAAGTGACATCTAGTGGTGGCAAATGTACTACAATTGTGTAAAAATTAACTATCCCTCATTGTATTAGTTTCCAAACACTGTGTTAAAGAGTGCCTCTACATTTGTCAATTTTTACTAAATAAATGGAAAAATCTTCTATGCAAAATAGTATTTAATTCAACAATTTATATAACATGTGTTAACAAATACCATTGTTTATTCTTTGTGTGTCACCAACAGAAATTAATTTATTCAAAACCCTTCGCTTTCACATGAATGCACTTTTCAAAAATGTCGCAGGAGTTACGTCCATGTTCAACGTAGGTTTAAATGTCTTCAAATACGCAGAGATTTAATTTTCTTCGTAAAGAAACTCTTGCTGGAAGGCACATTTTATTAGCCGTGCTCACAATGATTTCGGGATTCATCAAAGCAAAACGACATGCACATAAATATAAAACTATGGACAGTTATGAAAGCAATAAATCACTTTAATTATTCTGTTTTTTTTTTTTAATAATAATAATTAACCAACGCATTACGATACATTCAGTTTAAACGAGTCGAATTCTTGTGTTTTCTAGTTAAGTTACATAGTTGCACATGCATACGTAAATAAATTGAAAGGAGTGGCGTTCGAATTTTAGATTACCATCAAGTTCTATTTTGATTCTAAATTGAAATTTAGAATGTATGGGCTCCATATCCCATGCATCTGTTTGATTTCATCTCTTCTTAGTTACTGTTAGGCGCAGCGATGCGTCAGGTTTTTTTCTTTACTTGATTCATTTATTGATACCGTGGCCAAATGGACATTAAAAGGTTTCTAATGTCGTGGCGGTTACGTGCCGGGGAACTCGACTCGTTGAATCACCGGGAATGTTGGACGACGAGAATTCACCGAAGTTTCCTCCAACATCATTTTTTTAATTGATTAAAAACGAAAAGAAAAAGGAGAATTTTGATGGTGAAATGAAAATAAAAATCTGAATTCATACGTAACGCCTTACGGGAATTCGCTTCGTAT
Source organism: Dorcus hopei (assembly GCA_033060865.1). Classification (NCBI taxonomy): domain Eukaryota; kingdom Metazoa; phylum Arthropoda; class Insecta; order Coleoptera; family Lucanidae; genus Dorcus; species Dorcus hopei. The sequence goes on from CM065423.1 coordinate 38,323,411, forward strand.
TCTCAAGAATTAAAATCTGGTTGCTCGCCTGCATACAGCCAAGGCCATCCAGTCTCGACGATCCACTGACTCCTATTTAAATATACTTATCCTTGAAGGTCATAGCCGCACAGTCGTGTACTCGACCGCAGCGTCGTAATTACCAACGAGTAAACACTTGACTTACCCAAGCTCACATAATGTAAATAAAAGGGGTAGACAACTGGTTAATACGTTGAACGTTTTTATGAATACGCTCTCCCGATAATGCCATAGGTTAATAATACTTTTCTGTGTTTCGTAATACGATCATTTTTATGTAACTGTTGCCCCCCCACCCCTCTTGTTGACTCGATTAATTATTGTTGTTCACTCACTGTCGCTAAATATTGACAGCTGTGAGGAAATCAAAACGGACGATTTCAGGTTTATAAATGAGCTTGACTTGAGAAACTGGTACACAGGAAAATTCCACGAAACAACGGAAGATTTCTTTTAGATTCTATTTTTGTTCGAAACTACTTGCGTTATAGGAAAACCACCTGTAAACACTTTTATAATTGAGCAGTTATATTTTCAATATAAAGGACGATAATATTTACTAAATAAATCAAACATTTAAAGGAGAGCGAACGCATTATTATTTGTAATAAACGAATGTTTTAAACTTACGTTACACTGCTAATAATAATGGGATAGGTCTGGTATACATAATTGAATTGAAATACCTAATGTATGTGTACGACGTAGCATAATAAACGAATATAATTATTCAAACTGACCTTTCACAATCGCGTTTTGCTTGCAATTACAACCGTTCAATAAGAAAATGCACGTACAACATACGTAATGCAACAAAAACATTGCAGGCTAAGAAAATGAGAAACCAATTTAAAATTTATTTTATTTTTTTGTGCCCTAGTTTGTTTATGTAATACTAGATAATATATTACTTTTTGTATTCTTTCTCTCTCTTAGATAAAGTATCCTTTTAATCGTTTTACTTTACCATCATCTAGCATACTCGTGGTTTTGTTCTTAAGAAAACATAGTCAAATTTTCCATAACTCGAAAGAAATCGATTATGTGTTCCTTGCAATCCCTCTTTTCCAAATTAATTCTTCCGATTCGCTATAAAACAGAGCGAAACTGAACTTTATTGAAATCACGTCGGTTTAATAATACATTTGGAAGGCAGTGTAGTACATAAGACAAAATATTTGACGACACCCTGTATTTTGAGAGCAATACTTTTTGGAGACGTTTTTATTTTTCATACTGTATACATAACTCAACGAACTGGTATCACGAGACGCCCTACAGTGTCCGTACATGTTTATTATAAAGGTTTCTGTTTTATTCTAATACAGGGTGATGCTAAACAAATGTAAGAATGTCAAAGTTTGGAAATTTTAACATCCTGTAAAGACCTACGCACTTTCTAAGCACTGCCACATAATGTTAAGACCTTCTGGACATCGTCGACATACACACCAGACCTTCTGGGTCATTGTCCACACACTGGTGAAGTATTCAGTTTCTATTTTAATATATACACAGCGATACCAGACATTGCCAAAAGAAATATAGCTGATATGGGTAATTTTAGATGACAGAGTACCTTCGGGATCTCGTAAAGTCCCATCTCACCTTCTTAGCACCTCTGTATTATGTTGCAGTTGTTAATTGGGCTACTTCTTAAGACCTTCCTATCAATACACACCAACCAGTGCACATGTGCTCCAGAATTCTCTGTTTGAGACCTTCCGGTCTTTGTGGAAACAAACACAAACATGTCTTGCAGAAGAACTCCACTTAAGACCTACTGGACATCATCGACCATGCACACCAGCTGAAGCTTTAAGACCTTCTGGGTCATTGTCGACACACTAGTGAAGTATTCAGTTTCTATTTTATTATATATACAGCGATACCAGACAATAACAAAAGACATATAGCTAACATGAGCAGTTTTAGATGACAGGGTACTTTTGGGATCTCGTAAAGTCCCATCTTACTTGCTTAGCACGTCTGGATATGTTGTAGTTGTTAATTGGGCTACTTCTTAAGATCTTCCTGTCAATACACAACAATCAGTGCACGAGAATTCTCGAGAATTCTCTGTTTGAGACCTTCTGGTCTTTGTGGAAACAAACACAAACATGTCTTGCAGAAGAACTCCGCTTAAGAGCTTCTGGACATCTTCGACACACTAGTGAAGTATTCAGTTTCTGTTTTATTATATACACTGTGATACCAAACGATGTAAAAAAATATAGCTGACATGGGCATTTTGGATGACAGGGTATCTTTGGGATCTCGTAAAGTCCCATCTCGCTTTCTTAGCACGTCTGTATATAATGTTGTAGTTGTTAATTGGGCTACTTTTTAAGACCTTCCTGTCAATATACATCAGTCAGTGCCAATCTGGCCAAGAATTCTCTATTTGAGACCTCTTGAGAACATCTTGCAGAAGAACTTCGCTTAAGACCTTCCGGTCATTGTCGACGTGCCTGCAGAATAACTCGGGACCTTTCTCCTCAATTGTCACTCCCGATGAACACATGTCATCCGCAATTTTTCCGAAACCAAAGTGTCACATCTAGCTCGGGGATGAATTATTTCAATCCGACGTTTTGGTAACGAATTTTCTACTATCCTCTTTAGAGAGGAGGAGCGAGGCATTTGTAATTGTCAAATCAGTAACTTAAACAATCTCTGATCTACAGAGGCGGAAACACACATCAGTCAGTGCCAATCTGCTCAAGAATTCTCTATTTGAGACCTTCTGGTCATTGTGGAAACATCTTGCACAAGAACTTCGCTTAAGACCTTGTGGTCATTGTCGACATGCCTGCAGAATAACTCGGGACCTTTCTCCTCAATTGTCACTCCCGATGAACACATGTCATCCGTAATTTTTGCCAAACCAAAGTGTCACATCTAGGTCGGGGATGAATTATTTCAATCCGACGTTTTGGTAACGAATTTTCTGCCATCCTTTTTAGAGAGGAGGAGTGAGGCATTTGTAATTGTCAAATCAGTAACTTAAACGATCTTTGATCTACAACAGAGGCGGAAACGATTTCACTTCAAAATGAAACGTATGGTATGTATGTAAGTCGAGCGTTCTAAATTATGACTGGGTCTTCTTAAGTGAAATGCTATACACTCCAAGCAAGTGAGAGGAAAAAAAGAAGGGGATTTGATTTCATGGAACATTTCCTGTAGTAATAAATACAATTGATTACGGTCTCATAATGGTATCGGCGTAACATAAAATACAAATCGAGATAACCCCACTATATTAAACGATGAAAATTGGTTTGAGCATTTTGTTTGAGTGGCATGTTTTCAACAAATGATTCTCTCCAAACAAATTCGATGAAACACAAATAGTTATCAATTGTACACACACAGTCGGCGCCTCATTTTCCAAATATCTGATGATATCGAATCGACAGCCCAGCGTCAGACTCTATAAATTCTGAATAATTCATTAAACATGCAGCGGCTCTTCTCGCCTAATTCGAGTGAAAACTGAAATCCATTTATTACGGGGAATTAACATCGCACATGTGTGTGTGTGTGTGTGTGTGTCGGGGGTGAGTAAAATGCAAGCGGCAGATAATGCCAAAATCAATGTATGGACATACGCAATGCAGTCGATATCGGACCCGGGCGAAACCACCGCCGTATGCAACCCCCTAAATACCAACCGACCTCGAAGGTCAGCCAAGGTCAACGCAAACAAAACCTCTCATGAATTAGTCAATATATGCAAGGTGGTGCGTGCGTGCAACAGCGGCGCCCCTGCGAAACCAGCTCGATAACGCAGCAACCCCCGGAGCATTACGCAACGGAAATTCGGTGGTCCAAGTAATTGCAATTGATTGCCCAAATTTGCATGCTAAAAATTACCCTGGGAGGGAAACGGATTGTCTGAGGACGAGGAGCGATTTCACACTCGATCAAGCAGAAATCTAGATCAAATATAATTAGGTTTCATCGATTAGTAAACGCAATTAAGTTTTTTCGTCTGCATAGCCAACTATTTATTACAATTACAAGTATTGCCTTCATTCTGCTTTACATTTCCCATGAAGCGCATGATTAAACCTTTGCTATTTTAAGTATTTTATTCTTTCCCCCACACAAGAAATAATCTACTTTGATTCTCGCTCTTGCAATCAATTTTTTTACTGGGCAAGCTCGATCAAATTTATAAAAAAAAAGAATTGAATTTAGTTGATATAAGAAATCTATTATTTAATGCGATTGTACTCCGGAAATCAAGGACTATGATTGAGAAACCTTCGATGTAAGATAAGCGTATCCACTTCACAGAAGGCCATAAAGCAATTTCCTCTGCTATCACCCCACAAAATGATAAACCACTGCAGTTTCTGCTTCTATTTATTGTTAGTACTTCCCTCTCCCGACGTATGATTAGGATTGCGATAGTTTGATCACTTATCATTTCAATTTTCCCATTTTCTTTTTTGGGGAAGCCCATTCAAAGCTTTTCTGTATAGATTCAGATGCAAATTGCGAAATAATTTTCAGAATTGGCGTCCACACGGATTTATATACATACTTGGTAATGAAACGACAATTTCACAGATTATGTAACTTCGTAGAATTTGAATTCACAATTAATGTAAAAAAAAAGGTGCATCCTTGACCAGAAAATTTATAGTGACTTCGACCTTGAGTAGTACGAACTTAATTATATTTACCACGGAACAAACCGTTCGAAACTTACATAAATCATCTCGCTGCCAGATTCAATATGTTTTGATGTTAAAAATAGCCTGACATATCGTCGAAAAACACCGATTTAAAACTGCGCCGGTTTGTTTCTGGTAAAACCGAGTCGTAATAGAACGAGAATCGTTAAATAGTTCTCTTTAACATTGCACACTCTTGCAATTGAAAAAAAAAAAACCTCCATTTTAACTTTTATAAACTTAGGCTGGGCGTAGTAAACTTTAAACTGTCCGCAGTAAAAATTGGACACTGTTTGTTAATTACACAGCGCTTCTCAAAACTATTTCTACCTATTCTATAAAGATTCGTTTAAAAAAAGAGCAAGAACGATTATATTGTTAGGGTCGAACCGCCGTTGGGCCAACTTTAGCATACTCACACGCTATCCTGATGCTTCTAGAGAGTTTCGAATCGAACGCTAGATGGTTCCGGATGTTTGCCAGAGTATTCGCGTATAGATGAACCCCTACTGTAAAGTTGTCATTAAGAAAGCGACAAGTACGATTAATAGCGATTACTAGAACGTTTAAGTTATAGAAGTATTGCATAAACGTACAGCAATTTAATGGCCGTCTCACAAAAAGCGCGACGTCTATCGATATCAAAAAGAACTGATATTAAAAAATTTATCAGAATTTTTTTTGTACATCCATATTACGGATTTGTTTATTTTGTTTTTCTTATTAGATTTTACGACGCTTGATTGCTTAAATTTCTAAAATATAAATTTCGATTTAGTGGACGTTTATTTTAAATAAATAAACAGCGCCATCTGTCGGCTACAAATGAAACTAAACGCCGGGTTGAGAACTGTCGAATTTCATAATACTTTTTCATCGAATTTATTGACACCCCAAAATTGTCATAATTGCTATTTCAATTTATTTCTGGACTACAGTATTTTATTAATTGCATAAACCTCTCGCAAGTTAATGGACGTCTCAAAAAAACTGCGCCATCTATCGCTATCAAAATGAAGAGTAATATTAAAAAAAATGTATACTTTTCAGAATTTTTTCTTATAAACTGAAATGACAGGCTTGTTTATTTTATTATTGTTATTCGATTGTGTGATGCACTTCTGTTAGAAGTTGTAGTTGTTAATTGGGCTTCTCCTTGTCAATTTCGGTACATACATATCTGCTCAAGAATTCTCTATTTAAGACCTTCTGGTCATTGGGCCATTGTGAACACAAACACCTTGCAGAAGAACTCCGCTTATGACCTTCTGGTCATTGTCGATATACGTGCGACAGATCTTCTCAATTGTCGCTCCTGATGAACATCAGCGATTTTTTTAAAAGGTAAAGTGTCACATCTACCTACGGGATGGATTATTTCAATCCGACGTTTCGGTAGAGAATTATCTGCTGCCCTTCTTAGAGAGGAGGGGGGGTTAGCTTAACAAATGCCTCCCATTTGTTAACCTCAGTCTTCTTTTTTTCGGTTTATTAACAGCTTTGTATTATAGTAATCTACAATCTTTAGATTGTCAAACCAGCACCTCTAACAGTCCTGTGCTACAGAAGCGGCAACGATTTCACATCAAAATGAAACGTATGCTATGTATGTATTATGTGTTTATGAACAGTATGAGTTTCTTTGAACATTTCATAAGAGATAATTTTGAGAATAATAAAATAAATTAATTTTCAAATTTCTTAATATTCTTAAATATTGTTAGAAATAATCAATTAAAAATTAACTATTTATTATAAATAAATTATTTAGATTTTTAAGCGTAAGAATTAAGTTAGAATTGTAAATATTAGGATAATTAAAATAATCATGTGTAAAGGAAACTGTAGGTTATAGTAAGAAATTCGCAGAATAAACGAATGAGGGCGCTGTGTTAGTGATCGCGTGAGCCTACGACCCGACACGCTATGATAACGCCGACGCGCGATTTCCGATTTATGTAATGCAATAGAACCTTTACCGGAGCATCGCATAGACCAGCGAGTAAACGTTGGGGAGGTTTTGTGGAAAACCTAACCTAAATATTATAAATTATCCGTTAAAACCCGAACTTCTTCTTGCAGAATAATAATTAGTTTGTGAAAATTAATTATTTAAAAGTAGTGCAATAAACTGTGTTTTACGTTTTTATTCTACGACATCTTTTTATTATACATACACACACACATACACACACACACTGACATTAGATAATTTTGAATGTGAAGGCTGGCGAGTGCCATCTACATCCAAAATTTATCACATAAAATACACTCTACAAGAAAGAAATTGGTCTACGAGATACACTGCAAAATTCATCATCGAAGAAGAGCCTCCGAGAGAAAACACAACAAAGTAAGAAAGTTAAATAATAAATAATTAGAAAATTTGCAAAATACCCTGAGATCACAGCATTAAACTGTCACCCAAACTAAGGGCACATCACAGCAGTATGTGAGTCGAGTGAATTTCTAAAATAAAAATCTCGATTTAGTGGACATTTATTTTAATAAATAAAATAAATAGCGCCATCAGTTGGCCGTAAATGAAACTAAAGGCTGGGTTGAGAACCGTTGAATTTTATAATCTTTTTTTTATTGAAATCATTGACATAACACAGCGAAATTTTTATTTAACTTTATTTCGGTGTTACGGTATTTTATTAATTGCATAAACGTCTCGCAATTTAATGGACATCTCAAAAAAGCTACGCCATCTGTCGCTATCAAAAAGAACTAATATTTAAAAAAAAATGACACTTGTTTATTTTATTATTGTTATTCGATTGTGTTTAGTTGTTTAAATTTCTAAAATAAAAATTCACGATTTGATGGACATTTATTTTAAATAAATAAACAGTGCCATCCATCTGTCGGCAGTAACTGAAGCTTCAAGCTGGGTTGAGAACCGTTGAATTTTATAATCTTTTTTCTTTATTAAAATGATTTTTAATCGAAATACGCTATCACGAAAATGCTACGTCTTGAGTCATTACATAATATTTTCGGTTACTCTTGTAAAGAACTTGATAACTTTTAACTTTAAAGACAAGTTTGGTTGATTTCACGCCATCGGTTATTCGAAGTGACACTTTAATTCTAAAATTGTCACTGTTGCAAAAGTTTAAAATAATGTGTGTAATAATAAGGTAAAAACACTGTACAAAGTGATTGTGACAGCGACATCTATCTGAAAAATCTCCTACCAAAGTGAAGAGCCATCTATTACGAAGTTTATGTTTTTTCTGGCAACACTGATTCCATGGCCGTCTGAGGATGGTTATTTTGTTTTTTTATTTAATTTTTTTTCTTTAATGGGCAAGGTATCGGGTTGCGGAATACTCCTCGTACCTTTAGGCTCCAACTACTTAAAGATCATATGGCCAACCCTACTATAATTTAGCTGAATTTAGGGGAATTTCACCCCCAGTAGGGATTTTTAACGAGCCAAACATCGTATTGACACGGGACCTACGGCTTTACTTCCTATCCGAGAAGAAGGCATGTTTACGCTTTTCATCCGCAATTCAAAAACCGACCGCCGGGTTGGGAGTTGAACCCACGTCCTTCGGGTCCGAAGGCAAACATGCAAACCTGTGGACCACCCAGGCGGCTTTTTTTAATTTAATATTTGTAAATATGTTAAGCGTTTTCAAATTAAACGACGATTATTTCTGCGAACCCCAAATTCGCTCTTTCTTTTTTCTTTCTTTAAACTTTGACGTATCGCAGTCCTCGAGTTACGAAATGTACGTACAGGAAACATTGCGAAGAACATTAAATGAACATAAACCTCAAGACTGAAAGCTGAAGCGAAAACTGAACGAAGCCAAGCAACGAAAACAAAATGGCGAAACAAGCAAGACTGAAAATGTGGAGATCTATAGAGAAGAACTGAAAGGTAAACATCTCAAAACTGAAGACTGAGACGCAACTTCCTCGAAGCCAAAGAAAAGGAACTGGAAAAAAAAAACGGCGGGAAACCAAAATGGAGACAAATGGAAAGTAAACAGAAGACTTGAAAATGACGAGTTAGCAACTTGTTCAAAGTCAAAGAAAAGGGACAGGAAAAAAAATAGCAGGGAAAGCAAACTGGAAATAATTGAGAAGGATAAAAAAACGAACGTAAACATTACAAGTCTGAGGATTGAATGACAAGTTGGCAACTTCTTCGAAGTCAAGGAAAGAGAAGTGGTAAACAAAATGGGGGGAAGAACAAAATAGGAACGAAAGTAAACATCTCGAGTTTGAAGATTGAAGCGAAAACAGAATGATGAGTTGGCAACTCCTTCGCAGTCAAGGAAAGAGAAGTGGGAAACAAAATGGCGAAACAAGCAAGACTGAAAATATGGAGATCTATTGAGAAGAACACCAATTGAATGTACACAACTCAAAACTGAAGACTGAGGCGAAGAGAGAATAACGAGTTGGCAACTTCCTCGAAGCCAGGCAAAGAGAAGCGGGAAACAAAATGGCAAAACAAGCAAGACTGAAAATATGGAGATCTATTGAGAAGAACACCAATTGAATGTACACAACTCAATACTGAAGGATGACGAAGAGAGAATGACGAGATGGTAACTTCCTCGAAGCCAAAGAAAAGGAGCTGGAAAAAATGGTGAGAAAGCAAAAATGAAGATCTCTTCAGTAAGAAAGCAAACATCTCGGGTCTGAAGCGAACAACAGAATGACGGTTGACAGCTTCCTCAAAGTCATTGAAGGTAGTCTGGAAAATAGGATTGGGAAAAAGCAAAATGAAGATTTATTGAGGAGCATAACACAAACGTAAACAGAAGTCTGAAAATGACGAGGGCAGAAGAAACAAAATAGAGATCTATGCAATAGTATACCAAACAAAAATAAATATCTCAAGATTGAAGGCAACAACAGATTGACGAGTTGACAACTTCTTCAAAGCCAAAGAAAAGGAACTGGAAGATAGCAGGGAATACAAAACGAAAGTAAACATTTCAATGATAAGTTGGCAACAAGGAAAGAGAAGTAGAAAACAAAATGGTGGGAAGAACAAAATGGGAACGAAAGTAAACATCTCGAGTCTGAAGCGAAAACAGAATGATGAGTTGACAAATTCCTTCGAAGCCAAGAAAAGAGAAGTGGAAAACAAAATGGCAGGACAAACAAAATGGAGGACACCAAACGAAAGTAAACATCTGAAGCCTGAAGAAGGGAATTGGAAAAAAATGGCGTGAAGAGGAAAGACTAAGAAAAGGGGAGATTGGGGCTCAATCCTTCCCGTAGTAAGGACCTCTGGGGTGGTCATTAATCCCTAATTATTTAAATTAGATGTTTACCCACGAAAATTTATTACCCACTGTAGTAGCGTGCATTCTTTAGGACACGCACAAGTGGTGCTGCCCTCTGTGGTTAGCAAGGAGCAGTTTTTCATGGCTTCCTAGATTCATAAAGAACAAAAGGTCCTTCACGTTATAGTAACACCCCAAAGTGCCTTTAATAATTGCAATTCAGAATATAAGAGATTTTCTGAACTAAAAGCACAATAAACCTTAATTGGACTCAGTTTCCTGTAAGAATCCTTTCTTTTTTCACCCAAATGAGGGGCGCTAAGGTAAGTCGATTTGATTTAGAGTTGACGACGAACCATTCGGTTTAAAATCGAAACATTCGCAGCAGTAACGACGTTTTTCAATAAAATCCATTGCATTTCGTGAAAAGGGGTTCGAAGGCGGAAATTAAACGTTCCGTTTTGGTAAACAGGAACTCGCCTATCGACTCTGACAGCGGTATTCTATTTTTAGAAGGCAAACGCCAGAGAGATAAGCAGAAACACAAATATCAAACGAGTTTTACGCGCATTATTCTGATCGGGAGGCTGATTTTCGTAACTTTAATGGATCCGTCCTTGACTCAGAAACGACGAAGTAGCCGACTAAACCCAACGGCTGAAGTATAGTGGAAGGAAGGAATAAAAAATTTAAGGTCACGTTACGGACGCTAGACGTGAGGCGGCGTAATAACAGCAGCAGGCCATGGTCAAGGTGAAGTTTACGTTGTAGCACGCAAAAACGTATCTCAATTACCGTACGTTATAATTATGGCAGGCTAGCGTGATAATTTTCACGTAATCTCCTTCAAACGCTTATCTGTTATGTGCATAATCCGCGCCCCAATGTGCACCATTATCCTGGCGAATATCCGTTCTGCAAATGACACAATCTGAATAGAAATGTTTGCTAATAACATGTCAGACGTAGTTCTAATAAATAAGCGCCAAACATTTGCATGCGTTAATTCATCGACTATAACACATGTGTCGTTTGAATTGAAAGAAAATATTTTTATTACTTCGGTCGTCCTAGCCGGAGGTTATCATCATTATTCTCCGTATTTTAAAGTTTATTGTGTTATGGTACTGTGCACGTACGTGATCTATAACATGTTATTTTATCGAAGGCTTTCTACAGAACTAATTAATATTTTTATGGCGTCGGTAATTGTAATTAACTCTGCTACGATTACTACGATGATTAAATAAGCCTTAGATGGCAACTAATCTAAATACACACACACACTCTCATTCTCAACTGGACAAGTGTCCTTAAAGGAATTTCAAGATGGCAAAATCAAGTCGGTTAACATCTGTAATCCTTACGTACATGCGTTTTACGTATGCATGAGAAAATTACATACATTTATTGCAGAAGTGCTTTCAATTTTCAACTTTTCTGTTGTTGTCCTCCTCTTTCTCTTTTTTGTTGGATAGTTTGTTGTATAGTTCTATTTTGATGTTCTTTTTATTTATAATTGGCGCCATCGCATACATGCCACCAATTTCTTAACTCTATTTGATTCCAATACAGCTCTCTCTGGCCTATATTGACACGTCTTAATCCAGGGACGGGCACGAGCTCGCCGAAAGCTCGCCCCCACCCCCAATTATTTGCCACAATCTCGATGTTTCAGACAAACAAGCGCCGGCGTATGTAACTGACTCAGTCGTATCAACGAAATCAAAAACAGAGAGCGCCGAGCGAGTTAGTTCCTGTTGGTTTATTAGCGTTTAACAGTGTCGTACAAGTTCGAGACCATTTTAAATTGAAAAACAAACCTTTTTTAAAAAATATTTATAATAATTTTCGGTTTAATTCAATATGAACTGCATCAAAACGAATACACCGCGCCGCCGCAGTCTACAATTTTATATTTCGTGGGACCAAGCTAGCTGCAATCGGCACTCGTTTGACCTATTGCTTGGCGTAGTGGGAGATACTTCCCCTTACCATGCCCATGCCTGTCTTAATCCATCTTCTTAATATACAGGGTGTTAGGTTATTGCTCGGACAAATTAAAACTGTAGATTAAGGCCCGATTTTACAATCGTCGGATAAGCATTATTATTGGTATAACGTGACGTAGGTGTGACGTAGATATGGAGGAACATTAAAGGATATGTGGAGAACAGTTATTCCGTTCTTATTCCACGATTGTAAAACTGAGCCTAAGGGTGTCAAATGGGATCAGAAAATACGTAGATATGATGGATTGTCGGGACATTTTGAAAAAAAGCAAAAAGAGCGAACTATTGAAAACCGCTGATAGTACTTACGTAGCGAGCGCCTATTAAAGCAGATGCATCTTGCCCGTTGCACAATTGCAATAATTGTTTGACGATTCGGTGTACGACGCTGGGTATACAGCACGTGCATTGCACCTACATTCTCCGTACGTTAGAATAATGTCAATAATTTTGTTATTTGTGTAAGCTGACCCTGACCTCACACTGACCTACGCACTCCGAAGTCTGTTAAGACGGTGAACGTGCGCTATTTGCTTGTCGTAAAACAATAAACCATCTGGGTATTTAAGGCAGGGGATCGCCCGCCCGGATGGCGTCCGGCACGTGGGTATAACAGTAGATAAGAAAATCAGTGGTTTCCAAACAATTTTTATCGATTTTTGTTTGAATTTTTTCCTGGAAAACGAAAGCCGCAGCACCCTCTAATGTAAAGGCTTTTTTACTCTGCAGAGTGTTCTCAATACGTGGTTTGAAGGTGTCCAATCAATTACCTAACACCCCATATGTACATGTTTGACTTTGAATTTCAAATTTTTCCGCTTGAAAAATTAAGGATCTTCTTTCGCCGTTTCTTTTGTCTCTTCTTTTTCAATTGCCTTCTTTTATCATCTCGGCGTTTCAATGTTCTTTGAGTGGCCTTTGCTTTCTTTTTGATTCGAAGAGATTTCTTTGTTTCCTTTCGTCTCATTGAATTTTCTTTCGTTTATCTTTAATCAAATTAATTTCTCTTGTATTCATTGATGTACTTTAGAATTATCTCTTGTTTTCTACCAGTTTTTGAAGAAGGGGAAAAATTGAAGAACTGTGTTACGGGTGAAAACTTCATTTAAATCATTTTTGGTATTTCCAGTCACCCTGTATTTGCATGGGAAATTCAATTTCGTGCCTAATACGTGACTTTCGGCATGTTTCAACATGAGGTGATTTTGTTTGGCTGCAGTAATCCTCAACCCTTAGTGGTGTTCTATTTCACTCTTTTGCCCGGGTAAAACAGAGTCTTTCTCGTAACAACCCCGCCTCGATCTATGTATTTACTCTGCGCGTGTTCTTTCTTCGACGGGTCACTCTTGCCGCTGAAATCTTAACGTGTACACGTATTGCCAGTGTAGTACCTACGATTTTGTGCCTTGATGTTGAATTCGTTGATCAAAGCCTGAAAGGGAATTTATTTACTCCGAGATCTGCTTTGGTGCACGTTAAGCAATACAAGCTCTCTTATAAGCTTTTCTAAGCCTGTGCTGCGAGAAAAGTACAGCAACTTTGTGCGCATTTCGATTTGTAACACGCGTCTTTCTTTTACTATTTAGGCTTGTAGTGGTATAGTCGTACCCCTTTTTCTGACTGCTCCTTTTGTAACGCCATTTGAGACCGATCCTTGAGTGGAAAAACCGTAAGCTGCTAAAAGTCGCTGTGCACCCCTTTCCCCGTTGAAGTCGGATTCGATCGTAGACGATACGAGCCAACAGGAGAGATCGTAACGTGGCAACGTGACGCTGTTTTGCGTAGTGACGTAATTGGCAGCACAGGCCTCCTCCGCCGGATTGTTTCTCGATTGGTTTTTCCAACCTCACCTTGACAGCTGAGTTTCCAAGAGTGGATGTTGTAATACAAGGTCGGAAATATTTTGCTTTATTGTTTATTTTGTGTTGTATTAAACGCTGCGTGGCGTTAATGTTAATTTTAATTGAATAATTTTGAGTATTTACTTTTGCATTTTTCTGTAAACGAAAGGCAGATCTGTTTCTCGGTTCTTCTACTCAACACATTGAGACCCCGTCCGGGTTGTATTGTGTTTGAATTCTTGAGCAGCATCAAATAAAAACAAGTATGCTCAGCTGGTGATTTTTATTTATTTATTTATTTTATTGTCCCTTTACTTTTGGGGTTACCTAGACCCATACCCTTCCCTAAGAGTTAGCCGGCTGTGTTGGAGAACTTAATTTGCACTCCTTCAATTTGCTGTCCTTCAGGTAGGTAGCAACTGAGAACACAAAATGTCACGTCAATTTAATGGAAGTGAACTAGCAATAGGGAACACCTGAAGTCGCCTTTGGTCACGCCTTAGGATCTTATCTCAATGTATTCTTCAGAATAGTTCTCTATTTTCTGTCTCTCTCTCTTGATTAGCCTTTATGGTCACATAAGAGCATCTTGAAAAAATAATTATAGATTGGTAGGCCTTCATTGTATTTTTAAAATATTTTTTTAAATAGTTTAACACTCTTTTGGATTTTGAGCAAGTCCATTGAAACAGGCACTTACATCTTGAGAAATCATAAATCCTTTGTATGGAATCACATGGAGCACTTTCCTTCTCTTTTTCTTTCAACAGGCACAAATGCGTGTATATATTCTTGCACCCTTCCATTTTGCAACGAGCAGTTTTTTTTTTATTGTCGAACTCGGGTAGATGGAGCGGTGGGTGTACTTTTTTTTTTGAAAGAAAGTTCAGGCCGACTAATTAAGGGGGCAAAAATTTAAAAAGGCAAACAACTGACAGGGTAAAATAAAGAAGAAAAAGTAAATAGGGGATTCTGCAAATAGAATCGGAGATACATGATTTCGGAAGTTCGCAGATAAATTTAGGGTACAGCGAAAACAGAATGGAAAGTGGACTAACAAAAAGGAAAAGAAGCCATGAAATAACAGTAGAAGAAATAAAATAACAGTCGAACGAATGCAAATCAGAAAACAGAAAGCGTGTGGAGAAAACGAACACCAGAGGTAACGGGGGGAGGGGAGTTGGGAAGAATCGGGTAAAAATGAATATAGGACGTACGCAAAAGTTTATAAACAGACGAAAAAGTTTGTAAACAGAAGGAAGAAGATCAAAGAAGATCGGAGCAACCCCCCAATCTCAATCCAATCGAACCCTTATGATTAATTTTAAAATGGCATGATGTAAAATCTGCATTAAAGAACAAAATAAAATTACTGCGAGATTGGGGGGATTATTGTCTCAAACAAAATCATAAAAGTAAAAATAGGTTTTTTTTTTTAATTATCCAAAAACTTTGAACCACGAGGAAAAAGAAAGAATGACAGTAAGCAAGAAGCAACGTGAAGCGAAGTATAAAGAAAACTTAGTTCCAAATGCCAAAGAATAAGTGATATCAGAAGAAATTTAAAAAAAAATTAAGAGATACAGCAGAGGAAAGAAACTATAGGTCATCCCAACCTTTTACGGTGCAGTACAGCGCTTATGGGTGACATAGTTGCCAGATTGCATACAAAAGATTAATAATTGATTA
Organism: Dorcus hopei; assembly: GCA_033060865.1. NCBI lineage: Eukaryota > Metazoa > Arthropoda > Insecta > Coleoptera > Lucanidae > Dorcus > Dorcus hopei. Next base: position 38,338,923 of record CM065423.1, read on the forward strand.
CAAGAAGCTGGTAGCTTTGACATATGATTGAAAGTAAAATACTGGGAAAATGTAAAAACATTGCGTTGTTAAACCAGCTCAAACAATGCAAGATAATATAAGGTTATGTCACACGCAAAATGTAAACATCAACTTGGCACCACAGCACCGTTAGAAAAAGATGGGGTTAATGCACGAATACTAAAGATAGTAAGAAAGGCATATACTCCATTTGATTGTGTACTGCACCGTAAGGTTGGGATGACCTATAGTATAGAATGTCTACATCTATAGGTTAATCAAACTAAAAATGGAAAGAGAAAAAGAGATAAGTATTTTATTTACCCTTAAGTATAATAAATATCATTTAAAAGTAGCGAAGATTGTATCAGAACTGTCGAAACATGCACACTCGTTTCCGAATCAATTCGTCTGACTCGAAAGGCCAAAATAAACCTTATTGTAGTACTCCTTAAGACTACGGCTTTATTTTCCTGCTTTAATACATTTGGAAGGCAGTATACAGTAACGGACAATAAAATCCGGGCACACCATTTGTACAATGTAAACATCACTCTGACATTTTTGACATTTAATACATATACTGTGCTGGCCTATGCAACAGTATCTATGCGCTTCTTGTGAGTAAATGAAGGAGAGGCTCATTGAAACTTGTGTGGAAGTGAAATAGAGATATTACATGTGGCCCGTGTTATCAATCGGCAACGTCGATTGATGTAGCTATTTCGTTTACTCATGCGGTTTCTACTATTCTATCCTTCATTTACTCACGAAAAACGCATAGATAGTGTTAGTCAGGCCAACTGTGTATATTATAAAAAATGTCTCTAGTAATTCTGACGTTTAATATAAATTTTGACAGAAATATAACCTCAATAAAAACCTGATTTACCAAATTTGTCTAAATTGTCTAATTTGCCCGGATTTTTTGTCCCCTACTGTACATAAGTACTTGATTAGTTTAGTTTCTCCCCTTCTACATTCTGTCTGCTTTTATGAAGTGTTCAATAATGAAGCAAATACAATAAACTATAGGTAATAACAAATAATATTGGATTATTTAAATTGCTTAACACGCCTGAAGCTATTTTCAGAATTGTCCTGCTGAAAAAAATCCGTTTTTTTCTGCCAAATATGTCGCACAATAAATCTCAAATACATGTATTTGGCAAACGTGACCTTGAATAATTGCCAAGTGCTAATTTACGTTCAGCAACCAAAACATGGGGTCTAAATAAGTGTAAGTAATAAAATTATCGCCGATGAAAGCTCTAATTGTTTAAAAAATAAAATGCGGTTCAAGATTTATAAATACTCGAAGCCTGAATGTATTTAGTATTTTAGTTTATCTTTCCTGGATTGAACTTAATCTGCACACTCATTTTCGAAAATAAACAGTAGGTGATTGTGTTATAATATTATTTTGCTTCTACTAATTATATGAAAAGTTATTTCCATGTTAATCCAACCAAATTAAAAAAAAAGAACTTTTCAAGTCGGTTTATCTTAACTTCCCTGTAATTACTGGCGAGCTGTCTTGTCTACTTATTCGTGCTTAAATTAGGATACAGAGCAGCCGGCACGTTCAAATAAAAGTAAGACACTTTAAAGCAAAAATCCACTGAAACAAAGGAAAACTGCATGAATATTATTCAGACGCTATAACAATACTTGACAGCTTCGCGTAGATCAAAAATGTTCAGGCGAGTCCCGAGTAAGCGAAGCGGCTTATTAATTCTTTTTTAATTCTTTTTTTTTTGCTCCTCATTGGAAGCTGCGCTTTTTCTTTCTGTAATCATGGAGCAGCAGCAGCATCAGTTATTAGTTTGCTAATTACGGACGAAATTCAATGTGAATGCCGCCGCGCGTTGTTTGTTCGCAATTTTGAACTTTTTTAATTTTTAACGAAGTTCAACTGCGCTCGCTCGATCCGAACACGTCCACTTAATCACGTCGGGCACTTATTTGAAATTCTGCGAATGTTCGCGATATTATGCCTTAATCCTTGAGACTTTAAATAAACTCCGCACTGTGGATGGGTAATTTTAATTCCTACGTGCGCTAAGACACACAGCACGTTGTTTTGGCTCTCTTTGCGATAAACACTTATTTATGCGGGAACGACGATGATGTATGACTTACGTGTTTATTGTTACAACACAAGCGTAGTAGAAAAATACGCGAATCGCAAGAAGTATTGTTTGCCGTAATTATTAACGTTTTGTTGTAACAAAGTCTCGGCGTTAAAGTCACGAAAGATTTTTTTTTATGCACCGAACCAAGCATGTACATGTAGATACATAAATGTAATTACATGTTTTCCAAAGATTCACAGCCTTGCCAATTGTATAGTGTGTAAATATACAATTCAAGTTTACATAATAACACATTTGCAACACAAACAACCAAATTAATCACAGTTATGATTATACTTTAACCAGATCAAAACAGTTTATATAAAACAGCTTACTCAGGCCCGGTTTTTCGATCGCAGTTTAACTTTAAACTTCGGTTTATCCCTATGGGCAAATAAACTTAAATTTAAAGTTAAACTGCGATCGAAAAACTGGGCCTTAGAAAAGGAAGTTGAGGGTTTCACCATCAACAAGAAGAAAATGGGTTATTTCGTCGATTTTTTTTTCTTTATATATTTCTTTCATCTTTGAATTTAGAAATTGTGTTTAACCACAATTTTGACTTCAAAAAAAAAATGCCATTTATGAAAGACTTGACATTGTCCCAATTTAATCCAAAAATATTTTCCTTTGGTGCCACAACAAGCTCGTCTTTGACGAGTGAGTGCGCCAGGAGGTGTGAAACAAATGTTCGAGCGATCGGGAATAATTCTTCCTTGTTTTTTTCGTCGGCCGAGCGCATACACTCACACACACACACAAGTACATCTAAAATAGCTCCTGGCTTGAGATCGGTTTATTTTCAAGCGAGATGGGCCCACCCAAGTTTCTATTTATACGTTCATGTATACCGATATATGACTACACTTGTAAACAAGTTTCCTTCGGAAATATTTTCCGCCAAGTTGCAAAACAGCACGATAACGCAAGCGCAACAATCCAATCGTGAGATATTACGCCGGCCCGCCAGCACGATTGTTAATAAATTTATTCGCGCAAAACCCAAAACACCGTAGGCTGCGTAAGCTATATGGCGAGGATCAGGATGTATATGGAAACTGGAGACTCGAGACAATGAGATATTGCTGTATCGGTTTAATCATTTCAATGCCACGTGACACATACGAGACGAAGAAGAAACTACTTTGCAATTATGACTATTACAACAATCATTCAAAACATCCTTGTAAGGAAACTTCTTTCAGAGCTCCAAGCTAAACAGACCGACCACTGTGTTATAATGATTTTTAAAAGTATACCAGTGCTATGTAATTTATCAAACCTTCTCGAGCAGAAAGCAAAATTAATAACCGCACATTGTAGTCACGCGTCTACTAATTAATTAATAGTTAGTCATAATATTGCAAGGGGAAATTAATAAGAACAAGTAGTCAAAGGCCTAAAGCCTTCTGTAAACCGTTTGGCTCTCAAATTTCATAAGGCCATAAAAGTCAAAAGAAGATTTAAGGAGGAGGGAAGGGAACATGATTAGAAGGGAAGAAGAAGGTACTCCAAATTCTAAACTCGATGAGCTACTTGGAATAAATTCCACTCAAGGAGGCATAAAAGAGGAATTGGAGAGCATGCAGCCAGGAAGAGTCAGAAAGCTCACCAGAACATATTTTGGCACGTTCAGGAGCTCCTGCAGTTTTTGATTAAAATACAATCAGGCTGCGAGTTGCAAATCTACTATAAACATTAGAGTATCATGTTGCCCCCCTCCCTCCCCCCAGCATAAGCGAGTAACTTTGCAATTTAGAAAGTTGGAGTGAAGGCCACGTAAAGTCAAGAACTTTTGGGATAAAAAGATGTGACAGTGATGCGTTGAAATTTTCAAAATAAGTTGTAAGTTTATTGAAATTACTTCAAAGATGGTCACTAAGTACTCAAGCAATCTTCATGATCATCATGTCTTTCGATCGAGAGTAGATTATACGAGTGGAAATCTGTCAAAGGCTTCAAGCTCATTACGAGACAGAAATCAAGTCTTCCTCCCTACGACAAGACTTGGGTCTACTATAACATCTCGAAGTCAAAGCATTCCGGCAAGCAATGGCAGCCCAAAAGTTCAGTCGGGCATGAATAAAAGAGATCAAAGTCCAAGACGCAACTGCAATTGAAAAAGTTCTTGCGATCATTTCCTAAATTTTCGAAGGTGTTGTTGATCGATTTTCTTCACCACCAAAAAACAGTGTATGCTGCAAACAACTGTAGAAACTACTGGCCTCAGCCTAAGTCTGCTTGTTGGCCCTGAAGACATGACCACTGGCCTCAGCCTAAGTCGGCCCTGAAAACGTGGCTTACCAATTCAGTTCATGAGTTTATTGAGGACGAGAAGTGATATTGCCTTGATGGTGTGATCGTGGCCATTAGCCTCTGATAGTGCTCAGATAATCAATCACTCGTTTGAACTACCGAAAAATTTCAGTAAAGTGGACTTGATACCTTCTGGCCGAGGAGCCAGAAAATTGATTGAGTAGTAAGGTTGAAAGGTAACAAAGTTTACTTCTACAACGTAAGACCATAAACCACGCCGAAATCAAAACAAGCCCACGATGAATGGCTGCGTCAGTCAAGGTCCTAGATAGTTTCTTGCCATCTTTTCCTAGTACTCCAAAGATGTTGTTTTCATTAGAAAAACGACTAACTCCTGAAGTAGAAGGTCGTTACCTTCTATTTTTTTGCGTCAAATTACCATCTGCAACGGTACTTGGGTTGAACCTAAAACACGCCGAAATCAAAACAAGCCAAAAAGAAATGGCGATGAAGAAGAGAAGCTGGGTTAGAACAAGATCCAAAACACACTTGACTTGCAGCTGGAAAAGTACTTGTCAATCATTTCCTAGGATTCCAAAAGTGTTGTTTTAATTGATTTTCGTTAAAAAGGAAGTAGGAGGTAACGAAGTTTTCTTGCACCAAATTCCCAATTGCAAAGACACTTGGGTTCACGCCTAAATCAAAACAAGCCAACAAGGAGCGACCATGAAGAAGAGAAGCTGGCTCAAGACAAGAACCACAGCACACGTGAAGGATTCCTAAGGTACTTTAATTAATTTTTGTTAAAACAAACTGTCAACTCCTGGAACAGGCTAAGGCGCAGCATGCACAAAAGGGATATGGCATGGACGTTTAAGGAAGACTTGGAAGAAGCATAAAGTAGGCAATGTGAATGTGTCAAGATTTCCTCAGATGTGCCAATTTGCACATTTTCGGCCAAGGTCTTTCGGTACGGACAATTTCGGACCTCCCAAGACCGAGCAGAGACGCAAGTACGGATATGGAATTGGCGTATTCTCACTTCGTCTCCCCTACTTGCATTGCCATTCATTGTTTCAACTGCTAACTCCTGAAGTAGAAAGTAACGAAGTTTTCAAATTACCATCAGAAACGACACTTGGATTCACCATAAAACACGCCCAAAACCAAAACAAGCCAACACGGAAGCGTGAGGAAGAAGAGAAGCTGGGCCAAAACACACTTGCATCTGTCACCATTCTCAACGATTCCAAAGGTATTATTTTAATCAATTTCTGTTAAAACAAAGTGTCAACTCCTGGCTGAGGCGCAATGTATACTGAGAGGACATAGCATAAACTTGAAGGAAGACTTGGTCGAAGCAAACAGAAGAGGCATGAGTATGTAACGTGAATGTGTCGAATTCTTCAAATGATGATTGGATGCAATTTGCGCTTTTTTGGGCAAGGTTCTCCGACACCTACCATTTTAGACCGCCTCTTGAGACCGAGCATTGCACACTATTGAATGTTGCGCCTAAGAGTGCTCAGGGGTCCAAAAGATGTGACCAACCGATCCGATGCCTTCTCTAGTAACTCGTGACAAACAGAAGGCAATTTTATTATCTGAACATCACTCGAACCATCATCCACACAGACAAAACTTATGATTACCATTTGCTTTTGACCAGTCTTGGAAAGGCAGCGTTTTAAGGACGATGCTGCGCCGAAAGAGTTTAGGTCCTTCGTCGCCAAACTTCCTTGCCGCTGGCAAAAGTGCACTTCTGTAGCGAAACCTACAAACATGATGTGTTTGTTTAAAAAAAAGAAACTGTAATATAGAATTTTCATTTAGGTTTCATTGACCATGTAGAACAAATTTTTTATCTCGCAAAAGTGATTTTTAATTATTTCTTTCTTTAAGTTCAGAAGCTTTCTCAGCTTCTTCTTTACTTGGTTTTAAAAGATCGCAACGACTCCATCATAAACGGACTTTATTTTTCTGCTGATTCACAACCTGGTTTAAAAGCTTCGATTTTATTATCTTTAATTGCCTCAGGTTTTAGGTCTTTTAAAAGTATTTATTAAATTTTTACATCATTTTAGATTTTTTATGGTTTTTAAATGGTGTTCAATCACCTTGGTCCAGAAATATTAAGCTGCTTCGGGATGCCCGAAAATGATTGTTTATACAAATCTTAAGGGTCTCCTTAATTTTGAGTAATCTGTAGCTTTTGGAGTCAAAACAGTGTGCTTGAAAATAATCGAATTTTTATAGGATTTCAAGCCATTGCCCAATTCCTCCTGATTCAGAAATGAAATGCCATTTTGGGAGTATCCGCGAATGATGGAAATTTTCATTAAACAGTGCTTGTTTTGGAGTTTTGGAATTGAAAAGTAAACGGATATAATGTTGGGTTGTTAATTGTTTGCTGCGAGTCCTAGGCCTTTCCAAGCTTGGACGTCGAACTTACGGCAGGTATGTTTTTAGAATTACGTCGGGCGTCGCGTTGGTCGATTCATAATCCGTGTTTTCCTCCTTTTATCTAGACTTTATTATTGTTATTTGATTCTTCTCTACTCCCCCAGTTACTCCGGACGTTTCAGCCGGAGTTCCACTAACTGGGAACTGCCTGGCGATATTCTTCTTGGTGTCCTTGCAGAAAAATTTGATGGCGTCGTTATAAGCCGACCTTGGCCGTCCGTCTTGCTGTTTGGTAATACGACAGTTGTACCAATAGCATTAATAATCGAATAAATTAATAATAATTATATCTACACAATTAGTCGTACCTTTTGTTTGTGTAATGTAAATTTATATAAAGTTATTTTTGGATTTAATCACTCTGGAAGTAAACGACATATGTATGGTGTACATACATCTACCTGCGTCTAGTTTGGGTAGTTAACTAACACGAGTTTAATGTAACGTGTAATTGAGTTACAACGATCCCCTTACATTTAGATTTAACGTCGTGATACACACGTCGTAATGCTCCGGCATCAACAAAGTTATAACGTTAAAGTTATGATTTGTTACATTTCGTTTGTCCATTTTGCTCCAACAACGTTGAGGTTGAGGGAGAGATACACACACAAGTAAAGTCCCTCCGTCTACACCAGAACCCGATAGTTTATGTGTTTGTTGTTCCCCTGCGACAGAATTACGATCTTTTCTGGATACACAAACCGCAGCCAACAGCCTCTCTCCCTCATGTGTTCACCTTTCCCACCTACACTTTCAAATTCATTTCAGACGAGACCAATTTGCATTCCTTTTCGCCGTTCAATTCATATAACTTAAATTTTTTTGCGGTGCACCGCCGCCCTCTGATGGATGAAACTTTCTCCAGTAATCATTTCTGTTAGTGCACACTCGAAAACCCCGAATGCCGAGCGAAGGGGGCGCGGGCGGCGAGCTTTTTTCTACTCTCTTTCGAGTTATTCGATTTTAATGAACACATAAACTTCATAGACGCGCGAATTCTTCTTGAGAGTTTTTAATTTTATTAAAAGTTTCTCTACTCGCTTAATTGAGCGAAAGAAAAATCAAATTCAATTATGAAATAATTACTATTAGTGAGAGAGAGAGAGAAAAAAACGTTGATTTCATATTATTTGTATGCAACAAATTAATATTCTTTTATTTGGTATGTGCTGAATAAATTTCAAATATTTATTTATATACGTTGTACATTCACAGTAAAACTCGCAGTATCAAAATAAATAAAGTAATAGGGTGTAAATCTTTCTTGAAGCGTTAGTTTAAAACTTGGAATTGATATGAAAAAATAAACTCCGGCTTCAACTACTACAGCAGTTAAAAACACAGCATTTTCGTTTTGAAAACGAGCGCAAAGAAAAAGAAGACGTGCTTCCTCTCTTATGAGCGTATCTGCAGCATTTGCAATAACATTTCGTGTTTTCGTTGTTACCCAGCGAGCCGTAAAACTATTTTATCTACTTTGCAGATCTTGCAAAGATAACAAAAATAGAAGCGGCCGGAGCTTTTGCACGGTGTTTACTTAAAAAGTTGTAATCGTGTGTAAAACCCGTCGTCGGATTCCATCTAACTTTATAAAAGGTGGCCGGGAATTAGGGTTTAACTTTTTCCTGAACGCACTTACTACAAACGAAATTGCGGCCGGTTTCTACCTCAATTAGTGCGTCACGTAGGGCGGAAAAAAGTCGTTACGGGAGAGGAGCCCGAAAGGGCCTGAAGAAATATTTAAAATTTGTGTAAAGTAATTTTCGTGGGCGCGCAGCACACGTTTATTATGTAGCTCGGAGGAGCAGAGAATATAAATATTTGTTTAATCTGCTTGTGTCTGCATACGGATTATGTAGTATAGAATGTCGTAATTTTTATAAAAAATATTTATTTTTCATATTATTTCCTGGAGATGTTAAGTGTCATTAACATGATTATGATAATTTAATTATTATAGCATCTAAAATAGGGATGGATACCTGGACGTTTCTTTTCACTCACACTGAAAGGCTAGTTGAAATCATAACAACAAACAAAATTCCAAAATTTTCCTCTACAATTACAATTTTATTTAGTACTACAAAAATCGCGGAGAGCCAAATAAAAGTATATACAATTTTAATTCATCTTCAAAATTTAAATAATTAAAACTCTGAAGATGCTACAGAATTAACAAGATAAGTCAATAATCAAAAGTATTTTAATTTAAATGAAAAGCTTGTTTTCTTTAAATATACATAAATAGAATTTTAAAACTCAGATTAGCAATTAAATGCAAATTAAATCATTTTTCGAATCTCTGATCTATACAGCCAAGTCTAACCGCATCGGTACCCCTGACGTCTCAGTTGGTGCCAATCAGACAATATTTTTGAGCGTTGTTAAATTCTTCAAGTTGTTTATTGTTTCCCTTTAAAAAAAAGAAGTCAAAAGTCAAAACTGCGAGTATTCATCGTAAATTATGTTTCAAATTGCCAAAATGTAATAAATTCGACTCGCTCGCGGATACCACACACTTTTTATGTTTGCTTTTGGTTAAACAGGTTTTTTTTTTTTTAATTTAAATACATAGCTCTTTTTTATCTTGATAAATAATATCCAACCTTTTTTGTAAGTACGTAACACATCCTCGTAAACATCCACGTGCAATTTTGCGTTAGACAGAATTGAAAATGAAAGTGGAGTGACAAGATAAATGCATAATTTTATGTTTTATACTCGTTCAGACGTTCACGAGTGTCTAAAAAAAAACCCGTGACTTTGCACCTTTCTAATGGGTGCAAGTAAAAACGTGTACAAATTCAATGAACTGACCTTAAATAAATGAAATAAAACGAGTTTTTTTTTTGAAATGTCAAAATGTCAGTTTGTGAAGTGCATTTCATAGTTAATATTGTTTCCGTGTCAATGCTCTGTAAAAGTATTTAACACTCCTATTGCACTTATCAAGAAAGAAAAAACTTTAAGTTAATTTACAGAAAAAAAGAAACTGAAACTGATATTTTATTAAAAATTGGAACTTGACCTTGAAGTAATATAAACAGAGACAGGTGCGGGCCCGCACGCAAAATTAAAATAAAAAACGCTCCTCAACATTTGCACCCCTATACTACCCTTATGCACTTCCACATATAAATGAGAATATCTCTGCAATCATACATTTTTCTTCCAATGTAATTAATCAAATGTTTTTAATCAAATATTAGGTCTGTTCCAACCACGCTTTGTGACCGTTTCGAAACCGTCACAAGCATACACTCATCAAAGTTTTAAACTCGACAAAGTTGTCAACATCGATCATTATTTCGGTGGGCAACTGACAGTGACGGTTTCTTAAACGGTCAGAAAGCGTGGTTGGAACAGAGCTATTGTTTGAATGTCATACTTGATGTGGTTTATAAATATTAAGTAAATGAAATGGTAACTAGGACAGGTCAGCGTGATTACAGTGGAGTTCTCGAACTACTCTTCTGCTGAAGAGACCCCAAATAGGGCCCAAATAGCTGTCCAGAAGATGCTCGAGGAATCAAATAAATACATAGATGTATTGTTTTTCGAATATTTTAACTTTATGTAAATATTTTTAGAAATAGGCTATTTAAAATTAAATATTTACAGTTGGTTCTTGTCCGATGAAATTTGTATCACAAAATCTTTTAAGCGGACACTAAATCGCGCACTATACACTTTACGTTTCACTGGACTTCTGACGAAGCTGTCGAACGACGGTGAAACGTAAAGTGTATAATGCGCGATTTAGTGTCCGCTTAAAAGATTTTGTGATTAAAATTAAATGTTCATTATAAATAAATTATTTAAAATTTTTGAAATGTAGATACGTAGGATTTAAGCTTAGAACTGTAAACATTAGAATAATTAATTTAATAATGTCGAGACAATCCGGATGTTAGAAGGAAACTGTAGGTAGTAGCAATGAGTTCGGAAAATGAACAAGTGAGGGCGCCGTGTTTAACTACTTTAGGTGAAAGCCCCCGGTCGCGCTTTATAACCGCAAGCCCGAATCACAGGAAGTCAAGCGACCGGTTCGAAACTTTGTGTAAGTAAGATATAAGGGCGGTTTTATGAAAAACTCGTCCCAAATATAGTATTAAATTTCTCCGAACTTCTTTACGGGATAAATTTGTTTATGCAATTCTTTGTCGTTTTTACGTTTCATTCTACAAAAAATCTCCTTTATTATTATTCACCCATACACGCCCACGTGCACATTGACACAGATAATTTTGAATGTGAAGGCTCGCAAATGTCATGTAGGTACATCCAAAATTTATCACACAACAAATACACTCTACAAGCAAGAATTGATTTAAGAGATACACTGCAAAATCCACCATCGCACCAGGAGACTACGCAAGCAAACAACGAAGTAAGAGAGCAAATAAGAATAACAATAAACAAATAAGAAGCAGAAAAAAATTGCAAAATACGCTGAGATACAAGAACAATCTTTTTTTGAATAAAATTTTAAGTTATTTTCACTGTTGTTGCCAATTATTTGTTATTTGATTAAGCAGCAAGGTCATGGTGTAATCTGATTTTGTTAGCAAATTAAAAATATATTTTGAAGGAACGTTCCGTACTGAAACAAGTTCAGCTTCACATTTTTAAATAATAAAAAAAAATTGAAATTCCTATATCTTAAGTTTGTCACAAACGGTGATGAATGAAGAGTTCAATATATGGGTGTGTGGGTTGAAGGTACTGGGTCATAAACTGCTACCCACTTTGACCATGTATAGAGTTGCGAACACTGGGGAAAATTGTCGATGTTGAAAACCCTTCTTGGAAATATGCTCAGCTCAGTGAAGACGGGGTGGGCTACAAATAGATTGTCGGTAGCTTAAACCTGGATATAACGAGGGCGCCAGCTAACGCAAAGTTCTCCAAATAGGCAAGTAAAATGCGTGGTACCGCTAGGCCTACATACGGTATTGAAGTTTTATATCCGCATAACATTTAAGACTGACGGTCACACTGTATAGTGACAGAATCAGATAAAACACAGTAAATGGTGGTACGGGTCGTTTATTAATGTACGCCAAAAAGAAATCGCGAAATCAAATCGGAAACTGGCGTCACAGAAAGTAATTTACCGAACAAAACAGTGACAATCCGCTCAGATAGTGACATGAAACGTTAATTATCTCAAATATAACAACGTGAAATTAAACGCGTAATTACTAGCTTTGATACCCTGTTTGTTTTACTTTAGAAATACAAGTATGCAGTACAGTAACGTTAGTTCTTTGCCTTAAAAATAAATTTTAAAGTTCGGGTTCAGAAGAAACCAAGGAACTACGTTAGGCAACTACGTTTATGGAAGGCACAGATAAGTACCTACCAAAAATTAACGTATACAAAACACAACGCAAAATCCGAGAGCTGCACCCTGGAAGGGGTGCAACTCTCGGAGCGTGCACTATGCGGTTCGACAACTACCAACGAAAGTCCTCTTCTACGGACACGATGTCGAAGTAGAGAGGTTCTCGAGATTCGATGGTATCAACAGCACAACTCAACCGGGGGAAATCACACTGCCTCCAAAAACTCGAACAAGGGGGTGATTCTAACCGTCAAAGCGTGCTAACGGAAGAAACACAAAATATAAGAGAAACTCGATAACGAGGAGGAAGCTGATTTGAATAAGATTTACCCCAATGATTACTAACAATAGGCCTACTATAGAAGCTTGGCCGTCGATCTTCGAGTCGATCCCTTAAAAAGCGTCGCAAACTAAAACTTCCATAAACTACTCACAGACGTTAATAAAACCCCTAAACTCGGGCGGTCTAAACTACCAGGCAACGCACAAGGAGCACAAGAATATTCGAGCGACGTCTGCGATGCGTACTCATGACCTGACCCAAATTGGACGTCAACGATCGCCAAACGAGAACAGTGGCCAGCCACCAACTCTATCGTGTCGTAATTTGAACGCGAAGGCTAACAGTGTTCCCAACTGTTATAAAAAGTTACCAATAACAATTTAACAAAACGAAAGAGAATTCCTAGTTTGAAGATTAAAATTGAACATTAACAACATATTGAAGTATTTCCTTCACACTCTTTGTAACATACTGCTGTGGTATGCCCCACGTTTTGTGTCAATTTAATGCTGTGTTCTTAGGGTATTTTGCAAATTTTCTGATTTTTATATTATTTTACTTTCTGGCTTTGTTGTTGCTTTTTCTCTCTCGGAGGCTCTTCTTCGATGATGAATATTGCAGTGTATCTCGTAGACTAATTTCGTTGTTGTTGTAGAGTGTATTTTATGTGATAAATTTTGGATATAGATGGCACTCGCGAGCCTTTATATTCAAAATTATCTAATGTCAGAGTTGTCTGTGTGTGGGTATGTAATAAAAAAAATGTCGTAGAATAAAAACATTATTGTACCACTTTAAATAATTAATTATTATTCTGCAAGAAGAAGTTCGGGTTTTTAAAGGTAGTAATTTATAATATTTAGGTCGGGTTTTTCACAAAACCTTCCCAAAAGTTTTACTCATACTCATTGGTCTTGCATATGATGCTCCGGCAAAGGTTCCATTGTACAAATCGGAATTCGCGCGTCGGCGGTTTCATAGCGTAACGGGTCGTAAGTTCACGCGATCACTAACACAGCGCCCTCATTTGTTTATTCTCTGAACTTCTTACTATAACCTACAATTTCCTTTACACATTGAATTAGTGACGTTAAATAAATTATCCTAATATTTACAATTCTGACTTAATCAAAAAATCTAAATAATTTAGCTATAATAAATAATTAATTTTTATTTGATTATTTTTTAAAAAAATTACTTAAAATTAAGAGATTTGAAAAAACAACTAACAAATCTGCTAAAATACATTTAACATGCTATTCTTTAATTTATTTTACAATTTTCAAAATTATTTCTTTCAAAGAAATACTGTTCATAAAAACCACAATACGTTACAAACAAAATTATTAATAAAATTCATTTAAAAGTTGACGTTTCGTTGTAGGTTGACAGCTTCTTCGAGATACCAGCGACATCTTTTTTCGTTTTTAATGATCATTTCCTGCATATTGAATTGTATTCATCATCACAGAGCAGCGCGAGTGCAAAGATGAAACATTTCTAAATCATAAATGACGTCCGCGTAAAACATAAACATTTAATTTTGGAAAGGGCATAAATCAAACTCGTAAAAGTGTTTGTTTATCTTTATTTTTGGGTGCAAATGCGTGGTACCGTGTAAATATTTTAATCGAGCCAGCGACGCCTGTGTGTTACAAAACGTAATTCACGCAACCAGAAAACTAACACAAATAAAAGTGCACACATAAAATAAACAAGTTTATTATTGGCTGCAGTAAAATGTCTGTCCTTGTTGAGCACATAAACGCAGGCTGCATTTTTCTCGGCTCGCAACACGTATATACATAGTACAAATATTAACGCGGCTATAAACGTCCGTGTAGATGCGTCTCGCTCGCCCCCGGAGTTTTCCGGCAGGCCGTCTCTCTCGCCGGCGCGAATAGCATTGTGCATTAAGTGCATAAACCTTGAATTATTATTAAACAAGGTTTGTTAACCATTGCATGTGCATCCTTCAACGTCGGAAAACACGATATGGCACGCAATTGGCTAGCAGTTGCGATAGGTCAGTTGGTGCGCGTTATCATAGGCGGCGGAGCTATCGTCGAGGTCGACCGGACCCCGGACCTATTTTACTATTACATGGCTATTGCCAACCACAAGCCATCATTACGACGATTATGCAGCCCAGACACGGCAGTTATTATTAGAGAAATTAATTGCTGATTAAACAGAAGCAGGCCATGAATAAAAGCGCGCTTGTCTTTTCCACACACACTCTTGTCGTCGTCGTCATCGCCTCCGTCGCCCCTCCTCATCATACTACTTTAATTATAAATAGGTGCACACGTAATCACGGAAATGCACTTACTTAATTATCAACACTTCATACATACAAAAACACAACTTAGTACTTAAATAGAATTATTCAAACATCTTTGGCATACCAAAATAGAACTCATTCTATTTCACGAAAAGTAATTATTTTAAAATCAAAAAATTTTGGCGTGGTTTTGAAAGGCTGCAGGTAACAGAAAAATCCTTCCTGGCGCTGTCGGAGATTTGCCAGATGATAAAATGAATGATTTACGGGGTGACCTTGCCCAGGAAGAAATTATTTATGATTTGGCGTTATTAAAAAGTAGAACTGGCGCGGTGGCGACGACACGTAGGGCGTGAGAGATATTGAAATTCTAATTTGCGAAATTCATCCTTTCCAGCTGTCCACGTTACTCAAATGAACTAAATTCATTAATCTCACGAGCACCGCTCCAAATAATAAATTACATACAGGGTGTCAGTGTCTATGTTGAAAGACCTCTTTTTTTTAACAAGGAAGATTTTGATATTTATTTCCATACAAACTGATAATACCTCTTACTGACTTGTGTCCTTGTGTGCAAATTATTAATTTTCTAAGCATTTTACGGCGAATTCCTAAGCATTTTGCGTGGAATAGTGATTTCCTGGGCCAAAGTTGGCGTTACTTGCGAAAAAATTACCTTTTCGTTATTCGAATTTATAGTGATTTCCTAAGTTTTCCTCATCCCAAGGTTGGCATTATTCGCGCAAAAATCGCCTTCTAGGTCCTTGACTTTACTAGCGCTAAGCCTCGAGTGGGTGAATCCCGTCATCATCTTAAAGCTGGTATTACTTAGGTGAACGTCAGACGTCCTAAGCGTTTTAATTAATTCCAAGGTTGCCGATATTGAAATGAGCGTCGCGTTCTAGGCATCTGGATCTGGAAGTCGAATGAAATCCTAAGCACGTTTGACCGTCCTAAGGTTGGCATTGTTCAGATGAAAGTCGTCTCAATTCCTACCAACATGAAAATCCTAAGTAGTTTACGCAGTTTTCCTCATCCCAAGGTTGGGCATTACTCGCGCAAAAATCGCCTTCTAGGTCCTTGACTTTACTAGCGCTAAGCCTCGAGTGGGTGAATCCCGTCATCATCTTAAAGCTGGTATTACTTAGGTGAACGTCAGGCGTCCTAAGCGTTTTAATTAATTCTAAGGTTGCCGATATTGAAATGAGCGTCGCGTTCTAGGCATCTGGAAGTCGAGTGAAATCCTAAGCACGTTTGACCGTCCTAAGGTTGGCATTGTTCAGATGACAGTCGCCTCAATTCCTACCAACATGAAAATCCTAAGTAGTTTACGCAGTTCTGAGATTTTTTGATTTAATTTGACAACAGTAGATAAAATCCTAAGCGCCTTTTGCGTCGTCCCAAGGACTGCTCGCAGCGGAAGTGTATTGTGTGGTCATGATGCAGGCGAAATTATTGATTTCCTAAGCATTTTACAGCAAATTCCTAAGCATTCTGCAAGACGTTGTCCTAAGGAGTCTCCCCTGCCTTTTTTGATAACACCGGAAATCGCAGTACGACATCCTAAGGCTGACATGATTCGAGTTGAAAGTTGTTTCCGACAATGACAGAAATCCTAAGCTCTTAGCGCCGTTCTAAGATTCGAAATAGTCGGTTGAATAACGTCGCACTTCTTGCTGATGACCGTACTTGAATTTCTAAGCATCCCACGCGTTTCTAAGCCTTCTGAAAACTTCCTAACAATAATAGAAAGTGCACTTACGTCATCCTAAGCTCTACTCTAAAAATCGGGTAAAAATTGTGCTGATCGAAGAGAATGAAATCCTAAGCTGTTTAAGTATTAAGCCTGAAATTACTCCAAATGATGACAGGAAAAATTCTAAGCATTATACGGCGAATTCCTAAGCATTCTGCGTGGCGTAGTCCTAAGGAATCTGAGCGTCATTATTCAATCATCCTAAGGTTGACATCATTCAGGTTGAAAGTTGCTTCCGACAAGGATAGGAATCCTAAGCTCTTAGCGCCGTTCTAAGATTGGAAATACTCGGTTGATTAACGTCGCACTTCTTGCTGGTTACTGTACTTGAATTTCTAAGCATCCTACGCGTTTCTAAGCCTTCTGACGACTTTCTAACAAAAACAGAGAGTCATCCTAAGCGCAACTTTATTCGGGTAAAATTCGTGCTGACCAAAGGGGATGAAATCCTAAGCTATTTACGCTGTCTTGATCCTGAAATACTCCGAATGGCTACAGGAAATAAAACCCTAAGCATTTTACGTGGTTCTAAGCTCGGTATTGTTTTGAGGTAATACTATACTATAATAATAATATTGGAATTACTTGAGCGAACTTCCGTCTTCTTGATTATAACTGCATGTTACAATTACGTCATCCTAAGCTTGACTTTATTTGGGTAAAACTCGCTACGCTTCATGGTAATCAAGGAGAATGAAATCCTAAGCCATTTACTCCGTCTTAAGCTTGCAATTACTCCGAATGGTTACAGGAAATAAAACCCTAAGCATTCTACGTGGTTCTAAGCTCGGTATTGCTTTGAGGTAATATCTGTCTTCCTGATAATAACAGAAGTTGCTGTGTGTGTAAAAATCACTCCACTTCATGCTGATCAAAGGGAATGAAATCCTAAGCCATTTACTCTCTCTTAAACCTGAAATTACTCCAAATAATGATTACAGGGAATAAAATCCTAAGCCTTTCACGTGGTTGTAAGCTAGGTATTGTCTTGAGGGAACTTCCGTCTTCCTGATTATAACGGCATGTTGCAATTACGTCATTCTAGGCTTGACTTTAGTCGGGTAAAAATCGCTGCGCTTCTTGGTAATCAAGGAGAATGAAATACTCTGTTTTAAGCCTGAAATTACTCCGAATGTTTACAGGGAATAAAATCCTAAGCATTTTACTTGGTTCTGAGCTCGGTATTGTTTTAGGGAACATCTGTCTTCCTGACAGCAACAGAAGTTGCAATGACGTCATCCCAAGCTTGATTTTATTTGCATAAAAAGTACTCCGTTTATTGCTGATCAAAGACAATGAAATCCTAAGCTATTTACTCTCTGTTTACTCATGCACGAATCGAGAAAGAGATGATTCCGTATTGCATCAACCGGGCAACTCTTCTTTGTCTCTTTCATATGAACTAATAAACACTTGGTTTTATTTATTTGTTTAATACTAGATATATACAAGGCAGAATGAAGAATAAGTTAAATGAAAAATGGTAGATATCACACAAAGAACGACGTTACATGCACTTGTACAATATGCATTATTATTAAGTGTCGTGTAACTTTCTTTTTGCTTGCCAAGGCAGAGAAAGAATTTTTATTTGATGGGATCGCGCGCCCGGTGAGAATTTAATTTAGTCGAGCGGACTCTTTCATTTCTCCTTTATAAACTTTTCTAGATGCAAGCAGTCTCAATTGTATGAATTTTATCAATATTGAGAATCGTCTGCGCCAGATATAAAGGCGATTGAAATTCTTCGGCGAATGCTTTCCCAATCAGGAGGGCATATATGAGGAATGTTTCGAATTGTTGCCGCACGTGAAATAAGCTGTTTTCGACGAAGCTCTTTTTTATAGGATCACCGATCTAAATCGGTATTTAATAATAAGTCTTCTTCGGAAAAATTCCCTCGCATTCGCAAACTTCAGCGGAAATAATAAAAATAGAATTTCGTCGAAGTTTTGTAAGATGTATGTATGTATGTCGACGGTGGTTAGGGGTTTTCCGTTTCTCGGAATTTGCAAAGTACTTTTACCGCAAAATTATTGCGAACGTGTCTTGCCAATCGTGAAATGTAACAATTGTGCAAACACTGCTGACTTCAGCAATACAATATAAACAATCGTGTGCGTTTAACAATGTTATCTATTTGCTTCCACTTACATGCATACAACATACATCTTTTCTGAGTCACTGGTGATATGATTTTGTGCAATGTTACGTTTTTCACGTTTTACTTCATTTTTATAAGGGCACGTTACTCACGTCACTTCCAACAAACAATTCACGACATGTAATCAATTTAAAGAAGAAAAAAAATCCTGATATTTCAAGAGCGTTCTAAAAACGTTCTATTTTTATGAAATTTCCTTTAATTTTATTTAAATGATTTTAATGGATTCAAAGAAAGCGTTTGATCTCAAAATTCGGGCGCAAAAGTACTACAAAGATAAAAACGATAACAAAATTATTAATAAACAAAGTGGGAATTCAATCAGGAAATATCAACAACCGCTTGATCCGAAGCTGTCACATGAGAATTATTATATTTAATCCCTGGGGATTAACGCGTCAGTGTAATGCATACGTGACCGCACGTGAAAGATAATCACGTTTAGTAAATAAATAAATAGTTTGTTTTTTCGGGAATTTGTAAGTCGTTGACTTCGCTTTAAATTTTAGGTGTCACATTTTCCCATTACAAAATAATCCAATTTTATTAAAACTCAAAGTTAGTGGGTTTTTCCTTTTCCAATACATTATTAAACTACGTCTAGTAAGAGTTTGGTCTTAGCTCAGACGTACACACATTGCTTATTCCAAACTGGTGTACACTTCACAGTCTGTCTCTCCAGATAGTGATCAAACAGATTGGGTGCACATAAAAAGCAGCTCAATCAAGCGCAGCTTAATTGGCTAAGAATAATCTGGCTGAAATATCTAGCGGGCTTTTAACTCCCGTTAATATTTATTGACAAAAATCCTATTGTAGTCGGTGAACAGTCGGCCTTTCATTTTCTGCAATTAAACCATTCCAGATCTCGTTCGCCAGGGGGCTAGGTCGTTCATTAAGTGGTTACAGAAGGAAACTGCACGTTATCAATTTAAGACATCCAACTTGGCCTTAGATGATCGCTCTGCGTTAGTTATTTAACGCCGGCGAAAAATTCTCGACACGTTTATTTATCGTTATGCAGAGCATAATTTCAATTACGTCGCTTATTCAATTAGCTCAATCGTATAAATGGCGAAAATAAATTGTTATAAATGATTCCCCGGCCGTCAAAAGATTTTCCTTGAGATAACGCAGAAATCTGTCTTTGAAAAAAGGATTGAACTTGAACGAGAGCTTTCGACGAGGCAGACGCTTCACAATTCGTGCAGACGGGAAATTGTATTTAAATTTAATTGAGCCACCACTCTCTCTTAAGCGTGCTTTGTTTAAGGCGGGATTTATTTAATAATAGAACACTACCATCGATTATTAAATTTAAATGACATTAAAAAATTTCTTGAGCAGATTAAATAGTTTAAAGTTGGTGGAGGAGGTGGTCCAACCCAAATGCGTTTTGAAAGAGAAGGGTAGGTTGCATTTTAAAGCCAAAAACTGATACCCTAGCTTGGTTTGAATTAAAATCGGAATGCGAAATGCAAATAGAACCATCTACCGTTTCTGTCATAATTTAAAAATTGCGGGAAATTTCAAATAAAACATTAAATTCCACGGGATTCTAGACGATTGGGAACCTTAAATACATCCTTCGAACTTTAATATATACGTAATTGTCTTCTTCGGTGCCTCACCTTCCAAAATTGTTTTATGTAGAGGATAGTATACCGGTCGTTGTTGTGAAGTGAGAACATAAGACAATATAATAGACAGAAAGCAATGTAGGCATATAAAAGAGATGTGCTACGCACCTGATGGTTTGCAAATAGTGAGAGTGCAAATTAAGATCATCCCATTGACCGACTAACTCGATGGGATGGGTCGGGGTCGTACGTAACTCCCATAACAAAAGGCTGAATTTTACAATAAATAAAAGTCACACTTTTGTCTTCATTTGTGCCAAAATTTTAAAATTGTGATGAGACTAGATCAATGCAGGTCTTAAATAAACGAGCGATAAATCGCAACAAGCAAACACAATTAAATACGAAGTACGGATCCGTTTCTCGTTCACAAACAAAAGAAAAATAAGTAACAAATCTAAGTTAAATTAACTCCACAGTGTCAAATTTTCTTGGTTTAATTCAACACCCAAAATATGATTACAAGTTTGACCCCTTCACCCTTTCACCCTTATCTGTCGTTTGCTCCCTCTCTCCAGTTTTCTCTTCCGATGCTTCTCAGATCCTCTTTAACAGCCGTCAATCGCTTTTTACGCGGAGGACTTCTTCTTTTTTCTTCCTCCTTCACCTCTCTCAAGCGCCCTCCTTGCCCAGCGGCTCTCTTCCCTCCTTGCTACATGCCCTAACCACGCAAATCTTCTTGCCTTTATTAATTGTATTATGCCCGGTCTCTAATACAGAAGTTTTAGCTCCTGGTTTGTTCGTCTTGCCAGTGTCTCGTCTATTTCAACCCCTCCGTAAATCTTCCTTAGCATCTTTCTTTCCCAAATTGCTACTTTCGTCTCCTTTTTCTTATTTTCCACCCACGTCTCCGCTATAGTACAGTAGGCAGGATCACCGTGGTATACAACCGAACCTTCGCTCCTCTTGAGACCATCTTCGAAGTCAGGGTTCTATGCTGGGCTTCTGCTGCCTTACTTCTCTTCAATAACCCCTTCTCAATTACCCTCGTTTCTTCTCCTCTATTTGTTAAGGTGACTCCAAGGTACTCGAACTGTTGGACATTTTCGATTCGTTCTCTGCTTTTATTGTTATGTACCTTTCGCTCTTCGTTTGTCGTTCGTTCATCTTCATATACTTTGACTTCGCCTCATTAATCCTTAGTCCGTACTTCTTTCCTTCCTCCAGTTGTTTGAAGATCTTCACCAGGTCGTTTTTGGATCTAGACATCAGCACGATATCGTCAGCATAGGATAAGCACTGGTATTTGTTCTTAAAAATTAATCTCTCTGTATTCACTCCGCTCTCTCTTTCACTACTACCTCCAGAACTAGGTTGAATAAAGTTGTCAACATCGGATCCCCTTGTCTCAACCCTATATCTATCAGAAATGTTCGTGAGAAATTCCCTTCTACTATTACGTGTTTTTCACTGTCATTTGTATTAACTTCACTATTTTGGTCGGAATCTTCAGACTACTTAATGCTCGGTATATGTATGGCCTTTTGATAGAATCGTATGCTTGTTTAAAATCTATGAATAGCATAATGTAGCGGTAGGTTTTGCTCATGTTAGTTTTCTAGTACCATTTTCATGGTAAAGATTTGATCTATCGTGCTCCTTCCTCCTCTAAAGCCTCCTTGGTACTCTCCTATTTCCTCTGTCAGGTAATCGTTCAGCTTCGTTCTCAATATTCTGGCTAGGATCTTATATACGACGTCTAGCAGCGCAATACCTCTATAATTTTTACAATCCGTCTTATCTCCTTTCTTATGTATGGGATAGATGACCGCGGTTTCCCATGCCTCCGACATCCGCTCCTCTTCCCATATTTGGCTTATCGTGAATCCGCTTTAACAGCCTTTCACCCCCGTACTTCAGTGCTTCTGCCGGAATGCCATTCTGTCCTGCGCTTGTTGTTCTTCAGCTTCCTTACCGCCTCCCTCACTTCTTGTTCTGTTGGTAAATCCACCGTTTGTGATTGCTCTCTTCCTCTTCTTCTGCTCTTTCTTCTTGTTCAGTGGATTCACCTTTGTCAACCAGTAGCTCGCTGAAATACTCTTCTCACCTGTCCAATTTCCCTGCTAAGTTCCCTATCAGCTCTCCTTCCTTGCCTCCTTTAGCTTCCTAATAGAAATTCCGAATCCTATTATTTGCATACTTCTCCTCTATCTCGTGCAACATTCTATCCACCTGTTCTCGCTTCTTCTTACGACACACCTGCTTTACTTGCTTTTCTGTGCTCTTCCATCACTTCCTCGCTTCCATTTTCTAGCATGCTCAATCTTGCTACACTTCTTTTCTCCAGTGCCTCTCTGCAATCTTCGTCGAACCACTCTTTCACTTTCTTTTTACCTTTACATCCTAAGGCCCAACCTTATAAAAACTTAAAGACTTTAAAATCACCAAGATATTGAAGATACCGATATCTTGGTTCCGAGCTACTGCTTTCACAATTGTCTCTATATGTGTCCACTCTTTTTCAATGTCTGGATCCGGCGAGAGATTCGTTAGCTTCCTTTCTACTTCTTTTTTATATTGTTTAAGTACCTTTTCCTCTAGCAATTTTTCAATGTTATATCTTTCTCTTGCCTTTTTTGGAGCAGTGCCTCTTACCTTGTTCAGTCTTAGTTTTGCTATCGAAAGTACATGGTCAGAGTCCGCATCAGCCCCTCTGTAGCTCCTCATGTCTTTCATTGCCCCTGCTAACCTCCTGTCCACTAATAAATGGTCAATCTGATTCCTAGTGGTACCATCCGGTTAGCTTATGAATTGCCTTATGGTCGCAGTACTTGCTCATTATCCTCATATCATTTTCCGCTGCAAACTCTATCAGTAGCTTCTCATTCTCGTTACTCTTATCGTGTATACTCTTTCCCCCCGTTGTTTTTCTATAGATGGACTCGTTTCCTACCTTCGCGTTTATATGTCTTATTACTATTTTTAGATCGTATCTCGGTTGGCGTTTTATTATATCTTCAACTTTCTCATAAAATTCCTGCTTCTGGTCTTCATCTTTATCTTCTGTTGGGGCATGTACATTAAAAGTACAAGAGTCGTCCGAGTGTTACAAACGACCGGGAGGGTCGCATCCAATGCGTGTCACCCAGCGTTCCGGAGAGTCAAATTCCCTCTATCGGCGATAAAGCCAGGCAACGGAGTATCGGTCTCTATTTCGTATGTCCGGAAATGTTCCAGAATTTTCTACCACAGCTCATCGATAAAACAGCCAGGTAGCCCCAAATATAAAAGCTGCGGTGAAACAAAAAAAATCTGATGAAAGAATGAAAACTGCGTTACAGCTTGAACTGCGCACTTAGTTGCTTGTACAAATTCTACCTGATTGTCTGCAGAAATCAGGCTCCGAAAGGCCTAGAAGAAAAGCCTTTTGTTGCTTAGCATGCACTTAATCAAATCTCGAAATAATATCGTCCGTTTGAACTTCACTTTAAACAAAACAGTGAATTTATCAAAACGGCTGAAGAGCCCAAAAACACGAAGCGTACGCTAAGTGAGGAGCAACAATACTGAGCGGAACTGGCGCGGTCGTTCACGAGTGGGGTTTGACGGAATGAACAGTGCAAGGGGGTTGTTAAGAGATGTCGGCTGAATTACGCAGGAGAGTGAGTGAAATAAAGCATCTCCGAGTGGCGGAAGTTATTGCATTTGTTTAGTTGTGCAATATTTTGCAATCTTGTTAAATGAAAGAAAACCAGTAACGTATTTTCCATTCCCACAATCTACAGGCTGATCCGGAAAACTAATATATAATGAACTTTTAAATCGCAACAGATGGAGGAGGTCTGTATACTTAGAACCCTTTCGCACTATCCATTAATTTTCTATGATCTCAGTTTAAGTCAACTACCGGTATTAATCACATAAATAAATTAAAACATTCGAACGTTTTTTTTTTAAATATAGTCTAGGCTTTGTCTTGTGCTTGTAACAAATTAAGAAAAGTCAACGTCGAAGATTGTACTTGTCAATAAAAATATCACAAATTACACAATAAATAACATTTCGAAAAAGTCACATGTCCAAGAACTAATCATGACCCAGAAGCGAATGAATAATGAAAGTAACTTTACGATTTGCACGCAAAATGTCAGGCTAATAAGAAAACCAAATTAAAGAGTCGGGTTTGGTATTTCATGATTGCAAGCAATTTATTTTTCTTTTTTATTGTTACTATTATGTATTATTAGTATTATTACATGCGTACGCAATTATACATCGAAGTAACGAGGTTTCCAATCAATAATCGATGCGAGACTCCATTCTGTCTCTTATAATAAATATGAAAAGTCACTTGGCCGAAGACGTTACGTTACACCTTTGCGTCGTTACTTAACGTCGCAATTTAAATCACCTGATGACATAATTAAAGCAAACAATAAATTTTTATCATGAGCTATCAAATATTTATCTCTTTTAGGCCGCTGGCCTACCTACATACGAGTAACCATGTTTTCAAACACGCTCGAAGAAACTAAAAAATCTTTTTCATACTCGTTATGATATTTTACATTTTCATACGGAATCGAAATAAACCGTTTTATAAACATCGAGATAAAAGATCGACAGCTTGACAAGCACCTTCAGTTTTATTGTTTCAGTTCACAAACATATCCACGAGTATGTCTGCGTGTCTGTAGCCAGCCGGTTTAATTCGTGCCCACTTGGAAAGGATCCGTTTTATGGCGGACCTAATAAAGTTACTTTTTGTACAAATAGAATATGGCTTTGCGCTGCTTGCGTAATAATAAGACAGTAAAATCTATTATATCAGGCGAAATAAAGCCACGTACACATCCAGGAGCGGTTCAACAAACTGTTTATTGTTTCGCTACGGAATTAACGACTTTTGTTAGTAGGAAGTTGTAGGTATGCAATTTTGTGCATTTGATCTGACAGGAGCCGATGAACTGTAAATACCGTAAATACTAAGTACACATTTATTATTAATATTATGTATTAGTGGTTATCATCAGAGTCCGATGTTAGGGGGGGCAAGCAAGTAAGCAACGATGTATGTAGATGGAGTTGAAACATTACACAACCGTCGCGTCGTTAACGAACTTGCCGCTACATGTGTAAGCTCCTGGCAACTTTTCGTGCACTGTAATAATGCATTAGCAGGAAAGTTTGGCCGAAGTTTCTCTGACAGTAGCATAACGTAATATGTAGATCCAGTTAACACGAAATCCTTGTTGTTAGGAAGATAAAGTCGACTGTAAGTCTAAGGGAAGACGCGCACTTAAGAGTCGTGTGTAATCCTTTCACAGGCACAGGCAAGATAATTACGTTCAAAATCCCGAATTGCTTTGATCACATCGTGTTATTTGGAAACGTCGTTAATTAAAGATTAGTTTCCATATGCGAAATGCATTTCGGTTCTATGCAAGTAAATTGCATATAATTGTAGGTCGGAGGCAGAATAAAACCCCAAAACCTAACGAGAATCCAATCAATGATGTATGATGACTAAAGTCTCCAAAAAATAGTACCGAATGCATAGGCACTTTGATGCGCAAAAGGAATGAGCGCCGATTGTACTACGAATTATTTTTCCGATATAGCGAGAATATACTAATCAACTTCGTCACATTTTACTTAGTTATTCTTTGTATTTTTGACGGTACGACATAATTTCAAGAATATAGAATAAATAAAATCAAAAAAAAAATCGTTTAGATAAAACATGTTATACCAATGTATCACATAGCCGTTATACGGCACTGGACCGATTGAGATTTAGATCAGCAGGGACAGTGGACGGATAAACGGACCTAAGATTTGGAGTCTTTAATGATGACTGATGACAGTAAAGTTGCTAAAAAATTATATCGTTTTCAATTGTGCTGTAGGTATTTGTTTTCGCAAGTTGTAGCGCCATCTATCGGATTCATGGAATTATTTATTATTGTACGATAGCCATTCAAAGCCACATGAATTAAATTGAAGAAACTAAACGAGCTCAAAATTTCTATATGTCTATCCGTAATTGTATAAAAAGATGACTTTTTGAACTCGTTGCAAATCCAAAAAACGAAGAAAAAATGCAATTTTAGCTTAAGGTTTTGAGTTGCATACACGATGTCCTTGTTTTTGGAAAACAAACCACGTCATCTGTCGAATTTCATTCATGTTAACTAAGTTTAAAGAAACTACAAGCGTATTATTTTTTCTGAAAAGTCAAAACCTGATGCCCTCTTGAACTCGATACAAACACAAAAATCGAAAAGAAAATGAAATTTAGCTTACTTGTTTTTTTTTTAAATTAATCCACGCCATCTGTTGAATTTCACGTTAACTAAGTTTCAAGACACCACAAGCGTATAAATTTCTTGTGAAAAGTTAAAAAATGTAACAGACTGAAATCGGGGGAAATTAATTTTGATTTGTAACTTTCAATCGGATATGACCCACCACTTTTTGCGGCCAATAGCCACAAAATTGAAATTGAAAATTACAGGAATCTATACTTACTATACTATATATGTATACTATACTATACTCGACGCACAAAGCGTGAAGAAAACTTTGTAAATTAAAGTTTTCCAATCAGGAGTCACGATAGGATTGTTCCCTGCGAAATTTAAACAACGCCATCTATTGAATTCAATTCTTTAGACTTCGTACGATTTAGATAACGTCATCTCTACATTTTTCTCCGTACCTATTTGTATCTGTATCAAAAAAATACATAAAACAAAGATTTAAAAAAAGTGAAATTTAACTTAAGATGTAGAGGTGGCTACGACAACGTTGTTTCTGGAAGGTGTAAGCTGCGCCATCTGTTGAATTTTACGTCAACTAAGTTTAAAGATATGGCAAGAGCACAATTTTTTATTTTTTTATTTGAAAAGTCAAAAAAATATAACAGACTGAAATTGAGGAAAAAACTAATTTTTCATTGTAACTTTTAGTCAGACACGATACCATGAATTTTGGTAAAATATTATAACGCCATCTATTGTTTTTTGTTTCAATTTGAATATTGCGGAAAAAATAATTAAAAAGTTCGTTCGATACACAAAGAATGAAGAAAATTTGAAGATTTTTAATCGATTACAACGCGAAATTCAAACAGCGCCATCTATTGATGAATTTCATTCTTTAGTTCCGACGTTCCGAGATTTTGCAAAATGCAGATAACTTCATCTGTCACAGTTTTCAGTCTCTAGTTGAAACGTCTCAAGAGAAACGATAACTTTTTTTAATTCGATGTAATAAAAAAAAACGCAAAGATCCAAAAAAACTGAAATTCTAACTTAAGATTTACGATTACATTGTTTCTAGAATATGTAAATCGCGCCCTCTGTCGAATTTCACGTTAACTAAAGCGTTCAATTTTTTTTCTCTAAGTCCCAAAAATATATCAAATTGAAACTGGAGGAAAAAATTATTTTGATTTGTGACTTTTATTCGGATTCGATGCCATCAATTTTAATAAAATACAAGTAGCGCCATCTATAGTTTTTCTGTCACAATTTTTAATTACAGAAAACTGTAATTGAAAATTTTAAAAGATGCACAAAGAATTAAGAAGAAATTCTAAATTACAGTTTCTTAATCGGCCACGGCAGGAAATTCAAACAGCGCCTGTGAAATTCAAACAGCGCCATCTGTTGATTTTATTCCTTAGTTCCGAGAGTTTCATAGATGTAGATAACGTCATCTCTCATAATTCTCTGCAACTGTTTTTAGTTCTATCAAAACAATTAGTAACTTTTTGCAAATAATCACAAAGATTGGAAAAAAAAACTTAAATTTGTTGAATGCGATAGCTTTGCTTCTGGGAAACGTAAACCATGCCATCTGTTAACTAAGGTTTAAAGAAACTACAAGCGCATAATTTTTTTTTTTTTTGAAAATATTAATGCTGAAATTGTGGCAAAAAATTAAATTTAAATAAGTGCGCAGCAGCACAACTATTTTCCGACCTATAAACGGTGACGTGAAAACAAATAACAACTATACTGCTGCTCCTTGAGCGATCTTGCACGAGATGGCGGTCCGTGCGGACATCGCAAACATGCAAAATTGTTGGTTACAAGTCGGCAGGATCGCAATGGGGCCTCCGAGCATATTCTGTGTAGCTATTTCGGCCCTAGTTGGGGCCTCATCAGCAGAAGAGTAGCTCGAGAACTTCACTGCAACCCCAACGACCAACAAGATATACGGATATACGCACGGTTAGCGCGTAAAAGCAAATAAGTATGTCAAATAACTGCGCCACAGCACAACTCAGTTCTCGAGCTACTGTTCTGCTGATGAGGCCCCAATTAGAGCCGAAATAGCTATACAGAATATGCTCGGGGGCCCCATTGCGATCCTACCGACTTGTAACCAACAATTTTGCAATTAAATTTAATTTGAAACTTTTATTCGGTTAGGCACGATACCATCACTTTTAATTAAATGTAAATAGCGTCATCTATCGTTTCTTGTCTTGATTTGAAAATTATGGGAAATTTTGCTCGATCCACAAAGAATGCAGAAGATAATTCTAAATTTAAGCTTTTTTTAATTGGTCTCGACTCTGTTCCTGTGAAATTCAAACAACGCCATCTATTGCATTACACATTAAGTAAAATAAAAAAACTATAAGTGAACGATTTGCTGAGTGTAAAGTAAGAGTTAAAAAAAATAACTTTTAATTTGTTTGATATGATTCTTAATTGAACGTAAAACTTTCATCTTCAGGTTGTTGTAAAGAGATACTAAGGACCACAATGTAAACAACGCCATCTATTGCATTTAATATATCTTCAAAATATTCGGCCCATTTTTTTTAAGTCTTTTGAAACTCCTCCTGCCAAGTTTTTATGGAATTTCCTTTACACCACTCTTAGCTTCCTGATAAAAAGTTTCTTTACGTTTTTGGTGCTCTATTTTGAAAATTTTTATTCCACGTAATTCTTCTTTTTATTTCTACAAATCTCTTCTAATCTGCTCGTAATTCAGTTTCGTTTCCTGCCTATTACACTTCAGCATACCAAACATAAATACAAATAAATTAAATTCAAGGAAAAATAGACGCATTTCTACGAACATAGAAATAAATTAAATAAAAAAAAAAAAATGGGGGCATGTCACTTTACAACTTTTCGCGAAATTTGTTGTTTTGATTTTGGCGAACAAGGTTACAAGCTCCACCACAGTCTTGACGTCAACTAAATCATCTTTCTGTGTATTGAAAGCCTACGAGCATTTCTGCGAACATCTTATAAATACAAATAAATTAATTTCAAGAAAAAAATGGGTCACGTCACTTTACAACTTTTCGTGGATTATTTTGTTTTGATTTTGGCGAACAAGCTTACAAGCTTCACCACAGACTTCACGTCAAGTAAATCATCTTTCTGTGTATTAGAAGTGTACGAGCATTTCTATGAACATCAAATCAATCAACAAATTAAATTCGCGGAATCTTTTGTTTTGATTTTGGTGCTTCACCACAGACTTGACGTCAAGTAAATCATCTTTCCATATATTAAAAGTCTACAAGTATATCTACGAAACATCTTATAAATAGAAATAAATTTAATTCAAGAAAAATTGGGGGCACGTAAGTGTACATCTTTTCGTAGAATCTTTGTTTTGATTTCGGCGAACAAGGTTGGATGGAAGCTTCACCACAGACTTGACGTCAAGTAAATCATCTTTCTGTGTATTAAAAATC
The DNA here is from genome assembly GCA_033060865.1 of Dorcus hopei. Classification (NCBI taxonomy): domain Eukaryota; kingdom Metazoa; phylum Arthropoda; class Insecta; order Coleoptera; family Lucanidae; genus Dorcus; species Dorcus hopei. Next base: position 38,368,927 of record CM065423.1, read on the forward strand.
TACGAGCATTTATTTCTACGAACATCTTATAAATACAAATAAATTAAATTCAAGAAAAAAAAATGGGGGCATGTCACTTTACAACTTTTCGCGGCATCTTTTGTTTTGATTTAGGCGAACAAGGTTGCAAGCTCACCACAGTCTTGACGTCAAGTATATCATCTTCCTGTGTATTTATTTACGTCCATATTTAAGTCCACGCGCACACCTACAAACATCTTAATTTATGCATTTGATTATCAATCAAATAAATTAAATTAATAGCTGAATTACATTGTTTTACTGGACTTTTAGAATGTGTTCTGTAAATTAAAAAAAGAAAAGTATCAAGAATGATTGCCGCCGCGCTCAAGTGAATTATCTGTTTTTCGCAGTTCAAGAATAAAATCTGCACAACAGTTTTAAAAATAAATTCAAGGCCACGTTCAGGTAAGCTACGTAATATCTGGCCGTTTCCTGATGTTTTTTGCACGGGCAAAACGTTCAAAATATTTACAGTGGCGTCACCGCTTATCTTTAGTATCAATAAGCGAAACTTTTACGCTGGTTTTTTGCGTGCGCAAATGCATAATAATTGCTTTGTTCAACAACATTCGTTTCTCACCCGGCTGACAGATGTTTGGCGAAAAGTTTGTTTAGATTGATCGAGTTGATCGGACGGAGAGATCTGCCCCGGAAATAATTTTATTTCGATTAAACTGATGAATTCGTGACGATAGAATTTACAAAATTCTTTTCTCTTTAAGCTGTTTTTTAAACTCTTTGTTTACAACAACTTTTCCCGAAGTTTGTATAAAAAGGAGTAAGTATCGTTAGCGCCATCGTTCGTTAAACACACTTTAAACTCCGGCTGCTCAAGAACAAGGATATTATGAAAATTATGATGGCAAAAAGTTGCAAATGAGCAACTAGGATACGTGGTGATGGTCATTAGCAGGCGAAATATATCGCCGCGAAATTTCCATAAAATTCCACTAAAACTCGCTGGAAGAAAACAAACATTTTAATTCAGTTACGTCAGGCATACATTACGCCAAAGCGTTCTTTGTATGCAAAGACCTTCGATTCATTTCATCCCGCTTGATGGGGCGACACAATATGTAACCGCACGCATTATTACGATTTCAGTATGTATAGTACATTGCGAAAACAACCAAAGTGATTAATTGTTATTATTGTTATTAACAGTCCGAGAATTACGTGGCGGTGTCTGAATAAATTATGTGGGAGATCTGTCGCGACTGGTTTTGCAATTGTGTATTTAACATTTTTAGTTTCTGCGGTTGGCATTTCAAAAAAAATTTAATTGTTTAATTGTTTACGAACAACAAGCTAACTGTTTACAAGCCATGTTTACGCTACACCATATTACAACCACTTACAAACCGTTCGTGATAATTTACTTAAGATGTAAGTAAGAGATAAGTCATATCGACATGTTTTAATGAAAAGTTTCCTGTCATTACAAATTGTGAATAAAATTCTTATCGACTGTTAAGTAGAAATAAGTTTAAAATAAAATAGAATCAAAATCGAACGCTTAAAAAATTGTCTGTTCTGTGAGTTTTTGGGGGCGGGGGCTTCTTTGACTTTGACCACGAATTTGGCAACGATAAAATCTGTTTGTTTGGCAGATACAATTTAAATTTATCATGATCGGGGCGTATCTAATCAAAAGCAGAGGAAATTCCCGTCATCAAAGACGTTTATCTATAAGCGAGAGTTAATCACATCATCACGCGAGCGCAAAATTACACACGAAACAACAATAAACAAATTCGGAGTAAGTCGTAACTAAATAAACTGATTACACGAGAATTAACCAAAATAAAAAAAACTTTACAGATAAATTTAATTTCGAAATTCTAAATTTAAAACGGCGAAGCTCGCTTCTATTTTTCTTTCGGAGAGTTTTGATTTTTGGCACATGTTGGTATTGTTTCTCTTGAATAATGGGAGCAAAATACCGTGGGTTCCAAATATGTGGGGTGTTACAAAACAAACACACATTGCGAAATAATTGTCCTCCGTTAGGTTAACATAATTCATGTTGTTCAAGAAATGTTGACGTGACTGTTCAATTTACGAGACCCTAGAAGCACTGATCTAAATGTGTGAAAATAACAAAAAATAAAAAAAAGCTAAAGGAACTACTTAAATCGAAACAAACTTTATGTTTTACTTGGTTCCCACAAGCACTTTCTGACTTATGCCCGATTTCTTCATCGCCTTAACTTGAGGTTAAATTTATCTGTCAGTTAGAATGTGATACATCATATGTGTACGGCCAACTGTACATCACATTCCAACTGTTAGATAAATTAACCTTAGATTAAACATGGTGAAGAAATCATAATTCAGATAAAGCTGTCGAATTCGACGATTACTACATTTACAGACTAGATTGTTTTCATGAAACGGAGATTGCGACATCTGCTGAGTTCCCAATGAACTAAATTGAAAAAAAACTCCTAGTGGTTTTACTCCTGGTATAAGGTTGGTTCTGACTAGTTCAGAACCACTAAGAAAGCAGACAATAGTTAGAGTTATCGAAATCGATGCTTACTACGTTTACAAACTGGTTAGAAACTTTGCCCAAACACAGTTTTAATGAAACGGAGATTTCGCCATCTGTCGAGTTCGCATGAAATCACATCTTTTGCTTTTTTCATATTCTGTGCAGCGCTGCCTTAAGAAGAATATTTCCCAGTTGCAATCAAATTTGAAATATCAAGTCGTTAATTCTGACCGCCATCTGTTGGTCAGAAAAGGAAGAAAGGCCTTTTGGCCTTTTAGATTGACTGCTCTGGAGCACTCTCAGTATATCTCCATCCCTTATTTTTACATGAGGTTAAAATATGAGGAGAATATTATCAGAGTGCTCTAGAGCAGTCAAACGAAAACGCTATAAGACTCATCAAAAAAATAGCACGTCGCGTCACATCGTAATAGAACACTTCTTTAAAAGAAGAAGTCGTAAGAAGTCGAACAAAAACTACAGAAAAAAAGATAAATACTAGCAGAGAATGAAAAAATAAGATGAAGACGGAAAGAAAGAAGAACATGTATTTTTTCTTTTCAAATTAAAAAAAAACTCGCATCTTTTACTTCGCCGTTAACTTTCTTCATATTCTGTGCAGCGCCACCTCAAAAATATTTCGCAGTTGCAATCGAATTAGGTTTAAATGTCGTCTGTTGTATTTGAAATGTCAAATTGTTAATTCTCAGCGCCATCTGTCGGGTTCCATGTGGGTCACGAAAGATAGAAAGAATGATCTTTAGACAGAGGTGGACTGAGATCAGACTAATCAGAAAAAAGTCAGCACGTCACATCGTAATAGAACACTTAGAAGAAGAAGAAGAAGAAGAAGAAGAAGAAGAAGAAGAAGAAGGAAATGTATTTGAAAGCCGTAACAGGAATTTCAATCTGACACTTCCAAGAAAATATTCAAAAAATAAGACCAATATTAGAGATAAGGGAAAAGCTAGAAGAAGGTGGAAAAAAGAAGAGGTCTTGAAGACAAACAAACGCTGTAACATGACCACAGAAAGATAAATAAAGGAATATCAAGTTTAGCAAAAGACAATAGAGATATTCCTTTTCTTGTTACGGTTGACCTTGAAGCCCACAAGCAAATAATTGACTGTAAAAATAAGACAAATAATAGCATGAGATGAGAAGAGAACAGAAAAACTGAAAAAAAGATCCCAGAAAATTAAACTGCGCGAGATGACAAAAATAAGAAGAATTTCAAAGAATTAGACAAAAACAGATTCCTTTTCTTTCGATTGCCTCTTTTGTTTCTATTAACTTTGACAGATAATGGCGTTAACTGAAACAACTGAACATCCCCTTAGCAGACCAGCCATAAATTCTGCCAAAATCACCAAGATTATACGTTAAACTCTTAAATTGAAAAAACCTCTATGGTTTTACTTCTGATATGAGGTTGCTTCTGGTTAGTTCGGAACCATTAAAAAAGTAGACAACGATAGATAGAGTTGTTGAAACCGGTGTTTACTACATTTACAAACTAGTTAGAAACTTTGCCCAAACATAGTTTTAATGAAACTGAGATTGCGCCATCTGTCGAGTTCGCATGAGATCACTTCTTTTACTTTCGCCTTTACTTTTCTCATATTCCGGCAGCGCTACCTCAAAAGTATTTCCCAGTTGCAATCAAATTTCAAATGTGAAATTGTTAATTCTGAGCGCCATCTGTTGGTCACTAAAGGAAGAAAGGCCTTTTAACAGCGATCCAATGAATTTAAGATTAATAAAAAAAAATAGCACGCCACGTCGTAATAGAACCTTCTTTGGAAGATGAAGGCGAAAGAAGCCGAACAAAAACTACAGAAGAAAAGATAAATACTAGCAGAGAATGGAAAAATCAGACGAAGATGGAAAGAATGAAGAATACATTTTTTTTTTTTCAAATAAAAAAAAACACATCTTTTACTTCGCCGTTAACTTTTCTCCTATTGCAGTTGCAACCGAATTTGGTGTAAATCTCGTATGTTCAAATTGTTAATTAATTCTGAGCGCCATCTGTCGGGCTCCATGTTGGTCACGAAAGATAGAAAGGTCTTTAGACAGAGGGCTGAGGACAAAACTAATCAGAAAAAAATCAACACGTCACGTCGTAACAGAACACTTGGAAGAAAAAAGCGAAAGAAACCGAAAACAACTACAGAAAATAAGATGGAAGGAAATATATTTGAAAGTATTTCAAATTAAAAAGAAAAAAGAAAACAACGGAAAGATTCCTTTATTTTCTTCGTTTGATTCTGTTAAATCTGACACCTCCAAGAAAATATTCAGAAAATAAGACAAGTAATAAAGAGAAGGGGAAGCCAGAAGAAGATGGAAAGAAAGAAGAGCCCTTGAAGAGAAGAAACTGTGTAACATGACCAGAAAAAGATAAATAAAAGAATATCAAGTTTAGCAAGAGATTCCTTTCCTTGCTTCGGTTGGCCTTGAAACCCACAAGCCTGCAAGAAATAAGACAAATAATAGCAAGAGATGAGAAACAGAAGAGAACAGAAAAACTGGAAAAAGAACCCAGAAAATTAAACTGCGCAAGATGACAAAAATAAGAAGAATTTCAAAGAATTAGACAAAAACAGATTCCTTTTCTTTCGGTTGCCTCTTGCATTTTCTATTAACTCTGACAGACAACAGCGTTAAGAGAGCCAGGAACAACTGGACATCCCCTTGGCAGGCCTTCCAAAATTCACCAAGAAAACGAGAATATAAAAGATTATTTGTTAAAGTCCTAGAAAATGCCGTGAAAACAAGAAGTAAACGTTTTTTTCAAATGGAATACCCTACACACCGTTCGCCAAAATGAAAGATCATTTTTTTCCTGATTTCATTATTGATCTACTGAACAAATGACATTATTCATCTACTGAAAAATCGGTAGCGTTGGCAGCACTGGGAGCAATTTAAAAAAGTGTATGGGAACAGATTAATGTTGCCAAGAAACTTGCCAAATCATCATTTAGTTGAGGTCCTAATGGTCATGTCTAAGTTTGGGCAACAATTTGCACAAATTTATAAAACATTCACAAAACAATATTGAAACACACCGCAGTTAGAAAAACCTTTGGAAATAGACAAGGTAAAGAATATTCAAACAAAAAATGCAGGAGTTCCGCAAGGTAACATACCAGAGCTGACTTTTGTTTCATTTTCTTAGTTTATTCATTTTGCATTTCTACCATCCCTTTTGCCTCGCCCTGTAAAAGGTGCTCAAAAGCCATAATAATAAAATAATAATAAAAACCCAAACTCAGTTATTAGGTTATTACAGTACATTAATAATTTTAATTTTTTCTCCTCTCCAATGATGAAAGCTTAACGTCCGAACCAAAATCAAGATTAAAGAGTATTATTTGCTAATCTTTGGTTCAAGTCTTTCGAGTAAATGGTAACTAACCCATAAAAGCAAGAATATCGAAGGCGAAGCAAACATGAAAAGTTCACCAAATAACTGCGCTCCGAGTGAATCCCAAATGATAATAGAGAAAGTGAGTAGTTTTTACAGTTCGAGAGGTGAATCGATACAGTACAAATCCGGTTATAAATTTATGCGAAGTAGTTTCGGAACGGGCGTGCAATGCAGATGATATCCCCATTCGCAGACGGCGGCTTCCAACTACATAACGCGCGCCCTTATTCACAATAATAGTCGGATAAATAAATACCCCGTCCGAACTAATAGGAAACTTTGCACAATGAGACAGCGGGGAGCGATTCTGTATCATCAGAACTATTTGGATTCGCCTTTCCCTGCGACTGGAAAATCCAGTCGAAACCGAGGAAATAATACACGACTATGGCCAAATTCCGCCGCTCACATTCAATTTGCAGAACTTTGTTGTAAATGGGTGTGTGCATCTCCTACTAAAGATATTATCAAATTATCAAACAAGAAGTTAATCCTCATAAATTCAGTTAAAATCAGTTATTTTATTCCAAACCGTAAGTTTAAGACTTTTTTTTAACATAAACGTCCTTGACATCCAGGGTTTATTAGGAAGGTCCAAAAGAGAAGAGACATGAAGTAGCAGTTTGAAAAAATGGGACTTCTTCGTATTTGGGTATTCGGGCAAAAGGGAAAGGACACGATGTGCTACGAAATCGAGACAAAAGCGAACAAAAAAACGCAAAGCATTAATCAGACCGATTGGACCCCATGAGTGATTGGGTCTTGAGAGAAAATCAGACGAAGAGAAAGTGGAAAGGTAAAAACGAAAATGTACAGGAAGATTTATGAAGGAATAAGTAAGATGGAGAATGACTGGAGAAGAAGACCAAATAAAGACCTGCGGTAGAACCGCGTTACTAATGCCACCGTTTAGTCCTCGCTAACAGAAGAACTTCTACTGTTCTTCTTTCTACTGTCGGTGGTAATCTTCTCGCTGTTGTTATTTCCTACTGGCTCTCTGTACCACGGCTTTACCAGAAACCCCGAAGAAGACTTTCTAAGGATATACAAAGCTGCAGTAAGACCGACCCCATGAGAGAATAGGTCTCGAGAGAAAAGCAGATGAAGAGAGAATGGAAAGATGAAAATGTTGAGGTAGATTTATGAAGGAGTAAATAAGACGGAGAATGGATGGAGAAGAAGAACAGGTGAAGACCTACGTTAGAACCCCGAAGAAGACTTTTAAGGATATACAAAGCTGCAATAAGACCGGCCCCATGAGAGAATGGGTCTTAGGAGAACATTGGACGAAGAGAGAGCGGAAAGGTGAAGATGAAAATGTTGAGGTAGATTTATGAAGGAGTAAATAAAACGGAGAATGGATGGAGATAAGAACAGGTGAAGACCTACGAACCCATTTTATTAACGTCTTGTTAGCACAAAACTCTAAAATGAAAGACTACTCTGATCGGTAACAAGTCTGCGCTGTTTCATGCACCAGCTTTCCGCTCAACTACCAACAGTGAAAAACGGGGTGGGTAATTTGATGTAAATAAAGGTGTCAGGATGAACAAGGTACCCCCAGCTGATCCATAATAACCTTGGCAGCGTTCCCAAACCGCCAAATCGGTTTTGCAGGTGATTATTCGCAGCAAGCAGGAAATTTTATTTTACTGTCTGTCAACAGCAACAAGATTGTGGGAGGAAAAATTAGCAAACGCCCGTCGAGCTTCGAAGGCGTCGAAAAGCATTCGAAGATGCTTGTGTTACGCGTAGTGTGCTTCCTGCCAGATCACGGATTAAATCTCTCCATTCGACATTCACACAAACAAAAGCAGTTTGAGGAAGCAAAAAAATGGCATCGGCCCACAACAAACTATGCACTCTCTTCCGCGTTTAACAAAATACCGTACAAGTCTGCGCACGGCTAAGAAAGGGGGGGGTCACTTGATCCAAACTGGCCAATCCCAGTGAATTTAGTATTTATCTGTGAGCAGCAACAAGATTGTAGGAGGAGAAATTGACAGACGTCCCACTGCCTGTCGAGCTTCGAAAAGCATTCAAAGATGCTTGTGTTACGCGTAGAGTGCCTCTTCCCAGATCACGGATTAATGTGTCCATTTGTGCTCGTATCTGTAGCAACCGTAAGATCTGTAAACCTGTAACTCAATTATTAAAATATGGAATTTTGAAGTTCTGTGGAAGGTATGATTTCTCCTAGGTCCCTAGAATTACTTGTAAGTCTTTGTGCTACTATCTTATACATTTACAAGAAATCGATCATACAGAGAACTTCAAAATTCCACCTTCTAATAATTGACTTACAGGCTTACAGATCTTATGGTTGCTACAGATATGAGCAGAATCTCTCCGTTCGACATTATGTTCACATAAACAAAAGCAATTTGAGGAAACAACAGCTCCATTAAACGATGCGCTCTCTTCCGCGTTTAACTAAATATTGAACGAGTCTGTGCGCGGTAGGGTGGCGGGGGGTCACTTGATCCAAACTGATCATTCGCAATAATCTTCTTGAAAAATCGATACTTTCGACCTGAAGGACCAATGGCGTCAAATCAGCGGCCATATTGGAGACAAATTCCGTTTGCAATGCGTCTTGTGACTATGTTGATTTAAGTTTTCCCGAAGTTTCCCAGCAAAAACGTCGATAATTCACACGCGCCAGCGCAATTAGGCGATACGTAACGCCGTGCAACAAAACAAAACGGGTTGACGCGGAGTAATCGCAAATGAGGTCAACGCCGACCAATAGTAATCGTTAATTTTCCCACATGCCCATATAAGGAGTCGACGGACGGACGGGTCGATTTGGCGATCAATAACTTCGAGCTTGCGTCCACAGTGCTTGGAAAGTCAGAGTTGCCACATTGAACTTTAAATTGATGGAAATTCCCAAATGTTGCCAACTTATTTTGTTCTTGAGAAGAACAGGCAAAGCTTTTAATAATTTTTTAACCCACCCCTTCCAAGGTAAATAATCCCGTCGTGTTATTGTCAAAGTAAACAGACAGACACTTCCTTACCAGAAACGTGTCTGAAACTGCAACAGAGCTAAAAAAAAAGTGTTTCTAATCCCTCTCTTATCCTCACACGGATTATATCAGAAAACAACTCCCTTTATTTACCGACCCCCGACTGACAACACCTCCGGCGGCAGCGTGCCGAATTCCGGGCTCTCGCGATTAATCCGGGGCGTTGTGCAAACACGTTTAGCACGAATTTGACGCAAATTTCGACAATCGATGTTTTCGCGGCGGGAAATTGACGTGTGCGAATTTTCCGATAATTCATACGAATGCCTGCACGCAGCCGGACGTAAACACGAGAAATTAATTCTGCACAGTCGAACGAATTTATTTTCGGAGCGTAACGCGGCCTTGTCTGTGCACCGCACCGGGCGGATTCTTTTTACGTCATTATTTTCAGAGCCGAACGCATTTATTATTAGAGAGAGGTCGCTCTAAGAGAGAATGCACATTTCTAATAAAACAAATTCAATGACTTGGATTCATCATGCTCTGCTTTGAATTCAAATTTTGAAACCAAAACTTTAATGAAATTCCGAATTCAAAAAGAAGTCTCTCAATACGTGGGGCAGCATATACATACATAAACATAAAGCCCGCGAGCATTTTCAGATTTGTCAAATATACAGAGTGAATTCTTCGCCTTAATGCTAGAAAGGGAAAAAAAGTTAAAAGGCGAAGCCACACGTATCAGCAAGGGTAGACTCTCCTGAGGCTAGAAAAAAATACAGGAACGCCAGGAACGTATTGGGAAGAAAAGTTAGAGCGCGTCTTCATTGTTTTAGGAAATAATTTACAAGAGCTCGAACTAAATCTGTCGTTTTGTCAATATGATCAGGTGTACGTGACGTTTGGAGGAAGACGAGGATTTTCGCAAAATTACCCGCGAGCCTGAAAGAAACTTATCACAAACGCAACGCCAAGGCGTACGGCCCGGCTAAGACTTTATTAATTTATTTATATGTATGTGATACTCGTAGTTGCTACGCGTTGCTATCTAATGGGGCAAAGTAGAATTAAAATGCTTATATTCATTACGCGCGTACATACATACACGAGAATGGTATTAGACATTAATATGCAATACGTAACAGATATATTAATGGATAATAGTTGTCTAACCTTATCGCTTTCAATTAATATGAGCGACTGCATACATTACGAGTGCTAATGAAATTTACTGGCCGGAGGGTAAAATTCTGCAATAAATACAGGCGCTAATTTTAAACAAATCCGGCATGCGGCTCTAAAGTAATGCAAATAAATGAAACGTATTCTAGGTGTTTCGCGTTGAAATTCACCGTTTTCAAGGCGTGGTAACAGCGCTAAAACTATCATATATTAATAGACGGCAAAGTGCAACGTACTGTACACTCGACTCGCACATATATAAAAGTCGTGCCCATTCGGATACGCCAATGACTCGTTCATTACTATTTCATTTATCTCACCTGTTACTTTCAAATGTCAGAAGGTTAAGAGCGTACTTATCAGGGGGGAATCGTAGGCGTACAGACTTTTCTTTTCTTTCCGGGGGGAACAGAATGTTAACGCCGCCGCCGCCGCCGTCACCGCCGTCTATTCAAATGTGAGAACCGCGAGAACTTCATTTACACCTTGCATCTAGATAAACGACGAACAAGTTTCAATCACTTCACAAACTGTTTTCTCACACTTTACAGACGTATTGTTTCGTGCCCTAATAAGTGAGAATACGCTGTTCTTTTTTGGGCTTATTCATTTTGCAATGATCTACACTTTTAAATAGAACACTTTTAGAATACAATTCGAAGAAAGGAAGAAGAAAATACTAAAATATTAAATGATCAAATTATTCATGTAATCCACGTTTACTTCGCTAGTATACTGGGTGCAACGAAAAAGTTGGCCAATTATTATAAATGTCAACACTAAATTATTATAATTGTCAAACTAAATAATTGTTACCACTAAATAATTGTCAATACTAAAGAGTGAAGCGAAGACTTCGATTCTTTCTTGAAGATAGGGTTCATTCAAGGAAGCTAGTACTTCCGTAAATAATTATTTCAACATGTGCCTTCTCAATTTCTCATTGAGATAAAAAAAATGTCAATTCAATCAAATCAATTGTCTTGAGTTGTCTTGCTAGCGTTCAGGTAAAGTTGGCAACGTATCAAATGAGAATTTACATTTTGCAAACTGCAATATACATATAATAAGCAAAACATAAATAACAAAACGAAAATAAAAACACCGATGAGAAGTTAACAACAAACCTCCAGTAACAAAATTTGAAAATTTAAATTGGCTCCTAAAGCCGTCCTAATTATCACAGAACTATAATTTTAACTTTATTTAAAGTTGGTTCTTGTCCGATGAAAATTGTGTCACAAAATCTTTAAACCGGACACTAAATAGCCCACAATACATTTAACGTTTCGGCGTCGTTCGACAGCTTCGAAACGTTAAGTGTATTGTGCGCTATTTAGTGCCCGGTTTAAAGATTTTATGATATAATTTTAACAGCATTGTAAAGATTATTAACTATAGTTTGTCCCTGGTGTATCAGAAATAGAAAAAAACGAAATCCAAATTATTGGTAGTAATTAATGCTCAGTACCTAATTATATAAATAACTTTTTAAAGAAACTATTTGCGATGAAAACTTGCACGTAATCGGATAGCAAATGACCAAATATACCGAAAGATGCCACCAGGAAGTTTTGGTCGACCGATTTTGTTGATTACTAAGAAATTTTGATGTCTTTACTGGTAATTCAATGAATGAAGGTTTTATTGGGGATGCAATCAGAAAAGGTTAAATAGAACTTCTTCAATTTATGTCCAGCTTTCGGGAACGGTTATTCCCTGCATCAGAACGCTGTAATTGATTTTAAAAATTATCCAAAATAATCACGAAAATAAAAATCACAATTGAAAAGTTGAATTTGGAGTTAAACTACAAAGGGTGATTGTTGTTGATGAGGTTGTTGCAAATATCCAATAAGTTTGCGTAAGATGAATGTATGTCGTTTTGTTCAATTTTTTTTTAAATAGTATAGTTAATTATTTAAAAAAAAAACCAGAGTTTTGGTTTCTATCATCTTCCTCCATTTGATAGACATGCCTGCGTCCTACTTTTAACTTCACTAATTGTAAGTATTTTTATTTTTGTGATTCTTATTTTCGTGATTATTTTGGTTAATTTTTTAAATCAATTACAGCGTCCTGATGCAGGGAATAACCATTCCCGAAAGCTCGATATAAATTAAAGAAGTTTCATTTAACCTTTTCTGACTGCATCCCCAACAAACCAAAACCTTCATTTATTGATTACTGATCGATTGAAAATAGTTACTATCACGCATTTAAAAGACGCCAAATACAATAGCACATAACTTTTTGTACAAATGTTGCACAAACGAAATTCTGGCAAAATACGAAAGAGAACATTCAAATCTATCGATTTATGCTATTTCTCTCTCCTATTTTGCCAGAATTTGTAAAAAAAAGTTATGTGCTATTGTATTTGGCGTCTTTTAAGTGCGTGACATTAACTACTTTCAATCGATATCAGTAATCAATAAAATCGAATAAGAATATGTATAACAAAAACGAGAGAAAAAGAAATATAATTTTGAACAACTTTAGAATTAGAGATGTGTAGACGTGCAGGAACAAATCACTCTAAATAAAAACTATTCAAAATATTAAAAAGCTTGGGACTCGATAAATATGAAGTGACTAAATGAAACTTTTTTCTGTATCCTTTGTTATCCTATCTTTTGTCGATTGTTTCTCGTTTCTTGTTTATTTTTTCTCTCCTTTCATTCTCAATTTTTCCTACCTTTCATTCTAAATTTTTTTCTGCTTTCCTAGTCTCCATTTAAATATTTATGTACTTTATTTCCAACTGTTGAGTCTTTTCATCGATTTTTGTACAGATTTCTTCTTCTGTCAACCTCAATTTTTCCACCTTCTTTTTTCCTTCCCTGGCTTCCACTTGATTGCATTTTTCAGTGATCTGTGCACGTCTTGTGATTTCTGTCTGTGTGTCATCTTGCCCTAAACCTTTCTAGTTGATTGCTCTATTCTACTTCTTCATTTCTCGCCCTCAATGTCCTCCTCTTTTTCTTCTCCCTGGTCTTCCTTTAACTATACTTTTTGATAATCTGTAGACGCCTTATGAGTTTAAATTCCAGTTTGCGTTGAGCCTTCTCCTCGTCCTCCTTCCATATTTCTTCTTCTCATTTTTTCTCTTTTTTGTCTTCTTCCTCAGATTCTACTTAATTATAATTCTGTGCCAACTTACTCTAAACCTTTCTTGTCAAATACTTTTTTCTCCTTCATCTCTCGCCCTCTTCCTGCTTTCCTAAATCTTCCTTTAACTATAGTTTTTGATAATCTGTAAACGCCTTATGATTTTTAATTCTTGCTTGTGTTGAGCCGTTCTCATCGACCGCTTTCCAGATTTCGTCTGCTTGGTTTTTCTTCCTCAGTTTTTCCCTTTCTTTTTCTTTTCATAGCCTGTAGATACCCACATTCCGTGGCATTTAACAATGCTCTTCTCCCTCCCTCTTTCACCTTTAATCTTTTCCTATTTTCTTCTTTCCTGATTTCTATTTAACGATACTTTTTAATAATCTATAGACGCTTTGTGTTTTCCATTTTCTTCCTAACGTTCTAGTAAACCCATTCTGTTACATATTTATTTTCACAGGCCATCAAGATAATAGTATTAAATAAACCACAATCGCATTCATAAACTTTGCATTCCAGTTTCAGTGGAGACAGAAGAAGTATTCAAAATGAGAGAATGAATGAGCCTGCAGAGTAGAGAATAGAGACACACGATAAGAAAACCACATAATTCCCCCGAACGAGCAACAGCTTGACGTCGACGGATTAAAGAGAAAAAAATTATTGCAAAGATAACAACGCTACAAACACTGTGGTTTGAAAACAAACGCGATAATTAGGGAAAAAAATTGTGACAAATTTTGACGGATGGTATATGTATGGCGATAAGGTTTAAAAATAGAAACAAATGAGTAACGCTGAGATGCAAGAACATAACAGTTAAAAACAAGTGACCAAGAAGAAGGTTCTAAATAATTATTAACATTTCAATTGGGAGATACAGGTATGCTTTTAGTATTAATCCTCAGGAGGTTCGCTTTGGAAATTTAGTAATGGTGACAAGTGTGAAGCAATTGGGATGTATGTCTTATCTTCTATTACGATTCAAACTGCGTCGCGCACATTTTTGTCGTAGCCGTAACGTTACAACAATAACCTTGACTAAACAGTCACATGAATAAGAAAAAAATACACCGTTTGCGCCAATCAAGTCACTTTAACGGGCGCAGCCGGCGCAAAGTAGAGATTACATAAATAAATACGAAAATGCGGATGAACGTGAGTCACTCGAAAAAATATTCCTTCCAGCATATGATTTTAATATAAATATTTTATTAGAGCTCGTGTATGCCGGCTGCTATTTTTGAAATGCCACCAGGATCAAGCCGGGGCCGATGAAGTTCGATTTCGTCAAAATATTGACACACGAACGCTTTATCGTTCATTCGATCCATCTGCAAATATTTTCTGCCACATTCACTCGCGTTAAGAGGACAACAAATAGAAATAGTTTGAACTTTTCAATCAACTTTACCATTTTTTGATTTGTTATTATTTCATAAAATTAAAACAATTTGTTTGTTTCTTTGAATTTGGAATTCGATTAGAACTCACAATCCGAAATTACAAGCAAAGAATGGAGATTTTTTTCTAGTATCTTATATATTCTATATTTGCGTTTCGATTATTTAACTTCACCAAACAATTCAGAGTAATTTACGAGATTGTTGGTCTTTTTCAAAAGTCGAATTTCAAAATCGTCGACACGCACTGGACGTCAGAGAGCGAGTAAAAATAAAGCAATTAATTATGTAATCGCTAGGTTTAAAATCTCTTGTGTAACGGGTCCGTAATAATTAAATAACAAATAAATAACGTAAATGAAACATTTAGATTACTCTGTGAATTTATCGGAATTTTTTATTCTAATCACAGCCAACGTTATCTTGCACTTTGTGTAAAAACAAACATAATCCGAATATAAATTGGTTTGTTGTTGCCTTCGGCTTATCGAAAATAAACGTGACATCGAAACGAAAAAGACGGAATGATCTGCGAACCTTACCACACCATTCATCGATCTAATGCTTCCGTCATTTTGTGATGAGCAAAAACACATAAATCAATTAGTTGTTCGAATGAAATTAGAAAAAGTGTTAACTCACTACTTATGAAAACTATCAAATGCTTTGTGGACTTGAAATAGAAGTCATTCTATGTTATTTCGTAAGTCAAGAACCATCAAGATTACTTGCAACTTTTTTTAATGGATTGAATTACAATTCACCTGCCAAATTAAAAGTTGGCAGAAGAACTTGGCAACCAAGCCCGGAAATTCTACTGCACTATTTTTCCCTTGGAGTTCATAGGAAGTACACTCGGAGTTTCCACCAAACGCTTAACTAAATCAGCATAATGCAGATGGATTTTTCTCTCCTCAAGATAGACACACAATGGGCGGGGGGAGGAGAGAATAGAATGTGCCAATAAACAAATTTGCACCGTGTGAACCGTACCTAAATACCTTGAGCAGAATTTTTACCGTGGCAATTGTAAACAGCGCATTCGTTATATAAATAAACTCAAATATGTACTCCTGACCACTCCAAACGCAAAGTAAATAAATACCTTCTATTTATGACCGGTGCGTCTATGAAAACGCATTCAACAAACCTTAGAGAATCAGTAGCACAAATGCGAGGAGGGAAAAAATCCGTCTAGAAGTCCAGAAGCGTACATAGATACGTGCAACTGCTAGAAGTCGTTAATTCCGACATATTTATTGCGTTCTAGTCTTGGATTGTGGATAAACTTGTTCTTAATTACAAGACTGCGGGAGCGGCTCGATATCGTTTACGAATATATTATAAATAACGCCTTATTATTTATACTGGCCGTTTCGTAACCATAATCAATAAAATTTTAGTTTTCAATAATACATTGAATACAACTTCAAATTATAACTGAAACCTAAGTATAACCGCCGAAAGAGAGTGCCAAAAGATTTCTAAGATTGAGTTAAGCCTACAAATCAAATTGAGTTCATGATCTATTTTCAGAATGGTTTACATAAAGGAATTGAATTGGATACAAAAAGAATACGTAAAAGTTTGCATGTCCTAAACAGAGAGCAATTAATTTCCACGTTCATTTATTACCAAAAAAAGAAAAAGATTTGTGGATTTATTGCATCTGATAATGAGATATGTCTCAAGTCGTGAAAAATTACATAAAATGTTTGTAGTAACAGTCACCACAAAGTTTGCTTTTGCAGATAATGTCACGATAGAGCAGAGAAACGACTACAGAAAACACTGACGTACGGAATGTCATATATTTCAAAAGACTGGAATTAAAATCGACACAAACAAAGCACTAACGATGAAAGCCAAGAAACAGAGAACAATGTGAGCTATGTAAACAAAGATAAAAGGAGAAAATAATTCAAGCCCCTAGTAGAAAACTATGAATGCGCAGACATTAATGAAGGACAAGAACAAGTGTCCAAATTCGTCTTGATTGCAAAAAAAGTGACAGGAAATGATCCATTACTGGAACTCCGACACCAGGCAGAAATCAACGCAATGGGCCCATAAGGGCCTAAGAAAATATTAAGCACAAGTGTCTGTAGGTGTCTGCTTTTGGGGCTACCAGGAAACTCTTTAAACTGATAGTTAATGTCATACTTGAGAAACTACATCGTGCTTTGCAGGAAAACCCTCGAATTTGTTGCTGGTTCCTCATGACATGCAAGAATGGGCTCTATAAGAGTTGGCCACCTCCAAGAAAAATGTTGAACATAAGTATGTACAGGTGACAGAACTTAATGGGCATACACACGGTCAAGTATGCCTTCGCGCCTAACTGAACGTTTTGAGGCTCGGAGGTAAGTGTGAATGTGTGTACGCTGAACTGATGGTGCGTTCCTGGCCTAAATGAATCTATCATACTTGCTCGCAGACTTGCCTCTCAAGCAAGCGCGAAGGCTTGAATGATGAATTGATTAAATGATGTCTCGCTTCAGAGACCATGTGCTTTACTTGAGAAGTGTCCAAATTTGTTCCTGATTCCTCACGATATGCAAGAGTGCATTGTAAAAAAAAGTAACAAGAGATGGGATACGATACCCTTGGAAGCCTGAGATCAAGCTGTAACGACACGAGTTGACCACCTCCAAAAAAAATTGTTGAACGCAAGCATCTAAAGTTGCCTGTTTTTGGAACCACCACGCAACTTCTTTGGTACGGAACAAAAATTTATAAGGGCAAGAAAAAAGGTCCAAGTTTGTTGTTGATTCTCTATAACAATCCAGGGACCCGATTCTCGAATCGTGCGAGAAGATTCGTATGCGAAAATGACGTCGAAATGACGTAGAGATTTTCGTATACGAATCTTTTCGGACGGTTTGAAAATTGGGCCCCAGAAGTGCAGAAAAATTATAAAACAGTGGCACGAGATGGTACATGGATCCATCATTAGAACTCTGAGGCCAAGCAGGAAACTTTTTGGGGCCACCAGGATTTTTTTAAATTGTTTAATTAATGTCACACTTGAGAGACTACACGTGCTTTACTGAAAAAGTGCCCAAGAGATTGCAAAACAGTGGCAAGAGATGAGAGATCGTACCTGAGTACCCGAGACCAAGCAGGAATCAATGCAAGGTTCCATTAAAAAAAAAATGCTGAACCCAAGCATCTACTGGTGACTGTTTTTGGGATCACTAGAGAACTCTTCTCTGGGTTGGAATGATAATTAAATCAAACCAAAAACAACGTAACGACGAGAGCCAAGGAAGAAAGATGTGAGCAACGTATACAATAAAGCTTAAAATATCGAGCAAGTAAAAAACAATTCAAATTCGCAGAAACTATGAGAGAGAGCCAAGACATAAACGAAGGGCAAGGAAATTTACTGTTTCTTACATGATGAAACAAAACTTTACCAAAAAAGAAGAGGAAAAAGTAGAGGGGCCAGAGTATTCAAAGAAACATTTATGTTAAAGTTGGGACACCCGTAGGTAGATGCAGACGGGGTAGAACAAGGACCGTCGATACAAAACGAGAATTGGAATCGGAGGCAACATAGAAGAAAAACAGTTTAGTTAATGTTGACTAAAAACAGAAGATCCACTTTTAATTACGTAAATTTAGAAAATTGAAGCAATGCCAAAATGCGACAGAAGAAAACCAAGGAAGACACCATGAGATAAACGAAAAAAGGGATAAGCTAACACAAAAACAGAATAATAGCCCAACTGAAGAGGTTGTACAAATGTATCCACCCATCAAAAGATTACCAAGAAGAGCAAATTGAAAATAAATTTACTGAGAAAAGAGCTTCTCTTTTGGTTCTTCATGTTTCCGTTCACTTGAACTGAAAAATGACTTCAATACAGAAAACAGTTAAGGTTGACCTTGGCACATGATATCATTTTTCATCCAGAAGTGACATGCCTGGCTGAATCCATATCTGAGAAGTCATTTTAATCTCCTTTACTGAAGACGACATGCCTGTCCAAGGCACATTTGACAGAGTTACAAAAAGGCTTTCAAGCCCCAAAGCTTCTTTGATAACCGAACTTTTAGACACAAATACGACATCTATGATTAGAAGCTAGTTACGATTGGAGCACTTATTTTTGTTGCACATTGACTTTCCTTTCTCCATTCGGAGGATTTTAAAGTAGAAGAACCAGGAATTCCTAATTTCATTGAAGAAACTCGTCGCCAGCCTCAATGGAAATTAACGAGCTCTCGTTTCCTTGGAAACAACACGTATCGTTTACCCAAAAAAAAAGCAAATTTGTGGCAACATCGCGAAATGTTACAGCGAGCGAATTTATTGCAAAAACAAAAGAAACTTAATGGCTCTTACATAACCACCTGCACGCCCAAAGAATATTTAACATGCCTGGCCATGAGAGTACGAGACCCTGAATGTAAGTCACCAATAAATAATACAATCAACTTTTTTCTCTTCGGATTATGAATGTGGTTAAAACTTCCAGGAATTATTTGAATATGAATTAATATTATGATCATGCAACTTTACTGTTAATCCTGTTGGTGTATCACAGACGAAAAACACAATGGCAGATGTATCTGCAAGTCAAAGTGTGATTGACAAATGTAAGGTCGGCCGAAATTACCAACATATTTTTTTTTGTTTATATTATTAAAATGTGGTAATGCGTATACATAAATTTAAGTAATCAAAACGCTCACCATTTCCTTTGGCTACTGGGCCCCGTTCGCTACCATCACCTCCCATTGACATGGTGAGTTCATGCAACATGTGTTTACAATCATTTGTAAGAGACAACAGGGAACCCCAGTCCCCTGGCCCCAACAGTCTGCACCTGTTCAACCCCTTGGTCGATTCACAACTCAACCTAGTGCCTCCATCATCGCTCCTGATGATGTTCAACCTTGGGCCTTCAGCATCATATCTGTTGCTCTTTCATAAACTATTGCTCTGAAATATTATTTCCAGATACACAAGCCACATGCAGCACAGATAGCCTCAATGACATGCAAATATACTCTACCCTACGTCTCTGTCATATCCGACCCGTGGATTCTCTACCACCAATCCACTCTTCCGCCAGGTGACTGACATTTCGCCACGGTGACTCACTTCACCTCCACCTGGCACGTAGGGGTGGTGACAATTACATAATAACCTTAGCGGGGCTTCCTATCCGCTATATCGGGGCCCTAAGGGGTCACTCATGGGACCGTGAACAGTACGTCGTTCACCTTCGGCTGCGCTTTTACCCTTCGATTTCCCTTCAGGGATGACCACCACATGCACATGCTCACTGACGTCACAAACCCTACGTCAGCGTGGCCACCCCCGCCAACCTCTTAGTCAGCGGTCAAGCGATGTAGCACTTGCCACGCCTTGCCGTGGAAATCGCTCATTCGTACCATGCAAGAAATACTTCAAGCTAATTCTCTACATATCATGCATTAACTACAATTTATAACTTATCTCTAGGTACTGCCTACTTTCCAAACGCTCTGTATACGCACGTCAGATATACAATTAACGCGAGTTGTGAGTTGCAAGTGCGAGTTATAAGTTGCAAGTTGGCCAACTTTATGCGCGCGTACTGATTAATTATTTTCCGCACCTTTCTATCATATTAATTAACACCGCAAGCTCTTATTAATGCCTATCGATAACGTCTACTCAAACTCGACTGTCTCGATCTCCAAAGCAAACCTTTGCTGCCCGAAACTGTTCATTGTTTATATAATCTCAAGAGGACCCAGTATACCACCGCGACCGTAAACAGTTTGGGTGAACCTAGACAAAACTCGATGCATTGCAGGCAAACGTTTATAATTCTTTAATTCTAAACGCATTATATTTTTGCTTAAAAATGAATATCTAACACAAACAAGTACATACAAGCTTTTAACATTTCGTCTGAAAACTTACAGAACAGGGATGTCCTTACGATGGAAGATGGGTGGACCAAAAAAATAGAGAATGAAGATACCAAGTCCTTGACTGAAAAGATACGAAACCTTGCCCTTGTGGATGAAATAACAAGAGATCAAGTTACACTTTCCCCCCAAAAAACAAAAAGAAAATGAGGATTGAGAGGCAAGTGATTAGGAAACGATGAATCCAATCACACAAAATGAAGAAAAAAGAAGAAAAAACAGGGAAAGTAAAAGCTTCTGGAAGAAGAGATGGGGGTAGATTTTACACTTTCCAACTAAATAAAGAAGAAGCTAATTTTATGAAGGAGAAAAATACTGTAGTTTTAAAATCAATTACATCAGCAGAACCAGGTTTCTCTTCTAGTCAAAGAGTCTTGCACAAACAAGACAAAAAATTATATTTGTTAACTCTCTACTCATTAGTTCATTACTCATTATTATAACGGTTGCAAATATTATGTTTTTATACTTAAAAAATAAAAAAATTCCATGTTTTGCTTTTTTTTTAATTTATGTATACATAAGAAAAACCGATCGGCCAAGGTATGTGTGTTTACGCGATTTCCGCTGGCTATTACTCACGTTAAAAATAGCAAATAATATACAAAAATATACGCTACGTATATTATTATTAGTAGTTGTTTGCGTATTAATTAAAATAGCAATCGAGCAGCGGAAAAACAAGTTAAAATAGGCAGGCGGCAGCGGCGCAGAAAGCCGATTAGACGGCGTTTTGTGCAGTGTGAAACGTGCTCGGCAATTGCAACATGTACTTGAAAACATGCCATTTGTTATACAATGGATAAACAAGTCTGAATAATCCTGACCCTACCAATACATAACAATTTGTTAATTTTGTTTACCACTTGGCTTAACACACTTCATATTGCGTTCTAAAATTACGCAGTTATTTCAACGAGAGATAAAATTTAATTGCCTGGCTTCGAGACTGGAGGACTTGCGATAACGAATTTGCGGTTTCGTATCTCTTGCTTGTAAATGTTGACAAAAACCTGTGCGTATAAATAAGTGTGATAAAGGAAAAACAAGGACATTGCAAAATTTTTGGTTCCCAGTAAATAACATATATTATTTCTTAATTCTGTTGATTTCAAAGTGAAGGAATTTACTAAATAAATAAATAAAATAGAAACAAGTACACAAAACATTCCCTATTTGAATTCTTTGATTTATTCGATTTTAATGCATATTATATAGGGTGTGTTATAAACTGCAGCAAAACGAAAATGCTAGGGCCTGTATCATTCGAAGGCTGATTTCACACACAGCGGTTTTGTCCGTACGAAATAATAAATTCCTTTCACACGCACCGATTTCCCCATACCGGATGCCGTCGTGTGTGAAAGCTCCCATAACACTGTATGTTCTACTACTTTATCCGGCAGGAACCGTACGAATTCCGTACGGGCGAAACCGCTGTGTGTGAAATTAGCCTAAAGGATAATGAAAAGGACTTCTTAGTTAAAATGAACGTTTCCTTTTTGTAATTTAAAATATATTTGTTAAAGCGTCAATATTTTCCACAATAAAAGCAGAACACACCGGTTCAATGTTTGCTTTCCTTTCGTCCAAAAAAAAAAAAAGACCGGTTAATTTTCCTGCACGTATTTTGCAACAGGTCGTTACGCAACGTGAGTACACACAAGGACGTGTAACTTTTTGGCACTTACGTAATCCGCAGGTAGGTATTTTGTTTAACTCCGCGAAATCTGCACTCCCGCCGAGTTATATTTTGTTTAATTACCGCGGCGACCAGATAAACATAACACTTAAAAGTTTCTGCTTGACTTGGCGCGGGGCAGGATGCAAAAAGTTATCTGCACAAATACACATTTGCACATAAACATTTGCTATCTTCGGATTGCCTGGCGAATTCATTACACAGGGGGCCTTCAGTTTGTAGATGTCAATATTATTGATTTATAAATAAACAGCGCTAATAATACGTAATACAATGTAATCTGTTTAATATCGTAAAACTGTTATCATTAGATAATTTTTTTATGATCGAATAAATACGAGTTTTAGGTGAAAAAAACTAATACCACCTCGTAACCAAATATTCTATACATTTTGTGTTCATTTAATATTCCGGTAGCATTGGCTATGGAAATATTTTGTTTGCGTAAAGGCATGTCGTAGCTTAAGCTCACCGCGAACAGAATTGTCACTAGTGTCATTCGTCCTGTCAACAGTGTCAACCGTCGAGTAAGTGTATTTGTTTGCGTTGTTTGTTGGTGTCATACAAAAATAAATTATTTCCAGGACTCATTTGCTTAACATTTATTGAATTTTACAAAATGGTGTCCACATTAGAGCAGAAAACATTTGTGATTGAAAGTTATTTTCGTAATGGTTCAAAAATCGATGTGGCATGTGTATACTGAGTACGAAACTGCTTGGAAGAGTTTAGAGTTGAATTTCCCGATGTTATTATTGACCGCGAAACACTCGAAGACAACCTGCTTTGGTGTGTACAGCTGTTTCGTGAAACTGGAGGTCTTTTCCGAAGAAGAA
This sequence comes from Dorcus hopei, assembly GCA_033060865.1. Classification (NCBI taxonomy): domain Eukaryota; kingdom Metazoa; phylum Arthropoda; class Insecta; order Coleoptera; family Lucanidae; genus Dorcus; species Dorcus hopei. The sequence continues at coordinate 38,392,021 of CM065423.1, forward strand.
CTACGAGTCAACCTCGAAGTTATCGAAACTGCAAGACCATGAAAAATGCTTCTCACACCTCTATCAGTCAATTACCACAACAGATTGAGCTTTCTGTTGGAACGTGCCACAAATGTTTACTTAAAGAAGTTCAGTTTTATCCTTACCGAATGATATTGGTACAAGAATTGCTGCCCAGTGATCCCATACAGAGATCGTCTTTCTGTGAATCTTATACAGGGTGATTTATTAGCTCACCGACAAGCTTTGCCATATGAAAGCTCATGTAATTTTAAGAAAAAAAAAATCATTTGGACATATGTCCGATTTCATTTATTTAAGGAAATAGAAGACTTCAAAGTTTTGATTCTAATTATTTTAACGTTGTAAAATAATAGCTAATTTAATAATAATTAAATAATAATTTAATAATAATTAGAATTTTTTATAATTATGTATTTATATGATTTTGAATTTTGAGCAATTTATGTAAATATTTAAGTGATTTTGCAACATTAAAATAATTAGAATCAAAACTTTGAAGTCTTCTATTTCCTTAAATAAATGAAATCGGACATATTTCCAAATGATTTTCTTAAAATTACATGAAGGAAAACTGAAATGTATTGATAAACTGTATAATAAATTCTTTAATTTGTGAGTAAATAGTAATTGTTATTTCATGATTATGCCATGCTGACATTTAAAAGTCAGGCTTATTCTTATTTAAAAAAAAAAATAGTTACAGTAAAAGACGACCTGCTAACAGACACGTATCCAGAACAGAGATATCGATTATTATTGGTAAGCAAATACCTGCATTTTGATCATAAAATAAATTCCGTCCCCCACGTTTTTAAAAGCTGGACACGCCACTGCCTGCTGCCAGATACCAACGAACTTACGCGAAAAGAAAGATTTTTTTACTGTACTTAGAACAAGCTCTACTGTAAAAAAATCTTTACAAAACAAAACAAAAATAATAAAGAAATAGAATAATAATAAATAAATCAAAATAAAAAAGCAAACAACGATCCACTGAAACTCGATGAAATGCTTTCTCTGACAACAAAATCTAAAACAACATCAAATCGCCTTAATAAGAGCCAAAAATTAAAGAAAAAATATATAGAAATGACAGACTCAATTAAGTCAAGAAAGAAAAGCCAACACAAATGAACTGAAGCGAAATTATTCAAATAATTACACTAGTCAACAACATTTTTGTAACATGCATAAAAATATCTATGTATATTGGTGCCATTTTTGCCAGCTAATTCCATATTTGGTCATAAAAAAGTGCTATCACGTCACGTTTTCAAATAACATGTATAAATGATATTTTATTAACTACTCCTATCGAAATTATTAAAGATTAACTCTTTGTTTAGTATGTATTACATAATTTATAAGTATTCCTGTGCATTCCTATATTAAAACAATTGTACCCACTATAACAACCGCTATTCTATTTGACATTTAGCAAAATGTGATTTTTATGTTCAGTTTAGTAACTATGGAAAAAAGAAGTTCTCGTTCAATTAATTGTTAATTTAATCGAGGAGCAGAGTTCTCCAACAACTATTTGCGTGTGCACGAAACCACCAGCTGTGTGATTTGAAGTCAGTTAGGCCGCTCCGATACCGAAAGTGAAAGCTGTTAAGCGAATTCTACTGTACTTCCTGATAACCGTAATTTTGTTTCTCTGTATTGTTTTAACGCAAGGATTTTTTCGCTCATTATATCAGATCCCTCAGTGGCTGGTACAAGGAGTTTTTAGGTTTTTTTTTGCTATAAATAATTAATTAAATCTAACTTCCGCTTTTTTATTCAACGTAATTAGTCCCTTTGATCTCTCGAGTTATTCACCGACGCACCAAAAAGAACTGAGTTACAACAACGTAAGTCCAGATTTGCAGCGATTACGAGCCATATTAGAAATATTATTACTTTATTGCGGATTCCCCGCAAGGGCCACGTAAACAAATAAGTAGGTTAGCAGAATAGTTTCCTAGCGCCGGCCATAAATCTTAAGTAGCAGGTAGTTGTAGTCGACTAATGGCCGATTTCTTCACCATGTTTAACCTAAGGTTAATTTATCTAACAGTTGGAATGTGACGTATAGTTGGCCGTACACATACTATGTGTCACATTCTAACTGATAGATAAATTTAACCTCGAGATAAGGTGATGAAGAAACCGGGCACCAGACGGATAGAATAGTGCATGACCAATTGCAGTAATAAACCGTTGGGTGACTCTTCTTGGGAATTCTCAGAAAATAAACATTGTCGGTCCAGTTATTTAATTTGACAATAAGTTTCACTTGTTTTTGTTTGAACAGTGTTATTGGTTGTTTAGTTGTCAGTAAAAGTCAACAAACAGGTGACACGTCGGCGTGTTACACCACTTCATCTTATCTTGATAATTTTTTTTTGTTTCTGAAGTTGCAAAGAAATTTTAACAATCGGTAGTCTTTTGTTTTTATTTCCTACGGCGAATGGAGCAAATTTTGAAATTATTTGTTAAAATTTAATTGGATATTTCGCTGTCGATTTCTGAAAATTCTTAAAACATTTTACTCAAAAAATTTCGGATGCAGACGAAATTCTCAGCTTCACCTTTAGTTTTTTAAATTTTTTATTCACTTCGTTCATTTTATTTTGATAAAATTGATGTGTTTTTGTTTCTGAACATGCAAAGTAATTTTAACAATTGATGATAGTCTTTTGTTTTTCATTTTCTAGCGAATCGAGCAAAGTCTGAAATTATTTATTGAAATTTTACTGGATTTTTCGCTGTCGATTTTTGAAAATTCTTAAGACATTTTACTTAAAAAAATTGGATTGCAGACGATTGAATTCTCAGTTCTACTTCCAGTTTCTTCTTTTTTTAATTTTTGATTCACTTCTCTCGTTTTATTTTGATAAAATTGACGGCTTTTGTTTCAAAACTAGCAAAGAAATTTTAACAATCGATGGTCTTTCGTTTTTATTTCCTAGCGAATTGACCAAAATTTAAAAATTTTTACTGAAACTTATTAATTAGATTTCTCGCAATCGATTTTTAAAAATTCTGAAAACTTTTTACTCAAAAAATTTGGATTGCGGACGAAATTCTTAGCTTTACTTTCTGTTTCTTTTCTTTCAATTTTTTATTCACTTCGCTCATTTTATTTTGATAAAATTGATGGTTTTTGTTTCTGAACATGCAAAGTAATTTTAACAATTGATAGTCTTTTGTTTTTTTTCCGATAGCGCATGGAGCAAAATTTGAAATTATTTGCTGAAATTTAATTAGATTTTTTGCTGTCGATTTTTGGAATTTTTTAAAAGATTTCATTAAAAAAGTTTGGATTGCAGACGAAATTCTTAACTTTACTTTCAGTTTCTTCTTTTTACTTTTGATTCACTTCATTCATTTTATTTTGATAAAACTGATGTTTTTTGCTTCTGAAAAAATTAATAATCGACAGTCTTTTGTTTTTATTTCCTAGCGAATCGACTAAAATTAGAATTTTTAACTGAAATTTGACTGAACTTTTCGCTGTCGATTTTTGAAAATTCTTAAGAAGGTCTAATGCTAACTAAACTAAATAAATTATATATAAATACTTAAAAATTTTATTCTTTTGGAATTTTATTTTTTGCTTGTAACTTTTAATTACTATTTTTTGTTCTTATCACTTTTGCCAATGTTCACTTTCTCCTGTTTACCGAAGTAGATATACATAGTATGGGGGTTCTAAGCCACTTTCTTATGGAAATTTTAGGATGTAACAAGCTCACATGTAAGATTGCCTATCATGATTTTTGCTAGTAGCAGTTTATAAATAACCGGTAAAAAAAACAGGTAGCAGTTTTTTCTACTTGTTTTTATAAGCTGCTATCTTTGAAAACTGCTGCCTGTTCTTTTACCTGTTATTTATAAACTGTCACCAGCGCCTAGCAAAAGACTTGATAGGTAACCATACATGCGAGTTTGATACATCCACGTAAAATCTCCACAAGAAAGTGGCTTAGAACCCCCACCCCCCCACGCCGATAACGTTATCTCACAAGACATTGATGATTTAAAAAAATCAAAGTTCAAGAAGGATAAAGGCGGCAATACAGAAAATAAAGATGGCATAAAATAGTGTGCTTTGAGTACAATTAAATTTGCAAACAAAAAACTTCAATTTCTCAGTTTTGTTTCAACCAGGCTTCTCATCGAAAAATAAATTTCAAGACTCTGGTGGAATTGACATTTCTCCTATTGAATTACAGTGTTTTCCACCGCGGTATTTAAATGCAACAATAAAGTGAAACTGATTTTTTTTAATCGCGTACTTCAAAGTAAGCTTCAAACCAAATTGCTTATTCCACAAATTCTAGCGCAAACATCTGCCCTTTATAAATAGGCTACCACACCTGTCGATTATTACGACCTTCCTACAATTAGGCCAGTCTTAACAAAAACCACCACCGAGTAAAAATTACAGAGTCGACTCGGGCCGCGACATTTGAAATTCTTGGACGGGGGAAACTTCATCTCGCGCTTCCGAAACGTTTGATGTAAGACGCTGCAAAATGTCTTTCGTAAATTGGCTGCGACGATATCAAATGGTGCTTATCAACAGAAGCGCCACCTATGATCTAGCGCGGCCGGTTTAAGATATTCCACCGCTATAAATATAACTTCAGGAATATACGAGCAGGTTGCAGGTCCTGACGTGCACTTCAAAGGAAGGCAGATGGATTCTCTTTGGTTCTTTTGAGATATTACATCTATTTAATATAAAAATAGTTCAAACACATTATCGAAATTTGTCGTCTTATTATTACTTTGTCATTCCGAAGTCTTTCGTTCATATTTCTAAGCAAACCATAGACATATAATAGCTAAGGTTTTAAATTTAAAATTTCCCAATTTTTCAAAGCCCTTCGATAGCTTTTATGGTCTTCTACTTATCAATATTATTTCTCTGATTTTTATATTTCTTAACAAAGAATGGTCCTAAAACTAAACCTTGAAGGACTTTATTTGTTTTCATCTTAGTTCAACAAAATGAAAATCGTTCGAACAAAACAGGAACATTTTTCTCTGATCTTTTAATGTTGGAATATATGAGTTATTTTTTACAGTGGCATTCTGTGGAGAGAATTAGAATTTTTTCTGTTCCATTTCATGATTACTTCTTCTACAAGGCTTTTCATATCACGAGTGGTTTTTTACTGTTTTAATTTTGATTTACTGATTGGCATTTAATTTATTTATTTCTTTAATGCCTGCAAGAATCCAAATGACCTCGTACGTGAAAGTAAAAAATATGAAAACGCAAAAGGCATAAGTCTTTCTAATTAACCGGTTACTTTTATACTTATGTGTTTACGTAAAGTGGAAACAGCAAATGAAAAACAAAACGTCTGGTGTCAGTTACAGTTAGCGTAATAAAGACTGGGTGTTTATTACTGTACTGAAGCTACTACTAATTAGTAATTAGTCCCCCCAGTTGTTTCTCAGAGGCACGACTCCATTTGTTAACGACGCGAACTGTTAGCGAACGAACGTTCTCGTATATTGTTACGGGCCCACCAGATTTACGGATCTAATCAGGGGAGATTCGGTCGGCGGGCGTCTAGTTAGCAAATTGCCGATAGGATTTACCGACGTAATTACAACAACACACTTGTCCGGCGAAAGATCAACAAGGTGTAAACGCACCCGCCACCCGTGCAAAATTCTAATGAAAATTTAATTGAGACAAGATTTCGGGGACGCCGCCGCAGGGCAATCCCCAGCGAGGAAATTAAATTACAGGCGAAATAATTACCGCACGAAATTTAAGCCATTTCCACTGCGAAATAATAAATTTTTAGCGGCGAAAAAATTTCTCCTTGCAGGTGTGTAATTGAACATACCCGAACGAAACGCACCTAATTGCTACCAGGTGTTCCAAAGAAGCTATGGTCTTCGAAGTTAAAGCAATGAGCTTGTACCTACCATCCGGTTTTGAAGATTAGAAGATTGTAATGCTCGTAGATGATTATCTATTGCTCAAGCTATAACTGTTTCAGTCGTACTTTTGCAATTGATGTTTGGGTTTAAAACCATAGGGTGAGCAGGTGGGTTGTCGGAAATGCACCTTGCTGATTAAAGTTAACAGCTGACCAAAAAATTCACCAACTTTTACCCGTTGTATCTTTGTTTTAATTTTCTACGGAAATACATAATTAATTCTTTTTAATTTGCATACAGCAGATTGTATATTCGAACATAAAAAGTAAACGCAGAAAATTACTTGAGCCTTATCGATGTAAAAGGGACCAATTGGGGGCAGGCAACTGACATCGTCTAGTTTTATTGCGTTTCAAAATAACTATTTTTTGCCTAATGATTATACAGGGTGTAATTGTGCCCCCACTTCTATTTAGTATAAACCTACTTAGTTATACAGGGTGACTGCTAATTAACTCAACAAAATGCCCCCATTCTTTTCTTAAATACAGTAAGTGAAACTTATTCGTTTACACACTGTACAACGAAATGCAACCTTGCAATATTTAAAAGCAAAATTGACATTGACGAATTTTAACGTTCTTTAAATAGCATTTTTTTCTTAACCTTGTGAATAAATTATTCGTCGCATGTAACATGTTGCATTAACATTATTACCAACATAGGTATCTCGATTTTTATCTTCAGGACGTGGCATGAAGGGTATACTTTAAGCAATTGAAACAATAGACATTTAACACCAGCCTGATCAGAATTCAGCAAACGTACCGTACGTGTGGGCGTGGTTTTTATGCAGCGAGTCTCGCTGTGCGTTACATAAAAAGCTACTCAACATTACGCCTAATTAAAAAGAATCAAATGCAATAATTGTGTTCGACAGGGCGTTGAAATCTCAATGACATCGCCGCGTTCGAAAACAAGCTGACGCGAGCTGCCCAGGCTAACCTTGCCGCTGTTGCCTGAAAGGTGATGGAAGTTCTACGTTGCGTTTTGTTACATTTCTGCTCGGAGTTGTTTATGCAAAACCGCGGCGTTCGCATTCTATTAATAGACTGTTTACTAGTGTGTCACTCCTGTTAAATAAACAATTATCTCCGTCTTTCATTGGAGGCACTCAATTTTTTTTCCGGTTGTGCTGAAATGTTTAGGATTATTATTCGATTTTCTGGCAGGAAGTAGAAAAAGAGGCCGCCGATTTTTGTTTGTAAACATGGAATCGAGACTAAGGAAATCGACGATTAACACATGTTAGAGTGTTGATTAATAGAAGGGGGGATTCGAAAAGGATTCTATTCTAAATTAACTTGCTAAGGTTGATAACTATCATACAAATCGAATCTCCACAACTCGAAATTTTCTGTAAGTCGAAATTTACTCATGTTCTCTTTCTTTAACTCGAAATTTCTATAACTCGAAGTAATTTTCCGGTCCCTTGAGATTCGAGTTATGGAGGTTCGACTGTACTTACAAGCTACTTAAACAGAGAAGAATATTCGAAACTTATCCACAAGTAAAAATAAATGTTTGTTTATGTTAAGCTTTCAAATGGAAAATCCGAATGTAAATAGACAGGCTTAAAGACCGACCCATATTATTATTTAAACTTTAAGCATCTAATACCTGTACGTGATACAAAATGTTATTTAGTTATAAAGTTTATGGAGTCTATTAAAATGACTTTCTTGTGAATCAACGCTGTAATAATTAGAAACAACCAGAAGAGTTGGGGTCCATAAAACTAATAATTGTTGCCTCGATAATATCATTTTATGATGGAAATCATAAAACATGAATGCACAGCGATAGGAAATTAATCGTATTTGATCAGGGAGTTATTAACTGTCTGCGGCATAAAACGTTTCTTTTTTTATGTATGTAACGCAGTAAATGTCACCCGCTAGTAAATACATCACATTAATAACTGAAATATGGAGAAATACGGGGGGGAATTATGTGTATAAGCCGGCAGTAAAAAAGTGTTTTCTCAAAACGTGTCGGACGCGGCGATATAATATTCGGCACTAAAAAAATTTACGCGGCTTCTTCGAGGGCGTAAAATTTATGTTTGGAGACGTTCAGAATTTGAAATGATTTCGTAACTCCAAAGGCGACGTTCAGTTTGAACAATTTGCCTCAAATACACGCGTTGATATGTTTATGGTGACGCATGTACAGTCGCGATCATAACTCATGACGTTTACAGGAAGCTTGCAGATCATCGTACCCATCTCCTTCAAAACTATGAACGACGAATTCATTCAAATCTCACTATTTAAATTTATGAGTTCGACTGTACATACGTCCATTTTTTGAATCTTGAACAGGAGAGAGATGCAAGAGGTTTGCAGAAGAAAAAACAAACTACTAGGCACCTCTCTCTCTCTTGTTTCATAGTTTGAAGTAACACAGACAAAGAACACGTCAGCGAGGTTCTATTTTTTACAACCTATCATAGATCAGATAAAAAAAAGAGTAAGATACAGGGTGACCTGGAATTGATCGATTAATTTTCTATTTACAATTTCGTAGTAACAATAAATGAACTCTCAATTAATTTTAGAATATAAAAGTGTCCTTCACGAGGTATGTATAACATTTTGTTAATATAAAAAAAAAGTATCAGATTTGTGACTGGTGAGTTGGTTGAGGCCACAATGCAACGAAATGTTATTGTTTTGTGTTCAAAATCCAACCAGCGAGCGCAACGAAATGTTATATAATTAAATTCCGAGAAGGAAAAAAGTGCTTATCCATTTGAAAGCCATACCCTGCTGCGTACGTACCTACAACAAACATGAATAAGCAAATACTGTTTTCTTTAATCGCATGTGCACCTAGTTGCTGCGATGCCGTGATTTTATCGCAAAAGTTAAACAACAATAAAATTATAATAACAAAAAGGAGCCGGCGGTTGCGCAACGAAATTGCAACAAGTGCACTTCGCGAAACAAACCGGCGAGGACTTGCCCATGCCATGCAATGCAACAACGCGCAATGCGGCGCGGCGGCGAGTTTCTTCTTTGCCCATAAATAATAAATAAAAAAAAAGACGAAGGCTTCACATGTGGCAAGCTTCCAAAATTGGTCGCCCATAAAACGTACTGTCATCCTTTCAACTCTCTCTCACATTATACAACAATGAGGCGCATTCGTTCACGTTAATTCCCTCTTAAAACACCGTAACTGCATCTTATTTTAGATATGCATCTCGGAGGCAGCAAAATCGGAATTTTTTTTTACCTCCCCGTCCTCGAATAGAAAGGTGAATTTTACGGGAATTTCATGAGAGGGCTTTTCTAAAGAGGGGAAAAAAAACTCCGTGGATGTATAAGGGTACGTTTAGGAGACAATGATAGGCGGCAGGCGGGCAGTTTTTTGCTTGGTCCGAACCCAGAATCAATAGGGAGCAGAAGAAGCGTTATCACGGCCTTGCCTTGACCTATCGTACAAACTTCGCGTCGCCCTCCTCGTCCCCCGCCTTCGTGTTTACGCGGCCGATGTAATCTGAACGTTTCAGCGCCAGCTCCTGAAGAATTTTTAATTAAACTTCGTCGAACGAATTTATTACCTGCACGATTGCTGGCGGTGTTAATGAAGATAAAAAGCCAGAGGAATAATTGAAAAACTTTTAGGAATCACTACTTAGCCTACATCCATAATAATAATAATCTTATGAATCGGCCTATCTGAATATTTAAAATAAATTAAAAACAAATTGTCGACTCTATGGTATTGCGCCAACGCTGTCATTAACAAAAGTTATTAAGCACGTTACGCTTAAAGGCCGGTTTACACGCTACGACTTATCGTACGTTTTATCGGTTATGACAAAACATACGTTTTGTGAAGTGTTCACATGGTAACGTCTTTTCTTCAGATTTCCATTTCAGTTCCAATTGCCAGTAGTACAAGACGGTATGCATCCAAACTCATGGAGGAGGCACTGTTACTGTTTTCTACAATTTTTTGTATACTTCCTCTTCCCCAGTTCCAGAACTTTCTGATTTTTTGCTCCTTAACGAGTTCCTTCTTGTAGACTGATCTTAAGGAATTTATCTTTTTTGTAACTGTCTCCTTGTTAGCAGCTGAATCCACTTCTTTGTATTTTTTAACTAGTTCTTCATAGGCGACATTTTTTTTTATTCTGATCATGATATACTTTATTTTTGATTTGCCACAAAAACGGATAACTCTTATAAATTTCGATAAACTCCGTGAGGGACTCACGGGAGCATTGCCGGAAATCAGATGACATATTTTTATCTTAGTAAAAAGTCCACAAAACAGGCTGAGAGTTCGAAATAAATAGAACTAAAAAGGGACGTTAAGTGCAACTAGTGTTTACACACTCCGTCATATCGCATTCCTTCTCGAAAAATGATGCTTCTTCCGTCAGTTCTTCGATGCGACCTTGGATTTCATTTCGATTCGATATGACGTACGTTTTACTGTCTACACGCTCCGTTTTACTTGATACTACTTGTCCTATCATACAAAACGTACGATAAGTCGTAACGTGTAAACCGGCCTTAAAGGCTGGTCTACACGCAACGACTTGTCGAATCAGACAAATCGTATCAAGTAAGACGGAGCGCGTGGACCGCAAAACGTACGTCTAGCTTTACGTTTTGCAGACCACACGCTCCGTCTTACTTTATACGATTTGTCTGATTCGATAAGTCGTTGCGTGTAGACCAGCCTTAAAGATGGGTGACCATCAAGCACATGTCATAAGTAAGTAAGTAAGTAATATTCGTGGCAAAACCAGATACATCTTTTATTCACCCATTTTTTAAGTAATATTTATTAGTTCTACAGGTAGAATAAGTCAAAACTCATAGTACAATGATACATTGATTACTTAAATCTATCAAGAAATTCATTTACACTATAAAACTTATCATTTAACAATTTATTTTTAACTTTAGATTTAAAACATACATTGTTTAAATTTTTTAAATCCGATGGTAGAGCTTTATAACCAGTATTAACAGGTCCGTTGTAGGTTATGGCCATATTATATAATTTGGGAAGAATGACATTATGGCGGGTACTATAAGGCTGAATAGCTCTAGTATCCAGTAGGGACGTGTAGTTCGTGAACGAACTAGTTTATCGAACCTATTGCCTGCGACGAGCTGAATTTTTATTTAACTCGCGAGTATTTTAGTTCGTTCACTCGCGAACTAACTTCCTTCCATACCCGACTTGCGAACACACGGCTAGTCAGGTATGAAAGTAAATTAGTTCATCAGCGTACGAACTTTCGCACTCTGCTTACGACTTAAGTTGTTGTAAGACGTAATCGAGATTCGAGGGTGGACGGTTGTAAAAGCTGCAACGGTCTTTAAGTACTAACACTCTAAGACCGGAAATAATATCGGTTTTTTAGCAATGTACCACACAAGCAATTCCTGATAAAAAGCTATTTATGTGAGTATAACGTATATTTAAATAAAAATACTAGCAACAAAAATTTTGAGAGTTTTGAACAATAGAATGCAAAAAATGCAAAAACAAGCGAGCGCAAATTTTACCTCGCTTATACGATTTTCAACCGCCAGAACCTGCACGGTTGCCTATTGAAAGTATCAATTGCATCATTCGCCGCACGAACTAAATGAGCTAAATGAACAAGGTTCGCGAACTAGTTCGCAACTGGGAATAAGAACAAAGAAATCAGTTTGTGAAAACGAGCTAACTTTACCACCTCTAGTATCTAGATCGCTTCGATTTGAGTGAACATAGCATACAAGCTGCAGAATATATAAACAAGCCAAGGGGAAAATATTGAGTTTAACGAAGATAGGTCGATAGGAATCTCTAGACGAAGTCCCTGTCACACAACGTAGAAATACTGTATGAAAAGCAGAAGAACTACCCCAAAACATAAGGCCATAGGAAAGTCTAGACTGAACTTCTGAAAAGTACAGCCTCAATCAAAAGTAATGAAACTTTTAAAACCGAAACGCTGTAGTCAGAGTGCAACGTTGCCGAGTCAGAGAGAGCGCAACGTCTTGTGGGGTTCCGAAGGACTTCGGAAACATTCGTTCGCCATAAGACTTCATCTCACTCGGTATCTTCTCTCTCTGAGTACAGCGTTTCGGTTTTGAGCGTTTCATTACTTTTGATTGAGGTTGTACATTATCCTTAGGATGGACTACGTACTACGCAACAGACAAAATTGAAAGGCAAAGGTGCTCGATTTAGAAACTAGTTGTCTCGCGTGATCTTCCCAGGTGATGACAGTTGCAATCCCAGAAAATGTATAGTATTTGCGAAACGCACAAAATTATTTCTAATAGCGTTTTCGATTCAACCGCACCGGTTGCACTCAATGTATTTGCATCTTCTTTTGACCTCATGCAATAACATGAGATGAAGATACTCTGAGTGCGCACTAGTGCGATCAATCGAAAACGGTATAACATTGAAGCCTCCCGATTCGTTAATCCGTCTTTGGCGTGTATGGAAAAACATAGCCTTTGTCTTTAAGAAATTCAAGAAAAGTTTGTTATCGCAGAACCAAGAGTACACGCGCTGGACCAAGGAACTTGCAAGTTGACGGGCACCTGATTCCGAGTGGCTTGAAGCATTAAAAGAAGTGTCATCCATCCGCATACATTATAATAACAAAATCATTAACGTAAATCGTAAAAAGTGGAGGACCCAGGACAGAGCCCTGTGGTACTCCAATTGTAACTGGTAAAGGATCAGATCTGTAATAAAACCGAGAGTTATTTTCTGTGTATATAACTTCCAACAACTGGAACCTATCACTTAGATAGGACAAGAACCATTGGGCGACGTGTCCTCTGATGCCATGCAGATCAAGTTTCTCCAAGAGACGAACATGCGATACACAGTCGAACGCTTTAGAAAGGTCGCAAAAGATACCAATATCATTGATCAAATTAAGCACATCGTTATAAAATTCGAAGATGGCCGTTGAGGTGGATTGACCACTACGAAAACCATGCTGTGAAGAAGATATTGTATTGTATTTAGTCAGAAATGATTCCAATCTGACGAACATCGCATACTCAAATATTTTAGAGATGCTGGAGAGAAGAGATACCTTTCTTGTGTACTGGCCTCACAATAGCGGTCTTGGGGAAACACCAGTCCGGAAGGATAGATTTAACAGGTTAGATATAAGTTCATATCTAAATTATTTTGTTATGTTAGAAGGTGTTCCATCGATGCCAGAAGAGAATTTACTTTTAAGTTTAGAACAGATATATATTTCGGAAAATTCAACCAGAACCATACTGTGTGGATTAGCCTGATTGCGCCTGGAAGTATCAACCGATACAGCAGGAATACTATTGACAATATCGTTGGGGGTGGATTCAAAGAATTCATCACATCTGGACAGCTAGTATTTCTATTTACAAGTTGATTTATAATGTACCAGGAAGTTTTAGGCTTATTTGAGGAACTTGCTAATAGATTGTTGTAATATTCTTTCTTTGAGTTATTACATAAATGTCGATGGGCTTCTTTCCGATAATTATATGCATCACATAGAATAGGATACTGATTCTTAATAATCACAAATAAATCATTCAGATTGGTGCGAGCAATTTTAATTTCCTCAGACATCCAAGGATTACGTGTTGTACGTGCAGGTGTTTTTACGATTGGAAAGCAATTATGTATTATAATGAAAATACAAAGTTTGAACAAAAGCATCAACTTGATCATTGAAATCACAACAGTTGTACATAATATGGTCACATGTTTCGACCAGTAACGATTGCCTAAACAATGTTTTACTATAATTATTGGAATTTCTTCCAACGGTGTTTGATGATTTAGTTGTTTTATCAGTAAATATTGATGAATCATTAGCACTAAAAAAAAGAGCACGGTGAAGTACAGTCATGCGCACCTAATGCACGCAAACCTCACCCTTAAAACCTTGTGGTACAAGGCTCACAGAATTGTCAAGTTATAAGCACTTAACTGATTAATTTTAATTAATTTTAAAATAAAAATCCAGAAGACATACGAAACCAAAATCCTCATTGGGGTTAACGCAAAATTCCACCCCACAATAAATAGAGAGTTAATAATTGAGCATAGTTTGAATTTGGCGCGGTATTGCTTTTAGTGTATTTAATGTATTCAGTGTTGCCAACTTAAGGTATATAAACTCCCTTTTAAGCACTTATACAAATCATTAAGGATTACGTGATTTTTTTATGTTATTTACGTTTTTTTGTTTAAATTTATTCCCGAGTCTAGTAACAAATTTTAGGGATTTTGGGAATTTTTGGTAACTCTTGAGGGGCTTGTGATTTTTGCACGTTGGTAACACCGAACGTATTGAGTGGGTGGCCAGAATGAATAATTGAGTTGTTGGATTTTGTTTTCTAATTTTCCTCATTTGTATTTGTTTCGCTTTTGTATTGAAAATAATCCGTCTTAGACATTGCTCAAGTCAAAGCTTCAACGGTTGACATTTTAAACAATCAAAAAAAAAATCTCTAATCGAGATGGCCCTAGTAAAAAAAAAACAATGCAGGAGAGTGTTCCCAACGTTGCAATAATTTTGTACGGCGGTAATTTCAAACAACCCTCAATCATTAAAAATCATCCAGTACAAAAAAAACAACACTAAATAGTATCATCTATGTATAAAGAGAAACAGAAGATTTTCAAATAAAAATTGACAAAATATACAGGGCGTCTCAAAAGTAACGCCCATGTTTTTGGGATTCAATTCAGGAATCTGAAACAAATCGAAATGGTACCTAGAATGATAAATGAATGATTTGCCTTCGTTAACGAGTTAATCAAGAAAAAAGAAGACAATTTGATTGGGAAATTGCATAATCTGCATTTTATTCGTTTCTTAATTAAAGATACTTTTAATCACAGCGACAGAAATTGCCATTCCTTTGACACTATTGACAGTTTTGACTAGTTCAATAGAATGGAGCAGCATGCAATCAAATTCCAAAATCAAGTAGAGTAATTCATTTTGAACCACTCTGTATTGTGTATGAATGTGTTACTTAAAAAAAATTAAATAAAAATTAATTTAGTTGACGAAGGCACATCGAAACTTTCACCGTTCTTTCAGCTTCCCGAATCGAATCACACACCCTGCATTTTTATAGTTACGAATTAAATTTATTTAACACACATATTTGATTTTAATAAAAAAAGACTGAGTCATTTTTGTTTGGTAAATAATTTAATCAGGATGATTATAAACTCGAGTCCAGAAATACGCTTCATCACTGTTATCGTTTTCTCTATATGCTGACACGTTTATAATTTCAAGTCTGCAGCATTTTAATAAATCGAAAACATCGATTCAAATTATTCAAATCGGGATTTTTACATCATCATTGCTAAGGCCAATATTACACTATAAAAGATGTTTGACAAAGATCTTATATAAAAAAATATGACAGTGTAATATGCAATCCTTTATAAAATATTTTATAAAAATAGAAATATTTTATAAAAGATTGCCTATTACACTGTCATATTTTTTTATAAAAGATCTTTGTCAAACATATTTTATAGTGTAATATAGGACTAAGTAAGATTCTTCACAAAAAAAATCTGTAACAGCTACAAGTATAACCTAAAAAAAATATACCGGTCGTCGTTTTAAAGTGAGCACATAAGTAATATAAGAGACATAAAGCGGTATAGGGCAGGTAGAGGAGATGGAAGCCTAATCGTAACGTAATGCTATCTCATTCGCACTTCATAAATTTCTTCGCTATTTGTTCTCATTGAGTTTCTATGATCTCATTTTGATTCAACAACCGGTATAATTACTTTAATTAAATAAACTCATTTATGTATTTGCATGAGAAGTACAACCATATTTTATCAAAACTTAAATAAATCTTAATAGAGTTTGGGCAGTAAATAGATTTAATGATTAAGGAAGTTTAGAATTAGATATTCATCTAAAAAAAGTAGCTGCACTCGAACTCGAATTAAAAATAAACTTCAGAAAAACTCACTTAAAAATGAATAACAAAAACAAAGAATTCCAAGACTCGATGTATATTTATTTTCCAAAAAAATCGATTTGACTAGGATGTTATCGAGCATATTTTTACTTACGTATAATTTCCAGGAAGCACGTAACTGTAAAACAATTTATTTATTCCGAAAACAAGACGGTTTCGTCCTTTTTTTTTCTCGCTCTCTCGACTTCATTCATCCGTCTGCAACAACCGACGTAATTAATTGAGTTAATTAATGTCGAAGAAATGTGTATAACTCATGCGAACACCAAGTCCAAGATGTAATAATAATTAATAATTCTCGGAACCACAGAATACGTAGTAGTAAAAGGCTTTTTATTTGTATTTAAGCGTTTCGTTGAACTGAGACACTACAGAGTGAATGAATATTAACAACAAACACCGTTAACGATAATCGGACGGGTTGCGTAATTTTAGGAATTATTTATTTTCGTTTTATTGTTTCATGCAGTTACGTTTTTTGTTTAAAGTGTGCAGGTCAAACAATCGCGTTATAAATAACCTGCGTGAATCACCACATAAACGTGAAGTATTTTTTATGGTAAACAACATTTCAAAGTGACCATAAAACATAATAAGACAAAACGACTTTCGATTTTATCATACGATGAGATCCTGACTGCTAGAGGCTTCACCCAAATTACAGAATATGTTTAAAAATATAAATTAATTAAGGGGGGAAAAAAGTCGATTTTTTGCCAGGCCATTATTAATCGTTTGAATTGCCTCTCTTAATCTTATTATAGACGTGTAATTATAGAGATGAAAAAATATGTTTTTGCTATGGCGTCAAGGACAAGTGTCGCATTACGCGATATTATAAATAAATTGCGGTTTCAACTTGCTGCACATTTTTAATCAATTAGCTTCGCCCCAGTTTTTATTATTTACGTATACCACAAATTACATTCTTAATCAAGACGTAAATGATAAATGAGGGTAAAAACCAAGTAAACGTTTTAAGCAGCACGTAACTTATTTTTGAAATGAGAAAATAATAATAATTATAAATATACAGAGAAAAATGATTCATGATCGCTCTCGTTTTGTAACAAAAATCAAATTAGCTGTTTTAT
This sequence comes from Dorcus hopei, assembly GCA_033060865.1. Classification (NCBI taxonomy): domain Eukaryota; kingdom Metazoa; phylum Arthropoda; class Insecta; order Coleoptera; family Lucanidae; genus Dorcus; species Dorcus hopei. Next base: position 38,409,098 of record CM065423.1, read on the forward strand.
TTTATTTTATTTTTTTAGAATAAAAAAAGAATTCTTAATTTCTTCAGAAAATGAAACAGAAACATGCGTAAAAAAAGCACAAGTTCCAGCGACTTACAAAAAAAAATAAAGAAATCTGAAAATATTTTTAAAAAAACGAAGAGAATGAAACGTAAAAACAATAAACAAACAAAATGAGACACAGCCACAAAAATAAACAAAAAACACAAATAAAAATTGTATCTACTTAGAATTACTAAATTTGGTCAAAAAATGAATGCCAGCCAATTTTGAATGACATTGACGTTTCGTTCTATTGCAGGCTTTGTGCTGCTGTTGCTGTTGATATTGGTGATGATTTTTTTAAACGTTGCTCTTCCTTAATATGACTCATTACGCCCACTTAATATACCTTCATTTCATAAATAAACAACTAATATTTCTGACCCACATATGGCTCACAGATTTTTAGTTTCAAAGTGGCATGAACCACATATGTGTATATGAACGAACACGAACAGTGAAGATCATGCTTTTATAACACAACGAAAGTTCAGTCTCGTCCTCGTTCAAATTAATAAGTAGAATCGTTTCTAATTTCAAAATATACAGGGACTCAAGGACACTAAGTTATTTTATAGTCTACAGAATCACAGACGTTCTAATTTCTTTTAGTACTTCTACTACTGTCTTTATTTTAAAATTAATTATTACTTATTCATATTTATCATTAATAAGGAATGAGTATAATCTTCCTAAAAGAATTGCCAAATCTAATATTAAATACAAATGTTAGTAAACAAATTAACCAACAGGTTTGACAGCTGTCAATTGTCTCGACGCTTGAACACATAAGGAAATGGTCCGTATTCTCATCCTACGATTAGGACATGTTTGAACAAAGTCGTGATTAAGATAAGCTAGAAACGATATAGCTTTATGTCAATTTAATGTGTAAGAGAGTGACGGACGAGTGTTGCCGTTATTAAATTAATCGTCAGACGAGAATAAGGGCCGTTGTAACGGGTGATTAAAAAAAAAATTGCCATGGAATTTGGACACGATGTCTTAGCTTTAATGAGGGTTTCGTAGCGCCCTCCTTTGGAGAAAAATTTCGTCTGTAATAAATGGGAAGGAACTAATAAGTTTGAAACGTAATCAAAATTTAAAAAATTCAACCGATGTGAAGTTAGCAATAGAATTCCAGCAATAAAAAATTGTAAACTTTATCACCGGACGACATGGAGATTTAAAAAAAAATAAACTAGGGGGGTTACATCGCAATTTTTTTATATGTTGCGTAAAAACCTTTGGGAATTGAGGTCCTGAAGAAATTTTCCAAAAATTTTCATGTCAACTACCCCGAAATAAACTTTTATTGACAGAACGCTGTGAAATATACGCACGCGAAAGTTTGAGATTTTTTAAAAAATAAACTAGCGGGGGTTACATCGCAATTTTTTTATATGTTGCGTAAAAATCTTTGGGAATTGTGGTCCTCAAGAAATTTTCCAAAAATTTTCATGTCAGCTACCCCGAAATAAACTTTTTTTGACAGAACGCTGTGAAATATACGCACGCGAAAGTTTGAGATTTTTTAAAAAATAAACTAGCGGGGGTTACATCGCAATTTTTCTATATGTTGCGTAAAAACCTTTGGGAATTAACGTCCTGAAGAAATTTTCCAAAAATTTTCATGTCAACTACCCCGAAATAAACTTTTATTGACAGAACGCTGTTAAATATACGCACGCGAAAGTTTGAGATTTTTTAAAAAATAAACTAGCGGGGGTTACATTGCAATATTTTTGTATGTGGCGTAAAAACCTTTGAGAATTAACGTCCTCGAGAAATTTTCCAAAAATGTTCATGTCAACTACCCCGAAATAAACTTTTATTGACAGAACGCTGTGAAATATACGCACGCGAAAGTTTGAGATTTTTTAAAAAATAAACTAGCGGGGGTTACATCGCAATTTTTTTATATGTTGCGTAAAAATCTTTGGGAATTGAGGTCCTGAAGAAATTTTCCAAAAATTTTCATGTCAACTACCCCGAAATAAACTTTTATTGACAGAACGCTGTGAAATATACGCACGCGAAAGTTTGAGATTTTTGAAAAATAATCTAGAGGGTTACATCACAATTTTTTTATATGTTGCGTAAAAACCTTTGGGAATTAACGTCCTGAAGAAATTTTCCAAAAATTTTCATGTCAACTACCCCGAAATAAACTTTTATTGACAGAACGCTGTGAAATATACGCACGCGAAAGTTTGAGATTTTTTAAAAAATAAACTAGCGGGGGTTACATTGCAATATTTTTATATGTTGCGTAAAAACCTTTGGGAATTAACGTCCTGAAGAAATTTTCCAAAAATGTTCATGTCAACTACCCCGAAATAAACTTTTATTGACAGAACGCTGTGAAATATACGCACGCGAAAGTTTGAGATTTTTTAAAAAATAAACTAGAGGGGGTTACATCGCAATTTTTTTATATGTTGCGTAAAAGCCTTTGGGAATTAACGTCCTGAAGAAATTTTCCAAAAATTTTCATGTCAACTACCCCGAAATAAACTTTTATTGACAGAACGCTGTGAAATATACGCACGCGAAAGTTTGAGATTTTTTAAAAAATAAACTAGCGGGGGTTACATCGCAATATTTTTACATGTTGCGTAAAAACCTTTGGGAATTAACGTCCTGAAGAAATTTTCCAAAAATTTTCATGTCAACTACCCCGAAATAAACTTTTTTTGACAGAACGCTGTGAAATATAAAGACGCGAATGTTTGAGATTAAAAAAAAAATAAACTAGGGGGGGTTACATCGCAATTTTTTATATGTTGCGTAAAAACCTTTGGGAATTAACGTCCTGGAGAAATTTTCCAAAAATTTTCATGTCAACTACCCGGCAATAACTTTTATTGTCAGAACGCTGTTTCTTTATACTAAGTTTATGACGAACTAAATAAATTTTATATTTTTTTTAAATAATTCTGAGAAAAAGAGGCTCTACTTCTGTGTTAGTATTATTAAGCAATAAATGCTGGAATTTATAAAATAATGCCTAGGTGCGATTTACGTCTATGTCGTCCGGTGATAAAGTTTACGATTTTTATTGCTGGAATTCTATTGCTAACTTCACATCGGTAAAAATTCAACGTCAGATCAGATATACATATTTATTATTTCAAGGTAGAAAAACGTAACGCTTAAAAAATCAATGTTTTTTTTTGAATTAAAAGAAAAAAGCAGAACGTGCACAATGTTTAAAACAATGATAAAAAGGCGTCAAACATTGCACATGAAGTTTTTGAAAATATTGGTTTTAATTCTACAGTTCTTCAACAGATGGCACTGTTGATCTCTTTTTTTTTAATTTCGAATTGATTTTCTCTTTTGCTTTTATGAATTAATTAATGAGTTAGTTAAGGACGTCTTTGAGAAATATTTAAAAAACGAAAGTAAAGTTTAATCAAAATAGCGAAAACTTTGTCGTCTTCCCAAAAGATGGCGCCCTATATTTTTTTAGTGTCTTTCTGTTAGCTTTAATCAACTACAAACAAAATCAAGGAATTAACTAATTGTAAGAACTGGGCGCAGAGATTCGCCACCATGCAGATTTATTATTATCGGCCCTATTTATTTGAGGATTCAATTCCCTAACAGATGGCTCTGTTGATTTTTCGCCGGAATTGAAAATTTATATTGGAGCATATCTCATGTTTAGGCACATCTATATGAAAAAAAATCACTAGAATGGCAACGTTATGAACCACAAAAGGCTGAAGAGGAATTCGATTTTTAATTGTTTCGAAATTTGATTTTTATTCCTAAATCATATTTTCTTCTGTTTTTTGAGTCTTCATCACATTTTCTTTTGTTCAGGTACATCTAATATAAAAAAAGTCTATAGAATAGCAACGTTATGAACCCCAATAGACAGAGGAGTTCGATTTTTACCTTTTTCGAAATTTGATTTGTATTTAAGTCTTTTCTTATATTTCCTTTTGTTTTTTTTTTAACTTTTCTTCATTATTTTCTTTTGTTTATCTATTTTGAATCGATCATCTGCATCTAGCTACGTCATGAACCACGAAAGACTGAAGATGCTGACTTTCACTCTTTTCGAAATTTTCTTTGCGTTCTTTAAATCTTTTGTTATATTTTCTTTCGTTTGTTTTTTAACTATTCATCGTGGTTTCTTTTATTTTAGATACAACTAATATCGAAAAAAAATCACTGGAATAGCAACGTTGTGAATCACGAAAGATTGACAATAATTTTGACTTTCATTTTCATCGATTTTTTTCAGTATTCAAATCTTTCTTTATATTCTTTACATTTAATACAACGCTGTAAACCAGAAAAGCCTGAAGGTTTTGGCTTCATTTTTGTTTCGAAATTGTTACATTCGGTTTTGATTGAAGGATTTTTTAGGCCCAATTTCATAAAACGTAGCTAACCACTCGATCAAGTTATTCGTGTGATTAAGCAATATCATTGGAGGAAATTTAAACTTTCCTCCAATGGTATTGGTTAATCACACGATTAACTTGATCGAGTGGTTAACTACGTTTTATGAAACTGGGCCTTAGTCTGGAGAATATGGTCCTGAAATTGTCATCATCGAAAAATTACTTTTTTTTTTTCATTAACAGTTGTCTAGTGACGGGGCTCATCATAGCTTCCAAAACAAAGTAACATTTTTACGAAATTTAAAATGATTAGGAGCAAGTTGGAATGACGCAGTTATTTAAAGCACTTTTGAAAGCGAGCAAGTTAAAAAACGTTTACCTTTCGCGGGGTTTAAAAAGTGTTTTAATTAATCCGAAGTCATCACAACGAGCAGGAAGGTTAATACATATTTGAGGTTTTGTAAAGCCTTGCTAACTGAACGTAATAAAATAAAATATTTTAATAATCAACGTGCGATCGTAAAAGGCAAAATTAATTTTCTATTCAATACACGTAAGAAGGTGAAAGTGGAAATAAAATTACAATTCAATTAATGAACGATTTAAAAATTAAAAACCGCCGAGACTTTTCAAAAAATTAATTGAATTGTAATTTTTAATTTTATGATTCGTTTTGTTGGAATTTTTACGATAAAAATGTCAAGGTTGCAATCCTGGCACCATTGCTTTATTGCATTTAATTGTTAACCTTTTAGATTGATTTCCAATTACTACAGGGTCTTCATAATTGATTGTACCCTACGAATTTTTACGATTCTAACATTTTATGCAGAACGAAGATATAACTACGCTTTTATGTGCTGTCATTTTAACCAACTGTCAGACACTTGGTTGATAAGCAGACTGCGGCGGTCGTTAGGACATTTTAGAGCCGGATTTGCAGACGCCCCAGTCTGGTCATGAGTCACGTGGGTTACACAAGTTTAAATGAACACCCTACATAAAGAAAACTCAATTAGGTACATGTATAGCAAAAAAAAACGTATTTAGTAAAAATGCACGTACGTACTTACAACATGACCCGAACTTAATAAATAATCAACATTGTTTAGGTTTATTTCGGTAACGTTTTATAGCCTCTACTAAACTAAAAATAAAACAGAACTGGCTTTAGTCATCCGGAAAGCGTCAGTATTTCAGAGATGCCCCCCAGCAACAAAGAACATCTCACTTAAAACCTCCTCGGTGTTCTTTTTCTAAAACGACACTTTCGAGATATCTCAAAATTACCGACGCATATTAATTAAGCCGAAGCCACTCTCTTATCGAAATTACACGTTTTCGCAATTTTAATTCCCGTCAGAAAACGGTAATCCCGCGCAGATTAAATTAATCTTTGCTTACAGTAAATCAACACAACACATGTAACACACATAGTTACCATTACCAGACCTTACGGTACCTGACGATATTTTCACCTAGTTCTTGGTTTTCTTAATAAGATTTCTCACCAACAACATCGGCGAGGCCGCTCATAAACGATTTCAAGCGAGTTCCAAAAATTCGATTATAAAATTGGGCCCAATGCCAAGGACCGCAACAGCGCGAAAAGCCAAGCAAATACTAGAGGAGCAAAAAAAAATATCGCGTCGAATTTTATGTGTTTTCTGTTTGGCTTGAGCGAGCGAATTTTTACAGGTTTGTCATGTCATAAGACTGCTGTTAAAAGATACTTAAATGAGTATGATACGTGCACCTGCTTGGGAGTTTCAAGTTTCACGAACGTCATCCCCGGAGAACGCTAAAAAGTTCCACGAGTTAGCTTGGCTTGCGTTTTCAAAACGTTTCCATTTGAATTTTTATTGACGGTAAATATTGGGGCAGACAATTTTCGATTTTCTTAAACGTATCGAATTACTCCTACTTTTTAATCCGAAATGACACAAAGCAAGTAGCTTTTTAATCCAGAATAACACAAAAGCAATTACATTTACGCTACAATCACCATGGAGAAGATTCTAAAAAGGAACAAAAACAAAAAGAATTCAATTCGAAAATAAATCAACGGTATTAGGTCAGCAATAAAATCAAGAAAATGACCTTGAGATTTAGAGGAGACTTCAAAGAACTCAAAAGGATTCTGACTTTCACCTTTCGATTTATAAAGATTTTTTTTTTTTTATTTCGAACTTTTGTCTTCAAATTTCTTGCATGTGTTTTTTTCTGAAACTGATAGTGATACAATAATTTTTTCGAGAGTACCTGGAGGTGTTGTGAAGAGGTAGCAGTTTGACATCAGGAAATATTATTTGTCCTTCAAGTAAGTACAGTCAGAAACAAAAATAATGCCTCTCCTATAAATGGTAAGTATTATTCCCTCTGGCCAAGATAATAAGTAAACAGGTAAATAAACACAAAATAAAAACATGAAATAAAATTGCATTGTCTACCTTTTAGACCGCGACTTAAAATTTATTTATTCCTTTTAACGCTCAGTGTACGTCCTGATAATCGTATTTATTGAAACATTTTGCTTATTTAATTGTTGTCTCCAGAGTTAGTAAGTTCTGTCTACGCGGTTGATCTGACTTCAAAAAAAAAGAACAGATTTTCTTGTTAAAATTTATTTCTTTTCAAATTACTTTTTAAACCGGAATAACACAAAGCAAGCAAATTTTTTGATCGAAAAGAACCGCTATGGTAAAGAATTTCAATTTAAAGAAAAAGAAACAGAAAAAATTCAAATTGAAAATAACGGTATTTTATTTCTGAATGAATTAATGTTCATCTGAGAATGCAAAAGAAATGATCTCAGCAATAAAATTAAATTTAAAACAGAGAAGGAGAGGCGAGAAAAATGAAGCAAAAAAAAATATACAGCAAATTGGAAAAAGCGAAACTTAAGGTAGTAGATAAAAGAAAGCCAACAAAAACGAAAAAATATACTAAATACAAAACAGAATTAATTAATTGAAACACATTGAAATAAAAACAAAATTAAAAAGATACAGAATTTGACTAATTTGTTTTTGCTACAACAAGGGCTTTCTTCGTTTTGGAGAAAATAAGGATTCAATAAAATGACGTTGAGATTTAGAAGAAACTCAAAGAGACTTCAAAAGACTCAAAAGGTTTCTGACTTTCATCTTTCCATTTACAAACTTATTTATTATTATTATTAACGTATTTATTTTTGAAACTGATAACCATACATCGGCACCTGTTAGGACATTTCGGAGCCAGCTTGTTTATTCTCATGTGCACATTTAAATTTACAAAATACAATAAAAAGGGCGATTCTCTATCGATTCTCTATCGAATGGCGTTAACGAAATTAAAATGTCTTAAAGTTGGGCGCTGATTATTTTTTAATTATTTTTTATTTTGTCACCCTTTGGGGTACAAACGAAATAAAAAGTGGTACAAACGGGTACAAACGGGGTACAAACCCACTAAAGTATTAAAAAAAATTTTTGATGAAGTTGGGAGCCAGGTTCACATCGGTGTCCTACGTTTTGCCGAAGTCTACTGATAACATATCGATATGTAATAATTTTTTCAGAGTGCTTAGAGGTGTTGTGAAGAGGTACCAGAAGTTTGATATCGTGAAAAATTGTTTCTCCTTCAAACACATTCAGAATAATGTAATACATACATTTAAAATAAAAAACAAAGAAAAAATGTAAAAAATAATTTAAACAAACTAAAATAAGAACAAAATTAACAAGATGCGAATCTGTTGCAGAATTTAAAGAAAAAATTAAATTATGTATGTACTTACAATTAGTTTCTGTCTAAAACCAAAAGTTTTTCATTTTAGAGATTTAGAATATAAGAGAGAAAGAACAGATTGGAATATTCACTCAAATTTCGTACCTGTGAAGAAACTTAAGGGTCTCCAAAGGAGTGGTATCTTTCACAAACAATTTTTAAATTCTGAATGTTACGTATTCTTAACAGTCAATTTTTTTTGTATATTTTTGATAACTGATAACACGATAACTTAAGAGTATTTCAATTGAATCACTTTTTGAAAGTGCCTGGCGGGGCTGTAAAGAGATATCAGGAGTGTGAGTGCAGGAAAAATTATTCGAACTGTTTGTCCTTGAAGTAGATATTTATTGAAAAATAATGCTTATTTAATCGTCCCCAAAATTAGGAACTTTTCCCCTCGCAGTCGATCTGACTTAAAAAAAAAGGGGGCAGATTTTCTGTGGTCAAAACTTTTCAAACACTTTTGAAGAGAGTACCGGTACTTGATCACGTGACCAAGAGTTCTCTGAATCGACGTCAGAAAGGTTTCTTGATTTTAATGAATTCAAATTTCTTTCTGAAGAGATCAATTAACTATGTATCAAAATTTCTTTAATAATAAAATCATATTCCAAATTTTTTAACTGAAAAATTGAATTAATTTACATTAATTTTTTTTTTAAAGCACGTCAGACTGTGGGTTTACTGAATTTGAATTTCTGTTTGAAGGCAGCTTGTATGAACAGCATTTTTTTTATTATAATAATCACAAACACTCGGTGCTCGTGAAAGCTTACAAATAATGTGACTAAAACCAGGAAATGAACTTCCTGTTGCTTTTGAAATTATTTGAATTGTCCTTGAAGTACGTCTTGATGCTTATTTAACTGTTGCTCCTGAAATTAGGAAGTTTTGCCCTCACAGATCTGATAAGATCAGAAAAGGTAACTAAAAATTTTCTGTAGTTAAACTTTTCAAAAATCTTCGACGGGAGTACCGGTACTTGATCACGTGACACAGAGTTCTCTTAGTCCACGTTAGAAAGCCTCCTTCATTACTCAACTTAAACTTCTTTCTGAAGAGAAGAATTTTCTTTACGGTAATCAATAATCAGAAACTTTTTGAATGATAAATCTACTTCCATATTTTTAAATGTCAGGAGTAGTTGTTATGGTAGGAAAAACATCCCGGAAATTTGGAATAAAGGATGAAGTACGACAAGGAAGCATACTGACTCCCCTACTGTTTACAAAAATTATGGATGACGTAATAAAGTCCACTAACAGAAACTAAATGAATAGAACGCACATAGGATACAACAAACTAAAACCAATAGAGCTATCAGAGAGCGCCTTTGCAGTTGATCTACTGATATGTGGCATCAAGTGAAAAAGACTGCAATATGGGTGGAAGAACTAGCGATGAGGAATATGAAAGTAAGTACAAGGAAGACTAAGGTATTAGTAATAGGCAGAGAAAATAAACAAATAAACCTAGAAACAAACCAAAGAAAAAATCGAGAAGTAGACATATTAGGGGACCTGGAAGTAAAGGTACGCAAAGGAGAGAAAGAAGATATAGAAATACAGTCTTTTTTGTTTGGTTTTTCCCTTTTGTCAAATGTGTGTCCTAATTTGTCAAATGACTTTCCAATTCGTTCAAAGTATATTAGGCGTGCGGATTGGAAAGTCGTTTGGCAAATTAGGAAACACATTTGACAAAATAGAAAAAGCAAAAGAAAACGACTGTAATAATGCAGCACGATTGTACCATTTGTTATCTAGAACATTTTTGGGAAAGAGAAAAATCAGTTGGAAAACCCAAATGACCGTATACAAAACAGTGTTTAGACTTATGGATGTGAGCGGGCCGTACAAAGCAGTAGTATACAAGCAATGCAGGCGAACAAAGGAAGTAACAAGTACAGAACGTATAGGAAACGAGTTAATAAGAGAAGAATTTGGAAGTGGAGTCAATATTGGATGAAATTAAAGAAGAGAAACTGCAATGATTCGGATCCTAACAAAAATGGAAGATAGTAGACCAATAAAATACATATGGGAGGCAAGAGTGAACGCCATTTTTTTATTTCAAATTTCCTTTTTCCTCTTCAAATATTTTAAGACCCCGATAGTACCTATTTTTTTTAACTCAGAAGATAATGAAAAACAAAATTCAAAATATATTGTTATTGCTAAAAACAAAACTCTACTAAATATTTTACATTCTTAACTCCTGCGTACCTTTACTGTCGAACAGGACATATCCCATTTAAAGTTGAATTATCTATGAATTACGATTTTGCTAATTTTCATTCATGATGTTTATTCATTCTATTGAAAGGGAGTTAGTGCTATCTTCCCAATCGATCAATTTTTGTCGTTTTTTGTACTATGATTTATACATCGTAACCAAAACATGCTAAAAAAATAAACGAAGTCTCTTTCTTAAAATTTCTCCTCGTAGCTGGCCGTGAATTTGTTAGTTGTGAACCAGCCTCAACCTAACGTATGAAGTATGAATTTTACGTCTACGTTGGATTCTAATCCAAGCCTATCCTAATAAAAATAGTGGACACTTCGATCACCTATTATGATTTTACTTTGAATCTTGAATAAAATTTGTTAATAAAAGTGTTTTTTGAACTTTATAACTTTTCCTTCAATCAAAAAAGTGAGGTTATGATATACGTCAATTTATAGACTCAAGCAAGGCTAGTTCACAACTAACAAATAACAGCCAACTACGAGGAGAAATTTTAAAAAAGGCAAGAGATATTCGATTTTGAAAGTAAATTATTATTTTTGTAAAATAATTTATATTTATTTGACATTTGCTAACTTAGGACAAGGGTGTAGATATAAAAGGGAAACTCTCTGTGTAAAAGTCGGTCGACTTAATGCGCGCCATCTTACTAAGAACAGAAAAATTAATCGGCATAAATTAGTTTTGACCAATCGAAACGTATTCACAACTGTTCATTAAAAAATATGGAGAATACTTTTGAAGAATACGTAGATAACACTTAAAGCTGCATTTACATTCAATTTCGTGCCAGCACGAAAGTTTGACGCATGTCTTCATGTGTTACCAATTTACATTGAGAGATACTCTGTCAATGTAAATGGTAACACACGTTAAACTTTCGTGCTACGAATTCGTGCTGGCACGAAATTGAATGTAAATGTAGCTTAATTCTCGAAAAGGTTGATCGTTAAGTTAGGTTGTACATTGGACGTTATCCAAACCAACCGTTTGAGTGTAGATGAGAGAATGCGCGAAAATGGTTCTCTCAAACCTCATCCTTCTGACTCGGGTCGTAATGTTCGCCGAAAGCAGATGTTTACGGAACATCTTTAACAAACATCCTGTATACTTATTTTTGAATGTAGTCGAATGAAAAAACTGGGTGTCCGGAATTTTTTTAACATGGGTGTATATTTTTTAATACATCAGACCGTTGACTTATTCAATTTGAAATTCTGTTTGATTCTTGGCATGAGCACTTTTTTTTTTATTATAATAATCAGATACACTCTGAAATGATAAGTAGCTTCGGTGCTCTTGAGGTTTTAGGGATGTGTCTTAAAAAAATGACTTGCTGTTCTTGGAACAGGGAATTTATTTATTGAAGTATGTTTATCTAATTGTTGTTGCCGAAATTAGTATTTAAGTTTCGCCTACAGAGTTCATCTGACTTAAAAAAGAACAGATCTGTTAAAACGTTTATTACTTTTCCGACTTTTTCGTTTTATAAAATTAAATTTAAATAACTTAATGTAGCTTAATTCTCGAAAAGGTTGATCGTTAAGTTAGGTTGTACATTGGACGTTATCCAAACCAACCGTTTGAGTGTAGATGAGAGAATGCGCGAAAATGGTTCTCTCAAACCTCATCCTTCTGACTCGGGTCGTAATGTTCGCCGAAAGCAGATGTTGAAGAAGAAAATCCAGAAATAAGCATACTGCGAATTTCTGCAGTTACTGGTGCTATAAATTTCGCAGCATGGAGTGCGGTGCTTGAGTAGCAATTGCGTTCACTTCACTTTAAGAGAGTTAAGAACTTATAGTACCAGTTGACAACAACCAGCATCGTTTTTTTAATTTATTTTGAAACGAAAAAGGTATAGTTTATGGTTGTACTGTAAATGCTAGGAAGGAACTACTTCTTCTTCAAATAATACAGAATGTTAGTGAAACTTTTAGGACACTTGAAGTCCCGGAGAGAGTTTTCCGTTTCTTAGAACTAAGAGCGCATGTGTATCTTCAAGTGGGCGGAGGTCATTGTAACAAGAATTGTTTGTTGTTACTTTATTTTTTTACTTAAATGTCAAATTGTGTTTACAACATAAAGTAATACTCGCAAGAAATAAAATGTTGAGTATTTTCTTAAAACGACATCTTACATGATTATATATACCTTTATGCTTGGTTTTCATCGTTGAATCTGTATCCCAATTTACGGAACATATTTAACAAACATCCTGTATACTTATTTTTGAAATGTAGTCGAATGTACAAAACTGGGTGTCCGGAATTTTTTTAACATGAGTGTATATTTTGTAATACATCAGACCGTTGATTTATTCAATTTGAATTTCTGTTTGATTCTTGGCATGAGCACTTTTTTTTAAATTATAATAAACAGATACACTTTGAAATGAGGTTTTAGGGATGTGACTTTGAAAAAAGTGACTTACTGTTCTTGGAACTGGGAATTTATTTATTGAAGTACGTTTATCTAATTGTTGTTGCCGAAATTAGTATTTAAGTTTTTGCTTACAGAGTTCATCTGACTTAAAAAAAGAACAGATCTGTTAAAACGTTTATTACTTTTCAGACTTTTTCGTTTTATAAAATTAAATTTAAATAACTTTCATTAGTTCAGAATTTTTTAATTATAATAATCAAAAACACTTTGAATGTGGGCTTCCTAATCGTGTCTAGATTTAACTCAGAAACAATTAATGTTCTATTAGAATACAGTCCGTCAAAGTAGTATCCGGAAAAAAGAAAATAACACCGCAACTTCCAATTTTTTAACTTATGAACGAAACAATTACAATAGAGGAAAATAATTCTAGTTATTTGTTTATGTAATTTCAATTTAATGCTGAAACTTATATTAAACGTTCAGGGAACCTGAAATCAAATCAACTGCATCCTCAGTAGATTTGGTGTTTCATGCATGTAAAATTTATGCTGTTATGTTATTTTTTTACATTTGTTGTTTAATTATGAACCCCTTTGACACAATTACTGAAATTTTTCTGTTTCTTTAAAAGTGTTAACATTCAACATCTCTGGTCACTTTTTTTGTTAGATTCTTTGAACAATATGATTTTGACAAAATACTGTGCTCCTAAAAATATCGTAAACATGATATACTATTTATAATAAGCAATATATTGACAGAAATTTCAAAATTCCGGATACTTTCTAGACGATCTATATATTTCCTCTTTTCAGAGTTTTTCCGGGAACGAGAAACTTGTTGGTTTTATTAAATTTGAATCTGTTCCTTTTATTTATAATACATAATCAGAAACCTTCGAAAGAAAAATAACTTCGGTTCTCCTGAAATTTGACGAATTCATGAAACTCGCAACAGATAATACGATAACTCGCTTTAATCACGATGCAAGTAAGTACCGAGTTAGACTTGAAATAAACGGATTTCCTGGATTTGTTCTTAGTTGAAAGTTCCATCTTCAATAATGTGGAACAGATGATTAACACTTGAGAGTCCTTGAAAGAACTTGTCAAGTATCAACTTTGTAGTTTGCTTTAAAAGTGTTGCGAAATGTTGTAAGATAATGAACTCACCGTACTCTGTCGGCGAATTCGAATTTGGATTTCTTTTTGGAATGAGCGTGTATGGGGGACACGCTCGGTTCGCTGGCAGTAGCTGGTGGCGATGAAGAACCAGTACTAGATGAAAGACTTCCAGCCCGCCCACGACCTTCGTTAGGGGCTGCGTGATGAGCGGATATCGCAAGAGTAGGTCGTGCGTTGCGATTGCGACGCTTTTTTTTCTTACCGGCGTCGGCGATGTCTTCAACGCGACCGAAAATGTTACTAGTAGGCGGCGGAGGCATCCAGTCTAAGTCTTTTTTAAGATGACCTCTGCCGCATTTGCAACCGCACGCCTTAAAAGCTAGGTCGTAGCCTTTCTTGGTCCACAAGTTCTGGTGACGCTGCCGCTCGGACCAGGAGCGTGCTCTTCCGCAGGTCTTAAGATAAGCAAGAACCGTCTGCTCCCACTGCTCGAAGCACTCACGATGCATGTAACGCCCTATTGTGCAAGCTTCATTATTGCATGTAACTCTTATGGTATCACGTAGATCGTCTAAAGAAATGAGCATTGGGTCGTTGTTATTGGGGCTTAGTTGTTGCTGGGCGCGAAGACATTCTCCGGTGGGGACGCAGCAGCGGGTGACGCCTGCCTCCTCGGATTCGGCACCGAGGAGGCCCTGCACTTGGCCATGATGCCGGCGCGGGGCCATGCTTCTCGTACTATCACGGATTGCTCGCGTTTTGTGTGCGTCAAGTGAGTTTGAACGCTGACCTTGGCACGTCTTAATAGCGGCTCTCTCGGCTGCCTACTGCAGCCGGTGCACGCACGGCCGGGGAAAGTGCCCGGGAGGGGAGTCCCGAAAGCGAAAGGTAGGGGATGGGAGTGGGGTGTGATTTTCGCTTTTCACTTTCGGTTTCTACGGCCGACGCAAGCGCCGGTTTCACTCTCTACAGCCCTGACCGACGCCGCCGGTACAACCACCTCGTGTTGCACAATAACAAATGGATGCATTACAACAAACAACTGTTTTTTGCGCTCGTTTACTTGTCGTTACCACACCCTACTAAAAACAGAAAAAAAACTCGCTTTTCTCATTTCTACCCCGTCATGTGCAGATTTTCACTTTTTCGACAACGCTCGGAACCTTCCAGCTCACAAACACACGCGTCCCATCATTTTTATGGCATTCCATCAAACAGGAATTTCTCGATTTACAAACCAACAAACAAAACACTATTGGATAACAACGAACTTATTCATTTACAACTACATAGTCACAGAATGTCAATTTCTTTATCACTAGAAATACTGTAACTAACATACACTCTCTATTCAAGCTTAAGGGCGGAGATATCCACCTCTTAATAAAGTGGCTAACAGTTATTAGACGAATAACTACCATAGAAACAATTCATAAACAATCAATCAACAATTCAGAGAAATCAAGTTATTCGTCGAATTAATTTAATAGGAGATGGATATCTCGACCCTAAGTCGGGCATCATTGCTAACTTATTGTTATTACCAGCGTTAGGTGGATGAGATTCCGCTTGCAACAGTCCGCTTGGGTCGCCGCTTATACCGTGCATTTTTATGTACAGCCTCAATCAAAAGTAATGAAACTTTTAAAACCGAAACGCTGTAGTCAGAGGGCAACGGTGCCGAGTTAGACAGAGTGTAATGTGTTGTGGGGTTCCGAAGGACTTCGGAAACATTCGTTCGCCATAAGACTTCATCTCACTCTGTATCTTCTCTCTCTGACTACAGCGTTTCGGTTTTGAGCGTTTCATTACTTTTGATTGAGGTTGTACGATCATTGCGGTGGCTCATTTCTCCATAAGCGTCGGACGAAATTTTAATTTCATCGCGTAAGAAATTGTTAAATTTAAACAAAATTTCATATTTTCAAATTAAAAATTAAATAAATTAAATTAAACACTAAACGTTCTTTGCTACTGCAAATTATGCATGCGATTATTTGCTATTCCCGTATTGAGTGCACTTAGACGTGACGCTCTTGCCAGCGCGAGCGGAATCCGATCCACCTAACCGTGGTTATTACTTTTAACGCTGATTGGCAATGACGCAGTCAAAGAACAGTTGAACGTCGCCTCTATGAGATAAAGGAAAGAAGACACTTTTTAAATGGAAGACCCTGTATATTGCACAATACTTCTTCTTCTCTACAAAAATCTGTGTTAAAAACGTCTCCCTGGGGTTGCATTGATATTTTCTTGCAAAATTTATCACTTTTTCTAAACGATATTTTATAAAAGTTATAAATCAATTGTTCTATGTGGCTGGCGATCTGAACATTGACTTTTTAAAGAACTCCACACAATTAACTTGATACTTTAAGCTGTTTCGAATTAAGGCAAACTTCATTTGCTCCTACTAGAATTCACACTAATAAACATAATCCTACCAGTATTTCTGGAATAAACTACATGGTCACTAATTCACCTCCTAACTCCTGCTACTCCTCGGTAATGAACTCTCATCTGTCTGATCTCCTATCACAAACCCTTCACATTGATTTGAAACCTGACTTATAAACTCCTGTTTAAAATTAACGCACCACTACAATAATCACTGATAACTTTGTATTTTCGCAACTATTATTCAACAATATTATCTTAACATAAAAACAGATAATTAGACAACATTTCAGCAATACATTTATTCATTTATGGTAACAATCTTTAATAAAACATAAATCAAACTTTCAGAGATAAAAATTTTAAATAGTAACAAATTTATTGAACAAACAAGAACTGAATTTTATAAAAATATAATAACGTGTAGCACCACCTCTAGCTCTGATGACTGCCTGAATTCGTCTTGGTAAGCTTCTTATCTAATTCTGGATAGTTTCTTGTGAAACGTTATCCCATTTTGAAAGAACGAGATGTTCCAGATCATGAAGATTTCTGGGAAGGGGTAGATGACACCTCACTGCTTTTTTTAAAGTATCCCATAAGTGCTCGATGGGATTCAAGTCTGGTGGCCAGTGCAATATTTGAATATTGACCTCGTTTAAGTAATTCAACACATCTCTTGCAACGTGCGGTCGAGCATTATCCAGCATGAAAATAAAGTTATTGCCTATAAATGGTGCAAAGGGCATAACATAACTCAGAATACTCTGTTCTCCAGGTAAAACTGAGCATTCAAAGACCTTTGCTGAATGGGAACTAGGTCTGTACGGGTGTCGAAAGAGATTCCTCCCCAGAACATTTTTGACCCTCCACCAAATGGTTCCCGTATAGAAATATTGCAGGCAGCAAATCTTTCTCCAGGCCTGCGCCATACTCGTTCACGACCATCTGGTGATTTTAAGCTTACTCTTGTTTCATCAGTCGTCTACGGACCAATGTTCATGTTCTCTCGCAAATCTTAATCTGGCCACTCTGTGTGCTGTGGTGAGCAGCGGTGCAGTTGCAGGCCTTCTACTGGTTAACCGGATTCTCTTAACCTTCTCCTCACAGTTACAGCTGAAATTCCTAACGTTATTTAGTACTAATTTATTACTAAATTGACAACACTGCTTTACTACATTGGAAAAAGAATAATAAAAGAATATGACAAAGACAAAAACGGGAATATTCTAATGCAGGAAACAAATATCATGGAAAGAATATTTCAAAGAAGAAAATTAAAACGAAGAAAAAGAAAAGGAGGAAAGCGAACATACGACGCACCCGACACAAGAAGGAAACCAAACACAATGGGGGGAACTCAATGAAGCGACAGGAAAAATGAGAGTTGGAAAAGCTCCAGGACATGACGAAATAACAGTAGAAATGCTTAAATATACAAACACGGAGAGATAAAAAAAGAACTCCTAACTATATTTAATCAAGCAATGAAAGAAACAAAGACCTCACAAGACTGGCAATTAGGTATTATCACGCCCATACACAAAATAAGAGACAGTAAAGAATGTTCAGACTACAGAGGCAGTACGCTGGGGAGCACGGTAGGAAAACTGTACGGTAGGATTCTAGAAAACAGAATAAGGAAAAAATTAAAACACACAATTGACGAAAGCCAAAGCGGGTGTAGAAAAAATAGAGATACAATACAGCAAATTTTCATAGTAAGACAGATGTGTGAAAAAGCTAATAAAGAGGGAAGACAAATTCATGTATGTTTCATAGACATGAAAAGGTACCTGACAGCGTACAAAGGAAAGACGTATGGAACATATTAAAAAAGAAAGGTCTAGAACATCATCTTATCGAGTGTATAAAAACCCCATACAAGCAAACAGATAACTACGTAAGAGTAAGAAACAAGACATCGAGTATTTTCACCAGCAAAATAGGCCTCAGGCAGGGATGTATTTTAAGTCCATTGCTATTTAATCTACATAGTGTTGGATGAGGTAGTCAAGATATAAACAGAAAAATTTAAAAAGTACAGAACTATGCTACGCAGACGACTTGATAATTATGGGAGAATCAGAACAACAATTGCAAAATAATCTAAACGTACTAAAAGAAGAACTCATAAAGAAAAACATGAACATTAACATACAGAAGACTAAAAACATGGTAATCGGAAGAAAAAGGAGAAACACAACATAGAATTGGATGGAAAACGCTTAGAACAAGAGAAAAGCTATAAGTATTTGGGAGTAATGATCAACAGTAAAGGGAATTTAGAGGACCAAATAAATGGGAGAGTAGCGAAAACAGGTAGACTATTCAACAGTAACAAGACAACTTTTCTGGCTAAGAAAGAAATTCCAACCAATATAACAACTGAAATAGTAAGGAAAATCATGAAACCGGTTCTAACTTATGGGAGCGAGACTTCGAAAACAAATAAGTAAGCTAACGGGTAATGGCTAACGAAAAATAGAAGGGAAGACTAAAAGAGATAAAATACGAAACGACACATTTAGGAAAAATTTGGACATTGTATCGGTAGAGACCTCAACAGAAGAAGCACAACTTAGATGGTTAGGACATATAATGAGAATGGGGGAAGACAGATTAGTGAAAGAAGTGTTTGAAGCTAGGCCGGCCTAGAAAACTCTGGAAGGAGGAATTACGCTTAGCTGCAGAGAAAAGAGGAGTAAAATGGTAGAGAATAAAGGATCTAGCATCAGACAGAAAGGGGTGAAGGAAGATATGGAAGAGAGCAGCCCCCGAATACTCAACTCCAACATAGCTTTACACCGAAAGGTAGGAAAGCTGAAGATTAAGTAAGTAAGTAAGCTTTACTCCTCCTCTGTTAATCTTAGGGGTTACCATCTGTCCGACAAGAGGAGGATATGCCCTACTTTTGTACTCAAAATTAAAGCCGCCCGAATTTTCAAAATGTCCAAATACCAAATGATTTAAACATTAGTAGGACCGAATTTTAATAATTTCAAAAATGTCCTCGTTTCTTGCAAATGTTCAAATGTTCCCCCCTTTGTCAGCAAAGCCAATTTTAACCCTAGTTAAACTCGAACAAAAAAAAATACATATATCGAAAGCGTTGCTTTTTCCCACTTCAGTCAACAGTCAACCCCATCTTCTTTGGCGCACATGTAATACAACATATTTTTTTTTTAATTTCCAGAAATAATTTTAATGTTAGACGGCAACAAATTCGTCAAGAATAAAAGAACGCGAAATATCTTTACGAGTGCGCTTTCAAGTGGAAGTGAAATAAAATTTCAGACATGAAACTGACTCCCTAATAAAAAACCGAACGACAACGGCGAAATAAATTTCACAAGTACGTGTTGAAAATCTCCAAATAAAATCGCCGTTCGCTGTACACACACACACATACATGCATACACACGCAGAAAATAAAGTCCGAAGAAAACAAGATATGGCTATTTATCTACTGCCGGAGAAAATACGAAGCGCCAGGGAAAATTCAACATGCAGATCTCGTTTGATAGCCGTAAAACTACCCGCAGCTATGGTTGCTATGACCACGCCGTGTAAAATATGAGTCGGGTGGTGGTGTGCAGATTGCTGCATAGAAATTGCGAACTACGAAATTCATAAATATCGATATTTAGTAGAAATCATTCCTTCAAGAGTAATAAAACTCCAGGATTACCGGCTTTAGCAAATAAAAAAGATTACGTACGTGTGTCTCACGGTATTACATCAAATACCTTTTCTCTTCGTGTCGGCGACATTAAACAGCCAAGCCCGGGCTTATCATGCGTTCACCTTAGCATACCCGCAAAGCTTCATGAAACCGCAAATAGAAAAATCCGAAGCAAAAAGGATCCGAACGTGTTTGAAATGAAGATGCGCAAGCGAGGTGATGATGAATGGGAAAATTAAATTTGACCATGTACGTTTATGTTTTCGCTTGATTAAAATCTTATCTTTCGAAAAACTCGCGGCGCTTAAACTCTGATATCTAGTAAATCAATCATGATTAAATGCGCCTACAGAGTAAACTTTCTTTAAACTCGCAAGGCAAACACATTCCACGATGAGACTCGCTTGATTTACGAACGTGTTGCAAGATGGAATTTCGAGAATTTTCATTGAAATGTTTTGATGTTACGAGAAACTTAAGAAAAAGACTTTGTTCGAGAAGGCGACAATATTGCATCTTTAATTTAATAAAGGCAGCTTCGAGTGAGTGAATGTGTAAGAAGTACAGAAAGTAGACGATGACGACGATATATATTAACAGCCACAGGTTGAGGAGTAGAAAGAAATAACTAATTATTATTTCATTTTTGTAACTCTGTATGATATTTGTTTATATTTTATATTTGTCCTTTTATTTTATTATCGAATAAAAGGCACAATAGCGGATTAGCCACAATGTCAACTTACCAGGTGGCAAGTAGATCCTTTGAGTCCTTCATGAAACATTAGACAATATAGTCTTCAGGCTTTCACGGGCGTCGTTGATGGCTGCTTTTTGGTTCTCGGGTTCTCCTCTGCCGCATAGAAAGTTTGTAGAACTTGACATTTCGATCATCTAGTCGTGATCTTCTTCAGAAGTGAAGTGACTAGTTTGCCTTGTTCTGGGGTTTAAGTATCGTTGTGTGCGCTTTGGGGCGTAGCCGATACTCTTCGTTGAGGTTTGAAGAACGCTTTCCAGATGCTTGGTAATCCGTCTTCACTGTTGATGCTATACGAATTCTTCTGTATTTCAGTGGCTTCCCTAGCTGGCTTCTCCAGTAATGGTGTTCTGTTGCTAGTTTCCCACATTTGTCAAAGTTGATTCCATGTTTCGTGTTGGTTGAATGCTTTGCTACTGGTGATTTGTCTGTGTTTTCTTGTTTTGTATCTCGAATATGTTCTTTAAACCTGCTGTTTGCATTTCTGACTGTTTGTCCGATGTACATCTTTCCGCAGGAACAAGGTATCTCGCATATTCCTGGATTTTGAAGCGATGACGTACGATCTTTCGTTGAAGGTAACATCGTGAATAATTTTTCAGGAGCATTGAAAATTACCTTGATATTGTAGTTGCGTAATTTTCTTCTGATTTTGTCTGCAGGCAGGTCGTTTCAGTGGCGTTGCTTGGGTTGTTTGTTGATGATTGCCGTTATGTCTTTGAGTGTGTAGTCATTTTGTTGTAGTGTGTTCTTGAGATGTTGGAGTTCTGTTTCCAGATGTTCTACATCTGAGATCATCTTAGCTCCGTGTACCAGTGTGTTTAGGATTCCTCGTTTTTGTGCTGGGTGGTGGTGAGAGTTTGCGTTGAGATAGGCCCGATTTTACAATCGTCGGATAAGCATTATTCCTAGAATAACGTGACGCAGGTGTGACGTAAATATGGAGGAACATTAAAGGATATTCGGCGAACAGTTATTCCGTCCTTATTCCACGATTGTAAAACTGGGCCTTAGTCGGTTTTCAGTAAACCTGGTGTCCCAATGTTTGGTTTTCTTTCTTTCTTAGTAGCACGTCCAGGAAGGGTAAGGTGTCATATTCTTCGAGTTCCATTGTAAATTGTGCTTTGTTGTGCTGTTTGTTGAGGTGTTCACAATACACAATATCCTGAACAACAAGATGTGGTCAACCATCGACCGCCTAACCACAGACAAAGCCAGACATCAAGCTGAAACAGCTACCAAGAAACAGAAGTAGTTACCAAGTTACCAAGTATCTGGAAAGCATTCTTCAAACCTCAACGAAGAGTAACGGCTACGCCCCAGAGCAAGACGGCTTTCAAACTTACTAGATACTTGCCGCATAATTAGAACTAAAAATATGTACGATTTTAATACCGAACAAACAAAAGAAATTAAATTAACGTAAAAACAGTCTAAACAACTTCCTTTGCCTCTTGCAACCATCTTCCCATTAAAGTCGCAAGATATCGAAGGGTCTTACAACAAGTGTTCAATTGAAAATTCATCAAATTTGTTTTGATTTTTAATAAAAAAAGATAAAGCGAAAAAGGGATGACTTAGTAAACGTGACGTTTGAATTAGGTCAAGTTAGGTGAACGGTCAAACTTCACAAAATCGTCAAGTCAACAACGGTCGAATTAAACCACCTGACCAATCAGCGATTGGGAAAATAGACCACGTGGTTTAAACCTGACCAATCAACGATTGAGGAAATAGCCCACGTGATTTAAACCTGATCAATTTGACTGCTGTTCACTTACCGCAGCCTAAATGTCAAACAGTTGTCGTGTTTTGCTTATAACCTAACGTGACACAACCTAAAGTGATCTAATCTAATTCAAGGCCTGTTTCACAACGTTATGAAAAATTCAAAGGTGACTTGATGAACTTTTCATAATTGTACGCCTGATATATTTTAATAGACTCTCCTAAAGTATAATTCCTTGAAGAATAAAGCCTTAAACTTACAAAACTCCTTCAAAAGTATCCTTCTTTTTAAGCCTTACCTCACTTCCCCTTCCTCACGTAAATTACACGTTCCTTTTGCTTGAAGTGAGGTAAGCAGAAATGAGAAAGTTGCAATTTGGAAGATTAATGGCGGAATAAACAGCTGACTAATCAAAAGCGACTTGCTCTCTTTATAGATGGGTTAAATGGCCGGCTGTTTATTCCACCAATAATCTTTGACTTCATGTCTTTACTTTCTCCATAAAGGACTCTATTACTTATTAATTTAAAGCGCCATCTTTTCATTAAAGGCTGTTTTACACTGTCATTAGTTTTTGTTCGATTTCTACAATATTTAGAACAACAAAATTTTTGGGCTGCAGGTACGGTTTAGAGATAAGTAGAACACATTCTTTTTTTAACCAATTTAAATTTTTCTACACTTTACCGCATAATTTAAATAATTGTTCAAGAAATTGAACCAAATCTTGTTGTACATCCTTACAGTTATAGGATAGGCCCCTTTTATGTCCTGGCAACCAATATTTTTTTGACCCAGCCCGCCACTGACTATTTTATAATATGATCAGATTACGAATTAGAAACAATTACTAAATTGAAAAAAAAAGATAACGATACAGTTTTCGATTGCAGGACTGATTAAAAAAAAATTAATTGATGCATTTTTATCTATCGCTCGCTTACGTGAAGATCGCTGCGTTCCTGTTATCTCATGATCAATTACGTAAGGATTACGTCCATTTACTCGGCGATTTATTTGCGAAATTCCAGGCAGAGCAAATTAATAATCACCTCCTCTGTAACAACTACAGCCATCTGCT
Organism: Dorcus hopei; assembly: GCA_033060865.1. Taxonomy (NCBI): domain Eukaryota; kingdom Metazoa; phylum Arthropoda; class Insecta; order Coleoptera; family Lucanidae; genus Dorcus; species Dorcus hopei. The sequence continues at coordinate 38,432,680 of CM065423.1, forward strand.
CGCTTGACCACGTCCTTTTGCGGATCGCGCGCTCTTTACAGCAACCGCCCGAGGCGATCCTGGCGTTTTGGTCCTTGCATTTCATCACATTCGCATCGCATCTACAAAACAACACTCTCAGATAAGATTAAGCAACATCACGTTATTAACGCACCTTAATAACTTTCGCGTTATCTGACCAACAATAAACAAGTAAGGTTGTTTATATTTGGATTTGGACGCGCGCGAGATAAAATTTGGCGTTACATTGTATCATAAAAAGGACTTATAAACAATGGGCGAAATTTTATTATTACTGAAGTGACCGAAGGAGTTGTTATAATGTCAGGCAAAACATGAAGAATCAGTTTTAAAATCAGCAAACAAATTTGTACATTTTATTGCCTTGTTTATGAAACGGAAATACATAAGTTGTTTAAATTAGCAGATCAAAGGAACCATGAAATAAAACTTCCAAATACAAAAAACTTTCTTTTCGTTTCGCTTTTAAATACTGGGTGCATTTGCATATCGATCGTTTACATCAAGAATAAAATTAAACTTGTTTGCATTAAAGTTTTAATGGCCTGCAAAATGTGAAGCAATTTGTTAGCAGAGTGGTGTTCGCCGAAGGAAGTAGCAAAATATAAGATTTTTGCAGCTCTATTATGCAAAAATGTCGTTAGGAATTTATTATTCGCGAATGTAAAAAGGCTAGTCATGAGTTATACGTTCGGTATAACATGTTATATAGCCTCGCTCGCTCGAGGACTCTCAAATTTAACAATTTCATCGACGGCAAGGCAGCTTCACTCTAAAATCGAAACGACATGGAACTAGACGAAATAAATTCTTTAAAACACGAATTTTTTCTTCCTGATAAAGTCCTGCCTGCAATACTGATTAGCGAGTAAAAATTGTAAATATTTCTGCGCATTTTTATTTATTTACATTAACCAGCATCGAGATAAGATTACTGAACACACAAAATGTACAAAAATTTGCGTGCATTGTTAGATAATTTTTTTATAAATTCCTGGATTGTTTTCATTCCAACATACTTTCAACATACATAATCTGACTTGTGATAAGTAAGTAAACAGACTGTTATTATAATTCCCTCTCCGCTTAAGAGTAAATTCACGTTACTAAAAAGAAAAAAAAAATTAATTAGTCGATTACACACATCATTTATAATTATGTAAAAAACAAAATTAACAAAAAAAAAGGTCAAACAATTAATCCTCGTTTGAATTTCCATTTTTTAATGACGCCTTTAAAAAAGCGTATTTATTATGACATTTTTACGTCTAATATTGCCTGTTTATCTTGAGCACATTCTTATCTTGTTTTGTGACTCTATTTTTAAAGTTGTTTGTAACACCTTTCCAGATTACAACCGATCCGAGAGGGAACGAAACGAACGCTGCGCGGCGTTGCCGATTCCGCCATCGCGGGACCCAAGTTTGACATTTGATCTTTTCGATGTTCAATTATTGGTTTCGGAATTCATTATGTTGTTGTGTACGTGCGCATACCCGAACACAAAACTTGTTTTGCCCGAACGGAGATTTACAAGATGCAAGCCAACCAGCGCTCGAAATTATGTACAAAATTCCTTTAGTCATTCCTAACTGTGTGACTTGAATAATTGTGAACTCAAAGAAAAAAATTGGAAAACTTTGAAAAAAGAAAAACAATATCCACAGTTTAATTTAGACAAAACTAAAAACAAATAACTCCGCTCAAGAAACAACAACTGCAATGCTCAACTAAATGTTTATTCATAGGGGGAATATGTATTCAATTTTAATTCTTGTAAATAAATTCAAAGGTGTTTCTAATTACGAATGAGGGGAGGGGGACTAAGTAAAATATTTACGAAACGCATACAAATTACGAAAAGGCTAAGTGGTGCTTAAAAGCTCTGAGAAGCGATCTCCAGTGGCGGCGCGCATGATAATTCCTAACGAAGTAATTACAAGATAGCAACAACACCTCGTCTTAATCCGAGCTGGGAGACAAAAAGTCCGCAGTATAACACATTAGGTGCTATTTACGATTGTGCACGGGAGCACCCCCCGAGATATGCCCGTTTACTAATAAATACGCCCCGGACAAAAGCCCGCCCCTACAAACATTAACGCGCGCGTGTTTGTCTCCGGTAGTTGTTAAGCACCGCCGAGGACCCCGCGTTGTTGTTGCTCAACAGGAAATTTATTGTTTTCAGCTCATCTACATTAGATGCGTTTACGGAGATTACTTGGGAAATACAGCTGAGATTATTTCAAGGTTTTGTCTAAGGCGTGCTTCATTTAGGTAAATAAAAACAAACACCCTTTAAATTTCTAACAAGTAGTCTTTTCCAGAAAACATTTTTATTAAAATACTCTTCCTTGGCCCAATAAATTGGGGACGACGACAAAGGTTGACCAATTGTGAACAGGTTCTACCATAAACTTGAAAACACATACGATTTATCCCCCTTATAAAATTGTGGCTTAAATAAAAACATTGACAAGAAACCATTGTCGGGAGGATACGTAAGAAATTCAGCAGCAGGGGGTTGCAAGTAATAGACTTCACCATCTCCAGCAGCAAGCCGATCCCTGTTACAAAGAAAATATTACAGGGCAATTTATAAAGTCAACCTGATTGATGAAATTGAATTTGTTTATTTCCTCCATCCGTTATTGAGGAAGTCGACTTACTCACTTCGTGTTACGCAAGGACTTCCTCTTTTCCTGAAGCGTTCCTCACACCATTTTGCCATCAACTGAGTTGATCAGCTTGAGGATCTTACCCCTTTCTTCAGTGATGCGTTCGTAGTTCGTGATCTGCGCCAGCATTTTGAACACCTTTGCTTGCGTCCTTGAAAAACTTCTTCTGGTTGTAAAGTTTGTAGCTAATCGGGTCGTTGTGTCTGGGCTGTTATCAGCTTCTGAGCTGGTTTTAGAGAACATAATAGTCCACCAGTTCTCTTATATTAGCTTAGTGAGGAAGCCTATATATTCGCTGAGGGTTTCTTGATGATCTGCTCGTAATTCGTCTTCGTATTCATCACTTCTATCTGCCCAAATTATTTTGCCTTACACTCGTCGTCCTTGAAAATTAAGCTACTCTTCCAGCTGCGCGAAGACTTCTTACCTCCTGACCATCTCGATGTTCGCTCTTTGCATGTTCTCGTTTTTTGGGCCCAGCATTGACTGAGTAGTTCTTCAGCCTACTGCTGAGGTGAAAACTCGTCCCCTTTTTTCGATGATCTTCTCGTAGTGCGCGTCTTGTTCCTTTGCCTACAAATCCTGCCTGTGAACCTCTTTTGCCTAACACTCATCGTCCTTGCAGAACTTCTGCTTGTCATCGAGTTGCTGTCACCAGCTTTTGAATCTGCTTTTTAGGGAACATATAAAGCTAGGTTCTTGAAGGCCACTTTCGTTGACCTGATGATCTTAGGAGTGTTATTATCAGGTGAAGGTGGCACTTGCCACGGGCGCGAGCGAAAGAAGAGCGCCTAAAGAATTGGGTTGGGTTGAACTGAAGTAAAAACAAAAAACACGTATAAATTAAGCGACAAAATGTTTATAATCAAACTAAATAATTTTACTGATAAAATTGAAATTTTAAAAAATAGGCACAAATGTAAAATCCAAAACTGTATTTCATAGATAAAGTTCTCGCCCCAGAGGAATGAGAGATACAAAAGAGACTTAAAGAAAAAGTTCTCATTGAAGAAAACAAAGGAAAAAATTGTGAAAATTGGATACGGTAAAATGTGACGGTGTAAAATGGAAATGGAACGAAATAAAGGTGAAACTGGAAGTAAGGGAGACATATAACAACGAGAAACATTGAAGAATAGACTTCGCAAAGAATAAGGACAAAAAAATGGCGAAAAGAGCAACATGGAATGTGGAAATTCTAAATCAAGAAGAAGATCTATAACAAACCACCAGAGAAGTGGAAAGGTATAGAATAAAAATATGAATAAATGAAGCAATCGTAGAGAGGTACAAGATAATAGCAATGATAAATTTTAAAATGTAGAAATTTGTTGCAAGTCGGTTTTGATTGCAATGGAATCCTTGGCCATCCTGTGAACAGCTGCTTGTCCCTTTTCGGGGCCTCTTCAGAAGAAGAGTAGCTCGAGTATACACGTTGCAACAAATCTATCAATAATGAATGCAGTTCCCACAAAAAAAAAGACTTTTTATGGAAGATTTCAATGCTAAAGTTGGTTAGCCTGTGGATTTATAAATGACATAAGAGAAGGAAGGGGAGATGTTAATAGCGTTATGCATATTGTTTCAACTTAAAATAAGTACCCTCCCTATTCATTAACAAGAACTGTTACATTACCAAATAAGAAAATCAAAATAAAATAGACCATATTTGTATAACTGAAGCTTGGAGCAAGATTTGATGGACGCATGAAGTAAAAGAAGAACTGTTATTATAGAACCGGATCACTATGTTGTAGTGGCAAAGGTAAATAGACAGACAAGGCCCGATCTTTTCATCTCCAGTTAACTTTATCTGTCGGTTTATTCCCACAGTAACAACTGTGATCATAATAGTTACTATGGGAGTAAACCGACAGATAAAGTTAACTGGAGATGAAAAGACCGGGCCTAAAGAAGATAAAAGAAAAATATAAAAGGAAACCAGAAAAAGGTTCAACATTAAAAAATTGTCTAGCACAAGTGTTAGAAAGAAGCAGAAAAGAAAAACACAGCTCTTTTTAGGTAGGTCGGGTATGTTAAACGCTAGAGAAGAAAACTACTCAGTGGATACCTCGTATACAGGGTGATTGTACTGATGTGATTTGTGAAATATGTATTTTGAATTTTGACAAATTTGTGTATTTTTTAGAAGACGGTGGGGGCGCTGGCTTGCCTAGTTACGATTCTGCTCGTCGCGTCGTCGTCAAAACCAGGTAATATTTCTTGAATTGTTCGTTGCTAATTCCTCGATTTTGAGGCACCAATAGGACTTAATCCTCATTTTTTTTTTTTTTTTTTTGGTGAAAAGTAAGTCTTTATTGGTGCCAGATCCAATTTGGTATTCGTGCTTGTAGGTTTGGGGTATCTTCTTCTTTTAACTTTGCTCGCTTAGTTTTCAGGGAATACATAAAATCTTCCAGAAACACTATGAGGAAGTTTCAACAAATTAGAAGAAAAAGATAACCAAAATATCAAAAGAACAATAAGAAAAGGAATGATAAGGCAAAAGACACAATCAAATTAGAATAAAAAGAGGATCAAAACATCAAAAGAGCAACAAGAAAATGAATGGATAAGGCAACGGGAGTTTTAGACGACAGCAAGATCTGAGGACTAAGTCCGACTCCTTTCAATCTTGAGACGCTACTTGACAAATTTGGAAGGCCAACTGAAGAAGTTATAAAGACACCCAATCAACTAGAAACGAATGGAAAAGAACGTAATTTACTACACAAAGAACGAATAAAGCAGTAACGAATAAAGCAGTACAAGTTCTGGGTTTCATATACAGAAATGTTAGAAGTTTTACTTCATCTAACGCTTTAGATATTCTTTATAATTCCTATGTACGTTCGAGACTAGAGTATTGCTCAGTGATATGGGCTCCGCATTACATTCAATACAGATTGAGCATTGAGCGTATTCAATTTAAGTTTTTAAAATTAAAATATTTTATAGATTTCAAAATATATCCGCGAGATATTTCTTACCATGAATTGTTGGGCCTATACAAAGTAGTATCCCTACATTCTCGTAGGCTACAAGCTGGTCAATGCTTTCTATATAAATTAGTAAATAACTTAGTTGATGCTCCGGATATAATTAGTTACATACATTTTAAAGTACCAAATCATATTGTAAGACATGTGCAGACATTTCATATGCCAATTCCTAGAACTAATTATATGAAAAATTCACCTCTCTTTGTGATGTGCAATATGTATAGTAAATACTGTAATGACTTGGACATATTTTACTTAAAGTTACCGAATTTCAAAAACGATGTATCCAAGGCACTGAGTCATCTCAATTAGACGTGTTAATTAATGTTCTACCTATTTCGTGCGTGGTTCGTGCCGCGATAACCTTGTCTTATCCACCATTTACTTATTTTTCTATGTACAATTTTAAAATTTAATGTTGTATTGTATGTAATAAATTGCTCTGTAACTGGCTGACTTGCTGTTGAGTAATAAAGAGTGTTAATGTGTGTTAAGAAACCTTAGAAGTACGTACAATATATGTGGGTTATCACCAACTTTTGATTCTCCTTGCCTAGTTTTTAGGAAACATTAAAGTCAACCAAAGCTATCAAACAAAAACCTCTTCCAGAGACACACTATGAAGAAGGTTGAATGAATTAGAAGAAGAAGATAGCCAACTCATCAAAAGAATTTAAAAAAAAAGGAATGATAAGGACTAACGGGGAGTTAGCTCTGAGATCAATTTTGGAAGACCAGTTCAAGGGGTCGAAAAGACATCCAAACGATAAGAAACTAATGCAAAAGAACGTATGTTACTAGACAAAGAAGAAACCTCCCCAGGGTCTCACTTTGAAATTACAAAGTCGTTAACGGTTCTGCCTACTCAAGCTTCAATATTAATAAGATCCAAAGAGAGAAGAAAGCAGGAAATGACCTACTTCTTGTTGGTGACCATTTTTAGACCAAACTTTGCCCCCAGTAAAGTCATAGTTAACTACAGAGTTGTCATAAATGATTCTTAGGTCCAGTGACCTCGGAAAAATTTTAAGAAGTGACATTTGCCACTTATTAATAACAGTGTCAAGCATCACTATAACATAAGAAGCTAAAGGTGCCCATTGACGGTCGATATTCGGGCAATCTGATTGCCGGGCAACCGGATTGCTTCAATATCGCCACAGAATATGCAGCGGCGATGATATTGCCAATTTTTTTTCGCAAGTACTTGTTGGGCCCGTTTATTCTGGTCTGAATATCCGGGGTTCACTGGTGCGTTGATTTTCAAGCCAGAATTAGAGAATCCATTCATGTGGCAATATTTCAAACAATCCAACCGCCACAATCAAATTTTGTAAAAATTGCAATTGCGGGCACGGAGACCTCATGAGATTTCAGATATCAGTGAGATCCGGCAAATTAAATTACCTATAAATTACCACGTAAACAGGCGTTTAGAAGCAAAAATTGGCAGGCGATCAAAAATCGCAGGCAATCTCATCGCCGCTGCACATTCTGTGGCGATATTGAAGCAATCCGGTCGCCGGAAATCAGATTGCGGTAACCAGATTGCCCGAATGTCAACCGTCAGTGGGCATCTTAAGAATATGCAATTATGCACCACGAACCTCAACTGATTAATTCCTCTTTAACCGAAATTCTCTTGAATTGCCAAACAGCTGACGGAAATTTAATAATTTCACAATCAGAAAGAGGCGAGACATTTCAACGCCTACTAGGATCTCCTTGGTGTGTGTTTGGGCCGTTCAAAAAGTACTTCGGTGAATCGGTGAATCCAAATAAAACAATAACAATCTACTCGCTTCCTGAGCTTTGCTGCAAGCCTTGGCATCGCGCTGCAACACCTCACAATGTGAAATCGGGGTTCCAGAAATGTGGGATGTCACCATTTAATCGGAACATTTTCCAAGACCACCACTTTCTCTGTTCTTCGGTCTCAGACCGCCCAATTTCTGCTCCTGCAGAACCTTCGAGTCAGCGCCGGCAGAAACTGATGGAACGATTGCTGCTATGGCTTTTCGAGCAACAATCACCCGGTCTTCAGAATTTCCACCAACTCCTTTCACATCGACGAAACCAGTTTTTTTCGTGTCTCCAGAAGAAATAAGCCCGTAACCTAAGGCTGGGCCAAAGAGAACGAATAAAGACGACAAGAAAGTGAAGGTCGTGAGGAAGAAAATATTAGAAGAACGGAAGAAAGTAGACTCCTCGGATGAAGATTTGGGAGAAACCATCACAACGTATTCCTCTTCTGAATGGGAAGAAGATAATGAAGATGACGAGTGTCTTAAAACTGTTGAAGTTGTTGATAAAGATGACTTCCTAATTGTGAAAGTACCGTCGAGAAAAGGCAAGTTTGCAATGAACTACTTGGATAGAATAGAAAGGAAGTTTCACGGTGGGCTTGAAGTGAAGTTCTATAAGCGGCTGCTTCCTTCCAACCGCTTTCAACCCACAGCAGAAGATTCTTTCTTCATAACTTTCCTCAAGTGATTTCATGGAAGTTGTCCAAGAGCTGTCGAAAGCGCGGAAAGAGGATGATAGCCACAGACACTCCAGGGAAAGAAAATTGCAAGAAAGAGAGCGTATAAAGAAGACCAAAAAAGTGACGGTCATGAGGGAGAAAATATTAGAAGAACGAAAGAAAGTAGAAAAAGAAGAAGACTCCCTCGGATGAAGACGTGGGAGAAATCATCACAACGTATTCTTCTTCTGAATGGGAAGAAGACAATGAAGATGACGAGTGTCTTAAAACTGTTGAAGATGTTGATAAAGATGACTTCCTAATTGTGAAAGTACCATCAAAAAAAGGCAAGTTTGCAATGAACTACGTGGGTGGAGTAGAAAGGAAGTTTCACGATGGGGTTGAAGTGAAGTTCTATAAGCGGCTGCTTCCTTCCAACCGCTTTCAACCCACGGCAGAAGATTCTTCCTTCATAACTTTCCTCAAGTGATTTCATGGAAGTTGTCTAGGAGCGGTCGAAAGCGCAGAAAGAGCATGATAACCATAGACACTCCAGAGAATTGGAAGAAAGAGAGCGAATAAAGAAGACAAAGAAAGTGAAGGTCGTGAGGAAGAAAATATTAGAAGAACCGAAGAAAGTAGACTCCTCGGATGAAGATGTGGGAGAAACCATCACAACGTATTCCTCTTCTGAATGGGAAGAAGATAATGAAGATGACGAGTGTCTTAAAACTGTTGAAGATGTTGATAAAGGTGATTTCCTAATTGTGAAAGTGCCGTCGAGAAAAGGCAAGTTTGCAATGAACTACGTGGGTAGAGTAGAAAGGAAGTTTCACGATGGGCTTGAAGTGAAGTTCTATAAGCGGCTGCTTTCTTTCAACCGCTTTCAACCCACCGCAAAAGATTCTTCCTTCATAACTTTTACTCAAGTGATGTTGATTTTACCAAAAGCGACCACAGATAAGCGCCCAAGATTCAAAGACATGTTACATTTCAAAATTGACCTTCCAGGGTTTTGCCTACAATAATTTCAACGACTTTGTGTACTTTTTCATTTTATCAGTTCAACAAGGGCTCCTAACCATTTGTCCATATGATTCCCGACTGAAGTTCAAAGTATCCCCGGGTGTAGGGATAGTTTCGATCTATTCTGGAAAAAGATTGCTGTTGAACAGTTTATATAAACAGGAATGCATCTCAAAGCATTACTCGAAAACATTATCCTAAAATCAGAAAGGTAGTACCTTCAGAAAATATCCAAACCATCCCTGGTCTCCCCTATCGATGCTTGTGGGTATGTGTCATCACACCCTCTCCATCTGCCTCCATCTACGCATGGCGACTTTCCTTCACAATCTACTGAAGAACGCACATTGAGAATTCGCTGCTTTTACAGGGCGTAACTTAATGATAGCAAGAAATTTGAAGGGATGTTTCCTGGACTGATTTTAAGCAGAAAAGTTTCTATAAACAGGGGCCATAACATGGCGTTTTCGTTATACAGGGTGATAAGATACACTACGTAAAACTAACCGGTTTTTGAGTTTCTTAAACGGTTATTTGTACCCTACAATTATTAGAAATTATATTTATCATACACTTCGATTTGTAAAGCTTCAGTCAATTATTTCAAAAAGTATTTTTGTCCAGACTTAAAAAAATTATCCCAAGAAATATATCTGGTCATTTGAACAAGATTTTTAACTGCGGATAGTACATTTCGTCTCGATAAAAACATCACGGAAGTGAAGCCTTCTGCACAAAGTTACTGTGGAATTTCCTCTGGTGGGCGTCCATGTTTATTTAAAACGAAACCAACAGAAACAAACAGCGCGGACTTGAATGAAAGCCTTATGTTCATTCAGAAGATATCGATTATATTAAAAAGAAGGTGAGAAAGAGAACACATTCGAAAACTTACTTTCGGAATTTTGTGCCATACGTGCCTCCTCGTATTCGTTATGTAATTAAAAAAAAAACGAGAGTGTAAATTAAATCCGCTCAGCATTCTGAAAAATGAGGCCGCTCATAGTAAACAAACATTACGCTTACTCATTATTATAGTATTAGATACGTGCTGGTTTTTTGACGTCGCAGGATATATAAATAGCGACAAATTGCGCATTGCATAACATAGGAAGGAAGCCAGGTGCCCGATCGAACGTAAAAAAAAAACATGCCGTAGAAGCACTAGGCGCTCATGGTCAACTCGCTTTAAACAAAGCAGCTGCGAATTGGCCCGCACGCTGCCAAAAATAATCAAGGCCAAGGTCAGAACGAATACAATCTCCTTACTCCCCATTGGTCGACGATAAACTTGTTATGTGATCTTGTAGCATACGCTATCGGATTTTTATTTATAATGCGCAAATAGAAAAAACGGCGTCAGTTTTTTTGTTAATTGCTCGTTGTATTTTAGGCACTGACTCGTTTGCATGAACATTATGCAAATACGTCTTTCAATAATGAATAACGTCAAATTATCATTTTTCCTCAAAAAAAAAAAAAAAAAATTTAACAACGAATTCCATATTTACTTAAGAATGGATCCCACGCATTGCTGACGTTTATTTAAAATTTATCTACAGTGAAGCCAAAATACAGGACGAGCCAGAAACAATTAAAAACTTAACTCTTTTCCAGTATGGTGTAAACTTTTCATTAAAAAAAAACTATTAGTTTGGTTGAGAGCGAAGTAATTTGATGATGCAGCTAATATTCTTTGAATACAGTTTTATTGCAAAGGTCAGTCAGTTTTTAGGTTACTTGCGTATTTACGTAAGCAGCTTAATGATTTACACAATGCCGATTTCTTACACAATTACTAGCGACGACTTCCTATCCTTTCTATATCACCTATTTTTTCCCTGAAATATTCCTTCTTCTCCCTTGAATTAATTTTCATTTATTCTAATTATTTATCTCTTCCACATGCGACTTCAAGGAAAAGGATGTAATTAATAAGGGATAGAATGGTACTGAGAAATCGGGATCAAAGCATGCAAGAAAGGCTGTTACAGAATCAGGACCTTCAATTAAAAGAAACAATCAGTATTTGCGGTTCAATGGAAAGCAGTGCAGCAACACAGAAAGAGATTACACATGTAGTAGCTTCTGGTAAAATTAATAAACCAAAAAATAAAACTGCCGATTGCATTTCTAAACAAAATCAAAAAAATGCTGGTGTTAGTAATTTTGGAAAAAAAATTGAAATTGCATCAGTATCGTTAAATAGTACTCAATCACATTGAGAAGAAATTACTCGCAGTTGCCTATGGATATGAACGTTTTCATTATTACTTCTTTGCAAGAAGATTTAAGATTGAAACTGACCATCGTCCTCTAATAGGTATAATCAAGAAAAATCTAGATGAATTGCCATCGAGAATACAACGACTTACATTTCGTTTACTCAGATATGATTTTAAAATTGTATATGTGCCTGGAAAAGAAATGCAGGTTCCTTTAGGATACTTTAAGTGTAGAACCCATGTAAAGTTCTCTGAAAACTGATTATTTAGATTCTCATTTAAGAGTACATTCTATCATTTCAACTAGTCCAGAAAATGAATCAAGACTTAAAAACGCAATCAATGAAGATGATGCACTTCGAAAAGTGAAATTTTATATTTTAAACAGTTGGCCATTTCATAAAGGCAATGGTCCTAGTTTAGTAAAACACTATTGGGATAAAAAAAAGACCATCTATTTCTATATAAAAATGTAATATTCTGTGGAAGACGTCTTCTGTGGAAGAATTTTTGAATCTATTACACCAAGCACATCAAGGAGTAGTTAGTATCTTGTAAGAAACTACCTCGAGATTCAATATACTGGCCAGGTGTATCTGGTGATATAGAAAAATTTGTGCTAGATTGCTTAATCTACTAAAAGTATTCCGCTTCTAATTCTAGAGAACCGTTAACACCACATCCTCCACCAAGCTTACCATGGAAGAAGATTGGAATTGATTTTAAAATCCTTGGTCCAGAAGATTTCTTGGTTGCTGTGGATTATTATTGTAGGAAATTTACAGTAGTTAATAAGATAAAAAATAAAACAGCAGAAACAGTAATTTAAACTCTCAAAAACCTATTTGCTATTAATGGAATACCCCGAGAATTTTTTTCAGATAACGGTCCTCCTTTCAATTCCCATGAACTTGAAAATTTTGCAATAAAGTATGATATCAAGTTAACAACATCAAGCCTTGGATATCCTCGTTCTAATGGAATGGTGGAAAGAACAGTTCAAACGGTCAAGAGACTATTCATCAAATCGCACAGAGAAGAAAAAGATCCAGTTTTGGCATAACGTTACAACCAAAGCACCAAGTCAATTATTGATGGGGCGAAGATTAAGAACCAACTTACCAGTAAATAATCAAATTCTTCTACCACAATTTTCAACAAAAGGAATTAGAAATAAATTGAAGAAACGTCAAGTAAGTCAGAAGAAATTTTGTGAACGTGGTGCAAGAAAACTTTCAGAATTAGAACAGGATCAGCACGTCTTGGTACAAGAATCTATTCGAAAATTTAAAATTCTATGTCGAATTGTATGATCTGAAGCGACATCTCTAGACGTTTTCTTAGAATAAAAAATTAGAAATATTTAAAAGTAAAGTAAATGTTGTTGTTGTAACTCGTGCTAAATAAAAACCTGGTCAAGTAGGCTACTTTTAGTAGTTCTGCTATGTAAATTCAATGGATAAATTCTCGATCACAACCCACTTGACCAGGTTTTTATTTAGACGCTTATTATATTTTATCAAGTTTAGGATTTAGGATTCTCAATATATCCGTAAATCACGAGCAGGTTTGTTTATTGTCTATGGTTTGGTAATGTGATACAGATACGTGTCAGGCAGAGGGATGGAAGATGCGGGCGGTTAGACTCCGGGTAGATGCGGAGTGGTAAACGTGTTGGTTAAACGCGCCAATTACGCAGGCGGGCTCCCGAGTGTTGTAATGAATCGCAATGACATGTGATGAAGGAGTTGTGCAAGAATTGAGGCTTGGTGATGATAGATGATACTCTGAGGTTAGGGTAAGGTGCCAATCTCGCGGTGTCCGCTGATGGCTCGGACAGGGAGTAGGAGATTGGGCATTTTATCATAAAGGTGATCGCTCTGTATTCGCCGATAGTCGGAGAGAGTAGAAGATCACTCCACCTGCACACAGCATTTGACCTTATCCGCCAACTGCAGAGGCGTGAGTTCACATCCTAGCAGGGAGATTCCACATCTAGATTCGCCGCTGTAGTGGGCGGAGCCGGGAGAGGGCCCCGATGAGTAAAAAGTTCTGAATTATTGAGTAGGTACTCGTAAATGGTTTTTTGTAATTTTGCATGACATCCTTATTGAATTGGAAAGCGAAACCCAGATGTTAAGACGTTTACCCTCAGCTCCGCAGTGGTCGAGAAAGAGAGAAAGAAAGCAGGGAAAGAGAGTGAATGTTTTTGTAACTCCGTTCTCTGACATTGTTAGCAGTCTAGGATGATTAACATACAAAACTATCCTACATGAATACCCGCCTACTTTGGAGTACCGCGTTGTAGAACACCCTCTATTGACATTAGAGCATAACATGCATTAGGTCTTATGTTTACGTAAATTCTAAGAAACCTTCATTTGTTTGGTTGGATCTACTTGAATTCACGTTGAATTTTTGTTTAAAAATTTTAGCGCCATCTCTGATTTTATCCATCTTAGTTATATGCAGGGAGAAGTCTTCATTTGTTTATCTCCGTCTTAATTTTCACTTGAAGATTTAAAATTCTACGTCGAATTACGTAGAATTGCGTGATCTGAAGCGACATCTCTTGACGTGTCCTTAGAATAACAAATTAAAAGTAACTTAAATATCCGCCTACTTTGAAGTATGGATTGTGTTAGAGAACGCCCTCTATTGACATTAGCGCAGAACATACACTAGGTCTTAAGTTTACGTAAATTCTAAGAATCCTTCATTGATTTGGTTGGATCTACTTCAATTAAAGATTTTAAAATTTAAAATCTTGAGCACCCTCTCTTGACTGCTAATCGAATCTTCTTGTCAGTTTTCTTAGATGTCGCAGACAAGGAAATTAAAAAAAGAGAAACAATTTTCTTATCGCACAAAACTCGAGAACTCCAAGTTTTGAAGGTCATCTCTCAAAAGGTGCCATCTTTTGACGCTAGCATAAAATTAGTGCCGAGTATTCGGGAAGTCTTTCAGGAAATCGTGAAAATGAATTATTTTGTCATTGTTTTTGATCGTAACAAAAGTCAGTTATTGAATGACAGCAACAGCCAATGATTTCCAGTGCCTTCTGTTGCCTAATAAATTTTATGAAAGCATCTCTTGGTGATAGTGAAATTTTCAGGAAAATTACTACGTTAATAGTCGCAGGTTTCGAGTGGCCATCTCTTGGACAGTGAGTATCTTAAAGCGTCATCTCGTGACGTGTACAGACACCATCTAATTTAACAAGCCTTCCAGAAGATCCTTTTTATTTCGCAATGTCGAAAAATTCTAACGGAAAAATCGTGGCTTCCGGACGCCATTTCTTGACCGGAAGTCCAGTTTTTTTTAATTTAACAGAAAAAATTGAAACTCTGAAAACCCGCCGGTTTTGAACGCCATCTCTTGGCGAGTAAATGATATACAGCGCCATCTCTTAGCCTTACTATAGAAACTGAGCCAATTTTCAGTGACACTCTCAAATAAAAATGATTCTTTCGCACATTAAGCTCGAGAGCTTCTGAAAAAAAAAATTCATTGAGTGAATTTTGGGTTATGAAGACAAGTCACGTCTGATAATTACTGCATGTGTGCGCAGACAATTTAATTTGTTTAATGTTCAGTTATGTGCGTTTGTAGGAAACGCATACTCCATTTCAATCTCATGTAAGCTTTTACATTTCATAAAACTTGATCGGTGACAACATCAGCGTTTCCTTTGCTACTTATTAATGATGTAGTAAGGAAAATAATTTCGAGAATTTTCAATGTAGTTATAAAAGTTTACAGAAAATATTTTTCTTCATAACATAAAAACGGTTACAAAGAGCCAAATGGGACAGTTTGGAACCAAGCTACCACCGTGTGAGCTTATATGAGAACTTATAAAGAAAACTGTAGGAGTGACTGTTGCTTCCTTGGGAAGTACGAAGCTCCTAAGGAAACGTTCTGGTAAAATGCATTTGTTGTGTACCACGATATGAGTATTGTGAGAAATATTTGTAAGTATCTCGGACCCTTATATATTATAGGACTCGAGTCCCTGAAACCCTGTATAATTTATTAATGATGATTAATCGCCCGTAATTAGGTAATAAATCACAAAACACACCTCGATTTGAAGGCAAACGTTTCAATAATGTTATTGAATTGTAATCGCCTTTCGATAAACGAAACAAATTCGAACGGCCAGAATTCTTAAAAATGTCAGAAACTACGTGACGCGCTTAGAAATGAAGGAACACAACAACACTTCCTAATTAGCGATTCTAATGAGACTGCAATATGTTTTGCAACGGTTCAGTGTCCCACTGAACTGCGCAGTTGTTTTATTATGTGAAGGCAAGGCCAACTTAATATTTAGAGACGGTTTAGAATTTCGGACAGCGGCGGCGGCGGCGGAAGAGGAAGAGGACGAAGACGGGCCACCGCGTCAATCTGTCGGAGTTGTCTGTGATGTTTATACAGCCCATTAATCAATTACAATAATTTAATAACGGGCCCACGTGGCTTTCATCTACACACAGATACATACTGTAATATTTGTGATGTGAGTCACATGTAGTGTAGAAAGTAACTTTTCGAATACCCGTTTTCTTCGGCGGCGCGTAAAGTTTTTAAAAGGTCAATTAGAGGAAGTATTTATTCAATCGGTTCGTTTAACATTCTTTTAATTTATTTTACATAATTTAATTTCCGTTTAAGAATACGTAGGCATACATACCGATTGTTTCGTTGAAACTTGACAGAAGGAGGAGACAAGACGGACGTGACTACAGTATAAAAGAAACAAAAATCAAAGTCAAGTCAAAATGAAACATACAGGTATACAACTAGTTGTTTTTCCGACATCACCGGTCACTGCGACCGTTCCCCAGCGATGTCGTACTGCTGGTGAAGTACAATATAACCGACAAGTGGGCAAGACCCGTCATCTCGATGGTCTCTACTCTTCGCCGCGTCAAGGTCGAGGTACTGCCAAACTACCTCTGTCGAGGTATCGCCATCTCTAGGTCGATATTATCTCTCGCAAATTATCGCCTTTCCAAGGCCGATATTCCACAGACAACCCTTATCAAACATCCACTACATTTCATTAACAACAATCGCGAGCCCGTCTGCCTAATTAGGGCATTTTACCAACACACGTTTACCCCGCGGCATCTACGCGGAGACCGCCCGTTATCTTTCCTTCCATCCCTCTGCCTGAGACGCACCCCGTATCATATTCCAAATCATAAGATAAATAAACAAACGTGCTCGTGTTTTACGGATATATCGAGAATGCGTATATACTTGATAAAATATACAACGACAACATAAAGAAGAAAGGAAAAAGTAAAAAACTGTTACAGGGAACAAAGACAATAAGACTGCAACGAATAAAGATAGCAAGATGCAAATTTAATGGGAGGTGAAAAACAACAAAAATTTTATAAAACTACCTTAAACCCTTCAAGTTCTAAGAATGCAGGGTGTCCCATGACATAACAGCGAAAGCTTAAAAGCGTGTTGCTGAAGTCATTTTAAGTCAAACATGTCTTATGAACATACATACATATTATGTCCAAAACTAATTGGTAAGAATAGTATTTATTTGTTTATTTGGATCGGAAGAGGGCGGTAGGAGGTCACCTGACCCAGATCCTCTTGACTACTTCTTTTGGGGACGTTTGAGAAGCCTCGTTTAAGCTAAAAATTATATGACACTAGAGATGAGCTTATTGTTAAAATTATGAACGCTGCAGGCACTATTCGTGCTGATCACAATAAATACTCTTGGAAGAATTACTCTTCAATTATAAGGAAAACTAAAATATGTACACAAATTTAATACCAAATTAATTTAATTAAATTGAAAAAAATAAAATAACTTTTCTTTATATCTGACTTTTTACTTAAAGTTGCTGTAGCTTACACTTTGCAGCATAATGTTCATTGGTCATTTTTGACCTAAGCGACACACCCTTAAGCTGTGGTCGTTATGTCGTGGGACACCCTGTATATTAATTTTGTAACTTGTGCTTAGAATTAATATTGTTACCATTTATTTAAATTGCTGTCTTCCAGCAATAACTGATCGTTATCAACAAGTGCAATTCATTTCAACACGACGAAGCAAGGCCAACATTTATTTAAATAAAAAATAGCAGCCACGGAAAAAAAAACAAAAGAAAAATTATCATTGCGTATAATACAGCGTACACCTTGGCCCATTTTTTTATTTGTAAAATTTATTGTTATAAATGTGTAATGTAGATGTAGATTCAGTCGAAAATTACCAATTACATTTTGAATATTTTATTTACAGTGAAGCAACATTTCAAAACAATAAAAGACACTTAACAATAATCTTAAGTATTCCAAATAAGTCACAATACGTATTTTTAACGAAACAACACATAAATTACTAGATTATTATTAAAATGTTTTTAAAGCAACCATAAGCTCTGATAATAAAACGTTTTTTTTTTCACTTTCCATTCTCCACTGTGTTTTCTTGTTATAATGTAGGTATGTAAATTTCATGAGGCCGAATATTACGAAAATGAACTTGTCCTTCTGTAGTTAGCCTATGCCGAAATAATAATGTCCATTATCTAAGTAAGTGACACAAGTAACTGTCCAATAAATCTCCCATTTGATCAAAATTCATTGCCCGTCGCGGTTACGTAACGTTATGCGTGCATGACCCATATCCGCGCTAACCTTGACACAAAGGGCACCACCGACTGACTCACTAATTCCGGCGAGCATTCAAACGAAATCTTTTACGATTCAATTCATCCTTTAAGACTCTCCAGGTGTTCTTTTATTATTCATCGGCCCCGAGTATTAAGAGCGTTTCATTACGTTTCGACGTCCGTGGATTTCTCTCTGTCCGAGTTACTAACTGCGCCCGTAAAAATGTCACTGCCGCTTTTTATTGCCGTGAAAGTGGAGATATGTGAAAAATTGGAAGATCGCGATCGGGGGGGAAATGACGATGGATACATTCTTTTTTGTCTCCAAACCTGAATATCAATACAAATCTAACTTTGCGTACTTTTCTTTCTTATTGTATTCCAGGGTGATTCTTGAATAGATCGCCAAAGAGAAAATGATGAAAGAACAGACGTCACAGAACACGGGAAAATGTTAGGAAAAATTTATGTATTTCACTTTTCCAAAAATAATTAATATAAAAAATTATCCCCAATGCGACGCGACGCGACGATACGTCCATGGTTAAGAAGGAGCAGCAGATGAACGAAATAAATATGTACAGTCATGAAAGCGTTTTATAGTTTTATGATCGTTACGGCACACAGTGGTTTAGGTTCTAGGGGATGCGGAAGAAACTAATTATTTTTGAAATTATCATTGTCCGTTATAATTTTTAATTTGTTTTACTTTTCTTGATGCGTTATGTCTTTAAGTGAATAAAATAAATGATGAGTGAAGATTAATGATGTTTGTGTCCGTTGTTTAGCTTTGAATTATGGTGGGAGTGTGGTGACTGGTCCGCGCGAATTCAAAAATGACAACTTGGAAGAAAAATTAGAGAAAAACTAGAATAAATTTGAATTTATTAAATCATAAAGAAAATTATTTGTTATTTATAATGTAAATGGACAGAATTTCCATTATATTCTCAATTATTATAACAATTAATCGAAAAGAAAACTACATTCAAAACTAAACCTAGTTCATCGTAGAGACACAAGATGGCACTGTTTTCATGCATGGCGTTAAAGTCCCTAGATTACTAAAGTACGGCAATACACAGTTTAGGACCAAATTTTAAAAACTAGCCAGAACATGGCGTCTGTGTCACGTGACACAAACAGACTTGTGTATTTGAGTTGAATAAACAAATATTTGTCAAGGAAACGAAGAAGTTTTAGATTTTTTGGCAGTTGATAAATGTCAGCTCCCAAAAGGAATTAAAAATACGAAATAAATCATATTAAAAACACCATAATAAATAAGCCGTATTAATCTAAAGACGTTGAAGATATGATTATTAAAACCCTTTTGCTTAAAATTTTCAATTTTGATAGAAAAAACATGGAGTAGTTTTTGCAGGTAACGGAAATATTGCAGTTTTGAGTTATGTGTAAAATATTTGTGCTTGCTCGAAACTCGAAGGTGCTCGTCCGTGCCCCGTGGTGCTCCTGGTTTGTTCATTTGTGGTTTGTGACGGTTATTGGATTTTGTTTATTTTTATCGATTTACAATGGTCAATCATGATAAAGGGTTGTAAGGGCGTTATTACAGTTTATTATGGGACAATTTTACTAGTCGACAAACAGTACAGTTTACATGCTCAGATTTGCGCAGTAAGGCTCTAAAAAATTGACATTTACGTTCATTTTCCGTTGACATGAAAATCAACCAAAATTTTCATTTTAAAATTCCCGCGCATAATGGGCCAGAAAATGGCTTCCCTATTGCCGTACTTTATACTATCTAGGGACTTTAGCATGGCGTAATGCTTTATTCACGTGCAAATGCCAAGACGCCAAGTTTACGCGTTCGTTTCTTCTGATGTTATAAACAGTTTTTATCAATAATAACGTTTGCATTACTACTGCAGCGGTCGTTAAGAAAGTCCAGGAATGCGAATAGATATATTATATAACTGATAAATTCTATTTTTAAGACGTCTCAAAAAGTGTGGTTCTGAACGTACCCTGACCGTAATTGTGAAATCAGCGGACCAACTCACGCATGCGCAATAAAAATTTCAGACAAAACCATGCCTTAGTTAATCTTCTGGTCGTTTAATATTCTGTGCTAAGGCTGTGGATGAACAACAAAGGTTTCACACCAACAGATCGACAGTTGACGTGATGTTTACAGTATGTCACATACAGTCAAATATTACTACAACTCTAACCTAAAACGAGGGTCGCAAGTGGTAGCAGCTAAAAAGTATTTTATCATTTAATTGGAAGTCTAGCGTAATGCAGAAAATTAGGTTAGAACACTCTATTAAATTTTTTTATAAAACATTTTTTAACAATTCTTCGAGACCGAGGCACAAACAATTGAAATAATTATTTTTATTCAGCATAACATACAGCTCTAATAGTGCTGCTGTTCATTAAAAAATATTTCTTTAATGTAGTAATAACATTCTAAGAGAAATCCTTATAAAAATATAATGCTTACTTTAAGGAATTTTGACAAGTCTTCGAAGATCATGCCATGCAATAATTTTCTTTCTGAGTTTACACCACCTTATTACACAGGGCCTAGACAGGACTTTTTTAATACGAAACACAAAAAAGGGGCTCCACATGATACAAAACAGACTTCAACAGAGTTGCTCTTGACTTTGATCATTCGTCGTTGCTTCGGATTTTTCGGGGTAACATGCAATTGTATTATTCAGATGCAAAATAAATCTGATTTTTTTTTTAATGACAAACCTTGTGCTTAGAAAGAATCTCATCCACAGATGGCACGAAACAAAGCCTGAAGTGAGGTTTAACTATACATTGCTTATAGAAATTTTTTAGAAAGCCATGGGGCCCATACTTAAAACACATTAAAAACTTAAACTTACCTTCGAAAAACGTAGAGGAAATCTGACAAAGCGAGAAGGTTCAAGAAGTTGGACCACGGCAGAGTTCCTTTTACTTATAATTAATCCTGATGGTTACCTTCAGTTGGTTATATTGATTTTCAGTTACTATTCACCTGCGAAAGCATGAAGAGCACGTTAAAATTTATTACAATTTCGAAAACTTATACATAACCTCAAAATTTCAAGTTGCAGAGAACAAGGTAATCAGAGCCGCGCAGACTCAATTCTTTTAACGAAAATCAATCGACGTTTAATACTTACAAGGAAAATCAATTCAGAACTGAGTAGAAAAGGCCATTTCATCGAAAAATTTAGCAAATAAATTAAGAATTCCCCACGATTCAAATTGAAATCGACACGGCCAATAGCGAGCGCGCGTCTGTTTGTCAGTTGACCAATTAGCTTGCAGACTTTTGGCGGTTTAATTTTGAATCGCTCGCAGATCATTCCGCATACAAAAACATTCACATGAAAAAGAAAATGCGAAGTAGATGTAAATAAAAAAAAAATGGGGCCTAGTTTACTGCTGTTTGCTGCACTTGAATGTTTCACTCGCAAAAATTTTGATGGTTACCTTCGAAAAATGTCATCTGTTTCTGAACATGTGTTTAAGGCCCGTACTTTTAACTTCCTTTTAAGTTACTTGTAAATTTATCTGTCTTGTAACTGAAAAATCTATCGAACATTTCATCTTTTGATCGCTTTTTGACCTGACATTGCACAAAACTTTTTTGAAAAATTCTATCATTTAGCTGCCTATCAAACATTATGCATCTCTTTCGGATTAACTAGACGGGTGCATCTATCTCAATCAGATGAATACGCGTTGCTATAGCAACCAATTTAATATTCATTTTAGTAAAAAGGGAGTTTACAAGAAAGTTAAAGGACCGGCCCTAAATCTAACATGCACATTAGTAAAATCCTCGAAAATATTATTTCATTACGCCTATTATTAACTTTTCTGAATCACCAAGTACATAACCTCAAATTTCGTGTTTAAAACATGTTTAAAACAAGTAATTAAAGCCAAGGCTTCGTACTTTAACAGAAATTGATACTTACAAGGAAAATCTATCCAGATTGATTGAAAAAGGTCCTTTCATTCCAAAATCCAGCAAGAAAGTTTAAAAATCGAGAGCGTTTGTATTGAAAAATTGAAACCGACACGACCAATAGAGGGAGCGCGTCTATTTGGCGGTCAGCCAATGACCTCACGGCATAATTTTGAATTATTCCAGGAATATACCGTATCTAAAAACTATTTCGTATAAAAAAATTAAAATTACCTTTGAAAAGTGAAGAAAAGCTGGATTTTAATCGAAATGAATGACACCTCACAACTTATGACCACGATTTATATATACAGGGAGACTTGTTATAAAGTTATTCGTCTAACATGTTATTTATTGACTTAACAATTTTATTAATAAAGAGTACCACAATATATATGATAATTTAATAGCCCCTTTGAAGAGGGGCTATTAAAGTAAAAGTATTTTGTGTAAAAGAAAACACGGAATAGTAAGTAAGTAATGAAAGTTTTCCGTAAATGCTAGGAATTTTTTAACACAAAACTTTAGGGGGTGTGGATCACAAATTGTAGCAATTTCTTGAGCAAGTTTTATTGCAAAGTTACAAGATTGTGTGATTTCAAACCTTTCATCGACGCGACGCTTGAGACCGTTCGTCACATAAGGTCGGAAAATATCGGCAAGTTAATACAAATGAAAACGAAATAAATACAGGGTGCTGTAAAAATGGCGAAACAACACCATTCTGCACTATTCAGAGACATCCTCTGAGCATGGGAAAAATGTTAAAAACATTCTACCTTACATTTATGTTTCTGTCAACTGATATTAAATAATACAAATTCCGTCAACCTAAATTTATAGATAACTAGATGCAATTACTTAATAATTAATAGCTTGGTTTCCAGATCATTTTAAAAATAATTTTTGTGTAAAATATGTACTATTTATTGATTTTAAATAAAAATTATTGTTGAACATCATTTTAAATATGTCTTTCACTATAAAAATTGTCGAAATATTCAGAATAATAAAAATTTCAAATTCCAATCTTTACAATTGTAGTAAATACTGCTATTCATTCTTCTCTGGGTACGTTTACACGAAAAAATAAGTCAGGTTTAGTAATGGTTGTTACTACTTCTACTTGTATCTTTACACCACCTAAAGCTAAGGGTGTTACAGAGATTATTTTTCAAAGTCAATTTATTTGTATAACATTATAACGACCGAATGAATGTAGCTGTACTTGAAATTCAACATTATCAGAAGAAAAGTCACTGCTTGAAAATTTGGCGTTCGCCTACTAAACGAAAAAACAACGTGTTTCCTCCACTTCTCAAGCGTGCAGCCTTTGAGAATACATTAAAAATGTATAATAGCGTTATACGTTTTTGTTGTACATTGGAGGTTAAGTTTGAAGAGAACGTGTGACGTCTGCTAAAGAAATACCAAATTTTTCTGAACAAGGAAAACAAGAGGCAAATCGCAATAATGCCTTCAAGCTATCAGCATTATTTGTAAGCAATAATATGTTACCTTGGAAATGGGAAAACTATTATTGCAAATTCTTTCGTATTAATCTCAGTGGTAGTCAATAAGTGCTCGTTTATTTATAAGAAATTTAAATTGCTGTAACTTCCTTGTTATTGAGTTTTTATACAAAGTCTCTTAACAAAAAAAGCTTTAGTTTGATCTCCCCCAGCCATCATTTCAATCTCCTCCGTACGTTGTGAGACACCCAGTATATATATTCTTATAGATCTGAGTTAAGAAAATATGAACTGTAGTACCTACATGTAAATAATCACATAATTTAAGAACTAGTTTAATTCTAAGCAACTAAATAAATTCCTAAAAAAGAGTGATCGCATTTGTTGTTTTGTGTAATAAATTATCCACTTCTACTTGGAATGCTCAATCATCAATTTTTAAGTACACAAATCCTCTTAAGAGATTACGCGAATTTATACCTAGTATGTATAGATAGTGTATTTCACAAAAATCAATTGTACACTGTATGATATTTACTTCTTGAAATATTTAAAGATATTATACAACTAATTAAAACGAGTAACAAATTTAAACTATTCCTATAATTTAATTAATCTAACTTAATCTACTTAAGTAGAGAGACATAAAGTAGATACAGTATCTGAATTAAATTCTGAAACATTTCAGAAAGTAATGTAGGGAATGTTAATTCAAGGAAATGGTTTAAAATGGAAATCGAATACCGGTAATTTGAAATTGTTTCATTGTTAATAAATACCAAATCGAAAAAAAAATTCCTGTAATTAGCGTAACAACTGTACGAACAATAATTTTAATTAGCATCGATAAGCAGCAGTAAAAATACAAAAGTTGTCAATGCAGAAGTGGCAACCGTAAAAGAGAAAAATTACTCGGTATAAAATTACCAAGCAAATAAATGCAGTGAAAACATCAACAATTTAATAAATTTCGCTTTCAGCTTCAAGGTTGCTTATTTACATGCATATTAAGTAATACAAAAATACCGAATTCTAATTGTAATTAGTTCTGCATTACTTTACACAGTGCATGAAACAAAGCACGTCGAAAATAATGTATGCCCAACTAATTAGCCGGGCTAGTTTAATTAGGTTTGTTTTAACTTTAAATTAAAACGGCAAACATTAACGAATTATAAATGGAAAACATATACACACATGAAAACATAATAATGCACAAGAACAGAATTAGGAGGCAGTTGTAATATCACAAACATGCTTTTGTGCTTTAAAACTAATAGCCTAACTATACTATGTACTTATACTAGTTTATACTATCATTTTTAATTGCATATTATTTCGTTTTTAGTTCAATTATACATAGGATGACAAATTGCTATGATATTTTAGTTTTGTAAGTTTGAAAATTATTGTAACAATATTATTTGATTTGTAATTCAGTTCGTGATTCATCATATATGATTCAAGTGTTTGAATTGGCTTCCGGTTGGAACCGCGTCACGTTGACTTCTTCTACTGCCGACGTTTCGTTCTCCAGTCTCAACGACAAACAAGAAGCAGCAGCAACACCACCAGCAGCAGCAGCCCTGAGGAAGTTCTTCTGCAATGGAGAACGAAACGTCGGCAGTAGAAGAAGTCAACGTGACGCGGTTCCAACCGGAAGCCAATTCAAACATGGACGACGGCCGCGGAAGCCTTCAAGTTAAATTATGATTCAAGTTTTACAAATGGTGATCTAGAGGTATTTCAACACAAATGTTACTGAAACACAAATTTTTGTTAAGAAAAACGAACCATGTACGGACAGATAATGAATCTCACGATGGCGCTTCGTCGACTCAGTTGGCCGACATAAATCGTCATACCGTAAAGATTCCTCTCTCGAGTTGTAACATTATTACTCCAAAATGGCGGCCCTTACGGATTTCCAGCACAATATATCATCGTGATATGCATTATTACTTCAAAATGGCGGTCTCTTTAAATTTTTAGTACAAAATTTCTTAGTCAATCGACAAACGTAGTATGTAATAACAACATTTAACGTAAATTAATATTTTACGATGTGCATATTTTAAAGTGATCAAAATTTTATGCGTCCTGTTCCATTTTTTTTTACTATTCTTTAACACGTTTTATTCGCTCGTTAAAATTTCGCCTTGTTCTCGCGCCATTAAAATCGAATTTCGTTTTATAGAAATGTCAACGTTCGCATGATTTATTCCCTGTAAATATTGAAACAGAGCCTTGTAGGAGTCTAAATTTAAAAATTTTCGTTCTGCCGCTCTTTGAACTAGCACGTGACATCATCAACCCTTCGCCAGTTAGACGCCTGACGTTTTTATTTCGTCGCGGTCGCGCTCGCAAGCCAAAAGCTCATGAGTTAAAAGC
Source organism: Dorcus hopei (assembly GCA_033060865.1). Taxonomy (NCBI): domain Eukaryota; kingdom Metazoa; phylum Arthropoda; class Insecta; order Coleoptera; family Lucanidae; genus Dorcus; species Dorcus hopei. The sequence continues at coordinate 38,458,561 of CM065423.1, forward strand.
TCGTAAGTCAAAATTAACTGCACATTTTCGGGTTACGTGCAAGAAGGAGCTCAAAAATACGCTTACTACACATTCGGTTTAAAATTAGAGCGCGGACAAAGAAAATGCCCGAGGCGTTTTTTTCGTATGCGCTGGAGGGAATTCCAGAATATTTTTACTTTCAATGACAAACACCGCGACCTATTTATTTACTTAAGAAAGAAAAAAAAGTCCACGCTCTCGTTCTCGAAGCACAACGCAAAAATCCCTCCGGTAATTACTTAAATCTAATTCCCCGTAATTAAGTGAGGAACTTCCTTCCGATCAGGATTTTTAATTTCGTCCCGGAAAAATCACCGAAGGAAAGCAATCAGTCCTTAATGAGTAAAAAGTGGAAGGGTTCTGGTCGCTAATGCCATAAATACCGGTAATTAAAAATCTCCATTCGATTGTTCGCGTGATCGGAAAAACCATTAATCTGCGTCGCCGGATTTTTAAACGAAACCAACGGAGTGGAGCAAATGAATCACGTCAAATTTTAAATTGAGTGAGACGGAAAAGCTTAAAGTTCATATTGAAGATTCTGCCGGTGTAATTATTTCATTAGGTTTCAAAAACTCGTAATTGAACACTACCACAAATTACGCCTAATGAAGTTCAAGGAGTGAAAACATAAAGGGCCACCACACGAGCGGACATGCTCGCAAACTTGTGTGAAAACCGTAATTTAATAAATTCATCAAATCAAAAATGTCATTTATTTGTCCATGATTGCTTAACATCTTATTATTTATCGTTATATGAATCGCTATAACTTCACTCTCTAAACAGAAATTGATTTATATCTCGCGCCCTGTTCAGATTTTATGGAGGTTTCATCTTCAAGAAAAGTTGTGTTTTCAGCACAATTTCAACAACATCTAGAGCGCACTCGAAACTTCTCGAATCATCGAGAAACTATACAGATGGCGTAAAAATAGGTCTGTCAGCAGTAGAGGTTCTAACAATATGTTTCCTATCAAATATAAGTTGAAAATTATTTTTAAAAAATGATGGTGAAGTTGAAATATCACGTGGTTCTCATTGAAGATAAAATGAATCAATGAGATTTCGTTGAAATTAAAAATAATTCGATAGACCATAGCATAATTTGAGCGAGAAGACTAGAGATGGCATCGGAATAAGAAGGATCAGGCAAACAAAAGACGAACTTTGTTTTTAACTAGAAAACAAGAAAATGTTCGGTGAAGAAACAAAAAACCAAACAATTACTTCGACAAAATATACCATGCGATCGAAAATAAAATGATTCAGAGTAGGCCATGACCTAAAATAAAAATGCAATTACTTTTAATTACTTCTAATTTCTGTAATACACGAAATGTTGGATGCAAAAAAAATCAAACGACATATTAATTCGATAAAATATACCATCCGATCGAAAATAAATTGATTCATAGTTGGCCATGACCTAAAATAGAAATGCAATTACTTCTAGTTTCTCTAATTCTCGTAATTTTAATTTTTGACCTGTCAAAGGTTGCGTGATGCAAAAATTGGACTAGAATAAACAAAATAATATTAAAAAAAAAGAATAATAATAATATGAGAAGAATGAAAGATTTTTAAAAACAAAAAACTAATAGAAAACAAAAGAAGACTGCAAATACAAAAGAATAATTCAACCGAAAAAATGCAAAAAATAGACTAAATACGACGAATAAGATAAAAATAAAACAAGATCGACGCCGATCTTTCCGAAAAATTCACCGTCGAACGATTCGACAGTGAATTTTTCGGAAATCTAAGGACTAACAGAAAACAAAAAAAACTATAAAAAGCAATAATAATAATAAGAACTAATTCGATAAAACAAGAAACAAAAAAATTGAACTCGACGTCACTCACCTAGAAATATTTAGAAATATTTTTATTTAGTACCAATAAGTACATGTCAGAAATCGAGGATCAATTAATAGATACAAAATTCATGTCAGAATTGTGCGCTACATGCTGTTTGTGATTTCTTAAATAAGACTTTATGAGATTTAACACTACTCCTCCGAAACTCTATTGTTCCATTTTGATGGCAAACAGGGGCCCGATTCTCGAATCGTGCGAATACATTCGTATACGAAAATGACGTCAAAATGACGTAGACTCTCGTACAAAACTATAGAAATTGTTCGAAAATTGCGTCATTTTGACGTCATTTTCGTATACGAATGTATTCGCACGATTCGAGAATCGGGCCCCAGGTCGTGAGGCATGCAGTCGAACGCCTTGGTTATGAACAGGCAGTGTTCACGTTTTTCGAGAGGCATTGATATTTGATTAATCACACTTTGAATTATTGCTGTTGTGGTATTTTGTCCTTTTCTAAATCCGAACTGACTTGCATGTAATAGTTTGTGCTTTGTGATGAAAAGCGTAATTCGCTTAGCAATTGCTTCCTCAACGATTTTTGAGGATAGGTATTGGGCGGTAGTTGTGTGAATTTTTATGATCGCCTTTCTAGTACATGGGAATAACTTTTGCTATCTTTAGTTTATCTGGGAATGTGCCGGTTGTGAAACAGGAATTTTACTGCTGACATAGAACCGATTTCTTTGAGGAGTTTGGTGCTGAGGTTGAAAATCTCTTCTGTATTCTTTGGCTTTATGTGAGTAATGATCTTCTACCCCGGTGGGTGAGGTTGGCCAGAAAAATGCGGAATCGTCAATTTGCACGGGCATGGTTGGTCTATTTGGCTTTGTGGTCTTCGGCTGTGTTGCTGTGATTGTGTTAGCGATTAGCGAAAAGAAAGTATTAAATTCTTCATTGCTTGGTCCATCTGGCTTCTTACCGCTGAGTTTATTTTGCCGGCCTGTTTGTTTGTTTATAATATTCCAAACCGTTTTTTGCTTATTTTTTGAATTTTGTATGCATGGTTGATAAATTACTTTCTTTTTTTCGGTTTCTAGTATATGGTTGTAATAATCTTCGTAATTTTTGTACATTCAAAAATATTCCTCATCACCTGTGATTTTAAATGTTTCATAGATAAGTTTCAATGTTTTTTTCATGTTTACTATTTCTGGATTGTGGGGGTATGTGAATGGTAACTTATAACTCTCAACTGTTACTTATACATATTTATCATGGATTTTGTGAAGCATTTTTCAAAATGGAGCAGCAGGATATTTAGAAATTAATCAAACATTGCGTTTGAATTGTCACTTAACATTTTATCCCACGATTCTCTGGCAAATATATCTCTAAATAATTTCCTGTTCCTAATTAAACAAGTAGAACAAATAAAAACAGCGAAGTGAAATACGAACAGTAAACTGAATTAAAAACAAAAAAAGAACGATTCTTGACCGACACAATTAAAAAAGTGATGACAACTAGTGACGGAAAAATGAAAATAGTCATTAAAAATTCGTGATTAATGAAGTAAAGATGATCGGGTCTTTAGGACAATAGAGAAACTAAAATATCATTCAGCTGACCAGTTTCGGTTTATTTTTTAACCTTCTTCAGAGTCTGTAATAGGTAGGTTTAGGGTCTAACTACCATAAATTGTTTGTAAATTACCTCTGATACATAATCTTAAGTTTAACAACCATACGGTCTACGTTAAAAACTGACTTCTGTAATAAAAGAAAAAAAGCAACGCTCAGTACAAGACTGGTAGGTACAATAATGTTTAAACTTACGGGTAAGCATAATTATTGAAAATACTGAAAAGTACTCACAATCAAACTAGTATCTAACAGATCACAATAAAAAACAATGTACTTGTAAATTACAACACTTTAAAACAATGTTAAAACGTGGCACAAAATGACATAGAAAACAGTTTTTTACTGGAATGAACATGTTTGCCAACTTATACATATACACAGTTGGTTTGACTAAGACTAGGTATACGGTTAATTGTGAGTAAATGAAGGAGAGGTTCATTGAAACTTGTGTGGAAATGAAATAGAGATATTACAATGTTGCGTGCGAAGGTAGGAATGCGACCGGCGCCGGCGGTCGGAGCATGGCCCGTATTATCAATCGGCAACGTCGATTGATGTAGCTATTTCGTTTACTCATGCGGTTTCTACTATTCTATGATTCATTTACTCATGATAAACGCATAGCCAGAGGTGGTCAGGCCGACTCAGTATAAGTTGTGTATGTATGTATGTATAACTCGTTTTAAAAGAAATAATTCAAATAAATGTAAAAATCTCAGAAAATAACTCAGATAGGTATAAGACATACTTAACAAACATGAAAGCACTTTATTAAACGAAGAATTTAGGATAGAAAAATATAGGGCATGCTGTTTAAGAAAATTGAGTTCTCTCATTTTGAAATTTCTGATATTTTGTTTATTACCACGACCACCCTGTAGCGATAAAAATACATTTAGAAATAGCTTAGAACAAGCTTATGTATCAACTACATCTGTACCAAAAATCTTTTTCTTAGAGTTAAAAATAAATAAAATATGAATAAATAAAATAGTGGCTGCAAATGGCAGTTTTTAGATAAAATATTAAATATCTCAATAATGGTTAGGTTTAGGTATAGGCAATGCTATACAGAAAATATGTAGAATTTTATCAGCTATCCAAATTTGGTTTTATATACAGGCTGTTACAAATTCGAGGCTCACCATTGGGATCTCGGAAACGGTAAGAGATACGAAGTCGGTTAAATTGGGGCAAAGTTGCGTATTTTGGTGCTTAATAATAATCCGTTCTGAAAAATCTTCTATGTTTTGTAGTTTTTGAAATATTTCAAAAAAATCAGAAAACGTAATTTTCTTTTTTATTTTTTCCTGAAGTTATTATTGCAGGAATCATAACAAAATTAATACATTCTACAGGCACTTTTTTAAGCTCTTTACGATGATGTCATTAGATTTTACTTAAAACGTTTCGTCTCGTCCTGACCATCATCAACTTCATTTTTTCTTATGGGCGCTACATTGGGTTTTAATACCAATGAATAGATCTATTTTTTCTGATGCTTTTCCATATATCACACATCCCTATTTATTAATTTGAAACAGCTGGAAATGCAAGAAATTGTTGAAAAATAACACTGCAAAGAAAAACATGGTATACAGTGAAAACAAAAACCAAAAAAGTTTGATATACTTTCGGAGTTTTGTTTCGTCTATCGCAAAAGCAGATTTTTGAAAAATTTTTAGATATAAAAATGAATGATGTGAATCCAAGAAAGACGTACATTTTTAAAACGTATTGTGCTAACAACAACAATTTAGTAATAGCAAGAGAAATTTACTTCCAACAATGACGATGGCGCAGTATTTAATTAGTTTCGTAATTAAATTATACATTTTTATGATTAAAGCAAGAAAGTATCACAAGAAATTATATCTTTAAAAATCTCTCATTCTTATAAATTTAAAAATGTATTGTGCTAACAACAATTTAGTAATAGCAAGAGAAATTTAGTTCCCAGAAAGATGCCATCCACACAGAACAATGTTATTAAGTTAGATAGAAACATTGCACTTTATGGATATTTTCGTAAAGCTCGAAGGACGTATCGAGATCGCCTTAATGATGATGAGAATGAAGAATTATTAGTAGAGGTAGTTTGTACTTGACGTTTCAAAATCGTTGTCATTTGTCATTGTTTTCATGGCCAGGTAGATTACATAAAAATAGTTACTTATAAAAAGTGTATAAAATTATGAGACTACAAGAAAGAATGTTTCCTTGAGCAGTAATATCTTTTAAGATACGAGTTTTCTAAAGACATACATAATTTAATTTGATATTTTCTTGCTTTAATAATAATAATGTATAATTTAATTACAAATCTAATCAACTATTGTTTTGTAGTTGTCTTTCTGGATATTGTTGGAAGGAAATTTCGCTCGTTATTACTGAATTGTTGTTGTTAAGACCACAATAAATTTTTAAATTTACGTCATTCTTGGATTCAAAAATATTCATTTTTATATCTAAAAATTTTACTAAAATCAGCTCTTGTGATACACGAAATAAAACTTCGAAGGTATATCAAACTTTTTTGGTTTTTGTTTTCACTGCATACCATGTTTTTCTTTGCAGTGTTATTTTCAACAATTTCTTGCATTTCCAGCTGTTTCAGATTATTAAACAGAGATGTGTGATACATGGAAAAGCATCAGAAAAAATAGATCTATTCAATGATATTAAAATCCAATGTAGCGCCCATAAGAAAAAATGAAGTTCATGATGGTCAGAACGAGACGAAACGTTTTAAGTAAAATCTAATGATATCATCATAAAGAGCTTAAAAAAGTGCCTGTAGAATGTATTAATTTTGTTATGATTCCTGCAATAATAACTTCAGGAAAAAATAAAAAAGAAAATTACGTTTTCTGATTTTTCTGAAATATTTCAAAAACTACAAAACATAGAAGATTTTTCAGAACGGATTATTATTCAGCACCAAAATACGCAACTTTGCCCCAATTTAACCGACTTCGTATCTCTTACCGTTTCCGAGATCCCAATGGTGAGCCTCGAATTTGTAACAGCCTGTATAGGGTATACTGCTTTGATTCACTCTGTGTAGATGAAAATAATTTTATGTTGTAGGCCTCTAACATTAAAAAAGAAATTGTCTTGAAAATATTTCTGTACCTTCAGTAGTTATCAATGCATACTAAATGCACATTTTTGCATAGCCCCACATTTGTAATTTATTATCAAATTAAATAAGTTTAAATATCCACGCGTCAAGGGCAAAACAAAATCTAGTCGTAAATTTCTTCGCAGTAACTTTATTGCGCCCCCTGCAGCTATGTGCCATTCATAAAGCAATTTAGATCTCCGGTTTTGTTTCACGGTTTGTTTTGATTCCGCGTGCTACAGAATTTCTAAAAACATCGAGTCCAAATTATGCAAATTTCAACTTGCTCCGATTAAAAAATCTTATTAAGATATTTTGTTTGAAATAATGTCAGAAACGTGTCCCTCGAGTTTGGTGCATCTTCAATGAAACACCCTGCATATTGTACATATATATTTTTGCGTTTTGATTTTTTTTAATTCTCTCACACACCGGCGAAAAATTGTCGATCTTCTTTTGTTTTTATTTACCTTTTTCTTCTATTTTTGTTTTGTTTTATACACTTTACACTTCATCATTAAAAGAAAAAAACTAAGTGAGTAGAGTGACTAGCAATTTACAACAACGATGTATGTACAACTATACAATCTATCTTCCAATTTCTGGGACATAGCAGTTAAATAATAATGAACAAGACAACATGTTATATTGTCCCGGTGACAAAGACTGGAGTAGAGTGGAATCAGCTTGTGCACTGCGCATTCCCATAGGTAACTATTGCAGTCTTCGTCATTAACACACTCACTCCAATATATGTATTTATTTTCTTCTTTGTTTTGACATCATGCTATGCCACGTAAATTTGTTTACAGATGGTATACAGGGTTACAACTAATTAAAGGCTCTCCATGGGAATCTCGTAAACTATAACAGATACAAAGACGGTTAAATTATAAAAGTGTGCAAACAAATATCTTAAATCTTCATTCGTTGCTGAAATATCTTGAAAAAACTGAATATTCTCAATTTCGAAAACCTTGAATATTTTGTATATTTATTAAGATAAAGTCACAAAATTTAGTAATTTTATATTAAATTCTATGGACAATTTATTATTTTATTTAACAGTGAGGATACCGATGACTTGTGTGTTGCACAAAAACCGGGCCTTGATAATAACTTATCCGTCCTCTATTCTTCAAAGCAACAAAGAAGAAACACTTATGTACGATTTTTTTAAACCAAAGCCTATAAGTGGGTCAGTTTTTGAAAATGATCATAGAAAATTCGTTCATTGGCAGGTGGGTTAAGCTAATGATGTATGTTGAACGCAAAATTTTTGAGGGAGACAGACAAACTTCACCACAGGAACCAACCGAATGGAAAAGCTAGGCTTTTAGAATGTGTTCTATTTTGACATTCAAAAATCTTTTTTTTTTGCAAGCGATTGAACAAGTTTGAAACGTAGAAGCACAGTAGGTATAGTCATTTTTTCCAACTTTTGAATAACAAGATAGCTTTTTGATTTTCTCATTTTAACAAACAATTACGTAGCCGCGTGCGTAACACTGAGATTAATTTTGTTTTGTCTGGATTGATTTAATTTGAGGAACAAAATTGAATGTCAATTGAATTTCTCCGAGTGGTTTAATTACAGGCAGGCATCATTTGGAACCGACACAATTGTAATTCCAAGCAAACAAATTTTTTCGCCTAGAAACGCATACGACAATCAACATTGGCAACAATCATTACACCTCTTCGCAGCTTTGATTAATTACATGGGTACAATAATAGTAACTGCACGCATTTTGTTATTGGCAGCGGTGCAATTTGCATTGCAACCACATGCAGTAAAATTAATAAGAATAGCTACTAATGACCTAGTTCCCGGTTTCTCGAAGGGCAGCGCCGACGTGAAGCACCGCACGTTAACCGTCACGGAGCGAGCAAGATTATTCATATCATGAATAGATAATTACCAGTCTGTTCCATTGCATTTCCAAAGCATTAAAAACACATGAAAATAAAAATCTACGTCAATTATAACTTGCTAAACGTTTCCATTCAATAATAAATTACAAACAAATTCATTATTTTCATTAATACTCATGTAGCTATCTTATTATTCTAAAACACTACCTTTGTTTCTTATCTCGTGACACCATATTGCACGCGTTAACATTTTTTTCCCATGTTCTGGGAAATTTCTTCTTTCGTCAACATTTTTTCGTCAGACTAATTAACAATCACCCTGTATAAATATCTAAATTTGAAAACACCACCTTCCTTTCTCATCTCGTGACACCATATTGCGGGCGTTTAAATTTTTTTCCCATGTTCTGGGAAGTCTCTTCTTTCGTCAGCACTTTTTCGTCAGACTAATTAACAATCACCCTGTATAAGTATCTAAATTTGAAAACTGTTCAGATAACTCAATCAAGAAACAAGTGAGCCGTCCATTCCACAAATGGCTCACTTAGTTACGTTACCTAAATGCTAAATTAGCACGTAAAAAATAATTAGAATAAAATGGCCGCCGTGTACGGGAGTTCCGAGGGGGTTGGTCCATCCGCCAATCACGGCCCTGCAATAAACAATGCCGGTTGATTCATGCACTTCAATCAAAACGAAAGGGTTACAAACTGATGAGGTCATTCGATTGGGGGGTGGTGGGTATTGATGTGAGGTGAAATATTGTTCGCTGCCGAATACTTACCACTACCAGCCAGCGCCGAGCGGCGATGTTTTAATTAACGCCCGAAAAATATTACTTTTGCTCGTTTGTTGATGTTAAAAAGGGCGCTTTGAAGAGCCTGGGTCTTTAATAACTCCTGAGGACACTCAAGTTTTCTGAACGCAGATAGGAGTTAAAACGAAATGCACTGAAAGAAAGAAATCACCCGCGGAAAGAATTTTTATTTTTTCTACCTAGAAACTTTTGGGGTTAATTATTTAATGATATTTCACGAAAAACAAACCGGACTTTGAAAAGGAAAGTTGGACAAACGCGCAGAGTGAAGACCGGAACGGGATTGACCGTTCTTCTCTCCCAGCGGGGTTTTTAAAGACTTCCTCATCCATTTTTTTTGAAGAGGCGGCTGACGTGACGTGAGCCAATTAAATTCGAAATTTCTGTCACGTGCGAAGCTTCTCATCGACGATATTTCTGCCGGCGTCAGTGCGATAAGAGCGAAGCTTTTTCCCGCGTAACTCTTTATCCGACTCCTTTCTAAATCACGTCGGAATTTTATCCCTGCAACCTGAGATTTCCGATTCGGCTTAAATTTAACATTTTCTAAGGTGCGGGCCTCCTTTGTTCCAATTCTTTTCGTGCGAACTTAATTTTTAGGACTTTTAATTTAAGAGACAAAACGAATATTCCTTAGTATTTCCGGGTTCTTGCACATTTTCTTATTACTTCTTATTATTTCCTTATCAATTTTTTTGAAGAGGTGGCTGACGTCACGTGAGCCAATTAAATTCGAAATTTCTGTCCCGGGCGCAGCTTCTAATCGAGAAGTAGCCGCCAGTAGATGGCATTTGTGTGCAGTTTTCATTAATTTCTCTGTGCTTACGTATGCAAGTTGAGCCGTTTAATGATCCTACAAGACATATACTCATACTTGTATCAATTCTTCACACTTCATTACAATTCTTCACACCCCACGCAGCATTCCGGTCCCTTTTCCATAGGGCTTTGTCTGTTCCTATGTCTCAGGCAGACTTCAGGATCGAAATTAACGTCATCCTCCGAGCAGCTTTTTAAATAATTTTCCGCTTAAACCTAATTTGAATCTTTTTAATACAATCAAGAACAAATTTATGAATAACATTATCTACCCTGGTTCTTCTTTCATTAGTAATGATACCGTATGTACGCAGGATGTCCTCCAAACTCAAAAAAATACCTTCAGTCGCTCGGCTTTAAAGTTTCTCTTAAAACTTAAACAATTTCTTTCACATTGCAAAGATCCTAAGAACGCACTTCACGAAGCGGCGTTTATGAGTTAATTTGTGACTCTTGTTCTGCCTCTTACATTGGGCAGACAGGCAGAAGCTTTCAAATAAGAATAAAAGAACATCTCCGATTCCATAGGTTAGACAAACACAACTTCACTTTTGCTGTTCATCTGCCTGAAAATTCCCACACTTTTGACCCCGCTTCCAATGTGAAAATATTACATCACAAAATCTTCTAATGAATGTTTGTAGAACATTCATTAGAAAATGACCATAATTTTGATTTTGAAAATACTAACATTTTATATTACGAGTCTAATATGTTCAAAAGACGTTTTATTGAAATGTGTAAAATAAAAATGTCGTCGAATTCTATTAATAAACGTACTGATTTTGCAAATTTAAACGATACATTTTGTAGTTTTCTCGATTCCTTAAATAGAACATAGATCTGTCAATTTTTTAACATTTGTAATGTTCAAATTATTTTTAGATTAAAAATAAATATAATATACATAAAAAAAAAAAAAAATCAAGTTACTTTTTCAGTTTCCGTTGACAACCTTGTTTATTTTGACAACATAATTTTCACTTCTGACGAAGCAGTCGAACGACTGCGAAACGTAAAGTGTATATTTGCGCGATTTAGTGTCCGCTTAGAAGATTTTGTGATACAAATTTCATCGGACAAGAACCAACTGTAAATATGAAAATATTACATTACTTACCAAAAAGTAACATCCTGAATATACTCTGCTCAACATTTGAACTGGGACACTTACAAGAACATATGTAAATAACAATTTACTACTTTTTGAGCAACACCTTCTTGCTTAATTGATAGCATATGGTTCTGGGAAACACTTTTAGGGCGAAGAATTAAAAGAATAAAACTTACATAACGAATTTCAAATGTTTTAATAGAAAAATAACAAAATCTTCATTTTAGTATTACAGGAATGTTTGCTCTGGAAAGAAATGATAATCAAACACTTAAAGATTAATAATGCGTGGGACCTCCTCTAGCTCTTATGACCTCTTGGCAACATCTTGGCATGCTGGAAACTAAATCCCGAATGTAATGCTGAGGAATATTTGTCCATTCTTCCAAAACGGCAGTTCGGAGCTGATGGTGATTGTTTGGATACACTCCTTGTGACCTTATCAACCTTTTCAGGTAATCCCATACGTTCTCTATGCGATTAAGATCTGGAGAGTTCGCTGGCCAATCCATGTGCGTAATATTGTTCTCTTCAAAAAATGCATTGATTTGCCTTGTTCTATGAGGACGCGCGTTATCATCAACAAACACGAAACCATCGCCTATTTCATTCAAATGGCAACACTACAGGTTGTAATACCTCATTAAGATACCTGGACTTATTCATTGTAGCATTTCCAAGCATATCCAATTCAGTACGACGAGTCGCAGAAATACCTCCCCAAACGGTAATTGAACCACCTCCATAAGCTTGATGGTAAGTCACGTGGTTCTCAATATAGTGTTCTCCTCTGTTTCTCCAAACTCTCACTCTTCATTTGAGCTATGGAGAAGCACTCTGGTCTTGTCTCTGAATAAACAACGACCCCAATCTTCAACATTCCAATTTGCATGTTGGTGTGCCCACTCTAGCCTTCTTCTTTTGTGGGCTCTGGTCAACAATGGCCTTTTTTCTAGAAAATCTGGACCTTAAATTTATTTTCTTCTTACTGTTTGAGTGGATACTTGAGTACCTGTTGCATTCAATAACTGAATTTGGAGTGTTCTTGCAGTAGAAAATCTATTCCTTCGACACTGAACCGTAATAAAACGGTCCTCCCTGACTGTTGTACTGCGATTTCGCCCTCCGCCGTGCCTATGTTGGACAGATCCAGTATCATTAAAACGCATTCGAACTCTTCTGATCACATTGTGGCTCACATTGAAATGGGCAGCAACAGTTCTTAGTGATGCACCAGTCATAAGCATTCCCATAGCTTGGCTCATCTCTTCAATACTTAAACGCCTTAATGGCATCTCTAAAATGAATTAAAATTTACTCGAGAAATTCGCAAGAATCTCTTAAAACTTGATAAAAGTATAAGCGTCCGCGAGCTCAGTAACTGCACTTATGACAGATAATAACAACAAACAACAATTGAATCGCAAATATCATTCGATAGGCATTTGTTTGCATTCCGAAACACAGCCCTGATCATGTAGAAAGTCATGCCAAACGCCTAAGATGGATTGTTTACTTTTACCGTATGTTATATAAGTGTACCACTTCAAATGTTGAGGCAGTGTAGCTGAGAATTTGGAAATTTTTCTTCGCGGACTGTCAAATCTTGACATGTTACTTAATGACCAAACCATGTTCACCAACACTAATTTTTCCAAATCTATAGATTGGCGCACGTGATTGACTGATCTCTTGCTAGGGAATCCTTAATTTTTAGTTTTAGTTTTAACTTTGTAAAAGTTGTGTTGCTGCCCACAATGGAACGTTAGCTGTCCATTTTATATTCTTAATCTGATCACAGCATCTACTTTGTTAGGCTTGCACTTGATAGTGTCCTTTGGGCAAAACCGGTCGTATTAATTCAAATATATTTCTACTAGCTGACTTTGCCTTTTTTAATAAGTATTGAATTGTTGATTCAGCAGTTTTCTGCCGGCGTCAGTGCGATAAGAGCGAAGCTTTTTTCCGCGTAACTCTATATCCGACTCCTTTCTGAATCACGTCGGGATTTTATCCCTGCAACCTGAGATTGCCGTTTCGGTTTAACATTTTCCTAAGGTACAGGCCTCCTCTGTTCGAAATCTTTTCCTGGGAACTTAAGTTTTATGACTTTTAATTTAAAATGAATCTTCCTTACAGTATTTCCAGGTTCTTGCACACTTTCTTGTTATAAAAGATTAAGGACGTGTGTTATTGAGAAATGTTTGCCATTTGAATATGAGACTGACTGCTTTTCTCTCTGGCGTCACGTGAGCCAATTAAATGCGAAATTTCTGTCACGCGCGATGATCCTACAAGAAAAGTACTAAATTGTTGAATTCAGCGGTTTTCTGCCGGCGTCAGTGCGACAAGAGCGAAGCTTTTTCCCGCGTAACTCTAACTCGACCCCTTTTTAAGTCACCTCGGAATTTTATCTCTGGAACCTGAGGTTTCCGTTTCGGTTTAAATTTAACATTTTCTAAAGTACAGACAGTCTCCTTTGTGGGAACTTAATTTTTATGACTTTTAATTTAAAAAACCAAATGCATTTACGGGTTCTTACACATTTTCTTTGTTATAAAAAAATTAAGGACGTATACTTTTGAGAAATGTTTGCCATTTGATACTGTTATTGCTGATCATGCAACAGATACTCTATCTTCTTCTTTTGACAAAAAAAATATTTTGCATTCTCACGTTATTTCCAAAATAGAGCTTATTTTTATTTATTTTCTTTTGCAAGCAGTAAAAATTTCAAACGTTGTTGTTTATAATGCCGATCAGCTCCTGCCCTAAATGTAAATAAAAAAATTCGTTATAAAGAGATTGATATTCTTTTTTTGGTTTTAAGCGTTGCGTAATCATTTTCTTTGTAAACATATAAACACATGTTTTAAATTATCATTACTGGATACGTCAATTCATTGCATCATATATTAATTAATTGAAGGAAACTAAAAAAAAGAAATATTTCAGAAAAATAAATCAAGTATGTTAAAAATATGTTTTTAATTAAAGCAGACCACATTGAAGACATAATTGGCTTTGTTATATTAATGCATGACTGGCGAATGTGTCATCGACCTATGTATGTAAGCGATGCTAAGGAAAACATGTGATGATGACATTATTCATATTCCTCTTGACGGCTACATTATTGACTGCGAAACCAGCTGTTGTTCAGTGAAAAGGATAACGGATGGCAAAAAGCAAACACGAGAAAGTAATATTTAATGTTTACAAATTTGAAATATTTTCATTACGTAAGCAAGCAAGCGCAAGCAGAGGCAAAAGAGTGTTATTATTGTTTGCGCTCTACTTATAAGTCACACCCTTTTATCCGCCTACTGCCCTAGTTCCCTACAATTCTTTATCTACCCCATGCAGTGCGTCCCTTTGACACAGCATTAGCGAGTGCAGCCCTTGACGAGCTCTCCGTTTTTAATCCTTCCACCGTGCGCCCCTACCCTCCTTTTTAATTCAAGGGTCGGGGCTCTCTCCTTGCGCGTTTTTCGCCCTTCCGACGAACATGGCCGCCGTCGAAATTTGATTAAAATGACCAAAACTCAGTTAGCCCGGCTTCTCAAAAATTCGACCGCCGCTCGCCTCCTCTTCCTTTGGCTATTAGCCTAATTGCGCGCTATTATTTTCGGCCGTCCGTTTTTGATACGTACGGTCCATTTATAATTTGTGCGTTTACGTGCCCGAAATGCCATATATCACGCTCGAGTTAAAAACGCATGAATTATGAAGAGCCCGTTTCTTTGTTAAACGAAATATCGCCCGATTTTATGATTTACGTTCCGTTTAAATTAATTGGTAATGTGTTTCGGGATTTTAAAGCTCCGCGTGTCGTTTCGCGCAAAAATCTCATTATTTTTCTCAATTTCTATAGAAATTTATGGCCGCAGCAGTACGTTTTATTTCAACTCATTCTAAAATCGAAAAGTTACAAAATTAAAAGAATTAGAGTATACGTAATTTAAAATGAATTAAAAAAGAATATGTACCTTTCTATAACCTGAAGATGCAATGAGCTCTTTAAATTGGTACAGTAAAAATTAAATGGATTCATTGCAGATGTTTTAATCAGTGTTTATTTTTTGGTCGAGCACGTCTTGTTTCCGCAACTGTTGAAAATAATGAAAAGTGTTTCTCACCCCCCCGTTGTTGTCGCTCCTACTGTTTAATTAATCTCTCTCTGATTTATTTGCGTGAAATAACGACGGACCTAACCCACTTCCGGAATAAGGAGAGCACTCCTGACCTCCTTCTCACAACCCTTCTTTTGAAAAACGTTCTCCTCTTTGTGTCCGATTGCGCTCTCCTGCATTCAACATTTCAATCGGGTTCGTGGCGCGGCGTTCCGGAGATGAGATGCCTTTCGTTTTTATTACTTTTTTGAACACGTGTTTGAACTTGGATTTGATGCTAAGCTAATACATGTTTTGCATGTGCACAGAAATTAATCTATACCGAAACCATCCACATAAAATACATAATTCTAATTGAGTTCTATTTTTTGTTTCCTGTTCGTATTTGATCCTGATACATGTTTTGCAAGTGCACAGAAATTAAGACCGAAACCATCCACATAAAATACAAAATTCTAATTAAATTCCATTTTCTTGTTTTGTGTTGGATGCTGATGCATGTTTCGCCTGTGCCCAAACATTAATACTGACACCATCCACATATGTATATACATAATTCTAATTAAGTTCTATTTGTTTGTTTGTTTTGTGTTTGGGTTCGATGTTGATACATTCACATAAAATACATAATTCTAATTGAGTTCTATTTTTTTGTTTTACCTAAATATCTACCGCATGATCAAAAAATAATGAACCACACGGTATTTCGTTTTAATCAAATTGCAAGCTAATATTTCAGAGTGGATTTATTTGGCCGTCGATGGTGGTATTATAAAATCGGGTAATTGCAGCATCGCCGGCCATTAGACATATTGAAACGATGAGTTAAAGCCGTATTAACTTAATAGTGGTGTCCGCCTAACGTTTGCGTCTGCGATTTATGATTATCAGCCGCGTACGCACTGTATAATTACCGTGGTAGGTGGTAGAATCACTTTAATGAAATAATGGACGGTTATGTATTCGGTTTAATAAGAAAATTGATAAAGTGCTTGGAACGGGTGGGCATAGATGTCAATAAACGACCGCTGCTGTGTAACTCAGGGAATAAACTGCAATTGATTTATTTTCGGTGGCACTTAGAGTTTTATTGTTCCTTGACACACTTTTTATATTGCAGAACACCAGCGGACCCCGTTGCTGATTTTATTTAACTTTAAATTAATCAATTTGCACAAGTGCCTCACAGATTAATCGCCTTGGAATTATTTAATATTTACAAACATTCGAACTAAGATGCTCATACAAATTGACATATACGCTCAAAATCAAACAACAGGTTAGGTATACCCTGTAGATACAGATACACATACAGGGTGTGAGCATACATTATAATTTTAAAAGTGTTTCTCAAACACGTATTGATTCAGCGTAACAGAAACGTAAAAGACCGATGGCTTATCATAAAGTTCGACGTCACATTTTTTAAAAAATATACACCCCCGTATTTGCATAGGAAATGTACTGTATTACAACAATTTATCAAGTTTATAGATTTTGAACGGGGGGAAACATAATGCCCCCCGACGAAAAAAAAAAAGAAATCCTTCTTACTTAGACGCCAGCGGGCTGCAATAAAACCGCGTTTTGTATGAATGATTGCGGCAAGTCACGAAAACGTACGTCTTCCTGTTTATCATGTGGCAGCATTTTGTTGTTCCTCTCTGTAATGTACTGTGCAAAAACGATCGCGGAGGAGCTTTTTTTTTATTGTTGAGGTTCTACGTGTGTGTGAACGTGCGCAGCAAAAACTAGAAGTATGCAATTAAAACCGGCGACGTATCATCATCATCTGCGGCGCTTATTAAATACCAGCAAAAGTTTTACTATACTATAATTTACTTGGAAATTGAAGCAGCAAACGGGAAAAATGAAGCGAAAGAGAGAGAAGGTGTGTGTGAATCAAGACACATTGGAGAGGTACTTAAAAAGTGATTTGGAGCAGAAACTTTACACTAAAAAGCAGCTGGAATTATTTATAAGGCCAGTTTCACACTGATGCTTTCCTCAAACTCCTTCTTGTCTTGGTGATGGGAATTTGTGGGTTTTTCGACCATCACCACTTACGTGTTTGGGGCTGGTTTGAAATAGTCTCCAAATTAACACCATAAAAAATTAAAGTGAAAATTATGAAAACAGGAAAATAAGTTTGAAAAAGATGCAACTTCTTCAGGACGTTTTGAAAGGTCAAATGGAACAATCGTTTTGGATAGATAGAACTGTAATGAGGATGAATTAAACTGATTTGATAAAAATATTCAACGACTCAGTTGAGAGGAAAGGAGAGCAAGATCAAGAACGCGCCATTTAAGTGAAAGTTGGAGGGCTCTCGAGGACTCTAAGGTCCACCAAGAACTGTCAGAGTAAAAAGAAGATTGAGTAAACGTAATTTTTCAAAGTGTAAATCCAAACATTCCAAGTGCTTCGTGTACGTCGTTCTGATCTTCCTTCTCTGCGAAATCCCTCAACATCGAAAGAAGAAGATTCATGAAGTGACTTCATCAGGTTTTTGGTGCAAGATTTCCAAACCAGTAAAGTTTCTTCTTGAAAAGGAAACGACGAATGGCAAAGTGGCTTAACTTTACTCAGACGAATAGTTAACTTTTACTTTAATTTAATCCTCTGTTTTTTCTTCGTGTTCAAAATTTTTAACAAGTCTCAAATGGGCAATTTTTTACAACCGGAAAAGACAACAAACCCATTCGCAGGAATTGCAGGAAATAGACTTCCAAAAAGCATTGCGTTAAGTTAACTCATAGAAGATGATAGAAAAAAAGATGATAGACAAAATGAGTTCCAAAAGGCGACTTTTCACAACCGCAAAAGATATCAATACCCATTAGCAGGTACATTGCAGGAAATAGTCTTCCAAAAAGCTTGAATTGGTGAACTCCCAGAAGAAGTTTCCAGTTGAGCGAACTTTCTTCTTCGAAAAGGAAGCAAAGGTTTCACATAGCTGTCGAAAAAATGTTCTTCCCAACGAACACTCAATTTTGACTTCTGTTGGAACTTTCGGAGCAGTTGCATTGGGTTTTTGAAGTCCATCAACATCTTGTTCATCGAGTACTTGTCAGGTTTAACCCCTTTGTCTTTTATTCGTTTCCAAAAATTAAAACGAATCTCAAAAGGCAATGGGGAAGGCAAAACAGAAAAAGCCCAATCATAGTCACAAAGTCAAAAAGAGAGATACTATAAGTCTAAGATTTTTTAATTCCAATAACTCTTGAAGTGTGAGTGAAACTTATTCTTCAAAAGAAGATGCACAAGATTGCTGCGTGTTACATAACTGTCGGAGAATTAGGGGGCGGGATGTTCCTCTCAGCGATTAGTCCATTTTGACTTTCGTTGCAGACAGGTGCTTTCAGTTGTTAAAATTCAACAACGTCTTGAACGTCGAGCACTTTCTGTTTTTGAAGATTTAATCCCTTAGGTCTTCTCCTTGTCTTCAAAACTTAAAATTGAATTTTAAAAGGCGACGTTTGAAGATCGGCAAAGACAACTAATTCCAATCACAGGCTCACTGCAAGAAATAGGCATTTTAAATGATAAAACAATTGAAGCGTGGTATTCCCAAAGCGTCTAAGTGCCAAATTTTACTAAATTCGTATTTTTCTATAAAAAGGATCTATGTGCATTGCTGCACACATTAGAAAAGGTTCTAAATATCTATCTGATGTGGAAATATTTTATATAATTATACATAGATGACTCTCCCTTGCGCGCGCCTTCACCGACAAGGATCATTTTCCTTAATTTTCTAGGAATTACGTTTTTGGCACTTAGACCCTTTGGGAATACCATGCTTCAATTTTTACACGATAAACAACAGACAGGATGATGGATAAAGGCTGTTTTACACTACTCCATATTTTTGTATAAGATTTAGATTATATTGAGTGAAACACTATCTGGAAAAATAGATCGTGTTCAATCTCCAAACCATACCTACAGTCCTTGTTCTAAATACTAACTGTATATATTGTAATAGGGAAATTAGCACAACGCCAACGCACGACGTACAATCTGTTATCAAACAATCAGCCTACGATTGGTAAAAAAACCACCAAAAATCGTAATATGTATAAACAAATGACTATCTGGCGTTTTAGATCATCAAAGGCGACCTAATTATTATGAGTCAATGAAAGCAACTTTCGAATTACATAATCTCTTCGGTGGAGCTTTCCCAAATTCACGCTATAAATACTCGGGAAATTCGCCTGAATTACTGTTATTCTAGTCAGAGGGAAGTTCTTCTTGTATATCACAGTGTAGTGTAAAACCATGTAAGTCTACTTATTGTTACCCCTAATAAATGTATTGCTTAAGTTAGCTGCGTCCCTTATTTTAGTAATGTTAATAATTACGTTACATTTTTAACCAAATCTTGTACAAAAGTCCTCAAGCCCAAGATTTCTTGTAGACCAATGTGATAATTTCTGAAGTAGGCCAAAAAAGACGACGAGAATGATCGCTTTAAGAAATTAGGAAGAAAATTGTCTTTCTCAGATAGAAAGTGAAATGTGACTTCCATTATCTAGAGTTTTTGAAGCCTATTAACATCTTGGTGGGCTGTAAGTTCTGTGTTTGCCAGATTTTATCGCTTACGGCTCCTCTTCATTTCCAAAAAATAAAACGAATCTCAAAAGACACTTCCGTGGTCTTCCTCTTCTTCTTGTTGACATTTCTTCTCTCATAAGGCTCTTTTCGTCCATCTGTTTTCCATAATCCTCTCCACTGGTCCTAAAATCAATAAAGTAAATAAATACAACTTATAAAAATAATTTCTCTTAAAAATACCTTCCCCAATATTTCTGTTTGTTCCTAAGGGGTTATTTGATCCTGTTATTTGATCCTGGCTATCTCACGCTCTGTCAATTTGTGTAATTTCAGATTGGCCTTATGGTTGATTTGTTCTCCTTTTCCATACACTTTATGTAACTTTGATCCCTTCAAAGAGTGCTAATTTATTTTCTTCTCTTTTGATTGTTGTCCATATCTCTGCCGCATATTGTAGGTCTGATTACTACTACATATTCATAGCTTGGCTCCCCAAAGATCTTATTTGATCTCAGCATTTTATTCAGTGCCCCATTCGCAAATCACATACATAAGTGCCAAACTGCTGTGATTTGCGAATTATGGTGACGATATGCTCTACTTCCTTTAAGTCAAATTTCTTATTTACGTGTTATTTGTTAACCTTTTTTTAGCATCCACCTCCTTTCAGTAGTTTTTGTTGTCGCGGACCACCAGGATTTTATTTAGAGTTACAGTTAACTTACAGTTTCACCATTGTTATTGTATTTTGAATGGTTGTACAGAGAATTGTGTAAATTGTGAAACTTTGTTGAGTTGTAAATAAGGCTATTTTGGATTGTTCCGAAGATTTATCGTTTTCTATCATTATCGGGTAGTGGAAACTGGTTTTCTTTGAACCTTGACAGACCCCGTAGAAGGAGATGTTGAATCCCACAGGTTAAGAACCGCTGACCTATTACAACTCCTTCTGCTTAAAGCTGCGTCCAGACTTGAACAGAACGAACAGAACAGACAGAACGAACAGAACGCACAGAGCAGAATTCGCTAAGTGAGAAACTAAATGCGCCAAATGTTTTCCGAGGCTTGTCGGTAAATCGGAATTGCTCAAAAGGATTTATTGTACTCTGAATATTTCAATCTAATAGAAAAAGAAAGAATTTGGCGAATATGTCGAACGCTACGAGCACTTGTTCAGACTATTCTGCTCTGCGCGTTCGGTTCGTTCTGCTCATTCTGTTTGTTCGCGTTAGAATGTTCTAGTGTGGACGCACTTTAACATTCTCAAAACAAAATATTCTGTTATCCTCTAATCTGGCTTCATTCAACTTGCTGTTCTTTTTTCTTTTTCCTTAGCGTTTATTTTATTTTTTCCATTGACCTATAACACATGCTCTTTCGCTTTACTTTTGCATAGCCTGAATATGGTTACCTTTTCCGCTCTCGTTCTCATCATTAATACAATGTCGGCCTCCTTATCTAAATCTCCATGTACCTTGAAAGTTGTTTGTTACATTGCCCCCGCTATTACTCTGTCTTGTGTTCTTTTAAGTGTCATTTTCATCAATTTTGTAATCTCGTGCGGGGTTCTCAGTTTTCTCATTACCTGATCTACTTTTTTTTTCTTTTAAATGACTCATACGCTTGTTCGAAGTAAGTCTTCTAAGTAAGAACTTTTTTGGTTTTAAAAGTTTGATCGTCCTTCTTTGAACCTAAACCATGTTTTTCTGATATTACTTACTTAAGTTAAAAATCCATTTTAACAATTCTAAAAGATCCAGGCCATTAAAAATGTTGATTATGATTACTCCAATAAATTATTTGAATAATTCTTGTTAAGTGATTCATCTTTTTTTATTTTTTTGTTTCCAGAAGCGTAAAGAAAAACTGAACACTTTAGCAATACAAGTGATGAATCAGTGGCCAGGAGTGAAACTCCGCGTGATCGAAGGCTGGGGCGAAGAGGGACACCACTCGGCAGACTCTTTACACTACGAAGGTCGAGCTGTGGACATCAGTTTCAAGATTGGAAAAGAAAAAAATTTAGCATTCGCATTGTATCAACGCAAATATGTCAGGTTCCAACAAAAACTATTACAATTGAACGATCGAGCATTTAGCCAAAATGTATTTGGTTCCATAAGGAAGGTACTAGACACTAAAAGTCAACGTGTTTAAGAGTCAATTTAGGAAGATCAAAAAAATGTAAAAGGTCGTGTGGCATCTAAGAGAGGTCTTTAAAAAGGAAGAATGCACAAAATTTAGATTAAAAAAGATGAAACCATTATCCGAAATGCCTATTAACTCTGATCTGTTTGTTTACCTCATGTTACACCACTGCGTAGTATAACTGTAATACGTTCTAATATAATTCGTTTAGATTTTTTTTTGTTTTGTTTTCAGATAATTGCTCTTGCGTGATATTTTTGTTCCGTACCGTTATTAAATGACAGAACCTCTCTTAATTTGGTTATCTAATAAATAATTACGGCAAGTCGGTGTAATTTTTATGTAAGTTCTGTCATTAGGTCGGTGTTTATGACGGGCCTGACAATCCTTTGAGCTGGCGCACGACATCATCAGAAAGTTCCGCAGACACGCGAACTCCGGAACCGATTCGTGTTGCCCTCGAACAAAAACACATCCTTGCACGAAAGGTTACGTACGACACACACACACAGACGACGGAGAGTTATATTATCTACCCTCGGTGTTTAAACTACACATGCATAACGACGCCACTATACGAACGTATTGATTTTCTTGCTCGTAAAATTGTTCTCGTTCGAATTATTTACTCTTTATCGCTGTTTACTTGCCGCGTGACTCCTCTTATTTATATGTACTTTACAAGAGTATTTATGTGCCAAGATAAATAACAAGAAAAGAACGTCGAAGTTAAAAAGAAAAATGAAATGATGATAGTGAAAACACCCTTTATAGAAAGAATACACTCACACATACTTGATTATATTGCAATCACTTATGTTGTTTTTTCTTTAACAATTTTTAATAGAGCAAATAAGGGCCCATGTTCATTAAAAAAAAAATATCTCGATTGTTAACGTGTGTCACTTTATTATTAACTTTCGTTCGGAAGGCTGGAACAAAAGCGTTTTCATTAAACGCCCGGCATGTGTCGCTTGATCTGTTATTAAAAAATTCGTTCCGACATGTGAATGAAAAATGAAACGTTTTCAATTTGCTAAATGTATACGAGCCGAGCACGCTCGCGTCTGCTATCAAATTAAGCCCCTTTTGAAATATGTATTTACACGAGACTCCCCCCCCCGCGTATGATTATTTGTAATGAAATGCTCGGCCATTCTTACTTGTGTTCCAGTTTCCTCCCTGTGCTGCAACAATTTGTTTATAGCACGTACCTGCTGTGCTATAAACAAATTCCGGGGGCAATTAGAATACAATTGTCGACTTAATTTATTATATGAATTTGAATTGAGGTATTATTACATCACTCGCTTCTTTTAGAATCAATAACGTCGTTGTTTTGATGGACGAGAATATTAATACCGAATGGCCAAAAACAAGGAAGAAAAAATCATGTACGCACGAAATAAACGGAGGCAAGAAAGCAAACAAACAAAACTCTATTACATATGTGTCGAATAAAAGTCGACGTAGTGCGTCGTCGTTCTCTTGAAATATAATATCGCGCATTCGTTTTATTTATGCTCGGGAACACTTGGAGAACTTTTTGCAGAAGCGTATGGCATCATAACTATTCCCAAATCTGATTTGGAGAGCAAATGTGACAGTAATTGGAGAAGTCAGCGACACAACACCCAATATTCAGGCTCTTCGGGAAATTCTCGCCGAAATAATAAAGATTGAGATGCTTCTCTTCGCTTTTCTTTTCACTTCCCTTCGAATTAGATGAACGCTAAATAAAGCGGGGGGGACGATTCTGTAAATCGCGACGCAATTATGAAAATGAAACTTTGTGTGTATACAGTGCGTAATCGAATAAGTTTCACACTTACCTGTAACCATGAAACCCACCCCAATGAAGTTTACTATGAAACGGATGGTCGAATACGTAAAAATTGACTTATAATTAATTAATTGGAAGTCAGTAATCAACGCGAGTGGGTATTTAGAATTTTCTTCCATCATCGATTTGCATATTGGCGACATTGTGTTGAGTCTGCAATCAATATAAAGTGACATCATATATGTATGTCTTTATACCAGTACAATTCAAGAAAGTATCGTGAATATGCAAACAACTTTGATTTAATTAATATTGTTGACAGGATCCTTGCGCAACTTAACCTCCCAGTTCCAGTTCACGTCTGCAACCGCATCTTAGTGCCAAATTAAACATTACGCTAATTATTACCACAGCAAACTGTAGATACTGTATCGGCACATACGTAGACGGTCGCAACTGTTTACTTAACATATGACACCCAGCCATAAAACGTACAATAATAAAACGCTAATAAAAAAATGAAAACAAAGTAAACAGCTTATGTAATCTTTCCGTTTGGAAAAATAACTGAAATATTTCGGCGTCTAAATTTAAATGAACTTAACCTTGCGGATTTATGCGAATAGAGCGTCCTTGAAAGTTGTTTTTATTTGCGGAGTGCGGCCAGATAATTCGGCGACGCGGCGGGATAAATATTCTCTAAAACGCGCAACAATACTCAACAAAGTGCAGATCGTTCTTTTATGACCACCACTCGTTAATAAAATCGTTCGGCAGTTTCGAATCTGCAAGAGCGCAGATCTAAATTTAGTGAACGTCAGCAAATGTTTGCTTTTTAAATTATTAATATGTTTACTTAGTTTCTTGGCTCCGGAGTTACATCGAATAAAAATATTTATATTGTAAACACCATCTGTGATGAAATATAATACGTAACTGCGACCAAATTGTTCCGAGTAAATATTCGGTATGCGTACATGGATGTGTAAACTTTACACATATGGTAGTGTGGTTGCCTACCAATCAATAAATAAATATTTTAACTTTCATGTTTTTAATTAATGAAGTATATCTCCTCTTTTCTTAACACTAAAACGAGTTATGAATTCCATCGAATCGTTCTTTATCGGAAATACGCTCATCTAATCCAAATAGAAATACAAAAATGAAAGGACACTCAAAAAAACATTAAAGAAACTCATTATTATTTATAAAAAAACATTAAACAAAATAGAGCGACAATAGGCATTTTCGAAAACTATGATCTCGGGTCAGTTCGATCAATTGGATCACTCACGGTTCATACAAGCAGGTTGCCAGCATTTTCACATTTCAAGTCGCCGCCACAGTAACTGATGTCGCCCAAATCGCCTACTTTAACTGCGTTCGTTTATTCAACTTCCTTTTCGCACTTTTCTCTCACTTTAACTTGTATCAAAAGAACTTCCTTCTCATTCCACTTTTACTCCAACCCTACACGGAGTGAATAAACGATCGCCGATTGGCGACAAATCGCCCATACTGACAACCCTGCATACAAGTAAATGAATAAAATTTCTATTTCGAACGTCAAGATCACTGAACGTACTAATCGGATTAATCGGATCATAGTTTCCGAAAACGCCTAATAGCATGTGAAGATAGAATAATGAAAATAAGGTAGCAGCATCCTACCTGACGGATAGGGCAATCATAACTCCAAATGGCGTGTTGCGGAAGATGACGCGTGGGCACCCCACGCAGGGATCGGTTCTGGGACCAACCCTGTAGAACATCCTGTACAACCAGGTCATGAAGACGGAGCTCGGGGCAGGTTCCAACCTGATCGCATACGCAGACGATCTTGCGGTCGTGGTCAGCGCGAGAACGGCGACCATGACGGAGGAAAGGGCTCTCTCTGTCCTGGTCTGGAGCTGGCGAGCGAAAAAACAGAAATGGTTATCCTGACGGGTAAGAGATATCTGAGCAGGATGACCCTGAAGGTCGACGACGTAGAAGTCACAACCGCCCCAAGCATAAAATATCTGGGCGTGCATCTGGACCGACACCTCAAGATGACGACGCACGTCAGAGAGACGTGCATCAAAGCGCAAAAAGTGTACACGGCCCTGGCTAGACTCATGCCGAACGTGAGTGGACCGAACCCAAAAAAGAGGAAACTGTTGACGGCGGTGATCTCGTCAATAATGCTGGGGAAAGGCTGTAAGATATAAGCAGCACCAGATGGTGCTGGAAAGACTTAACAGGTTAGCTGCTATACTTGTGACGACGGTGGCCACTCAGGCGATATTGGTCATCGCGGAGATACCTCCCATAAGTCTCCAAGTGGGAGAAAGAAGGAAAATCTATGCAGAAGGACAGGCGGGGAAGACCTTGGTCAGCAAAGAGTTGTTCGTTGAATACCAGAACATCTGGGAACATTCAAGTGTACTGTTTGTCAGAGGGAAGTTACCTCTTCTTGTAACCTAGTGTAATGTGAATCATGTACATAAGTCTATTACCTTCAATAAATGTATTATTTAAGCGAGCTGCGTCCCTTATTTTCGTTATGTAAATTATTATGTAACAGTATTACGAGAAATATTTTAATTGGCAAGGAAAATTTAAAAACCCCGCATACTGGAAGAAGAGAAGAAAAGAAAGAAAAAGGACAATAAAAATATGGAACAAAAAATTCCATTGGTGGAAATAAGATTATCACAGTTGGAGAACAGGACACAAAAGAAAAGTGAAAGAACAAAGGCAGCAAACAAAACAACAAGACTCAGACATAGACAAGATTCAAAAGAAACGTGGCAAAAAGAAAGAGTCGATGACAGGGAATCTTCTTGACTCGAGAGAAAGGTGAGAAGAAGAAAGAGGAAAAGAAAAAAAATAGAGGAGATGGGATTACACTGGAAAAACTGAGATGATCATAGTCAAACAATAAAACAAGCAGCATGTAAAATGGAGAAGAAATCCCGGACAGAAAATTCAAGGCTCAAGAGGAAAGTTAGAGAAGAAATGGACGAAGCCAAAGAACTATGAAAGAAGAAATTCCATTGGAGGAATCGAGATGAACAAAGTCAGAGGACAGAAGATAAAAGATACAGGTTAGCAGATAATGGATATAAAATTTAGAATGAAAGATAGAGGATAGTAAGCAAAGGGTAGCATAAAATTAAACGCTGGAAGAGGAAGATCAAAATACCTACGATTCTAAAGAAACGTGAGAAGAAGAAAGGGAGTAAGGCAAAGAAAAATTTCAAAGGAGAACTTCCAGTGGAAGGACTGATATGATCAAATTTAGCGGACAGAAGACAGAACATAGAAGACAGAGTCAGATAGAGGATGAAATATCGCGAACAAAGGCTACCGTAAAGCAAAGAAAAAATCCCACAGACTGTGAAAACTTTTATTATCACCAAGTTTCACGATTCCTTTAAAATGTATGCAAGAAATGGATTAAGAAGAACAGAAAAATCTATGATTCTAAAGGAACATGAGCAGAAGAAACGATGGATGGAAGAACAAGTGCTTTTGGCCCCTCCAAAAGTATCTTGAATTTGCTCCCTTATTATTTTTAAATAATATGTAGTTGCTCTTGCCAATGAAAAAGAGAAAGACAAAGAAAAGCTTGAAAAGAGAGAAATCGAATAGACAAGATCAAAGTTAGAGGACGGAAGTTAGAAGAGAAGAATAAAAGACAGACAATCAAAGATAAAGCAGCGTAAAGTAAAAAAGGAAACCTAAACTTTTGAAAAGGAAGATCAAGAATGTCTGCGATTCCAGAGAAAGATGGGAAGAAGAAAGACAAAAAGAAAAATGAAAAATCTAATGGGATGTGGTCTCGTGGACATCGATTAAAAGGCAGCTTCTTTGCTTAAGGCTTCAAAATTGGACGACAAATTTCGACCTTAGAACAATTTAAATTGTTCTAATGAGCATTACGAAATTTGCTGTTCGTGAATTATTTATTTTCTTATTCTTTACCAATTTTTGAGTATTTTAAATAAAAACAAGTAACTTTTATTTTATTCAACTTGTCCACCCTTTGCTTTTGGGGTTTCGTTGAACCCTCCCGTCTCCAGGAGTTTAGTCGGCGGTGCTGGAGAAACTTCTGAGCCACTCGCACAATTTACTGTCCTTCAGGTAGGTAGCACTTCGTTTGTTTCAGTAATTAAGGTATTGTTCATCATATTCTTCGTATTTCCATAAATAAAATTTGATGCGATTTTGTTCACTTTGAACCTGGTTTAAACTTCCTCTGTACAACTGGCCCTAATAGTTGTGATAGTTCTGCTCTCGAATTTAAATAATTTTTATTTTAAGAATTTTGCTTAATTATGAATAATTGTATTTATTTTATTTTTGACATTTATTTATTAGGAATATTATTTCTATTCGTGTTTTTTTTTAATTTAATTTATTATTATTTTATTTCTTTGTTTTTTTTTTTTAATATTCTTAGGAAGCGATTTACACATTTCAGAGCAGTGGCATATATAAAATATAATGTTCCGCGTAATTCGTACTAAAGAAGTTTTTCGTATCATGTTGTTTTTTGTTCGCTGTTTTACATTTCATAAATAAAATGTTAAGTAGTCCGAACTCGTTAGATATTTTTTTATTCGAGCCCCTCCCGAAACAAGTTTCTATCTACGCCACTGGTTCAGAGAGAATGCCAGCACAAGTTTGTTACATAAATAGAACTCAAATTGCAAAGTTTACTAAAAAATTTAAACTTTTAATTTAAAAAAGTTGAAAAATATTAATAAATGTAACTAACAGCTACAGGAATGTTTCCAACTGCTGAAGAATAGTGTCTTATCCATCCTGCAACAAATTTATTTAAACTATGTATAAATAATAGTTAACTTACAATCTGCAACCGCAATAACAGTACAGTATGACGGGACAGTATGACGTTTCTGTAATAGCAACTAAAATTGCCATGATTTTTAGCTTTAACATTTTTTATTGCAAAATGATTCCTCCTATCTTTAAAACAAAATTGTGTAAAAATACTAACTTTATGATTTTAACGACAATCATAAATAGATTTAAACTTATTTTATTAGTTTTAGCAGCTGAGAAGTTTAAACCAAGCCTAAGCTAATAAATAATATTTAATTTCGTAAATGGATGGATATCTTTTTTAAACATAGTTTATTTTATTTTAAAAAATTTGAATCAGAAAGGTGATGGTGATGTGTGTGTGTGTGTGTATTATTAGAAAATTATGTTTGGCCACGTCTACCTTTTCGGTGCATGCACACACATACATAACATTTGATGAAGTCGTTTTCGCCACGGGCACCGAAAATTGAAAAACAACATAGGGGCGCCATAATAATAATGTTATCACATGGCTGCATTCCACCATAAATTCGCACCGATTTTGTTGAACGACTTTACGACGCCGCCGTAACCCTAATCCGATATCGCCTTTTCACATGTCTGTAATCTTAAGCAAATCACCATTACAAATAATCAAATTCTAAATACATATTGCTATTTGAAGTTTAAAATATTGTAAACTATAAGTTTCTAACTGAAATGAATAAAGGAAATAAAAATTTCCCTTTCTTATACAGGTTGACTGTTAACTAACCAGACGAAATGAAACCACGATAAGAAGATCGATGTCCGAGGGTATGGGAAAAATGTTAAAAAAATTCTTTCTATCGATTCTATGGATCTTTAAGTGGAATTTCACGTCAACTCCGTCAACACAGAACGAAGGAGAGTCCAATATATGGAGAACATAGAGCAACAATTAAAGAATAATAGCAGAAGTAATTACAGTTTGGATCATGCAACACAGAAAAATAATTGTAGTTTAAAAGCAATGCATTTAAATGTGCAATGTTTAACGAATAAGACAACTTCCGTTGAGATAATAACCCAGCGATTGAATGTGAATATTTTAGGTATGTCTCAGGGAACATTGGATGCACAAGAACAATTACAATTTATGCAACTTAGACAATTTCATAAACTTAAGCTGCTACTGTCGTGAGAAAAATATTCATGGAGAGATATGTTTATGTAGGATATGTTAAGAATAAATTTTTCTTTTCTTAGTTATGTGAAAAGAATAAAATAAAATATGTGGACTAAAATGGATTAATGAAAAAAGAAAAGAAAGAATTATTGGGTTGTCCGGAATATATGTTGCCAATTATGACTTAATAATTATATGGTGTTATCATCCACCAAATTCAGATTGCATTGTTATGTTGGATACGTTTAAATACATTTTCTCAAAAATTGAACAAAAGTACATATTGCTGTGTTATGGAGGAATTGGAGGAATCAATAATTGTTGTTGTTTGGCCCCACGTTGGGCGCCAAAAATTATTGCTGTGTACTCGAGGAGTCGGAAGAGTAGAGAATTTGTTGGAGAAGCCAAAAATTATTGTTGTGTTTTCCGGGTTATTCTTAGTTTTTCTTTTCAGCAACAATTTACTTTACCTGTTCTAGCTCAGTTTTTCTGGTTCTGCTCTTTCTGTCAAGGCTTGGGTTCATGTCTTGGGCAACGCAATGAGTAATGAATTTTTGTTTTGTTTTAAACCCGGTGAATTTTTCTTTGTCCTTTTTCAAAATTTTGATCTTAATTTATTAATTAATTTTTTTATGTGATTGCCTTTGATTTGTTCCAAACTTCAAATTGCTTTCCTGTGCTTGCACGCCTAGACAACAATTTCTAGTTTGGTTGAAACAAACCAATGCACTCGCTTAATGGAAAGACAACCTTGTTTGCACGCTTCTGCTTTCCGATATTTTATAAATTTGTTTTAAAATCCTCTTGCTGACTTTGTTTAAATAATTTAGCATTTGGCGAACTTACATTCCAGCCAATGTAAATTATTTTCCTATTTTAAAATTGTTTATTTAAATTTTTAGATATTTAAAATAAAAGAAATAAGAAGTTTTAAGTTTAAATAATTTTTAATGATCATAAAATATTGTTTAATAGTCAAGAAACATTTAAATTGGTTTTGTAATAAAACTTTTCAGATAATAAAATTGAATTTTGTTAACCGAATTCTTACACGTCCGCACGCTGTGAGATTTTAGCAAGAATTAATCGTCCCCTCGCGTGAATTCAATCATCTCCCTCCATACTATCCTTCAGCGTGTCCGTACTTGTTTAAAATGGAATACGCGTGCGTGGCGCTTAAAAATTCTAGTTACAAATTTCTTTGGTTTCCGTCCCTTGTTTGGGTTAAAACTATAAAAAGATTTATATTATTACAACTTATTCTGAAGAAGCTGTCAAACGTACAGCTAAATATTGAAATTTAATTCTACAATTTTACAAAGTATCATTTGTAGTAATATACATTTTGTGATCATTTGTAACGGACAAGAAAGTTCTTCGGTTTTGACCTATGGACTACAACTTTAGTGAGCAACAGTTTAGATCGCGACATCTCGCGACCAATTTTTAAATAATCTGAGAACCAAGAGTACCAGTGATTGTTTTGATATAAACCCAAAAACAGTGAAACAAGTATCATCTTTCGTTGCCGAACCATTGGCAAAAAGAGTTAATTCAATGCTTACTACCGGTGAATACCCTCAGTGCTTAAGATCGCAAAAATTATACCGATATTTAAAAAGCATGATATTGCGGATTGTAACATGCGATACTTGAAAAACTACTGAAAAAATCATAGCGAAACGAATATACCGGGTGTTTCGTAATTGCACGGCACTGGTTTAGGAATGTCATGTATAGCCCGAAATAAACAAAAAAGTTCATATAAACATTTGTCTCAAACTAATTTATTATCGAGATATTGAAGGTTAAAGATAAATAGGGTGACTGTCTAGGTAATGGATGGTGCCTTAAGTCACTATGGTACCACTGTGACTTAAGGCTGAATGCTGCATTCAACAAAATGGACGCCATTTTGAACAGTTATTCTTAATGTTTTATTGTTAAATCTTCCATATTTATACCTCAGTATCTGAGTAATAAATTAGTTTGAGACAAATGTTTATATGAACTTTTTTGTTTGTTTCGGGCTACAGATGACATCCCTAAACTAGTGCCGTGCAATTACGAAACACCCTGTATAATTTCCTGGAAAACAACAATTATTTTATAAATATTTTATATGATTTTATACGATTTTATAATGGAAGATAGAAAAATAACCAAGGTAACATTTTCCGATCTCACCAAAGCACTTGATTATGTACCACATGCATTGCTACAAGAATAGTTGGAATACTATGGGATAAGAGGCGTAACCTATAAATTACTAGCATCCTATCTGGACAACAGAAGATAATTTGTGCAAGATATCAACAAGAAAAGTAAAACAGTAACAATAGATGAAGGAGTCCCGCAGGTTCAATCCTGGGACCTTCGCTATTTACAATTTTTATGAACGACCTACGAAATTGTTTAAATATGATATGAAAAATCTGAAACTATTACAGAAAGCCTGATATTTCAAGCTGCAGAATGAATAAACTGTCATTAAACAAAGGTATAGCTGAGAAGCTAGCTGAAAAAAACCTCTGTTAATTCCTAGGTGTATATTTACTTACCCGTCTAACATGGCAACAACATACTGACAACTTACGCGTAGAGCTTTCAATAGCAATATTTGCTATAAAAAGAATAAAATCTATGACGGACAAAACAACTTCCCGCACAGTTTACTATGCACAATTTTTCTCAAAAATGTCTCATGGTATTTGAAATTTGGGGGCATTCCAAACACATGAACTAAGTATTGACAGTGCAAAATATTATGAGCTCTAGAAGGTGTTGCCCCAGATACTCACATAAAGAACAATATGTTTACAGCACCAGGTTTATACATACACAGGCAAGTTTTAGAATTAAAATTAAATAGTGATCTGTACGTAACCAGATCTAAAAAGCACGGTCCTAACAGGAGAACAAAATCCGACTTATATATAGAGCCTCAAAGACTTCAAAGTACCAGTGGGTTTCGAAATGTACCCGGAAACCTAAAAACTTTGAGTGTGCAACATTTTAGATCATAACTTAAAAAATACATCACTCAAAACTATTATTATAGTTTAGGTGAATATCTGTAACTAATTTTAAGCTTCGTTTTTATACCTTTTCCAGAATTATTATTTTATGTATAGATTAATTAAGTTTTGACATAGTTCCTAGCTTTGTGCAACTAGTAAGAAATAAATCCAATAATACTGCTGCATTTATAAAACGTGACGTCGTATTGCGTACGCAATGCCGCAGCTTGATTTTGACGCAATTTTTTAATTAATTATAAACTGTGCAAAAGAATTTTTTAAACATTTTTCCCGTAATCTGTTACATAGATTCTTTCATGCGTTTTTTTTTGTCGGAACAATTGTCATTCACCCTGTATATGCATGTAACGGTGTCCATAAAATAATACAGCATTATGTAGGTACAATGTAATAATTTTTATGAACTGAAATCGGCTTCAGTGTGTGTCGAAGACATGAATTTCTTTCTTTTTTTTTAGTAAGTATTGATTTACCCCAAACTCATCGGCTTACCGTCCGTCCGTCCATCCATCCATCCATCCATCCATGCACCTATCCAATATAACGAGGAAAAGTCTCAAAAATGAAATCAATTAAGTGCAATCTTCCTTCCGATCCTTGTTTCCGCCAATCTCTCCCAAATAATTAGATCTTTAACAATGGGGAGCACGGTCACTGCTATCATAATTGATATCTCGGCCGCCCCCGCGTCTTGGCAACGGTCACCTGCATGTGCGTCCGTCAACATCAAAGAACAACGCCAGAGAAATAATAGCATCTCCTCAGACGATACAAGTTAGACTTATCGATAGATACTTAAACGGATTTCAGAAGATAATAGTACAGTGAAATGATTGATTATAAGTAAAGAAAGCGTCAAGGGTTTTTGAGGGACGTCCAGGACGAAAATTTCGGGACTCTTTCTTGTATTTTTTCCGGAGCCTTCGGCAAACTAATGATCTTTTAACGGAATTGTGAGGAATTCGCTTTGCTTTCGTGGGGTTGATAGTAAAGTGATTGGTGATTACTTTTTCAAAATCGTTTCCTTACACTCGAGGTCCTTTGCTAATATCAAATTCCATCGCCTACCCTAATTCATTTTTATATTGATCTCTTGTTATAAATTATGGAACGTAAATATAACTTTGTATACTAATTAAAAGCAGTACCTAAAGTGAAAACCAAAGGCAAGACGAGGTTGTAATCAGGAGTGTCTTATTTTCTTATTATCGAGCCACAACCCGAGCAAACCGCTCATATCAATAAGAAGCTGGTTTATTAATTAGCGAAGCAAGTCCCTATTAATCCCCCGGTTTAATTAAGGGTTCGCCATCACTCATCCAGCAGTGATGGGGTTGGGTATTGTGCCGCTGATAAAGCAATCTTTTAATAAGTCGGCGAGGAATGCCGGGAATGTGATTGAGTTCCGTTCGCTGACACTTCTTATTTACTGTACTTTCCGGATTTATCGGGCCGTTTTTGTGCATTCCTTGCGCTCCGAGCGAGGACTCGATTTAATCACCGAAATCTCCTATGGTGATGTTTCTAAGCAGCACCAACAAAATACTTTACATTCTTACTAGGAGACTAAAAGCGTATGCAGATGCACGGAGGTCTCGTCGCGCTTTTCCTTTTGGCCTTGCTTACTACCCCCGGATTGTATGCGGGAGGGGGTGGATGAAATACTTTCGTCCTCCGCGCGAGTCTAGAGTAACAACTATAAAACTTCTGAGTATTTCGTTTTAAATCTGTAATGCTCCGGCTGCCGGAAAGGATATAAAACCGCGGGATGTATAATTAAAAACCCGTGTTTAATTTAGCTCTGGGTGTGCACGTCGTTTTGTTTTATTGTTGTGGTCCGCCTGTATGTGTTTAATTAAATTGTGGGAATTCTGCGCGAAAAATGTCTTAATTCGTTTTCAAATGCGCGTGATAGTTTGCGGATACGGAAACCACCGAAATCATATTAAACGAAATAAAATTATCGTACAACAAAAAAAATAGGAGCAACATTTTTGTTTATGTTTGATGATGATAAAAAAAATAGCTAACATTTAAATATAACAACAAGTATAACCAACGGATGTGGTACGGTTTGAATATCTCAATTCAGATTTATTTTATTTAATATTTAACTACTTTGCAGTTTGATTTCGAACTAAAATATCAAACCATGTTTGAATTGGCTTCCGGTTGGAACCGCGTCACGTTGACTTTTTCTACTGCCGACGTTTCGTTGTCCATTGCAGAAGAACTTCCTCAGTGCTGCTGCTGGTGGTGTTGCTCAACGACTAACGAGGAGCAGCAGCAACACCACCAGCAGCAGCAGCCCTGAGGAAGTTCTTCTGCAATGGAGAACGAAACGTTGGCAGTAGAAGAAGTCAACGTGACGCGGTTCCAACCGGAACGCAAATTCAAACATGGACGACGGCCGCGGAAGCCTTCAAGTTAAATTTCAAACCATGTCAAAGAAAAAGTATTTTATGTATTCTGCTACCGATGCTCTCTCGCGTACTGTTGATTCTCTAATTATTATGAGTAAATAAAATGCAGACTACATTTCTTTGGGCCTTTTTCGCTTGTCCCTCGTCTATGATTTGACAGTTTTTCGTAAAGTAGCTTTTTATAGTAAGTTGGTAACCTTAGTTAGAATTTAAAAAAAAATGTAAATCGACACCAATCGAGAATTTTGCGACACTTACTTCCAGCACCAATAAGGGCGCAATTAGCTTGCGGGAGGGTGTCAATTCTGATGATCACAACTGTACATCAGGACACTTTCAATTATCTACAACGATGTTCAACTAAAACGGCAATTTTGGGACCCTTGTAGCAATTGAGGAAGGGCTGGCTCCGACACGACGCGACGTACGTAAATGCTTGCCCCTGCATGTTCATAAGGGCGCACTCTTCTTCAAGCTTACGAATACGAGCATGCGCAGTTTAAATGCATCTTCAAAATCTATTGTCTGGGGTCCAATCCCTTTTCAT
Organism: Dorcus hopei; assembly: GCA_033060865.1. NCBI lineage: Eukaryota > Metazoa > Arthropoda > Insecta > Coleoptera > Lucanidae > Dorcus > Dorcus hopei. The sequence goes on from CM065423.1 coordinate 38,494,419, forward strand.
CTTTAAATCAAAAATCAATCTTCTTATTGCCCTCAACGTCCTGATAGGTGCCTGTTCCTCTTTCTTTGTCAATTTTTTCTAGCATTCCTTTCCCACTGCCTTCATCTTTTATGTCAAGAAATCAACTTGCACATCGTTGACGATGTGCCTTAAGTCACTATAGGAAAAGTGACTTAACGAAGAACGTCTCCTAATCCAAATTATTCTTGGTCACTAGCATCATGGAACCATTTCATTTTACCAGTGAACTACTTCTTGAATCTACATATTTTAAAGATTAAAGTAACCTAAAAGCATATTGATTTAATCAGTCATCGATCTTTTCCTTAAACCTGACTCTAACTTTAATAGTGAAGTTTGCATAATATTTGAATACGTTTATGATCCAGTAATAAAAACCAGGACGTACTGACATTAATTCCGAAGATATGAAAATCTCACCCCATCTCAACCCTTCTGGCCTCGAAGGGAAACCGAATTAATCCGAAATAACTTTGGCGTCACTTAGTAAAATTGCGCAGCTTATTTACTCACCTCACTAGCCGTCAGAAATGCGCAATTTGAAGACTCGTAGGCCTTTTGTGTTTGTTGATGGCGGGGGCGCAACCTCCACCCGGATGTTCCATTCGCCTCGCACATATCGTTGCCAGAACTGGATTTGAGAAGGCACTAAAACGTTACGAGGTGCTTCCGCACTATCCAACAAGTGACAAAGTTTATGGACGGCATAAATGTCGCTGGGCGGTGGATGAAAACGCCGCTTGGAAATTAAAGATATAAAACTGCAGTTTTACTGAGTTTTAAGGCAGGTGGCGATGTTTCCTGAATGCTTCGCCGGAATTTATTGCCCCTGTATTATTTCTGTCTGGATGTAGATGCAGCCAAGGGCACTGACACATTAAATAAAAGCGTTAATACGCGCGCGCACTGAAATATTTATTATAGGTCCTCTAAACTTTAATTAAAACCGCAGTCGTCAACGCCACTCAAGTTGATTTCATGACATAAAACTTCGTTTTTATAAAGCCTTATAGTATTTACTGCTCGTTTTTTCAGTACAAACAAGAAAACTGATAGGAGTATTAAAAAAAAAAACAAAGAGCTACGCATTTACACAAGAATTATCAAAATTCGTTATAGGATGAGGATGTGCCTCAACCAAAGCAAAGGGCTTAGACATACTTTGACCAAATGGTTACAAACTGGAAAGATAAGAATAAATGGAAAATATGTAATTGGATAAGTTTTTCTCCTTCGCCTGAGAAAAAAGTGAAGACCAGAATAGGTTCAGAAAAGATCGACGATATGTAGATAATCCGTTAACTTACAGATAAAAGATGTAAAGTGGTCAGAGAAATATGATTGGTAATGGTTGACTTGGAGGTAAAAGACTGAGGAAAAAAGTAAGGCATAATTTAAATGGTTTATCAAAAAAGCTTTTGGGGAAGGTCCTACTTTCGAAAATAAATTTCGAAATAGCTACGAAAATAAGAGAGGCGAGTACCCAAACGATATGGGCCTATTTAAAAAATGAACACAAAGAGACTAAATGAAATAAGTAACAGAGGTGAGGCAGAAACATATGGATGAAGGACAGAAAATGCTTGAAGATGGCAACGGGAAACGAGAGCTAGAAAAAATGGGCGAAAACAGAAAAGCTCGATACTTATCAGGATGTTTGAATTGGCTTCCGGTTGGAACCGCGTCACGTTGACTTTTTCTACTGCCGACGTTTCGTTCTCCACTGCAGAAGAATTTTCTCAGGGCCTGCTGCTGCTTCTCGTTAGTCGTTGAGACTGAGACACCTATCAGGATGCTTGGAACAATAAGAAGATTCAAAGATGAAAAAGGAGAAACACAAGTGACTGCCAAAGAAGCAAAATCAATTAAAGAAACGTAAGCAGGTGAACCTGAAAACATATGGATGAATGGAATTGCGAAAATCGATGATGCCTGACAGAAAATGCTTGAAGAGATGAAGGAGATGGCAGAAGAGGCCAAAGGAAGCTTGGACTGAAAAACTCGACACCTATGAGGGTATTCAGAAGAAAATCGATGGTGCAAAACAAAAATTGCTTGGAGAGAAAAAGAAGAGGTCGAAGAAGTGCATAAAGGAAACCGGGGCGGAAAAATTCGACGCCTATCACACATTCAGTATGATAAGAAGAAGATTGAGAAGCTTTTTTAATAGTTTAACCTCAAAAACGAAAAAAGGAATACAAACTATTACCGAGGAAGCAAAAGCAATGAAGAAACGTAATTTGGAAAAACCTAGAAACAAATTGATCGCACCAGATTGAAAATATTTGGACGAAAGAGATGGCAATGGGTGGAGGAGCTTGAAAAAATGAACAAAAGAATCAGGATAAAATTAGAGAAGACATAAAAATGAAGAAACTGAAACAAGAATATATAAGAAGTACAAATGAGATGGACCGATAGATGAATGATATTGCGAAAATTAGTGGAATTTCTTGGACAGAAGAAGTGGAATTCTTGGCAATGCTGATGAAGAGCTAGAAGAAATGAGCAAGAGAGCAATGAAAACAGAAAAAACGGATCAATCGGATCGTATCACTTAAAGTGGCCCCATCCCCTGAAGAGGATCAATTCATTTAAGATGGTGTTATCCTAAGGAGCATTGGCCATCCCATGATTCTGAACAGGTTGGCATTTAAGGCGGTGAGATTCCTTCTTAGGAGCTCAAGGATAACTGCGATGATACGATCCAAAAGAGGATCAGATCAAGGTAACGCAATCCCAAGGAAGACCACATCACCTCGCCCCCCCCCCACCCAGCGATCCAGGATGACGTCTTCCTACTTAAAATTCTGAAGGGACATTATCTTGCATGTTTTCTCTTACCCCTTTAACTGTCCATTCGATTTCCTCAATGCCTTCATTAAGAACAGTTTGCAACGTCAACTCTCCATAGTCTTTTGAATTGACCAGAGCCCCAAATAGTTTTGGTTTGATGTTTCCAAGCGAACCGCACCTGGTCTCTCGAACCTAAATTGATTCGGACGTTAAATCATCAACTCCCGGCTTCTTAGGAGCCTAAGTATGTGACCGCATCTATAACGCGATCCTGAAGAGGGTCAGGCCAAGATAACACAATCCTAAGGAAGACCACGTCACCTTGACATCCTTGGTCACACGATTCAGAAGAAGATCTCTCATTTAGGGCGATGTCATAAAGATTCTGACTCTCCTTTGACAGTTAATTTCAAAATTCCTCCTCGTCTTTGCTAGTAACAGTTGGCAACACCTGTTTGGATTGACCAGAGACGCAAATAGTTTTGTTTTGGTCTTCCCAACCACCACCATTGATGTGGACGTCGACCCCTCTTCCTCATCCCGGTGTCATCCTTCTTAGGATGCTAAGGATGACGCCTACGATGTGATGCGATTCAAAAAGACCAAGCCAAGGTAATAGGCCCCCTTGGGATCCAGAAAGTGTCTCTAATAACTGTTAGTAACATCTTCTCGAAGATCTCCATAGTCTTTTGGATTGACCAAAAACCCAAATGGTCTTTCACTTGGTCTTCTCAAGCAGGTTGTACTATTACGAATGAAGTCTCTCGAACCATCATCGACTTGTATTTTTTTCTTGCAAAGTACGTTGTTTTCGAATTGTTTGAATTCGATTTTATTTCATTTTTCAAGTTTAAAACGAGAAGCAGTGACGATGCTCGAGTTTTCTACAAAAACAGCTAGTGAACGTTTCATCGGAAAATTGACTGTTTTTAGCGCCATCTCTTGACCGCCATTCTAAGCTACATTCCATTATCATGGCCAGCAACATTAACATTCACTGACGTGTATGTATGGCCGTGTCAATTCGCCTAAAATTCGGTTCCGGAAAGCATGCCATGGAGTACTCCACTCAGCGCTCCCTATTAAAGATACTACAGAACTACTGATAGTAACGTAATGGCAACTGCAATTACTTAAAAACTCACAAGAGGCGCTGAGTGGAGTACCCGTCAAATTTTTAAAAGTCAAATTGAAACGGCCATACATACACGTCAGTAAATGTTAATGGAGTTGGCCATGCCATTATATGATTTTTTTCCAATTTTATAATTTCTCGTTCACATATTCTATGATTCTATTTCTTCTATGATTAGGCCGTAATATTTTTTAAAATTAAATTGACACCTTTTGATACACGAGCGCCATCTCTTCATGATCCATATTCAATCCGGTATTCAGGAGAATGAGAAGAATGACAATTTTTTTCATAATTCCTTGAGCTCCAAACATGAGAAGAACAATTACCAAAGAAGCAAGCTCATTAAGACCTAGAATAAATAGGCAGAAGGAACAAAAACAGAAGACACAGAATATTCAGGATAACGAGGAGCTTTTCTTAAAAATATTTCGGACTCGACATACACGATTGCCAAAGAATATCAATTGCAAAGCGCCAATCGAATAGTCCAAGTAATACATGGATTTAAATCGGTGGAATCGGATAGAAATGTTTGGAGAAATGAAGAAGATAGCAGTGGAAAGAAAAAGCTAGCGAAAATGGAAACAGAAAACCGCGGCATCTATTCGGAAGAAGCAAACATGAATGAGATAGGTCGACAAATCATCAGTGGAGTCAAACAGAAAATGAAGGAGATGGAATGGGGAAGGAAGATCTAGAAAAAATGGACAAAATGAACAATAACAGATCCGGAACCTATCTGGGGGGTTATTCTCGAACTGGACAAAATGACGCATTTCTCGAAAGGTTTGTTACGGGAGTCTACGTCATTTTAATGCAAAACGAACCCTCTCCCTCGTTTCGAGAATAACGCCCCAGGGTGTTCAAGATAAAGAGAAAAGGAAAGAGTTGGAAAGAAGATCAATTGAGAAACCATAAATGGGGTAGACTGGGAAACACATGGATGTGTGGAATAAGGAGGAAGGGCTAGAAACAAATTAGCAAAAACTCGAGCCAAAAACTAACATAAGTAAAAGTTAATTTTTGAAAAATATTTGGATGGATCTCAACAATTTTATTAAGACGTTAAATTGCTATCTTTAAACAAATTAAAGAAATGCCCTTTTTGATTAAATGTTGATAGAGAAAGTCATCCAATATACAGCTTCTTCCTTTAAAAGAAAAAGATATCCTTTTTGTACGTATATAAAAAAAAGATACTAGGTTTTCATTAGACGTTTTTTAAATCATTGTAAAGTTCAGGTGTTGCCTTTCTGCTTTGAATTCTATTACATAATCTTATCTACTTGAAGTGGTTAGATTACGTTATGCTTGGAGTATACACGAATCAATACCTGTTTATATGTAATTTCAGATAGGCACCCTCCTTCCTGTGTCCCAATTCCAATAAACTTTAATTATTTCCTGCGACAGAGGGGTGGGTGCCAAGGTACTTTATCTCGTTGCCTCATAATAAGATCGCTGAGAATTCGAACACCAAAATTGGATCGCGGAATTTCACGTGTTTACAAATTTTTAAGCCGAAAGTCAAACTTCTGAATTGAATAATATTTGTCGTCCTTTTTCATCGCTGAAAGTAAAATTGCTGATTGAAAAATAGAGGAAGGATAGTGCCCCATTAAAATATTTAATGCCCTTGAAAATATAAAATTTTTATAGGTTGCGTCGTCGTATAAATTTTGTAGTCGCTAAAACTAACAAGATTATGATTCTTTCCCGCCCGTAATTTCAAAATTTTATCGCTCGCGTATTTGTAGTAAGTAATAAAAGGGGCCGTAATAAATAAAGCTTAATTGATATATTAGGTCCCGGGGCCCAGTCGACCGAAACCGAATTTAACATAAACGATAATGCAAGCGAAACGATAAAAACATAAATTTCTGCGACGAGACGGCCGATTGATGCTAAAGCTTTTATCCAATATTGAAATATAATAAAGCCCCGTGAATCGTAATCATTTCGGGTAGCAGGATACTGTGACGCATAGCAGGAACATATTTCCTGCTGTCCGTAACATTCGAGCCTATTGAGACCGGTCATATCGCTCGACAAGCCATTATGTTATCCTGCTCCTCAAATGTAAACATTTATTGCCATTGGAGAGGGTCCTTCAGGACATGATAGGAGATTACGACGTTTTTCCCGTACGTACACTATCTCGCGCTAGTTCCTCGCATTCGAAAGGATCTATGACGTACGCGTGTTTCAGTCGACGCTGAAGAAATCTATCCGTAGCAGAATTTCTTGATTTTAAGCCGACTTCTCCAGATATATATTATTATCCTTAATGCGTAGATAAACTGCGTATGTTTATTCAATTGGTTTCTCGGAGTGGTTTTGTCATATTATTTCCACATTTCCACTTGTATATTGAATTCCTGCTCTCAGAATCCAATATTGTGTGCATTTCGTAACCAGGACTTTCCAGGTACATATTTATACCTATGTAATAATGTATATTTATAAATCCTTTGAGCTTATATACCTAGTTGTAAGCAAATCTTTCGTTTCCTTTCAACTCATTTAAGATTTAGATTTAGAATCAATAAAGAAACTATGTATAAAAATAATGCTTTAAGTTATTATTAAGTACCGGGTAATTCCGACAGGACATGAGTTTCCGTAGAAGAATCTGCACGTTCGGTAGCGCCTGATAAACGAGCACGATTTGTGCTCTAGCTGGCGATAAATTAAAACTATGGGGACGATAAATAAAAATATAACACTTGCGTTCGACGGCCCCGACATTTTTCATTCCAAATTACACCAATTTAGTTTAAAACAAAAAAAAAACAAAAAAAGGGAAAATTACTGGCGAATATGCACGAAACGAGTCAGGAAAAAAAAACCCTACGTCCTCAACAAGCATGTTCATGACCCGATAATCCCCCTCATAAATTACCGGGTGTGTGTGTGTCAGATTCGTTTTTAATACGCACATGAGATTATGTATTCGCAACATACATATTCTTAAATATTTGCTCTGCATATAATAATAATAGTAATAATAATAATAATTACAATTACGTAATCTAGCAGTCTTTTATGAATTTTAATTTTAAAATGTCAAAGTGACAGTACAGGGTGGGAACTCTCAACGTCAAGTGATATCCAGTTATATTTTATAATTTAGAAGAAAATTCTTTTGAAGATGAATTGGTGAGTAATTTAATTGTTTAATTTTGTAATGTATATCTAAAAATTCTAAAGAAACACAGGTAATTTCGTATTTGCCAAGTGTTGCTACCTGTTACGTCCAATTGCGAAACAAACAATAAAATTCCTATGATGCTTTAGAATTTTGTAACGTTTAGATGTAGTGTGATGTTGAATTAGAATTTTTATTATTACAGATAGAGTCGTATTCACCAAGTGCTACCTGTTACGCCCAATTGCGAAACAAACAATAACTCTTCTATAATAATGAGGATTCTTTGTATATGTGTGCGTTGATAATTCAAATGATTGATGAATGACAGTATGTGTTATATGTAATGTGTTTTTAAAACCAAAAGAATTTCCTTAAACCAAAAGAACTTACTTCAGCGTTATGCTGTAAGACATCTCTGGATGGACTTCTATTAGCGTTGTTAATGAATTAAAGAAAGTTGAAATTTTACAAAGTTTTATAAGAGCAAAATTATTTTTGATGTTGATTTTATGGTTGCTATTCAAAGATTTTGTGTTTATTAGCTCCCCATTACACCTCGGTTTGTTTATTCTCCTTGGTGATCAACCCCTCCATCTTATTTATAAATACTTCAATCAATTTGACATTTCTTTCACACAAAATGTCAATCTGACATTTGACATTTCTTTCACACAAAACGTCAATCTGACAGATATCTTAAATATTTCAAACTTAATATTAAACTAAGTAAGTATTCTATTAACATTTTAATAATATCTTAAATTAATTAACATTCTTAATAACCTAAGGGTGGGTTTACAGAAACCAAATCAAATATTTAATTTCGAATTAAACTAATCACGATTAAGTTGCCATAAGAATTACATTGCGAACTGTCAAATTAACAACGTCATTAAAATTTGATTGCAATTAAATTTTCTGTAAACTGGCCCTAAATATTTGAATTATAACAAATTTTTAATTTATAGAACGCTGCATCCTGAAGTACGCTCCATCTTGAAAAATGCTTCATCCCGAAGAACATTGCATCTGGACGAATGTTGCATCTTGCAGAACGCCTCTCGTAGAATATTGTATATTTGAAGAATGTTTCATCTTGTGAAACGTTGTAGTTTTGGGAATGTTATCATGAAGACAATAATTGCTTCTTGTGGGACTTTGTAATTTTGGGAAATGTTGCATGAAGAACGTTACATTTTGGAAAGTTTTGTATGATGTGAAGATTCTTTGAAACAGCTTACGATGAATAAATTTCTTCTGATAGGTAAATATTACTGCAATACGTTCGATCTCGCCTTGAATATGCCTCACTAATTTGGTTACTTATATATAACACACACATTTCTTCACTTGAACGAGTACAACGTAGATTCTTGAAGGTGGCCGCATTTCTAATTGATGGCATATATCCTGCTAGAGGCTATCCTCAGGAATTTCTTCTTACATCATTAGCCTCAAGGCGTGTTGAACATTCCATAATTTTCTTGTTCAAAATACTGCATAATATATACGATTGTCCTGCTCTGCTCTCCAGGATTAGTCTTAGAGTTGGTAGGCCTAAGTTATTTATATTTTGTTTAATTATAGTTAACCACTTGAAAAAGTCCAATTTTGGAGGAAACCGGTCGTGGGTGTATATAAATAAATAAAAAAATTGTAGGAAGACTCTGCCTTTAAATCTTCTTCTATAACCAACCTACAAACAGTAATGGAAACGTACAATAATATTAATTAATTAATTATGAACTAACTGTTCCACAGAATTTGTTATCCATTTTCTCGCAATCTGTGACATGCATTCACGAACGCTATTTGATTAAAACTTCTACGCATAATCCTAGCGACGTTTAAAACAACTGTATCCCAATAGTTTTATTGTCTCCGTGCGATAACGAGACGAAAGATTTTATTATCAGCTGCCCGTTGGACCGTGCATTAACCACTGCGATCACCAGATTTAAAATCTTTTTTGTGAACGAAGCAGCTGGTACATTCCGCTCTAGTAAATAATCCGCACGAATTAACAAACAATTATTTATACTATATATTATTTGCGAATTTGTTACCCTTATTTCATATGCGATTCCAGTTATTTTAGAAATTACTAATAATTACGTCGCGTACAGGAAACAACTCAGACTTCCGTTCCCAGCTGTTAAACGTGCAATAAAACGAAATTGAGTTATGTGTCAAGGTCGCTTTGTGTGCAAGCAAGAAGTCAGTAAAATAATAACCATAAAATTTGTAGTCCTATTATACTGCTGCGTTGTATTTCATACACAGTGCCTCAGCTTGATTTTGAGGTAATTGTTTAATTAATTATAAACTGAATTTTTCTTGTAATTTGTGACATTGTTCCTCTTATGCGTCTTGTTTTTTCCGCAACAATTGTCATTCACTCTGTATATTTTTTAATTAGCTCTGTTATTTTATTCCATACATAAAATACCTATACTAGTCCCAAGCTTGCGGAAGCTTCTCAGGGTGAAATGGTTGGGCTAGTTCTTCATGTATAGCCCACTGTGGCTGCGAACAACTTACCAGATGTGTACTCTTTTTCGGTATTGTCCTACCAACTTGAGAAAATCGATAAAGGACCCAATACCAAATATAAATCCAAACCTGGTCGGAACTATCTCGATCTCTCATGTATACCATACCAGGATACCAGGAAGGAATTTGAAACCACATAATTCCCAGGGGACTTAATTATCTTGACTGCACAACGACTATAAAATAGACTTAAAAAAAGCTTATTGGCTTAAAAATAAACAGTTCAGCAAGAGAATTAAGAAGATAATAAGTAAACATAATAATATTAATCCTTATAATCTCCTTAATTAAAATTTTTTAATGTCATTTCCGCTACTTATTCTTAAGATTAGCGGAATACCATTTATTTATCAAACGCGGAAGTTTCTTTTAAGTTCTAAAATAAGATGCAATGTATTATTCACTCCTGCGAACACACCTGTATCCGGCGCCAACCAAAGTGACCTCACCATTAATTTACCGCGCGTCATACTTTTCTATTTCGCAAATGCTTTTTTCATTTTCTAAGAAATTTGTGATATATCGAAAATTACGATTGGAATCACTCTCGATGTGTAATGCTGGTTTTTCATTTTTCACAACTTGGTGAGGATAAACCCGGAAACTGTTGCTTGGAGCCTTCTCATAGGCACCCTCAAGGAAAACTATATTTTGAATCACTCGGACTTATCTGCTATCTTACGTCAGCATACAGGGCGATTCTTGAATAGATCGACAAAAAAAATACTGACGATAGAAAATGTTTACAAAATTTTACATCTTTAAAGACGTGTAAGCGGGAGAATCAGAGTCGTTCGTCAAACTTAACCGTGAATTAATAACATACAATTGTACAGACGTGTGTAACAGTCATTTTTATGACTATATTTACTACTCATTCTTAACTAGGGACGTATCGTTATTTTGGGGGCAACTCTTCATTAATTATTAGTGGAAAAGTAAAATGCATTAAAATATGTTTCTTTGTCGGTCTATTCAAGAATCACCCCGTATATATTTTCAAGGGAATTATTTTACATTAATTGTGTATTGTTAAGTTTAAGACCAAAACAACTTCATCAATTACCATGCAGGTAAATAAATTATGAATGAACAAGATGATGTCATCTTCAAGCGAGTGACGTTCATTTTGAAAAACCTGAATCCACATGGCGCATCATATAATAGATAATTCAGTTAACGTTTTGATTTCAAAGTACACTTTTGTAAACCGCAAATTAAAAATACATTTACATCAGCGCAGCGTAATACACACATGTAGTCAGTCACATCCTACTTTTTTGTGTACAGCACATACCCATCACTGCACGAAAAAAAATTCAGAATCCCTGACCCGTTTTCATATTAACCTAAATAAACAGGCATTGTAATGGGTGTTGTAGGCCAGACACAGTTGAGTCAGCGCCGATACCAATTTAAAAAAAAAAAACGAAATCGCTTGCAGCTCTGACTCACTTTTAAACATACATGATCTCGTGAGGCGAAGGGGGGTAAGTAATTTATAAAACAATGGACGGGCATGAAGTGCTGGAGCAGGCAGCTGGCGCGTGACTCCCCGGCGATGGGGCGGCGAACGCCTGTATGCGGACGGGTCTGTCATTAGGGCAGCGCCACTAAGCCCCTTGCTGAGCCACTCGTTCATCTCAATATGGAACCCCATACACTTTACACATGTCAACTCGAAAAAAAAAATGCGTTCGCCACTCTCCGAGTTTAATTTCGGTCCTGATTTACGACCTTATTTTTCGATACGCACGATGTTTATTTTTACATTTTATTTTTCAAAAGAAACTGCTGTTAATTACATACATGCATTAACAATAACGTAAGTTGTTTGAGAAAAACAGCTGAGGGGGGGGGTTCCTTCCCTAACTCATGGAAATGCAGGATCTTGAAGGACCACTGCAAAGAAATTAGAATTTCAAAAAGCTCGTGCATTCTACAGCTGTATCTAACAAGGTTTTATTGTTTTATTTTTCCGTATGTGCTTCACATCGCATCGGGCGCGAAAGCTTTTACAATGTATGAAGTGCGAGTGATCTCTCGACAATGACTGCTCAAGAGGTGTTGTGGTAGTGGAAAGCTCTTGACAATGGCTGCACAAGAGGTGGTGCGTGTGCTTCTGACAATGGCTGCACAGAAGGCTTTTGGTTGCTTCCGACAGGGTTGCTCCTGACAGTGACTGCACGGGAGGCTTGTGAGCGTTTCTGACAATGACTGCACAGAATGCATTGAAGCCGGAGCAGTTAGCGCTCTCGCTCGTATAGGGCATTTTCGTAGCAGGGATGAAGTAACTCTGCTTCATTGGTTTAGATGTGCTATCGAATCAATGATGATCAGAGTTGTCGTCAGGGGGCAGTTTTTTTGTATCTACTCCAGGAGTTACTTTAACAACGAAATTTGAGGAAGCGATCCTATTTGCGAGACGATCATAAATTTTTAATTAATTATAAACTGTTCCGTAGAATTTTTTATATAACAACTGTCAGTCATCCTGTATAAAATTATTGCAAATTCAAAATAAATTATACAAAAAAAAAACTTGTGAATACAAAATTGCAAAGACACTAAGACCAGGCTTTACATATTTGATTTATTATAATTTAACCGCATACTGACGCCGCGAGATAAAATGTGGTGTAACAGTTCCACAGTTTATAAATAATTTAAACTTCTTGGTGTTTATGTTCAAGAAAGGTCACAAAAATTTACTGTCTGTGTCTTCGTTAATAATTTAGCACTCAGCGAAACTAGTGCGGTTCACCAATTGAACTTTTACTGCCACGTCAATTGGTTGTCAATAAGGAACATGATGCAGTTGGTAAAATTGCTCGATGCTTCAATGTTGTGGCCTTGAGGCTGTGATTATTTACTTGCGCTTGGTAGAGTTCCTATGGTGTACTAAATTACGCAAATAAACGGTGAAAGTGACGCACTTTTCAAGCAGACACGACATTTTAAAATGGCGTTGGCAATGGACCTTAAACTTTATCACAACATGGTACGTAAGATGCGCCTTATTTTTTTTTAATAATTAATTCCATTAATTACATTGTTTATTTCGATACAATTATTATAAATAGTTTTCTTTTGTTCTTGTAATTACCGATTGGTGTTGGAAATGCGCATGTATTCGCAATTGGAGGGCCAACACTGGGTCCCTCCCTCGTAATGAAATTACGAGTAAAATAAAAACCCTTTATCCGGCCGTACACTCTAGTTAAAGCCATGTTTAATTCCCCTCGGAAGGATTAATGCCGTGGGATCTGCAAAAATGCCATATTTCGCTGTTATCAAGGTCATTATCAAAATTACAGCCGCAGGATTACCGCATTATCCGATCTAAATTAGCAGCTTTTCAGGCGTTATCAAATACACTGGAAGGCATTGGCTGTGCGAATTTTTACGAGAAAAATAAAACACCGTTTCACCCCCCAGAGGCGATTCGCAACTAAAGCTTTTTTTAAGTTTGGAAAATTTAGTTTTTGAAATACGAGATGATTTGTTTACTAATACTAATGAATGTCACTAGAATCCAGCAAGAACGAATGTAATTTCCGAATAATAGGGAAAGCCGAAAGACGTTTTTCCTTTCTAAAAGTTCAGCATAAATTTTCCCTGAATTTTGAGAAGCACAAGATTTAATAACAACAATGTCGCCGCTAGGCTCAGTTTCTCCGAAACATAATGAATAAAACATTGAACTTGGTAATATGAGAGGCACTGTGTATATTTCTGGCCTAACTAGAAAGAAAACTGCGCACAAGGAAAAAAAACACGCAGATACAATAATTTGCGCAGTTACAACTTACATACTTAGATATTTATAACAGTAGATAACATTTATAAGATCGAATAACTGTTATCAGTATTTTATGCGTTATCAATATCCTGTGATTCGATATTTGAGTTAACTTGTTATCTTTTATTTTTTCGACTCTTATAATCGTGCAAACTTTATTAACAAAAGGCCTTTTTATTCATCTGAATCACTATAAACGGTTTACATTTTAATAGAAAAAGAAATGAATTCATTATTTTCAGAGGACAGTGTCATTTTTAATTAAAGAGAGCTATCCAATAATCTCTACAATGTTTGCTTTTCTTTTGAAAATACATAATATACTTCCCCGAATTCTATCGAGGCATTTCTTCCTTCCCTCATTCATCGAGCTACGTCTCGTTATATTCATATATCAAAGCTGTTACGTCGTAATACAAAGAAAAGTTCCATGCAAATGACATAAGGACTGCATACGTCCATGACAGAAAAAGAAACCAAATGATATTCAAGAAGAGAAAGGATCAAAACGAAACATATTTGCGAATTTACACATTTAAAGTTCTGCTCCTTGAAGTGCTGTGTTGAACCAGTGATAATACGACAACATCCTAAAGAACATCCAAAGCTGCCTTTACAAAAACCTTGAAACCTCAAAGTATGCTAAATTAACTTTGTTGGTCGAAGTCCTTGAACATGGAGGCATATAAAGAGAGGCCTCATCCTATCAATAACAAAATGTAAGTAACTACATTCTCCTTTTTTCCCTTTCTATCCTTAATTGTCGGATTATCTCACGGATGCGAAGGATAAGTTTCTAGGGCTCTTCTGAGATAAGCTTATAGTCGTTTCGTTAGAATCACAGTAGATCCTCCCCTGGAGCAACGCCAAGAAGACTCGTTGGATAAAGCAGAAGATTTTGGAGTAACAAAGACGCAGGTCAAAAAGGGACAATGGAGATGCAAGAAGGTAAAGCGTATGGAATATGACATGAGAATGTGGAAAACAAGAAACAGATGTAGTCCATGACAGAAAAAGAAACCATGTAGTCCATGACAGAAAAAGAAACCAAGCGATATTCGAGAAGAGAAAGGATCAAAACGAAGCAGTGCGAATTTACACATTTAAAGTTCTGCTCCTTGAAGTGCTGCGTTGAACCAGTGATAATACGACAACATCCTAAAGAACATCCAAAGCTGCCTTTACAAAAACCTTGAAACCTCAAAGTATGCTAAATTAACTTTGTTGATCGAAGTCCTTGAACATGGAGTCATGTAAAGAAACCCTCATCCTGTCTTACCCTTAATTCTTGGGTTATCTTACTGATGCGAAGGATAAGTTTCTGGTGCCCTTCTGAGATAACTTTAACGACGTCTCGTAGGATCACAGTAGATCCACCACTCAAGCAACATCAAGAAGACTGGTTGGATATTTCGAGCACCTGTAATCGTTGCTAGCAGACACGTTTTGCCGCTCAGTTTGATTTTTAATTTAATTCTATCAGTGATTTGTGTCAGTTTTTGCTTCTCTTAATAATAATGAGTTAAACTACGTGATAAAGATGCTATCGAGCCCAAGTTACGTAACGTCAAACTCCTAATTCAAACTCAATCCTCAAAATGGATTTGTATTTGGACCAAGTCCTTTAACTACTTTAAAATTAGTTTAAAAAACGCTTATAATCCTTATAAGGACTTAAAGTTGTTAAAAAATTCACTGGGCCAAAATAGCTTTGCAATTTTAGATGAGGTATTTGGAGAGTATCAATTTCAGACACAGCAATAGACTTTGATAGGAATATCCATGTTCCAACTAATGAATGAATTGGCAACAATTGACCGCCGAAACGTCGGCCAATAACCCAATTGTAGGTAATTTAATAGAACAAGAAACAACCTAAAAATTCCACCATTTGCGAAATTTCAGGTACTCCGTTTTTGGTCAACAAAATTGTGGAGACACGTTCCCATAAAAATTGACAGAAGAAGGGCTAAAACCCCATCATTCTTAAACACCCCAAACTAGCAATTCATTTCTGGACCAAGGTTCATTCGACACTTTAAAATTGTTTTAAAAAAACCGGGAAATGTAAGATTTTGCAGTTTTTCTAAACCTCGAAAAATTATAGACAATCACTCATTGAGAAAACACGTCAGAATCCTGGAGTTTCTACTGGGACCAATCTGGTAGCTGTGAAAAACAATTAAAATATACCGGGTGACTCAAAACTAACGCCCATGCTTTTGAGATTTGATTCAGGAGGTTGGCCCACATCAAATTTAAAAAATGATAGAAGTTGTTACGTGGAAAGAAAAGTTCTTATTATTTGTTAGTAGTTTTAAGCCTTTTTTTTTGACTGGTTCTAAGCTTTCTTAACGATTTTTAAAGTACCCAATGGATCTGACCCAGAAATGAAAAGCCATTTTGAGGTGTCTAAAAATCTGGAATTTTGTTACTTTATTCAGTAATTTTTCGCCTGATTTTTCCAATATCCAATTTTTAGTGATTTACAATCATAATACATTTCTCAACGCCTTTTTTCCTTATGTCCAATTGCCTTGGTCAAGAAGTAACATTTACTATACTGTTATTGCTCTTACAATTCTCATTTCTACAACTACTAACATTCTTCAGATAGTTTCAATTGTAAAACAATTTTTAAAGGGCGATAAGAGTGTTTCATTTTTGTTTCCAGTATAATAAACTGCAATTTAAAATTAAATAGTGCAATAATTAAATAAACATTCGGTTTATTGTAAATTATTGACAATAAGTTTAATAAAATTATTTGTTTATATTAAAAGCCTCTCCTTTGCCTCAACTGTCATGGTGCCCCGCCCA
Source organism: Dorcus hopei (assembly GCA_033060865.1). Lineage (NCBI taxonomy): Eukaryota > Metazoa > Arthropoda > Insecta > Coleoptera > Lucanidae > Dorcus > Dorcus hopei. The sequence continues at coordinate 38,510,700 of CM065423.1, forward strand.
CTTGTCACAGTTTTGAAGCATGTTACAGCCGTTCTATGGTCTACTATTACAGTTCATTTGGTACTTTGGCTTTTCTGCAAATTTCCCATCGACGTGTTTCTTTCATTCTCTACTCCATCGGGCTGCGTCTTGTTGTACACGTTGTTCTCTCTGAGCTCTTCTTTTCTTCATTTAAGACTACGTCGTCCTCCTTATTCTGGCGAAGTGTTGCTAATTGGAAATTCAACTTGTTTTTAAATTTAAAAAAAGGAATTTGGTGATTAACATCGTCTGCCTGTGATTGTGATTGATTGTGTACGGACCAACAAGTGTACATAGATAACATGGGTTTGACTATTGTAAATCGCAAAATAGTTTGCTTCTATGAAATTGAAATTTTACATTACAATGGGCTACTGCTAAAAACCAATGTATACATCTGCAGAAATTCCACAAAAACCACATCCTGAGTGAAATTCTTCAATCATGATTTACCTGTACATACATATTTATACCACGGTAGCCCATGCTGATAAAATTTATGTAAGGATAAGAAAATAGCTGATGTGTAAGCAACACTTTGCATATTTTTCATCTTTTAAAGCACAAGAAAATGATGTGTAATTAAGCGCATCTTGAATAAAATTGCTCGTCGTCAAATATAATAATAAATGCATCGATTACTCAATTATCATCGACGTTAATGAGCTGGTTCTTTCAAGGTACATACGTGGCACCTTTCAAGGTTAAAAATGCAATCATATTCTTACGTAATTAATTGTTCCGAAATGCCGAATTTGATTCGCATGAATGGCTTCGCTGATGAGGCGATTTGAAGTGGCTTTCAAACCATATCGAGAATAAACCACGTGACTGTTGTTTCAACTGGAAAATCATAAGACTTTTTCTTTAGTAGAAACTCATTGACCTTGGATGCTATAAATCTAAGTTCTTTTTAATTAGACATCACGAGAGGACGTACGATATTTTATTACTTCATAACAACTTGCAATTATTAAAAAATATATATGCAAGCTACACGATTTTCTAAGCATGATGCATTTAAAACACCATTTGTGTTATTTATATTTAAGCAAAATATTTTGGCATTGTAGCTCTAGAAGTCGTATAAGTCCAAAGCTTCGAGTTCGTCTGCTGCCTTTTTTTTGCACTTTACTGTCAATCCTCAATTTGCATTTTCGTTAGATCTTTCTTGACCGCATCTAACTATCGCTTCCGTTCCATGTCCTAGGCTCAAGGCGTCTTCCTATCTTTTATTCCTTCCTATCAGTCTTCGATTCTAATTTTCGCTAAATCTTTCTTGACGTCTCCATGATTTTCCTTTTCTTTTTGTTGTCTTTCTCCTTTCATCAGGTCCATCTATTTTCTATCATCATCGCAACATGTTTTAGACCCAACGCTTCGAGACTGTCAATCCTCGGTTGCAATTTTCGTCAGATCTTCCTCAACTGCGCTTAACCATCGCTTCCGTGGTTTTCCTTTTCCTATTCTTCTTGTTGCTCTACCTTCCTCTCTCTCATCAGTGCACTTTTCGTCTATCTATTATTTTTTGTCATCCTCCACATGTCCTGGCCATCTCACCTTTTGTTCTCTGACAACTTCGTGTAATTTTTAGTTTGACCACATGTATCATCTTTGACTTCCTGGTTTGTTTTTTTCTCCATGCTTTTGTCGTTTCGATCCATCCAAAGAAATTCGCTCTTTAGTAAATTTTGTTTAATGTAACCCGCATCCACTCAAAGGGTAAACGCCTATTACACAAGATGCACTGTTAATCAAAAAATGTTAGTCGACAGCTATTTTTCGTAAGCAAAATGGTTTGCATAATTTGAAGGCGTTACTTTACAAAAAGGGCACGCAGGACTGAAAAGTTTAGGTTCCATTTGTTGTCTTTTTGTAGGAAACTTGAAGGGGAAAACTTAAAATTCTAAAGCCCGTAAATTAACTGCAGAAATTGCTCACAAAATAACACTGTCCAAAACAAGTGGAACAAAATTATTCTCATCTAGTTACTGTTGCATTACCCATGTAAGAGTACGAAGTGCCACTCTACGATAATAAGGAAGGCAGTGCCCTAATATCAAAATATGATTTATTGCGAAGAGATATCAATGCAAAGTGAAATGGAAGCCAACGAAAGTAAGTGACAGCAAGTGTTCTTGCAATTTATTAATTCTTTCTTTGTCGTTCTCATTTTTAAGAAAGCCAAATACGGAGAAGTCTAACAAAGTGAGGTTTGGTAATCTTGCTGGCCAAGTTCTCCTACTTACAACTCGAAAAAATTCTTCAAGAAATTCTCAAAGTAGTATGAGTTATTGCTCCATCTTGTTGATAGTAACCATTTTCAAATTCATCGGGATGCACCTGCTCTAAAAATGGGGTCAACAATTGTTCCCTATAACGTTGACCGTCGATTGTGTCGTGCAAGAATATTGGCGGGATACAGCTAACCATGTTCCTATCTTAACAGGAGCCTCAAAGAAATTGTGGTAATTAACAAGACCAGGTTCGGTAATTTTGTTCGTTTACATAACCGCTTAAATGGAACCAAGCTTCATCCGTGCAAAAACTTAGATCGAGAACGTCGCCGTTGTTTAACATTTCTTGGGAAAAGTACTGCATTCGACTGCTGTGATCTCTCGGCAAGACTTCTTGGACTACAGACACTTTGTATGGATGCATGTGTAAACAACGCTTCAGAATTCTTCTAACGGTGGTGTTTGAGCAGAAATACTACGTGCTGAGGAGTGCAAATTTTCTGCAACGAACTCTTACACTTGTTCGACGACATTTTGGTCAGTGGATTTCCCTTCCGTTCTGTGGAATCTTTCGACAATTTGGCGAACGTACTGGTGCAAGGAAGTTTCTTCTAGAATTTTGTTCGGAAACCTAAGTCGAAACTGTGCTTTGCATTCAAGAATGGAATATTGCCATTCCCCATTTACTACACGTCCAGATCGGAAATAAGCTTCAATAATGATAGTGTATACATTTTAATCGCTAGTTCATTTAATTCAATAAATTGCAATAATTTTCAGTCTGATTTATGATATTTACTGACAGAACTAGCTAATTCAAAAAGATTACAGCGGCACAGGATAATGTACATGTGAAAAAATTCCAAATGTAACTAGACGAGAATCATTTTGATTCACTTTGTATAATAAAATGTGGAATTACCCAAGGTTTTGATGTTATTCCAGCAGCAGACGAGCTTCTGTATTTACTTTCTATGAATGGTTTATTTTTCTTAATTGTGACTATAAATGCAGGGTCGGTGACATCATGACTTTGAAGTAAAATCTGGATTTACCCTAAACAAACGCATAACTTTCTTTCTTTAAAAGAAGAACCGCAGAGCAGAACAGCATTTCTGCTGTTCTGCTCGGTGATGTAGTGTGATACATTTCTAAGAAACCGAAAAATGTAGGACCAACAACAAAACGACCCAATCAACTTTCGAACGGAAATACCTGCGAGTTAAGTTGATGCTGGAAATTTCGATGCTCACGTATTTAAAATGGATACAAACAAATTATAAAGAAAATATAAAGATTAACAACAACACGCGTAATAAGGGGATTTGTTTTGCACATGCATGATGATTTATGCCAAGTAAATAATTCCCTGAATCAAAGAACTTTAACTAATCAGGTTTTACTTTTTTTTTAACATTGTCGTCATTAACAAGCAAAAATCCATTTACGCCTATCGAAATAAACATTTCTTTTAAATCCTTAAACCTCTGCGGTCTTTTATTTATTAATTCAACGATAAACAAATTACTCTGTGTGTCTAACGAGCAGCTATGAATATTCACTGCAAGTTGCATAATTATCTTGGTGAAGACCATTAACTCCTCATTACCACCACATCGCTTATTGTGATGTGATAATATTGTGAATGGGAAATACAAAAAAATCCAATCCAGATTGTTGTTGTTCTTGTTCTTGCTGTTGTTATTGATGATGATGACGCGAGAAACTTTTTATACTTAGTTCAGAGGTTAAGTTTAAAGCAAACACAAAGAAGCAATTTGGCGAACACTTTTAAAAATCCAGAAACACACTGGTTATCCTTTATACGGATGTTAGGGATGTTATGATTATTTTAATCACAAATATACGAAATGGTTTGTTTGGCCGAAGAAAAAGAGAACATGAAGATTTTTTAAAAATTAGTTTATGTGTTTAACGGGGGAGGAACATTAGAGATGAGATACATTTATTGGTACACCTGGTCAAAGTAATCTGAAAAGCAGGATGCGCTGGAAAGAGGCGACCAATGAGATAACCAGGTAATAGCCCCCGAATGGTGAGTTGCAATTGGAACGAAGCTACTAGTACGAGCCAAGAAGAGAAAAGTATAGAAAGAATTTTGCAGAGCAAACCAGTCCTCGACACCCAACGGTAAGGAAGGATCAGGATAAGTAAATAAGCCCAGAGATCAAGGTTCAATTTAAGACAAGACAATTTGGGGAATCCTTAGAAAAAAAGCGATAATACATTGATGAACGGTTGGTCCAAAGAAGAAGGACATCAAGAATTTATTTTATTAGCTTATGCGTCTGTTTTCACAGACTGTTTATTTTCGCCATTCTTCACAAAATTTAAAGGTTATTTCTTCTTCTTTTTTCTCGATTCCTTTTGCTTTTCTTTATCCATGTCTTCCAGGCCTTTCCATCTTTTGCTAGAATTCTCATCTCTTCCTTTTATTCTTCCTAGATCCTCTAGCTGGTCTAACCATTTCTTTCTTGGTCTGCCTTGGTCTTCCTTTTTTGCTCGATTTACCCATTTCCATTATTCTTTTTGTTAGCCTGTCGTTGTTGATTCTTGTAACATGTCCTCAAACTTTTTCTAGGATTGATCTACGTCTTCTCTAACGATTTCATTTCTATTCTGTCCCATTTTGTTATTCCTTTGATCTTCCTGAGGTGTTTCATTTCCATCGCGCGTTTATTTTGCTTTCACGTTTTTTCAACCAGGTCCAGGAATGATGAGAATACATTATGTTAGTTCAAAAAGGTGATCATGATCGAATCACGTATGCAGCGAAAGTTGGTCAAGGTACCACTGACAGTTTTATCATCAAAAAGAACACGGGTTCCACACAGTAGGTTATAAAATGGGACTTATTCAAATACCAATGAATGATTGATTGATTGATTGATTGATACTGCTGGCAGGTGGAAGCAAAGTCAAAGCAAAGATTTGGTGCAAGCAACTTCAAAAACTGAAGATGATATAGAAAATATGAAGATGAAAATGGAGATGAATGGACGAGATCAAGGATCAGATACTGACTGACAATAAAGAAGGCGAATGTCGTTACAGGTAATGCTTAACAGAAATGTACGGATCTTCTACAGACCGGGCCCCTTAAAATCTCCGATTTTCTTTCTCATGAAATCTCCATTAAATAGAAAATTCCCTAGAAAGTGTCCGGCCCCCATTGATTATTATCAGAAACGGCGTTAATGCTTCGCCTTACGTTCTTCTTCTGCTTTTTCGTTGCACTTCTTGACCGAACCTGAATCTTACGTTAGGCTTGTTCCATCAGTTAATTCGAAGCCGTCAGAAGCACTCAGTCATCAAAGTTGTATACTTGATGGTGCCGTCAAAATCGATCATTTATTTTTATCAACTATTTTTGGCGATGGAACAAATCTATTGATGATACTTTTTCACCTTGTTTACGGTATATGTATACCAGGAGTATTTTTTAAAATCGATTGACCAAAAGGTACGAATTACAAATAAAAAAAACTAGAAGTGTTTGATACTCGATCTTTTACAATTTTTTATCCTGATGAGTACTCGTCTGCATTTCTACTTCTTACAAGTATGACTTCTAATGACACTATGAATAAGAGCAACTGAAGTTAAAGAGATATAGTGTAACGTAACGCATAGACATAAATAAGAATGTAACAATATTCTTATATACATAATCTTAATGACCCTCAATTGAAGGTAAATAAAATGTTTAAACGGCGAGACCCGACGTTTGCAAAATGTTCAGAGATGCAACAGTCCGAGATTCCAGTTTCACACGACCGCCGCTGACTGTACTTCAAGTTAAACCGGATTTTAACACAAATATAAGTGTAGAGTGGCCGGTGTACTTTCGATTTAATCGTAGAGTTTAATAGACTGCGACAAAAGTCGCACTCGCCACGCTCATTTTCACACTGGGAATTTCGTTCGCAAAGAAAAACAACCCCGTGGTACGCGGAAGGAGTGCAGTGTGTGAAAACCAACAGAGTTTAGTTTTGAATTGATTTGAATTGAATTGACCGGCCGTACTGTACGTGAATTTCTACAAAAATTTAGTGATTTTATTTACGGGTATGTATGAATACCATCACTTACACAAAGTTCTTCGAAAAAACCCTCAACTCGATTTCATGCTTTAATCAATATCATATTTTCTCCAGAAGTATTTATACCTTGTTCACCTTGTTTCTATTATGTATTATTTAGAAATTTTCCATAAGCGGTTTGTTTTGCAAAGGTAACCGACGCTTTTGAGCATAATTTTCTTTTAATACTAAAACCGTCAGTTTAATCAATGCAAAAGACGAGGATTACTAAATTACTGTAGATGTTTGTCTACGAGCAGTCCTTTGATATCGTAGCTTTGCTACTAAAGGGATTCCCGGGTTGCCTTAAAAAAGAAACAAACATGTAGTGCTGCTCTGGAAAATGATGTGGCCACTTGAGACAACAAATGTATTCCTGACCCTTGTATACATATTTCAGATATTCTAAATTAATTCAATAAATATTTGCTCGGCCAAAAACTTTTCTGGTAGTTATCGTTTTTTATATACAGCGTGCATTATTGGTATGGATTTCTTCAATAGCTGGCTTCTTAACTATTGATTGTAAAGGAAAGTATCTTGTATAGAAGTTGTCGACTATAATGGGTTCTATATTTGGGAATTATTTTCACATACAAAGCACGTTTCGTAAGTGAGTTAACCACCAAACTTATACTTCTTTAAATGGAATGTACAAATTTTTATTTCACATTTGATTTAGAGCTATAGTTGCTCAATAAAAAAATGTTTACTTTTAAGAGATCTATCGAAATGTGAAATAAAAATGTGTACATTCCATTTAAAGAAGTATAGGTTTGGTGGATAACTCACTTATGAAACATGCTGTGCATGTAAAAAAAATTACTAATATAGATCTCATTATAGTCGATAATTTCTATACAAGATATAATCAATAATTAAAGAGTTATTAAAGAAATCCATACCAATGATGCACGCTGTATAAAAATTCAAAATAAGATCTGACGTTTGTAACAGTGTAGTATCAATTTGATTTTTTCTTAAGTGAATTTTGCAGATGTTCAAAATATCCTCGAGAGAATTTTTCAGAGACCGAAAAAATGGCAGTCACTTGGCGCAAGGTTCGAGAGATGGGGTGTAAAACATCCCAGCTAAGTTCCAACAATATTGGTCTTGATTAAAAAAAACACTCCTTCCATTGGCAAGTTCTGGCTATTTTCTGTCAATTTATTCCATCCTTTAATAATTATAATTGGCCCAAAACTTTTTCTTCTTCTAGCGCTCTTACTATTCTTCTCCATATGATCCAATTTTGAGCTGTTTTTCTCTAATTCATATCAATTTTTCTTACGTCTGCCAAAGCTGCATCCAACCATTTCTTCCTTGGTCTTTCTCTTCCTCTCATCGTTAGTTCTTCTGCTTCATTGTCTTTCCTCCGTTCGAATTCCTCCAAATATCGTTCTTAATATTTTCTTTTCCCAAGTCTCCGGCTTTCTGTCTGTAGCTTTACAAAAAGTCATTCTGGTATTATTTTGGTCCATCCCTAGCTTCTCTTTTCCATTTCATTATTTTCCTTTCTCTTTAAATCTGCATTCACCCTCTCGTCCCATCGTTCCTTTCTTCTTAAGATTTTCTTTTAACCATTCTTCTTCTTCTTCAATGCATTCAAGTCACTGTAATCTTCCAGTTTTAACAACTGATAGTATAGGAAGCCCTTCCAGTTCCCCCAAACGTAAAACATGACCTTAGTATCAAGATCTGCTTTTGGGGTGGTTAATGGTGATGGTTGATTTTGCTTGATTGAGGATCATTTACGCATTTTTCATCCCCTGTTGCCAATCGAATTGTTATATCTAAGAAGCAAATCGCAGGTGAAGATTCTGACAATTTTGTTTTGTTCTACACTTAATGAAGTTGCCGACCGAATTACAATGGCAATAAAAGCTCAGAAATGGATTTTGTTTAGGGGGTAAAATTGAGTTCTTTGAATCTTTTCGCTGTTTATCTTCACTGGAAAAGTGAATAGTGAAACTAAAGTATCTCGGCAATTGCGCGAGCAGTCATTATTATCTAGAAGTATCTTGATTTTTTTTCTTCGTCACATTTCGTAGGCTTCCTAGTCCATTCGTTGATTGAAAAACGTCCTTTGGCAAACCAAAATTTGCGATGATACTGTAGGAGGTTATGCCAAAAGTACTTCTTGTTTGTCTAAATGCTTAAATGTATTGAGCAAGCGTAACCAATTTTTTAACTTTTTGGTAATTGCATGTTAAAATGTGATCACTTCATTTAACGCCTCTATTGAGGAACCAAAGTTATCTAACCCAAAAAATGACCAAATTGTAAGGAAGAACCTTTTGTAAAGGGCTTGATAATGTCAAAATGACGAAACTAATAAAAAAAATCATTTCCTTATGACGTATTCTTGTTTCCCATTGAAAAAAAAATTTCCTGTTAGGTAGAACCCCCATTTATCTTGATGGTATCAGTCATCATCATTGATGTAATCAAAATTGGAAGTCGACAAAACTGGGAAATTCTCTTAGAGTTTTCTGAAGAATTTCTTAACCACTTTGTAGAATTAATCATTTGATAAAAGTTGATACTGAAGCGTGTCATAAAAACAAATAAACAAAATTCCCATTTCCTTTTGCTACTGTCTACGTGACAAAACTTGGAAAATAATAATTAATCATAAATCTTGAAAAACGAAACAGATCCCATCATATTACGTATATATTTCATCAGCTTTTTTTTGTAAATTTCACTTTTGCAGGTCGATCATAGCCGAGTACAAAACAACTCCATTCACACGTATCACGTCACATATTCTGGGTCAAACGATGGCCAAAGCCAAAGTGTGTTATCATAGTCAGTGATGAGGTCACAGTTTGACAACAATAAAAACAAAGATAAATGGGCGAGCTGTGCCAGTTTCGTGTAGACTGCAGTGGTGTGTATTAACGTTTCCAAAAAACTGCGTCCCTAATACAACATGCTGTGCCAATCGATTATTTTCGTGTTAGCGACGATTTTTATACGATTATTAAGAGGGCTTCCTACGACAGAAGTGAGTAAGTTATTCTGTTATTTTTTGATGAAATCTTTAATGCAGATTGTTTTTAGGATTTGAAACCCCATGTCAGACGCCGAATAACCAGCCCTCTTACTGTATAGAAATAAAAAGATGCCACATTTTGTACAATCAAGTCTCGAATGGGAACGCCGAATCGTTCGAGTTCATTAAAGCTTCACATTGCGGGCCGCAAAATGAAAATGCTGAAAATCCGAAAGTGTGTTGCGGCACGCACTACAACTACATAAGTAAATAGCCTGTTGTTGCGATCAGTATTTAAAAGTTTTACTACTGAATTCGTTGTTTTAGACAAGACTGTAGTAGCTACAACTAATAGGCCAATATCACCACCACCACCACCACCATCGTTGTCGCCACAGCCGACTTTTCCTGGGTATCCACTGCCTAAAAAATGTGGAATACCTGAGGTGGCACTAAACAACAGAATCTTCGGGGGTTCTGATGCTGAGCTTGGTGAGTTTCCTTGGATGGCCCGACTTAAACATATAAACACATTCAACTACTCAAGTTACGGATGCTCAGGATTCTTGATTCACAGGCGTTTCGTTTTAACCGCAGCTCACTGCATAAATGCTGACGCATTAAAGCCTTTGGGACCTCTGTAAGTTGATTTGAAAAACTAATTTTGTTCAATCATAAAATCGTAAAAGTAAACTTTATATTAAAAAGGAAAGGAAAGGATAAATCGTCATTATTATTATTTGAAGAAAGAATTACAACTAGAACACAACTCGTAGTTAAACGACCAACACAGATTTCACAAGTACATAGTAAATTTCCTTCGTCCTTCGAAATAATTGAAAGCAATCTTCTGATTTTATTCGGGAGGTCGTAAGACCTAAGCTATCAGTAGATAATTCGAAGCAAAAAACTTCAAACATACTGACGCAATATCAAAAAAATGCGTACTAATGCTCAAACTCGTTTATTTACAGGGCAGAAGTTGTGCTTGGATCACACAGTGAACCTGAATCTTGCGTTAACCGCGATGGCAAGCAAGAATGTAACGAGCCTCTGACGGTAAAAGTGGATAAAGTTATCGTCCATAGAAATTATGAACCTATTCAGCACCTGCACGACATAGCTTTGATACGTTTACGCCAAAGAGTTGATGACGCAAGTAAGTGCTCATCTTATAAGAAGGGTACGTGTATTATTATCTCGAAACATCTTAGTTATGTTTCGCTGTCGATGCTGGAGACTTCTTCAAAACATGAAAGCGAAGCTTTCAGCAAAGATAAAACTACATGTACCTCCATTTTATGGCCTTTAGAGTACTCCAATTTCTTTTCTTCTTTCAGTAAACATAAAACCAATATGCCTTTCATACAATTCCACCGGTGGAAGGGAGTTGTGGTTATCTGGTTGGGGCAGAACTGAGAAAGGTAGGTCGAATGAAACCGATTCTAGAAACGGTGTTCTGAAGATTTGTTTTCCAGATGCGACCAGCTCTGTTAAGCAGAAAGTGTCCGTGCCAAGGGTGGACACGAACACCTGCGCGGAAAAATACCGGGCTCTAAATATGAACATCCAAAACACGCAGATCTGCGCCGGGGGGATCAGCGGTCGCGACTCTTGCACCGGCGATTCTGGGGGGCCCCTGATGGCGCAAGACGAAAACCAGCGGTGGTACGCAGAAGGTATTGTGAGTTACGGTACGGGATGCGGAAGACAGAGTTGGCCAGGGGTGTACACGTACCTCCCGAAGTACGTGAATTGGATAATGGAGAGTATTAACCGTTTTAGGCAGAAAAGAAACCAGATTGTAATAAGGGCGTAACGGTTTCCTTGAAATTGTTAATGTTTTAACGTTGGGTTGGACACAACAAAATTGCTGATAGAAAAATTCCTAAATATTTTAGGAAGAAACGAGTGGGCCTTGTGCCACCCGATTCAAATGCACTGAACATAAATTAATTTTAATTTTCTAATTATTTATTATTATGATTGATTATAGCAATCGAATAGGTAGATACACAACTAATAAAATTATGGAAAAATGCGTCATTTTCATTGTTCCTTTCTAACCTAATAGTGGAAAGTCATTATTAACCAAAGTGGCTAGATGAATTTGTTAAGTAAACTAGAACCACTAGGCCAGGCGCCAGCCATGATAAATTAGGGCAACTTGTCCAAATATTTGAACCATGGTCCTATTAACATGGCAACGATAGAACCAAGTTCAGAGTTGAACGATGTTTGAGCAACTGATCCTAAGTTGTGCAGTCTTTGTAGATTAGTTGGAATGTGTTTACTTGGTTGGGAGATGCTGGTCTTTATCCACAAATAGTAAAAGAGAACCTATTAAAAATGCAACGACGCCTGACGTAATTGATTTTGAAACTTCAGCTCCAAGCTCATTGAATTTAATCGTGAAATCTTTGTAGACTGGTTGAAGATGTGGAGGTGTTTGAAGTATTTGCTTTCCACGGGGCAAGAGGAGATCTTGCAAACCATGACATGGACATTGACGATTTGTTCTTGTACTATGATGATATGGGGCCAAAAAATACTTTGAGATTATTATCTAAAGAGTAAGTCAGAAAAAAATATATATACCAATAGACAGAGATGACTGTTTGATAGGGTGCATTCCGGTGCACGTGTGGTTCTGATAAATAAAAAAAGGAATGCGCGCGCATACATGCGGTTACTTAAATTTAATTAATTAATTAATTCGCATTATCGCGATGAAGCAGGCGTTTGTGTTAGTGGTTTGCTCTCTTTTCGCGAACTGTGTGAAACCAGGTTGCAATCTTTTTTTTTTTTAATTTAGATTTGAGTTTTTCTTTTAAATACTTTCTTCTACGCATCCATTACGTATGTACTTATATCAGACTACTCAAACCCTTAATTAAAATTAATGTAAACGTACTCGTTGATAAGTATTTAAGTAATTTTTTTTCTTTCGGTTTTTTTTAACGTACACACGTGAAGAAAAAAATTCGGAGGAAGAAACATAAAAAGAGAAATTACTTAACCACTTAAAAAATCAAGAAAATAATTTTCATAATTTCTTTGTAGTTCTTGGCAGAGTAGACCCCGAGTGTGTAACGCCCGATTTACAACCAGGAAACTGTATATCAATATTTGAGTGTCCTTCATTTGTCAATGCGCTACCGACAGCAAATGAAGAAGAAAAGCAGTTCATGAAGATATCTGAATGTGGGTGGGTAGGTCGAGGTCACCCGAAAGTGTGCTGCGGGCCTAGCACTTTTTTTAAACCAAACACAAGATTCCCTGAAGTACCAAGCGACGAGACCTTGTTACCGAATAGGTCACTATGCGGTTTTGAAGAGGTAAGGTTCATTTGAATTGTTACACCTACAAAAATAGATTCCAGTCCAGTAAAAATTGCAAAATTTTCAACGCCTGACAGTTTCTGTCTTTCTCACAGTATTCAAAGTCAAAATACTTTAAAAGGATTCTTCCAAAATACTGTCTATTTAACATTTGCTCTTTAAGTTTTTTTTCTTGTCTCTGTAAATTTTCATAGTTGATCTCTTTTAATATTCCAGGATCCAAATAAGGTTATTGGTGGAACCAATGCTGGAATTACCGACTTCCCATGGTCTGCCCTTTTAAAATACGTCGATAATTATAATAAGACAGAATATAGATGTGGAGGAGCATTAATAAGTAAGAGATATGTTCTGACTGCTGCCCATTGTCTCCGGGAAGACTTGTAAGTTAAAAAAAGTTTTCTGAATTAGTTTTGAAGAAAGTCTTCTGCTAGGTTACAAACTGTGTACATATAGAAAAAACTTATCTCAGCTTTCATCTACTCCATGTGTCCATGCCGCAAATATAAGATGTTCTTGTTTTCTATGTATTTTCAACAGAGAACATTTTATGCAATATTAATAAATGGAAAGAAAGCAGAAAGAGCATTTTAAAATTCATTCGTTCTACCTTTTAGACAACTTTTAATAGTATATAGAAATTCAACTCCATTTTAGGAGATCAGTTCGTTTAGGAGAAACAGACTTAAGCCAACCAAAGGATTGCGAAAATGGTATGTGCAATGAACCTTTCGAGGTCGAAGTGGAATACACCGTACCACATCCACTTTATAATCAGACAAATTATTTCAGTGACATCGCCTTAATACGACTGAAGAATCCCGTTCTTTTTACAAGTAGCAAACGTATCTTCTTTTGGCAATTTTTTTCTATTTTCACTTTTATAGGTTTCGTGCAACCCATATGTCTACCGGAGGATTCGACCAAAAGAAGTAAGCCAAGAGTCGAGCTCCGGATGGCCGGATGGGGTATAGCAAATGAGACTTTGTCGCAAGGCAGTCCAATAAAGCAAATAGCAAAAATGCCTATAATTTCCTTGAAAACCTGCCATAAGATGTTTCGAAAAAGGAGGATCCATGCAACGCTGCTAAATACGAACGTATGTGCGGGAGCTCTTACCAATAAAAGTACTTGTAGGGGCGACAGTGGAGGTCCGCTCGTGGCAAAAACTAAAGGAAACCAAAACTACGTAGAGGCCGTCCTTTCTTTTGGAGGACCAAATATGTGTGCAAAGGACGTGCCGGCGGCGTTCACACTTGTTATTAAATACCTGGACTGGATTAAAAAAAGCATTCAACCTTAATTTTGTGTTTATTCAAATGATTTACTTCATGTAAACTAAAACGATTTTAAATAAAAGTGTTTCTCAGGAATTTGTTTTATATGTTATTGAAACGATTCAATTCAAAATTACTTTAACGTTGCGAATTGATATACAAAGTACATCTTGTACATTTTGTTATTATTATTATTATTATTATTATTATTATTATTATTATTATTATTATTATTATTATTGTTACTTACACATACTTATTTCAATCAGCAGGAAGCTTTCTGGTCCTGTTTTTCAATTTTAATCTCAGAGTATATTATCAAATTCACGGAACTTGAGCTCTGCGTCATCAATCACCGAACACGAATCACCGACAAATATTTCAGTATTTTTCTTTGTCAACGGTGAATAAGAAAAAAGGATGGAGTTTTGCTTTTTATGTCTTACGATGCAACGCCAGACGCAGAGCTCTTCTCTTATGAAAACAACCGTTCAATTCACGATATTATGTCATCAACTGTTTCAATTCACGTTGTTCACTTTCTAAATATAAAATAAACAACGTGAGCCGGAACTTTAACAACAAATTGATGACGTGCATGTATTCTTTCGTGAACTGAACAGTAGATTCCACAATGACATCATATTCGCGTCATGCATTCGACTTTCAGTGACGTTACATGGATGTTTCATGTTTATTGGGACGGTCCCATGAGTACCTACTTTAACTCAGTAAATGCTAAATTTGTTTTATTTCATGGTAATCGGATGTTACTAGTCATGCGTTCATATACAGCTGCACGAATAAATTCTGATCAGATAATGACACGACTGACTTACGTTAACAATGACGAAGTTACTGTGTGTGTTTTGTTATTTATTAGTGAGTTACTGTGTGAGAGCAGGTTAGAAATAAATTATTTTCTTAATCGACATTGTTAAAATACGAAAGAAAAATATAAAATGAAAAAGAAAAGATATCAAAATTGTTTCCGTTTGGTTTTTGATTTACGCATGTACTATCGCAATCACGTTTTGTTATCGTTACTTTATCGCAGTTATATTTTATATTATAGAAAAAAATACAGACAGGATCGTCCTTTAAAACTAGGCTTAACACTTAACATGCACTTTGCACTTACCCATATTGGATTTGATGCTTTATATCGCTTAGTACTCAATTCGTAAAGAAAACGTGTTTGTTAATAGCAATGATACTTCGCAAGGTTCATCACTTGGGCCTCTACTGTTTACTTTCTACATTTGTAGACTGAGAATTCTGTTTAACCGTTAAACAATACTAGTTCGTTCATGAATGAAAATCTTAAATCTGGGATTTTGTGACCGTTGTGCAAAGAACAGAAAGTATTCATTTCAGTTTAGGCATCACTCACATAATTAAATAATAGATCTTACACTTAAAGGTAATGATTGGTTTCTCTTTATTCTTTCAATATTTTTTCGTTATGGGGTATCCAGACGCTCGCGCAGGTGTTCGTCTGCGACAGCTTTGCCGCAATTGTAGAATTATAAAATCTGGCAACACTGCCGCATACCTATCTGGTAGCCGTAGGGTATAAGTCGCTGCGTTAACCGCTGGGAAATTGATTGCGGTTCCGAGTCTTCCCGTTTTTAAAGGAAACGGATATATGCTGCATGAACTTTTTTTCTTAAATCGTCATGGTTCTTATCGTTGCAACTGCACAGCAAATTTCCGTTTGCATATCTCTTATACCTCTACGTATAAATCCTATTTCACTCTCTCTACAGGAATTTCATACTTGATTTTTGCATAATCCCCTTTCATTCGGTTACGGACTCCAATCGTCCAGCAAATTACTGACCATTTCTTTTTTGTTATATGCATCTATTTATTTGGTATGCTGTTTGTGTAAGTCAACAAATGTCTACTGAATGTAATAAAATAAATAGTACCTCGATCTGGTATGAGGAATCTAGATCTGCCGATCTACCAGCCAAGAAAGAGGAACTGAAAGTGGTAAGGGCTGTCCTTAGAAAGGGAATTATGAACGCCAAGTAGGAAAACTGGATAGGAATCGGCGAGGAAGTAGAGAACGACGTATGGGGAGAAGGATATCGGATTGCCACGAAACGACTGAAGGTTCTTCCCAAGCAAATGAGAGTCGAAGGCAAGGAGGACGTAGTGAAAAAATTGTTCCCCCAAAGAAAGAGATGGATAGGTATCCGATGGAGATGGAAGCAGTCAAGGGGGCTCCGTTTACGAAAGAGGAAATACTGCAGGCGGAGGAAAACCTGAGGAATAAGAAAGCCCCAGGGCCAGACGGAATTCCCGCAGAAATAATAAAGCTCGCAGTCGAGACGAACCCGGAATACGTGCAGGAGGTAATGAACAGTGTCATGGAAACGGGCAAATTCCCGGACATATGGAAATAGCCAAGCTTGAAGGCGTCCGCGGCCGTCGTCCATGTTTGAATTGGCTTCCGGTTGGAACCGCGTCACGTTGACTTCTTCTACTGCCGACGTTTCGTTCTCCATTGCAGAAGAACTTCGGAACCGGAAGCCAAGCTAGTGTTCATAGAAAAACCTAGAAAACGGGAAGAACAAACAGCGTACCGACCCATCTGTCTGTCAGACACAGCGGGAGCGCCTCATAGTGAACAGGTTAAAGGAGGAAATAGCTTTGGAGAACAGGGATCTGGCGAAAACAAATTCGGATTTAGGGAAGGCCGATCTACGGTGGCCGCAATCCAAAATGTGTATAGAATAGCAGAAACAGATCAGAAAATTCTTAAAAACTAGAAGACTGTGCGCGATGGTTATGTTGGACATATGGAATGCGTTTACTATAAAGGCCGAACTTAGAGCGTTCCCAGAATACTTGAGGAATCTTATCGGCACGTACCTGAAGGACAGGAAACTCAACAGGGGTGATGGCCCCGGTCGCCCCGGTACCTCAGGGTTCTGTGCTAGGGCCAGTGTTATGGAATTTAATGTATGACGGAGTCCTAAGGATTGATCTCCCGGAAGGTGCAGAGATAAGTGCATTTGCGGATGACTTGGCTATCATAGTCACAGCCAAAACCGAATATACCATTAACGAGACCATATACAGAGTCACAGTATGGCTAGCGGTAAGCAAATTGGAACTGGAGAACATGTAATGCATATAGCGAGTAAAGTGCAGAAAACATCGCTCGCACTTTCCAAAATATTACCCAGGAAGCGGGGGGCCTCTGAAACGAAGCGAAGACTTCTAGCAAGAGTGACCGAATCGGATGCGCTGTATGTGGCACACGTTTGGCCAAGGGCATGCCACATTACAAAATACAGGGACTTACTACTCAGTTGTCAAAAACCGATGGCCATGAGAGTGTGTCGTGGCTACCAAACCATCTCCACAGAGGCACTGACGGTACTGGCAAGACTCGTCCCACTCAATCTTCTGGCCGAGGAAAGGGCAAAGGCCTTTGGCTACACCCCCGAACAAATAGGTACAAGCAGAGAGAATAGCTAGGAGGACGAAATGGCAAGAGAGGTGGCAGGCAGGCACTAAAGCAAACTGGACGAGGAGGTTGATCCCGAAAATCGACCCGTGGGTAGATAGGAAACACGGGGATACTACATACTATCTCACCCAAATCCTGAGCGGGCACAGGTGTTTCGAGTCCTACAAATACAAATATAAAATTACAGACTCCCCCACATGTAACTACTGCTAAATGGATGAGGACAGCGCGTGTCCCAGACGGGGGCGAACGTAAGAACAGAGATTAATGGTGGATTAGCGGTAAACGTCACGCCAGATAAACTAGTAGGGCTTATGATCAGCGATGAGGCCGCGTGGGAACTGATAACTAAGGCTAGGCTGTAGGCAAAATCATGGCACAGAAAGAAAAGGACGAACGGGAGCAGGCTGAAGATCGATACCTAGGACAGCCCCCACTGCGAAGAAATGCCCTTGGCGATGCCGCAGTGGATGACGACGGGCTAAGAGGAAAGGAGTTTGGTTGGTGGGTACCATGTAGAAATGCTGGAGGTGAATCCAATGCGTCTCCGGAGTTGATATATCCGGGACGCCTTTTGAAGATTCTCCAAACCTCTAAAAAAAAAAGATCTACCGTTCCTTGGATATGGATCCATGACGAGATTGCAATAGTATTGTTACGTTCCGTGATACAAGTGCTATTTTTTAACTATTTTTAGGCTGATTACGCCATCTATGGAGCCAGTCAGAGATTCTAGAAATTTCCAGACTCACCGTAGATGGCGTTCGAATTTACTGGAACATTCGCTACAGTTTCTACGCTATTTTCGAAAGAGGGAATTAGTATTTAAGCCAGGGACGGCTGGCGGTATATTTAAATCAGTTTTTCTTTAGAAAGCGATGTGTGTAGTAAGCGAATTAGTAGAACGATTAGTTATAGAAGTGTTATTGTTAGACAAGATAGTATTTGTGCTTTCACTGTGACATTAAAGTGTAAACGATTTAAATTTGTGAAACCCCGGTCACAACAGTATTTCAATCTCTTCTTACAGAGGATGACGCTACATGCTTCACACCAAACGAAGAAATTGGAACTTGCTTAACAATATTCAAGTGCCCCTCGCTTCTTAATGGCGTGGTAACGGCAAAAACAGCGGAGGAGAGGAGATTTTTGAGAAAATCTTTATGCGGTTGGACCAACGGAACTGTGCCAAAAGTTTGCTGCGGCACATCCGAGGAATTGAAGCTCCGCGCTCGGGAAAATAAAAATAATTTATTACCGGATAGAACAAAGTGTGGTTTTCAGGTATGAATACAAGCACTCGATGCCTTTTTTATTCCCCGTTTTTTTTTTTTTTTAGGATACAGATAAGATTTTAGGGGGCACCTCCACTGATATCACAGAATTCCCCTGGACGGCATTGTTGGTGTATAAAAATCGTGCTAATAAAACTTCATTCAAATGTGGAGGAGTATTAATAAATGAAAGATACGTTCTCACCGCTGCGCATTGTAAAACACGTGATCTGTAAGTTGACTAATCCTTTGATAAATAGTTGATTCTTTCCCTACGTTGTTCAGTAAAATATGAAGCCATTTCAGTATTTGCTCCAACATAATTCACTTAAATTTGCTTCAATGTGAATGAACCGTTGCATTTCAGAAGACAAGTTCGCTTAGGAGAATGGAGCATAAGTAATGTAGTAGACTGTGTACCAAAAGGACTCACATCATTATGCTCACGACACATTGATGTGGACGTAGATACTATGAAGATTCACGAGAATTACACAAGGGGTACCATAGCTGGCATTTTCAATGATATCGCACTGATACGACTGAAAGAATCAGTTAACTACACACGTAACAACTAAATTAAAGTACTTCTTTATCTTTGGCATTGTTCATTGTTCTTTTCAGGTTTCATACAACCAATTTGTTTACCAACGACCGAAAGAAACATCATCGGTGAAGATTTATGGGTGACCGGTTGGGGCGTTACTAACACGGAAACTTTCGCCAGCAGTGACATCAAACAGAAAGCAATGATGAAAGTTATATCATTGCCCGAATGCAGGATGAAGTTTAAGGAAAGAAACCGCAACCCACAAGTGGACGAGTCGCACATCTGCGCCTTAGGAGAAGGCAACAAGAGCACTTGCTTCGGCGATAGCGGAAACCCCGTCGTGACCACAGTGACTGAAGAGAAGGCGCAGTTCTACGTGGAGGGCATCGTGTCCTATGGTGGCCCATTCTGCAACAAAATGCCGGTGGTTTTTACCCGAGTGTATCGGTTTTTAGCTTGGATTGAGAATAACATACAACCCTGATTTCGTAGAACTACTTAAGTCATTGTTTTGAAGTACAATAATTTTGTATCCACTTTAAATTTAGATTTAAGAGTAGGCAACCCATTAATCAAATCGGAAACAACTTCGTGTTTCCATAATGTACTCAAAAAGTGCACGGAAGTAGAAGGTGTTGCCTACTTTCGAGTTTTAAAGGGGGTCATCATTTAAAAAGGACATCCTCTATGGGGAAACATAAATTATTCTTTCATGTATGTACATGTTTTCTTTTTTTAATTAAGTCTTGAATCCTTTGAATACCTCCTTGTAAAAAATATTGATGTTTTCGAGTCAACTAGGTTCAATCGAAGAAACCAAACACTGCTGAATTTTTTTTTAAACGTCAAAAACCGTAGCTAGTTATGACTAGTTCTAGAATTTTTCAATTTTTAATTAACGTGCATAATCAAGTCTGTTTTAATTTAAAAAAAAATTGGAGAATACGTGGAAACAGCTTTCGTCAAAAAGATGTCTAATGCCAGATTTCTTCATCGTCTTATCCTAAGGTTAAAATTATCCGCCAGTACACATAGAATGTGTACAGCCAACTGTATGGTACATTCCAACTAACGGTTAAATTAACCTTAGGACAAACACGATGAAGAAATCGGCCTTAAGGAAGATAAAAGTTAAGCGTTTATCAGATAGTCGTATGATTAATACACGGATTTGAAAATCACATGAAGTATAAAAATTCGCAGAATTTTTAAAATGATTATTACGAGAGCCAGGAAGTTGAGGTTGATATTTAAAATATCTACCTTTAAGTTCAGATATTGCATTTTTTTACGATAATTACAATTAAAACGACCAATTTATATATCTGCGGTTGAGTTTTGATAATTTACGGCTTTTCCTTTCAACTGATAAAGGAAAACCAAATTTCCTTTCTACTACAGTACTTATATGTCTGCTTTTCCATTTCATAAACAAACCGAAGACAAAATTTTTCAGTTTTGAGTTGACATAATGTGGTTTTGGGGAGTTCTTTTCTTCATCGCGATATGCAGCCAAAAATCTGAAGCACGTATGTATTTACTTTTCAATTTATTTCATTACTTTATTTCATCTTTCAAATGTTTTCAAAAATTTGAGATTTAAATCCATTTCAGACTACCCTCTATCTTATAGGTTTGGTTCAATTCCCACAATAAATATTTGGGCTGGGTAGATGCGTATATGTTCTATTTTGTTAGATAATTTTTGATATCTTGAAATCTTGTATGTACAAGAAATTGGATAATAATGCCATTACAACAATTTCTTTTTTTTTTCACCTCTGAACTAAAGAATCAAGCTGTGTAACACCAAGCCTAGAGGTCGCAAAATGCATTTCCGTATACTCGTGCAGCACACTGACGGACCTTATCTTTACTAAAGATCCTGAAATCAGACGATACCTGCAAAATTCGTTATGTGGGTGGAATGGCAACACCCCTTTGGTTTGTTGCGGAAGTCCCCCAATTTCAGGCAAACCAGAGGCGAAAGCTTCCACGTTACTTCTTGGAAACGGTACATGTGGTTACCAGAAGGTACATGAATAAAATTAATCAAAAACATTTACCTGTAAACGAAAAATATTTTAGGACTTTAACAAAATCTTGGGGGGTACAGAAACGAACTTGGAGGAATTTCCTTGGATAGCCTTATTAGTAGTCACCAATAATAAAAATAAACTCTCATTCCCTTGTAGTGGTACACTAATCAGCAAGAGATACGTATTAACAGCAGCACACTGTTTCGCGTTAGGTACACGGTGAGTTCCTTCACTGTCCTTAAAAAAAATCGACAGTACTGTATTTCCTTCTTGGTTTTCAGAGTGAGCGTTCGTCTGGGTGAATGGAAGTTAAATTCTCCGATTGACTGCTCCGGGGGAACTTATAACAGGCAATGTATTAAAGCTGTAGACATGGAGGTCGAAGAAGTAAAACTGCACGAAAACTACGAGTTCTCCGTCAGAGAACTTTCAAATGATATCGCGTTAATCCGATTGAAGGAGGAAGTCAAATTTACCGGTGCGTTGCGACGCTAAAGCCTGCACAGTTCTAACTCTTTGCAATTTCAGATCATATCCAACCGATTTGCCTTCCGGAAAACTCTGAAGAGAAAAGTAATCCCGGCGAGGATTTGTGGGTGTCAGGTTGGGGTATAACCGAGTTAGGCTCCACACTGAAGAGCGACATAAAACAGAAGGTTCAAGTGCCCATAGTACCGATGAGTCAGTGCATAAAAGAATTTTATAAGAACGGAGGGATACAAATAACTGAGAAGCAGTTATGTGCTGGAGGTGTGATTGGTAAAGATGCTTGCATGGGGGACAGTGGAGGACCGCTTATGGCAACTAGGAGGAGTAATAAGTTGCAATCCTACATTGAGGGAATCGTGTCTTTCAGTAGAAGCTGCGGAACAGATTTGCCAGGGGTTTACACGCGGGTGTCGGCCTATTTAGGCTGGATTAAGCGAAATATTAGAGAATAAGAAATAGGGATAATATGAATCCAAGCACTGATGCTTGCACTAGTATCTGTTGTGTCGAATGCTTTTTCAAGGTCCACGAAAATCAAAAAAAGCGTTGCGTTCTATTTTACTCACTGGTATTTCTAATTGTAGATGATTTGTTTAAGGCGTAATGCACTTTGTTCTTTTAGTTTGTGTTGGTAAGTTTAATCTAGTATCAGCAAGTATTTAAAATGACTTTTTCCTTATTTAAAGTCGTCCTCTCCCCCCATATAACCTGAGATGATAACCTTCCAGAGAACGTCACTGGTCACTGCACAACATAGAATATAGCTAAATATTGCGCAAACATAGTGACACATAAAATTGACGTGCACAAATATTAGAAAATTCGTACGCTATTAGTCAGCCTAATAATGTTGTTGGTCAACTTCGTAATTTCCACTACTTCTACTTCTTTATCGTAAGTGAAGAAAGTTATCGGCTTATACTAATCCGTACAAAAATAACACAAAAGTAGTATTTGAAGAACAGCGATAAAGTTCGAACGTCCCGGACGGTTTGGTACAGGGATGTGGTTTCTTTATTCAACTGTTCGCATGGGAAATACCGCATTGATCAGGTGTCTGCAGAAATAACCAACTAACGAGTATAAAAACCGAAGCATTAATTCATTGACCAACAAGCCGTGAACATGCGATCCTCCGCGTTAGTGTTACTCTTCCTTGCTTCATTGTGCTGCGACGTTAAGGCCCGTAAGTATACTCAAAAATTTTTCGCATAACAACAGTGTGGCCCTGAACTAATATCGACCAAACCATCGTAAACACACTGGTCGGTGGTTTTTAAATAAGTCGGAGGCGACTTATTCAAACAAGATTCCGGTCGACCTTTAAGCAAGACTGTGTTCTGCGAAAACAGAAACGTTAGAAACAATAAATTCATGTAGGTACGTTTTATTTGTAAATTTTGAAAAAGTGTCGCCATAAAACTGTCCTAACTAAAATAATTCAAGTACCCCATTAACAGCATTTAATCATAATCACACTTGTCAAACGAGATACTGGTTTATTTACCATTGAGTTTACGGATGCCTCTATCAGAATAAAAATAAAATCTTACTCATGTAACCTCAAGCAACGAAACAAATGTAAGCAGAAAAATATAATAATTGTGAAAATGTAGAAATTAAATTAAGAAGCAGGCTACACTTATTTTTTGGGGTTTATGGAAAGAACAGTGCTGGCAACCATCATTAAAAAATTAATTCAGGTTAATTCCGATACAGAATGTCATCATCTTTTTTGCATGTTATCTTGTTTTTTTTTTGTTTTACTTGTTTGTTATACTTTTGTTTTCAAACTTTTCCAAAAAAAAAGCACACTCAAGCTTAAACAGACTAGAAACATCTGTGTTTTATTTTAATGTTAGAAAAGCAGGACGCCAATAAATAAGTTCGTTCGTGTCGTGTCATCTCAAGGTTGCAAGGAACTACATTACGGCCCGATTTTACAATCGTCGGATAAGCATTATTCTTAGAATAACGTGACGTAGGTGTGACGTAGATATGGAGAAACATTAAAGGATATTAGACAAACAGTTATCCCACGATTGTAAAACTGGGCCTAAATATTATAATTATATCAGACATTGTCATTCCACATATTATTTAAAATTATTATTTATTTTAATACAAGGTATTATACAGGGTGTAATTGAATAAGTTTCACATATTGTAACCACTACTAATCAGAGCTGGGTAATTACTTGTACTTTAAATATAATTACAATTACAAAGTACTTTTTCAAAAGAGGGATTAATTATAATTACAAAGTACTTTTTCAAAAAAGGAACTAATTACAAAGTACAAGTCTTAAAAAAAGGTATTGGCAACTACTTTTATAATTACTTTGTAATTACTTTTTTGATAAATCATAGTGACATAATTGACAAACACCTACGTTCCACGTTTAAAATGTTTAAATAATTAAAAGTGTTCAAGTAATCCAAATATATCAAAAAAATAAATTTTAATTATTATTGAAAACCTTATACGTTGGTAAAAATAACTTATTATTATATAAATAAGTTTAATTAGACTCTAAGTGCATCATTTGAATACAATATTTAATAATATTAGAAATAAACAATAGCAAGTAGTTATTTTATGCACAAAAAAGAAAAAAGTGCTTTATTTATGTACCACATCACATCGTATATTATTTCCTCAGTTCATAATGTTTATACTAATATAAAATGCATTTTAATATTAAAGATATAAGTACCTATTTACAATTATTATCTTGAAATAGAAACACACAATTTCACGACCTTAATAAAGCCGGCTACTCATTACGCGGTACTTGGCTTTCTGGCAAGTACTTGCCAATACTTACCAAGTGACGAGTGTGCTGGGAACCCTTATCAAACTTACCCTAAAAGAATCTGACAAGCTCAAATTCGTTATAAAACAAAGGATGTTCCAATAACGAAGTTACACATCGTACAGCCAAATTGGGACAACCTGTATATTCGAAAATAATTTTAAATTATGCGCAGCTCGAAAGGATGATACTTTTGTATAAAACATTTTTCCATACATTCCACAGGAACGGCGTTAATGAAAAAACACGGTTAAATGCCACAGGCTGTACAAGACAATATCATTTATAACATGTACAAGGTGGATCAATGTCGATGTCTCTTATGGGCATCTCTGTAACTCTAAGAGATAGAAAAAAACTAGTGGCCAAGTCTCAATCTCTTTTTTAGAGATAAAATCAATAGACTAAACAAAAATTGGCTATCTTCTTTTGTTTTCGAGTTATAAGCCAAAATTGAGATTTTCGACTTTTCGTCTATCGCGCATATCTCGTTTATTTTTATAGATATTAAAAAAATGTTTTGACATTTTTAGGACACTTTTTTGAATACAATTCAGTGGTGTAGTTGGGTTTTTGATATTTAATAAAATTTTCGAGTTATAACATAAAGTTATTTTTTTTTAATGGAAATCATAGTAGGCAATGCCATCATTAAATAGAGAATTTTTTTCTGTTTTCAAAAATATATACTTTCACAACAGAATACTTGTCACTGTGTCAAAGAATGACACTTACGTCCAATATTTTTTGCTCACAACTGTACATACATAGGTGCTATGTTTTGTTAAAACATAGTAAAAGAATCAAACCCTTAATCACATATGTGGGGTGTTGACAACATCCCAAGCTTTTCTTTTTATTGTTTTTTGTATTTGTGTGTTAGTGAATGAGTCGAAATTGGCAATACCTTTCATCCATTCATTTCTCTAAAGCAATATAGCCTCACGCATCCTGTTTGATTGATTCGTTTAGTATTAGAATTAAAATTTAGAGCCTCTGCGTAGCTGGGGTGTTTGTAGACCCCCACCTCACCATTAACGTGTACGGTACACAGGAGTAATCAAAATAATTTTAGGTTAAATTCTTATTATTTTCGTTTGTGCGCTAGTTAATTTTTACAATTAAGATGGGAACACGATTCAGAACTTATGAAGAAGAACAGAGGTATCTTCAATCACTTTTACGAGAAGTCTTTCCAGAATCAGAACCGGGCCAAAATAATATGTGAGGTGCTGAAATTGGCGACAATTCCGATGCAGAAGAATCTGATCACCAAAAAGAACGTAGCGGAAGTGACACAGAACAAGAAGGGGGTGACGATGAATCCATAAATGTGTACCCTGGTCCATTTTTTAATTCGAAGGATGGCAAAACTAAGTGGAGAAAGATGTGTGGTAAGAATTCGTGCTCAAAATATTATTCTACAATTACCTGGCGTCAAAGAGGCCGCTAAAGGTTTAAAAACACCCATAGAATGTTTTAAACTATTTATTGACGACGACATTATACAAAGGATTACAATAAACACAAACATTTTCATTGATACTGTAACAAATAATTATAAAAATAAGAGTGAAGCTAGACATTCAACTGAGAGTGAAATCAATGCAGTGTTGGGACTTTTAATTCTAGCTTGTGCAATACGTTCCTCTCATAAAAATCTGCAGGATTTATGGGATAAAAATGGTTTTGGAATTGAGTTATTTTATACCACTATGTCTATGAACCGATTCCTCTTTGTACTGTGTTGTCTTCGCTTTGACGACTTACACGATAGAGCTGAAAGACGTCGACTTGATAAATTAGCTGCCTTTCGGGAAATTTTCACAATTTTTGAAACAAACTGTAAGAAGTTTTATTCTGTTGGTGAATATACAACTATAGATGAACAGCTAGTAGCATTTCGTGGAAAGTGTCCGTTCCGTCAATATATACCAAGCAAACCATCGAAATATGGTTTAAAAATTTTAACTTTATGTGATGCTAAGACTTGGTATACATTGAGCATGGAAGTTTATCTTGGAAGTCAACCTGAAGGACCTTATTGCGTATCAAACTCCGCACAAGAAGTTATCAAACGATTGATAAAGCCAATCGAAGGAACCAACAGGAATGTAACTGCAGATAATTGGTTCTGTAGTATTCCTCTCGTATCAGAATTATCTAAGGTCAACCTTACACTCGTTGGAACTTTGAGAAAGAATAAAAAAGAAATTCCAAGTGAACTGGTAAATATAAAGGATAGGCCTATTCGAAGTAGTATATTTGCTTTTCAAGAAAATGTAACCCTAGTGTCCTACGTACCGAAAAGGAACAGAAATGTAATACTCATTTCTTCTATGCATTTCGACGATTCAATTGATCCTGAATCAGGGGATGATAATAAACCAGAAATTATTACAATGTATAACGCGACTAAATCAGGTGTAGATGTGGTGGATGAAATGTGGGCAACTTGTTCGACGTCCAGAAAAACGAGGCGATGGCCAATGGCATTGTTCTTTAGATTAGTAGACTTAGCCGGCATAAATTCGCAAGTTATTTATACTGCTAATAATCCAGACACGACTTTGGTAAGAAGACTATTTCTTCGTGAAATTGGATTATCGCTGGTAAAACAACAGATCTGCAAAAGGGCTTCTAACTTGCGCGTTCCTAAGTCTCTCCGTGAAAAAGCTGCAAGAACTACTAATTCAAAAGATGTACTGGAACTTCTGGAACGCAATCTAGAAATCCACGTAAAGAAAAGCCTGCAAGATGCACTATTTGTCCGAGAAACAAAGACATCAAAACGAAAACTTATTGTGCTAAATGTATGAAAAGCATGTGTCTCAAACATATGCAAAACATTTGCGAAACTTGCTCAAATAGTATATCAGTTGAAGAGGTGGAAAATTAGACTTTTATTTCACTATACAGATTTAACGTATTTAGATATTTGCGCATACAGATAGCAGGATAATATCCACAATAAATACTAAATAAAAAATTGTTTTCTGACTTTTTGATTGAACAATACTTTTCAAGTTATAGTTGTGCAATTATATACAGTTATTCAGTTTTCATTTTCGAATGTCATCCTACTATAAGTATGCACAAATATCAACACACCCTGTACAGTACGTTGTTACTTTGAATTTTATTTTTAGTTACATCTGCTTATTATTTAGTTAAATAGTAGTTGATTTAATTTAACTGTATTACCGTTAAACATTTTTATTACTTATAAATTATAATGTTGATTCCCATTTGTTGAGTATTATGTTAATTAAAAAATTAATATTGCCTTTGTTTACCCGGGGTGTTTACAACACCCCACCTCACTAGTAACGAAATGAAATGCCACATAGTTGCTTAAGGGTTAAGAAAGTGACACTGGTGTTGCCAGTGTCGAGTTAATAAATACATAATGTATTTATGTACATCATTTTCAATATGTAAAAACCAAGCAAATTACATGAAGAATTTCCTTCGTGATTTACATTTACAGAGGATGAGTATAAGCACGTAAAAGTGTCGGTGGGGCAAGGTGAGCGACAGTGGTCGGTTTTGCCCAAGCGACGTAAGAAATTGTAGACTGCGGGCGTATTCTATGATTACATTTTTTTTTATTGGACTTTAATATTTTTTGCATTTACACTTTATTTAAAATTCACGCCCCGCTCCCCCAACCCTGTTTAAAAAGATATTCGCTTTTCCATTTTAATTTTAAATGGCTCGCTTCTTGTCGGAGATTGGCGTGTTGCTTGCTACATGTCGACGACTGTCTGCCTGGACGTAAAAGCCACTCTTGTTCACAAAATATTGCCAGTTTTCTTCTAACGATTTACAAATTAATTTGTCCTATTCGCAATAAAACAGGGCGAAAACGAACCTGATTAAAATACTTCTTAAAACCACTGCTTTATTTTAGTGTTTTAATACATTTGGAAGGTAGTGTACTTACATACCGTAAATTGTAAAAAATAAAGAAGAAGAGAAGTTGCAGTTTTTAAAAGTTAGGGAAAAAACCACAAATGAAATGAAAAAATTAAAAGCAAATAAAAAGTGAAAATGAAGTAATTAAAAATGAAAGCAAATTGAAAGGAAAAACGAAATTAAAGAAAGGAAGCCAAAAACCAAAAGTAAAGAAGACAAGTAAAAAACAAGGAGAAAATTAAAGTGAAAAAATCTAATGAAAGACTAAGACAAATGAAAAACTTAATGGAAAGAAAAAAAATTTAGAATATTTTATTGAAAATAAATATTATTATTATAAGGAAAAGTTAGAATCAAACAAAAATCAAATGACAGATCAAAGGCAAATGAAAACTAAAAGAAAAAAAAAGGAAAAAACAAATAAAAAACAAAAATCAAAAATTGAAGCAAAAAAATTAAAACTTCCAACCAATTTCTAAATTTCGAAAGTAAACATGTAAGTACACAAATACATAATAAAAAATTAAAAATATCGGAAACAAAGATTCAGTTCAAAACTAAATACAGCCATGTTTTGCATATGCAACAAACAGTATTGTAACATATCTAGTTACAAGTATTTAGATACAGTATCTAGATACTTTCAGTGTATCTGTATCTGTAACTAGTTACATTGTAGTACTTGGTATCTGTAACTGTATTTAGTTACATTTATGTGTGTATCTGAGCATTTAGATACACAGATACATTTTTTAAATAAAAATAAAAATATTTATTGTATAACAACCTGTTATAATGCGTGTGACAGGGAACGCACTAGAAAAATAAAGAGAAATTTGACTAATCACGTCCACTTGTTTTCGATGCCGGCGACTGCCTGCCGCGGCCCGCCCAACCGGCCGTTGCAATTAGTTCTCCGCGAACCGAATCAAAGCAAACTTGCTACTTTCACTACACAAATTTCCGAATCTGTATACCGACTACTATTAACTTTGGAGCCATATTTAGTAGAAGAATATATGCAATGTAATCTATTTTGAACTTGTGAATTTGTTCATTTGATGTCTTGTACTACACTACTCTTCAGTGTAATTTCATTAATGTCACAACGATAATTGTTCTTTCTGTTTGACATTTTTCAATTTCAAACTTTGTTGCTTTGTCAGTTTTTTTTTTAAATTGAAATAAAAATAGTATCTTATAATACAAGTGCATAAGAAAGCCTTTAAAGCACGCGCGACGGGTTTAAAAGCGCGACGCGCAGCGGAGCGCTTTTAACGGCGCAAGTGCTTTAAAGGCTCTTATGCACGTATATTATACGATATTTTTTATTATACCTGCGCTAAAATGTGAAAATTAGAACGACATTAAAATTTAAATTCATTTTGTAAAGTTGCCTGTGGATTGCATTTTGAATCGTTAACGTGGACATTAGGGTGGGTCGAAAAACCAAACTTTGAGATAATCTTACCTAATAGCAAAATTATGTTGTCTTTTAGTGATATTATGACACCTACGAAATATTTTTAATTAATATTTAGAGGGTGCGCCTTACGTTTGAATTTTTGAAATTATACGAGAAAGGCCATATAGTATGCCATGAAAAGTTTGTATTTGCAATAATAATAATAACAGAGTTATAATCAAAACTGTATACTAAAAGGGCAAGAGAAGGTGGATAAAATTAAAACTCGAATCTCGCAGCAACGCCTAAATTCGATAGCAAGAAAGATTTCAATATTGAATGATTTTCATTAATTTTTCTGTTGTATTATTTTTTTAATTATTAATAAATGATTATTTTATTCTAAAAACCCTATTTTCCTTGAGAAATTTATGTTATATGACTACCAGAATATATTCAAGTTATTCGTATTTCCAAGGCAAAGCGCAACCTGAAGATGAGGTGCTATTTACTTTAAATTTTAGCATTACACTGTTTTCATGTAAAGGCAATATAATTTTGCTATTAAAAATCAAAAGCGCAATATTCGTTTTTTTCCATACAAAAATGACCCACCCTAGTGGACATTGTATGTGTTGTTCCCTAGGCAACTTTAAAACACGGCGTGCTTTAACACATTTTACAATTCATAAGACACACACATTTCCTGCTTTTAAACAACACATCTTCTTTGTCCGTCTAATAAATATAAAATTTTGTTTAAATGGTCGTAAACTTATAACTTTCTTGTTATTGTATATATTTTGGATTAAAAAGCGAATTAAGAAAAAAGCTTTGTTTTGATCCTCCCTAACGATTTCCTTTAAAGCTAAAAACCTTTCTGGTTTCGTCTTGGCTTTACAGAATCCGGAAGTGCCTGCGTTACTCCAAATGAAGAAAATGCAACATGTATAGCTTTAGACGCCTGCCCGATACTTTTCGACGCCATCACCACCACAAACAATGAAGTCAAGAAATTCTTACGCAATTCCTTATGCGGTTGGGAGAATGCGGACTTACCCCGTGTGTGCTGTGGTACGAAAGCATCCTATTCCACCATTGTAAAAACAGAATCCAAAATTAACGTGAAGAAAGATCTATTACCAGATAGAAGCCTTTGTGGTTTTCAAGAGGTACGCTTCAATTGAAAAAAAAAACGCTTCTTTTACCTGATTGCAATTTTTAGGATAAGGATAAATTATTAGGGGGAGAAAACGCCGAACTGACAGAATTTCCTTGGGTGGCATTACTAGGATACACCAACCGTTACAATCGCCAGTCTTTCGGGTGTGGAGGTGTTCTTATAAGCAAGAGATATGTCCTGACGGCCGGCCATTGCATAAGTACTCAAAGGACATTGTAAGTTTAATCATTCAAACTTGGCTAACGGTGTCAAGGTAATCAATTAAATTTCAGGGCGAAAGTGCGTTTGGGAGAGTGGAATTTAAATACAACGAATGACTGCGTGGGAAAGAACGCCCTCAAGCATTGCATCCAAGCACAAGACTTCGAGATAGAATCGACCAAACTACACGAAAACTACAATTACGATCCGTTTAGGGGTGTGACGAATGATATTGCTTTGATTCGTCTTAAGAAGCCGGTTGAATTTACAAGTAAGTAATCATGAGTTCAATTTTTGTTTCAGAAAATTTATTTTGGATTAAAAAAATAATCATTTGCAGCTCACATTCAGCCAATCTGCCTTCCGACTTCTACAGAAAAGAGTGACGTGGGTGCCAGGGTTTGGGTGGCTGGATGGGGTGCCACAGAAACACAGACTTTTCAAAAAAGTGCAATCAAGCAGAAACTCCAAGTGCCAATAGTAGAATCTTCACAATGCGACAAAAAATACAAAACACAAGGTGACATAAGCATCATCAGCACACAGCTATGCGCCGGAGGTGAGGTCGGAAAAGACTCCTGCAAGGGAGATAGCGGAGGTCCACTGATGGCTACGTCAAAAACTAACGAGCTTCAGTATTACCTCGAAGGAATAGTGTCTTTCGGTATTTCCTGCGGAAGTGAATTGCCAGGAGTTTACACTCGCGTGACTGAATATTTAGGCTGGATTGAAAATAACGTTGTGGAATAAAAGCCGCATGTTCTAATAAAGTATTTCGTTTTTTGTGTGACCTTCGGGAATTCTGGCTGGAGTTCTTGAGAACCTTGAGTGTCATAGAATTTACTATGTACATCGAAAATTCGGGCAGCTTGATTTCTCAGTTTCCAATCGTAAAAAGTTAATGTCCAATTGTTTGAATTAAAAGTTATTTCTTATTTTATAATTTTTTTGGGTTTTCCTTTCATAATTCGGCGAAGATTATTTCAGTTCATTCTGGAAACCATGTAAGTATGATTTTAGAACAGAATTAAAAAATACACCTCTTTGGTTTGTTGCGGACGCAGAAGCCACCTAGATTCAAGCAACCAAGAGGCGAAAGCTTCCACATTACTTCCTGGAAACGATAAATGTAGTTACCAGAAGGAACATAATTAATCAAAAACGCACCAAGATTTACTTGTAAACGGAAAATATTTTAGGACTTTGACAAAATCTAGGGGGGTACAGAAGCGAATTTGCAGGAATTTCCTTAATAGAAATAAACTTTCATTTCCTTGTAGTTGTACACTAATAAAAGAGATACTATTAACAGCAGCACATTATTTAATATTAGGTACACCGTAAGTTCCTCCTCCAGAAATGCTGCCGGAATTATTGTAAGATACTGGTAGGAAGAAACATGTATAGTCGTGCGCAACTTAAATGCTACAACTTGACAGTTCTGTGAGCTTTGTACTACAAGGTTTTAAGAGTGAGGTTTGCGTGCAGGAAGTGCATTTAAGGTGAATGGGACTGTCCTCCAGCCCATTAAGCGGAACAAATAAGAGAATATCTATCTGCTACTTTTGAGCCTTGGTGGATTGGATGCGACGGACCAGTTTCATGGCCTTCTCGGCCACCCGATTTTTGTGGGACTACAAGAAGGACTTAGTTTATTCGACACCTGTACCAAATGAAATGAAACTCCCCAGTTGTATCGTTGAAGTCGCTGCTGAAATATGAGCGAATTTTTGTATGTACAAGAGAGCATTAATTCATCATTGTCAGACGTGTGTGCAAGTTGGGGCCAATGATTCTGAGCATATGTTGTAACCAATTTCTAAAATTAATTATTAATTAATTAATAATTTTTTTACGTTTCTGCAGTATTAAATCGTTTTTACACTCTCATCAAGTAATCATTCATTTCCGACCATAGGTTACATAATAAAAATGGCTTACTTTAGTCTTATTTACTTACCCTACAAATTTGGCAATCGAATTTTTCAACACCATGTATTTTCTAAAAAGAGTACAACGATATTTAACTGCCCTAGATTACAACAAATTTATTAAATATTGACAAATACTCACTGCCTATTGAAAACAAGACTAACACTTATTACGTTGATCACCAAATCAAAATTTCACACTAATTTTTATTACATGAAATCAACTTACCTTGTCAAGCAGATATGGTAATCGTCCATATCTGACATTTGGAAAGGTTTGAAATTGATCAGAATGTAAACTACACTGAAAAATAAATTGAATGCAGGCCACACACAATCTTGGATGTATAAAAACTGACTGGGGCCCTATTCTCAACCCATTCAAAAATATTCGCATGCGAAAATGACGTATTTTCCGAACGATTTGTATAGTTTTGTACGAGAGTCTACGTCATTTTGACGTCATTTTCGCATGCGAATCTTTTCGAACGAGTTGAGAATAGGGCCCCTGGACGCAATTTACACTATTGTACACGCACTTGGTATCGCAGGTTCCGACTTTTCTTTACCGTACTTAATTATACCGGGTTATTTTTTTTTAAACTCCTGCTATAAAATCTGGACGGCATGAAGTGAAAAGTACGTCATTGCACTTCTTCATGCTGTTTTACGGTAAAGCTACGATATGCCGTCCAAATTCCATGGCAAGAGTTGATAAAAATTTAAAAAATGACCCGGTAGTACATTGGGAATATCTTGGTTAATATAACCATAGTGACACATAAAATTGACGTGCACAGATATTAGAAAATTCCTACACTAATTTTTTTCCTATCGGGTTGCGGAATACTCCCCGTACCTTTAGGCTCGAACTACTAAGGTTATATGGCCAACCCTACTAGAATTTAGCCGAATCTAGGGAAATTCTACCCCTAGTAGGAATGTTTATCGTATTGACAGGGTGCCTACGGCTTTACTTCCTATCCAAGAAATCAACCTAATATGTTGTTGATCAACTTCATAATTTCAACTGCTTCTTTATCATACGTGAAGAAAGTTATCGGTTATATTAATCCGACTTCTTATGTCAAAAATAACACAAAAATAGTATTTAAGGAACAGCGACAAAGTTCGAACGTCTCGAACGGTTTGGTACAGGAATGTGATTTTTCCTGTTTATTTAACTTTCCGCATGAGAAATACCGCATTGATCAGGTGTCTGCAAGAATATCCAAAACTGAAGCATTAATTCAACAAGCAGTGAACATGCGATCCTCCGCGTTGGTGTTAGTCTTCCTTGCTTCATTGTGCTACGACGTTAAGGCCAGTAAGTATATGCTTTATATTAGTCCAAAAATTTTCACACAACAACAGTGCGGCTCTGAATTAATTTCCACAAAACCATTGTAAACACACAGGTCGGTGATTTTTAAGTAAGTTGGAGGCGACTTATTCAAACAAGATTCCAGTTGACCTTTAAACGAGGCTCTGTTCTGCGAAAACCGAAAGGTCAACAATAAACGTACGTAAAGTTAAATTCTTGTATATTACATATTTTTATTTGTAAATTTCTATACAAATATTCTAAAATAATTCAAGTAGCTCAGTAACAGCATTTAATTATTCTTGTCAAACGAGATAATGGTTCATATACATACTGTCGAGCTTTCTGATATTTAAATAAAATCTTACTCATGTAAGTTCTAGTACTCGCCAACAGAACAAATGTAAACATCATGATCAATATTAAAATGTAGAAATGAAAAGTAAATAAGGAAATAGTAAACAAAATAGTTTAAAAAATAACGTGGTTTATATCAGTGGTCTCAAATTGGCGGCCGCATTCGGCCCCGAAGCAATTTTATTTTTATACGGGCCGCAAACATGTATTGGTTCTTTTTTGAGATTTATTTAAAGAACAACACGGGCAACATACAAAAGACGTCGGTAAGTAAGCTCGTTCATGTCATCTCAAGACTACAATTAAATAAATATTGTTAATTATAAGACATTGTCATTCCGCCAATTTAAATAATAATTTAAAGAAAAGAAATGCGTAAAAATACCTTCATTTTTAGACATCCCAAATGCTCTAAAAACTATAAAGAAAAGGGCACAAAAACCATCACCTTCAGAGAGCTCAACAATAACACTTCATTTTTAGGTCCAATAAAGTTGGTCACATGAAAAATTTATCCAAAGATTGACTAAAATAACAAAAATTTGACAATTTTTAAATAAGCTTTTGAGACTTTTTCAGTGAATCCTGAACTGCGCTTTATCATGTGCCCAATTTTCGATGGAAGATAGGTATATTTGGGATGTCCTTCATGTTTCCAATTTGCCTTGGTCCTGAAATGAGGGATCAAGAAATGAGGGATTTTAATAGGAGGAGATGGCGCTGAACGCTGAACTAAGATAATTTCAATAATTCTGATATTTCGAATTCCGTCTTGTAATAAATTCATGTTTAGTTGCACCAGAAAGGTACCAAGAGTATCGTTTTACCTTCGGGGCTTTCGTTTTCGTTTACATTTTTTAAGAGTACAAATCTAATACCTCACTTTTTATAAAATTTAAAATGAATTTTGTCGGTGGATACAACAACGCAAACAATGAAATCCAAATTGTTACAAATTACTTCATTCGTTGCATAAATTAATGCAAAACGAAAATTTTAGAACAGGTAATGTCGAAATTCATTTTTTATCTTCGTTGTCGTCTCCTCAAATTCCAAATTCAAAAATAATCTCGAAATTTATAATTTGTTGTGCGCAATATGTATGTCATTCTACTTGAAACAGCACGCAATAAAAAAAAATAACGCAAGTTCTTGGCATTAAGAATTTATTAGTACACAAGATTTAGTATAAGTTGGCAACCTTGCTGGTACTACTGCAATATTATAATATAATATAATTTTACGAATTCGGGTTTCGATGAAACAGTCGTTTATTAAACTGAAAATTCTTTAATTATTATCGACAATCTCACCGATCTATCCTAGTTATCTCGGAATCGAGTAACTTAGTAATCAACAGTTTTGGTCGCGACATCTTGCGACAGGTCGGTGAGATTGCAGTGGAGTTTTCAAGCAAGTCTTCTGCTGACGAAGCTCAAAATAGATCCAGAGGATGCTCGAAGAATCCATTGTAATCAAAACTGACTTGCAACAAATGTCTAAATTTTCAAATATTGTTATGAAAGCTGTTTTTGCTTTTTGTGGGATGACTTATTAAGCAGCGAACTGGTTGCTATTTGTAATGTTTCTTCCAATCTTAGATCAAAGAGCGGCCGCGAGATGTCGCTAACGGAATTTATCTTCGGAGCGGCCCATGATCTTTACTAAAAAGTTGAAAGGAAAATCAGGAATTTGACAATTCGTCATGTACAAGGAGAAATTTAAAATGAAAAATCTAATGAAAGACTACAAGATAAATGAAAAACTTAATAGAAAGAAAAAAAAACAAAAGAAATGAAAAATGAATAAATGCAAATATTAATTAATTAATTATTCCTCCTTTTGTTTACACTATAGCATATTTTACAATTTACAAGACACACACATTTCCTGCTTTTAAACAACACATCATCTTTGTCTGTCTAATAAATATGAAATTTTATTTAAGTAGTCGTAAATTTATAACTTTCTTGTTATTGTATTTTGGGCAAAAGCGAATTAAGAAAAAACTTTGTCTTAATCTTCCCTAAAGATTTTGTTTAAAACTGAACACCTTCCTGGTTTCGTCTTGGCTTT
The DNA here is from genome assembly GCA_033060865.1 of Dorcus hopei. NCBI lineage: Eukaryota > Metazoa > Arthropoda > Insecta > Coleoptera > Lucanidae > Dorcus > Dorcus hopei. The sequence goes on from CM065423.1 coordinate 38,547,727, forward strand.
ACAGAATCCGGAAGTGCCTGCGTTACTCCAAATGAAGAATTTGCAACATGTATAGCTTTAGACGCCTGCCCGATACTTTTCGACGCCATCAGGAGCACAAACGAGGAAGTCAAGAAATTCATACACGATTCCTTCTGCGGTTGGGAGAATGAGAACTTACCCCGTGTGTGCTGTGGTACGAAAGCATCTTATTCCGCCGTGGTAAAAACAGAATCCAAAATTAACGTAAAGAAATATCTATTACCAGATAGAAGCCTTTGTGGTTTTCAAGAGGTACGTATCAATTCAACAAACCGCTTCTTTTACCTGATTGTCATTTTCAGGATCAGGATAAATTATTAGGGGGAAAAAACGCCGAACTGAAAGAATTTCCTTGGTTGGCATTACTAGGATACACCAACCGTTACAATCGCCTGTCTTTCGGATGTGGAGGTGCTCTTATAAGCAAGAGATATGTTCTGACGGCCGGCCATTGCATAATTACTCAAACTCAAACAACATTGTAAGTTTAATCATTTAAATTTGGGTAACATTGTCAAGGTAATCATTTACATTTCAGGGCAAAAGTCCGTTTGGGAGAGTGGAACTTAAATACAACGAATGATTGCGTGGGAAAGAACGCCCTCAAGCATTGCATCCAAGCACAAGACTTCGAGATAGAATCGACCAAACTACACGAAAACTACAATTACGATCCGTTTAGGGGTGTGACGAATGATATTGCTTTGATTCGTCTTAAGAAACCGGTCGAATATACAAGTAAGTAATCATGAGTTTAATTTATTATGTCAAAAATTTGATGAAATTAATTAAGGATTAAAAAAACAATCATTTGCAGCTCACATTCAGCCAATCTGCCTTCCGACTTCTACAGAAAAGAGTGACGTGGGTGCCAGGGTTTGGATGGCTGGATGGGGTGCCACAGAAACACAGACTTTTCAAAAAAGTGCAATCAAGCAGAAACTCCAAGTGCCAATAGTAGAATCTTCACAATGCGACAAAAAATACAAAACACAAGGTGACATAAGCATCATCAGCACACAGCTATGCGCTGGAGGTGAGGTCGGAAAAGACTCCTGCAAGGGAGACAGCGGAGGTCCACTGATGGCTACGTCAAGAACTAACGAGCTTCAGTATTACCTCGAAGGAATAGTGTCTTTCGGTATTTCCTGCGGAAGTGAATTGCCAGGAGTTTACACTCGCGTGACTGAATATTTAGGCTGGATTGAAAATAACATCGCGGAATAAAAGCGGCATGCTCTAATAAACTACTTCGTTTTTTGTGTGACCTTCGGGAATTCTGGCTGGAGTTCTTGAGAACCTCGAGTGTCATAGAATTTACTATGTACATCGAAAATTCGGGCAGCTTGATTTCTTAGTTTCCAATCGTAAAAAGATAATGTCCAATTGTTTGAATTAAAAGTTATTATTTCTTATTTTATCTTTTTTATTGCGTTTTCCTTTCATAATTCGGCGAAGATTAGTTTAGTTCATTCTGGACACCTCGGAAACCCTTCGGTTTGTTACGGACGCAGAAGCCACCCAGATTCAAGCAACTCAGAGGCGAAAGCTTCCACATTACTTCCGGGAAACGATAAATGTAGTTACCAGAAGGAACCTAATTAATCAAAAACGCACCAAGATTTACTTGCAAACGGAAAATATTTTAGGACTTTGACAACATCTAGGGGGGTACAGAAGCGTATTTGGAGGAATTTCCTTGGATAGGCTTATTAGTAATCACCAATAATAGAAATAAACTTTCATTTCCTTGCAGTTGTACACTAATAATCAAGAGATGCAACTCACTGTTTAACATTAGATACTCCGTAAGCTCCTCCTTTGTCCTTAAAAGAAATATCGACAGTACTGTATTTCCTTCTTGGTTTTCAGAGTGAGCGTTCGTCTGGAAGAATGGTTCTCCGATTGAGTGCTTCGGAGGAACTTTTAACAAGCAATGTATCCAAGCTGTAGACATGAAGGTTGAAGAAGTAAAACTGCCCGAAAACTACGAGTTCTCCGCCAGAAAATTTTCAAATGATATTGGGTTAATCCGATTGAAAGAGGTGTCAAATTTTCTGGTGCATTGCGACGTTGAAACCTGCACAGTTCTAACCCTTTGTAATTTTGGATTACATCCAACCAACTTGCCTTCTGGAAAACTCTGAAGAGAAAAGTAATCCCGGTGAGACCTTATAGGTGGCAGGTTGGGGTTGACTTTAAGTCCAAACAGAAGAGAAATATAAAACAGAATATTCAAGTGCCGATGAGTTAGTGCAGACAAAATTATGATAAGAGTGGAGGGATACAAATAACTGGGATGCAGTTATGTGCTGGAGGTGAGATTGGTATGAGATGCTTGCTTGGGAGACAGTGGAGGACCACTTATGGCACTAGGATGAGTAATATGTCGCAATCTTACATTGAAAGAACTGCCTCTTTCAGTAGACTCTGCGGAGCAGATATGCCCGAGGATTACAAACTGGTATCAGCATATTTATGCCCGTTTACACCACTTTGACTTAAAACTTTAAGTTCCACTTAAGTGATTTAAGCAACACTTTTTCTGTTGCACCACTAATTTAAGTACTTAATCGACTTTGTAAACTAAAGTCGGATCCGAATTTTTCGGGATTTTAAATTTAAATTTGTTTTAACCCCTTCTGGGTTCTGTGTTGCACGTATTTATTTTTATGAACACAAATAAAGATAAGAGTGCATTACTGGAGATTTTATTTTATTATTAAATTCTGTCCTGGTGTTTTTGGGGTTACGTACGACCCATACCCATCTCCCCGAGTCTAGCCAGTCGGGAGGTGAACCTAAATTGCACACCGCTACATTTGCAACCAGGTAGGTAACAGTAGGTCAACTTCGTAATTTCCACTACTTCTTTATCGTACGCGAAGAAAGTATCGGTTTATACAAAGTGGAATATGATGATGATTCCCAAATCAATCAAATTGCAAATTATTAGGAGTACAATTTATTGAACTGAATTAACAGGCGATTAAAATGTATACCTTGCAAGAAAACACTTTCATTATTGAAGCTTATATCCAATCTGGACGCAAATCAAATGGGGAATGGCAATATTCCATTCTTGAGAATGATTTTGTTCCTCTCTGTACTAATGGGACTTATGTACAAAAATAATTCAAAAGTAATATTTGAAGAACATCGGGTTCGACCGGTTTGGCACAGGCAGGGATATGATTTCGCATGGGAAAAACCTCATTGATCAGGTGTCTCCAAGAATAACCAACTAACGAGTATAAAAACCGAAGCATTAATTCAGTGATCAACAAACCATGAACATGCGATCCTCCGCGTTAGTGTTACTCTTCTTTGCTTCATTGTGCTGCAACGTTAAGGCCCGTAAGTATACTCAAAAATTTTTCGCATAACAACAGTGTGGCCCTGAACTAATATCGACCCAACCATCGTAAACACACTGGTCGGTGGTTTTTAAATAAATCGAAGGCGACTTATATAAACAAGATTCCAGTCGACCTTATTAAGCAAGACTGTGTTCTGTGAAAACCGAAAGGTTATCAATAAATTCATGCAGGTACAGTTTATTTGTAAATTTTTCTATCTTTCTATCTCCTCATCGAATCTCCTGTCTTTCGTCAGAGTAGTCCCCAGAGTAGTATTTGAAACTTTCCACCTGCTTCAGTTTTTTTCTCTCTTTCAGGTATATCTTGTGGTTTTTGTTCTGTCTGCTTATCACCATGGTCTTTGTCTTTTCCCTGTTTATATTCATGTTAGCTTTCTCCAGACTTGCACTGTATCTGTTCACATTTTCATTGAGGGTTTTTTCATCTTTTGCCACTAGGACCATGTCGTCGGCGTAAGCAATTATTGATATTATATTCTCCCCCCCCCTCTATGCTTATAGTATAGCAAATTCTACAGTTTAAAAGACTCTTATCAATACCCACACGTTCCTGCCTTTATACTTACAACATATCATATTTGTCTAATAACAACGAAGTTTAGTTTAAGTGTCCGTAAATTTATAAGAAATTTAAACCTGTAATTTTCTTGTTATTGCATTTTCGCACAATTAGCGAATTAAGAAAAAAAGCTTTATTTTGATCTTTCTTAATTATTTCGTTTAAAACTAAAAACCTTTCTAGTTTCGTCTTGATTTTACAGAATCCGGAAGTGCCTGCGTTACCCCAAATGGAGAAAATGGAACATGTATAGCTTTAGACACCTGCCCGATACTTTTCAACGCCCTCACGACCATAAGCGACGAAGTCAAGAAATTCTTACGCAATTCCTTATGCGGTTGGGAGAATACGCACTTACCCCGAGTGTGCTGTGGTACGAAAGCATCCTATTGAAGAAATTAATAAACGTATACATGTAAATATTGCTTTCGCTAAGCGACAAATTCGAATGTATAATTAATAATTATGTATTTGTTAACTGCATTAAATATTAATTAATTGTGTAAAAAACATACAGCTTATTTACAAACAAGATGTGAAGTAAACAGAAATGAATTAGTAGATGTCGTAGCTTCAATACGTGTAATTCAAAAGATTTTCATTTTTTGTTCATTTCTGATTGGTCACGTTGACCGTTGACTTGACGATTTTGTGCAAGTCGACCGACCATTCACTTAACACAGCCTAATCGCAGTACGATGTAACATTAGTCGTCCAGTCATCTTGCCCTCTGGAAACATTAAGAAACGAAGGAATTTATGATATTTTTGTTAAAAACGGTTTAGGATAGCCTCTCGCGCGGCAATCACAAACAAAGAGGGTTCATGGCCCCCATTCATAACATTATTTTAACTATGTAAGCTTTTTTTTTCTGCAAATCACTCGAAACAGAAACGTAAGAAATCACCCAAAAATACCCAAATTTGTGGAGAATGAAAAGTATTTTCTCGTTTTTGGGAGGAGGAGGAGGTTAGACCCTCCCACGCTCCCACCCCTCCAATGGTACTGTCAGTGTTTTTCCTTTTGATGAAAAGGAAGATCTGATGTTTGTGGATGGCGAGAGCGTCATTTTGGAGAGTTTGGGGATTCAATTCTGACCATGCCCACGTGACCCTCTATACGTATACGTAAAAAGAAACAAAAGAAAAATCAGGAATATATATTTTTTTGGAAGGAAATATGGCGTTTAAGCAAGAGAAAAAGAAAACGTTTGATATTCGTTTAATGGGGGATTTGGGGATTCAATTTTGAAGTTCCTCAGGGGCTTTTCCTTAAACAAAATAATAATCAGAAAAATTTTTTACGATGCGGTTTGACGAATGCACAAATTATAATAGAAACTTTGATATTTGTGGATGCCTATCGGTAAGTTCAGAGGTCCCAAAGATGTGCACAACCTAAGAAAAAACAAAGAAAAGTTAGGACTATTTTTTTGGAATGAAATGTGGCGCCAGTCAAAAGTGATATTTGTCCAAGAATCAAGTCGTTACGTTTTAGAGACTTCGAGAATTTAATTTCAATGTTTATTAGAGGTTTTTCCCTTTAAACGACGCGCGAGATACAAACAAAAACAAAAGGAAAACCAGAAATCTTTTTAAGGAAAAAATACAACATCAGTTCAGATAAGAAAAATATTTGATATTTGTCGAAAGTGAAAGCGGTTTTCTTTTGAGGAGTGGGAGAATGGTAATTCAATTTTAACGTGTCTCGAAAACCCTTTCTCCCTTACGTTGGGGTCGTTATAAAAAATAGCGAAAGAAAAACCAAGATTTTTCTGAGATCAAATGCGACATCAGTTAAGATGACAAATTTTTTTTATGTTTGTCGAAAGCGAAGGCGATTATTTCTTCAGGGGTGGCTATTTTGACGTGTCTCAAAGGTCCTTCTCCCTTACATTAGAGTCCACGTAAAAAATAACGAAAGAGAAACCAGGAATATTTTTTTGAAACAAAATGCCATTTCAATTAAGATGAGAAAAATATTTGATATTTGTCGCAAGCCAAAGCATTTTTTATTTACGGACTGGTAAGTGGGTTTTCAATTTTGACGTGTCTTCCTTACGTTGGGGTCGATTTAAAAAAAACAACGAAAGAAGAAACAAACAGGAATTTTTTAAAGACAAAATGAGAAGTTAACTGAAGTTGAGAAAAAAATTGAGAGAAAATTTCTTCCAGCTCGTCTTGTCTCTTATCTTTTCTTTCCATTTAGATACAACTGTGTCATTTTGACTTCTCTTTTCCGTCTTTCGCTCTTCTCCATTTTCCACCATTCTCACTATACATCTCATTCACCTGATTCTCTGTGCTCTTACTACATTTGGTTCACAGAAGAAGATTTGATTTGCCCCTTTGTTGTAATTTGCTTTCCATTGTTCTTCAGCTTACCATTGCATTGGCCTTATTACTGTTCTAAAATTTGTACTTTTAATTTTCTTGATATTACCTTGTCCCTTAATACTGCAAATTTTGCTTCCATTTCTTTTATTGTCGATTTTCTTTAAAATATTGTTCCTAGAGATTTAAAACTCTTCACTTTTTTAAATCCTACTTTTAGGTCCTATCTTTCCCTCTGTTCATGTCTTCTATTGTAATCTCTTTATTCATTTCTAATTTATTTTTTTTTCGGTGGTTCTCTAATTTTTCATCGTTCGCCGCACGTTATATCATGGACCAAGAGATCCATGGTTATCATTAATAATAATAATGTAACTCTGCGAACCCAGCAGGTCCATGACTTATTTTCTTCCATCTGTCTCTACTTGTCTTCAACTAATTCTTTATTTTTATTATCGCTGTTATATTTGTGCAAAGACAAAGAAGGGGCAGTGCACTTGATTTGTCTTGATTTGTGTTTCCGGTATTTCTTTTCCATTTTCTTTCCAGATACTGTGGTATCCAAGTTTCATTTCTATTGGTCTGCTTTGTACCTTAGCATTTTCAATTTTCTTTTGTACACTTATTTCCCGCAGCCATCCTTGCTTGCACTTCTGTTGTCGTTGTATAATTTATCAAATTTAGAGTTTAAGAAAGTTTACGCATTTTCAATGTACGTGATCGTGTGTATAAAACACGATCACGGTTGTTTATTTTATCTTATGGTTTGGAATATGATACGAGGTGCATCTCAGGTAGAGGGATGCAAAGAAAGAAAGATGCTAGCGCTTAGTCTCGGCGCGGTCCTTGGTGATAATGTTGCGCTAATTACGCAGACGGGCTGAATTGCAATGACATGTCATGAAGGGTGATCGCTCTTTAATCGCCGATATTCGGAGAGAGTAGGGGATCACTTCACCTGCATACGGCATTTGACCATATCCGCCGGCTGCAGTGGCGTGAGTAGTAAATGCCGGAAACACAAGTAGTTGTATACCTGACCAGGTGATTGCATTGTGCTTTCCAAGCAAGGTCATGACTTGGTGTTGACTGGGCTGTGGCCAGTGTAGCAAACATTGTGGAAGTCAGTGGCACCAATGATTCTGAGAACGTATACTCGGAAGATAAGGTATGCTAATATCCACCTGGAGTTCGTCCTTTATGCATGCGAAGTACGAAGATGGACTTTCGAGAATACCTGCTCCGTGAATTCGCATCCCAGCAGGGAGCTTCCGCATCTAGAGTCACCGCTGGAGGGGGCGGGGCCGGGAGAGGGCCCCGGTGAGTAAATAAGTCCTATAGTCTTGAGTAGATACTCGTAAATGGTTATTTGTAATTTTGCATGACATCCTTATCGAATCGGAAAGCGGAGCTCAAATGTTAAGACGTTTACCCTCAGCTCCGCAGTGAACGAGAAAGAGAGAAAGAAAGCAGGGAAAGAGTGATTTATCCTACATAGTCAGAAGTGGGATCTGAACTGGTCAGAATAGCAGAATAGTAATTAATGAATGATCAGAGGACATAGTGTCGGTGTTACGGAATTGGACGCGATTCCTGTAACTTCGGCATTGTATGCAGTAAACATTCATTCTGATATTTATGAAATTTATGTGTGTATCCCTACACTTCTTTTTCTACTTTTGATTGCCTCTCAAATATTGTTCCTAGATACTTAAAACTCTCTACTATTTCAAACCCATATGTCCTAACTTTTTCCCCTCTTGTAAACTCTTTCTCTGACCAAGTCGGTTTTCTTTGTGTTCATTTTTTAGTTCCATTTTCCTTACTGAAGCTTCAATCTTTCTGTCGTTCACCGTAATTCAAGGACGAAAAGGACTCATAGATGCCATTAAATGGAGTATGGACGAAAGAAGAAGAACGTAGGTAATTTCTGATTAGATTCCTCAAGTAATGTATTTCTGATTTACTTTCTGACAATTGATTTTTATTTGTCTACTAAAATATGCTAAGTAATCTTCCACCGTACGTAAAGCTAAATGAATCCAGTTTATAAACAACTTCGAACTTCGTCGACGTTAAATGTTCCAAGGTGGGTTTAACGACCATTCACAATAATTTTAATGCAGCAAACACTTGCTTTACAATGTAAACATCGACCTGAGTATTAATCATCATTAATCATTTAAAATAAACTAAGAAAAAAGTCACGCAAATACAATTGCCGCCTGTCGTTTATTTTAATTTTCGTTTTGTATTAGTGAATTCGTATTTGATTTATTATATACCCGAGCTAAGGCACATGCAATTCATATTTTTGTTTTTATTTCCTGTGCATCAATTTCAAAGTTAAGGTCCTGCGTTCAAACTGGTGATGGATTAATCTAAACAGAAAAAGAGAAGTGTAAGTAATTATACTGTGTTACTAATGGTGTGAAACTGTAGGTGACTTTTGAAACTTTTAAAATAAAGCGAATACGTCGATGAACAAAATACGAAAATATATTTACTCCCAAGGTACTGATGTTATTACAAGAGGGCGAAGATAGGAAGACAATTTTGTGTTAATTCATGTTTAACGTCTATTTGGCGAGAGTAATAAAAACCAGCATTACTTCAGGAAGTTAATATAAAGGGGTTTCTGGACGCTCGTGCATGTCCGCTAGCATGTACGCAGCCTGTACTTATGATACGTATAGAAACAAAAAAGAACTGATCGTTTGTTACAAGTAACACAATGTGGAAGTTTGGATTAAAACAATCAAAATGTGATAAATTTCGGATCCTAATTGTAACGCTTGTCAAGTTACGAAGAAATAAACAATTTACGCTTTAATCAACCAACTGTAATCAAGTTTTTGTAACAGCAGGAGATGCAGTAGTAATGAGGAGGACTGTACACTTATTTCAAGGGAAACATTACCTTCCACGTTTTTAGTAAATTTTAATTACTTCGCGGCGAAATATGAAGTAACCGAAAGCCAGTTTCCGACCACGATAAGATAAACAATTTTTTTATCTGTAAAACGAAACGGAAATGAATCCGGCATATTTACAAGCAATTGCTTATAAATATTGCGACTACAACTCTGTACCAAGAATTTACACTTTTCCGTTGGTTTGGTGTTTAAATTTACGGTAACCTTCCTTCCGGGTGTACTTCAAATATATTCGTTTTTTTGTTCAGTTTCCAATTGAAAGTAATCTAATTGTTACAAACCTTGTATCCATCCATTCTTTTCTCGGAAAACAAATTTAATTTATTAAGTTAAATATCTCGCACTTTGTTTACTATCAGTTTTGCGTGTTAACGATTTTAAGAAAAGCACCTGTTAAAGAAAAATTGTTAAATATCGTAACCGCATATTGCTGAAATGTACACGTCAAGTATACTCGGAATGTGTGATTAATTTTTCGAATTACCCAGCAATTAATAAAACGTCGGGATAGATAAATTAGTTTTTCTTTGAATAATAATAATAACAAAACAGTCATAATAAATTATAAAGTCTCAATAAAATTTAATCAACCATAATACAGAGAAGCAAGTTAAAAAAAATTCAGAGAAATATTAAGCAATTAATAAAAGAGAGCCCGAAATCTTAAGTAAATCTTTGTAAGTATAAGAAAATTGTTTAGCACATTGTTTAAAACGTGAAGGAGAACATTTCGAACATTTATTACTGAAACTAGTTTTGTTTCATCATAGGTAACTGGTATACCCTTGCAATGCATTGACTCATTTTTTTTTTAAACTGAACATTGTATGTTCAGAGTTAAAAAAAATTCACGGTATATTAAGCCCCATTGATATTGATTTGTATTCGATTTTAATTTGTCATGAATGTATCTATGTATGTTCTTTATTGTTTCGAATTCACCAATAAAATTAGGTTTTCACAGAAAAAAAAATGTTAACTGTGGTTTTACCGACAAATCAACCCTGTGAATAAAATAATAATAATTCGTGACAAAATATAAGCTTGAATGAACAATCGAAACATAAATTTTAAAAAAATACGATGTCACAAATTGACTTCTCCTTTGTGCTCATTATGTATTTGGTCATGGACCACCGGTTCCAATATTATTCAACCGACGCCCACCAAAAAAAAACTGCTTCGGGAGCGACCTCAGCAGATGGAAATACCAGTAGCTCGAGAATATCTCTCAGCATATTCCGTGCGTTTATCAGTTCTCAAAGCGAAATAATTAGGTATGACGTACGACTGAATACGAACGAGTTTATTTTGTAAATACCGCAAAAGTGTATACGTATATAAGAATGGAAACCACAGAATTTCAAACAAGTCTGCTTGTTATGCCAGACTTGTCAAGGTGAATCTTTCGGCGAGCAAAGGCGTCTCTCGAAAAAATGCGTCCGCTGTTATTTCTGTGCTGTTGTTTAATGATCTGCAGTTATCAAGTTTCTGCACGTAAGTCAATACTTTTTTGCTAAAAAAAAAAATTTGGAAATTGCCAGAAGCCATCTGCCAGTTGGGCCTTTTACTTTCAACTACCTGTACGCGTAATTAGCATGTCTAATGTAAAAAAAAGTTACTAATAGATGTTATTAGGTAACGTTTCTTCGAATTATCAAATTGGTTTAAAGACGTACACGTCATGGAAAATATTTGGTTACCCAATAATTTTGAATCTAAAACCAATTCAATCCACATCTTTTTTCCTTGCTGCACGTCAAATTCTTTTAAACAAATACCATTTCACTCTTCTCATTACGGCGATAATTAACTGTAACTGACCGGTTCAATTACATAAAAAAAAATTAATTAATCAACTACGTCCAGTCCAGGTGTTGGAATGTAAACAAACAAGTTAATTTTATTACCTCTTCATTTTGAATACAGTGAAACTTACACAGGCTGTCTCTTAACGTACGCAGGGGACCAAAAATGTAACTAGGGGGAATCAAAGTAATAAATTTTTAGTAAAAACTCAATAACTAGGAAGTGACTGCAAGTTAAAGTTAAATTAATTGACAAGCAATCGTTGCTACTCGGACTTCCCTAGATACCCTTTTAATCTCCTCCATACGTTATGAGTCACCCTGTCTATCAAGCACATTTTTAATTAAAATTAGCAGAATTAATTGAATCGATATGTATATATAAATTCGATAGGGATTAATAGTTTCTTATAATTAAAAAAAAATTATGAAAATTACTAATGTTTGTTTTATACGGGGTGATGACAAAAAATTGCAGTGATAAGGGGATAAGTGAATAAAATAAATTTAAATGCTTTTGCTATTGAAATAAAGCTTGAAGCCCCCCCTCACCACTTTAGGCAGAGAATGAAACTTCGTCGGAGATTTCATAAATAAAATTCGAAACATATTGCCACATTTTGTTAATAAAGAAACCAACCCTTAACTTAAGCAATTCCCACAATATCTTTCTTCGTTTCACTTTTTGATTGCACATTTTGATCAATAACTGAAATAAATCCTGAAATGCTTTCAAATAAAGGTCGTTTATTTAGGTTACTGCTTCGGTATGGCCTTTTTCCAGGGCAAACAAAAATTTTACTCGCAGTGATTAAATCACTTGAAGGAGAGGGGGGAGTTCCCAATACAAACGATTTTAATTTTTTCGGAATATGTTGTCCAAGCGATATATCCAAGTTCAAATATCTAGCGACTGAAAATAAAATTTAAAAATTTTTTCTGTATTCTCTTAGGTTGTTCTTGAAACTTATTTAAACTGTTCTTCTGATTTTCGACAAATTTTATAAAAACATTCTTCGTCAAAAATTTTTTAATGACGTAACTTTTCCAAAACTCGAAGCTGTACATTTCAAACTGGGGGCGTTTCTATTATTACTATTTTTTCAAAAATTTGCGAATAATTTCGTACATTCGTAAATCAATAGATCATTTTAGATGTGACTTTGCAAGCTAGCGAAGATTTTTTTATCGTTTTTAAACAAATAATTAACTGGAAGAAAAATTCTTAGAACATTACGTCGAAGATAATAAAAGATGACAAATAAAATTTTATACATGGTGATTAAGAAAGATTGTCGCTTATGAGAGGTACGGGTATGCCAACTTGATGGTTTCAAGTGTACGGAGTGTATATTCAATTCAATACAAACACCCTATAACTGAAAACACATCCGTCAAGAAATCTCTAGAACTACTCTTCAGACTTTTCTTTGTACAAAACAGTATTTAGAAAGTTTCTTCAATTTGTATATCTTTGCCTTTTTGATTCTTGAACTGTTCGATTTTTAGAAATGTACAAGAAGTTCATTTGGCTATTTTTTTTTAATCTGCCATTTATATAACTATTATTTTTTCTAAAAATGCTACATCGTAAAAATGTAAATAATTCCGTCAACTTGCAACATTATAACTTTTTCAAACATGGAAAGTATAAATACCGTTTAAATTTAGGCTCAGCTTAAGATTTGGGCCATGAGACGGCTTTTGTTCACATTAATTTCTGTGAAAACAATCTATTGGAAGTCAAACGTCTTTTATATGCTCTTTTTCATTCTTTTAATCTTGATGTAATTTTGAAGTTTTAATGAATTTTGAATTTAAAAAAATATTATAAACTCAGATTATGACTTAGCTACACGATGTTGTGAAATCTCCAACATCATTTAAATTTAAGCTCGGCTTAAGAGTTCGGTGCAACTGGCCCTTCAAAAGCTACAACAGGTATGATTCTAGTGTCATTTTCCTAATGACGACTGATCAAAACTGCATTTGACATCAGCAAGCAGGCTTTGAGGGGTCTAGCGCTGACGTCACAGACGCACCTTGCACACCACCCTCGTTCGACACGAAGTAACCGTTATAGTTTACGAACCCTGCTTTACTTCTTTGTTTTATGAAAGACGTTCATGACTGTACGTGCTACATTAGAACCGTACCATATACATATGTAGGTGTATAACAATGCAGTACTTTTTACTTGTGCATTCAAAAAAAGCTTATCTTGAATATTTTAATTCGCAATTTATTTTGATACAAACATCAATAGTTTGATAGTGAAGAAAACATTTACAGTTACATCAAAATTAAAAATTATAGCACATTAACGATGTGCATTTCGAGCTGCACAGCTCGTGCTGTTGCTTTTGATAAGGAGGAATAAAATTGCTATTCGTGTGCAATCGTACGTAGGCAAAGCATATAACTATTAATTAACCAAAAAATAAGACTTACTTACATCATGCGCATCTAAAATCATAATAAAAAAATAACACATTCGGAATTATGCGGCTTATTGGTTGGTGGGTTTTTCTTTTTGTTGTTTACGGGTTTGCCATCGATAGTGATAACCTGTTGGCCCTGAGCTCGTCGAGTCCGTCGTGGCTAAGAAATCCCGGTTATTTGTAAAAAATTGTCTATATTATCGCCTTATGCCACTTAATATTCCAATATAAACAAGCTCAATAAATTATTCTAACATTAAAGTAACTGACAAGACAATTAAATAATAAACTTTTACTTTAATTTATTAGGCATTATAGGAGTATGGTTGCGCCTCGAACGACCTGTAGAATAAAAATCCTTGGAATTAAAAACAAACCCCTCAAAGCTTCTTGTAATTGACTTCGACCAAGTTTAAGTAAATTCAAGAACGAAAATACCGTTCTCATATTTCCAAACAAAGAAACATTTTCTGAAATACCAGTGCAATTATTACAATGTTAATTCACTCAAAAGGAACTGCGTACGTCAATTAAGACAATTGCATTGTGTTCGTGTGAAACACCATCACCATTGTTGCACGCCTCTAAATCACTTGCAGGCATAATTATATTAAAACGAAACGAAATAAACAAATTATAATTCGATGATGTTTTCAAGAATCCGGAGGAAGCTGCCTCACGCCGAACGGGGAAAATGCGAAGTGCATTTCCGTCTTCTCCTGCCCTATCCTGTACGACGCAGTCACCACCACAGATCCGGACGTGAAGAAGTTCTTGAGGGCCTCCCAGTGCGGATATGATGACACCCCGCTCGTGTGCTGTGGTACGACTGCATCTTACCCCAAGCAGACGATTAAACCACGAGTCAGGACACCCCAAAGTTTAAATCATAGGAATGCTTATTTGCTACCGGATCGCACAACTTGTGGATATCAGGTAAAAATCATTTTCGTAAACTTCCAACTCGCCATTTTCACCAACATAAGTTTTTCAAACCCTTTTGACATCAAGTGATCTGATTTAAAGTCATGGAGTGCCTTGGGATCTAAAATGGTCTTCTGGGAATGACCTTAAGTTGGATCATTCTACTGTTTAATGATGTTGACGTGTCTCCTTTTTCATTGAACAGGCTTCGTTTTGGTGATTTTGAGCTTTTGGAGGGTGGTCATACTCTGTACTAAATAACCATCTAAGGTATCAACTAAGATTGCCAGATGTATGGTGCGATCATTTTTAAGAGATCCATACATTTCTTGGAAACTTTGCTTCTTAGTCATTTGATCGCATGCAAAACTTGGCAAGTAGTTGTCGATGAATTTTTTGGAGCTCAAATGTGCTTGTTGGGGTCTCCTCAAGATATATCCGTCATCTTTGCAAATGCTTTTTTAAAACCATAATTCTGAATTCTTGAGTTTCATTTTTCTACAACTTGCATTCCTACGTTTGATAAGATTTTATTTCAATTGAAAATTTTACGTTTAGGCTCAAGTCCACTAGGTTTTATGACCAATATCATGAAAGGTTTTGTCCTCTTAGATCTATCCTCCCCAATTTGGCCTTCTACTGAAAGGAATCCCAAGGAAAACCTTGCTCCAATATACTTCAGATATTCTGGAGATCTTGTAAATGTTAAATAATAAAGCTTTCGCCTTTGTTCTCAGTTAGTTCTTCAAGCCCGTAATGATAAAAATTCCAAATTTTCTTTAAGGCACACCAAGACAAAGTACTGAATGGTCAGGCTACTAACATCAACGAATTTCCTTGGATGGCGTTGTTACGATACCGAAATAGCACCGGATCTGAGCAGTTTGCCTGTGGCGGGACCTTAATCAACAACAGATACGTTGTGACAGCAGCCCATTGCGTTGTAGGCAAAATCAAAGCTAAAGTCGGAATCCTGTAAGCACCAATCTGATCTCAACTCTCCCCAACCAAAATTCCTAAAATTTGGCTTGCAGGAAGACCGTGCGCTTAGGAGAATGGAATGTAGATACGGATCCCGATTGCATCAGCTCATTTGGATTCCAACTTTGCAGTGATAAACCGGTCAACTTGGGGATCGAAGCTACCATACCCCATCCAGATTACGACGACAATTCCGATAATAGGTACAACGATATTGCGCTGGTGCGTTTGAATAGACAGGTTAAATATTCGGGTGGGTAATTAATACGGGCGGAAGTTATTGGGGTCTCAAAATAATTCCTTGCAGATTATATTAATCCGGTGTGTCTACCTACCAGCAGCGCAGAAAGATCAAACCCAGGTGATTCTTTGAAGGTCGTCGGTTGGGGCAAAACCGAAAAGCTCAAGTTCAGCCCTACCAAACAAAAACTGGACCTTCCCGTTGTGTCGTTATCACAGTGCAAGGGCACGTTCCGAAATTATAATGTCTTCGTGGAAGACATCCAATTATGCGCCGGGGGAATTAAAGACCAGGACTCGTGCACGGGTGACAGCGGAGGCCCCTTGCTAAACACTGCCAAAAATGACTCAAGCCAGTACTATATTGAAGGTATTGTCTCATTTGGAGCACCATGTGGATCGGAGGGCTTCCCAGGGATTTACACCAGAGTCTCAGAATATCTGAACTGGATTTTGGATAATATGAAGCCATGAAAGAAGGTAACAACATTAACGCTTTAGAAGAATAAAACGAATTTATATTGTACAAGATCTTTTTTTTATTAAAAGTTAGATTTTTATAATAAATGTTACGAATGCTTCTTCTTTTATTTGTTTAAGCAATCTACTGGTGGAATTTGACTATTGGTCAAAACATTAAATTATAATCTTGTTCATTTCTAATCGATCTAATTTAATCCGAACTTGTGTTAAGGTCGTTTTTTTGTATAAGACTTGGTTCAGTTTATCCAATAATATTTTAGATAAGAACTTTTTTAGCTACAGATACGGTTTGGAGACAGAACATGTTGTATTCTTCATTTATTTATTTAACACAATCAAAAAAAAGTTCGCATCCCTAAAATTCTCCATGCATTCATCATTTTAACACGTGAATTGAATTGCGGGCGACACTGACCCAGCGACCGTGATATTTGCTGAATTTATCGTTTCACGATGTGTTTATAAAAACCGTAGACGAACTAGCAGAGGTTTTCAAAGAAAAGGCGATGCGCTCTTGTGACAGGTCAGTTTTTAATTTTTGAGCAAAACCATTGATATTTGCAGAATTAATTCCTTATGCGATGAAGAAGCTACAGTATTAATAGGTGAAACTTATTCGATTACACCCTGTGTAGAAAAGGTTTGGGATTTTCTCGTAGCGTGAGTGAATCAATTAAATAGAGGGACGTTCGAAAAAAATAACTTGTGAACCACAAATTTCCTGCAAAGCAGTGCTGCCACGTTGTATGTCATAATTTATAAAACGAACTAAACCGCAGTGCTGATTACATAGCAGATACACTACGAGCAAGATTTTCTTTTTGTTGGTAATATGTGGTGGTAAGTTTCTCTCAATTTTTCTTTTTTAATCTATGCAAATACAAATAAATCATTTTGATTGATTAAACATAGAAAATCTTATCTGCCTTGTGACCTTCAGTTTCAATTTCAGAATAAAATGAACACAATTAACTAAACTATTATTTAGAATCCTATTTACTTTGACTTTTGAAAGGCAAGTTTCAAGTAACTCGTTTCATTTTATAGTAAATAAAACCTGCGCTATTCGATTTAAAAAAAAAAACAGGAAATGAAATCAAATTATATAAGTCATTATGTATGTGTCGTAGCCGCTTGCCGTAAATTAGCACTTCGTGTAAAGTCTAGACACTTCACGAAATGCAGACAGATAGCGTAATGCTCACCTTTAAACGATTTTTTACAGCAACTGTCTAAAATATTTAGCCTCTTCATGAACTGCTATCAGCCATTAGGTTTATGCTGTAACGCCGAACAATTACGCTACCACCGGTCTAATAATTTTAGACGCTTCATGAAGTGACTAAAACTATTTATGCCACTGCTGAAAAAGCTGCAGATTGGCATTGTACTGGCGAAAATAGTACTCCTATTTATTCATATTATACCGAGAGATAATTAAACTGAACACTGAATAAGACAAGTTAATGAAGAATAAAAATGTAAATAGATTATGCATTTATTTATTTATTAACACATGGAAAACTTGTATTGCACAAATTATTATGTACTGGGCGTTTCAGAAGGAAGTGCATAAACTTAAGAATATCATTGGTCAAAATACATTTTGAACATTACAATGAATATTTTGTTAAGTGTTTAGGAGGCGACTCCGTATTTTTTCATTAAAATCAAAGTATACTTACAATTTATTTTTGGCAAATTCGGTTTTTGGAAATAATATCGATCAAGTTTCTCATAAAAATCAGTTTTCCGCGTATAACCATGTTCTTGATCAATTCCAGACATTTTGTTAAATATCTTTCACAAAATTAGCAAATAAATTTACTTTATCCACGACCACTACTGTAAATGACGAATTACGTACAACACATAAATTAAGTAAGCGGGTGTTTACAAACGTCGTGCGTAACCTAAGAAAAACACACAGCGAGGGCATTTGCACCTACTTTACGCACGCTTGTAGTTAGATCTACGTAGCCGCATCACATTAGATTAGTGTCATTGCTGATTATTTTAAACTTGAATAATAAGGTAATTTTTGTGGTCGTAGATAAAGTATAGTACAAAACTCGAGTTGTGGAATTACTTGCATTCGCCGCTGCGCGACTCATGCGCAATTTTTGCACCGTGCGTAATATGCTATTTACAAATCTTGTTATGTAATATACTATTACACACTATCAACGAGGAAAAGCAGGGAGAGCCAGGAGAAATACGTTTCTACAAGTTCGTGTACGATCCACTCACTTTTCAATTACGCTATCCGCATATACAACTGTAGTCACTTCATGTAGCATCTAAAATTATTAGACCGATAGCGTAATTGTTCGGCGTTACAGCATAAACCTAATGGCTGATAGCAGTTCATGAAGAGGCTAAATATTTTAGACAGTTGCTGTAAAAAATCGTTTAAAGGTGGGCATTACGCTATCTGTCTGCATTTCGTGAAGTGTCTAGACTTTACACGAAGTGCTAATTTACGGCAAGCGGCTACGACATATGTAAATGCGAGCAATTAAGAATGTTTACATTACATTTCTCGTTATGGATATCTATAACTAATGTTAGTGCTTCATACATAGGTGATCATAGGTTTCCTTATGAACCCATTGTTTCGACTCCTGTTTCGTAGGAGAACAACCAAAAAAAAAAATGTAACTAAGTTTTTGAAGATCCTATGCACCGGTCCTATCAGTAACTCTCATAGTATAAAGCTACGTTATATTCAATGAATATAAAGTTCTTTTTTTATTTATATGCCCAGTTAAGAAAATATATGACCAAATGACATGATAAAAACCGCAAGGTCGTTTCACGAAAGTAAGAAGGAGATAGCTATATAAAAGCTCTTTTACTTATTGATCGATCGATCGACATATAATGGAAAAATGACCTGCAGAACGAATTCTGTTAAAATTTGGTTAGATTTTTGCTCCTTCATGATGTTTCTCATGGTTCTGGAATGCTGAAGATTGGTTTTAAAACATGTATATATCGCCGGCCGCCATCCATATTCGGTCACCTGGTATATAACAGTTTATATAACTCTTCTATTCAGGAGACACCAAAACAGGTCCGAAATAGTTACCTAGAGGATGCTCGAGGGTAAGCCAAAGCAAGACATTCTGAAACTAACGTTTCTCTCTAATTTTATATTTGTATATAATATAATAGTTGCGTTTCCTTTTTTTATTGCTTACTTCATCATTATGGAAATACCAATAGGTCGAGAATATCTCTCAGCATATTCCGTGCGTTTATCAGTTCTCAAAGCGAAATAATTAGTATGACGTACGACTGAATACGAAGGAGTTTATTTTGTAAATACCGCAAAAGTGTATACGTATGTATATAAGAATGGAAATCACAGAATTTCACACAAGTCTGCTTGTTATGCCAGACTTGTCAAGGTGAATCTTTCAGCGAGCAAAGGCGTCTCTGGAAAAAATGCGTCCGCTGTTATTTCTGTGCTGTTGTTTAATGATCTGCAGTTACCAAGTTTCTGCACGTAAGTCAATACTTTTTTGCTAGAAAAAAAAAATTTGGAAATTGTCAGAAGCCATCTGCCAGTTGCGCCTTTTACTTTCAACTACCTGTACGCGTAGTTAGCATGTCTAATGTAAAAAAAAAGTTACTAATAGATGTCATTAGGTAACGTTTCTTCGAATTATCGAATTGGTTTCAAGACATAGTCATGGAAAATATTTCGTTACCCAATAATTTTGAATCTAAAACCAATTCAATCCACACCTTTTTTTCTTTTATTGTCATTTTCCTGCCGCACGTCAAATTCTTTTAAACAAATACCATTTCACTCTTTTCATTACGGCGATGATTAACTGTAACTGACCGGTTCAATTACATAAAAGAAATTAATTAATCAACTATGTCCAGTACAGGTGTTGGAATGAAAACAAACAAGTTAATTTTATTACCTCTTCATTTTGAATGCAGTGAAACTTATACAGGGTGTCTCTTAACGTACGCAGGGGACTAAAAAGGTAACTAGGGGAGACCAAAGTAATAAACTTTTAGTAAAAACTCAATAACTAGGAAGTGACTGCAAGTTAAAGTTAAATTAATTGACAAGCAATCGTTGCTACTTGGACTTCCCTAGATACCCTTTTAATCTCCTCCATACGTTATGAGTCACCCTGTATATCAAGCACATTTTTAATTAAAATTAGCAGAATTAATTGAATCGATATGTATGTATAAATTCGATAGGGATTAATAGTTTCTTATAATTAAAAAAAATTATGAAAATTACTGATGTTTGTTTTATACGGGGTGATGACAAAAAATTGCAGTGATAAGGGGATAAGTGAATAAAATAAATTTAAATGCTTTTGTTATTGAAATAAAGCTTGAAGCCGCCCTCACCACTTTAGGCAGAGAATGAAACTTCGTCGGAGATTTTATAAATAAAATTCGAAACATATTGCCACATTTTGTTAACAAAGAAACCAACCCTTAACTTTAAATAATTCCTACAATATCTTTCTTCATTTCAAATGAAGCACTTTTTATTGCACATTTTGATCAATAACTGAAATAAAATCCTGAATTTCAAATAAAGGTCGTTTAGGCAAGGTCTTTCATGGCAAACAAAAATTTTACTTGCTGTGATTAAATCACTTGAGGGGGAGGGGGGGTTCACCATATAAACTATTTTAATTGTACAAAATATGATGTCTAAGCGATATATCCAAGTTCAAATATCTAGCCACTGAAAATAAAATTTAAAATATTTGTTTCTATTCTCTTAGGTAGTTCTTGAAACTTACTTAAACTGTTCTTCCGATTTTCGACAAATTTTATAAACAACGTTCTCCATAAAGATTTTTTTTGGCGTAACTTTTCCAAAGCTCGAAGCTGTACATGAAATTGATTAGGCCACCTTTTTCAAACTACTATTTACTATTTTTCCAAAAAATCGCGAATAATTTCGTAAATTTGTAAATCAATACATGATTTTAGATGTGACTTTGCAAACTAGCGAAGATTTTTTATTGTTTTTTAATAAATAATTAGCTGGAAGAAAAATTAAAATAAATGTTCTCCTCAATTTAAAATATTGTGTCGAAGATAATAAAAGATGACAAGCAAAATTTTATACGCGGTGATTAAGAAAGACTGTCGCTTATGAGAGGGAGGGGTATGCCAACTTGATGGTTTCAAGTGTACAGAGTGTATATTCAAATACAAACACCCTGTAACTGAAAACACATCCGTCAAAAAATCTCTAGAACTACTCTTCAGATTTTTCTTTGTACAAAACAGTGTATTTAGAAAGTTTCTTTAATTTGTATACCTTTGATTTTTTGATTCTCCAACTCTTCGATTTTTCGATTTTGTACATAAAATTCATTTGGCTATTTTTTTTAATCTGCCATTTTTATAATTATTATTTTTTCTAAAAATGCTACATCGTAAAAATGTAAATAATTTCGTCAACTTGCAACATTATAACTTTTTCAAACATGGAAAGTAACGTTGAAAATTACTTCCAAATACATGAAAGACGCTTCGGGACGCTTAATTCTGAAACTATTTTAATTAAGAAAAGAAGTAAGCATGTATTATTAAATCCGAAAGATGAACTTCATAATACGGAGTCGTTAAAGAAATTATGAAGAACGTTTTGCAATATTTGTCAGCTGCTGTTGAATCAAGTGTTTTATAAGCTACATTTAAGAGCATAATATCTCATAAGTTTTAATGAATTTTAAAAAAATATTATAAACTCAGATTATGACTTAGCTACATGATGTTGTGAAATCTCAATATCACTTAATCAACACCACTTAAATTTAAGCTCGGCTTAAGAGTTTGGTGCAACTGGCCCTTCAAGAGCTTCAACAGGTATGATTTTTGTGTCATTTTCCCTATGACAACTGATCAAAACTGCATTTGACATCAGCAAGCAGGCTTTGACGGGTCTACCGCTGACGTCACAGACACACCCTGCACTCCACCCGTCCCTCGTCCGTTATAGTTTACGGACCGTGTTACACTTCCTTGTTTTATGAAAAGTGTTCATGACTGTACGTTGCTACATTAGAACCGTCCCATATTCATAGGTATATAACAATGCAGTACTTTTTACTTGTGCATTCAAAAAAAGGTTATCTTGAATATTTTAATTCGCAATTTATTTTGATACAAACATCAATAGTTCGATAGTGAAGAAAACTTTTAAAATTACATCAAAATTTAAAACGATAGCACATTATCGATTTACATTTCGAGCTGCACAGCTCGTGCTGTTGCTCTTGATAAGAACGAATTAAATTGCTATTCGTGTGCATTCGTACGTAGGCAAAGCATATAACTATTAATTAACCAAAAAATAAGACTTACTTACATCATGCGCATCTGAAATCATAACAAATAAAATAACACATTCGGAATTATGCGGCTTATTGGTTGGTGCGTTTTTCTTTTTGTTGTTTACGGGTTTGCCATCGATAGTGATAACCTGTTAGCCCTGAGCTCGTCGAGTCCGTCGTGGCTAAGAAATCCCGGTTATTTGTAAAAAATCGTCTATATTATCGCCTTGTGCCACTTCATATTCCAATATAAACAAGCTCAATAAATTATTCTAACATTAAAGTGACTGACAAGACAATTAAATAATAAACTTTGACTTTAATTTATTAGGCATTATAGGAGTATGGTTGCGCCTCGATCAACCTGTAGAGCAAAAATCTATGGAATTAAAAACAAACCCCTCAAAGCTTTTTGTAATTGACTTCGACCAAGTTTAAGTAAATTCAAGAACGAAAGTGCCGTTCTCACATCTCCAAACAACGAAGCAATGAAGGTAATTCATTTTCTGAAATACCAGTGCAATTATTACAATGTTAATTCACTCAAAAGGAACTGCGTACGTCAATTAAGACAATTGCATTGTGTTCGTGTGAAACGCCATCGCCATTGTTCCGCGCATCTAAATCACTTGCAGGCATAATTATAATAAAACGAAACGAAATAAACAAATTATGATTCGATGACGTTTTCAAGAATCCGGAGGAAGCTGCCTCACGCCGAACGGGGAAAATGCGAAGTGCATTTCCGTCTTCTCCTGCCCTATCCTGTACGACGCGGTCACCACCACAGATCCGGACGTGAAGAAGTTCTTGAAGGCCTCCAAGTGCGGATATGATGACACCCCGCTCGTATGCTGCGGTACGAGTGCGTCTTACCCCACAATTAAACCACGAGTCAGGCCACCCCAAAGTCTCAATCATAGGAATGCTTATTTGCTACCGGATCGCACAATTTGTGGATATCAGGTAAAAATCATTTTTGCAAACTTCCAACTTGGATATCTTCGTCATTCTCACCAGCATAAATTTTTCAAACACTTTTGAATCAGGTCATATAATTTAAAGTGATGGAATGCCTTAGGATCTAAAATGGTCTTCTGGGAATGACTTTAAATTGGATGATTCTACTGTTTAATGATGTCGACGTGTCTCCTTTTTCTTTGAACAGGCTTCGCTTTAGTGATTTCGAGCTCTTGGAGAGTGGTGATACTCTGTACTAAATAACATTCTAAGGCATTCATTAAGATTGCCAGATGTATGGTTCAATCATTTTTAAAGGAGGAATAGCCGTTCCCTAGATTTCTTGGATACTTTGCTTCTTAGTCCTTTGGTCGTACGCAAAACTTCACAATTAATTATCGATGAACTTTTTGGAGCTCAAATGTCCTTGTTGGGGTCTCCTCAAGACGTATCCATCATCTTCGCAAATGCTTTTTTAAAACCATAATTCTGAATTCTTGAGTTTAATTTTTCCATAACTTACATTCCTACGTTTGATAAGACTTTATTTCAATTGAAAATTTTACGTTTAGGCTCAAGTCCACTAGGTTTTATGACCAATATCATGAAAGGTTTTGTCCTCTTAGATCTATCCTCCCCAATTTGGCCTTCTATTGAAAGGAATCCCAAGGAAAACCTTGCTCCAATATACTTCAGATATTCTGGAGATCTTGTAAATGTTAAATAATAAAGCTTTCGCCTTTGTTCTCATTTAGTTATTCAAGCCCGTAGTGATAAAAATTCCAAATTTTCTTTAAGGCATATCAAGACAAAGTAATGAATGGTCAGGCTACTAACATCAACGAATTTCCTTGGATGGCGTTGTTACGATACCGAAATGGCACCGGATCTGAGCAGTTTGCCTGTGGCGGCACCTTAATCAACAACAGATACGTTGTGACAGCAGCCCATTGCGTTGTAAGAAAAACCCTGTAAGCATCAATCTCATCTCAAATTTTCCCAACCAAAATCCCTAAAATTTGGCTTACAGTGAGTCCGTGCGCTTAGGAGAATGGAATGTGGATACGGATCCCGATTGCATCAGCTCATTTGGATTTCGCCTTTGCAGTGATAAACCTGTCAACTTGGGAATCGAAGCCACCATACCCCATCCAGATTACGACGACAATTCCGAAAATAGATACAACGATATTGCGCTGGTGCGTTTGAATGGGCAGGTTAAATATTCGGGTGGGTAATTAATACGGTCGGATGTTGTCAGGGCCTTAAAATAATTCCTTGCAGATTATATTAATCCGGTGTGTCTACCTACCAGCAGCGCGGAAAGATCAAACCCAGGTGATTCTTTGAAGGTCGTCGGTTGGGGCAAAACCGAAAAGCTCAAGTTCAGCCCTACCAAACAAAAACTGGACCTTCCCGTTGTGTCGTTATCACAGTGCAAGGGCACGTTCCGAAATTATAATGTCTCCGTGGAAGACACTCAATTATGCGCCGGGGGAATTAAAGACAAGGACTCGTGCACGGGTGACAGCGGAGGTCCCTTGCTTGGCACTGCCAAAAATGACTCAAGCCGGTACTATATTGAAGGTATTGTCTCATTTGGAGCACCATGTGGATCGAAAGGCTTCCCGGGGATTTACACCAGAGTCTCAGAATATCTGAACTGGATTTTGGATAATATGAGGCCATGAAAGAAGGTAACTACATTAACGCTTTAGAAGAATAAAACGAATTTATAATGTACAAGATCTTTTCTTTTTATTAAAAGTTGGATTTTTATAATAAATGTTAGGAATGCTTCTTCTTTTATTTGTTTAAGCAATCTACTGGTGGAATTTACTATAGATCAAAACAACCAACTTCTACATTAAATTACATAACCTTGTTTATTTCTAGACGATCTAGTTTAATCCGAACTTGTGTTAAGGTCGTTTTTTTGTATAAGATTTGGTTCAATTTATCCAATAATATTTTAAATAAGAACTTTCTTAGCTGCAGATACGGTATGGAGATAGAACATGTTTTATTCTTCATTTATTTATTCGAGGCAATCAAAAAAAAAGTTCGCATGCCTAAAATTTTCCATGCATTCATCATTTTAACACGCGAATTGTGTTGCGGGCGACACTGGCCTAGTGACCGTGACATTTGCTGAATTTATCGTTTTACGATGTGTCTATAAAAGCCGCAGACGAACGAGCAAAGGTTTTCAAACAACAGGCGATGCCGTCTTGTGGCAGGTCAGTTTTTAATTTTTGAGCAAAATCATTGATATTTGTAGAATTAATTCCTTATGCGATGAAGAAGCTACAGTATTCATAGGAGAAACTTATTCGATTACACCCTGTACAGAAAAGATCTGGGATTTCCTCGTAGCGTGGGTGAATCAATTAAATATAGGGACGTTCGAAAGAAATAACTTTCGAACCACAAATTTCCTGGAAGCCAGTGCTGCCATATTGTATGTCGTAATTTATAGAACGAACTTAACCGCAGTGTTGATTATATTACAGATACACTATGAGCAAGATTTTCATTTTGTTGGTAATATGTGGTGGTAAGTTTTTTTAATTTCTCTTTTTTAATATATGCAAATACAAATAAATCATTTTGATTGATTAAACATGGAAAATCTTATCTGCTTTGTGACCTTCAGTTTCAATTTCAGAATAAAATGAACGCAATTAACTAAACTATTATTTAGAATCCTATTTACTTTGACTTTTGAAAGGCAAGTTTCAAGTAACTCGTTTCATTTTATGGTGAATAAAACTTGCGCTATTCGATTTAATAAAACAGGAAATGAAAATCTCGGATCATTATTATATCAAATTACATACATTCATTTCACATTATGTATGTAAATGCGAGCAATTAAGAATGTTTACGTTACATTTCTCGTTCTATAACTAATATTAGTGCTTCATACATAGGTGATCATAGGTTTCCTTATGAACCCATTGTTTCGACTCCTGTTTCGTAGGAGAACACCCAAGTCTCTGTGACATTTCGGGAAAAATAACTCTCATCGCTCTCCAAATGTTAGGTCAAATGTTCTTGACAAATTTCTTTCCTCGCCAGTTTCTACTCTGGTTTAAGGAGTTTAGTGGATTCATAGTGCATTCCTAAATCTTGATACACAACCTTATAAACGGTAGTATCGAATCCTCATTCGTCGATCTGAGAACAGCAAATCTTCAACGAGACTGATGGTTTCCTTAGCTCTAGAACCGGGCTTCCTAATCTGAGATCATCTCAGGATTGAGTCACGGTGTCATCAAAACTGTTTACAACAAAATTTCACTTGAAAATAAAGCGGAGCGTTTCCTCTTCAGTTAGAACTTAATCACTGCGCGATGCTCCAAATTACTTTCACTCATTTTTCAGAAGAAAAAATCGTAAAAACTACAAAACTCCACGAACTCATACAAAATTTCGTCCAAGTACTTAAGTAATAGATCGACAGTAATTTTTCTTGAATAACGCCATTAAAGACGCCCTCGTATATAGGCCAGAAAATAATTAATTTCGTAACAAAGTAGTTTCAGTAGAATTTGGAACAAGTAACGGACACCAATTATGCATCACGATAGATAAATGTCCTTCAGCCGCAGGCCAAAGCCGAAGCTATCTCGAAAGCAAACTATGCGGCAAAGACGGACCGAATCTAAAAATCTGGTGTAGAGTCCCTTGCGTCACACCTGATGACAAAAATGGTAGGAGAAACAAGCCCCGAAATTCCTCAACAAAAAAAATACTAAATTTGCAGGTGTTTGTACCTCTTGGCGTTTATGCAGTTCCTTCCAGAATCTAATAAAAAAATTCGGCCAGTTGAACGCGGACTCTAAGGCCTACTTACAAGGATTCAAATGTGACACGACAACTGTGCTGAAGGAAGTGCATGTTTGCTGCACTGAAGAAACGACCGACGTGAACACGAACCAGGAGCATTGTGGTTTACAGGTTGACGAATTTAGAGTCATCCCTGGTACCGAGGCTTATCTCGGACAGTTTCCTTGGTTAGCTCTTTTGCAATACTGGAAAAAGGACAAGCTCGAATTCAATTGTGGAGGTACATTAATCAATAAAAGATATGTACTTACAGCAGCTCATTGCACCGTTGCCAGTTCTCACAGCGGAACGTTGTATGTATATACATGCTTTCAGTTTTGCACATTTTAAAATACACACCCAACATCAAATTAAATAATCCTTGTGCTTTTAGGGTTAATGTAGTTCTTGGACGATGATGATATCACATCGCAACCAGACTGCGAGCTAGGATATTGTTCAGTTGCTCAAGTTATTCAAATCGAATATTTTATTCAGCATCCCGGTTTTGCCAACAGTTATGGGTCGTCGAACCAAGAACCACCGTATGTTCATGATCTAGGGTTGGTACGCCTGTCAAGGGGTGCACAATATAATGGTGATTAATCCTGGATATTCATGCTTGTGTTTTTTTAATGCAATCATTTTAGATTTCGTTCAGCCGATTTGTTTGCCGCCCAAAGACTACTCAGCAAGTCTTCACACCAGCTTTGTGGTGGCCGGTTGGGGTAAAACCGAAACCAGTACGTCAACAGCAATTCGTTGGTTATAAAAATCTTTGCTAAATTTATTGTTTCCAGACCATTCCAGTAATGTAAAGCTTTATACTGAAATTGTGTTACAAAAGAGGGAGTTTTGTTTAAAAACAGTTTCCGTTCCCTTAATCCAAGGGCAAATTTGTTTGGGTGGTGGACCATCTAGTAGTTGTAGTGGAGATTCCGGTGGCCCTCTCATGAAGGGCGAGGATGTCGATGGGAGGGAAGTTTGGTCAATTATTGGCATTGTGTCTTTTGGATCTAATCCCTGTGGGACGATTGGGATGCCTGAGGTTCACACTTATGTGCCCGAATATGTGAACTGGATTAAGCAGAACAGTAGATATTAGTTGTTTAAAGTTGCAAGAAATCGAATCGGTATTTTTTTCTTTCTATTTTTGCCTTAATTTATTTCCTCTACCCAAGTAAACGCTGTATAACAAACATTAATCTTTTAAATAAAACGATTTTATAAAGTCCGATGCTTTTTGTGTTCACAATCCATTTACACATGTTAAATATAAGTAGAAGATTTGAAGTGTAAATGATAAAGTGCGAATGCAATTGAACTTGCTACAGCCGACCAATGCTATAGTTTATTTGCTTAAGCAATTTGGTGGTGCAATACATTAAATTAAATGACTTCGTTTGTATTCAATCATCCATGATATTTATAAATAAAATTTTCCAAATTTCCACGACACTCACATATGTCTTTTCTTCGATGACCCACTCCAAATGATTAAAAATTTCTTCACTGCTTAAAATTCCCTCTTAGATGAATCCACCACAAAATTTCCACCTTCTTCTATACTTCGTTTTTAAACTAAAAGAAACAATTTAGAATTTACCGCCAAAAGTTCGTACAGTTATTGCCTGTTCAAAAGGCAGCGTCATACAGTACAAGTCTTCAATTTGAACAAAATCAATGTCCGCCATAATACATTTTCGTCAGTTTTAAAATTCCAAATTATATCTGTTCACCAAATAAGAGAAAAAGAAGATCGAAAGCAAGATCACAAACGAAACTGTGCACACGTTTCTTTGGTTACATTTACATCACAGCATCCTGTACGGCGCTCTCACACTGCAGAGCACTAATTTAAACCAATTTTCGTGTAAAAAAAATAAATATCCGCACTTGGACCCATAAAAGTTGATTACTCGCACACCCAATTCTTGAGTATTATCCGCACGTTGGCAACCCTGTTTATGACTCTACTACCGAGTAACTTTTAATGATAGAAAATTATTTTATTAGATTGGCAACTCTTTTCAATGTTTATGTTGGTGTACTCGATTTTCAAATTCAAAATTTAAATTCAAATAAATTCGTTTATTGTCGAATCAAGAAAACCAAAAAATCAGATATTTAATTATCACAATTTATTACCAAAATGGTTTTGAGCAGAGAACAAAACACATTTTTAGTAATGGCTTATTTTCGAAGCGGAGTACAAAATGAAAATTGTAAATGAATTTATTCACAGCAGCAGGCCTATGACGATTTTATTGAAATATACCCTGAACAACAAATTGAGTTTTGTCTTTTTTCACAACACTGTTTTAGAGTAGCCGTCTTCCATTTACAACCTATTTGAACAGAAATCGATTCAAATTCACTTAAAAAGCACTGACTGCATTCCATTTACGGTTATTCAATTGGCGACCAGTGATGAGGAAGAGATTGAATTTCCCCTCCCGCACCCCGTACTGATCAAGGTGGTTTTCTAAATCATTTATCAGTTTCATGTGATTTCATACGTATTTTGAGGTTATGTTAATTTTAGTTCCAAAATATCATTCCTTTTATGAGTCTCTCTGTTCACTTTAAAGTCAGTTCAGTTCAAAATCAAATCGATCTGATTTTGAATGAAGTGAATTTAAAATATTGTACAAAAGAATGCTTATGTTTCCTACGAATCCACTCGAAAGTATTTGAAAAAAACACCAAAACATTTCCGACCATACAAATTTTCAATGGTTCAACAACTTCACCCACCCAATTTTCTTCGACGAATTCAGTTTTGTCAGTGGTATAACAATAATCTGCTAAATAATTGTGACCAACAGACATTACTTTCTTTTTCGATAAAGCCTGGTTTCATCTCTCTGGGTTTATCAATTCACAAAATTTTATAACTTAGTCAGCACATAAACCCTTTAATGTGATTGATGAAAGGCACTACATCCACTTAAAATTGGTATTTGGGTGGCAATGTCTCAGAGAAGAATTATTGGACCAATATTCTTCCGGGAAACAATTAACGCCTACAGATATCAGACTTATATTGGAACCATTCATAAACCAGTTAGACGAAAGACGACATTGAATTAGCAAATGACTACTTTCAACAAGATTCCGCCACTGCCCACACAGCACGAACCACAATAAATTATTTAGAGTTTTTCCCAGGATGTTTAATCAGTGCTGGTTGGTGGCTTAGTAGATCACCCGATTTGACAACCCTGGACTTATTTTTATTTCCACATTTAAAAAATGTGGCGTTCCGTAATCATATTAACAATTTTGAAGAATTACAGCACGCAATTGAACAGGCAATTGCAAATATCAGACCTGAAACGTTAATAATGTCTTCAATAATAATTTCAAAGGATTCAGTGCTGCTTACGTAAAGGGTGCCAATATTTCCAGGTTCCGAATAGTAGGTAATAATAATCTGTTAAACAATTTTCATCCTCACAGTAAACATCAACAGTAACCATGACACTAACCTATAACTACGCAATCGCAACAATTGGGTACTGCCAATTCCTCAGTGTCCCCAACATACTAAATTTGCTTCAATCATTAAAAGTCACTCGGTAGTAGCGGGAAACGCAATTATATTTGCAACACTTCCAAAGAAATTTGCTACGCCAGATGCTAAAAATCCTCCCAAAAATGGATTATCCCTCCAATTTAGCAGCACTGCTAATCTTACCTAATAGCTAAACTGAGGCCCGATTTATTCACCTCCAAGTAAATTTATCTGGTGATTTATTCACATGGTAACAATTGTGATCACAATAGTTACTATGGGAATAAATCACCAGATAAATTTACTTGGAGGTGAATAAATCGGGCCTGAAATGTGTAAAATTACAAATAAGTGTTACTCAATGTTGCCAACCATCATCTGAATACTATTTCCCTTTTCAATCATCAAAGAATTTCCGTTTCACCATAGACGAAAGAAGAAAAATAATACCTAAAGGGATCTTTAAATTTTGTACAAAAAGTGCCTTAAGAGAAAGAAAATAGAATTAATGACTGAACTGAGACAAAAAAATAATACACAGACCAAGAGCTAGTGACGGATTTAAAATATTTCAAGAAGCTTGAAATTTCGTAGGAAGGTGTCTACTGAACACAGAACCACAGAATACTAAACAATCAGAAGTGACTCTCAGTGTCGGTACCTTTGATATCTAAAATCCGTTTTTAGAATTAGCGGCCATTTTCTTGGGCTAGAACGCAGGACTGGACTGAAACTAAAATGCCCAAAATCGGAAACGTATTTAATGATTTTCTTATTTTTCATTAAAAAAAGTTATAAATATACAGGATTAATTGTTAATGTAAATATTTTCAAATCATTATAAAAAAATATCAACATAACCACCACTGACAATCTTTACAATCGGTTCCTTAAATCGCACACTCGATAGATAAATGTGGAGGATTCATTAGTAAGTCTTCCCGATCTTCCCTTCCACATTCCATTGCTCAAATTTTGGCTCTACAAATGTGTCTGATAATGTGTTTTTAAATTCAAATACTACGAACCACTAACCTTTCAATATATTTAGGAAAACTAAAGAAACTAGTTCTACAATTTAGTTGACCGTTTTTAGAATCTTTTGCAGTGCAAACGTGACCGCCTTTACGTTTCTGATCACTCATAATGCTCTATCCCACCTAACTTGTCGAGCCCTAGAAATTAAATTAAAGTAACGTCAAATTATTTGAAGTTTTGAGATTTTGATATTAGCCCCAGAAAATGGCCGTTCCTAAACGCGGACTTTTATTTTACGTACGTGAGATACACTTCTGATTGTTTAGTATTCTATGACAGAACCGTGCGTCTAACTCTCTCTAAATATACAGGGCGATACATGCAAAAGTTATGATATCATCGAAATTTTTTTTTTAATGAGAACCCCCTACTTTTTGTTGATATTTTAGTAGGTCATGTATCTGTCAAAAAATGCTGTGTAAATGTTTTTATCTCTTCCATAACAAATTTTTTGAGAAAATTTATATTGAAATCCAAAAAAATAATCAAGAAATTTTTTTTATGCAAGAGGTAAAAATTTTTACACGGCAATTTTGACAGATACATGACCTACTAAAATAGTTCTCATTAAAAAAAAATGTCGATGACATTATAACTTTTACATGTATCGCCCTGTATATTTAAATTCAATGTCAAAAAGTGTATAATTTAAAACACAAATTGATCAGATTTGGATTTTTGTTAAAAGTCAATAGTTTCTTTTTTATCGAACTTGTTCCTTACTTTTTTGCCACACTGTATATCTAAAGAAAATATCTGACAAGTCAAGGACAGTTACACGTGACACTTAAATAGAATTTACATCAATTAACGAATGCTTTTTAAAGACGATTCGCAACGATCGTAGTTAAGGCATTTAAACTTATTGGACAAATTTTATACAAAAATTTTAATTTAATCGACGAATGTTTATTAAAGACGATTTGCAAGAATCGGAGTTAAATCATTTAAATAGATTGAAACAAAATTAAAAAAAAAAATAAAACCAGAGATTATTCAATTCAGGAATAAATTGTAGACGATTCGCAAAGGTCTTAAGCAAATTTATTAAAACCTACTGATAATTTCGAAAAACAAAACATGCACAATAAAGAAGAAAAGGCATTCTTAACTATAAAGAACCCTAGATCCTGTCATAAGCCTCAACAAGAATAAATACATAATAAATTGATGCCTTAAAATAGAGAATTATAAATACTATTTTAAAATTTGAATTTTCAAAGTGGAATAAAATTGAAAACGAACCATTACAATATGGTTGATGTCACGAATACAAAACTTTCAGTTATGAGTTATGAAGGAAAACATACTGAAAAGGTCTGAGATATTTTCCTAGCGTGAGTGAATCAACTAAAAACAAGTTGATCCGCAAAATTTATACAGACCAGTTCTGACACATTATGTAACTTAATTTACAAAAGTTTTAGTGAAAACGGGTTAAACCACATTGCTGATTAGATCGCAGATGCACTATGAGCAAGATTTTCGTTTTGTTTGTAATATGTGCTGGTAAGTTTTTCTTAATTTTTCTTTTTAATCTACGCAAATACAAATAAATTGGCACCAAAACTTCACTTGAAAATAAAACGGGCCGTCATTCAATGCTGTACACCTAGGACCAAGGATACAAATAAAATTAGATGTAGTGCAGTTGAAAAGGACTGCATTGCCTGTTTAATAAGAGGGAGTAAGAAAGAACGAGCAGCAACTTTTTTTGTATGAAGTCATTTAAAACGGCTTCATATTTAGGCTAAAAATAAAATTCGCAACAAGCAAAGTTAATTTTACAAGAAATTTTCAGTGGAACTTGGAGAAATTAACGGACACCAAGTATGCACCACAATAGATAAATGTCCTTCAGCCGCAGGCCAAAGCCAAAGCTACCTCCTAAGCAGACTATGCGGAAGAGATGAATCGAGTTTAAAAATCTGGTGTAAAGTCCCTTGCGTCACACCTGATTATAAACAAGGTAAGAGAAAAAAAAACGAAATTCCTCAAAAAAATAAATAAATTACTAAATTTGTAGGTTTTTGTACCCCTTGGCGTTTATGTACTTCCTTCCAGAATTTAATCAAAAAATTCGGCCAGTTGAACGCAGAGTCAAGATTCAAATGTGACACGATAACCGTGCCTGCGGAAGTGCACGTTTGCTGCACTGAAGAAACGACCGATGTGGTGCCAGGAGACCGAGAGAATACACACCAGGAGCATTGTGGTTTACAGGATGACCTATTTAAAGGCGTCCCTGGTCCTGAAGCTCAACTCGGACAATTTCCTTGGTTAGCTCTTTTGCAAAACAGGTACAAGGGCAAGGTCGAATTCAGATGCGGAGGTACATTAATCAATAAAAGATATGTACTTACAGCAGCTCATTGCGCCGATAGTTACCTGGGAACGCTGTCAGTTTTGCATTAAAAAAAAAAAACACGTTCAACAGCCAAATAAATTTCCTCGTGCTTTTAGGGTTAATGTAGTTCTTGGAGAACATGATATCACATCAGAACCAGAATGTGTTCAAGGAAGTTGTTCAGTTGTTCAAGTTATTGCAATCGAAGACGTAATTCAGCATCCTGGTTGGGTTAACGCTACAAGTCCTTTTGCTCATGATCTAGCGTTGGTACGCCTATCAAAGGATGCACAATATAATGGTGATTAGATTAACCATGGATATTCATATGAGTTTCTCTTTTGAATTCATTTAGCTTTCGTTCAACCGATTTGTTTGCCGCCCAAAAATTACTCAGCAAGTCTTCACACCAGCTTTACGGTGGCCGGTTGGGGCGAAACAGAAACAAGTAGTACATCAACAGCAATTCGTTGGTTATAAATTTTTTTTTTAATTTACTATTTCCAGAGCATCCCGGTATTGCAAAGCTTTATACAGCAATTGTGTTACAAAAGAGAGCTTTTTGTTTAAAAACGATTTCCATTCCCTTAGTCCAAGGACAAATTTGTTTGGGCGGTGGATCAGCTGATATTTGCAGAAGAGATGACGGTGGCCCTGTGATGAAGAGTAAGGATGTCGATGGAAGGCAAGTTTGGTCAATTATTGGCATTGTGTCTTATGGATATAATACTCCGTGCGGAACGATTGGAGGACCTGGGGTTTACACTTACGTGCCCGAATATGTGGATTGGATTAAGCAGAACAGTAGGTATTAGTTGTTACAAACTTTATTTATCAATCGTTACTATGGGAATTAATCGCCAGATAAAGTTAATTGGAGATGAAAAGACCGGACCTTAGTTAAATTAAATTAATTAATCCGTGACAAGTTGCTAATTCTGCAGCGACAATATAATAATATATAAATAATGTATCATCACAAAAAAAAAGACTAAATTTCCTTTATTTGAAGGACTAAATGATCGACGATGCATTAATTTAATTTATGACGTCAGATTGAAAGCATGTTGTCAAATTTGACAGGTGACAGTTAATTTGGCAGATGATGAAAGGTGGTGCAAGTGGTTATGACGAAAGCACGTCGTCAAGTTTCAAGGCCGAACACGTTTGTTTCACTTCAAACATCCACTATGCCCCAACTATCAAAATCAAAATGTCAAGTCTCAGCGTCATTTGTTTAATTAATTGACTTAGGCCCGATTTTTTCACCTCCTGTTAACTTTATCTGGCGATTACTTCCCATAGTAACGATTGTCATCACAATTGTTACTGAAAAACCGGACCTAAGGCCCGATTTTTTCACCTCCAGTTAACTTTATCTGACGGTTTATTCCCATAGTAACAATTGTGATGACAATCGTTACTATGGGAATAAACCGTCAGATAAAGTTAACTGGAGGTGAAAAAATCGGGCCTTAGGTCCGGTTTTTCAATCGCAAGTTAACTTTAACCTTCAGTTTATTCCCATAAGAACAAACTGTCGCTATGGAAATAAACCGAAAGTTACAGTTTAACTTGATATTGAAAAACCGGGCCTTAGGGCCAGTTGCACCAAACACTTAAGCTCCGTTTAACTTTAAGCGTCGCTTAGAATATGACTTTACGCAATACTGTATAACCTGAGATGGAATATTATAAACACCGCTTAAATTAAAGCTCAGCGTAAGTGTTTGGTGCAACTAGCCATTAAACGACAGATAATTTCAAAGTTGAGGCGGCAAGATGGGGAATGCTCGAGTGAACCTCAACCCCCTTCCCCTCCGTTGTCATTGCTTGCTTAAAAATGACGATAATTTTCCTTTTTTTATAAAGTCGACACTCTTCTGTTTTCTGAAACGCTTCTGAAATTCGAAAACGTTATATACCTGTGTTTAAACAACAACTGTCAAAACTGAAATGTCATCCGTCAACGTTTCCATCGGGTTTTTTTACAAGACTTAAATGACAGATAATTTAACAGTCAACGGAAAATGGTTTAATTTGTGACGGCATGGCGTCACATATCTATTGTTAGCTACATCAAAATCAAATTGTCAATTGTCAGCGTTGTTATATGTTTATTTAAATGGCAGATAATTTGACAGTCGAGGCGAGGTGGTTTAATTTCCGCCGTACTTAATGCCGCAGCTGTCGAAATATATCAAAATATCTGTTGTTAACTTCATCATTTGTTTACTTACGTGACTTAAATGACAGTGACATTTGATAGTTGATGCAAAACGGTTTAATTTGTGAGGTCGTCCAATTTCAAGGCCGAAAAAGTTGACCGTCAAACTTTCACGATCACTTACGCCATGGCTATCAAAATCTAAAGGTCAGTTGTCAACGTTGTCATTTGTTTATTTAAATGACAAATAATTTGACATTCGATGCAAGATATCTTAATTTCTGATGAAATATCTGTTGTTATCAAAATGTCAATTGTTAGCATTGTCATTTGTTTATTTAAATGACAGTATATTTGACAGCTGAAGCAAAGTACTTCGTGATTGGCATTCTGTCGAACATTCGGAATCATTTAATACCGCAGAACATTCAAATAATCTATTGGCCGTACAAAAGCCGGCTTCATACAAGTCGTCAATTTAAAAATACTTTCACAGTACTACAGGGATGCAACTATTATTCCCTCTAGTTTAAAACAAAATATTATAAGAAGTTTCACAAGTGCGAAAAATTCCGGCCTTTCCTGGCGGTATTCTTTGCAATGTGTTAATACTCTTACTCTTGTCGGCACGTAATAATTATATTTGCAATCATTTAAAAAATAGTATGTTGTAGACCTCAGCGGTAAAGTGCTTGTTTTCCAGGTCGAGAGAAGATGTGGACAGGCGAGGCGCAGCCGAGCCTGGCCACTTGTTGAGGCCTGGAAAAGCACTTTATTATTGTTGCATAGTATAGGAAACAAATCCTTTAGAAAATTCAATTTTACCACCTCATCAGAAAGGAGAAAGCAAACGTTTCCACGGCTAGCCCGGCAAAATGAACATAAATGCCTAGCCGAGAAAATAATTCACAAAGCTTTACCACTAATGGCCAGTTGCACCAAACACGTAAACTGAGCTTAAATTTAAGTGGTGTTTATGATGTGACATTTGAGGTTACACAACATTGTGTAAGTCATATTCTAAGTGATGCTTAAAGTTAAGCAGAGCTTAAGTGTTTGGTGCAACTGGCCCTAAGTGGTGCAACTGGCCCTAAGTGACGCAACAACAATTTCCGGAATGCATTCTCATCGACATAAAAAAATTAACAAACGTTAGTTTTGTATTTAATTCCACTGGTATTCGGTTCTAAAAAGGATTAAAATTATCAAGAAAAAAAAAGTAAATTTGTCAGCGATGGGATTCGAACCCATGCCTCCGAAGAGACTGGTGCCTCAAACCAGCGGCTTAGACCTTTCGACCACGCTAGCACATACAACACTGTTTTTTAAAGCATCTAGTTTAGTAATAATTTTAATAGTAAATCAATTTTAATATTTTTATTTAAAAAAAAAGAACGTTTGTGTAACAAAATTAATTGTAATATTGTGTAGGAAAAAAAATAATGTGTAAACCAAGGCGGTAAAGTGGTTTTCCAGGCCTCAAGAAGTGGCCAGGCTCAGCTGCGCCTCGCCATATCTTCTCTCGACCTGGAAAACAAGCACTTTACCGCCGAGGTCTACAATATACTATTATCGCGCCAGATGGGACACCACTTCC
The DNA here is from genome assembly GCA_033060865.1 of Dorcus hopei. Taxonomy (NCBI): domain Eukaryota; kingdom Metazoa; phylum Arthropoda; class Insecta; order Coleoptera; family Lucanidae; genus Dorcus; species Dorcus hopei. The sequence goes on from CM065423.1 coordinate 38,585,624, forward strand.
AAAAAGGGATTATCTTTTACTATAATGTAAAAATCTATAACGAAGTTATTTTTTTTGGTAAGACGAGTCGATAATAAATCTAAAATCAATTTCGATATGCTTTACACTTTAGTTTCTAGCCAACCAGATTTCTTCTAAATTTTTATTTCCTTCTGGAAAATAACTTTCTGTAAGCATTAATGATGAATTGAATTGTGTAAACCTTATTTAACCTCGAGATGTTAGGGCTTAAAAAGCTGTCAATTTTTACCCAATCCTTCGCATTCACTAGGTTTCTTTTTAAACTTCTGCCACTTCATGACACATCTTCCTTCTTCCTGTGGATCTGTTTATACGCCCGTCCTTTGCTTCGGACTAGGATTCTGAGAGTCCTTTCAGTTATTATTACTTGTAATGCTGAAGTACATATGTATGTATAGTGGGTGTTTGTGTAATTATGCTGTATGAGAGAAAGCATTTTCGGCCACAAGTTTATTAATTAATTATAAATAAGTGTTACTGACATGACGAGTAACTCTGAAACTGAACGAAACCTTTGGAACAAAATTTCGAAAACAGGATACAGTGCTAGTCGAAAGTTCCTTCCCCCCCTGTTAATTTTGGAACCAAGTAAGATAGAAAGTTCAGACAAAAACCAAATAAATGTACATAAAAAAATACTAATTTTTGAGATATAACTTGAGAATATGCGGTAGGTGGCGCTGGCAAAATTTTAATTGGCAAGGTAGCTTGAGTGGCAACATTCTATCCTATTTGGTTTCAGAATTAATTAAACCACCACTGTATGTTTTATTAGTTGAAACTTAAAATAAATATACACCTCGTAAAATTTCTTATTAAATTTAATCAAACATGTCAGCAAACAAAGAGTCAAACATTCCTTTAAACAAACAGGCAAATAATATGATCTTTGCGAACCAATTGATTTGATCAATAACGACGAGCGTAAAAATAAACTTGATGATACTAACGAGGTTTTTTTCTGTGGTTTTGGTGAACTTGAAAATTTCAAATTGCATATCACTTTTCGATTTAGTAAACGTTTACCAGTTTTTAATGACTGCTTAATTTTTTAAACAAATACAGGTTTTTACTGCGCTGCTGAAACTGATAGTAAATCATATCGCAAGAACAAGTGAGCAAACTCGTTTTCATAATTACCACTGCCCAACTTACGCCCAATAGAAGACTTTACATATGCTTGATAACACGAATACGACACCAGCGGCGTTCGGTTATGAAGCAAAACAACATATTGAAAAGGTCTGGGATTTCCTGCGAGCGCGAGTGAATCAATTAAAAAGAACGACGTTCGAGAGAAATAACTTTTGATCCGCGAAATTCCTGCAGGCCAGTGCTGACACTTTATGTTATGTGACGTAATTTGCTTAAATTTTTGTATAAAACGAGCTAAACCACAGTGCTGATTAGATTGCAGATACACTATGAGCAAGGTTTTCATTTTGTTGGTGATATGTGCTGGTAAGTTTTTCTTTTTTAATTTTTCTTTTTAATCCACGCAAATACAAACAAATTATTTTGAAACTATTGACTAAACATGGAAAATCTTATCTGCTTTGTGACCTTCGGTTTCAATTCAAAATAAAATGAACATTAACTAAAATATTATTTATTAGAAAACTACTTGCTTTGAATTTTCAAAAGCGCGTTTCAAGCAAAACCAATTTCTTTTTAATTTATATTTAAAGTTGGCTCTTGTCCGATGAAATAACGACGGGGCGAAACGTTAAGTGTTTTGTGCGCTATTTATTAGTGTCCGGTTTAAAGATTTTGTGATACATTTTTTAATTTATAGTAAATAAAACCTGCGCGCTTTAATTTAATAGGAAATAGGAAATGAAAATCTCGAGATATTTATTAAACCAAATTACATACGTTCATTTCACATCATGTAAATACAAGGGAATTAAGAATGTTTATGTATTAGATTGCTCGTTGTGAATTTCTGTAATTTAAATGTTATTAACTAATGTGCTTCAGACTGTGATGATCTAATCTACACCACCACTTAATTGGCTCGTCACGTTGTCCTTCATTATGCTCGTAATGGTTAATTTATTTAAATGAAGAGAATGTATCTATAGACGAAATTATGTCTCTTCTCGTCTTCCTGAAACACTAATAGATATTCCTTAATAATTTTATCTTTGAATGTCACATGCACCATGTGCATCAATCAATTTTTTGCTTGAATGAACTACTAACAATTGAATTGAGAAAAAGTATGTCAAAAAATAAATCAAATAATTTAATTTTACATCACCACATCCATCGAGATATTTTTAATGGTCCTCAACGTGACTCTCTTACATCAAAAACATATAATGTGTAAACTGCTACGTGCAACCAACGCAATTGTCAAGACAAACAAAGAAATACATTGAAGCAAAGACTGCAACGCTAAGTAGGTACACAAATCAATTTACAGACGGTATACTCGTATAAAAAATGATTGTAAACGCAAACGTCAGTCATTTTTTAATCCAGACAGATAAATGGGTGTTTATCTGGGTCACCCTTAAACCTTGCGGAGGAGAAACACCCAAAGGAATGGAAAGACCATTGAGGCCAATGACGAGTCCGTTTGTGACAAGTTACGTTGTTTCATTTCGATATGTGTCGCACGTTCACATTGAACTTTCTTAAGTTCAAGGCAAAGCTATGTGAATATCTCTTTTTTTGTCCAATAAACTCGAAGTGACTGTCGTCTTAATCTGTTAATCAACATCCTGTTTATTGATTACAATTTATTAAAACCAACTAGCCACTCAATGATGAATAATTGAATTAACCACAAACTATATCTTGTTTTCGTTAATACCAGGTCTATGCGGTTTGCATTTAAGTGATTAAATTTATTCAGAATTGAGGAAGACATTAATAAACATAACGATTAAAGAACACGAAATTAAATATGCTTATTTTCTGAGCAGTAAATCCCTGACTTTTCCTATGACCTTCGTGTTTATATTAAGCCAATGCGATCCGATCGTCTTACGTAAAACACTGTCGTGTTATCATCACTGAAATGTAGTCCAGCTCGTCGAGAGAAACATGTTTTCTTCTCTGCTGATGCTACAAAAACATAGTGGACTATAGCGAGTTTTATCAAGGCCCAGTTAATTAAAATTGTGCTTATGACCGTTATTAAGACCAACTTTCCTCAAATATACTTGTCGTAGATTAGTATAATGCCTGGTTTTTCCTAAACCATTAACCGTGACATATCGACGTTGTGTAAAGTTCCCGAAAGTAATATTTCATTTCCGGTAATCAATTAACATTCGCCTTAATTAACAATTAAGATACCGGTAGTTGACCGAAACTGAAATCATAGAAGCCTAGTAAGAAGAAAAAGCGCAAGTAAATGAAGATGTGTTCTTTACCTGTTACTTTTTCCGTTTGGTTAGTTAGGCAACCATACCTACATATATGAAACGTAGACCACTGTGTGAAATTGAATGGGAAATTGCCCCCCCCCCACATCTATTATAAATAATTAAGGTAATTGGGGGGAAGATGCCAAACCACCCCAATTCAGAGTTCGTTACATAGATGTCCGCAAAATGCAGTTTACAAATTACCCTTACGTACATGTCAGTAGAGTCAGTCGCTTAAAATGCGTTTCGGGAATTTACAGACAAGTTCTAACACGTTTTGACTTTGTGTGAAAATTTCTGCACCTTGTGGCGTATTATTAGCAAGTTAGGTAAGTTTCTTGTTATTCCTATTTTTGCAGAAGTAATTGGCACTAAATTTTGATTTAGTTAACGAGCTTGGCATCTTCCCCAACACATTGGGATTAGCTGCATAAATTGTGTTGGGTCAGATGCCAATCTGCAAATTACTTATTTCACGTGTAGATACATATACACGTACTTATTTATTATAGTGAACTATGCGGACTTGTGTAAGAAAGTCGTCCAGAGGACAATGGACTGAGGAGTATCTTCGGGCTGGCGTTGCAGGATCAAATGAGAAGTGCCAATTCCATTGCAAAAGAATTTGGAATTCCTTCTCAGGAGAGTTAGCAAGAATCGCTTAGATAAAGAGAGTTTAGGTCCGCATGGTTGTCTTGGAAAAGTGAACGAAGAAAAACTAGTGACGTATATTCAAAAATTGGGAAAAGCTGGGTATTCTCCAACCTGTAACGAATTAGGCATCTAGCGTATATATTTGGTGAAAAAAAAAAAAAAACAAATGAAACACAGGTTCAATATGGAAAAAGGAGCTAGTAGGATATGACTGGTTTCGTCTTCTCATGAAAAGACATCCCAATTTGCGAATGCGCTCTGTTCAAGGTCGATCTATAGCTCGTTCCCTGGGAATGTGTCATGATGAAGCGAATCCATATTTTAAGAAACTTCTGGACACCTTGGAAACACACGATTTAATGGATAAGCCCAGGAAGATTTTCAATGTGGATGAAAGTGGTTTGCAACTGTGTAACAAGCCCGGGAAAGTCCAAAGATGTTCAAAGTCTCACCAGTGCAGAAAAAGGTGAAACTATTAGCAGAAGGCAATTTTCTTCCAGCGTACGTGATCTTCCGTGGCAAAAACAAAAAGAAAGAGTTTGAGGACAACATGCCTCCAGGATCTGTTGTTGTGATGTCTCCTGATTCAGCCTAGCATTATTTTCCTATCATAGATAAAAGACCGGGTCCGGTTGTTCTGATTCTTGACGGTCACGCCTCACATTGCAACGATGTGGATATTTTGGATTTTTTTAGCGGAAAATGATTTAACTCTACTGTGAAAACTAAATCAGAGAAACAAGTACAAAGCAATTCGCCAAGACCAAATAATACGACTAATCGTTTTAAAAGCTCGGAGCTATCTGTCCGTAATTTTAATTTCCATTTTTTGGGCTGAACAAAATTAATTCCCCTTCCTCCTATCAGAAAACCAAATTCAAACACCCCTTGACCAATAGGGCTGTGTTTTGCGTTCAGAAAGATAAACGCCCTCCGATTCCTGGAATGTCTTGTTTTTTTCTCTAGGCTTTTAACGACCACCCCGTGCAGACCACGTGTGCTGTCTTTTCAAAATTCACAACAACTTCTTAACTACAAGTACCCTATTGACATCTTTATGTTTTCCGCTTACTGGAGAAATTCGGCGCCCGACTGCAGATTTTTGTTTAGAAGCAATTACAAATCAGCATGTTATTTCCCGTTACGCCCTGCAACCGTTTAGTTTTCAATAGCTGTATCCTTTTACAGAAATTTAAACGTGTCAAATTGTACAATTTCTAAAGAACACCAGATGACCCTTAGAAACTCGTATGACAGATTTATTTGATATTCAACTCAAGAAAAATTTTAAAGTCCCAGAAGAATTTATGACCCACCCCTGTTATATTGCCTATTGACAAACCGTCGTAAGGACTGCCGAGGTCGTGGCGATATTGCTTCCGCTTATTTGTTATTTTTAAAATTAAAATTACAACAAGAACATGCTTTTTGTTTTATAAACAAATTCGCGACCGTTTCACATCCTGGACGCAGAATTACCAGATACCAATTTGGAAGAATCTTAAACCAAGCCTGGGAATGAAGCTTGTAGGTATTGAATAAGGCCTCATCCTGGACCCAGAATTTCCAGATACCAATTTGGAGGAATCTTAAACCAAGCTTGAAAATAAGTTGCAACCAACCAGAAGGGAGTGTCAGGGTTTGAAGCCTGTGAGATATTTCCCTACAATCCGGCGAAAATTCCAGAGTATATCTATTATGTAGCTGATCACATTGCAGGAGCTAATGATAACGACGCCACTACCGCTGCTGAAAATGATCCCAATACTACTGCTGAAAGTGAACATTCTGATGTTGAACATGCTTTAATGTCGTTTGAAGAACTTTCACCTGTCCTTATCGTACCAGAAGGGCTAACTTGCTCAGGTGCCGCTCGTAGCGTTACAGGGTAGATAAGGGGGCGCTGTCTGTCTGTCTGTCTGTCTGTCCTTATCGTACCAGGACCTAGTAAACCGAACCCACGCAAGCAGCATGTAGAACTTATTACATCATTGGAAATGTGGGCAAAGAAAATGTCAAAAGCTACAACAAGAAAAACGTAAAGCTTATTATCACGACAAAAATGGACCCAAGGTCGATTGGAGCTGCTGCATTGCTTGCAAAAAGTGGCTGCATGAAACTTGCACCTCTTTTAAGAATACCTGTGAAAGTTGTGGCGAAAAATAAGAGTCTGAAATATTTCCTTGCGTGGGCATGTTTCCCACCACCCACCATTGCGCTGAGATGGCATCAAAATCGACTTAAGATGCCTAACTGAATAATTATGAATATACCGGCATCTTCCCCCAATGTAGTAGGGTAAGATGCCAAATTGTTTGTTTAAAAAAATTTTTTTTAGTGTTACCTGTCAGTCTATATTTATTTCATTGTTTTCTAATACTGTATTCTTTAAATAATAAATGCAACATATCGAGGGCGTCATATCAGAAGGGCGTAAGCGCCATTATAATCCTATGCTGGTACACCCTTCTGATATGACGCCCTTGATATAATTTATTAATTGTTTTATAAATTAAATACCAAATTTCTGGCGTCATCCCCCCAATTACCTTACTTGATGAATGGATCCCCCTCCAGCTTATTTATTATAACTGATAAATTATTGAATGGACTATGCAGGTGTTTCACTTAGGTTACACCTGTGGTTTGGGTTAGGTTAAGCTGAGTCAAAACGAAGCCAATCCATTAAACATTTGTCCGCAAACGTATTCTTTTAGTTTTGATTTTTAACCATTTTTAAACTAATTGTGACTCTCTATGTAACTGTCTTTTTTATACCGCAGACATTCTTCATCGAAGTTTTGAAATAGATTTTGCAAAACTGCCAAAATATTTTTAACACGAGGCCGTAAGTACTTAGCTGTGGCTAGAAAAAAAATATTTTTCTATATACGAGGATCGTTCGGTAACTACGTGGCTTAACAAAGAAAACAAAAAGAAATATTTTACTTTTCAATATGTGTAGTCTTCTGCTCGCTCAACACACTTATTCCAACGATACTCCAGATGTCTTCATTGAAGGTCGATGAATCCAAGTACTCGAAATAGCTGTTTATAATAGTGATTACGAAAATCTTTTTCCATATTATAATCAATAGGCAGTCCCAAAAAGACGATCGCCATCTTTCAGAAGGCAACTTGAGTTTTCGCCTTTCCTTATGAACACATTACATAGACTCCTGGTTCGTGGAAAAATCCCAATAGAAGATAGAAGATTTCTTTTCTCACCAGGGCAGAAATCTGGTACGAGGAGTTTGGTGATCCATCGTAATAACTTTTTTCCTTTCTAAATCTAAGCACTGGGATCTTCATTCGTCGATCTGATAGCAAGGAATCTTCAACCAGGCTGATGGTTTCCTCAGTTCTTACGAAAACTCTTGGTCCATTTCCCTCTTCAGTTAGAAACTTTACCACTGCCCTCCAAATTACTTTCACTCGTTTCTCGAAAGAAAAAAAATCGAACAAAACTACACGTACGAACTCGTACGAAATTTCGTCAAAGTAATTTGAAAACCAAGCAACTTTTTTGTAATACGCTCGATTGATTTAGGCCCAACATAAGACGATTAATTCTACAACAATTTTTCAGTGGAATTTGGAGCAAGTAACGGACAAAGCAATCCTAACGAAGTATGCACCACCATAGACAAGTGTCCTTCGGCCGCAGGCCAAAGCCGAAGCTACCTCCAAAGCAAACAATGCGGAAGAGACGGATCGAACCTAAAAATCTGGTGTAAAGTCCCTTGTGTCACGCCGGATTATAAAAATGGTAAGGAAAGAAAACACGCCCAGAAGTTACTCAAAAGATAAATTACCAAATTTGCAGGTGTTTGTACCTCTTGGCTTTTATGCAGTTCCTTCCAGAACCTGATCAAACGATTCGGCAAGTTGAACGCAGAGTCCAAGGCCTACCTTCAAAGATTCAGGTGTGAAACGACGACCGTGCCAACGGAAGTGCATGTTTGCTGCACTGAAGAAACGACTGACGTGGCGCCGGGGGATGGAGGGGACACGAACCAGGAGCATTGTGGTTTACAGGATGACCTATTTAAAGTCGTCGCTGGTACCGAGGCTCAACTCGGGCAATTTCCATGGTTAGCTCTTTTGCAGTACAGGAATAAGGGCAAGCTCGAATTCAAATGCGGAGGTACATTGATCAGTAAAAGATATGTACTTACAGCAGCTCATTGCACCGATGGTTACGGCGGAACGGTGTACGTATGTGCTTTCAGTTTTCCATTTTTTTTTAAACACTCAACACCCAAATAAATCTCCTCATACTTTTAGGGTTAATGTAGTTCTTGGGGAACATGATGTGACATCACAACGAGACTGCGTCCAAGGACATTGTTCAGTTGCTCAAACTATTGGAGTCGAAGACATAATACAACATCCTGGCTGGGTCAACGCTGCAAGTCGTTTTGCTCATGATCTAGCTTTGGTACGCCTAGCAAACGACGCAAAATTTAATGGTGATTAATCAAAAATGTTCATGTTAGTTTTTTTTTAATGCAATCATTTTAGGTTTCGTTCAACCTATTTGTCTGCCGCCCAAAACTTACTCAGCAAGTCTCAACACCAACTTTACGGTAGCCGGTTGGGGCCAAACCGAAACCAGTAAGTCAACAGCAATTCGTTGGTTATAGAAAAATTGCAAATTTACTACTTCCAGGTCTTTCCAGTAATGTAAAGCGTTACGCTGCAATTTTGTTACAAAAGAGGGATTTATGTTTAAGAACGACTTCCATACCCCTAGTCCAAGGACAGATTTGTTTGGGTGGTGGATCAGCTGATAGTTGTAGAGGAGATTCCGGTGGCCCTCTCATGAAGGGCGAGGACGTCGATGGGAGGGAAGTTTGGTCAATTATTGGCGTTGTGTCTTTTGGATATAACAGTCCGTGCGGGTCGATTGGACGACCTGGGGTTTACACTTACGTACCCGAGTACGTGGACTGGATTAAGCAGATCAGTAGATATTAGTTGTTACAAATTGCAAAGAAGTGATTCGGTTTTTTTTTCTGTTTTTGCCTTAATTTATTTCCTCTACCCGAGTAAACGCTGTATAACAAACATGAAACTTTTAAATATAACAATTTTATAAAATCCGATGCTTTTATGTTGACAGTCCATTTACACTTGTACAAAGATTTAAAGTGTAAAGGATAAAATGAATTTGCCACACCTGACCAATGCTTTAATTTTTACCAAACCATATTCATCAAACATTCTAAGGAGCTTTCGGCTTTCGTATGTTAAGCCCTAAAAATTGGATTATAACATTATACCATCATCTAGTACTTTAATAGGTACGTACGTAAAAGTAAACATCACAATTATATTTCCTATAACTTATGAACATTCGACACTTTACTTGTCTTACGTCGTTCTTGGCTCATGCTTCCAGACGAAATATAATTCCAGGATGCCGACATTCCAGCATTCCTCTGTTCTTCGTTGCGAATGCTATCCAAAAAATCGGTTATCGCAGGACCCGACGACGTCTTCATTTTACTCTCACTGATGGTCTTAATTTTATCATAAATTGCGTACTTTCTCTCGTCTTGAGGTCTCAAGTTTCCGTTCATTTTCATCGAAAAATACACGTACTCCAACAAACCGTTGCTCTTCACCAAATAATCCCTCTGGGACAATCTCATTAGCCTTTCTTTCTCCTCAGATTCGACGATCATTTGTGGTTCGAAAGAATGGGAGATGTGCTGTTGCGTTGAAGGCATTAACGGAAATGTCTTTCTCACAACGGTCGAACTAGGCAGTGATTCCGTCTTGGGTTTCGTAGGGGGTTTCAGTGGGGGTACCCTTTTCGCGGCCTCGATTTTAGCCCTCTGGTTTATTTCATCCCTAAAGGCAGTCTGGGCGGATTCCCTTGCTTTACTGCTGGCCGTTTCGCAGTACAAGGAGCTCTGGCCTTGGTGGAAAAATTTTTCGTAAGTCTGGTCTCCGCTTGGGGTAGGAAACACTAATCTGAATCCACCTCTTTGTTTCATTTCTTGTCGGTAATAATCGCTGAAGTTTTTAGGCTCGATGGGTACGTTATTGGCACCTTGGAGCAATCTTTCCCTAACGCGCTTCTTGTCTTCTCTCATCACCTTCTTCTTGTCGCAACTTGCCAAATTAAGCATGGAGAACATGTCGCTGAGCAAGGCTTCTTTAACTTCACAATCCAGCTCTGTGTCTGTGTGGAAACTAGGTGAGTGATTGACTTCGAGGATTTGGGGGTTCAATCGCTTATCCAATATGATGTCCATTCCAAGCAGCTCGCAACATGCGGGGATGATGTCGTGGTTCGGAAAGCAAGCGATGTAACTGTGTTTCAGTATGGGCCAAGCTGACATGATTGTTTTTATTATGACATCATCGATGTTGCGCCAGAGTTTCTCAACGTCATGCCCCAAATTTCTTAAGTAGCTGTGAAGCCAGGTCAGTTTTCTTTTACTGCCAGCTTCGTTATCGACGGTGTAAGTACGACTGTGTTTATTAACGGCGTAATTAGTTAAATGCATGAAGACGTTCGATACGTTAACCCCAGTGGGCTCTTTATAACGACTGGTGGCAAACCTGACCAGCCCTTCCCTGTGGATGTAGATCCTTAAAGGATCGCAAGAGGTTATCAGAGTGTAAACCCTCAAGTCAAACTTGTACCCATCTATGAGGTAAGGTCTTGAAATGTATATCTGACATATAACGCGATCTGATGGTTTAATGTCTTTCAGATTTTTCGTTATCATAATACCGCGGCCTTGGCTGCCGGCGTCTGGTTTTAGTATGTAGGTCTTGTTTTTCCTGAGTCTGCCGTAAGTCAAAGCTTCCCCCAAGTCGGCGGGTAAACACCAGGTCTTAGGGAAAAAATTATAGTCCTTTGGAAACAACCGCTGCATTCGATTTAAATTTCTGGCCAGTAAATCCTTTCGACATATTTCTAGCATACCGGGAAAATGGTTAATTTTTTGAAACCGCTTCATCTCTTTACAGCGCTCAATCGAAATCGAAAGATCCGTCCAGTACAAATTCCAATTTTCACTGTCGCCGGCTTCCTTGTAGCCGAACTTGCCGCATATTCTCTTCACCACGTCGTACCTGCAGTTCGTCAGACAAATGCTGATGGTTTTTTTCTTTTTCTTCTTCTCGGTGGGGCGAGCTGCTGCATCTGACTTCGCGACGGGTTTAACTTTCGGGGGTTCCTTCTTCTCATCCTTTTGCTCTTTGGCTTTCGGTGTCGCTCGCTCGCTGTCAGACGACCAACTTGAACTCTCACTCTGCAGCACCGGTAGACTTATACTGGACACGTCAATCATCACAAGCTATCAGACGGTAATTAATTTTTCTCAACATTTCAATTTACGTGGCATTTTACGGATACAAAAATTATACATCTACTTTGACAGGCTCAGTGTTTTTTTTGAGCCTGTCATGAAAACTTTTGTTTAAACGTAAGTACCGATGCACGCGAGCGTAAAGTTTAAAATGTGAGAGGTACGAAAGCTCGCGGGAAAAAGCTGCGATTGATCGATAACACATGAGACACGTTTCTTTTTATTTATGAGGATGAAAATATATGACCAGATTGGAGACTATTTTATGTTCACAAAAGTTTAGGCGTTTCAATTCTGAAATACGGTCAACTTATTGACGATGGAATTTCTAGAATAAAATTCCTGCCAATAATCCCGTAACTTGCTCTCCTTTGGTGTTCCTCTTCTTTCTTTTCTTGATATTCTTGACATACTTGAGAATTAAATGTTAGCGACTTGCCTTAACTGTTTTTGTTTCAAATATTATTGGTTCATTGAAAGCATTTACATAACTGTTTTATAAAAGTATTTAAATAATAAAACTAAAGTATGTTAATTGGATCGTGAGTGCAGCCGACGATGTGGAGTATTTTGTTCACCTCAAGGCAGGCAAGATCCGATTCGAAGATTATTGTCTGTCGATGCTCGGCGTTCATAACATGCTTGTTTACTCGTTGGTGTTCGTTTCTTGTTTCGTACAGGTCGAGCCAGGTATGAAAACCAGCATTTTTATACTAATTTGCTTTCATAATTTCACCTAAACACTTTCAAACAAGTGTTGATAAAAATCACGATTAAAAAAAATCAAGAATCACCGATTTAAATTAAAAAAATCCTGATTTTTTTTGATATTTTTAAATGAAAACAAAATATATTAATAACTTTGAGCAAATGTTCAAAAAAATCATTATTTTCAAAAATAAAAATGGCTTGGTTTAATCCAATGATTTAAATCAGTTCAACCTTGCATAAAATGTTTCTTAATTTTAGAGAACAAAAACCGTTAAAGATATGTATTTCCATCGCCTTGATCATCACAGCAAATATTGCAAAAAAACGATATTCAATGTTCTTTTTTCTCATGGGCGCCATCTTAGATTTTTATATTTCTAAATATACAGGGTGGCACATTAGTGTGACAAAGTTAATTATCACCCTTGCCGGACGTAAAATGCAAAAAAAGCTTCATACAAAAGTTATACGGCCTTAAAAAGTCGGTACTATAAAATTATTTTCAACGATACAGGGCGTTCCATAAATAAGTAACTCTACCGTTGTCATTTTTTTTAATGGAACAGCCTGTATATTTTTCTATTTTTAAATTCCACGTCAAATAAGGTTTCCAATAGACAAAAGAAATTTAACCTTTGATGCAGAACAAATAGGCGAACAAATTTGATGATTTTCAAGGACTTTTTTCTTTGAATTTTCAAATGGAACACCCTGCATTTTTTTACTGAAACAGATTTATTTTTTCATAGGCTCTAATTTCTATTCAGGATATTAAGTACGTAAAATCATTATTTATATGATACGATGATACCAGGATATTAATTAAAGTAAATCAAATTCTGCTGAACAAAAATTCTAATACTATTCAAATTCACTACCAAAATTTTCCCAAATCTCAGACCCCGGAAGGAAACGACTCGATGATTAGTTTTCTCTTTTAAATTGAAAAGAAATTCACAAACATCAAGTGAATTTCTTTTCGATTTAAAACAGAAAAATAATCATCGAGTTGTTTCCTTCCGGGGTCTGAGATTTAGGAAAATTTTGGTAGTGAATTTGAATATAGGAATGTGCAGGGTTAGTTACTAAGGCTTCATGTATCAATGACGTAAATGAAACAAAACTTAACATAACAAATACTAGAAACGCAGAAAAAGCAAACTGTAATACAAATGAAATTTAAAAAAAATACATCAACAGTGACATTGAATAGACGAATTAATAAAATTAGTCGATAGGGCCAGTTATGGTAAAGGTTTTTTGTAAACAAACCATCAATGCCAAAGAAGAAAAAACTATTATAACGTAATGAATAACACAAGCTAGAAAAACAAACGGGTAACACAAATGAAAATGAAATAAATGTCAATAACCACGTCCTCTATGGGGTCAGTTTTTTTTATCTGTGGTGGTTGCCCAAAGGGGTCCTAAGTCATAGACCTGTCAGGACCTTAAGAGCGGAAGTGCATTTGAGTGTGTGTAAAGTGTTCCATGGTTTTGTTACTTCCAAACCTCCTCGCCGTTTAAGGGGAAGCAATGTCGAATATTATCCCCAACACTGAAGGACGCCTGAAATCGATACCGACCACCCCCAAGAAAAATCCCGAGCGCGGTTCGAACCGACGACCATGCGATTGCAAGGCCGGTCCCTTACCACTTGGACCGTTCAGGCGTTCATAGTTAGTAACATAAATCAAACCATTAGAAAATGTCATAACATAATGAATAATAGAAAGGAAAGAAACAGTAACCAAAATAAAACGAAGTGAATATCAACACAAAAATTAAGATTATCTACAAATAGATATCCTATGCGCTTTGAATGAACAAAGGAAAACAAAAATAAATTATTGCACGAGTGCCTTATATTTCTAAGAACATTCATATCGATATTTTGAAAGGCTTCTCTGATTCTAATTAATTTTCATATTCTCTTTGGTAGTTGGAGGTGTTCTTTCACATAACTCCAAAGAAGAAAAACGATTTTTGTTAAATCGGGTGATCGAGGAGGCCATCTTATTGGTCCACCTCTACCAATCCACCTCTACCAATCCATCTTTGAAGGAATTCAGTGTTTAAAAGTTGACGAATGTTTGCTGTATTATGGACTGGTGCTCCGTCATGTAAACACCACATTTGTTGGCGCACATTCAAAGGCACATCTTCTAATAAAATACGAAAATCGTTCTTTAAAGAATGAAGATAAGCTTCTCCATTTAAATGACCTTCAAAAAAAAATGCGGTCCAATGACATGATTTCCAACAATACCTCTCCATACATTTAATGACCAACGGTTTTGACTTTTTGTTTTAGTAAGGAAAGGATTTTGTGTGGCATAATAATAAAAGTTATGACCATTTTTATGAAACGCAGCTTCATCTGTGAAGAGCACAAATTCGAAGAAGTTCCTCTGCAATCGTATTTGGTCCTGCGCCCAATTACAAAAGGCCAAACGAGTTTCATAATCAGTCGGATTCAACTCTTTTACTAGTTGAATATGGTACGAATGAAATCGATGTTTTTTCAAAATTCTTTGCACAGATCTTCTATTAATTTCTAACTGTCAAAAGAACTTCAAGTTCGTTTCCTTCATTCAATACCGTTTTGGTTCATTCATTTTTTTTATAAGACACAGATCCAGTTTCCTTAAACCGTTCCATTAAGTTTCCGAAAGTTCTTTTATTTGGTTGTCTTCTATCCGGATATCTTTCTCGATAAATTCTTTGTGCAAGTAAACAATTTCTTTCAGTTGCGCCCAACACGTAAATCATATTGATCATTTCTTCTTTAGAGAAATTCATTTTCGACGTTAAATAGAGCCAAAAATTTTCGATTAACTTGAAAATTATTTATGGTTACCGTGAAACATGTTTGTTTTTTTTCACGTCGCTTATAAAATTTCACTTAATGGATGTAAATCGGATAATTTATTTTAAAAAGCCGTATATCATAGTAAATAATGATTTTACGTACATAATATCCTTAATAAAAATTAGAGCCTATGAAAAAATAAATCTGTTTCACTAAAAAAATTCAAGGTGTTCCAT
Source organism: Dorcus hopei (assembly GCA_033060865.1). Classification (NCBI taxonomy): domain Eukaryota; kingdom Metazoa; phylum Arthropoda; class Insecta; order Coleoptera; family Lucanidae; genus Dorcus; species Dorcus hopei. Next base: position 38,600,769 of record CM065423.1, read on the forward strand.
TTGAAAATTCAAAGAAAAAAGTCGTTGAAAATCATCAAATTTGTTCGCCTCGGAAAAACACCCTGTGTAGAATATTCAGACTCTGTGTTCACGGTAACGTAGAGGTACTTTCGTAATATACTACTGCCAAATTTTAATTTCCTAGAACTAATATTACGGCTACTATGATTATTTATGTTGTAACGTAATATTTTCAAAATTTATAGATTTTCGTGTATAAGTTGGTAATTCTGCATCAAAGGTCAAATTTCTTTTGTTTATTGGAAACCTTATTTGACGTGGAATTTAAAAATAGGAAAATATACAGGCTGTTCCATTAAAAAAAAATTACAACGGTTGAGTCACTTTTTATGGAACGGCCTGTATCGTTGAAAATAATTTAGAATGCGGACTTTTTAAGGCCGTATAGCTTTTGTATGAAGCTTGTTTTGCATTTTATGTCCGGCAAAGGTGATAATTAACTTTGTCACACTATAACGTTCCGCCCTGTATACATATAGGCTATCCATTTCTGACGGAATTGGAGCCGCTCAAAGTTGAGCTCTTCTGACCTAAATTACTCTTAGTGGGTGGAAGGTCGCTCCTTTCCACTTTTTCTTTCTACCTTTCTATAAATTTTTGTGCTTCTTTGCTTCCTCTGTTATCTTCTTCCAATCCTTTCTGTTTATTATCTTTTCTCTCCATTCTTCAATTTCCATTCTTTTAATGTCCCTAATAACCTGGTCTTCCCATCTCATATTTTTAAATAATGATTTCTTTTCTGATTACAATGATGTAGCACACTTGATGGTTTACATTTACGATAGAACATCAACGATTTCCTTTATTTCTCCATCGTCTTTTGTTTTATTTTACGTCGGAAATTGCACAATTGTCAAATGTCTTAAACTATATCTTAATTTTAGAAATTAAAAAAAAAAATCGCCTAATTAAAATCGGTGATTTTGATCAAATGATTTAAATCAGCCCAACCCTGCTTTTAACTGACTGCCTATTAGATTCAACAGCAACAATAAATAATATTTGCACAAAAAGAATTCTGCAATACTGATGATCTTTCAGTGAATGATGAATGTGGGAGACAAGCGTTTGACGATGATCGAATTTATGGCGGTGTCATCGCGGAGCTGGGTGAATTCCCATGGTCGGCTTTACTTAAATACAGGACACGTAAGTAAAAGTTCAGAAATGGTTTCCAAATCGTTCATTCTTGAACTGCTTTATAATTTTAACCATTGATTGATGATGGGGAGGCTCCACGTTGGGCGCCAATTTATTTAGTGATGAAGTTATTTGGCCTAATGTTTTGTATTGTGCTCTGATGATGGAAAGAGCCAATTTATGTAGTGCGATACCAACAATTTTACATATTTTTCCAGCATTAGGTGATGGTTACGTTTGTGGAGGAACTTTAATCAACGACCGATACGTCGTAACGGCAGGACATTGTCTTAAAGGTCACCGAGCTCAGCAAACAGGAAAGCTGTAAGTATCATCAAATTCACGGAGCATGAGCTCTGCATCATCAATCACCGAAGTTACAACCGACAAATATTTCAACGGTGAATAAGAAAAAAGGATTTATATCGCGTTTAATGTATGAGGCAGAGCTCTTCTCTTATGAAAACAATAATACCCCCAAAAATTGTCTGCCAATCCGATGACGAGTTATAGAATTGCTGTAACCCTTGGGGAATATGATGTCCTTAAAGAAATTGACTGCGATTTATTTTGGGGGACGTTCTGCGCACCTCCAAGCCTCGATGTACCCGTTGATAGCGTAGTGGTGCACCCTGACTTTCATCCAAACAGTATTAACAGACACCATGACATCGCTCTGGTACGCCTCGCAAAATCCGTTACATTTTCAGGTATGATCCACACACCTGTTTTGAAACTCTCTCGTCAAATTTGCTTCTCCTAGATTTCATACAACCAATCTGCTTGCCCAAAAACACCTCTGACAACAGCACAACAAAAAGTGCCTACAAGAAGATGTTGTACGTTAGCGGTTGGGGAGAAACCGAAAACAGTAAGTTCCGCCTGCGTTTGCACTTTCTGGGGGGATTTTGGAAGTCAAATATTTTTTAGAGACTTCAAGTGAAGTTAAATTGAAGGCGAGGGTACCGGAAATTAGCGCGGAAGACTGCGAGCTGATTTACAAGCGTAAAGGGGTTGACGTCGGCAAATATCAAATCTGCGCCGGTGGAGGAGCTCAGGATTCGTGCCGTGGAGATTCGGGGGGGCCCCTCATGTATCAAAACGTTTCGGATCCGATAAATCCGCGCTGGTATTTAGCTGGGGTAGTTTCTTTCGGATACAAGAACTGTTCAACCCTCGGTGTACCAGCTGTTTACACTAGGGTATCGGCTTACCTAGACTGGATTAATTCTAATGTTAAATCTTAATTATATTTTATATATTTTTATCGAGTTTGTTCCTTACTTTATTTCCACACTGTATACATATAACGCTCACAATTTAGGCAAGTGCAAACTTTAAATATAATTGCAGATTACTTTAGAACGATGTACGAGACATTATGAAACAAATTAATTATTGATAACTCACCCCAAACCATGGTACTAGATGCAGAGAGCCCGACGGATTTTTGGAGATCAACCACACACTGTGACTTTGACATTCTGTGAATGTGTATTACACCTTCGGACTTGTGGAGTTGCACTTGAAAAGACGGGCACTGGCTGTTTTTATATGGTTTTACAAGGGTCATTTCAATTACGTAATATTCTACATGTGTGCCAGTTTTCCCTATGATTCATCGCGATTTTTGGAAATCGTCTGCTTATACACTTGCATAATGCCCGGCTTTTTCCATGAGTCACCTACGCAGCTACAATTATTCGAATTTGCAAAGTACAATCATGACTCATATCGGCCAAGGTTTTTGATAAAGCGAGCCGCTGTTATGCTTGCTTATGTGGGCGAATTTTCCGCGCTCGCATAGGCGACTTATACACTTTAACTTATCTAATGAGCTTAATGATTACGAAATGCTCGATTTCTTACAGTTCGTACCACCCATACTTAAAATGTCTGTTGTTTTTTTTTTGTGGTTTGAAACTGGCTGACACGTGATCCAGATGAAAGAAAATTACCATAAAGAACGAGGATTCAAACAAAAGAGCCATGCAAAGACATTCAATACGTAACTTAGACACGCAAAATATTTCATCTTATTCAGCATAAGATTTTCATCAATTCAAAGCTGACGTGATGTATTCTGCGAGAGCGAACACTTTGACAGTTCGCTCATCACCGTTGCGTCGAGTTTCGATGGCTGTTTTATTCAAGATCAAGTTCGTTTACGAGCCCTCTCTTAAGCAGGCACGTCGTGATGAGTTCATGCATTTTCCATCCGAATACCTAGCGCGGATGGATTTTCACTTTCGCAAATTTCTTCCAGTAACGCAAACTTATTTATGCAGAATCAGGTGTTAGCGTATCTCGGAGGGAAAACTTTTCAAATAAGATCAGTCACTTATGTTAACACAATATCTCCAGTATTCTTACAACGAACTAACCAAACATAATCAAATTCAATTAATTTACTTACTTACAATTAATTTTAACACTGTGGGGGATGGGTGGTTAAAAATGGTAAAAGAAAGGGGATAAATTATCCTATGCTTCTCTAGATGAGACGACGAGAGTGAGGGCCAGGATAACGTACAGCAACATAACAAGTTCGCATTTTTATTTAAAAAAAAAAATTACCTCACCCCATTTTATTACGTATGGGTCAAGCAAACTAACAGAGAGAGAGAGAGAGGGATCGACCATTATCCTCAGCCGGTTTACCAGAGGATATGTGTGTGCATCGCTGGAACAGGATTCAGGTGTATTACAACAATGCCGGTAGGTACGTGCGTAATTGACTGCCTAAAATGAATCCATTGCAATGCTAATGAAGACTATTTGGGGAACTATTAAGGGAACGTTCGGCGGCGCGGAAAGCGCCAATTGTCATGCATATCGCGCTCCTAATCCTTTTTAAAAAGTTATTAGGGAATGCCTTCCTCCGCTCGCCGGCATATTTTACGAGAGTGTTCCGTCACGTTCCGGTTTTGTGTCGAAGCTTCGGAATCATTTTTACGACCTGTAAAATATTGCGACGGCGACACGGCGTGTAGTTTATTATAGGCGCGAAAGCCTACAAGTCGAATAACGATTTTATGTACTTTTTAACATACTCGTAAAATACTATGATATCGGGGAAATATGTGTTCACGTCCTAGTAACTCTGCTTGTCATATTTTATGTTCTTTTGATTGTATAATAATTTTTTGCATATTGTACACAATGTCCCAAACCTCCTACAACCCCCACAAACATTCGGCTAGTTTTTCTGAAACATCAGCAGAAAAAGAATTCCACCAGAAACCATAAACAAGATATAAATAAATTGGAGAAAGTTTATCTTTTGGCTTTTCACTTTTTGACTTGAGAAATAGGAACGGTTTGAGGATAAGAACCTGGACAAAGAATAAGAGAAAGATGTGAACCCCTAACCAATGATCAAGAATCAAGAGCAAATGCATTTCGAAAGTCAAATAGGACAATCCCATGGCTGCTGCTGTTCTTGAAACCTATACTAAACCCCCCTAATTGACATCCTCTTGAAAATTTCCTCCCCTCGAATCGATTTCGTTGTCAAAATGACGACCTTTGAATTCCTTTTTGGTGTCGGCTCACAGGGTGCTAAATGAGGACTAAAAAGAGAGTGAGGATGTTTTTTCCGAATAAAAGGTCTTGTGGTCTGATGGAATTGATCTTTTTGAAAGAGTGTGGGAGTTGAGAATTCCAACAAGTTGTCAAACTGTTTGTTACGTTTCGTTTTCACGATAACGATTTCCTAGTCTTTTGTATCTATTTTGGCTTTAGTGATCGCTCTATCTGTTTACAAACTCTAAAGTTTTGGTTTTATTTCGTTTGCGAATTGTTTCTAGTTTCTTTCCATAATAGTTGGGACACTGATGATTTTTCTAGAATTCAGAGCGGAAGGGACGTGTCTTCGATATCCGGAATTCTCGTGTGTGGCGTTCTTCTTAGAAGCCATTTTTGACGTGCACTTCACGAACTGTGGTCGCACTTTCCTTGGAGCTTAATTTGGAGCTTTTGTTGGGAGACTGGCCACGCCACCCAAAGGCTATTGGGGATCTTACCGTTCTGGAAGTTTAATCTAGTGCTTTTGTAGCAGATAAAGTCTGTGTTGTTGAATTTCGTTTTCTACTTGGAACTTATTCGTTAGGTGGCGCCCCCTTTTTCCTTTACATTCAGGTATCGAGCTACCGACAATCTATTTGTAGCCCACCCCGTCTCCACCGAGCTGGGCATGAGTCCAGGTAGTTTTTCTTTAATATCAACGATTTTCCTCCAGCGTTCGCAACTTATACAGATTCAACTAGGTAGGTAATAAAGGTAGGTAGCATGTTAGACAAGGCCCTGGGGGGTAGAATCCGCTGTACCTTCTTCCTGCATCTCACAACTTTTTGAAGGAGTTGAATTAAATAAGGACTAAGCTCGACGGAATATATAAATCAGTTATGTTGAAATGCGTATCTGCTGAGAAGAGCGGACTTCAAACTAGTTTTACCAAATCCTCTTGAAGTTGGGCCTGTAAACTGTTTTTAATTTCTTTTAATCACTTAATTCACTTTCAAAATATTTTCTAACTCGACAGATCCTAGTCGCGTCAGTGACTAGTCACGTTTTTAGTCCAGAGCAACTTTTCTGTGCCGAAGAGGGAGCCTCCTTAGAGTGACCTGTTACTTCCTTCACAGAAGTGATTTCTACTAACTAGGGCATGATCTGTGAAAATACAGTATTTTGAGGTGATAAAAACGGAATAAATTTATAATTTATTATTCAAATTGACATAAAATGAGCAAAATTCGAATTCAAATCAAAGGCAAATGTTACATTTAACATGGTAACTATGGCAACGGTGGAAGTTCAATGCAAAATTGTACAGAGGGAGACAGTCTAGCGAGAACTGTCACGGAACATGTTTTTTTTTTCCAAGTCGGCTGGATTAAGGACTGATCCTTTATTATTATTTTTAATCTAGGCGGCCGTGGTTTAATCATTTGCAAATTTAACCTCACAAATATGACAGCTATCAAATATCAGTGTTTATCACGCGCTTCACATTGAACAACTCTGAACTACTCCACCTCAGAAGCAACCATACTGTGAAGGGCGTAAGTACCACAGAATGTAGATTAAAGAAACTGTGATATGGACAGTCAGAAAAAAATCTTTTTGAAACTTAAAGAAAAAGCAAATACATGCATTTTTGAACAGCTCTCTGATTTCGACACTACACTCGGATTGAATCAGATTGAAGCCTTTTGATTCAACCTGCCATCTTCTTCTCATCTTTTCTGCCACTCACTCAATTATTATTAATTATATCAATTATTAATTATAAAAAAATGTCTCTTTCAATTTAGTTTAGTTCAGAATTTGCACTGTTGCTAGTTTGGGTATGTTTACTTTTCTGAAACAATACATATTATTATTATTTGCGATTGCCCCGCGTCAACCCGTTTCGTTTTGTTGCATGGCGTTACTTTTCGCCTAATTGTGCTGGTGCGTTTTCGTACGCCGTTCATTCTATTTCTTCTGGTTCATTGCCCAACTTCGTGATAGGTGAACATGTGCGTGAGTGTTTTATACGCGTGCGTGAAATATGGTAGTTTTCACTGGGAAACTTAAATCAACATAGTCAGAACTTCACATGTCGCATCGCCAACGTTTATGGAAGACTGTCTAAGCTTGGCTTTTCATTAAAACCCAGTTAGAATAAATTGTAAGCAAACGCCATTTTGATTTCTAATTGCGCGTCTTCTTTAATTCAGGCTTTTATTGATGAGGACGCTACGATGTTCGTGTACTTCATCCTGTACGATTTGGTATCGTCACATATGAAATACCCTTTTCGCCCTTGGTTAATTAATCAGCCCTTGGAAGCAGTTACAAAGACCGGCCAAGAGGAGGCGCTGCGACAGTTTCGCTAAGTTCTCTCCGGTTAACGTTTGACAAGCACACCCGGAAACTGACAAGCGACTTTCAACTTTCTGAACGCACTTTGGATGCAGTGAGTTTGTATCGTTTTGATTTTATGTTGCTGCTTCGAGGCCTTGCATTTTACCAAAGAGCGAATTTCGACTAATGTTGCGTTTAATTAACCAATGTAGTTTCATTAATAATATGAGTGGACTGATTTAGAATTTGACGCGTTTTGTTATGTATTTAGTTGAACTGCTTTAGTCGAAATACATTCGACGCCCCGTTGTCGCACATGTTTAATCAATGTGACTTTTTGTAATTTCACTCTACATTTTCTTTTGATTGAAGTGCTCATTAATTTAGCTGTTGTGTTTTGTGCGTATACCTTCAGCATACAAGTGGTTGTTGTGTGAACGATCGCCTGCAAAACCGAGGCGATTTAGGAACGTTGCCAAGGTTATTACGGATCAGTTGGGTACCTTGTTCACCCTGGCGCCTTTATTTACATCAAATTACGCACCCTGCACTGTTGCTAGTCGAGAGGAAAGCAGGCGCCAGAAACAGTGCAGACTTGTTGTTGCGCAGAGTAAGTAAACAGGATTATTTCATTTTAGAGATTTGTGGTGACAAGCGAAGGTTAAAGTAAACAATTAGTAAATCCTTATTCGCTAAAGAAATAAATAAATTATAAACGGATCAGAGTCTATTTGATTCGTTTGACATGAATTTTTTTTTATTTCAAATGGACAGTTTCAATCTCTTTTTTCACAAACCATTTGAAATTATCTCCGCATATTACATATTAGCAAGTCTAAATCAATAACATGGCGCGCACTCTAATTAAAAGTCACGTGCCCGCAACACAAAACTGACACAGAACGAAACCAGCTCGGCTCAGAATTTAGATTGCTTTATTCCTTTGAGATCGGACCGTACACGTTTTAATAAACCCATATAAGTTACAAACGTATCGGAGTTCGGTCATATGTAAGGGCGTAACCACAGAAGTAAAATACACTGGGAAAATGAGCGCGTTTCATCCGTCCGCGTTGCAACATCAAAAGACTTCAAAAAGATGTTTGGCGATTAGTTTTATGCCAAAGATAACCAACCATCATTTTCTTTTTACTGTTTTTTTTTTTTTTTTTTTAATAAATTTACATGTATATGCAAATCGAAAAGGGTTTACTTTATTTTACGTCTGTGAAATTAATCCATTCTTTCCATGGAAAGACCCACCCCCCCTCCGTCCTGTCCTTGTCTACCTGTGATGTTGTATCAACTTGAAAAATTGCTGACCCACTCACCCTCGGCGTCGCTCAAAAGGGTTGCAGTATTGTTCCTATTTTATATTATTTCTCGTCCTCGTCCGAACGGCGACGCCATAGCAACCTTTGATTTAATTTGAGACGCAATTTTGGAGCCCGTGCTTAATTTGATTTTCATTTATTTGTCACATGAATTTCCACCGCCGACTTTTTCCCAGAAATTAGTATTTATATGCGCGGACTTTCAGCTGACGATGTGCCCTTTTTTTCCTTTTTGTTTTCGGCTAATGCACTTAACAGGATTTTGCTTTCTTTCTTCGTCGGAAACGCGACGGAAATGTGATTTATCGTGACAATTACGAAACGTTCGGATCTGTTGCGTTTCCGACGACATTCGCAAAATATAAAAACAAATAAACAAAGTTTATTTATATGTAAATACTCTGTATAATAACGCGTCCTTCACTTAAAAAAAAGGACGAAGATGCTTGTTCTGTTTTACGTAGATATACACAAACCTTTCCGATCGATAAAACTATAATTAATTAAATTGTTTTAAATGCCATCAGTTTCTGACTCGTACTCCTCGCCATTAATTTCGTGTTTTATTTTTAACTCTCGCCTTTCGCGATTCAATTTGTCGGCCAATGTTATCCTCCAATTTTTTTTCCTCGAAGGGAAAACGCCGCCCGCGCCGCGCTCAAAGCAAAACGCAATTACCGGCAGGCATTTTTCATTAATCACGTTTATTAAATCTTACTTCGCGTTTCGTTCTTATTTAAAAGTAACCAAGATACATGATCCGCGGGAAAATTTCTTTCTCCCTTGTTACTAATGATGTCAAACGCGGAAAATCATTAATTCTAATAAAACGCGGTTTATTCGATTCGATTTCGAAAAGAAGGGGCGGGCGGCAGGAATTAACGTTAATACTCAAAAGTATTTTTTCCCTTTTGAAAATTCGATTCTACTTCGAAAAGAATCCTCGAAGGCATTTTTTTTTTTTTTTTGGAAACAAAATATTAAAAGTTTTGTCGAGTGAGCGCAATAATTTTCGGGTTTCCTGCGCGCTCCTTCGTTCTTAATTCGGCACTCGGCGCGAATAAGCGTCCCTAACAAGTGGGTCCTTGCGAAACGCAGGTCGATGTTGTTGACGGCCACAACCGATTCACTAATTGCAGATTCTGTCCCTGACATCTTCGAGGGCGCAGTTGCCGAATCCATTAAAATCAACGGATGAGTAATTCTCACCTCTCTCCGACAAAGACAAATAAAGACGGTCCCATTATCGTCATTTCGAACAATTAACAAACAACGACCTCATGCTCAAGCTTTCTTGCAGTGGCGTTACGTGTTAATTGAATAAGCAAATCCACTTGAATTTTTCGCATTAAAGTTTGGGCCAAAGTTTTCAATAATGAAGGACGTAAGTGATCTTAGCAAACGCTATTTTCGCCTTCTATATTTCTTTACATTCAAACCAATTACTATTCTCTCCCAAACACTTTATCCATTCGTTGGATATTTGTTCTCGTTTGTGTATTGATTGAATCAAAATGAAGTTTGACCTGAATGATACGGGCGGTAGTTGTTGTTTTGAAGGAGAAGTTATTAGAATAGGAGAAATCTCTTCAGCAAATCCTCCATGATTGTTAAAATTAAAAATTGGATATATGATTGTATCATGTACCATTTAAAATAGACACAAGAGCAGATGAGTCAATAATATCGTCAAGGCAGTTTAGCAACTTGAATCAAAAGCCAGAGATCAAGTAAACAAGTATAACATTAATGGGGACCTGGAACAGGAGCCAAAAGAAAACTAAGCGTCAAGAGATTTTGTGAGATGCCAGATAATTTTAATGGAAATAAAACTACGGTGAAAATGTTTATAGTAGAGACTCCAGAAAACTTATTAGGAAGACCAGCACTTGAAAAGTTAAACATGTTAAAAGTTGGCAACAATAAAGTGACATTGACAATACCAAAAGGTCAAAGTAAAGAAATAAAAGACTGTGTTAAAGTAAATTTAGTGCAAAGTGCAACTGCGATTGAGGTAAATAGATACAAACAATCAGTGCGGGAAAAATTCAGTGACTTGTTCAATAATTTGGAAGTGTAAATAAGGAAACATAACACATAATATTGTAGTAGATCCAGCAGCAAAACCATATGCTGTAGCAACTCCAAGAAGAATACCAATTCATTTGTTGGAATCGGTGCGAATGGAAATTTGTTTTAGCAAAATTTAATACAAAATTGGAAACTCGTATACTAGCGGATGCTTCAGAAGAAGGGAGAGAAGAAGAAGACATATCATCAGAAGATGTTTTAGCACATATTAACGAGATTATAGTGGATTTTGAAAAGCGATAGAAAATAAAAGATTTGGAGGAGTTAAAGAAAAACCAAACAGTATGGGTTAAAGATAAGGAAAGAACTGGTGTTGTTTCAAAATGGGCGACTCCTAGGTCATACTTGGTTGATACTGATATGGGAACCTTGAGACGTAACAAAAGATTTTTGTATCCGTTATCGGACAGCCAAGTGCAAGAACCATGTTCTGATGAGGAGCATCATCTTCTCAGAGGGAAAAACCGCGGAAAAGGTCAAGAACAACTAAGAGACCACATGAAAGACTTTATTTAAACAAAAGGAGATGTAGAAGTTGGCAATAAAATATGTTTTAGTTTAGTAACAATGTATATGTCAGGTTGGTAGTACTGGTATAAATGACTGATAACTTCAGACCAGTGCTTGAGCACAATGTTACAGATTAAGGTGCAGAATAAACGTTATATAAATAACTGGATCAGTGAAATTATTTCTTAAAAAAGAAAGACAAAACCTCAAACACCGTTCTGCCCTGTCTTCTACATCTCTTTACATCCAAACCAATCATTCTTTCGCCAGACACATCCAAACCAATCATTCTTTCGACAAACATTTTAGCTATTCGCCCGAGATTTTTTTGTTCTCGTATGCTTGTTGACTGAATCAAAATGAAGTTTGAGTCAAATCTTGATCTGAATGTCTTTAATGAAAGACGCCCGTCTTGATAATGAATTTGAATGGTTCTTTCTTTTATGATATAAGTGGTCCTAATAAAGACCACTTTGGTCCATCTACACCATAGATTCTCGAACTAATTTCGTCTACCGCCCACTTTGAGAATCAATTATTTTCTAGCGCCCCCTAAAACTTTTAACTTTACCACATCTTCAAAATCACAATCCCAATCATTACTTTAATAACTTTAGTTAAATTATAGCCTGCCATATGTGAGTCTTACCTTGTTTCCCCCAATTTTCTCTGTGCCCTTTACCGCCCCCCTGTAGGCCTCTAATGGCCACAAGGGGGCGTCATCGCCCACTTTGAGAAAGACTGATCTACACTCTTTACATCCAAACACTTCAGCTATTCTTTCGAAATTTACTCTTGTGTGATTTTTGATTGAATCAATTTGAGTCAAATCTTGACCTGAATATCTTCAGCAAAGGACGTCCATCTTAACAATGAATTTTGAATGATTGTTTTTTCCATGATATAAATGGTTTTAGCAAATGTAACTCATACATTTGCAACTTTGGAATCCCCGCCAAAGATAGTGTTGTAATATGTAGTTATTAATGCTCGACATGGTAGCCTGTTTTACAAAATTAAAATAACATAAGGAAGGCAGTTGGGAGTCGTTTACTTTTCTGCACATCCATGGTACATGGAAGCCCATAAACTAAGGATATTTTGCTAAATATTCCACATGGTATTTACATATCACATATACACCAACGATTCGTTCTGGATTTTGTGTTCCTTTTTTGATACCACTTCTTAAAGTTATTAGCTCAGATTATGAAAGCCTAAATAAGTGTTCGACTAAGCTGGAAAAACTTAGGAAAGTCATTAATAATCAGAATAAACAAATGCGGGACCTAAAATAGAACCCTGCGGAACTCCATCGCTCTTACAGAGCTGGCCATTAATTGGTACAGTTGCGGACAGAAAATTTCGGATGTCACCGTCATTCCACTGACGTAAAAGTTAAGAAATTCCTATATGTATACGTCAGATGAGTGACAGTGACATCCGAAATTTTGTGTCCGCAACTGTACTTTCTGGAATCAATCTCAGAGAGGTCTTGATTCGCTAATGCACTGATCCTCTTGTACCTGCTATTATAATCTATAATTAAACTAAATTTTAATATGTACATTCGTGGCCATTAAAATCTTGACCCCTGCATCCTAAGCTCACCCATTTCAGTTTTTCTTGTGAGCAAAATTAGCAACACCACTTCTGATATAACAAATACCGCAAGTCCTTCGAGTCGTAATGATTTACTTGGCCACGAGTGTACAGTACATAGAAAATTTATTAAACGTTTGGCCCCCAATAAATTTTTATATGAATTTAGCATAATTTTAAATGAAGTAAAATCAAAAACAGTTTTAAGCAAAATTACAATTTCATTACGAAGAGTGAATGCTTCAAACTCTAATGAAAATTACTTTTCTTTTTCTTCGTAAAATTTGACTGCACTTAAATTAAAATGCATGCTTGTATAACCTTGAAATGAAAACATCACAAACGCAGCCTGAAATTTCGACGAGATTACTCTGGTGAGACGCAATAAATTTAAGCCTGCGCTTTTCATTACGGATTCTCGTTTCAATCTTGCGCGTCCGACCAACTTTAGCACGCGAACCTTTTTCGGTATGAATTCACTATAAATAATCCATCGTACAACTTTCCATTTAGGTACGGTTATTTTTGCCTTGAATAAGATCGACACAAAAAATCAAAAATGAACTTGCATAAATCAAATCGTGTAACATACAGGGTGATTCAGGATTAACTGACCAAATATAACATCGTGTTGAAATAATCAATTACCAAATAGACTGCGGTAATCTAGTTGCTATAAAAAAGAAAAATTTGTTTATGTAAAACAGTTAGTCTTTGAATGAATAAAACGAATGTCATATTCTTTAATGAATAATCTTCATCAGGTTATGGGCCCAGTAGCCACTGAGTGACGAAGGTTTTGTGTTAAAGAGACTGCAGCAAAGTGCGAAGAGTTTTTAAAGCTATTCTCGTGCAAGTGAAAAATTAACTTTAAAAACGATGGACGGTGACGTTAAGAGAATACATCAGGAGAAATCACAACGATGTCTATATCATTAAAGCTGGTTCTTGTCCGATGAAAATTGTATCACAAACTCTTTTAAACGGACACTAAATGACGCACAAACACTTAACATTTCGCAGTCGTTCGACGAAGCTGTCGAACGACTGCGAAACGTTAAGTGTTTGTGCGCCATTTAGTGTCCGTTTAAAAGAGTTTGTGATACAAGATGTCTACATCGTTATGACCGCTACTTGCAATATCATCAACTGTAGCTGCAAGTCTATTATAACGCCTACCATTTAGGGGTTGAAATTTATCAGCATTCATGACAAAACTGATCAACAACTGAAAAAGGAAAGTGGTTTTAGACCGTACATGTGCCCAGTGTACTCAAATAAGTACACGTCACTTTTGTTGTATGGTGTTACCATGCAAAATGAGGGAAATTATTACAACGTGATATATCACACAATGAAAAAAACATAATTAAATAAATGTGAGTAATTAATCCTGTTTTTATCAAACATACGTGCACTTTGCAATAATTGCAATTAAATGTGTACGTGAAATAATTAGTATTTAGTCACGTGGGATTACATTGCTAGAACTGCTAATTGATTCGTTGTACGTGAAATATTAAAACGTTGAAACGTTTGCCGGACAGCTGTAAATTTTCCCTCAACATCCACGATGCTGCTGCATACAAAAACATTTCGAACTTTTCCACCGAGTTTTCGGAAACTCGCTTCGCTTGCAGCGCGAGTCTGCGGCTTGCGAAATCGAACTTCCCTCTCATCACTTATTCACGACCGCCGGAATTCGCCGCTTTTTTCCCGAATTTCGCAGGATCTGCCGCCCCCGAGTAATTAAACATCTACATACGCCCCGAATAGACTCCTCGCATCGGGCGTTTCGGGCATTCTCCGCGTTATTCAGGAGCCATTGTCTGAACTATTCCGGTTTCATTGGGCCCGCATTGATTGAGGAATACTGGGATTCCTACCTGATTATGAACGGCTTATTGCACACACGTGTTGCCAAGTGAACCCTTGCGTAAGAGAGAAACCTCATAATACGTTTCTATAATCCAATATTGTTCGTCTGAATCCACTTGTACAGTCACTGCACATGGAAGAAGAGGAAGAAGTTGGTCAACTACAGCTTTTACATAATTCAATTTAGAATAGATTTAGAACGAACCAACCAAAGTCAACCACAAAAAGAATTAAAAATCGTTTATACAAGTGGTTTATTTTAGAGTACAGTGGCTTCGATTGAATCGGATATAAAAGACAAAATCCTTTTATATTGCAAAACGTTATCAGTATTACGACACTCGGCGTTAATGCTGAAGTAAATTTCAAGTTCAGTCTTTAGGTTACACCCTTCTAATCTAATCGAATTTAAGGACACGCTCAGTAACGTCTTTCTACATTACAACCCCCGCGGAACACACGGGTGAATGATTGCCTGAATTTTTTATGTCTCGGCACATTTTTTCATGTCTCTATAAAATCGAATATGCGAGAGAATACGGGGGGGCGTAAATTTTTATCGATTGCTAAATACATTGTTACAACGAGATGTAAAATTTTTACGCGGTACAAGAACAAACAAAGCAAACAAGAATTACTTCCCTTAGCGGTGCGTACGTGTCCGTGCTCTGACGTTTATTCAGAGGAGACTTGCACACCCTAAACCTGTCAGAGGATTACGTAACGTATGAATATCATATATTTGTGTGCCCCTCGAACGTATACATAATGGAGAGATTATTGAGGATTTTGTTGTATTCTTCTTCGATTGCGAACTGATTGTCGAAAGGTTCCCTTTCTTTGTTTTTTTTTTCAAGGGAATGCCCGTGACATTATGAGCATAAATATCAGGAACTCTGCTTGGTATTTAAATCGGTTCAGCGGTTTTGAATGACAGTCCTGTACGCACGGGAATAAATATTTAAAAAAAAAGAAGAACGTCTCGGGGGTTTAGAACCCTTTACACTCGCCATAAATGATATTTAATAAGCCCCCAAAAATATTATATTTGTGTGCAAAGCGAAAACGGAGTGACGGTAACTTTCGACAACGTAGTTCCCAGTCAAAAAAGGAAAACTTCATCGACAAACAAGCCGACGTTTTGAACCTAACGACCAATTATACGTCGGGTCCATTGTTACATCGATGAATGCTCTATCAAATTTCACTCGGATCTCCATATTTCTGAATATTCAGTGCCCGTGCGCTAGTTACGGTAACGAGCTGCCTTATTTATCTCTCGCCGAACGTACTGCAGCAGGACGGGGTCTAATAAAGGATAATAGGACGTAAGCCCGGCGAAAGCAGTATTATTGAGAATAAAAATACACGCACACACAACATAATATGATGCAGATCAAAAGCGCGCTCGGACGTGAACCTTTTCAGAACCTCGTCCGCCCGCCCGCCTGATTGAATTTCTCTCTCTTTGCGGAAGTTACTTTTCGAAACTGTCAGTGACGCGACTCCCCGGAGTACGAGAGGTCACCTGATGCCCTAATGCCCTCTAATGCGGGATCCTAATTGGGCGCCCCCGATGAAGCCCGTAATGCACTTAGGAACAAATCTGCCGGACAAATCATAAGTCCTTCCGGACTCCATTATTTCCTGCGCCAGCACTAAATTAAAATCCGGAGGGGAAAATACACTTGAATCTTGTTTTTATATTTTCTCAAGTCATTGAATTTTCCAAACAAAACAAAAGAAAACAGGCCAACTAAAGCAAATCATGTATTAAAAAGAAAAAATCCTGAAAATTATTATTATTACTACAATCTTGATAAAACAAAAAAAAACAGTCAAGCAGTATTTTCGAAATCAAAGCAAACGCAGGCTGCTTCAATGAAGGTTATGTCCAGTAGTTATCGACAAAGAAAAAAGTTTTCTATAAGTTTTCTTTTAACGAATGGATTTTGAGAAAACCGAAGGAAAAGGAGTATCGTCTACTTTTAAAACGTACCGTAGAACGGAATTCTTAACCTGCCTTAACCTTCGCCAAAAGAATCAGTTTATTGTTTTATTGCCTCATAAAATGTCGCCTCAGATGAGCTGATGAAACACATTTAGTCCGTTCTGGTTATTGACTGATTTTTACATTTTTATAAAGATTAACGTTGGAAGCGAAGCATAACTTGCGTGATTGTAGTGTACTTTGTAACTTTCATTTTTAACAGTTTATTAGTGTGTTTGTGTTTGTTTCAAGAATACGCAGACACATTTTATACGAAGAATGTCGAGGAAATGCGCGATTAGCAGTACGTCTCTATGCGGAAAGGTTTCCTGATCATCAACGAAATTCGCATTATTTAACGTGTATTAGAATAGCTCAAAATGCACACTCTTTCAATGTTGTCACCTTTAACACGTCTTTCGGTCAAAGGCAGAATTAAAAGCCGCTCATAAATTCTTTCGCTTACGATAGGAATTTATTGCCTTCTTGCAGCTGTGTGACATCTTGTTTCACGGCAGCAGAAATTCAAACTGCTATAGTATTTCTAAAAACGTCGAGTCAAAATAATGCAAATTTCGGACCCATAATTAGGGTGTGGCCAGGCCCGTGACCTAGCTAAGAACCTCTTGTGTATTATTAAATGATTACAAAATACGACTCTTTTTAATATACAGTTGATGCTTGAAAATCACTCTGTATTTAGGATATTTTTAATTTTTTCAAAGAAGATATTGTTTAAAATTGACAGGTCTATAGCTATAGGGTGTAGTCAGGCCCACGATGTGTGTATTATTAAATGATTACAAAATATGAGGTTCTTCTTTAATGTAAGGAGTGAATCACGATGTATCAGCACAACTTCGGAAATGATTTTGTAACATTCGCTAACGACTCTCTCTGTATTTAGGACGTTTTTCGTTTTGGAACGTGACTGAAAGAAAGGAGATTAATATCTGACACTTGTCACCTGTCACAAAGTCCAGAACTGTCAATTACTGCACGCGTAATTCTCTTACTCTTAACAAAATAATACCGCAGTAATGTTGTGTATTTACAAAATAGTGTAGTCGCACCATCAATGATCAGGTGGCGCAGTTTTGGCGACGGTCTATGAACTGTCACCTGTCACTCGCCTTTCAACTCGATGGAATATTGGAGTTTGCAGCTAAGCGTTCGCCACCTGGTGTCAACTAAACAAACCCTTGTATGCTACATAACATCTCGTGTTTTGGCGTCGATTCTGAGTATACGATGTATCGGGATTGTGTTATATGTGATATTTACATTAAATCAACTTGTGCATTTGTATTGGTACGCACTTAAACACGTGCATTACAAAAATTCTGAATAGCTTACAGAGGTTCAGATTTATCCGCGGTAGCGCTGCGATCATAAAATCAAACGCATATATACAGTTCGGTCTCAAACCTTCAAACATCAGATGCAAGCGCCGCGCCGTTTCCGCCTGAACGTTTCCAGGTGGTCCATACCAGATTCAGATGTTTTATTTCTGATGTAAACGTCACAGTTAAAATCTGACCAAACTATTGTCACGAGGGGGAATTTTCTTAAAACCACAAGGGGGTTTTTTCTGTGTTTCCGCGAATAAAAAACATAAAAAGTATTTAAACGCGAACTTGTGTAATTGAGGGCAAATTGCGACCGTGTCGAAATGTAAACACGATAACCGATACAACGTAAACGTAAAGGTTCATATTTCATAATAACACATCAGCGGAATTTGTTACAAACGGGGCCACGCGCGTACACTAGCGTATGCGAATGACGCAAACGGACACAAAGCAGGTGACGAAAAAATGCACCACTCGAATAGGCAAAAAACGTGTATTTAAAGTGCGGGCCAAAATTGGGAAACCAGTCGGGTAGTCATGTAGTCGGGCAGACGAGGAGTCGTTGCCACCAGGACCGACTCAGTGGGCACTACGAGGGGGACCCCCAACATTGCCGTCGCCGACGCCCCAACAATGCCGTCGCCGCCGCCCAGCATCGCCGTCATCGCCACCCCAGCATCAGCGTTGCTGCAGCCACATCATCTGCCACTGCCGCCGACAACATTGCCGAACCCGTCCTAAGAGAACGAGGACCATCTCCCTCGCCAGCTGTCCAAAAGAAGACACCACCGGAGCCTGCCCTGGCCACGCTGTTCCAACCCAATCACCCATAGGCTGAGCAAGGACGTGTCGTGCTCCACTCCAGCCAAGGATCGTTGTCACCGAGACCGACCTTGACCAACCACTCCAGTCACGGACCAACCTCGAGCTTCGCCAGTCTTCCTCGGCTAAGGAAACGTCGCCCGCTGTTCCGTCTTACACGAATCAACAATCCCAGTTGCCGCGAACGACCCAATTTTAACGGACAAACCACCCTCAACTAAATTAATTATTTAACGTAATAAAGAAGTATTAATTTTTTTAAATCATTGTCTTAAAGCTCTACCCTCTGATAAACCTACGCACCCCAATCAACCCCGAAGGCTAAGGACGTACCGTCGCGACATAGTGGAGGCTTAACGTGACATGGTGACCGCCCTTAGCGTGACATGGTGGAGGCAGCCGTTCCTTCATCGCGACACTATACTAGGAATTGCTATTGCTTACCATTCTAGCGAAGTGTGCTGGCTTCCGACAATAAGTTGCACGAAAGAGTATGTGTACTGCTCCTGACAATTAATGCACGGGAGGCTTTGGATGTGCTTTCGACGATGGTTTGCACGGAAGAGTGTGTGCATTGCTCCTGGTAAGTAATGCACGGAAGGGTTTCCAACGCTTAAGTGCACAGGATCAACTGAAGCTAGAGCGGTCAGTGTTCTCTTTATAGGACTTTTTCGTAGCGGGGGTGAATTCTGTTTTATTGCTCTAAAGGTGTAAACGAATCACCGATGATCAGAGCTGTATCTCATTCGTAGGGGGGCAGTCTTGTGTGTTTACTCTGGCGGTTGTCTCGGCGACCAAATTTGAGAATGCGATCTTATTTGCGGGCCATTCATGATCGAATGCGGTTTCTCTTTAATTCGTCAAGGACGATTTTGTTTATTTGTCAACGTGAAGCTTCGCCCGAATTTGTTTATCTGACATTGTCTGACGTTCTCAATCAGAGTTTCCTCGTTGTCTGCCAAATGGACATTTGTGACAACTGTCATTTTGACGTTTCTCAATTTGACGTTTCTAACATATCATTTTGACGTTTTGTTGTCATCTCTCGTCATGACGTGTTTCGTTGATCGGCGGGCAACGTGCTCATGTTTTTGCTCTATGATGATAAGGCCTTGAAATTTTCGTAATTTTCGGACGCCAATTGTGAAAAGGTTAGAAGGTTCTTCCCCTACCTTCGAATTGCCAAAACTTATGTAAAAATTCGTAACGACTTCTCACTGACACACCCGTTTTCTGTGATTCGTCATCGATTGAACTTGAAATTGAAAATTTTCTACAGAGTCCTGAAGGTGTCAAAATTGCTCAAATTGCAAAATTGTATGAAGATGTTTTGTTCATTAAATGACCTTATTAACGGGATGGGGTGGTATTAAATTTCCTAAACTTATTTTTACCCTGCGTTATTTTTTGTAATTAAAATCCAAAAATACAAGTCTGAGTTTCCCTACAATCCAAGATTCAAAACGAAATCTTTTAACAATTTTTTGAGACACGTTCTTTGAGGAATGCAAAATTTTCTTTCTAACAAAAAAGAAAAAAACTGGGTCTCTTTACAACCTAGGACGAAAAACAAAATCCTTTAGAAATATCTTCTATTTAGCCAGAAATTTAGACTCCAAGTCGTAATTTTTCTGTACAGGCTGTCCCAAAACAATGTTTAAATATTTACAGGCCATATAGTACGGTCGAAAACAAGTTAATTTGGGACATCCTGTATAATAGTTTACGTAAACACAACAAGAAAGCAAAGAATTGATTTAGAATAAAAAGTTCTCAAACAAAAACCAAAAAATTGAACAAATTTTGTTCTGGCAACCTTTCCTTTTAGCCTTGGACTGAAGTGGTAGTAGATCTAGTTTCTTTTTGTAATGCATTATCTGAACAAAATTTTCCAAAAACAAAGAATTAGGTAGTAATAAAAAATTTTAAAAACAAAAACAGAAAAACTAAGTCATTCTACAACAACAAGAAAACTTAAATTGAAGTCTTAGAAACCCAATTACCCTAGAAATGAAGTTACACTTCTTTGTACTCGTAATACCAAAATTTGACACAAACTTTCACAATCATTTTTTTACATTATTTTGATTGGAGCTACATTTTATATTTTAAATTATAGCTTTAATAATAATCAATTAAAAGATGGGTAATCTTAGGTCCAGTTTCATAAAAAGTAGTTACCTAATCACTCGATTAAGTTAATTTTGTAATTAAGCAATATATTCCTTAATCAGACGATTAACTTGATCGAGTGGTTAATATACGTTTTATGAAACTGGGCCTTCATCTACTAAAGAACTGAAAAACTTTGATTTATTTAAAAAAAGCTTCTGGATTGAGTTTTGAAATCCGTGAACCAAATTTTCTGTTTTGAATTTCTCAACAACAAATTCCTTTTATTAGAATTGGACGATAAATTTTCAATCCTGGAGAAGCTGTCAAAGGTTAACGAAACGTTGAGATTTTTACGATCTTTAAGCTGTCCGTCCGTGGGAAGATATTACGTCATCGTTGAACAAATAAGTTTCTTGGCCTACTTCAATGAATTCGAAAAGTGATTGCAGGATACGTGCAACGATAACGAAGTAACTTATTAAATTAAATCCAAATTACCAACCATCAAATTTTGGAAAAGGCAAGAGATGGAGAACCTTTCAGGATTTTAACTATTAAATTTACATTGGATATTTAACTGTTAAGTCAACTTTAATTTTAGTTAAAAAATGTTGCGTCTGGATATTGACTTTTATTGCAATTTTTGTAAAGTTTGTCGTACCACAAGAAGAATGTGTCCAGACGCTGAAAATTCAGTGGTTCAGAAAAATAACGGTATCCTCGAAATTAATGGCGCGAAATTTGCTGGGTGGCGAGCCCGGTCATTATTTTTCTTGTTATTCTACAAGGCTAGCTCATAAAAGACAAACGAGCAATTAAATCAAAGCTGGAAGTAATAAAGAAAGCGGAAA
Organism: Dorcus hopei; assembly: GCA_033060865.1. Classification (NCBI taxonomy): domain Eukaryota; kingdom Metazoa; phylum Arthropoda; class Insecta; order Coleoptera; family Lucanidae; genus Dorcus; species Dorcus hopei. Next base: position 38,622,325 of record CM065423.1, read on the forward strand.
CACCATCGAGATCAAATAACAACCGACGTCATCATGTCATCGCCGGAAATAATGGCCTTCCCCGGATCCCTTTCATATATATATATATATATGAATAAGTTTTTACGGGCCGGGCATTAATATCGAAGCGAAAAGAATGCGAATGCATCAGAGCAACGGCGAAGGATCCTGACGGTAAATGACAGAAACAATAAGCGCGGTCACATGTCTTCGTTCCGCCTCTGACGTTTATAACTGCGACTAATGCCCTGACAGACATGTTGCGCATTGTCTTCCTTCCCCCCGTCCAATCAAACCCGAACAATGGGGATAACGATGATTGTCGACCCACGAGAGCTCTCCAACGTAATGGAACATCTTCAGGATCTGTTAATGACCGAAAGCCCGAATCGAATTTGCACAACTTGCACATCATATATCTCTTAGGGTCATTTAACCATCTCACGAGAGAAAGAGAGAAAAATTGAACGAAAACTAATTTATTATATTCAAAAAAATTGAAGTGATTATGAATTATAGAGCTAAGTACAGTTCTGAAACTTTGAGAGGGCTGCTTCGTATTCAAACTGGACCCGACTGGATCATCTAAAAGCCATTCTATGTCTTTGCGTCCGTAGTCCACTTTCAATGGCTTCCCTATTTAACTATCATCCCTTACAGAATAGCCTCTAATTGTAATCAGATTTACTTTTCATCACTAAGTAATGAGGGGACGCGAATGGTCTTATTGAATGAGTTATTAATTCCCTCATTCTCATTCTATCAGGAATGGTCTGCACTCTAGCTTAAAAATGTAAACTTTGTCTTTTATTATACATATATTTCAATATACAGGGGCCATTAAATTCCAATTAAGCTTAACAGCCATTAAAGTACCGCGACCAGCTCAGTTTTAACCTCGAACTCACACCTAAATAACGTGCGTGGATAAAAATGAGAGTGCCTCTCGCCTTTCTGTTATTTCTTCTGAGGGCAAGGTCGGTGGTGTCGGAGTGCTACGAATCGCCGGAAGGGGACTTCTGCAGTTCCGTGGATGACCTAAAATCACGCAACGCGAGCTACTCGCGGACGAAAAAATCAATCTGTTGAACCCCACTCACCTCGGCGACTACCAAAAACTGAGGAAGCTCAGAATTTCCGGGGCGTTCCACTCTTTGGACGTCGCCCTCTTCGACGGCCTAAAAAACCTGGAGGTCTTAGAACTGGAAAACAACACGATCTCCACAATTCACAACCTGCATTTCCAAAACGCAGCTGCTTTTGCCCAACAACGAGATCAAGTTCATCAAGACGCAAGCGTTTTCCCGTCTGCTCAGCCTCCTGATTTTAAACTTGAAGGAGAATTTACTGGCGAGCGTAAGCACGGGGATCTTCAACAACCCGTCAATATACGAGCTGAGCTTACGCAGGAGTAAATTGTCCTACCTCCACACGAACGCGTTTGGTGGCCTGAACGGCCTCAAGCACCTCGACCTCGCAGAAAACAAGTTGACATCCTTTTGGTTTTCTGAGTTGATGGGGCCGGGTAGTTACGACCTGCTCAAACTCGACGTTAGTTCAAACGAGATAGTGGATTTGGATATTAAAGAGTTTCCTGGACGCAGCCCAGAATAAAATTTCGAAGCTCCTTGGCGGCTTCTTTGATGGCAATCCCGAGCTTGTTCGGGTGATACTTTCGGTGAACTTGCTCGAGGAATTGCAGTCCGACGTTCTACCCCCAGAGGGCGTTCAGATTTTGTCTTTTGACGTCACGCTGAACAGGTTGTCGTATTTGGAACAGGAGTTTTTGGTTCGCATGCCTCGCCTGACGCACTTGTCCGTTTGTGGGAATCCCTGGCAGTGATGAAGTGGTTTTGGGAAAACGATTGGATCAGAAGCATTTGGAATCCGCAGTTTTCTAACGGGAAATTGCCCGTTTGCCTTTTTGGGGAAAACTATGAAAAGGAGTGCGAATACAAAACTAAATTATACAAGGATTATAAGGGCCAGGTTAACGCCAGTGCTTTGGGGAGATTACCGACTCGTATATTATACAGGTTATTTCTTTGTGATGTAATTAGCCCTAATTAATAAATTATTGTTTAAAGATTGGCATTACCAGTTATAAGGCAAGGGTTGAGGGAGAAGAATGGTGAACGTTTCGCTGTTACGAGTTGATACCTCTTTTAAGATTGAAACTTGAAAAAACTGACTCAGTCAAAACAAACAAGGGGTAAGGTAAAAAACATAAATTAAAAAAAAAAACTAATTTAAATTGAAAAAGCTCTGACATTTTACAAATGGGAAATGTTACTTTTACGTTCGTTTCAATTAACCGGGGAATACCTCTTGGGTCACACTGTACATTCCAAAACGAGTTTTTCCCGTGCGTTAAATAACACACACACACGTGTTTTCCGACGCGTGTAAAATGAAAGCTAAACGCGAATATTTACATGCATTAATTTGAGTTGAATCTATGGGGTGTAGGCACCCCAGCGTTGCCGAAACACCCCTGGCCCCTAAATTATTGCCGCCATCAACCGGACACTTATGAACATATTTTAAACCGGACTTCGTTAATTGCGACGTTTTGTTTCGTCGCGGGCGACGCTATTCCCAATGCTCTGATTAAACCGAAAAGTTTCTTTTTCGCGCGCCGAACGAACCAGGATTTTTTTCCCTCCCTTATTGAAGTTCCTCCCGTAAACACAATGTTATCTTAAGCTGGCAAAAGTGCAGACAAGCGGGCACAAAAAGCGAAGAATAACAAGAGCCAATAAGTCATTCATCGCTGCACGTCAAAGCAAATGCGATTTAAATTAGTTTTTAAATTTATTAAACAAACGCATTCGGGAATATTTTTATTAATAACGTTGCTCTTTGTTGTGGGAGGAGAATTTTTAATTAAAGGAGAAGCTTCCTTTCATTTTATTTTATTTTTTCTCATCTAATTGCAGACAGGACTTCATAAACGACAATGTTTAATTTACATTTATTAAAACATTTGTGTAGTTGTAAAAAGAAAGCAGTGAAAGACAATTTAGCGTGAAATAATCGTGCATACACGTATACAGGATGTTCCAGCAGTTTTATAAATCAGGATTACGTCTAGACACATGTATTAATTTTTTTTGCCCCTTTCGTTTAAATTATTTTTATTTCGTCGACTCGCAAAAATAATTGAGATAAAAGCAAATAAATCAGATTAATCTTGGCATTATATTACATTTAAAAAAAAAAACCTTTTCTTATCGTCAGTTATTCGTTGTGTTATAGAATCACATCAAGAACAATTTTTTTTTGTATCCCTTGATCAATGAAATAACAAACAAACTATGAAAGTATAAAATCCATCGATTAATTGTGCACTTTATGAATACCGGGAACTGTAACTTAAAGCTACGTTTGCAGCTGATGACCTTAAAAAGACAGGTTCGACGTTCAAGGTGCATTAACTTGCGTACGTCATGTTTTAAATCCTTCGAGGAAACACTTACGAACTTTCCAATGTTGCTCATATTTTCAGAATGCACTCGACGTCTTTTTACATACAGGGTGACTGGTAAAAGACGTCCTTTGAGGACGTAGAACTCATTTGCAATTGATTTGAGCATATCCATTGCGCGAAACCCAATAGCTTCTGAAATATCTCAATTCAGACACGAAGAGAAGAAGAAAAACGGATCAAATAAGTTCGCAACGATTCTATTGGCCCTCTCCTAAAACTAGGTTTCTGCAGATATCACCAATCGGATTTAAGTTTCCGCCCATAAACAACTAAAGCAAACAAAGCAAGTTTGGGATTTTTTTGCAACGCCTATGCAACAAAATCGTTGCGATTCCATTGGTTCTCTCTCACAAGGGCATGGTTTCTGTAGATGATGCGCCAATCAGGATTCAAGTTCCCACTTACTAACAAAAAAAACAGACTTTCTCATTATGGTTTGTATGTATGAAACGATAACCTATTGGAGAGCTCTGCAACGTCGTTTGTAAAATGTTTACTTTTTTATTCAAAGTAAAACACGTCATCTTCGTTTCTGAAGTAAAGGAGAAGTAATGAATTCGTCACTAACAACGTTCCATTAAGAAACTATTCCAAAATTTAAATTAAATTGGAAAATTCGACACGATTTCATTGGCTCCATTTTAGGAGGTGTGTCCGAGAAGGAGTGGTTTGTACGCACGTACCAATCAGATGCCTTGATTAAGAAACAACTTCTTAACTCTTCCAAAATAAGACAGAAGGTAACAGCAAAATAATAAGTATAACAAAATTCATTAACGCTTAATGCAATAACTTCAAGCGATGCAAGTTAACTTTAACCTTCAATTTCATAATTGTTACTACGGAAACAAACCGGAAGTTAAAGTTAACTTGCGTTTATAAAATCAGGCCTTAACCGAATCATCTGCTTGGATTGTTTTATTAAAACATACTTTTTAGAATATCAATTCTGACAAGACAGTGACTCGTTAATTTTATTTGAACACAAATTTAGGTTTACTTAACACGAACGGCCAATTAAGAAACCCCAAACAAACAAATTAACGGGAAGACACACTAATCAGGTTAGTCGTTTATAAAATATATAAATAATGTTACGAAATGAATATTACATAACGAGAATAAGGGAGCAGTTAGATAAATTAAACAATACATTTATTAACTAACACGTTTCACTATACACTATGATACAACAAGAGGAACTTCCCTCTGACTAGAATAACACTCTACTGCTCTAATTACTCTAGTGCTCTGCAAATCAGTTGTTCCAGGATATAAAGGGTTACCGTCACATATGAGTTATCGGGAAATCATATGCTACCTACCTGAAGGACAGCAAATTATGCGAGTAACTTCGGAGTTCTCTAGCACCGCCGTCTAAACTCCTGGAGACGGGAGGGTTCAACGGAACCCCAAAAGCAAAGGGTAGACAAATTGAATAAAATAAAAATCATCAGCTGAGCATACTTGTTTTTATTTTTAAGTTCAAAATTGGTAACAAAAAAATAAGAAAAATAGATTAATACAAGTATCGAGTACGACCCGGAAGGGGTCCCAATGAATCGAACAAGAAATGAAACTAAATAATCTTTATTATCAAGCAAACGAATAAGTTATACTTTATCCGATAAACAGATCTGCTTTCCGTTCACAAATGAAGCTTAAAGTAATTTAATGAAAATCACTTGATTAAAATAAAATAAAAATAACAACGCCCCGTTTAGGCGAGTCAACCAAAAGGCTGGGTTCGTAAAGTCTCCTCGAGTAACGCTAGGAATGAATAAAATGAAAAGCAAAATATACAAAATCGTTTATATGAGAGAGAAATGATTTTACTCAGGAATATCCAAGAGAGTTTACGAACACACTCAAAAGGTAAATAGAAGTAATTAGAATAATTCCGACCTTATAACCAAAATCCAGCGTAGGACTAGGTAGTAGCGTATGGTTTAGTGTTGCAATCTTGTGAAATACAGCGCGACTGGGATATAATGTGCATAACTGGAATGATTTTTTCAACCGTAACACATACTAAAGTGTGCCGAACGAGATTATGCAATCCTTGCTGATGTATGAGTCATCGGAAAAGCTACTAAAGGATGAATCATGTTTTTCTAATGACTCATACTGGTGATTCCGTGCATGGCAAGACCGTCTTATTTAATTGTGTACGTTAATTATCCTCCCTGGAAGCTTTGGTAGACTGTTTCATGCAGCTGTGATTTCTTACATTAGTGGCGTTCCAATTTAATAGTTACATATTGGCCTAAGTACGGAGCGTTGCAGTACACCCACAAGCCTTGTATGACGTCGTAAACGTACTAGGAAATTTTTCTGTTTACGCAATAACATCATTCGAAGAAACCTTCAGAAAGACACGCTGACACAGTGACTGAAAGAACACCTGCATTCACTTGAGTGGGTGTAATAAGAAAAAAATTAATGAAATGGAAAATCGCACGTCGTCTACCAACAAATACATTTATTTCATTTGGAAGCCAGGCGGGAGATGGAAATTTTTTGAATTTGAAAGTGATGGGTGACGTCATTTTACCCCTCTTAGAGATGCCGCCGCCGCGCCGGACAGATTATTTAAATACTGCAATCAATTTTTCACCATTTCTGAAATAACTTCTAACAATTTATTTTTTCAATGTTCACAGCCTATTGTGAATCACAAGGGGGTGCCCATGACTACTCAGGGGCCCCCATACTTTATACCATCGTAATGACCGGACGGGATTGAAAATAAATGATTAAAGAAAGAAGATTAAAGAAACTTAAACTTTCAAGATAAATACATAATTAATTTCATAAGGACTCCTCGAGACACTTTCCTCTTTTAGATACCAAGACAACAGTGAGGAAGTAAATATCAAAGCACAATAATAAAAATACACACAATAAAGTCAAAATTAATTCGAGGAGAGAAGAAACGACATTTTGTACATTTCAAGCTTTTGTTAGTTTCTGATGTTTCTCTAGGCTTCAGCTTATCGATCGTTAGTAGATATACTATGGGCGTTCGCGGCCAATTCCCCATAAGGTTTAACATGGGGCCCAAAAGTTGCAATTTTTGCGCGGATGTGGGTGAGGGGGTTAGTCAAAAAATGTCTGTCATTCTGTCTACATCTCTTGTGTATGTAACTTTTCGAGCAGCTTAAACTACACCCTGTATAAAAGGAATGATTAACATTCTCTCCAAAATATTCTGAACCTGCTTCAAAAATTTATAAATTACGCTAAAATAAAAAAGAAGAATTGTGTCAACAGTAACCAAAATGAATCAAGGTCGAAGCGCGTCCGTTTGTTAGCGGAGATTCAAAGCATTAGAGATAAAGTTCGAAGGACTGGCAAGATTAGGCGTTAGGAAAGATAACTTCAACGTCGAATGTGACTGTGAGGATTTGGGAGAGCTTGATTATTTAGATTATTTATTGATGAATACCGCGATTCGAAGCGATATTTAATACATAAGATGGAAAATGCGATAAGGGTGCTAATATAAAATTCAATTTACTAAACCGAAAACGTATATAGGTTCAAAAAAAACCGTTGAAATTGTACCGAGGTCGCGAGTCTCGCTATCCACTGCCGCGTCCCCTCCCGCTCCTACTTGCGCGCGACCTCCCTCCTGCTGAAATAAACATCTATTAGCGCTGGTAACTCGTCGCGGTATTTAATGCATAAGATGGGGTTAAAAAAATCAAAACTGATGGTAGAACTCGCGAAACAACCTCCGTTTCCCAAAAAACTGCTGATATTGTACCAAGGTCGCAAGTCTCGCTATCCACTGCTGCGTTCTCCCTCGCTGTAAAATGACATCACCCGTAACAGTCAAATTCAAAGTGTTTGCATCTCGCGCATAGCTTCCGAATGAAAATGTATGTATTTACCGGTAGAGAACATGCCTTTTCTCTATTCCGTTTGCTTTTTAGTACGTCCACACATGTGTCCATTTGCGGATACTATAACGCTTCTCAAGATTAGTTAACAGTACGCGCTTTCAATGATATCGTTTACAATTTCACGTGTTCCTTTATTTTGCACCGGACTTCTCCATCGCGGACTCCACCGAACTACACCCAAAATTAATACCGCGATTCGAAGCGATATTTAATACATAAGATGGAAAATGCGATAAGGGTGCTAATATAAAATTCAATTTACTAAACCGAAAACGTATATAGGGTAAAAAAAAACGTTGAAATTGTAACGAGGTCGCGAGTCTCACTATCCACTGCCGCGTCCCCTCCCGCTCCTACTTGCGCGCGACCTCCCTCCTGCTGAAATAAACATCTATTAGCGCTGGTAACTCGTCCCGGTATTTAATGCACAAGATGGGGTTCAAAAAATCAAAACTGATGGTAGAACTCGCGAAACAACCTCCGTTTCCCAAAAAACTGCTGATATTGTACCAAGGTCGCGAGTCTCGCTATCCACTGCTGCGTCCTCTCTGGGGGTTAAATGACATCACCCGTAACAGTCAAATTCAAAGTGTTTCCATCTCGCGCATAGCTTCCGAATGAAAATGTATGTATTTACGTCTATTTCGTTTTCTTTTTAGTACGTCCACACATGTGTATATTTGCGGATACTATAACTCTTCTCAAGATTTGCAGTTCGGAGTATATTCTTTGAATTGTTTGTCTACTCTAACCACAGGGGCGGATTGTTACAGTTTCAACTCACTGCACCAAATTGTTTTATTCTAACTCAGACTCATACGTTTACATTTTATGATTGCAACATTTATTTTCTAATTTTGAAATAATATATTTTTGGACAGAATTCCGGTTTCTTACACCTTCACGTTGTCATTTAGAAGATCGCATGGTATAATTTCAACAAATCGATATACATACATCAATTTGACTTACGGTTATTCTCCTTGCTCATAAAAGCAAGGAGTATAACCAAAGCAACAAATCAAACTTACTTGGTACGTACCTGCCTTTAATGGTGTTTACACCCCATCTAATTTTCAACTTCTCTCCAAGTTTCCGCAATTATAAAAGCAAAAGGCACCAAAGCAGCTAAGTGCGTGATTTACTGCTCAAAACGATATGTAAATAAACATTGCAGGAGCGGGTCGAGAGTAAAAGGGTGGTTATGCACGAGGAGCCCCCCGTAAGTAATGAACGAGAGAACATTTAACGAGCAAGTTCAGGAAGCAATCGGAGCGTGCAAATTTTGATGAAATACTTGAGCGAGCGTGCTCTTAAGTACGCTACATTTGCCTAAGAACGGCCGTGTCAAGGTGAAACGTGCATGGCTGGTTCGATTTGCATGCGTGCCCGAGTCCGTTGTGGGACCACATAATGGGGCCTAAGCCTCCGTTACCACGATACCATTCTTCGTGTTGCTAGGGCACGATTCTGCAAGACTTGTTCTTGTTTCCCGTTAACAACTGATTCACATTTTATTTGAACCTCGCAGGCCACCCCCCATTCATTTAATTTTTAGCAAAATCCAAAAAAAGACATTCAACCACATCGTCAGCGCCATATTAGCTGAAAACTTTTTATTTAGTGTAAAATTAACTTCTGCATTATAAACTCCTATACACGACGAAACTAAAATTTCAGCGCCGACAAGCGTTTTGTGTCCGGGGAGGTTTCGCAGACACAATTTTAAATTATAATTAGGAAACTTTCATCGCCCGCATCGATTGCACAAAGCGAAAAAAAAAAGCTCCGAGCTTTCAAATAAGACCGATAAAGGTTCATCAATAATAATCAACGTTAAAAGCATCGCTCGTAAATCGGTTTAGTTTTATGCAATATTTATTTAATTCGCCGGGGTCGCCCGGAGTGACCCTTTCACCCCGAAAGAGTCGGACAGCAACGCGATGTAATTCGTTGCTGATGGCCGGGGGGGTGTGAAATTACAAGGGCCGCTGTTTCGTAATGGCGCGAAGATGCAGCTTGTAATTTACAATGAGATTGGTGTTCGCAATTAGCCGACCGGTATTAGTAATGGTCAGTTGATTAGCGCGGGTACGAAGCTTGATTTACTGTGTTAGATCAAGCTTGATAAATGTGTGAATTATGCGAGTAGATTTTAAAAGGACGTGAAATTGTGAATTATATTTTTTTGTCACGCGAAAATAACGAAATTGTTCAATAAATATTTAAGTGCAAGTACTTTAACATTAAAAAAAAAGAATCGATACATTCACAGCAATTTACATAGTTATTTTCTATCCTATACACTACTTGAAGATGGAAACGATTTTACACCGAAATTGCCCTCCAAATTAAATGAATGAAATTGAAAGAGTGCAAATTAAGCAACACAGCCGGCTAACTCTTGGAGAAGGGTGTGGGTCGTACGTAACCCCAAAAGTACAGGGACAGAATTTACTAATAAAATAAAATTCAATTCAGCACAAATGTCTTTATTTTGGTAATATGTAGCACGCTATAAAATAGAATAAAATAATAAGAAAGAAAAGATAAAGCAACGAGGTTGTCAAATATAAATGTCCGAAAATTCGGTACCGACTTTCCGTTACAAAGTCAACGTCATTTTCTAACCTCGGGCAACAGAAGGTTACTTAATTTAAAAGTAAATTAAAAGAGTGCAACGTCACCCAAAAATATTCCTCCTTGATTACATCGTCCGCGCCCCACACGTCAGCTGTTGTCGTCGATGTCCAGCGAGTATCGAATCCGGGGGAGGGCCGCTGAAGCCAAGAAAACATGTCGCTATTAACAGCGACCTCTCTCGTCGAAAGTCACCGACAGTGGTTGGGTGAGTCTCTCATTTCTTTTTTAAACGATCCTCGATGACATGGACTTTAACTTGTAACGCGCCCGTTAATTACCCTTGTTTATTTACTGTTACGTACAAGTAAATAAGCAATAAAAATGTACAAACAACTACAACTTAAAATTTATGGCTAAAGAATGACTGTCCAGACCGTTTACCTAGATTCCCGAGAAAAAGGCCATCCAGATGTTCTGACTACAGCTGTTCATGCGTCCTTAACTACGCTACCTGCTTACTGTGATTCACTTGCCGGCTGGCGCTAGCTTTGCGGGGATCCGCTCTAATTAATAATACTTTTGATTATGGCTCGTGATCGTTGTGGATAGGAAAATACGTCGTGATAACCCGTTCTCTTGGTGCATACGGTAAAAACTCTTGAAAGAACAAGGTGCAAAAAAAAGGTACCTGAGGGGCCGGGTATAATGAACGAAAAGCCTTGCGCTGAAAGTAAATACAAAGAAACAAAAATTACGATTTTCAAAAAGTACAGTATAACTCGCTTAACAGATTTCACTTTCTAATATCGGCGCTATCGACTTTCTTTCGATTCACACCGTTTCTGGTTTAACGTCTACACAGATATTTGTTGGAGAGTTCTGCTCCTTAATTAGAGTCACAATTAATTGAATTTCAACTTAGCTCGAGTCTTGGTACTAGTGTTCGTGACTTCTGATCGTACTCTAAGACTTGTTCTGTTTAATAAACCAACGCACAATGTGTCACAGTGGGACTACAGTGTACTTAATTAATGGAATTAATTAATGAATTAATCAGATGTTCTGGAGAAGTACATATGTGATACAAAATGCCGCCTTCAGCGATCAATTTGCAAGTAAATCAGTAGCAATCATCTGATTAATACGGTGAAGTGTAGTGAGCCTACGCTACTGCTACTCCTCTCACCAGAGCTGTTTAATTGAGGTCGAAATAGTATGAGCTTCTCTCGACTACTTTCGCCTTGCTTCGAGGATGGTACTCTGTACCCGCTTAGCTGGTTTTCAGGTCCCTCTACTTGTCGCTCTTTCGCCGTCTAACCTATCTAATTAATTTTATAGCGCAAGAATTCAGTTTTGACTAATTTATTGGCACTACACTATGGGTGTTTTTGCCCTTTCAGTCTCTAGGCAATCGGTTCTAATTCACCTGTAAATTTGACGCTTTACCGTCAATGCTATCTGTCTGTTTTTCCGCGTCCCGTACTTTCAAGAAAAAAATTAAAACATACCCCTCGGACTTGCAGCAAAATTTTGAAATAACTTCGACCAATGGTAACAATGATTTTAATTCTAGCCCACGCCCTGAATGCATTTTCTCATAAACAACTATAAATTACGTGCTCCAAATTGTCATAAGGAACGCGTCTGCACCGCAACATCTGCGATTTGTTTTCTCTAACTTCATTTCGAAAGCCTCTTGAGTTGACACAGAATTATGACGCCAGACTTGGAAAAGAAACGGACAAAAACAAAACACTTTAACTTGAGCGTAATTCGATATGCCTTTTCCGCTAATGTACATGCATCTGTGATTTTAACGCAACAAACTTTTGTACAGAAATTCGAAATACAAAGATAAAGGTTACCCGGCTGGCAGATTTATGGCTCGCTGTGTGGTCCATCATTACTCGAAAAGGGACAGCACGTCGCCCTGCATTGCTGGCTTATCGCTTGCAAAAAATACCAAGAATACGGACATCTGTTTGTTATTTTAAAACTAAACATGTAATACAAAATTTTGTTTTGAAACAAATTTTGTGAAACGTTCCAAACTGGAGTGTTTCTTTTGTTTTTGGAACTTGTTCTAAGGGCCTGAGCTTTCACTTGGAGTAAATTTAAAGCTCATTTATTGACATTTGCATGTTTTCTTTATGTAGGCCATAAACAACAATTTGTATACTTTTGGTTACAATTTGGAAATATTTAATCGTAAAAAAAATGAACGGTAAAGTCTTATTAAGTATTTGGGTTAACGACGTGGATACTTATGTCCCCCCTCAAAAGGAAAGTAATAAAATTTTATCTCCTGTTCGAGCGCAGCAATTAAAACAAAAGAACAAGCATTAGCGAAATAATAAGCTCCAATTAGCGCAGCATAAAATACAGACCTTAATCCTATTTAAAAACAGCGACCTCCGCAGCGGCAAACCGCAGCTAAACTTTTATAATAATTTAAGCTTTGCATTCTTATTGCGGCGGTAATTATAATGGATGCCTCACCTCGTTTCCGGGGAAGTTTTTTGTGTGTTGTAGTTAGATCCCCCAAAAATTATCCCAGAAAAGAATCGAATAAATTTTTCCTTGGCGCGTGATTATTTGGGGGGTGGTCCGTGGATGATGGTATTCAGAACGCATGCAAATTCAAAGTAAAAAGTAATAATCTTTACGACCCCACATCCTGTATGATTATTGAAATCGCTAGTCATTTATGCAGATGAAAACCGAAAAATTCAAGCAAAAAATGGCTGGCCGATTTGACTTTGCGGCGGTCGCTGTTGGTCCGGGGGTCTTTCGCTTTTGGTAGAAGAGGACGGCCTGAGCTTACGTGTCCGAAGTGACACGTATTAATGGTTGTTCGGAGCGAATTTTGGGAGCGCAATAAAGGAGAGGAATTAAAAACTCGTAACGAGGCTCGCGGGGACCGGGTTCGCTGTAATTCACTATTAACTCTCTGCTATCGGCGCTTCGTTCGGGGGGGTATATTAACTTTAGATTAGGTTTACTACAATTTTTATTTTATGGACGGAAATTCGTTATTTTTTTAATGAGTCATTATTCGACTCTGTTAGTTCCTGTGAAATTTAATTCCTATTAAGGGGATAAATAAACAACAACAATGCACACCCTTACATATAAAGAAAAAGAACATAATCCGGACAACAAATAAATAATCAGTTCCGATAATCGCCCTACACTAACCCTAAAAAACAGAAGGGGTATATGTGTTAGATAGATTTTTTGTTTTCGTTCAAATTTAGACTTACGAAAAGGGGTCGCTCAAATATTGTGACTAATATTTATAATATAATAAATTAATTCAGCGTAGTAGTTGATGTGACGTTTTACTGTTGCAACTCGCAACCCTTAATCGATGTTGCTCTGACATAACAAGTGTTTGAGGGTTGTTCAGAAGCGTGTTATTAAACAAGGGACATTTTGCTTCATCAGCTCCTTTATTAGTTATTAGGGGGTTATTGGGTCTTAGGCGACGTCTTAAGTGGCTTTACGACCGGTTATCTATTATATAAACTGCCACCCCTTCGGAAACTAACAAAGTCTAATTACAATATCTTAGGTGGTACAGTAATTGCTATAAAGTGCGACAACACGTAAGTGAAATTACCATTCGTTTATTTTATTATGAAAAAATTCCCTTCGCCCTGGAAATTGTAGCAAATTTATTCTCTTCGCCCACTGTGCTTTATTTTAATAAATGGACATAATAGAATATCTTGTGATCAAACACAGTGACTGACAATCGTTCCGACAAAAAAAAACACGATAAGAAGCGATGTCCGACAGTATGGGGAAAATTCTCTCTACTTTAGTTTTCTAAAAACAATTAATCAAAAATTAGCCCCAAAATGACGATGGGCCTCTGGTTAAAAAATAGATAAGCAGATGTACGAAATAAGTGCCCTCATAAAAGTATTACGATAGGCACAGCAGGCGGCGTAGACCTTTAAGTGGAATTTCACGTCAACTCTGTTTTTAGGTCAACGCCCCACGCCGTGAAATACGAACTATTTACTTGACAAATGCATACAAGTCACCTGAAGGAGATTATTACGTGCAAAGGACCACACTTTTAACACATACTTTGACAGGTAAGCAAATAAATCACTAAAACGAAAAACGATTTAAATCTCCGTGTTAAGAATTTCTTGCATTTTTCTTTCATTGTAATTTAAATTATATTGTAAATAAAGTTTACAATAAGAAGAAAGCAAGTGTGTCGACAAAAGAGAGCGAATTAAATTTGTGGAAAAATGGAAGAAACAAAATAGAAGCGGACGAGCTCGAGGGGGGCAAAGTACTAATTGAAGAAGAAAAACAAAGCCAGATGTGAAAGAAATAGAAAAAAGTGGAAGGACTCCTCTTGAGAGACTCCCAGTGAAGAAGGAAATTAAAGAAGACTTAGCAGAAGATGACAAACAACGACCAGATGAAGAAGAAATAAAAATATATAAGGTGAGGTTCGCCAATATTTTGTATGTGCCAATGGGTTATGGCCTTGGCACAGATGAAGAAAGGGCTAGTGGAATAGTTTTTAAAACGAAACAAATCTAACAGTTCTAGAAAGTGTCATAATAAAATACATACGTGAAGGCGGAAGTCAACCGAAAATTGAACTAGGAAGCTTGAAGAAATCTTTACTGCTTGAAAGAAGCGAAAACAAAAAGAGTGGGAAAGCAAAGAGTGTGACTAGGGCTAAAAGTAACCCCAAATCTGAGATTCGGACGCTTACCGTAAAGAAGAATAGTGAAGTTTAATTTATTGAAAAGGGATAATGACGATCTTGATGAAGATAGTAAGAGCTCAAAAGGTTAGGTGATTTCATTTGGAAAATGAAATAATTGATAAGAACATTAAACAGAAGAAGAAGGTCATATATTGGGGTTGAAAACATGAAGAATTGTTGAGGACGCAATCGAAAGAAAATTTAAGGAGGAAGAGCAAAGGCAGGCGTATGCAGAAAATATCTAACAAATGAAAAGGTGTTAAAATTCATTTAAGTGATTCCATAACAATTGGCAGACACCCTGTATTTTTACGGGAAGCCAATCTTCAACGGCCTGCGTGCTGGCCGCCATATTTCTCAAAGTTTTACAATATTTCATGAGAAAAGACCATACGCTATTATTTAGACCTACTGTATATCTCCATTTCACTCTGTCGCCCGGCTAAAACTGCTTTCATTTGTAACGACTTTCGTCGTAGCGATAGTGGAAGGGTACGTCGTGCTCGTCTCGCGGTCAGACTTGCATCAACACTCGAGTCGTGTGTATCGTTTATTTGTGTCTTCAATATTTGTGTTTCTTTCATGGTATTTGTGATTGAAACCTGAAACGAATTTTCTCCGAGATTTGCCATTTTGTGCAATTGATCCCCGTGAGTAACGCATGTCTCTCTCTTCCATTAAACTTCAAGTTCTAGCTTTTAGTGGTAGTTTTTACCTTGGGTGAGAAAATCGTCATTCCTTGGGTGGAGAGAAAAGGCCGGAATTGGAGTTTGAAACGTATAAAACCCCCGGCATCCCGGCCCACCCTTCGTTCGTGAAAGTGGATTCGACCGACCTGCAGAAGCGACGCCGTTTGATGACGTAACACCTACGTCGAAATACGTCATTGACTGACTGCACTTGCCGTCATTGAAGGGCGCTCCCTCACTGTTGACAGCTGATTCTCATTATGCCGGGTCCTGATTACAAGGTCGGAATTACTCTAATTATTTTTTAATTACCCTATTGGGTTGATTCACCTTTCCGGGGCGTTGTTATTTTTATTCTCATTTAGTTGTTGATCAAGTAAATTTCTTTAATGGGTTTAAACGTTAATTGTAAACGAAGAACAGATCTGTTAGTCGCAAAAATTCTAACTTGTCAGATTATTTATTTACTTGGATGATCGTTTCACTGGACCCCTCTCTGGGTCATATTAAACTTTGTAAATTGAACACCTGTTTATTATTTTTACCAAATCTTTGAGCACTTTAAATAAAAACAAGTGTGCTCAGCTGGTGCTTTTTATTTTATTCACTTTGCCCACCTTTTGCTTTGGGGTTACGTCGAACCTCCCTTCTCCAAGAGCTTTGCCGAGCGGTGCTGGAGAAACGTCAGTCACTGGCACAATTTGCTGGCCTTCAGGTAGGTAGCAAAGGAAGACCATGTTTTAGAAGTGGGCAAAGAACTGAAGAGCTAGATGAACAAGGTAAGAGTTGTCAAGAATTTATTGAAGAGAAAATTTAACAAAGCAAGGAAAAAAGACCAAGTTCTAGGGATGGAGAAAAACGTGATGAATAGATGAAGGAGGGAAGGATAGTTAAGGGCTGTTTTAGAGATGAGGAAACAATGCAATGGAGAGTTGAAGGAAGGATGCATTGTTAAAAATTAATAGGTGTAAGATCTTACAGAGGAAAATTGAGTCGAAGGCGAAGAATTATTCTAAAGAACTTGGCATTAGAGGATGAGCTGAAATGGCAGAAGGCAATGAATTCACAGCTCATTTCTTGATCTCTTTTATTTTATTTCAACTTTTCTTTTTCTTACATCATGTCCAAAATCTTCGCTGGGAATGGATGACATTGAGTACCGGCATTTTTTCCTCATCATCAACGATTTATGAAGGTAAAAGTAAGTGGCCAAATTAAAAAAATGTAAACGAAAATCCTCTACAAATCTACCCTAACTTTACTAATAACGTGACACTGCCAGTAATCAAGATTCTTCCAGTGATCTAGAGCTTTACGCATAACGATCGTTTCCGTCACTACTAGTAAGTACGTCGCGTAGAAGAAACAACTTAGACTTCCATTTCCAGCTGTTAAACGTGTAATAAATTGAGATGTGAGTCAAGGCCACATTGTGTGCAAGCGAGTAGTCAATAAAAAACTTTATAGTCCTATTATACTACCGCATTTATAGAATGTGACGTCGTATTTCGTACGCAGTGACGCAGCTTGATTTGGGGGTAATTTTTTAATTAATTGTAAACTGTTTAAAATAATTTTTTAAACATTTTTCCCGTAATCTGTGACATCGATTCTCTTATGCGTTTTTTTTTCTTTTGTCGGAATAATTGTCATTCACCCTGTATAATGGAATGGCTT
This sequence comes from Dorcus hopei, assembly GCA_033060865.1. NCBI lineage: Eukaryota > Metazoa > Arthropoda > Insecta > Coleoptera > Lucanidae > Dorcus > Dorcus hopei. The sequence goes on from CM065423.1 coordinate 38,639,413, forward strand.
CATGGGAGATTTAAATCAAGAAAAATTTTAATTATTTTTTGTGCACGTCCTTTCCTTGAGGTGTTAAACAATTAACGAAAAATAAATTTAAGTGAATGCAGAAGAAATATAATCAGACTTTCGTAAGCAGAAAAACCTCATTAAATCTAATTAAAACATTTAATTACAGCGCGGGTTTAAAAACTTTCCCTCGTCTCGAATTAAAAGTTTTCCGCGGAACGTTCCGAGAGAATGCTTTCAGACGGAAAATGTTTTCGGAAACGTCCACGCACAACATTTATCATTACATCACGGAAAAGCGTAAGAGATTTTCGCCGTTTATTGCGGGCACAGCTTAAAACCAAATTCTGTCTTTTTAAAATATATTTCCGGGGGGGTATGGGTATTATATATATTTTAATTTGGGAAAGTTTCTAATTATCGAGGGAAGGTCACCCCCGTACTAATTCGGTAATCTGCTTTGCGCATTTTCAATTTTGTTAAATGCAAAGTTTACCGGAGGTGTACAGTCGGATTAGTTAAATTAATTTTATTTTCTTGGCTGGGGCGGTTGCGTCGTTATGGCAACTGAGTGTCTCCGGGCGCGGACAATGGCTCAGCTCAAGAACGGTGAGATGAGATGAGACAATCGCTGATTGACCAAACGAGCACTGCAGATGAGAACTGACAGTTTGCATTTACCCAAGCTTCGGGCACTAAAACAATAACGCCGGAGAAAAGGTTCCAATATAAATTCTCTTTAGCAAAAAGCGCTCCCTCTTTTCCCCTAAAAGAACTGGATTACATCACTTTTGATACACCTCGCAAAGTAATTTAAAAGTCAAAAAGAAAAGCAAAGAAAAAATGCGCGCATAGTTAAATTATGTATTAGCTCACCCTTTATTCCGCATTGATTTCGAGCCGGGGCTTTATTATCCAATATCCTGTAAGAAAGAGAAATCATGAATTACTAATTTGACAAATATAAATATGAAATTCTATAACGTGCCAACAATACGCGAGGGTCTGAACAGAATCTTTATCTCGGCACGAGAAGAATTGGAAGGAAATATAAATAGGACAAAAAAGGGGCATAACAAGTTAGAGAGAGCCCTCACAAAGAATGTGGGACAATACAACAGCCCGCGCCCCCGGGGCGACTCATTCATCAGTGACGAAACGTCGGTATATCCCCGAGATATTTAACAGCACTCGTTGCGCCATAGTTTTAATTTTCCTGCCTTCTTTCTTTTTTATTGTTACAAAGACTTTCTTATCCAAACTCAAGTCACGATTCAATCAAACAAATTTGATTTTTCACACCCCATGAAATAGAATTGCTTATTCAGTGCCATGTAATCCCTATGTATTATCCCGCTTCGCTTCGTTCGCCTTCTCCAGAACGAAGGCGCCTCATGTATGAAATAGAAAAACGCGTGAGGTGCAATAACGAACACTTGTAGGGGCGGCGAAACGGTCATAAAAGCGATGCAAACGGGCTGATATCGAAAGTGTAGACGAAATAATTCGCGAACGATACAGAGATGGCGTCGTCAGCAACCCCCTCGCTTCCGATCACCCTAATTCTACTGCAACATACCCACCCTCTCGCCCGATCCCGATACGACTCACTGCAGCATCTGCAGTGAATACTGCATGAAAACTTTACGCCATTTCAGCCAATTTACACCAATTTAACCGCATACTTACATACTTAAAAATCAAATGCTTCGTACTTACATATTAATTTTATTTATTAACAGTTTCGTCTGCATTACTTATTTTCTAACTCTAAATTTCTACCCCCAAATCTTCGAGTGCCTAAATAATGAAAAAAATAAAAAGTTTATTTGATTTTCAAAAAATTCGCGCCGACTTTTCATTTATTATTTTTTTAAATGACTTATTGCACTAATACATAATAGAAGAATAATACTAAAAGTCACTTCAATTTTGATTAATTTTATAATAATAAATTATTTACTTATACTATTCATTGCTGCCATGTATTTCTGGTTGCATATATATTAGACGCAAGTTATAAAAGGCAGACACGGTCAGACTAGCCTTAACTCTTAACTCTTTCAACAATTTCTTGCAGTTTGAATTAAAAAAAAAGCCAAAACTCATAATTCCTTTTCAAACAAATAAGTCCGATCATCTTGAATGTCTTTTCTACATTTCAAAACCTTAATCAAAGTTTGACCGGTTCGAGGTAATTGCTGGCGGACCACCAATTTATATTTGGCATCCCCCGTCTTCCGCTCGAGCAACTCGCAAAGCTGCAATATGTCTTCGGCAGTGGATGGCAATTTAATTACGATCTATACGTTATAATTATGGGGAATTTATAAAGATTTAGTCGGCCGTGTTTGGTTATTAAACCGAGGAGGATCTTCTTCCCTTGCGCAGCTCCGTTTGATGTTTATTGCGGTGCGTTCGCTAATGCGAGCAGCCGAGCCAGAAGTTATGCGAGCGTTTATGAGTCCTTAAATTTATGGCCTCGTAATTATTTGTAAATATTACTACAGACGCAATGCGAAACGAACTTCTGTTAAGAATTTATCACATTTTACTTTAAACTAGAAGTCTTCACTCAAAATATTGACAAATTTAAGTACATACTCAAATCAAAATTTCGATTGGCTAATTATTAACTTTGAAGGGGGGCCGCCACTTGATGAAGGCGCATCAAATTAAGAAACCATGTTACAATCGCTCCAATTACTTAGGAGCTCAAGCCCACTCGATTCTTAATTAAATAGCGAGGCAAATTCGTAACAATCGCGAGTACATACTCCAGCGAAGATTAACGTATCCTTAACGACATCTTAAGTTATTAATACGCAGTAATTATGAAAATGTACGCGGCGACTCAAGTCTCGTCGCCCAAGGAGGAAAAGGGGATGATATTCCCCGGCGGTCGACGGGATCGGGAAACGCATCCATTATAATGAACCGCTTACTAATCATCGGGTCCCTCGCCGATGAACCCGTCCCGTAAACACCTTCATCATCCTGCGGCTTCTTTAAGAAGCGTTCGCGCAGTGGCCATTAACCGGGAGAATCGTTTGCTTTCACTGTGTGTGTGTTTTGCTCCCAATTATACTTATGCTCGGCCAAAGATTTATATAAATTAGGGTCGATCCTAAAAGCGTCCGCGGTTATTTGTTTAAAGATCGCAGAACGAGAGTAAGATTGCGTGGAAGCAAACAAGAGCGGAACCCGGAGAGGTAAGTAAACAGCGAACGGCCATCTGCTAAGTAATTGACTCCGACCTCACGTCATCATCAGCGTCATCTCCACGGGCAATTCATTGAAAGATTACTTCTCTCTGTCCACAATGTATGTATGTACCTGCTTTATTACGGACAAGTGGTTTTTGTTGGGGAATCTAAAGCTTGATTAAAAACTGTTAAGTGAAATGGAAATGGTGAAATTTGTGGAAAAAGATTACACAGAAATGATTAAAATTAAAGAAGGCAACTCTGCTGCAGATAAAGTATCAAAGGATCGCAAGATAGTGCAAGTGGAATGTGCAAAACATAAAATTAGTGCTTTTAACATTTGGTTATCATTATGTAACACTTTTGAATGAAAAGTGTTACGGGTGAAAATTTTATTTGAATCATTATCAGTATTGCCAGTCACCCTGTATTGCGTGGGAACACGAAAGGTCCATTTGTGTCTACGTGCTCTTCTTCACGTTTCAACTTAATGCATCAGAAAACAAAATAACGTCGACATTTTAGTCGATAAAATTTCACCTTGGAAAGAAGAAGAATATGTAACTAAAGAGAACCCATTCTGAGGACTATATATGTAAGGTCATCTTAAAGCTAAAAGAGGATGTGTTTTAGTATACAATGCAGAAACGATTTTGTGTTACATGCTGATCAAGAAGAGGGAGGAAATATATTCTTTCAAACGTGCAAGACGTTTCATATCTCCACACAAAATGCATGCAAATATGAGGAATAAATGAAGGTGTAGTTAAATAAATTGCAGTAATTAAATTACATCGTTCAATAAATGAGCCCTGACAAAAATTTCTATTTCTTTAAATATATCATGAGCTCTTTTGTCGCTCCTTTCACAATCAGTCACGGTCACAACAAAAGAAAACATCCAACTAGTCCGTTTTATAAATTTTAGCTTGTAAAATAGACAATAGATTCGCATTCGCCCGGGAGGCAAACAAATATAAAACGCAAAAGAATTATTTTTTTTAAGCGCCACCCCGAATATAAAACTGCGAAGAAGCAACAGCGTCATAAATTTTTCATATCAAAGGTGTTCGAGCTGCATTGTTACCGATGCTAATGCATTGTCTACATTGCCGGCACGGAACTGAATATATTAAAAAATGCCTGCGTATATTCCGGTGCCCTGGCTCGGGGGAGGCGCAAGTTATACAAAAGGCAGCAGCTTGAATTACGTGGCGTTCTTGTCTGGTCTTTGATCGGTTAATATTGTTATTTCGAGTTAGCGAACATGTTGGGTACACAAAGAGAAATGTTTCACTGCCTCGAATTATGCGTATGAATGGAAATGCCCCCCCCCGCGAATGAAAAAAGAATAGCTGCGACGATAGAATGCTTGATTAATTTTTTTTTAACTCCCCAAAAAAAAAAATGTTACAATATATTTAATTTCTCTGTTACGGTGGATATTTGTATTCAAGTACGTGAGTGTCAATAATAAATCTCGAATTTTAGGTAGAGCAAGGAAACGGTATTCTGTACAGAAATTTATTTGTTTTAAACAGGAAAGAAATTATAAACAAACGCTGTCGCAAAGAGAGCGGAGTCAGTTCGCCTGACCCTCTGGTGACCGGAAAACACAGCCTCCGTTTTGGAACACGTGTGCCTCTTTCAAAAACCGCTCACGTCAACAATTTGTATCATACGGACATGACAACTTGCTACCTCTTTTTCGCCTTATCCGATTGACCCTATATAAAGTTGCGAACGCTGAGGGAAAATCATCGATGTTAAATCTCTACTAGAGAATATGCCCAGCTCAGTGGAGACGGGGTGGGCTACAAATAGACTGTCGGTAGCTTAAAACTTGGATGTAAAGAGGGCGCCACCTAGCGTAAAATTGTCCAAGTAAACAAATCTATCTCAAAAATAAATCTAAACACGACTTCAGCAGGAACCAGTAGACTTCGTCAGGCAAAAACGTATTCGGAGGTACAAATAAGTACCCAAAATTAACGCGTACGAAAGGTACCCACACGTTCTCCACCAATTCTAGAATATGTTCAGCTTAGGAAGGGGATGCGGCCCTTGGAGCATGCCTTAAACGGTTCGGCAGCTTCTAACAGGAGTCCTACTCCGCCAACATGCAGTCGTAGTAGAAAGGCTCTCGAGATCTGATGATATCAACAGCAAAACTCGTTCGGAACGAAACAGACGAACAAAGGGGTGATTCTAACCCTGCAAACTTGCCCAACACAATGCTAACGGAAGAAACATAGATATAAGCGAAATTCGAGATCGAGAAAGAAGGCGATTCAAACAAAACTTACCCCAAGGTCAATTTGGCCAGACGAAGAAAACACGTAGCGTGTCGGTTCACGAAAAACGCATAATTTAACCGCTTCGAAAGCCTCTTCCGAGTATTTATTTTAAAATCCCCTTATCTAAGGGCGGTCTCAACTCCAAAACATCAACACAGGAAGCGTAACAAAATATTCTAGCGTCGTCTGCTAAGCGTGCTCGTGAACTGTTTCGGTAGTTACAGCCTGTTTCGGCTTGCAGGTTTTGATTGAAGTTAATCGGAGTTCTTCGGTTCAAAAACTAAATAAAAACCGCTGATGCCGACGGATGCACTGTAAAGTTCACATTTTTCGCTGACCGTTACATTATATTTTTTACGTATTTTCTCGTTAATTTGCTGTTGAAATTCAAACAAGCAGCGTTTCGTTCTTTTAATTAATTTCAGACTGTAATGCGGGCTTCTATTCTTCTTAAAGCCATTTGTTTTGTTTCAGAAATTAATCTGTAGATGACGTACATGAACTTTTGGTCGATTTTATTGATCCATGCTTCTTGATGACGTATGCGGAAATTTCGTTGTAAATCTTTGACGTAGTTCCGTCCTCTCGGATATCGTACGATTACATTGTGTGTCTTCAAATTTTTCAAATTTTTGTGGTTTGTTGGAGCTGAACGGCTCCGAGATATTCCAGTTTGGCAATTATTACGTGTTTACATTCCGTATGCCCTACTGTTGTCATTTTGCCGTCAGTTCGCTTCAACTGCACACCGATTACGTTCAAGCACGTTTCAGAGGGCGTGTTTCGTTAAAGTTCTCGCTCAGAAAAAGCTAGCAAGAAGACTGTAAGTACAAATTTGTTTAGAAGAATATTTTCTAAGATTCCTTTTCTGTTTATGTAGAGTTTTTTTGACTCCTGAAGTTGTGTTGGGTTACCGAAGTTTTTCTACTACCGCACGAGTTTTTATCGGAAAATTCCTTGCTATCTACTGCGTTTCGTTTGAAGATACTACCGAACCATTACGTGAGTTAAAATCGCCTACGCGATCTCGGGAAAATACGCCCACCTTAAATTTTATTGTACACACACGATTTTCTTTTTCAAAAGCCTTGGCTGGCATAAGTCATGACTGACCTTTGCAACAAAACTACATTCAAAGGATATCAGCTGCATATTGCATCATCAAACAGCTACTGAGATGATTCATCAAAGAAACCAGAATTATGCAAGTATAAACAAACATGACTAAGAGCGGACGAATCTAGGAAAACGTCGATGGCTCATGGAAAATTGTGCAACTTAGAGCCCACGTATTTGTTCATGATCGGAATTTCCGGCGTGAGCCATATAAAAGAGAGCTAAGTTTCACGGAGCGCTATCACATAACTACAAGTAATGTGGTCGTGCACATCACCCAGAGTTCGAAGGCGTAATTAGTATTCACCTAATGTCGTAGTGTGTGATCAAACTCCGAAAATCCGTCGGTCTTTCTGTATCCAGTACCAACCATGGTTTGGGTGAGCAAGCATTAATTTATTTGCCAATTAGTTATGTTATTAGAAACTAACAACTGCTTTATTTGATTTATAAAATGCTATTTCATTTAAAAGAAAGAACGTACAAAAAGAGACGAAGAAGTGTAACGAAAAATATATGCAGTGGTGGGCAAGGACTAAAATCTCATTCCATATAAAGGGGGCATTGAGAGCAATACCTGGCTAAATAAAGCTCAAACCAGACGCGTACAAACAAAGAAATTGCTACTTGAGTCATTTAGGGTTTGATTGAAATTTTGATAAATGTGTGAGGAGAAGAAGTGAAAATTGTTGATTATTTTGAGAGGTAATAGAACTTCTCTCTCACTCTCGTCGTAATACCTAGAGGAGCATAGTGTCTCGACGAGGCCTTGTAAACTTGAAATTTGAAAGTAAAGGGTAATTCATCCCCTTTCTTTTATCATTTTTAACCACCCGTCCCTCACAATCGTTTTATTTGAATGCACACTTTTAGAAGAAGCATTCCTATTATTATATCCAATTCTAAATTCTAATAAAAGAAAGAAAATGCAAAATGAGAAGAAGCGGCATAATTTGGATAACCCCGAAAAATATACATGTACGTATCGGCGGGCAGGGCCAAAATGTCACTTCATAAAAAGGCTACTTTGGCCCCCCAATTCAGGTTAAAATTATTCACTTTCAATTAAATTTAATTATTGCACCCACCAAATACTATATAACAATCAATAAGTAGGCTGTAATACATTACTACAAACTTGTACTCACACCTACTTTTATAATTTCATGCGTTCGTCTCGAATCTTCGAGAGCCGACCAGAACACGCGTGAGATTTGCTGGAATGTGGTGGCAACTATTAACAGGTCATTCCTCTCTAGATTGTTTTCTAGCTTCTTCATCAAGACAACAACAATATTAATTATTAATCCCGAAAGAGTTGTGTTGGCTGATGCTAGTTGTAACTCAGTTTTCTTTCTACACATTTCCCCTTTACCATTTCTATTGCGGGGGATCGCACGTTGCCCAGCTCTGATCATCGGTGATTCGATAATACCCTTAAACCAGTGAAGCAGAGTTACTTCACCCCCGATACGGAGAAGCTCTACAAAAGCAAGAGCACATACCGCTCTAGCTTCAGTGTATCCTGAGCAACCTACTGTCGCGAACACTCACCAAAGCCTCCAGTGCAACCAATTGTTAGAAGCACATCCAAAGCCTCCCGTGCAATCCATTGTTAGGAGCAACACACACACTCTTCCATGCAGATTACTGTTGGGAGCATCTACCACACATCCATCGGCGTTGTCAAAGTCAGCTGTTGAAAAGTAGTGCAACTCAAGCAGAAAGTTAAAGTTTTAAGTTGTGTTAAATAAAATTATTACACTATTTTTTTCAGAGTTTTCTACTGTTCTATGACGATGACGCTAAATATCACACATCTCTTTCACTCTTCAAGTAGGTCTGTGGCCAACCGGGATTGGGATGGAATTTTTTAATATTCGAGGGAAGCGTTCCGAAAGCAAAAAAAGTATGTGGGAGGCCTATTTGCTGAAACAGTTATTCACGTTGGCAGTACGCGTCGTGAGCGGTTACAATGCGTAATTGAATTAATTTCGCGCTAGAATTCTAACAAATATTTGCCAACCCTTTGGCGGAATCAGTTCGCCGGACATTGAATGGAAACGCAGACGTGTGATTGTTTTGTCAATCCGTAGTCGACCGGGCGATAAATTAGATTCATTGATTATTTGATTAGTCCTGGACGTATGTGTGGCGAACGCTATTAATTCGCCGGGGGGATCCCCCAGAAAACATTTTTATTACACACATCAAGAAATTTCAGAATTAAAATAGAATCCTTTTAAATTTTATAGACGTGTCCGAAGTGTCCTTGCATTTGCTTCGTCTAACGTCAACATTTGTTTAAGGCGAGAGAAAATAAGCGGTTATCTGATTGTGTTTTGGCGAGCGCGTCCTGTCGAATAAAGGGAAAGTAATTCGGTTAGTCGTTGAGCTAATTGCCCTGGGTTTATCCTCCGTCTTTGACCCAATCGTCTGCCCGATTGGCTGTTAAAGTCATCATCATTTTATTCGATTTCCTGAAATAACCATTCTCGGTTTACGTTTAAGTTGTTTTATCACAAGAAACCTTCACTTCATTCTTTTTTTTTTAATTTCAATTTGTATTTCATAGAACTCCTGATTCTTTTTTTTTTCTTTCAAAGTAGGTACCTACATTTCGAAAATATGTATAGTGCAACCTCTGCAATCGGGATAACGTACATACTCAATACTGTCACGATAGAATAATTATAATCATAATCTAGTATAGTTTTTAATCGAAAATAAGTTAATAGGACAGTTTGCATTCTCATTTCGAAACCACAAATTCAGCGTTAACTCCAACTCATTGGGTCATCACCACAGAAGTATATTTCCACAGTGTAAGCAGTAATTATTGTTTGCTTTGTCCAATGTACGTTACGATTTATATTCCCAATTAGGAAATCATGATGTAGACCATTCACTGTAATCGTTGTACGTTTAATTTTTATGTAAGCAAAATATTGGTATAAATAATCCGGGCTGGATGTTGGTAATCAATCGGTACTCCGATTCACTAGAAGAGGTGCGTCGCCTCATCTTCACCGAACGACTAACGTCGTTACGCCGCTGCTTCAGACCAGTCATCTACATCAGGCCAAACACATCTCTTGCTGCCGACGCGACGTATCCAAAAGGACCGACCAGATCGCCACAGCGTCGCCGCTCTCTGGACGACTCTTACACCAGACCGAAGACATCCCTTGCTGCCGACGCATCCAAAAGGACCGACCAGATCGCTGCTCTCTAGACGACTCTTTACCCCGAGGCCGAAGACATCCCTCGTTGTCATCTCCATCACTTCACTGGATCTACGCAACCCCCGAGGCGTTGAAAGCAGACGTGAGCGCAAAATTTGAATTTGAATTATTTAAAAATGATGTTGTAGGGGTTAATGCAGTAAATAAAAGAATGCTGAAATATTTTTTAATGTGTTCACCGACCGTGAATTAGTTTATTTAATTTTATTTTAAATTCAAACTCGTAACGATACATAATTAGAGAAGCATTTTAAAAACATATTCGTACGGTGTGGAGTTGTTGTGCGATAAGCCAATCTCATCGCAAAAGCAACCGCACGTCCGCATGCATTAAAATTAAAAATAAAAACGATATCGCGCCATAACGGTGTGCCGTGCCAGTTGGCTGCACTGTCTGGATACAGACGAGTTTTTCACCGCGAATTAAGGAACAGCACGGCGGCGAGCCCGTGGATTAGTTCGTGGTGTAACTTTTAATTAAACTTCAAAAATAACAATGGCTGAAATTAGCTGCGAATATGAATACGGAGAGAGCGAATCGCGGCGAAACCGAGTGTCTGCCGCAGTTTTTGCGCCCCCGGGGCGCCTGCCCGCTCGCTGCGTAAATTAAGGAATTTCAGATTATGCACCGGAAAGTGAAACGGCCGCCCCCGAAAACATTCTTCGCGGAGATGTTATCGGGAATTATGCTCGGGCGTCGCCGATCGTTACTATAGTTTCCGGAGTAACCGGTCCGGAGACTAATGTCCGGTTGCACCACTTTTTAAGCAGACCTTAAATTTAAGTAATGTTTAGAATATGACATTTACGTATAGTCAGTATAATGTCAGATACATTCTGATTGACATTTAAACTTCAACTGAAGTATCAATTAGAATGTGCCTAACATTTTGTTAAATCTATAAATAATGTCATAGTCTAAACACCACTTAAATTTAAGCTCTGCTTAAAAAGTTGGTGCAACCGGGCATAAGTGAAGAAGATACCGTGACGGATTTAAAGGATCTCAGAAGTGGGATAAGACAATCAAGCAAGTTCAGAAGAGGGATCAGCGGTCAGCGGAGTCTTGCCTTGGTCACCACAAAGGAAAGCCCTGCCTTCCTTCCCGGAATAAACAATTACCAATTACCTTTAGACTAGTCTCTCGCAAATTATAAAGCAGCTTACGGATTCGACCTCCCTCATATAACGTCATTTCAGAACCCTTACGATAATTACTAATTATAGATTGAATACAGTTACACAATAATTAATTGTTAGTCCTTTGAAGATTTTATACCAAGAAATATCACCAAATATTTGGTGCATGAACATAATAACAATACTATGATATGTTTTATTTTAGTTAAAAAGAAATCATTAGTTCCAAAAGAAGGGTTGTTAAGTTGTAATTTTGGGTTAGGCCTGTTAATGTTAAAAAAAGTAATACCCAAAAAATGTAGGACAACAGATGTACGGAGCTACGGAGTGCTCCAAAAATGAACGACGAAATTGCAAGAATAAAAAATAACGAGGATATCAACAAAGTTGCGATCTGTTTGCTTCAAATTAATCTACAGGCTGTTTTTTAACTTCGTGCAAAAAATGAAACCAGTGAAAGCTCACATTAAAAGTGATAGAATGAAGCAGTTTTTGTATAATAATTGATTAATAAATATTAGAAATAATAAATGTTTTCGGCAAACGAAACAATTTGATAGTCCCTGGTTTATTTCTATTACATAATTACGTAGTCGGAGAAGTATGCTGGTGTGACAGCATCGGCTGTTAAAGTGGGTCAGTCAGTTCTCGTCTCGCGTCTCACGTCTGCACGTCGCGTCGTCGCAGATAACAGTGTTGAAAACATGGCCGAATTTTCCAATAGTGTTATTGTGGACATGATTTTAATTTACGGTGAATGTGGTCAAAATGCGTTGGCTGCAAGACGTTTGTATGCACAGCCAGCGTAACTGAGATCGCCCTTTGCCAAATAGCAGATCCTTTGTGTCAGTTGTGCAGTTTGTTGTTTGGCAAATTATTCGTGAGGAACAATTACCCGTTCCATTTTCAAAGAGTGCAAACTTTGATGCCTCCAACGCATGCGATTTTGTCGGTTGGTTACTCCGGGAATAGACGGACCATCCGAACTTTGTTAATAACATTCTCTTCACCGACGAATCAATGTTTACAAGGGATGGTATGTTTAATTTTCACAACACGCATGTGTGGGCAGGTATGTTAAACAGCACTTTAATCGGTATGTTTACGTCTCGTGCAGGGGGGAACTTCGTACACTTATTGTGGGTGGAGGTCACCGTCCGTTGCGTCTAGCGATTCTAAACATTTCACAAGGAATTGCCGGATGTCGGTATAAATTTTTGGATTTTTTTCTTTCGTTTTAATTTTGATGCATTCGTGAGAATATCTGTTACCAAATACGCGATTATTTTTTTGCACGAACTTAAAGAGCAGCCTGTATATTATAAATGTCGATTGTCACAAAAATATAACTTTTTCTGCTAATTTAATTATTTGAAATCTGCGAAATGAAACCCAAACGATATCCTTCCAAAAAAAAATCCTTGATTTATACCGAATGGTTCAGAAAAATTGACCGTGACGTGGTCCAGCATCGACTTCAAATGTCAAACAACATTTTGGGTTTTTAATTCAAATGACAGTTAATTTTTAAGGGTAACTCAACAAACGAATATAACACGACATTAAGAAAAAACAAACAAACGCGACTGAAATGACGACACCATCTTGAAACTGAAGATGGTCAAATTAAGATCGAAATTGATTACGTAAAACAGAAACCCATCGTGTGAGGCATCAAATTAAAAGTCTCGAAGAGACGAATTTAGCTGTCACATCGTCGCCATCTTGTTACCCAAGATGGTGTAGTTATGATCGAAAGAGTTTGCGATAAACTTGACATATCCAATTTTTAAGATTGTAAAAGTGACGTCATTAGGAACGCGATTATAATACCGACGCCATATTGGAACTGAAGATCGTAAGATGGTGAATTAAGATCGAAACTGTTCACGTAAAAGGCAAACCGATCGTGTGAGACATCAAATTGAAAGACTCGAAGAAACTAATTTAACTGTCACGATGTCAACATTCACGATGATCGAGTTACGATCGAAACAGTTTGCGAAAAACTTAAGATTGCATAAAAAACAGACGAACGCGACTATAATACCGACGCCTTCTCGGAATTGAAGATAATCGAATTAAGATCGAAACTGTTTACGCGAACATCGTAAACCCATCATGTGAGGCATCAAATTAAAAGTATCGAAGAGACGAATTCGACTGTCACGTCGACGCCATCTTGGAACTGAAGATGGTCGAATAATAATCGAAAGAGTTTGCGAAAAACTTATCGAGTGACACAGCAAATGAAAGATCTTAAAGAAACGAATGCGACTGTCATCCCGATGTCGTCTTAGAATCAAATATGGCTGATTCTTATGATTAAATATGGAAAAAAGGTAAACATATCATGACGCCATATTGGAATTGAAGATAAACTAATTAAGATCGAAACTCTTCAATCTCTTGTAAACATATCATCTAAACACTGTCTTTGGATTAGTAGTAATAAAACATCTATTTTGGTATTTGGTTACACTAAAACTAGATCTGCGTAGCAAGGGTAGCAAGGGATAGATTTCCCATTTTCTATTTTGATTATTCGTTTCTGATGCCCGTATGCCCAGACAAGCTAACTTCATATCAATTGTGCGTCGTATAGTTAACATTGTTCGAAATAAAGGCTTACTTTGGCTTAAGTCTAAGATTTGTCTGTGCATACGGGCATGAGTTTTTTGTTTCGGTATCCCAATCTGATGTGTTCTTTTAAAATCCGAGTTTCCTCACTTCAAATTTTATTTTTATGCAAGAAATACGGCCCTGAAATTTGGGGCATCATTTCTTTATTCGTTTTGAGTTAAAAACATTTGTATTTATTAATTTAAGCTTGGAATTTCTCGTATTCCGCAACATTATAAATAGAATAGGTCCAAGAATTGAACCCTGTGGCACAAGACGTTTGCATTTCTTTTGAGAATCTGATTTTACTGCACAATACATACCACCAGTTAATTGGAATTATAAAAAGAGTATTTTTTTAATATTTTTAAGTCTGAACAAATATTTTTACGATTAATTAAAATGAGAGTTTCAAAACGTCATAAATCATTCTCTTTCCAGCAACGTTATCATAAAAATGTGAATGAATTATTACGATCCACAAATTTAATATGATTGTGATAGTTAACCGTAATTAGTTTTCTACGAATTTAGAAACGTCAAAGTAAATAAAAATACATAAACGAAAGCGAAAATAATTTGCATAAAAGCACGAAACAATTAAAGTTTAATGTCGCTCTCCTCCAGATAATTAATCTCTGTCAGTTTTGGTAGGAACTTTGTTAAGGGTATTTCTTTCCCGAAGTCTTTAGTTACGGATTTAGAAGGCGTCACTAGGTTTGAATCCGTGACGACGTCCTTTAATTAAGTAGGCGGTGGAAACGTGTCAAGCGCCGCCACCAATCGGCCGCACGTCTAATTAATGACTGCGCACTGGAGCAACTTCCAAAGCGTTCCCTGATTATTTTCTTTAACTCGCTTTCGCTGACGAGATCAGCTAATCGGCTTATGCGGTCGTTTTTTTTTTTCCTTTCGTTCCGCCTCAAACGTCGTGCCGGGTTTCCGTCATCGGGAAACCAGACACATAATTGAGGATACGTTGAGTGAAAAATAAGAAGGCTCTAATAAATAAATTCTTTTTGCCTTTTACTTTGTGGGGGGATGGGGGGAGGACTTCCATTAGAAGTAATAAATGATGTAACGAAATCTGCGCGGCCTGTTTATTTACCGACGAAATTAAAAGCTTTTTTTCGCAGGACAAATACGTACAACGGAATATTTAAGTGCTCTGTAAATTTACCAGGAACGTCAAAAAGGAAGGACTTTTTATCCGGTTGATGTATGTGTTTACCATTTCAAAAAGTGCGACGGCGCAAAGACTTGCGGCGGTTTTAATTAAATTTGAATCGAACGTCATCAAGACGTTTTGTTTTTTTTTTTAAAAAACGTATGCCAAGAGAGGGTTTACGACTGGCGCGGCGCGGCGGGGTGCAAACTTTTTTTTATTAGTCGTCGATGATCGGAAAATCTGGAAAGTTAAGGCGACTGCATGTCGCCGAGGCAGGGATTTCGACGAAGTTATAGAGCGGAGAGGTTGAGCATTGAAAATTGCCGATTATACAGACCTAACTGGCATATAAATATATAGGGGCTATACTTAAATTGCTTTTGTATAATGGAGGATCTCACTAGGTCTTCGACGTAACTATATAATTTATATTCATGACAATAATGGAATACATAATAGCAAACAGAATGATGTCCACTTTGGCGTTCACATTTTCATTCAAATTTTATGTGAATATTATTAACGAGTCTAAGTTTCACTTTCATAATGTCCTTGAACACAGTCCATAAAGGGAAAATGGAAAATAATCCAAATCATGAGATTGGTTCTAAAAGAATTCAATTTAAAATAATTTTTTTTAAACGAAATATACAACAACAAAGCACAGCAAAAGGTATTATGTTTTACGGTCGTTTCGTTTTATGAAATTCGAAGTAGCTTAACATCCCTGGGCCCCGACATGTTAAGCAAACGTCTCGCCACTAAATCATGTTTAGTAGCCTTGTTCCCGTTATCTCCGTGTAATACCGAGGGACATCCGTCTTAAGAATGTTATTGGTTTCGTCTTAAATGGTCCTGGCGGGATTTATGCATCGTAATCAGCTGAAATATTGGCGGCAACATCACGAAAATGGAAAACGTATTCGCCGCGATAAGCCGGACGTGATTGAGGTCAATTGTGTCGGATTATTTTTGACGTACAACCTGCAGCTCCTAGGTGGGTCTATTACGAACGAAAAATGGTGCGCATGTTTACGATCGTGCAATAAATTCTATACCGTCCTCTTTTCATTTCAGTAATAATCAAAGGAAACCATTTTCCTAATCTGCACCATTAGAAAGTTTTTCTTTTGTCCTGAATTAATTTATGTGTTTACACCTGAGGGACGGGTGGTTAGAAACGATACAAGTGATGAATTTTCTCTTTCCTTTCAGATTTATCAATTTTTTAAAGCCTTGTCGAGACACTTTGTTCCTTTAGATATCACAACGAGAGTGCTGTTATTACGCTCAAACTCCATGTCTTAAATCACCTTACAAAAAAAAAATAATAATCAATAATTTCCACTTCTTCTCACTCATTGAAATTTTAATCAAACCATAAAAGACCCAAGTAGCAATTTCTTGCTTTGTACGTTTCTGGTTTGAGTTTATTAGCCAGATATTGCTCTCAATGTCCCTTTTATATGGAATGAGATTTTAGCCATTACCCGCCACTGCATATATTTTTCGGGATTGTCGAAATATTTGTGCGTTCTTTCTTTTATATGAATTTCATACGTACATAAATTAGGAAAATTAATTATTTTGGAAGTCGAAATCGTAACGTAATCGACTTAGGCCCGGTTTCTTCACCTCTAGTTAACTTTATCTGACGGTTTATTCCCATGGTAACAATTGTGATCACAATCGTTACTATGGGAATTAAGGGCCAGATAAAGTTAACTGGAGGTGAAAAAAATGGGGCTTAGGCAATGAGTGAAGTTAGAAGCCGGTAAAGATCGGACAAATCAAACGAAGCAAATGCATAAGATTAGACGAGTAGACAGGAAGAAAAATGGGCAAAATTTGATCAAATTGGATAAGGTCAGAAATAAACAAATCAGAGAAAACGATTCGGACATATTAAAGACACTTTGCCGAAGAAAGTCTTGAGAGCAAACAAAAAGTTGAAAGCCCATGATGAATTCAATGAATTGAGGATATCGGAAAAGCAAGAGGAAAAAATTTTTGAAGAAGACAAAATCTGCCTCTTTTGTCCTTTCATGAAAAAACAAAAAAAGAAGCAACGAAAAGAAGATACGAAAGGAATGGATGAACTTCACATCTAATGTTCGATGAGGATCTAGAGAAAGATAATAATAAATGATAATTTCCCTCATTTTGTATAAATTAAAAAAGAGAGTTTGAAGACGAATTGTAAGTCACAGTCAATGAGCAAAAAAAAAGAAAATACGCTTTGGTCAAAGCCTGCAATAGATTTAAGGTTTTAAGTCTTTGATTTTATTCCATCCTAGCAGAGACCGAACCAACTAATCAAAGAAAAAACTCTATTTAGTAAGTAAACACTGAACCACAGCAAAGATGAATTGACTAGCCAAAGCATGAAACGTCTTTCTTTAGTTTCTTCCTTGACCAGCGAGATTGGTGTCTTAGAATCAACCGGAAATGCCCTAGACAAAGATCCCCAAATGTTCCCAACTTTGATCAAAACGCTTGGTCAAATTATGTAAGGAGTAACTATGGTCGGACTTTGATCATAGTAAACCAATATGAACAACTTTTTTAAGAACAAATGTGGATTTGGTAGCCCAACTTATACATAGAAAAAGATAAAAATTTTGGGTTATTTATGCATAAATACATACTTTATTGGAAAGGCAAAGATTTTCATAAAAGTAAAACACGGTGTTTTTCTCAATGGTGTCTAGGGTGTGGAGCCAAAGGATTTTTTCATCGGCGAGGCCGTTGATTAGGCGCTCGGCTCTGTTGAGGCGTTCCTTGCAGTTCAAAATGCTCTTTTCTTTTTCTTCTTTGAACGCAATTCTGGTTTCCAGTTTTTTGTTAAGGGCTTCAAGGCCGTCGAGAACGGCTTTCATTCTGGCACGTGCCAAAACTGCCTCGGTTTTAGCTAGTTCTTCCTTGGCTTTTGCTATTGCTGCCTTCTTGGGGGGCGACAACAAGGTTTACGAAATAGAATTTATACATGGCCTGCACCCACACGCATAACGAAGTGCACGTTCTCGAAACCTATTAGAATTTCAAAAGATTATGAACTATTATGTGCTACTAGTTTGCTAATTTAACCGACTTTGCAGTTTTTATAATAGCGAAGTTAATAATAGTGCTCACTTAAGTTTGAACAAGCTGTATATACATACAGTGACAGTGTAAAGTTTGGAATAATCAGTATAAAGCGTAAATTATCGAGTTTTGCGAAAATTCCAAAAACAGGTCAATTTTTGATTTAAATTGCGCGTTCTTTGGAATTGCACGGATCATTTTGATAGTCACGGGAGCTATCGAAATATCAACTCAAATATGGGGGTTGTCATTTAAAAAAAATGTCAGTGACGTCATCACTCTTACCTGTAACACTCTGTACATTCAGATGGAATGCGAAAGAACGCGCAATTTAAATCAAAAATTGACCTGTTTTTGGAATTTTCTTAAAAGTTAATAATTTACGCTTTATATTGATTATCCAAACTTTACACTCTCACTGTATATTCAAAATAAGTAAAAACAATTACGCATTAACTAAGAAATTTGGCATAAGGCGAAATTCTAAACAGTATTAAAACATATCCATATTTACAGTTGGTTCTTGTCCGATGAAATTTGTATCACAAAATCTTCTAAGCGGACACTAAATCGCGCAAATATACACTTTACGTTTCGCAGTCGTTCGACTGCTTCGTCAGAAGTGAAAATTATGTTGTCAAAATAAACAAGGTTGTCAACGGAAACTGAAAAAGTAACTTGATTTTTTTTTTTTATGTATATTATATGTATTAAAACAATAACTCAAAGTCATGTAACAATTATGACAATTTTAAGAAAGATCAAAAATGAATACTTATAATAATTCAATTAAATCATTGAAGAGCATAATTTAGACAAATGTAAAATTTAACTGTAACTGAAGATTAATTCAAAACGAGAAGAAACAGCATTTTGTAATTCAAATAAAGCAGTTGTTAATTTCTAATGACACAACTAATTGGCAAATGAACTAATATTTTCTCACCCAAACCATGGTACTGGATGCAGAGAGACGGACGGATTTTCGGAGTTTGGCCCCGCACTATGACATTCGGTGAACGTTGATTACGCCTTCGGATTCTGATGATGTTCACGACCATACGACTACTATGGTTCAATTTTCCTGCAGAGAATATTGGATTGGCGAGAATTTTAAAATACCTATGTTTGATAGGTTGTTTATCGGTCTTGTTCACACAGAACAAAGGGCTGTGGAAAAATTTAGCAGGAATGTAATAGCGTAAATGGCAATTAGTATATTTGACACTTTTAACAGATTACTTTATATCGTCCACAGTATCGTCTTCGCTTCATCTTCGCACAATATTTATTTAAGTTTTCAGCGTCCTAGCAATTTATTACTATTACACTTGTTAAGTATGACAACCAGGTATTGTTTTGCGCAGTAAATATGGAAAGTGACATTACGTCATAAAACATTTACGTTTACTTAACATTTTTAGGACACCTTTCTCAATCAGAGAAAGAGATGACAAAATGATTGTGGAAACTAAAACTACCTATTATACCTACATCAGGTAGACACACAATTAACTTCTAATTACTATTTATTATATGCCAATAAATCATTTAAAAATTTCAGATTTTTCTTAAAATTTCTTACATTCATTAAACAATAGGAATATGTGATAAATAAAACCAAATAAATAAAATACTGAATATTTAGAAATGAAATTCTCATCCTACTTTTACCCTTTACATTTTAATTTTGGCGGAAATACTCATATTTGGACATGCTTTAGGCCTACTCATAACATACTTTGCAATCAGTGTGTTACAGTTTCCTAACTTAATTCCTGCTGCATTATTAGATATTTTAGTTGTATGAAGCTGTACTACTTACTATCTGCAGGAAAATGGACATAGCTCTATGATACCTATCGTAAAACTCAGTCGCCTTTTATATCGTTTATACCGGAAAGTCCGGTTACGATAAATCTCGCATGTGAGCTACTCGCCCTATGAGTCATCGCGATGTTTCTAAATCGTCCGCTCTTATGCTTGCAAAACGCCAGCTTTTTTGACGAGTCACCGATTCAGGCTAAATTCTCCGAATGCAGTTTTATAAGCAAGTCGTTTGTTTACCTTATTTTTAGGTGGGCGAATTTTCCGCGGTCGCGTTAGCGACGTTGTATCGAATTTATCTTACGTGGTGAACTTAATGATTTATGAAATACTGGTTTCTTACATATGTATTTTCAACGCAGTTAAAGAATGGTTTATTTTATGTTCCTCCTTTGGTATTAAAATGTAACACTCGGTTCGACAAAAGCCAGAAAAATTTATAACAGATGCTTCCTGTGCAATAAATGTTGTAGTAGGCGTATTCCCAGTAATATATAAAATATTACAATAAAAGAGCATCCGATGTTTATCTATTTTCCTGTTTTTATGCGCGAAAAATGCAAATGCCTATAGGAAACACATTGGGAGCGGAGCAGTTTCGTGAATTTATGCCCGACTTTTAACCCGGCCGCGATTTCCACGCATAAAACACACGTCGGAAAACAATGAAAATATTTTTTGCGAATCAAAATTCGCATTGAGCCTGACGGCTCCGGCGAGCGCCGATTTATGATTATGGCAAAAAAAAGGAGAGCATCGGTCGTTTCCTTTGTCTAAAGCCGTGCGGCTCTGACCGTCGCAGAGGTTCATTTACGAAAATTAATTATCCAATTATAAGAGGAGACGTGATCCGTAAGAAATGGTCGGCCGCTTCGTGCAACTCTGCGTTTATAGTTGGATTCGCCCGAACGATTCCATCTAAGCCGAAATATTTATCAGTTTCACAAAATTACTCTCTCTAACACAGCAATTATGTCATATAACAAATTTATACCCCCCCAGCATACACAGACTAGAACTTCCAGTGATTTATTATGTAATTATGTAATAATTCGACAAGTCCATACAACTAACGACTGTCCGGTATTCATTCCGGTAGCATTGGCTATGGAAATTTTTCTTTTTTCATATAGACATGTTCAATTATGTTCAATTTTAACACTGCGACATACGTTTTCCAAATTTTTCCACAGGTAATGCTACCCAGATTATTCAATGCACACACGTTAGAATCATCCATGATTTCTGGCAAAAAGTTCACAGAACAAAAAGTAAGTGCCTAGGTATGCTACCTCGGGGAATTCCAATTTTCAAATCTTCCATTTTTCCATTCCATTTCCATAATGATGGATATAACAGTAAATATCAGATTATTCAACTTATCCTTTTATTAATAACCTTTTTTTTTTGGTCAAAATTAAAATTACTTGGAAAGAGTCGCGCTTATCCGAACAAGTTTCGTTTATGAGTGTGGCTCTTAACGACAAGAAATAAATAAAATTATTCATCGTTTGCATCAAAGGAATTTTTTGTTCTTTATGTAAACGATAATTCATTATAATACTGGCGTGAATCATGCTGAAATATCGCAATCCTTTGATAATTCATTATCTTAGTTGGCATTTTTGTAATCGGAAGAACCGTCGCCCAGTGAATCTGCCCCGGAACTTAGCACGACATATAAAGGCTGTTTAATTACGAACATCAATGTTTTTTTCGCGAAGTTGGCGGTTAAGTAAGGAAGGAAGAAAATGAAATCGATTGTTTCAGTTTTCTTGGTGTTTGTGCTGAAGGAGTGCATCGCCTTCGATGTTAAGGTAAGAAATTAAAAATCATACTAATTGTAACGACTTTCCGAGTCATTATGACTCAACTAAATTGATAACTATTAATAGTAACTATAAACAAAGAACGGATTCGTTTTATTCGTTTCTGATTTTTATTTTCTTTTTCTTTTCAGGAAATAGCAACTAATGGATTTAAGAAGGTGGTGGGTATTAATCCTAATTTATTTATGTAGGATGTTCGTTTAATTCGATTCGATTAGTAAAATTCTCTAACTTTTATGCTCATTTTGAAATTCTAACAATTTAAAAAATTGTAATTTTAGACCAAAATTCGAATTATTTCGAAATGTAAGTGGCGTGAAGTTAACAAAAGATGACTGAAGAAAATAGAAGTATAAAACCTCCTAAATTAATTAAAAAAACCAACTATAGCACAAAGTAGGCCAAAAAATTTGAATGAAAAGATGCAGCAACGGCTTAAAAAGAAATTGTAATTTCATAAGAAAATTTGGACCGTATAGTAACAAGGAAGTGTAATCTAATCTAAAGTAAATGCACTTGATCACTTTTAAAAAATAAAGATGTAAAATTTCTAGACTAAACCGTTGTTCTTCTGCCCTACAACAGATGGCGCTGTTAGATCTTTACTTTACGTTCAAAGTTCATTTGTAAATGATTGCAATCTATAAATATGTAAAAAGCTTTTTAAATTTATTCAAATCTAAGGTCGAATGTAAGTAACGGAAGTTAAATGCAACGATGAAAGTGTTTTCTGCTCTACAACAGATGGCGCTTTCCTCGCCGCAACTTTCGGCAGAAATCCGAAACAATTCCACTTCTCTTCAATACCAGGTAATTTAATTTGAAAGGAATTTTTTTAATTCAATCGAGGTTGCACTATGAGATGTAAAAGTCGATTGCAAACCAGATGTTGTCATTGCGATAAAATCATTCGGTTATTTATTGGAGCGGTTAAATTTGTTCTGACCGAACCTGCAAATTTGCAAATTTTTAAGGTAAATCTTTTGAGCGGAGAAGGCGTAAACAGAAAATAGAAACCATCAATCACTTTCGTTACTCTTGAGCTAATAATGCAAACTGAAACTCATGAAATTAAAATTAAAAAAAAAAACTTTGAAATTCGAGCGAGGGGAAAATCGAACATAAAATTGTCTTGAAATTTTAAAATATTCAAAATTATTGTAACGAAGAAATAAAAAAAGGCTTGTAATAAAATGTATCTTCTGAATTACAATAGAGGGCGGTACAGTTTCGTTGCTCTTGAACAGATGGCGCCACAGACGTGACAGACGTTGATTGTTCACAGTGATGTTAACGTAAGACATTAATGTTAAGAGCCCAGATGTTACGATGTTAACGTAAGATGTTTATGTTGAGTCCAGAAATTTTCTGGTTGTTTAACATCTTTAATAACATCTATCAATGAATACGTTCATTCTCCGTCCCCTGCGGGCGGGAAATTTAAATTAATTAACATCGGTAACACTGTTACGAGAACAGTGCAACTACTAACACCACCATTACCTAGCTAACATTATCATTAACACTAACACTATTGTGACAGATTAGATGAATAATAATTAATAATCGTTGCTGCAGTTGTTTGTTTTAAGTTCGGACGAATTTGCTTACTGTTCAACAGATGGCGCTACTAATTTTTGACCTAACAAGCCCTGAAAATTTAAAAATCACTTTCGTACTTTAAGGGAAGGTAAACTCGAACGTAAATAAATCAATTTAAAATATGGGAATGACAAAAAATGAAAAGACAATTTGTTGTTTTCTGAGAAAATTAATTGTGGCGAAAAGATTTCGTTATTGTCCAATAAATGGCGCCACTATTTTTGACTACACTACCCATAAAAATTTGTAAACAAATCGCTTTGAAATTCGAAATCCACTTGAAACGTGGCAACGTCGGGAAATGAAAAGAAAAATAAATTAATGTGATCAAATCATGCCTGTGTTCTGCAACAGACAGTGTTGCCAACCCTGTAGTTGCAGTTTTCCCTTTCCGAGTGGTTAAAATTCCCTATTTTGGGTGAAAATTCCCCGAATTGTCCAGTTTAAAGTTGGTATGTCGCGATCTGAAAACCATAAGGTTCTAAGTGATTTTAGAAAATTCTATAGAACATCATATTTATTGTTTGCGCTTTAAGAAAATTAATTAAGATGCACTCAGAACTAAAAACTTATGCTTGTGCATACATATTTGAAAGATACGACATAAAATTGATCTCAATTTATTGAAAGAAATGTTAATTAGAACCATATGGTTCTTAGGTCGCGATGTGTAGCTTACGGCGTAATTACATGTTATGAAAATGCAAAAGAAATTGCTTCAGTTATCATTCAAACAATGAAATAATTAATTAAAGGGATATGTTGGTGTTTTACTAATAATTAAATTAAAGTGAGATAAACGCAAACATAAATATTTAAGGCAGAAAAATTTTTCCGCCGCAATCGAGAATCGAACTCGAGTCTTTTGGATTCATGCCAAACGCTCTTAACCATTGAGCTATAGCGACACCGAACTCGAGAAACGTCTAAGACGAATCATATTTTTCCCTTAATAATTGTATAGATTCCCTTTTCGTTTAAAGATTCCCCGAAGAAAGGGAATTTCCCTGTCAGTTGGCAACACTGGCAACAGATACTGCAGAGGGATGCCGATTTTTTGTCAAAAGCATCGATCTTTCAATCGATTCATATCGTGTCTGTCAAATATCGATTCAAGTAAAAATCGTGCAAAAAAGAATCGATTTATATTTCTCAAAAATTAAACACAAAGTCAAGGTTCACAAACTTTTATTAAAACAAAAATAATAAAAATAAACTTCACCCCTAAACTCACTTTACAATTTAGTCGGCGTCTAACAAAATGAAAGAATCACCAAAAAATACTTACTGCCTTGAATGAACCTAACCATAACCTAACAAACACGGAACGAATATCAACACGAACACCACACACACTGCCCATGAACACAGGACCACACAGGATGGCCAACCTTCTCAAAGTGAATTTCCTACCACATTTACGAAAATTTTCGGTTGGCCCAACTCAAGTCAAAAAATAACTTGAATATTATCATTTCATTTTCGATTCGATTTCGTAAAAAATAAAATCGATTCAATAAGATCGAGCTGAAAAAAAGATCGAGAAAATAATCAATATTTTTAACAGAAAAAATCAATCTTTTGAAAAATCGATTTCTGAATCGGCATCCCTATGCTGCACTCATTCTTTAGTGCAGCCAAAACACATCTGCTAGGGTTACCAACCGTCCTCTTTAAAAAGTACAGGTACTCTTTTTCAGTACCAAAAATTGTATAGGCGGGTAGCAAACGGCGTCACGAGCGCCACTAGCTGTAAGTTTATGTAGGAAAAGGCAGGGAAAACGGTCGTATCAGGGTTGGCAACACTGCTGTCAGCTGACTCTCAGTACTATCACTGGAGTTACGAGGACGATCTTTACCTTCCATACTTTAAAACAAATCGAGAAAATACTAGCAAGCACATTCAAATCATCTTCGAAATGATATAAATGGATATAACGTTTCAAGTCGCGTCCTACAATTTATGTCGCAACCTCCACCAGGCGGCGCCACCAAGTAGCTTGCTATACCGTCGCTTGCTAGGGGCCTATACTCTTACTTTTCTCAAATGTACTCTTTTACTACACATCCCAAAGCCAGTGTATCCATAAAGTAAAGAGTATTGACAAGAATGACATTTAATTATTAATAATTACACTTCCGTCACAGGCGCTAATGTTTTTCACAAGTCATGGTTTTTATTTACATTTGACAGTGACTAGTGACAAAGGAAAACGCCATCTAGCAGAAGTGTAGCTAAACGACTATCGTTAGTTAGTAGTTACGCTCGGCCGCCGATAGATCTATTTTTTATAATTATCACGCCATCTATCGTCTCAATGATTCTACAAAGTTTCGAGAAGCAGGTTCTAAAAAATGAAACTCGCATAAAACCCGAACAGGGTGCGCAATTTGAATCAGTTTTCCGTTAGCGACGTGTGCGATTGGTAGAACGATAGATAACAAAATTATTATTTGATAGAAAAATGCTGCAGCTCATTATTTACTGTTTCTATGTTTCTATTACGACTATGAATAATTAAAGTATGTATTTTTAATGTAATAAACTATTATTTATTCGTACCCTACCTGGAATTCGTAACAATATTTTTAGTGAAGAGTTTAGCTTTCTGGGGCCATTAAAATTTACTGACTTTTTTAAAAAACTGAAGTTTTTAAAATAGTCTCACTTTAATTTTAAGTTTTTTTTTAATATTGTGTTTTTTTAATATTGTCTTTTTTTACAGGTCTCCAGCTATGTTGATGGAAAACGTGCTATTGCACAAGTGGAAATATACTTGATCGTTGTAATCGTACTGAGTGTAGTTGTGTTTTTGCAATTTATTGTAATTGGTTACTTGGTTAAGAAACTACTGAAGCAGATGAAGTACGCCAAAACCGGCCCCAAAGAAATTATGCTCTCGAACTTGCCCTATCCAGCTCTTCACAATTACAAATAGTTGTAAGATTGTAACGAATTTATTTATTTATTTAATAAACGCAAGCACAAGTGATGGACTCTTCAAAATATTTCCTTCCTTTCCTTTTTAACTTTGAAATTATGGAATATTTTAATAATCCTATAGTTTATTACCAAACGAAGTCGAACATTTTTTTAAAATATTTTTGCAGTAATAAAATAAAATAGAAACAGTACAAGAAAAATAAAAGTTAATACATACGTTTGAAGCATTGCCTACAAGATTTTTTTCTTAAATAATAATAAAAATCACGTTTCGATTTATAACAAATAGAAAATAGAACATTTTCCAAATTAGCATTCAATCAATTTTTCAAAATTATGACACGATTGGACTCGATAATTTTTTTTAATGATTTCGTGTATGTTGTTTTTATTGACATATTTAAACAAATATCTTTGTAATCTTAATCAGTAAACAAAAAACCACAAAAAATGGAAATCTTTGTTTACATCCTTGCAACATTTATCTACAGGTTCGAAATGAATTTATTTACGAGCTATTTTAGTTTGATCTCTTTGACATTTATTGATAACACATA
The DNA here is from genome assembly GCA_033060865.1 of Dorcus hopei. Classification (NCBI taxonomy): domain Eukaryota; kingdom Metazoa; phylum Arthropoda; class Insecta; order Coleoptera; family Lucanidae; genus Dorcus; species Dorcus hopei. Next base: position 38,666,050 of record CM065423.1, read on the forward strand.
TCTAAACACAAACAAACATTTAGTTGAATCACCGATCTGACTGTATGCATGGGGTCATTTGTAAATCACTCTGGGCGAATGTCCTTTCCCTATCAAGGAAGTTCCATCAGCCAGGAAACTTAGTTAAAACGAGTATCACATTTTTAATTTAATTTAACACTTTTATATCACGATGATTTAAAAGTCTTTCAAACGACATGCCACTTGAATATTGAAATTTGAAAGTGTCGTAAATACATTCTCTTAAATCAAGTCACCAAAACAATTTTTAAATAAATTTGACGATATCTAAAAGTCGGTTACATGTAGGTGTAGGGAAACCTTAACATTTTTTATTTAGAATAATGTGTAGAATCAGAATTTGCAATAAAAAATATAGCATTCCTTTTAAAATAAGAAACCGGAAGCGAAATAAAAGTGAAAATATCTTAATCTGAAAAACCACTTTCCCTTAGGGCAGTGTTTTAATTTTTAAGAATTTTTGTATATTCCCTTCCCCGAAAGCTTTTAATAGGCCGCTCAACTTTCGATGCCCTGTATAATTTTTTTTTACTTTTTTTAATTTTATAACCTGCACTTTTATGATGGAATCAGAAGAAAAATCGAAACAAAATATAAATTTATACAAAAATATATTTGTTAACAAAATTTAGATTTATACAGAAATATATTTGTTAATGAACGTGAAACAAATCTCTTAATAAAATGTAATATATAATTAATAAATTATTACAGCTAATTACGGCAAGCATTTGTTGCAAATTTTTTTGCGCCTTTATCTTCCAACAGCGCCGAGGGCTGCATATCCGGTAGCAACAGGAAGAACTTCCTTCGCAACTTCAAACGTACGCCTTCCCGCTTTTTCCTGCAAACGAAATAATTCAAAACGCGTCCTACTCGAAGCAATTAAAGTTCTATTTTCAAATTAGAAAAAAAATTAAAATAAAATAAGTTGAGCACTTACAATCTTTCGCCATCCTTTCCATTTTGCTTCGGTCTGACCGGTCAAAGCGGCAAGTACGACGAGAACGAATACGAAGACTACTTGAAACTTCATTTTGTGTGTTGGACCTCAGCAAGGGATGAAGACAAAACAAATATTGAGGGTATTAACAGCAAGTGTTCCTTTTATATGTATATGTATTGTGCACGGGAGATAAGGAAGTAAAACGCGAGGCCGGGGAAAGACTCTTTCCAAGCCAATCCATCTCTCTGGCAAAAGATAATCACCACGCGCTGAAATCACCGCAAATTATTATCGTAATTGCCTGAATTTCCGAACGTGTAAATTACATGAACATTTTTTGACATTTTCAGTGTGTTTACTATAATTTATCTTGAGGGGTCAAGACTCAACATTAAAACTGATTTCGTTGCAACAACGCTTACACAAAACTTTATTTATTTTCCACTCTTCAAAATAAAATAGCAGATAATTGATTGTGTACAGGAAATTGTAAAAATGCATTCTTACTAACTGTAAATCAACTTGATGATCGCGATCGTTGTAATTTTTGTGAAGGGGATTTCCCTTGATTAGTAAACACTCGGCGTAATTTTATTCTTGCTCATCTCTACACTCGCCGTTATCTCTTGCGGGCAGAGGATTTCCAAGAGAGTCTTTCCCTGGCGTCCGGTTTTGCTCGCGTCATTTTACGATAACCAAATATAAAAGGACGTGGGCCTTGCATTAAACAGTTACAGTTACTGCAAAATATTCTTCGGCGGCGTTGTGTTAATACTGCATCAAAAATGAAATTCCAGGCCTTCTTCATTTACGTACTTGTCATCCTGGCGGCGCTCACATATCAAACTGAAGCGAGATGGAAAGGTTGGAGGAAAATTGTAAGTGAAAACAACTTTACATTTCCAATAAATTATTGTTTTTTTCCTCTTGAATTGAATGTCTATAATTTATTGTATTTTTTTTTAAAGGAAAAAGCTGGAAGACGCACCTTTGAAGTCGCGAAAGAAGTCCTGCCTGTAGCCACGGGATACGCAGCAATTTTAAAGGGAAAGAAATGAAGCAGTTGAAGAAGGCGAATTCTTCGTACAAATCTCAGATGCCATAACTTCGTTATTTATTTTCGCTCCTCAATAAAATTATTTTCGATATATTTTTTTTGTTTTCTGTCAAGAGTTCGCATCATCATGGAAGCTGAAAGTTTGCATTCCCAGCAAGTTCTCGTCAAGTAAAGTACAGGAAAGTATTTTTACTTTACCACATATAAATTACTCACTAATTTCTTCAAAACAAATTACTCATCGCATCCATTCTTTGTTTTGAAATGTACGTGTGCAAGTGAACTCACTACCGGAGATCAAGGATAAATTTCGTTATTATTATTGTTAACAATGCACTTCAGTTTGTGGGCTGTAAATTCACGGCCTTCACTTTGCACTCTTCAGAGCAATTTATGATTAACGCTCACCAACCTAATTGATTATATTTAGAAAAATAAAATCTATCAGATTTAGAGTTTCAAGCCGCTAATAAATCTCGACTCGACTTAGTATCTTAACACAAAATTAAAACTCATATTACTATACAGGGTGAACGAAGTTAACTATTACGGGATAATATTTAAACTACCACAGCTTTAAATATTTAATATTTAAATAATTAATAAGAAATAAGTACATACAATTATAACAATAAGGTGTCTTCGTCAATCCAGATATTCGCAAACTCAAAATGAAGTATGTCGCGCACACTCTCACCAAATGAACCGAAAACCAAAACAAAAAAAATGAAAATCACGAAGCAAAAAAAGGACAAAACGCCGACTAGTCCCAAAAGTCGAGTGTGTACGTACCTAATAGCGAATAATAAAAGAGACCGTCGAAACGGATACAAACGATCCTACCTGGATCGCCAGATGTCTGGGGCTGACTCGCCCGGACTCGAGTCAGTGGAGAAGGCCGTGGGCGACAGTTTCGCACAGATAACTGTGAATCTAAAAGGGCGCCACCTGTTGTTGATCGCAACCGCTTGCAACCAAGCAATCTCCCCAACAGGAGAGAAATTCCCCCTTACCAGTTGGTTCAACGCCGAAGTAATTCGTTCCGAAGGGAGGAAGGGTGATCCCCAATTCCGAAAATACGGTACGCAAAGAGAGAAGTACAAAAAAACATCCGCCAATTTTAAATAAGCTTTAATTGAAATATGATAGGGCTAAACAGAAAACTTGTCCCGCCAAGGTACAAGCGTGATAGTGCTAGCGTCAAATAAAATACTCTTATGAAAGCAGTCAGATAAAACTGCTTAAGGCGAAAGGCCTCAACACACTTTTCTTTCTTAAAGAAAAAATTGATTACAAAATTTAACGCGCAAAATAAATTTTCGTACGCTAGGGATCCCACTCCTCAGACAAATTGACTGATGAGCAGTTTCATACAGTATAACGTAATATAATAACTTAAAGAAAATTAAACGCCAGTTAAACCCCGAATATTCATAACAAAAACTGTTCGCTAGCGAAAAGCGCTGCGGCGACACAAAAAAGCAATTATCCCACAGCGTAAATAAACGCAACAATAAATGTAAAGCCAAAATAGACACGGAGTTGTAACCGCGCGTAAATTAGACGAAAACGAAGAAATAAACGTCCCGTAGAATTCAAATGTGGCACAATACCGTGAACCTTCCAAGCCCGTTGATTCCGCATCGGCAACAGCGTCCTGGGGGACGAATAGTTCGCACATCAATCCCGCGAATATGTAAGTGTTTGCCCGATTCCACCGGCGAAACGGCAAGGGACGGCCTGGGAGGAGCGAAGACGATCAAAACGGGGGAGGGAGTAACTGCAGCTACATTAAAAGGAAGAAGACACCCTAATTAAACCTAACCAGGATGAAAATGAAGAAAAGGTCAACCTACCTCGGCTTAAACAAGCCGAGCTTCTCGAAGTGATAATGAAACATGCACGCACACGTTGATCCTAGCCAGATCCGCCAAAAAAAAGGCGTCGGAGATAAGATTAAAACAACCTTCCAAACTTCACAGCGTCTTCAGTAAATTCCAAAGTGCCAACACGGGCGCAGTACAGCAAATTCCAAACCAAAACCACAGAATTTCTCAAGGCATCAACGGAGAAGTATCACGTGCACACCAACCACACCACTTTCTTCGACTGCCACACCTCGAACAGTGCAAAAATTCTAGTGCGCCGAACCGAAGGATGGCATCAACTCGCTTCCAGAAAATTCTACCACGGAAACATCCGCACGGTGCGAAATTCGAATCAACCAAACTGGCCAACGAGAAGGCACACGAAAAAAACACATCCAACTATCCGAAATTCCAAAAACACGTGCCATGCGACGAACGCACAAAGCCGAAAAGTAAGTCAAGCCAAAAAAGCAAAAACTTGGGGGAGAAGAAAATAAGAAAATCACTGGTCACAGACCGTGCAGGAAAAGCAGTTGGCACGCCTGAACTCACATGTCACACAAAACCCCCAAAAGCTATGTAAACACGCTACGATCCTTGTAAAATGTTTTGCACCGCATACGAAATACGATGCCACGTTCTATAAATGCGGCAGTATAATAGGACTATAAAGTTTTTTATTGACTACTCGCTCGCACACGTACGCGCACGCACACATACATATGCACACACACCTTGTCAACCTTACACATGTTTTATTAAATGCAAATTAATTTTGAGAAAATCAAACTAAGTAATATACAATCATGTTAACAATATTAGAAGGATAAACAGATAACAAATAATCCAAATATAAACAGATTGTGTGTTTTTAAATCGTACATACCACCTACCGCAGTATCGGAGTAATCCCACCATCCATCATATTTAATATCAACGTCTCCCCACGCTCACGAGTTTAAGATACAGTCGCCCACTTAAAGATTTCGAAGTATACAACCGAATTTCTATGTTTACAGATGGTATATGTGAAATCTGGACATACAAACTGTGATACCACGAATTATGTTTCAAACAAAAGTAAATACTTACTACTTAATACAGTGTGTTCAGAAATAGTTGAGAAGATCACGTGACTCTCGGCTATTTCTGAAGGCGCTGTAGTTTTTCGTAAATCGAATAATTCAAAAACTAATTGATCCCCTAAACTGACACCTAAGGAAGGAACTGTTTTATTTTCTAAAAGTTAGTTAAGAAATAAATGTTGAACCTAGGTTTGTGATTACTGTGTTGCACCATTACGTCAAACATAAAAATTTAAATAAATCTAAAAATACTAGGAATTCTTAACACACATATTTAAATTGTTTTTCGTTTTAGTGATTTATTTTTTCACCTGTCAAAGTAGGAGTTAAAAGTGGGGCCGTTGCGATCTTTTGCATGGAATAATCTGCTTTAGGTGTATGCTTGGTCAAGTAAACATTTTGTAGTTCGCATTTCACAGCGTAGGGCGTTGACCTAAAAACGAAGTTGGCGTGAACTTCCACTTAGGGCCGATATTTCAATCACAAGTTAACTTTAACTTTCAGTTTATTGCCATAGGAATAATTGTTACTATGGGAATAAACTGAACTTAAAGGTCAAGTTCACATCGATGCTGTGCCGCCGCTGCCGTGCCTACCATAAAACTGTTATGAGACCATTTATTTCGTTCATCTGCTCCTCTATTTTTTAACCGCAGGCACAACGTCGTTTTGGAGATTAATTTTTGATTCGAAAACTAAAGTAGAAAAAAAATTTTACATTTTTTTTCCATACTCTCGGACGTCGCTTCTTACCGTTGTTTTTTTTTGTTGTCGGAACTATAGTCAGTCACCCTGTATGTGCATGTATTAATATTGAGCTTTAATCTATAACTAAAGGCTAAATTTTTCTAGTTCGCGCAGGTTGAGAGTGATGGGGAGAAGTGATTTAATCACTTTATATCTCAAGACCTGAAAAATCATAACTAGGCATCGGAATACCATATTTTGACGTCATCACGTCAACGGCGCACGCAAGTATCTCTGTCCACTCACCTTTTTATCCACGTCTATGCTGTTATGACACACTAATGTACCAAATCTGTAAACAATGGTATAAAAACTTTTATTTCTTGAGCAGTACAAATAAAAAAGACATTATAACATCTCTCAGTATTCATTTACAATTGATATAGTTAAGAGGAAACAGTAAGTTATTTGCTCCTTTAAAACCTACGTATTGAAACTGGAAGATCTTGACATAATCATTTTTAATGCTTAATCAGGAATGTTGAGGTCCGTAGGGTTCGGTGCCAAAGCGCTTTGAATATCGCTCGGAGCGTTCTCGGTGGCCGAACAAAACTTGAACTGCCCCACGCTGCATACTGCACTCAGAAGTGGGATTACAGTTTTCACAATGTCGCAGATCTTATCTATTGCGTTGGTAACTTTGACCGTGTGCTTCCCCAGCGAATTGCCAACATCACTCGCCACCTGGCCAAACCTGATCAAAGTGCGACGCTAAAACAATTATTTTTTTTTTTGTTAAAAACTTCCGCCCACATAAAATTAATGATTATCCTTACCACCCATCCTGGTTTATTTTCGTCGGTGTAATCAACGTCTGGCCCGAATTTAGTTACAATTACATCGCTTCTTATCGAATCGGTCACAGGAATCGATCTGGATTCTGTATCGGGCAGCCAAAAATGGCAAAGAAGAACCCCGATTAGTAACAAGAATACCTTCATTTTTGCAACCGTTGTCTTCAAGAAGCAGATGCGTAAGTGATTACAATAAACGGTAACTCTACTTAGGTCTTTATGGTGTTTTGCTTCCTGCGCTGGTTAACCATTAGATACCATTAGATAGGTGTTTGCTTCCTCTTTCGATAGCGCTGAGGAAGTTTGTTGATTGCGTCGTTGCAGATATTACTTACTTCTAAATAATTAGGTTGTGGTAACTACGTACAAATCTTCCTTGGTTAAAACACATCAAAGTACATATTATTACAAAATTTATTGGCGCTTTGATTGGATTGCCATTCTGCCATATCTGTGCTTTTTGGACAAGTGAAACAATCTGGGATTGAACTGAAAGTTTCTAGGTCAATAAGGTTTCGTTTCTATCAATCAATCTTCCGTACTGTGATAAGCTTTATTTATGAACACATGCTTCACGTCTGGCTCCTCCACCATAATTAAATGCAAAGTCATTAGTGTGCCCGAACGAAAGCCAGAAACTTAGAATACGTAATCTCAATCAGTTCCCAACGGAGGCGAAGTAATCTTAACACAAGGCTGACATGTAATGAAACGGGTGACATGTGACACGTTCGACTAAATAACGTTCATTTGGACGTGGAGTTCTCCCCAGAATGAGACCGATTCAGATTTGCATAACACGCGGATTCGACTGTTTCCCGAACGACGCACTCCTGGATTTATTTTACGGCCCTGCATACGAACAGATGTGACCTCTTACGTATTCCGGCGCACTTCACGCGCTTTAATGAACCGGAAACCGGATTTAAAACGAGGCGGCCTCATTTTATTTACTTCACATGTAATTTTAGACGTCCTAACTAATAGAGTCTTCCTGCAAATCATTTAAACGGCCGGATAAATTAGGTTTTCCTAAATTTTTCAAGTTGTGCGTGTTTACGCCACGCAGAAGAACGTTTACGCAGTTTAATTGGCAATTTACGGACTCTGGTGACCGTTTGCAATTTAATTAAAACACGCGATCATGTTTCTTTGAACATTTGGGGAGGGCTTCGAACGACGTTCCCTTTGCAATCCTGTTTGTTATAGCGCTGGAAGTGAGTTTGGCTCGCGAAATTCGAGAGCTTGCTGGCTTTAATTAACTTTTTTTTTCAAGAGAAAACAAATTTTTACATTTGATATTACCCGACCCGTACATATCCAGTACAAGAATGAATATTTTAAATTGAGTCATAATTAGAGAACGGAATGGGATATTTTCACACCGTCAATACTAATTTTCTTGACAACTTCTCTGTTGTTATGACGAAATGTGTATGTATTAAACCTGAATTCTGTAAAAATAGAAAAGAACTTGCAAAGTAAATTGCAATCATAAAATTCAAATGTATGGGTCTGTGAATCTGAATCAACAGAGGGACTTGCGACTATTGCAACTTGCAACTCGACACAACGTAACCTTGACACATATCTCAATTTCGTTTTATTGCACGTTTAACAGATGGGAACGGAAGTCTCAGCTGCTTCTTTACGCGACGTAATTATTAGTAATTTGTAAAATAACTGGAATTGCCTATGAAATAAGGGTAACAAATTCGCAAATAATTGTTGCGGATTATTTACTAGAGCGGAATGTACCAGTGCTTTGTCCACAAAGAAAACGCAAGGATTTAAATCTGGTGATCGCAGGGGCCAAGCACGGCCCGACAGGCAGCTGATACTAAAATCTTTGGTCTCGTTATAGCACGGAGACAATAAAACTATTAGAATTCAGTCGTTTTAAACGTGGCTAGTACTGTGCGTAGAATTATTGATCAAATCGCGTACGTGAATGCATGTCACAGCTTACGAAAAAATGTATAAAAAATTCTGTGGAGCAGTTTGTAATTAATCAATTATAAATTTTAAAAGTAGGTATGACTAAAACACCAAATTCACAGAGCATGTATGTCATAAACGTTTTACGATATTTACTCAAAATAAAGCTTGTAAAACTTGACCTTCCATAGCAGACGTGTTAAACTGCATGGCTCGGGATGCGCGGCGTACGACCTCGGGTCGATCCGAATGCTGTCGATGCTCATTGTAGACGTAATATTTTATATCCAAAATTTGTTTACGGGCAACTTCAACAAATGGATCAACGGCGAACACTCTCATACGTCCTCGTACGGAACTTTTGCGAGTGCGCAACTAGCAATGCATGTCACAGCTTACGAAAAAATGTATAAAAAATTCTGTGGAGCAGTTTGTAATTAATTAATTATAAATTTTAAAAGTAGGTATATTTAGAGTTTAGACTAAAACGCCAAATTCACAGCGCACGTACGTCATATACGTTTTACGATATTTACTCAAAATAAAGCTTGTAAAACTTGACCTTCCATAGCAGACGTATTAAACTGCATGGCTCGGGATGCGCGGCGTATGACCTCAGGTCGATACGAATGCTGTCGGTGCTCACTGTAGACGTAATATTTTATATCCAAAATTTGTTTACGGGCGACTTCAACAACTGGATCAACGGCGAACAATCTCATACGTCCTCGTGCGGAACTTTTGCGCGTTCTTTGTCAAATCTGTACACAGCTTTAACCAGCTGACGAAATAATGCGAATAAATGCGCTAAAAAAACAGGAGTTGCAAACGCGTCTTGAATTTGTTAAACTTTTAATTGATTTGTGTTAATAATTCGTTACACACAAAACCGAAATTATAATAATTTGATAGATAGAGAGATAGATATTTATTAACTTCATTTTACATGTAAAAGTAAATGCATACATGTTTGAAAAACGTCCATATTCAGAACAATTCCTACAAATCTAAACGAAGCATGATGAAACAAAACGTCAACATTTAGAACAATTCCTACGAGTCTAAAAGAAGCATACAAGTAGTAATGATAAATGTTAGATATTGTCTAATACTAAAACTTAAATACACAAATAATTAAGGCCAATAACAATAACTGATTGGACAGCACAAAAGTCATAAAATTCTGTAAAGGAATAGGGCTCACACCCAAAGTTAGTATATGGGAAGTTGTCTCATGCGCTCGAATTTACATGCTAAAAGCCGAACGCCAATTCTCGGTGGTGGGGTGCGAGAACTGACGTCACGAGAGTCCGCCCAATGCATTCGTACAATCTTTCCATTTCAGTATAGGGCATTTCCAATGCATTTTTACGAAACGGAATTGCATGTAGCGCCTTTCATATGAAAGATAACCCGGAAAGAAAATAACGTACGGTTATCGCCGAAAAAACTGGTACAAGGTTTAAAATGCATAAAATGTAATCCATGAATTTTGAAGCCTTTACTTGACGGGTATCTCGCATACGTCACTCCGCCGAAAGGTGTCGAGCCCGCCCGATGGTGCATGAGGCAACTTCCCATATACTAACTTTGGCTCACACCTGCATATCAAATTAAAACAAGTCTTTTTAAAACTCTGAGGTAGTTTTGAAAAGAATTTTAAGCAGTTATATTCGTATAGTTAAAGAGAGTCTATGTGTTGGATATTCAAAGTGACCAAGCTTCCTAGTGCGATAATTAGGTATTTTTAATTGAGTATTTCTTGAATAAAATCTGATTATTTGATAAATAGATCAGGCATTTATAGATATACAGACCACAAATTGTTAATAAATTATTTGTTTTGAAAATATTACGACAGGAAGCGCGATTTTTCATTTTAAACATTATTCTTATCGCTCTTTTTTATATTATGATAAATAGTTCATCAAGATTGGAAGCTCCACCCCATACTAGGGTACCATACTGTAGACGCGAGTAAACTGCTGCTAACTGCTCCTGATTGGACATTTTTAGCAAGGAGCACAATAACTTCAGCTTTTCCCTTAACTCACAGAGTTCCGAAGTATACCAATTATTTTTATTTTCAGTGTTTTTTATTTTTAATTTGGTTTTTGGCACATGGAAGTTAAGACTGTCCATAAATTTTTGAAAAATTTTATTGATACAGCCAGTTTCGATAAATTTCCAGTTGTAGTCTCAAAGATGATCACAATGGAATTGCCAATGCAATTCTGGTGTGCACCGACGAGTATAATTAAAAGAAGACTTGTTAGTTGTATTTTTGTTGTCTGTAATTTCTAAAGCAAGAGCTTTGCGATCAGAAATTGTAGAATTGATTATAAAACACTTAGTACATTCAGTTAAGTCAGTAAGAAAATTATCAAGATAAGATGATAATGTAGGTGTGATCCTCGTGTGAGCTCTACTCTGAACTTTAACATTACAGCTGTCGAGCAGAAACAGAATGTCATTACACTCTTTGGAGTGTAATTTTTCCCATACTCTCGGACATCGCTTCTTATCGTGGTTTCATTTAGTCGGATTAATTAACAGTCACCCTGTACATTGTTTTATTTGAATATATTTTAAGAAATTCTAGTATTTTATTAGATACAAAAATTCGTGAGACATAAATAAATAAGAGAGAAGTTTGGAAATCTTATCGAATCCGAAATTATTTATACTGTAACGGTACGGTAAAAAAAAAGGGCCAAAAATTATGCCATATAAAAAGGGCGCTATCAAAAAATTTAATCCAGAAACGCTAATTTGGTTTCTTTATGGCTTTGCCTAAACGTTGAGAGAGAAAGGAAGAAGAAATTGTTGTTTATTGAGTAAACCCCCTTTTGAGCATTACTTTGCAACCCCGTCCGGCTTTTACATAAACTAACACAGAAAATATAAAAATATCAACTTTCTTTCTTTCTTTTTATAAAAGATCTTTGACAAAGACCTTTTATATTTCATATTGTAACTAGGATAAGAAAACCAGCAAAGATGTACAGCTGCAAATCAGTCGAGCGTAACATAAACATAAGAATGACTCATTTGCAATTATGTAACGTATGACTCACCCGCGTTGCGGAAAATGCACTTGCACATATCACAGCGATGATTCATTCGTGAGCCGTGTGCAAAATGTCAAGGTAACAATTGACGTAATACCCGGGAAACAAAACCCCTATAAAAAGGCGACAAAATGAACGTTAGGCATAATTAGAACAGCTCTAGTCAGAGTGTCATCTAGTCTAATTGTCCGTAAGTGCCCCAGATACAATGTAAGTAATTGTACTTGTAATTAGTTGTAATTTACTGTTAATAAATGTTTTGTTATATTAAGCTATGTCCCTTATTTCATGTTGTTAAGAAGTTTACGCAGTTTCATTATAAAGTAGTAAGGAGTTCTATAATTCTAATTGCTACAGAAAGAAAAAACATCTTGAAATGAACGTCGAATGGGTAAAACACTGTCAAACGTAGCAAAGACCTGAAAAATCATAACTAGGCTGTTACATTTCAAAAAGACGTGAGGAATAGGTTGGCAATATGTACTTGAGAATTTTAGTCAACTTTATTGTGGCAACCCTGTTGCCCGAAGCTAGGCGTACAATAATCGATCGCATCATGCGATATCCTAATATGGGCATTTTCGATAATAATAACGGCATCAGCGATCATCTCGCGTCATTCGATTTAATTTGTTGGAACGTTTCATTAATTGTTTAACTTTCGTAATGCTACATCGTCGTGTTTAAATTATCGAAGTTTTTGCTAAAGAAAGAATAGAAATTTTTATTACCCTGCCAGGGCCTAGTTTATTTAAAATCCAGAAAATATTAGGCCACCGGCTGACGCCATCTTGATATTAATAACGTTGTTTCTTTTAACTCAACTTTTAACTTCGGTTCCCTTTTCCTTTCGGATACTTTTAAGTTTGGATATTTCTTTTTTTGGTACTTTTACTTTTGGATGCCCTCTTGCCCCTCGGTTAACCGACATTTTGGAAGCAGTGGCCGTGTCCGACTGAAGAAAGGTGTTTGACGTAGTTCATTACGAGTGCTCGGAAGATGTAAACGACCTTCGACCTACAGGACACGCTCTTGGATTGCGTGAGTTCGTACAGTATTTCTTTATTAACTGCTTCGTGACGCTGCGTTTTCATGAAGAGCTAATTTTCGACAGATCTTGCGCTAATAGTTGATGGCAATTATTGTAATAGTCGTGAGGCGGTTTGATCTAGTTTAACAAGTAAATAAATAAATAAGTGTACAACAATTTTGAATCATTTTAGTTATACATTTACTTATACATTCTGTCGCATCGAATTAACTGCTTGTAATTTTGTGTGTGTAATTAAAGCAATTGTTATTGAAGCTGTTTGAGTAGTTGTGTGACACTACCTTCAACGTACAAGTGAATAAATTAAACTTCCTGGATCTGCGAATTCGAGATACATTGGGAACACTATCTCGTATCTTCAGCTGGGCAATTGTTCACCCTGGCGCTTTACAACATCTTTAAGCCACGCCCATTTTCACTGAGTTAGCTGAGGCGACAGCTGATGGAAAGCAGCCCAAAGTTTCCACCTAGTTTAAATGTAAGTAAAATCATTATGATCATTATAAAGATTATATAAAGATTTTGTCGCAGCAAGGTATCGGAATAATATATTTTGACGCCAGACTGAATACACTGAAGATACAAAACAAGTAGAAGGAGAGAAACCGACAGATAGAGTTTGCGCAAATATTAAAAAAGTTAAAACAGTTAATCAATAGTAGAATTTTTATTCATGGCTTGTTCACGCCTAAAATATAAAGTTTGCAATTTTCATATCAACATTTGCCCGCTCGTTCTTTCGAATTGAATAGTTGAGGGATGAATGGACACGTGCGGGATATGGAAGATACATGTATGCATGTGCGTGCTGCCGCCACCACCCCAAGTCTGCTCCCACGTATGGATCAAAGTCGATTATGAGAGCCATAACAAGTGCGCATCGGCCCGCAAATCCCCAGAATGGAACTTGATTGAATTGAGCCGTGTTTTCCGCACGTTAGAACACCGAGATTAAGACGCATTCCCCATAAAAAATGTTTCATCCTTGGAGGGTCACAGGGTGAAATCACATTTTTTTAAGTAACTGGTAAGGAGGGTGAAACTATTATTGTTATCGAGTAACGAAGTGAAATCGAGGAGTAATTCAAATTTGCCCGCCAAAAAAATTAAAATTGTTATTTAATTAGAAAATTGATCTAGAAAGGTTTTTTTTTGCTAAGTGAGTTTTAATGTAGAATGTTAATTTACAAACGTCTGCAATGGTTTATTCATCTCCCCCGAGATGCTTTCGTGGTCAAAACCCGCGAGAATAAAGCGCCGCTCGCGCGCTCCGCCCCCGCCCCAACACAAAATTAGATTTAAGTAACATTAGCATATAGGTTCACATGAATGGTTTCAGTAGTACGTGTGTACACAGGAAAGCGCGTATGTTGGGCGTTTCAACTAACATAACATTTATTTGACTTACAAATTAAACACAGCCAGTCTGCTCCATCAAAAGCACTTGGCTCAGTTCATTTCTTAATGGAATTATCGCGATGCGCTGTTTACCTTGCCGGGGCGGACTTCGTTTCGGGAATGGGGCGCATTATAGCCAAGCGAAATGTTGGGCCGCGGACAGAGAGAGGGTTATCTACCAGCGAAGGGTTGAGATGAAGATGTGTGATAGAATAAACAGATGCTTTGCTCCAATCAACGCGGATTTTAATTACGTTCAATTAATTAAATGACACAGTACGATTGAGACGGAATTCTTATTTATCTAAAGTTGACTAATGTAATGGGAAGTTTACACCCCCCTTTTCGTCAGGATCTAAGAAGAAAATTACCTGTCAGTTACATGAACTCTATAATAATACATTTTTATTTCATCTCTATACATTTATATCATTACAGGCTAGTAGATAGGCTACCAGCAAAACAGAGAAGAATGCTTTGCTCGTGATTAATTTAATTTGTATTTTTACTTCGTTTTTACCTCCCCCCTAGCAGCGAGAATTTTTCTTTTCCGACCATTGTAAAATATTCCGTTAAAAATTCGCCTCGCACTTAACTCTGGCTTTCAAGTTTGCCACCGTTTAAGACGGTTTGCTCAGATTGAATTTAATCGCATCAGTATTCAGGTCATTTCGGAGCACTTGCCTGATTAACAGCGAATTTGACGACGCCGCGCCGTTTCGCTGACGCCACAGCGTCGATTCATCATAATCACGTGTTTGTACTGCATGCGAAGCGCGCGCTAATCTCGCATCTTCGTAAACACATTACGCCCGAGACCGTTTTCCGCTAATTGCGTTAAAGACTATAATCTAGTAAATAACATTTGCATGTTAGGCGAGCGTCTAACGAACTTATTGACTGATCTATGTATGTAAACATTACGCCAAGAAATGTTCAATTTATTTAAGAACACACGAAGGGGCGACTCAAGGTGTTCAGGTAAGGGCGAAGTTGTAACTTTATATACAGGATGATTCTTGAATAGATCGACAAAAAATACTGTCATCCAAAATTGATTAAAAATAGACTCGGCGAGGTTCATTATATAGGGTGTAATGAATTAAGTTTCACATACTGTAACCACACAGGAAGAGAAGCGAAGGTATGACATACGTTTGGGAAAAATGTCAATAATAACTCCGAAAAAATATACCGTTAGTTTTTACATAAAACATTTGAGAAGCGCTGGCTTAGGTTCAAAGCCCCGGCCGTGCGGAGTTTACCATTATGCGCAATAAATGATAGGGCAGTAAACCCGGAGATGCAATACAATAAACGTTGAGGTAGGTCATTTATTGCTTTCGTGCGAAAGAAAACGGCGATTCCCCGCTATTTTTTTTAATTAATGTTTAAGTAACAGAAATGCAAAATTTTCACAAAATGATCCTTACATAATAACATTAATTTATTTACTTAATTTAAAATAAAACGGTAATCATGAATCGTACCTGACAATAAGTAACAAAATAGGTAATTCAATTGAGGTCATATTCTAAACGTATTAATGGAATAAGAAGCACGCCGAACTCGTCATCCCTTAATTTATGATTCTTTATTACGTTCAGACTAAACGCAATTTAAGACAATGGATAAATGGGAAACTAAAGGCACTACCATTTGCTGTCCCAATGGTGTGGCGGAGGCAAAGTAACCATGTGGACGACTGCTACTTCTGTATGACAAAAATATTAGGCATATTAAAGAATTTACCGTCAGCGACTAGGCCTGTGCCTCATTCCCTGTTCCATCAAAACTGGACAAAGAAAGCGATGGCGAAGAAGATTCCGACGAGAATTCTGATAACTCTGCACTTAGATCGACACCAAGGGATGCGGATTGCAAGTCCGGTAGTCAAAAAGAACGGCGTCTGATTCGCCAAAATGAGCTAAACGATTTCTGTTCTACCAAAACTGGACAAAGAAAGCGATGGCGAAGAAGATTCCGACGAGAATTCTGACGACTCTGCACTTAGATCGACACCAAGGGATGCGGATTGCAAGTCAGGTGGTGAAAAAAAAACGACATCTCATTCGCCAAAATGAGCTAAACAATTTCTGTTCTACCAAAACTGGACAAGGAAAGCGATGGCGAAGAAGATTCCGACGAGAATTCTGATGACTCGGCACTTAGATCGACACCAAGGGATGCGGATTGCAAGTCCGGTAGTCAAAAAGAACGGCATCTGATTCGCCAAAATGAGCTAAACGATTTCTGTTCTACCAAAACTGGACAACGAAAAAGATTCTGACGACTCTGCACTTAGATCGACACCAAGGGATGCGGATTGCAAGTAAGGTGGTAAAAAAAAAAACATCTGATTCGCCAAAATGAGCTAAACAATTTCTGTTCTACCAAAACTGGAGAAAGAAAGCGATGGCGAAGAAGATTCCGACGAGAATTCTGATGATGACTTTTCACTTAGATCGACACCAAGGGATGCGTATTGCAAGTCAGGTGGTCAGAAAAACGACATCTGATTCGCCAAGATGAACTAAACGATTTGGTTCGAGATTTAAGTTTACCAAAAGAGCAAGCCGAAATACTAGGATCAAGAATGCAACAATGGAACTTGCTGGACCCCGCAACAAAGATTACAGTGAACCGATAAAGAAGCAAACTATTTATGAAATTATTCACGATGAAGGATGACATGTCCTACTGCACTGATATTACTAGTCTTTTCAAAGAACTGGCAATTATTCATAGATTCATCTAAAAGCAGTTTGAAGGCAGTTTTGCTCCACACTGGAAACGCATAACCATCAGTTCCCATATTCCATGCCGTGGGACTAAAGAAACATATTTTAATGATTTTAAATGTTCTATTAATTTTTATTTTAAAACAAAACACGAAATGGTTAATAATCTAATTTATTTACAAGCAAACTAATTAACACTAACATTTAACACTAGATAATTTACAAACTAAATCCTAATTTATTTCGACAGCCGAGCGAAAGTTTATAGCGCGACTTTAAGTCCGTCTAGCATTGAATTCAATTCGAACTGTCCCACTCTCGGCCGCGTGCATTTTTATATATCGGGGTTGTTTTTCGCGAACATACTAGAAGCAGGCGACGGACTGTCTGATCTAGTTCATTCCGCCGTCAGAATTCTCTAGGCTGTCGCCTGACACGCGTCAACTAGGCAGCTGTGACGCAAGAGACAATTCGGCGCCGGCTGGTGTCGACGAATCATTACAATATGAAAGCGTCCGAAATCCTCACTGCAGTAAAGTAAGCCGACTTCTAATGGAGTATTTGCGGCAATTTAAAGGTTATTGCATTACCCCTTGGAATGCCGGGAGGTTCCTTTGTCTTTGGGACAGCCTGGAATAGTGCAAAACATTACGTTGTACAAAAATGAACAGACAGGAAAGAATTTGTTCCAGGACAGTGCATTGTAAAATATGCCCCTCTAGTCGAACAGAATAAGGTTCTTCTTCCTCCACTTCACATAAAACTCGGTCTAATGAAGAACTTTGTGAAGGCTCTGCATAAAGAAGGCTATGGTTTCGGTCAACTGAGGGAATTTCTTCCAGCTATATCAGATGACAAGTTGAAGAAAGGGATTTTCGTTAGGCCTCAAATCAGAAAACTTATGAAAAATGAAGTATTCCAAATTCTGTTGGAAGGAAAAAGAACTGGCGGCGTGGAGGTTCTTCAAATCAGTGGTACATGGATTTTTAGGGAACAACAAAGATGAATATTACGAGTCCATAGTGGAAACACTTCTCCACTTCTTCTTCCAGAGTTACAAAGATTTGGGTTGCCGGAAGTCTTTGAAGATTCACTTTCTTCATTCTCACTTGGACTTTTCCCTTCCAATATGGCAGCAGTTAGCCATGAACAAGGAGAGAGAGAGATTCCACCAAGATATCCTAACTATGGAAAAGTGATACCAGGGTCGTTGGAACCCAAAGGTCTGGGTTACCGGATGTCTTTGAAGATTCACTTTCTTTACACCCACTTGGATTTTTTTTCCTTCCAATATGGAAGCAATTAGCGATGAGCAAGGGGAGAAATTCCACCAAGATATCCTAACTATGGAAAAACGGTACCAGGGTCGTTGGAACTCTGCAATTATGAGTGACTACTACTGGTCCCTCATCAAGGAAAACAAAACGGAGTACAAGAAGGAAACATCTAAAGTTCATTTTTAAAGAGAGAGAGAAAAAAAAATAATAAAGTAGGTTTTACGTTTACACTGTAAAAATGTCTTTGTGTTAATATTACTAAAACGAACTTCTGTTAATTTTATTCAAAATAAAGATTCGAGTATATCTTTTCTTGTTAACGTGATAGAAAAACATTCTTAACGTTTTCTGATTCAGCGTATCATTTTACATTCCTATGAATTACCTTATTTTGCTTCGGAAGTATGAAAAAGAAAATTTTCTGTTGGTTAGTGTTATCTAATGAAACAAACGCGACGAGGATTTCGTTATCGAATCGTGTCGCAGGTGACGCTGACCCAGTGACCGTGACATTTGCGGACTTTATCGTTTTACGATGCGTTTATAAAAGCCGCAGACGCACTGACGAACGAGCAGAGGTTTTCAAACAAAAGGCGATGCGCTCTTGCTGTAGGTCAGTTCTTAATTTTTGAGCAAAGCCATTGATATTTGCAGAATTAATTCCTTATGTGACGAAGAACTTACAGTATCAATAAGTGAAACTTAGCGAATAAATGCAGCTTGGGAGACCCTGTATATTTTATTTATTTTTATTTTTTGGATAAGTAAATTATTGCTATCACTCGACAATACAAAAAATACACGTATTAAATACACCAAATATCTAGAATTTATTCCAACAGGATGAGGACGACGACAAAAACATTAATCTCATGCATTACGAAGTTAGAATGGCGTAAAAACAATAAGACAGGAATAATAATTGCACATGGCAGCATAATTTCCGCATTAGAACATCTTACACACCCTTCTGACTCCCGTCAGCAACTTACAAACTTCTGCTCAGATATATTCATTCGTGGACCCATCTTAAGTTCACTGGCAACATGAATAGTCACCATTAAGTTTGCATTGTGGGGAGCTGCTCATGTGCAAGTTGAGCTCCTAAATATTCAGGAATTAATCATGTTAGCCTGAATTCTTCCACATGCAAAGAACTCTCGTTCTTTCTTCCGAATAAAAATCAGGACTGCGCTTCTACAATAAATAAATAAATCAAAACCCGGCGTACGTTTCTCCCCGATCCAGATTGTTGTGTATCTGTATACAAAATGATTACTCGAGTGAAGTTTCGGGTACTTGTAGCATTACAAGCGGGGAGTTAGACACAGCCATCCAGTTCAGTTGAGGAGGGAACGAACGCCAAACGGGGCCTCTGGTGGGTTGGGGCGTTTGCCGTGCTCCTGAATATTCATTCGAGTGTAATTAAAATATTTTAATGAGCCGACATTCCGAAATCTGATACTACAATATTGAAATTGTACTTACAGATGAGTTAAACAAGTTTTCTAGCCGGAGAGCGGCCTTATTGAATTATTATTCAAATTGCTGTGGTTTGATGTTACTAAAGTCAAATCACTTCGACAACAACGGTTTTATTACAGTGGGAAACGGGAAAATTATGAACCCTTGCAAGAAGTAACAAAGAAAACATTTCATTAATTGGATTAAACAGGAGTGTTTAAAATAGTTGTAATTACGTGATGCTTAAGAAAAGTTATTTTAAAAAATACATTAACGTTAACGACAACTCACTTTTCCGATTTTTTAAAACCGGAAATAAGGACTTCAAATTCAATCTGAACTATTGACTTCTGAGAGGAATTCTCTGTTAAGTCACCTGAAAGAATTATAAACAAGTGCTATTATTATGAAGAAGACGAAACCAAGGGTAAAGTGTAGAGACCTTAACATTGATGCGTTATAAAAAAATCCCAAAGAAGACGAAGTGTTTCTTTTTAAAAAGAATGGGAAATAGTAAAGAAAATGGGCAATTCTTTTTGTTCGCGACTGTACCTTTTAGAATTCTTTTTTTTTTCAAGAATGCGTAATCAGTTTGAAGTTGAAGCAACAAAAATTTTTGAAGAACATCCGAAATTCCATCTGCATAACGTTCGGGTAATTTCGTTTCGCGTTTAGTGCCTATTGCGTCCAAAGGGTTTAAAGGGGGGGGTTGGTAATTTATAGGCACAAGTCGTAGATGATATATGCAAATGCGTTGTCACTTTTGTGATGACGAAAGCACTTCTGCTCTTTGTGCGCCGTGTTTCGAAATTTAGAGGGCCCTCAAACAAGCTTTTGCCATCTGCATTATTAAAGTCCGTGTGTGAAAAATGTTTACGCGAATTTGCATATTTCTGCGTTACCAACCACGGCCCTTTCACTCGCAGAGGTGCGTTTCACGTTAACAATAAAATTACGAATTTGGTTAAGCCCCCAAAAGTTGACATGCTCATAAATGTATGACAAGAACGTTCTACGGGGGTTTCTTTAAAAAAAAAGATCGTCTTAAATAAAATATTTATCTCTCCACTTTTATAGAGTAAATGACGCTTAAAACATAAAGGGGGTAATAATATTTTAAATTCCTTGTTACCTTAAATTGAGTATGGTGACGACACCATCTGCTCGTTCTGCCAAGTGTTGACACAAGAACTACTACATCCGAAAAACTCGAGTGCGAAAACCGATTCGTTCCCATTGCACCACTGTACATTAATTCAGGGGTGATAGGCAACATCTGCACCCTGCTTAGCCTAGGACCGACTGACCTAGTTCTAGTGGATGCACCGCATTACGTCTATGCAGTTTGCGCATAGTTGCATAGTTGAATAGATTTGTTTGCTGACAGTTTCCTCTTTAATATTAATAAAGGCCATTATTAACAAATATGGTCAAACATGAGAACAATTTTTACCCCCGAAATCAACACCCTTTGCAATGAATTTAAATAATAAAAATAACAATAAGAAAATAATCTTTCTTTGCAATTCCTTGTAACATAAAGTAGACTAAGATTCATATTAAAAACAAGTAAAACAAAAGAAATACAAAGAAGAAATTACAAACTCATAAATAAGAAGCGATCAAATAAAAAATGAATTAGAGTTGGCGATGCAACCAAACACATATGCCTGCGTTCAGTTCATTGAACGTTCCTTCGGTCACTTTTGACGTTTCTATAAGGCAAGGAAAACGTTTTATTTTTAAAAAATTAAAGCAAATGCGTAAAATGACCACTGCCTGTGTCAAGATACTTTTGAACTCTATGAACAACTGCGTGACTAACGTTAAGCAATATTTCCGGCGTGTTATTTATGTCACAATTGATTGACAATTAGTGTTAATAGGACGTTATCCAGGACAGGCATTTAAATTCTAACACCTACTCTATTTCGATTTTATATCGATCACTGGTTGTAAACATAGTCCGTTTTACTTCTATTAAAAGTTGCAACTTGTTTAAATAATTAGGGATTAGGGATTCCCCTTCTTTTTTATATTAAAAAGCAGTTGACATTAGGGGCATTCAACAAACAAATCGATTGATTACAATCAGATTGAATCGATTTAAATCGATTCAATCTGATTATAACTGTATTTCTCTAATAAATCTTTGAAATAAACAGACGCTGTTATAAGCAACTCGCACATATGTGCAAACCGCAACGCCATATTTAATCGCAGTTGAATCGCGATGGACAACTTCACGATCGATGTTGAATCGATTCAGATGCGTTGAACGCTAAACCGTATGCAACCATAAATCGATTGTGTCCGTTGAATGCCCTTAATATTTTCTGTGTCATTCATCATCATCGTTGTTCTGTCTTCTGTGCATATTTAAAGCAAAATAAGAAAAGATTGTGTAAGTCAATTAAAGAAAAACTAGGCGATTATTGTCACAATAAAAGATATGTATTTTTTACATTCTTCTTTATTCAGGCCGATGTCAAGTTCTTCTGTTTCTTTTTAACCTATATCTCTCTTTTCCTTACCACCTCTCGCATTTCTCCAAACTTTATCGAATAGTAAGCAGATAGATAGCACATCTAATAATTATTATAAAAGAAAACAAAATGTCACTGACGGGGCCCCGAATGGGGCCGGGACAGCTGCTCAAGGAATTCACTCCGATCGAAACCGCAACAAAATTTGTAATTAATATGGTTGAAAAGAGATGAAAAAATCCTGTTTAATGATATCTCGTACAAGATATATTGCTATTTAAAAAGTTGACGTAATTGTTGCTGCGCTTTTGTTTTGGTAGTTCAGTGAAAATTGTATTAAAGTTGATAAAAACAAAACTCCCACACATTTTTTTTTTATAAAATTAATATTTAAAGCATGTCAAAGAGTACACTACACTTCTGCATAACCCCGTATATTATACACACACACACAGGGAAATCATAAATTATTGCAACCCACGTGACCAATTTGAATTAGGTTTTATTTTCTAGAAGTGGCAACACTGAGAAAAGTGAGGTTGCTGTTTCAAAATATTGTCATTGACTTTCGTGGCTGTGGGTCTTCTGTTGTGTTTAACCAGTCCACTTTAACCAAGCACTCCCAGATGCCGATGTAAATTACGATGCTTGTGTAAATCGCAGGCATTACATCCTTCAACGATTTAACACACAGCACTGCATTCTTACCGACAGAGTACAATGTGTTGCCTATACGGGCGGCGGGGTCATGTAGGTTGAAATCATTTGTGATTTCCCTGTGGCTATTTAAACGTTTAGGTTTTTATAAGTTTCTTTTTTAATTTTTGTTATTACACCTAATTGTCGGTATTGCGCTTTCATAAAATCGCAAAGATAATTTGTGGCGCCATCTACTGCACAAAAAGTACAGCTACATAATTACCTTGAAACAGATATCTACTAAAATTATTTAAGTAGAAAATATATACAAAGTGGTCAAGAGCCACTGCTTTAGTTGGCAGTGCTGAATTTTATTTTAAATTGGTACAACCGGAAAAACTTCCGTTTGTTGACGGTTTGACACTGACAGTCTTCACTTTATAAGCGTCATTTGACGTTTCAAATACAAATTTTCAAATTAAAACGCTAGTTTCTCTTCACATTACTTACAGTTTGGTCGCTGTTCAGGTTACGTCAAATAAACCAACAAAACATAGTCCGGTTGCAGTGTTGCAAATAGCCGAATAAAAAATGCCCTTAATTGCTAACTCTACTAACTCAAACAGTTATTCTTGACCACTTTGTATATTCTGTGGCGGTTTTATTTTCAGGTGAAGTTGAAGTATCAGATAAATTTATAAATAGGTACAGTCTCTGCTAATGCTCAATCGAAAACGCTATAAAACTTAATATCGCGCATGCGCATCCCTAATTATACCTTTGTTTATACTTCTTTGTTTGTTTCATAATGGATTTCCGGGTCATTTTTGAAAATTGTATTTGCAAATGACAACTAGGGCCCAGTTGTAAAATGCCAGTTTAGATTTAAGCTGATACCATAACAACGATTATTCCAATAATTTTTTGTTGTTAAGGGTTTAACCTTTGGCTTAAGTTAAGCTGGAATTGTACAACTAGGTCAATACCCCATTCACCATCACTTAACGTAACGTAAATTAATCTTTTGAATGCACTGTTTGTTAATGCAAACGTAGTAATTCTAAATTTAAATGGTTTACAGTTCGTAATTAAACACATTAATTAATTTTGTTACGTTAAGTCATTGTGAACGGGCTTTAAATGTGATAAACGATAATTTGATTGACAAAACTTTAAATGCAATACCAATCGCTTTTGTAAGCAACATAAGAATAAAAAAATTACAATTACTCAATACAAAAACGAATGGAGAATGTGGGAATAAAATAAACTGAAGATTAAAGTTACGCTGTAACTGAAATATACACTGTGGAACGAAAGTATGGAAACCTTTAAATATTTTAACAACGGTTAGGACTATCGAAACGAAATTTGGAACAGTTAATTTAGATGATAGCGCGGATGTCAAGATAATGTCGGCGGTGTTGTCAATATTTCAGATTTCTCGCCAGTGCTGCCAACTTTGTAATTTTAAATGAGACGCCTACTATTTTTTTATTTGTTTAAGTTGCTTAAACCATTATTAACATAATAACATGTAACATGTGTAATGTATCCTATACCTAATGTTCACTATTTTAGATATATTTCAACATTTGTAAGTTCGTAACATTAAAACGCGCACGTTTTTTTAAAAAGCAAAGTTGGGGTCACTAAGAATTACGTAAATGTCAATTTTAAGCTAGTGTGAAAATTCTGACTTATAACAATTTTTTAGAGGTTTCCATACTTTTGTTCCACAGTGTATATATTTTTTTTATAGTTTGTTTTCTTTTCTATAATACCTGTCAGTGTTAAAATTCTAGGGTTTCTGTTGGAACACTGCTTGTATCACTAAATGTAGAACAGGAAATGTCAGAAATTTTTGAAATTAACATTCAGGTAACGGGTGCAACTTCAGAAACATTTGACAGGCATTACAGAAAAAAAAACGGAATATTCCGGGCTTTAGTGATTCTAATGACAAGTAAACCCAAGAAAATTGAAATCTTTAGGCAGAATGCAGACAATTTTTTTCCTTCTTAAAGAACCTTCCAACTATAATCAGATGATTTACGTCTTATACATATAGAAATTTTATTATTCTTAGCTTATACAGAGAGAATCTTGTAACGCTGCACATAGACGAAAATTACGTGATCAGATATACATTTCTGAGTTATACCGTGAATTTATTTTAACATAAAACATTGCTGTTACGTACGAATCTAAGAATCCATAGCAACATTTAGGGCCGGTTTCATAAAAGCTGATTAACTTTAACCGATTATTAACTTCTTGGATACCTGTGTTAAAAGCATAGCAACAATTGTTTTTAACGATTGATTAAATTTAACGAATCGACCATTACAATTTGTAAATTAAACTGTCCTTTAGAACATGAAATGACAGCTGTGATGAATCTGTTCTGTTATTAGATTTCGATATACTTGTACTACTAAATAATAGCGTCTCTTTCAAGTACATTAGATAAGTTTATTCTTGTTTAAAATAAGTAAACTTAAAACATAAGGAAAACATAAGGAAAACATAAATTGTTTAATTCAAACAAACACCACAAGTTTTCAAAAAATTTCTTTACTTACCTCCAAGCAATATCCTAAAAATGATTATAAAAGTTGTTAATTGCATTCGTTACTTGTCCAGGGGTAATTCTTCCTGATACAGTTTCACTAACTTTCTTCACCTGACAGATGATCCGAATTAAAATGGACAAATTTTATTTGATATGACATTAGAAACCCTAACGACGACGATCATGCAACGACATTTTTAAAAATTGGAATCTGTTTCCTTAGTAATATGAACAGCATGTTTCATATTAAAATAAAATCACGGTATAAAATTGCACATAGGGGTTTTAACATTACGTTGCTATGGTTACTACTCAATTTTCAATGCTGAATCATTTAAAAACCGAAATTTGGCGGCAAATAATGCAGAAACCTCTCTCAACGAAGCTCCATTTGACAATAATAGTCGCGTTCAACGGAGAGCAGCTGCTGAGTTGCTTACTTAGCGATCGTCTGTGATTGGCTATTAACTTAATGTGAACCAATCACAAACGATTGCTGAGTAAGCAACTCAGCAGCTGCTCTCCGTTGAACGCGACTAATGTGTACATTTCGATTTTTTCGGCGGTTGTATACATTATTTTACAATAAATTAAAAGAATAATTTAATTCAATCTGACAATTCAAAATCAGTAATGTCATTAGTTACTAACACGGACGGTAACCATGGCGAATGAAATAAATTTGGAAATTGGTGCAGTCTTATAAGGTTCTCAGTGTATGTTTTAAAAAAGGAAAAATTTTGATTAACACCTTTTTGGTACGATAATTCTGAGTACGATAATTTTGAGGAAGGAATACGGTGATTTCGTTTTACAATGTTGGCAACAATGATGGGGAAAAAATTACTAATATAAAACTGTTGACTCTTGTCTCCAATGCTTGTCTCTTATATGAAATATCTGTTATAATAATTAGTTAATAGTTATTGTGCTATTGAAGAAATACTTACCATGATGCACCCTTGCTATGGTTTTGTAAGAATCGGGGTGGGGGATTCCCAGGATAAACAATTTCTCATTCGTAAAAGTAGCGTCTGCTTTATTTATAATTTTCCGACTAAACTTAACCGTTGATTCAAATTAAAACAGAAAGTCCAATGACTCGAAAATACAAAGCAAATTTAAAAGAAAAAGAGAACAGCATCCCCACCCCAAGCAGAAACGCAAATATCCTGCAAAATATGCAACTTTTCATGCGTTATTCCTCACAAGTAGCCGGCAAGCGTTTCCTAAACACCACGACCACGCGAATATAAATATTTGTACAGAAGTAAATTTGCAGTGTCTGTCTTTACTACGTGTTAAATCACTCTGCGAAATCTTCGTGCACTCTTGTACAGGTAAGTTTAAAAATATATATATTATTAATAGTAGTGATTGAATGGGTAATTCCCATTACACGAGAAGAGTTTTTTGTGTTTTGTTTTGAATAGATAAGTTTTTCGAGTGATAATTCAAGATAAGATTTACCTACATTGTCCATATTGTAAAGAACGAATTGTACCACACCTAGTTCTTCTTATTACATCGTTTCCAATTGATTGTTGCAGCAGGAGAAAGATGTTGGCCCCTTCGGAAGCACTAACCAGGTTAGTGTGTTCTTTCTGCCGCAATTATTTGTCCGTCTTCCCCATACACTACGAAGATGAACAGGAGACTTACACGTGCGGTCGCTGTCCCTTAATCACATCTTTCAACCCGGTAAGGCAGGTGGCTTACGAAGAGTTGGCTAAATTTATGAAGTTCCCCTGCAAGTATCAAGAGAGCGGATGCTTAGAAAGCCATGTGCCCCACAGTTTGGAGAAGCACGAGGACTCATGTAAGCACCGCCCGTATTTCTGTTCATTTTTACCGCTGGGCGATTGCCCATGGCAAGGGCGACAAGACGAATTATACGAGCACTTCTCAGACAGCCACAAACAGTACGTCTTAAGTAGCTTAGAACTCGAGCTCGATATAGTCAATAATTATGAGGAGCATTACATTTTTATACACGAGGACAAGACTTTCGTCGTATATTTGAAATGCAACGTGAACCGCGACGAATTCTGCTGTTGCATTAAAGATCTTTGCTCCTCCGCCGAGGAAACACAATCATACAAGTATACGATAAAGCTATGTAACAATCAGGGGGAAAGTTACGATTTCGAGGCCCGCCCCATCCAAACGAATGCGAACGACATCGTAGACCGTGCAAAAGCGACTTACGTCGACATCTGCAACATAAAACTAAGACTCCACGACCCTAATTGTATACTGCTCAAAATCAAGGTCTTCAAGCCTGAAAATAACGAGTCTAATCCCACGGGGTTGAATAAATTCCAAGAGGAAATGTTGAGGAATATTGAGTGCCCCGTCTGCATGGAACACATGACGGCTCCTATCTTACAATGCAACACCGGGCACAGCATCTGCGAGAGATGCAGGACGGGAAGAACTGAATGCCCGACGTGTCGCAGCCCAATCGGGAACACACGAAACTTCTCCCTGGAAGAATTCACTCATTTCATTATGTACCCTTGTAAATATCGCGAGTACGGTTGCACCTTCACGAGCAACTCGAGTGAAATTCGAAAACACGAAGGCGAGTGTAAACTCGGGCCGTTCGAGTGCCCCATCGAAGGGTGCACTTGGAAAAATAAGCTGTCGGTTTTATTTCAGCACATAAAGCTGAGCCACGAGGATAATTTTTTGGATCTCAACGAAGTTACTTTCATTTATTCTTCTGGATTAGATGAGGAAGTCACTTTCATAACGAGTGCTTACGGAGATCTCTTCAAGCTGTATTTCTATTATAGAAATTTCGAGTTCTTCTGGGCGGTGCAAACCATCGGGGCCTCAGAAACCTGCTACATGTTCGAAGTGGACATAATAAGTGTTGGCAGTTCCAGTGAGCGGTTTTTTGCTCGTAGAGTTTGTTCGCCTTTAACTGTGAATGAGAATGCATTGAACGATGGCCAATCGTACATACAATTCAGTGAAGATATGCTGAAGAGTATGATCGTAGATGAAACACTGTCTTACACTTTTAGGATAACTAAGAAAGAAATTTAACGGACTTTATAATTAATGCAGGAGGCGTAGGAGATTATTGTAAGTAAACAGAATTTATGAGTAAGTTTGCTATATAAATTGTTTTGATTGTGAGAGTGAATAATCTAAGGCAAAATAAAAAGTATAAGATGGGTGTTTCTCATAAATAGAGATCCTCAAAACTTGAGACAATAAAAAGTGATTTAAAAAATGCATTGGTTATTCGTTCACATTTTTATTGATACATAGAAGACGGATTTAAGTAGCAATAATTTTTCTAGGATTACGTTTTTTTTTTTTAATAACTGAATTAAATGATTTTTTTATATGTATAAGGGAGTTCTACTTCGAATTTTATATTACTTACTTTATTGTTACATATAGTTTATTCCATAATTGCCAAACTACTAAATAAATGTCAAACTGTGTTTAAAAATTGTCAAACTAAGTTTAATAATTGTCAAACTGGATTTTAATAATTATCAAATCGTGTTTAATAAATGTCTTATTGCATTAAGTACTGCCACATTTTATTTATTTCATAGATTCTTATTATTAAACAACATTTAAATCTCATTGCTTACAGTTGTTTCAACATGCCATAAGAATAACTAGGATGCAGAAATTTATTAAATAAAGGATATTAAAATACTGATTTATAAAAGGGCATTCAAATAAAAAAAAAGGACTGGGTAAATGGGGTAGAGTATTTAAGTTTTTTGTTTGACACAAAGTTAGAATTAAAATTCCCTAATGAAAAGGACTGCAATAAATACTGGATTCCCTGAATAATCCAGCACACACGTATAGTTTACAGGTAACAAAGTGTAGATACTTGGAAACTTAGTTGTGTGGGCCTCGGCGGTGTCTTATGATTTACAGGACTAATCCATTATTTATCAAAGCTGCGTGTCACGATAAACGCACGGCACGCACGCCGCTGTTCTTAATACGCCCCTGAATTATTTAACGCGGTTTTCGCACTCTCGCCCGCCCCGAAATTTACGTCTCATTCAAACGCCTTTCCACATTTGCATAATCGCATTTTGAAACTATATGCGTAATTCGCCACGAGCAAATAGTGCCAGGAAAAAGAGCGCGGTTAATTTTACATGACGAGTGAAGCCCCCAAACCATACAAAAATAAATCTGCTTAAAAAAATTACTAGTTTTCATGTTTTAAAAAATTATATATCGTCATATTTTATTTTCTATTACTAAATAGTGTCTAGTGTAAACGGTGCTTTAGTTAAGTTTCTTGGTCAAAGTCAGTAATTTCCGGGAAATCACCGGTTTACCCCAACTTTGCGTTATCCAGGTGTCTCCATCAGTTTTTATCATTGAGATAAAAATATATTTTTTATCATTGATTAATTAATCTACATACATAATCCAAGTACAGTGCGATCAATAACGACACCTTTTAATAATGATTAGATTTATTTTAAATTACAAAATATGGTGTTTTTTTTAATGTAAAAGCAGTCTTTAAAAGAGGTGATTGGTTAAAAATAAGTTTGTATAGCTACGAAATAAATAAACAAGTATAAAAATATTGCTAACGAATGCCAAAGAAAAAAAAAACAGGAAGTTAATCAAGGCCAACAAAAATCCCTAAACTTCCTTAGAATTCCCCAAGTTCTAACTTCAGGTTATACTGTTGACGTATGACGTAACTCGGACTTAAATATTTTTTTAATCCTTTTTGGAATGTATCAGAGAACGTTTCAAAACAGAATTAATGCGGTTCAAAACATTCGTCATTTGACGTCACCGTTTCAACACGAAAATTTAAATGAAACGAAGTGGATTAGTTTTTTTATTCTTTGAAGGCTCGCACGTTACCTAGCGACCAACGAAACACGTCATGATGAGAGATGATAACAAAACGTCAAAATGACAGTTATCAGAAACGTCAAATTGACAGACATCGAGAAACGTCAGATTGACAACGTTAGACAAATACGGACGAAGCGTCACGCAAACGTCAACGTAACGCTCAACGTGTATTCTTTCCATAGAAACAGTTGTTTTGAAATAAACGCTATTATTATTATTAAAACCAATACATTCGATTCTGTAGTGCATTTGCAATAAAAAAAAATACCCCTTTTTCTTCTAGCCACTTGAAAAAATAAAACATAATTATTATGCAAGCTTGAAATTACTGGAAAATTTTTAACTCATCGGCCCCTATATCATTGAAGGCAATTAGAACGATCAAAGGTATCGTGTGGTATCGAGACATTCTGGAAAATGAACTGCCAGGACCATAGCCCAGCGTTGCCAGGTCTACTGTTTTAGCTCTTGTTCTACTGTTGTCGATTAAAAAACTACTGTTTTTTGCTTTTCTTGATCGAAATATATTTTTCGTAATCTAAGTAAAAATTATTGCAATTGCGATCTGATCGCCGAACGGTAAAATTGAAGAAATCTTATATTTTAAAGTTATTTTGGGTAATACTGCATCCAAACTGCGCATGCGCTAAATATCCGCTGCGATACGCCTTTCTATTGGTGGTTAGTTTTTAGCGTATCGCAACCCACATCTAGCGCATACGCAGTTTGAGTACAAGTTCAAGTGCAGGATTACCGTTGTTTTGTTTTTTATTCATTATACCAGGCCTATATACATGTGATTTTATTGAAATGAGGTAAATTTCTGTATTCTTGTTGCGTTCTGTTTGAGCATTTTAACGAACATTTTAGTTTCGAGTCTGATAAGGAGTACGTTAGTTCTGACGATGTTGTATTTATGTAATATTTTGACATTGTTAGTTGGTTCAAAGTCGTGTGAAGAATGGATTAAATAGTTGAAGGTCAAGAGGTCCCAAACGTAAAAAAATAAAATATTGTATTGCTGGCCTTTTGCATACAAAAAATTATTTTAATTCTAAGAAATGAAAATTGTCACACTGTTAATTTCCCATAGAATTTCAATTCAGTGCCTTTAATTATTACCTTTTTTATATTAAATTAATCTTATTATATAATTACAATTGGGTTTGTACAGAAATATATTAAAATTAAATTTAAAAAAAGCTACTGTTTTTCTAATGCCATCTACTGTTTTTTTATTGAACCATCTACTGTTCTAGCCAAAAATAACCTGGCAACACTGCCATAGCCAGTACTACTTTAAGAGCTAAGCTTGACGGTTGTCCGCACATTATTCGACAGTAGCACATGAAATACTTGATCGTGATTTCAATGGTCGCTGGATCGGAAGAGATGGTCCGATAAATTGGTCTACTAGATCTTACATCGCCAGATTTCTTTTTGTGGAGTTACCTGAAAGATAAAATATATCGAGAAGTCCCAACAACTCGCGAAAACATGATTGAGCGAATTAGAAATGCTCACGCCGAAATACAAGTAGATACACTTTTGAGTTGTGTACAATCTGTTGTGTACAATCTTTTGAAATACGGATTAATAAGTGTATCGAAGTTGAAGGACATTATTTCGAGCACTTAATTTACTTGAAAGATCAGAGGCGAGGGAACTCACAGAAATCAAGCACGCCGAAGGCAATAGAAAACTACTACGTCCACGTCGTTATAGCACAGTATAAGTAATTACCCAGTAGCGTCACTTAAACGTCAGTGTCAAAAAAAGCGGCCATTCTATTTGATACCCTTATGGAAATGTAATGTAATTTACAGCTGGGTAGGTATCAAACAAAAGAATAAATGTGACAGTTATACTCGAGTGACGCTACTATGTATGGTATGGTGTGATTCTTATACTGTGGTTATAGTTTATTTACTGGTCATCTAGGTTTCTAAAAGTTAAAAATTTTCCAGTAACTTCAAATTTGCACAATAAATGTTTTATTTTTTCTAAGTTTCAAGTGGTTAAAAGAAAAAGTGGTATTTTTTATTGCAAATGCGATGCAGAGTCGAATGTGTTGGTTTTCAATTGAAGAAATCAGAAAAATGATATTTCGTCGATTACAGCGCCATCTATCATGAATCGAAAAAATGTTTCCCATAAAAGTTTCATATTTTTTGACGTACTATCCGAAACTGCTATAAAAAAAATGAATAAGATTTAAAAGTTACCCCACGCCCACGGGTGGAGGAGTGGGACTAATTTTAGCACCAATCAATTTCCCCCGCGAAATAATTAACTTTTTAATTCGGACATTTTTCCCCAAGATGCTTTTTCTATAGATATTTGACAATTCCAAGCTAAATGACTCACCCGGTATATTGATATTTGTTGTTGAAGTATGTACTATATTCCACAGCTCAATATGACATTAAACTTAACATTTACTGGGCCCAGGTGATTCTTGGCGTCCTGGAAGAGTTGAATCATTACGCCAGTGTCCCGTTTGATAAACAGAATAGTCATTGTCATTTGTCTTTGTGAAAGGTGTGTCTTAAAGAACGAAGAATTTTAGAACAACTCGAGGGCAACTCGAATCATCAATAATCTAATTTCTAATTTAAAGCTTCAACATTTTGATTTAATTGAACTTTAACGTGATTAAACTTTGCAAAAAGTTATTAAAGATATTAAAAAATCGCGATTATCTTAAAATATTGTAATTACCCAGGGCTTTTTCTTCCCGAACGTTAACTGAATCCGAATTATTCCTGCGAGTAATTGAATGGACTTTTAACGCTCATAAAACTGCTTCCTGCCGAATTAAGCATTCACGCCACGATCGGCCGAGACCCTTTCTGCGGACAAATGAAAATGAATTTAGCGAAAGAAATCGCGGAGTGGACAAAATAGTCGAATTAGCGATCTTTCACCGGATTATGACCGGAATCACGTCCGGTCCGGGAGGCATGCAGTGAATTACGATGGACTCCGCAGTCCGCCGCAGTTTCGAATTTTTGCTTGTTGCCTTGTTGTTTATCGTGCCGAGAGGAGACGTGAATTTAATAACTAGGTAACTACTAGGTGGCTGTAATATTGCAGCTGGAAACCGCAAGTCTAACAAGAAATAGTTGCGCTGTGTGTGAAATTAGGGAATGAATTGTCGGTTTGTGCATGGAAATGAGAAAATTACTTTGCGCCATGTTACCACAACTTTAGGTAGAATCCCAGACTGGTGTATTATTCTATTACATACTTCGCAGACAACTTTCAGTATGTACAGGGTGTCCCATCTTCGATGGTATTCTATGTGTACTTTCCCTTAATAATGGAAATAGAAAAAAACTGAGCACGCAATATTGGGGCAACTTTTTATGCTGATTTGAAAGGTTCGATCAAAAATTTGCTATTTCTTACCGTTTTCATGGTACAGTTGAAAAACGAAAAACCCAATAAAATTTCAAATGTAAATAACTTTTTTATTTTTAAAGATATCAAAAAATGATAGGGACATTTTTTGTTCGACTTTTAACCTAGATCATGTTTTTTTAATTAAATCACAAAAAGTTCGTAATTCACGAGATACGAACCCAAACTTTGCTTTTTTAAGTAGAAGTCGTAGTTGTCTTTGACATCATTAAAAAGAGTATTTCTTTCACTTCTCAAAAATATATAGTTTATTGTATTATCTTTTAAAGTAATGACATTATAAGCAATGAATTTATTTACGTTAAATTTGGTAGGCCGTGATTTATAGAGGGTGTTACTTAGGGGACACTTTCCTGACACTAGTTTCTAGTGAATTTTTTAACGAATTATTTTCTGCTTCTAGTGACTTTTTTAAGCTAAATGTTCAGGGCGCCTTTTGGCAACACTGGCGTTGGTGATGTCATTATTCTTTGACATTTGAGAGTTTTGTTTCTTGAGAATTTATTTAACAAATGAGCCTCTAGGCTATTCGGTTCAAAATTCAAGAAAGAAGAATTTTTTAATTTAATAAAAGCAGACACTTTTGTGACAGTCTGTAATCAGCAAATACTGTCTTCTCTGTTTAATTAGAACCAATAAATTTACCTTACAAAATATGACACCAATGTAACACGTTGAGAACCAAAATGAATGAAATAGTTGGCAGCACTTTTTTTAGTGTCTTTTTCACTTTGCAGGATATTCAGGTTAGAATGACACACACCAAGCACTAACATTTAATTATTCATAAGTTGTCAGTGGCATTCCAATAATTCTTTGTGTCTTCGGTGTTATTCAAGACTTTCATCACTAAAATCAGCGCTACCAACTATTTCATTCATTTTGACTCTCGACATATCTACAAATTTAGTTACCACTTTGAATAAGACACTACATATTTAGTTACCACTTTGGACAATAAACGCTGTTGATATGACTCCCTCCTGTTTATTCTTTATCAGCAGATAAAAACGGTGAAGATTATTAAATAATTTCTGGAGAATTCTTCAGTTAAGACGTCAGTGGCATTCCAATAATTAATTTGTATTCAAGGCTTTTACCACTAAAGTCAGTGCTCCCAACTATTTAATTCATTTTTGCTCTAACTACATATTTAGTTACCACTTTGGACAATAAATTACATATTTATGTTCCGTTCACGTTCTTTTTGCATTCTAGTAAGCCATGTTTTTTTTCCGTTAGGTTACGTGGATGTATTTTGAAAGAAGTCAAAATATGACAAATGTAAAATTCTGACACTTTAACGTCAGTCCCATCGACTGTATTGCTTCTTATACTCTACGATGGCATGAAGAAAGTAAAATAATAACGTTAAAACAAATAATTATTTGTGACTTTTTAATACTACGTCAAAATGCTAAAAATCATCAATGTTTTTCGGTGTCAGTTTTCAAAACAAATTAAAGTGGAACATATTCACTTGTAAGTACCAACAAAAATGTCACCCTAACACGGCCTACTCTGAATGCAAAAAGAATGTGAATGAATTGGATAAGAAACTACAGATTTAGTTACCACTTTGGACAAGAAATTACATATTTAGTTACCACCTTGGACAAGAAACTACATATTTAGTTACCACCTTGGACAACAAACTAACGAGTGTTCATCAAGTTGATTTTGATTTTTTGTTCAAAGAAAGATGACTTCTTAATCGATTGACGTTTAGGGGATGATAGTTGTCAAACAGTTCCATTGTTCTACTTATAACATAATGTGATTTATTAGCGCTTCCGTTTGCTGCATTAATGCGCACTATCTTCATATCGTATTAATAAATGAGGTAAAAACAAGATACGAATACTCTGAATACCATGGCCTTCTAAATCAAAAGCGAGTTCTAACTGGCCTGGGCGTTTTGAAAAATTTACATTGAATTTTTGTGCTCGAGAAAACGCCAAAAGTCGACACTTTGGCGCTGGTTATGGGGCACTGACAGCAATGAGTGAAGTGCACTGTCATTAGTGTCAATCAAAGTGAGTTCACGCAAAATTAATTAATATTGTAATTACCGTAATACAAAATAATTTATGTGGTATAAATTTTATAGATTCATGCACAAATCATTTGATCTCATCGAAGTGAAGTATGCTTGCGAAATAAAGAAAGACTGGCACTTTAAAAAGCTTTTGTGTTATGAATAGGTAATTACAAGTTACATAAGAGTTTCGACTTTTGATAATGTAAAACGTGTTAAAAAAGGCGTTGATAATTACGCACAATGAGAAAAAAAAACTTTATTATACATGTTGTAACTTACCACAGAAATTCTGAGTATATGCAGCTTTATATGCAGGTAAGATTTCCATCTAAAACCGTAATAGTTTAATGCTAACTTAAGTTGTCGAAATTGGACATAAATATTCCACCTTATTCCAACGTAAATAATATCCGGTATGCTCAAATTTTTACAGCAATAACATTAAATGTTCTTACACGAACTCATCCACCATTCACATGTGACAGAACTGTCAAGATTTTAGGTTAAGAAAGCGCCCTGTAAGCAGTGCTTGGCGGAGCACGCCTGAACTGCACTTTTGCGCAGGCCAGATAGAACTCGCTTTTCATTTAGAAGGCCATGCTGAATACACACCAGTGCAGGAAACGAAAACACTGAACTTCAAGTGATATTTCATTTTAATCTATTTCAAGACCTGCTTCACAATGTTATGAAAACTTCAAAGGCTACTCAATGGAACACTTGATACATATTTAGTTACCACTTTGGACAAGAAACTACCGTTTTAGTTACCAC
The DNA here is from genome assembly GCA_033060865.1 of Dorcus hopei. Classification (NCBI taxonomy): domain Eukaryota; kingdom Metazoa; phylum Arthropoda; class Insecta; order Coleoptera; family Lucanidae; genus Dorcus; species Dorcus hopei. The sequence continues at coordinate 38,702,318 of CM065423.1, forward strand.
TTTGGACAAGAAGCTGCATGTTTGCTTACCACCTTGGATAAGAAACTATTATTAGTCACTTTCTCTAAACAATTCATAGTTTATCGATTAGCATAAGGGGTGGATATTTTAGAGTTGAGCCGCTTACTTACATTACATAATGTATACATATAAATATTGTTGTTTTCCCATTACTTCCCATTATTTTCGATTGTACGTTTCAAAAGCATAGGTAAGTCTTAAAAATATATCCTTAAAAAGAGGAAATACGCATAGTTTCCAAAACTGTTGTTATTAATCAAAATTACTTTGACACCTCTCCCCCTCCTAGATTTCAATGCATTAGAAATTATTTTACGATAACAGAAAACGAAGTGTTTATAGGTTTGTTATTAATGGAAGACCACCTGTACGCATGGCTCTGCTGAAACAGCTATCGCTTAATCTCAGGAGACCATCATTTACACGGTTTACAATTTACTGTTGTGACTTATCCCCAGAGTCGTTATGTTGAAACTTCGGCTCAAAACATAACTTCTAAAGCCAGTAATAAATGCGTCTTCAACACAGCAGCGGTAGAAATTAAATTTATAAACATTCACACCCCCTCACGACCGCATACAAAAGAACCACATACAATTAATATGTTTTGCTTTCACGTTGTTTGTACCCATGTGGTTGGTTCGTCTGAGACTGTACAATAAAAACTTTAATTTTCTCTGTAGGATATTGAATTTCCGATTATATTAAATTCTTGTGTACTTTGTCAATCGATGGCAGACGATTAAAAAAGAACTAACTTCGAATCTAGTAAGTTATATTTTGTGTATCCATCTACCAGTAGTAGTAAGGCGGGGTAAAAATAAATCTGCAGCCGGAGCTGTCAGGGGGTTTTAACGGATGATACATCATCTTTATAAAACTGGCATATGTCGCTTGATTTATGATGGCTCTAACAGGTTACACGTATGCATATAATGAGCATTTAATGGAATCATCGTGCGTCTCATTTTACGCACACGCGTCATTTGTCATGGACGAAATTGCCAATATTTTGAACTTGATTGATTTTCGTTATATTAACTGACTTTTGACTCACTGGAAAAATTAATAATAAATTTGTATGGCTATTATTAATAAAAGAAAATTAAAACAATCTCTGCCAGTCAACCGCTGTGGGACACACTTGGTACTTCACTCAAAGCGTAGTGTAGAATAATTGAATTTTTTTAAAGAAATAACTGGTTTTTAATAATTCAGGATAGTTTGAATTTAGCGCCAAAGTTCTTATTGTGTGTGGCCACACTAGAAAATATTTGAAGTCCTGAAAACTTGAGGAGGATTTCGAAAAGCCTTCTACTTACTCCTTCCTGTTGCATTCTAAAAGCCTTTGGCTTTGAAAGCCTCAAGTGAATATGTAATTTGGAGTAAGACGTTTTTTATTAATTGAGGAGGTGGGCCAAATTGTGCCAAAAGCGTACAAGAAAAAAATCGCACGCGCGCTAATAAACTCTCCCTCTATGAAGACGGAAAATATGAGATAAAATACTTCGGAAATGGCCCTAACTCGATAAAGTAGCATATTGGTTTTTGCTGGAATATCGTATTTGTGTGTTTCGTCGTCGCAAGTCAGCCAGCGAGTCGAATGTAATGTAATAAGAGACGGCGGGAGCCACGAGGCTTTGATCTAGACCGCCGCTCTGCATATGAGAACAAATCGAATCAGTTGCCAGTTTATATTTTCTTATTGCAAAGAAAATTGACCAAATTTCCAATGCGCTGGAAACGGTCCCGTTGTTTACGAGGCGCACGCCACGAGCAACTCGCTCGGATACTGCTGACATCGTTGAAAATGATTCCTCTTATATACATACGTCGTAAGCTACCTATTCCAAAGAAAAGTATTCAACAGTCTGAATAATACAAAACTGACGAATCAGGAAAACCGAAGAAACCACATAGTAAAATATTCCTTATATCGGAAAAACACCCTGTATTATCGTTTTGATTAAAAGTAGCTTGAGATGTGGCTATATTGAAATTATTATGCTCATAGCAACTGCCTACACATAGAAATTTATAAATACAGAAAACTCGGTGCCAAATATTAGTTCCGTGCAATTTTTAAGTTATTTAGAAATTCGGTGTATTTCGGTTAAATTAAATTTAGAAATCGAAAGACGTTACTCCCAACAAACTCCAACTTTATTAATACATTCAATCCAATTCGATTCAGTATTAATTTTTTTGTGATTCACATGGAAATTCATTCATATGAGTTCCTGAACGTATGGAAATTGGAAATCACGAAGCCCACCACACATCCAGCCTAAATTTTACAGCAAATAAGACGCCGCTAATCTCATTGAACCCCAGCTCCATTGTTGCGGCCCCTTAAAATAGATTGCTAATTACTATTCTGTATTTTGTACGGTTCCGTGTAAAATTAGATGTTAAGTTCTATAGTTTCGGCGCGGCTCCGGCTTCTCATACGTCAATTAAGCCCCGGATCTCATCGCGTCCCGTTTTATTCGATTTAACGTAAGAACTTGCGCGAGGGTTAAATTTGAATAATTAGTGAACTGCGAAATTGACAAGATTTTAATTACGCCCCTGGAAAATTGCGAAGTAATTGCGTGTGGCAAATTCACTTTATTAAAGAATTTTTTTATAATAGAAAAAAATAAATAAATGTCATTGTTAATCTTTGTTTTACTAATAAGGAACTTTAAAGTTCAATAAATAAATAATTTTTTACAAAAATTGATAATAAAAAAAACCATTTGTAGCACACTTTTTGAAAGACACGAACGAGCAGGCGATGCGCTCTTGTGGTAGGTCAAATTATTTTTATTTTGAGCTCTTATGTGATGAAGAACTTACAGTATTAATAAGTGAAACATAATCGAGTACACACTGTATAACATGTCAGGTAATTTAAAACCGTGCTTGTAAAATTGCTGGCATTTTCAGAATCTTCGAGGGTATTTTCATAAATTCCACAGACTGCAATAGCGTCCAAAAGAGAAATATTACAGACACGATCCAAGCCCAAGCTGAAAATCTGTTCTGCCATCGACGCAGTGTGCTGCATTGCGCTGACCATAAAATAAGACGGCGATTTCTACGGACGGTGCACTCGTCCAACTGCAGCACACCCATTTTTATTTGAGTCACGAATCCCCCCTGCACCTTGAAAATTGAATCTCTTCAACGCCCCTTTAATTTTTAATTAAAGCAATCGAGCAGTTACTAAATTTATTAAGAAAAATATTGTGTTTTTAACGTAATTTTAATTTTTTTTTGTACCTTCTATAATACAGTATGAAGAGAACGTTTCCAGCAAACGAGTTAAAAGGAAAGGAAATATTACAAAGGCGTGTAATGCTTCCGCATAAAACACCACCGTGACAATTTTATAGCGATTGCAGTCGTGACTTTTATATGACAACGCACTTTACGAGTCCAGACAGAATAACTTTCAGGAACGCCTTTTCGTAAAGTACAGTAACACAGCGTAAAATATCATTTACAGTTAAACGCGTTTATCTGCTGTGTATTGCAGAACGTATCGTTTTACATCACCATGAAACTGTTTTATTTTTATATTATCATCAATTACTATTCATTTCATACTTCTTATACAATTCACCCCCACTATCTCAAAAATTTTCTTATTTTTTTGTAGAACTTAAAAGTAACAAACCAGGAGAGAGTAATTCAAATTTTCCCGCCAAAAACTCTCAAAGTGATTGGTTGTTCGACATCCAGTGTCACACAACCCTTCAATTTGAATTTAAGAAAATTCGCCTTTCATAATTCATGTGAAAGTTTCCTTTAGTTTTAAAACAGTAAGCAAATTTATTACTAGAGATTATTATAAAAAAAATTATATACTCCCAAATTAATATGTAATGGAAGTGTCATTTAGTTTCACAATGTCGGTAAAACAGGGCGAGAACTGTTACTCCTATTAGTTTAAAAACAAGCCACAACAAGCTATAAAAATAAACAATTTGTACGATTTTAATTAAAAACAAGAGCCAATTTAATTTTATTATAAAAAGATAAAAATATAATAATAGCCAATGTTACTGCAAATAATCGCAAACTAAACTCCGTTAACTTTTGTAATGAGCTGAGTAACTTAATTGTGATTTTTTGTTCTTATGTTGTCTTACAAAAGCGATTGGTATTGTATTTAATGTTTTGTTAATCAAATTGTCGTTTGTCACAATTTAGTTGTCAATGGACCTTTATCGTTATTGCACACGTCGAAGTACTCATGCGCGTACATGTCATTTCTACGCGTTGGTTATTTTGCTAGTGTAGTAAAGTTGGCAGTGATTCCAAAAATAATGGGCTGATTACATAACATGTTCCAGTCAGGTAGCGGAAAAGTTACGCTACAAAAAATGGCGACCGGTCCAACTCATCAACTTGTGAGAGGTCGCATTAAGCAGACATTTGGTTAACAGTTGCACAATTTTCGGGTTTTCTGAATGCGCCCAATGGTGGGTTTCCAATGTCACACCTGTTGACATAAAAAGCTACAGATATGAATAATACATAGCGGTCAACAATCACTGTTTGAGTTGGCAGTGCTGAATTTTATTTTTAAATAGTACAAGTAACTTCCGGTTATTGACGGCGTGACACTGACAGCCGTCAGTTTACAAGCGTCATTTATTTTGATATTTCAAATTCAAACTAAAAAGCTAATTTCATAACCTACAATATTGTCGCTGTAGAGGTTACGTCAAATAAACCAACAAAACAATGGCCGCGTTCACCAGATGAATGAGCTTGCAATTAGCTTGCAAACTGTTTGCGATTTTCTAGTGAACGCTATAGTTATCTTTCATTAATTACGCTTAAAAATAATCATAAGCAGCTTGCAAGCTGATTCGTCTGATGAACGGGGCCATTATCCGATAATAAATCCTTTTTTAAGATTTTTTTTTCCAAAAAAAGAGATTTTCAAATTTTATTTCGTAAAGAAGCTTAAAGCTGACAGCCCCTAGATAGCTCAAAGTTGTTATTTTATGTAGAAAAAAACCCACTTATATTTAAAAAAAAAAACACCATCTATTGAGCAATGTTTCAACTGGTAGTCATTTCTGGATGGTAACAAATAACTTGCGTTGTTGTAGGACATTTAGCAACGCGATTTATTAAAACATGCCGAGAGTTTCTATGTCGTTTGTTTTTACGGGGGTAAGAAAATAAGAAAATGTCACTTATCGTCAATAAAGGACGAAATTAATTGTATTTGTGAGATATTGAATAGCGCCGTCTATTATCCTAGTAGTTTGTATAATATGTTGACCCATGGCCAGCAACATTAACATTCACTGACGTGTATGTATGGCCGTGTCAATTCGCCTAAAATTCAGTTCCGGAAAGCATGCCGTGGAGTACTCCCCTCAGCGCTCTCTATTAAAGATATTATAGAACTACTCATAGTAACGTAATGACAACTGCAATTAGTTAAAAACTCACAAGAGGCGCTGAGTGGAGTACCCGTCAAATTTTTAAAAGTCAAATTGAAACGGCCATACATACACGTCAGTGAATGTTAATGGAGTTGGCCATGGTTGACCTTGTGGAAGGAAGATAATTCTTTCTTTTGGCACTGTTTGTTTATGTTTATGAATTTACTGAATTAATGCCCTAAAATAGGTTGTCTTTTGTTTTAATTAAACAATTGTTTTAATATATTTTTTTTAATTTTATTAATCTGTTTTCTTTGTTTTTGTAAGGATTTTGTCTTGGCAGAGCGTTTCAAACACAGGGATTGGCAAGGAAATATATTATCAATTAAATTTGTTTGTTTGTTTTTTTCAGCTTCATGTGATTTTTAAAAATTTATTTGCGAATCTAGTAACAAATTAAGGGATTTTCTATGTTAAAATGGGACTTTTTTGACAACTCTTTAATATAATAGATATACGTACTTTCAGATTTGTAAATAAAAATAAATTTATGTCTTTTATTTGGAGGATTTTTAAACCTCAGATGGGGGAAATCGTTGTCAATAGGTTGGCAACACTGATCAGTCTTCGTGATTGTTTGACATGAAATGTGATCGGTTGATCTAAAATTTCTGATTCAAAAATTTTAAATCAACCAATCACGAATAAGGTCCCGGATGCCGGAGATGTGGAAACCCACCATAAGTTGTGTTGCGTTAGCTGTTTTTTTTTTTTAGGTTAATTAATAAGTACCAGAATTAAACTACATATATTCTGTCGAGCTAATTTAACTAAACGAATCGAACAAACGATTGAAAAAGTGCGAAAAATGTAAACAAAATGAACGGAGTTGAATAAAATGTGTGACAATAATTTTAGGTTATGTTACTCTTCAATTTGACATTCGTAACCTTGGGGACACTTGCGAATTTGCGACAGATAAGTTACCAGATTTGAACAATTGTGGGCGTGATACAATTCGCACAAGCGCGCCACGCATGACGTTCCACGATTTAACGAAAAGGGTCCATTGAGAACTTTCATGACAAGTGTTGGCGCCTGGTGGAGAAGTGAGTACTAGAGTAGACGTGATGACGTGATCGACTGTGATCACTTAAGTCGTGTTAAAATCGTTAGATACGTATCCATTTATTATAAAATCTCGTTTCCGATATAAAACCTAATTTCTATAAAGAAGTAAGTAATTAAACGTCGCTTGTTGATCTCGTCTGCACTGCCATTGTTCGGAAACTTTAGCGCCTCTACCGGCAATGTTAAGGTGCGTCTAAACATGTATCATATCCGCGTGTCCGATTGTGATCGTGTATCATGATCAGCCAAGTGTAGACGTGTTGCCGTGACGCATCCCCTTATCGTTTCTTAGTATCATTTGGAACGCGGATACGATACAACTACGTCACACTTGGAGTCGGAATTTCGCCGAAACATCAAACACTGGATGGATAGGTAGCAACAGCTAATTTCACAGTGACAAACGTGCAACGTCGAACAGTCTATACAGTTGCATCAAGTCTGAAAGTAAACCCACACACGGATATAACAAAACGGATACGAGACGCAGTTAAGTGTGGGTGCATCATTCTTGCGTATCACATCCGATCTTCCGATCATGATCGGATACGCGGATACGTCACATGTTTGGACGCACCCTTATTTGTCAATTGCAAGTTTCAAAAATGACACGAAAATCCATTACGAAAAAACAAAGAAGCGCATTCAATAAGATGTTGGAAAAGGTAGCCAAAGATCCAAAATAACAGCACAAAATTGAAGCCAACATAACCTAAAAATAAAAGTCCCGTTTACAAGATACGGGAACTAAAAGAAGTCAGGTTTCAGCGGTAAAAGTTATTAAATCGTGTAACTTTAGTTACTTATTTCAAAAGTGAAAGTACTTTTTTCTTAGGCCAGGAAAAATGTTATTAAAATTTCCTGCTCCGCAGTTCAATTATGAATTTAGTTAGCAGTCAATGAAAAATTGTACATAATAACAATTAAATTAATCGTGAATTAAAATAATGATGTGGCACAATATTGTGTAAAAGTTGAATCAAACTTTTTTATTTTTAGTGACTTCAAAATTTATAATAAAGTGATTTTTTAAAAATTTTATTCTATTTTTAATTTATTGATATTAAACAATTTGAAATTTGAATACTTCCCGCCAAAAAGACGCGCTCTGATTGGTCGACGAACAAAACAAAATCACAAACTCCCTAGTCTGCACTGTAAACTGTAAAATGAAATTTGTAAATAATTTCTTCATAAACTTTTGTAAATTTAATTCTGTTTTTATATTAACAGCACAAATTTGATGTTTTTCTTTTTAATCAGTGGAAATATCGCACGAATCATTTAAAAAACAGTAAAGAAACTAAAAAAGAAGTTGGTAGTTCAGATTCAGCAGCGAACGTCATAAAAACGTGCTGCCCTAACCTACAAATTTCTACAGGCGTTTTATACTTAATTCAAGTTTAAAACGTTAGTATTAACTTAAATGCAAGTTTTTCTCAATTCGAATGTGCTATTGTACTTATTTAAAACAATTACATCTACATTATCAGTGAAACTTTTTATTGTACATAACCTCTTTTTCCAGTTATTTGCTTTATTCAAACCCATCTATTACCCCAAATAATTAAACATGAGTATCACCTCGACTGAAGAATGCAAACGAATATCGTGCAGGTTTAAGTCGGACGCCGGCGATGCCACCAGCGATATCATGGACTTGCCTCTGGAATGCACGCTCAAGCAATTAACAGTAATCTGCAACGCGATTTTAAAACAGGAAGACGAACTTCCGTATTTATTTTTTGTAAACGACAAAGAAATTACGAAAACTCTAGAAGCCGCGATAGATGCGGATAACATATCGAGTGAAGGTGTGCTGGACATTGTGTATCAACAACAGGCGGTGTTTCGCGTGCGCCCCGTAACCAGATGCACAAGTTCAATTCCGGGACATGCCGAGGCAGTTATCTCCGTTAGTTTCAGTCCCAACGGTAAACACCTGGCCAGTGGTTCGGGTGACACCACAGTTAGATTTTGGGATATCGCCACTCAAAGCCCGTTGCACACTTGCAAGGGGCACAGCAACTGGGTTCTATGTATAGCTTGGTCACCGGACAGTTTGAGGTTAGCATCGGCTTGTAAAGATGGGAAAATAATCGTGTGGGATCCGGATTCTGGAAAACAAATCGGGCGCACTATGATCGGTCATAAACAGTGGATTACGTCTTTGTGTTGGGAACCCTACCACACAAACACCAGCTGCAGGTAAATATCACTATTTTTAAAACGAAGACTCTAGTGAGCAGAAATATTTTATTAGATTCCTGGCGAGTTCCTCGAAAGACTGCGACGTTAGAATATGGGACACGGTAAATTGTTGCACTGTTAGAACGATATCGGGCCACACAAAGAGTGTAACTGTAGTTAAATGGGGCGGGGCTCAACTCCTCTACACCGCATCTCAAGACCGTACGGTTAAAGTGTGGCGTGCAAGCGATGGTATTCTTTGCAGAACTTTAGAAGGCCATGCCCATTGGGTGAATGCATTGGCACTCAACACGGATTACATTTTGAGAATAGGCCCGTTTGATCCTGTGAAAGACCCGCACGATCTTAAACAGAAGGAAAACAAGAAGTCATTGGGGAACTTTGCTTTGATACGATATAAAGAGATCGTGCAAGTTTGTGGTGAGCGTTTAGTTTCGGGGTCAGACGATTTCACGCTGTTCTTATGGGATCCTGAGAAGGATAAGAAGCCGCTGGCACGGTTAACCGGACACCAACAGTTAGTAAACGACGTCAAGTTCTCACCGGACGGGCGTATTTTAGCCTCGGCCTCGTTTGATAAGTCTATTAAGTTGTGGGATTCGAAAACTGGGAAATTTATTGGCACCTTGCGAGGACATGTACAGGCTGTGTATATGGTGGCGTTTTCGGCGGACAGTCGACTGCTCGTCAGTGGGAGTGCAGATTCGACTTTGAAGTTGTGGAACGTGAAAGAGAGAAAGTTAGAGATTGATTTGCCCGGGCATGCGGATGAGGTGTACGCAGTGGATTGGTCTACGGATGGTATTAAAGTTGCATCAGGTGGAAAAGATAAAGTTTTGAAACTGTGGCAGAATTAATCAATTTAATAAACGATAACTTCTAGGTTTTCTTTGATTTTTTTGATACTTTGTAAATAATTTAAATTATGTAACGTTGCAAAAACTTTAAACTTGCATATTTAGTACAATTCTATTTAGCCTACTTTGCTGAATAACTGCAAATGCAGATAATAAATAGGTAAATAGGATGTAAGGAATAAAAGCCAAAAAATTACAAGTTTAAAATTTATTATTTATTCATGAACTAAAATATGCGCAACAGTTTCACATATTTCTTGTAGTAATAAATAACCACACCACATAACTTCTTACTTACATACAATTCAGTATGGCACATTTAAATGATTGGAAATATTTACAGTTGAAAGACAACAGTCTAATTGTGTGTTTAGAACAATTATTAAAATTGATTAGTTTCGATCTTCAATGTGTTTACTAGCAAGCATGATTAGAAGTAGGCCTCGACTTAACAAGTTGGTTCTTGGTGGCTTTAAAGTGTTAACTGCACCGAATCAAGAAAAAAAATATAGGCTCTGTTATTTTATACATAATTTTTCAAAGAATTTTACAATAAATACAGTAACAGCGGAATCTATTTTATAATAAATTTTCACACATTTCATCTCACAAAATGCTCCAATGTTTGAAGTCGCATTATTTATAGATTCCACCATAATTTACACATAGTAGTTTTGAACATTTCTAATATAAGACACATGGAACTCGCACAAAAGTTCTAAATGCAAATTGTCAATTTTTTTTACGACTAAATGAACACCCAACGAACTTTCTGTTAACTATTTTCATAGTGAACGTACTACAGAGATTTGGAATGTACGAGTGAAATCCGGCTACGTTAATTAAAAATGCAATTCACTACGATAAAACGACTTGCCTTCGAAAAGAGAATTATCTGCAGTCTTCTTTTTAATTAATAATTAGTTTTTTATTACGTGTGCATACATACTTAGTTTCAAGTAAGTGTAATACTGAAAGAGTTTCGATTTGTACAAATTTCAGCTGTGACTACAGTACATATGCACGAACATGGAAGCATTCAGAGTTTCGTAAGCCACAGAAAAGCTTCAAGTGTGAAAGAAAGAAAGAAAGAAAGGAATGAATCACGTACACCTAAGTTCCACGATCACGAGTAGAAGTATTCCCAGCAGAGTAGATTGTATTATAAATTCACCAAAGTAATGAGTTCGCATTTCTAATGCGAATGATAAATGCAAAACGGATGCACCTTGAGCATCATTAAAGCAAGAATATACAAAAATAATCAATAAATAAATACATCGATTTTTACATTATAAAAATATATACATATCTGCATTCAAATTATACATAAAAAGTAAACAGAATAGGTAATAAATAATCCAGTTTTTCTATGTGTATGTGTAAGTATGTACAGAATAATCGGAACAGCATACATATATAGATTTCAATTCTTCGCTTATAATCTATACCCTTTTCGTGTTAAGACAGATGTTCTGCCTTAGCTAAAAATAGTTTGCATTAAAAGTACTCTCACACTGGCTGATATGCAATGGTACTAAAATAATATGTAAAGAACACAGAGGCGAGACATCTAACAGAAATTTACAATTGACTCCCACAGCAACCACGAAGACCCTAATTAAGATAACGAGATTCTTTTCTATCTTAAATCGAAGGTCTTCCTAAATATATATATTTTTTTAATTAAATATATTAATAATTATATTCCACAGAGATTTTCGCAATGTCTAAACTCAGCATTAAAAAAAGATAAATTATTTCCAAAAACTTTCGAGTCAAATTAATCCCTTAATAGTTCTGCATCGCTGATTTTTTTTTTAAATTTAAACAAAATTCTCTTTATAATATAATTAGGTTATCACAATCCTTACATATACTTTGTATTAGATCATCCCTCTTTGAATGTAACACTCAATTAAAAAATATATTAATTTTTCCTCGTGTTCAGTTTATTTCTTCAAAGATGATCGATTAATTCAAAGTATTGCATGACTTTCCCATTTTCCCCAATCGTAATAAATGCGTAGGTCTCCATGTTTAGACACAAACCTCAGTTAGTGAATACCGAACTAACTCCTCTGAGTAATTGACAAACATTATGTGTGTTGTGAACACTGCAGCCTATTAATAGCCTTATCCTTGAACCTCCTCCTCGCCAACTCAGACATGGCAACCGGACCCAAATGAGCCACCTGCGGTGACGTTGCGATGGCCCGGAAGGTTGCTGCGACTCGCTCTTTCAACTGGGGGCCCTCGTTCATGCTAACCGAATCAGTGCTACTTATATACATAGAATTCTGCGACGACACTTTGTGGTTCTGAACCGAATGTTGTTGTGCACGCAGGTTCACCCAAGGGTGTTTCACTAGTTGAACTGCGGTGGGTCTTCTTTGCGGTGCAACGTGCAACATATCGGCCACTAAATCACGTGCAACCTGTGATATGTGAGTCCAGCCTTCGCTCTGGAATTACAAAACGTAAAAAAAAGGGCGAGACAAAATTAATTCGTAATTTAGCAACCGGTTTCGATTTATTACAATCTTCTTAGGCAGCTATCGTCATATTCGTCATAATAATTTTAAATTTGAAAGAAACCTTCATGGACTTTCTTAATAATTTTACCTAATTATGGACAATCAACAATATCAAAATTAATTCGATTGATTACCTGAAGATCCAGGTGTCCGGAGCTGATCCTCTGCAAAATGTGTTGGGGACTATCGTTTCTGTCGGTGTTAAAAGGGCATCGTCCCGACAACATTATGTAGAGTATAACACCGAGTGACCATATATCACAAGCAGCGTCATAACCTTGTCTTTTTAAAACTTCCGGGGCAACGTAATTCACGGTGTAACAGGGTGTCATTAACAAACCGTTATCAGCTCTTAACTAGAAGTGTTTCAAATTCAATTTAATATTTTCGTTTTAATAACCGAGAGTAAGAGACTTACTTGTTTTGCAAATCCCATATCACAGATTGTAACACTTTCAGGAGAGCAATCTTCTGAAGCGAATAATATATTGGCTGGTTTCAGGTCCCTATGTACTACGCCGTTTTCATGTAAATATGCGATGGTAACGGCCAAAGTGCGTAAAATAGCAGCTGCTTCGGGTTCAGGCAATCGCTTCTTTGCCACCATATAATCGAGGAGGTCACCCCCGCGAAGCAACTGCAATACCAGGTACATTTTTCCAGGTTCCTCGTACACGCCCTTCAAGGACACAATTCCACTGTGATGTCCGTACCTTAACAAAATTTCTATTTCTTCTCTACAATCACAAGTCGCTTTATTAATAATCTAAAAAAGAAACTCGAAGTGCAAATGAATCGACTTTAAAGAATTGCAAGTTGGTACCTTAACTGCGTACTGGTGTCCAGTAGCTCTATGTCTTGCTAATCTACATACGCTGTAACTACCGGTTCCCAAAACACTTTGTAAATCGTATTCTTCGAAAAAATTAGTGGGATTTGCGCGCAAATACTTCTGTGGGGTGGTTTCACTTTTCTTTTGAATCGGAGCGCCATCTAGCAAACACGGTGCTACAAAACTGAAACTACAAAACACAAAATCATTAACAAGAAGAAAAAAAAGATACTTGAGCTACCAACCCTCTGAATAACTCGTGTGCGTTTGCACTGGGGGGAACACCGGGGGAATCTCTGGGCGTCTTGCTGGTAAACTCGGAATCAAAGTAGCAAGTGTCGTTACCCGCTGCGGGCACAGCAGGTTTAAACGGTGGTTTTATTTTTTTACTCAACAAATTATCCCAGTCGATTATAGCAAAAAATTCGTGATTCTTCAAGTCCTTAAATAACAATAAAAAAAAATTAGAGTTATACCGAGCGTTATGTAGTAAATGGTAAGACATTCCAGTTTGGTAAATTTAAATAATTATATAGGGTGCTACCGATTTAGAATCAATTATGTAGTTCAATCCGCTCTACTATAAATGATTCAAGTTCGGTAGCACCTTGTATAAGTATTTTAATGACGCATATTTATGGGGTTCAAAATTCTTAAATTGAATTTGTAATTATACCGAGCGTTATGTAGTAAATTATTGGAAACTATTCTACTAGGTATAGCAGTTATAATTGCACAGGTTGCTAACGAATTTAAGTAATCTCTACAGGGTGTTTGAAAATTGTCTCCCGATACTTTCAGGGTGGATAGAACTTCACAAAATAGGGTCACCTTTTCATATAACTTTTTTTCCAAAAGTGAATAATAAGGGAGTTATAAGCCTTGAAAGGGGGGGGTGGGACAATATTGTTTTTTGGCAATATCTTTTGGATCCTTTAAGTTATCGACGTGAAATTTGAAACACACGTATAAGGCACCTAAATGAGCAAATACATCACATTTGTTGATCCTCCCTTCTTTTAAACGGGTAGTTTGAGGGGGTAATTTTACTCCTAATGTTTTGTTTTTTACATACTTCAGCAAAACTTGCGAAGGAAATATTCTTGAATGATTTTGGAAGTTACCTCGACACCTCCTGGGCCAGCCCCCAATCTATTCGCAGGGTTTCTTTTGAATAAAGCCCGCAGAAGGCTCTGCGCTTCCGAACTCAAGTTACCGGGCATTCCCAGCTTTGCCTTTAATATCTGAGTCATCGTGTCTTTCCTCGTTGCACCTTGAAATGGTAAACTGCCGGTGAGCATTTCGTACATCAGAACACCAAACGACCACCAATCCGCTGCAAACGAATGTCCCTTCCTGCTCACCACCTCGGGTGCCATGTATTCAACCTGTTAAATTATTTATAAAAAGTCTCCGATCTTTGTAAGTAACCGTTCTTACTGTTCCGCAGAAACTGTAGGCTTTTCCCTCCTCCAACGGTTGCTTCGAGAGGCCGAAGTCTGTGAGTGCTATGTGCCCGTCGGAATCCAACAGCACGTTTTCCGGTTTCAGGTCCCTGTATATTATTCCTAAGCTGTGTAAGTGATTTAAGGCTAACGCAAGTTCTGCTAAATAAAACTTGACATCTTCTTCAGTAAACATAACCTGCAGAATTGGAATTATTTTTTAATATTTCACCAAAGTTGAGGGCCAAGATGTGTTCACAATTTTTGTGAAAGTTCTGCACTTCTTACATCTTCTTGATTTTCAAATAATAAAAAGAAAAATACTTATCGGTTAAATCAAACAAAAATGATGTTTTCCTTGCTACAAATTTAAATAAAAGTTTCATGAAATCAATAGAGAAAATAGGAAATGCACGCACATTTCAAAATGTAACTTCATTCAAAATTCTTCATTGATTTACATATGTAAAATTGAAAAGACTGAGGAGTTGAAAAACCTTTTTTTTAAATAAAATAAATGTTTACCTCTTTGCTGAGACGTGAGAATAAATCTCCACCTCTAAGGAAATCTAAAATCAGGTACAATTTTCCAGTAGTTTGAAACGCATAGTGCAATTTAACAATAAACGGATGCTCAACATCCACCAGTATATTACGTTCCATTTTAGTTCGGTGTCGATCTCTAACTTTAAGCGTGGCCTTCTTGAGGACCTTCATGGCATACAGAGTGCCCCCATCGGTGCCAACAACCTTCCTCACCAAAAACACTTTGCCAAACGAGCCTTCTCCGAGCACTTTAAGCAGTTCGAACTGAGAGGGATCGGCCTTGTCATGTCCATTTCGTACTACCTACATACATACATTTATTTATGAGAGGCTAATAGTAATGTGACTCGAAAGGTCTTACCTCTCCCAACTCGATTTCGTGCTCTCCTTCTCCGGGCCCATCATCGATTCCTGTCGCTTCATCTCCATCTCCTGACTGAGACTAAGAAAAATATACAGGAACATTTTTTATTATGCACCTCGTATCAAATAAGTTAATGCAATTGTACCTTAAGCATTAGCACAGTACTCAAGCAAGAAATCATTTTTACAGTCGAATTCGTGAAACCTCAACATATATACATTTCCTATTTTATCATTTCAACAGAAGTTTTGTGGGATTTTCTTTTTACATAATTGCGTTAATGGAATATTTTTTTAATCATATAGTTCGGGGCTAAAGTGATTCTTAATAAGTCATTAAATAAACATTCAGTCTTGTAATAAGTTCACCGGTATCACAGAGTGGATAAAAGCATGTAACGTTTGCTTTTAGAATCTTATAGTTACATTCGATAAGCTAAATAAATTTGAATATGATAAGTACACACAACCAACTTATTGTGCAATACTAAAATTGTACTGTGCCAGTTGAAATATTAGTATCATGCAGGGACGCCCCTTAATTTAAAAATAGTATGTATTGCTTTTCACATTAACTCTTTTTTGGGGGGTTTTTTGTACACGTAAATATCGAGAGGAGAATCCCCGGTTCTTCTTTGGCCCTTTAACCAAACGATATTAAAATTTTCAATAAAAATATGAAGCAAAAAGCGAAAAAATAACGCATCCACACGCTGCCAAAAAAGTACAGCACCTGCAAAACTAGTTTTAGTTTCGAAAAAATAAATCTCTACATTAGTATCTATCTACCCTCTCAAAAATATAACCTTCTACTAAAACAAAGTCATGCATTTATATGTAACAGGAGTATTTCAGTATTTACAACAGTTTTCACTATGAAACCCGACGTTACAATTGTAAATTATGAAGTTACAAGTACTGCTTTGAATTCTTTGAAATAAACCACTTCCCAAATGATAACTAGATGCTATTGATAAACAGTGAAAGTGGAATTTCTAACGATTATTTTGCTTCCTGGATATGAATCACGAAAGATATTTGTGTACCGAATGAGTTTGTAAGACATCACAAATAAAAAAAAACTATTCCAAATATTTGCAGTTTTAATTTTAATTTTGTCTGTCAGATTCTTGATGCGAATTAATTAAAAAATAACGGAACAGAAAACACCAGGTGATCGAAAAAAAATGGGATTTAGAATAGAAGTTGCTTAGTAAAAGCAAAAACTTTCAAAGTATTAAGAAAATTTTAATTAGACCGCCGAATATCCTAAAAACTACGTAACTTTATAAAATATCTTTTTTTTAATAATTAATGCGGGGGTCTTTTAAAAGACGAAATAATTTCTTTAGTTGCAGTAGTAATAAGCTTATTGCAGGAGGAAAAAAATCAGAGTAAGATGGCCACAGGAAATGAGCTGGGATTCGAAAAAAATGACAGATAATAAGATCTGGAGTTGTGTAAAAGATTATACATAAAGGGAGGAGGGTTCTGGAAAGTCTGAAAGAAAAAGTAATACAATCCCCATAATGAGTAACCACTTTAAATTGAGTTATTACAAAAATTATTAATGAAAAATAACAGTGTTGTATTCAAATTTTTATAATTAAAGCAGGTTCTTGTCCGATGAAAATTGAAATTTGAAATTTGTGTGGTAGCAAGGCACATAGAACCATTTTGTAGAAAAATATTAATTTAGCAAAATTTGGCACTTAAACCCTTTGGGAGTACCACGCTTCATCAGCCTCTGATAAAAATAATAATAAATTTCATGTTCTATATGGATGAACAATGACGCCGGGCGGCCATTTCGTGGTGCTTTTAACAATTGAAAGGGAATGATTCCGATGATCTATCTCATACTACTTGATGGTACAATACAAGCAGAATCTTGTGGAAAGACGAACGGCAACTATTTCTTTAATACATAGTTGTTTTTTTTATACCGTTTGTCCATCTGACAATGAGACATAGGGATTTAACATGTGAAAACAGAAATTGCTTTATATTATCTACCTGAGTACATATATATGAAATTCTGGGTTATAATCGGAAAGATTTTGCATTCAAAGTGTTTTGATACTAAATTTGTGCAATTTTAGTTCTTAATTATTTAGAAATTAAGAAAAAAAGTTATTATTTTTTTCCGGACAAGTTTAGTAAGCATTTAACGAAGAGTTTACAAGATGTCGTGGTCAAGTTAGTTTGTTCATGTTTCACAACCGTAAGGTCACGAGTTCAAATCCGAATGAGGACACTTTTTTTTCTTTTTTTTAAATATTTTTTCAGATTTGAAATCACTTAAACTCTTAAACTACTTTATTATTTTATTTATACTTAAACTCTTAAACTACTTTAGTATTTTATTTATAAGTTTCATTTTAATATTAATTACGTAACATAATAAATAAAGTTATAACTTTAACATAATATAATTTTGCAAACGAGAAAATACACATAAATGGAACATAATTAATATTAAAATGAAACTTATTAATACAATAATAAACTAGTTTAAGAGTGATTTCAAATCTGAAAAAATATAAAAAAAAGAAAAAAAAGTATCTTCATTCGGATTTGAACTCGTGACCTTACGGTTGTGAAACATGAACAAACTAACTTGACCACGACATCCGTTTGAAAAGTCTTCGTTAAATACCTACTAATCTTGTCCGGAAAAAAATAATAACTTTTTTTCTTAATTTCTAAATAATTAACAACTAAAATTGCACAAATTTAGTATCAAAACACTTTGAATGCAATAATCTTTCTGATTATAACCCAGAATTTCATGTATATGTACTCAGGTAGATAATATAAGGCAATTTCTGTTTTCCCATGTTAAATCCCTATGTCTCATTGTCAGATGGACATACTGCATATAATACCTGTCAGTGTCAAAATTCTAGGGTTTCTGTTAGAATCCTGTTTTTATCACTAAGGGCCGGTTTTTCAATACTGGTTTAAACTAAGTTCAGAGTTTAAACTGAGTTTAGAGTAAAAGTCATTTTTCAAGTAGAGATCAAGCAGCTAATTTATATGACAGAGAATTGAGATCAAGTGATGAACTGAGTTCACTTGAACTGGAGTTTAAACCAATATTGAAAAACCGGCCCTTAATGTCGACCAAAAATTTTTGGAATTTCCAAACATTCAGGTAACAGGTACCAACAGGTATTATAGGAAAAAAACGGAGTATACTTATAAAACATCTAACAGAAGCTTTAAACATACAGAAGACAATTTAAATGACTTTTATTCACAGAGACAAATAGGTACAAAGTTATTTGATGTTGAATTAAGTTGGTAACAACATATTGACAGTCAAAATCAATATGTACATGCTATGAAAAGAATGCAGTCTATTAACGACAAGGCAACTACGAGAACTAACCCAGCATTATTTAAAAAAAAAGAATACGGGGTAAAAAATAAAAATGAAATTCCATTTTAATAGAACAACCATTTATATCGATCTGGAAAGATTTATGACAAGTTTTAGGAATCACAGAATGGGGGTGAAAGTAGAATGTAAGTACATCCACTGGAAGGAAAGAAGAGAACGATTAGCCCAAACCAAAAACAACAAGTTTAAAGCTCGACGTACTAAACAGACATACTTACTGAAAACTTCATTTTTTTTAATATTATACAAAGTGTTTGCGACTTATCGTGTATAACAATAAATAATAATAAAAGTAGTTTTTTTTTAATTTGGCAACTCTAATTTAAATTAAATCGTACGATTTATGACAATATTTATTGAATAGAAATTGAAAATCGATGTACAATTGCGGAATCATAAACCCGGACACCAAAATTTTTTTAATTTAAAACATCACGATTTCCAAATTCTGGTAAGTACAGTAATTTACGTTACAAGTCCGGAAAGTCACTTATTAATGCTTTAATAATCACTTCGCGGCCATATACATATCGTATAATAACGGGTTTTTCTTTTTTTTTATTTGGCGTCGGAGTTGGCAATGACAGACAAGGTGTTTATTGTGAACGCACCATAATTTTTGGAACGTCTGTCAATTCTTTCAGTTTTGAAATTAAATTCAAATTAAAATTGGTTCTCTTTCGAATAAAATGGTTTTTTTTTCATACGTTCAAGGTGAGTGGCAAATATTTAAATCAAAGTTGTTTTGAAAAATTCCGTCGGTAATTTTCCGATGTAATATTAACAATTGTCATTTTAATGACGATTCACAATTAAACTTTCATGGCTAACTTCGATGCCTGATTTAAACGTCACTTAAACGTCAGTGTCAAAAAAAAAGCGCCATTCTATTTGATATCCTTTTGGAAATGTACTGTAATTTGTAAATCAAAAGGTATCAAACAAAAGAGCAAATGTGACAGTTGTACTCGAGTGACGCTACTGTGTGATTCTTAGGCTGGATTTACATGGAGCGTTGAGCGCGTTAAAACGCCGAGCGTACTGTACTCCCATTTGTTAGTGCTCGTTACGTAAAGAGCAGTAGCCATTGAGAGTACAGTACGCCCGGCGTTTTGACGCGCTCAACGCTCCATGTAAATCCAGCTTAATACTGTGAAAATAATTTCAAATGTCAATTTGGAGGTTACGTTTATAATTTGAGACATACTTCAACAATGTCAAAGAAATGTCAATTATATACTTATAAAACTTATTCTGCTTTATGATTCCACTGGGTTGCATTCATAAACTACACCTCTGAGAGATACCCTCTTGGACGTGTAATCACATCTTTCTCGCTCACGATTTTTAACATATTTTGCATCTCGCTTACCTGTTTCTAAACGACTTGTGTTTACATTATTTCCATGACAACGGGCGCACTCTAAACGCCCTGTGGGATGTGAGAAGTAAGTGAGAAGTGCATCCGTTGTCATGGAAATAATGTAAACACAATTCGCCTTGAAACAGATGAGCGAGACGCAAAATATGTTAAAAATTGTAAGTGAGAAAGACGCAATTACATGCCCAAGACGCTCTCGAAGCTAGAGTTTATGAACGCAACCCTACTATACAAAAAAATTTGTTTTACGACCAATGCTGCCACAAGTAAAATCCATTCTAAATCCCTTCTTTTTTATACCTGAAGTGCACTGTACATTCACTTTTTTAATGAGTAACTAAAGTTACAAGTAACCTTGTAAATGGGATTTTTATTTTAGGTTATGTTGGTTTCATTTTTGTGCTGTTATTTTGAGTCTTTGGCTACCTTCTCCGTGCTCTTCCAATATTTTATTGAATGCATTATACCTAAATGTGGTTCTTTGTTTGTTCCGCAATAGATTTCCAGGTCATTTTCGTAAATTTGATTGACAAAACTTTAAATGCAATACCAATCGCTTTTGTAAGACAACTGAAGACAACATAAGAACAAAAAAATCACAATTAGTTACTCATTACAAAAGAGAATGGAGAATAGGCAAGTGAATTTTTAATTTTATTAAAGTGATTTATATTAGCAATATCCAATATACATATACAACAACTTAATTTGTTCATAATTTGAATAGGAAAAAGGTATGACCCTTAAATATTCGTGTAACACAAAATAAAAGTATAAGCTTGCTAGGTCCGAAAGATTAGACAAATTGTACGTACAAATTCACCAATGGTATTTAAAACGAATTTGTTTAAACATCGATACTAATCGAGATTTACTTAATATAAATTTACCTTCAAGCATACCATGCAGTACATTATCAATTACAACAACTTAATCAAATGAGGCGTTTAAATATTATGTTTCACTTGCAACAGATTATGTATTATTTGAGTATCGTAATATTGTAACGTCAGATGGCTAAGTTCTCTAGGTAGTAGAAAGAAACGTCTAGTTGTAAATACAAGGTACAAGGTGCTACATCGTGCAACATAGGTGAGTTGCTATAAACGTAAATATATTACGTACAGACACTATTCTTAGGGACCTGGATACTCCAATAGCTGCAAATGAACAATACACGTTACAACTCATTAAAAACTCAGCTACGCGTGCTAATTAAATAAAGTGGTGACAAATTTCTGACAAAAAACGTTAGGGCAGAAGAGGTCTTATCAAAACACATATTTTAGCTGCAAGGCTCGTACCTCGGACACGGCGTGCTGTATTTGCCATGGCTCAAGTGAATTTGCTAACGGCATATTATTTATTTTTCTTGATCATCTGGTTCAAGCGGGACGTTCGATAATTATAGAACTAACACAGCACACAGACGAATAACATCAATATGGCCGAGACACAGCTGAGAACGCACGTACGTAAACTAAATTCTGGATATGGGAAATTTTCGTCTGAAATTCTTTAAGTTGGCAGTACCGCGTAACATCACTGCAAACACCATAGAATTTTATAATTATAGATATCCAATTCTAAATTCCAAATGTGGATAATAATTTTTCGCAAACACCTTAATGTAACAATTTTATAAACACAATCTGAATAAAAAATTATCCATCTTCTTTAAACTCAACTCATAACTAATAAATGCGCTGTTATCAATGAATAAACAATCAATATAGACGGCTGAATTAGCAATCAATTGACGTTCTTGATCTCCGCTAGATGTCGCTGCATATCACCACTTCGCCATTTTTGTGTTAAAAAGGTAGGGATACATAGTTTTTTGAGATTTCTACATTACGCACGGAACATATTACAATTTATACGAAGCCATAAGCGTAAAAAAACACTTTTATCACTCATTTGATTCCGTTCTTAGCAGCTCGCAACAACAACTATTAAACACACGCCGACACGCGTATTTTCATCACCAGCTTTCAGATTCCACATAATTCCGCCGCGCGGCGACTCTTTCGTTCAAAGACACGAATAGAAATTATACGTTAAAAATGTAAATATGAAAACTTATTTCAAATACTTTTGCACTAAAATGATAAGAATTTGCTACGTAACGCCTATGGCTGAAGAGTTTTATGTGAGCAGGTTGCCACTAGAGCTGTGTCAATCGTGATTGATTCGATCATTTGATTGCAATCATACAAAAGTATTGATGATTGCATTCGCTATTGTATAAATGTGTCGTTCATCAATTCAATCAAATGATTGTAACGGTGATTGCAATCATATCATTCCATTCACTCTTACGCAATCATTTGAATTCAATCAAATGATTGTAATGGTGATTGCAATCATAACATTCCATTCACGCTTACACAATCATTTGATTGAATTGGTCAATAATACATTCGTAATAACTGGTACTTGATGAGATGAATGAATGATTACCGACGATGAACGAATGCTTTTAGATCGTGTAACACTTGAAGCGAAATATGTATAAGAAACGAAATTAAAATTTCTCTCAAAAAATAAATAAAATGTCGATAGAAGCAAACGATACTACCACATTAAGTTTGTCTCACGTCTTACATTGCACGCGTTTCGATTAAGAATGGTAAAGGTTATTGCCGTTATTGGTTAATCAGTCGCACGTCGCATGATGGTCGCATGCAGCGCCCCCAAGACCGAGATCGGCACGTTGCGAGATTGATTGACTACACAATCAATCGTTCTTTTCAATCACAATCATTCTTTTCAATCAATCATTTTTTTCAATCATCGTTCTTTCCAATCAATCATTCTTTACAATCAACCGTTCTTTACAATCAATGAACGATATGATTGATCGGATCAAATGACCGAATCTTTTTTCATATCAATACTTGAATGATCGAATCTTTGAAAATGAACGATTGACACAGCTCTAATTGCCACACGGGTATGCTTGGTTGCATATTTATGTTAGTCATGTGCTACGAGTTAAGAATGACAGGAGGGAGAGTGATACTGACAGTGACCAAATTGGTCACTAAATATGGCCGCTGTATTTCATCGTAGGCGCATACAAGTGTTTTACAAGATTCTGGAACGTCCACACTCCACAAAGCAATAGTTCATCATTGTTTATGACACACTTACAACATTAAATTTAACGAATAGCGTTTTCGTTTCATCTGCACCGGTTGCACTCAGTGTATTTGCATCTTCTTTTAACCTCATACAATAACATGAGATGAACATATTCTAGGTGCACACTAGTGCGATCAATCGAAAACGCTATAAGTAAAATTCGAGAAATGTCAATTGTATTGTATACACTTGGAGTTCTATGACTAAAAGTACTTGAAAAGAACTTACTTACATTACACTTGTGACGCCACTGAACATCGAAAAGACGAACCTAAAAGTGCCCTAACAGTCATTCACTTTTTAACTGAAGTCTACAGCTGGTTTCTTTTATTTGATGCAAACATTACGCGTTTAAATTCAAATATGGATGTTCTCTTGTAAATGGATCAATCCCCAATCTTCGTGAAATGTAAGTCCGGATCGATAATCCCTTTCCCTTTTCAATCTTCCTATTTTTACGATCCGTTTGAATTCAAATACATTCAGATCTGAGACGCTTTCATTTCTGACGGATCATGGGAACATAACGCGTTTGGATCAGCGAATCGTGTTCTTTTGTGTAAATGATAATAGTTTAGGATCATGATTCGATTTTCGTAAACATAAATGTTTATGTTTTGCTTATTCGGATCAGGATTAGAAGGAAATCTAAGATCAAATTTAACTTCGTTCTGATGTGCCAAACACGTTTCAAAGGAGTTTTCTTTTGTAACAAGAACAAACGAATCGTGATTCTCTAAACGTGTTCAGATCGGATCAGGATCATTTCAGAAACGATAGCGCCTCTGATGTGCTCTGCTGCAATAATCCACATCCAAAGCGAGAAGCCAAGAAACTATTCAAACTCTTCAGCGAAAAAAAACAGCTTATAGTAACACGTCAATGTATCGTTTGCATATACTATGTACTAGTACACTATTAATCACAGTTGTTAAATAAATTATTTTTTCACCACGGATGTCAACAAACAGCCATATTGCAGAAACTGACTTGCCGCAAAGTGGTAACTTCCGTCATATGTAACTGCATTCTCCGACTACCGTTTCTTCCCTTCTGATTTATTCTTTCCTCGTTGGACATTTGGCTCTCAGCTTTATGCGAATGCTCTGCATTTGTTTTGTGGTGTATGTAAAAGAAATACAGCTATTGTAACAAAAACGGAATAAAATTAATTTATATTTACATTTATCAATAGATTTACACAACGTATTGATAATAACTTTAGACCTCTTACAGACTAGCGACTTAGCAGCGCGATTCAGCCGCGCGATTTAATCGCTTGGTACGCGACTAAATCGCGCTGCTAAACACAAGTGCTCGACGTTGACATGAGCTCTGTATTAGCGTTAAGGTTAAAATTTATCTCCATATGATAGTCCGCATACGCCGCAGCCATGTACCTATTCATTGATGGATGTTATTAAAGATGTTAAACAACCAGAAAGTTTCTGGACTCTAACATCAACATCTTACATTAACATTATTGTGAACAATCTACGTCTGTCACCATTTTCTGGTTCTTACCATTATAACATTACGTTACCATTAACACTATTGTGAAAGAGCAGTAAGATAGCGCCCATAAGAAGAAAAAAATAGTTGACAGTCGTATCTGTGAAACTGTGAATACTAATCCATTTCTTCCGACTGTATTAGATTGTCCGTCGAATTTAATATAAAATTACCGAATTTTGTGATTTTATCTTCATAAATAAACAAAATATTCAAGATTTTCGAAATTGAGAAATTCAGTTTTTTGAAGATATTTCAGAAAAAGATTTATAGCGTTTTCGATTGACTGTACTAATGCGCACTCAGAATATCTTCATCTCGTTTTATTACATGAGGTTAAAAGAAGATGCAAGTAAACTTGCGGCCAAAAAAAGTGACCCGTTAAATTTGAATGAAATTTAATGACGTTTTGATTATATTTACATACTGTGTACCAGTCTTGTAGTTTTGGAGGTTATACTAACGCTGGATTTCACAAACGTCACTTAACTTTAATCATCGATTAAGAATAATCATTCCTATACCTTCAACACATGTAACCATGGCAACGTTTACTTTTAACGGATGATTAAATTTAAATAACGTTTGTGAAATCCGCCATTAATGTCGTGTTACATTTCTGTTCTAGTTTTCCCTTCACCTTCTGTATTAGTGACAACGTGCGCAAGTTGAACTTCATTAAAGTAGACCATTATTCAAAGCAGCAAATTAAATGTGACGGCTCCAATAATTTACTACTTTGACAGATCGAAAGCCAATTTATAGTACAAAAATGATGAACGAGTCAGTTTTTTTGTCTGCAAGTTTACACTAAGTACAACCGGTGCAGATGAATCGAAAACGCTAGTAGTTGCACATTTTTATAGACGCTAAAATAGCGTAACTTTTTTTTGTAATTTAACCGCCTTTGTATCTCTTATAGTTATAATTTACGAGATTCCTGTGGTGTGCTTTTAATTTATTGAAACCTTGTATAATGTAAAATTAAAGAATATGTTTAAGTAGTAATGCGTCGCTTCAGCAGAACTGGAGAACTAGGGATATCCCATATACCGTATCTTTCCGTCAATTTTGTAATAACAGGTTAGTCAGGTGTCGAGTTATTGCGAACACACCGAATAGTTCAGCCACAAACTAGGGCTTCAGTGTTGCCAGATCTTTAAAGTTCGCCGTTTTAAAGGAGTCGCGCCGTTATGAAAACTTAAATGTGTAGTTTTTTTTTTTTATTTAGCACCGTATCTGCAGAGGATTAGTTTGATGGCTAGAAAAAAACTGTAATTACAAAAGTTGTAGGATTTTATGCGTTTTATCGTTTAGAGTTAACGCAAAAATCAAAAGCTCATCCCAAAATGAAGAAAAAAATGCGTGCGCTTTTTTAATGGAACATCTGTATATTGTTCGCTAAAATGAAAGGTGACTCTTTCCTGATTTCAGAAACATATAGGTAATGAGTTAATATTCGGATGAGCCGTTTGTGATGTACAGAGTGTTTCAGTGATGATGCACCAAACTTAGGGGACACTTTTCTGACATTATTTGGAAAAAATATCTTCATACAGTTTTGGAATCTGAGCAAGTTGAAATTTGCATGTTTTTAGAAATACTGTAGCAGTTTCAATCTTTGCGCGATTTAAATTGTTTTATGAATTGCACACAGCTCCAAGAAGGTTAAGGATTCCGTTCGTCCCAGAAGAGGACGTGCGATTTAAAAATATACGATTCTCTTTTCCATCTTCCTTGCCAAATGGATTATTAATACGTATGAACATACCGGGGGATTTTATAATTTTTTTATCTTCTCGTGAGAGAAGCAGCTGCAACACCACCACCACCACCACCAGCAGCTCTGAAGAAGTTCTGCAATGGAGAACGAAACGTCGGTAGTAGAAGAAATCAACGTGACGCGGTTCCAACCGGAAGCTAATTCAAACCACAAATCCCTGCGATGTGCATTTATTATTCGTGATAACTCTAAAAGATAATACGTAAAAAATGAGCAAATAAAAATCAGATTAGAGTAGGCGGTGCAAAGAAAATATACCTATGTCTGTGATTAACTGAATTAATTAATGTAATACATTCATGGACTGTCAAATTTATTGACTTTTTTATTTAATTACAGACATACATTTTCTTTGCACCACCTACTCTAATCTGATTTTTATATGTTCACCGTTTATAAAATCCTACAACTTTTGTATTCATGTCTTGTCATTTCGTCGTATATCTTCTTAACTCGGATCTACGTAGGTATACGATCGGCATATAATAAAAAAATGAACTTTAAGCCTCATTAATTTTGATGTTGAAAACATAAAAGAGATTTGAAAAAAGGAAAGTTAAATTTAATAAATTTTCTTACTTTTTGAGTTGATACGTCCTCATATACAGAGTAATGTATGGCAAAATTTTAGTAAATACATGAAGTAATCACATAATAACATTTCAAGAAAAAGATATTAATTTTAAATTCGCATGTAACACAAATTTACATAAAATAATATTACTAAAAAATGCTAGCAGTATTTCTAAAACATGATGGATGAACTCTAGTTAGACCTTCAAAGAAGCAAAAGACAAAATGAGATGTTTAGAAGAGGATGGATCCGCCAATTTGGCAATGTCGCCAGGTTCCAGGAATAATGGAATAATGAATTGTTTGTCGACAAGTGTGACTCACCTCCTCAGGTAAAAATTTGAAATGTCATTGAAGCGGAAAACTAAACTGCGAAAATTAAATCAAGTGCCGAGGTTATCAATAAATGGGTTTCGACGTCGAGAAAAATGTGCATTAGGCCGAATTAAACCATCACGTAAGTCAAAAAAATTGAAAAAAATCGATTTGTTTTTGTTACTAGGGCCACCTGTGCGTGTTTTGATTGCGAGAGGGAGTGAGATGAAGCGATGGAAGCGTGAGAGAGGCAGAGCAGAGGGTGATTCATTCGGTGCTTGTCGGATGGTGCGTGGGTCAAACGTTGGCGGTTTTTTATATTTTTCAGGGAAAATAATTGTCCAAAAAAAGGTAAATTGCAATGTTTTACGTTTTTTGAACATTTGTTTATTTGTAAACCGTGCAAAGCATCCTTTTTTAGCCCAAAAAGAGCCTCGGTTAAAAGTTGAGGTTATGCGCGTAGATACAAACAAACGTTGAATTTCATAAAAAAAAATACAACTTTGATTCTAGCAAAAAAATAATTACGTTTCATAGTAATTTGCACGTTTCAATAAACAAATATTTTACATTACTTTCAGTAGATAATTATAATATTTAATGTAAATGTTGAAAGGCAGTAAATACAAAGCACAACCTAACAATTCTTGACTCTTGAGCAAGTTGTTATGCTCTATTTTTTTGTGTTATTATACTTATTATAGTCGGAAATTAGCACTTGAAGGTTATTGATATATAATAAATGAATCATTATTACATTTTATTGCATAATCAAATGGACGTGTGTGATAATGCAGATCTTTATATTCAAGGTCATTCTTGTGATTATATTTGTTGTTTAAACCTTGTATTGAATTTGATTGGTTTGGTGTTGAGTCACTTCTATTTTTTATAGCCCAGGGGAAAATGGAGGAAAGCCAAGGGATGAACGAGCAGGAAGACTTGCATATGTAAGCACTTTTCAGTCTTAACATTTGCACTAACAAGTATTTTCTTTTATTTTAACATTTGAATGTGAATTGTACTAACTAACTAATTACATTAATCCATGCTTGTTTTAGAGGAAGCTGGATTTTCGACAGTCAGACTATGACTGAACTAAAAGATATAATCAATGTGAGTAGTTTTGTTTTTTTTTTTTTTGTTTCTACTCATTTCAAACATTTTTCTTTGCATTATATAAATTTAACTTGCATTGTTTTATCGGGTTTTGGAATGTTATGTTATTCCTCACATAAACTGAAACAAAGCAGAATAATTTGTATCTTAAATGCACAGGTCACAGAAAAGACACATAATTGTAGGGTAATTAAGTAGTTTGTAACAATTAATAAAGAAGAAGCAACCATTCAGAGCTTAGCACGTGAAACTTTATAATTGGAATAAATTTTAATTTTCTTGCATGATTAATCAATGTCGGTCGCGTTCTTTTTCTATCTTGAAGAGGAAATCACACTAGACTTATCTGTTATTGCCTTTAGAAACGTAGTAAAATAAAACATTATATTTTGGATTGTAGTAACACTTGGGTATTTTGAAATGTTAAGAAGGCAATACAATACTGTATTTGACAAACAGAGTAAACTATTGCTGTTTTCCTTTTGAGAGTGAGATGTTCTGGTGCTCTTAAGTTTGGAGCAGTTCAGTGCTAAATCACGCAAGTAAGTAAAAGGAACGCAAACAGGGGCGCACAGAATGAGATGGACAGTACCTAACCTAAAATGTATATATTTAATTGTAAATCCTGTATAATTTATTTACCCAAGAGTAACCTGGAGTTCGTTCAGAATCTTTACCTTTGAGAGCGTCTTGGGCGTGTAATCGCGTCTTTCTTTCACGATTTTTAACATATTTTGGGTCTCGTTCATCCGTTTTAAAACGTCTTGTTTACTTTATTTCTATGACAACGGGCGCACTCTAAGCGTCCTACTTACAAGTGAGATGTGAAAAGTGCGCCCGTTGTCATGGAAACAATGTAAACACAAGACGTTTTAAAACGGATGAGTGAGACGCAAAATATGTTAAAAATTGTGAGTGAGAAAGACGCCCAAGACGCTCTCGGAGGTAAAGATTCTGAACGCACTCCAGGAGAGTAAAGGCCAGTACACAATGGATTTGCATAAGACATAAGCCGTAACAGTAATTCGACCTATGTAAAGAAGTGCGCTGTAACACAATAACTCCGTAACGAGAACAAAGCTTATGTGTTTCTTACGGCTTATGTTTTATGCAAATCCATTGTGTTCTAGGCTTAAGGAACTCGATCTCTGTCTGTTGATACAGGTACTGCCAACATATTATGTTTTTGACACTAACAGTGGCTATTTGACCTTGAACAAATTGTCATTGTGACAGTTGTTCCGTTCAATTTTCGCTTCTTGGCGTAATAAATTTAAAAACAGCCTAGATAATGCCTAAAGTATGTTGTGTTGCCCATTACAAATCAAATGCTGCAGATTTAAACTGTTTAGCATTCCTAGAAGTGCATACAGCTTTTCTTTTTAAAATATCATAAACTCGCAATAAATACATTTGTATATTTCATATAATTTAATGTATTTTTTGACTTAAGACGAATTTTGTTGCTTATTTTAACTAAATTTGTTAAAATACATCAGAAATTGTTTTTAAATTTGATCCAAAATAACGTGTGATCAAAATAAAAACGTATTAGAGTAGGCGTTGGAATTTAAAAGTATGTCTGGATAACGTCATAATTAATTAATTGTCTCAACAACGTCATAAAAATGAATAAAAGTCTCTAATGGTGGAATTTCTTTCAGAAGTGGCCACATAGTTAATCATAAAAAGGGTTTATTCGATACCTAATGCAGTCGAGAAGTTTCATGAAGCATATCCTGTGGTCCACTTCCACAAACAGAAACGTCAAAGTGACTGAAGAAACGTGAAATGAACTAAATGAAGACATACGTGTTTGCTTGCATGGCCAACTCTAATCCGTTTTTTATTTGATCACTTTTTATGTATAGGTAGATACGCAATTTTTTTTGTATATGAGAATTTTTTACATAAACCAGTTAATTTGTCGTCAGTAAAGCTAATAAACATTAGTGAAGACCTAGCACATTAATAAGTTAACTTTTACTTTGGAATATCTCAAGTAATGTTCTTTTAATTAGTTACTTACAGTTTTCTAATTTATTTTCCACTCTCCCTCAGAAGACGTTTCATTGTCTGAAATGTCTTCTCTTTATCGCCGAATCAACATCACTGCAAGAGACCTTTCTCCTATAACGTTTATTTTTAATGAACGAGCTTTATAAGGTTATGTCAAACGTCAATGTTTAATTTACGTATCCGCAGGCGTTCCATTTGCACTGGTACGCTCACATCGAATTTTAAATGGAACGACGTTAGGAGTCATCGCGAGTGTGATCAGCGTGAGCATTATCTGGAACTTACCCCCTGTATGTGTTCTTTTTACTTGATGAGTGATTTGACACTGAATTGTTCCAAACTTAGAGTGTGTTCGTAAACTCTTGGGTTCTCCTGAGTAATATTCCATTTCTCTCATATAAATGATTTTGTATATTTTGCTTTTCATTTTATTCACTCCCAGCGTTACCTATGGAGACTTTACGAACCCGGCCTTAGAGTACCAGAACATCTCACCACAGTATATACTTCGTACAGTAATTGCACTCCCGAAAATTTGCGAACTAAATTGTCCTCGCGCATTTTAATGCGCATTGTCGCATTCGTGGCGAAAAATGGAAACTGATTTGGCGCGCGGTTCTCAAGTTAAATGGAATCTGCTATCTAACCCATATGTTAGTGGCGTTCTTGTGATCTTGTACAGAGTGTACATTAATGATTGAAAGGCGTTTGAATTTGGCGCGTTGTCGAATTAGTAATTTTCGTCTTACATGATTGGTATTCATGCTGGATATGTTGAATTTCGTCAGTAGCGTGCGTGTGTTGTATTGTTTACGTTTTGATTTCCTTATTTTATTATTATTGAGTTAGTATTAACGAAAAGGTTATTTTTATTTCCACTTTTGCTGTCAGACATTTTTCATTGGTAAGTACAGCCATATAACAGGAAATAAAAATACACACAAACGTTTTAGGTTAGCGATGGTTTTCACGGACCTGCACAATAAATTTATTGTTGAGGCCTATTTTCGGTCGGGGATACGCAATGAACAAAATGTGTGGAATTATTCTTATCAAAGTTGTCACCAACAATTTCAAGAACAGTTCCCTGAAGTGGTATTCACATATGATTCTTTTATGCAACACGTCCGCCGTATAATTCAGAGATTTCGTGAAACAGGCAGTGTTTCTAAAGGAAAATCTACAGGCCGGCCCACTGTTCTCACCGAAGAAGTCATCGCAGATATTCATCAAAGAATGGATGTAAGTCCGAAGAAGTCTTTACGGTGTTTATCGGCTCAAACGAATTTATCACTTGGTACATGTCAAAAGGCTTGCAAGAAGGTTCTACATTTACATCCATATAAGATAACTGTAACTCATGAGTTGCTACCTCTTGATTTGCCTCATCGAGTGCAATATTACCAATGGTTTAATGAGTTCTTAAATAATGACGATATGTTAGACATAACTTTCTTCAGTGATGAAGCATGGTTTCATCTCAGCGGTTATGTAAATTCGCAAAACCGTAGAATATGGTGTGCAGAAAACCCTCATATTTTTGAAGAGACTTCATTACATCCTCAGAAGATCGGTGTGTGCTTGGCAATGTCAAGAAGGAGGATCATTGGACCTATTTTTTTTCAACACAATATTAATGCACTTGCATATCAAGAAACAATTTTAAATCCTTTCATTGAAGAACTTCATGACGATGAATTACAACGGGGTTACTTTCAACAGGATGGAGCTACAGCCCACACTGCACTGACAACGTTGAATCATTTGCAACAGTTCTTTGGGGATAGGTTAATAAGTAGGGACAGATGGCCTCCTCGGTCACCAGACTTAACCCCACTTGATTTCTTCATGTTCGGTTTTTTAAAAAATAAAGTGTTTTCAGAACGTCTCCATACGATAGAAGAATTACAAAATGCTATTACAGAGGCTGTCAACAGCATCACTCCAGAAATACGACACAAAGTTTTCGAAAACATGAAAAGAAGAGTAAATTTGTGTTTGGATTCAAATGGGGGACATTTTGAACAGATGTTATAATTTTATTTTATATCTGCTTTACTTTTTATATTCTCCATATCAATGTATGTAATTAATAAACGTAAAATAATTTCTAATCACTAATAAATTGTTTTAATAATATATAATTTTATGTGCCGCCCATGGTAAAACAGAATAGTATGCAGTACCAACTTTTACAAATAATCTAATGGGCGGGATATTCAAACACCCTTCAATCATTAATGTACACTCTGTATATGTTTTTATTGTTGCCTGTATGTAAAACAAACGTTAAAAGTTTAGATATTTCCTTTGAAAGTGAACTAACACTCTGACATCTTTAGTTCGGCAATTCAACATTTCTCCCGGTGATGAACCTCAAACTACAAAGCACTCATCTATTTCTCGTATGTTGATCACATTCGTTTCCGTTTATGCGAGACTGCGCGAGGTACAAAATTATACCAAAAGATCAAAGGAACCGACAAGAGTGCAATTACAGTATGAAGTTTATACTGTGATCTCACTCTCAAAAGAAACAGCAAATGATCGAATGTGCCGCTCTACAATATTTTTTTATTGTCCGCACGACGTTGTATAGAAATTATTATTGATGTCCTTATAGATAGTGAATTGCTATTGCAGAATAAAAGATTGATAATATTTCGGAAATACTTCTTTCAGTTGCAAACCTTCAATCATTGTTGATCACAGATCACAGTGTATAATGCATTTTCATTCTTGTAAAATTACCTCAACGCGACAACGCACCTACATTTAGATCATGAAGTGAATACTGGCTTCAAATTTGTCATGAAAATTTGAATATCGGAAGGAAGAAAATTAAAGTAAACAAAAAGCAAAAAAAAATTACGCACGTAAACAAAATAAACTAGTGCATAGGTAAACAAAAAATTCTGCTTAATTCAATATTACGTAACACTACCTTATATCATAATTGCATTTCATGGAACCAATTAAAATTAACAACAGTAACATGAGTAGGTAATCATTGTTTATTTGAGACTGTGGCAATGACTTACAGTTAATTTAATAACCGTTCAGTATTGATTCAAAATTTTACCAAGTACACCTCTGATTCATGCTCTCATTTTTGAGTCATCTTGGTAATAAATTGGTTTCATCAGGTTGCACATTGCATTTCAAAACGTGTCTGAACTTGCATGACCTGGTGAAATAAACTTATACAGGTACACACAAAATTATCATCATTCAGTTGGGATCGAACCTACTTCGAGCATCCTGTAATTCTATTCTCCTTAAAGTAATTGTTTTTTTTTTTAATCTAATAATAGATAATCATAATAAATCGTGCTTGTCTGTTCATGTTCGTGAATTCTATGATGTTAAAAAGTGCAGAGTTCAATTATTAATACATGTGGTGCTAGTGCTGTAACTGATTTAGTTTTTATCCAGGATCCAAGCGATATCTTCACTGATTCTTCATCGGAGAATTTGACAATGCCCAGCTTGGTTTCTGAATCTTCTTCATTAAAACTTGAAGAACAGAACGAGGACTGCATTCTGCCAATGCCCGAGATATTCAACCACCAACCAGCCGTTATCAGCAACGAAGACTACCCGGGGACTTACAATTTTGAAGCTTTCATCGATCCTCATACAGCGAAGAGCCCCTGGGTCGTAAGTAAAATATCAAGTATACTTTCAATTTTTTGTTTTTTAAGAAAAGAAACATTTTCCATTGTTTTGCGTCTGACTGATTTGTTTTGTGCGCAGTATTCGTCTCTGCTGAATAAGGTGTTTATACTATGGCTACATAATTTCCCTGTTGATTTTAAATGGACTCAGGATCCAAATAAACGCTTTTTCGTGAGGGCCATGCCTCTGTATAACCAACCACAAGAAGCACATAAGCCTGTCATGCGATGCTTCAATCATTTACATGAAAATGATATAACAAACAAAGGTAAGAACTTCTGGGCAAAAACATTTATTTGAATATGAATAAAGTTTATTATAGGTTCGTTCGTAGTGCAGCTTGTAACTAGTTTGGAACCGTCAGAACGAGTCGCCCATCCAAGTAATCAGTAATCATCGATTTGGTCAGATGCCTTACATGCAAAACATTCATTGCTGCATATTTCCAACGGTTGCAAACTAGTCAGAACTGCACTACGAACAGACCTTATATTTATTTATTTTTTGTTTAGATGTGCCTTCTTATATGTGGAAGCACATAATTCGTGTTAACAGCGTTATTGGTGACAATGTCAGATATGTTGGAGAACAAGGACAACATTTAAGCGTTGTTATCCCTCTTGGCCAACCACAAACGGGTGTTGATACCGTCAGACACATGTATGAATTTGTGTGTCAAAACTCTTGCCCCTCGGGCATGAGTAGAAGACCAATCGAGGTGGTCTTTACTTTGGAAGATGAAAAGTGAGTTTGCTAACCCTTCAGCGGGCAATCAGTTGAAAGTGCTTGCAAAATTAAATTCCTTCACTTCTCTACCTCTCCCTTGATTAAGGTAACCACCGAAACCAACCACAATCCATATGACCATTCAACATCTAATTTAAAATTAGATTTTATTTATCATTGTTTACTTTCAGTGGGATGGTATTTGGGAGAAGAAGCGTCAATGTGCGCATTTGTTCCTGCCCTAAACGTGACAAGGAAAAAGAAGAAAACGAACACATGTTGAAGAATGGCCAATCAAAGCAGCCTCCCAACAAAAAGAGAAAAATGAACAATGGAGAGAAGAAACCTCTTTCACTTAGTGGATCTTCACATGACACAAAAGAATATGAAGTTACAGTAAGTATATTTACCTAATTATAATATTGTGTCATGTAAGAATTAATTATAACAATTGTTTTAGCTGAAAATTGCAGGTAAGCATAATGTAAAAGAACTAATCAAGTATGCGTATAATCTGATGGCCGGTGAATGTTATCGTCATGGAAATGAAGAACCATTCAAGAGATTATTGAAGGATTTAAGTGAAACAATGAGTAAGTTCTTTGTAATACATGTTAGAGGGTGCAAAGTTCCTAATTTTTTCTTTTTACAGAAAACCCTCCAGAATAAAAGTAAATTCGTGGAGGTGCTCTTATTTTAAATTTATTATTATCTACTTTCCTTTATTACATTTATTCTATCATATTAATTTTTAAGATTATGATGATATGTTTACCTATATTTTTTTAATGATTTTAGGAAAGTGTTAGGTACTTCATATATTTTATGAATGTTTACAGTATATTTTTTACATGTACAATGTGATTCATTTATGTATTACAAGTTTTTTGTAGTACAGTTCTTTGTACAGTGTATTTCAAAAAGTGTGCTACAAGAAAGCACAAAATTTCGGAACGCATTGAAATAATCACTCAGAACCAAATGAAATAATTGAAAAATAAGAACAAATTTCGTGTTTTCCTATTCATATTACTTTGGCAGACGCTTTAATCCCACCAGTATTTCCTAATGTAGTGTGTATAAAGAGTGATTCACAATAAATTGTATTTTTTTTATTTTTGAGAAAGGAGGCTGTAATTTCATATTTAGTTATAACTTTTAATTCTGAACGACTTATTCTTATGATATTTTGCTGTATTTTGTAAAATAAGGAGGCTTTACTCTTAAACCATCTTCATTTCTCAGTGTCCACGCTGTATACCATTCAAGATAAATTTCATCTGACATTTCCCAGTTTGACTTCAAAGGCGTTTTCGAAAATTCGCTCCGAGTAGAAATGTGAGAGAGAACATTTAGACTTAGTGCACGTAAGAGTGAGAAAAATAGCGCTCCCATCGAACTAACGAAATCGCCTTGAGATGCAGAAGCGTTCTGCGTCAATAAATTCTTTATAAAAATCGATAATTAAAAAAAAATCCCATTGGTAGCGCACTTTTTGAAAGACAGTGTATAATGACAATTCCATATAAGTTGCTTTCCATTTGTAATGTCCATGATGCTTAGAACCTCTGGGCTTCTCGGAGCTGCTCTGAATAGTTCGCAAATGGAACACAAAATTTTACGCGCGAATAATAGTCATCTTCAACATAACCAGTTTGATCAGTTAAATTTGATTTTTAAATATTTTCGGCAAAAATACGAATAGCATAATTTTCAACTATTCAAATATAATATTTATGCGTCAGATAGAGCTTCGTATAACTCAAAGATCAACAAAATTGTCGTTGGAGCCCCTAGTCAAATGGTGGTCCTCGAGGGAAAAGGGGTAGGAACTCGAATGAGACTTGACGCCACGTCGCATTTTTTAATGGAACGGAGGGCGTCGTGTCACAGAGCAGTTCAGAGCTGCCCAGGCAGGAAAATGGAAAGCACCTTTAATATCTCAATTTGAGTGTAACGAGTAAAGAGTCATAATAAAGTTTACTCATACATGAGTATGAAAATTTAAAAACCTTTGCATAACCTTGTGTCCATCTTTTCTACACTCTCTGTTAACTCCCCAAAACATGCTACATGATGACACCAGTGGATTACACATTCCAAAGCATAATACCAAGCAGTTTGAAAGATCTTTTTCGTATTGGTCTACTAAAATTTATAATCAGCTGCCTCGTGATTTAATTATAATTGATTATTATATGAGGTGATGACATTGCCGTTTATTTGATTGTGCACACAAAAGTTTTTGTAATTTGTATTTACATTTTTAAATATTTTTTTTATGGGAAATGTAGTAAATGTACTTTGTTGTAAATCTTAAAGAATCCTTAACATTTTTTTTTACTAATAGTGCCTAATAACCGTTCACTCGGTTTACTCGTCAGAGCCGGCCGTGTTCTCGTTTCGTTAAGTTGCTGCCATGAATTTTGATAGATGCCAGAATCTGACACGAAAAAATATTATGACAATTCCACACCACTGATCTGACTATGTTACCAAATTTACGAAGGAATCTGTTTCGATCTGTTTGTTTTACTCCTATGCATTACAGTCGAGCTGGCAATAATGTCTCCGTCAGCACAGTATAAGTAATTACCCAGTAGCGTCACTTAAACGTCAGTGTCAAAAAAAGCGGCCATTCTATTTGATACCCTTATGGAAATGCAATGTAATTTACAGCTGGGTAGGTATCAAACAAAAGAACAAATGTGACAGTCATACTCGAGTGACGCTACTGTGTGATTCTTATACTGTGCCGGCAGTGTAACCATGAAATTAAAAATAAATACAATCGTTTCATCTGACGTCTATACACAGTATAAGTAATTACTCAGTAGCGTCACTTAAACGTCAGTGTCAAAAAAAGTGGCCATTCTATTTGATACCCTTATGGAAATGCAATGTAATTTACAGCTGGGTAGGTATCAAACAAAAGAACAAATGTGACAGTTATACTCAAGTGACGCTACTGTGTGATTCTTATACTGTGGTCTATATTTCATTGTGATACCAACAAAAATGTCACCCTAACTCGCCTACTGGGACGAGGAAAAGGAGTGAATGGATAATATGTAAGTTATGAATATCTAGAAATATTTTTTAAAAAAATTGTGTAATACCTACACAAGTCATGTTAAGGACTTCTGTTAGCATAGTACAAATATGTATCAGAATGTGATCACATTGAATGCAATAGTTTTTGTTAGGGTTGTGAGCAGTGAGTGAGTGTAAATGTCTTTTGGACAAATGTCAAAAATGACAATTGTCTGGACAGGACAAATAATAGGTAGGTCTGTTTGTTATCCTGAACTGGTGTACACCAATGCATACTTTTTCGCAAAATACGTTTTAATGCAACTTGAAATGTTTGTGTGGTATGTCAGTATGAATGAGTATGATTCGTATTGACACATTATCAAAGAATTTAGGCTTCATTAAAGCATATTTCGTAAAAGAACAGTACAGAATAACAAACAGACCTACTATTTGTCACCAAAGTGTCATGGATAGTGTCCGTGACATGTGAATCCTCATCAACTTTAAAAATGTCGCGCATTTGTTTACCTTTTCCCGCTAATTGTGTAACAACTTAAAATGTGATAAGGTGCTGGCAAATGGTAGTTACAATTTGTGTCCAATAATATTTTTATAAAATTTGTTTTTCGAATTTTAATTCTGTTTGCTAAAAGTACAATATAGGAGCGGCAAATTTTTGAAAAAGTTCTTTATTCGCAGTAAAAAATTCGAAGTTGATTTTCATTATGAAATTTTAAATGTCATAAATGTCAGGACAGTGTCTGACATTTAAATTAGTGTCCTGTCCAAAAAATAAATGTCTGGACATTTTACAACCCTAAAAACTTTTTGTTGAAAATTTCAACGAGTTAAATATCAGTTGAAAAGTTCATCAAGTAATCTTTGAATTTTTCAAAACATTGTGAAGCAGGTCTTGAATTAGATTAACGCGAAATGTCACTTTCAGTTATAGTCGCATTAACTTAAGCAGGCTTTACACGATGCAATTTGTTTAGCAGCAAGATGCAATTTTTATCGTGCGCATGCACATCGGCAAATGTATTAATTGTTAATTAACCGCAATAAGACCACTCAAATATGAGACACTATAAATATTTACATTTAGGGCTCCTATTTCATAATAAAATACAAGCTAATAATATTAGTATTGAATAAAACGTTTGATGATTGGATTAAGGACGAAGTAAACAACCATTCGTTCATTTAGCTGACAGTTTTGGTTTGTAGGTTTATAAACCGAAACTGTCAGCTATAGTTTCTTATTTCGTCCTTAACCGGATCATCAAACGTTTTATTCAACACTAATATTATTAGTTTGTATTTTATTATGAAATAGGCCCCAGAAATAGCAAATGCAATTTTTGTGTGCAATGTTCATTCATTGCATTGCGTCCATGTAAAGCATAGGTTCTCAAACTAATTTCGTCTACCGCCCACTTTGAGAATCAATTATTTTCTAGCGCCCCCTAAAATTTTAAAATCATTACTTTAATAACTTTAGTTAAATTATAGCCCGCCATATATGAGTCTTATCTTGTTTCCCCCAATTTTCTCTGTGCCCTTTACCGCCCTCCTGTAGGCTTCTAGCGCCCACAAGGGGGCGTTATCGCCTACTTTGAGAAACACTGATGTAAAGCATGCTTTATAAATAAGTAAAACGCCACAATTGGTTAATTTCACATTAATTTTTCTCGTGACACTGTTGAAATGTATTGTCTCTGAACTGTAGGTATGCAAAAAGGAATATGTTTCCATTTTATTGTTGTTAACATTTTTATTAGTATCTAATTGAAAGAAATGTGATCCGTCACATATGCAATATCACCTATGTATTTATGGTGTATCTGTTAAAAATTATAATAAACAATACACAATCTTACTATTAATTTAATGCTCGGCAAAATAGTTATACCTACTACTGAAATAAAAAATTTAAAAAATGTGTAGTGAATCGCGAAGAGGTATTTTTGTACGATAAAGGACAATTTGAGTTTGGATCTAATTACACTCACCGGCAGAAAATTCGATCCATGTGACAATTTTTTAAAAAACAAACAGATTTTTGTAATTAGCGTGCGAAATAGTTTTATAATCCTTTCATTTACTGATATTTATTATTTTTGGCGAAAATTCAATGTAAACAATGGTTTGCAATTGATAAGGCGTAAAACCCGGGTTTACTGGGTTTTATTTTATTCGTTTTTGTCTCGTATACCGTAGTATTGGTGGTAGTGGTGTCACGAATATGTCAAATAAAGATCATATTTGACAAAATAATGGTCTTAAATTCAACTGACACTGCACGGGCAATAGCCCTAATTCATGTTGGCCGCTCCGTGTATTATGCAGCAAGAGTTCTTGGTGTTTCAAGATGCAGTGTACAACGAGCATGGGAACGGTTTTTGGAGACAGGGGATTACACGAGAAGAGCGAGCTCAGGGAGAAATAGGTCCACTACGACTCAAGATGATCATTATTTGACCTTAAGATCCTTAAGGAATAGGGAGGCTACTGCAGTCACTTTGCGAAATGATCTAGAATAGGTAAGAAACGTAGCCGTAAGTGAGAGGACGGTGAGACGACGCTTGGAGGAGGCTGGATTGAGGGCAAGGAGACCTTCACATGGGCTAGAATTAATGAGACAGCATCGAGTAGCCCGACTAAACTTTGGTTGTGAGCATCAAAATTGGAACGATGCAGATTGGGGCCGGATTCTTTTTACAGAGTCTCGATTTCGTTTGAGGTCGCCCGATGGTCGCCAAAGGGTGTGGCGAAAAAGTGGTGAAAGGTTTGCTCAATGCAATATTGGACCTCGGCTTAGTTTCAATGGGGTTTGCATTATAGTCTGGGGTGGCATTTCCATTGATGCTCGTACTGAGTTAGTGCTCATTAATGGGGGATTCGTTACTAGGGACAGGTACATTAGGGAAATACTGGAATCCCATGTTGCACCTTTTGCGCCATTTATTGGCAATGACTGCATGCTAATGCATAATAACGCCCGCAGTCGCATTGCGTGGGTAATAAATGAATATCTGGACGAAGTTGAAATTCCCCATATGAATTGGCCAGCTCGAAGTCCCGACTTCAACTCAATCGAGCATGTCTGGGACATGATAACTGTGTAAGCAGACGTGTTCGAACTTGATTTCCAGCTTCAGAGAATTAGGCAGCATCACCGATCATATCAACAGCATTACCTGAGGCGGTGGTTTAAGAGTGGGAGGCAATCGACCAAAACAACATTCGCCACCTGATTGAGGATATGTCCAGACACATGGAAGCTGTTATTAGGACTAGAGGGGGGAATACTTGCTACTAAAGCCATTACATAACTTTTAAGAATATTTTTTCATTTAAGAGATTTAACGTAAATTTTGTTATATTGAAAAATTTAATTAAACTTAATTTAATTGCCACCAATACCACAAAAGCATACATAATATACAGGGATCATAATTACATTCCTAAAACTCAGTGTATCGAATTTTCTGCCGGTAAGTGTATATGGCAAGACTGCGCAAATATGAGTGTATAACGACTAAGTTCTGGGACTTCCCCCGTTACCATTTCGACTGTTATGTGTTTACTTTTAACTAAATTACCCGAAGTATCAGTCAGTCTCGACAAGCATTAAATTGAAATGAATAATCAGGAAAAATTATCCTTTTTATCTGGATACCAAATTAAAATATCGGTCGGGTGTCGGGGCTTTCCCGAGAGAGAATTTACTGTCGCATTTAGCTGCTCTTCGTTTATACTGGTTTTCTGATTTGTCCAATCAATTATTTATTGTTATTTACAAATTTTGTCATAACTTTTAACGGAAGCGCTTCAAATTATCGTATTAAATCAAGAACCAACAGTTGAAAATTGGGTTTACAAAATGAAATCATATTCAAATGGAGATTCAAAAATCGTAGGTAAAGCATAAATTTAATGAATTATAACTTGACAGAATACAAAAAATGTCAAACAAAATTTGATTGACATGGCAAACTTTGATACTGGAACACGTGTTATTTGTTATTTTTAATAATATAACAATGGCACCGAGTTATGGGGGTCAACCTTGGTATGCAAAACAAATCGAACAAGAGATTATTAATCCGTGACGCTCTAGGTATTCATTCCATTAAAAAAAACAATTGATATTACTGAAATTGTAATGAAATTAATTCACATTGGATATTCAATTGTTTTCGATCATCGACCGCCTCTTGGGTAGATCAATGGGGTCTAAAAGTACATTCGCTTTGCTCTTTTATCTTGTATTATTAGATTTCACTATAGGAATTAACGTGAAGCAGTAAAAAAATTAAATTAAGAAAACAATTACAATTGAAATAACAAAGTCGTACATTCTAACCTTTCTGATTACGACGCACACGGGTCGAGAAAGTGACGCCAGCGCTCTCTAGGGCGTGACATCGAATATTTCCGGAACGTTGAATGTTGTTCAAGGAAAAAGCCAGCGAGCAACGAGCAAGTCCAAGCGCGTCTGTTTCAGTGAAAACGTGTACTCAGAAACATAAAAGCAAGCCAATCTAGTCCAAAACTGAGTGCGAGTTAAACGCTAGTGCTTCTGTTAACATTACATTTAATCAAAATGAACGAAACTCTTGGCCACGGTAAGTATTTACAACTATTATTTGTTTACGCAAGCACATTGTGAGGACATATTTGAAGTTTTAAAGATTAACGAAAAACGTTAACGTAAGGAAAATTTTTTTTGATAGTTTAAATTACCCACGATGCTTATCACATTTATCATTTATCAATAAAATGTCTTGAGCATAAAAAATTAACACGGTACTTCCTCAGAATGGCGGCAAATTTGAATTCTTCATTTGTTTCAAAAAAAAACTAAAGAAAATTTTTGCGCCTTCAAATCAATGGGTTTACAGAAAGGAAATCAAATATTTAATTACAATTATGTATTTGATTGAGCTTAAAATTCATATTGCCCTAGAAATCAAATTGTTAAACCATGGCAACGCGAATTTTAAGCGTAATCAAATACATAATCCTAATTAAATATTTGATTTCCTTTCTGTAAACTCACCCCTAGAGTTTTTTTTTTGAAATATTTTAATTTTTTGATCGAGAAATTCTTCTTCCAGCTTTAGACATTCACAACAAAAGAAAATTGGACGGTAGTCCGTCTGATTTAGAAAGAAAAAAGCGACCACGGTACGAGTGGTATGTTCGCTTAGAAAGCGAAAGCTCTGTGGCTTCCGAAGAAGACACCGAGAGCATACACAGCATTCAAGGAAAGGAAACTGGTAGGCTGCGAGTGACCTCACTGGCTTGGGGGGGTTACTAAGTGACTTATTTGCAGACGTGGTGCGAGACACCTCTGATACTGACACTAAGT
Source organism: Dorcus hopei (assembly GCA_033060865.1). Taxonomy (NCBI): domain Eukaryota; kingdom Metazoa; phylum Arthropoda; class Insecta; order Coleoptera; family Lucanidae; genus Dorcus; species Dorcus hopei. The sequence continues at coordinate 38,745,726 of CM065423.1, forward strand.
CAGAAGCTGAAAGCTCCATCGGTTCTGGATTCGAGGTGGAACTAGAATTCGAAGTCGCTAGCTTGTCGGAGAGCGAAGTGAAACCGCTTGAGAATTGTAGCTCGAGTGATTCAGACGTGAGTATTTGATAATTATTTCAGTTAACAAAGTTCAATGTTCATCACTTCACCATCAATTCCAAAGTTTACTTGCACCATCAAATTAATTAACTATTTGGACATTAAAAGCTTAAATTTCATGAATGGTTGGTACAAAAATTGTGGAAAAGTGCAGAACAAACGAACAGATCTTATATGACAGATCTGTTTGTTTGATCTGCACTTTTCTACACTTTTTGCATCCACCGCTCCGGAGAGAGTGAGATGTATATAATATAATGTAAGTAGGAGTGAGAAAAGTAGAGGAAAGAAGTTAAAAGTGTAGAAAGTGCAGAACAAACCTATAATGTAACACTATTTCTATGGGACTCATTCACTTTCTACACTTTTAACTCCTTCACTCTATTTTTCTCACTCCTACTTATGTTATGTCATATACATTGCACTTTCTCGAGGGCGGTTGGTGTAAAAAGTGTAGAAAAGTGCAGAGCTATCGAACAGACCTATTATTAATATATTAAGTACATGTTTTATAAAAAGATTTTCAATTGAAGCACTTTCTTGCCCATTGAAAATTATCACAAAATCTTTTAATTGATCAGACAGTTGCAAAATCATTGCAAAAGTGATCAATTAATTTAAAAAATTTGTGATATTGTTTGCAAAACATTGATTTTGCAATTGTCATTGATCAATAATACTTTTTAAAAATTGTGGAAAAGATCGTCATGCACCTATGTTAGAGAAGTGTGTAGAGAATGTATCTACAGATCATTGGCCCTTTTATTCATTGAATATAACCAAGACAAAGGTCATTATGTTTTCATAATGCAAACAAAATAAGAATTAAATTATGCTAGACAGTAACTTAAATTTTTACAGAACTTTACAAAATCAATTTTCGCATTGAACTCCACGGTTTATAGTTTCGTTTTCTGCATAATGATTGCTTTATTTTCATTGGGAAGCTTTGAGTAATTAGTTGTGTGTTTGAGAGCTCTTTGTGTTTAAACACAATCCTCTTATCATTAGTAGATTTAAACTCACATTATGACAAAGCGATTTGACTGCAACTGAAATTAATGTAATGGGTGGTGACAAATGAAATCACTTTTTTAAACAATAATGTTAATTAATTAATTAGACTTATCGAAGTGATTAATTAAAACATTTTAATGCTTGAATTGCTCGCAGCTTATTTGGTTGTTTATCGAAAATGAATGGTTCACTCTTGAAATGTGTAAATTCTTACTTTTGCCACTTTTAGAAATTTTTCATTAATTAATTTGTTATGTCTATGTAACGGTCCGTCAATCTTCGGGTAGGTCTGCGGTTGCTGATCGTTGCTCTGCTTGACGGCGGTTCGGGTTTGCTCGTCGGAGTCCAGGTTCAGAAATAAAAGCGTCGATCACTTAGCAAATACAGTTTTATTTACAAAATAGTTCATATATACACGTATCCATAAATTGGAATGTCTTAACTCAGGTAAAACTCACGGACTGGTAAACGAAATGTTAAACTCTCGGACGGTATTTTCGGTAACGGTAATATACGGTGTGTCTCGTGGACAACGGTAATATACGGTGTGTCTCGTGGACATTAAATAACGGTAAAATACGGCGTGCCTTAAGGACACTATTCAACGGTAAAATACGGTGTGTCTTAAGGACATAAAACGACTACTAAACACCATGCAAACTGTGCATACGCTCTGGTTTCCGCTCCTAGGGTCGGAACAGGTAAGAAAGAGTGAGACACCCACTCTAGGTAAGAGAGAGCGAGACTCCCGCTCCAGGATCAGGAAGTGCGAGACGCCCGCACTCGGGAAGAGAGAGTGAGACACCCACTCTAGGATAAGGAAGTGTGAGACACCCACACTAGGTAAGAGAGAGAGAGCGAGACTCCCGCTCTAGGATCAGGAAGTGCGAGACGCCCGCACTCGGGAAGAGAGTGAGACACCCACTCTAGGATAAGGAAGTGTGAGACACCCACACTAGGTAAGAGAGAGTGAGACACCCACTCTAGGATAAGGAAGTGTGAGACACCCACACTAGGTAAGAGAGAGAGCGAGACTCCCGCTCTAGGGTCAGGAAGTGCGAGACGCCCGCACTCGGTAAGGGAAAGGTCAGGATAAACAGGAGGAGCGGTCGGAAATAACACGATCGTAGCACAGGTTACCCAGCGTGTTAGAGTCGGAACACCGTCGGGAAGATGAGCCGGTGAGCGACTAACTCCTGCGTGCTCGCAGCGCGCCTTTATAGGCGAGCGCGTGGAGGGGGAGCCCTACTCCTTTCAGTACTCCCACTCTGATTTGTACTTTTATGAATCTGCGCGAGGCATCCTAAATATACAGACTAAATAACTTAACTAATAAAACAAAGAAAACTCTAAATAAATCGTAACGGAGATGCTACTTCGTTACATCCCCCCCTTTCTTCGGACTGTTGAGGTCTCGACTGGATCGCAACTTCCCTCTGTCGTCGAAGCGGAGAAACCAGTGTTCTTCCCCTGACCTGATCTTGTACTTTCGGTACCGTATAACATCTTCTTCCGGAATTTCCACCAATGGTCCGGTGGGAATTTTTATCCAAACGGTTGATTTGTCCGGTCTCCGTTGCGTTAAATATAACGGAGAGAGGCCAGGTGGAGCACTGGGGGTCGAGATGGCTGCGCACAGGGGTTGTTCGGTCCGGGTGGTGTTCGCTCGGGGCGTTGGCTGACGTGCCACACGCGCTGGTGACGGTCTGGGGTCGCGTCGGTTTTCTTGCACAGGCCATTATGCAGTCTATTTCCAGGCTGGTCGATGGTTTGTTTTGTAGTCGCTCCATCCTGGCTGGTCGACTGCTGTCTGAAATTTTAATTAGTGCTTTTATAGGTAAAACGAGGGATTGTTCTGGAAGGGTTTGATGTGCGTGCGAAATTAGGTTGAGAGGGGATGGTTTTAGATGTTGGATATGAATGTGACGGTACCATCGGTTATTTTTGTCTTTCAAATCGAAAATCACGGGTGAGACAATTTTTCCTACGACATAGGGCCCAGTAAACTTCGGAGCTAACTTGGCATTTACTTGGGCGCTTTTGTTTGATAAAATGTGCTCTCTTTTCCATACTTGTTCGCCTATTCTAGGTCTCCAGTCGCGACGACGTAGGTTATAATGAGTTTCCTGACGTTGGAAAGCTCTAGCGAGATTGACGCGTACGAGTTCGTAGGCGTCATCCAAATCTTGTTGTCTTCTTTCTGGGTTACGGGTATCCTTGTTACGTATGTTAAACCGGGGCGTTTGTAATTCGCGGCCGTTATTTAGGTAAGCGGGAGTATATCCGATTGCTTCATGTCTGGCGGTGTTATAAGCGAAACGTATTTCGTATATGTGTTCATCCCAAGTGCGCTGATTTTTCTGGGTAAATTGCGCAATCATGGTTTTGACCACTCTGTTGGCTCTTTCGACTGGGTTGCACTGAGGTGTGTACGGCGGGGCACGGCGATGATTAATTCCGTAATCGGCTAACATGTGTACGAACTGTCGGCTGACGAATTGTTTGCCGTTGTCAGAGATTACCGAATCTGGACATCCGTGTCTCAATATAATTTCTTCCTTTATAGCTTTAGTAACTGCTGGTCCGGTAGCCTTTCTGATTGGTTTATGCTCTATCCACTTTGTAAATAGGTCCTGCATTACAAGAAGCCAGATGTGACCTTTGTGGGAACGGGGTAGCGGGCCTACTAAGTCTACCGACACCGTATGCCATGGGTCGTTAGATGCGTTGGAATGTAGGAAACCTCCGGTTCGTTGTTGCGACACTTTGTAACGGTTACACACATCACAGCTTCGCACATAGGTAGCGGCTTCTTTAAACATTCCTGGCCAGTAGAACTTCTGTGCCAAACGGACTATAGTTTTAGCGATTCCGAGATGGCCTGCGGTCGGATCATCGTGGTATTGGACAAGTATGTCTTTACGTTCGCTGGTAGGTATGCACTGTTTCCAATCGTCACCTGGTATGTTTTCGTTATAATTAAGTGCGCTTGTAACATGTCGGTACATTTTTCCGTTGCGGATGCAGTAGTCCGGGTGATCGGCGGGGTTTGTTCTTACTTTCTTCAAAGTCTTGGAATACCAGGAGCATCTCGGTGGGCGTTGAATAACGCAAATATCTTTGTCGTTTTCGGCAGGCAAAGGTTGTCTGGAGAGTGCATCGGGTACCGTGTTTAAAACGCCACGACGATATTTCACATTAAAATCGAATTGCTGGAGTTCAAGGGCCCATCTCGCAAGTCTTCCGGTCGGATTGTCAATGGTCTGTAGCCATTTTAAAGACTGATGGTCTGTGATTACGGTAAAGGTGTACCCTTCTAGATAGGCTTTCATTTTGCGTATGCCCCATAATACGGCTAGGCACTCCTTTTCGGTAGCACTATAGTTGCGTTCAGTTTTACTAAACGTGTGGCTGGCGTAAGCAATTACACGCTCTTCGTGTTCGAGGTTTTGTGATAGGACAACGCCTATTCCAATATCACTGGCATCGGTTTGTAAGAAGAATCTCTGGGAGAAATCTGGGCAGGCTAATACTGGCGATTCGGTTAGTTTCTTCTTAATAGTCTGGAAAGCATTTTCTTCTTCTGATCCCCAAGTCCATTTAGAATGTTTTCGGGTTAGTTTTGTCAACGGTTTTACGATGGTGGCAAAATCCGGAATGAAACGTCTGTACCATGAGGCCATGCCGTGGAACCGACGAATTTCTTTAACGTTCTTCGGGGCGGACATAGCGGATATAGCGGTCACTTTTTCTGGGTCGGTCCTGATTCCGTCACGGTCAACGATATGGCCAAGGTAACGCAAACTGTCAACACAGAACTTGCATTTTTCCGGGTTAATTTTCAGATTAGCTTCCCGGAGACGGCGAAAAACTTCCTTTAAATGTAGTATGTGTTCGTCCAGTGTCTTACTGATTACAATTATATCATCCAGGTAGACAAATGCGTTTGGTTCGAGTTCCGGTCCTATGACGTAATCAAGTAATCTTTGGAAAGTGGCGGCTGCGGAGTGTAATCCAAAAGGCATCACTTTGAACTGCATAAGGCCTTTTCCGGGTACGGTAAATGCTGTTATTGGTTTGCTTTCTGGAGAGAGAGGAACTTGCCAGTAGCCATTTTTTAAGTCTAAAGTGGAAAGGAATCGGGCGCCTCTTAATTTGTCTAAAGTGGCTTGGACCTGTGGAAGTGGATACGCATCTTTTTCTGTCTTTGTATTGACTTTTCTGAAGTCGACGCAGAAACGGGGTTTACCATCCTTTTTAGGGACGATAACTATCGGTGAGCTCCACGGACCATGGGCTACTTCAATTACGCCTTCCTTTTCCATCTTCTCCACTTCGGTGTTTATAATGGCTTGCATGGCTGGGTTACGAGGTCGATAACGTTGTTTTATCGGAGTCGGATCGATAAGTTTTACGTGGTGACGTATGAGATGTGTCGGACCGGTGACGTTATCAAATTTTTTTACTTCTTTACTTATAAAATTCTGGAACATTTGCTTCTGGTTCGGGCTGCTGAAATCTGTGTGGTCAGATATCACATAGCAGGTATTATTGTTGAGAAGTTCCGGAGGCGGCGGAGGTATAGTAAGCTGAAGTTTGCTGATCAGGTCCATGCCGAAAAGTAGCGGTACTTGCAAACAGGCCATTACGGAGAATCTATGCCGAATTATTCTATTCTCAATTTTGAATTTCACAGGTATAGTTCCTTGTAAAGTGATTTCCCTTCCGTCTGCAAGGCACGCTAAAGATTCCGTAAGTTGTTGGTTTTGTCCATTTTGTTGGCACAGCTTAAACACTTCCTTGTTCAAATAAGACCTTTCGGATCCGGTATCGATCAATACGGAGAACATTTTGTTGGCAATCTTGATCCTAGTATATGGACGGGGTTTATAGAATATTTTTATTCTCGGGGCCGGTCCTGGTTTTGTTGCTGTCTGACCACCTCTGGCGTTTCCCGAATGTCTTTGACATCTACAGTCTTTTGTGAGTGTTCCGTCTTGACCACAAAAGGAGCAGAATCTCTTGAACGGTCGACTGCAGTTGCCGCGAAGATGTCCCCTCTGTTTACACCGCCAACAGTGCGTATTGCGGTTATAGGATGAGGCCACAGATGACACGTTTGGGTTGTTGACCCTACGTTCAGTTTTTACAGCAGGAGGTTCGGTTTTTTGCGTCAGCTTAAGAATATCTTCATACTCGCGGGCACGGTCGATCAAATCATTTGTAGTTGATATTTCGCTGCGGCGTATATATAACATGTATTTTGGAAGCATATTCTTATAAGTACGACTGATTTCTTCCTCTGTTGAAAAGTTTTCGGATCTTCGCATCAGTGTGAGAATGTCTGTAGCGTATCTCAAAAATGGTTCGTTCTCTTTCTGTACTCGGTCACGTATCTGTTGCTCGAGTTGTTCCTGTTGGAGTCTAGGTACGTAGTAACGCTTTAGGCACTTAACAAAATCTTGCCAATTGGACCAAGAAGCTTTGTTATTCCGGTACCACAACAGAGGCTCACCGCGAAGAAGTTCCGGTAGTCCGCGTAAGACGTGTTTTTCGGTGAGCTGGTAGCTTTCTCGTAGCTCCTCAACTCTTTCCAGGAATGATAGCGGATCCTTCCCATCGAAATGGCAACCCCATTTTCGGATCTGGTTGATGGCTTTTAAGTAGTCGGTATTTTCTTGATTATGTCTAGACATAGTCGGTGTCGGTTCTTCGGTTGCTTCGGTTTCCATTTCGGTTTGTCGGGCCGTATAGACTTCCGGGTTTCTTTGTGCCATTTTTCCTAGTCTTTTCCGCAATTCTTCAACTGGTCCGGATGTGTCTAAATTATTAGATTTTAGTTCTTCTATCAATTGTTCTCTTTTTAGACTGTGTATCCACCGTTTCATACTAGATTAGTCACGTATTTTAAAACACTGAAATTTTATGTCTTCTGTTTTTAAAAAATGCACTGGTGTTTACAATTATGGGTATCTAGTTCACGAACTAATCACTGGGGTCGGTGTGTATTCTGGTCACTGGAATCGATGTGTCATCGGTTGCTGGGATTGATGTACACTCTGGTCACTGGATTCGGTTTTTTTAACGGTCCCTGCTCGGGCGCCATGTAACGGTCCGTCAATCTTCGGGTAGGTCTGCGGTTGCTGATCGTTGCTCTGCTTGACGGCGGTTCGGGTTTGCTCGTCGGAGTCCAGGTTCAGAAATAAAAGCGTCGATCACTTAGCAAATACAGTTTTATTTACAAAATAGTTCATATATACACGTATCCATAAATTGGAATGTCTTAACTCAGGTAAAACTCACGGACTGGTAAACGAAATGTTAAACTCTCGGACGGTATTTTCGGTAACGGTAATATACGGTGTGTCTCGTGGACAACGGTAATATACGGTGTGTCTCGTGGACATTAAATAACGGTAAAATACGGCGTGCCTTAAGGACACTATTCAACGGTAAAATACGGTGTGTCTTAAGGACATAAAACGACTACTAAACACCATGCAAACTGTGCATACGCTCTGGTTTCCGCTCCTAGGGTCGGAACAGGTAAGAAAGAGTGAGACACCCACTCTAGGTAAGAGAGAGCGAGACTCCCGCTCCAGGATCAGGAAGTGCGAGACGCCCGCACTCGGGAAGAGAGAGTGAGACACCCACTCTAGGATAAGGAAGTGTGAGACACCCACACTAGGTAAGAGAGAGAGAGCGAGACTCCCGCTCTAGGATCAGGAAGTGCGAGACGCCCGCACTCGGGAAGAGAGAGTGAGACACCCACTCTAGGATAAGGAAGTGTGAGACACCCACACTAGGTAAGAGAGAGTGAGACACCCACTCTAGGATAAGGAAGTGTGAGACACCCACACTAGGTAAGAGAGAGAGCGAGACTCCCGCTCTAGGGTCAGGAAGTGCGAGACGCCCGCACTCGGTAAGGGAAAGGTCAGGATAAACAGGAGGAGCGGTCGGAAATAACACGATCGTAGCACAGGTTACCCAGCGTGTTAGAGTCGGAACACCGTCGGGAAGATGAGCCGGTGAGCGACTGACTCCTGCGTGCTCGCAGCGCGCCTTTATAGGCGAGCGCGTGGAGGGGGAGCCCTACTCCTTTCAGTACTCCCACTCTGATTTGTACTTTTATGAATCTGCGCGAGGCATCCTAAATATACAGACTAAATAACTTAACTAATAAAACAAAGAAAACTCTAAATAAATCGTAACGGAGATGCTACTTCGTTACATCTAATAAAGTAATGAGTAAAGCCCGGATTTTTAAGCACTTAAAAAAGACTGAATTAGACAGGCAAATAGGCAGTTGATGTCTAAAGACTGTTTTACATTGACAATTTATTCATGAATTAATTCATGAACTTCTTCTTCGTGAATTTATTCATGAACGCATTTCGTATTACATTGGTGAAGAAACTCATGAATTTCTTTGATTCTAATGCCGTTTATAGGTATTACCAACATAGCGAAAGAATTTACAAACGATTTACACTGCCACGCGCAAATAAATACCATAACCTTCGTTTTCTATTGTTGGTACCCCTGAAATTCACGCAAATATTGACGAAAAATAGAACTTGCTGTAGTTCGTGAATAAGTTGACGAAGAAATTCATGAATTTATTTGACGTCAAATTTGGTACATTACACTTGTCCAACTTCTTCATGAAGCGACTTCATGAATAAATTATCAATGTAAAACGGCCTTTAGAAATAGGCACACTTTTAGACAACCTAAAAAAATAGGCTCCTTTTCCGTCGTTTTATAATTTAAAAGAATATATTAATGCTTATTTTAGTTACATGATTATTTATTAATAAATCGGAGGGAGGTTCTTCCGGGCTTAAGGAATTGTATAAGTGAATTAAACACATAAATCGCCGTAAGGAATGTGTTGTAAAAACGACATGAATGTGATTATGAACAGAGGAAACGCACATGTCCGCGAAAGTGACTCGGTGAACATTAATTAATTTTTTGAATCTTCTCTCCCTGCGGAACCGTACTGTTTACATTTTCAAAACCCGAGCTCCTTTTGTAATTTGCGACTGCGAGATGGCGACATCTGTACGAGTTCCGCTCATTTAGATCACTGGAGTAACTTAAGTTGCCTATCCTCAAGAATTTCGAGGTGTTTTTGGACCGGCTCCGCTACTTGCATGGGTGAGGGGGAGATTGTTTATATTAACAATAAAGCGTGAAATTCTTTCGTGAATAACACTGAAGTAATTTAATTTAATTAAAAAAAAAATTAATTTCAATTTTCGGCTGTTTATAGCGCTGAGTTTAGCTGAACACGTCTAATGTCTTTAAATTTTTTTTATAATCGCTTAGCGTTGTTACTAGGGGTGCGCGATATCATATTTTCAATATCGGTTATCGATAACTTAAAAATATCGATATTTATCGATATATCGATAATATCGATATTATCGACAATATCGATATATCGATAACTGAAAATGGAAATATCGTTATTCGATAATTATCGATATTATCGATAATATCGATATATCGATAAATTTTCGCAGCCCTAGTTGTTACCATATCTTGTTCCAATGGAAGTAACCCATTCTCTGTGATTGAAAGACTTGGGAAATATGCCGTACTTCTTGAAAAATAAAATTTTGGAAAAATTTTATACCTACTAGGGTTATTCGGTAAGGCTGGGCTGAATTTTTAAAAACACTTTTGTTGTATGTCTTATCAGAGGCTCTTACGATTGTACAAAATATGACGTTAGTTAAATTTTAAGTTACCTAAACTAATAATTATATATTACATACAACAGCTTGAGGGTTCCATGTAAAATAGCACGTTACAATAGTTACAATTTAAAAATTTAGAACATTTCTTAAAACACGTTGAAATTACGTCCTTTTACATTAATTTTAACGTATTTTAAGAAATGTTAACTATGTGTAACTATTGTAATGTGCTATTCTACAGGGAAAGTCTTTGCTTTTCATTTGAAAGTATTATCTACACTACAATGGATTTCCGTCAAGAAATTAATAGTTTATCTTAAAATTTAACTAACCACATATTTTGTAGGTACAATCGTAAAGCCTCTGATAATGAAACAAATCTGGTTTCGAAATAAGTATAAGACATACAACAAAAGAATGTCTTTAAAAATTCAGCCCAGCCTTGCCGAATAACCTTAGAATCAACTTTTTCCAAAATTTTGTTCTTCAACAAGTGCAGCATACTTCCCAAGTCTTTTAAAAAATTTTGGCAAGCAGATACACATAGAAAAAAACAACTCATAAAAATTTATCATACAGTAAGTACCCATTTTAGGCATAAAATGGGCAACAAAATCTTTTGTAGGCGCTTAAGCTATAAAACTAGGCAAATACTTAAAATAGTGCAAAAACAGGCACTTAGGCACGAAGAAATATACATCTTATTCTAATTAAAATTGTGATCTAAATGTTTAAAACTTAATTGCCTATGTTTTTTCTTCAATAAAATTTTAGGCAGTTGCCTAGAGATCCGGGCTTTACTAATCATAATCATCATAATCATACCTTATTACACGTATTAAGTAACAATAAAAACTTTTTGATAAAATGCTATGAATGTTTGTTTTAGGCATTCTTCTTCAGAAACATTGGGATCTTTTAACATCTGAATGTAAATTATTCATAGTAACATTTTTTTATGTAAAACAGTTTAGGTCAGCCAATTTCTGACCTAAAATCCAATTCAATCAAAACCGACTTGCAACCAATTTTTACATTTCTAAATTTTTTATGTGTTTACTTATTTTAGTTGCTCAACCTCAATAGTATTTCCTTTACTGTTATAATTTGTATATTGTTTTACTTAAAAAGTAAAATGATAAATGTAATCGTGGCACTCATGCAATTCATTTATTTAACTAACTATAATTTCTAGGTCCTTAATAAATCCAATAAAATGGCAATTTTTGCTGTTGTACAATGATAATGCAACTTCTCTAAGCTTTAGTGTCGTAGAATTGTTTCAAACAAACAAAGATCCTTAACTGTATAGGTATACAGCTATGTTTAATTGTTTAAATTGGAATTAAGTTGCACCTGTTGAGTGTAGATACCAAGCAGGTGAGAAACCAAATATGTATATCTTCAAGGCCATTTTATATCACCCTACTTTTTGTGCAAGATTTAATTCAATTTCTAGAATAATATTTGAAACAAGAGCTTTTTGCCTGTTTAAGTTACTTGTAAATTTTTCTGTTTGTGAAATACCTGTCATTTTACTACCTACATATTTAAGTACTTGCATCTCTTTCAGATTTATTAAACGATTGCATCTATGTATTTTTATCACACGAATACACGTTGCCATGACAACCTTTCTTATTAATCTGCATTATAATTTAATGTTCGTTTCAGTAAAAAGGGAATTTACAAGGAAGTTAAAAGATCGACCCATCAGTGTTCAAGAATTTCTTTCTCATTTTATTTTTATTTCTTGTCACTCACTAAAATAGAATTTTTAGAATTATTTTTCCTCAAACGGATTTAAAATTCCTCTAACTGAAAAAATAATTTGAAAATATTTTTTGGGACGTCCGATTGGAAGTCACTTTTTTATTGTTACGTTTTGAGCAGTCTGTGTCCTTTGTCATTTTACTTTTCTATTACAGTCTTACGATGACGATGAGTCGATGACGGCCGGCAGGTTGACAAAGGGCACAAGCTACTTAAGTACAGCAGTAAAAAGCAGCAATAAAACCAACCTCCCCGTCTGGCTAAAATTTAAAAAAAAATATGTTCAAATTATTTCACGATCCAGAACCAAAGCTTTTCATGAAATAAATAAAATAAAATACATTTTTTAATTAAATCAAGCTGATGTATAAGATTATATGTTTGTAGAAAACTGCAACTTGTGCATATTTAGATCGATATAAAAATGCCTGAAATAAAACATTTTCAAGCCAACCGGAGATGGAATGACTAGTATTAATGAAAAATTTATGATACACTGAAACTATTATAAAAAGAGACTCAGATTACATCATTTCGTTTGCAGTTGTCATTCGATCAGAATTGCTAATTTGCCATGAAATTAATGACCTGCTAGCATGACCTTCTATAAGTTTCTTTTTCATTAGGTATTGAAAAAGCATTTCGCACTTAAATTGCAACAATTTGTTTGCGTTTGGAATCTGAAAACCCGTATTTTTAATTTCAAGGTAATATGTGCAACAGAGGACACCATCGCGGCAGTTTTGGGCGACTCGTCGTTGGAGAGATGGGCGTCGGACGGAGAGGATTCGGACACCTCAGACTTTGAAGAATTCGGTCGTACGGATTTTTGGACTTGCGCTCAGTGCAAATCCAAAAACAACAATCCGCTCTACCGATTATGCGAGAAATGCTTTCAGGTTAGATGCAAGTGGTTTATAACACTCACTGGATTTTCAAAATTACTGGCTGTATACTTGAAGCATCCCTCGCCCCTTTCTACGCTCAATTAAAACCATTGTTATTCTCTGAGGGCGCTCTCGGTCCCCTTCATGTCTATTCGAGTCATGATTTCATTGGTATTTAACGTGACTCAAATATTTCCAACATGTTTCAACTTGATTTTGTTTTTATCTGTAAGCAATTTAGCTTATCTTTTAAACGCATTTTCTTATTACTTTTGTTATTGATTATTATAATGGACTTATATTTTCTTAATTTTTTCTCCAAGCTCATTATTTTAATTTGATAGTTTTCTCTAACTTTCCACTAGTTTTCCATGCATTAGATGCCTCCCATATTTAAAATTAATTAACCAAGTTGATTTGATTGCCACATTTTATTATAGTATGGAGCCAGTAATTATTCTTACGTGACATTAACTTGTCATGTAAAATAATGGAAATCTTGTGGGTGTGTAAACGAATTAGTTGTAAAACAAACAGTGCCTTGTTAGTGTTGTGTTAACTTGTAAGGACTTGATTTATATTAGAACTGGCAACAAGTGATTACTTTCTGTTGTTGCACGCTGTCTGAGTATTGAAGAGTGTAAAGAATAGATTTCGTGCACATTTAAGTCAATTCGTCGTCAATTTATCTGCGATTGATAAATTGGCGATTTTTTGACGAATGAGAAGCATAAGGACTTGGCTAGATGTGCATTATATGAAGAGTGTAAGAACTTAGGCAGGCTAGCATGTTATTTTTTTATTTTGGTATGGGAACGACGAGATAAACCAGAGTTCAGGTAATTTTTTTTTAAACTTCACTTTTTTTGGGTATATAATGTTTAATTGGACAAAGGGTAAGAAGTTTTGTTTTTGTAAATTTTTTTTAGGAAAAATTGGGTAAGATTTTATTTATTTTTATTTTTATCTTATCGGGCATAAATTTTTGTTGTTGTTAATTAGAAAAGACTTCAATTTTACTGTGTCTTATGCATCAGTAGCATTAACATAAATTTGATGTTAGAAACCAAGCAGTTGTTACGTTGAAAATTTTATATTATTGGCATACAACACTATAACATGTAATAAGATAAATGTTATCATATTTTTGTTGTACTAACAGAAGTCTTTTTCTATAATTTGTTTATGTTTTAATATGATTTTATTATAAAGTATGGATTGCACTATTACCATACGACTTTATAAAAAAATATTAGGGTACTAGCTCTGCAAGGGGGAAAATGGCATGGATAGGTCTACTGGAATGTGTGGAATTAGGACATAGAAAACAGAATCAACAGTGTTGCCAGACACCTTGACGACCGCTTGATTTTTTGCACAACCGAGAGTTCAATTCTTCCATTTTACATACCTACACCAAAGCACTTCTTTTAGCAATATATTTTCCAAGACATCAAAAACTTCTTCTTGAATTTAAAGAACTGAAATGAAACTGCTAGAAATTTATTTTTTATTCATGCTGGTATTGCACACAACCATCAGTATTTCTTTCCATCAAAAACATCTTACAAAAAAAAAAAAAACACAAAATTCACTTTGTTTTTCTTGGTTTACTTTACTTCTCGAATATAGGTCGGCCTGTATCTAAAGAACTCTCGGTTCATCTAGAAAGGAAATGAAAAAAATCAAGACAGAAACTACTCTAGAGACAACTGTCAAGGGTCTCTCCTTTTTATGCAGAAAATAATATGTTTTATTTTGTTTGACTAATCTAGGAAAAGAAAACATTCTATCCCCCCCGACCTAGAAGACAGAAGAAAAAGCGAAGTGCAGTGGCTAGCGGAGTCAGCGTTGCCAAATTACAGTCATGCCTGAGCGGGCTGTCCCAGGATTCCGGACTCGGCTCGAGCCAGGAATTGGGAATCGATTTCCATCAAATTCAAGTTCCGCCACAGAAGAATTCAAAGATGGCAAGCAGTGTTGCCACAACTTCAAGTCAAGGCCCCAGCAGTCAAGACACTATCAGTGGATTTGACGAGCAGTATAGTTCAGAGCAAAATCTCAGTGAGGATGATGGAAAATGCTCGCAAACAACGATAGAGATTTTTTCCGATGCAGAAGTAAAGCCATCGATACAAAAAGTTAAGACACAAGCAAAAGATTTTTCTATCGAAGACATAATCAAAAGTGATTTTGAAGCAACGAAATTTGAGATAAACTCCCCGGATGTTAAGATGAATGGTTCAAGCGACACGATAGGCATTAAAATTGAAGGCGAAGATTTGAATAATTTTATGGGGTCACCATCTGACACTGTTTTGTCTGAATCAAAGAAATTATGCATTGTTTGTAACATTAAGGAGAGGGACTGTGCGTTTTTACACGGTAAAAGTGGCCACGTCGGCTGCTGTTACCAATGCGCAATGAGAACTTGGAGAACTTGCAAAAGGTGTCCACTTTGCAACAGAAAAGTTCACAATGTAGTTAAACTTTACAACCTATGACATTTTCGTGTAAATTCAGACTAGGGTAAACTTCAATTAATAGGTGTACAGATGAAACAAATTCTTTATTTATTATAGATTTAGTATAAATTTACGTTAAATACAATGCAAACTGCTAATATTTTTGCTTAAATAAGCCAAATTTGTTTTAAGAAAAAAAGGAGTTATACAAACTAAAAAGCATAGCATTATTAAATTTACTTGAAAGTTCATTTAGTTTTGAAATTAGATTTAAGATGAATAGGAGTGTTAAGTATTTTTGCCATCAAAATTACAAATTTAAGATTACATTTTAGAGGTAGTTATTAATAATTTCTTTCTTTTAAATTTACGGTTCTCTCATGAAAATTTGAGTTGTTTTGATTGAGAAAAACTATCAAAAAGTTTGTGACAGCAAATTTTTATAAATTTTGTTTAGTTACTAATTTTTTCTTTTAAATTTGTCTTCATTCAAGATAAAATTACCAAAGTTTTTGTTGTTGTTGTTGTAAGTACGGTTCTTATATGGATTCTGTGTGATAATTGTGATACAGTTAATTATTTTTATTTTACAGTACATAGCAAAGACAAAAAAAAGTATAAGTTTATATTAAAATATCTGAGATATTCATATATTGTTCAGTTTAAAGAACGTTTGTTTTGTTGTTACAATAATACAAAGCCAGTATTTTTGCCTCCTCTCGAATGCCATCAATTATAACTTCCAAAGATAATTTTCTTGCACGGATATTAAAAAGAATCCAGAACTGATTAGATACACAAAATTATTTTTTTTTTGTTACCGACTGATCTCTTTTGCTAGAAACAATCGAAATTCCTACTTTTGAATGAAGTACAAATTTGTTAATTAAAAGTTCTCTTAGTTTAAAAAATGTAAACTTAAATTCTTTGCATCTTTTTACTTTTTTGCTTTGAGTTGAACTACACTAATAAGGGTTGTAGGTAAGGATAAGGTTGGCTTTGAAATTAAAAGATACTATTAAAGCCTTGCTAACTCTTTTATAAATATAATAGTTTTTCATCTAATGAAAGCGTTAGATGACCTAACTGATGTAAACTCTTAGAATCACTTATAACTGTAAGTGCACTTCTGTTGTAAACGAACTAAAGAATTTATGTGCAATTTAATTTTCCCTGTAATTCGTTTCAAATAAAGGCCTCACATTAATTTGTTTCATTTTATAATGTTCCTTCATTAATTGCTTAATAAGATGCCAAGTTATAAAGAAAAAGGGCATGAAAAGTTAGTGATTTACATAAATTTGAAGTCTGTGTTCAAAAAACTCGTTTCTTATATCACATGATCAAATAAGTCTCAGATTAGAACAACTACTAAGGCCCGATTTTTTTACTTCCAGTTAACTATCTAGCGATTGTGATCACAATTGTTACTATGGGAATAAACCGTCGGATAAAGTTAACTGGAGGTGAAAATACCGAGCCTAAAAGTAGTATTTCTTATGATTATTTCTGAAGGTTTGGATAATTTTATCTTTAGTTTACGCCTACAGATTAATTAAGAATGTGTTTTAAATTTCAAGGATTACTGAATTTGATTTTTATTACATCATTTGCAGCGTCAATAATTGTATGTTTCATATTTATTTATAAGATAAAAGTAGATATTCGCTGAAAGTTCTACTGATACAATAAAACCATTGATAACCCCAAATTTTTCTAGAACTAGGTTAGGTTCATCTAGTTGACAGTTAAAATTTTGTAGTCCTTCCATTCATTTGACTCATTAACTGATTGATTATCACGAAATGAAAGAGTAATAAATCTATCGTTCAATAGTGAACTGCTTTTAAAACTAGATTTTAAAATTTGCGTCCTATCTAAGTATTCTTTAATCTGTGATCTAATTTTAAGACATTATTATTTAACACGTTTTGTACCTTCCTGTTGTATTTATGCTTAATAAATGATTAAATTAAATTTGTGTTTTCATTTAATAAGTCAAAATTCTGGTGAGATTATTTTATTTAATTAAATTTCGAAAAAGGTGTCCTATCGGAGTATTCTTTAATCTGTGACCACATTCCTTTTAACAACGTTCACGCAGTTAAAAATTAATTAAATAAAATCGCATTTTTAAATTAACTGTTTAGTCTAAAATCTGAGAAATAACTTTTTAACCAAAAATTATATTAGCGATGATGGCGCCCTCTTACATAAAACCACAATAACAATCTTTTGCGTTGTAATTTGATTATTGATTGTAACCAGAGTTTAGAACGTATTCAATACTTTTTTTTAACTTATCGTAACGCAAGTATCTTAAAAATAATAAATAATATTTTTTAATATATTAGACCCGTAATTGAATTAATAGCGCCACCGCCATCTAGCGACATTTTTCCTTTATTAAATAATAAACATAACCTATAATTTGTTGTTTGCGCCGAAGTGCATTTAAGTGAATATTTGTGTGTAAATCCGAAGAGGAAATGGATACTAAGCCACAGAAAATGCCCAAAGTGGCAAAGGTATGTAATTATAATCATAAATTCAATGATACACGGCAAATTTTTAAATGTAGGTTAAAAACAAAGCCCCTGCCGAAATACAAATCACAGCGGAGCAGCTCCTCAGAGAGGCCAAAGAAAGAGACTTGGAAATTCTACCGCCACCGCCAAAACAGAAAATCTCGGACCCCGCCGAACTAGCCGACTACCAACATCGCAGGCGCAAGCAGTTCGAAGACAACATAAGGAAGAACCGGACTGTTATGTCGAACTGGATTAAATACGCTCAGTGGGAGGAATCGCAGAAGGAAATTCAACGTGCCAGATCTATTTACGAGCGAGGGCTGGACGTCGACCATCGTAACATAACACTATGGTTAAAGTACGCTGAGATGGAGATGAGAAACAGGCAAGTGAACCACGCGAGAAACTTGTGGGATAGAGCCGTGACGATTCTACCTCGGGTAAACCAGTTCTGGTACAAGTACACTTACATGGAGGAGATGTTGGAGAACGTCCCGGGATGTCGGGCGGTTTTCGAAAGGTGGATGGAGTGGCAACCGGATGAACAGGCCTGGCAAACGTACATCAACTTCGAATTACGCTACAAGGAAATCGACAGGGCCAGACATATCTACGAAAGATTCGTGATTACGCACCCACAGGTTAAACACTGGATAAAATATGCCCGCTTTGAAGAGAATCACGGATTCATAAATTCAGCTCGAAATATATACGAACGCGCCGTGCATTTCTACGGGGATGATCATCTAGATGAGAAACTCTTCATTGCATTCGCTAGATTTGAAGAGAATCAAAAGGAGCATGATCGGGCGAGGGTTATTTACAAGTACGCACTGGATCACATAGCTAAGGAAAACGCAAAGGAATTGTACAAGGCGTACACTATACACGAGAAGAAGTACGGAGATCGAAGTGGAATCGAAGATGTTATAGTTTCGAAGCGCAAGTTTCAATACGAGCAGGAAATTCTACAAAACCCGACAAATTACGACGCCTGGTTCGATTATTTACGACTCATAGAAACGGAGGGGGATTTCGAGGTGGTCAGAGAAACTTACGAAAGAGCCATCGCCAATGTCCCCCCGACGAAAAACAAGCAATTCTGGCGCAGGTATATTTACCTCTGGATCAATTATGCTTTATTTGAGGAACTTGAGGCAAGCGATTATGACCGCGCGAGACAAGTGTACAAAGCATGCTTGGAATTATTACCCCACAAAACCTTTACGTTCTCAAAAATTTGGCTACTTTTTGCCCAGTTTGAAATACGACAAAAAAGTCTGAGCGCCTGCCGAAAAATTCTAGGAACGGCAATCGGAATGTGCCCCAGGGATAAATTATTTCGGGGCTACATCGACATCGAAATACAACTGCGTGAATTCGATCGCTGTCGAATTTTATATCAGAAGTTTCTCGAATTCGGCCCAGAGAACTGCGTCACATGGATGAAATTCGCCGAATTAGAGACTTTACTGGGGGACTACTCGAGAGCACGTGCCATTTACGAGCTCGCTATCAACCAACCTCGCCTGGACATGCCTGAGTTACTCTGGAAGTCGTACATTGATTTTGAAATAGCGCAGGACGAAACCGAAAACGCAAGGCAATTATATGAACGCTTGCTGGAACGTACGGTACACGTAAAAGTCTGGTTGTCCTACGCCAAATTCGAGTTGAATAACACTAACACGGAAGACAATCTCAATATACTTCTGGCAAGGAGGGTGTACGAAAGGGCAAACGACAACTTGAAGAATTGCACGGAGAAGGAAGCGAGAGTTTTGCTGCTAGAAAACTGGAGGGACTTTGAAAATACGTACGGTGACGATTCTTCTAAAGAAAACGTGAGCAATAAGATGCCCAGGAGAATTAAGAAGCGGCAGAAAATCATCGATGAGGACGGCATCGAGCAGGGATGGGAGGAGGTGTTCGATTACATATTTCCTGAGGATGAAGCGAGCAGACCGAATTTGAAATTGTTAGCCGCCGCCAAGAACTGGAAGAAACAAGCAGACACTCTCGAGACAGTAAATGACGACGCAAGTGAAAGTGCGCAAGAGGAAATTGTAAATAATGAAGCTTAGGAAGGACATGATAGGATAAAGTAGTTATTTTTTCTTATTAATAAAGGTAAATGTTTTATAATTTTTATCCTTTCGCATTGAATTAAATATTTAATGCAAAGATCTTGAATGAATCGAATTAAAATTCATTTATGCTTCAAATAAAAGGTTTTAGAAACATTCCAGACAGAAAACATTGAAATGAAATTTGAACAGATAATTTTTATTGGTAACAGCAAGGGATAATTAAATATTTTTTAAGCACTTTTCAAAAAAACAGTTTTAACGTAAAAATGGCAACTTAATGTTTTGTATTCAAGTGCTTAATAAATTTTATTAAGTTGCACCAAAGTTTATTAATTTTTTCTTTGTTGATTGTATTATTTCTTCAAAAGAATGAATAACTAATAATTACTATTCGTTTTTGTTTCTTTCTTTGCATTCCTAATTTTTTCTTCTGTTCAATACTGAGTATAATATTGTAGAGTATAAAAAATAATTACAGACAAATTCCTAGCCGGCGCACGACTATAGAAACGCCGAAAATAGAACCTGGCATTTCCAAAAAAGAAAAAGAAGACGAAGCTAGGGAGGAGCAAAACGAGAAAGAGCAATTTTCGAGCACCTACAGAAATAAGTGCGTTGGCACCGCATTATTTTATTATTCCGAGTTTTCTCATCGATCGTTGAACCTCTCGCATTAATTTCGGAACCGTACGCGGATTCCTTTCTCTTTCCAGTTTATTAGCATAGACGTTAAAATTTAAAAACATGACAGTCCGGAATAATCAAGTATTAAGTTTGCATTACTACAGAGAACTCCAAAATAAATCGAATAAGAAACACATTTTTGAAATTGAGAGAATCCTCAGCTTTATCTAATTTAAACAAATTCCAATCAAGTTCCAGGAAACCCATTATTGACTTTACTAGTATTTCTCAGTTCTTGAAATCATATTTTAAATAATAAAAATATCGGCCCCTGTACAGTATAGGCCCTGAGGCCAGCACATTAAATTTGCTACAAAAAAAAGTATATCATCGTTTCGATTGTTGTATCTATCAAGTCTTGAAGAAAATGTTGTTGTTAAAAAGAAACCACATAGGTACTTTTTTTATAGTGGGTACCTGGGCCCAGCACACATTAAGTTTGTTATTGAAACATCTGCTAAACACTTTTAGTTTATCATTTGAAAAATGAGAACGTAATACTTCCGATTGTTGTGTCCATCAAGCTCTAGAAAAGATGACACATTGTTTTCCCTTCTACTCCTGCCTTTCATCTATGAGATATACACCATAAGGCGTTATTGTAGAAAACAGTTTGCATTCATTCGTGTACATATGCTCCGAGTTAAAAAGGGGGTCTGGACCCAGCACACGTTAGATTTGCTACCAAATTTAGAGATCCGCAAAATCGTACAAAAGATTAGTACATAATTCTTCCGGTTGTTGCCTTTAAATGTTTTTCTTTTTATCAATCCACCTCCTGCCTTTGTTCAGAATCGTTTTTAAGCGAAAAAGTTTGCGTTTTTGCGCGTGTGCTCTGTTTCAAAAGGGAAGTCTGAGCCCAGCACACATTAAGTTTACAGCCCAATCTGGAGATCTAAATAAGATGATGTTTTTTTTTTATTTCTTTCTTTTGCGCTATGAAAAATAGTTTGCGTTCATGCGCGTATACTCTGTGTACAAAGGGGCATCCGGGCCCAGCTCACGTTAAATTTACCGTCAAAATCGGACGGTCGCAATTTCAGTCGCACAAAAAGTTGAATGGCCCCGGTTGATGCGAAGATGGTAAATAATAGTTGTGAATTATCTGAAAGCATAAAGTAAATTAACTAAAAATAAATAAAATATAAATTTCTCTCAACCTCTCTAGCAGTTATATTTTGAAACAATTAAGTTGTTTTTATTTCTCTCTCTTTTCCATTTGAGATGTCTCAATTATGTGGTTACGGAAAGCGTCCGTGTGAGTATAAAGGGGCGCCTAGGCCCATCACACATCAAAATTGTCTTCAAACTTGGACGAGCGCAAAGTCGTTTAGCATGTTGTACAAATTGGAATACTTTCGATTGTTTTATCGATCAAGCCCTATACGAGATGTAAATAAACCTTCCTCATTCTCTTTACCAGTCATATTTTAAATAATTAAGTTGTTTTTTTTTCTTTGTTCTAGCCACCCCTCCTTTTTCTCTCTCTTTACGTTTGGGGTATCCAATGTTGAGTTCGGAAATTCACGCGGTGCAAGGTCGGAGTGAAAGGTAGAGTGAGAACGCAGCTGTTTTGATATACGTAAAAGTGAGACAAAAGTGCTCGAGGAGTGAATAGAGTGAGCGCGGAGGAATTACCGAACCCAACACAAGTTATACCTACGTGAAGTTAGCAATAGATTTCCAGCAATAAAATTCTAAAACTTTATCACTGAAATGCATAAAAATAAGTTAATAAATTGACGGAATTGCACAAATTTCAGTAGATATTCATCAATATTGATGCTATTAAAGAATATTTATTCCCTTTTTTTCACAGGATGTTTATAGATAAACACGATAACTAAAGCTAACAAGAAAATCTCATACATGGATGGTTGACATGAAAATTCTTGAAGATAACCAGCAGAATATCAATTTACAATCATTTCTACGCAATATATAAAAAATCCTACCTCGAGTCAGCCTTGGAAACAAAAGTACGTCTACGTATCGTAGAGTGAACTGTACAGGTGTTGATTATCGCAAGTACTGTCAGAATATAAAAGTTAGGTTATGCGAAGGGACTAAATTCAGACAATTTATTTTAATATATTCTAATACGAGGTCTGGCTATTAAATACCCGGATTGATGCTGTAAAATATTTATTGATAAAATTATTCGATTAACATTTTAACAGAAATTTCTGTCGTCTCCAAACGTAAAAAAAATGAGTCTTATCAACTTAGAACTTGTATGTTGGTATAGTGTTACGGTTGAAAAATTCATTTAAGTTATTCATAACATTTGTCGATCGCCCTGTATTTGTGTGGGAATCAAACGGCCAGGCTTGGCCTACGTGACTTTCCTTACATTTCACAAGATTTCGCCACAAAACCGTACGCTGTTATTTAGTCCTACAGTATCTGTCTATTTCACTCTTTCGCCCGGCTAAAACTGATTTCATCCCGTAACGACTCTCGTCTCAGCGCATAGTTGGAGAGACAGAGAATGCAGCCCTCGGCTTCGCTCATTGTTTCAACAGCGCTCATGGCGTGTTGACCTTTTGCTCGTTGGTCATTACAATCTTTGTTTCTTTCATGTGAATTTTGTGATTGAAGCCTGAAACAGAATCTACTCCGAGATTTGTTAAAAGCACGCCGAGTGAATTCAAACTCATTATTAAGCTTTTCTAAGGCCTGTTGCTGTCACAAAGGACAGGTGGGTCTTGTTAGCAATTTAGTGCGTATGTTCTGTTGGTAACACGTATCTCTCTCTTCTATTAGGCTTTTAGTGATAGTTTTACCTTGGTTGAGAATATCGTCCTCCCTTGGGTGGTAAAAAAGGCCCTTCGTCTGTAAAAGCAGACCCGACCGAGGACCGACCTGCAAACACGACGCCACTTGTCATTGACTGCATTTACCTCCGTTGGAGGGCGCTCTCTCACTACTAACAGCTGTTTGCCTTTACGCTAGATTTTTGGTTACCAGGTCGGAAATATTTCAATTAATTTTATTGATTTATTTGTCGATTCACTTTAACGCGGTGTCTATTTTTCCTGTTAATCAAGTGCTTTTCGTAATTTACTTTAAGGCTTTGTTGTGAACGAAGAGCAGATCTGCTGATCGGGTAAAGACTAACTTGCTTGTTTGCTTGATAAGAAAGTTTATTTAATTACATTTCGTGTTCGATTCATTGGACCCTGTCTGGGTCGTACTAAGCTTTTGTAATTTAACCTTTTTCTTATTTTTACCAATTTCGAGCATTTTTTTTTTAAATAAAAACAAGTGTGCTCAGCTGGTGACTTTTATTTTATTCAACTTGTCCACCCTTTACTATTGGGGTTTCGTCGAACTCTCCCTTCTTCAAGAGCTTAGTCGGGGGTGCTGGAGAAACTTCAAAGTCACTCGCATAATTTGCTGTCCTTCAGGTAGGTAGCAATAGACAAGAAACATAACACTATTAATTAAATAATTAAGTTGTTTTTCACTTTTTTCTATTCATTCCTCTCTCTCATTCTCTCTTTACCATGTAAGATATCCCACTGCTGTAGTTACGGAAAACGACTGGGTACAAAGGGGCGCCTGGGCCCATAACACGTTAAATTTATTACCAAACTTGGACATGTTGCTTAAAAAAATAGAAACGATCCCTTCGATTGGTTTATTGACCAAATCTTATAGAGAAGATGGTAGATAACAATAAAAAAAATAGCTTCTTGTTGGTAGGTACTAATTGTAAGTAGCCGCACAAAATATTTAGTGGTTCTTCTAGCGTAAAGCGGAGTAAATAAATTAATTGGTAGAATAATTTAATCCGAGGATGAGTCATAAACCTTCCCTACTCTTCGTCGGGCTTCGCCCCTCCGCGACGGCCACCGTCTGATGCGCGCAATGTCGATCCATCGCCGAGCGAAACGAAGAACCATTACACGTACAACGACCGTAGTGAACGTAGCTCGTTTCCGAATAAGATTAAACATTTTTTTATTTTTTCGAGCACTCCCGTTTACCTCACTCAGACCAAATAATTTCTTAGGGTAAGTGATTTCGAGTTATTTTGCGGAAATTCGGGACTTTTAACGTCGACACCGCGCGGCACTCTACAGCCGCATACTTTTTAGGGTGCGGTTAACAATTTTGTATTCGCTTTTTCAATAACGGTATTCAACTTGTTTACACCACTTTTACAATAATAATTATTATTAAAATTAAATGTAGGTAACAATCATTTTAATTCCTATTTTTTTTTACTTAGGTGATTTTTTTTCCTGTCTGTAATTTTTAATGCTGTTGATTTCGTTAAAGAAAAACCAGTTCGTGAAGGATAAAAACCTTTGTAATTTTTATGCCTAGGAGAAAAAACGGGATGTGTTTGTTCATAATGTTATTAATTTATTAATTCATTAATTAATAACGGAAACGCAGTGATTCGTTTTGAGAAAAGCCTCGACATTAACCTTCACGTTTCAATATCAGTAAAATCTGAAAGCGTTGAACTTCTCTCTCTGTTGTTTTTTTTTTCTTTCGTGGACAGTTTCGTCGCTTATCGATTTTGAAAGTGGCCATTGTTGGCCCTGCACATTACAAAATATGAATGCGTTAGGATGTATCAAAATAAATTACGATTTTGTCGTTCAAAATCGTTTACTTTTATGGTTTTTTCTTCTAAAAGTTTGAATGAAGTTGCAAAGTAATACTTAACAAACACTGGATGCTATTCAATTTTTTTAAGTGCAAATTAAAAAAGAAAATTACAAATAAAATTGGGTCACATCTGTAGGATTTTTCTGTTAAACTATCCAGTTTTGCAGTTTAAGCCTTTCATTAATTAAAATGTAACAAGAATATGTACTTCAAAAAAATGAAATTAATGGCAATTTATATTTTTAATTTTTTTAACTTTCTCGTTGGTAATCTTATTGGTGAAAGTTAAATTATATTTCAGGAAAACTCCAATAAATTTTGATAAAAATTAGTTTTTCAGATGATGCAAAATAAAAACTAACAAAAAGAATGTACAAAAACTAAAAAATAATTTCCTAAAAAAGTTCTTTGCATTTATTGTTAAAAAATAATACATACATTGTTGATGGGATTTAGACGTCATTAATTCACGTTTTATTTCAAAAAATTGTTATAATCTTCATTCAAATTTAGTTCTGTGGAATAAATAATGTAAAAATTAAACAGATTCTGAGAAACTACTATCCTATGAATCCCCTACAATTCTTTGCTTTATTATTTTAGATTAATTTATTTTTATTTCAAGTTTAAAGCTAACTTGTATAAATGTGTTGCGTTTCTATTTGGTTATGAGTAAAGCACGGATTTAGGTGCATTCTTAGGTCATGAGAAAAGATTCAACAGCGCGTTTTCTACCCCCACTCATGGTGATTTAGCGCCATGTACACCCTGACGCGATATGACTAATTTTTAATTTCTTCCACAATTTTTTTGAACTCGTTAAATAAGGTAACTTTTTACATAAATAATTAGAGAGCAGAAATTCGTATGAGTTCGAATTCCGAAGCTTTTTGCCGCCGTATCAGTAGCTCCCGATATGAAGCCGATGTTTGAGCCTCATGTTAAATTAACTTTTTATTTATATAAAAATATATAAAAATTGCCATTTAATTTTTCAGAAACTCGATTTCATTATAGATGTATTCATGACAATTAGGTATAATTTTTATTTATCTTCGTTTGAAATATTTCCGTTGTTGTTGAAACTTATTATTATTAACTTTCCACAAATCAACCCAAGATAACAATTAAGCAATAATTCGCAACCGAAGGAAAAATGAGCGCTCGACGGACTCTTGTTCGCAGCTAATCACGATCCCCCCCCCCTACTCACGTCATGTCAATGAAAACTGAATTAAATCTGAGAGTCTCTAGTCATGAGTCCTCTTTTTAGTCGGGCATACGCGTTGTGGAGTGATGACTCATGACCTAAAAATGCGCCTATCCTTGCTTTGGTTATGAGAATGCAAGAAAATGATTTTTTTTAGTATAAGAATTGTTTGCATCGATGGTAACTAATTAACTAAAACTTTTGATAGAAATAACTAAGGAAATTTGTCATAAATTGTATTGTTAAAAAATACCAAATTGTTATTTCAGAAAAATCGAAATAATTTTCATAAGATTTAGTTCTAGAAATGCAGAATAAAACTTAAAAGATAGTTTTTTTTTTTTTTAACAAGTTGAAATAGCGAATCAAGAACTCAATACTGATATTTTTACTTAATATTCTAGGGAAACACCTGCAAATATATGTATATGCAAAATGAGATCCGAAATACTTTTCAGAAAATTCTGATTTACTATTGTTTAAAAAAAAATTGGTGAAAATCAACAGGTTAGGGGTCGCGACATCGTGCGGTCATTTTTTGATCAAGACGGTGAGATTGCAGTGGAGTTCTCGAGCTACTCCTCTGCTGACGAGGCCGCAAGCAGGGCCGAAACAGCTGACCAGAGGATGCTCGAGGAATCCATTGTAATCAAAACTGATTTGCAGCAAATTTTTAAATACATAATTAAATAGTGCATGAATTATTTGTGTTAAAAATTGAATAAAGTTAGTTATGTATTGCCTACTTTTCAACTGTTCTCGACGTTTGCATTGTACTTCAAGAAAATTACAATATTTGTATAGTTAAAATTTAGTTCTAAAAATGCAGAATAAAGGAATATTTAAAAAATTAATAACTACCAAAAACTACTTTGAATTTAAGGCCCAGTTTCATAAAACGTAGTTAACCACTCGATCCATTGGAGGAAAGTTTAAATTTCCACCAATGATATTGCTTAATCACACGATTAACTTGATCGAGGGGTTAACTACGTTTTATGAAACTGGGCCTTAATCTTTTATTTCGAGTTAGATTATAGACCGTGCTTTCAATTAAATTCCTAATTAAGGTAGGCTATGATTTCAATGTTTTTTCTCCTAAAGGTTTGTAATACTGAATAATTAGACATCTAATTATTTGTTTGTGCTAACATAACCCCCCAACACAACTTGACGAACGCCTTTCAAAACATGAAGCGTAGGGTACGTTTGGGCATTCAAGCTGAAGGACAGCATTATCAGGATCAGTGTTGTTTAATTAAGTACATCTCCTAGATTTGGCCTTCACTTTACACATTCTTTTAAGTGATGTCATGATCAGATAATAAGACACTGACAGTAATTGACTGCTGTCCTCTCACTCCTGTATTGCGTGTCGCCAACTTTATAAAAAAAATTACACCTTTGATCACGAATTCATTTGAAGGCATGGTATAAGCTGCCACGGCCAGTTACTTCACAGACACCTGTAGACAGTTTAAAAAAATTAAAAAGTAAAAAAAAAACAATGCAAGTTTAATTAATTACTTTAGAAACTCTTAAACACTTCTGAAACACAATTGTAAAGTACAATACGGTCGAAAAAACTGACTTTAAAAAAATTGTGTCGGTAGTGCAGTTATCTGGTTATCTATCGTTTTCTGTTTTATCGACGCTTTTTGTCTGGCAGCTGAGGTTATGTTTTTTTTTTTTTTTAATTTTTAATTGAATCTATTCAAATTGTAAACGAAAAATATTCATTATTGAAAGTACTTTCGAAATGGAGAAAAATCGGAAATTGTATTATAACCTCAAATCTTTACATGTCAAGTGTTCATCATATTGTATACAGGGTGTCCGGGCTTTGAGCATAAGTTAGGTAAGGTGAAAAGTTGCTCATTTTTGTCCCAATCTGTCAACAAATTTCATCTATTTTTTACGGTTTTCAAAATAATCGGAAAAAAGTAAAATTAACGATTTTCGTTTTTATTTAGGAGTATTTTTTTTTTATAAAAGTCAATAAAGTGAGGCACTTTTAAGTCAGACATTGTTGAGGCACATTCTTATGAGGGATTTAAATATGACATTGTCTTTGCCATGTCGTCAATCAAAAATTGCGAACAAACGACATACTACTTTTTATTTCCTTATGGATTTTTACACTGTTAAGTGATAAGATATGATTTTTAACTTATTTTAGGCGTACTACACTATCATGTACACAGTACATACAAACCTAACCTCAAACGTCAAAAATCGTAGTCATGTGCTTCGATGTTTACTGTTTATCCTAGCAACCGTTGCTATCTGAAAAAATTGTGACGTCAGCACTTATCCAGTCCATTCGTTGCTGTCGCACTGGAAATTGAATGGAACTGTCAAATTTTCTTTGGAAACAACAGTTTTTTTTTGCATTTACAATCGGTGTAACCTTAATTAATTGCATAATAAAAGTGTACAGAATTAGTTTGATTTGACATTGTTAACACAAACAAAAAAGGAACAAAACACAGTTTTATTAAAAAAATACAATTAACAGCCGGCTTCACCTAACTAAAAAATTCTAGAATACGGTCCTGTCATACTGATGCTGAGTCTCCCTACTGTGTACAGTTCACTGTGTAATTGAAGAAAATTCGATACATTTTGACAGTATTTTGTAGTTTAAAAATGCAGTGAAAATGAAAGTAATAATTTAGTGAAAATTTTTATAAAAAATAACTCCAGTGTACTTTACAATTTGATATGTATATGATTCAATAAATTTCAGGTCACAGGTGGCTATGGAATAAAATTTCATGTCTAGCTACAGTAGCTACAGTTCTTCCGCTCGATCTTTGCAGTTACGTCACACTTTCCCAATTCGAGAAACGAAATCAACATATCTTATCCTTATCTAATACGTATGTTAAAACAATGATAGAATTATAAATTTGTCATTTTGAGTCGATAATTTTCTGACGTAACTGCAAAGATCGAGCGGAAGAACTATACATACAGATTTTGCTGTCAACTTGACATATGAGTTTTATTTATCAATTTAGCATCTAACCTTTCTTAACTCAAACATTAAACCATTAGTTTAGTTAAACTAATTTTTATTTTATACTTTTACAAAATGAACAGAACACTTACATCGTGGACTCTTGCTTTCGTTTAGTGAAACAGCGGTGTAATCCAAATGCACAGTATAAGTAATTACCCAGTAGCGTCACTTAAACGTCAGTGTCAAAAAAAGCGGCCATACTGTTTGATACCCTTATGGAAATGTAATGTAATTTGCAAATCGGTAGGTATCAAACAAAATGGCAAATGTGACAGTTATACTCGAGTGACGCTACTGTGTAGATTGTTATACTGTGCCAAACGCGTCTGTTCTAAGTTAAGTGAGTTTTTTCCCGCAGCTGCCTGGAACCTGAAATTGATTGAATCATTCGTTACATTATACAGTGCAAAGTGTACAAAGATAGACGAAGGTAATGCGACACTTTACTTTGACAGACTCTTAATAAATATAGGGCGAGTCAAAATTAATTACTCAATTCGAATTGCCTAACGCCTAAAGGTGCCTATGCACCTAAATAATAACAAAAGCATGTTAGTAGCAAAAAGGCTAGTAACAAATATGTGAATAACATTCATTTAATTGGCACCAGTGCCAACGTAGATAACAATTTGATATTAACATTGCTAAACATAGTTGCTAACAGGAAGCTGTAATGAATTGTAAAGATGTGTAACAATGTCAATAACATTGTCGATGATAATGTTATTGACACTGTTATCAACAATATTCCTGATACTGCTATCGACAATGTTACTAAAAGTTATGAATGTGTTTGTAAATTTGCCCTTATAAGCTGAAACCTGATGGTTCCATAAACATTAATGCTCACGGCACCTACTCTTCTATAATTTAATACTCTTCCTTAGACCATTTCATCTTGGAGTTTTGAAAAGCGCAAATACTGAACTGAGAGAAACAAGACTATAGGTAAATCACAATAAAGTTAATGCGCATTTAGTCTCTGGGCAAGTAACGAAATGTTATCCACATGTTGCTAACATTTAGTTTCCAAATATAACATGTCAATAATATTTTGCTAGCGGTTCTAGGCCGTCGCCAGATCGATCGCAAAATATTTGCTATTGACAAAGTTATGAAGAATGTTATTAACAAGTTAATGGAAAAAATAATAAATGTTAACAGTAAATTGTTACTAACATTTCTTCGGTATTTCTTCACATGTTAATCGCAAATGTTGTCAACAATGTTAATAACAGATGTTTCTAACATTTTTTGGCCCAGTTTTTAAGATTTGTTAAAAGTATTGCTATTAACACTGTTATTAACAATGTTACCTCCGGTGTAAAGCCAGCTTTAGACATGTGTTACCGACATGTTGAAAACATAAATGTAACTTCAACAAACTATGTATGTCAGATCTCATTTCTTCAAAGGTGCTAAATGAAAACACAATATTTTTCAACAAAACAAAAATTACTTACTGGACAATCTCTAGAACTATTTTGATTTTTGTATTTAACTGAATCTCTCGTAACACTTTATGTGCCTTCCCACCCTGTAGAACACAAACTCACATCTTTTGAATATAATCACTTAAACTTTGTTCAACATTATACATTTTTCTTTAATGTACTTATGGCCGGTATTATCAACATTTTAAGGAAACTCTAAATTTAATTCACGTTTAGAATGTGATACATATTAGGTTTAACAAAATAATGTCAGCCACATTCTTAGGGCCGATTTATCAATCACAAGTTAACTTTAACTATCAGTTTATTTCCATAGTAACAATTATGAAAACAATTATTCCTATGGCAATAAACTGAAGGTTAA
This sequence comes from Dorcus hopei, assembly GCA_033060865.1. Lineage (NCBI taxonomy): Eukaryota > Metazoa > Arthropoda > Insecta > Coleoptera > Lucanidae > Dorcus > Dorcus hopei. Next base: position 38,776,679 of record CM065423.1, read on the forward strand.
AGTTAACTAGTGACTGAAAAACTGGGTTAGTCAGAATATGATTGATATTATACAGACCATGCATAAATATCACATTCTAAACACGACTTTAATTTAAGGCATCTTTAAAATGTTGGTAACACCGACCGTTAGCCATTCAAAATTAAAGTGGATTGGTTATAATGAAGAATTTCAGTAAAAAGAAATTGTATTGAAATATTTTTTGGTATTCTGCATTGCTTTTGATCCTTTCTTCAATTGTGTTATTGAACTACATGCAACAAAAACTTAACTGAAAAGTGTAGATACTTCTCGATGCCTGCTGGCACCTATCTAGACTTTCGAAATTAAGTAGGAAGGCATTAAAATTTACATCTGGCGAAAACCTATGTAAAGCATCTGCGATTTGTTGCAATTATTGTGTACGGATTGATCACTGGTTTACGCGCTTAATTGCTCAAATAACGTAAACAACTTCAAATTATTATTGCAAACAGACCTTATCTTATCGCACTTCGCTCCTAATCACAAGAAAGCCGTAGCTGATTCACTAGGACTACAAAGACGACCATTTTACCGCTCGAAGCCAAATACTTTAATGCCAAGAAATTGATAGTATTACACACGCCCCAATTTTGTTTTTATTTAAAAATCTGTTTTTAAGAAATACCGCACCATCCTTGATTTCAATTCAAGAAACTCAGCGAACCGGATGTGACGGCGAAAGGCCGGATGGAGCGAGCGAAGGAGACATGCGATTATCACCTTATGAATTTTAAGCAGGGCTGTATTTTTATTTAAATTTATTTTTAGCGTTTTCGTTCAACCACTCTGTCCTAACGGATGCTTAAAATAGTCTGTTTCGTTTAGAAATCGAGTCGTATATATGCCTTTAGTAGGCAAATACTGTTCAGGGACACAACTCACTATGAATAATAAAATTAATACCCTCCTGCAGGCTATTTGTCTTGTATAGTACTCGTACACATACCAAATATGCATGTGTTGGAATTTAAGTAGTGAGTGCGTTGTTCATAAGTTTACTTTTATTTTCATCATAATTTAATTCTTGCTATCACTTTGCAAGTTTGAAATTTAAGTTCAATTTATTCCGATCATCGTCGGGAAACTTGAACAGACAATTCCAGAGAAAGAATAAGTCCTTTTTGGTCCTCCTTTAGATTGCTTGCTTCCCCCTTCAGGAAATTCTAAAAAAAATTTCTTTAAAAAAGAAACGTTGCTACGCCACTGCTTAATTCTGACACGCACGCTTTAATAAATAAAAAAAAAAGTCAGAGCAGACGTCAACACGCAACGAATTTGTTTGGAACCCAACGCCAAAATTTCAGAACGCAATGAAGCTCCAGGTAAACGAACTCTTGTTAACTAATTTAATTATTATTAATAATGGGTTGTTAAAATCGCCCATTAAAAGCATACTTTGCTCGCTAGACTGTGCCTTCTACATATTTATTAGTTCCATTAACAAATTGCTGGCGGAATATTATGTTAAAGTTTGCAGCTTCAAGTCGTGGTGACGTGTTATTTTCAGAGTGTGTGGGTCGAACGAGAGGGTGGCGGACACCCTCCCGAAAGCGACCGCTATTTATTTTAAACAACCCCATTCTGATTGTATTAGGGGAAGGCATTAGTTTGGGTCTATTTGTGTAAACGCACCCTAGGAACAACGCTCTGCTTTTACGTTTCGTACTCGTAAAAATTTGGTGCGTTTTCGAAGTGATTAAAATGCTTTCATACTTAAAAATGAGTCAATGGTTTATTTGCAGGCTGCTGTAGAATCACATAAAACACGATAACGCATTGATAAAGTAGATGCTTGTGTTCGTCGTCAGTCAGCTATTCCTGTTTATGTTTAATATATTTACGTTATTTTTTTTTTCTTTTTAGTCGCATTGTCTGTTTCGTGTAGGAAAAATGTTGTTTCAAGTTGAAGCTTCGGTTGGTAACTGATAAAAGTATTTACAAAAATAGCTGGAGTTTTATCGAACGTTCAACCCCCCTATACATAGCTCGAGGTCGGACTTTGCGTGATAGGAAAACGTAACGAACCACGAAAGTATTTTTGTTCTTGGGGGTCTTCAACGAAAGAAAGAAATATTATTAGCTTCGTACAGATATTTTTATAATACAATGCAATGTAATGAAGTGCAGATAAGAGGGGGGGGGTGTACGAATGCATTGTTAATTGAAGAGGCATGAAATATTAAGACTTTCATTTAATCCAAAACGTATTGCTGACCATTTGATGTTAGCACATCTTCAAAATCTAATTGTTGAAATAAATTAAATGCTAATTTAAAAGCGATAATTATTTTTGAGTTTTATGCTTTTCCAAATGAATTCGTCCGATTGCGATTCATAATAAAACATTGGTCGCGTTCAGACGACCACAGCAGCTGAGTTGCTATCAATCGTTTGTGATGGGCTCACATTAAAGTAATAGCCAATCACAAACGATTGCTGAGTCAGCAAGTCAGCTGCTGTGGTCGTCTGAACGCGAACATTGATGCAATTTAACTTATAATCTAAATTATAGATAAAAAGATAAATCATCAATAAGTAATGGTACTGATAATGTTCATGTTATTGGAAATTTATTTGATTGCATTTAATTCGTAGAATTTGTTGCCCTACACTGAAAAGTTTTAAAACCAAAATAATTACAAAAAAAATTGTGTTTAATAATATCGTGAATAATTTTAAATAATAATATATGAGAATTTTATTTAGTTTGTGACGAGCGAATGTATTTATGTACTTATAATATTTATTATGATATTGTTACTTCTTTGATTTCTCTCTTTATATTTTCATCCACTTTTTCCATTTTCGCTTTCATTTCTTAAAGCAGAGCTGCGGTATTTTCAATGTCGAATTTAAATGATTCCGGATCCTTTCCTTCTTCTCGGAGAGCTTGTTCAAGCCGTTCTTGTAAAACAGTTTTCTTTCCAGAAGTTTCCAACCCTCTCTCATCTAGTTCGCCTCGCAGGTCCTTCACTTTTCAACAACAAGCATCATTTTCGATTTTTGAGAATTTCCGCTCCTGACATCGATTTGTTACAACTCGGGGTTCACAAATTGTAATCGTTGTTTATACTAAATAACACTTCCCTAACTTAATCGTTATATTAATTCGTAGCTACACACATCGCTTTCTAAATAAAACTGATTTGAATATCCCGCTGCCTCGGGATTATATAGCAAATAGCGCTATTCTAATACTACCATTCGGTGCGAGTCTGGAATACACTAGAATCTTGAATCTTCTTTTGATTTTTTAAAAAATCTTTATTGAAATTTGATTATGTATTATGTGATTACAGTCTAAAATCGGATCTGCTAATTATCTAGGAAAAAATAGTGTTCCGTTTTCTATGCTCGCCGCTGTACATATTTTAATAAGTTATGAATTTTATGAGTATGTCAAATGATCCAATTTAAAGCTTTTAAAAAACAAATCATGTCTTAGCCAGATTCCGAAAATTTGAGACCTCAAATATTTTGACATTTACATTAAATTTTCTGACTCTAGCTAAGACATGATTTTTAATTCCGTGGCTTTTTGAGGAAGACTTTAAAATTAACAACTTGATTCTATTTGATGTTTTGCTTTAAACAAAATAATAATAATATGAACCTTGTACAGCAGCGGACAATAAAATTCGGGCAAGGATTTGACATACTTATCATGCGTGCTTACACAAATTTGGTAAATCAGGCTTTTGTTGAGGTTATGTTTCTGCCAAAATGTAAAGAAAATATTTAATAAACTCTTCTTTCTGCCCAAACTTCACCTGACGCTGGCAGCAAAGTCTATGCTCTTACTTTTTGAGCATTAAATGAGGCATTTTGTCAAAATCAAAAATAAACAAGAAATAAGCACGAGCTATTAACAGAAAAATTGGTATTAAACGTCAAAATTTCTAGTGACATGTATGTATGTATGTAATAAATATTCACTTTATCCTCGTCTCAGTAGGCCGTGTTCTCGTTTCGTTAAGTTGCTGCCCTGAAGTTTGATAGATGCCAGAATCTGACATGAAAAATGGATAATAAAACGCATTTAATGAAATAAAACATTTATTTTATTACAGATACCTCGAAGATGTAAACAAAACCTTTGTCAGTTAATGCTATTGACAGCTGGCAGTCGAGCTGGCAACAACGTCTCCGTCAGTGGACTCAAATTATAACCATGAAATTAAAAATAAACATAACCGTCTCATCTGACGTCAGTTTCATTGCGATGCCAACAAAAATGTCACCCTAACTCGCCTACTGGGACGAGGAAAAAGAGTGAATAGATTATATACATTATATGTATGTAAAACGTCAAAAATGTCAAAGTAAGGTTTACAGGACAAGCCTAGATTTTATTCTCCACTGCTGTACATTTATGAAATTTTAAAATTTGTTTATTTTTTAGAAAATGAAACCTCGTGCAATACACTCTACTTTTTTTTTAAATAAGATTCTGTAATTTTTAAATGATCTAATCAAAGACGGACGGGAAAAACGATACCACGAATTACCTAACCGGATAAGATAAAAAGTTTTGGACGGAAGTGTCTGTTGTACATACACAATCACGATAGACTTTATGATCTTGTAAAGCCATTCCCGTTTAGCCAATACAATTTTTTAAGTATGTACATTTTTGTGCGTAGAAAAATTAAATCGCCTATAATACAAAGGGGACAGGAGAAGAAATGAAATGAGTTTTGGTAAAATAATTTTAAAGCGTAATATTCTCACTTGTTTACGCATTGATATCGATACAATTTTTTTTGCTATTTCCATGATTCTATGCTAGTGTCAAATTAAAACTGTTCTTGTTGCCCACAAACGGCCCACGAATCGCGCTCTGCCCACGACAGTATGGGAAACGTTCGTGGAAGGTTGTTTTTTTCTGCCACACGAAAGAGAAAGAAAAAGTGGGTTATTGTTTGTTATTCATCGTGCAGGCCTGCGGTGTCATATTTCTGCGTTTTTCTTTTCGGACGACCCTTTTAATACCTGCCGATCGTGTTGAGAATTACAAGAATTTTTAAAAGAGATTATTAAAATCACAGAGTAAAATTGCGATTATAATATTAAATGTTGATATACGGATGATTTATCGACTTAAGATAATCGAGATTTAAACGTAAATTAAATTCTAATCACGTGGTATTTTGTTTGCCTTCAACTATGCAAAAGGCGTTTGTTTTAAATTTAAAATTTAAAAAAGAAAGAAATTGTTAGCTCGATTTGTAAACTTTATTCTTTTCTGTACTATTTAAAATAAAATTAATTTGGTCATTTACTACGGATAAAAATGTCTGCGAAATTGTGCCTGTAGTTGAAAATGTTCTGTACAGTGTGTAATCGAATAAGTTTCATTTGCTATGGGCCGGCATTATAAAGTCAAGTTAGCTTTAACTAACGGTTTATTCCTGTGGTAACAGTTGTAGACACAATTGTTGTTATGGCAATAAACTGGGAGTTAAAGTTTACTTGCTTCTATAATGCTGGGCCTACAACCACTATTACACAAGAAAAGAAGAATTCTAATTTTAGTTGTCAAACAAATTAAATCGGCTAAATTGGACTTGCTCCTGGTCTGAGAAGTCTGGCTTCGGAGGTGCTTTCAAAGAACTGCTTATCGTCTACTTGTAGGTAGATCTATCTTCGTAGAATATGCTGGCTTCATATCAAACATGTTTTGTGCGTACAGCGGAGTCACTCAAGGATCCAACTTAGGTCCTCTTCTTTTCGTCATTTTCTACAATGACATAGTTAACATTAAATGTAATCTGTGCCGATGATCTTAAAATTGCAAATGTTATTAGTTCCCAAATTAATACGTCGTGTATTCATAACAAGCTGGAAATTAACGTTGGTAAATGTCCTTTATTAGAAAGAATGATGTTATTAACTTTTTCTACAATTTAAATGGCACTTTACTGACTTCTTATGATGAAATCTCTGATCTAAGGGTAATTATGGATCCTTTCTTAACCTTTGCATATTTTGCACATTACGAATGTATCTTTAAAATTGTCAGGTTTTATTAACAGAAATACGAAAGATTTCACTAATATCTTAGCTGTTCAGTCAGTTTTCTATGCTCTTGTTAGATCTAGGTTGGAATACTGTTGCATTATTTGGATGCCTCACAATATAGTCTACATCACTCTTCTGGAAAATGTGCTTAGAAAATTAGCAAAATACTTGTGTTACAAATTATACAATTGTTGTCCGCTTTGGCACCAAGACCAGAATGTCCTGCTATCCGCAGTTAATGAAAATTCCTTAATATCTAGAAGAAATTTTAATTGGTCAACATTTTTACAAAATCTTTGGATGGGGAGATCTCTTGCCCTTCAGTACTAAGTGATGTTAAGCTGGTTGTTCCACGAATCGCAAGCAGATGTCCTGTTACCTTCTATTATGATATCCCAAACACTTTTCATCATTTAAATTCTCCTCTGATTACTTGCTTTAGACTTTAAATTCTGTTTTTTTGTTTCCGTTGTTATTTCTTTTATCTCTTATTTAGGACGATGAAACATTGCAAAAGTTAAAAATCTGTGTATGTACTTCTTTCTAAATTTGAAAGGTCCACAGCTCGGCAACCATGGAGAATTGAATATAAGTTTTTCATTTAGACTTCAGGAACATGTCCCTTGATTTTGTCCAGTACCTCATGCAACACTCGCTATTATTGCGATCAGTCATTGCAGTCGCCTAACTTGACCACGGATAATAGAACTAGACAGATGACTTATCACATGTTCTAAATTTGAGGCCCCAATTTGAAGACAAACTCGGTTTAGTTTGGAGACAGCTCACCAAATATGTGGTGGCGCTACTGTTACAATATCAGAGTGGAAAACCGAAACCTGTAAATATGTGTAACAGAATCAACCAAGAGATGTGTTTAAGTTTAAAAGGAGTTTAAAAGAGAGAATTAACGGCATACTATAACCATACGTCACATTATCGTGTCACGGCTCTACTTTAAACTCACTTCTCTGTTACATAAAAGCGACATCTAGCGGTAAATGAGCCAACTGAGCTTCGAAATTAGCAAATGGTCTGTAACAAATTTTCAGTTTTCGAATTTGTGCACACGAGTGACATCTATTAGGGCCTATTCTGCATCGAATACGTTAAATCATGGCCAGCTCCATTAACATTCATTGACGTGTATGTATGGCCGTTTCAATTCGCCTAAAATTCGGTTCCGAGAAAGCATGCCTTGGAGTACTCCCCTCAGCGCTCCCTGTTAAAGATACTACAGAACTACTGACAGTAACTTAATGGCAACTGCAATTACTTAGAAACTCACAAGAGGCGCTGAGGGAAGTGCCCGTCAAAATTTTTAAAAGTCTAATTGAAACGGCCATACATACGCGTCAATGAATGTTAATGTAGCTGGCCATGGTTAAATTTAAAGAATTTTATAGAAATAAAACTTTGAATATCTCGGTCCAATTGATTTATTGCGTCATAATATTTTCGAACCCGGCCGTGTTCTTCTTCAGTGACTAAATTTGATGTGAGCCTCGCTCAGACCGAGTTAGAGAGAAAAGTTAAATTTAAAGGGTTGTTAAATTTTGGTACCGTAGTAACAACCAATCACGAGACTCTGTTTTGAATTTTAACGTACTCTTAAATTTTAACAGCCTGTTAATAAGTTATAGAATAGCCCCTATTGAGTATTTAACAAACTATTTTTAGAGCGTCCATTCGTTCCTATCTCGTTAACTCTCTCACAGTATAAATATCTTAGGGAGAAATCCGGTATTTGCATGAACAGTTTTTTTAATGCGCATGTTTCGAAACTGGCGGTCCTTCCACAAACGACCGAGTGTGGCGCAACACGTCATTTCATCATTGTGTAAAAAAGTGTGGTTATAGCACGGTTATTGGAGTTTGCAGCTAAGCGTTCGCCACCTGGTGTCAACTAAACAAACCCTTATATGCTACACAACAAATAGTGTTTTGGCGTCGATCCTGAGTGTATGATGTATCAGGATTGTGTTATATGTGACATTCACATTAAATCAACTTGTGTATTTGTATTAGTACGCACTTAAACACGTGCATTACAAAAATTCCGTGTAGCTTACAGAGGTTCAGATTTATCCACGGTAGCGCTGCGATCTTAAAATCAAACGCCTATAGTTTGAAGTTTTCATTCATAGGCATAAGGTTAATTTTCGTTATTAGTTTCGTCGATTGTACATTAGAGGTGTAATTTTGTGTTAAATATTGTACATGTACGGAAAGAGAGGAAGACTGAAGTGTTTGACTTTACACGTTCATCCCTTGTGGGTGCTTGTGGGCGAAGCTACATTTAATTTATGTTTTTACTGGTGTTGGTTTTAAATCTGCATAAAAATATGGACAGCACTAGTGACATCTAACTGCAGTAGAATGAAGGACCGCCAATATCGGCCATGTTGGGGTGAAAAATCGGGGTATTGAACATCAAAGGTGCCGACACGGTTTATCCCTACTGTAAGATATTTTATACTGTGGCTATCTGGAGAGATCTATTATCTGTGACTTGACATTAACCCCAAACATACAACGAACGAAAAACGTTCGAGCATTATGCTATTAAAAAGTGCATATGTGTAGAAACCAAGATGACATAAAAGATTTTATTTTTATTTAAAAAAATGTATCTAAATGCTCAGATACATACATAAATGTAATTAAATACAGTTACAGATACCAAGTAGGTATCGTAATATAACTAGTTACATAATCAGATACACTGAGGGTGGGTTTACAGAAAGGTAATCAAATATTTAATTACGATTAACTATTTGATTGAGATTAAAATTAGCGTTGCCTTAGTTTAACAATTTGATTTCTATGGCAACACGAATTTTAAGCTCAATCAAATAGTTAATCGTAATTAATATTTGATTTCCTTTCTGTAAACCCACCCTGAAAGTATCAATACTTATAACTAGATGTGTTACAACACTGCAATTTTCAAATTTCCAAACTAAAATAACATAGCAATGCGTATCGGGCAAAGATCGATGGTAATTCCGGAAAAAATCTACGTTTACTTTTTACAAAAAAACGTTTGAGAAGCACTGGATGTGATTTAAACGCCCCCAGCTCAGCAATATATGCAATATATGATACAGCAGTAAACCCGCAGATGTAATACAATAAACGTTGAGGCAGGTCATGTATGACTTTCATACGAAAGAATACGGAGATTGGTAATTAGCGATACGTAAGCAAAGAAAAAATAATGATGAAACTGTACGTTCTAATTTGTATTAGTATTTAAGTAATAGGAATGCGCAAAATAATGCCTTACATAATAATATTAATTGATTAACTTAAGGAATTAAATTAAAACAGTACTCTTAAATCATACCTAACGATAAAATTAGATAATTAATTCAATTGAGGTCTCATTCTACCTATTTTTGGAAAAAAAACAGACCGACACTCACATCCCTTGAAACGTAGGGTTCCCAAAGGGTCTAAGTGCCAAATTTTGCTAAATTCATATTTTTCTATAAAAGGGATCTACATACTTATGTGCCTTGCTGCACACATTAGTAAACGTTCTTAGTGTCTATCTAATGTGGAAATATTTTATGTAATTATACATAGATGACTCTCTCTCGCACACCTTCAACAATAAGGATCATTTTCCTTAATTTTCTATTGATTACGTTTTTGGCACTTAGACCCTTTGGGAATACCATGCTTCAATTTATGATTTTATTACTTTATTACGTTCAGACTACACAAACAAAATTCCGAAAGATCGTGCAAAGAAATACATAATTAATTAAGTTACTAAAGCGGTCGATGACCCAAAAAGTGTTTGCAATTTCAGTGTATTCATTTAATTACTAATTTGGCACAGGCGTTTCAGTTAAAGCTGTCTTGAAATCGTTTTATTTTTTTTTATTGCGGCGCCAGTTGCATTTATGTAAGTATGCAGTTGTGCTAGCAGCAATTCAATTCGATGATTAATTTAGAACGGATAACGAGGACAAGGTGACCGCACGTTTCGGATTTGATTAAAAGCCACCTGCGCAGATGTTCGAATCGATCGCCTCCACGGAGACAATGCGTGAGACTTCCGGTTGTTGTCTTCGCGCGATTCGCAGTTTCCCCGGAACGCGTGACAATTTTAATAAATTCGGACGGCGGACTTTCTCCGCTGGGAGACTGCGAGGATAATGGGGCCCTAGACCTAAGCGTGTAATTTATGCGCGCTGAAAAAATTGTGAAAGTTTCCTGCGTGCGGCAGAAAAATTGACATTTACGTAATTTGCTGTGCCGCGCGCTCCGGCGAGATTTCGACTTCCATATACGGCTCTAAATTTACTTGTTCTTCTCTCATCTAGCGCCACTGGAACGTCAATTCGTTTGACCATATGTTTTCTGACAACCATCTCTTCGTGAATTGTACCAGCTGTTTCCTTTGCTTATTCATGCGGCACAAATTTTAAGGGAAAAAGGCTTCAGTCCCTTGGTACCATATGGGATAAACTGGAGCATTTTACACGTTTTGTTAAAAATTGTTAAATGTACGATAAGGTCCAAATGTATTCGTCCGATTGATATGTTCGTTAAGACATTTAGACTCCGTTGTACATAAATTATATAAAATTTAGGATCGTGTACTGCGGCCTTTAGTGGTTTTATTTTTCACAGTCGCCCTGTATACTATCGTTTTCAATTTGATATCGTCGCCGTGAAGTCAAAACCTCAAAAATACTAGGGAAACACAAGATACATCTGAAAAACGTAATTTTTTGTTTCTTATTATTAGACTCCGGCGTTTGTTAGGACATTTCACAGCCAGACTTGTTTTATCTCATGCCCACAAGTTCACTAAACAAAATAAAAAGACGATGCATTTTGAAATATTTCCCGACTTCCAAGAAATTGTTATTTGCGCTTCGTGACATGTATTAATCATTTAATATTACATTAAGGCCCGGTTTTTCAATATCAAGTTAAACTGTAACTTTCGGTTTATTTCCATAGCAACAATTGTGTTCTTATGGGAGTCAACTGAAGGTTAAAGTTAACATGCGATTGAAAAACCGGGCCTAAGATCCCTACCTGCTAGTGATGTCATCGTCGCCGTGAGCCATAGTAGTTTATGACATGATATTGATGATACGGCGACGGCAGACAGAGACGTTGCGTTGATATCGGGGAAGAAGAGGCATTGCATAATATAAAACTCGAGAAGAGTGGCACTATTAATTTTTTTGTGTGTATGAATAACTAATTAAATTGAAGTTATATGATATAAGAAAATAAAATTTAATTTTCTAAATCCATTAACACGTGCTATATTAATGACAACGATTAATAATTTGTTAAATTAAATTCATTTACCTACACTTCTTTAATTTAGGTAAAAATCTACATCGTACACATTTTTGTATAGTAATCTGATAGATAGTCGTCTATAAACAATTAACCACGATTCTTGTTCATAGGTCTCTGTCATAATCACAGAGTCATGATGGTAGATTTACGAGTTATTAACAGGTCGGCGCGGGCTAAACATTTGTGGGTGTAATAAAAACCGACTGGAATATTATCGGGGAACTCATAACCTCATGTTTTATAAACTTAAATGTGCCCATGAGATAAAACAAGTCCGGCTCTGAAATGTCCTAACAAACGCCGCAGTCTGGTTATTATTTTTTTTAATATTTTTTTTCCTGTGGAAGCTTTGGGCAATTAAAATAGGACCCAATGACCCGGCTCTGAAATGTCCTAACGAACGCCGCTGTCTGATTATTATTATTTTTAATATTTTTTTCCCTGTGGAAGCTTAGAGCAATTAAAGTAGGACCCAATGATGATTCAACTTATTTCAGTTGTTACAATTAAGTTGTAGAAATAAAAAAAAATGTTGAAATAATTGTTCTAGAATACTCGGAATTTTACACAATTGCAAAACTGTATTGAGGACGTCCGCAAACGTTTTCGCTTATCAGCACGAAAAACGATAACGTTGCAAATACATACATGGAGAAAAACAAATACGTGCGATTGCAAATGTGGGACACTTTCTTCTGCATTATTCCTATATTTATGACGTGCATTATCAATAAATTATCCAAGTTTACATCCCAAGTGAGTTGCTTCGAATAATGAACCATTTATAAATGTAAAAAAGATACAGGGTGTTATTGAATTGAGTGAAATAATTTCTCAGGGTGGTAGCTTGGATGAAGACGATGAAATTGTTGTATGTATAATATGTGTCCTAAATGTAACCGTTTTCAAATTATGAAGGAATAAATATCACGTGTGAAAAATCAGGTCGACAGGGACTTGGTTCCATCGCATTAATAATAATAATAATTTTTTTCTGCCTTGCTCCATAAAATGGATAGCTTCGTTATTACATACTCAATAGAGTTACATGTTAAAATACTCACAACTATACATCATTAGTTCATCCTAGTTCATAGCTCATTAACATGATAGAGACAACGATTAATTAAAAAGCATTTTAACTTATTTTTAAATAAGGTTGGTGTCCTATACTGTTTTAAGTTGTCGGGTAATTTATTAAAGAAAGCAATTCCTGCGTCAAATGGTGATTTTTGATATTGAGTCGTATTTGGATGCTCAGGGCGTAAGTCAGCTTTACGTCTGGTGTTGCGTTCATGAACGTTCATAGACTTATTAAATTCCTTGTAATGAGTGTGAACATACATACCTAAGTAATTTCAATAAATAAATCGAAGGAACAGTAAGAATTTTATGTTTTATAAAGGTTTCTCTGCATGACGTTAATGGATTTAGATTAACTATCAATCTTCTTTTTCGTATGACAAATATTCTCTTCCATTCAGTTGCTTGTCCCATATAACTTAAGTGAGGATACACTAGGGCTGCAATAAACATTCATAAGCTCACCAGTATCCAATATATTTTTTAAATTGAGTATTAAGTAATAACTCTTATTTAATTTCGCTGCATTTCTATCTACTTGATCCATCCAGCTCAGATGCCTGTCTATTGTCAGTCCTAGAAATTTCATGTTATGTCTTATTTCTATTTCATTTAATTTCAAATTATTACTATGGAGTTTGCCTTGCTTGTAATAAAAGTCTAGACAAAATGTTTTATTAAAGTTAATAATTAGTCCATTTCTTGTACACCAGGAGTCAAATTCCTGCATTACTTTATATATAAGTAAAACTATAGTTTTTGTTGAAGTAAAATAGGATTCAGTGCATCTACTAGAATCGTAGTGTCGTCAGTAAATATGAAAACCTGTCCCTCAGATATGTAATTTCGCATATCATTTATGAATAGCAAAAAAATGAGAGGCCCCAAAACTCTGGCCTGCGGTACACCCACCGTTAGATCGAATTTGTTAGAATGACAATTATCCACCCATCGATTTAAGCCATTTGTTGACTATACCTCTACAGCCCAAGCTATTTAATTTGTGAAGAATGAATTTAATATTTCAGCACGATTTCAATGTTTCTCGGGATTCTGACGGTTCGAATAGACCCACCCCTCCTCCTTGGCATAGCTGAAGACGTAGTGCGAAAGGTTTGCACCCACAACAATTCCGTGTGGGAATCCTTCCGCGGGGAGGAACATTGAAATGCTGGCGGAATTTTCGTTGCGTGATCGTAACGGAATCGCCATTTTTGAAATACGTCTCTGTGACGAAAGCGCGATGCTCATGGCCCCCCCACTGATCTATGAATACAAAACTTCCACACTCGTGGAATCGAATTACACCGTTTTCTTCCCAATTTTTCGCTCCTACCTTGGGCGACAATCAAACTAAAAGCGTCAGGTTTGACTGACGGACCTTGTGTTACTAGTATTTTAAAAATATTAAAACCTACTGAGAGGAGTGAAAATTGGAAATTTCATATAAAAAAATCTTGTTCTGAAGTTTCTTAGCAACAAGATTTCACACATCACGAGGTCCTAGTCCTAGTGGAACGTCATGTTTTATTCATTATTTAAAACGTGCATTTTTCACTCGTTAGTTACGTTCACCTTTTAATTAAGTAGGTACTCGCAGTATTAAAAATAGCCCGATTTAAGTGGTTACTTTTTATTGTGTTAAATTTAAATTATTAAACTCATTTACTTTTATTTTCATTTACTACAAATTCACATCTTAGATTAGGTACTTTAGAAAATAAATAAATAAACAAAACTTAAGCAGACTGTTTAGTTATAAAATGTTCGTTGTTTTTTTTTTACTTTCGGCTTGTTCTTTTAAGCATCACGCTTCAAATACATATACAAGGTGAGTTTTTAAGCGACCCTTCTTCCATTGTTCATTTATAGGACGAGATTGAATTTTAGAAAATATCAGTAAACAGAATTCTACCACAGATAATAGATAGCCAACGAGATAGGGACAAATGGACGCTCTAAGAATAAATGTTACCTGCATGCACAAATTCGAAAACTGAACATTTACTAATTCCGAAGCTCAGTTGGCTCGTTTACCGCCAGATGTCGCCTTTAAGTAACAGAAAAATAAGTTTTAAGTGGGGCCAGGACACGATAATGTGACGTATGGTGTCAATTCTCCTTTTAAACTTTGCGTCACATCTCTTAGTTATAGAATTTGTTTAAATGTTACTAATTCTTAGAGGTTTCGGTTTTCCACTCTGCTATTGTAACAGTAGCGCCACCACACATTTGGTGAGCTGTCTCCAAAGTAAATCTAGCTTGTCTCCAAATTGAGGCGTCAAATTTGATGAGCCATCTGTCTAGTTCTATTAATGTGATTCTACAATGAAATGAAGTTTTAATGTAGCTAAGTAAATCAATAAACTATGGAATAATTAATTACGATTGCATCTTCTTATGAAAGAAAGTCTTCTTGGTAAGTTACCAACAAAAGAAGACCAAGTCGAATCTATTTTTATATTAAGACTTAAACATATAATTCGTTTTTATGTAATACATAAAATCTGGTATTTTTTTTCTATAGTTTTTAACATTTAGTTCTGCAGAATGTGCTTGAAATACACAAGAAAGAGTACAGGTCTCAATATGCCACCCTGCAGGACTCCAAATTTTGTTTCCATTCGTTTTTATATTAGCTTTTAATTTGTTTCTTCTTTTCACGTTTTTATTTTCAATTTTTGCACTTTTAACAGAAAACGAAGTTATACAATCCAATTGTTCACGTGAAACTTGATTATTTTCTTTTATATTAAAGATAACCAGCCCGAGTACGTATCCCGTTCAATCTCCATAACGTACACGTTATTAAAAGAACGAACGTTATCTTGTATTGTATTTGTATGCACAATAAAAAAAATTCTGACTTTTTAATAACGTACCTGTTAAAATGTTGAACTTTGGCCGAATGTATCGTATTGCCTACAGATTGTAAATAATTGAAAATGTTTAATAGTAAATTGTTTTTATAAGAGACAATGAAGGTCTCAGAATGCTACCTTGAGGGACTTGTAAAATAATTTTTCCTTGACTGCTTAAAAACGATAGTTGAATCTAACGGGTGTCCAACAGCTATTGTAGTCCTGGGTGGCTGTGGAGTTACCTCATTATTAACTAACTATTGTTTCAAATTGCAATAAGCTCGAATTTATTTGTTGTTTTTGACAGTCAACATTTGGGACGTCAATTCAACGATGCGAAGTAAGAATCGACATTCATGTTAGATTCCACAGCCACCCAGGACTGCAATAATTGTTAGACACATGTTATTTCCGTATCAAATAGTCTTACAATTTAATTGTTTATGTAAAATATGAAATTCGATTTTCTGTTTCTTTTAAATTTGAGGTAAAATAATTGACGCAATCGTCTGCATTGTACAGAATGTGTAGTCGCCACTTATTTAACGATACATCGTTTAAATGTAGTAAGTATGTATGTACGTACAAGAAACAGTACAGGACTCGATGTGGTACCCCGCAGAACTCCAAATTTTGTTTTCATTGGTTTTGAATTAATTAAATATGTGGAATTTTTCTTTTATGGTTATTCGTTTGTTTCTTTTACGTTTTAATTTAACAGAAGACGAAATTGAACAACTTAGTTGTTTATGTGAAATTTCTGCTGTTGTATTTAAGTTAGAATCGATTTTTTTTATTTAGTACAATTAAAAATGTTGTTTATTGTTGTATATTTAGTTGTCACTTAAAATGTTTGCTTACAGTAGAGGTCTCAGCTTACTGCCTTGCGGAACGTTTAATTCTATTTTTGCTCTTACGTCAAAGCAATTGTTTGTTTCATTGTGAATCTTAAGTGCTTAAAAGCTTAAGTGCTCCAATTTGACAGTTCTGTGAACCTTGCGTTTTAAGGGTGAGGTTCGCGTGCGGGAGGTGCATTTAAGATGCGTATGAGTGTACCTATCTTTTTATTTAGTTGGCATATAAGTGCAGTTTAATTAAAAATTGCTTTATATTTTAATTACGTTTCTTGCTTTAGTCTTTAATATTTTTTTAAAAATTCATTTCGATGGTAATTTTTAATTGTTTGCAATAAATAATGCCCCCGAGATTAATTTTTATAGCATCGACTGTTTAAGATTACACTTAAATTAATTCCAAAAAGATTACTTATCATTAGGGATTTATAATAAATAAGTGTTTAAGTATCTGTTAAATTAAAAAATTAGCAGTAAAAGATTAGATATCCCAAACAAACAAGGCAAAGTGAAAAATTTCATTTCGCAGAAACAATTTTGTAAATGAAGAACTAAATTAAATCAAATTACATACATATATAAAAGTGATCAGTGTATTAGTTTCTTTTTGTCGCAATGTAGCCTTCCAGAAACATTTTTAAAACACATGTATGTAATTCATACATTTAAACGTGAATCATGCGGTATTTACTTGAGATAAAGTTACACAACTACCGGCCCAATGAAACCCTGAAGGCGCACGTTATTTGATAGCCTCACGTTTTTATCGCCAAGTATTAATATTTACTTGCGTTTTTTTTTTCTAATAATAAATTTACTTGTTGCAGATGGCTTGCCCAGTACCAGCCCTTAAAGACTTACCAAGAGTAGCGGGTGATCTCAAAAGCGAACTCGAAGGATTCAAAACCGGAAATCTAAAGAACGCCGACACACAAGAAAAAATAGTTCTTCCTTCGGCTCAAGGTATGCATATGCATAAACGATGATGCACTTTGTTGCATGATGCTTCATGGTGCTGATTTATTATACAATGTAATAAGCACGCGCGTATGTTGTACTTTCTCGTTTTATTTAAACCTTCAACTTTGCGCCGCCGTAATTTACGGCGCAAGTAATAAAACGCAGGGTGAAAGTTGCAGAAAATCATAAATCCTATAATAAGTAGATTAAATGCAAAATATATTATACTTAGATATAGTGGAAGAAAAAACCCATAACAATGTAATGACGGACGTCGAAAATTTCAAGCCCTCGACGCTAAAAAGGACGAACACCAACGAGAAAATGGTCCTGCCGAACGCAGAAGGTAAAAAAGCGAATTCTAGTTTTCACGTTGACCTGCTTGCTTCTCGGGCTTTTTATATGCAGAAAAGTATCCACGAATCCGTGACTAATGATGATGAGAGTACCGTTGCAATAATGTACATAAATATATTAAATTAGTTAGTATAACTACTTCCGTTCTTGTCTCGTTCCATCCGGAATTTTGTGTTCTTCTAAAAGATTAAACGCAAACACTAACTACTTATGGCCATTTGCACCAAGCACTTAAGCTCAACTTAACTTTAAGGATCACTTAGAATATGACTTACACAATGCTGTATGATATAAAATATCACATTATAAACACCACTTAAATTTGAGATCAGCTCAAGTGTTTGGTGCAAATGGCCATTAGTAGTGAAAGCTGAGCTTGAATTAAGTCTGTGATTTATGTTGTACAGTGATGGACATGACTAATGGGACGCCTAGAACCAGGACAAAATTGTATTATGATAATAATTATGTATATATATGCTTTTGCGACTTCGCCCATGTGATAAATTAATCGCAAATACATTTCTACCTGACAAATAACTTCCGTATAAACCGGAAACTTATTGTAGTCCATGATACATGATACAGAAGGAAGCACGCATATACCATCAGAATAATAAGACGCACGTAATCCACACGAAATGACTAAGCGCTTTTAAGTTAATTGATTTTCATGGGAGACTCTCAAACCGTTCAATTAGGTATAATAATTATTAAAAACGAGATGAGTTTTCCAGAAATTTAGGAAAATTAAAAAGGCACTTCTTTACTTAATTAGTTTTGTTCACGTCCCCCCCCCCCCCAGCCGAGCAGAACGGTTCACATCACATCTGCTCTGGCTCAGCGGAAAGGTAACATAAACTATAACGTTAAACTAATTGCTTTGTTAATAAGCTGCAGGTTGTTCACCCGCCGAATCAAGTCTGCTATTTACTTCAATGAATTATGCATAAGTACACTGTATACAGGATGATTCACGGGACCCGTTCACTTGCCTTCATTATTTATCTCTGAAAATTTGTAAAATAATGATGGAAAGTGCTGAAACTTCTAATGAACGGGTTCCGTGAATCACCCTGTAGAGATGGCGATTTCGTCCGGCTTGCATATTTTTTGGACGTTACGATTCTTTCTGTCTTGCAGATGTGGCCGCCGAGAAAACCGAAAGGGCATTAATAGAAGGCATCGAACATTTCGACCCCAGCAAACTCAAGCACACCGAAACGCAGGAGAAGAATCCTCTTCCGGATAAAGAAGGTATGATGCATGTGTTTGCCTGCGAATTCGCTTTGTCTGTACAACAGTAAATAAAAATTGCAATATTTCCGGTTGATGTATTATTCAATAGGAACATCCGGTTAAATATTGCAGATAAACTTATTTGTTTGCATGATTCTAGTTTAACACTTGCAGTAATTGTTCGTGTAAACAATTTTTTTTTTGTATGTGCTATTACAATTCGCATGTTTTAATGCCTGCTTTGCATGCCAGTTGTGCAGCAAGAGAAAACCCACCAGAACTTGCTGAATGGAGTGGAACACTTCGATAAGTCCACGATGAAGCACGCCACTACAACGGAAAAGAATGTCTTGCCAGATCCTCAAGGTAAAGCGAGTATGCAAGACGCTGTTGCTTGTCTGCATATTAATTTTGCATGTGTTTTTTTTTTGCTCAGAATGTGTTTACCGAGTACAAAACATGTTACAGATTAGACGAGGGCAAAATCCGAAAGTACAGGAATACGAAAGCAAACGTAAAGATCAGAAGTTACTATATGATTAAATAAATAAAGTAATTTTTGTTTTATACAGTAAGACCGAAAACGCTTAATACAAACGTGTCTTGTAAATTATAAAAAGAAACTCCCAAAACTCCCTTTCTAAATTCTAAATTGATTTCTGAATAATAAAATTCTATGTATTGATAATTTACACTTGTACACTTATTTTTAGTGTTTAGATATAGTTATGCAGTAGTTAAATATTTTATTTAAATACTACAGGTTAATAGTTACAGTTAATTTTGTCTGATTACATCAATTCTATAACAAAAAGATTCATACTCTTCGAATTACTGAGTGTTTGCATTTGAAAATTTCAATTTTTCGAATTACCCGCCAAATTTTAAATGTCCAGTTACCAATTAGACAATGTTGCCAACTGTGCAATTTTAAACGTACCCGTACGATTATTTAGCAGTTTAATTCTTTAATATATTTGTTTTTTTATGAAATTTATATTACCTAATGTTTTTTTTTTTTTAATATTCTTTGTTCCTGTTATAGTAATCGAACAAGAAAAAGGCCAAAGAAAACTAATTTCGGGTATCGAAAACTTCGACACTACAAAACTGAAGCACACCGAGACGTGCGAGAAGAACCCTCTGCCAACCAAGGAGGTGATCGAACAAGAGAAGAAAGATTAAAATGGGGCATGTCGATCGAAAACATTCCGACGGAACTTGAAGTCAAGGCTCAGCTTTTATATATCGCGGTTTTGTATTATTTTGTACTTTTATATATTTGATAACTATTTATGATGAACGAACCCTTTGTAACTTGACTGGTATTATACATAAATACATATTATATCATAGGCTTGTTTTCAACTAGGAATGAATAATACTTATAACAATATCGTGATTTTACTTATTTTTTATTGAAATACATTAGGATTTATGAATTATGTAATTATTAATTTTTGCATGAATATGGTGCTTCGTAAATAAATTTTTTAAAAATTCAACCATTGCGCTTTATTTCTTCTTTCGTAATTAGAGTAAAAAAATTATACAAAGTTCAAAATTTAAATAAAAATTAAGTTGGCAATAAATTACTATGCTATCAAATTTTGTGGACGCCCTCAATTCATAACCTCTACCACAGTATAAAGATTACACAGTAGCGCGACTCTCATGAAAATATTCAGTTCGCGCATAACATCCCGCGCAAGGTCTGAGTCACAATCTCGGGATGCAGAGCTCATTCATTCGCGGCTCTGGTACCGAATGGATCTTTATAATTATGTTAATACACATTATTTATGCCTTGTTTTTTTTTTACCACGTCCACTAAACACTACAATCCGGCTCTGGTGTGTGGACACGTGTAAATTTACAATTTACAACAAAATCGCTCACACTTAAAGCAGAACAAACAGTTCGACACGCCCCTTTTATCTACTCGAGGTCAATGAAAATCCTGTAAACAGATCAAAGTGCCGACAAGCGAGTTGCGCTACTGTATTCTTTATACTGTGCCTCTACTATATGACGACGTCATTAACAATTTTGACATTTGATTTATTTGATATATTGACGTCATTAACGGTACATCACGTTTGGCCAATATGTCTGCATTTGACGTCACTATCTTCATTTGTGATTCAACCATACACAAAATACTATACGACTATTAAGTGAGTGAGAACTTTGTCAATATACAAAAAGTTCTTGTTTACTCAAAATATTACATGAGGGTAATAGTGGTCAATAGTCGCGCTTCTCTTTTGAGACAGATAGCAGCTGTGAACTGTGTAGGTATAATAGTTTGAGCTTCGGTTTCCTTTCCATGACAGCGCGATTGTCACGCGTCAAGGTCACTTTACGCTGGTTCCATTTGATAGAATTTAAATTATGAACCGTACGTATGAACGTATTTGTTTTGTAGTTATCTTGTAGACAACGTATTAGTGTAGAATTCAAAGGTGGGGGAACATGTGTTTCGAGCACAAAAATAATAGGTGGTGCTTGAGAGGGCAGGGGAAAGACATATTGAGCGTAAAACGCGAACGTCGAAACGTAAACTGGAAAGTGCGCTTCCCGAATTCTTGGGCTTTTGGGCTCGTTTGCGTGCACAAAGTGGGTAACGGGAAAGCAGCTAATGTTAAAGCCATTTGCTAGGCGTTTTGTGTTAAATTTTTAAATTCTACACGATTCTATTGGCTCAATTTTCCACAGCTTTGTATTTGAGCCAATAGAATCGTGTAGAATTTTTAAAGCCAACACAAGACACCTAGCAATGAATATGGTTTAAGAGTTTTTGAATTAAGTACAGCAGCGATATTTTTTTAATGACTGAGAATGATTTGAATTTACCGCCATACTAAATCGTTATTACATTGGTAATAACAGGTTGTGTCACTGACCTGTTATTTTTCTTCTGATATAAAAATAGTAGTGATAATAATAGTAAAATAAAAAGAAGTGAAACGTCAAAAATGCGCCTGCGAAAAACCAACCAAAATAACGTGTCGACCCTGTTCATCGTAGCAGTGTTGCCAATTCTGCCTGACGGAAAAACTGCATACCAGCTTAAAAAATCTGTAGAAATTGTCATTTAAAACTGTAACTCTACAGTTCTTCTAGATTACGATATTTATTCTTTTTAAAATTTATTTAAGTCAAAAAAGAAAAAAACACTTCAATGAAGATTTGGTGAGGAGAATATCTTCCGATTAAAGTAGACAATAAAGGGCACGTCAGCCGGAACAGCGCTGAGACAGCGATTGCTTTGAACGCCCTGCTGACTTACAGCGCTGTGGCTTTGCTGTGACAGCGGTCGCCATTTTCTTCAGCAAAATTATTTGCGCTGCACGTTCGCTTGATTACTCAGCGAATGTGGAGATTTTTAAATCGTAAACTATGTCGTAAACAAAAGCCAGAAAGTGCGAATTTTTTCAATAGCTATGCGTCCAAATTAACAACTGCAGAACGTCTGCGCAGAAATACATCTATTACTGGATGAATTTCCATTGCATGTTGCACAATCACCAGTACTAAGCGATTAATAATTTGTTAGAAAAATCACAAAAATACAAATTGTTAAAGACACCACACTTTTGTCACTTTTGTTTGTAAACACAGCCAGCACACGGATACCGTTCCTGACCCTACATCTGTCAAACTGTCAATTAAAGCTACGTTCAGCCGCTCACAGCTGCTGTAGCTTAGCAAAAAGCAATTGCTGTCTCAGCGCTGTTCTGGCTGAACGCACCCATAAAGTGTACATTAATATGGGCCCTGAGGATGACACCTTAGTTGTTGGAATACATATCTACGTTAAAAATAAGTTGATCGCAACATTAAAATATTTAAAATTTGAAAGATCGAGAAGCCGAAGGTCACAAAAAATTTAATTTAATTTAATTTTTTGTGACTTTCGGCTTCTCGATCTTTTAAATTTTATTCAAACAGTCACAAATATCATGGATAACCCAATTTTATTAAAATATTTAATTTGTTAATAACTTATCCGAGAATACATTTCTTAGGCCCGATTTTGCAATCGTCCGATAAGCATTATTATTGGTATAACGTGACGTAGTTGTGACGTAGATATGGAGGAACATAAGGATATTTGGGGAACAGTTATTCCGTTCTTATTCTACGATTGTAAAATTAGACCCTTAATATTTTTGTTTAAAAGATAAAATATAACTATTAGGGCCAGTTTAATAATCGAATTTAAAGGAGACTTTAAAATAAAGTCACATTCAGATGTGTAAACAAACGTGTTTTCACATTTGTTTTTACATCTGAAGGTGACTTTATTTTAAAGTCTCCTTTAAATTCGATTATTAAACTGGCCCTTGGAACGTGACTTTAATTTTAAAGTCTCCTTTAAATGGCCCTAAGGGCCAGTTTAATAATCGAATTTAAAGGAGACTTTAAAATAAAGTCACATTCAGATGTGTAAACAAACGTGTTTTCACATTTGTTTCTACATCTGAGGTGACTTTAAATTTAAAGTCTCCTTTAAATTCGATTATGAAACTGACCCTTAGAAACACTTGTTTGCGAACTTACTTTTTCGATGCTTAAAAATTTGCACAAATAAAAGTGACGGGGATTCCCAAAATTCAAAGCACTTAGCAAGAAGATTAAAAATCGGTAAAATGATCTAAGTAAGTACCACACTTAGGGTGGCCAACTTAGGCGATTTATCGCAAATTGGGCGTTAAATATTTTAGTTTTGCGACAAGTTTTTAATATTTGCGATGATCGCCAAATTGGGCGATGACATAATTTGATAAAGATAAATGATGAGTATGTGTTTTACGTTATGTTAAAAATTCCAGAGTTTGTTTTCAGTTTTTTTTTTTTAATTTTTGAATGTTGTCAGTTTTGTATACAGGATCACAGTATAAGAAATTAGCCCAGTAGCCTTGTATGTATTGAAATTAAACAAAATTGCTCGAGCAACTGTGAATGATTACAGCGCCATCTATCTCATCATTTATAAAACGGAACTAAACATTTTGAAATACGAACATCTACAACAACATGAAATCATGATTTCCCGTAAATAACCTATTTTACATTTGCGTAAAATATTTTAATTAACATGTTTTTTCCATTAAAATTTTTGCCGAATTCAAACAATGTTAAATCTTTTGTCTGCAAATTTTCCTGGTCGAAACAAACGCAAACTAACTTAACCAAACACCTGTTTGATGCCAGTATAAAACATTTACAAAGGGATTCTTTGTATTAAATATTATTGTTTACCATCACTCACCCCGTGCTTCATTATTTTACGACGGGAAATCAATTTTGATTACATCTTACGAATCTCTGCGCCTAATTTGGCCAATGGATAGGTGAAAAGCGCTTTAGTCTTAAGTCCGCGCATGCTTGCTATATTGTACAATTTTTTTTTCCGAAGAAAATTTGTCACCTCGCGTCATTAACGCGTGAGCTTCAATTATAGTGGTTATTCACTGACGGGTCAGTAAAATTTGGAGAATTAATTGCAAGGGCGCTTTCCCTTAAGCTAACACATGGCAAAACATGCAAGGAAGGGCAGAAATCCGGGCCCCGTCGATTCCTGGCTAGATGCTTTGGGGTACTACAGGAAAAATGTTGCTCATGATGAGACGTGTTTGTTTAGAGCCGTGTCCGAGCAGGCAAGTTTATTCTCTGTTAATTACAACAAATTTTTAAATTTTGTTGCTGGGGTAAATAATTTTTGTTTTGTTTTATTTATCGTCATAAACACACATAGTTGAAAGAATGTGTGAATTAATTAATTGAGGTTACATTTTTTTTTTAAATAATACATTATATAAATTATTACGAATTTTTTGATAATTTACCCCATTTTTTTAGTATTTTTTTTACCTATTATTATGTTATTTTTTTTACATATTGCACAATCAATAACACAACAATAAATTTCTTCATTTAGTTTATTATTTCTATTAGATTTATCAACAATATGTGTTATTATTTTTTTTAACAAAAAGGGGGCTTTAAACAAGAAAAATAATAATCAAACCCTTATAGGCTAGGATGCAAGCTTAAGTTAGAATGTGACAGACTGTATGCTGTACGTTATGACGTGTGTCACATTCTAACTTAACTTAGCGTGGAGCGGGGGAGGCACGAACGCATTTTTAAACAAAATCCATTTTACATTTTACTTTACGCACTAGTGCGTAAAAAGTGACACTTTACAAACTAAAATTAACCTTTAAAGTATCTACTTTACGCACGGTTGTAGAAAAAATAAATTTTTAATTTGTGACGACTGCCATCAAATCTGTAAATGACATTGACGGCCAATTCTTTTGCTGACAACTGGACGTTACTCATCTTATTTTCAATTTACTACTTTAACTTCGGTTTCTGTTATCAGTTGTGCGGCTATAACAAAAACAATTTCCATTCGCCTTTTCAATTTCCTATAAAATGTTATCAGAAATTTTGGTGCAGTATAGGCGGGTAGCAAACGGCGTCACGAGCGCCACTAGCTGTAAGTTTATGTAGGAAAAGGTAGGGAAAACGGTCGTATCAGAGTTGGCAACACTGCTGTCAGCTGACTCTCAGTACTATAACTGGAGTTACAAGCACGTTACGAGGACGATCTTTACCTTCCATATTTTAAAACAAATCGAGAAAATACTAGCAAGCACATTCAAATCTTCTTCGAAATGATATAAATGGATATAATGTTTCAAGTCGCGTCCTACAATTTATGTCGCAACCTCCACCAGGCGGCGCCACCAGGTAGCTTGCTAGGGGCCTATTGACAGTTAGTTAAACTTAGAACTACTGGCAACACTGTACAGGTGCGCTAGCGGTAAACACAAAGATGGAACGAAGCAACTACAGCGGGAGAAAAAGAGAGAGTGAATATGTATGTGCATAATTAGATAATACTTTCCAAGTTACAAGTAAAACACCTTTTTTTTAACAAAATTACGTTTTTCCCGTTTAATTAAAAAAATACATGGCCAACCTGCAATTGGCAGCACTGGTTGTAGGTTAAATTAAATTTTTTATCAACTCTTGCCATGAGATCTGGACGGCATGTCGTAGCTTTACTGTAAATCAGCATAAAGGAGTGCAGTGACGTACTTTTCACTCAAGCTAAGACATGCCGTTCAGATTTCATGGCAAGAGTTGATAAAAAATTTAAAAAATCACTGGGTACAAAATCATACTGGGTTGCGTTCACAAAATATACCTTGGAGTGCACCTTGGGCGTGTAATCGTATCTCTCTTAATCACGATTATTTGCTTATTTTGCGTCTCGCTCATCTGTTTCAAGAAGACTTGTATTTATATCGAGACATTCAAAAAAGCCCTCATCAAAGCAGGCCGAGGAAAAAAAGACGTATATCTTTCCTTAATTGTACAAGGGAACTAAAATGTCAGGTATATTTTTCACCTTAAACTTCTCTAAACACTTCGTATGCATCCGTCATTAAATATACACAATTTCCATTGATTTTACTACCATTTCTAAAATAAATTTCTACTGAAACGCGTTTTTGTTCTTCAGTAAACGTAAACTTCATGTTTGCGTAAAACGTTTTCACGAATTTTGACGTCTGTCATACAGGGTGAGTTCGCGTTTACAGTCAGATCGATCGGAGTGTTTCTTTCTCTCACTCTTACATGCAGTGAAACGCAGTCGTTCTCCCTCACACTTTTGTTCAGACCACTCGGGGAGCGTCAACGCGAACTCACCCACAGTTTAGTTTCGCGGTGACTACTACGTCATGGCCTGCTTTGATGACGGTTTTTTTGAATGGCTTATTGGGGATGGACGATATATCGTTACCGGTGACTTTGTCGCTGTTACTCGCTGGTCGCTGGAACTACCGGCGACTTGTGTAACATAAAACCAGCGACCGGTGACTAAAGAAAACTGTATTGGTGCTTCTAACTCTCCCGGTTACTTACTTGACGCTCGTATAGCATTCATTGGCGATCGCCGTTGCTACGTCGCCATTAGGCCCATGGAAGCTGGGTAGTTATTCTCGAACTGGAGAGAAGCGATCGCTCCCGAAAATGACGTCAAAATGACGTAGACTCTCGTATAAAACTATACAAATCTTTCGGGAATTACGTCATTTTGACGTCATTTTCGGGAACGATCGCTTCTCCCAGGTTCGAGAATAACCACCCTGATCACGTCTTTATTGAGAGCAGATTATTGTGTTGTTTCCGACAAGGGTATTAGTTGTTACTCCTATTTATTTGCAGTATCACCGAAATATTGCTGGTGTCAAGTAAATATCAGTCTAATTTTCCGTAATCAGTTATTACAATGCGAACGCGTTATGCGCTGCACAGAGAGCTTACCAGTGATATCGGTCGCCGTTAAAAGTAACAGTGATTTTGAAATAACCGTCGCTGAATCACCGGTGATCAAAAAATAACTGATACGCCCATCTCTACTTGTTATTATTACCATGACAACGGGCGCACTTTTTACATCCCACTTTTAAGTAGAGTGTAGAAAATGTGTTTGTTGCTATGGAAATCACGCCTGATTTAGTTTTTTATGATTAATAGATGAGAAACAAGATACGTAAACTCATTTATACGAGAGAGACTGCAATTTTAGCCTAAAGTAACTCTAGAGTGTCTTTTATGAACACAGCTCTGTCAATTACTTGAAGTTAGTGACACAAAATCATGTCTACCAACGTTAATACCATAAATTACCATTTAATATATACACATCAATTTATTCGCGTCTTTGAACGAAAGAGTCGCCGCGGGCGGAATTATGCGGAAATTGCGAGATAATCATGAAAAGACGTGTGTCGTGACAGTTGTAGCTGCGAGCTGTTAACAAAGGAGTCAAATCAGTGAAAAAGTGTTTTATTTACGCTTATGGCTTCGTATAAATTGTAATGTGTTCCGTACCGCAGTGTAAAAATCGCAGAAAACTATGTATCCCTACTTTTTTAACACAAAAATGGCGGAGAAGTGGTCATATACAGCGGCATCTAGCGGAGATGAAAAACGTCAATTGTCAAATATTGAAACATGAATATTTTATATCAATTTCTACTAAATTTTATCATGTATTTTACATGTAATTATTTAATGGTGTATTGCCTACTTTATGGGCAGTCTCTTAAATATTCGTACCATGTGATGCAGAAATAAAATCTGTTTTCTTATTGTTGCTTTCCCATGATTCTCTTGGTCTTCCTCTTTCCCTCCTTATTAATATTTTCGCTTCCCAAATTCTTCTCATTTGCCTATTGTTGTTCATTCTCTGTATATGCCCCCACCAGATTAGTTGTCGTTGTTCTATGTATCCTAATATCGGTTGCGTTTCAAGGTCTTCTCTTATTTGTTTATTTCTGATTTTATCCTTTCTTGTTACTCCCTTGATTCGTCCCAGGTACTTATTTCATTTCTGTTGCTTGTATTTTACTTTTCTGTTTCCTTGTTAGTGTCCAAGTTTCACATCCATATGTTAAGATGGGTCTGTAAACTGCTCTGTAAACGTTCATTTTTGTTTTGGAAGATATTTCTTTTTTATTAATGAAGGTTTTGTTTATGCTGTTGTATTCTTTTGTTTATTTCTTTTTCTTGTCTTCTTGATGTTTCTTCTGTAACTTCTAAGTATTCAAAATCTTCTACTTGTTCTACTCTTTCTTCTAATATCTCCCATACTATTTTTCTTTGTACTTTATCGAAGGCTTTTCGTATGTCTATGAATGCCATATAAGCGTTTTCTCTTTCCAGTTTGGTCTTTTCAATTATCTGTTTTATAGTGAATATGGTCCTGCCCGCTTTTGCCTTTTCCAAAGCCACTTTGGAATTCTGTCGGAGTTACTTCTATAATATTTTGGAGTTTCTTATTTAGGATTTCTTCATCAGCTTCATTCCCGTGTTTAGTAATATAATACCTCTATAATTGTTACATTCTTTTTAATCTCCTTTTTTTTAAATTTGGCAAAATCATTCCTATTTCCCAGTCATTAGGTAGGTATATCTTCTTCCATCCAAGCTTTATTCATAATTTCTAGTAATACTTGTTTTCCTGTTTCTCCCATATATTTCATCATTTCAGTCGTTATTTCATTGCTATTCTCTCTTCGTTGTTTATTATCCCTTTTTTGTTTGCGATTATTTATTTTCCTTTCCCTGCCAACAATTTCATGAAATATTCTCGCCATCTTTTCATTATTTCTTTCCCTTCTGTTAATATATTTCCTTTTGAGTCTTTTATGTACTTTGTCTGGTTTGTTTTCTTCTTCCTTATGTTTTTCATTACTTTAAAGAACTGTTTTTGGTTGCGCTTTTTCTATCTTCTTCCAGTTTTGTTTCGAATTCTGTCCATATTTTCTCTTTTGCTTCACGTATCATCCTTTTTACAATTTCTCTTTGTTGTTTACATTCTTCGTAACCATACAACATTCGTAACTGTTTTCTTTTGTAGGTACGATTTCCATTTTCTTTTCTTTATTCTTACTTGTTTCTGCATTTCCTCTGTCCTCCATGCCGTTTGCTTTCTAGCATTAGTTGTGTTACATGTTCCATGTTACATACTTCCTTAAATCTGTTCCACATCTATGCGACATTCATTGATCCTTTATTTCTCATTAACATTTCCATTTCTAAGTTCATCTTTTCTTCAAGTTTTGTTCTGACTGTTTCATTCAATAACTTGTTTGCCCGTTATTGTTTCGTGTTCTGTCTTCTTCCCTGCTATTTTGTTTGTGCTATTTCTGAATTTCTTATTTTCGTGATTACTAAATAATGATCACTGTGTATTTCTGGTCTCCTTTTAACTTTTGTGTCGACAATTCGTCTTCTGTTTTCTTTTTCTATTAAGACATAATACATAATCTATTATTGATTTTTCTCTCCTTCTCGGTTCCACTCTTGTGCACTTATGGATGTCCTTGTGTTGGAAAAATGAGTTTGTGATTATTAGATTGTTCATTTGGCAATATTCCAGCATTCTTTTCTCATTATTTTTTCTTGTTGGTTCCTCCGTATTGTCCCAGTACTGTTGAGTATGTGTCGTCGTTTATGCCAACTCTACTGTTAAAATTTCCCATTATAAATCACTTCATCTTAATAAAAAAACAAAATATTCAAGATTTTCGAATTGAGAATTTTCAGTTTTTTGAAGATATTTCAAAAACGAATGAAGATATAAGAGATTAATTTGCACATTGTTATGGACCCCAAAATAGTGTAATTTAACCGTCTTATAGTTTACAAGATCCCCATGATTAATTTGATTAATGATCCCCCCTTTAATTAGTTGTAATCCTGTATAATATAAAAATATCTGCAGATGATTGATTAATTAATTAATTTCCTATGGCACCCTCGGGATCTCTAGGATAAATTGTGTTTCATTGAAATCTTCTCAAAGCATGCTCGTATTCATAATGCTTCTTTGAAGCTTCATCCTTCAATAAGAGACCCCTTAGAATGGGTACTCTAAAAGATCCCTAATTGAAGGATCTTTCATGATATTCAGAATATCAAAATTATTTTCCAATTTATGCAAATAGTACCTACCCACTGGATAAAATAGACATCAGGTTTTCTCAAAAGGTTCATAATGTTTAGTTCATAATTATTATAATTTTTTTTTGTTAGAGCTTGACTGGTCCTTCATAATTTTTAAATACATAATATTTCCAACTCTGATGAGTTGGGCTAATTTGAGTTGCAACTTGATTCAGTACTTTTTCATTTAAATTTTATACTAAGCCACCGACCTTAATTAATCACTTAATTTCCTGTAGATGTTTCTGTGTCAGATTTACCACGAACGCATCCGAAGGGAATGCATCGAGTACGGCAAACAGAACTTCCACGAATTCTGTGATCTGGCCGAAGACGAAGAATCATGGAATAGCCACTTGGACCGGTTAGGAAAGCACATGGCCGTTTGCGGCAACATCGAGATTCACTTGATCAACAGACTTTACAAGTAAGTATCACTGAAAACGTACATAATTTGCGAAGTACTCACTCAAGGAGGTGTTTCAGGAAAGACGTGATGATTTTCGATAGTATGAAACGCCAGATCCTGGAGATAAGGGATTTCGAAAGCAGCGATTGTCTGCGTTTATGCTCGATGGGGGAAGATCACTACGATGTCGTTTATAAACGTGAATATATCGAAACGGCTGGCTTTTGTCAGTGTGAGTAATTCATTTGAAAATGATGCTTGTTATTTTTTGGTCTTTTCATTTTTATTTAAGTAATAGATCTTCAAATTTTTGGAGTTGAAAATTTAATGTGAAAATCAGAAATCACATCAAACTAAATACTGCAACAGAAGTCAATTTTAATTTCTATGTAACAAACAAAATTAAATTTAGAAAAATGTGAAGCAAGAAAATTGTATTAATGTTGCATAGAAACTTCCCAAAAACTGGTGTAACATAAATGTTATATTTTTTTGTAGCTATCATCTATAAAGCATTGTATGAGAACGTTTTTGAAATACCGAACGTATCAAAAATAGTACAGATGATGCTCTACGACAAGCCGGCTTTGATGATATCGCCTGATGAATATTACAGCGATGAGTGTATCATCCAGAGAAATGAAATGAACGAGTTAGCGGATAAAGAAGACAAAGAAAACGAAGCGAAAAAACAAGTCGTTGTGAAAAATCAAGTCAACCACGACGACTTGGAGCAACTAATGCAGGCCACCATCACACCTTTTCCGTTTAAAGTAGCGAAGGCCCTAGATCCCACAATTTACAGAAACATCGAGTATGATACGTGGACTGAAATGAGAAAAGGTATCTATCTCCTTTACGGTACTGTCTCGAACGTATTGAAATAACTTATTTATTTATAGAGCTTAGATTGGGCGATTGGTATTACGGTGATGGTAATCTAATTTTGGGGACTTGCTGTCTTCTGAATACGGGCACCAACGTTTTGAAGTGTTACATACAAAACATCCTAAAGGAAGAAAATAAATGCGTCGTGTACATAACGAGTTTGGCAGAAAAACGTACGGTAAACTACTCCGATTTGCTGCCCGAAACTGATGCCAAACCATGGCCTTTACCATACAGGTATTACATTTTTTTTAACAGCACGTATTTGACAGCTAAAATTTAAATCACTAGGTTCTCAAAACACTCGTCGATTTTGCCACTGAAACTCGAACTACCCAGTAAAGATAAAAGGGGCTTCAAGAAACGATCTGATAAATCTAAATCCATAAGCAAAAACAATCTAGACTGTAACGCCACTCTAGGATTAACAATTAATAACAACGGAGATTCAAGCGTCAGTGTTTATGAAGGATGTCCATTGGTAAGTGCCACATCCCACCGTTTAGTAATAGCTTTTCTGAATTACTATTTTGCAGCAAATGCAAAACCATGAAGAGTCACCTAAAGAAGCAACCCCTGAAATAAACGGAAATTCAATTTATCAAGACGAAATCCTCCCGACCGAAGCTAATTGGAACCAAACCAGCCCGAACAACATTGAACCCGTTGCGTGGCAAGGTCCAGCAACCTCGCAAGCAGTTTTCACCTTTCCTTCGAAGCCGATGACCGCCTCACCCGAAGAAGTCGCTTACACCGGTTAGCATGGCACTTTATTTTCGGACCTGCCACGTTTTTAATACGTCCTTTTTATTTTGTAGATCACCCGTATTATTACAACGTGAATCCTTATCCGGTTTGGCCCAATTTGGGGGAGTATCAAACATGCGACTCACAAATTCCCAACTTACCGGACAGTCCACAACCGTACTCATTCCCTTTTTATCCGGAGAGTGCGTATCCTATTACGGAAAGGCCGATGTGTACTACTCCGTTAACTCCTCCTTCTCCGCAACTTGAAGTGCTCCAGCCGGTTTTCACTGTGCCAGCACCGGGAACCCCGGTCATTTATACGCCCCCTGAATCTCGACAGATTATGATCCCGGTGTCACCACACGTCCCACTGTATAGTTCAGGGTTTGATATGCCTTTCGTTGCCCAGAATCCAGTGCTTTATCCGCCCACGCCCCCTCTCTCCATGTGGTATCCGACCATCAACTCTCAAGGATTCATATTTCCCACTATCGGGGTACAAAATATTCACAATAATGTTTAAGCTCCAAATGGCAAGTCTGCTTTAAACCATGACTTCCATTAAGCATTGTTGTTTGTTATTGTTTTTATATTTTTGATATTTTTGTTTGACTGTTATAAATAATACAGTTGGAGTTTTCATCGAAATGAAAATTTGCAAATTGTATTTCAAGTTCCTTGCCTAATTAATGTATTTTTTGTAATTAGAGAAGGAAGTATTAATCAAATATAAAATTTTCAGATCGTGTGAAACTTCAACTTATTTTTTGCTTTCGCCAAAGAAATTAATTAGATTAAATATGTTGCCATATTTAAATCACGTTTCAATGTAATTAGGGAAATTATCTTGCATTAACAAACATCGTAAATTAATTCACCAATTAGTTATAATGCAGGTTTTAACATTATAACTATTAAAGCTTTTGTTAATGCAAGTCAACACATGTTAACCCAATGTGAGTCAGTATTATTACATTAAACTTTTTTTTTGTGAATACAATTACATTTCACATAATGGCGGAGAAAATGATTTTTATAAAATTAAAAAAAAAAAAAACGTGGGGATCATTTTCTTCATAGTTAGAAATGCTGTTTAGTTATTCATAACTTTGAATCATGGATAGTATTAAGATAATATTAATATATAATAATATTTTATTTATTTTTTTTCAGAATTGTTGATTTAGTTAAAAAGATCTTAAAGTTCCTGATGTTGTTTTGTACCTACTGTTTTTGATACAATAAATTGTTAACGACTTAATTTTTTTCATCTTGCAAGAATGATCATTTGTAGAACACATCTGATTACAAGACTAAATTAAATTAATCGTGAATTGAAACAAAAAATTGTATTCTTAATTGTATTTTTAATTTAATTTGTATAAAACGAATTGAACTTTGAATACTGATTGCCACCAAAAAGTCGCGTTCTGATTGGTTGACAGACAAAACAGATTCAAACTCCCTAGACCTAACAATTGACTGTACCTAAATCAAATTTGTAAATATTTTCTTTATTAATTTAATTCTACTTTTATATTATCAGTATTCAGTGCAAAACTGATGTTTTTCTTTAATCAGTGGAGATATCGCCCGATTTACTCAGAAAACAGTAAAGAATGTGCATCGGAATTTAAATTGAGCGAGCATCACTGTGGGTGCGTTCGACATTACACTCGGCCACACTCTGAGCAAAAGCACAGAATGGGTGCATTCGACATCACGCTCGGGGTCTTCCTTTGTCTC
The DNA here is from genome assembly GCA_033060865.1 of Dorcus hopei. Lineage (NCBI taxonomy): Eukaryota > Metazoa > Arthropoda > Insecta > Coleoptera > Lucanidae > Dorcus > Dorcus hopei. Next base: position 38,810,749 of record CM065423.1, read on the forward strand.
ACTCTTACATACACTGAAACTCATTCGCTCTCCCTCACACTTCTGCTCAGAGCGTGCCCCGAGCGTAATGTCGAACACACCCTATAAAGCCGGCTACTCATTACGCGGTACTTGGCAATACTTACCAAGTGCCGAGTAGTGTGTATTAAAACGCGGCGTGCAACTCGGCACTACTTGCCACGTTACTTGTACTTCCCGTGCGTTGTCGGTAAACCCAAAGTCAAACGGACGAGTCTTTACTTGCAAGGTGTTTTTAAAACTGCGCTACACTACTCATCTGACTTGCCACGTTATTTGAGTTTATTTTAGCGCAATGGCAACCACGTGTTGTGAAGAAATTGATGCTTCAACAATAGTAGACTGGAATAACGACACTGTGATGAAATTTCTAAACTGTTATACGAATCAGCCAATTATCTGGGACCATTCTCATAAATTACACAAAAACAGAAATGAAGTATACGACGCATGGAAGCGAATACAAGCAGAAATTGGCGAGGGTATTTCCATAGCAGAATTAAAAAGAAAAAAGATTCGTTGATGGCAACGACACAGTTAAATAGTCACTACTTGCCGAGCATCTACTTGTACTTCCCAGCCAGATTGGCTACGCGGAAGTAGCTGAGTAATGTGTACAGTTTGATTTTTACTTGCACAAGTACTCGCCGAGTACTTGTCACGTCAAGTCACTTGCCAAGTACCGCGTAATGAGTAGCCGGCTTAAGGATAATCTTCTTTTAGTGTGGCAAAAGTGTGAGGGAGTATAAGAATGTACACAATAGCGTCACTCGAGTATAACTGTCACATTTGTCATTTTGTTTGATACCTACCACCATTTGCAAATTGCATTAGGTTTGTTCAGGTTCGCACAAAAATAATCCTAGAACGGTTAGGAGCATGCGTATAACTAAAAAGAAGTTTGGGTTTTTTCAAAACAGTCACTGATCAAGTAATCCAATGTATTCGTTTTTCTTAGGACAGTCCAGAGCAGTTCTGGGATCATTCTAAACAGTACTTGCTCCGAAGTGCGGACGATTGAGAACTGGTTCTGGGGCGCATGCGCATTTTGAATTTAATGCAGCTGCGTTGATAATTTTCAAGAGTTGGCAAAAGAAATTCATTTCCACACAAGAACTGAGAACTGAGGGCTATGTAGAGAATACAGTACAAGAGATGCCGAATTTATAGAACATTTTAGGAAATAATAATATAAAAGTTGGCTAAGTTGGCGTATCTAGTTTCGCCATCTACAAGCTATTTTATAAACTGAATGAAGCGTTTTCGTTTTATCAGATTTTCTCGCGTTCTGAGACAGTTCAGAATTTTGTTCAATGCGCTTACAGTTTTGCGAAATCCCTGAGCCGTTCTGAAATTTCGAACTCGAACAAACATATTGCATTTCCATAAGGGTGTCAAACAATATGGCCGCTCTTTTGGACACTGACGTTTAAGTGACGCTACTGCGTAATTTTATATTGGGCGAGCGTCACCAGCGTTGCCAACTTCAGGGATAAATCCCTTTTAAAGGTTTTTCATATCATCAGGGGCAATGGCTTTTTTTTTTTCTAAAAATTCACCTTCAAGTTTCATCTCGTAAAACGAAATTGAGTCGAAACGCACTAAACAGCTCAAAGTTGCGCTTTTATGTTATTATTGAATTAATTTTCTTAATTTATTAAACTACTGAAATGCGGCTCGCTATGTTTATTGTTTTTATTTTTGCTTTTAGATATTGATCATATTTTTTTAATTTTTGTTCATTTGTTTTATCACTATTTCTACAATATAGTTTTTTTTTTTTAATTTACTAATCTACCGAATTGTGCTGTAAAGTCGATTGTCTTTTGATTTTATTGTTTTTTTTATATTTTATTATTTGTTATTTTATTATGATTTTATTGTAATTTATTCTCTTGCTTTTTTATCGTTCATTTTTATTTTTATTTTTAATATGTTTGTATATTAATCTCTTAAATTATGTTGTTTTCTTTGATTTGACGACGTCCTTTCAAATTGCTTTTTTTTTATTTATTAATAACTACTGGATTGCACGCTATAAAGTCGACCGTCTTCTGTTTCAGTTTTCTTTAATTTTATGTATTGCTAATGATTTTTTAAAAACATTTATTAACGAAAAGATTAAGTATAGCGACATCCTGCGATCGCTTTTTGACCTGACATTGCTGACGAGGCCCCAAATAGAACCGAAAGAGCTGTGCAGAGGATGCTCGAGGAATCCACTGCAATCAAAACCAAAACCGATTTGCAACAAAAATTTTAATACATTTATTAACGTACCGAATTGTACTATAAAATCGAGTGTCTTGTTTTTATTTATTTATGTATTAGTTTTTATTTTTTACTTAATCTACTGATTTGCGATGTAAAATCTTTCTTTTTTAATTCCTAGAGTCTAGTAACAAATTTTAGGGATTTTCTATGTCGAAAAGTTAGGGATTTTCTATGTCGAAAATGGATTTCTTGCTAACTCTGGAGTTGAGGGTTATCCGCTTTTAACACGTTGGTGACACTGAGCGTCAGAAAAACGTGCTGCCCTAACTTATAAATTTATTTATACAGCCTTTCTTTCATCAATTTTAATGTTCAAAAATATTAGTATTAACTTAAATACAAGTTTTTCTCAATACGAATGTGCTATCATACTTATTTAAAAAATAGAAAGTATGTACCAGTGAAACTTTATTTTGGATTATTCTAGAAATTCCTTTACCTAGCTGGCAAATTTTACGTTGACAACATTGATATTTACTGACAGACGTCAAAAGCCGCAATGTTTGTATTGTTCTTTGTGGTGAGGTTTGAACTTGGATATTCACGATAGATTTGTTTAATTTACGTCCAGCTGATAAATTTCACAGGAAAATATTTACCTACGATAAAAATGCCTGCACATATCCTCACGACTATCAAACTGTAAGCATTCACATAAGCACTTTCACCTTTCTCAATTCAATTGAACTTTTTCTATGTAGAATATCAAGACCTCTGTACAAAGGCATGATTACCTCGACTCTAAACAATGCTAAAGGAAGAAACACAACAATCGTCACCGTGAATGAAGTAAGATATTCAACTAAATCTAAAACAGTAGGTACGCTTGTAGTCGTTCAGTTAAAAATTCAAACTCAGAAAGAGCTTAAGTGATCAGATCACGCCGAGGAGAATTGGTCAGGTCGATGCAGTTATTAAATTTTGTTTTAATTTGTTATTAGGATGGACCACTTGGAGAGGTATATTTAAACGTTTCGTTCCCGTCGGATTATGCCTGGTTGCAGTAATGCAGTGGCGAGCATATCGGACACATATGAAAGAAAGGTCCGCTAACAAGGTCGAGATTAGTTTTTACCGTGTCCTTCCCTTGAGGATTTTTAGTAGGTGTTGGGGTTGGGTTGCCGGTAAGCATCCAGATGTGCCATTTTAATTTTTGCTCATCGAGAGATTTTAGATAAATATATTCCCGAGTCAATGCGACCTATTATTTTCGGTCTTTATGCGAATACCTTCGGTGTAGATTTATCTGAAGCTGCAGTTGACGATTTTAAGTATTACAGAAGTTTGTCAGATTTTTTTGCAAGGTGAGACGACTGAGGGAAATAGAATAGACTATGTAACTTATTATTAGTCATTCTGTTTATATATTCTTTGTTCTTGTTGGTATTGATAAGGTTTGTTAATATTTGTTTTCACAGATCACTAAAAGATGGTGTTCGAACTGTAGATGAAGAAAGTTGTTTAGTGTCACCTTGTGATGGAACTGTTTTACATTTTGGTCACGTTAATACCGGTCAAGTGGAACAGGTAAAGGTGTTTTTATATTTGAATTGCAAAATACTTTTAGTTACAATTAGCAGAAAACATTTCTAAATTAGAAACTATGCAATTTTATGTATGTGGATGAATTAAATATGCTTTTACTCTTGTTCTTTGTCATTTAACCTTGGCTGAGAGAATGTTGAGAGTACCTAATCTATTGTAGAAATATAGTGGAGAACTTAAATGTTTGGTTTAATGACCTAGTTAACAAAGCTTCATAAATCAAGAGTATGAAAGTTACTTTGAGCTTTTATTTTTACTTTTCCTCTCATATCCTTGTTTTATTTAAATTTATTATTAAAAAATTTCTAATAATTGATTCCTCATTCACTTAAAAATATTTGTCTTCTAAAAGTGCACTATGTTTCAACAAAAAATTTCTTCTTCCAGGTAAAAGGAATAACATATTCCTTGGAAAATTTCTTAGGTGAAAATACTTGGAATAAAAATAACAACACCTCTTGCGACTATCGTTCTTCTCTTCTACATAAATTAGAAGAGAATCACACATTATATCAGTGTACTATTTATTTGGCACCCGGAGATTATCACAGGTAATTATTTTCCTAAGATTTCCGAGTATTTTAACTGGCATTTTAGATTTCATTCCCCGACTGAATGGAATCCTACACACCGTCGCCACTTTCACGGAGAATTATTATCCGTTAGTCCAAGGGTAGCCCAGTGGGTGCCTGAATTGTTTTGCCTTAACGAGAGAGCTGTTTATCTGGGGCAATGGAAACACGGCTTTTTCTCTTTCACTGCAATAGGCAAGTGTTTCTCATCGCTTAAGTAACTCGGGTCTGATGATGGAACTTAATTTTTAGGAGCAACTAATGTTGGCAGTGTAAAAGTGTATTTTGACAAATCTCTCCAAACGAATCGTCCAAAATCTGTCCACAAATCGAAAGATAAGTGTTTAGGGAGTAGCATCACGTTAAGGAAGGGTGATCCCGTGGGAGAATTTAGAATGGGCTCGACTATTGTGTTGGTTTTTGAGGCACCCCCACATTTTAGTTTCAACATTAAGGCGGGGCAGAAAATCAAAATGGGACAAGGCATCGGATGTGCCGTACAACAGAAACATGGAAATAAAGCAAACTGAAATATTTATAAAATTGTAAATAGTCAGGACCCGAATTTTACTTAGAATATTAAGATCAATTGTGATAAAGAAACCAATAGTATACATTTAGTTTGCGTATGTATTTTGTCTTTTTTTTTATTACCTATTGAATATTAATAATTTTTTTGAGTGAATAACTTGGAACAATTAAATAAACAAAAATACAACTAAGCAGTAAAGAGTTCGCAAAAGTATTTCAAACAATTCTAATAATGAAGGGTAGGTTCTTTTTTTGTAATAATTTCACCTGTGTTGTTTTAATATTTATTAATTGAATATTAAATTAACAAAAAAAAATGGGTGAGTGTAAAAGCTTTTTATGATGTGGTGCTACACAAAAATTCAGTTATTAGAAATGTTATAAATATGTGAGAACTCTGCCAAATATTAAAATTATGCTTCATCATCACTACCGGCTCCTTTACGGGGTTTAGGTCCACCAGCTCGTTTGGCCATAATAATTTGATCAATCCTCAAAATTGTGGCGGCTGCCCCAACAGCATATTTTAAGCCCCAGTATTTGCAAACGTAAAGATCCAAAATCTCCTTCTCCAGAGCATTGCAGAGGGCGTTTTCTGTTTCAATATCAACTCCAACATTTTTCTGACCGGCCTATCATCAAAAAAGAAAACATTAAGAAGCGATTACAGAAGTTAATTTAAATTTACCTGATGTGCTTCTAACAATTTGCTGACTACAAGTGTAGCTCTATGGCCACTATTGTCTGCGAGGGCTTTCGGGAAACTTTCAAGTGCAGTAGCAAATTTCCTAACCGCATACTGATCTAAACCTGGAAGTGTATCGGCATATTGAGTCAATTGATGTGCCAACTCGATTTCTGTCGCTCCAGCACCAGGTACAAATCTTCCATCACGTGAAATGGCCTAAAAATCAACAGTTAAATCCTGGATTACGAGGGGAAATATAAGCGGCATACTTTGAAAGTGTTAACACCATCATCGACGGCCCTCTCGATGTCATCCATGTAATTATCGGTTGCACCTCGGATAACAATCGTTGAAATTCGAGATTCCTTACTTTTTGATCTGAAAATCACGACGGGGGTGTCGCCTAACTCCTCTACAAAAACAAGATCACAGAAACCCATTTCTTCAGGAGTCGGCGGTGTGACCCTCGGTAGAACAGTTGCTCCAACCTTAAAACAACGAAATTTTATTTCATAAATGAAGTGGACACAAGAAAACCTTACCGTTTTGCTCAGACGTCTTAAATCAAACTTGGAATTCAATCTAACAGCCATCATATTATATTTGTTTACATAGTGAAGTGCCATATCACCGAATTTCGCTCCCGCAACAATAACTTTCACACCAGTATCTGCAACGGCCTTAATCTGAACCTCCAAAAGATTTTCTTCTCCTCTGCTGAAATTCATTAACTCATCGGCCGTCTTTATAAGAACCGTCCCTTTCGTTTCAGTCTGCATTATATCGACAGCGCAACTGTAGATGGCGACTTTGGCATTTTCTACATTCTGCACGTCGCCTTCGACGTGCCTTTTGAAAACCATCCCTTGCACCACCTCAGAGCTCTGTAAACCAGATCCTAGTATTTTACAAACACGAACGTTATCCACGTTAAACGTGGTCTCTTCAGGCAGAACTGAAACAGACGCATCTGCTATTAATTTTGCCAAAAAATCTTCGTTTCCGAACTGTTTCGATTGTACCGAAGTACGTATGCCTTTAGTTACTTCCTGTAGGTTGCGGTAATCTTTGATCTCGTAACAGACTAATTTCGGCAGAATTTCCAAGCATTTCTCTAGTGCCTTTTCATATCCGTCGGCTGTTTCCCCCGGAGTCACACCCAGCCTCAGCAATTCCTCGGCGTTTTCAAGTAAAGCCCCAGCGAGGATTACGACGAAATTTGTGCCGTCCCCAACTTCGGAATCCTGCATTTGACTGGCGATTATCATCAATTTCGCCGCGGGGTGTTCCACGTCTAATTCACGCATGATTGTAGCTGCATCGCTCGTGACGAAGTGCTTCTCGATGTGGTTTATTACCATTTTGTTCATGCCGTTTGGTCCGTAGGCGGATCTAACAGATTGTGCGAATTCCTTGCACGCTTTGATGTTCCTGAAGACGGCTTCTTCTAATCCGGAGAAATACTACAAAGTGAGGAGAATTGTGAGAAGGGTTCACCGGTGGTGTGGTGTGTCTAACACCACCCTCGTGTACACATGTCAATTTAAAGGTTATTATTGCGTGAAGTAACTTACCCGGGCGCCTTCTTTTAACATGGAGGAAAACCCGGGGGCTTTAGGCACGTGTAATGCCATGGTTCTTGCTAAATTGGTGATTTATTACAATATAAATGAGTAATATTTATTGCAAAAGCGATATGGCGTGCTCACGATGGTTAATTCAGCTTCTGCTAACTCTCTCAGAGTAAATTCCCTAAAATTTATTCGTGTCAAGCGCCATCTATAAACCACCAGGGATTCAAATTCAATGAAATAGTTTTATTAATCAATTAGTTGATTAATTAATTTCATGGTAAACTTGATAATTATGATGTTATTGTGACGATTTCTAATTTTACAGTTTTTTATAGTTTTATAATAATAAAATGTATGATGGTGAACAAAAATCATGGGAGTTCCTTGTATGTTCAGTAGCAGATAATAAAAACCGGACAAGAATTTGACAAATTTGATAAATCAGGCTTTTTTGAGGAGTTTATACCTATTTCTGTCAAAAACGTAGAAAGATTTAAAATGCGAAAGTTAATAAACTTCTAATACTTGACAAAATAACTAGCTTATTATTAAAAATAACGACATGCCGGGTTTTATTGACAGCTTCTGTACTTAGACTAAAGTACAATGCTACTTTAGGAAAGTCCTTCTGTTTATTATGTTCATTGCTAGTTTAATTGTGAAGATTTTTCAGTTTTTAAAACTAATTAATGTTTCTGTTTTTTTATAGGAGTAATTGCTAGCAGACATTTATGCCAGAAAATAAGGACGGGAGATGCTAAGTATTCTTATTTTTTCATAAAAAGCGTTTATACGAAATTTAAAAAATAGAAAAATGCGGGGGTTTATTAAATACGTATGTATAGTCGCGCGCAGCTTAAATGCTACAATTTGACAGTTCTGTAACCCTTGTATCACAAGGTTTTAAGAGTGAGGTTTGCGTGCGGTAGGTGCATTTAAGGTGCGCGGGACTATATATACATAAGTTAACTAATAAGATTCCGAGAAAAATTTGTTATAACCTTCTGAATGGACAGCTTAAAAGTCACGTTTCGCTATAATTTGACAGCTCCCTGAAAAAATTGACGTTTTGCTACCGTTTGACAGTTTTCTGAAGCTGTCAAACGATAGCTAGCAAAACGTTGAGGTTTATACGATTTTTAAGCTGTTCGTTGATAAGTCATAACGAAATTGGGCGCATTCAGCAGACCCGAAAGTTGTGCAACTGTTTACCAAATTTCTGCTGAATGCGATCTCTCACAAGTTGATGAGTTGGAGCGGTCGCCATTTTTTGTAGCGTAACTTCTCCGCTACCTGACTGGAACATGTTATGATGAGTGAACTTCATTCAGCAGTGTGCTCAGTCTCAACTGTTGAAGCGGGAACTGTTTCTGATATATTCTGCTGAATTGTTATGTATGTATCGATTGTTCAAAAAAATCCTACCTCAAATCAGTCTTGGAAGCGAAAGTAGGTATCGTAGATTGAACGAACAGTACAGGTGTTGTGATTGTCGCAAGTACTGTCAGAATATAAAATTTAGGTTATGCGAAGGGATTGAATTCAGAAAATTTATTTTAATATATTCTTTTCAAAACGGAAATACATATTACTTTCAAGACATCTTTTTGCGTCGGCCACTTCCGCCAACGAATATGTGTCGTCTAACAACTAAAATTAACGATTAAAAGCTGGATCTTGTCCACTTACGAATATTTTGAGGTTAATTAAATTTCTTGACATGTGAGAAATGAATAGGCAAGCTACGACATACGATTTTTTCCAAGGCTAACTCCAGGTACTTTTTTGTTGAACACTTGTTATTTTTTCTAAAGTCATAAGGTTTGTTCATTTGTTCTACACTTTTAATTCCTTTACTCTACTTTTCTCCTTCCTACTTACATTATTTATATACATCTCACTCTCTTATAGAAGCGGTTGGTGCAAAAAGTGTAGAACAAGTTAACGAACAGACCTATAGAATCAAAGTATCTAGATTGGAATAGAAAACAAAAAAGAAACGACACACACTTTTCGCATACTCGTATTACCTTTAATTCTTCATGTAAAGTCTAGTTTTTTTTTTATAGTTTTATTCTAAGAATAAACTTCTTTTTTTAATAATTTATCGCAGTAATTATCTTCAGGAAACGAAACGAAACGTATTTGCAGCCATAAGACGATTATTAAACGCAAAAATAGAATTGTTTATTTATCTTATTCTGATCAAGGTGCTACTTCTACCTGGTTACATAAACTATATGTGTTTCACATGTGGCATCAAGTGTGTAATTAGCGCCGTGGAATGAGAATTTATTCCACGTTTTGTGCGCGAATCGTTTACACTATTTCGCAACGTTAAATTGGATTATAGGATATTTACAGAATCGCTGACTTAAAAGCTCAGAAATTAAGAGGAAGGTCAATATTTTTTGTGAAATGAGAAATTGTACTCTTAGCTCATAGCGTTATGAATTAACGTGCAGGTACATAAGTGTTAAATAAGAAGAAATCAATAAATAAATTGCTAGCTTTTGTTTTAAGCGAATTTCAATGTATTATATAAGGAATCACGTATCGCTTAATCCTACGAGGGTATTAGGGGTATTAAATTATATCATCGTGATCAGAATTTCATAGATTTAAAGTACGTGTTGCTGATAAGATTCGAGTGCCAGATTAAGAACAGTTTTTAGTGGTTTTTATCAAATAAAGCCTGCCCCATGTTTGAATATTTAATCAGCGCTTATGCAACCCGCCCGTCACTCACGAGCAGCACGTTCGACACGCTCAAATTTTAATATTATGCATTTCTCGCTTATTACACCATTTACGTGCTCCTCCAATAATTATTTATGACTTTTCAAACATGAATTTAAAGCGACGTAAATTTGTAACGCGTTGCAAAGGAGATAGGAGAATCGCTTTTGAATTTCCCGCGCGCAGTCATGTGCCAAAGCGGATGCTACTCGCCGCATATTGTGCGTCATGTGACTCAAATTCGTACTGTGAAGGTTGAATTCGGCGAGGAGGTGTTCAGATTTCATAATCGCTTAATACTTTATAAATGGTGTTATGTAAAGTACACTAATTATTTGTTGTAATAATTGCAATTTGTGTAAATTTTACGCGAAGCGAGGAGGACGCCGGGTGACGTCACTGAATGACAAAATCCACGTTCGAATGTGATTGGGCTGTTGGCGTCCTTTAGCTTAAAATCGGCCAATCGCGTGCGTAGAGGTCTCCGCACACCACTAAAATTTTCTTATCGTCATATGACCCATTCTTGCTGGCTAGTGCGCGTAAGCCATATTTGTCAGTGGTTCGCTGGTACTGTGGAGTGTTGTGCGCTCTGTAGCTCGTTTGGACCTGTAAATACTCCACACATACAATAAAGATGTCGTTACCAGAAGAAAATCCCATCTACGGACCATTCTTTGGCGTAATGGGCGCGTCGTCGTCAATTATTTTCAGTGGTAAGTGGGATTTTCCTACATTTTCAGAACCTGACGCGTTCAATATCGATTGGTCAGATGACTGTCTCGTTTTGCAGTCGAAACGAATTTTGTTGCGGTCGCTGCATACTCGAATCATCAGGCGATTAACGTGGGGCACGAGATTAATCCTTTGTTTCGGTGAATATTGCGATTTCGGTCGAATTTCCAGGGATAATCTGCACTTAGTTATGGGCGTATCGCTGGTCATATGTCAGTGTTTTAGATTTCGGCAATCGCAAGAAATGTAACGCACTGTATGATCAATGCCGCTCTCTTTTTTGTTATGGCGGCAATAAAAAGTGCAACGGTAATTCGTTTATTTCGCGTTTTTGACCCATTTAAGTGGTTAGGTCACATGCTTTGACAGTCAGACCCGCCCGTTGCATACAATACCGCACAACATTTAATTAATCTACAAGTACACATCTATTACTTCAAAATAAGTTTTCATTACATTAATTACAACAGATTTTCCACGAAAATTTCACGAAACCATTCCATTAAAGTAATAGCACTGAATTGTTCTCCTATGGATAGACCATGTTTTGGTTTATTAACATCTTTTAACTTCGCGGAAGTACGTAATTCCAGGCAAATCCTTTCCGAGTAATTTTGCGTCAATTATATTTTTATTTAATTAATAAAAAAAAAATGGCCAAAATCAATGCGAAACAGGTGGGTGTAACTAACTTTCCAAAACATGTGACTTCAAGGTCTCTGTTTTATCTCAAAATTCTTATCCAATTGCGGATTTCTAAAGTTCCCCCTTGCGAGGTATTAAATACGTGTTATTTTCAAGAAAATCGCTGTATAGTACCTAACCTGGGTCTCGTGCAGGTCACGAGGTTGCTTCGATCACGTGATCTAGCAATGTTCTTTCGAATTTTTCTCTATAATTGCCTAATTTGAATAGGTTTGGACTATAATACCTATGAATAACCAAACCAATTGAGAACTCGTATTCTTTTCGGTTATTTGAGTATAATAATGAAGGTTCTTTTCTAAAGAATTCTTCTTCTTCTTATTCTTATATGGTTGGGTTGGGTTGGTTTCCGGCTGATTCTAAGCCAATCCAATCCAACCCAATCAGTTTAAAGCATTCTAAAATATGGGCACTAGGGATTTTTATCTTGTGAAGTTTGAAGGCAGCCTGTGGCAGCCTTAATTAAATGACATTTCCAATCAGAAATTTATTTGGATTGATTTCGAAATTTATAGAATTTGCCAATAAGCAACAACAAGTAAATTTATATTCGAAAATATTTTAAATTACTCCTCCTAGTTAAAAAAAGTATGCACAGACATGAAAACGTGCATCACGTGCGACAAATACAAATTTCCCTCCTCACGTGACGGAGGTGTCACGTGACCTATTTAGCAGCTCTATATTGGTAGTTGCTTCCAATAGTACCTTTGTAGGTTAGAAATTTGAACCAAATTACTTGCCGCGCGTAATTACCCTGGTTCGGATGTTTTTCTTTTTTAGATTTAGTCCTCATTTTATTACAAACTAAAATACTAAAGACCTCTTTATTTTCTTATTTAGGAGTAGCAACACTGGCTCACGTTAATGACTGAAATATGTAATAATTTTTCCGTTTTTACGTTTGCACCGTTGTAAGAATTTTTTTGTGGAGGAAAAGTGAAACTTTTCCTCATCATGTGATTAGTGATTTAGATGCCACATGACCTGGTCTAGATGCCACATGACCTGGTCACCATACTTTTAATGATTTTGTAGGTTAGGATCACTGAAATAGGAAGACCAATAGATTTCACTGTAATTTTTTCATTTTTTAATAATTGATTAATTAATTTTTTTTTTTAGATTTTGTCCTCATTTTATACAAACTGAAATACTAAAGACCTTTGTATTTTCTTATTTAGGAATAGCACTGTCTCACTGTAATTTTTCCTTTAGATTTGCAACATTGTAAAGATTTTTTTGTGGAGGAAAAGTGAAACAAATAAAACTTTTCCTCATCATCATCATCATGTGATTAGTGATTCAGATGACATGGTCACATACACATGATGCCACATGACATGGTCACATACTTTTAAAGATTTTATAGGTTAGGATTACTGGAATAGGAAGACCAATAGATTTCACTGTGACCTCTTCATTTTTTAATGATTATTTAGGAACATGTACGTTGCCAGCGGGTTGTAAATTATGCAGTTCCACCCTTAGGATTTTTCTTGGTGTGTATATCGGAAATACCATTGAGAAAAGAACACCCAATAGATTTCCACTTCAACACTGAAAGTTTTATACATATTATTTATTTTTTTAAACAAATGTTTGGGAGCACGGGTGGTGTCAAGGAAGTGTAAACAGTGCAGATATGCCCCATTTTGATTTTCCCTAATTAGGTATTTTTAAAAGTAGGTACCTACTTAATAAAATTGCCAATAAAATACATTTTTATTGTAAAAACGGAAGCAATTTTTCTCAACTCATGTGATTTAGGTGTCATATGATGCGTCTAGAAACTTAATTCATTCTTCAATTTTATTATACTATGTGTTTTTTTAAAAATGCCATAAGGGGTGGCTGTGGAAAAGAAAATTCATGTCTTAGCTCCATTCATTTACTCTAAATTTTCAGATTTGGCATGTGTTAGATGCCAAGCTACGACATGAGTTTTAATTTTCATGGCCAACCTTTATGGCATTTTTAAAAAAACACATGTTAGAACAAAGTAATAGTAGGTCTTCACTTGTTTCTGCACGTTGCAAATTAAGCAAGTTAAAAGAATACAAAATGCGGTGTATTTTTTAAAAATGCCATAAAGGTTGTCCATGAAAATTAAAACTCATGTCGTAGCTTGGCATCTAACACGTACCAAAACTGACAATTTAAAGTACATGAATGGAGCTAAGACATGAATTTTCTTTTCCACAGCCACCCCTTATGGCATTTTTAAAAAAACACAGTGTAACATGTCATGTCATAAAGTCCCGTCACCCCAGTAGGCTTTGGAAGTGTGAACGCATGTCTTTTCTTAAAGTAATTGATTAATCAGAATGACATTTCTATTTAATCAATCGACACATATCAAAACGCTACAGGCTAAAGAAACGTGTATATTAACGAAAAATTCCAATGTTAAAGCATATTCATAAAAGTTGTTGAAAATGGTGCCCATTTTGCTGACGGCAAGGATTTACACGCCGCTTCATATTGTCGAATTCTAATTCTAATGTGACACATACAAATTATAAACCTCATTCAGTTTTCTAAGAAAAGACGTGCCCTTACACATCCAAGGCCTACTGGGGTGACGGGACTTTATGATAACATGTTACATACACGTGAGGAGTCCTAACAATTAGAAATTTTTCAGGCTCTCATCTGGTTTTCATTACATTTTGTCAGAATATTCTAAATTAATCGCAATGCGCAGAAGCGTGTACTGGTAGCATGCCTGTTAGGGAGGAATTTTTTGCCTTCGTTACACATTTACGTGCGTATATATAGTTCTCTCATTTTACACCTGGGTAGATACTTTCTTCCCTTTTAACGAGAAATTTGAACAGGGATCGTAACAGCTGGCCACGCACTGGAGTTACAGCACCCCGAATGACGTATAATAACATCCCACACGTTATGTGGGATGTTATTTTTCTCATGTTAAGTTAACGTGCAAGTTTAACGTGAAATGATACAACATAGGGCTGAATGACTGGAACCTCGCAAATGTTGTGGGATGAAAACATGGAACAAAGAACTATTGATCCACCGTGTGATTCAGATATCACATGATGATAAATTGCATAATGCTCAAGAGCACCTATATACATACATATATGATTATTTATATTTAATTCTAGGTAATTAATTTCCGCAGTTACTATACCACCATACTGTATTTACTCGGATTGAACTAATATTTCCAAACCTAATTTGATTTATAAATAAAAAAAATATATATAATCAACTCTAACTCTGACGTCATACTTATTTGCTTTATTCTTTGACATGTGATATGAAATAACCGATTAGTATGACACATATGGTTAAGTGTGCTCGTTAGATTCGTTCATTTAATAATAAACCTTGAATATGACAATTACAGGCTTCAACCTTCCGTCCCCCTTCGCGTTTTTTTTTTCTTTTTACTGTTTTAATGTATAGGGTGTGCCAAAAACAACTGGCTTGAGACATTTTTTTTTAATTAAAAAATAAAACAACATCTATGCAGGTGTTCTGAGACAGCAGGTACAGTCGCAAACAAAAAATTGATCGTCAATGCCATTCTTTGACACAGTAACAACTATTCCATTGTGAAACAGTCATGATTGTCATAAGCTTTGTACAGGGACATGTGTCACTTCTCAGGTGAATTAAAATCTAACACTAATTTTTGAATGACATTTGACGAGACGATTTTTGCTCGCGACTGTATGTCAACATGTTTTTTTTTTTAATACAATGATGAAATAGTAATTTACATTACAAGTGTTCTAAGAAAATTAAATATTCGACCCCAGCCCCCAGAATAGTTGAACGACCTCTTTGGGACTCCCTAAAGTTTCGATCCCCAACCGATTTCTTTCAAAGTTTTCATCGACTCGCAAGGGGTCAGTATCGGCTTCGTTGGGTATGCCTTTAAAAAAAAATAATTCAATTAAAAGAAAAACAATCTTCATATTTTATTTGATTCACAATCAAAACAAATTTATATAAACAATAAATAGTTTAACTGCACTTTATAAAAACAATAAACAGTTTAACTGCACTTTATAAAAACAATAAACAGTTTAATTGCACTGTATGTAACGTGCGTTCAAAAAAATTCGTTATCGAGGAGGCTCTGAACTTGCTTTTATTTTATGACGGCGTGTCGTAGCTTAGTACGTGTAGTGCAATCTTGAATAACTGCGAGCTGTCAACAGCGTCAACTGTCAAAAGTTTTGTTTACATCTTCCAGATATTTGCGTTCTATTATCCATTTTGTGGAAACTCATAATTAAATGGATATAAAAAGTTAGGTTATGTTTATAATAATCGTATGGTCACGAGGTTTTTTAACGTACTTTGTATAGGGAAATCATAAATAATTTCAACTCACGTTAGGCAACACATTGTACTCTATTGGTAATGCAGTGCTATGTGTTAAATCGTTCGAGGATGTAATGCCTGCGATTTACAAAGGTATCATAATTTACATCAGCATCTGAGAATGCTTGGTTAAAGTGGTTAAACGCAACGGAATACCTACAGCCACGAAAGTCAATGACAAATACACACTAATTTGAAAGAGCAACCTCACTTTTCTCAGTGTTGCCACTTCTAGAAAATAAAATCTAATTCAAATTGGTCACGTGGGTTGAGTAATTTATAAATTCCTGTATCTCTGCTAGTGATAACCACGGATGAGAAAACTACGTATAAAAAATATTTTCTACATTACATTACGTATGGACGTAATTTAATATAATTTTTACTCGATGTAGTTTATGTAAAATGTCACATTTCTAACCTCAAAATGATTGTTCATTTGATACTGTGTTTTTCTTGGTTTTTTAATTCTTGTATACAATTTTATCAATTTTACATCAAAATAGATACTAAATTGTGTAAAAATGAATAACTATAACCTGAAAATGAAGAAGTAGAAAACACCGTAGTTTATAAAGTAATTAATCCATTTTTCACGACGTGGATAGTTACAAAATCTACCTCCCAACCCTGGTGATAACCTATACATAGAGAGTTCCATTGTTATTGGCAGGACAGGCAGTGCTACCAACGTGTAAAAAGCAGAAATCTCTCGGGAGTTTCCAAAAATTCCTTTTCAATATAAAACATCGCTCAATTTGTTACTAGATTCAGGAATAAATAAAAAAAGTAAAAAAAATTATTAAAAATAAAAAAGAGAAAACAATGACAAAAATTTGCCTTCCACTTGGCCAACAGATTATTAAAAAAAACTGCAATAGATGGCGCTGTTCAAAATTCACACAAATGCAGTTTATTTATTCTTTTACTGACACGACAGGTGACACTTTCTTATGATCTTTCGCATTGTCGGGGGAATAGCTAGTGAACCACCCTCGTAAAAGCAAAAAGAAAACTTTCGGCGTTTTTAAGAGATGGCGTTGTTGAATGTCTTACAACAACGCAAGTCGTTGTTTTGTTACCATCCAGAAGTGACTGTCAGTTGAAACTTTGCCCAATGGATGGCGGTGTTTCAATAGGACCCGTCAAGAACTAGTGAATCACCCTCGTAGAATCAAATAAAAAGAAGACCATCGGCAAGTTACAACAGACGGCGTTGTTGAATGCCTTGGAATAAATAAGTAATAGTTAATAAATAATTCCTTAATCCCTAATGATTTGAAGAAAGTACTTAGAAGGATTTATCCCTTAAGTTGGCAACACTGAGTATAGGATTTATGGAGCACAGTGTCACACAGTAGCGTCACTTGAGTAAAACTGTCACATTTGCCATTTTGTTTGATACCTACCGATTTGCAAATTACATTGCATTTCCATAAGGGTATCAAACAGTATGGCCGTTTTTTTTTGACACTGACGTTTAAGTGACGCTGGGTAATTACTTATACCGTGACAATATTGTCAGATTGTACAAATTCCAAATTGTTAATATTATAAACCGTAACTCTAATGTAGTACGTCATCTGATAAGTGACTAGAAATTTTAATTAACGCATTGTGAAAGTTAAATTTATAATAAAGATAATATAAAATGCTGAAAAACAAAACGTATAGGTATTTGGCAACGTGGATAATATGATGAAAAAGAACAGCGTTATAGGAGAATCGGGAAAGGTAATAAGTGACAGATGTAGTGCCAATTGAGAATGGAACGCTCTATAGTAATCTTAACTGTTTGTTGGTGATTTGTCTAGAGATAAATAGTTTAGAAATTCCTCATTTATCTTTTACAGTACATATTTATTATTCTTAGCTTTTTTTGGTGATGGATGATAGTTTGCAAACACAAAGTTTTGCTTCGCTGCCGCCCGTGAGTTTAATTTTTCGTTTTACTCTCATGTTTAAAAATAACCACCGCGTAGACACGAAGCAGACTTAATGGATGGTTGTGGGCAAAACTATTGTTTGCGTGTGTAACAAGAGTCTAAATTCAACCTTTTTCTTTTTTTAAAGGCGCAGTTACCAAACGCCTTATCAATAATTTACTGTCGTTTAAAATCTTTTAATTACGATCGCAATAAATATCTCCTCGTTGGAATCAGAAAATCTTCGGATTTGACGTGCAGGAGTGGCTGATAAATAAGGAGATAATATAGAGGTCCCGAAGGTTTAAGCGCGTCATCATCACCGATATCTATCTTTGGATGAATAATCGAAATTGTCAAGTGCAGGGCTTTGTCTACAAACGACGCGACGGCGTAATACAAAAGAATTCGCTTGTATTTGTCGTAGTTTTGCAACAAGCTTTCTGATTTGGCCCAGTTCCAGCACGTTTGTCTGTTCAATTTCTTTTATCGCCCCGACCGTTAAACTTGGCATTTTGCTCCTTCATGACCGTGATGATGATTCACTTTTCTTGTGTTTATTCGAATTTTATGTGTGCGAAGCACTTATTTAATGCGATCTGTTTTCGGCGAATACCGAAGTGTTTTCGAATAAAATTAACTTTCGAGTGTTCGACAATGTACATACTATAATTTATTTGTTGTTTGTTTTTGTTTTCAGCGCTGGGAGCAGCGTACGGTACAGCAAAATCCGGCACAGGCATAGCGGCCATGTCAGTAATGCGACCGGAACTTATAATGAAGTCCATCATTCCCGTCGTCATGGCTGGTATCATTGCAATTTACGGTCTTGTAGTTTCGGTCCTTATTGCCGGTGCTCTGGGAGAACCCAGGGAATACAGTTTATACAGGTAAAGTTTGGAGTCCCCCCAGGAGTCAATCTGTTTCCATTTACAAGCAACAGAAATGACCACACAAAGTGACAACACAAATAACCCTGCAGTTTGCTTCTAATTTATACGTGAAGGACGTAACCTTAAACATACAAAATTGCCTTTATAATTTCTTAATTAAAGAAAGAAGATAATTGGCGTGCATTCAATTAAATTACCAATTAAAGTAGGCTATGACTTCAATGTTTGTAACACTGATAGCCGTCTCTGAACTTTGTGAGAGAATTAGAGATATTTGTGCTAAGATAAACTTCCATCACTTGGCAAACGCGTTTGACAACATGAAGCGCAGGGTACGTTTGTGCTAACATAAAATCTTCCAACATTTGGCAAACGCGTTTGAAAACATGAAGCGCAGGGTACGTTTGTGCATTCCAGCTGAAGTACAACACTTTTAGCTTTAGTGTTGTTTTGAAGTGAATTAATTAAGTGTTTCTTCTGAATTTTGCGTTTACTTTACACATTTTTTTAATATGTGATGTCACAATCAGATAACATGACACTGACAGTTATTGACAACTGTCTTCTCACACTTGTATTGCATCATTGCGTGCCGTCAGCTTTATAAATGCTTACTTAATCAGGAATTCATTTGAAGGGACAGTATTTTGTAATGTTGGAAGTAAAAGTTTTTCAAAAATAAATATGACTGACTTCCCAGTTTATTTAAAACTAAAAGAAATGTGCTTACATTTTGAGATGGAGTATTTCGGCTTGAAGATTAAAATAAAAAAGAAGTTGCTCTCCCAAAATTATTAATAAATTAAGAAGGAAATGTAAAGAAAGTTTAAATTGGAGTAAAACTGCAAACTTTTATGGCGGACGACGCATTGTATGTAGTTTCCAAGAAAGTTTAATCAATTGTGTAAGAATAAACTCACGCTGAAGTTTCAGAAAGTGTGAAGGGTATTTTACTAACACTGGTTTGTTTTTATTTATTTTTATATTATATGAGTTTTTGGAGAAAATAAAATACTTGTGCAATAGTAGCTTCTCTTACGCTTTTTTTTAAGTATTGTTAAAGTATCCGTCATAATTTCTACAACACTCTGTACAGTGCTTATGTTAAGTAAAGTAAATATTTTTTCGTTTTTCTCAAAATTGTTGTTTTATGCTTGCTTGTAGATATCATTTTTTTTATTATGAGCTTTTGCAAAAAATTAAAAAATTTGCTTTGTCTTTCTTTTCACTGATTGTGAATTAAAGTATCCTTCACATTTTCTACAACACCCTGTATTATGTTTGTATTAAGAAGTGAAATTTTTTTCATTTTCTCTTCTGTTCATTTAAAGAAATGTCTCTTTTGTACTTACAGAGATCGAAATGAGCTAAACTTTTTGAAATCTTTTTTCTTTTTATCTTAAAAGGACGCTTTGTTTTGTGTCCAATTGCGGCAGGTGCAACTGAAATACATGATTATAAATAAGGACGCAGCCATTCAGAATAAAATGTAATAAATAATCTAATTTTGAAACGAGTGACGACAGCTGTGCATATTGCACGCTGAAGTGAATTACTTTTTTTTTATATGAACATATTAATTTGCATTATCACTCTTCAGTCTTTTTTATTGCATATTATTTTTGCTACTTATTAGTTGATATCCTCATCCGTTACATATTTTGTTTATAACAAATTTTAAATGAAAGCTTTTTACTTTTATTCTTGGTTTAAATACCACAGTGTTTGTTAATAAATTAATAACATTTTTAATGCCCAAAAGTTTATTGGTGGGGAATTAATATCAATTTTTTTTCTAGTTGGCTTGAGAAACTGCAAATTTTAATTTTTTTTTCCTTGATTTGCACAATTCTATGCTCTGTTTATTACAATACGTATTAGTTTATGATATTTATGTAAAAATGAGTAAAGTAAACGAAGTTTCTGCAAACTGCAGAGTAAATTCTTAATAATTAACATTAATTAATAAATAGAAACACTTGATCGTTGTTTTAATTTTCAAGATGATTTCATTTTAAGATTCGACTTAATACGTTAGATACAATTGACTTTGAAATGTCAGCTTTCAAAGATATCAAAAAAGATTGACTCATAACAATGAAGTGGAGCTAAATTAAATAAATCATCGTCGTAAAACGTCATATTTATGTACTGACTTTTTTTAAAATTTTGTGAAATTATTGTAATTTCTTTTTGCAGAGGGTTTATTCATCTAGGGGCAGGTCTTGCAGTAGGATTCTCAGGATTGGCCGCAGGTTTTGCAATCGGTATAGTAGGTGATGCCGGTGTGCGTGGTACAGCACAGCAACCGCGTCTCTTCGTGGGCATGATCCTCATTCTCATTTTTGCTGAAGTCTTGGGTCTATACGGTCTCATTGTAGCCATCTACCTCTACACAAAATAAGTTATTCGTTGGCTTTTTTTAAATTTCATACCCATCCCTCCTCAGATAAGAAAACCCCATCCCTCTCAGTTCCATATCCTGCACCTTATCCGTCATTTCGAAAGGTATATAAAAACTGCTACCAATTGCGTCAACTAGGATACATGTGGAAGTGCAGAACCTGTTTTAATCATTTCTTTGTTTTTAATGTTAATTAAGTGTATAAAATATTTGTAAAATATTGTAAGCTTACATGATGTTGACCAGGAAGGCATTTTTCTAAACATTCTTCGATGTATATTTCTTTAAGCGAAGGCACCGTCTCTGGCGCGTTCATAAGAAGTAGCCACCAGGACGAACAACTTTTTCCCTTTCTGATCCATGCTCCGAGTCAATCTTGCGTAAGCTTATTAAAGAAATGTATAGATACAATTGTAGTATATGTTAGTTTACCTGATTTAAAATTATAATATGAATTAGCTCTATTGAGCTTCTTTAGTATTTTAAATAAAGTTAACAAAAGGAGAAGCACAATTACTTTTGATTTTGACGTTCTGTTTATTTCACTGCGCTTTTTGTGCTTTTATCGTTCGGGCTTCTATTTGTTGTTTATCATTTCGTAAGCGTAATACTCATTTATTTATGTTTTATTGGATTTCGGAACTATTATTTTCTTCGATGAAATGCAAGAGCCGCAAAATGTGCCAAACAAATTTATTGTTGATGGCCACAAAAGAATTTGTGTTTATTTATATATTTGAAAATTGTGACATCTAGTCAGAGGATTTTAAATTAATTTTATTAATTAATCGAGTTACAACAATCCTCATTTTATTTTTAACAAATCATAAGTTTTAAGCAAACAAGTATACATCAGTTTATTACATTGATTAAAATTTAAGGAGGTTTCGTGGTGGTCAGTCGGATTTATTAAAGTTTGGTAATCGAAATAAAATTAAAAAAAAGATGTAATGGTTCCGAAGTCGTTTCTTTTGCATCCATATCATCGTATCATTGGAATACGTTCGATTTAATAAATTAAAATGCTCACTTAAGCCAGTGAAATATTGTGCTAAGAAATAATATATTCAAATCCAATTTGATTTTCGGATTGTATTGACTACAGACTCATTATAAAGAAGCTAACTAAGATTCATCATTTGTTGTAAATAATGTCAACCTATATGTACTTGATGGTTTGGTGTCGATATAGCTCTTAAAATTAAAGTGTTAGCCTTTCATTAGAATATATAGCTTTCGGTGTTTGGCGTAACTGCAGCTCGTAGTTTGAATGGCCCGTTCAAAAAAAAAATTAAAATTCAAGCTCCGAGCTGCAGTTGTGTCTGAAGCCCTAGCCTAAGAATGTTATAGTATTTCCTCCTTTCGATTTAGTTTTGTGAACAGTAAACTAAAACGAGTGTTTACAAAAGAATGAAACTTTAGAGAGAGACTTCAGTAATTGTAAGGCTTCCGCTCTGTGGTACGATTCGGTTTTGCCAGGCCCTAGCTCATGTACAGATGTCGTCGTCTCTCATTTCCGCTGGCGCTGGCAAAACCGACGTCTGCCCGGTTGTTACTGGCGGAGATTTTTGTTGTACGAAGGGAACAGCAAACGTTGTGTTGAAAAATAAATAATTTGTACATTCCATTTAAAATTTTGTTTTGTGAATATCTCGAGTGTGTTCGACTTATATAATGCTTGTTGCTTTTTGTGTTTTTAATGCAGAAGTCATGTGATTAGGTAATTTTAACAAGTGGTTTAATCCAGTCAATAAAAAATTTACAGTTACAGTGATTTTAGTGAGTGTCTGTTCGACAAGGTGCAAGCCATAAAAGAAATCTATGCTTTACTTAAACTTCAACTTGCAGTAAATAAAACGAAATATTGAATTAATTTTAAACATAAACTACATTTTTTTTTAAATTGAATATTACATCACCGCAGAATATAAGAAACATTTATGAAATTATTGATATTCTTGGAACAAATGCTACTCCATACGACCTGTAACGTTTTTAGCTTGGATGAAGTTAAATATTTACAAATAAAAAATAAAATTCTGTTGATTCATAAAGTCTGCAATTAGCACATCTAGGAAATGTTTGTTGCTGGAAGTGTCCGTGCTCGTCTGTACCCTTGCACTTTATTAAAAAAAGAAGTTTAAGAATGACGAATTCACGAGCACAAAGGCAAAGTCATATTTACAGAAAAAAAAACCTGGTTTTACCCACGGCGAAGGATTTTCATGAATCATTGTACCCGTCACTATTTAAACAGAAAATGAAACGAACCTTGTAAATAACGAAACGGTTCTTTGTTGGAAAATATGATTGAAACGAGCAAGTGCATATTAAAAATTTGTATTATTAAAATCGACATGAATTTTAACATTCTTTTACAGCATAAAAATTTTAAAGAAAAAATCCTGTTTATGTGAGAATTTTGGTTTTATTATTTTTAGTTATTTCTTTTAACGCCTTGAGTTAGATATACACACGTGCTTTTGATGAAATTCATTAAACTGAAACTGGAGTGATCCCATGAAAGTGAAGCTTCGTAAAATCGAATTTCCCTTTTTTTTTAATTTCCTAAACAAAGCATTATGTATCGACTAAAAACGTATGTGGGAAATTAAACGAATTTCAATTAAAAGGAAAATGCCACTGTAAATGAAGTTAAAATTTATTTATTAATTTTGGCTCTGTGGATTTAAATTACAATTACTTTGTACTTTGCCTCCAATAATAGAAAATAGCTTGAATTTATACGGATGTGGAAATTATTTAAAAATGCGGAATTTTGGAAAAGTGTAGGGATGTAAAATCTTTATTACACAAATGACTGGGAGGTCCGGGAGGGCAGT
Organism: Dorcus hopei; assembly: GCA_033060865.1. Lineage (NCBI taxonomy): Eukaryota > Metazoa > Arthropoda > Insecta > Coleoptera > Lucanidae > Dorcus > Dorcus hopei. The sequence continues at coordinate 38,834,560 of CM065423.1, forward strand.
GCTAGTACCTAAGTTGGGTATACGTTTTGATTTCCGAATTGCAAACGGTGAATACTGCTTTTTTGTAAGTATTTAATTGAAGGATTTAACAACGGTAAGTTTTTTAATTTTTTAAAGATTTAACTATAGTCAGTACAATCAGGCATAATCGAAAGACGACCGAAGCCTTTTTCATTGAAATTTAATTTGAAGGCTGCATAAGAAAAGTACAATCAAAAAGTTTCTTCTGGGGGGGCGCGCGGGTTGTAACGTTTATTAATAAATTATGTTTTATTAATTTATTCCGGGACAGCGCGTACGCAGTCCCGACTACCAAAAATTACGCGCCCGAGTTACTCGCATTAGGAGTAATCGCAAGGGTCAGCCCGACCGTAGTGCAATGGAAGGGCCTCACCTTGGGGGAACCGCCTTATTGATCACGGTAGCCCCTACGCCAGGTAAGTATGCTTCGAATTTGTTTCCAGCAAGCTTTATTTAGTGTTGTCTTGTAAATGTGCTCGGTAGTTTGCAAGCTGCCATCTGTTGTCACCTAGTATAAAGAGAAACTCATTACAAGAACACAAAACAACCAAAATTAAAATTCTATGTATAAAATATAAATAATTATTATTTACGTGTGTAACACTTCTATCTATGTAGTAGTCGTTCGTTTTCGTAAATTATTTTTTATAACTCGTAAGTAATACCAAGGATTAATTTTAGTTTTCAAGAAATAATTAATGAAAAATTATCCCCAAAATGACGATACGTTCCTAGATAAGAAAGAGCAGCAGATGAACGAAATAAATACAGTCCTGAAAGTATGTATTTTATAATTTTATGATTGTAACGGCGCGGCGTCAGGCGTGAATTTTTATGCAATTATTATTAAAATAATTTCTCCGTTTCAGTTTTCTTTATTAACTTTACAAAATTAGGAAATATGTATGTAAAAATTAACTAATAAATTTTTAATAAATCTTGCTTTCTAAAAAGTTCCGATGACTTTATTACAGGACGTAAAAATAATTCAAATAAGTTTACAAACATATAAAAAAAATTTACGTGATTTTGTTGTACATAACTAAATAACTAAAGCGTTTACCAATGGCTCCATTAATAACGTTCAAACAAAATTATGTAGATTGATAGATTTCATAGTTTACCCTCTCCTTAAAATGATTCCAAAAAAATTTTACAATGTGGAAAAATTATTAAAATAATTTCCCCGTTTCAGTCTTCTTTATTAACTTTAAATTAACTGTAAATTTTTATGCATTAGCTCTCTTTCTTTTTAAACTCATACTGCAGTACACATATCAATCAGTATGGACAGTTCGGGGCTGGTTTGGGGTTCTCTTTGCTACAGTTTTTAAGTGGCGGACCTTCCACAAACGGCCGTGTGTGGCGCACCGGTGAATTCATCAGTTACTTTTAAATGGGCGTTTTTTAATTCAACATTTCGTGTGACGGATTCGGAGTGAAGAAAAGATTGAACAGAAAAACATTTTTGTTAGATTTATGTTGTGTAGAAAGCCTGCAGTTGTGTAAAACAACATCGCATTCTATGATTTATTTACTTGCAATCATTTTTATCCGTCCGACTTTTTGAGCCAGTGACATCTAGTAGCAGCAATAAAATGAAGGCCAGGCATAACGGCCATATTGGATGTGAAAACGGTAGTACGAACATCAAAGGCGCCGACACGAGCTGTCCCTACTGATTGATGAGTATACTTTTTATTTCGCGATCTAATCTGTGCCATTTCATAGTGGAACTTTCAAGTAATGCGTTGATGTTTAGAAAGTGTCTCAATTACTTACAGCATGCTCGGCAGATGGCGTTTATTTAAGCTAACTTCAAGTCACCGAAACTTACAGCGTTTTCGATTCACCTGCACCGATTCCACTCAGTGTATTTGCAAGTTCTTTTAACCTCGTGTAATAAAACGAGATGAAGATACTCTGAGTGCACACTAGGGGCATTTACGAAAATTGTAGCGGTATATACCGGTTAGTCTATTTTCTCACTCTTACATGCATTAAACGCATTCGTTCTATCTCACTTTTCTATCTCGATCCATGTACCGCTCCAATTTTCGAAAATAAGGTAGTGCAGTCAATCGAAAACGCTATTAATTTTTTAAGTGGAACACGTATATTTTTACTCTATCGGATGTAGAATTTAACTGTGCATTGATTTGTATTATTCTACCCGATACCCTGATAAAGGGTTCCACAAACCGAAGCGGCCACGGTAGCGGCCGCGGCCGCGGATGCGAACGCGAAAGAAGGCCCACAAACTGTAGCGGTCGCGGTGGCGGCCTCAGCGCAAACCATACCCGTTCATTATTAACTATTTTGCTAACATGGATGTTGAAAATGATGTTATAGAAGAAGGATTATTTTTAGCACCTTTGCTGGAAGAAGATGTACAGAAAAGGCAGGTAGTTCAATTTGTATTATCAACATAAGTCATTTTTTGAAAAACAAACAATGTCATTTTTTGGTTAAACAATCAAATTAAAAGACTTCTTTAATAATTCACTCCGTTATTGACGTCATTTTTATCATGCGACCAACGGCCAAACTGAGCAATCTGCGTTTAGCCGCGGCCGCACATTAGAACGCTGCACAGGCCGCGTTTGTGAGCGTCAAACCGCGTCGATGTGGAAACTGTCATAAACATGCTGTTGCCGCGTTTGAACGCCACCGCGGCCGCTTCGGTTTGTGGAACCCTTAAACCTGTTGGTTATCTAGTTATAGGCGTTTGATTTCAAGATCGCAGCGTTATGGCGGATAAATCTGAACCAGGGTTGCCAGAAGAAATTTTGCAAATTCCCTAGATTTCCCTAACCATATTTATTGTTAATCTTTATTTTGTCCATCAATGTAAACAGTAAACAAAAATTTTAAAAATTTTAAATAGAAAAATTTATATGGAAACTTCACTTACCTGATTAATTATTTCACTATCATATACCATATAAATCAAAATTTTGATAACTTTTATTGATATTACACGCTCTTTCAATTTTTTTTTAATTGTTGGTTTAAATGAACGAAGAAATGCTTTGGGGCACATTTATGTCCTCGGGCGGACTATGTGACTTCACATCGTTGAGGACTTCCCCGATTTATGTTAAACTGATTTAAAAAAAATCGCCATCTGCCGAGTGTTATAGTGTGAACTTACCTTTAAGTGTTGCGCACGCGAATGAGGCCACTTCATGTCGTTGTACACGCGGTAGCTCTAGTGTATGTCCTGATATGCATTGTTCTGTTAAAATACAAACTTACCTATTAAAATTGTGTTCTACTTTATTACCAGCTCCAAGTAGAAGCAGTGTTGCCAACCTCGCCCGCTACATCTCCCTTCGATTGTATTTGGAATAGCGTCAGTCGACAGTCTACGCAACGCGCCAGCGTCAAAGCAGGTTAGATTGGAGGAAGATTAGCGGAATTTTTACAACCCGGTTGGTAACTCTGAGTAGAAGCACAACGCCGAGCACACTGTAAGTGTTTGGGACACTTTCTAAACATCAACGCATTACTCAAAGGTTCCACTTTGAAATGGCACAGATTAGATCTTCCATATTTTTGTGAAATAAAAAGTGCGAGTTCAAAAAGGAAAGAGTGCTGAAACACAAAAAATTACAAAATTAGAAATATTTCGAAAACCATTGCATTTAGGTAGAGATTCTAATTTTTTATTCAAAATTACCTCTAGATTTTAAATTTGCGAGAAAAAGTATATGATTCCATTTAAAATAATGAAGTTGACAGCGACTTCCGGTACAACCGGAAGCTCAAATATTTTCATTAAAAAGTGCATTAGCGGCCGTCGAAGACTACACATTTTCAGAGAGAAATAATGAAGGCAAGCCCCTAAACTACCAATGAACGGGTTTCGTGAATCACTCTGTATAAAACAATTTAGAATTTACAAGATAAAAATAAATACTGTCTAGATTTTGCGAAAATGCACCAGAACATTCCGATTTTTTAAAAATAATCACCGGGTAATAATTCAACGACGAAAATCGCTAAATCTGATGTTAAATCTCCATATTTGGCAACACTGCTACTAACTATTTTAGCTTACTTGACTCCTTGACTGCTGTGAGTAAGTAAACCGTCACCAGCAAACGGCCAAACGATCATAAGGATAGTATGTCTGTCCTAGAAAGGGGACAATACAGTTGCTGGTTGAATCATCCCTTATTTTTTCTAACTTCATCTTTTACTTTTACAACATTTGCCAATTACATATTAAACAAGTGGGTCACCTAATACATAAAAGAGCAATTTTCAGCTATTTAGGAGTTTTCAGCTTTCAGTTTCTTTTTATGAAATAAAACTTGAAAATCCCTTTTTTAGGAAAAGATAAACCTCTCTTAATTTGTCCTTTAGGTTGGCGACACTGGTTGTCAACTGTACGTATGATTTCGCGCATGCACAAACACAGTAACTTTATTTCCGGGTTGCCGGACTAGCCTAGCCGACTTGGAAAGTCGTGTCGCTCGGCGGCGTGGGTTTGAATCCCACCATTAGCCATGGATGTTTGTGCAAGTCTAATGATTTAGACCCAGCTTGAAAAATACGTTGTAATTGTCTGGAATGGCTAATGGCCGAAAGACAAGCAGCATTGCTGCGCAAAGCAAAAAGTAGAATAGAACTTTATTTCCAATCCAATTCAGATCTGTTTATTGTGTTGCATATCTCAGCGGTGATAAAATATTGAAATTAACTCCCACTGCCAAACAATTTATTATAATTAACAACATCTTCTCTATCGACAAACTAGATTTTGCCTTTTTTTATAAATCATATTTGAATATTGAGTTTCCAGTTTGTATTTAGAAATTAGATGTGAGTGAGCATTTAACGTTTTCCTTTTCTCAATCTTTAGCCAATTTTGTTCGTTTTTTTTTTTTAAACTGGATATCATCCTTCTTGTTCTTTTAATTAGTAAACCAGATCTCTGCAGCAAGTTTCGTTAATTTATTTTGCTCTGTTTCATTTAATTTGATCAAGATAATGCCTAACTTAGACGATAAGGATGATATACGTACAAACGTATGTAAATATGTAATTGTGTTTTGTGTTTAATTTTGAATGGCATCTGTTTGTTTGTTCTGTTTACTTATTTTATCTGTGTACCAAACAGAAATATATTTAAAAATAATTAGTTATAAGTTCTAAGTAAACAAGGACAAAGTCAGTTACGTAACTACCTAATCTAATAGAATGTTTTTAAAATAGTTTAAGTATTAAAGTAATGCATTTAAAATTTAAAAAAAACTCCTTTAACTTTTAAAGTTTGCCGCAAGTCGGCTTGGGGCATCCTCTGCATAGGTATTTCGGCCCGAATTGAATCCTCATCAGCAGAAGACTCCTTAAAATTATTATTATTATTTTGAGAAAGTTGTGGGAAACAAGGAAAATTTAAATCATTTTTTTCGATATATAGTTAAAGAAAAAAGGAGTTTGTTAAGATATTTAGGAATCTAGGTGGAGCTGATATGAAACGTTTACACTCGGAAAACTTTTTTGGTGAAGCAAGCAAATTGCGCAGTATAAAAGCTAAACAAATATTATTACATAATCGCTTTTATGCAGTTTTAACTTGGTCACAGTGACACAATTTCGAAGCCTTTATTAAAATGGCACAGTAATACTATCGCAAGTACACTCACGTGCAAAATATAAGGGCCATGAATTATTTCTTTAATTCCCAGCGTTGTTTTTGAGATGCAAATAAAAACCGCTTCAGATTCCTCGAAAGAAAAACACTAGATACCAGAATACGAAAAAGAACACAACAAGCACGCCGCCGTGATGAGCGTTGCTCGTGTGCGGTCGTGTAATGGCTTGCTGACCCTAGGGGCCGTTCGCAACCTGTATATTTTAATTTTAATTTTGTTTCTTGTAGGTGTTATTCATTAATTTGTTCAGTTATGCCAAAAAATCAAAGTCTATCCGGGATTATAATTGTTACAGAACTGTAAAGTGCCTCTGGCTATCGCTTATCGACTTTCTAAATATCAATAAATAGTAGACCTGCGCGGTGAAACCCAGACAATATTGTGCACCAACCCCACCAAGTCGGTTATTGCAAAATTCTGTTTGGTGGCGTGGACCTTATTGGAGGTTTAACTGCTTCAATGCAAAGCACATTGTACGCTAAAGCTAACCGGCACGTGTACAGTTTGTATCAGAACGTAACCAGCGAATGAGTTAATTTATTCATGCACTAGGCGTTTTGTATGCAAAGCAATAAAGAACAGCGTCGCAGAAAATCACAATCAACAGTGGTACGTTAATAAAAATTTATTAATAATTTTAATATTCGTCTGTTTTTACTGAACATATTCTGTGAGATAAACGCTTTACGTAAATAAAATAAATATTAAACTGAGAATTTTGATTTATCGCTTGTATGTACTACATACATAGGTACACTCGGTGGCACAAATTGAGGCAGTTATGCTCACGAATATGTGCGGTTTATTTTACCTCTTCCAAGAATGTATTGACATCACAATCTGAATGCAATGCAAACTTGTTTGATATTGTGACGTCGGGGCATTCTCTGATGGGTTAACACTTAAGTGGTTTACCTTGTACATTTTTCCGCGCGTAAAATGTTGCTAATGACGATTTTTTTTATTACAGTCCTTGAAGTTGGTTAAATTTAAATTTTGCGGAAAAATTACCTGGGTGAGTTATTTACTTATTTTTTTTAATTTTTGAGTTAAGCATGTATTTCATGAAGAGTTTTAGTTTCTTCAAAAAAAAAAAACTGCTAAGTTTTTGATTAAAAAATACAGGAAATGTTAAAAATAAAAATTCTGTATTAATTCAAAATTCGGCGACGAAAAAAAATTATGTTCCATTTCATAAATAATATGTATAAAGATTATACAGGGTGACTGACAATTGTTAGAGAAGAACAGAGAATGAACGTTATAGATTAGGGGAAAAATGCTTAAAAAATGTTCTAAAGTCAGTATTAATTAAAAATTTACCTGCAGCACTGCATATGAAATAACTCGTGTCTAAATAAAAACCTGGTCAAGTAGGCTACATTTAGTAATTCTGCTATGTAAATGCAATGGATAAATTGTCGATCACAGCCCACTTGACCAGGTTTATATTTAGACACTCGTTACAATGCCATGTTTTGTAAATGCAGCAGTAAATTGGAGTATAAAGTTTTATGATTATTATTTTATTGACCACGCACAAGGTGACCTTGACACACATCTGAATTTCGTTTTATTACATGTTTAACAGCTGGAAACTAAAGTCTGAGTTATGTTTCTTTTACACGATATACTTTAAATAGTGTGTAAATTGCAATTCATCCCTGAGAATTTTTTTTTACTTGTTAACGAGCTAGACAATCAAGCGAAGCAGGCTCGCCATTGATGCATAATTCTGAGGCCACATCTGCGTTTAATATGACACCCAATATGAATTTTAACGTCTAATTTGACATTAAGCTTAAATGTAGTCACAGATGAAGACACTAAGGGCCGTTTTCATAATACTGTGCGGTCCAATATTTTTTAGATAAGGGGAGGCTGTGAAAAATAAAATCAGAGTCTTAGCTTAATTGATTAACAATTAACCTGTTGACCACCTGTCAAAACTGATACGTCAAGATATATCTCCCAAATCTTTTAACAGAATACATAGGGATTTGTTAAAACTCTTTAATATGATAACGACCAATTTCAAATGCCGCGGGGGTGTTCGAGATTTGACAGGAGTCAGAAAGCAAATGTCAAACTGAAAGTTTTGAACCAAGCTAAGACTCTGATTTCACTTTTCATAGTCTCCCTTTATCTAAAAAAACATTGGATCGCACAGTAGAATTAAAGGATACTTTAATATAAGGCCACTTTATGAATAGGTAAACTAACGTGTTTTTATAGGTTAAAGCCACTTTAAATTTAAAGTTCTATTATGAGAACGGCCCTAATTTTGTAACGTCAGTCATTGTGAATGGCACTAGGCGTTAGACACATCAAAGAGACCTTACCCGTAAGGTATTGCCACGTTACACGTAACGCAACAATGTAAAACTTGGCGCATTAATTTTTTTGCGTTAATTGACGCGTTTTGTCCGTTATACGTTAACACAGGTGTGGCCCTAGAATAACTAAAAAGTCGCTGCTGATTGTAAAAGCTTTCGCACCGAAGTGAAGGTCACACGGAGACATAAAACATGTGGCCGTGTTTTTTTATTCAGAATTTTAATGTGATGGATGTAGACAGTGATTTAAAAGATTGAATAGAAATCCATCTCTATTAGATTATAATCGATTTATGTATATGATACGAGAAGATGGTTGCTAAGCCGCTTCATTGCTGATTGGTTCGCCGTCGACTTATGTTGTGTAGAAATTTAGTGACAACTTATCAGCTTATCACTACATTCTTACATCACCTAAATCGATTATAATTTGATAGAGATGGATTTCTATACAATCTTCTCAATCACAGTCTACAACCATCACAGCAAGATCCTGTGCTGATTTTGTTAGATACAGCTGTAGTTACTTCTACAAAAAAACAAACAAACGCTTAAGTAAATGAATGTCTCAGATTACGAGGAAAAAAATTTGTGGAATAGTTTATAATTAATTGAAAATGTAAAAGAGTGCAGACTATAACGCGCCAAATTCATAGCTGGTAAGTGTATCAAAAACGTTTTATGGGTGAAATATTATTGGGGATGCAGTCAGTAATAATATTTCACTCATTCAACTACCAGTCAAGACATCAAAATTTTAAAAACGTTTTATGATATTTACTTAGAGAATAAAGCTTGTAAAACTTGATCCTGACGTTGATAGGCGTGTTAGCTAGAGATGGGCGACTAAACAATTTTATGCAAGTCGACTTGAAAATCGAGTCTATCAATGCAAAGTCGATTAACTACGATTAATAAATCAGCAGAGAAAATCGAACAAATAGTCGACTATTTAATCGACTGATTCTTTAATATAAAATTTGTAACCCATTTAGATGTGTTTTTGAATGAAATTATTGTGATTCTATACTATCATAATAGATGCATAATAAAAGATTGTTTAGTCAAAAATATGTTTTAATTAAAATTAAAACATAATTATGCATCTTTAACTATGAACACATGCTTTTGATTGTTTATATATTTTTTGAGGCACTACAAATGTAAAAATCACAGATTTTAAAATTAAACTAACTTTATAATAAAGTTTGTTTAATTTTAAAATCTGTATTGTTTAATAACAATACTTCATAGATTCCTAACTCTTCCCACGATAACGTAATTCGTACCTGCGCCTAAATCGTATGTTACCTCTACAATTTCTCGTAAGCCGTAATGGTGATAAGCGCTTGTAGCAGCGGAAACTGTGAATAACAGTGAACTACATGGTTTAACCTAGCCATGTTATTGTGGTAGGCACTCTATGGAAAATTATTGAAAAAATAAGTTTTTGACTAGTTTTCAGTAAGACTTTTACGTCATTCATGATGATTTTGCATCAATTCTAGTGAAGATGAAGAATGAAACAAGTTTTTGTGCAAAAATACATCTATCTGCAATGTTATTTTTGGGTCTGTTAACCGCCGGCAAGTTAAAATTTTCCTTGGCAAATTTAAACTCACGGTGGCGTTTGTGCCTATTTCGTACCAATAGCTCACAATAGTTCTTTGTCAATTCGCACTGAACCGAGGTTTCAAATGCTTACTTGGTCAAATAAACTATCCCAGAGAACTATGGACAATCAAATTCTAACAGAAAATTCATACAAAATAATTTACATGAAAAGTTCACTAAAGTAAAGAAGAAAAGGACACCTCAGAACTTAACAGCAAACGAGACTCTCAAAAAGAAAAACAGCGTTAAAAAGATAGCCAATAAAGACAACAAGAGAAAACGAAGAAAAAATAGGCAAAAGTCAAAAATTGATTCGGTACGATTTTGGAACATTGAAATCGTACTTTTTTCGTGTTTTTGGAAAAAGAATTCGTAATTTTTGTTTGCTTGTAAAATTATTGACTTTATTAACAAAGAGTTTATTAAACGAACAATTGTGCAAATCGGTTTTGATTACACAATTTTTTTTTTAAATTCTCATATGCTTTGACAGCAAGCATGGCCGCCTTGCATGGGATGACTTATTATGTAGCGAACTGGCTTCAATTTGTCAACTCTACTGCAATGTCAGTCAAAAAGCGATCAAAAGATGTCGCTACTTAAATTGTTCATTACTTTCACATCGCAATGGCGAATAAATAACCTTGGACAGATCGGTTTGGTTTGCAGTGGAATTCTCGAGCTACGGTTCTGCTGACGAAGACCAATTAGGCCTGAAACAGCTGTACAGAGCATGCTCGAGAAATCCGCTGTAATCAAAAGCGATTTGCACAATTTCTTTTTTTTAAGTTTATTGTTGCTATTGCGGTTTATTTTTCTTCAAATTTCGTAAAGTTATAGCCACATGTTCTTAAGGGGTACGAATTAGGCAAGTTTACCCTAAAAAATACCAATTAATCGACGACGGCAAAGTGTAGGTCGATTAACTCAACTAAAAGTATAAGTCGACTATTATCGACTATTTAGTAGTGCTGGCAGAAACCGGAAAAAATTGCAACCGGATAATCGGGTTCATTAAAAACCGGTTTCGGATATAACCGGTTATCCAAATAATGGTTAAATCCGACTATTCGAATATCTAAAAACCGATTATGCGGATATTCGAAAAATCCGACTATTTGAATAATTATCCAAAAATTGACTATGTATTTTAATATCCAAAAACCGACTATTCGGATATTCGAAAAACCGATATTTGGATTATCCCAATTGGTTAACCGAAAATCGGTTAATTAGATATTAAAAAAAAGAAAATGTGAAATTATTAAAATGCAAGACGTTGATGATATTCCAGTTTTGATTCAGTGATTTAAAGCCTGTCTTAGATTATCATAGAAAATGATACAAGAAATATCAAGTTTTAGGATAGTGTAAAATAGAAAAATTATGTTATCAAAAATAGTACGGAATAGGACGAGTAACTATGACATTTTTACTGATATTTTGTTGTACTATGTTCTCGTAACAGAAATTAGTGTAATGTAAACGAGGCTCTAGACTCGGAAAATAGAAAAATAAAAGGCCAATAAATTATAATTCGCTTTTTCTCTAATACTCAAGATCATTAAACCAAAAAAAGAAGAAAAACTCATTCTAATAACCGATTATTTGAATTTCTAGTCTAATATCTGAATATCCGTCATCCGAGTAACGGGTTATTCGAATATCCAATTATCCAAAAAATCGATAATATTGGAATATCCAAATATATAAGTGGATATTCAAATAACCGCTTATCCGGATAACCGGTTTTCGGTTGTCTTCAAAACCGCAAATATCCAAAACCGGTTAATCGATTATCCAAGAAACCAGTTTCGGTTGCCAGCACTACTATTTAGTTAAAGTCGCATATCTCTAGTGTTAACCAGCTGATGTAAAAGCAAATCGATACTCGTACGAAAACATTCTAATGCTCTTTCTTAACCAGGAACGACTCGTCGTATTTTTTAAATAATTTCCCGTACTCTCAGATACCGCTTTTTTCGTGTTCGCGGAACGATTGTCAGTCACCTTGTATTCAAAAGATACATTCTTCAAAATTACAAATTTTTAAATGATTGTGTTTTTGTAATTATTTGCAATCCTATCCTGATCTTAGACCCTATCGTTTCTTTCCATTTGATGCCTCTTTTCCATTACTTTCCTCACCCTTTCGATCCAAATTTTTCTTGTTTCTTTTTAACTGTTCTTCTTTGATATGTTTTTTTTTGTTATTTTTCCTTCTCCACTTCCAGCAACATCTAAACCGTATAAAAATTACTGATTTATTGAAAAAAAACGAAAATTCTTAAAACAACGCGATAAATATTCATTTAATTATGATAGCAACTGATTTGCAATTAAAATTTTATGTGGGTAGACGTCGCCGTCACAGATCAATCAATAAAGTGTAAATTAATATTTAATTTAGTATCTTTGCAAATTGCGTCGAAAATTGCGTGGTTTTTCAAAAGATTTTCATTTTTACTTTGTGGCACTAATTTCGTTCTTAAATTGCGTTCTTTTCTTCCATTTTTTTTCTTTTGAAGTAAAAATTTTAAGTCTTCGAAATTGCTCGATATTTCCTATTTTTTTTTTGGTTCATCTTATTCTTCATAGTTCCAGGGACGTCGAGAGGCGTCTTAATTACAAAACGTATAAATTATGAAAGCCGGTGATAAAGTCCCGCACCAAGCTCATAATTTTCTCGATCGGCATTTGTTTTTTCGCTGAGACGTCATCACTAATTTTTTTAACCCTAACTTTTTCATGCAGATTTTGATAATCCTTGTCAGCAAAATGGTGATATAGTAAATAATACCTTACACAACAACTTTTTCGAAAAAAAAATAGACGTGATTCAGAGCGTTGCAAAACGGATCTTACCAAGTAGCATAATCTAAACATTATAATACTCTCGAAGAAAAAAAGTACATCATGCCATCCGAATTTGTCAGAGAGTTCATCGGTTTGCCTTTAGTTTGTTTTATCGCTACGATTTATTAATAATGAATGAATTTACAAAGCGTCACCACTGATAACAGAAAGTAAACCGAGATGTACATACCAATAAATATGTAAACTGTTGACTTGTACGCCGACCATAATCTAATAAATTTCTTTCTAGCGTGAAAGAAGGAACAAACACCATGACGGTTGAAGAGACCAAGAATAATTCCCCGAAGAAACTGCCCATATCCATCAGCGAGGAAGACATTAACGGGGGCGCTTCAAAAATTTTGGAAATTATACGACCCACGTGGAAGAAAGAAAATATTACTTTTAAGGTACGCAAACAAGTGTCTAATCTTATCAGGACTCCATCCATTGTTGATTATAACTCATAATTAATAATTATATTTAAAAGAAATTGAGCAGTTTATCAGCCAAGTGCAACTTGTTGTTATTGAATCTGCATGTGAATGTGTAACAGCTCGCGTAATCTTACTTAATGTAAAGGCGGCGCTACATTACATGGCAAACTAGCCAAACGTTTGTGATATGTGAAGGTTCGCCGAATAGTGTGTATGGTAGAGCATTTGTCAAACTCCTTCCAACGTTTGCATTCGTATACGTTCCGATAGAAGTCGGTAAATGAGACACTTAAATGCGATTCAGCAACATCGTACACATTATTTGACAAACGTTTGGAAAACTGTACACATCATCAACGTTCGACATTCGCCTAGTTTGCCATGTAATGTGGAGCCGCCTTAACTTAATTCATTGTTTGCTCGAGTTATTATCGTTTCTAGTCACACATTCGCAAGCGTCACCACATACTAACGTGTAACATGTTCGCAATAAAATATTAAATGTACATAAGTATTTAAAATAACGAAACGTTTGGGGGTTTCGCTTTAATAAGGCCAGTATTTGACAAAGATCTTTTATAAAAGATATTTTATAAAAAAATATACACTCATATTTTTTTAAATAAAATATCTTTTATAGTGTAATACTGGCCTAAGAAAAGGAATATTATTTTCGGTTGGAGGATGCCTTGATCGATTGTAGATATCTAGAATTAATTTACATAGGAAACTAGCTGAGACTAGTTTGTGTTATTGGAAGCCAGTCAGACAGTTATAACTTACAAAATAAATTAATGTCAATAACGCTGAAGCAATAAGGAAAACAATAGGTCTATTTATTGACCTAATTTTGTTTATCTTTGTTTTCGGTGAGCTTAATCAATCAGATTTAATAATACTGTATTATTCCTAAATCGTTACGTGACATAAAAAGTAATAACCTTAAAGATTGTTGCTTAATATGATAGGTATGTAATTATAGTCATACTGTATTTCTTCTTCCTCTTCGTTAATTACGCGGTCATCCGAAGGGTTTCAGGATTTCAACTTTTTTCATTTCTTCTTGTCTCTCGCCATGTTTTTTTAAAAGTTATTTTTTTTACAATCCTGGAATCCCTTAATCATTTCCTGCACATACAGGGTGACTGACAATTGTTCGGCCAAAGAAAAACCACGATATCCGATAGTACGGGAAAAACGTTAAAAAATTGTTTGTACTTTAGTTTCGAGAAATAATTAATCAAAAATTAGCCCCAAAACGATGATGTGCGCCCTTGTTTAAACACTGTGAAAGCACAAAACTGCCAATTCCAGAATAGAACGATCGGATTTACTTAATAGACAGTTTTTCCAGATCAATCCATATTACTATGGAGCTTTGACGAAAATTCGGCGCAATTTTTTTTAAATGATGCTGGCGCCATCTACTCAAATTATGCGAAACACGGGGATGCTAGTCGGGTTTTACATCACAACGCGGAAGTTCTTTTAATTGGCTAAAAAAAAAAAATCGATTTTCGTGATTTGACTTTCGCAAAATAAAAAAATTCGGCGAAAATTTCAATGTGTATTGCTGGCGCCATCTATCAGACATTGCGTGAATCGACAAGTAAATCAATCAGATTTGATGTCGTCAAGTGGAAGTACTTTCAATTAGGAGATAAATCGATCTTCATGACTCGATTTTGCAGAAATAAAAAAATCGGCGCAATTTTCAATGTGTTAACAGGCGCCATCTGTCAGGTGTTACGCGAATCGAAAAGAAAATCAATCGGTTTTTACGTCATCGTGTGGAAATTGTGCCAATAGGTGTCGCTGTTGAAAATAAGTTTTTCTTGAAAGAACTGAACAATTTTCAGGCGAAATATCGACATTCAAACGTTTTGTTACTTCTTGATGCATGCAGGCTCACTTCAAGTCTTATTTAAAGGCGTCCAAGAAAGTTTTTGTTGTCCGCCAACAGATGTCGCCGTTGAAAATATATTTTTTCCTGGCAGAACAAAAAAATTTTCAAGCGATCCACCGACATTCACGCGCTTCCTTGCTTCTTGAAGGCCCATTTCAAGCCCTAATTAAATGCGACGAAGATGGTTTTGTTGTCTGTCAACAGATGTCACTGTTAACGTCTGATTGCGCATTAAATTTTTTGGCAAATGTGAAAAGCACGAGGGCTCATTTCAAAACCCATGTTTCAGTTGCGTTTTTTTTCTTCTACCGAATTTTTCATGTCTAATTTATGTAAAGTTTTTTTTTTGCTTGTTCACTGATAGCCTTTTGATTTCCAATTATCTCTACCGGATGAAATCGTCGATCTTCATTTGTTTTCTGATCACGTGATTCTGTTTTTCGTTCTTGTTTATTTCGGCTTCCTTTCGTTTGTGATTTGATTGATGGGTGGTCACGATTTGAAACGGACAGCCTGTATGCTCCTTGTAGAAACTGTTGCTTTTAATGTTAGAGTTTCTTTTGCATTATTTGAAAAGATTGTACAACTCGATTCAAAAATCAATTGTAAATCAAACAAGTCCTTATTAATTACGACCAGACTTCGGACATTTCGGAGCGTTGCCATGGGTACGCACTTTTCATTGGTCCTCGTACCGTGTAACCATGGCAGCGCAGCGCTCCGAAATGTCCGAAGTCTTATTATGACTATGAGTAGTTTGAGCGTTGCCATGGTTTTGCAATACGAGGACCAATTAAACATTTCTTGAAGAAAATTTAAATTATTTCTTTTTCAGCTTTGAAGAATAAAAAAAATAACATTTGTTTCAAAATTAAAGAAATTGCAATTTTTTATGTTGTCAAAACTGTTGGTAAATAGGTTTTAATAACATTAGGAAAATTAATAAGTAGGTGAAAGATAATTTCGACCCTTTTTCCTAAAACTTGAAAACTTTTTTTTATTAATTGCAGTTAATGACATTTCGAAATTAACTTCTTTTGCCTGTCAGAAAAAATTAAGTTTTTCTTGACAAATTTAGACGATTGCATTAAATTATGTATAATTTAATTATAAATAAAATACGCCAATGGTGTTAGCTGTTGACAGATGGAATCAGCAACAAACTGGTCGGATGCAACCTCAGAGATGGAGAAGAGGAAGAGACGGTCCTGGTCAGAGTCTACGGACACAAAACCGACCTTTTCATCGACAGGAAAGCAGAAACGAGGTATACTTATCTTTAATAACTTTAAGGCCCAGTTGTAGGTACAACTCCAGCTTCACTTAAAGCCAAAGCTTATACCCTTAACAACAATTGTTCCCATTATCGTTGCTATGGGTTTAAGCTTCAGCTTAAATTTAAACTGGCATTGTACAACTGGGCCTTAAACGATTAAGTAAACTTTTCTTCTTTGGCAGAAATATTCTTCTATTAAACAAGATAGGGCTGGCCCCGCGCCTGTACGCGACTTTCCAGAATGGTTTGGCATACGAATTCGTTCCAGGATGCACTCTTACTTGCAAGAGTGTGATGCAACCCAATGTTTACAGATTGGTGGCGATAAACATGGCGAAGTTGCACAAGACCAAAGTACCAGGCGAACCAAATCCGAGTCCCTTACTTTGGAAGAAGTTGTACAACTTTCTTAATTTAGTGCCCAACAAGTTTACCGATGACAATAAACAGAAAAGGTACTTTTTTATCAATCATCCCTTGCTGCTGTATCCAATTTCCTTCTTCCTTGCAAACTTTACGCGTCCTTGGTTCTATTTTTACAACATATCCAACTCTTGTATTTTTTTTCCTAGATGTGTGGAGATAATCCCTTCGAAGGAAAAACTGCATCACGAAATTCACCTCCTGCAACAGAAATTATCCAAGTTAGGTAGCCCCGTAGTATTTGCCCACAACGATCTGCTCCTAGGCAACGTGATATACACCGAGGAGAAGAACACAGTTACCTTCATCGACTACGAATATGCAGGTTTCAACTATCAGGCTTACGATATAGGAAATCATTTCGCCGAGTTTGTAGGTAAATTCTTGTTTTTCCTCCGTGTAAACCTCCTCCCCCAATTTGTTCTTGCGACAGGAATAGAAAACGTCGATTACTCCAACTACCCCGATAAGCACCTTCAATGGGATTGGCTTCGTGCCTATCTGTCCGAATTGCTGGGTGGTGAAAACGACGTGACCGAAAGGCAGCTGCAGAAGCTCTACGTCCAAGTGAACCAATTCGCGCTGGTCTCGCATTTATTCTGGGGAATTTGGGCGCTCCTCCAGGCCGAACATTCCTACATCGATTTCGATTTTATGGGGCAAGTCAAGTTTTTTTTAGTTTCAACCCTGGCTAACGTTTAAATCTTTTTCTTTTTAGATATGCGGCCGTAAGAATCAACGAATATTTCGACAAGAGAGACCATTTTTTGGAGCTGGATATGCCCAGCTGATAATTAATCGGTCGCCCTATAGAGGAGTTTAGGATTTCCCGATTTTAAATACCTACATCCAAAAATGTTGTCTCGTGCATTCCGGAATTTATCTCGTTTGTAAAGTTAGTTTTGTAGGAAAATTTTATCCCATGTTTTTACTCTGAGTAATTGTTGTATTTTATTTTAATGAATTGTAACGACTTGTATTTATTGTCATAAAAATAAATTTAATTTTATAGCAGATGATTTTTTACGCCAATTCAAAAACAAAATAAAAACCACGATCCTCTGGGGAATGTTAAAACATGACATTGATGACGTAAATAATTAATACATAATTAATTCTGCAACACACACACACACACATATATTTTTCGAACACACGTCAAAATTCACACACACACACCTTCACCTCACTCCCTGTCACTTCTTTATTCGACTGAAACAGAGACCCACTAAGTTCATTCGAGGAATCCACCCTGATCACTTCTGAAATTAAAGAACAAATAAGAACATTACAATGTGTGATACTTGGGGTTCAGAAACGCAAAACATGGCACAACACACATATAACCCTCAACGAGTACACACAACAAAAAACACTACAATATCTAGAGCCCAACGTGGGGCCAGAAAGAGAAAATTTTGCAAAAAATCCCAAAATACTAGAATATTTGGCGCCCAACGTGGGGCCAGAAAGAAAAAATTTGCAAAAATCCCAAAACACTACAATATATAAACGAAAGTAACTCTGGAACAATGAAGTACTAAGAAAAAATCGAAATACGATGAAAAAGGCAACAAAAGACGTCAAAAAACAAAAGACTGACAGGAAACAAAAGAAGAAACTATAAAAAGAGAGTCGATGAAATGCGAAAAACAAGAGGAAAACTACGATCTTTCGGTGAAGGTTAAGAAAGCAATTATGATGAAATGAATAAATTAAAATGAATTCTGCAACAATGTTGCTCAAAAATAAACAACGAAACGTAATGGAAAAGAAAACAAAAACAACATACGTCGGAAACGAAAGAAGTTATAAAAAATATCGATGATATGCAGAAAATAAAATGAACGAAAAACGACATTCCTTCGGGGAATGTTAAAAACGATTTTGATGAAATGAATAAAATTAATTCTGCAACAATAGTACTCAAAAAAAAGAAAAGAAAAGATAAATACATTGGCGGTAGGGCGTGAGATTGGAGTTGACACCCACACGCGCCGAAAAGTGCCGAATTACGCCCTAACGTTAGGCAACTTGAGTTACTTCGGTGCACAAAATTTGCTCATTGGATAAAAGTTGAACGACTAGCCGCGAGAGCGCAGCATCTCTCAGGAGAAATATTAAAGAGGGGGAAGATTTTGAATTTGTAAACAATGGCCCAGGGGAGAGAAGAGTTACAAAAAAAATAAATTAATGTTCGACTAACCATTGCCGGTCCAAGAATGTTCGCCTAACGTTCGTCTTGAACGAACGTCCCCGTTTGTTTTTCTCTCCTCAAATAATTCATTGAATGTTACCTTCATTACGACTCTTCGTTTGTATTTTCTTTTTTAGTCTCTCCGCGCGAGAGTAAAATGGTGAATCCGTTGTCGGGGTGAGTTTGGGTGCTAGAAGCCGAGTCCGCCCCAAAAAGGTATCAGCGAGCCCCATCCCAGAAAAGGGAGAACAACTAAGAGGTCTGCTGCTGAATTATTCTACCTTCTCATCACCCCATTCGATAGGTGGATAGATAGATTTGTTAGTTTATATTTTTATTTTTTCCTTTGTTTGTGTATACCCTCGGGGGTAATCCAAGTTCTGTTAATATACCTTATTTTGAGCTCAAGTTTGACTGTGGACATAATGCGCCTTTGCACAGTTCTTGCCCGAAAGAACCTACTTCCGAAGGGCTATTAACAGAGCTGTGTGGTACTCGAGTACAAGTACTCATTTACTGCACTCTGAGTACTTTTAGTGCACTCGGTACGCAGTCCCGAATACATTATTTTAGATGTACTTGTACTTGATGCATTTTAAAACACAAAAATATACCCGAGTACTTTTCATTGTATTCGAGTACATTTTCGTGTACTCGAGTACATTTTCGTGTACTCGAGTACATTACCTTATGCAACGAGTACATTTTTATGCGAGTCTCGACATGCGTGGAACGGTACTACGTATGGACAGTATTACACATGGACCTCTGGACCATCACCTCTTCAGATCCCACCCCAAAAATTCAAAGAGTCGCAGATGAACGATAAAAGGAGGTCCAAAATTGAACTTGAGCTTTTACACTATCTCGAAGATAAGAGGGCCAATGTTTCCATGCTGGATGACTATTCAAATATGGAAAAACTATTTATACGATATAATACAAGGTGGGGCAAAAGTAATGACATAATGTGAATTGGCTGCCATTTTGTTAGAAATGAAAAAAATTGGGCTCTGTTTTGACGGAAAGTTTATTTAAAGGTGTCAAATTGATGACATTAAGTTGAAAAAATGATATCAGTCAGATGACCATCTCCTGAGTTGAGGCATTTTTGTGCTCGTTTTACGGCATTTTGAATTGGCCGCTTCTTGTGATATCTCTAGTGGATCCAATATGCACGAGACGTTCAGTCAAACGCTTAATTGTTCGCACGCATGATGCAGGACGACGAGGAAAACGACGACGAAATTCACGCTGCGTTAAAACAACAGACCGGAAATTGGTCAAATAAGCTGTAACAATAATTCCGCGTTGTTCAGGTGTGTATATCGCTTCATTGCTTGTTGTCAACTAATTCTCAATCTGTCTACAACATAAATGTCAAAGCACAATGACATTTGACGCCATTTGCAAAAAATATGGCACATTCACATTATGACATTACTTTTGCCCCACCTTGTACATGTTTGCCATCATCGGCTGCAGTCGAGCGCTTATTTTCGTTTGCAACGATTCTGAATAATGCACGATGTCATTCCTTAACGGACGAAAACTTTGAGAAATTAGTTGTACTGAAAGCGAATTAAATTGGCCTATAAAAAATTTGTTTTATTATTGTCACAACTCTGATTTATCCTATCTTCTTGTTATTTAATTCATTGTTATTACTAAACATGTATGTACTCGGTGCTTTGTACTTGTACTCGGTACTCAAGTACTTATCTATGTACAACCTCAATCAAAAGTAATGAAACGCTCAAAACCGAAACGCTGTAGTCAGAGAGAGAAGATACTTAGTGAGATGAAGTCTTATGGCGAACGAATGTTTCCGAAGTCCTTCGGAATCCCACAACACGTTGCGCTCTCTCTAACTCGGCATCGTTGCACTCTGACAAATGTTAAGGGTTAAAAACAGGGAAGGTCTTCAACTTGTTAATTGTTGAATGTCATTAATTTACCATAATTTGTTTTGTCTTTTATGTACTCAAATTTATTATTAAAAAAATCATACAGTTTAATACAACAGGATACGTTTGAATAAAGAAAATCCAAAAAATGTTTATTACGAACTTTTGCTCTCTTCTGAAAAGCATCAAATGCTATCAAATATTTTCGAAATACAATGACTCTTATGACATTCAATTAAAGAAGATTTTTTAAGTTTTTTTTTCTCTTCGAAAAGAATGTCAACTTAAGAAACTTTTTTGTTTTAAAAAAATAATAAATTTCAATGAAATGATTCCAATTTTCTTTTTCTTTGGTCATCTAAGGGTGAAGACCTCTTAATAAACTGGCTAATAGTTATTAGACGAATAACTACCATGGAAACAATTTATAAAAAAATCAATCAACAATTCAAAAAAATCAAGTTATTCGTCGAATAACTTTAATAGGAAGATGACCCTAAGGAGTTCAAATTTTCTATTAATAACACAGTATGTAGGTATTTACTTTTGTAAATGAAACATGATGTAAAATAAAAACGAAATCATAAACGTCACGATATTTCAACCCCCTGCTAAATATATCGTTTTAATTGCCGAACATCGCTTTAAGCGAAGATAATGTGAAGCTTGTCAACCTTATTTTGACATTATCACACGCGATATAATTGAATACCACCTTGTTAACACGTAACGCGTGCGAAAGCAAAACGTCCATTAAGGGGGGGGGGGGGATCGTGGGGGTCACGTTGCTCTTCTGGCGGCATTCGCGTGATAAAACGGCATATGATATTTTGAGAGCTACTTGGATCGGGGATGGGACTTGCGTGTCATTGGGGGTAAAAGCAGGTGTCGAAGGCGCCCTGAAACTCGTCAGTCACAAGTTCGTCGACGGTGCCTTTGACGCTCGCTGGTATTATCTTCAGTGGTGTTGGACTGAACGCACCCCCGGATAACATCATCGAATTAATCACGACCGGAGTGAGTAAAATTAATTAATTAAGAAAAAAAAAGGAAATAAATCTTTCATATTTTTCTTAATCTTTTTTTTTATTCGATCGAGTCTCTTGTCAGTAAAAATAAAAAGTTGGGAACATGCGTTAAATCGATACTTAATAAACTAATAGTGTGCGATCGAATAGAGAATGACGGAAGTGGTTAATTTAGTCTAGTCTTTAGAATCCTGTGATCCAAGAAGTTGTGTGTTAAAGCGAATATAAAGTAATTAATAATCGTTATGCACATGAAAGAAAATTAATATTTTTCTGAAGTATTTGCACAAGTTAAAATATAAAATAATTTCATTATTCGGCGAAACGAGGTAATTTGTTGTTTGTATGCATTTGAATTATTGAATGTTTTTTTTTTAATAATCAATTTAGAAACGGGCGTGCCTTTATATTTTTAAATAAATAAATAAATGATTCTTTTTTTATAGATTCCTTTGGAGTAACTTTTTGTTTGGTCCCGTCACGCTTAGAAAAAAATTCCTAAGAACCTAACCGCCCAATTTTCAAATTTTTATAAAATTCTAAGGGTTTCCTTTTCTTTCAAACCTATCTTATTCAAAAAAGTGAAATTCTAATAAAATTAACATTTCGTCAAACTCTTCGTTCCAATTCAGTTAGAAACATCATAGCCATGAGAACGACGTCGAAACATTTAATTTTTGATCACCCGCTATATTTTGATGGTTTTATTTGACGGTTCGCTCAAAAATTTTTTGTGGTTCTGTACCATTTAATACAAAAACTTACTTAAAAATTCATAAAACAGCGTAAAATGTTAATTATGTACGTTTTTGTCCGAATTTTTGTAAAAGTATTTGTTAATAACAATAATACGAATGAATTAAATATCATTGCATTTCGAGGACCTTTAGACTGTAGTGTCAATATATTGTAAACGCGTAGCCGAGTAAGTATTGCGGGATGAGTGAAAACGAAAACGAGTATTGTGCATTCTAATAATAATAATAATAAAATATATTTGTCTTTGATTTACATTTGTAAACATCAACAATGTCAATTCCTTCGTGTAACTAACATACAACAGATACATTATGTATGGCGTTAGGTACAGTCCCGCGCACCTTAATTGCACCTCCCGCATGCGAACCTCACCCTTAAAATCATGTGATACAAGGCTCACAGAACTGTCAAATTGTAGCATTTAAGCTTCGCGCGACTATACCTATGTACACATACAAAAAAATACACATGCGATACAAGAAGCAAACATTAAAGCTTATAATCCAAGAAACTCTTCATGCAAGAGAGTAGAAAACCTTATCCAACATTATTGATTTTAATTTATTTCTTAAACTATTCACGCTCAATTCTCTGTATGATTTAGGTAAGTGATTGAAGAGGAAATTAAACTAATAATACAATGCAGCATTTGTAAGCAGTTATGTCACCATTGCATGGTGTGGCGGAATTCCAGATTTAAGAGGATTTCACGTGAAAAAAGCAATTAGGAAATGTATTCCCTGTGAAGCAGAAACTTCAACAACAACCGAATTTAAAACAAAAGGATCCAGGATCGGTACAAGGTAACGTCATAAACGTTGACACCAATTTACAACGAAAACGCGCGGATTCTTTCGAGACTTTAAGTTCAATAACACAACGAAAGGAAACAAATCAGAAGCAATCCTAGGGCGCCTGATGAAGACAGAAAAAATTTGTGACAAACTAAATACAGAAGTTAAAAAAATTAAAAGAAGAAAAGAAATTTGCGATAAAACGACTAAATCGAACATTGTGGCTGCAACAACTCCTGTAGAAAACGATAGTCCAAATAAAACATTATACAGTGAAATAACAAAAAGTAATAATAACCAAAATAACATTATTTTAATAAATCCAAGGGAGAAGGAAAGAAACTTGCAAAGAAGGATGCTTCGACCCTGTTGAAATTGGCTCTGCAATTTCAAAAATTAAGGAAACGCACAGTGGAGCCGTTGCAGTTTCTTGTGAAAATAAGAAGGAAGCCGAACAGACACAACAGAAACTTCAAAACAAATATAAAGCATCGTTACCTCCTCCAGAAAAACCAAGATTTAAAATTGTGGGTATTGAAGAAGACATGTCGATAGAACTGTTAAAACAATGTTTACTCAAACAAAAAAAATACATCGAAAATGACGTTTATATAGAAATAAGAGTTATTAAGAAAATGAAAACAAGGTATCTGACAATAGTAGAGTGTGATTCAAGAACATACCACAAAGTGGTATGTTTTTGAATCACCGTTTTGAATACCGTTGCAGCGGTTACTACCATACAGCAAAAAACTGCAAAAAACACAAATACATAAGTTTAAAATGTGGAAGGAATGGTCACTTGGCTCAAGATTGTGAAAATGACGATAAGATTTGTCCAAATTGTTACGAAATAGACAAGAAATCCGAAACTTGCGATTACAAACATTCCTGTTTCGATTATAAATGTCCAGCAACGGAAACCAGACACATAACGAAGGAAAGTCCAACATATGGAGAACAATTAACGAATAATAGCAGAAGTAATAATTACAGTTTGGATCATGCAACATAGAAAAATAATTGTAGTTTATAAGTCATGCAATGTGCAATGTTTAACGAATAAGACAACTTTCGTTGAGAAAAGTGTTCATGGAGCGGTATGTTGGTATGTATACATGTTAAGAATAAAATAAAAGCATGTGGACTACAATGAAAAATGAATGAAAAAAGTACAGAAAGAATTATTAAGTTATCCGGAATATATGTTGCCCACTGTGACTTAATAATAAAATTAATTAATTAATTTGGAGTCCTGAACGGTGCAGTGGTAAGAGGACCGGCCTTGCAATCGCATGGTCGTCGGTTCGAACCGCACTCGGAATTCTTTTCGGGGGTGGTCGGTATCGACTTCAGGCACCCTTCAGTGTTGGTGATAAAATTCGACACTGTTTCCCCTTAAACGGCGAGAAGGTTGGAAGTAACAAAGCCATGGAACACTTTACACACACTCAAATATACTCCCGCTCCTGAGGTCTTGACAAGTCTTTGACTTAGGACCCCGTTGGGCAACCACTACAGATAAAAAAAAATTATATGTTGTCATCATCCACCAAACTCAGATTCCATTGGATACGTTTAAGGATATTTTGTCAAAAATTGAACAAAATTATGTAAATAGCAAAGTAGTGATAGCTGGAGATTTTAACCTAGATTTTTTAAAAAAGTCAAACGGCACGCGGGAATTAATTAATCTACATATTCACATCCTTTGGCTTCCAATCAGAAAATACGCGAACCTACAAGAATATTAGGTAACACAGCTTGGACAACATTTTTTGTAATTTTTCTGTTGAGAAAGTTTCAGTATGTCCCGTTGGAATTTCGGATCATGAAGCACAAATAATGAAAATCAACAATATGGATCTCAATCTTACTTCCTACATTAGATCGTTTCCAATCTCTAATATGAATCGATTCATAAATTTAATTGCTCTTGAAACATGGTACAACACATTCTACTTCGGTGCTTTTAGTATGTTATGGAAACGCGAAGTTATTTCCGATTTGATTGATGGGTTGCCTATTCTAAAACCTTCAGGGGTCACGATTTAAAATTATCAACCTGCAAATTATCTGGAATAACAACAAATTTGGAATTTCGGATCATGAAGCACAAATAATAAAAATCAACAATATGGATCTCAATCTTACTTCCTACATTAAATCGTTTTCAATCTCTAATATGAATCGATTCATAAATTTAATTGCTCTTGAAACATGGTACAACACATTCTACTTCGGTGCTTTTAGTATGTTATGGAAACGCGAAGTTATTTCCGATCTGATTGATGGGTTGCCTATTCTAAAACCTTCAGGGGTCACGATTTAAAATTATCAACCTGCAAATTATCTGGAATAACAACAAATTTGGAATTTCGGATCATGAAGCACAAATAATAAAAATCAACAATATGGATCTCAATCTTACTTCCTACATTAGATCGTTTCCAATCTCTAATATGAATCGATTCATAAATTTAATTGCTCTTGAAACAGGGTACAACATACATTCTACTTCGGTGCTTTTTAGTATGTTATGGAAACGCGAAGTTATTTCCGATTTGATTGATGGGTTGCCTATTCTAAAACCTTCAGGGGTCACGATTTAAAATTATCAACCTGCAAATTATCTGGAATAACAACAAATTTGGAATTTCGGATCATGAAGCACAAATAATAAAAATCAACAATATGGATCTCAATCTTACTTCCTACATTAAATCGTTTTCAATCTCTAATATGAATCGATTCATAAATTTAATTGCTCTTGAAACATGGTACAACACATTCTACTTCGGTGCTTTTAGTATGTTATGGAAACGCGAAGTTATTTCCGATCTGATTGATGGGTTGCCTATTCTAAAACCTTCAGGGGTCACGATTTAAAATTATCAACCTGCAAATTATCTGGAATAACAACAAATTTGGAATTTCGGATCATGAAGCACAAATAATGAAAATCAACAATATGGATCTCAATCTTACTTCCTACATTAGATCGTTTCCAATCTCTAATATGAATCGATTCATAAATTTAATTGCTCTTGAAACATGGTACAACACATTCTACTTCGGTGCTTTTAGTATGTTATGGAAACGCGAAGTTATTTCCGATTTGATTGATGGGTTGCCTATTCTAAAACCTTCAGGGGTCACGATTTAAAATTATCAACCTGCAAATTATCTGGAATAACAACAAATTTGGAATTTCGGATCATGAAGCACAAATAATAAAAATCAACAATATGGATCTCAATCTTACTTCCTACATTAAATCGTTTTCAATCTCTAATATGAATCGATTCATAAATTTAATTGCTCTTGAAACATGGTACAACACATTCTACTTCGGTGCTTTTAGTATGTTATGGAAACGCGAAGTTATTTCCGATCTGATTGATGGGTTGCCTATTCTAAAACCTTCAGGGGTCACGATTTAAAATTATCAACCTGCAAATTATCTGGAATAACAACAAATTTGGAATTTCGGATCATGAAGCACAAATAATAAAAATCAACAATATGGATCTCAATCTTACTTCCTACATTAGATCGTTTCCAATCTCTAATATGAATCGATTCATAAATTTAATTGCTCTTGAAACAGGGTACAACACATTCTACTTCGGTGCTTTTAGTATGTTATGGAAACGCGAAGTTATTTCCGATCTGATTGATGGGTTGCCTATTCTAAAACCTTCAGGGGTCACGATTTAAAATTATCAACCTGCAAATTATCTGGAATAACAACAAATTTGGAATTTCGGATCATGAAGCACAAATAATAAAAATCAACAATATGGATCTCAATCTTACTTCCTACATTAAATCGTTTTCAATCTCTAATATGAATCGATTCATAAATTTAATTGCTCTTGAAACATGGTACAACACATTCTACTTCGGTGCTTTTAGTATGTTATGGAAACGCGAAGTTATTTCCGATCTGATTGATGGGTTGCCTATTCTAAAACCTTCAGGGGTCACGATTTAAAATTATCAACCTGCAAATTATCTGGAATAACAACAAATTTGGAATTTCGGATCATGAAGCACAAATAATAAAAATCAACAATATGGATCTCAATCTTACTTCCTACATTAGATCGTTTCCAATCTCTAATATGAATCGATTCATAAATTTAATTGCTCTTGAAACAGGGTACAACACATTCTACTTCGGTGCTTTTAGTATGTTATGGAAACGCGAAGTTATTTCCGATCTGATTGATGGGTTGCCTATTCTAAAACCTTCAGGGGTCACGATTTAAAATTATCAACCTGCAAATTATCTGGAATAACAACAAATTTGGAATTTCGGATCATGAAGCACAAATAATAAAAATCAACAATATGGATCTCAATCTTACTTCCTACATTAGATCGTTTTCAATCTCTAATATGAATCGATTCATAAATTTAATTGCTCTTGAAACATGGTACAACACGATCTACTTCGGTGCTTTTAGTATGTTATGGAAACGCGAAGTTATTTCCGATCTGATTGATGGGTTGCCTATTCTAAAACCTTCAGGGGTCACGATTTAAAATTATCAACCTGCAAACTATCTGGAATAACAACAAATTTTTAAGAACCCGAATTCGGACAGGTTTGCGGTACGCTTGAGGGATTTTTCAAGATTATTACTTTTCGAAGAAAAGATAATAGAAAGGTAACAAACAGTGACCGGGCTAGAGTACAATGATATAGTGAAAAAAGAAACTAAAAAGTAAATTATTAAGCAAGAAATAAATAAAAGTAGCTAAAGAAAAAAAGAAGTAACAAAAAGTAAAAATACTTACTTTTTTAACATTCTCATCTTTTACAATATTTATCACATGTCATAGAGTGACATAAAAGAATTAATTCCTTTTATAAAAACGGATTTAGAAAATCATACTAATCTATAGATTGGTAAAATAGTTTTTGAAAGTTTATCAAAGCATAAGGTGAAATTGATATTAAAGAGAAGATTCTTCTTTAATTACTCGAACAATCCTTGCAGCCAATTTATTTTATCGAGAATCGATTTCATGTTTATAATTCACAAACATCACGTGATTCTAATTTATATCGGCGTATAATTGCGAATCGTTTCCGAATAGTTTCCGGCGTGTCACGCGTCTATTGATGACTGGCGAACCAACAAATCAAACCGGAACGATGGCATTTATGTCTATTACATGCCATGCCGAAATTGAATTTCTTAAATGCCGACTGTCTGTTGTAGGTAGAGGTATCTGATTTCGATTTGCGTTCGAACATAAATTTCCGTATGAGAAATTCATAATTCGCGTACAGTCGACTTCGAAATTCACTCGAACGTTTGATCTCCGAAGGGGTTTCGCACGAAACGCAATAAAGATTTCAGTTTATGTAGAAAAAATGAGGGTCGTTTGCTTCGATACGTTTGCAGCTGAACGACCCAGTTTCTTTTCAAGTTATTTCCGGATCGTTCATCAATTTATATAGCTTTTGAAGGGATGTACACTGGTGGCCAAATAAATCGTTACGACTCGACTCAGCGAGACCTGAACCAATTGCAACTGCAGTTTACATTGCAGGTCAATTAGTATGCAGGGGTTAACAATTTTGATAGCCACCACTGTACATATAAGACGTTGGTAAAAGATGAAAAGAGATTCTAAAATAATCACCATCATATTATTTTGTTTTATTATTTACGCATTTTGAATTTTACCATCCCTTAAATCATCATGTGGTTCGTCTAATGAGACAAAAAGTACAATACGAATAAAAAAAGGTGTCTAGTTTACCGGCTGAGTTGCTGACTAAGCAATCGTTTGTGATTGGTTCAAATTAAAGTAATAGCTAATCACAAACGATTGCTTAGTAAGCATCTCAGCTGCTGCAGTTACCTGAACGCGGCCAATGATTTGAGGCAGTGTTGCCAGAAAAAAAAATAAGTTTTGTAATCTATTAAGTACGTAATCTATTAGAAAAGATTAAAACACTGTGTACACATTGACAGATCTGGTTACTTTAGCGCCATCTATTATACAAAATGATCTAAGATAAAAACTTGTTATTGTTATGCAGCTATTATGGCCACTCAAAGTAGAGGGAACAGGATAGTGAGGTCAGGGACAGTGATGTGACGTGACGTAACATTACAAATTTATATGTCAAGTCCTGTCAAGTCTTTGACTTTTAAATCCCTACTTTGAGTAGTTCAACTGTATCACACAGAGCGGAGTAGCGATCGCTGGCATTAGCAGATATCAATAGCAGTATGGAAAAAGCAATATTGTCACACTTTATTGATAAGAATAAAATACGATACTAATATTATAATCATATACCGTCACTAAATAATTACAGTACCGCAATCAGCCGCTATTTTAGTGCAAAATATTGGCGGGAATTTTAAACATCTAACCCTAACAACGACAAACTCGGGCATTTTAAACTTTTATTTGACAGGCGTTAAATTTGATTAAACTTACCAGAAAGAAGATCACTAGAAAAGTCGGCAATTTAAACTTGCTTGTTAATTGTGTGGTTAAGCAATATCATTGGAGGAAAGTTTAAGTTTGATCGAGTGGTTAACTTGTTTTAAACAACTGGCCCTATGACATACAGCGACCATATTGAGTAACCAATTTGGACGAGAAACTACTGTTAGTGTAGCTCTCCTGTTATTCTTAACTCGTTAGTCAACACTTAATGCAAAACTTCAACGGCGACAGATACATGTATTTTTTGTCTCCGTAAAAATTTTTGGTGGGGGTTCATCAGCGATACGCCTACTGACTGTTTCTTCCCTTCACCCTTTAGCCCCTCAGAAACTTTGGGATTGCAAGGCGTCAGCCTTAAGCTTGCCGGAAAGAAAATAACTAGAAAAGACGGTCATTTTAGTGTGGAAACGTTTTCTTTATCTTACAGATTAAGCATTTGGATTGCGGTACTGTATTTATTTAGTGACTGTAAACGAAAATGGTCACTAAAGTTGACGAAAGTGGTGACTGGAGATGATGAAAGTGGTCACTGAAGTTGACCAAAGTGGTCACTGAATTGACGAAAGTGGTAACTGAATTGAGGAAAGTGGTTACTGAATTGACGAAAGTGGTCACTGAAGTTGACGAAAGTGGTTACTGAAATTGACGAAAGTGGAATGTCGGCCATTTTAGTGCAAAAACGTGGTTTCTTTATCTTACACATTAAGCAAATGGATTGCGGTACTGTATTTATTTAGTGACTGTAATAATCATAATTATGATGGCGACATCTATTACTGTAATGCGAAAGGCGACATCTAGTTTTCACACGCTGTGAGCAACAATGACTGAAGGTTTGCGTCTGAAATATTTCAAATACGTTATCAATGTTTAAGTTCACAACGGCTGTTTACTGCTAGGATATCAATACTGACTTTCACGTAGCGTCGTGCGTTAATTTGTTTGTTTCTTGAGGTTGTTTAATGTATACCTTAATATTCTAGACGCGAACCTTCAGTCATCGTTGGCCACAGTGTAGTCCGCGAGTGCGTTCAGAATTTTCACCTCCAAGTGCGTCTTGGGCGTGTAATGGCGTGTTTCTCACTCACGATTTTTAACATATTTTGCGTTTCGCTCATCCGTTTTAAAACATCTTGTGTTTACATTATCCGTCCTCCATTTACATTCACTTCACCCAAAATCAGATCAGTTTGATTTTGAACTGAACTGATTTTAAAGTGAACAGAGAGACTCTTAAGGAATGATGTCTTGGAACTAAAATTAACATAACCTAAAAATACGTATGAAATCACATGAAACTGGCCGCGTTCAGGTAACTGCAGCAGCTGAGTTGCTGACTAAGCAATCGTTTGTGATTGGTTCAATCACAAACGATTGCTTAGTAAGCAACTCAGCTGCTGAAGTTACCTGAACGCGGCCACTGATAACTGATTTAGAAAACCAGCTTGATCAGTACGGGGTGCGGGAGGGGAAACTCAATTACTTCCTCATCACTGATCGCCAAATGAGTAACTGTAAATGGAATGCAATCAGTGATTTTTAAGTGAATTTGAATCGATTCGCGTTCAAATAAGTTGTAAATGGAGGACAGCTAGAAATAACGTAAACACAAGACGTTTTAAAATGGATGAGCAAAACGCAAAATATGTTAAAAATCGTAAGTGAGAAAGACACAAGCTATTACATGCCCAAGACGATGTCGTAAGTCAAGATTCTGAACGTACTCCCGTATTTTACTCTTATCAATAAAATTTGCTTTTTACAGAAATTGTCAATTTTGACATCTAACAGTAACAGGTTGGTATCTTGGAATAATTTTATCATATAACAGATGACGCTAAAGTTCTCAGATCTGTCAATGCAGTGTTGCCAACTTAAGGGATAAATCCCTTTTTAAATCATAAGGAATTAAGTGATTTCTCTTTCTGAAAAAAGGATTTTCAAGTTTTATTTCGTAAAAAATACTGAAAGTCCTTGGATAGCTCAAAATTGCTCTTTATTTATTTGCTATTTATTGCGCTATTGTAAGACATTCAACAACGCCATCTGTTGAAACTTGCCGATAGTCTTCTTTTCATTTGTTTCCATGAGGGGGATTCATCGGTTATTGACGAGTTTTTATTGAAAAACCACCATTGAGTTTCAATTGACAGTCATTTCTGGACTCTGGACGGTCACAAAAACACAACAGCGCCATCTGTTTTATTTATTTTTTTATATTGTTAAATATTTTGTTCATTTATTTTCTTTGTTTTGTCACTTTTCCTTCTTCCAAACCGTTTTCTTTTTAACTTATTAATTGTGCTGTTAAATCGATTGCCTTTCGTTTTTACTTTTTTAACTTCATTGTTTCGTATTTAAAAAAAAATCGTTTTCTTTGCTTTCTCATCGTTCTTGTTATTTTTCGAAAAACGTTTATTAATCTATTAAATAGCAATGTCAAATCGGTCGCCTTTTCTTTTCATTATTATAACTTTTTTGATTATCTTGTTTTCTTTGTTTTGCACTATTCTTTTCGAATTGTTCTTTTTTTTTTAATTTACTATTGATCTACTGAATTGTGCTGTAAAATCGACCGTCTTTTGTTTCTGTTTTTAACGATTTTGTATGACTTAAATTTATTTCTGAATCTAGTACTTAACAAATTTGAGAGATTTTTTATGTTGAAGAGAGTAACACTGCTTTTTATGCGTTGGTAACACTTGTGTATTTACACAGCGTGATTGAAACTGTACATTTGTAGAGTTTTAATCATTTTTAAGTCAAGTTGTGATCCGAGCAGTGTTGCCAACTATCAACAGTCGTTTTTCCATCACATTGGGACAAAATTCCTTCTTAGGTTTTCTTCCCTCAAATTGCAGTTTTAAGCCATTTATATGAATTTTTGTCAAGATTTGTCTAATTTAAGTAATTTTTCTTCAAGAAATTCCTTTTTGCAGTTTTAAGACATGAAAATTTCCTTAAAAAAGGGATTGGCAACACTGGATCCGAGCGTTTGAAAAAATGAAAAACGTCATAGATTTCAGCGATTTCGTATAGCTCAGTAGAACTCAGTGAAATTGTAACAGACAACTTTACCCTTTTTCACATTTGAATAAAGAATCAATGACTGTTGCAAGGGCAAAAAAAGAAAACATAACCTCAATTGTAAGACACAAAGCGTCGATAAAGCAGATAACGATAGTAATAGTTAATTTTTGGATCGTATTGTATATTAAATAAAAATGGATTGCTAAAAATATTTTTATTTAAAAATTATAATAATATCAATAGGCAACAATTTCAATTAACTGATTGTGAGAGTAGATGAGTTTTACTTACCTACTTATATTTCCGAATAATGAAACAGCAAATAAATTTAAAAAATATAACTACATTATAATTTGTAAAAAAAATCGACTGTATTTGAGCCTTTGGGTACCGTTCATTAAAGACCTCATTATGTTCGAGGAATGCCAACTAAATTAATGCAATTATACATTTCATCTGTAATAAACAGCCATAATTTTCTTTTATTGCTTGCATTACTTAGGTACAGATTGTGGGCACGTATCCAACTGCCGAAAACGCGGATGATTAAATTAAATGCCCCTCAATTTGCAATCTATTTTTAATCAGTTTCGGAAACGAAACTGGGACAAGCAGCAACACATTAAAAGTTTCTTCGGAGGCTGTAATTTGCGATTAGGGCGAAAGTTAGGTTTGCGATAGTGACTGTATCCTGGGGCGCGTGTTTCAGGAATCATGGAGGAAACAGCAAATGCAAATGCGGAACATCAGCTATGGGTACAGCTCAGTGCCCTCGCAGAAAGTAACGTATTCGGACTGTTGCCCCGCATTATTCAGGACATGCTCGGTTCTGAGCCGTTGCTCCCCGACGACCTGGAGGACACCTACACGATCACTCTCCCCAGCGATTATGAATGGAGGACCAAGATTTATCTCAAGCTCTTGGCACAACGGAGATCATCACAACCGTAAGTGCTTTCTCTAAAGTCGAATTTATTAGCAGTATTTAAATAACATTGTAAATATTAAATACAGGATAGTTAAATTATATTTGGAATTTAAAATCGAAATTAACCACTGCAGAAAATTCCAGTTGATAGTGAAGAGAGAGGTGAGCGAAATGTATACGGGGGCGGCTCTATCATAAATGTACCTACTCCGCCATTCAAGAACCAAAACGGCGCCCCCCCTTTCCAGTTCATCTTCCACATCTATGTGATTTAAGGATTCTTTCAAACGTCAGAAAATTAACAAATCCAGGGGAAATTCAAGTGTTTACATACGAGGGTCAATTAAAAAGAACTTAACTTTTTGTGACAACAGCAACAATATAAAATTTTTCCAAAACGATACCTCAAATTTTGTGCAAAAAGATGCATTTACTTCTTTTTGATTCTTTTAGCAAGCGAAAAATATAAAAGGAGAGACAGAGAATTAACCGGCACAATAGCAAGTAGTGCAGCTTTCAGCGAAAGCTCGGAATGAACACTTTAAAACCAATAGCGCTTTCGATTCATTGCTGTAGAGCAGTCTCAAAGTATCTTTGTCTTCTATGAGGTAATCGAAAGCTCTCTCAAAATTGCTAAAAGCTCTGTTGTGGTTACATATAATACATTTGTAATTACTCTTCTCCAGATGGAGCAATAAATTTGTAAAACTGACGTTTCGCGGTGCATGGAGGAAACTGTCAACGTACTTACAAGGAAACGTCTGCTTTGCTGTTAACATATACTGTACAAATTTGTTCTGATGCTAACAAAACCATGTCATTCCTCATACTCGTATAACGCAACTTTCCGTATTGTATATTTAGAAGCTAAGGCTAAAGGTTAAACTACAAAAGTCCACAATCGATTAATTCGGCATTAATTTAAAACTGCGCCAGAAAACTAATTACGTTTAATTAAAATCGATTCACTTTTGCATTTAATTATCATTTAAAGGCGCAATTCAATAACAGAGAATAACTAGAAAAAAAAATTTAAATACGTAAGTTACTACTCTCAATTAATGGGTACAATCGTAGGCAACTTAAAGAGAACGCTGGATTTTAATTGAATGCTATACAGGGGCGTGCCGTATGGGATACGCGTGTTACTGTAAAAACTGTTAAAAAATGTATATTTTAAGAGCAAAGGTTCAAAAAGATCAAGGTCAAGCAAACCCAAGGAAAGAAACTAGATAAAATCTTAAAAAAATTGACATTTCAATGGACGAGGTTCAAAGAGGCTGTCAAATTAAATTTTTACTTAAATTTAAGTAAAAATGGCCATGTGCTAATGTGCCTTGCTTAAAAGATTTGAGTATGGTTCTTAAACCGAAACATGTCGTCATCTAATTCATAGTTATTGTACTGATGAACAAAATATAATTCAAGACCTTAGAAGTAGTTTTTTGTGACCCTCTGGCATATCGTCTTCAAAATTATTTTAATTTAGTCACAGATTTTCTTGTTTTACCCAACTAATTTCCCCAAGCTCAATAGCTTTTCGGGGAGGGATGTTGTCGGCTGCGACCGTCTTGGATGTTCGGCATTCGCCTTACAAACTGGGGAAACGCAGAAAACCCAGTTCGAAGGAGCCGGTATGAGTCCGAAACACAGTCCAACACATAAGTACTCTATCTCTCACATAGAGCCCATATGCACCAGGATGGGATTCGAACCCGCACCTAAATAGTTGCCCGGCCGAGCGTCACGCCCGTTGCCAGCGGACTCAACCACTCGGCTAACAACTACCTAATATATCATGAATAACCCGTTAATATTTTAAAAGCTTCAATGTGAATGTCTAATGGAATGTCAAGGTCAAAATAACGCTATTCAGAGCAAGAAATTAAGATTGAAAAACAAATTTAAAGAAAAATTAAGCTCAAGGTCAAAGGGATTCGAGCAAAAATTAATCAAATTACTAGCTGCCGCGAGCCCCCCAACCGCAAGCGGCCCTTATAGCACGAAGCGGTTTCTTCGAATTAGTTCTCTGTCGGGGAAGTTCCCTGTGGAGGTCGTTCTCTGTGAAGGTCAACACGAATGCCAATGCCGCAAGGCGCTGGGTAGGCAACTTAAAGAGAACACTGAAAGATTTGAATTGAATACTATACAAAATTGTATAATCAGAGGAAACATACAGTTCCTCTAACTAATTCGCTTTTTACTTCATTTAGTTAACTTTGAATTTAAAGATTTATTACGAAAATGGCCCCTAATGTATGAAAACAACCCAAAGAAGAAATGATTTAAGTACGCAAAGTACAACTTAAAAAGAACTTGAATAAAGTGCGTTAAAAAAAACCGTCAACAAGTAAGCTTATGTCAAAAACAAATTTTGCAAAGTCACGTCGTAACCAGGGTTGCCAGTTCTCCTATTTTTAATAGGAGTCTCCTATTTTTTAACAAAATCTCCTACCTTCTATGAAGCATTAGTTATAGGAGAAAATCTCCTATATTTTCACGGAACAAACTTTCTTATGGTCGTCATAAATTGTTGCGTTTTTCTTCCAAAAAAACAAACCGTTTTATATTCTTACTTAGGGAAATTTAAGTCATGATGTCATTTTATGTGGCTACACTGGCTGCAGACAGTGTTGTTTGTTTTCTATTGTTGCCTGCAATATGGCATTCACATCGGTTGATCGGTTAAAAACTGAAATTTTACTGTTGGAGGTATAAATGAATATGCATTTTATTAATCATGATGACAATAAGAAAAGTGATGAAAGTACCGATGACGAAAGCGGGAACAGTAGCAGCAATGAATGATAGTACAGAGAAATCACAAATGATTTCAACCCACGTGACCCCGCCGTATAGGCAACACGTTGTACTCTGTTGGTTACATCGAAAGGGTGAACAACATTTCACGGATTGGTTTAACTTTGAAAACATCAGAAAACATGCACCAATCAAACTTCGCAACTGCAATGTTGTTCACCCTTTTATCGGCCATTTTGTGATTAACAGAGACCTCTCGCGTTGACAATTAAGTCGCGAATAACCTCACTTTTCTCAGTGTTGCCACTTCTAGAAAACAAAACCTAATTCAAATTGGTCACGTGGGTTGAAGTAATTTATGATTTCCCTGTACTTGTTATTATATTTTAAATATATTATATAAATTATATTTTTATTTATTTATATATTATATTTATATTTTTTATTTATTTCTCATTTCCATGTTCTCCTATATTCTCCTATTTTTTTTAAATAGAATCTCCTATACTTTAGCTTTAAAGAGCTGGCAACCCTGGTCGTAACCATACGATTATTATAAACATAACCTAACTTTTTATTTCCATTTAATTACGATTTTCTACAAAATTGATAATAAAATGCAATTAATGAAGTAAAACATTTATTTTATTACAAATACCTCGAAGATGTAAACGAAACCTTTGACTGTTGGCATTATTGACAGTTCGCAGTTGTTTAAAGTTGCAGCATACGTACTAAGCTACGACGTGCCGTCATAAAATAAAAGCAAGTTCGGAGCCTTCTCGATAACGGATTTTTTTGAACGCACGTTACAATGGCCGCGTTCAGGTAACTGTAGCAGCTGAGTTGCTTAGGGCCATATGCACCAAACACTTTGATCGAGTTTAAATTTGAGTGGCGTTTGTATTGTGACATTTGAAGTTTCATAACATTGTATAAGTTACATTCTAAGTGACGCTTAATGTTAAGCTGAGTTATTCGTTCGGTGCATACGGCCATTACTAAGCAATCGTTTGTGATTGGCTATTACTTTAATTTGAACCAATCACAAACGATTGCTTAGTCAGCAACTCAGCTGCTGCCGTTACCTGAACGCGGCCAATGCAATCGAATAAAAGGTTAGTCAAAGTTGGCCATGAACCTAAATCCGCACGTCTCATCTAAATTACCAAATGTCAAACTGACATACTGAAACGCTTATCCGTGTTATTCGAAATATCAAGCGTACCTTGTTTGTTATTTTTATTCGAAAACTGTATTTCAAGTTTGACTTAAACTGTCATTTTTCAAATTTAAAGAACTTAAGGCCGCTTTACACGATGCAATTTGTATTGCAGCAAGACGCACTTTCTATTGTGCGCATGCATGTGTTCTATTGTGCGCATACGCTGTGTTCTATTGTGTGCATATGCTGTATTCTATTGTAAGCATATCAGCTGGTGCAAGATTTCTTGCATGCAGAATGTTTATGGGGGTTTTAACGTTATTTGTGATATTGCCAATATGAAATTTCATCAACGAAAAACACTATTTTGCTTCGCAGGTTACGCTTTAAGTTCTTAGCATCAGATTGAAATATTTAATTTTTGTTATGTCGAGTATACACATACAATGCAACATGCTACTTAACTTTGCATAATGTAAAGTGACGAGCAATATACAACTTTCTCTTGCCGTTTATTGCAGTAATTTTTCTTGCACCGTGTAAAGCCTGCTTAAGAAGCGACATGCAGCTTTATGTTCCTGGTCAACTTTGGCTAACTTTTTATTCGTTCGCATTGTACAAACTACAATGTTCTGTTACCTAAGAAAAATCAGCTGTACATACATATTTTATTGACTTATTACATTCTCTTTAAGCTGACCACGACAGTACATGCTTTAATATAATTCAAAACTGAATTCCTTTATTAGACTATCCTTTTGTTAATCCTCGTTATTTTGTGTTGCTCATTTACATATCTGAAAATTTATTTTTAATTAATAGGATATACAGGGCGAATTTAATAGTTATGCAAATATTTTACACTGTGACAGTACATATTAAAAGGATAAAGGATGCTGCATCCTAAATAAAAAGGACCGGAGTATCCGACGGCGGTGGTGTTCGTTTTCGACTACGGCGACCGGAGGCGAGGGGGGGGGGCAAAAATGTTCATTTTTGTTAATTCAAAAAGGCATTATTGACCGAATCGTAATATTTTGTCGCTATCTATTACTAATTAAAATATTTGCACAACTATTAAATTCACCGTGTACAAGAGATGAAATCAAAACGAAACCAAAATGAGCAAAGGTTTACAAAATGAAGACCTTTGCGCTTTTCGTCCTCATTCACTATTAATGAATACTATGTTGATGTTTTGAGTGAAAAAAGGGTTTAGTTATGCCAATCAGTTAAGGTAAATAATAAAGATCCATTAACTATAGCAAAATATGAAAGTTGCATTGAATGTTTTTGAAACTTTACTCGTATGTAAACGTTTTATGTGTAACCATCACGCCAGCCAGCAATTTACATTTTCCATCATCTGATACAGCCCAGGCCTTGCCCCACTTTTCAAACTATTGCTCGCCGATTTCAAAACTATGCCAGACAATACAATAAATTAAATTAGGCTACATGCGGCAATTGCACCCCTTCCCCCCTCGTGCATGTAAACTATTTTTAGTCCGGGAGGAGGAAGCAAAATGCGATTAATTTGCGGCACTTATTCAAAAGTGTTTCGCCAAATTCCACGACAGGACATCCAATAAATACCGGCACGCAATTGTAAGACGACTTGCACGCGCTGTTTGGGGATGATTAATAACGTTGGAATAGGGTGGCATTAATTTCGATGTCGCGTTAGAAATTTTGCACTTTACAAATTCGCTGACGTGCCTGGTTTAGGAACGATTAATAAAATTCTCATTCTGCAAACACACGTCACAATTAGACGAAAAAAAAAAGAATGAAAGAAAACACTGTGTGTGTCACCGTCTTGTCACCGACACCTGTCAATTATCAATTCATTACCAGGTAAAAGATTCCACCTCACCGACGTTGATCGAGGAGGAAAATATCCTAAACGCTTTTCCTCCCCCAAAAATGATTTCAGGATGGAAGAACCGATACCGGAAAGGAGCCCAATTTTGCACGACTGGAATATCATACCGGGGAAAACGGAAAAACCGTTTTGCGCCCCCGACGCCGAAAGATTGGCCAAAAAGGAAGTGGTAACCGGGCCTGGTCCGATCACGTGGACCGTCAGCGACATCGCCAAAGCTGCCTGCCTTCTATCTACACCCCCACAGAAAACTCTGTTTAATGACGAACAAGAAATGCGAAGAGTTTATACCCTCATCTATGATGTTTATAGATGTAAGTCTGTAACTCAGAATTTTTTTTCCAAAGTCTACATGAACTCCAAGTCTTTTGGTGGAACCAGCCGACGTTTCGTCCTTTATTACAAAACGCTTCCCTGCTGTTCTTTTTGTTGCCGATGGTCTCGCTGCTGCTTCTTGTAAATACAGGACGAAACGGCGAGTTCTTCAAGCTTTTTAATGTTTAATACCAACTCCTTTACTTATAGGTACCTATAAGATTGACTGATCTCGTAAATAAAATAAAATGCTTGGCGTATGATGGGAGTTTGAACCATCAACTCTTATGTATTCAAATCCCAATCAATAACGATTGGATGGGGATTGCTTCGCCGTAGTAAAAATACTAAAATTATTCCGCCACAAGTTAAATAAATTTGGGGAAAACTGATCTGTTATTGCAGTCGTACCTTCGATAAAATAAAATTTATAGCACTTTTAAAACATTCGATTTCTCATGTGACCCACATTTCATTCTATTTATAACGAAACGAAAGCGCAGGCATTATTAAATTTTTATTTCGCTTCTTTTTCATGCCCCCTTTTACCGTTTCCAGATAAGAGCATACTCATCCAAGCCCTAAACGACATCGCGTTTTTCTATTACCATCCAGAGGTAAGACATTGATTTTTTTGTGTGGCCTTTATTTTGAATTTTTTTTTTTAAGTTGAAAGATCAACATTCAAGAGTTTGGTTGCTTCTGTATGACCTGTACCATCGTAGTTTCAAAAAGCGAGAGACCAAAATCGTCCCCCTCGCTTCCAAACTCTTCGTGGATTGTGGATTGATGATGCACGAGACAGCCCTGTGGTCACAAAGGGTCAAATTGGCGGCGGCCGTCGCCCGCCTTCGAATTCAAAACAGCGCCCTTCGATTGAGTGATTTATTACCCTCCCATTTGAGGGACGAAAAGATCACCAACCTCGATACCATACCAGTTACGTGTTGGGTTAACATAAAAAAATCAAAGTGAGTCACCACTCAAAGCTTCGACTTGCAGATCATGTTATTTGTTTCAGGAATCCAGAGCAGTTATCATCGGAACTTGAAGCCAAATTGGGGTTGACTCAGGTCGATCCCGATTTGACTTTGGGCCCAGGCCACTTCAAGTGGGATGCTCATTGTCCCCAGTTCATCATTTTCCATCCATCCATCCGGACCAATCTTGCGCAGAGCTCGCTGGTGAAGACACATAAGTTAATCGTCCAGGTAAATTCGATGCTCTTATTTCAGCAAAGTTCCTTTCCCTCGTCTTCTTCTTCCTCTTTATTTTGAATTTGTTTGGTCGAGAAAACTGCAAAATCATCATAAACATCTATGTACCTATAGCGAGTAGGCAAAGATTAATCGTTGACAGTCCCAGTCATCTTTAGCTACCTTTTGTGAAAAATTATATTTCAGAGCAAGTCATTCTGCGTGGGCCCGGCAACTTTCGGCAAAATCATAGCGGACCTCCAACTCGCCGGAAGCGTCATACAAACGCACGTGAACTCCCCAAGGACAGTGGCCTACTTAGCAACCCTGCTATCGCAGAACGACAAAATCAAGAAACTCCTGGCCTTCAGCGCAGGAAACAAGTAAGAACACCCCCAATTCTTTTCTGTTGCAACAGTTTTCCTTCCCCAGAAAAAAAGAATACGAAAACTACATGAGCGACCTGGGGATGAAGAACATTCTGATCTACTCCGAG
Organism: Dorcus hopei; assembly: GCA_033060865.1. Taxonomy (NCBI): domain Eukaryota; kingdom Metazoa; phylum Arthropoda; class Insecta; order Coleoptera; family Lucanidae; genus Dorcus; species Dorcus hopei. Next base: position 38,876,038 of record CM065423.1, read on the forward strand.
AAGCTAATCGACTTGTCGCCCGACGCGGGGTGTTTGGAGGAAGTCATCGCGGTCTTTGCCACACCCCCCAACAGCTACACGGCCGTGGCAGATCCCATCGACCTGGTAAGATGAAACCGGCCGCTAGAAGATTTAGTATGATTAGTTTGCAGGTGTGTAGCAGAGGAGGCGACCTCACCATGCTGGAGATACTCACGGAATCCGAAGAGACCAAACAGACGAGGGACAGGGTGACTAACGTCTTGGAAGAACAGAGAAAGACCCTGCGATATGCCATGTCAAGACCTCAGGTATTGAATTTTACTAAATCCATAAAGTAGGGCGCTGGAGAGGTCTGGGGAGGGACATTGCTTACCTGGGAAGCTTCAGGAATTTGTTATAGAATGCAAATTACATTACAACCTTTCGAGTTTATCTTTGGGGGTGTGCGATGTGTCATGGTCAAGACCTTAGGTATTGAGTTTCATTAAACCGATCCTCCCTTCTGGACGCTCGCTGGAGAGATCTGAGGAGGGACACTGCTTACCGTGGGGACCCTCAGGAATCTATTGTAAAATACAAATTACACAACAACCTTTCGGGTAGTTCGTCTTTGGGGGTGTGCCAAACACTGCGACATGCCAAGACCTCAGGTGTTAAGTTTCACTAAATAAATTAAACACAGTTCGCTAGAGAGGTCTGAGGGGGGACAAATTACACTACAACTTTTCGGCAGGTTTATCTTTGAGGTGTATCTTTGGGAGACTTACGGATTTAAGCTGAAGCTTTCGTTGCAGATTCAATTCGTCTTGTACGAGACTCATTCCCAGTTAGACGCAGAAAACGAAGTCATGGTGCAAAGAGCGGTGAAGGACATCAACAGGATAGCCAAATTGCATCACGCTACTTTACAAGGGAAACTGTTGGCTTCGCAAACCGACCTAACTTCAACGGTAAGACTCGAAGTCGCACGATTTGCAGTACCAGACAAAGTATTTTGCGGTTCAGGAAATTAACAACAACGAGAAAGATCCTAAAATGGACGTGGGGGAAGACCTAGAACCATCCAGGCATTCCATGGCATCTAGAGTATCCACGGAAGAAATTGGGGAGGGCGAAGTGCGTTTTGAGGACGTCGTGGTAATAACTTCGGGCTTGCGATTCGCCTCGTTTCATGCTTTGTCGTTTAAGGTGCCAGATTGTGATCTCTTTGATTTACCCGAAATTCCCGATCTATGTCCCAACGTCGCCAATCCATGTAGCACGACGAACCAGGCGGGGTGTTATCTAGCGCTTTTGCAACGCAAGGTAAGAAAGTGATCAAATCAAAGGTGCGTTGGAACTAATGAGTTTTCAGCAAGTTACGAACATGGACAACAAATATATGATACAAATGGCCGAGGAGAGGGGGCTGTTTGGGACAGGGCAGGCTTCGACCAAAAAGAGTGGGAAGTCTTCGAAGAGTAAAAAGCAGGAGCAAGTGGCGGCTCCACAACCGAAACCAAAGAAGAAGCAGAAGAATGTTGAGGTAATTGATTAATTTTCAATACGCAAGCAAAAGTTTCACGAAATTGCGGTTCATGGTTCATAGGTGGATAGAATCGCAGCACCAACGGTGGCTTCGGTAGGCCATTCTAAAGTAATTAAGCAAAGTGATTGCTGTGTTCATTGTCCGAAACGCATTCGAGAGGAAACCCATCAAGACTCGACACCCCAATCTCGCCAGTGGTGGTGTGAAACGACCCGCCATATTACTAACTTGCGAACGAGTCTCGTCAAGCAAAAAGTCCTTCCGCCAGTCGTCAACCGGAAGAAGGACTTCCGCCCCACCCCAAGGAACATCGTCAGTACTCTGGTGCACGCCAGTCAAAAGATCGATGAGATAGTCGCTAAGGGTTCTAAAAAGTCCAACGTCCCTATTTTCCCGAAGCTTCGCTTGTCGAGGAAGCCGGTCAAAAAGGAAAAGATTCCGTGCCCTATTACGGTGACCTTGGTCAAGTTCTCAAATAACAGACGCGCGTTAATTTGAATTGTTAGTGAATTGTATGTTTTATAAAAAAGAGGTGGTGTGTGAATAAATTTATTTGTATTTTTGTATGCACGAGCGAGTTTTCGTTTTCCCTATTTGTTTTCTTTGTGTAGATTTGCAAGGTAAATATTTATAAAACTAGATGGTATAGTGTAATGACTTTCTGTTGTTTTAGGATGAAAACGAGAATGCGAAGGGGATGATATTATCAACGGCGAAGATAGTAAAATTTTCTGATTCTTCGAGAAAAGCGGCAGAGCGCAGCAGTACCGCAGGCTCAGAAAGTGTGAGTATGAAGTCTCGATCTTCACGAAGCAGCGCGTCTTCCTCGAAGTCGCAGACAAGGAAGAAGAAGGTTGCGACTGCGCAAGTCCTTCAGAGGATCGCATTACCAACTTATAACAGCACTGTAAGGAAAAGACAAGTAATTACAATCTTTTGTATTTTCTTCAAAATTCGCTGCGACTCATTGCGGCTGCTGCATCAATAATTGCTAATTAAATACTCTCGTAAGTTTCAGGCGACTGCGCACAAGGGAAACGAAAACACGATTAATTGCGAATACTGTCGCAAGAGAAACAAGAACGACACAAATTCCTCCTTGTAATGAATTGATTATTAATTAAAAAAATAAAATAAAAATTGCCTCCTCTCTTTATTAATCATAAAAAAATAAATTAACAAAATAATACTAAATTAATCAATACAAAAAATGGCTATCACATCCTTCATTCCTTAACCGCCGGAAATCTTACTTTCCATAAAATCCATGCACTTCGAAACCTGCGCGTTATAAGTTGCTGCAACTCGAAGTCGCAAGAACATGTAAAGGCAGAATTTGTGAACGAACAGAAACAGGGTCAAGTATATCACAGACACGTAATACTTGTTCTCCGCGAAGCCGAACAGCCTCAGGACGATGTCCGTGTCCCTGAAGTAACAGAAGATTTCGTCGCACCTCAAGAGATCCCTGCCCTTCAGAAGGCTGATGCACAAGGCGGCGAAGCCGTGGCGGGCAAAGTTGACGTCCATCAGGACTTGTTTGAAAAGAGGCACCTCATTCGCCGGCTCGTTTCCGTACGTTATCATTAATATGATAGTTCCGATTATCGCAGAACCAAAAACAGCACCAAGCTACAAGTTGGACGGTCGTAAAAACCTTAGGTTGGATTTTGAGCCACTCACCATAGGGCGCAGCATAGACCCCAACGCATGTCCAAGGGCTTGAGACGTAATCGCGGCGAGGATCGTAACGAACATAACGTCGATGAATCTTTGCATTTCCAGCGGTTGGTCCGTCATAAAATATACGGGGAGTGTAAATAGTAACGCTGGTATGATCTGCAAGAAATAGAAACATCAGTGCGGAAGGTTCGCCCCATCAATCCTATTGGGGCCACCCTGTATAAAATACAACTTACCGCAGAAGGTAAGGCCGTCATCGAAAGGGATGCGTAATAGGCATTCAAGCTGTACCATCTGTTTGCGTATTCTCTTTGAAATAATTTCACCTCAAATGGAACTGAAAATACTTACAATCAGAGATTGGACAATTTTTAGGATTCTACTTATTATAAGTTACTCACACACTATAACTTGAGTGAAAGTTTGCTGAAATAAATGATAAAAAAGGAAGGTCAGAATCAGGTGGACGTTCTGCACGAGCCGCGCGCCGTCATTGCCGACGCCCCAAAAGAAGCAACCCTCCAGGACGCCCAGCGTGACGGCCGGGATTAGGTTTGCGGCCCAGAAAAATTTGTTCCTCTTCATCTGGGTTAAAGTCCTGCACGTCAGCGTGTAACTCTGTTCCCAGAACGAAATGGGGAATTCTTTCGAGAACGAATCGTCTTCGTCCACGTAAGAGATTTGTTGGTTCGCTTGCTTTCGCATGTTGGCCTGTCCGTTTTCTGCGATGGCTTTTAACGTTAGGGTCAGCTCTTTGTTGGATTGTACTAATTCAATAACTGAAAAATAAATAGGTATTCATTTGAAGGCTCCTCAGCTTGAGTTATACCGCGTCACAATTTTTCTTTCTTGCTGTAAGTAGGGTTTGATGGAGGTAAAAGGCAAGACAAGACAAAACAAGACAAGAAGTCTCCTTATTTTTTAACGTTCTTTAGCGTTTCCCTTGATGTGCCTCTCCTAATAGGTCTTGAGTATGATTTAAGTTGCCTACTCATCAGGGAAGTATAAGCCAATTTGACCGAACACTTCTCGACACGAATGCGCGCCAGTTAACCGTTCTCACGCGTTCAGGTTTCTTTATCCATACGATTATTTACTTTACCATACCTTAAAAGACGGGCAGCCACTGAACGCGAAACTAATCTAAGCTGAACGAAACTAGGTTTTTTGAAAATTAGTTCCAACGTAATCTTACGCGGACGTCGCAACTAAAGCTAAGCGAAGCAAAGTTAGGATAGCAAAGATATAAAACAATGTTTATCTTCGTTCTGTTGCCTCGTCCGCGTAAGATTACGTGGAGCTAATTTTCCAAAAACTTAGGTTTGTTAATCTTAGCTTAGTATCGCGTTCAGTGGCTGCCCGCCTTAATGGTCACTTATCTGAAGGAGAGTCAGTATTTCCTCGCGCTGGTTATCGCCTGGCAAATCTTTAACTTAAAAATTAAAGTTTGAAATTCTTTTGTGAACGCAGCTAAAGGTGATTCGATTCTTCTTTAATTTAATAATTTAGGGTTTAAGATTGTCGACCGTTTAGATTGCTAATAGTTCCTACGGAGTAACAATGACGAGAAGGAGCGCTGAGGAAGTCTTTTTGTGAGGAAGGACGAAACATAGGCGGAAACCAGACGCCTATAAAATTGAAATGTTGCCAAATTTGAACTTACTGTAGTCAAAGGGGCTGTAAGTTTTGGGGCAAGTCAAATTGGCATTGGCTAAAAAGGGCACCATGTTCTCGGGATCTCCGTTGTATATACAGTAACCATTCGACAAAAAATATACCTAATAAATAAAATACCTATTACAAGCGTCCTTAAACATTGTTAAGGTGCTTGCCTGGTCAAAAAGTTCAAACATGGAATCCGAAGGCTGGTGGATTGTACAGACTATTGTTCGGCCATCCTGCGCCGCCGATTTTAAAAATTGAATAAAAGATTTGGCCATTACATAATCTAAACCACTAAAAGAAAATTAGTCACTAGTGTATGTAGGTTGGGCTGAGTTGGCCATTAGCCGCTTGGCCGAGGCTTACGTGGTTGGTTCGTCCAAAAATAAAACGGGTGGGTTTCGAACGATTTCGAGTGCAATGGACAAGCGTTTCCTTTCGCCGCCCGATAAATGTTCCACCCTGGTATCACAGCACTTTTCCAATCCCATAATCTTAATGATTTCTTTCACCTAAAATAATCCGTCGTCATCCCCCATCAATTTATTGTACCACATCAAAAACAGTATTACAGCTACCACTTTGTCCTTGGAACTAAACTCTTTTCCCAATCTGAGTCTTGCCGACAGGGTTACAGCCTCTGTAACCGTGAAAAGAGGTCGCAGAGCGTCATCTTGCATCAGGTAACAGGAGATTCGGCGAAAGCTCTTCATTTTTCTGGCCTTGCCGTTGACGAGGATGTTTCCGTTTACTCCACTTTGCCTGAAAGTAAGTTGCATATTTTAATGATAAATAGATTGCGGAATTTGTTGGTCGTTTACACATGTCCGGCTAGAACGTTCAGGAGGGTTGTTTTCCCGGAGCCGCTCGATCCTAATACTGCAGTGAGTTGTCCGTATTGAAATTTGCCGGATATTGAATTTAGGACTTGCTTTTTTCCTAAAACCAAAAGAAACCGCTGAGAAAATTTACTTAAATCTTTATTTTTTAATATATCAGGTGAACCAGAAAGATCGTCGCCCGAATTTGACGTGTGGTGACTTTTTATTAATTTCTTCATCTTACAATTAGTAAATTCCATTATTAAAAGAATATTGTTATTACAATTGTTGAGGAAATTTGATAAAATCGGCAACTCTGTACAACACTGTTGTAAAGCTTGCCAGTTTGTGTGCATTCTGAGAGCAGTAATTAGCATAAATATCTGCGCTACCATTTAGATGTAAGTTGTACAAAGCAAGTAGGTATAATTACCAGTAAATGAAGGAAAGAAGTATTTTATATTTTCAAGGTAAATGACAGGTTTTTCTATCTGGCGTACCTGTAAGAGTGAAAAAATAACCGATGGCGAAACAAGATTTATGTACATAAAAATTTCTTTACATCATCAATGAAACTGAATAAATTATTTCATCGCGTTATTATTTTTTTCTGTTTACTATACAACTAAAATTCCATAGTAATAATAATTAACAAGTGTATAAAAATAAAAATTATTAAATGTATTTTTTGATACAAAAATAAAAATATTTGGATAAACCTTCAAGAATTTTTTTCTTTTTCAGTAAAGAGTGAAAAAGTTGATGTGTACCGTCAGTAAGTGTATTTTAATGAAAATCTCCCTACGCCATCTACTATTTAAAAAGAACTTGCAGTTGTTCTTTCTTGCCACAAAAATTTAAATTACAATCTAATACAAATATTCAACCTAAAACTGCAACTAGCGCCATCTGCTGAGTTATTCTCCAATTGCTTTCGCTCTTTCCCTGCGTCATCTACCGAGCACCGCGCTAATTTCGTCTACTTTCTTTTAACATTGTCGCTAAAAACATATAAATTTAAATCTAATCCCAACATTCACTTGCTATTGTAATTACCGCCATCTACTGAGTTGTTCTCCACTTGATCTTGTTGTTAGTTAGTTAGTTAGTTACTCAGTAAGCATATTTTCTTTTTATAGTTAACACTTTCTTTTTATAGTTGAAGCTAAAAATTATATTTTACTCTGATCCTTAGAAAAATCTACTGAGCCATTTTTTAATTAATTTTGCTATTTTCTGCGTCACTATTGAGCACTTTTTATAATTGATGACAAAAATTAAATTTAACCCTGATCTGCAACTGCGTTTAGTATCATTAATTTATTGAGCTTTTCTTCACTTAATTTTGTTATATTTTCTGCGCCATCTACCGAGCGCTGCTCTACTTTCTTTTTATAATTGACGTCAAAAATTATGTTTGCCTAAATTTGATCCAAACATACGATCTGCAACTGTACTTAGTTAGCAATATCTAGTGTGCTATTTTCTGCTTAATTTTGAAATGTTACTGCGCCATCTACTAAGAACTGTTCTCACTTTTTTTATTTTCTTTTTATAATCAGTGCCGAAAATTATGTTTAACTTTGATCCGAACGTACGATATGCATCTGTGCTTAGCCACATCTATTGAGCTATATTCCACATAATTTTACTGTTTCCATATGCCATCTACTGAGCACTCCTATAATTTTTTCTGTGTCTCTTTTAAAATTGATGCCAAAAATTAAATCTCACTCTGATCCGAACGTATTGAGCTATTTTTCAGTAATTTGCTATTTTTCTGCGTCATCTACTGAGCACTTTTCTATTTTCTTTTTATAATTGATGCCGAAAATTATGTTTAAATTTAAACCTGATCAGAACTTACGATCTGCAGCTGTGTTTAGCAACATCTATTGCGCTTTCTTTCGCTTAATTTTGTTATTTTGCTGCACCATCTACTGAGCGTTGCACCAACTTTTTCTATTTTCTTTTTGTAACTGATGTCAAATATTGTGTTTAAATCTGTTCCGAACTTATGATCTGCATCTGTACTTAGTAATATCTATTGAACTATATTCCACGTTATTTTACTGTTTCCATACGGCTTTTACTGAGCACTCGTATAATTCTTTTTGTGTATCTTTTAAAATTGATGCCAAAAATTAAATCTCACTTTGATCCGAAGGTATAATGTGCAACTGTACTAAGCAACATTCATTGCAATGGTTTCCACTTAATTTTGCTCTTAAACTGCGCCATCTACTGAGCGATACACCAATTTTTTTTCTCCCGAGAGGATTGAGAAACAAAGATAACAAATACAATTGTCGCAAGTGCAATAAGGAAGACAACAGTTTTAGGGAATTCTGTTTACCGCAATGTCACTGGTTTCAATTTAAAAGTGTATTAGGTTATGTCTAGTTAAGTTTGTTAAGTTATTTACCAATCAAAAAGTTGTTATTTTAAGAAGTGCAGCATTTTTCCTTTACGAAAAAGGCGGAATCATTAAATGTCATGCGATAAAAGTTTAGGGTGTGATATTTAATTTTCTTAACAACTGACAGTAACTTTGACAAACGTCACTTCAAATAATATTTCCAATTGTTTTTTATCCCTAGATGAGAGGAATGTGCGACAAGAATAGATATAAAAAATCACTAAATGCGTTACCTCTATACGAAGTATGTTGATTTAGTACCTTAAATTTTATTGCTTCCATGCGCCATCTACTGAGCACTTCAGTAATGAGTGGAAAAGTTGACACGTACCGTCAGTAGATGGCAGCAGTATTGAGCATTAGGACTCTAAATTAATGGCCTACTTAAAGCCCTATTCATTTCATCACGTATAATCTCCTTATTTTAATTTTATTTTAAGTAAATCAAAGAACTTCTTGATTCACAGCCAAATATCTTTGTTTCTTGTATGAAAGATGATTTTTTTCAATATATTTTCAATAAAATTTTTGATCTTGTTTCTCTGATAAATAAATTAATGCTAACTGTTTAGTTTTTCTTTTATTATTGTAATAAAGGAATTAAGACGTAGTTATGTAGTTCAGACACTAGATGGCAGCACTTTAGAACAAAAGCAGATTTTTAGGTTTTTTTTTCGAATAAAATTATTATTTTATTTATTTATTCAATTCACTTTACATGTATGTATTTGATTTTCTAAATTTGTGATAGTAAGTTAAGGTGTACCCTCACTAGCTGGCAACTGGCTGCAGTTTGGCGTATCTTTTTATATTTAATTTTGTTGTGTATATTTGTTAAACAATTTTTTTTTCAATGTTATTTTTATAATTAACTTTATAAGTATATTCAAATGTCGATTTTCAAATATTTTTAATACTGGTAATAAATTAAGTCGAACTACCATTAGATGGCAGCACCTTTTGTGTTTTGAAACCTGCCTAGTATCTATAGACAAAGAAATGAGGAAATATGTAAACATTAACTATGAACACCGATTAACTTTAATTAATTAATTGAAATTATTAACACCTTCAATAACGAGAATAACAAATTACTTTAATAATATTAAATGATAATAAATAATTACGTTAAAAATATTAAATGACATTATTAATAAACGGTCCAAGTGTCCTGACAAGTCTATGACTTAAGGACCCCGTTGAGCAACCACCACAGACATATTTATAAAAAAAAAATTATTTTTGCATTTAAGTATATCTGAGAATTGCTGATATCTTCTGATCATTCTGGCAATAAAGGCATATTTTTATATGATATGAAACAACTAAAATAATAATTGATGTACACACATTATAACGAAATAAATAAAATAAATTGCAAACAAACCTGATTATTATATCTATCGGAATTTAATGGACTTAATTAGTGTACACGTGCTACATGTCTTTTTTTTTAATTTTAATATGAAAAACGTTGCTTTTTATGTTTTTTATTAGAGAAATGATAGACCTGTTCCTGAAACGTTCTGGACTAGTTTGAAACTGTCAAATATATTCGCCCATCGAAATAATCGCCGTTTTCAAGAACTGCCTTAAATGTGAAACTTTGATCGGTGCATGCTTCTGACGGTTTCGAACCAGTCAGAGACTGCTGCAGGAACAGGCCTATCCTGTACATTAATTACTGACTGTTTATGGCTAATAAAAAAAATACGTAATTAAATTAATTATTTAGAGGAAAAAAAAAGAGTATAAAAACTTTATTAGAGATTTAAGTAACGAGTTTTTAATTAAAAAGAAAAATTGCTATCAATATAAAAACAACACCTGATTAATACGAAAATACAAATGTTTTTTAAAATTTTATTCTATTTCAACGTAACTCAGCGAATTCGTTTTTTAAATTTTGTGGACAGTTTAAAATAACTAAAAAAATTCATAACTATACACACAGATAAAACTTCCATAAATAAATCAGTAAATACAAATGATTGTAAATTAAGGGAATATTTAAGGGCAAAAAGAAATTACAAAGAAATTCCTACTTAAAAAATTAGGAAAATCTCAATTTTACATTTTTTTTTAATTCACTTTGACATTTGCATGTGGTTCAAGTTAAGATTCAATTCGTAAAATTCAAAAATGCAAAAACGTGTTGAAAAAAATTGCGATTAAAAATTAATATGTAATGAGCAGACTTCGGACATTCGGAGCGTTGTCATGGTTACGCAATGAATGGGTCCTTGCATTGCGTAACCGTGGCAACGCTCCGAAATGTTCGAAATCTGGTAATGAGGCATAAAAATTAGTTTTCTGTTTTTTTTTTTTTATTTTTTAATTAAATTTGATGAATGTTCTTATAAAATGTTAATTACTTGGCGTTAATTTGGCACTACATACATAAAATGATAAAATGTTTCAGTTTTTCATGTTGTAATAAAATAATTCGTTAACGAATTTACATAATCACGCCGCGCCGGACACCTTTTAGTTGTCCTTGTAATAAATTTATTTTAATCAAAGGCATATTCGTTTTTTTTGCGTCTGTCGTCTGTGCTTAGAATGTTAAAATGTTCTCAAAGTGATGTCCAGCAGTGACGGCTCCTTGCCTAATTATCAACAAATTCAGCAACTTTGTACAATTTTGTTGCGTTTTAATTAATTAATATGATACGACATACTACGGCAAGCACACTAATTGTAAGTTTAAAGTAATAAAAAATAAAGGAAAACTGCCTTTACATTTTTTTAAAGATGTTGACATGTACACCATACTCCAAAAGTATTAGACCATCAAAGTAAAGCTATGCTCTTAACATTTGAAAGACTGTAGCGAAAATGACAGGAAGTATCATCAAAATCTAATTTGTATCATAAAAAACTAGCATCGAATGACCTTGATTATGCCTTTGGATACGATAATTTTATGTTGCTCTCAAATAATCACACTTAAAAGTAGATTAAGTTAACTACTATTCGGATTGTCACTCATTAATATTTTCATTTAACTTAAAAAATATAACAGGTGATCAATATCTTTTGTAATCAAGTGACCTATGGAAATAAAAATCATGTGTCTTTGATTAGTTCATTATTTCAAATGCCATTTGAATTACATACATATTTATATTGCATTCCTATACAAAACGATAGGAATGCAATAAAAATAATTTAAATGGCATTTGAAATAATGAACCAAACAAAGACATAATTTTTTTCCATAGGTCACTCTCTTGATTAGAAAAGATATTGATCACGCGTTATAATTCTCACTGAAGCTCGCTTTGAACGCTAAAGATAGTCACATTTATATATTTTTTTTTACTCATATTAAACTTATGGATACTGTACGGATATAATATTTTAGGGCCATTTCAATAAGGGTTTATTTTCGACCTGTTTACTTACAAATTGGATGAAGACATTTGGAAAAGAGTGTACATTACGTAGTCATTAAGAATACAATTTGAATAAATAAAAAGTTTAGTACTGTAATTAATAAATAGTAAACAACATAAAGCTGGTAACGTGGCACCATTTAAATTTAAATATGTTTCTATCGAATACCTTCTCGGGATAAAATACGATAATGGAATTACATATATGTATGTATGTACATATTAAAAAGGTTCATATATGTACATAATTCCTTATTTTTTCACACGTGCGATTGACGCACGACGGCGAAGTCAAACTCGTTAAAAAAGTTACCCTATAACACTTGTTATTGACTATTAAACAAGTTAGACTTTCAATAAAAAATGTTATTTATTTACACAAATCGGTTTATAAAAGAATACTCTCACGTTCTCACATTTTTTTTTTAGACGAAGAAACATTACAATTTTTAAATAAAAAAAGATGTGATTAAGCTTATTATCACTGAAGGCTTCTGAAAATGATTTGCTTTTTTATTTTCTGCTGACCAGTGTTCCTTATCGCAATCATTTTGTAAACATTGAAAGAAAATAATACGCAAACGTCTCAATAATTCATAAATAATTTAATGATGCGCTGATTTAACTTTTTAATTTCGAAGTCGTAGGCAGAAAAATAATCAAGGAAATTGATCACGTTTCAATAATTATGTATTATGTATTTGTTGGCAGGTTTATTATTTATTAATGCTAATTGAATTCTTTGAATTTACGCAAGTATTAATTAAGTACTTTGAGTTTTCTTGATAAAAAAAAAGATTTACTTTAGAAGGAAGAAGTACCTACGTTTGAATCTGGAGTTGTTCAAATCTGGCTTAGTTAAAAATAATGTTTGTGATAAGTGCCATCAATTTGGTGGCAGATAAGAACGTCCGACAATAGCATTTGAGAAGTCTACAGTTATTTACTAACAAAATATTTTATGCACAATCAAGTCGTGATTGGTCCATAATAATCCTTATGGAGAAATAATTAACAAAACTGCAGCTATAGCAAAGCTTTCACTTTTGAGGTGACATTCGCTGCTACATCAAAATATCAATTTTGTTTATTATTATTATTAAATTCGGATAATTCTGCCTCTATAAATAAATTGTTTGTGTTTAAAATATACAGTATTCGTGTTTTAATTGCGTTTTATCCCCTCAAGAAAATTAAAATATTCTTTATTGGATAAAACACTTCCTTAAAACACCAATTAATTATAATTAACATTAAAACACATTCTCATTTCTAAACGACCCGAATTTGATTAGATTTCTCGTAATCAGTACAGGTTCAAGGGTTAGTTCAAATTTCAAATGTTTTGATTTTATTGTCATTAAGGAATTGGGATTCCATAGTTTTCGAGGAACCGGAGAAAGTATCTTAGCGGTACAAACACTCTTGCATCTTGCAGTTACCGTTGCAAACTTGAAACTTTCTTCAAATAAATAAATAATTATTATGCTCAGTATACGCACCTATGGAATATCGCAAGTCTTTGAACTCGATGTCGACCGGAATTCGTTTGGTGACACGTTTCAGCACGTCGGTTTCCATTTGCGCGAAAAAATCACTGATCACTTGTCTTGCAAATAAAAGATTGATGCTCTATGCGCAATATTTTATCATTGCTGTTGTTGATAAGTGGAAAGTATCAAATGTGCTGTCCCGGTCGAGAGTTGTTGAGATATACGGTGATTTCTCGAACATTGGCGGGGATTTTGTTCAGCCAGTTTTGTTGCTCTAGAAGGGGTACTAAAAGCGAAACCCTCATTGTCAACTAAAAAAAAAAATATTACATTTTTAATTAATTATAAACTGCTCCGTAAAACTTTTTAAGCAATCTATGACTAAAAAAAAAGGAAAGATAGAGGAATTATTTTCGCAGAGAAACACATCTTTTTTCCTTTGCAGAAATGTTCCTTTCTTTTCAGAAGCTTTTCTTTATCCTTCAACTTGCTGACTGTGCAAAATTATTTTTTTTTCGCGCGAACACCCTTTTTCGTTTTTTTTTTCAATTTTACGAAACAGTTTATAATTAATTAAAAATTTACCCCAAAAACACGTACGCCGCGGGAAGACGCGCCAAATTCACAGCTGTAAGCTGTAAGTGTGTCATGAACGTTCTATGATATTCACTCAGAAAATAAAGCTTGTAAAACTTGACCCCTGACCAATAATAGCTGATGAAACAGCAATTCGATACTCGTATGAATAAACTCTGTTGGTCCTTCTTAAGGCTAGTCTGACCCAGTTTGCATTTTTTAATGTACGCCTAATACGTATACAACCAGAAATACATGGCAGCAATGAATAGTAAGCAAATAAGTTATTAGGGGCATTCAACGGACACGATTGATTTATGACTGCATACGGTTTAGCGTTCAACGCATCTGAATCGATTCAACATCGATCGTGAAATTGTCCATTGCAAAAATTCAACCAGGATTAAACATGGCGTTGCGGTTTGTATCATATGTGCGAGTTGTTTATAACAGTGTATTGTTTATATCAAAGATTTATTAGAGAAATAACTTAACCGCTCTGCTAATACTGTGAAAGTAGGATTATATCAGCCACGCCATGCCACCGTGTAGCGTTTTCATGAATCGAATTAAATCGATTGAATCTGATTGTAATCAATCGATTTGTAAATTGATAAATTAATCAAAATTGAAGTGACTTTTAATATTTCTTATTACTGCATTATGCCATTTAAATGGGTGTACTTTCTTGGTCTAATAGTTGTTAGATTGTTAGAAACGACGTTTAAATAATTAATTTTTTGTTTACGTTAATATGAGTTTAGCGCCCTTTAGAATCGCATTCTTTATTACTGTGAAAATTTTCTTTTCATTTGCTATTCAGACGCGTATTTTGATGTATTACACATTAACAAAAAGTTCATATTAATATCGAAAAAAAATTCTTTTAGGTGGGTCAGACTAGCCTTCACCAGGAGCCCATCGTCGTTTTGGCTATGATTTTTTTTTTAGTCTGTGGTGGTTGCCCAACGGGGTCCTAAGTCAAAGACTTGTCAGGACCTTAGGAGCGGGAGTGTATTTAAGTGTGTGTAAAGTGTTCCATGGCTTTGTTACTTCCAACCTTCTCGCCGTTTTAAGGGGAAGCAGTGTCGAATTTTATCCCCAACACTGAAGGGTGCCTGAAGTCGATACCGACCAGCCCCGAGAAAAATCCCGAGTGCGGTTTGAACCGACGACAATGCGATTGCAAGGCCGGTCCTGTTACCACTGGACCGTTCAGGCGTTAATTAATTAATTTATTTCTCGAAAACTAAAGTACATATATTAAATATTTTTCCCACACTCTCGGATATCACTTTTTTGGCATAACAATTGTCAGTTACCCCGTATATACTTTTAAAAACATTTGTATCGTCGCGTCATGTATATAAACTAGAAATGTCTTACTCTTTTTTGTTTAATTCTATTAGATACCAAAACCAAAATTATTAATATTGCAAATCTTAGCTTAAACAATAAATTCCTTAGATGCAGATTTTCTAAATATGTAATCAACTGAACAATAAAAAGTTAAGATATTAAAATACAAATTTTTCATTTAAATTACTGTTGAACTCCTTAAGTGAAGTAATAACTAATAACTACCCTTAACCTTTTCATGGATACTGAGTTCTTTTCTCTTTTTTTGTATCAAACATAGATATAAAAAATATTTAGAACATTGTTTAGGGTATGCAACACAAAATACGTTAAGACATTATTAAAGCATGTTTAAAGAAATTACAGGAATCTACAGCACATTGTCTATCAGTTTCAACGAGGAAAGAATAACAGGAGCGAAGATACGGCAATGGGAGTTAGGTCAGTTTCTGCAATATGGCTGTTTGTTGATATCCGTAGTGAAAAAGTAATGCTGGGTTTTGTGCATTTGAGTGTAGCATGAAAACTGTGATTAGTAGTATATGCAAAGGATACATTGATATGTTACTACAGACTTCAGTTAAAAAGTGAATGACTTTCAGGTTAGTTTTGGAATTTTCCGATGTTCAGTGGCGCAGCAATTGTAAACGTAAGTTCCTTTTAAATACTTTTACTCATAGAACTCCACTGTACAATACACTGACATTTCTCGAATCTTATTTAGTTAAATTTAATGTAGTAAATGTTTTGTAAACAATGATGAACTGTTGGTTTGTGTGCGTTCCAGAATTTTGTAAAACGCTTGTGTGCGCCTATTAAAAAATATGCAGGTGCCGGCTCTAGAGGTTTTGGCGACCCGATGCAAAGGGTGTTTCAGTGCCCCAGAGGTAAACTGACCATACGACCCGTTTCCACCGGGCAGTCCCGTATTTTTCGTATGTATTGATCGTCCCGTTTTTTTTTCGCAAAAATTCCAGGTTTATCCCGTTTTTTGAAAACGAGTTAAAGAAACGACTTAATGAAACCTATTATTTTATTATACATCACGATTAAAGAAAATGATCATAATACATAGGACCCGTAGACTATAACGTTTTTTACGTAATGTTATTATTTTCTAGAGCTGGCAACGGATAACCGATTATGGATATTTTGGATATTCGCGGTGTACAGCATGTCACTCATGCAAATAGAGTTGCATGAAAAACATTTTTTCACTTAGATTCATATTCAAGTTATGCAACTCTATTTGCATGAGTGACATGCTGTACACCGCGAATATCCAAAATATCCAAAATCGGTTGTCCCTTTCCAGCTCTATTATTTTCTAAACACAGAGGATATTTTTATTCGAATTTAAGCTTTTTCCCAGGTAAATTGAAATAAAAAATAGTAACTCGTGTCTAAATAAAAACCTGGTCAAGTAGGCTACATTTAGTAATTCTGCTATGTAAGTGCAATGGAGAAATTCTCAATCACAACCCACTTGACCAGGTTTTTATTTAGACGTTCGTTATATGAATACATACGTAGTATATGGATGCATACATAACAGTAGGGAAGTAATGACGTACTTGTTAGTAAAACCAATTTTGTTATCGGAGATGAACGGCTACATTTAAATAAAGACTTCAGTTTTTATTGGTCAGTATTTGGTAATATTTTAGCACCACTTGAAGATGAAATATAAAATTCTCTTTTCTTATTAAAATTAGAAAGTTTTGAATCTTGATGTGAAATTTTCCTATTTTAATAAAAAAGGATTTCAAATTTCACATTCACAATCAAATAAAATGGCAGAAAAAGCTACAATATACCCTTAAACCCTTTCTTACGTCTTTAATGCATTTAGGACCGCTTTCGTCTTTTAAATGTTCTGGTATCTATAATTATTGTAATAAAAGTTTTAACGAACCTTTTTGCTGCGTACAGTAAACATTTATTTTTAAAATTAATTGAAGATAATTGAAAGAAATAAGTTAATAGCATAATTTTGGATGCAAGTCGGGTGTATTGCACAGTTTATATACAGGGTATTTCATAACAGGTCAAAAAAATGAAATATCGTGTGCATAATCTCATTAGTAGCATTCCTTTCACGAGCTTCAAGCTTCACACTGAACTGTTCAGAACTGTTCTCAAAGGAACACAAAATTCAAATTACATCAACATAACCTCACAATGCGTCGAGCACCACCTCATAAGATGGTGCATGAGGGGTGAGGGGAATCTTGTGTGAACTGTTCTGGTGCGCGACGCACTTCCACCTACATTAGTGAATGGAACAAGGGCTTGGTGTACTTGAGCTGTTCAGAACTGTTCTAGTTTGTGAAAGGAATGCTACTATTTTAAATTAAAATGAAAGAATAAAAAAAATTTAAATTTTGCTAGTTTCGGAGTTACCTTAGATAACCAGAAATAGTTATTTATTGCAACTAGTCTGTAAAGTAGGTCTTTTTAACCCTTAAGCACCTATGTGGCATTTCATTTCGTTACTAGTGAGGTGGGGTGTTGTAAACACCCCGGGTAAACAAAGGCAATATTAATTTTTTAATTAACATAATGTTCAACAAATGGGAATCAACATTATAATTTACAAGTAATAAAAATGTTTAACGGTAATACAGTTAAATTAAATCAACTACTATTTAACTAAATAATAAACAGGTGTAACTAAAAATAAAATTCAAAGTAACAACGTACTGTACAGGGTGTGTTGATATTTGTGCATACTTATAGTAGGATGATATTCGAAAATGAAAACTGAATAACTGTATATAATTGCACAACTATAACTTGAAAAGTATTGTTCAATCAAAAAGTCAGCTACGCAGAGGCTCTAAATTTTAATTCTAATACTAAACGAATCAATCAAACAGGATGCGTGAGGCTATATTGCTTTAGAGAAATGAATGGATGAAAGGTACTGCCAATTTCGACTCATTCACTAACACACAAATACAAAAAACAATAAAAAGAAAAGCTTGGGGTGTTGTCAACACCCCACATAGGTGCTTAAGGGTTAATCGAATGCGATAATTTTCGCACGCTTTATTTTGTTCAGGCGTTTCTTTAGACTCAACTTGTATATTTTGGGTCTTTTGAATTTACATATTTATAACAAGTTTATGTATTTTTAACAAAGTACCTATTATTTAATTATGATTATGGCGCCCTTCGCGCGAGGCGCCCCGATGCGACGCATTGCTTGCTTACCGTGTTGAGCCGGCACTGCGCCCATGACATACAGCGGCCATATTTAGTGACCAGTTTGGACAAAAAACTACTGTAAGTATGACTCTCTCCCGTTATTCTGAACTCGTTGTCACTAACCGACTAACTAAAGCGTGTTCTTTTATTCACCGAAGAGCTAATCGCATTCATTGGAATATCATCAAAGCGTATTTTTATTCAGCATAATGTACCGATTAAAGTAAGCCTTGTGTTCTTATATTCTGCGCTGAAGTCATCTAAAACTCATGGAAGTCATCGAAGTTTACAGCCGATGAGCCGATGAAGTGGGAGAGGGGATAGAGTTTGATTTGAATTTTATGAAATAGACACGTGAACAGTTGACCATAAAATAGCAGTAAACAAGAAATATTTGCTGCGTACTGTTTGCTGTTTGAAAAATGACTGAAGAAAGTGTCGAAGATGTCATGCACTCACTTATCAAGTAGTAGCAAATGGTAAACTAAATTATTACATAAAATTTTTATATTTCATAGCATTCAGTAGTAAGAACCACAAATAAAAACGAAATATATATAAAAAAATTAACAAATACATGAACACAACCTCTTCGAACTTGTCAAACTGCTCATCTATTTATGATTCATTTGTTCTTTTATTCAGCGTAATCAGAGTAATCGGTGATTGATTTGACATTCATCAATGACGTCACACCGTTGAATCGATGGAATAAATCAGATGAAAAAAAGAACACGCCTCTTCCTATCCGTCCTCCCTACTTTGAGCGGCAACAATACGTCTGTTCGTACAGCATTTCTGACTAGTTTGAAACTGTCAAATATATTCGCCCATCGAATTAATCACCGCTTTCAAGAGCTGCATTAAATGTGAAACTTGGATCGGCGCATGCTTCTGACAGTTTCGGACTAGTCAGAAGCCGCTGTACGAACAAAGCTAATAAGAACCTTTGACTAGTCCGAAACTATCAGAAGCATGCGTTTCACATTTAACGCAGTTCTTGAAACCCGTGATTAATTCGACGGGCAAATATATTTGACAGTTTCGAACTTGAACAGAACTGTGTTGGAACAAAGCTAATAACAGCGATTGTAGCGATGCAATTGCAAATATGTCTGACGTTTTTCTCTTCTTATGTAGGGTGACCTTTCGTCCCGGATTTTCCGGGACAGTCCTGGATTCTAGCTTTGCGTCCCGCATAGGTACGCGTCCCGGAAAATGTCCTGGAATTAACAATTCGTTTAATATCAAAATACATAGTTTCTATAGTATGTATTTCCACGTACGGAGTGTACTATTTTCGGAGCCTTGCATTGGCGGCATTGTGACGGTTTCGAAACCGTCATAATCAGTTGCCTACCGAAATAATGATCGATTTTGGCGACTTTGTCAAGTGTAAAACTTTGATAAGTGCATGCTTATGGCGGTTTCGGAACTGTCACAAAGCGTGGTTGGAACAGACCTATTATAACCATTTTTGTGATGCAAACTTCATTACCAGACTTCGGATATTTCAAAGCGTTGCAATGGCTACGCAATAAATGGGTACTTTTCATTGGTCTTCGTGCTGCGTAACCATGGCAACGCTCTGAAATATCCGAAATATGGCAATGAAGTTTGCATCATAAGAGTGGTTATAATATAATAGGATATACATCTGTTAATTTTTAACATTTATTAAAATAAAATATTATATTATGTTTAAAATTAATTTTTATATTTTATAAAAAAGAAGATCAATTACTTTTTCAGTTTCTATTAACAACCTTGTTTATATTTTTCACCAGTTTTTCACTTCTGGAAGAAGCTATGAAACGATAGCGAAACTTAAAGTGTTAGTGCGCATATTTAGTGTCCGTTTTAAAGATTTTCTGATACAATTTTCATTGGACAAGAACCTGCGTTAATAATATAACCGTTATTTCTAAACTCGTGAAACTATTTCTCCCTGTTTTGGTAATCGTTCTATAAATTAATAGTATTGTAAGTATTTTAATTGTAAAACATGTTTTTATAAGGAAATATTGAATTTAGCAAAATATCTCATCAACTAAATCAAGTGCTACCGGAAGTATTTAGAGGTTAGAAAAACAAACCGTACTTTCTAGAATATTCGAAACATGAAAAGCAGTTAAATTAAATTTAAACAGTAGTTTAATTTTTTAACATTTCGTAAATTTTGTAAATTTAATTTTTTTAGAATCCTTCCAAATGGCGGACAAGAAAAGAGCTTGTAAATTAAGTGTAATTTTTTAGTTTTTTTTTTTAATTACCCCCATCCTCCTTCCTACCAGGCTCAATGTCCCGAATGCACCGCAGAAAAAATGGTCACCCTATCTTATGCAAATACGTTCTGATGTTTTTGTAGGTACATACTTACCTCAAGTAGGTATTTTGTATTATTATAATTTTTTCTTTGAAGCGATGGCTCAGAGAACTCTTCGGCGTGGTCCTCAGATGAACCCCCTTATTCTGTAACATTTTTACAAATCAGTACATAGAAAAGCGTTGTATCTAAGCGCTGAATGATCAAAATATGTCACATAAAGGCGGGCGGCCACTGAACGCGAAACTAATAGCGTTTTCGATTCATCTGCACTGGTTGCACTCAGTCTATTTGCATCTTGTTCTAACCTCATGTAATAACACGAGATGAAGCTATACTCAGTGCGCACTAGTCCGGTCAATCGAAAACGCTGTAAGCTAAGTTGAGCGAAACTAAGTTTTTTGAAAATTAGATCCAACGTAATCTTACGCGGACGTGGTAACTAAAGCTAAGGGAAGCGAAGTTAGGATAAAACAATGTTTATCTTCGCTCGGTTGCCTCGTCCGCGTAAGATTACGTTGGATCTAATTTTCAAAAAACTTAGTTTCGCTCAACTTAGCTTCGCTTAGCGCGCAGTGGCCCGTCGCCTTAATGATTCGTCGTTATTTCACGATGTCGTAATGAGTTACAGAATAAGGTGGTAAGATATCCTCTTATTGGCTGCTTCTCATTGGCTAAAAATTCTAAACAAACACCATCAAACAGTCGTATCATAAAATTAATTTATGTAAATTCAAAAAAGCTTAATTACTAAAATTAAAGAAGGAGTATAAATAAGTCATAATAAGTCCTAAGTCATAACACTGTTAACGTAGAAGCTTTTGAACTTTAGACGTAGTAATTAAATTTAAAAGCATACGCGTGCATTTGAATTAGTAACATCATCGTCTATATATTTTAATGTTTGTATTGACATTTAAAAAGCATTAAAGAACACCCGAATAACATAAATATTTAAATTTGATTGTTTATTTCTTCTGTAACAAAATAAATCCATTAAAAACGTGAGTAACTAAATTATATGTCTCGTTTACTACCTACTACATAACTATTATCTATGAGTATCTTAAAGTAATAAAAAATTGTCTTTAATCTTTGTTACCTATACTGCCATGCGATTTATTGAAAGCAGGCCAGAGTGGGCTACGAAATGTGCAAACTTACGTCTTAGATAAGATTATTTTAAAACAATGTTAACGTCAAAACATCACAATAGATGTTCGAAATGTTGTCTTTCACTTGCAAAACATAATTGCATTCTTCTTTTTAAATTAAAACTTTCTAAAAAACGATTTTTGTTCATTAGAAAGCATTCTGGTCACAATTTTAAGATTATTTTAATATTTGTTCGTTAACAAATCTGGATATTAATTACTGTGATAAGTAAATTTATTTAAGGAGATTCCAAAGCCAACTCTGGCCTGTTTTCAAAAAGTTACACGGTATATTCAGATCGATCGTCCATATATAATTGTTTAAAAATTGTGAAGTTAATTTTTTTTCTAAATTATTAATTTATATAATACTTGAACGTTAATACTAGATAAGCAATCGCGTCCAAATAAATCAAAACGACGCCAATACAAAAATTCTATCTATAGTCCTAATGACCAGAGGTAGGTATCGATTTAGTTGGATTTAAACTATGAGCTCGGTTTAATAGTGGATATCCTGCTTGATTGTGAGAGCAAACTTGCTAATTTTCCTCGGACTCTACAATTAAAAATACAATTTAAATTTATCGCCATACATTATGCAAATTTTATTATACGCTAATTCCGTAATCACAGCCGTACAAAAAGTTTGGAATTCGGCGTAACCCTGAGCCTCAAAAGGAAATACGTAAGTAATTTGCTAACAACCAAAAAAAGGACCAAATAAACGGCTTGCTCGTAAAATTCTTCATGCTCCAGTCCGAATATCCTTAAACCTATCTGTGGGTCCCTGAGGTAGCAGAAAGTGATATCACATTCCATGAGATTTCGGTCTTTTAACACGGCTATTGAGTAACCGGCGAACGACCTGCGCGCGTAACTTAGACCCATCAAGAATCTCACATAAGGACGAACTAAGTGGGTGTATCCCATGTTGTATACCGCCGTGGTCAAAAGAAATAATCCAATGCTGCTTCCAAGGACGGCACCAGACTATGCAACGTACAAGAAAATAATCAAGAAGCTCTTTCGAAATTGATGGGAATTTGTTTACCTTGGGAGTACAGAAACTCCCTATGTTTTGACCATAACCCTGACATACCAGCGAGGTCAAAATCGAAACCAAAAGGAATTCAAAAAACCTATCGAGTTGCATCGGTTGGTTAGTCAAGACGTATACGATCAAAGTAAACAACGTGGCAGGTAGTATCTGTAAAAACAAACAACAATTTTATAGTTCACAAAATAACAGGAGGGCTCACCGTTGGGATCAACGCGACGAGAGAAAGGGCGCTAAAGTAAGCCTTTAGGCTGTACCATCTGTTTAGGTATTCCTTCTGTAACATCTTAATCTCCAATGGAACTGAAACAATTTTGGGGTTTCCCCTTTTAAAATAGAGGGTACGTTTCATTGGCGCACTTACATAATAAAAACGCGGGCATCATATGAACGAAACTGTGGTACGTCACGTTGGTGATAAAGAAAAGAAAATTCGTCACCGCTTTTTCGGCATCGTTGCCGATATTCCTGTAGATCAGACCTATGTTTAGGGCGATGAAAATGTGGACCGCGTACTGTATGATTAAGAGGGTGCGGTTTCTCCACATTTCCGTTAGCATCAGGGCGCTCAGTACCAAAAACTGTTCCAGGAATGACGTGGGGAAATCCACTGCTTCGTTATCATCAGAGCGAACAGCCTGTATACAGTCTAAATTTTTTGCCAAGGCTGTAACTTCTGGATTAGTTCTTTTATATGTTTTTCCATTGATTGTCGCATTTTTTAACAGCAGCATGTACAGCTCGTTGGAATGCACAAGTTCGATAACTAGAAGAAGAAAATCCCTTATTATAAGGGATATGAAAAAAAGTAACTTTTTACTTACTATAATCTGATGGCGAGTAGGTGGAAGGGCAAGGAAGACCAACGTTAGACAAAAACGGAACTATACTGTCTACATCGCCGTTATAAACGCAACATCCCTCCGACATAAAATAGACCTGGCGACAAAAACTAGAAGTATTTTGCTGGATGATAATCACCCCCTATATTTACGTACATGATCGAAGAGCTGGAACATCAAATCGGACGGTTGGTGTATGGTACAAATGATGGTCCTCCCATGATTTACCAGACGCTTCAGAAACTGGACGAATTTGTTGGCTATCACTTCATCCAGGCCCCTGAAATTTGAGACCAACCATTTTGTGTGTGCCCTTCGAAAAACATGCCCGCTCTCTTACGTTGTTGGTTCATCTATGAAAATGACTGGAGGATTATTAATCATTTCTAACGCGACTGATAATCGCTTCCTTTGACCGCCTGATATGTACTGAATTTCTGTTTCTGAACATTTTTTTAGGCCCATCGCGTTTATGACTTCTTCCACCTAAACAAAAAAAAAAAAAAGATCTGGCATAGTTCGCAAAATTTTTGGAGTTAACTTACGGCCGCTTCTTTTTCTTTGGGACTGAAAGTATGTCCGAGCTTTAGCTTCGCAGTTATGTTTATCATTTCCCTTACGGTTACGAAAGATCGTAGAAAGTCGTCCTGCGTTAAATAGCAAGATATCTTGCGGAAAACTTTCATTTCCCTTGGCCTTCCGTTTATCAGGACGTCCCCCTTGATACCACTTTGACTGTCAAATAATCTCTGCATTAATAAGAACAGTTGTGTAACGTATTTAACGCAATTTATGGATGGGCGTTTCCCAAAAGGTTTTTTTTTAAACTTACATGTGCCCTGCCAAAACGCTCAGCAGTGAACTCTTTCCGGCCCCACTGGAACCCAAAATTGCGGTTACATGCCCGGAAGAAAATTTTCCGCTAATTGATTTCAGTATCTCCTTTTTTCCTGTAAAAATAAAATAAATTATAATTTTGCTAACAAAGTTAATATCAATACTGACATACGACGTAAAAGTGCCCCCTCATGTATCAAAATAAATGCACATACAAAAATCACAAACAAAAATATTAGGTGAGTACTTCAAGTTTTGACAATGAAGTAATTTTAAATATTTCTCGTCCCATTATATTTTCTGCCTACTTTCATACTTTGCGGTATCCAACATGTAAGAATTAAGCAAAATCCAAAAAGAACAAGTGAAACAATTGTTGCGATAGTTGCGCAGATCGCCGCCAAAACTGGTTCGGCATCTACTTAATATGCACAGGTAAAACCCATCGACATACCAGAACAAAAAGTTTGCTTTCAATAAGAAACAGCTCAGGTTTAAGTTTAGTTCGAATATTCTCGATTTCAAGTAATTTGCGGCGTGGAAAAACACTCGTGAAGGTTACTTTAAAAAAATCGATGTTTGCGTCAGCCAACTTAAAAGAAAACAAAAATAATTGAATGTAATAATGTATAATTACAAAAGTAAACGGTGTACATATTTATTTCTTAATAGTAA
The DNA here is from genome assembly GCA_033060865.1 of Dorcus hopei. Lineage (NCBI taxonomy): Eukaryota > Metazoa > Arthropoda > Insecta > Coleoptera > Lucanidae > Dorcus > Dorcus hopei. The sequence goes on from CM065423.1 coordinate 38,901,063, forward strand.
GAGAGGGCAATTAACGAGTCGCCATAATTAAACAGCAACGAATCTTTGTTCATCATTTTATTCGATAGAGTTCGTTTGATTACAGAAAGGCACTCTGACGTCATTAAAGCTGCGCGAAATCTAACATTACAAGTTCTGAGTCGTTTTATTATGATTTCGAAAAAGAATTTACTTTTACTTGCCTATACAGTGGACTTAATAGAGTTAAATGATAATAGTGACACGAGACATTCTGCAAATTCGTTGACAGCGCAGATGGCGTCACTTTACGTTCTCTACTTGAACAAACTCTATATACTATTCAATTCACGAAAGAATACGTGCATATCATCAATGTACTGTTAAATACAGTACATAATCCTGTAACGCGCCCACTAATTAGCCTTGTTTATTGACTGTTACGTACCAATAAACAAACAATAAAAATGTACAAACAAACAACTTAAAATTTATTGTCAATTTAAATAACTGGACCGACAGTACGGACACGGCCAGCTACCTAGATTCTCCAGACGGTCATTCGGTGTTATGATTACAATGGAACATGCCGCCTCAGTCTTCGCTACGTCTGCTAGGGAAGATTTATTGCCGGCCGGCTCAAAAGGAATGCGATTAGTTTTACTGGCCTAAATTCTGTTTACAGCTGAATGACCCTTCGGAGAATCCGCTATAATTAATAATACTTTTGATTATGGCAGATGGCGCTGTTGAATATCTTACAATAAATAATTTTAAAAACATACACAAGGGTCATCTTAAGCTGCGTTCGTTTATTCAACTTCATTCTATTTACTCTTTTCGCATTTTTGTCTCACACGTACTTGTTTTAAAACTTATTCGCTAGGAGATTTGTATTTTAAAGTTCGTACATAACCTCATTTTTTACTCTACAACACACGCGAATTATTACATAAATGGGTTTCCTAGTACATGAAAGGGCAACTTTGAGTTGTCTAGGGGCTTTCAGTTTCTGTTTGTTTGCTAAATAAAACTTGAAAATCCCCTTTAAAAAAAAATCCTTTGTGCCCGGTTGCATCAACGTTTTAAGCAGAGTTTAAATTTAAGTTATGTTTAGAATGTGACATTTACGTATGGTCAGTATAATGTCAAATACATTCTGATTGACATTTAAACTTCAACTTAACTATCAATTAGAATGTGACTAACATTTTGTTAAATCTATAAATAATGTCATAGTCTAAACACCACTTAAATTTAAGCTCTGCTTAAAAAGTTGGTGCAACTGGGCATAAATCTCTAATGATTCTGTACTGTAAATTGGATTTTTGTTTTTTTTTCTTTTCAATATCTCTTGCTTCCCTGTAATATGAGAGTGCAGGAAGCACAGAGATGCAGACGGTATATCATTATATCATTACACAGTAATAATGACGCAAATCATGTCAGTAAGATAGTCATTAATAATTACAGCAAAAAATTATTACATCTAAGTATACTTTGTTAAATGGATCTTTTTACGCACGTCATTGATTTTTTTCGTATGAAACACATGAATACTTTCAAGCCAAGCAATAAATCGTAAATTTTACTTTACAAACATTCGTATAAAGACGCACTTACGTTTATATGTAGTATGTTAATTACATTTGAAACGAAAAAAAATCTGTCGTTTATAATAAATGTTTGTGATTATTCATCTATTTTTTTTTTATTTGCGGAAAGATGTTGATGATACATCACTTCATTTAAGGTAAGCAAAGTCAGCCAGTTCCAAGGAAACTTCGTGATAGTTATTATACCTTTTCAGTTTTCTAGCTATCCTTGAAGCTTGACTTACCATAAGACTTATTAGTTATTAGGCTATAATAGTCTCGAGCCTATCAAATATTTCCGTTGAAATGATTGGCTAAGGTAGCAAGGAATTTTTTGCCTCAAGCATTTTATCAAACATTTACAGTGACCTTACTTCTTGCATTATCGTAGGGATATAAATACGAGAATCAATTTACATAATTAATTCCTGTTTTAAAAACTTGCTTAGAAAAGTGCTTCTAATTTGTGCAAATTTTAAATAACGATAAAGCTATAAAGTAACTTTTCATTATATTTTTTGTACAATTAAAATACTAAAATTAAAATTAGAGGAAAATGTATTTAAAGTAATTAATTTTAATTTCGGTAATTCTCTTGATCGCAATTATTTACAATAACACTAAGTTATCGGAGAATAAATTATTATTACTGCGCAACGAGTTTATTTATTTCGTTTATAATAGCAAAAGACAAAAAAAGAAAGAGATTATTATTCTTTTATCATTTTAGTTCATTAAAAAAATATGTAGGACATAATTTTGACAAAAACAAAAACAGGAACCTAATTGAATTTAAGTTGTTGATACGAGGAGGAATAAAAAAAATAATGAGAAAAGTCATTTAAATTGATGACTGGTCACTTACGATTAATTTTGTTAATTTTTTGCTATTTGCCATTTAGGACTTGGATAGCTACACTCAATAATAAATCACCTTGACATTTTTGCCGTTAAATTATATATTAATCGGTGGGTATAAGCTTGTTTATTTGAAAGCCACGTGTAGAAAAAGCCTGATTTGAAACAGTAACGTCAAAAAGAAGGCAAATAAAGTTAATCCGCCGAACTCACAAAAGTCGAAAAAAAATTGTTTGTTGGCAATACTCAATTTATGTATGTGCATACCTCAATGAACATGTCAGCCTCAGGTTTACATACATAACAGCTTTTTTCTAAAATCAATTTTTATTAGTTCCAATTTTATAAAGGTTTTATAGAAAACACAATTGACTTGACATGAGTTTCTCCCCAGGAATAAACTGTCACAACCATTCTTTTTTAATTATTGGATAATTAATTCTACATTAAACAAAAAGAAAGATATTAAATTCAAATTGGCTCGCGTTTAAAACATTCAAAAAAAATAGTAGACTGAGTTAGGTTTTAATAAATTTTCAAAAAATTAAAAGCTGCTGCCTAAGTACGAGACTGTCCTTTTTAATAATAATAAAAGTTAAAATTTAGTATTAAGTGAAGTGATAAATAAAGAAAACTTGAGCACTGGATTTAATTAATATTACCAATATTTTATTGAGTTTCTAAATTCACGCGTATGTGAAATGTGTCGCTGAAATTCGTAAACGATAAAAAAATTGCAACATCATCATAACTGATAATGATAAAACTAGATTAAACATAATAATAAAAAACCATTAGATACCTATTCTGTAAGACAAATTTTGAAATTCTACGTCAACTGGATTCCTTCTCAAGTTCTTTTCCAAAATTTGAAATTCCATCTTAAAACAACCACAGCACTATTCGGGTAGAGCCTCACAAGATCACTATTTGCGAAAAGAAGCCTTAATTAATCGATCAGTCTACTACACAGAACCAGCGTGAATGAGCGCCCGAACGCGGTTATCTTCTATTTATCTTACTTAAGAGGAACGCAAAAATACTAGATTGTTACTAACAATTAAAATAATTATACATTATATGCTTTTATCGAGTTTTCCTTTTTTTAAGACGTGCGATAAAAAATTAATTAAATCAAACATTAAAACAACTTTCGTGACTGAAGTGCAAAAAAGTGCGAAGCTTTTTACAGCAAATATTGAACTTCTCAAGGTCTTTGGTCATGCTTTTTTTTTTAAATCGTCACTTTCAAGAACAAACTTAAAAGTATAATTATATTTTTGCGTATTTTCTAAAGTTCATTTTAAGTCAAAAAGTTTATATAAACAGGTAGTTTTTTATTAATAGTTTCTATTTGAAATTAAAGATATGAAGTTTCTAAATAACTTTTATTTTAAAGTAAAGTATTAACGTTAAATTTGTCAAAAACAGCGCTACATTATGGTGAAGAATTAAATCAACATGAAACGCCAAATTTAAATTAGTGGTAAAATTGTCCAATACTTAATAAATATTAAATCTCAGAGTCCATTAATAAAAGACTACCTGTTTATATGCAATTTTTAACTTATAATAACCCAATCTAGACGCCCACGAAGTATTGACCTTTCCTCCCGGGACACCCTGTATTTTCTTAACTCAGATCTATACAATCGGCATATAACAAAAAAATGATCTGTATAGCCTAATCTACTTTGTACGGTTTACATCGATCTAGAAATATGTATTTTATTTACTTGGATTGGCGTATGCATTGCATTTCTTTTCATTTTCGTTCGTTATTAAAACTATTGTAATGATTCGTCGACACCAGCCGGCGTCAAATTATCTCTTGCGTCACAGCAGGCTAGTCGACGCGCCTTAGGCGACAGCCTAGAGAATTCTGACGGCGGAATAAACTAGACCAGACAGTCCGTCGCCTCCTCGAATATTCGAGAAAAACAACCCCGGCTATAAAAGCACGCGTCCGGTGAATGGAATCAATTCGGCATGGATAATCCGGCATTAAAAGTTCGCGTGAGATTGTTAAAATAAATCAGACATAAGCTTATAAATAAATTATTGTAAGTGTTAATTAGTTTGCTTTTAAATAAATTAGTTTATTAACTATTTCGTGTTTTGTTTTAAAATAAAAATTAATAGAACCCTTAAAAACGTTACACTATTATAAATGTAATTATTACATTACACGGAAATTCAACTTTGCGATAGGCCATTTTCTATAATATGGCAGTTTGTTGACATAGTATTTGACGTAGTGCTTGTTTAGCAACTGTAATTAGTAATAAGTATATGCAAACGATACATTGATTTATCGTTTTGGACTTCAGTTAAAAAGTGAATGACTTTTAGGTTAGTTTTGGAATTTTTCGATGTTGAGTGGCGCAGCAAGTCGTAATACAAAGTGATCAAAAATCACTGTTTGAGTTGTCAGGGCTGAATTTAATTTTTTAATTGGTACACTTGGAGTGACATCCGGTTGTTGACCGCTTGACACTGACAGCCGTCACTTCACAAGCGTCATTTGACATTTCAAGTTCAAATTGAAACGCTAATTTTTATTCACATAACCTACAATCTTGTCGCTGTTCAGGTTACGTCAAATAAACCGACAAAACATATATCCGGTTGCAGTGTTGTAAATAGCCGAATAAAAAATGTTCTTAATTGTATTGCCAACTTAAACAGTTATTCTTGACCACTTTGTATATGTAAGTTCCTTTCAAATACTTTTAGTAGCGATGTAAAAATACGGCATTTTAAAATATTTTGTACAGCCTTAAGTGTATTTTAACGTATTATATCATAAAATACACAAAATATTTTAAAATATCGGATTCTTAAAACACTAACTTTAGTCATAGAACTCCAGTGTATAGAATACAATTGTTAACATTTCTCGAATCTTATTTACTTAAATTTAATGTATAAACAATGAGGAACTGTTGGTTTGTGGACGTTCCAGAATTTTATAAAACGCTCTGTGCGCCTATGACAGTACTACGCACGGGAGTGTGAGTCCATCCCCTCCACAAGCAACAACTGTAATCGACGACAGCCGAACATATTCGCCTCTCGTTGTGACATTATTTTGCGCGTTTAACTCGAATATCAACGATAAGCGAATAACTAGACTATCTCGTAAATTAAATTGGGAATGGAGATTTTTATGTGTATAAAATAATATTACGTCGTTGGTTGCAGGCGTGCCGATTTCAATTTAAACGGGACTAAGCGCGAAACACTTGTGGAGAAGTATAAGGGGTGGTGGCACTGTTCCCCTATCATGCTCGGCCCTGGCCTACGACACAGCGACCACATTTAGTGACCAGTTTGGTCGAGAAACTACTGTTAGTATGACTCTCTCCTTTCATTCTTAACTCGTTAGGATAATTGGAAGTTTGTGTCTCGCTTAACAAATAAATATTTGTAAGTGAACTTTAACTGCTTTCCTTTGTTGAAGAGTTTGAATCATGATTTGAATAATTCTATGCTAATGCCAACCTAGGTGTTTATAACTAAACAGCGCAGGGTTGCCAGATGCCGCGATTTATCGCAAATTGGGCTTCAATTTTGGGCTACCTCAGATTTTGAATTGTGATTATTGGGGCTGCAGACCTTTTCGCAAAACGCTAAGGCCCAGTTTTACCTAAAATCTAACAAATGTTTTAGTTACACCTGACTAGTGTTTTTATTACACCAGAGTTGCCAGGAAAATGTCTCTAGTTCTGGCAACTCTGTGTTACACGGTATTAATTTGGATATCATATCTCAAGTTCACATTTCGCACTTCCTTTTTACAATTTTTTACAGTTAGTATTTTTCTTACATTTATTGCGGATTCTTGAATTTTCAGGGCCAAATTGAAAAGAATCGAGGTTAGAACTTCTTAGAAGCAAAAGAAAAACAAAAGTCTACCGATAATAAAAAAAATTGTTAATGTCATTAAAGGTAAATAAAAAGAAGTTGAGGAAACAAAGTGATACGCATTTTTTAATTCACTACATTTTTTAAATTGAATTTTCGGCAATTTTAAACTAGAAACCGAAACTATAGAATCGAGAAGCTAAAGGAAAAAGTGGAAACACAAAAGATTGAGAAGCAAAGAGAAAACAAAAGATTTGAAATATGTAATTAAAAATTAAAAAAAATCGTATTTCTAGAAAGGTTGGAAATTATTTTAAAAATCTGGATTTTCGAATTTTGAACAATTCTAGGGATGTTTGCGATTTTGGGCGATTTATGTTCAGTTCTAGTGCGACATGTAAGCATGTAACTTCCAACATCTGGCAAACCTGAAGCAGCGTTACCATTCATTACGAGCGAGAAAAATTAATCTTGTGTTACAGTGTTGCATGTTTTGTCACCACAATTTCGCTCCTAAAAAGCAAATGTAATTTTTATGAATTTTATTACAATTAGTTTTAAATTATTAAAGCGATTTTGTTTACTGAATCAAATTTATATTATGTTCCTTGTATACTTATTGCAAATGTGAAATCTACTAAACAGCTAATCTATCTGATGCTAAGTCTATGGAACGATCCTCTTCCTTTCTGTAATGGTTCCGTCGGGCTGGAATTAACCTAAAAGTCCTAGCGCCGTCGTTTCTTGATTAATTTCGTTACAAATTGTGTTAGTGCCGTGCGGACGCGTTTATTTTACGTAAGATTTTTACCCCGCGTTACATAGAATGGGTAGATACGCTCGCGAACCGGAAACCCCCGCGAAAAGTTGCAAAGCACGTGGCTCAAATTTACGCGTGCATTTCAAGAACACCTGCGAAACCGCGAATGCTATCAGGAAGTTCCCCTTGAAGAGGGCCGTCGCGTACCTCAAGAACGTCATCGAGAAGAAGGAGTGCGTCCCCTTCCGGCGTTTCAACGGGGGCGTCGGACGTTGCGCCCAGGCCAAGCAGTTCGGCACAACACAAGGTCGTTGGCCGAAAAAATCCGCCGAGTTTCTGCTGCAGTTGCTCAGAAATGCCGAGAGCAATGCTGATTACAGTGGTTTAGACGTGGATAAATTGGTGGTCGACCACATTCAAGTAAACAGGGCTGCGTGTATGAGAAGACGCACATACCGTGCTCACGGTAGAATTAATCCGTACATGTCTTCTCCTTGCCACATCGAGCTATGGTTGACTGAAGCTGAGAACGTGTTGAATGCTCCGAACAAGACCAAGAAGGCAACCACCGAGAAATCTGTGAAACGCTCGAAGGCAGTCTCATAAATATTATTCATGTTTTATGATACAGTTTGTTTATGAGCAAATAAATTTTGTAAAAGTCATTAAGTTTTTATTTTAATTTTTTTCATAATACCACATTTTCTTTTAAGCCACATAAAGATAATAAATAAAAAGTAAAATGTAAAATGAGTTACCTATTTTTAATCGTTTCATTCAACGAGTTAAGAATTAACAGGAGGGAACATTCGACAGTGGAACAAAGCGATTACATTTGACAGAAGTTATCACTTCACGGTTGGTTAGTTTCTGCAATATGGCGATTTGTTGACGTCTGTTGTAAAATAATTGCCGGATTTTATGTGATTTAACTGTGATTAGTAGTAATGGGCGTTTTAAATTTGGCGTCGAAGTTGGCCGTGACAAGGTGCTAATTGTGAACGCAATTATGTTATTTATTGTAAATCTTATTGTATTTTTTCGTTTGTTACAACAGGTCTCATTCTTATTGTCTTTTTTCGTTTATTACAATAGTTCACTTCTTTTATTGTCCTATTGTACTCTTCTGTTCGAAACATCGAAAGCAAGGTTAGAAATGCAAGTTCAAATGTCAAATTAACAACTGTCATGATGATGATGGTTCACAATTAAATTTTTTTGGCCAACTTCGACGCCAGATTAAAAAAAAACTATATAGGCGTTTGATTTTAAGATCGCAGCGCTACCGTAGATAAATCTGAACCTCTGTAAGCTACACGGAATTTTTGCAATGCACGTGTTTAAGTGAGTACCAATACAAATAGAAAAGTTGATTTAATGTGAATATCACATATAACACAATCTTGACACGTCATACATTCAGGATCGACGCCAAAACACGATTTGTTGTGTAGCTTACAAGGGTTTGTTTAGTTGACACCAGGTGGCGAACGCTTAGCTGCAAACTCCAAAACTAGGTGTTATTGAAAGTTGTACAAATATTTTAACTGACGATAGTACTCTCTAAATAGATGCTAAATACCTAAACTTCCTTTATACAAAAGTTACTGGTTTCAGAGATACACAATTTATTGTCGCCCCATCCTTTTCCGGGAGTCCGGTGCTGTAGCGGTGCTCCGGATGGTCAGATCTTCAAACGCGCGGAGGCATTGCGTTCCTCGTCATTTTCTACCATACGATGACGTGCAGCTAATTTCGATTCGAACTCCCCTAGGTACCGTAAAAAATTCCGAAAAAAATGCTTACAAATTTCTTAATTTTCAAAAAATCAGATCTCGAAAAAACGCATTTCCTGGAATATAGGCCCCAAGGTTAGGTACCTGGGGGGCTTAACTTGCGGGTGAGAAAGTTTGGTTCGATTTGGTCAGTAAATAAGGGCCGTGGAATTTTTTGCTTACGATTTATTGTGGCTCTCAAACAAAAACAATAAATTGTGTATCTCTGAAACCAGTAACTTTTGTATAAAGGAAGTTTAGGTATTTAGCATCTATTTAAAGAGTACTGTCGTCAGTTAAAATATCTGTACAACTTTCAATAACACACTGTATATATAAACGATACATTGATAGGTTATTTCGGACTTCAGTTAAAAAGTGAATGAGTTTTAGGTTAGTTTTGGAATTTTTCGATTATCAGTGGAGCAGCAAGCGTAATGTAAGCAAGTTCCTTCAAAGTATTTTTATGATAGAACTCCAGTGTCTAGAACAGCGCCGGGCAGCGGCATTTTGGTGAGCACATCCCCTCCACAAGCAACAAGTCGAAAATATGCGCTACTCGTCGAGACCTTATATTGCGCGTCCTTGGTTCTAGGCATGCCGATTTCAATTTAAACTGGAATAAGCGCGAAGCACTTGCGGGGAAGTATAATAGGTGGTACTGTTTTCCTACCGTAGTCGGCCTGGTCTAGAATACAATAACCATTTCTAGGATCTTATTCAGTTAAATTTAGTGATGTAAGTGTATTATAAAGAATGGTTAACTGCGTGGTTTGTGGTCTTTCTATAATTTTATAAAACGCTCGTATGCGTCTATTGCATACAGCGTCCATATTTAGTTACCATTTTGGACAAGAAATTACTGTTAGTATGACTCTCTCCTGTGTATTCTTTACTCGTTGGCTAAATTAAGCTGTTGATAAAATTTTTAAATCTGTTCGGTTGTAAAAAATACACTTACGTATATAAAAGTACTTTTTTCTATCTCATGTCACATGCTACTTTTCACACTAGTTGCATAAATAACTATTCTAGCATTTCATTAGATTTTTTTGACTGTTCAAATCCTAACATTTTTTTGAACTCGCCTGTATATGGACATGGATTATTATTAATTAGGATATTTCTAAATTTTGTGGCCTATTATAGGATTTAAAGAAGAAATTGTTAATACAATAATTTTAAGTATAAATGTCTTATTAGAAGGCACAATAAATACATCCCAAAGACAAGAGAAAAAATTATTCTAAGAAAACATTTTGCTTGTGTGATTAGGTGATCACTAAACAATGAAAGTGTAATAAGTATTTCTGCCGATTTACAAATTTTCAAAACAACTTTTCAGTATACAAAATTATAATGACCCACCTATCACCACTTTCTAATTACCTATGTCTAATTTTATTCTTAAATTTGCAATTATTTTGAGCTTCCACTCACTTTCAAGAACGTACTGCGTCATGATTAAAGTAAAAGTAAACATCCTGAACTTCTTCGAACGTAACAATTAAAATTCCTCTTTTATCTGAAATTTAATCATTTAATGACAGGGATGCATTTTTTAAGGTTATGTTTAAGGTTTGGCTGTCAAACGCCAGCGTTAAATTCAACTGTTTCACTGTATGTGCCGTCTGCATTCAACTTTGAACTGCAATCTAGATTGGTTTTTGCAAAAATGATTAAAAATGACGCAAATAAACACGTTAGATTAGAAATATGTATGGTTGCCGCTCAATCGTGTCAGACTCGCGATGTGGTTCCATTTTTTGGGCGTGCTGCACGAGCTGCGTATTCTGCAGCCAACATAACAAAATTGAATACTGTTGTAGAAGGGGCGCCTACTGATTATTTAATACCTAGAACGGGGATTAATTAATTGCGGCATATTTTAAACACAATTTTTGATGTGTAGTTTGCTTCAGGAGTGCGTTAAATAAGTAATAAGTGAAAAAGTTCTCGCTTGTGATGTTGGCAGTATTGTCGACGCTAATATCGAAGTGCATTATGGGAAAAACATGTACGTTTCTGACAAGTAAAATTGTTAGGCATAATTTTCAAATAAAGTAAACATTGCCGGTAAGTATACTAGTGCAGGTAGTTTAATCGACGTTTTCCTCAGAAAAGAAAATGTCTAAAGCGAAGTGCGTACGTGGGAATGCAGTTGCGGCCGAATTCTGAGTCCTCCTAATGCTATTTATAAAGTGACCAGTATTTTACGTGCATTGTTTAATTGGAACGTTTAAACAAATTAGCGGTGCAAAGTTAAACGCACGGGCACGCTCTTGGATGGAGTGCGGTTTGCGATTTTCTAGATATTCCATTGTTTTGAAGTAAAGTCCTTGATGTTTTTGTTTTGCAAAGTGTCTCATAACTTGTCATCAAATTTCAGATGACTGCTGTTGGGCTCACGAGCCTCCGCTGAGTCAAAATGTGTGAGCAAACGCCGATGGCTTATAAACAGGGTGACGTTGTCTGGGTTAAGCTGGGACCTTGCTGGTGGCCCGGCGAGGTTATTTCGTTTGAGGAGTTACCTAGAGATGTTATTGAGAGTTTTAAAAAGCCACCCTTGGCGGTTGTGAAGTTTTTTAATGAAGAAAATTAGTAAGTAACATACTATTAAAACAGTACACAGTCATACCTTGCTTACTCTTTACATGTAAGCTTTAACACGTTCGCTGTGTATGGGGCACATTAGTCCCATATTGCGCTTGCCTTCAGTGCTGATATTAAAGTAACAAGTACGGCGGCTATAACTTAAATGTTTTGTAGATGAAATAAAATGATTGAATAAAAATTAATTTGTATGTCCATATGTATGGGATATATGTGAGTACCCCTCAATCTGGGAAATAATTTTGGTCCCTTATAGCATTACAGGATACAAGTTCTATTAGCTCGCCACAGCAAACGTGTTAAGAAATCATTATTAGAGATGGGGGATACTGTTCTGTTCACATAACATTTCAAACAGTACGGTGACAGAAATAGCAGTATTTGAAATGTAACATACAGTGGCCATAGATCTAATAGAATGGATATCATGTGACAATGCAAGTGCATAGGAAACGATTGACTCCAACATTTAAAAGGGATAGCTTAATACAATTACCCATAGGAGAGTAAAGAAAGGAAAATAAAACCACGTTACTTTGAGCAAAAAGTCGAATAACTTGAATGGCTGAGTTAAGAAATTAGAATTTTTTTTATTAATTTAATAGAATCGTCTTTGCTACAATGTAGAAATAATATTGCTCCCATCAGCAACCCATATAAAACGCTTAATGTTTTGTCTTAAATCGCTTAAATTGACTAATCAGTTGACTTAGGGTAAGCACCCTTTTCTAAAATTGGAGTCATTATGGCTAGCATATGTGTGGCAAGCATGGCATACAAGACCAGGTAGCATAGGTTGTATAATATCATAATAATCAAACTTCTAACTTTAGGAAATATTTACAAAAAAGAAAATGATGACGTATAAGCACACTTTAAGGGCCGATATTTCACTTGTGGATTAACTTTAAGCTTCGTTTTATTCCCTTAGAAACGATTGTCTTAACTATTGTTTTCATGGAAATAAAACGAAGCTTAAAGTTAAACCATGACTGAAATATCCGCCCTATGGGATCTATTAATTTCGCTAAAAGTTTAAAAAGTAAATGTAATGAAGGTACAATTGCATTAAAGTTACTATTTGGTTAAAGTTCCCATTTCCAACGATCACATATTAATAAGATTTCATTGAGGATTACAGTTTTCTAAAACAGAAAAGTACACACACATGATTTAAGATTTTGATGGCGGATTTCACAAACGTTACTTAAATTTAATCATCTGATAAAAGTAAACGTTGCCTTGGTTACATGTGTTGAAGGTATAGGAATGATTATTCTTAATCGATGATTAAAATTAAGTGACGTTCGTGAAATCCAGCATGAGCATTTTAGCTTCAAGATGAGGCCCATTTTTCATGCTTGCCCCTGTACACTGATTTAGTCACCGACACTCACATTTTTATTATTGTTATGTACAACACATAAACTAGAGTTTAACTTTAAGCTTCGTTTTATTTCTACAGAAACAATTGTCTTTGCAATTATTACTATGGGAATAAAACGAAGCTTAAAGTTAAACTCCGAATGAAATACTGGGCCATAGTCAGCATAGACAGGAATGCTGATGCAGCTATCAACCGATAGTGGAACATAGAGCAATCGTACGATTCTTAAATTGGCCTTTAAATATTAAAAAGAAATTTATTCACACTTTAAAAGTAAAAGAATTGTCAATGAACCATGTTATAGTAAGTATGAAAAGGAATTACTCGTTTAAAACTTGAACTGGAAATTTTTGTTTATGCAGGGATTAGATGCTTTATTTGTAAGTTTTATGGCTTGGAAGTGTGCATTAAAAAAAAAACCTACTTTTTAAGGCGTTAATAGAATCCTTATTAAGTGTAGAATTACACCTTGAGATATTGTGTAAGCTAAAACCGTTACACTACCTGTAACCTGTTACAATGTAACATAGTGAACATTATTTTAAAAAATAACCATTTATACTTGACAATTCTCTTTATACAACTAACATTTCAAATATTTGTGCTCTGTTCATTTGTACATTTATAAATAATACTGTACATTTATAAATAAAGCAAATATAAAACAGGATTAAAACTGAATAGAAAATTTTTATCCCAAAAAGTATTATGTAGTACCTAATATCAATCAAACATTTTTTCTGTTTCTTGCACCAAAATGCTATAACCTATCTCCTTTATAGATAAGACAGACAAAAAGATCTTAAAACGTTTGTAAAACGATGCAGAGAATTTATTTCTAAGAACTTTTCTAACTTCATGAAAGTGATTGAACATATTCATTAAATCCTTCTGTTATTAAGATATTATTTATATTTCATCATCTGCTTCATATAACTTAACTATATACGTAATTAGTATTTTAATCATTTTCTTTGATTATAAGACTGTGGTATCTACAGTCGCAATCATAATTCATGACGCTTACAGAACATCGTGCCCATCTCCTCCAAAATTATGAACGTGGAGTGCATCCAAATCTTACTGTTTAAAAGTGAATCTGGGATGACGTAAATTATTTTTTACTTGAAAACCACAAATGAAATGTCCACAATGAGTTTTTTTTTGTAAATGTAATGTCATGAATTATGATTGCGACTGTACATACAGGTAAAGAATGTATATGCAACTTGTTTAATTTGTCCATTAATGAGATACGTTTATCACATTGAAATTATGTCGATAAATGAAATAAAAAGTAAAATTTTACAGTAACAATAGCAAGTAATAATATGATACGTACATATTTATTTTTGAATACTTATAGAAACCATATAGAAATCATAGAAATTTGTCATTGTATCATTGGTGTTAAGATGTATCATCATAACATAAATAACTTGTACAATTATTTTGTGGTATTATTTTATGTTCGATTAGTGTTATATTGATCTGTTAGGCATTTATTTAAACGACGTTAACCTCTGATGCATCATATTAACAAATTTCAATCCATTTAAGGTCCAGTTGTACAATGCCAGTTTAAATTTAAGCTGGAATTGTACAACTGGACCTTGGAGCGATTCTGCTCATATCTGTAGCAACCGTAAGATCTGTAAGTCAATTACTAAAAGGTGAAATTTTGAAGTTCTCAGTATGACATGATTTCTTGTAAGTCTATAAGGTAATACCACAGAGACTTACGAGTAATCCTAGGGACCTAGGAGAAATTATACCTTCCACAGAACTTCAAAATTTCATATTTTAATAACTGAGTTAAGCCTAGTCCACAATTGCCCGGGAACGAGAACGGGAACGTTAAAAAAGTTAAATCATTTCATAATCGTACAAATGTCCACAATGCATGAGTAAATACGGTAACGCTAATAAAAAGCTCCGCAACGGAAACGTAAAAGTTGATACGTTCCCGTTGCGGAGCTTTATTAGCGTTACCGTATTTACCGATGCATTGTGGACACTTATACGAATATGAAATGATTTAACTTTTTTAACGTTCCCGTTCTCGTTCCCAGGCAATTGTGGACTAGGCTGTACAGGTTTACAGGTCTCACGGTTGCTACAGATACGAGCAGATAGTGTCATAGTCACAGTATAAGTAATTACCTAGTAGCGACATTTAAACGTCAGTGTCAAAAAAACCGCCATGCTGTTTGATACCTATATGCAAATCATGATGCAAATGCAAAAATGTAATGTAATTTGCAAATCAGTAGGTATCAAACAAAATGGCAAATGTGACAGTTATACTCTAGTGATGCTACTGTGTAGATTCTTATAATAATAATAATAATAATCAGATTTACATATACTGCTATACGAGTTGTATTTTTCAGGCCTGGTATTTCAGTCATGGTTTAACTGTAACAATTGTAAAAACAATTGTTCCTATGGAAATAAACTAAAGGTTAAAGTTAAACTATGACTGAAATATTGGGCCTCAGTGACACAAATAAATAGTAATTTGCTATTAATTAGTTGGAATGGCTGGAAATTGGAGTGTGTTACTTAGAAATTTAGTAATGTGACATTTCATTCTAAGAAAATGGAATTCCAAAGTAACTGTTACATCAAACACTGTTAGGTGGTATTCATACTTTTGCAGTTTAGGGACCTCTTAATATATAAATATGCACTGCAAATTTCCTTCTCTGTGGCTACTAATTTTTATTAATAGACTAAGGACTTTATATTTGTTAGTAAAACGTCTGCAACATTATTTATAACAGTTTATTTATAATCTTTTAACGAATAGTTTAAAAATCGCTATGGGTTGAAAATTATTCGTCAAAAGATTATAAAGAAATTGTTTTTTAAACTTTCATCAGACAAGAGTCCACTTTAATTATTGCACCTTAACTGCAGGAGTACCCTTGTGTTTAATTTTAACATTGAAATGTGAACCATAATTAAAGTTTATTTCCTGAAGCAGTTATTAGGGAAACTTGCAACACATTTATTTTATACTACCTCTTTACCGCGAAAAAGCATATTTAAAAGGTTTTATGAATAAAGGATGTTTGGGGAAAAAAAAAGAATAAAAGTTAAACGTTTAACATTTCACAGACAGAAACGAAACAAGAGGTTTCTTCTTCTTTTTTAGTCTTGTGCTCTGTGATTATGACATCTTAAAGAATTTGGCATATTTTCACTGCTTAGCTTCTGTGAATATTTTGATAATTTTCTTAGAAAATGTCTACCAAATTATGGTTTATTCTTATCTTCTGAGCTAGAACTGCTGATGTCACTGTGTTAAGGTACAGCTTCAGCCTTGAAGATGTCTTGGGTCATTGAGAACGAAATATAAGAAGAAAGATTAATGCAGTTTCAGTCCAGAAGGCAGAAATCAACAATTATTGCGGGAGCCTTTGGATGAAATTAAATTAATGGTTACACAATAACTCATTATATGGTTACACAATAACTCATTATACAAGCAATCTTAGAGAAATTCGTTTTTATTTGGTATTGATTACAATGTACGTATTGCAATACGAGTGACAAACTGAAGAATTTACTTTGCGTAAAGTGAATCAGTCTTGATAAGGCGAATCACTAAATTGTTTCAGTTCACCATCATGGAAAGTTTTAATTTGCTAATTTCCTTGAACATAAATGTTATGTCTTTAAGCTAACAACATATTGCAGTTCTCCATCTCAGCTCTTATTATTATTTTTTAAACCTATTACAGCAGTACTTACCCTCATAAATTAATTAATTAAATTAATTTCTTATCATGCAACAAGATTAATTAACACATATTGTTTTTCTTTTCCAGCGAATTTGTGAGAAACTTGAATAATATATACTTGTACAACTCCCACAAAAAGTACGAATTCATAAAGAAAGGATTAGGTACGTATTTACTCTGACGCAAATAATTTAAGTGTTTGCTTTAAACGTGCGTTTTAGATTTACACAGAGCGAAACATTCTTTTATGGAAAAATTTCCCAGCGATGTTTGCACTGCCGAAGAGAAAACCGATGGAAACCCAAATATATTAAACGATCCTCAACTGACACCCGAAAAACGAACTGATTACACAGATATATTCGGGTTGTCATCGCCAAAGCGAGGTACAAAGGAGTCTCCACGTTTTAGATCTAAACACAGCTTCACCAGTAAGCACACGTGAACTTGTGAAGCTTTTTGCAAATTTTAAATTTCGTTTTTACAGAGCATAATTCTCCGGGGGGTGGATCTCCTAAGAAACGTTCATCATCATCTTTCGTTACGCATCCTAGGTTTCTTAGCAAGGGAAAAGATGACCACGAAGTAAGAATCCTCATACAAGTGTCTGAGGAAGCTAAACCACCGGTGCAGGAATACACGTGCCACACATGCGGATTCAAATCTACTAGGGTAGACGTAATTGTTTTACATAATAAATCTCATATCACTGGGGTCTACACTCCGGTTTCTATTTCGAAAAAAAGCAAACAGCCATCTCCTAGAAGAGCGAAGAAGCTTAAAAAATCACCCTCACCACCGAAGAAAACTGCAGAGGAAGAACGTCCTCCGGTACTTACAGATTTCAAGAGCGATTTATTGGCGGAGTGGAACGACGACGACGACGATGAAGAAGAAGCAGAGCAAAGTACAAACGAATCGTCTATTAACGAGACTTTTCCAAAGAAACATCGTCTTGAAGACGAATTAGACGATGCGACGAGGAAAAAGTTAGTGAAAATATCGCATTCAAGAACGACAACCTTGGAAGAGGACTTGGCCCTTGTAGAAAAGGGCATTCCACTTTATACGGAATCTAGCAGCGAGGATGAGTCTGAAGACAGTCTGCCGAAAGCGAAAAGAAAGTCGCCACCATCCATGGATGAGACCTCGAGTGAGTCAGGCAACAAAAAGGAACAACCGAAAACACTCCAGAGTTTTCTGGATTTCGAAAGGGAGATCGCCAAGGATAATCTGGTCATGTACGAGCCGGAGAAATTGAAGAAACAACCGTCCGTTAGTGAAGACTCAGATTATGCACCGCTCAAAACTAAAAGGAAACATGTAAAAACGCCGGTCACTAAAACCAAGAAATCGAAGGTGAGCGTAACACCGAAAGCGAAATCTGATTTCACAAGCAACTTACTTGCTGAGTGGGATGACGATGAAGAAGACGAAGATCTCACTGAAAACGAAGACAAATCAGAGCAGGTTGAAGTTTTAAAGAAAGAAGAGGCTTCGAAAGAAGAGGCCATCAAAGAGCCTGGTGGTGTTAAGAAGGGAAAGAAGGAAAAGTCATCTTGCTTTGATTTCGATGAGGATGAAGACACCGAGTTACTAGCTAGATCTGAAGAAGGAAGGAAAATTCCGCGTGTGATACCGCCTGCAAGCAGCAATAATAAAATGTCCCTGGATATCGAATTGAGTGAAAGTTTGCTCGATTCTGTTGACGAGGGAATTTCCTCTGAGAAAGAAACGGAGAAAACTGAAGAAATCGATGTGACAGTTGATAAAGATGAAAAGGTGTCGGAAAGGCTTCCGACACCTGAAATAGACGTGTGCAATAAGGATGATTTTAACGAGGAAACTGAAGCGTTTAACAGTATACTAGCATCGACAGTTGTTCCTGAGTTACCGGAAATACCACGACTGTTAAAATGTGAACAAAATTTTCATAGTGCTAGTACAATAAAATTTCCTGATAAAAATGCGAATGAAGATTTCGATTGTGATGTTGAAAAACCTGAAGGTGCCGTTACTACAACAATAGAGCTAGACGAAGCACAAGAAGATATTATTGATTTAGTGGAGGAATCTACTGATACTAAAGCCGAGGAAGAAACGACAGTGAAAGTTGTCAAGGAAGTGCAAGAAACCGAGGTGCCAGTTGAAATCGTTCAAGTAGACCAAGCTGCGAGTGTAAATGAAGTAGAGGAAGAAGCAGCTATTGAGAGTGAAAAATATATCGACGAAGCAATAAATAAAGATTCTGAATCTTGTAAAAGTGATGAAAAGGACGTCGATGTAACTTCAGAAGACAGCGCACCTCCTTTGGGAAGCCCCATCACACCCCCTGCGAAATCCGATTCCCCTAAAGCAGAAGTATCTTTCGACTTTCAAAAAATCATCCCGACGGAAGGCACGAAACAAACGGAAGTCGCCACGAAATTAACAAACCCAAAGAAGCGGTTCGTGAAAACATTCGAGGATGAAACGAAGAACTTAACCGAGAAGACGCAAGAGGAACAAGCCCCCGATGAGATGAAGAACCTGAAGGTGTCGACCGAGAAGTCGCAAGAGGAGCAAGTCCCCGACGAGATGAAGAACCTGAAGGTGTCGAAGTTGAAAACCCTTCTCATGTCCAAGATTAACATCAACTCGTACAGGAAGAAAGGCTCCGGCCACTTTGTCGATTACGAAAGGATCACCTCACACAAATCGAAGAGTTCGAGGAGCAAGTTAGGTGAAATTTTGTTGCCTGAGAAAGTTGAATCTCGCACTGTTTTAGAACCGCAGAGTCTTGATGAAACAATAAAAGAAGACGTGACTTGCCCACAAGAAAAAATTGAAGATACAACTTCGTCCCCGTCGATTAAAGAAGGTATTGCTGAAGATACTGCTAAGGCAGAAAACGTCGATGATAAGCAGGAAATTACAATTACTAGTGTAGAACAAAAAATTGATGTCAGTGATCCAAAGGAAGAAGACAAAATGGAGGAAAGCGTCATTGATTTGCCTGAAAATAAACCGGAGGATGCTCTATTAGAATCCATCACTACTTCAAGCGATTCAGAACTGAAAATCGTAGATGAACAAATGCCAGAAAATGACGTTGGGGAAGACGAGGTAAATAAACCTGACGAAGAAGCAGAAAGTGTTTCAACAAGTAATTCCGATGTGATTCACGAGGGCGAAGCCCTTCCAGAAGAAACAGTCGTTGTCGACTTAAACTCCCCAGATGAAAAAGAGTCGAATAGTTTAGTTAATGACGACAATGTATCAGAGATTCAGGTTCCGAAGCCTGTCATCGAAAGTGGCAACTTAACCATCGTGCACGAGAATGATTTAGTCGACAAGCAAGTGGAAATAACCACTCAGGTTGAACAAAAACCGATCACCCTCTCTAATTTCTCGATGGATTTCTGCGAAGACAACACTGACGTATCTGACAATCAGAATGTGACGATCATAGATAAAGTCGAGCCTGAAGGAAAGGTGAAAAGCAAAGTGCAAGTCGACTTTGGGCTTGTTCAAGACGTAGAAGAGAACATAAGCTCGTTTGAAATCAATAAACAGTTTAAACCGGCAGAAGTTGTTCCTGAAGAAGACGACATAGAAGAAGATGAAGAGGAGGTTGTGAAGGCATTGGGCGAAAATGAGAGTGTTGGGGGGAAGGAAGAGAAGGTGCTCGATCCTCCATTTTTAGAGAAGGAGACGAGTTTAGAAACTGAAATGGCTAAAATAACCGACGCCAGTAATGATAGCACTGTGTTGGTAGAACACATAGAGGAAAGCACGAGCTCGACTAAACTCTTGGAGATTCTCACCGATGTTACTACGACCCCCAAGCAAGAGAGAGTTACGGTGAAACCTCCCATATCATCAGCGTCTGTTTTGATTAGCAGTAAATCGATCATGAAAGACAAGGCGAAAATTTTGAATAGGCTTGAAACAAAGTCATCAACAAAATTGATTGGTAAACCTGCCATTGCTGGCACAAGTAAAACAATTAGTGCGAAAGTAATCACGGAGAAAGTTATTAAACCTGGCGAGTCTGATACTTTGGTGTCCGTGAAGAAAGTGTCATCGAAACGCTCTTACCAAGACGTTGAAGACATCGATGCTTTTATAATACAGAAACCGCTTAAGAAATTGGCTGTCGTTTCCGATGCGAACCTACAAGAGAGCTCCTCGGGTGTTCAGATTGCACCGGCGCAGAAAGGAAAAGCTCGTATTTTGCAGCAGACCATCATAACTCCCGCTGGTGATATAATCCAACCGATAGTCTCCCCGAGCCCGAGCGATGATAACATGTTCGATATAAATTCAATGCCCATTGTCCTGGATGATCAAATTTTGACGCCTGAAAGCATCGAAAACATGCCCATAGTGTTGCAGGAATCACCACCACCACCACCACAAGTAACATCAACGCCAGTAAAATCAAATCCGGCCAAAAAGATATCGTCTCAGCACGTGAAACTCTTGAATAAAACAATATCGCCTGCACCTACGAAAGAAACTACCGTATTGAAAACTCAGCCGTCTTTAATAAAGCAATACTCATCGAGTAAGCCGACGAAAGTGCACAAAGTCTACCAGACTGGTGGCTCGAAATTGCTAAAGAATAACCCGGCTGTTATCACTCAAACTGGTAAGCCCGGGAAGTTTATCATCGTGCCATCGACTCCTGCCCCGACTGGTAATAAGTACACCGTAGGTAAGAGACCTCCGATTATTAAGAGATCGACTGCATCCGTTAACGTCAGCGCTTCGTCTTTAACAAAAGTACAAAACATCGCCCCAGAACCCACCGGCAACAAAATAATGATTGTCACGAATAACTTAGGACAACAACAGCGTGTGCTGTTGACTCCGGTGCAACAAAAAATGCTGGCGTATCCGAGCGCGAGCACCAAAATTAAACCTGCAGTTAAAAACAGCAACGTTCAACAGAAAGCAATCGCCATAAAAGAGTCGACACCTGCGAAGCTTGCGAGTTCGAAAACCACCTCGGCCAATCCAGGCCAAGTTTTCACTCCGATAACCACCCAACAGTTAAAACATGTTAAAGTAGACCCAAGTAAAATGAAGAAGGTCCCGATTCAAAATCAAAAATTGTATTTGCCGGTCAATAAACCCAGCACAAGCGGCAGGACTATAATCATAAAGAACCCGCAAGGGCAGACGGTGAAACGAATACAAAGCTCCGATGACTCGCTCATGGAACAACAGGTGGCCGAGCAGATACAAGCTATAAATAGGGCCAGTGCGAAGCCCTTGCTCAAAGAAGTCCCCGTTAAAAGCAGGACACCTGTGAAAAAATCTTACGCAAAGAAGCCAATCAGTGACTCTTCGAAAATCTTATCGCAGAGCAAAACGCATGTTCCTTTATCGGCGGCAACGACTGCATCAAGCACAGTCAGCATGAATAAATCAAGCTCTCTTCCTCCTCTCGCCCCAATATCCATGCAAAAGAAACTTGATGTAAGTCACTCGCAAGCTCAGGTGGTCACGGAAGTTAGTGAAACCACTCAACCCGTGCAGGTCGGTGACGACAAAAGTGAAGAACCGAAAAGGTTGCCACATCAGCTGGTGATACAGGACGCACATGGAAACCAGACTACAATAACCGAAGGGCAAATCCTTGCATTGCCAAGCGAAGCGATTGATGGGCAACCTCAGTCTTACGTATTGGTCACTCTAGATGAGACTGGTAACCTCGCGCCCTTAAACAACGAGGCTTTAATGTCGTTAGATCCGAACTTAAGCCTCGGTGGTGACCTTGGTAACATGGTGCTGCAAATAGACCAGGGGGCCACCTCAGAATCGGAGCAACAATCACAGAGCACAAGCGAGGTTATTTCTGCGAGCAATCAAGAAGTTGCTGCAACGAACCCGGTGAATGTTTTACCGAAAACGATTCAGCACCACGAGCATTTAGAAGAAAGCGCAGCAGCGCAAAACAGCAGCAACATGGATTCGAATTCACTGCAGGCTGTTGCGATCAACAGCGGTGATACGGGGCAGCAACTCATAATAACTGGTGATCCAATTTCAACCCAGAAGTTTTTGGAGTCGCTAACGGATGGCAATGCCGATCTAGCCAATTTACTTGCGAACACTAAAGGCAATATCTTAATTCAAGCGGAGGGCCAGCAAATTCTGATTAATACAGACACCGAAAACCAAATGCTCCTGACGGTGAACCCCGAAAATTTGAGCAACGTGGAAAATTCAGAGGGCAATGGCAATCCCGTATTTGCAACAACTCAACCTATGAAAAACCAGGATATTTTGGCTGCCGCACTTGCGGACACTGATGTTTTTCAACAGGACCAGTCAATTTCCCATTCACCTTCTAAAGTTATTCAATCGCAGTTAAGTCCGAACAGCACCCTCTATCCGATACATGCAGGGAATGTACTCGAAACAAGCTCGATGAGTTCCCCAATAATGACTCCGTTGGAAGTGCCGAGTACTAATAATAAAAAAATAGATGATGAGGCAGATATTTTATCGCAGGTACCGAAAAATGTGGACCTACCCATTACAATAACAGACCCGAATATTTCCCAAACCGTAGCGCAACAGCAAGTAGTGTCCCTGATGGCCGCTGAACTACCGTCCACGTTAGACCTTCCTTTAGCAATTCAAGATCCGAGCATGTCGGTCACTTCATCTGAAATGAATAGTCCTTCCTTTGTTTATTCTTTACCAGCCCTTGATGACGCAGTCGATATTAATCAGAAGGCGTTCAGTACTTCCATTTCGATGCCACTTTTAACAGAGGACCCCGAGGATACGTTAGTCGAAGCGACGACAGATGCAGATTCTAAAATTGCTGCAACCGAAGAAGCGGAACTAAGTTTGAAACAGACGAGTGAAGCAGAAGAAGGTAATAAGTCACCGACACAGAGCAACCCCGAAATTGAATTATCTACAATACATGAAGACAAGACTGAACTAAAAGATAATTTCATGGACGCCGAGGGGCTGTGCACGATGAGAGGGGGCATCTGCAATTCGTTGAGCGAACCACCTCCGGATATGTTCGATTTTTCGGTTGGCACTCAAAACTACGAAAGCTCAAGCGAGGTGAAGTCCGACATTCCGACGGAAAGCCCAAGTACAACCCCCATTACGAAATCAGATTTGAACGAAGAGGACTCGAGCAGTGATAAATCGAAACTTGACGTTGACTCCGACTTGAAATTAGAAGGAACCAAGCCGTTGGACGTACTGTATTCGGTCGGTTCGAATTTAGAAATGCGTTCGCATACTCCCAGCACAAACACCGATGATTCCTGCGAAATCCCTGTACAGCCGGAAATCGTGACGGATTTGACTTTGAAGAATTTCCACAATGACAGCGGAATGACCGACTCCAATTTCGAATCCAACGGCAGCAGTCTCAACGATGAGAGTGACATTTAATGTAAATTTGACTCGACTGACTTTTTCTTTCCCAGGGAAGGTGTAAATAAAAGTGTACAGGGACAGAATAACATCAAGTAATAATAATAATAAAGTTTAAATGTTCAAAATTGACAATTATTTTATCTTGTAAATATTATTGTTATTTTATGTACATGGACGTGTACATAACGATTAAAATAGTAGCCGAAGTGTTTTGATTTCAAGTCGTTCATTGTTCTTTTTCATAGCATAACACATTTTTGCTGATTCTATAATACACACTTTAATATGTATGTTAGCCTAGGCTAGTTTATGTGTACTACGTGTGATTTACTTTTTGGAGCAAAACATTTGGTAATGGAATATATGTTTAAACGTAAGTTAGCTTTAAGTTTAAATATATCTGTAATAGCAATGTATTCTTAATTTTACTATTCGATTATCATGTGTAGTTTTAATATAATACAAATTATATTGTTTTTAATATTCAAATTTCTTTTTATCACAACGATAACACATCGCATTATGTTGCATCATTTTACACTTAAACGGTATTTACTCAATGGTTCCTACATGATTTAAAAATTAACTTTCTTTTAAATGAAACAGTTGAAGTTACCAAAAGAATTTTCTTTTTTTGGAAGTTGTTTCTAAATAATAGACATATATGTATATGTATACAGAGCTAGTCTAGAGTCCCTTTCCCCCTGTTAATCTTGGAACCAAATAAGATGGAATGTTCAGACAAAATCAAATCAACGTACAATTGTGTTGAGAATAATCTTCAATTTCCCATTCTCATAAAAAATCAAGAATACTTTGATATGTTGTTTCAATAAAAATAATAATGTTTGTAATTTTGTAATGTCAAAAAGTTTACAAAATGAGCATTTTTAATATAGTCCCCAATTTCAATAGGTTGTGGGCCCAGACTTACAGCTACTTTATTATAGCTGACTCGTCCCTTTTGGAGCTCAAGTGAATTGGTATTGTGTATGTGGTTAATACACTTGTTAAAATAATTGTTCAAATCATTCATGAAATGGCTTCAAATTTTTCAGGCAAGTAATTTATTTTCATCATATTTATATAACCTCACATTGGGCTCCAAAATGGTGAACGAGTCAGCTGTCTTGTATACAGTAGCTATTCCCAGACTAAACGGAACAATTTTAAAATATGCTCCACATAATATAACTTTCATTTGAAACCTTTTTTTTGTGTAAAATGAGTAACTAGAAAGAAACCGTCTTAACTGAAACATTCTGTATATGGTCATGGTGTACGCTTATGCCATACAGTCACCACGTTTAGTGACCGGTTTGGACGAGAAACTACTGTTAGTTACAGTGACTTTATAGAACACAGTGTGGACACCAGTAGTCTCATATCTCGTTTGCCTGTTAATGGCGACAACTAATTTTGCTTATTTTTAGAGCAAACGTGTCTTTGTGTTACCTGCAGTAAAAAGTCATTAGATAAGCGTAAGTGATTTTTTTCGCTTTTTTTTTCTGTTCCAATTACATAAAACTATTATTTTTTCATTTGACATTTAGCCTGTTAATGGCGGTTTTTGACTCCGTGTCTTCACTGTGGTTATAAAGTCACCGTACTGTTAGTCAAACGGCCGGTATTACCAACGTTTTAAGGAGACCTTAAATTTAATTCGTGTTTAGAATGTGATTGATTATATACAAACTAAGCAGAAATGTCACAATCTAAACACGACTTAAATTTAAGGTCGCCTTAAAACGTTGGTAATACCGGTCGTAAGCCAGTGGATATGATAAAGTACTGACATGAAGTGACGAAGGCACCATGCACGATTTTTTATCCATTTTTTTTTTATAAAATGAGTAGAGATGTATGAAAGAAACCGTCTTAAGTGAAACATTCTGTATGGTGTGCACTTATGACATACAGTTACCATATTTAGTGACCAATTTGGACGTTTGGACGAGAATCTACTATTAGTCAAAGCCAGTGGATATGATAAAGTACCGACATGAAGCGACGAAGGCACTACGCACGATTTTTTATCCATTAGAGGGCGAACATGTTTTTTCTTTAAAAAATTTGTGAATGACAGTAGAGATAAGTGCTATTTACTTTTTATATTTTGCTTAGAAAATCTTTGAAAACCAAAATGATAATGATATTTATCCATGTAACTAATGCGAAATTAGACCAACGCCGACAGCGCCTCTGCGAGTGTTTTGATCGTTGTCGGTGATCGTTGTCGGTACTTTATCAATCTACTGGTTTCGTTGTTATTATAGTATGACTTTTAGGGTGTCTATATTAAAGAGAGTAAAGACATATGCGGATCAATCGCCATTAACAGGCCAAATTCAAATAAAAAAAGTGTAAAAATAAAGGAATTTCTCCGTCCTCTCTTATTTTTTTTTCGTCTTAATATAGGTATCCTCAGCGGCGGCTGGTGCAGTGAAATTGGGAGTGCTGCAGACATACTGGCTCAGTGCTAGGCTCTGTCTAACACGGACGAACAGAGAGCAAACAATGTGCAGCGCACATCGGCAGCACTCCCAAATTCATATGCACCGGCCGTCACTGGGTATCCTAATTTCTAAGTATCGAAAAAAATAATGACTTTGGTCTGTTAATGGCGCTTCTGACTTTACCCTCTTTATGTAGGTATCCTAGTATGACTCTCTCCTGATATTCTTAACTCGTTGGTCCAGAGATGTAAGGCCCGTTCCATTCGTCAGAATTTCGAGTTCTAAACCGTTCAAAATCTTACTGAGCATGAGCAGTGCACAAAATTGGATATAAATTTCATACTGCGCATGATTTGAACGGTTCAGAACTTGAAATTCTGTCAAATCATGGCCAGCAACATTAACATTCACTGACGTGTATGTATGGCCGTGTCAATTCGTCTAAAATTCGGTTCCGGAAAGCATGCCATGGAGTACTCCACTCAGCGCTCCCTATTAAAGATACTACAGAACTACTCATAGTAATGTAATGGCAACTGCAATTACTTAAAAACTCACAAGAGGCGCTGAGTGGAGTACCCGTCAAATTTTTAAAAGTCAAATTGAAACGGCCATACATACACGTCAGTGAATGTTAATGAAGTTGGCCATGGTCAAATGGAACGGACCTATAATTACATTAGATGCACTAGATGGCGCCGTGCGCGCAATGAATTCCAAAATTTCAAATAGCAGGTTGATTTTAGTCTTAAGTGACTTATTATTTGAAAAGAACTTCAATTTTACAACCAATGACGTTATCAGTTTTCAGTTTCAGCATTTGTTTTAAAATTTGTGACAGTATAAGACAGCAATCATGGTATTTCTCTACTATTGTAACTGAAAAGCTATTAACTAAAAAAATATTACTGTTAGTAGTCATAATAATAACAAAAACAATAACACATTTCAAAATGTACGTGACAAGTTTTGCAATAAAATGTTTAAATGCCAGCAATTAGAGGGTAGACATATTAGGCTTTTATGATAATTGGAGCGGTACATGGATCGAGGTAGAAGAGTGAGGTAGAACGAATGCGATTAATGCATGTAAGAGTGAGAGAAAAGACTAACCGGTATATACCGCTCCAATTATCGTAAACGCCTATTGAATATTTCTTGAGGGTAGATATATTTGCTGCGTTCGTTTATTCAACTCCGTTTACTCTATTTACTCTTTTTGCACTCTAAAGAGTGAGAGCGAATAAGTTTTAATACAAGTAAGAGCGAGACAAAAGTGCGGAAAGAGTAAATAGAGTGAATGGAGTTGAATAAACGAACGCAGCTGTTGAATACAGGTGTCCTGTGACGTAATGTCACCACTTCACCTACGCGATAATCAATTAAAACTAAGTAAAAAAACTCTAATAAAGTTTTATCCTAAAGTAAACCGTTTCAAAAAATACTGGGTGTTTAATTTTTAAAATTTTAAAGATCATCTAATCATTTAATCCCGTCACCTAATAATCAATTCAAACTAAAAAAAAAAACTTTATCTCAAAAGGTGATCAAAAATGATCCCCGTTGTTTGCTAAACACATTCTAGCGCGCTTCAAAAGATATCTCGTTGCCTTTTGTAACATGTTATTGTTATTTTTCATTAATTGTGCGGCCTCAAAAATGTGCTGTCGGAGTTTTAGATCTCAATTAGATCTCTTTTGAAGATTTTAGAGCACAGTTCAGTAGATTGATAAATATTAAAGAAAAAAAACTCGAAAACAATGACAAAACAAATAATTTCTTGCCTTACACGTGGTCAACAGTTATACAAAAATCGGCAGTAGATGGCGCTGTTCAATAGAACAGCGCCATCTACTGCCGATTGTGTGAGATATTTCTCACAAAAATTTACTTCCTTTACTGACGACGACAGGTGACATTTTTTTATTAGCTAGTGAACCACCCCCGTAAAAACAAATAAAAATAGATTTTCGTTATGTCTTAACAAATGGCGCTGTTGATGAGTTACAATAACGCAATAAATAACTTTTAAAAACATACGCAAGGGTAATTTCAATAAACGCCGAGTGTATCGTATTATACAGCGTGTTCATTTTAAATCGTGACCCCTGAAGTTTTTACAAATAAGGCATCAATTAAATTAGAAATAACTTCGTGTAGAATGGGGTTTCAATTTTTAAGGTGACACGATTTAATATTATGTATATAATATTATAATAATTTTGAAAATGTTTTCAGATACAAAATTTTAAAGTTCGTACACAACCTCACTTTTTACTCTACAACATATGCGAATTGTTACATAGGTACATAATAGGATTTCCTTATACGTAAAAGAACCACTTTGAGCTACTTAGGGGTTTTCAGCTTCCATTTTCTTTTTATGAAATAAAACGAAAATCTACATAAAAATTCATATATTCATTCAATTTTTAAATATTTTGTATTGATTAATAAAAACAAAATTTAATAATAAAGGAGGGGGGTGGTTACATTAAAAGTAACGCACTTTTTAAAATTTTTTTACATCACGGATTTTAACTCAAAAATCATTTATTTAAGCATTTTTCGTGCCGCTTGAGAGAATTAAATTAAGTACAACCTCAATCAAAACTAATGCAACGTTCAAAACCGAAACGCTGTAGTCAGAGAGAGAAGATACCGAGTGAGATGAAGCCTTATGGCGAATGAATGTTTCCGAAGTCCAAAGACCCACCCACAACACGTTGCGCTCTCTCTGACTCAGCACCTTTGCACTGTAGCGTTTCGGTTTTGAACGTTTCATTAGTTTTGATTGAGGTTGTACATATTGTGTTTACTTCGTAATCAAAGCAGGCTTAGGAACTTTACTCGTGCACGCATTCTTTGTGAAATGTGTTCGACAAAAATGCAGGCTTACGTTTTTTAGGCAGAAAAATACAAAAACTGATTGGTCTCTGGTTCCAGCAAAAATACTCAGTAAGCTTTTGTGTGGGTTTCGTTTATCGGGTCATCATCTGTTTTAAGTGCGAGGTGTTACAGTGTGTTCTAAAGTGACGGCTTGCAGATCAACTTAGAGATATTTTTGAGTCGATCATAAAAAAGTCCTAATAGGATTATAGTTTTTATTGAACAATTTTCTTTTCAGTGAAAGTGATATCTCTCTCGATTACTGTAGTAGGGTGGATTTAAGAAATAGATTTGCACACTGCGAATCACGGAAGGGTAAATATCAAATTTTTTATTTAATTTAGTTTTCTTGTTGACAATTTTCTGCATAGTTTTTATAACAGGTGATCAATATCTTTTCTAATCAAGTAACCTACGGAAATAAAACCATGAGTGTCTTTGATTAGTTCATTATTTCAAATGCCACTTGAATTACATATTTATATTGCATTCCTATACAAAACGATAGGAATGCAATAAAAATAATTCAAATGGCATTTGAAATAATGAACCAAATTTTTTTCCATATGTCACTTGATTATAAAAGATATTGATCACGCGTTAGAAGTTGCTGTGTGTATTTAAAAAAAGTAGTACTATTAAATTACGAATGTATTAATTTACGAATTTTTCAAGTTAAATTTTTTTGTTCCGCTTCAGGTTGCAGAAGGGATGCAGACCGGTGAGTGCTTATATTTTGTCTCGTAAACATTAAGTAATTTTATTAATTTATGGGGGAAGTGTTAGTTTGAATTTGGTTAAGGGGGTCACTGACGTCTGACACATACAGTCGCGGCCAAAAAAAGTTGACACTTTTTTAAACGTCAATTTTATAATACTAAAACTTTTGCTGGGTGATTGTTATTATGAGTTGATACTTACGGATGACAAACAGTAATACTTATTGTTTATCATCCGTAAGTATCAGCGCATAATTACAATCACCCAGCAAAAGTTTTAGTATTATAAAATTGACGTTTAAAAAAGTGTTCACTTTCTTTTGACCGCGATTGTACTTATCTTTATTTGTACCTTTTCCACATTTCTTATAGGTAGGTAAATAATATTTCTTTGCAATTTTAGGTAGATCGTAGAAGAATACTTTAACTCTGTAATTTTGTAATAAATATAACGATATGTATTTGCAAAAAAAAAAAACAGCAAGTTATAAATTATGTGCAGATACTTACCTGTTAATAGGAAACGACGTCGATGAAATTTCCCCCGCAATAATAAGACCAGCGAAGGACAAAAATAAAAGCAAAAAATAATATTAAAACTATCAGTCTACATTTTTATTTCATTGCACAAAACACTGATAATAAAATAGGATAACATTGAAAAAGAAAAAAAAAATTAAATTAAAACATATACAAAGAACTAATTTAGACGATACTAAAATATATTTAATTTGTACTAAAACCATAATTAACACAAAAGTGTAAAAAATAATCCCCATCGAATACTAGGTTGGAAACACGAAAGAAAGAAGAAGAGATAGATAAGTTATGCGTAGACATAGTATTTGCTTAAATGAATGTACAATATATTTACAATATTTAGCAAAAAATTGTATTACATAGTTCTTGTCTTTGCTACAGAATAATTTAGTTCTATTACAATTTACTCTAGACAAATATAAAATTGCCAATAATTAATTGTTTCTATAAGATGATGCGGCGATTTAATCTGTACGAATTGACAATTTTATTATAGCATTTCCAGGTAAACGAAAACAAAAAAATCAAATATTCGAGAGAAAGCAACCGTGTATAATAAATTGGTCCAAATTGTCGTTAATTAAATTTATAATGAGAAACATAAGTTATCACACAAAATGATATGTCAACCATTGGTCTAGCTAAGTTTTCCTTCATGCAATAACAAACAATTTTTACAAATGGTAGGCGATTGGTCCTGCGTTTACTTTTTTTTAATTAAAAAAGAAATTTATTAGGTGACACCACAAGAACAAGAAAAAAAATAACCAATTACTTTGTACTTTTTATAAAATTATTGGCGAAATTTTATACCGATTGTAATAATAAGATATTTACAGAAAGTTTACAATTTGCGTACAGGCAGTAAATTGTGCATTGACTATTGAATTAGTTATTAATTATTATTATTATTATTATACTTAAACATTTCCATTTAAATTGTAAACTTTAAATAAATACTATAATAAAAATTTCTCTACTTTGGTACTAACATACAAGAACACCTATTTCTCTATAACTTTAGAATGAGTTATGGTTGGCAATAAGAATTCAATTGCAGTGAACCTACCAAACATTATACTTGTATCAATTATTAATTAATTAATCAAAAAAAATATAAGAAAGAGAGAATACTTTTAGGAACTTGGACCCTACTTTAAAACACAAACTTCGACTTTAAGCAAGACACCTTAACACGTATAAGGATGTTTGGAATAAAACGCAGGCATTTAATTTAACCAAAATATATTTACGTCGCACACAAATTTCAATAATATAAAGTTTATTAGCAGCCACATTTAAAAAAAAAAAAAAAGGAAAATATAAATTTTATTACACAAAATTCACTGATTTATTAAAATGGACCATCTTTGCAGATTTTATTGCCAAAATCTTTCTGTATTTTTTTTCTACACACAGCATCTTATATTTTTATATATAAAAAAAAAAACACCGTAAGTTTAAACATGTAAATTAAATTTAAAAAAATAAGAAAATTAATTATTATTCAAATGAGATAAGGAACTTCATTTTTAATATAAAAATGTGTTCTCTCCTTTATTTTTGATAAGATTTTGAAATAAATCCGAGATGATGGCTTTTGTCAAAATTAAATCCCCAATTTCATATTTAATAAATTAAAAAATAAGTTGTGCCCCGAAACTAAACAACATAAAAATTAGAACAACTAATCAATCACTTTTCGCCGTCATTTTTTTTGTTTTAGTTTAATGGAATTTATTTTACAAAAAAAAAATGAAATTGTTCCTTCAAATTCGTCGCCAATAAAATTAATTTCAGTTCCAAATCAGTGCAGTCTCATATTTTTTATTTGTTAAACTCAAAATTTTCTATCCATGAATGCAACCAAAAAACTTTTGTTTATATTTTGAATTTAATTAAATATTTAACCATAAGTGTAGATGTGAATCGTTGCGTCCCGGGCGTTTCTCGCTTGCGATCGCTATGTCGAGCGCGCATGAAAGAGTGGGAACGACAATAGGGCAACGGTTATAAAAGCGAAGGGCAAGGCCAGAACTGAATTAATTACGAAAAAATGTGTCGCCAAGAGTTTGTCTCGTTTACATTACTTGATTTTTCTTTAAATCACGAAAGTGTGTTCAGTAGACTTGAAATGATTGCAACGCTGTTCCCCTCACCACACTTCTGCGAATACTTTTTTTAAGAGCGTGTGTTTCTTTATCATCGGCGTTAGATTGAAAGTGGTCGCTCTGAGATGTGGTGAAGGCAAGCGATTTGTGCAGTATCTACATACGTAATAGATATAAGTAACTGTATTACGGAAGTTCGGCATTAAAACACCTACACAAGAAGATCCATTTCATAGATACCAGTAAAAATATTATCAAAATATTTTAGAACGGTACTTATCATTAAGGTTTTATCACAGTCACAGAGTTCTTATATATCTTTAAAAATATGTGGATGCAAACGTCAAAACTTACACTCAAAAGTAACACATTTAAATATTACAATCAAATTTCCACTCAAATTAAAAAAAAAGAAAGAAAATTATTTAACCCCTTGATTCTGATGGATACTCGATAAAATATTGCTTCACTTATAATCAAGTGATTAAATTGTCTTTTGCTATCCAATACACGTGTTAAACTTGCTAGGTTCACTGAATTGCATGCAGCAGATAATACTTGAAGCCTATGCACATCAAGATGCAAAAAGGCCGACTCGACGGCCATCCTAGGAGCACTAGAATTGTTTGGTTCCAACTTCTATCCTAGTTTTATATTCACGTACTTTAGTAATACTATACTAAACTGGCCGTAATAAATATTTATTCATTTCGTTGGTTGTCACTCTCTTCGTCACGTTTTTTTTCTCCTCTCTACTTATAATTCAAGAAAAATAAAAATCAAATTCACGCCTCTGCGAACCAATGAAATGAACGTGCCACAGTTTCTTTTTTTTTCTTTAAGTAGGTATGTACAAATAATACAATGAAAATAGTTTGATTTAGACCTTTTCTTCAATAATTAACACGTTACAATTGTTTTTATCACACTTGTTCACTCACTTGTCCACCGTAAAGTTTAGCGTGGCCGTGAGCTGAGGAACTCGGGCTTCTTACTCGAATAATGCTAGGATGTCGTCATTTGCCGACGTATTTGCCACCCCTGCGCTGCTACCACTCGACGGGGGAGTGTTCAGGTCAGGTGGATCTAAATAAGACAGCAATTCCATCGGGTCTACACTGTCTGGAAGTAACTGGAAAAAATAAGTTTCGTTTTAACATTCAAATTTGGGTTCCATTATGAGGAAGGGGAGCATTTTAGAGCTACCCTAATTGATAAGTATGAATGTGTACACCCTTGGAAGAAACCTATGGGATGCCCTTGTTCTTTACCAGTTTTTTTTAAATTTCTTTGATCTATTTACTGCAGTATTTTTTTACACTTTTGCTAAATCACTTGACATTTTAGGTCTGTTCGATAGCTCTGCACTTTCTACACTTTTAACACCTTTACTCTATTTTTCTCACTCCTACTTGTGTTATGTCATATACATCGCACTCTCTCAGGAGCGGTTGGTGTAATAAGTGTAGAAAAGTGCAGAGCTATCGAACAGGCCTTTTAATTGACGTTAATTAAAAGTAAGTCGTGCTTTATTTTATTGCCTCTTTATTAAAACACATTCTTTGAATGTTTTATTTGAAATTCCATACGTTAGTCTAGGAGAATTAGTTAATTATTTTATACAATTTATTCTTTCTATTTTAGTTCTTGGATGTAAAAAAACCTCAAAAATCTGTAATCTGTAATTCAAATGTAGGAAAATTTTATTTTGTCATGTGGCGGTTCGTCACATTGGTTGGCGCTTAAAACAATTTCAAACAAATGTCAATTTGGAGGTTATGTTTATAAGTTGTTGAATATGAAACGACAAAAACCAAGAGAACACAAAGAAGATGAAAGACGCACCAACAATAACAACATCCCAGGAAAACGGAAGAAAACTAAGAGAAAAGAAGAAGATGAAAGGCCAACGAATAACAGAACTTTTAAAGACAAAACGAAGAAAATCAAGAGAACAAAAAAAGGATGTAAGGATAACGAACATCAAGGAATAATAACATCCCATGGGACCTTTTAAAGAAACGAAAAGAATAAAGAAAACAAAAAAAAACTATAAAAGGCTAACCGATAATAACAACATTTCAGGAGATCTTATAAAGAAACGAAGAAAATAAGAAAATCAAGAACAGATTAGACAAAAGGCCAACGAATAATAAAAAGGAAAACTTGTAATAATAATAATAGCAATAAAAACAGCACTCCATTAGTATTTTTAAAGAAACGAAGGTTAAGAAATTAAAAAGAAGATAAAAAATAACAGACAAGACATCAGGGAATAATATCCCAGATGAAATTTTAAAGAAACGAAGAAACTCAAGAAAACAAAAAGACGATAAAAGACTAGGCAATAATAACATCTTTTTAGAGAAACGAAGAAGATCGAGAAAAATAGAAGATAAAAGGCCAACGAATAACAGGACATCGGGGAACAACAACGTCCCAAAGGAAGTTGTAAACAAACAAAGAAAATCAAGAGAGCAAAAAGAAGATAAAAAAAACTAACGGAAAGTAAAGCATCAGGGAACGATAACAGTACACAAAGAAATGAAAAAAAAATCAAGAAAATAGAAAGAAGATAACTAACGAATGTTAGCACATCAAGGAATAACAAAATTCCAGAAGAGCTTTTTCAAGAAACGAAGAAAATTAAAACAAAAATAAAAAGAAGATAAAACGCTAGACTTCAGACAATCACAACATCACAGGAAAGCTTTTAAAGAAATGAAGAAAATCAAGCAAAAAGACGTTAAAAGGCTAACCAACACCAACAACATCCCAGGAGGCCTTAGAAAGAGGTGAAGAACGCAAGGTGAAAGGCAAACGAGCCACAGGAAACAGGAAAACTTTTAAAGAAACAAAAAAAAATTGGGGGAGTGATACCATGCTTACCCAAAGAAAGGGATCTTGAAGACCTTGGCTTGCACGTTCATCCCTGTTCCTACCCCCTTTGGTCAGACACTGCCAGATGATTTTGGCTAGACCCGTAACGTCAAACTAGTAGGGCAAAGATGAAAAGGAAAATCAAGGTCACGATAGCATCGAAAGTGAGTTGGGGAATGTTGGAAGAAAAAGGTGGAGATTGCCAAAAGTGACTAGACATAATTTTGTAATGAGTAATTAATTGTGATTTTTTTTGTTCTTATGTTCTTACAAAAGCGATTGATATTGCATTTAAAATTTTGTTAATCAAATTGGCCCGAATTCTTATCTTGCTTATGATTAACTGAAGTCGTGATTAAAATAAGCAAGAAATGATATAGCTTTATGTCAATGTAATGTGTAAAGCCCCTGTCACATCATTAGTCAGTTTGATCAAACTGGACTGACAATCTACATCAGGACTTAGCAAATTCGTTATTTCGTCAAACTAGCACTACAAATTTGACCAAACTTTGAGGTTAACTTTTTTTGGAAATAGTCATTTTAAAAAAGTTACGCAAAAATGGATAGAAAAAAAGCAGTAGCAATGTTAGCCTGTGCATTTAAATTTATCAATCTTAAGGCAAGTTTGATCGAACTGACTGATGGATAAAATTTAGAAAATTTGCTCAAACCGCTTCCATGTCGTCATGTGATGTCATTAGTTTAGTTTGTCAGTTCAGTTTGATCAAACCGACTAATGATGTGACAGGAGCTTAAGAGCTTAAAAGCAAGCGTTGCCATGGGAAATAAACACGTTATTAAATTAAACATGAGGAAAGAATACTGCCCAAATGGTCCAATTATCGTTTGTCACAATTTAGATGTCAATTGCAAAATGCAATTTACAAAAATGACCGGGAAATCCATTAGGAAACAAACGAACAACCACATTTACGTATAATGCATTCAATAAAATGTTTGAAAAGCATGGAAAAGGTAGCCAAAGATCCAAAATAACAGCACAAAATTGAAACCAACATAACCTAAAAATAAACAAGATACGGGAACAAGAAGTCAGATTTCGGTAAAAGTTACTAAGGCCCGGTCTATTCATCTCTCAGTAAGTGGCCAGATAAACTGGATAGATTAAAGATAGGCAATGCATTGCGCTAATCGTCAAGCAATAACTTGGCACTTTACCGAGAGATGAATAAACCGGGCCTTAATCGTGTAACTTTAGTTACAAAAGTAAAAAATGTACTTTTAATTCAGCAGACAATAAACTGAATTAATATTAAAAAAATTATCTCGCAAAACAATTATAAAATAAAATTCCAATCGTTTATATAAGGAATTTTCGGATATACGAGGGTTAGTTATAAATAAAGGAGACTTTTCGGCCATTGACAAGGCAATAGTTAGATGTTGGTAGGCCTGTCTAGACTCGCTCTGCGAGTGAGCTTGGGGCCTAGTTTGGAAATTCAAAAAATTTATGGAGGATGGTCCAAATTAATTGTTTCATTAATTTGTCTTGGCTTCCACCATTTTCACGATATACATATATCAGGCGTTCAATTGAAAAGTTCATCAAGTAACCTTTGAATTCTTCATAACATTGTGAAGCAAGTCGTGAATTAGATTAACGCGAAATGTCATTTTACGAGATTTCTACAGTGCTTTCGTTTTCTGTGCTATTATATAGTAGCGGACAATAAAATCCGGGCAAGAATTTGACAAGTCGTTCGTATTTAGACAAATTTGTCAAATCAGGCTTTTATTGAGGTTATATTTCTGTCAAAATTTATATGAAATTTCAGAATTACTACCTAGTGACTTTTTGTATAATATGTATTAAACGTCAAAAATGTTAGAGTGCTGTTTACATTGTACAAATGATGTGCCCGGATTTTATTGTCCACTACTGTACACTGGTTTGAACTTCGTACATCAATACAATAAGCGCTAATAATGGGTGTGTTCTTTTTTTCTGCATTTTTCTACACTTTTTGCACCAACCGCTCCTGAGAGAGTGAGATGTATATAATATAATGTAAGTAGGAGTGAGAAAAGTAGAGCCAAGGACATCTCATTATCTCTACTTAGAATAAAGGAGTTAAAAATGTAGAAAGTGCAGAACAAACCTATTGTCGCGGTAAGTTATAAGCAAACCACTACAACTATTTGACAACTGTCATCCGTTAAACGTCAGTTGGTTTAGTTGGTTGCTCTATCTAGTTTCATCAAAAAATCAAAACCAACTTGATGAACTTTTCAATTGAACACTCGGTGAAAATTAGGTCTGGGTTGCAGATAATTCATCCTAATATTTCTTCTTTGAAGACTTTCATGTTTCCTAAAATATGTACTGATAGCGTTTTCGACTGACTGCTCTAGAGCACTCTTAGAGTATCTTCATTTTGTTTTAACCTCATGTAATAACAGAGGATGGAGATACTCTCAGAGTGCTCTGGACCAGTCAGTCGAAAACGCTATTAGTTTATGGTCGTTTTATTACTGTGCGATCCAAAATTATGTAGATAAGGAGAGGCTATGGAAAATAAAATGAGAGACTTATCTTAGTACAATTAACCTATTGACCATCTACCTAAACTGAAACGTCAAGATACATTTGATGACCATAGGAAAAATATGTCCTAAATTTTCTAATTGATTACATAAGAGATTGTTAAAACTATGACGACTAACAATAAAACAACTAAATTAGACAACAACTAAACAACTAACAGATCTGGCAGGAGCCTGAAAGCAAATGTCAAACTGAAACTTTTGAATCAAGCTAAGACTCTAAATAACTTTGAATCGATCACCATGTCTGGTCCTCGTGTGCGTTTTTTATTCATAGTTGGAGCAGCATTTGTTGATGTACAGTTTTGTATTCGTTGTTTCTATTTTTGAATTATGCTTCAAGTAGAACGCTGCAGTTGTACTTAACAAGAAGTACACTACGTGAGATTCTACCAGTTTTGAGAAAATAGAAGGTGCTTACCTAGTGCTTACTAAGGTACTAAATCAACATACTTCGTATAGAGGTAACGCATTTAGTGATTTTTTATATCTATCCTTGTCGCACATTCCATCCCATCTAGGGATAAAAAACAGTTGGAAATATTATTTGAAGTGACGTTTGTCAAAGTTACTGTCAGTGGTTAAGAAAATTGAGTTTAAATATCGCATCCCAAACTTTTATTTAATGATTCCGCCTTTTTCGTAAAAAAAAACATTCTGCACTTCTCAAAATAATAACCTTTTGATTGGTAAATAACTAACTAGACATAATCTTAATACACTTTTAAATTGAAACTAGTGACATGGCGGTAAACGGAATTCCCTAAAACTGTTGTCTTCCTTATTGCACTTGCGACAATTGTATTTGATATCTTTGTTTCTCAATCCTCTCACGAGAGGAATGGGATTGCGTTACCTGTACGGAGTGTTGATTTAGTACCTTAGTGCTTACCACATAATCGCGCCATCGCACGGCTGGATTTTGACCTTGAACTGTGCAGAAGGTGCTTGTTATAATAGATAAATAATTATTAATGGGCGAAAATGTTGTGCACTGTTACTTTGAATACTATTCGTTTTGAGGAAGTCTCATTTATTTTTAATCTCCCCCTCGTATATACATACTTTTAAATTAAACGTTGAGTAACTTTTTCCCATTGGTTTGTAGATGTGTGATTACCAACCATTTGATAACTTTTTAATTAATTTTTGTTCT
This sequence comes from Dorcus hopei, assembly GCA_033060865.1. NCBI lineage: Eukaryota > Metazoa > Arthropoda > Insecta > Coleoptera > Lucanidae > Dorcus > Dorcus hopei. Next base: position 38,940,345 of record CM065423.1, read on the forward strand.
ATGAAAGTTTGTAGGTATGTGTAACAATTCAACAAACTTCAAACGAACGCAAACTTCTCCCATACGTTTCGCCAGGATAGGTCTCGGTAATTTAAACGAACAGAATCGGTCTTTTTATATATTTTAAAATAAAAAATATTAATGAATAAATAAGAAAGACCATCATGTTTTTGTATTAAAAAAAAAGAAAAAGAGGGCCAAACTACTTTTACGGTTCCCTTTTTAATTTTCCTATATTGAAGACTGAAGAAGCCAGAAACGTAGCGACTTTTATCTGTCTTTTACTTTCATTAATGTAATTTAATAAAATAGAAGTTTCAAAATTTAAAAATATAAAAATGTATTAATACCATTAAGTACCAATAAAAAAAAATTGGTCGTTTTTCTTTAAATTCATAATTTTTGATTTTATATTGAATTTTGGGATACATACTACATCTACATACATAACCAGTGATCAATATAAAAACGAATTAGAGTAGGCGTTGGAATTTAAACGCATGTCTTGGATATCGTCATATTAACACGAATTGTCAATCAATTGTGACATAAATAACACGCCGGAAATGACGATAGTCACGCAGTTGTTGGTAGAATTCAAAAGATTCTTGATGCAGGAAGCGGTCATTTTAAATAAAACGTTTTTCTTGCTTTGGATGTTTTAATTTCAAATTACGGTTGAGTTCGCATAGAAACGTCAAAAGTGACTGAAGGAACGTTAGATGAACTACATGCACTCATGTGTGTTTGGTTGCATCGCCAAGTCTAATTAGTTAATTCATTTGATCACTTTTTATAACACTTGGTACTAGAAGGGCGTAGCTTGGGCTTTCCTACACATTCTTTTTGCCTATGTATAAATAAAAATAATTTTATTAATCCGCCTTGTAGAAATCTCCAAATTACATTGGGGTAAACACTTTCAAACTTCATACTGACATTAAAAGAAGTTCTAGTTTATTTTCCTTAAAAAATAAAATAATTGTACATTGCCAGTTGAAATTTAAACTGAAGATTAAACCCATGACAACGATTATTTCAACAAATAAGGATTTAAGCTGGAATTGTACAACTGGGCCTCAATTGCACAAGTATTTCTAGAACGTAAGGTTACATTATTCTTTGCAACTGTTTTTAGTCCTTAATTTAGTTTTAGTTTGTAGGTTGGCAGCACATGTACAGTCGCGAGCAAAAAAATTGGTCGTCAATGGCATTTAAAAATCTGACTGAATCATCACAACCTAAGTAAAATGTGTACTTACATTGAGGGCTTCCTGTCCAGTTCCTTCTCCATCAATGACAGCAGCAGGATCAAAATTGAGGTCTGACGGAATATCAGGAACGGAATTATCTGCGTTCCCGCCATTATTGTTGCTGCTGTTATTGTTGCTACTGCTACTATTACTAGAGTTGTTGTGGTGGTTGTCAGCCGGCGGAACACTGGGCGGACCCGTGCCTCCTCCGGGTGTATGCGCAGATCCGGGGGTTCCCCCAGGCGTATGAGGTGTGTGTGGTGTATGGGGCGTGTGTGGCGTATGAGGCATCTGCACAAAAACAAGACAAAAAATAAAATAAAAAAACATTCCACTGAAGCTCGCTCGCTTTCTCAACTTACCTGTTCATTTAAGCTTTTCTCCATTGCGTTCAGCGGATCGAGCGAGTTGACCGATTCGCTCAGGTGAGAGAGCGGCCCGTTACCTCCGGAGTATTCGTTACTTCCGGGTGTGGAACCCGAGGTGAAGTCGTACTGGGAGTTTCTGGAGTTGTTGTAGGAAGGTGGGCCGTTCATCATCGAGCCGCTGGCGATGCTGTTCATGTCTGGTGGTATGTAGGGCGACATTGCTTGCATGTCCCAGTTGTTCATCGTTGGTAACGTCATACTGCCCGGGGACATGGCCTTGTTCATGCGTTTGGCTCCGCAAGAATCATTCTCATCGTTTTCCATCTAAAAAATTATTAAATCAGAAAGATCAGTTTCATTCAAATCTGATTTGTCTTATACAGGGCGACTGTTAATTAACTACAAATTCCACTAAATGTTTAACAAAATTAAAGACGCGTTTGCAATCTCGTTTCATCGTAGCATTATTTTTATGACTTGGAATAATTTTGTACGACTTTGAATACCATTAGTTATCTGAATTAATTTCATGGATTAGTCGTACGAGTTTCGCGTTGCTTTTATATCAACTGGTTAACAACGTAACGGCATTCCATTCATGATGTGTCACGGTCAAGTTTTACAGCCTTTACAGCTCATAAAACGATTAAAATTTATAACGCACTTAGAGCTGTGAGTACGGCGCGGCGTTTTAGTCTACATACAATGGCTTAACATAGTTTTTGAGTAAAATTTTAATTAATTATAGTTTCATTTTTCCCGAAATCTGTAACATCCGTTCTCTTATGTTTCTTTTTTTGGTGGACTAATTCCGTCAGTACTATACGAGGTCTATCTGGAAAGTAACGCTCGTTTGTTTGTTAAACGGGGATTAGTAGTTATGGACATGTTTACGTACAACTTATTTTTTTTAACATAGTTTTCAATCAAATGAAATAATGTTTTATTCCGTTGTCAAACACTTTCTTCGCTTGTGATGTGTAAATATTTTAAAATGACGGCCCTTTCGCAGTTGATCACTTGACAGTTTTTAGCTGAGAGCTACTTTAAAAGCTTTCAAGTGCAAACTAAATGGGAAAAGCAAGTTTTGAGCGCGTTACTTTCCGGATAACCCTCGTGTTTCCTTATTTTTTTCATCGATGAAGGACGGAGAGTTTTTATTACAAAAAAAAATTGTTATAAATCTGCTTTGGCTTTATAATTTCCACTGATAAATGCGCAACATTTCTATATATTTTTTTCTGTAAAATAAAGATAACTTTAGAACGAGATTCTAAGCGCTAAATAAAACAAACAAACTCGGTTTGTTTTGTTTTGTTTTTCAGGCTGCGCGATCTAAAAATGTTACTGCTATCTTCGTCAAAGCAGGAAGATTAAAAGAAACGCTCAGAATTTCAGTTTTCTGAACGTCTCCTGAATTGTGTTGTGAAAACCAGCACAGACAGGAATGATATGTAATCACGAGCGATATTCGGTGAACAAATTGTTTTTCTTTGTCTGAATATCGTTGAAATTGCCATGAAATTAAGTGCAACGTGTCATAAATGATAAGTTATCACCAATTATAAGCGCTGCAAGCGAAAGCGATAATTAATGCACAAAAAATAAACAAAAATGAAATCGTCACGCCAAAATCTGTGCCTTAGTTATAATTAATGAGCGGAAGAATTATATTTTTCAAGGTTATTGGCGTATACCATTTCCATTACCTACAAATTAGTTGTTAACGTTGTTAAGTAGCTAACGACTCGATACATGTAAGTACAATTTCGCTAATCGATGACTTTGGGAAATGTATTTCTTCCACTTATTAGTTATAATCGCTGCTTGCCTATAGACAAAAATAATGTTACCTTGATGTTTGTTCCCATTATCTTAGTCGGCTTCCAATTAGCAGCACTGTCAATGGTGACTTCCTCACACTCGGAACTATTCAACGTGTTCAAAATGCCCCACATGTACTGGTCCACCTCTAAACCTTCCAACTGGGCGGGTTTACTGAAATAATGGTTGAAGTAAAACCGTGTTGGTACAACTCAAGAAAGGATTAACTCACTTGCAGACCGGACATCTCCACGATCCCCTTTCGCAATTCAACTGTAAGTAAGACTCCAAATCGAAACACTGTATGTGTTTGCATTCGTGCCCTCTCGCCGGTAACGTTATCCTCTTGAATGTTATGGGACACTTCAGGGAGACCTTAAGGGCCGTCTGCTCGATTTCGCGGTCTCTGTCCGATAGGTTCGAACCAGAGTTGGTGTTGTTGAAGTTCCTCTTAATTTTAGCTATACAGTGATCAGCGGTGAGTAGTCTTTTTCTAAGCAGCCCCTGCAGGACAGATCTTACGCTCGGTCTATGAACTAATTGTAATACGAAGAGATGCGACTGCAAAAAAAAAAAAAATACAAATCAAATGAAGAAGACGACATTAGACTTTAAGATCGAGGACTTACACAGCAGCAAGCGGACACCGTGATTTGTATGGTGTTCCTGCCCGGCTGACACACGTCTTTTAAATAGAGAGGTTTGTGCGAAGTTTTATTCTCGCCCCTGTCTATGATGAGGGGGGTAGCGTTCACCGAGACTTGTACAGAAGCAGGCCAATTGGTATTCATTTGTCGATCCTCGTGGTGGAAGCACTTGAGTTGTAATTCTAAATCAGATCGCCACATCAACGTCTGATGCACGGTGGGTTTAAGCTGGAACACGTGGTTGCTTACGGCCAAGTTGTGTTCCAGCCTGAAGGGTGGTAAGATTATTCCGTCTCTTACCGGAAACGTTAACCTTAACTCATCATCTTCTGTTGAACCGAAAAAAGAAACACCTTTATTATTTGGGGGCGCCTTAATTGTGTGCATGAAACTTACTTTGTACTGGTATAGGAGGCTTCAAGTCATTGAAATTTGGCTTAACATCAGGATTCGGGCTTATATAGGGCGGCATACTACTCGCGGGGGTGAGAGGCGGAGTAGGATTACCAGGAATTGGACTGTGTTGGTAACTCATGTTATTCCTCATCCCAACGTCCTGCTGGAACTGAGTAGTGTTTCCATACTGAACAGATGCGTTTCCGGTCATGTATTGTCCAGAATTTCCTGAGTGAAATTGCCCCATTGAGCCCATGGAACCGTTGGGGAAATACTGTCCTTGCTGAGTATAAGGCGGCGTCGTTTGTCTCATGGTGTTGGCGTTCCTTACGGGACCCATAGTCCCAGGCCCGAACGATGCTGTGGGTCCAAGGCTTTGCTGAGTAGGATATTGCGCCTGCTGGTAGGTAGGCTGCCTTGTTCCGTAAGTAGGGTACTGACCATTAGGATTAAAATTAGGGCTCATCGTGGGACAAGGTCCTGTGGTCGGGTAGGAAGGTTGGGTCCTCTTCTGGGTCATGTGCATAGAAGGCGACGGGTACGGAGTCATCCTTCTGGGGTACATGGAATTATTGGAAGGAGCCCCCTGCATGCTCATCTTCGGGACCAAGTTCCCCGGCATGCTGCCCATGTTGCCGTGCATGTTGCTCATTCCCATGTTTGCCATGTTGCTCATGTTACTCATGGGGTTCATGCCGTTCATGGCGCTCATGCCATTCATACCGTTCATGGGTATCATCCTTTGTTGATAGCCCTGATTGTACTGTTGATTGCTAAACTGGCTGTTGTCTTGGAGCGCCACGACGCTCGCGGTGGCCGTCGCAGTTGCCGTCGCGGCGGCGGCTACCATTGCTGCTGTGGACAGCGCGTTGCTGCCTCCGTAAGCTCCTTCCGAGCTATTCATTCCACCTCCCGCTCCATAATTTCCCACTCTATAAAATATTTAATATTCTATTACCAAGAAGCTTAAAATTTTTTTTTGAATATTCATAAATATTATAATGTCTTTGGAAATCGTTTGACCCATCAAAAGAGGTTCCGTTTTCTTGAATTTCTTTTCAAAGCCAAGGCCCAAGAAATCTTTTGAATTGAATGTGATACAGTTTTTATAAATTATAATTTAAGGATGTCCAAAAGTCCTATTTCGTGTTCATGACAATGAATTTTTAGCTTCTAGTCTTTTTTTATTTTGACTCCCAGAAACCCTGGGAACCTTAGGTATTCGCGAAATGCCTTTCGAAGTTCATTGAAATAGGAGCAAGATCAAAAATTAAAGGAGAAATTAAATAAAAAACCAAAAAAGTTGCTAAAGTTTACGTTCACCGATGATCAATCAGATTTTTGTAACCAGCTAATATCTTGCCGCATTGGCTTTCGATTGATTTAAAAATAGACGGAGTGCGCGAAAATCAATCTAAATTTAAAGTTTATTGAGAAATTGAAAACGGTCTAAATTTAGTGCGGTAACTTTCCATTTTGTGCGCCATCTTCGGCCGTTTCGTTTGCCAAAAATTCATTACCAAAGCACCAGGGAATATCACAGTGTTTAAACCAAACATTTATTTTTCTCTCGCCATGCTTCATTTTATTTTTGGTTTATTTTAAAACGTGCCGAGTTTTATTTTCTGATATTTCTGCTGAAGTTAATTTAATAAAATTTTGAACTAAACAGTAATTAGTAAGTACATTTAATTTTAAAACAGCATTGAATGCCGAGTATGGAGAGATCTTAGAATGAGTAATGTGCACATGCATTCTACTTTCAAAATAGTTTCGCCTTTTTAGGAATAGTGTCACAGGCATTCATTAATCTACAGCTTTTGTTTTCATTGACAATCGAAATTGTCCTCATTGGCAAAAATAAAAAATATATATGTATACCTACAAGTATTAAGTTCACACAAGTTCATTCATGGCAGGTAATTATTCCTCACAATTATTAAATTAGTAACGCCCAATTAAATTTTACCATTCATTATTGAAACAACCTGTATATACATTTTACATAAATCGCGACGCCTTAAAATTGGGAAATAGGCAACCCATTCAACTTTGTACATTGAGGGCACATTATAAAATGCGATTCATTAAATTCGCGTTCTAGGCAGGCCATGGAATTTGAACGTACGCGGTGAATTGGTTAATCCGCTACTTTACATACAATTTAGTTATAATGAAAGACATGACTTTATTTTCCGCTGCCAACCTTGAACCGCCTGATACAAAAACGTGAAGTTATTTTTTTGGGCTCGCGATTTAAAATTGGACAACCTGTATATTATTCAAGTAATGAGTTAATTAATATCCCTGTTTTAAGGTTACATACAAGCTACGAAAACGTTTTTAGTTTGTTGTAAGTCTGTTCTTTTCTGATTCCTCGCTTGTTTTAAAATCACTACTTTTATGCTTCTTGCAAACTCTTTTTTTTAAATAAATTTTTGTTAGTGAGAACAATCTCTTTTATAAACCGGGCTACGTGTATTGATGATTCAGCTGTGCTAATTGGTTTGGTTTTAATGGAAAGGTTTCTAAAGATATTTTTCCAGTTACATAGTATCGCTACGAAGGGATGAAATCAATTAGTGAGAACTGCCGCTTTTATGAACCAGACTGTAGGTACAGATGATTCAGCTAATGTGTTAGTTGAGCTGCCTACATTTAGGCGTACAACCCTCCAGTTAAAACTGTTTTCAAGGGAAAAGTACTTTCTAATTTTTTGTTGTACACATATTTTATATCGTTTTCGATTCGCTGCTCTGGAGCACCCTCAGAGTATTTTCATCTTATTTTAACCTCATGTAACAATAGAAGATGGAGATGCTCTGACAGTGCTCTAGACTGGCGAATCGAAAACGCTATTAATTTAACTATCGGTTTAGATTTTATATAATTCTTCATCTGGCTGCTATCATCAAATATTGCTATTATCAAAAATTGAAATCAACCGTCATGGAACAGAAGAAGGAGGAGTATCAATGATCTCTTCAAATATGGTTGATTTACGTTTTTATTAATATTTGGCAACAGTGTAGACTGATGAAAATTACATAAAATTCAAACTGATAGCTAAATTAATTGATAATATATTGTTTTCTTTTAAAATCTTGGGGTCTGAAAACGATCTCTCTTCATGAGATAGCTCTACAGGGTGTTTCAGGATTAACTGACCAAACTTCAAATCCGAATTTAGGATCTCCAAATAAGGGAGAAAAAGTCTATGAAGTTAAAGAGTTACACCCCCCAAAGTTCCAAAGTTGGAAGGTTTTTTTCCCCCAAATTTGAATACGAATTTTCGTACACTTGCAAAAGTAAATTCCTAATCATCTCTTATCATTATGGGGTGAGATCAACAGCTGTTATTTATTTATTCTTTTATTAGAACACTTTAATGGGAATAAACGGTTTTATCAACTGCTGCGGATGGATTCAGATACCGTGTTAGTTGGGTTGCCTACATCTAGGCGTACAGTTCTCCAGTTAAAATGTGATTTAAAATATGTAGGCAGCCTCTTACAGCTACTTGACACGGAAATGTATTCGTTATAAGATTAGTGATCGTAGATGCGTGCAGGTGGATTCAGATACCGTGTTAGTTGGGTTGCCTACATCTAGGCGTACAATTCTCCAGTTAAAACGTGATTTAAATTATGTAGGCAGACACGGTAATCCATTTGTTGCAAGATTAGTGATCGTAGATGCATGCAGAAGGATTCAGATACCGTGTTAGTTGGGTTGCCTACATCTAGGCATGCAATTATAAGATTAGTGATCGTAGACGCGTGCAGATGGATTCAGATAACGTGTTAGTTGGGTTGTCTACATCTAGGCGTACAATCCTCCAACTAAAACATGATTTTAAATTGTGTAGGCAGCCTCTTAAAGTTATTTGACACGGTAATCTATTTGTTGCAAGATTAGTGATCGTAGATGCGTGCAGAAGAATTCAGATACCGTTAGGTTGGTTGTCTACGTCTAGGCATGCAATTGTAAGATTAGTGATCGTAGACGCGTGCAGATGGATTCAGATACCGTGTTAGTTGGGTTGCCTACATTTAGGCGTACACTCCTCCAATTAAAAACGTGATTTCAAATTATGTAGGCAGTCTCTTGCAATATATTTGTTGTAAGATTAATAATCGTTGAAATTTGTGTCCGTGTAGTACAAATTTATTAAATCGGTGATGTAAAATAGAACGTGTGCTTTTTTCATCATAAATTTAAAACAAATCTTATAACAAATATGATACCTTTAAATTCTTGACGTCCAAAAACGTTCACTCCTCATGAGACAGCTCTACAGGGTGTCGCAAGATTAACTGGCATAATTCAGGATCTCGAAATAAAAAAAAATCTCATGAAAGTAGGGAGTTACGCTCTTCCCAAAAGAGGAGGCTTGCAATTCTTTTTCTCTAATTTGAAAAGAGACTTTTTATTAAGAGAAAGACTTCTAAAAATTTTTCCCAGTCATTCCTTATCGTTATGAGAGGGCGAATCAACTGCTCTCCTTTCATTTTTTATTTCAGCCAGCTCTCCTTTCATTTTTTATTTCAGCCAGCACGAATTCTACCGGGTGATAATTTTTTATCAATTCTTGCCATGAAATTTGGACGGCACGTCTTGGCATTACCACAGTAAAGCCGTTAGGTCCCGTAGGTGTTGAGAGGGTCGATCCCTCTGTTGTTGACTAGGCAAAGTATATTCCCTAAAGGTTTTAAAAGAACTATCCCATTTTCAACCAGTCCACCCTGAAGTTCCCCAAGGACCCTTCCCTACATATTCAAACTTCTAACAACGACCAGTTTCATGTGAACATTTTTGACGTCACAATCTTCTTCACTCTCTCAATATCGTTGCCATTTAGATTTTACTCTGATAGTGCCAAAAATAGGTATAGAAGCTTTTTTCTTTTAACAAGCTTTGACGGCCAATTTGAATGGATCTAACCATGTATTAGTCACTACCCTTATGGAACAACCACCTCAGTGTTTTATTCGTATATCTTCAAACAGAAGCAGCCTGGGTTGAACTGAGCCTCCCGATAATCACCATCATGGTTGCGGCACTGGCGGGGATCGACGAGCTCATGGTTTTGCAGATCCTGTGTTACTTTTACTTTAAGCCAAAATCAAATCAAATCTTCCACTCCGTCCAGAAAAAGTTCGCTGCATGAGGATACATCTTGAAGAACCGTTTTAGTTGCTCTGGGCTTACGGTATTCGAAAAAATTTAGATCTAATAAATGGACAATACAAGACATGCGTTTTCGTCGCATCTTTTTATTTGCCCATTGGGTTCTGAACTTTTCCTACTGGAACCACTAGTTTGGAAACTACGATCTATCTGATGGATCTAATAAATCGAAATTTCTTACTGGAAAGAAAACCGATATTGCCACGTAAATGTATCTGGTTTTAGGGAGTTGAGTAAATCAAATCCAATAGACGCGGGATGTCTTTGAAGTTCCTCTTCACAAGCAATAGGGGTGCCGGATGAAGTATACCATATAAGGCTGGTGATCGCAAAGTAATTACCCAGTAGTGACACTTAAACATCAGTGTCAAAAAAATACCTATACATGCAAATGTAATGCAATTTGCAAGTCAGTAGGTATCAAACAAAATGGCAAATATTCGGGTGTTGCTACTGCGTAGATTTTGATACTGTGGCATTACCGTAAGACAGTATCAAGGAGTACAATGACGTACAGACCGATTGTCTTGATCCTACACTGCTTTCCATGAGCTTGATATCGATTCTTAGCTCAGCATAGGAAGATCTGGGGAAGTTACTAGGTATCCCATGATTTTGTTGACACTTCATTGCTGTGCGTTGCTTTTCGTTCTAACCATCATGTGAAAGATGTAAATATTGATTGATGTCAAACTCACGGAAAGTAGTGTAGGATCAGGACAATCAATTTCGATCTCCCTGTACTTTTTACTTAAGCATGGCAGGAATTGATAAAAAATTTTAAAAATCACTCGGTATCATTCACTGAAACTCTTTGATTTCCTTTGAGTAAAATAAAAAAATTAAAATATGTTTTTATGATCCAATATTTAATTTCTTGCGAGAGGGGGGGGGCTTCAATGAAGTAGTGTTTCCAGACATACATTCACCGAACGTTTTTTTCTTATTTCGAGGTCCGTTTTAAGTTTGGTCAGTTAGTCTGAGACACCCTATACAGACACAACGACGTTATTTGAGTCGCCTAGCTAAAGGCGGCCAAACACGCAACGAAAACGTGAAGTTAAATTATGTATGTTAATTTTTATTTATACTTAGCAGGATGATTTGTAAATGGGAATGACATTCAGGATTCAGAAAACATCGATTAGAGGCAATTTTTTTTGGATAGTACACTTGAAAACGATACGTTCTAAATTCTAGAACTATTTTGGATTATAAAAGTGTAAGCGGAATCACAAGATAAGAATATTAGTTAATCTTATTGCTCTCGATTATTTCTAGGTTTATTGATCGAGTTTCGACTTTCTTATTTTCCTAAGGATTTTCGAAGGCCCCCGCTTATTCGGTAGATTTTGTGACGTGACGCAATTCGATTGCGCACCTGCCGATTTCAAAACGGCCGATATTTATAGCCCCATCAAAATAAACCCCGCAGAAAAATTAGATCGTGATTCAACGCCGGCCGCACAAATATTTGCGATTTTCGATCTCGTTTTCTATAAATACCACCTCCGGCCTTATCTAAACAATTACATAGTATCTACGTGTGTATATTGTTCGAAAGCGATCTCCTAAGCGGTTGCCAATCAAACAAACAATCCATCCCGAAAGCTCTTCTTCTGCCCTCGATCAGAAAACGGGGAAAACTCTCTCACGCTTCCCGGCAATTATCGCCGCACGTTTTAACCCACAATGCGCCAAAACTATATAATAACGCGTAAAATACGTTAAACAACAAAGGCCCTCTGCCATTCAGGCCGAATCATATTTGAATCGGTTGATTCTGTGGGGTGCGGAAAGCTCGCTGCCGCTTGCTAACCGGTGGGTACGGCTGCGAACAATAATAACTGCCGAGCGGGGCGACTGTCGATTGTCACGGGAACATAACAAACAGGGAGTAGGCAGTGATGTGACAAACAAAACACTAGCGATAGCGTATTGGCTGCAGAGAGGGATTGTATTGAGCCGTTCTTGTCGGCAACATTTCTGTTATACCCGCGTATTAATAATGTTGAGCGAGCGAGCGAACGGAGAAACTATCTACCCCTTGTATTAATAAAAAAAAAATCTCACGTTAACTAACCCCTATTATGTACCTGAATATTTTAATATTACTACATTTGAAATATGCCTGCGTCTCTACTTTTTTTTTGGAACAGACTGTAGATTTACTTTAGTCAACTTAATATTTTGAAGTCGAATATTATTGACTACTATGTGCTCGGATATTTTAATTTTAATTTCGAACATGTACATTTATATGTATATGGCCCTCGAATTTCAATCACCCTGTATATACAGGCTGAGCTAACGGTGCATGATCGGAAGATTGTTGCGTTACTGATAAATATTTTTAAAATCTGTGTATGCATTAACATACATATCGGTTAGACGCACAATCTAAAATTATTTAGACGTGTACAGAGTGTCCCGTAAGAGTGTGACAACCCTAATTTACATTTTTTTTGAATGGAATACTCTGTACTGGGTGTTTAAAAATGGCAAATAGCGCCATTCTGCACTATTCAGAGACACCCCCTGAGCATGGGAAAAATGTAAAAATATAGTGATTCTTTAAAGATATGGAAGTTACAAGATTGGAATTTGCCAATTCTGAGTATTTCAACAATTTTTACAGTTCAACAATAAGTTTTATTTAAAATCAATAAATAGTACATGTTTTTCATAAAAATTATCGTCAAAATAGTCTGGCCTCTAAGCTATTAATTTGGTAAGTAATTGCATTTAGTTACCTATGAATTTATGTTGACTGAATGGGTAATAGGCATAAAACGAAGTAGATGCTAATACTTCTCAAATTAGCATCTTCTATTGCATAAAGTACTTACTACAGCTCTGAAGCGTATACTATGAAAACAAAGTTTATACTACAACATGTAGTAAATGCTACACTGGATACACTTTCCGGGTACGCATATTCTTAAAATTCATACCGCGTGTCGAAGAAGTTTACTAAATAGCAGCTTCACTAAAACTGAAGTAGATACTAATTATGCGGCAGCCGAAATTTGAGGCTTTTGAAGTAGATACTACAAAATTTACAGTAGGCGCTTCTATGGCAAAGTAGAAATTTCTATGTACTCTTGTACATAATAGTATTTACTAGATGCGGATAGTAAATATTACGCTAATATTTCGAAGTAGATGCTTGAAATATTAGCATGTACTACGTTTTATGCATACCACCCATTATGTACTGTTTAATATCAGCTGACAGAAACCTAAATATAAGGCAGAATTTTTTTTACATTTCTCCCATGCTCAGAGGGTATCCCTGAATAGGGCAGAACGGCGCTGTTTCGCCATTTTTTAAGCACCCTGTATATTATTGCACGATTATAATAGCTTAGGCTGAGTGGATGAAAATAATATAGGGTTTTATTGATCTAAAGTTTATGGTTCCCGAGATAGTGACAGTTTATCGTTAAAAAAATAGCAAAATTTGTTACTCTATAAATCTGTTATTTTTAAATATTTGACCTTGAATTTTGGTAAATATATTATTGCGATCAGTCACTACGGTCGCCTGACTTGACATAATCGCAACCATACAACGAAAATGAAAAACGTTCGAGCGTTCTGGTATTAAAAAATGGGTATGCGCAGAAACGAAATTGAAATAAATTTTTTTTTCTTGTAGTTGACAGAAAAGTGACAAAATGTTTAATCATAAATCGTGAAGAAAAGTGGGACTTGTCTTGTTAGCAACACTTTTCTTCACGTTTCCGTTAGCAACACTTTTTTTCATTCATTTTGACGTATCAGAAGTCGAAGATTGATTGATTGATGTCACAGATTGATGTTTTGTTACTATGTCAACAAATGCTTGACATACCTTGATGTATTATTATTATTCGTCGACACTCTCATAATTTTAGCGTTACTTTCGTCAACTACGCGAAAAAATAGCATGATCTACACGTTAGAAAAGTGAATTTCCATGTTCGTGCAAATTTGATCCAAACATTTACACTCACTGGAAAACTGTCACTTTTCTAAACTTGTATATCATCACACTATTATTTTTATTTAAAAAATGTATCTGTGTATCTAAATGATCAGATAGGTACATATATAAATGTAACCAAATACAATTACAGATACCAAGTACTGTAATGTAACTAGTTACATAATCAGATACACAGAAAGTATCTAGATACGGTATCTACATAGATACTTGTAACTAGATATGTTACAACACTGCCCGTGAGCAGTCGTATATTAATATACGTCAATTAGAATCGACTGTCATCTGTTTTATCTGTCAAATTTGTTGTTACAATCTAATGATATTATTCATCTGTCAAAGTTGTTGCATTTATTCTCTATCAAGTTCGCAGAATAATCGTATCGACGTTTTTTTTTCTCGTTTACTTCTGGAAAATACGTTTCAGTTTCATTTTCCTTTTTTGATATCACGTCTTTTACCTGTCTGTCATTTGTTTTTCTTTATTATTATTTAAACTTAGTTTCTTTTTGTAAAATGTCTGCTGTTTTATGTGTATCAGAATGTCATACTTGAACTGTCAAAGTTGTTGGCATTTCTCATTTGTATCGAATTCGTAAGTGAAATAATCTGACGTTTTCTTTATTTTCATTTGTGCATCTTTTTATATCACCTTGTCACTTTTTGTCTTACATTTGCTTTTAATTATTTTCATTTCATTTAATCACCTGTTTCATTTTACGACAAATCTTCTGTAGTACATGTATTACTGTGTAAAAAACTTTAATTATTATTATTTTTTGCTTCTGTCAAAATATAACGATAATCTTTAGTTGTCAAAGTCATTGCAGGTAGAAATTGTTAAATGGTTTGACGTTTACCAGTTATCTCATTGACATTGGTTTCAAAAATTTCTGCAATTTTTGAATATTATTTCTTTTCCTTTTTACTTGTCAAACGTCTTTCATTTGTAATTTTTTTTGCACTATGTGTTGTCTTTATGTGCCAAAGTTGTAGGCATTTGTTATCTGTCGCAGTTACAAGTTAATTAGACTGACATTTTCCTCGATTTTGTCTGTGAAGTTCTGTCAATTATACGTGGAACTTGTCGCTACCTGTCAAACATTTTTTATTTGTAATTTTTTTTTTGCAATATGGGATGTCTTTATGTGTCAAAGCTGTAGGCATTTGTTATCTGTCGCAATTACAAGTTAATTAGATTGACATTTTCCTCGATTTTGTCTGTGAAGTTCTGACAATTCTGCGTGGAACTTGTCGCTAGCTGTCAGGTGTTTTGTTTTAAATGTCATTTAATAGAAACAAATGAATTCTCGAAAATAGTTAAAACAATTGATTAGTATATGTATTTAATTTTTAAGCTTCAATACATTTCATATTAAAAGCAAAAATCCATCGGCTCTGAATTTACTTGAACATCTGAAATCTGAGTACTATAATTACCAAAGTATTTAGGCTTTTTGGAACAGACTGTATAACTCATAGGCACAGTATATTCTCTGAGCAGTAGTCGCACTCCATGTCGGCACCTTTGAAGTTTGTGAAACTCGTTGAGCTCTGCGCAGGTCACTGCGCAATGAATTTAACGCGCCAACCATCTCAAATTTAAATTCCACAAGCGGAAATTTATACAGTATGATTCAAAAGGGTGGGCGGTCTTTAGAACCGTTTATTTGTTCTCAAAAATGTAAAATAAATTTTTCTACGAACTTTCTTTACGAAGATAAAGATACGAATTTGATGTTGATTGTATCAGATAATGTAATTTTATGTTTTTATTAATGAGAGGCATGTAAAATTTTCTTTTTTATTAAAGATAATTAATGTTAAGTAATAAAGCAGCAAAAACTCTTTGGAAATACATATTAACATCACAAATTCTTTGAAACGGACACTGAATATGCGCACTAACACTTAACGTTAGTGCGCATATTCAGTGTACGTTTCAAAGAATTTGTGATGTTAATATTTCCAAAGAGTTTTTACTTAACATTAATTATCTTTAATAACAAAGAAAATTTTACATACGATTTTCATCGGACAAGAACCTGCTTTAATTATGGAAATATTAACGTTATTTTAGATGTAGGGTCGGTAACGGTGTAGCAAAAATTGGGTGTTGCATTGGTTACCACAGTTTGACATGTGACATTAAATGAGCGTTTGCTTCTTTTAGGCCCAGTTTAATAAAACGTAGTTAACCACTCGATCAAGTTAATCGTGTGATTAAGCAATATCATTGGAGCAAAGTCTAAATTTCTTCCAATGATATTGCTTAATCACACGATTAACTTGATCGAGTGGTTAACTACGTTTTATCAAACTGGGCCTTAATTTCTGATTTTTCTAAATTCTTTGAAAGTTTACTGTGTTTTTTTGGCTATTCCTTCGTCAAATTTTTACTTAAGAAGATTAAGAATACCTGAATAAAATAAGGTATTAAGAAGTGACAATTATTATATAACAACTATTTCCTATACACAACTAAAATAAGTCATATCCAAGTATACGATTGATGGAAAACAGATTGATACCAGCTGAGTGTGACACCTGCGCAGTAACCTTGCGCGAAGTACGTGTGGTAACATCGGATTGTATAGAGTGCGACTACTGCTTAAGAGAATATGTTTACTCTGTTGTAGGTAAACATTTGTGTAATTCGAACTGAATTCGAGATCTTTTCAGTTTTATAGTGCAAAGTACATTTTTTTAAAGTCAATCAACCCCTCTCCCCCCCAAATACACATTTAAATATTTCCATATTGTTACATTCCGCGATGCAAATTCTATTTTTAGACTGGTCACGCCACCTATGAGCCAGCCAAAGATTATAGTGCTTCCCCGACTTAGCCCTAGGTGGTGGTAGAATTTGCGCGAACTTTCGCGCTTCTCAAATCAGTTTTTATTTAGAAAGCGATGTGTGTATCTAGCGAATTAGTAGAACGATTAAGGGCCGGTCTTTCCAACTTCCAGTTGAAGTTATCCGACGAATAACTTGACGTCTATGGGCCGATATTTCAGTCACGGTTTAACTTTAAGCTTCGTTTTATTGCTATAGAAACAATAGTTAAGACAATTGTTTCTAAGGGAATAAAACGAAGCTTAAAGTTAATCCACAAGTGAAATATCGGCCCTATGAATGATTGATTGATTGATTTTTATGAATTGTTTCCATGGTAGTTATCCGTCAGTTGGTTTATCAAGAGGTGGAAAGACCGGCTTTAAGTTATATAAGTGTTATTTGTTACACAAGTTTGCAGCTCGATATTATTTGTGCTTTCATTGTGCTAAGTGATCATAGACATTAGTTTTTTTTTTAAATAAACGACTATTATAATTCGTGAACCCCGGAAGTCGTAACAATATGAAAATTTGAAACGCCTACCTATTTATTTAGAAAAATGTAATAAATTTTGGCATTTAGTTAGGGGTTGGGAACTTAGTCTGTCGAGAAGAGAAAAATTTCAGTTAAAACTTATACAAACAACTATCTACCACATGCCTGCATGTTTATATTTGTACCTAAACCATGTTTACATTCTTTTAGAACGTATTGTATATCTATTTTAGTAAAATTTTACTTTTGAATGCGATTACGTGATTTTTTCAGACGGAATTAACTTGTTTCACACTGAAAATGAGAAGAAATTAATCATCGTCAAATGAATCACTAAAAACAGTATGTTCCCGGATTGACTTTACAAGAGGAAAAAAATATTTTAACTTTTACAAAATACATATGCCAAAGGAATTCTTTTTTATTTGATTCAATCGATCAATTGATTAATGATTTGATGACAGTTATAACGAGCTATGATGTAGACTTGAATTATGTACTGAGAGGGGTGGGTGGTTGGTTAATCTAATGCAAGTTCAAAATGTTGTTGATTTTGTCTTTTCTTTTCGATTTTAAGAATACACTGTATTCATGTTGAACTTTTAATTACAGATATGTTCATTATAAATCTAAATTCCCTTTGGCATTTTTTTGTAAAATTAAAAACAAATTTTTTCCCCTTTTGTAAACTCAATATTGTAATTTAATTTAAAAATGTGAAAAGCGTTCGTTTTTGAAAAAAAAAAAATGTAAACAAATTTTGAAATTCGACTAGACTGTGAATTTATTCAGAAGTAAAAAAAAACTCACATTAATTGATAAGTCCGTATCATATTTTTATAATCATGTTTACGTTTTTTTTTAGAGCATACTGTATTTGTTTTAGTAATTTTTTTTTGATATGATTGTGTGACCTCTCCAGTCGGAATTTACTTGTGTCGTACTAAAAATAAGAAGAAATTGATTAGTCTCAAATGAATCATTAAATATTTTAATGTAAAAATCTGAAAAGAAAAAATTGATTTAAAATATATTTTGGAATTCGATTTTTCTTATCATACGTGTACAAACATGTTTACATCTTTTTAGAACATCCTGTACACTTGTTTTAGTAAAATTTGCGTCTTTTTAGGCGGAATTCGCTTATTTCTTTCTAAAAATAAGGAGATCAAACGAATCACTAAATATTTTAATGCAAAAATCTGAAAAGCCTGTTTCTCTTTTTTTAATTAATTTAAACAACCAATTTTGGAATTCGTTTAGATTCTGTGCACTTATCTGAAGTAAAAAAAATTCCACATTAACTGACATATCTGTATCGTACGTTTACAAGCACATTAATTTTTTTTCAGAACATACTGTAAAATACGTCACGTGATTTGCGCAGCAGTCTGAAGTAAAAAAGAAACTTTCATGTAATTTTTTTAGAACATACTGCTTATCAGTTTATACGAGACTCGTTTTATTCTAAAACGAATAAATAAAATAACTAAATAAAATAAAAAGCGTTTAGGTTTTTCGAAAAATTAATTTTAAATAATTTTTGCTTAGAATTTGTGAACTTATTCTGCAGTGGAAGAAAGCCCGACGTCTACATATTTTCGGAGAACACACTGTATATGCGTGTAATTAAAATTTTACGTACTTTGCCTTTTGAATACTGTTACAATCAGTTGCTCTAAAGAAAGTTAAAAATTTTGGTGGTTTTTTTTTGGAACTAACTGTAGATTTTTTACAATCTCACTCTCAGAAAAGGGGGGGGGTTCAAGTTTGCTCTTCGCTATTATTTGGGAATATTTGAAAAGAGTGACGCATGTGAATCGACCGTGTCCTTGACGAGGCTGTACCACGGACTGCAAAGTCATAATAAGGACAGTATCAGCGTTTGTTTATTTCGTTGTAATCTTTTTAAACAATTACGCATAAATATTTGTTTTGCAGCGGGACTCACTTTTTATCTACTAAATATTAACAGGACATTTCTGAAAAAAAGTCTGAAACGTGTTTACATCCTTTAGGAACGGACTGTAGATCTGCTCAAGTAAAATTTTATTTTCCATTTCGATTATGATCGCAGGCAGTCACTAATTTCATAAAAAAAAGAAAATTTGAAGTGAAGCTACGAAAAGTGAAGGCTTCTGGAACAGACTCTACATTTAATTTAAGTAAAATTTTATTTTACGTTTCGAATACGATTGCAGACAGTCACTGATTATTCCATAAAAAAAGTGAAAGATTGAAGATATGAAAAGTGAAGGTTTTTGGAACAGACTGTAGATTTAATTTAGTCTGAGATTGTGCGGCCTCATCAAAAATTAAATTAGAAACATATTTGAACAAAATTTTTTTTTAAAAAAAAGAGCTTTTTAGAAAATGGGGTTCAAATAAAATGGCTTTTGATCGAATTTTCATTAAATTAATTTCACTTCACATTTTAACCAATAAATGAGTGAGACACCCTGTATATGGAGGGAGCAAATTATATAATACTTAAATTTGAGGTTTCATTTCGAATTTTGAACAGAACTCTCCAACACGATTTTAAAAGAAACCCCCTCGCGTTCCGTGCGCTCGGGGCCTGACAAAAATCGACTCGCACGCTTCGCCCATCTCTTACTACGTTCCCGTTATATTGACAGCCCTTGATTCCACCCTCCTCTGTTCTCCGTTCGCCCCCCTAATACCCAACTCTGACTAGGTCACCTCTGTGGAACTAAACCACCCTAATTGGACACATATTTGTTCGAATACCTGGGGTAGTTTCCAAACGTATTGTCGGCTTTAACGGATATTGCCGTTGTAAAATGTATTTTTAAAAAGGTAAATATTTATTCCGGGGGGCCGTAAATCATCCGGAGGTTTTTCGTCCGTTCGCTTTATCTCCGAGCGAGCGAGCGACGACGTCGTAAAGTCGAGGAGAAAGCCAAAAGGATTCTTGCTAAATTCAAATGTGGATTTTGGCACGTTTTTTGAATTCCTCGCGGTCATTCGTTTTATTTCTAAGAAATACAAAATAGAAACCTCATTTTGATTTGGTGATTGAAATTAAATGAAATAGGGTTTTTGGAATTTTTTGACTTGGCCAAAAGTTTCTTCTGGTTTTTAAAGTAGAAAGCTCACACGATTCTTGCAACAAGAATTTTGGGTTCCGGCACGATTTTTTTTCCAGATCTTTTATATTTTGGAAGTACCACAAAACAGAAATGTTTGGCCCGTACATGCCCAGACGAGTTTTTGATCGATTGAAATAATCTTTTTAGGGGGCTTTTGAAATAAAACACGAAGCCAAAGCGTTCTTGTTAAATAAATCAAACTAATGCCCCCCAATTTAGGGTTTTCTACATTTCTTGAGATTTTTTAAATAGAATAAAATAAATTGATTAATTTTGATTTGGAGCTCCTGTTTGGGCTGTTTGATGACTACATTAATAATAATAGAAAATCAAAAAAACTTTGGGCACACACTTTTGATTTTCCTTGGGCTGAATTTTTTTTGTTAAATTTAAAATATGATTTTTTGGCATCTCTTTTTCTGGGCCAAATATTTCTATGGCAAATATTTGGGCTATAGTGGTACCGTTAGCAACTTTCTTTTTTTTTTCGGACTTACCCTGGCCCAGTTTGTCTGTATCCTGTTTGGTAGCCGGGTTGAGTCTGTTTGAGGTTGTTAGCGTAAACCGGAGTCGTAGGATGTTGCGAAGGTCCGCTGGAGAAGGCTCCGTGGGGTCCGGACTGGCTGGACGAGGTAACACCCCACACGGTGGTCACGACAGACAATTGCTGTTGGGCCGTGGCGCCCGCTGGCGACCAGTCCCTGAAACAGGCCATGCTGTGTTACTTCACGTCCATCATCCACGTGAGCACACTGATTAGTCAATTTGCCGAACGCTTCTGTGCAAGTTGCACGCCGCGTGCAAAAAAATCAACCAATCCGCAACGAGCATCGCAATATTTAATTTTTTGTTTTAAATAACAGAAAGTCACTCTTGTTTATAACTATTTTTTTTTTACAGTGTGTAAATTCAAAGTCCGAAGTTTAGAGCCACGAGTCCTTTAAAATTAAAACGAACTTGTTTATCCCGAGAACAAAATTAATTAAATTTATCCTAGGGGGTCCACTGAATTTATTTATATTTATTAAATCGTTTAAAAATTTTATTTAATAAATTCGAAGTCGTCCTGGGTTTAAAAATCACAAAAAGTAACTTGTTTGCCCACCCCCCCGCACGTTCGATCGAATTTTTAAATTATATATTAATAAAATTCGAAATTAAGTTCACATTTTTTTAATTTATAAAAAAAATCGCGTCTTTTATTTAAATCCATAGGCACTTCCAGCAATGTTTCACTAATTCACAACGAATAAAAATATTATGTATTTAATTAAGCGAGAGAGAGAGAGAGAGAGAGAGGGGGCGCACTGATTTTTAATTAATTACTCGACCAATTAATTAAAAATAAATAAATCACTGCACTGGTCACTTTCCAAAAAAATTTAAAATCATAAAAATAATTAGAAACGAGGGGGGGCACCTGCACTTTATAATCCAAGCGGTTCACATTCACACAACACAACTTTAATTTTCGGAAAATAACTATTTTTTAATTTTTTCCTTTTTATACTATAAACCATCTGAAAAAAATTCTGTGATTTGCTAGTAATAAATTGAAGGTGTAAAAATGAAGGTACCTATAGGAAGTATATCCCAGCATTTGAATGAAAACATAAAGAAGTGAATGTAGTATACACTTTACACGAACATTGGTGGTACTTGTGAGTTAGCACACTTGTATCATCGAGCGTGATTAGCACATACGTACGTTGCACGCGGAACGCGACGTTCAACTGTCTGCCTGGCTGTGGGAGAAACAACGGCACGTAGTCAGTCGTGGAGGGGTTCAGGGGAAGTTGACCCGAGCTCATTCTCCTCCATTCCATGCGGCCACAATATCGGTTATAGCGGGCGCTGTTGCCAGCTCTCTGCGACCGATACCGTGGGTGGAATAGCTGGCTGTCTCTGTCTGCACGCAACTTAACGAGTGGAATCGTTGTTGCTACATTCGATCTTTACACTTCGAAGTAAAAGGATAATTGACGCTTTAAGGATGATTCGAAAAAAACCACCACCGCACGCATCTTTACTGCACTTTTTCCCCGCCCGATGTGCACTTGTTTTCACCTAATCGCACGGAATATTATTTATTAAATGATACAAAAGTAGGTTGCATTCTCATTGAACAGTTCATGAACCAAGGTCGACCGACCACAATTAGATACACGTGCTCTTTGGCGCAAATGATTTTATTGAGAGAGACACACAGGTTTCGGTGTTTGGAAAAACAGCGCGATTTTTTGTCCTAATTAATTTAGTTTGCGTAAAGTGCATAGAAAAACTCTGGCCTTGCTACAAACGGCGTTAATCGGCGTAAATTCGATTTTAATTCTTGTGAATTCAAAACGAATTTGACTTGGGTTCAATTTATGATACCCAAAACTTCTTGAGATTCGTAATCTCGGCCGGAGTTGAATTGCAAAGGAGCGAAGCCTTCAGGGGTTTATTATTATAATTATTATAACATGCGAATTTTAATTTGATTTGGGTTCAATTCATGATACCCAAAACTGCTTGGAATTCGTAATCTTGACCGGAGTTGAACTGCAAAGGGGTGTAGTTTCGAGGGGTTTAAAATTGATTCATGCATTCAAAATTGTTGTAATATGTCAACTTTAATTTGCTTTGGGTTCAATTCATGATTCTCAAAACTGCTTGGACTTCGTAATCTTGACTGGAGTTGAATTGAAAGGGACGAAGTCTTCAGAAGTTTAAAATTGTTCTAATATGCGAATTTCAATTTGATTTGGATTCAATTCGTGATACCCAAAACTGCTTGGGATTCGTAATCTTGACCGGAATTGACTTGCAAAGAGTTAATTCCTGGATTCAAAATTGTCCCAATATGCTAATTTCAATTTGATTTGGGTTCAGTTTATGATGATCCAAAACTGCTTGGGATTCGTAATGTTGGCCGGAGTTGAATTGCAAGGGGGCGAAGTCTTGAGGGTTTTAAAATTGATTCCTGGATTCAAAATTGTTCTAATGTGCGAATTTTAATTTGCTTTGGGTTCATGATGCCCAAAACTGCTTGGGATTCGTAATCTTGACCGGAGTTGAATTGTAAAAGGATGAAGCCTTCAGAAGTTTAAAGTTAATTAATTCCTTGATTCAAAATAATTGTTCTAATATGCCAATTTCAATTTGCTTTGGGTTCTGTTCACGATAGCCGAAACTACTTGGGATTTGTAATCTTGACTGGAGTTGAAGGAGGAAAGGGGTAAAACTTTTAGGGGTTTAAAAATAATTTCTGGATTCAAGATCGTTCTAATATGCTAATTTTAATTTGTTTTGGGTTCAATTCAGGATATTCGAAGCTGTTTGGGATTCGTAATCTTGTCTGGCAATGACGTAGATGAGAACTTGTTTCGGGAGGGGGGGGAGGTGAACAAAAAAAAACTTACGAGTACGGACTCTACTTAACATTTTTTATTTATGAAATGTAAAACAGCGAACAAAAAGTAACGCCACACGAGAAACTTTTTTTGTATGAATTAAGCAGAACATTATATCTTAGAAACATTTCGGGAGGGGGGGGGGGCTCGGGCCGCTCGCCCCCCTCTTATCTACGTCACAGTTGACTGGAGTAGTTGAATTGTAAAGGGGTGAAATCTTTAGGAGTTTCAAATTGATTTCTAGATTCAAAATTGTTCTAATATGCTAATTTTAATTTGTTTTGGGTTCAACTCATAATACCCAAAACTAGTTGGGGTTCGCAATCTTGACTGGAGTTGAAAGAGTAGAAGGGCGAAATTTTCGGGAATTTAAAATTGATTCCTGGATTCAAAATTGTTCCAATGTGCGAATTTTTGTGCTTTGGGTTCAATTCATGATACCCAAAACTGCCTGGGATTCGTAATCTTGATCGTACTTGAATGGCGAAGAGGTGAAGCCTTCAGTACTTTAGAGTTAAGTCCTGGATTCAAAATTTAATTTGCTTTGGGTTTAATTCATGATACCCAAAACTGCTTGGGTTTCGTAATCTTGACCGAAGTTGAATTGCTAAGGAGTGAAGCCTTCAGGCGTTTAAAGTTCCTGGATTCAAAATTATTCTAACATGCGAATTTTAATTTGAATTGGGTTCAATTCATCGTTATCCAAAACTGCTTGGGATTCGTAACCTTGACCGGAGCTGAATTGCAAAGAGGTGAAGTCGTCAGGTGTTTAAAGTTGATTCCTGGATTCAAAATTGTTCCAATATGCTAATGCTAAATTTAATTTGCTTTGGGTTCAATTCATGGTATCCAAAACTGCTTGGGATTCGTATAATCTTGAATGGAGTTAACGTTAAAGGATATTTAGCGAACAGTTATTCCGTCCTTATTCCACGATTGTAAAACTGGGCCTTAATATGCTAATTTTAAATTGCTTTGGATTCAATTCATGAAACCCAAAACTGCTTGGGATTCGTAATCTTGACCGAAGTTGAATTGCTAAGGGGTGAAGCCTTCAGGCGTTTAAAGTTCCTGGATTCAAAATTGTTCTAACATGCGAATTTTAATTTGCTTTGGGTTCATTTCATGCTACGCAAAACTGCTTGGGATTCGTAATCTTGCCTGGAGTTCAATTGCAAAGGGGTTTAAAGTTGACATGGAATTTTTCTTTTATTAAGGAATGGGGGACTGTTTAAGCTCGATTTATAAAAATGATGGAATATTTTTGGGATTTAGATATTCGTCAGAGTAGCAAACTTTTTAGAGTTTTGTACTTCCCAGCTTCCAAAGACATTGATCAGAGCTCAAGACATTCGGCCTTATCTCTTAAAATAAGAGTAATTTTGATTGCATCTTTTTTTTGTGTTTTAGTTCTTGCCCATCCTATCACCTCGTAATTCGATTTTGATTCTTCGATTAAAATTTTCTTTTTTTATAATATGTTTTTGGGCTAAGTTTAAAATACCCCAAACTACTACCTCAATTCAAGAGATTTTGGCCAGTGTTATGGAGTCGATGTCGCAATCGTGAAACAGTTCTTGGATCGGGTGGTTATTTAATTCACTTTGGGTTGAATTTGTAATACTCAAAAACTACTTCCTTTCAAATCAAAATCAGGAGGTTTTGCCTAGTGCTGCGGGGTCGGAGTGGTATTCGTGAAGTGGAGTAGGAGTTGGTTACTGGAGTCACAGTCGGAGTCAGAGTCAAAATCAGAATCAAATCAGGTTTTGCTCAGTGTTGTGGAGTCTAAGTCTAAGCATTCGTGGAGTAGGAGTTAAGTCCGGTTTTTCAATCGCAAGTTAACTTTAACCTTCAGTTTATTCTCATAAGAACACAATTGTTGCTATGGAAATAAAACGAAAGTTACAGCTTAACTTGATATTGAAAAAATGGGTCTTAGAAGCAATTCTTGGGTTACTGGAGCACAGTCGGAGTCAGCAATTAAAAATCGACATCGACTGCAATTCCTAATAAATTTAAATTGTCTAAATAATACGTTTACTGTGATTTATAATTTGTCTGATCTTTTACTACAAATTTAAAGTTGGCAACGGCTTGGTTAGTTGTAGCCTTTAGGCACGAGTTGGAGTCGGAGTCGGAAATTGAAATTGTAGTCGACGCTTTGATCTTCGAAATTCACCGCCTTGGTTTTGTTCTGCTCTCAAAAGAGGAGTAAATTTTGGGTGCAATTTTTATTCTTCTCTTTTCATGTACAGATTCTGTACTTTTAAAACAAATAACTTCCTTATTTGGGAAGTTATTTTTAAAGTACAGTCACCCTGTACATAAAATGAGAAGATTAAAAAACTGTACCCCAAAATGACTCCTCTTTTAAGAGCAAAAAGGAATATTAAGTCCTCAAAACTCTTGTGACCTTGATCTTCAACTGTTTCGAAGCGGCCACGCCTTCTTCATTTTCTTTTTAATAGCAAGGTGTATTTTTCACGGTCGATTTGATCAGATATTTGAAATGTGTGTTTATTTGTGTCACGATCCCAAGAACATCGAAAATTTCGAAATCCCAAAGATTTCGAAATTGAACCGGCAGTTTTAGAAGTTGAAAATTTTACGTCACACACGATTTCAAAAAATACGAAACACAGACGTCTCTTGATCCCCAATTCTTGACTTGGCTTGAATTAGTTTCTGTCGAAAAGATGACGGCATGTTTTTGTCTTTGGAAGAAAAAATTTCGAAACACAATTATTCTTGATAGGTTCGACTCTGTCTTAAGAAATAAATTGACATTCGTCTTTATTCCACGTGATCTTATTCTCTGCGTTGTGTTCAATGAGAGACCACGTGACCTTCACAGATGACCTTCAATTATTTGCCCTTCACATTTGCTCTGTAGTACTTTTGTCCTTTAGGAAGAACGTCTTTTGCTCGTTAGGAGAAACGTGCTTTTGTGCACTAGAACAAGGATGGTGAACCTTTTTTTACCGGCGAGTCAAATTTAAGTTAAAAATTTTGTAGCAATGGATCATGGGTCAGGTATCTAATTTCGACGTATTGTATTGTACACACAAGATGCGACGATTTACAAGGAATCACTTAAACATATCGATTTCTTCCGAACGTGCAAAACGCTTCATTTTACCTGCAATCCATCGCTGAGAATCTTTTTATTTTAATTTTATTTATTAGATGCAACTGTGGAATGCACGTAACCGCCAGTGCCGTATCGTGAATAAGTTCATTTGCATTTTTCAACTAGAGTGCGAAATTTATTGTTGCTTGTCTGTTGGTAATTTTTGTATGCCAGGAAAGTCATTTGTTGATCTTCACAACATCAATGGTTTCGAGAAGTGCAAAGAATTAGATGTATAAAAAAAACAGGTTTGAAACCTGCAAAAAAGTCAACGAAATATAAAGCATGTATTTGATAAAAAGGAACAATTGAGGAATGAAATAAGCTACAAATAAGAGAAATGAAATAATAAAGAAAAACACAAGAGATGAAGTAAATGTAAATCGCGAAACTAACAAAAGGAATCTAAAAAAGAAAACGCTAACGTATTTGATCGTTTGATTAAAAAAAAAATGAAATAAATGGCAAGAACATATTTTTTGTTTTTCTTGATTTTACTTCTGTTTGTTCCATTTCTCGTTCATTTTTATTTGTGGCGTTGGCTTTCGGAAGCAGAATCAATTTGACTTTTCAAAAATGATATTTGATGCTTTCATCCAATACTAATTCAAATTACATAGCCATAGCAAAAAACCTGTTATTGAGGTAAATAAAAGTCCAGTTTATAACTCTAAGAACAATTCGAGTTTAACGTGAAACCAAAGCTTAAATAACACGGTTGTAATTGACGTTGCTATGGGTTTAAGCTTCGCTTAAAGTTAAACTCGAATTGTACAACTGAGCCTAAATATTTTAGCGGGCCACTCTGTAACCCGCGGGTCATCAGTTCGCCATCACTGCAGTAGAAGAAACTGGTCAAAATTAAACCACTACGCTGAAAACATGGTCTTTCAATTATTGTAAATTAATACCTTAGGATCTCAAAGGGTGTGCCCGAAAGAGGACTTTTGGTCAAATTTGATCAAAGATATTTTTGCTTTAATAATCCCAACACTAATGTAAGAGAACCTTGAACTAAGTAGTCTTTCGAATCACCAAGGGGTAGTAAGTCTTACTTTGAAGAGTGTTCCTATACTTTCGCTATTTATATTCAACAATTTTTTTTTGAGTTTTGAGTTGGTGCTATTTGCACCAAGCATTTAAGCTCAACTTAACTTTAAGAGTCACTTATGCCCGGTTGCACCAACTTTTTAAGAAGAGCTCAAATTTAAGTGGTGTTTAGAGTATGACATTATTTATAGATTTAACAAAATGTTAGTCACATTTTAATTGATACTTAAGTTGAAGTTTAAATGTCAATCAGAATGTATTTGACATTATACTGACCATACGTAAATGTCAGATTCTAAACATAATTTAAATTTAAGCTCCACTTAAAAAGTTGGTGCAACCTGGCATTAGGGTCGAGATATTCATCTCCTATTAAACTTATTCGACGAATAACTTGATTTTTCTGAATTGTTGATTGATTTTTTATGAATTGTTTCCTTGGTAGTTATAACTAATAACAACTATTAGCCAGTTTATTAAGGTCGGGTTTCTGGAACGTTTCATAAAGTTAACGGTCCGATTAAAGTAAACGTTGCTATGGCTACACAAGTTAGAACTATAGTGCTGGGTTTCATAAAAGTCGATTAAATTTAATCATTGATTAAGAACAATCATTCCTATACCTTCAGCACATGTAACCATAGCAACGTTTACTTTTAACGCTTGCTTAAATTTAAGTAATGTTTGTGAAATCCACCATAGGAATATTTATTTTAATTGGACTGTTAACTTTATGAAACGTTCCAGAAACCCGACCTAAGAGATAGATATCTCCGCCCTTAGTTATTTTAAAGACGTACAATTTTGTCTCCTCTTTCTTGCTTGTGTAAGTAACATATTGCTGTGATTTTTAGCATATACCTTTTTAGAAATAACTAAGATCTCAGGGCCTAGTAATTTAATTGTTAGACAAGTTACAACACTGCACGAGGTTCCTATGCAATGAAGCAACTTAAGTAGCAATAGAAACTCTAAAAGCATTTATTGAAATGTTGTTGTGCAAATTTACGAGCAACGTGGTGAATGGGTAAGTAAAAAAATCAAATATCTTAGTAACAAATTTATTTAGTTGCAGTATTACCAACGTTAAACAGAAAATGTCAAAGTAAGTGTTCACATAACCAAAAATAATTATCAGTTGGAAAAGGTACATAAATTACAATATAATTTGCTACGATGAATTGAAATTGGTAGATCTCAACCTCGAATTCATTGTAAACAAACAGGTATGTTATTTTCAGAGACCGCTAAGGCAAATACCTAGATTTCGTGTCCCTCAAAATTCTAAAAATCGTTCAATGCAATGAAACAGTTGTGTGTTGTTGTGTTGATTGATTATAGAACAAGTATATTGTGATTTGTTGAAACATAGTGTGCAATCTAAATCTGCTATAGCAAAACTCAATGTAGTTATTCCATTTTGTATTTGCCATAAACAAATTTCAATCATATCAAGTTAAGACAACCAGTCTAATCTGTATACGATACGTTCAATACAAAGATGTGGTGTTCGTGTTGGATTTTAACTTTGTTTATAGCAAATCGAAATGTAATTATTCTATAACGTCTTTGCTAATAACAAATCTAATCATATCAGTTAAGATAAAAACATCTAATCTGTATACGATACGTTAAATACAAGAGTGTGGTGTTTGTGTTGGATTTTAACTTCGTTATGACAAAAACGAAATGTAGTTATTCTATGTCGAGTTTGTCATAAACAAATCTTTATCGTATCAAGTTAAGACAACCAGTCTAATCTGTATACGATACGTTAAATACAAATGCATGAGCCCAATCAAAATTAACAACAATAATATTAATAAATTTTTAAACACTTACTCGACAATTGAGAGGACGAATGACACTAGTGACAATTCTGTTCTTGGCGAGCTTAAGCTGCGACATGCCTTTTCGAAAACAAAATATTCCGTAGCCAATGCTATCAGGATATTAAACGAACACATGATATTATGTGTAGGTATTGTTTTCTTACGATTGACTTTCCGTCACCTGTTCGTGTGCTTTATCTACCTACTGGTCTAAATTGTAGAATATTTTAATCACTCCTATGTTTTCCACCTATTTATGTATTTGTTTCATTTTCGCTTTAATGAAATTTTAATTTTCTTTAGTCGGCTACTTGCAAAATGGATTACCTCTTTATATTTACTACTTCTTCATATGTATTTCAATGTCGAAGGCAGGAATATAAATCATTTCACAAGAAATTTATTTTTAAATATTTCTAGGTTTCAGTAGTAATACCTTAAACAAAATTATCATAATGAAATCCAAATACGAGATTAGTTGTTGGACGGTG
Source organism: Dorcus hopei (assembly GCA_033060865.1). Taxonomy (NCBI): domain Eukaryota; kingdom Metazoa; phylum Arthropoda; class Insecta; order Coleoptera; family Lucanidae; genus Dorcus; species Dorcus hopei. The sequence continues at coordinate 38,970,356 of CM065423.1, forward strand.
GCCGCGTACTTTGGTAAGTAGATCCGATTATCTTGCAGAAACATGTTATCGGATGAGTCATCGGTGATTTCCAACGAGAAAATCGAATTCCAAAAGGTTCTTACAATTAGTAAATCGTTGATATACTTTCGTTTTATTTCTTTGAATAATTTTTGTTCTGTTTGCTTAGTGATCACCAGCCTAGTATAGAAATAAATTTTTCTTTTATGTTTTGAGAAAGAAAGTTTGTAATTCTGTGGGGTGTTGTAGTACATACACATGTCTTGCCTTCTTCTTAACAACATTATGAGTGCGAGCAAACGCAGCTGCTTATTAAAAGACTAACATTCAAGTTGAGCCTCCCTACAAACCGACCTACGGATAGATTGCGTCGCCTGTACTTACGATACACAAATGATTAGTTACAGGGTTTCCCCACAGCAGGTAGGGAATACTGAAAACTTTGTAAGTATAATCTGACGGTTAATTTATTCAAAGCGTCGGTAATTACCGGCTCTTTCAGACGAGGCAATCGCAACTTCGATACGTTTTCAGTAAAGTTGGCGAGGAAGGAAAAAGCAGATGGGAATTCCACGGTGGCCAAAGTTCTTCACGTCGAGACTTCACTGTAATATAGTCATACTGATTTTTGAAGTACTTCGGTTTTCAGAAAAGGTTTTCAAAAAAGCACTTGGAAAAGAATTATACACTAAATTGATTAGTAATATATTTGTTAGTGTTTGCTTGAATTTATTTTCATATTAATTATAATTAAAAGCACTAATATATCCTTCATATTTAATATACAGTCGAAGCTCCATAACTCGAATCTCAAGGGACCGGAAAATTAATTCGAGTTATTAGAGAACGAGATTTCAATTACACACACTGTGGAGGGACATCAGTAAATTTCGACTTACAGAACATTTCGAGTTATGGAGGTTCGAGTTATAGAGCTGCGACTGTATTTGTTTATAATGAAGATACTGTAACTTTTGATAAGGCAGCCGAACTAGCAATGAAATGCCAAGCATAAAAGGTTATCATTTTTTGCTCACCTTAAAAGGTGATTTGATTAATTGCTAAAAGGGGTTGAAATTACTTCTTAATAATAAACTCACTCCTGTACTTTTGGTCGTTTCATTCCGTCACAGCCGTACTGAAGAAATTATGTTGATTTTATTTTAAATAACATTTAATTCTGTATTGCGTTAACAACTTGAGTACATATTAAAAAAGTTTCACGATTAATTTCACGTGATAAATGGTGGATGCGCCGTAAATTTCATTCAAAATTTAATTAATCCCAGAATGAGAGATGTTGCTGTCTGAAAGAAAATAGTTGAAATCAAGTTTTCTAAAAAAAAGGGGCTTGAAGATTGAAACTATCGAGACGTCGACGAAGTGTTTGATTCTTAGCAGGCGCAATTTTGATGTTTCACTTCCTCCTATTTTACTATTACCATTCTTATGTTTACAGTTGGTTCTTGTCCGATGAAATTTGTATCACAAAATCTTTTAAGCGGACACTAAATCGCGCACTATACACTTAACGTTTCGCAGTCGTTCGAAGCTGTCGAACGACTGCGAAACGTTAAGTGTATATGTAGTGCGCGATTTAGTGTCCGCTTAAAAGATTTTGTGATACATTCTTATATCAGAAAAAAAATGATAAAATTGAGTGACTGAACTGGGTGTTGTCAGCGTACGAGAGATATGTCAAATTATTTTGAAAATGAAAGTATAAAAAATATTCTTTCATGAGAGCTTCAAACGAATATGATAAGGAGCATTAGGTCTGTAAAAGAATACTTCTGAAAATAGTGCGTACCAGCGTTGTTCTAAGAGTTTCACAATCATTTTAAAAATTATTATTACTTAACAATTTGCTACAAAATTTATAATAATTAAAGATTTCCAATTTCAACGTTTACCTTAATTTTAAAACGTTCGTAGGACTTCCAAGATTAGGATTAAATCCTAATCCTATATGGACCAGTATTTCAGAAAATAACTATTACTCTCAATAGCATCCAATCTTACTGTAATTAACATAATCAGATTTTAATTACCATCTGGTTTAATCGGTGAGTTCGACCGACCGTAACTAAGGTCGTTCAGTAGCATAGGGGCCCAATTTGTTGAGCTTGGGGCTTTATGGTTTGTAGATCAGTGGCGTCCACTTAGGAAATTGTTAATACAAAAAAAAAATTAAAAGATTCAGCGTAGCATGAAACGTTGAATCATTATTCGCGTTTTATTTTATTTTTTAATCGTGAGTGTGACTAAAAAAATATTTAAATTATGTTATTTCATTGTCGAATTGTGAAGCTTTAGGTAAAAGGTAAGTCAGTTTAAACTTAACTTTCATTTAACTTTTAATGTATTAACTGCTCACTAAGGCCCGATTTTACAGTCGTCGGATAAGCATTATTATTGGTATAACTGACGTAGATGTGACGTCGATATGGAGGAACATTAAAGGATATGTGGCGAACAGTTATTCCACGATTGTAAAACTGGGCCTAAATGGATATTCCATGCGTCCCGGGCGGAAAGGGGTACTGCTTCACCAAATTTCAATTTTTTTCATTTGACAGTTATACCTAAACCAGGCTGGGCTCTTTAGGCTGGGCCCGCAGGCTCTCTTTACCCCACGCTCTCCTACTTTCTTTGAGGGACTTACTTTGACCAAAACATCATAAGCGAGAAATGGACAAAATAGCCTCGCCCACAAAGACTTTAATTAGTATAACTAAACTTCAGCAGTTCGTTGCAAAGTCGAGCTAACTTTAGGCAGACTCGCACCTTCTCAACTTGGTTTACACAGACGAATGGCGCAGGGTGAGTTTGTTTCAAGTCATCGGGTGAACTCTTGCATCTTGCAGAGCGTTTGTTCGATATTTGGGGAGCAAAAAAGATGTTGAAAGAATTAGGCGTCACAGAACATGGGAAAATGTTATGCTATGTATTTTAGTTCTCCAGACGTAATTAATGAAAAACTATCTTCAAAGCGACGGTACGTCCCTGGTTAAGAAAGACAAGAAGATGAACCAAATAAATACGGTAATAATATCAAAATCACGGAACTTGAGCTCTGCGTTACAACCAACAATTATTTTAATATTATTTCTTTGTTAACGGTGAATGAGAAATATCGTTGGTGACTATTAAGATACTCATAACTCGAATAATTTTACGAAATTTCTGTTTCTATTCGTTGCTCCTTACGTGAAAATTGCGGTTGAAATTTAAAAATACCGCGATAATGAAACTTTCGCTACTAACGAACAGATGACGCTTTCGCTTACTTGGTAACATTAAAGTCCCTAGATCTAGGAACTTCACTTCATTCCTCATGCGCAATAAATCCAGAACGACAAGGAAGCTTTACCAGAGCAGTTAGGATTTCTGACGTTTCAAAAAGATTTTCCAAACATTTTGAATTATAATAAATAATAAGTTTTGTTATCAGTTGAGAGATGTCACTGTTGATTATTGACACCCTCGTAACTCATTCTCGTCGAATAATTTCGAAAAGCGTGTTTCTATTCACCAACAATCACTCTGTGTATCTTTTCTACGAAAATAAATTACATTTGAAGTCCAAAGCAACTTGCACTATTGTCCAACAGATGACGCTTTCGTCTATTTGATATTTCTCATATACAAAAGGTTCAAAAGGTCAAGTAGGAGTAATTCTCAAGGTTATGTTATAATATGAAGTTTTCTAGAAAATTGCTGAAACATTATATGCACAAAGAATTTAAAAATAAAATTAATGCTGATCGTAAGATGTCGCTGAGGGTTACAACTTGTTCTCAACGAATTTTTTTCGAAATTCGCACTTCTATTCGCCAACAATCATTGTTTGTTTTTTTTTTTTATGAAAATCACATTTGAAGTCCATAAGTATTGAAGCAAAGGAACTTGCACTACTGTCTAACAGATGGCGCTTTCCTCTCCTTGATATTTCTCGTATACAAAAAATTCAGAAGGTCGAATAGGAGTCCTTTTCAAAGTTATGTTATATGCAGTTTCCGAGAAAATTTCTGAAATTTTTTATGCGTAATGAATTTATAATAAAAAATTTTAAGACGTCCTGATGCTTATAGAGACTGTCATAACTCGTCTTCAACGAGCAAAGCAACTTGCGCTACTGTCCAATAGATGACGCTTTCATCTACTTGACATTAGAGTCGTTTATAGAGAAGGTAAAAACATGAGTGACACTTTGGAGATAATTTGCAGTTTGTAGCGAAATTGCAGAACTTGCAGAGACTTTGCAGAGTTTGCAGCGAGTTTGCAGAGTTTGCACCGAGTTTACACAACTTGCATGGAGATTGCAGCAAGTTTGCAGGGTTTGCAGCGAGTTTGCAGAGTTTGCAGTGAGTTTGCAGAGTTTACACCGAATTTGCAGACTTTGCAGATAATTTGCAGGGTTTGCAGCGAGTTTGCAGGAAATTTGCAGTTTGTAGCGAGTTTGCAGAGACTTTGCAGAGAGTTTGCAGAGTTTGCAGCGAGTTTGCAGAGTTTGCAGCGAGTTTGCAGAGTTTGCAGAGTTTGCAGCGAGTTTGCAGTGTTTGCAGCGAGTTTGCAGAATTTGCACCGAGTTTGCAGAGCTTGCAGCGAGATTGCAGCGAGTTTGCAGAGTTTGCAGCGGTTTTGCAGAGTTTGGCGGAATAAACAGTTGGACAATCAATAGCGAATCGCTCTCTTTATAAAGGGATTTACTTTCTTTGATTGGCCAGCTGTTTATTCCGCCAAACTATCACTTAAGTCTTTGGTCTTACTGTGAAGGGCTCTGCTTGATGTTTCTAAAAGCCTGTTGCAGACGATGCTCAGTAACTGGCGCGAGTACGATTACTGTGCATCAAATTTGAGCGTGTGAATAGTTTTTACTTACAATTAGTGAATGTGCGCTGAATGAACGCTGGCGCTAGTACTAATCGTTAGTACTCGCGCCAGTTACTGTGCGTCGTCTGCAACAGGCTTTATACACAAGAAGTTTAGAAGAGTCAAGTAGGAGTCCTTCTCAAGGTTATACCATAATATTAGGTTTCCGAGAAAAGTTCTCAAACGTCGCATTCATAACCAATTAAAATAAAAATATTGCCAATTGAGATGTCACTGATGATTTTCGAGACCCTAGTAACGCTTTCTTTTCGAAATTCGTGTTTCTATCCGCCAACAATCAAGTCTTTTTTTAAAGGAGATCACATACGAAATCAATAAATATTGAAGTAAAACAACTTGCGAATTATGCTTCTTATGTCTCGTTGATGCAACAGCAGATGTGTTTTATTTATGACGCAGAGCTCTTCTCTTATGAAAACAACTTTAAAAGTGTTTTATGGTTTTATGATCGTTACGGCGCGGCGGATATTAACTTGACCTTTAAACGGAATTGAAATTCCGAAATATTTACTTGATAAACGCATGCAAAATTATTTCGTGCAAATTGTATAAAATAAGGGTAACAACGGCCCCACTTTGAACACCTGCTAACAAATAAATCATTGGAACCAATGACGTGTTAAGTAGGTAGACTCGCCATAGACAAAGAGGAATTAATATCAACTTAAGAGTCAGAGGGTATACACACACATACAGACGGATGGACAAAGATAGATGGATAGACGGACGGAGAGAGACGGACGGACGGGGACAGAGACAGACGCGCAGACAGAAACAGACGGATAGACAAAGACAGACGGACAGACAGTGACAGACTTCGAAGAAGATGCTAGCTAATTTGAGAAGTATTAGCATATACTACGTTTTATGCATAACACCCATAATACTTTTAGGGCTTGTCGGTTTATTTATTTATGAAAAAAAGTCATACAATCTCATACAGAAATGATGTATTTTCATTATGGCTTAAACAGTAAAAATAAACCAACGATATCGTGGTTGTGGCAGGCTTACGTCCGTATGTTATGTTATCTTGGACACACTGCATCATCCCATAGCATAAATGTGAAATTATATGACCACCATCTTCGTCTAACCCTAAATCACGTGATCTAGACTTTGACATACTTGTCGCATGCATGAGCACAGATATTCGCCATTTCACTCACATGCTGACACCAATCAAGTACGCAGGATACGAAGGATAGCGCACGGTGGGTCCATTACTAATTAAGTCATTCACTACAACACAAAACGATTCACTTCTCAGTGTTATGAATTCCCAGTATTTTTTTTATTTAAATTTAAATGCATCGTAAATAAAGTTTATTCTCACAAGCAACGCGTCCGTCATAAACATTTCGGCATCTTTTTATGGTCCAATATCCCATTCTGTCGTTGACTCGGTTAATCGTCGATGTTTGGATAACAATAGACTTTGATAATAACAAAGAAATGCTGAATTTAAAACATTATAATCAGCAAAAAGGAACATATAAAACAATGACTGATAGAGAAGGAGAAGAAATAAGAAATAATAATGGGAAAAGATTACTGGACTTTAGTCAAAACTACGATCTAATTATAACGAATACTTACTTTAAACATAAGGACATCCATAAATTTACTAGAGAAGAACCGACTAGAAACGAAAAATCGATAATAGACTATCTACTAGTGAAAAAGACATCTCAGAAAGGAAATATTAGATGTCAGAGTTAGAAGAAGATATGAAATAAATAGCGATCACTAGTTGTTGGTAGCTAAAATGACACACAAAACAGAACATGTTTAGAAATCGAAAATAAGTAAAATACGAGTCAATAAGTTCGTACAAGCTAAAAGATAACTAAATAGCGAAAGAATTTGAAAGAATGGTAAATGGAAAACTTGAAAATGTGAAAGAAAAATACAAAGAAAGAAATACAGAGGAACTGTGGTCTTTATACAGAAATGTGACAAAAAAACGTGTGTGGCACAAATAAAATAAAAAAGAAGGTTTGGCAGACATACTTAAATAACAAAACGGAAGAGAAAAACGAATTATATAAAGAACAACGAAAGAAAGTTGGTACATTTTGAAGTAAAATTAGAAAGTTGGTACATTTTGAAGTAAAATTAGAAAGTAAAAGCAAGGAAAACCGAAAACTAGTTTTCAAAATATTAAAAAACATGAGAAAGGATAAAAAAGTGGATACGGTAGCAATTTATTAAGAACAAGGAAGGGCAAATACTAACGCATGGAAAAATGATTATGGATCGCTGGAGAGAGCATTTTCAAGACTTACTAAACATCGAAAATGTAACGGAAATTCAAGAAGTACAAAAACATAGTGAAGAAAAAACACTACATGTAGAAAAGAAGAGAGGAATAATTAAAAAATAAAAAATAGTAAAACACCTGGACAGGATAAGATTACAACTGAGATGGTAAAAAATATGGGAGATACGAGGGTGGTTCAAATATAAACCGGAATTTTGCTATAAAAAATTTTATTATTAAATTACAGAGCTGAAATTTTTTACTGTTTTTCTAGATAGTCTCCGTCACACTCTACACACTTTTGCCACCTCTCCGGAAGCTTTCGGATGCCTTTTTCGTAAAAATCTCTTGGCTTGTCACGTAACCATTCGCGCACGAAGGATTCTACCGCCGCATTGCTTTCGAATCGCAGTCCGCCAAGTGCCTCTTTCAATGGACCAAATAAATAATAGTCGCATGGCGACAAATCAGGAGTATAAGGAGGGTGTTCCAGTATTTCCCAACCCAATTCGTTCAATGTTTCCATTTCTGCTCAAAATTCAGAAGTCTTGGCACCCATCTGGCTGAAATTTTGCGGTAACCGAGCCTTTCATGAATTATTTGCTCAATACTACCTACGCTGATACCCAATTCTTCAGCCATATCACGTACAGCACTGCGTCGGTCTTCCAAAATGAGTTTTTCTACAGCGCTGACGTTCTCATCAGTAACACTTGTTCTGGGGCGCCGCGCATGTAGCAAGTTTACCACCACTTCTCGGCCTTTTCGGAAAGCGGAACACCATTCACACACTTGAGTCTTGGAGAGGCACTCATCCCCGAACTGCTCGAGTAATTTTCGATAAATTTCCGCGGATTTTACATTATCTTTGACCAAAAAACGAATAATGATGCGTTGCGCAACAGACACTGGTACACCCTTCTCACTCATGGCTACATCTACACTAAAAAGCGAGGTTACGCGGTCCCGGCTGTTCTCTGCGCTTCGTAGCAGACCAGTCTAACATCCAGTGAAGCCACTTTTTCGACACTAAATTTTTCGCACGTTTATTCAAAAATTCCGGTTTATATTTGAACCACCCTCGTACGTAGCAGATCTTCTATTGGAAATATAAAAGAGTATGGGAATAAGAGAAAACATCGAAAGATTGGGGAATGAGTCTTATGGTACCCATATACAAAAAGGGTGACAACAAAGATTGCAATAATTACCGAGGTGTAGTACTATTAAACACAGTAAAAAAGATATATGAGCAATTGCTAAAGAAAAAATTGAGACGAATGATAGAACCGTTATTAGCAGAAGAACAAAGTGGGTTTAGGAAGAATAGATGTATTCAAGACCATATATTTACAATAAGAGGAGTTATTCATAAGAACATGCTGAGAGGAGAAAATAGATAGATATGGAGAAAGCTTTTGATAGAAAAACATAAAGTCCATGAGAAATTAATAGCAGCAATCAAGAGTGTATATGAAGAAACGTAAAACTGCGTTATTAGTAGAAACATGATATCCGAAATTAAGTCCCTTACTATTTACAATGTTCATGGACGAAATTATTAAAGAAACGAAGAAAAGGACAAAAGCTTTGCACATAGGTTACCATAACCTGGAAAGTATAGAAGTTATATAGAAGTTTGTGTTATAAAAGACGAAGCATGTATTAACACAAATTTGTACAAAGTCTTACGAAATTCAACACGTGCGTTCGGTGTGTTATGTTTTAAAGCGAAGGAATTACCCGTCGTAAATTATTGTTCACTTCGATTTAAGCAAACACCTTTGAAAACGTAATTGATTTTAATTAATTTCGTAGCACTTGTGCGACGCATTCATCATCAGCTGTGCAACTGTGTGTCATTCGTTTACGGACAAGTTTTTGTTAATTATAAATTGTTATATGTATAGAATTTTTTAACTTTTTAGCAGAGTATTAAGAATTAAGGGCGCGTAGAGTATTTAATTCGATTGTTATCAATTAATTATTTGAGATGTAAAGTGGAGATCTAGAGTAGGGCTAGCCACTCAGTACTAAACATTGATTCCTGCATTCTATAGAACCTAAGCCTTTCATCAGAGTCCTTAGCTGAACGTATCTAGAAAAACTGGTTCAGATTCGAAATGAATTATAGGAAAATTCAGGACAATCCATTGTCCTCACGTATTATCTACAAAGTTATCTGTAAAGCATAAATATGATAGCGCTAAAAGCGTATTATGTCTGGCGGCGTACGTGGCACAAAATGAAAGTGGAAAGCGAGGATCCAGGCGTAAGCTTTGTTTTTGCAACTTAGGATAACTGAGCTGCGGGGATGGAGTTATTCGCTGAGAGCATATCGTGGTGATTTGTCGCCCGACCTGACACAATAGTACAGTTGAGAATTGCCTGAGCTCGGCTGTGTTCGGAACGCGGCGTTCTCGCTCGGGCTACGTTCAATTACTTCGCCTAATTATCAGCTAAACAGTAAACGTACGCTATCCGCCGGCGCTCGCGCATAAACGCTGTTAGGTAACCGACGCTGTTTGCTTCTTTATCTCGCGCACGTATCACCACCGGCGCTATTCAAATTTGCGCCTGACGACGTGCGCCAGCGCCACTCGAAACGACCTGTAATCATGCATTAATAACGTTTAACTCAGCGAGGTTTAACAACGTAAATGTCAATCTTTTAGAAACGTCCTGCACGTAGTTATCCTGGCGCTCGCCTTTTTTAGGCGCGCGCGGCGCCGCAGGAGCGACGAGGACGACGCACACGTCAATTTTGATAATTAAAATGGTCACATCACAATACGGCAATAATTATATTAGCTTGGACAAACGTCATACAATGAATGTTTTGTAATGTACGCCAGTCGTAAATTTAGCAAATTATTTTTACAATTGTTGCTTACCTAAAACATTTCTTTTTAAATAAAACACTCTGACACTCTCCAATGCACGCTGTGTAAATTGAGCGTCATTTATTTCTTTGGTTCTCATTGTGAGGTGGACATTTTCAATTGATATACTATTTCTTGGTTATGACTTACCTCTTTTTCGCAAGATAAGGAAAGATTTTTTTTTTTAATTGCCTGCGTGCATGTTCGTTTAACCTGTACGGACTTGTGGATGTCGCTTTATAAAGACCGTAGGTCGGACGTTATTGTTTTACGAACAAAATTGTCTGGAAATCCTGTAACAAACGATTACAATTTTAGTTGATATTACATTTCAGGGATTTTATGCGTGTCCTTTACGTTTTAACGATCACGATGTAGGCAGACGACGCTCATTTTGATTTGCATGGGAGTTTTTATGTTTCAAAAAAGAATATGATAAAATAAAATAAATTCACTTTTCAAATAATGATCAGAAGATTCAAAAGAAGAGTACATTTACGAACAGGATATTGAGATTGAGCGCCTGGAATGTTGATATCAAAAATTAAAGATAAAAAATTAAAATAATGAAAATAGTATTCTTTGAATTCTTTAAATAATAAACGTCATTCAGATTGTGACTGGCAGTATAAATTAACAATGATTCATAGTCAGTACAATTTAAATAAATACGTATGCAATGTGTAATCAGGATTTACACAGAAAAGCCACAACTTGAGAAGTCTCATATTCAAAATGAGTTCGAAAATAAGGATGTCTTGGCATTCATGTCTTGGACTCGTGACTCAAAAAGTGTTTAATGATTTTACTAGCTCTGGAGATTGGCAGAGCCTCAGCCTAAATTAAGAGAAAAATCAAGGTGGAGAAAACAAAAATAGAAATGAAAAATAATTGTTAAAATCGAAATGCAAAAAATAAGGAACAATTTTAACACTGCGACATACGTTTTCCAAAACAAAATATATCCATAGGTAATGCTACCGGATTATTAAATGAACACATGTTTTTATAAAATCAAACAAGAAGTAACTTATATTTTTAGAAGACGTTGTCTGTACTGACTACTGACTGATAAATAAAAAAAAATCGTTTGCTTTTTAGATTAAGCTTTACGAAAGCTCCGTGCTAAATTTACTAAAAAGATTTTGACTGATTTCACTTGTTTGTTCGTTCCAGTTTATTACATAAATCGCTGCGAGCATAAAAGTCGATTTATTTTTGTTAGGGAAACAGTAAGTTTTGTATAAATATCAACAGGCACAAAAGATCTGTGACAAGGAAGGCGGAGTGGTGAAGAGGCAAAATCAATAATTCCGTTGGGTTTGACGCAACGCTGTCGAAGATTAGATTAAAACACCTAAGTTTTCCTTGAACGCACCACGCTTTCGACGGTGACAATTTCATAGCACGCGAGTATCAGTCAATAAACACACTTCGTCATTAAATTTGTTTGCGTAACCTTGGCGTAACCGTGTAGTTTATATAGGTGGCGGCCGCGCGTTTCTGCTGAAAATATACATAATTCGGAATCCTGGTCGATAGTCATTTTCCACAGAATGTGACATGAGCGGTGGCAAAACAACCGAGCTATAAATAATTACGGTATATGCGTATTCGGGTTCGATCGAAAAACGAAATGTTTAATCTGATACGTGAGGTTTTATGCGAATATTTTATCGCCTGTTGTATTCTTCCATTGCGATAAGAATTTAGAGTCATCATGGAAAATCAACGCAGGTGTAATACTAAATCGATAATTGATGACTTTATTACGGATTCAAAAGTATAAAAACATATTTTGGTTGACAAAGTTTTAGTCTCAACGACTAACGAGAAGCAGCAGCAACACCATCTTTCTGCAATGAAGAACGAAATGAAGAACGAAACGTTGGCAGTAGAAGAAGTCAACGTGACACGGTTCCAACCGGAAGCCAATTCAAACATGGATGATGACGGCCGCGGAAGCCTTCAAGTTAAATTAAAGTTTTACCATTGATATTTTTTTTCGTCTTCGAGCTACTGCGTTTATCGTAGCTTACTCTATACCATTCTTCAATTGATATGGTTATTTTGGTCATCTGTCATCTTACATTCTCCACAGGTGACGTAAGCGTGACCTAAGCGAATCCCTTTTTCCTCTACAATGTCTCTATGGTTTCCACGCTTTCATCATCACTGCGTAACCCGCCCTCTTTCGACTATAGCTCATGCTGTTATTGTTTTCCTCTTTCAATTGTATCTGGTAGACTAATAGTTTTGATCAACTCTACACTAGGGTAGATAAGTTGAGTTTTTCCTTCCATACTTCAGGCTTAATAAAGGAAGTCATCATCCAGGCTTCGTTTTCTCCCGTAATTCCTTCCTGGTTTCCTCTTCAAGTAACACTCAGTGAAAAAGTTGTTTTGATCATTTTTTTTTACTTTCTACACCATATTAGTTGCTTTCTTTTGTTATACAATTCCATCACTTCGAATGGGAGTTTTCAAATGGAAACTAAGTCCTCTTTTCGTTAATCATTTTCTTTTCTCGTCTTCATACCTCCCCCCACCCCCTGTGTTTTATGTTTAAAATGAAGTTAATCGTTGTTACATGCTCCGTCTACTTTGATTCGCTTCTAATCCTCACGCTGTTCCTTGTTTTTCACATAAAAATTAAGATGGACAATTATTAACAGACACGTAGAAAGGGTATGGACATTGGAAATACAAAGGAGAAGAAGACAAGGGGGATTTGGACCAATATAGAATGACAGCATAGTCAAAGCATTACAGAAGGGGAGAGACGTAAATAAGTGAAGACGAATTATACTGGTGTTTAAGGAAGATAATCATTATTTCAGACTTCTTGTTCTTTCCACTATATGATATTTCTACCCCAAAATAGTACCCAATTTGTAGCATCAACAAACTCAATCGTGGTGCTATGCCTGCTTCTTCTTCCTTGACAAAAGCCTTGTCTATACCACTTCTGCCCCAAATGACCAAAATAGAACCCAGGAACATCTAACAAAGGTTGCTAGGGCGTCCATCTTGCTTGACAAAATCCTTGTCAACACCCACTTCCAACCCAAAGGATTAACACAGACAAACTCACCTGTCCTGAGCTCCAAAGTTACGCCAGTAGTCTTCCTCTTCAACAAGAAGCCTTGTATACACCCATTTCATTTTATCTCGCTTTTAACGACCTCTTACATGGTCTCTTCTTCAAGTGGGATACACTGATCTCATCCTACATTTTATATCGATGCTTCCTTTCTCCCCTCTTTTACATAATCGATTAAAGTCTCTAGGGCTTCCATGTTCTACAGTTAATAAAGTTAATCATCTTGTCCCGCTTCTTATCCACCTCTTACTGGATCTTTCCTTCAAGCGAACTCTTTGGAATACTTGTTTTGAAATCAACCTACATTTTATACCGGTGGTTTTCTCCACCTCCTCTTTCTTACATAATCGATTGGTGTGTTTATGGCTTCCATGTTCTTTGTTTAATGAAGTTAGTGCCACATCCTCTTTCGTTATATCTTAGTTCTTTTACTCACGCTATTCTTAGTTGTGTATTTCAATTACGACCATTGGAGTAGCAGCTTTCAAACGAGAAACTAAGATAGACGACATCAAACAAACTTAATTCGCGATTGGGAATGAAATAAGTGCTGCCAGTTCGCCATCGTTTGCTTCACTGTTCACAACCTTAAACAAATTTTATTATGTTACTGTAAATACAATTTGTCACGTAGAAGGTTGTAAAACTGAAAAGATATTTTTATAGTTCGTAAACTTTACATGTGAACTCCACAATTTAAATCAAAAACGAATACGTTCAAATTCCCTTCCAAATGTCATCAGGAAATTATCACCATGGTCTGAAACAGCAAAATATCACCTCAGATGTTTGCTTTAAAGTTCGCCTTAAAAATGATTTTCGAATAGAGCCACAGTCAAGTTTAAGTGTTGCAGTGGATCTTGAAAACGGAAACTTATTACTCTTGGAATTTTCCCCCAATGAAAAACTTTTAATAAAAAAGAAACTCCAGGTGGAAGATACAAATTTTTCAGTAGAAAATTCTACTATTTCGTTAAAATCACTATCACCCATCCCACAAATATTATTCAAAGGAACTACTATTGGTTTTCTTCAACATCAAGTTCCCGTAATGAAAGCGGAAGTAAAAGCAAAGAATATAAGAAGAAATGTTCAAGAAAACCAAACATCAACGAGGAGTTAACTACAACTTCATTGACCAAACCCATCACAAAATATGAAGACGTGTTCTCAGTCTCTATAGCCAGCATGGGTTTTACAAATTTAGTTCAACACGAAATAGAAGTAGACCATACAGAATCTCACGAAGAAAGAGTGATTATTGATAAACAAATCCAGGAAATGTTAGAGAACATCATTCGACCAAGTCACAGTCCATGGGCAAGCCCAATTGTGCTAGGAAAGAAAAAAGATAACCAAGTCCGATTTTGTGTGGACTACCGAAAATTAAATGGCGTCACCAAGAAGTCAACGTACCCCTTGACAAATATCGATGATATCCTAAGATATCTTGGAGGAGCCAAATATTTTCCTCTTTAGATTTGTTCAGTGGTTACTGGCGAGTTGGAGTTAAAGAAGAATGTAAACCATACACTGCCTTTACTACTCCAGGTCACTCCTTTCGGACTTTGTAATGCTCCATGTTTATTTCAAAACCTTACAGACAAGATTTTCAAAGATATAAAGTATAAGAACCTGGATGACATAATAATATTTTCTAACACCTTTGAAGAACACATCAAAAGACTTGAAAAAGTTTTCCTTCGCTTAAGAGAAGTGGGTTTAACACTGAAGCCATCGAAATGTGTTTATGCGAAACATGAAGTTCAAATTTTAGGTCATTCTGTCAATCAACACGGAATTTCCCCGAATGAGGACAAAATAAAATGTGTTCGAGGACCCCAAAGCCAAGGACAACCAGACCAAGTTTTAAGCTAAATGATAAGAAAATTAATACTTTTCTCGTTACATTATCCACCATTCTACCTTCTACAAAAATTTTATTAACAGCTGGAGGACATCTGGAGTGCCTGTGAATGGAGAATGCAATGTTTGCATCCGTCTCGAAATCATACCATCTTAATCAATGCTCTTATTGTTGATTCCCTACCTTATCCATTGGTTCTTGGTACCCAATTCTTACATTCTCATAAATCTCAAATCAACTTCGCATCAAGTATCGTTTCCTTCGAAATCAAATACGAATTTAGATAATATTTTTTCAAACGTGACGCTATGTCTTCCCCTTCCTTGACAAAAACCTTTTCTACCCCATTTCTATCTCAAAAGACCAAATTAGAACCCAGGAACATCTAACAAAGGTTGCTGGCGTTGCTTGACAAAATCCTTGTCAACACCCCTTTCCAAACCAAAGGATTAAAATAGTATCCAAGTTGTTGCACAGACAAACTCAACTGTGTTGAGCTCTAAAGTTATGCCAGATATATCTTCCTCTTACTTGACAAAAGCCTTGTATACACCTATTTCATTTTGTTCCGCTTTTTATCAACCTCGTACATGGTTTCTTCTTCGAGTGGCACAGTTTGGAGTTGTTGTTTTGATCTCATCTTACATCTTATATCGGTGCTTCTTTTTCCTCCTCTTTTCTCTTACATAATCGGCTTCCAAGTTCTATATTTAATGAAGTTAAAACATCTTCCTGACTTCGTTCTCTTTCCAGTATAATTTGTCCTACTTCTTAGCCAAGTTTTACTTGGCCTCTCCTTCAAGTGACACACTTTGGGGCCACATGTTTTTGATATCATCCTACATTTTATACCGATACTTTTTTTTCCTTACATAATCGATTAGTGGCTCCATGGTTTCCATGTTCTAATGGAGTTCCAATTTCCTCTTTCAATTACGTCCATTAGAATAGTAGCTGTCACACAAGAAACTAAGATGGACGATAACAGAGAGGCAGAAATAATAAAGCAGATGAAGTTAGAGAGAAGGAGAACCAAACATTTCGGGAAGAAAGTGATCACGAGCAAAGAGAGAAGGAGAAGAAGACAGAACTAAATGAGGACGTATCAATTCTTCACAACACTGGTAGATGAAGCCAAAGGATAAGACTAACAAGTTATTTAACTGTAAGAGATTTTTCTTATCCATGTTTCGTACTATTACTCCAAGCTTTGCTTCAGTTTTTTATCCACGTATTCTTGGCGTCTTCTCAAAAGTAACATTTATTGGAATATGTACGTAGTTGTCAGAAAAGTTCCGAGCCCAGTTAATAAGCATCAGTATCAGGTCACCTTAATCTGATTTTTTTTTAAATATCTATTTATCAGGCTTACTTCAAGGACATACTTTCCGTATTCGGCTCATTAATGCTCCTATTTTAATCTGCGACGAATACTGATTTCAATGACTGTAGGTGCCAACCGTGTGCCGGCGAAAATTAAATAATCGCGTTTGTTCCTCGAATTACCAAGTTATGTTGATAACGGCGGACCGTATGAGCCATATACAGCATGAAATTCAATATTTAGTTGTTGATAAACATTACGTTGAGATTAGATACGGTTTTCACCTCGATTTTTACAAGACAATTAACCGATCTTACTGCATTAAAGATTATTAAAAATTTCGCAGCATTTTTAGCCAAAAAAAGTAAAATCCTTAACTCTAATAAATAAAGAAGTTCGCAGTATTATGATTAACAACAATAAGAGCGAAACTTACATACTTGTGTATTTACCGCACACTCGAGTATTTTTTCACATAATTATGTATATTAGTCCGAGCATATGTTATTAAAAACTACATACGATAGGTTTACATGTTGTATCGCGTGTAACCTTCACGTCGTCATGTTTGCTGAACGTTCATTTTTGCACGTGTGTGCTTGATAACACTGCATTTTTTTTCTAATTAGCATTAGGCATGATTTTTTCAGGATCCGAGTCAATTAAGAAAGGTTAGTTAATCACGCGTTCGGGCGCTTCCCGGTGGCTGCTTTAACAGTCGTTAATTGGACTTTATTAATATTCCGCGTGGAAATGTTAACGAATTGCCGAGCGTGTCGTCAAGGTGATCTTCAGCATATCTGACCGGTAGCGAGGGAAGGAATATTCCCAAATTGATATCATCGAGATAATTTCTTTTTTTTTTTTTTTAAATAAGAACTCTTCCTTTTCGTTAATTTTTGATTAAATTACTTGTTTACCTCGTTTTCATAAATATTCAAACTTTCTGAGATATTTTTGGGTTGTATTTGCATGTGCAAGTAAAAAATGAAAGAGAAAATGAAATGAAAAGGGGTTTAATTGAATCGAAGTGAAACCAAAGCCCAAAATAAAATGGATAGAAAATATATGGAAATTAAAAGTAAGGTAACAACCGAGAAATGAAAAAAGGAAGAGGTGCACCAAAAACTAGAAGGGCTAAGTCGCTTAGGATTGACAGAATGGAAGAAAACGACGGGAAGAGACGAAAGAGGAGCTATGTCGCTTAGGATTAACAGAATGGAAGAAAACGACAGGTAATAGAAACGGATGAAAAGAAATGGTAGAAAGGAAAGGAGTATTGGAGTCTGCGGCTTTTGTTGCTTTACCAAATCCAAATTTCCTTCCTTAGTCCTTCTTCTATTATCGAAGCAAGACGGTAGAGGAAATGGAAAACTCTTCATTACGAAAAAATCTGAAACTTCTACAAGAATCAACCAAGAAGGACACAGAAGAAGAAAATGTAACGAAAGGAGAGTAGAACATGTGGAGATAAAGACAACTGAAATGACAAGGAAGAAGAACAATCATCAAAGAAGAAGAAGAAGAAGAAGAAGAAGAAGAAGAAGAAGAAGAAGAAGAAGAAGAAGAAGAAGAAGAAAGAAAGGTGTCATTATTAAACTAACTTAGGTAGAAAGGAAATCTTTAGTTAAACTACAAAGTTCTGTTATTTTTGTTCCATTTCTTTTAATGTTTTATTTTTTGTAATATGTACTTTTCATCTTGCGGAAAACTGCGATATTTGTTTTCGCTTAATATTAACGATTTTCTTTCGTTTTTGTTCAACGTCTCGTCTTTGTTACAGAAGAACTTCTTCAGGATCTTTACTGCTGTCGCTGTTATTGCTTCTTAAAAACTTATAAGCTTGGGGCAAGTGTGGTAGTGAAAAAAATTGATTCTTTCGTATCATTTTTATCTATTGTATTTCTTGTGTCTGTCTTATTTCCTTATAATCTTATTTTTTTATAATCTTATTTTCAAATAATCAAAAACATGAGAGAAGTATTTTTAATTATTTTAAAAGCACTTTCGCAATGTTGTTGTCACGTATCAAACAAATTTGCGGTGGTTATGGTTCCACGAATTATGGATTATCGAGCGCTTTTTGATAAATATGATAAAAAAAAACTGATAAATTCATATTAGAACCTCATCAGCAACTGATTGCTATTAATAAAAGGAAGTTATTTGGCTCCTGTGGACGATTGCACAATCGCAAAAAACCACTAACGCAAAAAGATTTGCAACAAAGTTGTATAACGACTTTGCCTTAATTGTTTCATTGTAATTCGACTTTGTTGAACAATAACCGGAATTAAATTAGTGTCGTCAAGTAGGTATATATTTCACACAAGTTTGAAGCTAACTCATTACCACGTAACATGGAATTTATTTTAAATAAATTAGTATTTAATCTTTGTTACCTTTGTTAATTTAAACAAACTAAAATATTGCAAGACTGGCTGATGGGAGTAGGTATGTTCGATGACATATTTGTTACATAGTTAATTTTAGGACCTCACAGGCTATATGTCACAGTTTGAAAAAAGAAACATCATGATTATCATGCTATCGAACAAGTCGTCAAATATTCCATTTATTTTCCCAGTAATTTAACGCAAATGGTCGATGTAAATGCCGGCTAAAGTAGTTTTTCACTCCGGTGGAACGATTTCGCAATTTAACAACTTAAAGGACAATAATTTAGCAACGTGTAACGTTACTGCTGCATATGGTATAAAAATAAGTCATAAACTTAGCGCGCGCCTATATTGTTTCCAGCGAATCATGTCACTTTTATAGTGAGCGATAAATTTTTTCCTGTCGTTTAAAACACGCGGACATGTGTCAGTACATGGACTTAAACACTATCCTTGAAAGTGTATTAAATGAATCTGTTAAAACTACGCACTGGAAATAATTGTAATGTCATAGTTCAAACAACAAAACAAAAAGAAGTCATTTTTTATTTAATCGACGATTTTTCTTTTTCAAATTTGAAGCGGGGTCGTTCGTGTAGGTACAAAAAATTTCGAAACGCCGAGAGATAACTACAATTATATTTAATTTATGGACCTTCAATCGACGGTTGACATGATTATTGTATTTTGGCTACTATAAATTTTTTAGTGGAAAAGTCCTGCTTTAAATCCATCTAAAAAAAACTTGTCACCCGTTTAGATTTATAACGCGCAATAAATTAATTAGGGGGGCCTATGTGGTTTTAACTGTAGGTATTAGTGAAAGGAATTTATTTAGGTTTGTGGCAAAAGGAAAAAGAGGGTATGGGTGAAAGACACGTGAAGGAATTATGTCATCGCTTATTTTCACAATTAGTTAATACATAGTAATATTAAAATAAACACAAAAAAACTGGGGTTGTTCATCTATCTTACCGTATCTGTTCACATTAGTGAGATATACCTTTTTAGATCAGTGTACGGACCAAATGAAAATGGAAGGAAGAAAAAGAAACGTCTCTTTGTAGGGACGCACAGGAGGAAATAGATAGAAACGAATATGGTACCTATGGTACTGGGTGATATTAATGGAACAGACATGGGGAAGATTTTTCACCTGGAAAAATTGTAATAGTTTTTTGTATAGTCGTCCAAGTTTTGTATCGGTTTTATGATCTTGCTGTGAAAAAAAGTTTCAAAGAGACCGGCACTGCGGTATCTCTGTCGCCTCTCTGTCGCTTTTTTTAATAGCAAGACCATAAAACCGCTACTAAACTGGGATTACTTTATAATAAACGCTCTGGGACCTATTTCATAATAAAATACAAGCTAATAATATTAATATTGAATAAAACGTTTAATGATTGAATTAAGAACGAAGTAAAAAACTATTCGTTCATTCAGCTGACAGTTTTGGTTTGTAAACCGAAACTGTTGGTTTATAAACCGAAACTGTCAGCTATAGTTTTTTACTTCGTCCTTAATCCAGTCATCAAACGTTTTGTTCAATACTGATATTAGGTCTGTTCGTAGTGCAGTTCTGACTAGTTTGCAACCGTTGGAAATATGCAGCAATGAACGTTTTGCATCTAACGCAACTGAGCAAATTCATGATTACTTCGTTTAGAGAAAGTATAATAAGAGCTGCTGGTAGAATACGCGGGTTAGTAAGATATAATGAAAATATGAAACATACTCCCTCCTGGAACATAGAAATAAAATTGGCCATAAAAAGAAAGAGAAAAGCATGGAAGAAATATGTTGGGTTTAAAAGTGGAAACGATTACGAGCTACGAGGTAAGCGCCAAAATTTCCCGGCCTGATAGATCTAGGTATCGCAGTGGGTTTAAATTTTTGTAACACGTTGTTCCAAGTTTTGGCTTGGAAAAAACAAAATTGGCCTTTAAGTCAATGTGCGCGTTCAACGGATAGCAGCTGCTGAGTTGCTTACTCAGCAATCGTTTGTGATTGGTTCACATTAAGGTAATAGCCAATCACAAACGATTGCTGAGTCAGCAACTCAGCAGCTGCTGTCCGTTGAACGCGCACAATTACTTTTCTTATAACTGACACTCGTTCATCACGATGTCAGAAGTCACGAAAATTGAGTATCGAGCTGTTATAAAATTCTTTACTCGAGAAGGTCTTTCTCCTCAAAGTATCAAAGATCGGCTAGATGGGGGGTGTACGGGAAAAATTCCCCGTCTTATTCTGAGGTAGGTAAAAGATTCGTCAAAATGGTTTCGAATGGGGCAGGAATCCTTGGAAGATGACGTAAGAACAGGAAGGACAGTGGAAGTGGTGACGATCAACAAGATTGCCCTTGTTGAAGATATTGTACTAAGGCCCAGTTTTACAATCGTGGAATAAGAACGGAATAACTGTTCGCCACATATCCTTTAATGTTCCTCCATATCTACGTCACACCTACGTCACGTTATACCAATAAAAATGCTTATCCGACGATTGTAAAATACAAATACAAGAGTTCGTCGTATCCTCCACGATCATTTAGGCATGAATAAAGTTAGCGCAAGGTGGGTTCCCAAACATCTTTCAGCAGTTCAGCGCCAGCGTCGTGTTGAATGTGCTCGAGCCTTTTTAGAGCTCTGTGGAGAAAACTCTGTGGACGAGTTCAAGACAATAATTGTCACAGGGGATGAAACTATGGTTCTTTACTACGATGGAATGGAGACGAAAAGGAGAAGCACCGCCAAAAAAGTTCAGGGTCTGTCAATCGACAAAAAAGGTGATGGCCACGATATTCTGGGATTGTGAGGGTATTCTACTCATAGACTTTAAAGAACGTAACACCACACGCAGCACTGCTACATAAAATATTTGGGAGAAAAGACGTGGGAAAGCGACTAGAGCCGTACGTTTGCTGCATGACAATGCGACGAAGAGGTGAAGGCTGCAGTTTGGGCACAGACAAACCCAAAGAATATTTTTTTAGGGGTATTGAAATGTTGTTAAAACGACATAATAAGTGCATCGATGTCAGGGAGGACTATATTGAAAAATAAAATTTAATTGTGAGTCTACGCCATTTCTCTCATAGTCAGGCCGGGAAATTTTGGCGCTTTCCTCGTATATAAAACAGAAAGATTAAAAGGAGGCAAGAAAGAAATCTTGGAAGGATTTTTGAGATAAAATGGAAAGGCAGGGACAAGGAAATGGTAAATTATTAGAACCCTAAAGACTTTAAGAAAAGATGAAAAATCAGTAAAGATAAAATTCATTAGAAGAGGGGAAACTGTTAACGTCAAAAGAGATCACATCAAGAACAGATGGAATGGGCACTTTAAGGAACTGCTTGAATGAAGAGAACCCAGAAGGAACAACAAGTGAAAACCAGACAGAAATAACAATGGAGGAGGCAACGTGTTAAAATGTTAAAAATCCGTAAGGCACTTGAACTGATAAAGTACTTGGGTGAGGAAGGAAACAAGGTATTGCACTCCTGTCATAAACAAAGCTTGGGAAACAAAACAGACATCAGAAGATTGGAGAAGGTTAGCGGTCATAGTTTCACTGCACAAAAAAGGGGACACCACGGTATGTAGTAATTACAGAGGTGTTTCGCTACTGTCAGCTCAAAGCAAAATATATGAAAGCATAATAGAAAAGAGACTAAGATGTTGAAGACAGCCAATTCAGAAGTCAGAGCTGGGAGCAGCGCCCAAAACTGGATTTTTTTTGTCTGAGACAAATCTCTGAAAGAGTCATAAACGGAAACGGAAAAGCGTATTTAGCACCAATAGACTTGGAAGAAGCCTTTGATTCGTGTTGTCGTTGTATAATTTATCAAGCTTAGAATTTAGAGTCTTTTTCTTTTGGTTTTCCCCTTTTGTCAATTATGTTTCCGAATTTGTCAAATGACTTTCCAATCCACAGGCCTACTATACTTTGAACGGATTGGAAAGTCATTTGACAAATTAGGAAACACATTTGACAAAAGGGGAAACGCAATAGAAAAAGACATTCTCAATGTATCCGTAAATCATGAGCACGTTTTGTTTATTTTGTCTTATGGTTTGGTAATAGGATACGGGGATACGTGTCAGACAAACGGATGTAGGAAAGATAGCAGGCGGTGTCCGCGTGAGCTTTGAATGGTAAATGTATTGCTAAGACGAGCAAATTAAGCAGACGGACCCGCGAGTGTTGTAAATAAAATGTAGTGGATGTTTGATAAGGATTTTCTGTGGAATAGGGAAGGCGATAATTTGCCAGAGATAAGATCGACCTGGAGATGACGATATTTTGGCAGAGGTAGTTTCGCAATACTTCCACCTTGACGCGGCGAAGTGTAAGGACCGTAGGGGTGGCGGTTGACGTGTTGTATGTCAGCAGCAGTACGACTTCGCCGGGGAACGGTCGCAGTGTAGCAACTGTGGTAGGGGACCGGTGATGTTGAAAAACAGCTGTGTAGCTGTAATACCTGATCTGGTGAATTGCATTGTGCTTTCTAAGAATGGTGTTGACTGGGCTGTGGGCAGTGTGGCAAACACTGTGGAAGTCAGTGGGACTAATGATTCTGAGAACGTACTCTCAGAAGGCAAGGTATGCTAATATCCACTAGGGGCTCTTCTTTATGCATGTGAAGTACGTAGATGGACATTCAAGGACACCTTCTCCGTGAGTTCGTATCCCAACAGGGAGTTTCCACATCTAGATTCGCCGCTGGAGTGGGCGGGGCCAGGAAAGGACCTCAGTGTGTAATAAGTTCTACATTCTTGAGTAGATACTCGTAAACGGTTATTTGCAATTTTGCTTGACATGAAACCTTGATGTTAAGACGTTTACCCTCAGCTCCGCAGTGGGCGAGAAAGCGAGAAAGAGATAGAGAAAGCAGGGAACGAGAGATCTAACCGAAAGGTGAGTGAATGTTTATTGTAACTCCGTCCTCTGACATTGTTATCAGCCCAGGATGTTTAACAAAAAAAAGTATCCTACATTCGCTTCCAAGAAAATGGATCTGGAAAAGCTTTGAAGATGGAGAAATATCGCATATATATTAAAAAACCATGTATGCAAAGAAAGCACTAAAGAATTTAACACGGAGAAAGGAGTACGTCAGGGAGGGATATTGAATCCTTTACTGTTTGTCATGGTCATGGACGATATCTCAAGAAGGGCAAACAAAATAGTAGAAGGATATACGATTGGAGGACTAAGAAACCTAAGGCAAAAAGAAATAAAAGACTTTTTTTGTATGCAGATGGTGTCAAAAAACGTAAATGATTTAAATAGAATTAAATATGGAAGCAAGTTCTACACGAGTATGGGATGAAAATAAACATGAAGAAGACGGAGATCATGGAAGTGTCTAAAAAAGAAGAAACAGTTCAAATAAGCATAGTATTTGAAGTATGAAATATATTGCATCCATGATGAGTAGTACTGGGGAAACATAGAAGCAGACGTCAACGATAGAATAAATGCGGCATTAAGAATGTTCAGTGCGATGAAATCAGTCTTCCGGAACAAAAAGGAAGTCAGTAAGTTAACGAAAATAACAATATATTCTTTGCATCAATAATGATTTATGGCAGTGAGTCCTGGACCCTAAACAACACATTAAAGTAAAAAATTACAGCGATGGAAATGAGAATATTTAGAAAAATTGAAGGAGTAACTAGATTGGATAGAATAAGAAATAGTGAAATAAGAGAAAGAATCGATCATTAAAAAAATAGAGGAGAGACAGTTAAGTTGGTTCGGGCACCTTGTGCGCATGGAACAAAATAACTTGATTAAGAAAGTATAGGAAGCAGGGTGAGACAAGAAGAAGAAAAAAACTCAAAAAGATATGGAACCAGGAGATTGGAAATATACTGAAAGAAAGGGGCGTCACATGGCACACAGCAAAGAGATGAGCACAAGACAGAAAGGAGTGGAAAAGATTCTGCTATGAAAAACAGAAACACACTTAGGCCCGATTTTACAATAGTCGGATAAACTGAGTATAGCGCTATTCTTGGAAAACGTGACAGAGATACGGAGGAAGGTTAAAGGATGTTCTCCTTATTCCATACGATTGTAAGACTGGGCCTTAACGGTATTTTGGGTTACGGATAACTAACTAACCTTTTTAGATCTTTTGTTTTCAATATTCAGCAAATTGTGGAGTTAGTCACTTTGTATTTTTTTGGCAACAGCGAAAATATTAGCTTTGAAAAAAAGCAATATAAAATCAACGCCAAGTGAGTACTTCTTAGTACCTGCTGAAATAAAATCACATACACATACATCAGCTTGTAATTCTTTTAGGCCCAGTTGTACTATTCGTGTTTAACGTTAAACCAAAGTTTAAACCCTTCACAATAACATGGTTGTAATGGACGTTGCTATGGGTTTAAGCTTCGCTTAAAGTTAAACTCAAATTGTACAACTGGGCCTTAGATTCAGGGGATTCCCAGGAAGAAAGAACAGGGGAACCCCAAAATATTTTACGATACGGGATAGGTTGTTCACATTGTTAGGTTTTAACTAATAATTTTTTTAATATTTTTCCACTCTTGGTCCTGCTTATTTGTTATTGCCAATAAAGTTCTCGAAGGGGCAAAAATTCTTTTAAAAAGAAAAATGAAACCAAAATATAATATCAAAGAAGAAGACTAAATTGGGCGTTATCCAGAATAAAAAGGTTTAAAATCGAAAATCAAATTACATAATTGAACTTGGAGTTGTTGGCAGAAGGTGAATAATTTAATTTATAATGAACGAGGAAAAAGTGCAGCTCTAGAAATAGAGTAATTAAAATTCACGATTAAATTTAATTTTAGATTTGCCAGGAACTTTAATTGGTGTTTATATTAAACCCGCTTTGAATATTTTGCAAATTTCATTTTGCGTCTCATCTATCAATCAGTTCTACGCACATGTTTAAACAGCTCGAAGCGATAAACAAAACGACCACTTTAGAAACAATCATGTGGTTCAGTGGAGAAGAATTTTTCCAAACTCTCGTGCATGTGCTGACCTTACGATATCTCGCCATGGCGGCGATATAATCCGCTCAATAATCATCGATAATTTATATTAATAATTTGTTTTTAGAAACGGCAATAACTGACACTTTTAATGCGTCAACATCAACGCTTCGTTTTGTTTTATAATATAGCACACACATAACATTTATTATTTATTTAGTTTCGGATCGTTTATACAAATCACAAATCACGATGCAAAATTAAAAATTGTTTTGTGTTTTTGATTATTAGAAATTGCCAAGTCAGCCGTAACTTATCGGCCTTTGACTGTTGTAAAATAATTTAATGTTCACGTTGTATATTAAAAGTAAACTGTGGTGATCGCAGTCGCTCGTTTAATTTGAAGGTCCAACAAAGGCACTCCAGAAATATCTTCATATCTAATCTGATTTATTTGAATATAATAAATGTGGAATTATATTATTAATCCGGACGTTGGGTGACGGATGCAACTCGGACGTAAATGCAGATGTAAAAAAAATCTCGCTTTCTTTCACTTTGTTGCCCATTTCGTGAACTTTGTTTTTCTTAAGAAAATGCGCTTCGTTTTGTTATCTGGCGCCCTTTATACAATTAACCATTCCAAAGAGCAAACAATAATAAACTTGAAACTACGTACCATCCAATCAGAATACAAAACGAATGACGCTGCGATAAACGACGATAACACACGCGACGAAAAAAAGAAATTATGAATATGCGTGTGTGTGTGTGCTTTTAAAAATAGTTCGTTTAACCATGGGCGCGCGAGATAAGATTTATCAATTATCAGAATTTTGTTTTGTAATAATCCTTTCGAAACACATCTCCTCCGGCTGCACAACACAAAGTCCCTGTTGTGAACCCGCGCCCTTGTACAACACACAAATATTTCCGCCTGTGTTCTTCTTTATGGGGACGAATGTTTATTGAAATAAATGTCGTCGTTATTTATTAAATTACGATGTTGATAATTTAATGGATCAGATAATTTTGAACTGTGTTTACACACCACACTCGCTTGCGTTACTTTTGGAACAGATTATACATAAATTTGTACGAACTAGAATTACCTTTGATTGCGCAAGATAATGCAAAATTGCACACGTGCACAACACACATGAAGGTATCTCGTTATTTGTACAACAGTCGTTTTTATAAACATTATGATTCCAGCCGTCAGAAATAATTTATTATTTTCATATTTACAGACTTAATTGCATTTTAAAATAATTCCGTTCACATAAACGGTTACTTCCTTGTAGGTAATAATAATCCGGTAGCATTACCCGTGGAAATATTTTGTTTTGGAAAACGTATGTTGCAGGGTTTAAATTTAAACGTCAGCATGACACAAATAATAAAATAACAATTACTTCTCACTCACAAATTAAATAATTTATTATACAGTGTGTTCTTTTACTGTATGCAAATATTTAAAGCTGTAATACATCGCCATAAATGGCAACGATTGAAACTCATATGTCGTTAACAAAAGTTTTACTTACACATTTCGAGAAAATCGCATTTGAAAATCGGGCAAGAATTAATCGCACGTCTATGTCTTTGAGGTAGGCCAAGAAAAGGAAATTTTATTGCGACCGCAGAAAGCATCTGTTGGAACAAAAAACAGAACTGCAATCGAGCAGTGACCCAGTGACCTTTGCCGAAGTCGGGGGACCAATAAAAGCATTTTTTTCACGTCGCAGTAAGTCGTGTCGTAGCCAAGGAATGTGCTTCATTTTTTTATGATCATGACACACAATTTATTGCTCCGTATCCTTTGGGATCAACAATTCAGTTTGTGAAAAGTGGTTGAACGAGTTAAAGCTAAATACGATTACTATTTTTTGTGCTTAGTATTACTTATTAAAATGCCTCAATTCACGAACGGCGAGAGAACACCTCTTCTTTGATTTTCCTTGTTTCTTTTTCTCTTGTAGCTTCTCTTTTTAAATTCGCAAGGTAATTTTCTCAGGCCCTTTTTACTCAAATATCCACACCATGAGAGTTATTCTTCTTCAATTATTTCTGATCAAAATTCTCTTGACTCCATTTCTTATTCACACATTCGGAACTCCATTAATTTTAAGACGGTCGCGGTCGGTCGACTGAAACCGTTGACAGCGGTAAAGCGCATCAAAATTGCTATGAGAAAAGTCGTTACAAACAATTGTTTCAACTGTTGCCATCTTCTTTAAATAAATTAAAAAAAAACACACACACACCTGGGGCTGAAGAATTAAAAAAAAAAGTCGAAAATTTCATTCGTTCAAAAAAAGAAACCAAACAAGTCCGTTGAGAGTAACAAAAATCACAATTTGTAAAATCACAAGAGAGGGCGTACAATAAAAAAGAAATTGAAAGTTTCAAATTAGAAAAAATATGTACTTAAAAAAATTGAAATTTCAAGTGACGAGGCTCGGAAAGGTCAAAGGTCAAGGTCAAGCCAACCCAGGCGAAAAAAATAAGGAAACATCTTTAAACAATTTAAATTTCAAGAGACGAGGCTCGAAAAGGTCAAAGCTCAAGGCCAATCCAACCCAAACAAAAAAAATTGGGGAAAGCGCATTAAATTTTTTTTATTTTCAATAGACGGGCTTCAGAAAGGTCAAGGATCAAGGTCAAGCCAAGACACAAATAGCCGAGAAAATGGGGGGAAATCTTTAAAAAATTTGAATTTCAAGAGCAAAGGTTCGAAAAGGTTAAAGCTCAAGGTCAAGCCAACCGAAAGCAAAAAATAGGGGAAAATCTTTTAAAAATGTAAATTTCAAGAGGCGAGGCTCAAGAAGGTCAGAGTTCAAGGTCAATCCAACCCAAATAAAACAAAAAATTGGGAAAAGTACTTTAAAAAATGTAAATTTCAAGAGACGGGCTTCAGAAAGGTCAAAGGGCGAGGTCAAGCCAAGGCAAAAAAGTCCAAAAAATTGGGGAAAATCTTAAAAAAATTGAATTTCAAGAGCAAAGGTTCAAAAAAGATTAAAGGTCAAGGCCAACTCAAGAAAAATCCCAAAAATGGAGGTAAATCTTTAAAGAACTGAATTTTAACAGAAAAGTTTCGAGAAGATTAAAGTTCAAGGTCGCTTAAATGTTTTATAAGTTAAAGGTCAAGGCCAATTAAGATTTCAAGGTCGGCCAACCTATCTGTATCCAACACAAGCAAGAAATTTAGAAAAAAAAACCTGTAAAGATTGAAACGAAAAATTTAAATCACTACGATGACACTGAAAGGAAGTACTCAATGTAAAGAAGCCAGAAAGTGTGAAAAAACCTTTAAAAAAATTTGGATTTCAAGATCAAGCGTTCGAAAAAGCTAAAGGTCAAAGTTACCTAATAGTTTTAAAAGTTACAGGTCAAGGCCAATTAAGATTTCAAGCTTGGCCAACCTATCTGTATCCAATACAACCAAGAAATTTAGAAAAAAAACTGTAAGAATTGAAACGAAGAATTCTAGAAACAAAACTAAAAAGTTAAAGGTCAAGGGCAAATGAAATTTCAAGGTCAAACACAAGAATGATCGTTTCTTGTGTACTGTTAAAAAGAGTATTTTTTAATCTGGCGTGGAAGTTGTCCATGAAAATTTCATTGTGAACCATCATCGTCATGACGGTTGAACTTGCAATTCCTTTCGGACTCAACAGTACGCGAGGACAACACAAGAATGTAATCTGTTGTAATAAACGAAAAACGACAATAAGAATGAGATCTGTTGTCACAATGAAAGCAGACAATAAAAAAATACGATTCACAACAAATTGTAAGGTCGGCCGAAATTACCAACATATTTTTTTTAGTACTATTAAAATGTGGTAACGCGTATACATAAATTTAAGTAATCAAAACGCTCACAAACTATTCCTCTGAGATGTTATTTCCAGAAACACAAGCCACATGCAGCACAGATAGCCTCAATGACATGCAAACATGCTCTACCCTACGTCTTTGTCATCTCCGACCCGTGGATTCTCTACCACCAATCCACTCTTCCGCCAAAGTGACTTACACGACGCGACGTCCTTACCATGGACGCCCCTTCACACCCGGCACGTAGGGGTGGTGACAATTTAATAACCTTAGGGCTCCCAATCCGCTACATCGGGTCCCTAAGGGGTCACCATGGGACCGTGAACAGTACGTCGTTCACTCTCGGTAGTGCTTTTCAACTTGTTAGTACGATTTCCCTTACGGAGTAATCACTAATCATGCAAGTGACATCATAATCCCTACGCCACCGTGGTTACATACTGGCCAACGGTCAGGTGATGCAGCACCTGACACGACAACCGAGCCTCACCCGGAGAAATCTCTTCATTCATACACCATGCAGGAAATACTTTAAGCTAATTCTCTACATATCATGCATTAGTTACAATTAATAACTTATCTCTAGGTACCGCCTTCCTGCTTCTGCCAGCGTAGCGCACACCCTGTATACGCACGTCAGGAATATACTACACGCGGATATACAATTAACGCGAGTTGCGAGTATAAGCGCAAGTTACAAGTTGCAAGTTGGCCAACTATGCGCACGTATTAATTAATTAATTATTTTCTGCACCTTTCTATCGTATTAATTAACAACGCAAGCTCTGCCTATCGTTTTCGTATCGTAAACTCGACTGTTTCGATTCCCAAAGCAAACCTGTGCTGCCCGAAACTGTTTGTTGTTTATACCTATATAATCTCAAGAGGACACAGCATACCACCGCGACCTTAAATAAAACTCGATGCATTGCAGGCAAACGTTAATTCTTTAATTCTAAACGCATTATATTTTTGCTTAAAATTGAATATCTAACAAAATATTCAAAATTGTGGTGCGTTCACAATAAACAACTTGTCACAGCCAACTTCGACGCCAAATTAAAAAAAAAAACGTTCGTTACAATCAACTATGAAAAGATTTATACCATCAACAGACTAATTGATTGTCATAGCTTTTTTACCTATACTGTTTCATAGTTAGTTTCAGAGATGGAAACACCTTTTCACTTCTTATCACATCTCCTGAACAGGCCTTCACGGAAAATTAATCCCAGCTGGAAGTGACTGCGCGCAAATAAACGAACGAAGGATATTTTACATGCCCAAACAAAAGTTGTAAATAAATAATGAGCATATGAGAATAAAATGCGCGTGTAAAAATTATTATACAGATAACGCTCAAGGCCGCCGCCAAATTTTGCCAATTATCATCTAATGCCCAGGTATTTCACCGAATCCAAATCGATTGTAAATGACGAGGATGTCCCCCCTCCCCGTATTATTTATAATTTCCTCGACGTTATTTGTTTTGTAAATGAATCTAGTCGACGAAATTGATTTTGTTTACCGCAACTATTTTTAATGTTTTCATATCGAATAACAACGGACGTGGTTTTATCAGTCTAATTTTAACGCACTGGCAGCTACTTGTGATTTTAACAAAACAAATATTTAGTATTCATGATGCAATATCACTTGAAAAATATCATTTTGGAATCGTCTTCCTTGCAGGTTCTTCTTAAGTTGTCGTAAGTCGAAATAGGTAATAGTCGGAGAGTGCCAAACCCTGGACTATATAGTCCTATTTCATGCACCTTATAATTGTTTAAGAAAAAAGATTTCTTTACAGAGCTTATGAGGTCGTTTTGAAGTGTAGTTACTTCGGTAAGCTTCTACGCTAATGGCTATTCAATTTCAATTATATAGAAGGATCCAGAAATGCTCCAGAATGAAGAAATTTTTGAATTTAGGTAAATACTCATATTTAATGAATCGTTTTAAAATGTGGTCCTATTTTATGTGCGATTGTGTCCAAAAAAAAAAACAACTCGAAGCCGTTCATTCCTAGTGCACGCAAATGAGTTTACCTTGAAAACTGTGTCCGATGTTATTAAGCGACAACCGCTTTCCAATGCTGCTGTGTCTTCAAGCATGTCCTTTTCATGGCTACCCTTGCAAAATCTCAGTGAATTATTGCCGCCTTGAATTTCGGAAAAGTCGACGACACCTCCTCTCTTTCATCCTTCCTCCAAAACATTTACGCCAAATGTAAATCGAGGTATTAATAATAATAGTTAGTAGGTCGATGTGGACAGTTTTAATTTAATTTTGATTTCAAATTACCGCATGATTTGGGTGCCTCCATACCTCCTCTTTCGGGATGTCAAATTAATGCAACTAAAGAAAGATTTACGCAAAAGAAAAGACAACCTTAAACGTAAAACGATGTCCTCTGCATTTACATGCGTATTTCGTCGTTGTGCGTAAGTACCTAACAAGGTGACGTTATTTGGAATATTCGTGATTTCATAAAATTATGCATTGCGTAACGTGGAAACAAGTATTTTGCAATTTTAAGTATGTTGTTTAATTTTTTTATTTCGAATGCTAAAAATCTGAACATTTTTATACAGGGTGAATGACAATTCGCTGATGGAGGTGAAAACGGAGATAAGCCGTAATTTTGAGAAAATGGGGAGGTTAAGTCGTGTTGGGAACCCAAGAATATTCAGCTTTGTCTGGATAAAACGAGATAAGTCGCAACAGGTCAACTACTGAAGGTATTATAAAACGTACGAAGGAGTTATGTTATTTTAATCGTGGAATGATTTTGTGTAAAAAGAGCCGAGTCGACTTAGCTCTCTATGTACGAAATTGTGGTGTAGTCTAATAAGATAAGTAGACTTAACTTCTTTTACACGACAAATACCTTGCTTTGTGGTTTGACTTACCTCCTTTAGCTCGCATACATAACCTCAATTTAATTGACACTGCGAGCGCTAGCATTTTCAATAGAGTAATAGTATAATAGTGCTAAAATATGTTCTAGAGCGCCAAAAGAATGCTGGAGATGGTAGGGAAAAACTCAGGATAGGTGAGTACCATAAGCAGAAACAAGGTTCCTACTTTTTAACAGTCTCTTGGGCTCTTTGTTATGTACCACTGTAAATTAATAGGTAGGTACCAAGTAAGTACTTATTATGAATGTAAACAAAACAATGATTTATTTATTCTTATTTAATCGTGCAATGTAATGTTAATTTTTGCAGGTTCTGATGACTCAAGTGATGTTCCATCGATACCAGCAGATGTACAAGAACAATTTGCAGACATTTTAAATTCTGATGAACATTTATAGAGCACTCCAACCTTACGATGCAGTACAGCGCTTGTGGGTGACATAGTTGCCAGATTGCATACATCCATTCTAAATTTCGCTGGACTACAGAAATTACAACAAATCAAATAATGTAAATATTGGTACCTTCCACATGCACATTGTACGTACTATTTCATGCAAGCAATAAATAGCGCTTTTAAAAGAACGTTTTGTCTGTATCTACGACGAAAATTTATGAATGATGTACTTATTCAAATTAACTAAACCAGCTCAAACAATGCAAGATAATATAAGGTTATGTCATACGCAAAATATAAACATCAACTTGGCACCACAGCACCATTAGAAAGAGATGGGGTTAATGCACGAATACTAAAGATAAGATTGTGTACTGCACCGTAAGGTTGGAATGACCTATAGATCCAAATTTTTTACCAAACGACTCATCTCGTCATTCTTTCGATAACGAAATACAAAAATCTTCATCAAGGAAAAGAACGAAGGAAGTTGAAAGCAACACACATGTGGATCAACAGAACACTTGAGTAAATCAGGGTGATGGTATGGAACACGCAGTGAAAACAAGTAAACGATCTAACAAAGAAACGAGAAAAATAAGGGAGCAAAGGAAACTTAAGAGAAATACCAGAAAAAATAAGATTGTTCCAGAAAAAACAATCAAAGCTTTAAGAAACTGTAGAAACAAATGTGCGGAAAAATATGACAACATTCGAACAACACTATTTAATGATTTTTGGTCAATGAACAGCTATAACAGAAGAACGCAGTTACACAAGTGACCTAATTTTATTGAAAGATAAAAAAGTTATTAGAATTCGTAAACCAGGTAGTAATAAAAAGCGTGCGGATACTTGCCACTTTAGAATCAACAATACCTTGAAACGTACATGCAAAGAGTGTTCTAGAAAAACGTTTGACATTGAAATTATAATCCAGAAAAAAAGAGGTACCAATATGTCAGGAATAATGCAATTGGATGGCAGAGGGACCCACACAAACTCATGTCTCTGAGAGATAAAGCAAAATCTAAATTCAGGCAATCTAAACTTCAGCATCATTGGGACTATTATAAGTCCTTGAAAAATTTAACTAATTCAACATTTCAAAAGGAGAAGAAAGCATTCTTCATTTATCTTGAGCATAATAAAAACATTAAAGCCCTATGGAAACACTTAGATTACCTCAATATACGAAAAAACAACGCGGGAGTAATCCCGAATCACCTATCAGATGTAAACAATATAAATAACTTTTTCATAAATAGTATCCCTTCCTCGTCGGTCAATCTAAGCTCAGATCAATATAATCCTCCGTACTTCAATCACCGTTTTGAGTTTCATTTAGTTGAACCAGCTTACGTCTTTAATACCTTAAAGTCAATCAAATCATCTTCCATGGGTGATGACAATGTGAATATTACAATGTTAAAACTTTGCTGTCCGTCTATTATACCTTTCATTACGCATATAATTAATGTCTGAATCTCTTCTAATGAATTTCCTGACACATGGAAGCATGCCCTAATAATACCCACTCCAAAAGTTAGTCAACCTACTGGATATAAACATTTGCGTCCAATTAGCCTTTTACCAACTCTATCGAAAGTTTTTGAAAAAGTTATCAAAGACGAACTTTTAGATTTCATTAATGATCAGCACATTCTACCACCGATTCAATCCGGGTTTAGAAAAAACTATAGCTGCACCACAGCTTTACTAAATGTACTAGACGATATTATGCGCACTACTGACGAGGGTAAATTGACTGCTCTAATCTTATTGGACTATAGTAAAGCCTTTGATACGATTAATAGTGATATTTTATGCTCAATACTTAAATATATAGGCTTAAGCACTAATGCTACGAATCTGTTGAAATCGTTTTTAACGAATCGTAGTCAAAGCGTAGTATTAAATGAATCCATTTCTCGTAGTTTATCTGTGACTAGAGGTGTTCCTCAGGGATCTATTCTCGGTCCGTTGCTGTTCTCCATATATACTAGTGATTTAGTGAAACACCTTAAGCATTGTAATGTACATCTGTTCGCAGATGACACACAACTGTATAAATCTTTCAAACCTGCTGAATGGAAAACAGAGATGCAGCTAATAAACTCAGATCTGAAATATATATCCCAATCTTCGCTTCGGCACTCCCTTAAAATAAACCCTGAAAAATCTGCCCTCTTGTTATTTGGTAATCAGTTCGCTTGTCAAGCCATTCAGGACTCATTCAGTATTACGGTTAACGATGTCCGCGTTCCCTTAGTACAGTTTGCCAAAAGCCTTGGTCTATCGATAGGTAATTCTCTGCGTTTCAGAGATCAAATTTCTAAATATATTCGGCTTACGTATATAAACCTTAAAAAGCTCTATTTCCACAGACGTGTCCTTTCAATTAGTTTAAAAACGCAATTATGCGATCTTTTTGTTTTGTCTCATTTCTCCTATTGTTCTCAAATTTATCATGCTTCTATAGATAAATTTACTTCTAACAGAATTCAAATAGTTCAAAATTCTTGCTTACAATACATATATAATTATATGGTATCAAAAAATTTGATCATATCACTTATAAATTAAAGGATGCTAATTGACTGAATACGGATCATCGGAGAAAATGACAATGTCTCGTGCTGTATCACAAAATTTTAACCTCTAAAACACCGCCTTATCTATACAATAAAATTAGATTTCGTTCTGATGTACATAATATTACCACCAGATTCAGAGGTTTAATTTCACCACCTCCCCATAAAACTTCTTTATTTGAACTTTGTTTCACTTACCAAATTTATTTTATGTATAATTCATTAAATGACTCTCTAAAATCTCTAAATCTTGTGAAATTTAAAAGAGTAGTTCGCAACATTTTGCTATTGAATCAGTGCTGATGTGTGTAATCATTATTCTTAGCACTCTCTTTTCTCAAATTTTTCTTTTCGCAATAACTGCTTGCCCTTTTGATTTTTATGGACATCTACTGGTGTTCTTCATCACAGATTTTCTAATTTTAGTTTAGCAACTTAGTTAAGCACATAGGCAAATCATCTTAAATATCAATTGCCTTGTTGCACGGTTAGCTTGAAAAGCAGGCACAGGATTTATTCTACTGCCTGAAGCTCGCCCTGTGATTCGGCTATTCTTACTAAATACTCTCTCCTTGTCATAGTTCTAAGTTTCATTAATTTTGTAAGTTATAGTTGAATAAAGACTTTTTATTATTATTATTATTATTATTATTATTATTAAAAAAAATAGTGATGACAATATCTTATCCATACCCGTATATGAAAACCATTATACTCGGAGGCAATCTTCTAAGAAATATTTACCCCATCACCACACTCTGACTTGGCTATATCAGGCCTACAAAGACAAGTTCCAACAAGCTTTACAAATCGAAGAGAATACATAAAAAAAATTTATAGCTCAAATATCAAAATCAAACAACCCAAGAAGGACACATGCTGTAATTGTGATAAGCTTCAACTGCTACGTCTGAGGATGAGAAGGCCAAGTTAGACCAAGAGTTGCGAGAACATCATCAAAGAGCCGATGAAGGTTATACTAGTAAAGATAATGACAAAAACGCCTCCAAGTTAGAGCCTCGAAAGAAGACAATTTGTTTCGATGCCTGCCAACACCAGACATACAGTGGTGAAGCATTCTATAAGTGTCCACTGTGGACGTATAATCTGATAGTTCATGACTGTAACGACACTCAAGCCTTTTGCTATCTATGGTATGAATCTTTAGCTAAGAGGGGTGCAAACGAAATAGGTGGCTGCCTAACGAAAGATCTTGAGCCTATGGTCAGTCAAATTGTTATGCATTCCGATTTATGTGGAGGTCAAAACAAGAACAGCCATATGTTTCTTCGCATTACAAAATTGTAAAAATGTGACTATTATTGACCATAAATTTTTGTTGCCTGGACACACTCATATGGAATGTGACACAGATCATAGTCTTATTGAAAAGAAAAAAAAGTAACTTGAAAATCGAGCATCCACATGATTGGGCCCAACTGATACGCCTTGTAGGCAAAAAGAAACCTTTTGTAGTCCACGAAATGCTAAGATTAAATTTTTTTGATTTTGCTGGCTTATACTCCAAGTCTTTAGTAAATAGAAAAGAAGATACAAAGGGAAATAAATTTAATTGGAGAGAAGTGAGATGGATCCGCTACATGAAAAATAGCAAAGGTTTCTTATACGAAAATTCTCTAAATGAAGCTGAAGATTTTAAGACTCTTAGCTTGGAGAGGAAAGGCCGCATAAGAAACGAAGTAATCTAAAATCCAGAACAGGCTTATGCAAGACCAGTCCCAATAACAGCAGAAAAGAAGCAGCAACTTCTAGAACTTCTTCCTTATATTTCTGAAGGAAACTGGAATTTTTACAAGGATTTGGTAACTTCCGGAGACCAAATTGATGTGTAACAGGTGTCTTTTCAGACGAAGAAGACCCTTCCTCAAAGGTGGTAAGGGATTTAAGGCAAACAATTTTGTGGAAAAGGAGATAAGTCAATCAAAGTCACTCTTGCACAATTCTTTTGAAACGAATTTCAGGGTTTATCCATGTCCAATGTCTTCACATTTACATACAAACACTGTACTTTCCTCGGCCGTCATGTTTGAATTGGCTTCCGGGTGGAACCGCGTCACGTTGACTTCATCTACTACCGACGTTTCATTCATTCTCCTTTGCACAAGAATTGCTCAAGGCTGCTGCTGCTGCTACTTCTCGATAGTCATTGAGACTGAAGAACGAAACGTCGTCAGTAGAAGAACTCAACGTGATGCGTTTCCAACCGGAAGCCAATTCAAATATCAGCGAGTTTATTAAGTACTTTATATTAACAATATCTTCCAGGTTATGTTCGAGTTTCTCACAGGATTGAGTTCGACATTTTACAGCATGTATCTTTTAGAAACTGAAAAATTTATACAGTCGTCATATACGGTGATGCGTTACTTTTTCGCACTGAGAAGGACCTCAGCGCAGATACATGTTTAGTTCAGTAAATGTTTAAAAAAATCATCACCAATTTGCTTATTATATTAAATGCACGAGCTTTATCGATAAACGTTTGTTAGTTTAAAGAACACTTGACTCCAGTGGCTGACTGGGTCTAAACATTTTGGTTGCCAGGAGACCCATAACTATAAACAGGCAATCATATCATCTAATGTTCAAGTGGCTTAAATTCAACAGGGGCTCATAAGGCCTACTTCCCATAGAGCAGATTAACACCCGCCAGTTTGCTTAGTTAAGGATATCTTGTTTTTATAATTTCTTTTCGTAGTCCATCTTTCAAACTTAATTCATTACATGAAAATACCGATACATTAAGCGTATCATAAGTAAAGAAGAAATTAACGCGCAGAAAAACCGAGTGGACAATACTCTGCCGTCAATCGGATTTCCCTAAACAATGTCGCAGATAACAATCGTACTTTTCGTTTACTCACGAATCGGTTTTACCAAAAACAATACACGAGATGTTATTAAAACCAACGCGGATGCAGATTTAATATTATATATTTTTGTTCTGATGTGATAAGAAACCAAGTGTAACAAAACTGCGTACATTTAAAATATTTACTCTGGCTGTTACTCATCAAGTTAAATCATAACGTAAATACATGTCCTCAACTGATTTCTCATAGGAGTAATGTTTTTTTTGCATAGGTGCAATTTACCATGACGAATTTGAACTATCAAAAGAACGAGATAAACAGAGACAAAAGCGGACTTTGCACTCCCTCCTCACCAAATTAATCTGTTTGCAAATATTTTTGTTATTCGACGTACGCGTAGGTGATTAAACTGTGGTCGAATTCCTCCGTTTTGTTTATGTAGGTACATAAGTAAATAATTCCACGGAAAAACAGCTATTAAAAAATTATATCGCCACTAAATTAGATAATAAAAAAAAACGTTTTAATTTTAACGTGATTATTGTCGCAAATTAATTCTGATTTATTTACCAATATCATACGGATTAAATTTATCTTCACATCTTACGTATAATCAATTTTATTTATGCTATTGACTTTCTGGTTTATTTGATGTCAAATTAGTTTGAAGTAAACGAGTGATATCTAGATAACAAGGTAACTAGGTAAAGCACTGATTTAGGTGCAATTTTAAATATTAAAAGATGACTCACGACCCATAGCGTAAAATTCTACTTAAATCCGTCCTTAAATTATAAGATTTGATTGAAAACAAACCTAAATGGCCCATAAGGAAGTGAAGTTAATGAGTAAATAAGTTAAGTGGTAATAGTGCAGAGTTATGGATGGGAAAAAAACTGGGGGCGAGGTCGGGACTGTAAAGTGGATCTTGTAATTCCTCAAAACCCCATTCATTGACTACTGCTTGAACAATCTGTGCTTTATGCACTCTGCAATTGACGTGCAGAAGCAGAGTTTTCTGAGCATAATTGTGTTTTTTTTCGCGTATAGCCGCTTTCAAGTTCTTCTGTCTTTCCTCATTATTGTAGTCCATTTTGGCATATACTCAATTAAGAAAATCCCCTCCGCGTCCTAGAAAACTGTAGCCATCACTTTGCCTGCAGAAAATTGCGTCCTTGCCTTCTTGGGTGGAGGGTCCCAGTGGTGTACCAAGGTCTCATCTCCAGTTACAATTATATAGAAGAAGTCTTCATCTTGGGATAAAGCAGTCAAATTCTCCTCACAAATTTGTCGGACTGACCAGCTTGCGAATCCATCGTGCCGACACTTTGCTCATTCCCAAATCTTCATGTAGAATTTGAAAAATACTCGTTACTGATATCCCTATTTCTCTGGCAATAACTGAGTCAACGGTCAGTCAACACCAAATCTTCAATTTTGTTGATGTTCTTTTCTTGAGTTCGTGTTTCCAAAGGTCTTCCACGCTTTGCGTCATCATGAATGGATTCCTTGCCCCACTTGAACTGCTTGCACCAATATTTGACTTGGAAATAGAACGAGCTGAACGAGCGACACATCAAACCTAACGAAAAAACAAAGTTTATAATAAAGAAAGGACTTCCGCTGCTCTTGGAAGGCATCGCCTTAACTTGGTGGGAAGGTACCTATCAAAACAAACGTCCACACATCGGACGAGACATGCAAACAGATTAGAGAAGTTTTCGCTCCAAGACCTCCTGCATACTAAGAGTATCTAGAACTAGTCCCGACGAGACAACCGAACACCCACAGATACATTCATATGCGCAAGAAGAGCACTGATTGCACAAATACCTTACCCGAACCAGCCCATGAGGAAAAAGTTCAGTTGGATCTTATCTACGGAGTACTGAACCTTCAAATTCGGGAACGAGTTCCCAGAGAGACAATCAAGAACTTCTTGAGAAAGCCCGGAACATAGAAGTTAATCCGCATGAGAAAAACCCAAAACCAACAACAGTGCCTGAAATTAACAAGCCAAAAAAAGTACGTTGAACTATTGCCGAAATGCGGGACACGTGGAAGAAGAATGTAGAAAGAAGAAGGCCACAACCACGAAACCCACAGAAGAGAAAGCAGCCAACCCCATATGCTGCTACGGATGCAACTACCCTGGAGTAGTAAGGCGCAATTGTCCTCGATGTAATTCGGGATCAGCGTTTGCAGCCTACAAACTTAAACCAAGCTAAAGCCTAGAGAAAGGCCATTTATCGTCATTTCGGGTTGATTTACATAGACACGGGAGCTCGCATCAGCGTCGCCAGCTGGGACTGTCTTTTGAAAACTCAAGGTATCCGGTTTGAAAAGGAGATCAGCTGGTGGCCGATGGGAAAAAACTCTTAGTCACCACAGTGCCGGTTAAATTACACGACAAAATCACCCAGACAACGCTCATCGTTTTTCCAAATGCCAGGAACAGACCAGACTAGACCAGATCCCCTATGCACACCATACGCTTATCAAGCGGTACCTAGGCGAATTAGCCGCTTGGGTTCCGACCAGAGCCATCGGATTGACATACGCCCAATCAGCGCGCAGAGGCGGGCCTACCTTTCGGTAGCTGGCACTTTAAAGTGAGTTTCAATACATTGCTACCAGAGTGGTCCGGGGTGCACGCCTCTCGCCCTTTCTGGTCAAGGGAAACCTATCTAATCTCTACTAGCTAACCAGGCTAGTACCGGAACTGAGATCCGCAGTTCACTCGTCGGGATGGATGGACATCATCCCTAGCCCAAGCATGCGGGCTTGCAATCACTGCCCCCATAAATCCAACCCAGTCGACCGGCGGAGATCTCCCTCTACACACTCCACTCCATGGGAGGGGAGAGTATCCTCCGGTCTAACCGGGTTCCAGTTAACTTCACTGGTTGGAAGTTCGGGCACGTCCTAAGATGCACCCTGCAGATTAGGTTTCATGCAAACCAGGCGTTGGTACGCCAACTCGGGACGGCGGGCTCGTCATACCCATAGGGACTTTATCAAACGTCCACAATGGTCACCTACGGCCGAGGCCGTGGGATCCACGCTTTGGTCAGCAGGGTACCCCCTTGCCGGGATGCCAGGAACAGCAGAACACTTCTAGGGGTAGATTGCGTTGAAGATGCGGGTCTAGTTCTAAACATCCCGGGCAGAATATGCCGTTTTTTCACTCAGCTAAAGAAAAGGTATCCATTAGTTACGAGAATGACGTAGAAAGGAAACAGAAGGAACTTGACACCTTGGCAATATGTTCCCAAAGAATTCCCGTGGAAAATCCCAGGAGGAAGGAGAATATCCACATATTCCCGGTCGACCCCGTCCCGCTGGAGAAACCGAAGGAAATAGCACCTAGAGACCTTAGTGACATCAGTGAGGGATACGGACCAGTGCCGCCGATACTTTTCCCTATCCCTAACAACACCCTACCGATCTACCGACTTCATTGAAGCCATATACTGGGACGCGCAATTGGCACAATCTGGGATCAAAAAGTCCTAGGTAGGAATGAAAATATTTTTCCTCAGCCACCCACTCATTGCCTTGAACTGGCCATAAATTCAGCTCTGTTACGAGAAGATGAGGGTCCACACCTAAACCTAGACCAACGCCGGCACCTGAATGAACTGTTCAGAAAAAATCAAGATCTCTTCCGGCCATGAAGAAGTCCCACTACCAAGGCAGAACACCGTATTAGAACCTGTGATCATGCGCCAATCTCTCAACCTCTCTATCGCCTAAGCTCCACGAAGATGGAACAACTGCGTCAGGAATTGAAGACCATGTTGAAAGATGAAGTGATTGAGGAATGTGAGCCCCCATGGACTTCCCCAGTAGTAATGGTTCCGAAACTAGGGGGAGGGATTCGACTCTGCGCAGACTATAGGGCGTTGAACGAAATTACTACACCAGACGACCTCTTGACCGTGGCCAAACGCACGAATTTTATGTCCACCGTGGATCTCCAGGTCAGCTATTGGCAACTCCCTGTGAAACCCCAGAATCGAGATAAGATTGCCTTTATCACACCACTTGGGATCTATCGATTCCTTCGGATGCCATTTGGCGTACGAAATGTCCCTTCCAGCGATTGATTGATAAGTTCCGTCACGGTCTCCAGGGGTTACTGATCTTGGTTTACTTGGACGATATTATACTCCTATCCGAAACTTTCGAGGATCATCTTAACGAGCTACAAGCCACCTGTAACTAGCTCGCCATTTTTGGACTCAATCTTTGGACGAAATGTCCCTAGTACTCACCGGCGATTGATTGATTGAAGTTCCGTCAGGGACTACAGGCGTTACTGATCTTGGCTTACTCCTATTCGAAACTTTCGAGGATCATCTTAACGAGCTACAAGCCACCTGTAACCAGCTCGCCATCTTTGGACTGAATCTTTGGACGAATTGTCCCTAGTACCCACCAGCGATTGATTGATTGAAGTTCCGTCAGGGACTCCAGGGGTTACTGATCTTGGCTTACTCCTATTCGAAACTTTCGAGGATCATCTTAACGAGCTACAAGCCACCTGTAACCAGCTCGCCATCTTTGGACTCAGAGTCAATCGAAAGAAGTGCCACTTTTGCTGCCATGAAGTCAAATACCGTGGGCATTTGTTGGTTGCTGGAGGAATCACCAAAGATCCCGGGAAAGTGGAAGCCATCCTTAACCTCCCACCTCCCCGAAATATGAAGGAACTCCAATCATTCCTCCAGACCTGCTCCTGGTACCACCGTTTCATCCCGATTTTTTCTACAGTAGCCCAACCTCTCACC
This sequence comes from Dorcus hopei, assembly GCA_033060865.1. Lineage (NCBI taxonomy): Eukaryota > Metazoa > Arthropoda > Insecta > Coleoptera > Lucanidae > Dorcus > Dorcus hopei. Next base: position 39,013,448 of record CM065423.1, read on the forward strand.
CGGTTAACCAAAAAGAATACATCTTGGATTTGGGGAGAAGGGCAAGAAGAAGCGATCGAAGAACGGAAGTTGCTGTTGACGACCGCCCGCACCCTCGCTCTACGACGTTCCTGCATAAATAAATAGTGTGAAATTTTGACGTGGTTGATTACGCCTTCGGCCTATAATGAGTCAGTATTATATGAAAACATAAATTTAAACCGAAATGGAACTTAACTTAAACAATAATCGAAAACTAATTTTTAATTGATGTTAATAACTACGATAGCTTGAACTAAACTCGCACTGCACTGTCATAACAATCTTATAAATTTTAGGGGTTTAAATGAGGTATTATTGAAATGCAGAATTTCTTTTTTTAGTAATTATTTTTTAATGAACCTTCTAAGGAAAGTATTTATATAAAATGAATACAATAAATTACAAACGAAGCAACAGAAATGCATAAATTTACGTTTCACAACTACCAGTCGCAATTAAAACAAAATAAAAATAATCTATTAAGTGTACAATTGTTCAAAGCAAGAAACATAAAATGAGGCTATCTCATTGACACACTTTTTTCGCGGTCATATTCAGTAAAAATGTTTATTTTTCCGTTGCGCCCGCAACCATACTCCACGGTAAATATTTTGCACGTAAAGCAAAACGTTCGTTACTTTCGGCTGTGCGCGTTGCGAAATTTATAACATATATAAATGTATTTTTTATTGTGCACAACTTCGTAACGTGTTGTTGCATCACCTTCTCTTATTTTTATTTCATTGTCGATATTATTATTTGTTCTCGTTAACGTTCTTCTTTAATGAATTATATAACTGTTAGCGCTAGGCGTTACGTAACGCGTATTAAGTGATTGGAAAAACATGACAAGTTTTTAGATACGGAATCAATACCGTAGTAAACACGCTCGAATATCTTCCGATAACTTCGTTCTACCTTTGACCGAGCTTTCTCTTTAGGTACACTTTAGGTAGGCCTCAGTTGTTGCTCAACAACGATTAAATGAGTAAGGATTAGTAAGGAATTGTGAGGCAACGTCCTGCCTAATTCAATGCGATTGAATTTGGCAATAGCTCGGAAACTCAGTTAAGAGTATTGTTTAAGCAACCTTGTACACTTATGATTATCATCGGACGATCTATTTAATTGCGTTCGCTTTTTGTTCTTAGAACCAATTATGTTGATAGAAAACTGTAAATACCAAAGAACCAAAGAATAGGATGCAAAAATTCAAACATTTGTTATTTTCTACTTGCTTCTTACTTATTTTAGCACTGATGAAATTAGCAAATCTCATTGGTACTTTGAATAAAAAACCACACCTTTTAATAACGCCCTTTAAATTGTGCCTATGAAGTGGTGTACTTTTGTTTAAGAAATTTACTACATGTGGCGAGTTCATTCTTAAATCACGACGTGTGTACGAAGCACAATCAAAATCTTGAAAACTGATTGGCTCTAGACGTGAAAACCACGCCCTTTGTTCCTCCCCCCTAACAAAATCGAACCAATAATATCGCAACGATTTCGTTACAATGACAGTTAGTTATTGAATTAAAAATTTAATATTTCCTCTTTATTTGTAGCTATGAAATCATGGAATTTGTCATTTTACCTTGAACAAAGCAATATATTGAGCTTTTCCGTTAATTTTCTTAAAATTGCACCGATGAAATCTCGCTACAAATTAATGAAAAACCAAATACTTCCCAATTGTTTTAAAAAGAATGGGTACGTAGTACATGCTAATACTTCAAGTATCTACTTAAAGTGAAGTATTTACTATCTTAGCGTAGTATTTACTATACACATCTAGTAGATACTATTATGTACAAGAGTACATAGACGTTTCTACTTTATAAACTTTGCTTTCATAGTAATCAGAGCTGTAGTAGGTACTTTATGTAATAGAAGATACTTCGAAGAATATACTTATTTGAGAAGTATTAGCATTTACTTCGTTTGATGCATACCACCCATTGTGTCTATCATGACGTCAGCTCTGCTGTCGTTATTGTACTTCAATAAAAACGAAACATTTTCTAGTATTTTCTCATTCGTTTCTTTCTTTTAAATGTTGCCTTTAAACAAGACGTTAAATGAACATTTGTTTTTATACTGGCGCAATTTTGAAATGCGATTGGTGCTAATAGGTAAGAAGCCACGCCTATTAAGTCGGAAGTTCTAAAAGTGAACCAATGAAATAGCATCTAAAAAAAGGTTAACGCATTCTGTGTAGCATGAATTCATTTACAACAGTCTCGATTAATTCTCAAATCTGATTGGTGCTGCGTGCATAACCACGCCCTTTTGTCACGCCTTTTAAAGCCAAGCCAATGAAATCACTCCGAATTTGTTTTGATTTTGTTGCAGTCGTCGAAATGAAAAGAACTTTTCATTATTTTCTTTTTCTTTGTTTCTGAAACCGATTTTGTTGTGATGGCGTTACCAAATAAATCAAGAAAGAAAAATGAATGCCTAATTGTTTCAATAATATATTTGATATTTCATTTTTTAATTCGGTCTTTTCGTCTGCAAGTACTGCACCAAAAAAAGCTTTCGTTTGTGTTTTCTGTTTCGCTTGTTTATTTTTAACTTGAAGCTCGATTTGCGCCGTGAGTAAAAAACCATTCCGCTCATCTCTTAAAAGTGAATCAATAAAATCGCATCTAAAAAAAAGTTATGAAATATACAAGTAGGGTTAATGCATTTTCCCTGTAGCATTAACTCATTTGCCTAGTATCGACGAATTCTGAAATGTGATTGGTGTTACGTATAAACATAACCACGCCCTTTAGCCACGGCTTTAAAAATTAAGCCAATCAAATCAAACTTGTTTATATTTTATTGTTTTTCGTTCTTCATTTCTCCCTGAAATTTGATTAGTACCAAATTTTAAATTTTGATTGATGCTGTGTGGAAAAACTGTGGCTGCAATCACACCTTTCAAACTTAGGGCCAGTTTCATAATGGAACTTAAAGGAAACTTTAAAATTAAAGCCACACTCAGATGTGTAAACAAATGTGTTTTCATATTTAAAGTGTACTTTAAATTCCATTATGAAACTGGCCCTTAGTCAATAATATCATACCAAGGCCCGATTTATTCACCTCCAATTAAATTTATCTGGTGATTAATTCCCATAGTAACTATTGTGATCACAATTGTTACTATGGGAATAAATCACCAGATAAATGTACTTGGAGGTGAATAAATCGGGCCTAAGGCCCAGATTTACAATCATGGAATAAGGACAGAATAACTATTCGCGAATATCCTTTAACATTCCTCCATATCTACGTCACGTTATTCCAAGAATAGCGCTATATCAGTTTATCAAAGGATTGTAAAATCTGGCCTAAGTATACTATACAAAATATTTAATTCTGCCTTTTCCTGTTGAAGAGAGTGGCACAGCATCATCCCTTTTTTGGGGGATTGATGGCGCGCTATATGCATAAACCACGCCCTTTCCCAAAAACAAACCAATAAAGTCATGCGTGTATATTTTGTTGCAGATGTTACGAAATGAACAAACTTATTTTCCTTGTTTTCCAAAAACCAACTGTGGTTTCTTCGTTATTAGTTGAAATTCTGGAACTTGATTGGTGATATTTGGATAAACCACGCCCTTCGCTCACAACTTTCCAAACCAATCCTATGAAATTACTTTTCCTTCGTTTAGTTTTCGTCATTCTTGTCTTTATTAAACGCATGTTATGTGTAAAGGCCATGCCTTTGCTGACTGGATATTGATATTTTGCTGCTTAAGACATTGTCAAAAGCCAATTATGAAAGAATTTTTTATACATTTGGCAAAGTTCGCAAAAAACTCAAGCAAAGTAATTTAATACGTTTCTGTTTTATCTAAAATTCGTTTTATTCTTCATTTTTACTTTAGAGATGTAGTAACTATGACATATGACCGTATATTCAGTTGTTTTGACACTGATGGACTTTGATTCGTGTTTCGGAGTGAAACCACGCCCTTTCGGTCTCACTTGTTAAAACTGAACCAATGAGATCACTTCAACTTTGCTGCGACAAGTTAAGGTTTAGTAGTTTAATTGCGAACTCATCATGATGAATCAAAATAATAATAGGTCTTTAAATACTTCTGTTTTATTCACTTGTTTCTCGTAATCATGAAAATAATTGGTCATAGTGAAGGATCTCATTGGATTTGTTTGCAGGACCACGCCTCTTCGGCCACACCTTTTACGAAGGAACCAATCAGGTTTGTCATTTCTTCCTTAGCTGTTACAGTGCTACGTTTATTAAATTTTTTTTTGCTGCATTATATTTACAAGAAATTAAAGTAAATGAGTGCTAATAAATGCCGATTATTACATTTTTCAGAAAGAAATTCTTCCTATAATTTATTTCAAGCGTTTATAATAATTTAATTTACACACCGAAACCTACTTCCTTAGAATTATAGCTCTCCTCAAATTTATTGCGCACTGAAACAATTTATTTTCAAACGTGGCTTTTACACGTTTCCTCTGACAACGACGGAGGTTTGATTTACTTACGCGCATTTTTAAGCTCTGCAGGTGTATTCCTTATTAAACACTTACGTCACGAAAATATTCATTTTTTGATTACGACGAGAAATGTTTAAATTAAGAAAATGCAATTAAAGAAAATATATTTCCAATAAAAAATGGAAAATTTTAGATTCTTTCAAGTGAAAAGATAACAAAGAAACTTTTAAGGTAAACAGTTTAAATAAAATGTTGTAAAAGAAACTTGTAATTAATTTGTGCTTAATTCCAATCAGCCAACCAATACGAATTAAAATTCTGGATGTGGAGTGGTAATCATTCTTCTAATAAAGACGAGTGTGTGTAGAGGTTCAAACAACCGGCACATAAAAACATATCCGTCGTCGAAAACCATTACAGAATCGACGTTTTTTCCCAACTATCGATTCGGTTATGTCTGGATGAACCCGGGGCCTTTCACTCCCTGCACGACGTCTTTTACTTGCGTACGCTTGATATTCTGCGAACCTAAAATACAGCATCTGGAAATACAGAAATTATAATGAAAACATCTAACAGTATTCTGTCCTGAAGATGTTATTTAAGTTTATAATGATACACAGTATTTTTTTGTCGGTCTATTCAAGAATCACCCTGTACAGGGTGTTACGAGACTATCGTCATTTTATTAATACTATAGGTATGAAGAATTTATTCTTCAAATTTCAGTGGTCTAGCTTAAAATAAAAAAAAACCATACCTAGGGGAGACGGGGGGAATGAGAGCCACTTAAAGAAAAATCAATATATTTTGAAGAATATAAAGTGGATTCTCTCGACAATTTGATGCTGATGACGTAACTAGATCATTCCTGTCATTAACAGAAATTATAATATATTCATTTAAAATAAAAATGGAATTCGCTCTTATTGCCTGGATGTTGGGGTACTGAGAACTATGAAAGAAGGGAAATCGACTGCTGCTGCTGCCTATATAAACTTGCTTTAACAAATAACTGCTACAGTTAATAGCCTTAAAAATAAAACATTTCTTCTCCTATTCCAGTCTGCTTCTCTTTCCTCCAAGCATTCTGCCACTACATTGTTCCACATTTTCCTTGGTCTGCTTCTACGAATAGTTCTCTTCTCTTGTGTCTTTGTTTGCCATATTTGTTTTGGTTGTCTCTGGTCATTCATTCGTATCATAGGTATGTCCAAACCATTTTAGATGTTGTTTTTCTATACTCCTTAGGATTGGTTCCACCTTTAGTTCTGTTCTCACTATTTCATTTCGTATTCTGTCTCTCCGTGTGATACCTGTAGTTGCTCTTAGATATTTCATTTCTGCCGCTTGTATTTTACTCTTTTGTCGTCTTGTTAATATCCAACTTTCACTGCCACATGTTAATATCGGCTTGTAGATAGTTTTAAAAACCGTGATCTTTGTTTATACTTTTACTTCCCCTACCTTTATCTCTTCTTGTTCCTCTGTTGGTTCTATACTTATCTGATCTTCTTCTTCTTGCTTCTGTATTTTCTTTTCTACATTAGCACATCCTCAAAATGGTGCTTCCATCTTGCCATGATCTCTTTACCCTCTTCTAGTATTTGTCCTTCTTTTGATTTGATGTACTTACTGTTACGCTTCTTATTATTCCTAAGTGATTTCAATACTTTGTAAAATAATTTCTGGTTGCCATCATTTTCCATTTTCCCCAAATTCTTGCCACGACTTTTGCTTTGCTACCTTGACTATTTCTTTTACTTTTGTTCTCTGTTGTTTATAGTCGTTGTAGCATATTTCCGTTTTCATTTTCAAGTATTTTTTTCACCGCATCTTTTATCTCTTCATTCCACCAACTTGTTTTCTTTCTGCTTTTATTACTTCTGATTGTGCGGCAGATTTCTTTTGCAACTTTCGGTAATATAGTTTTAATATTTGCCCATTAAGATTCCAAGTTGTTATCTATGTCTAATTAGTTTAGTTCTTTCATTTCCTCTTCTATTTTCTCTATATATTTTATTGCTACTGCTGTTTCTCTTAATTTATAGGTTTTTATTACTCCTTTCGTCATTTACTTCTTGCGCACTTTCCCCTACACAGAATTTTCTTGTCAGTCTATTCAAGAATCACCCTGTACAGGGTATTACGGGACTGTTGTCATTTATTAATGCGCTAGGTTTCCCCATCATATGAAATTTCAATGGTCTAGCTTAAAAATACAAAAATATGCTCGTGTAATAGGCGAGGTCATTTGTTTATTTATTTGTCCCTTTCTTGCCGAGTTTAATCAGTCTGGTAGACGCCTGATTTTTTTTGCAACGATTTGAATATTGCCAAGTCGTACTTGTCGTGGATTTTGCGCTTGTGTCACGTCGTTTACGATCCAGTCAACGGCGACAGGTAAACGCTGTAAATTAGAAGCAACCGGCATTGGGACTTCCGTCTGAGCAATTATAGCCATAAATTAATTACAAATGTATAACATACGTCTAACTGTGCATATAATTGTCGGTAACTGTTTTAGTGGCTATGAAACGCAATTGTTTTGAACGACCTTTAATGCCCGTCGTGGTAATTGTTCAAGGAATGCCATCCATGAGATTCTTTAACGCGACGAATAACGCATTTACGTCGGTGCAAATTAATAGCGGTAAGGACGGTTTTTATTTCATTGTCGGTCAACACGCAATTTCATTTACTTAATTTTTTTTTAAATTAATATACCGGGTGATTCAAATCACCGGAAGTAAAAAAATTGAAGTCAAAGTCAAAGTGTCCTTTATATATTACAAAGAATAATGCATGAAATATTAATGATAACATTTAGATGAGCCCGTGAGGTGAGTCGATGGCTTTGCTCTTAACGGCATCGCAATTCTGTTCCTCATAACGGATCTAAACAATCGTGTCATTTCACCAGCTCTGCACTGATTCTTCGCCGCGTCACCAACGCTCTGATGTGCAAAATACCGCTGTTTTTATAACTCACCTGTTTCATTTACAAAACGGTGTGTTAACATTGTTAAACATCAACGATCCGACCTGAAAGCATCTCGGTCCAATTCGAATTCACGCAGAAGGCAACGTTTGTTGTTCGAACAACAATAAAATTATGAGCGAAAAATGAATTGATTAATTTTCCCACAGTGTGCAAACATGAAGTGCACAAATTGTTTCCTAGAAGTCGCATTTAATTAAGTATTCCCAGGAAAACAATTACGTAATACATAGAAACGAATTTGTTTAATATTTAATAATTACGTATACATTTTATGGCGGGAAGTGCAAACAAAAATATTTGCCTGGAATTTCTGAGCAAATATTCCGTTTCGCTTATTGTTAGTTAATACTACAGCTATCGTACTCATCGAATTGTAAACATTTACAATTAAACTATAAAGGGTAACAAAAGCAATTATTAAGAGCCACAACAACACGACGTAGTGTTATATTGATGAATACGTAATAATTACTAAATCATGTATTAGGTACCTTGTATGAAAATATATCATCGTTGCCAATTCTGATATACATTAAAAATCAAAGTAAAGTGGATAATCCAGGCTATTTCAACCCTTACGTGCTAATTAAATCTGTACTCTGCGGTTTAATAGCCCACTTTATCGCCGAGAATAGTTAACCATTGAATTACTAATAAGTAGTTATTAGCAGCTCATTTTTTATCGCTAATATTATCAGTGATACGAAATGAAAATCTGAGATTCTCACACTATACAGGGTGATCCTTGATTAGAGCTTTGCCAAGTACTACTCGTACTTATAAATACAACTAGTATATACAAGTACATCAAGAAGATCTACACTTAAGTAAATCAGATAAATACAAGTACAATTCATTCGAGGGCATCAGTTGTTACTACTACATGTTTGAATCCTTTATTTATTTCTTTAAAAAAATGTGTGTCCATAAAATTCATATGTATTGTGACGCGCCCACCAATTAAACTTGCTTATTGATTATTACTTACAAGTAAACGAATAATAAAAATGTACAAACAAACCCCACTTAAGATTTATGGCCAATTTAAATAACTGTCCCTTGGCTTCCGAAAGCTCGCACCGCTGGTCGGTAATATTATCTACACTACGGTCAGACTGCTACCTGCTATTCTGTCTACTGCGGCCGTCTACGAGTTAATCTACTGCCCTAAATTTTCTGTTTACAGTTGAACGACCCTCCGGAGAACACGCTATAAAGCTTAATACCTTTAATTAGGGCTTACGTGATCGTCGTGAACAGGAAACTACGTCGTGATAACCTGGTTCTTTTGGTACGAGCAGTAAAAAAATTATCCAGGACAAGGATTTAGACACTTTAATTAATTATTTATTATTATTTTATTTATTGAAAAAAAAAAGAAAAAAAAATGGGAAAAACTCCTGATATCCGCCTCTGTGGGATCGGAGATCGTGAGTGAAAAACCCTTGCGTTTGAAATAAATACAAAGAAACAAAAATTACGATTTTCAGGAAGTACAGTATAACTCGTTTAACAGATTTCACTTTCGAATATCGGCGCGATCTATTTTCTTTCGATTCACACCGTTGGTGGTTTAATGTCTACACAGATATCTGTTGGAGAGCTCTGCTCCTTAATTAGATTAGTAATTAATTGAATTTTCAAATTAACTCGAGTCTTGGTACAGTGTTCGTCACTTCTGATCGTACTCAAAGACTTGTTCTGTTTAATAAACCAACGCACAAAGTGTCTCAGTGGGACCACAGTGTACTTAATTAATGGAGCTAATTAATGAATTAATCAGATGGTTTAGAGAAGTATGTGATACAAATGCCGCCTTCAGCGATCAATTTGCAAGTAAATCAGTAGCAATCACCTGTTTTTCAGGGACTCCCTTGGGAGGTGGTGGTTTAACCCTATCGCTAGCTAACCTGATTAATAACGGTGCGTGTAGTGAGCCGAACTTCTTCTACTACGTCACCAGAGCGTTAATTAATTGTTTTGAGGGCGGTGCTCTACCCACTTGCCTGTTTTTTCAGGACCCTCTGTATGTCGCTCTTTCGCCGTCTAACCTAGCTAATTAATTTATAGCGCAAGAATTAGTTGACTGTGTTTGCACTCCACTATGGACCCCCTCGGACTTTGCAGCGAAATTCTGAAACCACTTCGACCAATCATAGCCGTAGAACTCAGTTCACACGCACGCCTACCCCAGATGCCAAAAAATGTATCAGGAGACCCCCCATGAACCCGTCAGGAATGCACGCTGCTTGCCTGTCGCCAATGAAGTCCCGTACATTTTATTATTCTAGTGCAAGAGCTGGCATTTTTAAAGTATCTGTTGTCTGACTAAAAAGACCCAGAACTATGACGCTAGACTTGGACAAGAAACAGACAAACCAAACACTTCAACTTGAACGTAATTCGATCTGCCTTTTCCGTTAATGTACATGTACCCGTGATTTCGACGCGACAGAATCTAAGAAAACACATCTAAACGTCGAATAGATTTGTTTTATGACGTCCGTGCCACCCTAATGCCGCTGCCTGGCGCCTGCGATTACCGTATGACTAAATTTTGTACAGAACTTCGAAATACCAGATAAAGGTTATTCTGACAGATTTGCAACTAGCCGAGGGTGGTCCACTGAAAGGAAAACGCGGCGCCTCGAATTGTTGCCTCCCGCTCGCAAAACCCCGCTGCAAACTCCGAGAAGCTGGCCATGTGGTTGTTATTTGAAATTCGACATGTAATAATCGCTTTTATTTTGAAAACAATTGTCGCGCCCTCTTCAGCTTTATTTGTAATTGTTGTATACTACTTATCAGAGCTGTGTCAAGCACTACTTATAAGTACTACAAGTACATGTACTATAAAAAGAACTGTACTTAAGCACAAGTATCTTTCATTTAATTGAGATAAATACAAGTGCCTCAGCGAATTTCATAAACATGGAATAATTGCCTCTCAGAGCTGTGCCAAGTACAGTCCCGTGCACCTCCTGCACGCAAACCTCTCCCTTAAAAGCTTGTGATACAAGGCTCGCAGAACTGTCAAGTTGTAGCACTTAAGCTACGCAATACTATACTTATCAGACTTGTGCCAAGTACTACCTATAAGTACAACAAGTACAAGTACATGTGCAATGAGAAGAAATGTACTTAAGTACAAGTACCTTTCATATAGTTGAGATAAATGCAAGTGCCTCAGCGAATTTCACACACTTGGAATAACTGCCTTTCAGAGCTGTGCCAAGTACTTATCAGAGTTGTTCCAGGTACTACTTTTGTACATGTACCTACAATAAGAAGAAGCATACTTAAGTATAAGTACCTTCCTTATAATTGAGATGAATACAAGTGTCTCAGCGAATTACACAAACATGGAATAACTGCCTTGCAGAGTACTTATCAGAGCTGTGCCAAGTACAACAAGTACAAGTACACGTACAATAAGAAGAAATGTACTTAAGTACAAGTACCTTTCATATAGTTGAGATAAATGCAAGTGCCTCAGCGAATTTCACAAACTTGGAATAACTGCCTTTCAGAGCTGTGCCAAGTACTTATCAAAGTTGTTCCAAGTACTACTTATGTACATGTACAATAAGAAGAAATATACTTAAGTACAAGTACCTTGCTTATAATTGAGATGAATACAAGTGCCTCAGCGAATTACACAAACATGGAATAACTGCCTTGCAGAGTACTTATCAGAGCTGTGCCAAGTACAACAAGTACATGTACACGTACAATAAGAAGAAATGTACTTACGTACCTTTCTTATAATTGAGATAAATACAAGTGCCTCAGCGAATTTCACAAACTTGGAATAACTGCCTTTCAGAGCTGTGCCAAGTACTTATCAGAATCGTTCCAAGTACTACTTATGTACATGTACAATAAGAAGAAATATACTTAAGTACAAGTACCTTTCTTATAATTGAAATGAATACAAGTGCCTCAGCGAATTACACAAACATGGGATAACTGCTTTGCAGAGTACTTATCAGAGCTGTGCCAAGTACAACAAGTACAAGTACATGTACAATAAGAAGAAATGTACTTAAGTACAAGTACCTTTCATATAGTTGAGATAAATGCAAGTGCCTCAGCGAATTTCACAAACTTGGAATAACTGCCTTTCAGAGCTGTGCCAAGTACTTATCAGAGTTGTACCAAATACTACTTATGTGCATGTACAATAAGAAGAAATATACTTAAGTACAAGTACCTTGCTTATAATTGAGATGAATACAAGTGCCTCAGCGAATTACACAAACATGGGATAAACTGCCTTGCAGAGTACTTATCAGAGCTGCGCCAAGTACAACAAGTACAAGTACATGTACAATAAGAAGAAATGTACTTAAGTACAAGTACCTTTCATATAATTGAGATAAATACAAGTGTCTCAGCGAATTACACAAACATGGAATATCTGTCTTGCAGAGTTGTGCCAAGTACTACTTATAAATACAACGAGAAGAAATATACTTAAGTGCAAGAACAAGTACCTTTGATGTAATTGAGATAAATACAAGTGCAAGTCCATGGGTAGGATGTAATTATAAGTAGAAGTAATTTTGTGCTCAATTGCCATTAAGTACGTAAGTAAAATCACGGTGAGGGGAAAAGTTCAGTCTGAACATTTTATATAGTACTACAAAAATAAGAACACATTTTTGAGAATTTTTATTACAAATTTCACAGTTAATCAAAACGAGGTATATGTATGTAAAATTTTTTTTGAATAATATGTTAAACAAACACTGTCATTATAATTATGCAAGAAAGTAAATGAAGTTTGAAGTATCGTATATGAACGGAATTGAACGTGTTGGTTTTAAATTGTGTTGTCTTCAAGTAGATAGTTGTTTGTAGTCTTTGAAAGTTTTTGCAGGAATCGCTGCCGATAATTGCGTTTGCTTAATCGCACGTGTTTATCAGTTAAGCAGCTCTTTTCCGAAGGACGATGCGTGTGCATCTAATTAATTAAAACAGAAGAGTACAATGTATTCCGGCATGACCTTTCGCAAAAAGTTTTTTTTTAAAGTGCTCACCAAGGTGTACGGGGAGATTAAAAACGCCGTTCGGTTTTACAACATGGACGAGGCCGGCTTCTGCACATGTGCAACATACTCGTGGTGATTTGGTTGGTAAAAGGAAGAACCATAAAACTCATTTGTATTTCTTCTTCAAACTCATCTACATTAAAAAAAAGGATGAATGCCTTTAATTTCTATGTAACTTTAGAGTCATCAAGAGTATGTCTTAGCCTTAAGTATTTGGCATCACACTTATGATGTATACAGGGTATCTTAAGTTGAGGGGAAGGGAACACACACAAATTCTGAAAATTAGATTAAAATAGTTTCACTTCTATATCACTTCCGGTTATACCGAAAGTCGTCATTAACTTTCTTATTTTAAGTGGAATGCCACTGTCATTCATCATACATATATCATATAACATTTTCCGTTTAGTTTTGATCTAAGCTTGCTAATGGGCTCAAGTCCCTGACACCCTGTATGCTTAAATTTCTTTCTTCTCAGAACCAATAATCTTCATCGTTTATTTTTAATCAAAAATTTACCCACCTACACATAGAGCTCGTATTTACGGGAAAGTTTTCTTTTTCTTCAAAGTGAATAAAACTAACGCAATGGTCGCCGCCTTGTCCATTGATTGTGAGTTAAAAAATAACAGAGTCGACGACGTTTCGCCGATACGCGTTATCTTGTGGGTTTAATCAGCAATATTGCCCCGGTATTTAGCGTACACAAAATTCATACACGTCTTATCACACTGTTGACATTTCCAGTAATACCGATGGAGTCCAAACGCCTACACAAAATTGATTGGAACAATATGCCGCCAATTCCGTTGTCGATGGCGAGAATTTACTGAACACGCGGTAATTAGGGCCGTTGGAATCGTGTTGAACACATTGCAGGTATCGCATTTGAATTTGTTTAATCGTCGAAATAGAAGTGGAATGATTCTCTTCCGGATTACTTTTATAGCGCATTTGATTTGACGTTTCGCTGAACGCATTGACAGCTTTCGAGTGTGAATTTTTTCTGCACATTCAAAACTGCAACCCCTATAATATGTGACAGTGCCTAAAATTGCCCCCAAACAATAAAAGCATAGTTAGAAATGTCATTACTCCTCATTAATTGTTTTAAGTTTGTGTAGACAAATATGAATTGACATGTTTTCTGAATGATCACATATTATGTTATTTATCGTTTTACAAAGTCAGCTTATTTTATGAATAGTTAGATCTATAACAAATTAGTCAACAATGAATGGTGTAGTATTGTTTGTTGATGAGAAGCATGTCTTTGTAATTACGTCCTGATGCACCTTTTATCATAACACAACAATTGTGCGCCTATTCGTGTCAACACTTCTAGGTATAAGCAACCTGTGCTGTTATATCACATAATTCGTCCTAGTTTCTATATAAACTGCATCGTCATTAAGCAACAACGCGTTATTAAATGCATGCGTTACGTATGTAAGTCACCTTTGTAACGTTAAACGCAATGCAATGAAACGATATGAAAATTCGTTGCGATCTGTAATTTGCAGAATAATTATAAAAGCAAGTTACATAAATTCTCTGCCTTTTTAAGAAAAAAAAAAAAAAGAAAATTATTGTTTATGGCTTTGAGTTTCTTATCAAACGAGTGCATTTCTTATCTATCAGTTCGCGAAGTTATTCATATCATAAAAATAACGATTTACATAATTTACATATTTTAAAGTAATTAGCACCGCCTGTGGTATTACGTTTGTTTGCGTGAATGACGCCGCAGTAAATTTCAGCGTGAACTTTGACTTGCGTTATTTAGTTGCAGCAATTTTTATAAATTCCTGTTTTTATCTGGGCGTTTATTGAAAAAAAAAAAAAAAATGTATTCCATCGTATCGTCGTTTCTCCTCCTTTGGCGCGCGCTTATCTCCCAAAGATTTTTTTTTACTCGAGCATATATTATAACAAGGCAATCTCAAAACATTAGGATTTAGATAAGCGGCGTGTATTTCACAAAAATAGTACAGATAGTTGTTGATTTCTGTCGATCTCATGCGGCGATAAAATATTTCAATTATCTACGAAGCGCCGTGAAACGTTTTTGGAATAATCTCGCCGCAAACGTGATCATGTTAAAGATTTATCACTCGGTTGTGAATCGTGCATAATTTACATCGTGTAGTTGCAAAGTCCGGACGGGGAAATTCCGTCAAAACTGCTTTTGCAGTTGTAGTTGGGTCAAGAAGTAGGCTTTGTTTTCTTTGCATACCATTAAATTTTATTCTTTATGCCTTATTCTTATCACGTAGAAGGAAAAAACAGAAATACAGGGTGTTCTGCTTGTTTGGTGTGCTACTCACATTAAGAATGCGAGGGCATTCATTTTTCTTTTTAACATATCGGAAGGTCTTTATTGCTCTTCATGAAACCACTAATGGGCAAAGCCGAGGTCTTCAATCTGTATAGTTACGAATGTATAATTTCGAAGCTATGTGCAGATTAATTAACTTTCAGAAGAGTTTTATTTAATAAACATGCAAACAGGTTTGTAAGTACATTTCTTGTCGTGATCACACGCACGTAAATTGTCATTTATTATGACGAAAACTTGAGGGTACATCGTGCTATCTCAATGCTTTATTTTAGGAGCTAGAGAAGAAGTATCGTAAAAAAAATAAAAGCGCATTACAAATATATAATATTTCATTTATAATAATTAAAAAACTGTAAGGATTAGATATAGAATGTCTACAATAGAATTGAAGAACAGGAACCTGAACACTACCCATTCGTGAAAAAAGACGGGATCGTTGTATTAAAAAAAAATTGAATAACGGCAGTTTGAAAATCTGACAATTTGCACAAGCTTGAACGTTTGAAAAAATAAATAAATTTAAAAGAATTTATGCCTAGGTTCGTACTTTAATAATATTTTCTCACCCAAACCATGGCACTGGGTACAGAGAAACGGACGGATTTTCGGAGTTTGTTCACACACTAAGACATTCTGTGAATGTTAATTTCGCCTTCGGACTCTGGGAGTCTCCCAGTGGAAGATTTATACCACAACACGATTACTGGCTTTTTACACTGTTAACTGAAGCTTCTTTTTCTGATTACAATTACACTTAATGATTTGAGTTCTGGACAAAATTTCCAAATCATCTATTATGCAAAGAGTGCTTTGTAAACAAAAAGCACTTTTGTTTCCATAGAAAATTCACACCCTGTATATTTCTTAAATTAAAAATGACAAACCTTGAAAGTTCTCAGCTTGCACATCGGTCTCTTCTTGTAGCCTTGAAGCTCAGACGTTGCAAAACATTGTTTAGGTCGAGTGGATGACTTCATACTAGACCCCCCCTCCCAGTACGTTAATCAGTAATATAAAAGTTATTTTTTCTTTTAATCAATGTATTACAGAGCGAATTCTTTTATTTTTAGGCATCTTAAATTTTCGAATGAGTATAATAAATACATGTTAAAGAATGTTTTTATTTGTGCTTTAAACGAATGCATGTCGTCTAAAATCTTACACAGCGTGAATGTTCCGACAAAGAAAAGCGCATAAGAGAATCGATGTCACTTTTTAACCAGAGGCGCATCGTCGTCTTGGGGCGAATTTTTGATTAAATATTTCTCGAAAACTAAAGTCGAAAGAATTTTTTTAACATTTTTCCCATACTCTCGGACATCGTTTCTTATCGCAGTTTCATTTTGTCGGGTTAATTAACAGTCACCCTGTATGTGAGTGGGTAATATCAAATTAATAAATTAAATTTGTTTCTCTTTTCGTTAGTTCAGTGAACGGGGCAGCTCTGAATAAACTCCTCGTTATACTTTTCACAATTCACGGCACTAGTAGAAATAAAAAGAATCTTTTCATTATCAAGATCCTTCGATTGGGCAGCAGGCAAGATGATGACTGTTACAATTTTTTCGGAGCCGCTTTCGCATGTATATAATTCGTCTTGCTCATCAAATACAGATTACCGTTATACGGCAATTACAATCAGAAATTTACCTTGATTTTTATCTGCTCGCCGGCGATAAGATTTGTGTTTACTCAACAGTATTTTTAATTTATTTGCACAATAAAATTTGATTATCTGCCACACGTACGTCACTGATGTGATATGTGCTTTGTTTTCGTTGTTAATCTCTTGTTGTTGTCATGGAGATCATATAGTAAGATTTATAATTTATCGATTTATCGTATTTTGTATTAAATGCGGAAATTAGAAGAAAACTCTTTACGCGTACACACGTCAATTTTTCTAATTTATCTCTTTCACATACACACTCACAAAAACTCGATTAAAAAAAAAGGGGAATAATTTTCGTAATGATCTATTAGCGGCGGCGCTTTCCTTTTGCAGATGATATGCAGTGTTACAATTTCACCTGCACTTTCCACGTCGATTTCTATCAATTTCTCCGTTTGTTGCGCGCACAAACACACAGACACAGAAAACGCACGGTGTGAAAATTAAGTTCGAGTTTAAAAAAGCGGGAGAAGTCAGTCGATTGACGAACGCGACGCGCGAATTTACTTCCGGATGTGTTTTAATTGGTTCACGTCGAGCTTTCTGTTTCGCTTGCGTTGACGGAACCGGAAATAGAGAGGTGCACACACACAGCCAAACATATGTTTTATTAATTTTACGGGCTGGCTGAAAAATCGTCAGTCAACGGTCTGTCCGTGGGGTGAAGTTTTAATTAAATTACTACGACGGGAAATCTGACTTTTGAAAGCGTAATCAATTTACAAACGTAATAATAATAATTTCGAGATGTTTATTATTTTATATAAAAAACGAATTTTAGAACCTTGAAATCTTTTAACAGATTTATTCGTTTATGCAAGCAATAAAATCATTGTTTGTATAACGTAACACGCAGTGTTTTTAACTTATTACGCTAAACTGTTGCATGCATAACTACTTAAGTATATACCTTAATTGTTTATTCTTATTATGCAGTGAGAATATTATTTCAAAGACAAAAATCTAGTAGAAGTGATTTATAAGTCTTAAGCATGTTAAAAGTAATGAATATTTCTCTAATTTTAAAGCAAAATGATATACCGTACGAGTTTATTGAATTATTTATTTATTAGTTGCATATGTTGCACGTCATACACTGCAACAGTTCTTTAAAGTTACTGGAATTCTTTGCTACACTCGTACGTACCTAACATTCGATCTGTTGCTGATATAATCTAGCTGATAACATTGCGATAAGTCGTAGATAAGTGTGTGATGTAACGACGAAAAATGCTAAAAATAATTTCTGATAATGCTAATGCGCATTGTGTAAAACGTACGTACATACAGGTTGCCAATTAAAAATTTTTGAAACCTTGTTGCTTTTTGGACGTCATGTTCTTTTGTTTTTTTAGAAAGAATAGTTTGTGTTAAAATTGTAACAATTTGGTTACTTTAACTCCATTTCTTCAATGACCATTTGTGTTAAGACAACGTCATTGTTGCCATTTCTTCAGATGCAAGAACTAAAAGGTGATAGTTCATTTGAAAGTGAATATTGGCGAGCAGTTCTCGAGTTGCTGTTGATAGTAGGTACTCTCAGACGTGTTAATCGCCAGTGGAGAGTAGTCTCGATAGCATCTTGAGAGCTGGAGAGCCGCGACGGACATTTTTTCTTAAAAATTCTTTAAAGACCAGGGGCCCTATTCTCAACTCGTTCGAAAAGATTCGCATGCGAAAATGACGTCAAAATGACGTGGACTCTCGTACAAAACTATACAAATCGTTCCGAAAATACGTCATTTTGACGTCATTTTCGCATGCGAATCTTTTCGAACGAGTTGAGAATAGGGCCCCTGAAGGCCAGCAAATTGTGCGAGTGACTGACGTTTCTCCAGCACCGCTCGGCTAAGCTCTTGGAGATGGGCGAGTTCGACGAAACCCCAAGCAAAAGGTGGGCGACGTAAATAAAATAAAAAGCACCAGCTGAGCACACTTGTTTTTTATTTGAAATGCTCAAAAATAAATAACGAATAGAAAAAATAATTTACAAGTATTCGAGTTCGACCCAGAAGGGGTCCCAATGAAAAGAACACAAAATGTAATTAAGTAAACAACAAGGTAGATACTATCCGATCAACAGATCTGTTCCTCGATTACAATTGACGCTTAAAGTGATTAAAGAAGTTCACAAATAAAAGAAAAATAAAAATAACATCGCCGCGGTATCTCAACGGAGTAATTTAAAAATAATTAGAGTAATTCCGACCTTGTAATCAAAATCCAGCGTAATGGCAGTCAGCTGTCAACAGTGTCGAAGCGATGGTAAGTGCAGTCAGTCAATGACGTCCTTCGACGCAAGGTGTTATGTCATCAAGCTTTAAGTACTTGGAAAATTTATTTTTATTTTTCTTCAAAAAAGTGCTTCACTGTCCGTCTCTGTTAAGATAACGTCATTGTTGACATTTCTTCAGATGCAAAAACGAAAGCCATGACAGGCATTTTTTTTTCTTAAAAACTCTTTAAAGATCACGTCTGGGAAAATGAGGTGATTGTAACATTTCTTCAAGACGCAAGAACTAGAGTGTGTCCCAGTTGTGCGTCTTGCGTTCCTTATTTATCTGGCGTGACTTTCTTTGTTTGCATGGTTCTAAAACAAATTCAAAATAACCTTATAACGAGAAGAAACTGCATTTTGTAAATCAAATAAAGCAGTTGTTAGTTTTTAATAACATAGCTAATTGGCAAATAAATTAATGTTTTCTTACCCAAACCATGGTACTGGAAACGGAGAGACGGACGAATTTTCGGAGTTTGAGCACGCACTATGTCATTCAATGGATGCTAATTACGCCTTCGGACTCTGGGTGATGAGCACGACCATTCAACTACTACCAGTATTGTTACGGTGGGAAAATTAGTTGTAAGTAATTTCTAGTTTTCGGGTCTTCCTGTATTTGGGGCGGAATCGAAATTGCGTCGCTGTTTTTATCATATTATGCAATTAGACGAATGCAATAACCCTCGACACACAATATCGTCCTGTTGCACTATTAATAATTCTGCTGTCTCTCTCAACAAACCCCCTTTGTAGTGTAAAATTATTGCTATAATGTTGCCGTTTGATTGCCGTTCAAAACGATAAACGACCTCCGGACACCTTTTTCTTTCGTAATGGGCCTTGTCTAAGCTGAAAGTTGTTCGCATTAAACGCTTGTTATTGGTCAATATGGATCTGCCCCGCCCCGCTCGCGTCTTAGCTTGGTATACACCTCGTATGTAGGCTTTTCCGCCCTGTTTGTGAATTTCACTAATCTGCGATTGTTTAAAGTGAAAAGAGAACGGAGTTTATACACCGGATATTGTTGGTATGCTTCGATCATTAATTAATAGATTTGCTATTTAATAACATTTTTCTTGTAAACGAACAAACGGATCCGTATTTTCGTGTTTTGACGTTTCTTGTCATTCCTGTTTGTGCACGGGTTGTTTAACGGGTTGTGAATCGTTAATTCTTCTTTATGCGTTTAATCATTGCTTCGTCTTGAATGGTATATTTATTCTTTTAATTTTTTAAATAAAGACAAGTGTACAGTACCGGTGATTTTTATTTTATTTCGTGTAAATTCACCCTTTGTTTTGTGTGTTTGTTTTGTGGTTACGTAATGACCTCGACCCATCCCACTGAATAGCCGGCAGTTGGGATTGTACTTTAATTTGAAGACTCAACAATTTGCACATAGGGTATGATATCCTTCATAAAACCCGGTCGTCTTTTATATCGTTTATATCGGAAATTCCGATTACGAAGAATCTTGCATGTGGGTCACTTGCTCTAAGTCATCGTGATTTTCCTAGATCGTCCGCCTGCTAGTCATGTGTGATTATGCTTGTATAATGCCGGCTTGTTTGAGAGTCGCCTCGGTGATGCAGTATGCAGGTGATACTCTCTGAATGCAGTTTTATTGCAAAGATCACTCGTGACTCATGACGGCAAATCCCTTGAAAAAGCAAGTCGTTTGTTTACATAATTTTTAGGTGAACGAATGTCCGAATTTTTATAAATTGCCGATTTCTTACAGTTGTTTCAGCGAACAACTTTAAAGTAAATATGTATCTACAGATGAGACTAATGTCCAGACGGAAAAAAGAACCGCTTTTTGATCTTCTTTTCTCTTATTTCCATTTTGATATGAGTGCAGTGTTGTGCTATGATTTTAAGTCACAGTCATTTTTTTCTTGTTTTTGTTGTTCTGATGAGATCTAATACAACCGAAACGTACATAGGTAATTACTTTCCAGTCTTTTACTAATCAGAAAGCTATTATAATTCGTTTTATGTTTTACTTTGACTTACCTAGAGTGTGTCTTTGGGCATTCTGTTTAATAAATATTCTTAAAAACGATTATAATAAGGATGCGTAGTATGTTGAGAATGTCTTGGCGGTGATTTTTATTGCGATTTTTAAATATGGCAGCTTGAAATGGGGAGGTGACATGCTTTCGCTGTTACAACATTTTAAGGTTTCATTCATAGCAAAAGAGAGGATGTGAAAGAGAAGCTGTACCTCCTTGTTACGGATGAAAATCCCGTTAAAATCATTTTAGTATTATCAGACACCTTGTATTGTGAAATAACAGCAACATTCCGTTATTCTGCCATGCGCATTTCATTTGTACGCCGATTAAACCGATGGCCTGCAATACGGATTTGTTGCCATCTCCCTCTGTTCTGAAGTGAGTTATTTGTGTTTTCCTATCAACCCTCCTCTTGATATCTTACATGCATCGAAAATTTCGTACGTTAGTGCCACTGCTGTGGTTGGTTTTGTGCTTTGTAATTCATTTGGCTGAAATCGCCTGGAGATGGACGTCTACGGTACGTTGATTACCGGATTTTATAAATCGTCACCCCTGCATTTGTAAGCATTGTGTATGTGTAATGCTTGTCCAAAACCTAGTCCCGGCAGTGGGAGAGTACGTAAATATGGCGCGTACTGGGGCGGGGTACAAAGTGTAAAGCATGTGTTCTTTTCTTTTAGGTTTTTCTTCCTTTCTTTCTTATGTGTGTTTATTTAGTTCTACGTTTTGGTGATTGTTGCTCTTTCTTCAACCCTTCGATGTATTACGATTACTACGAACATCGCATCTGTGGCTACCCGAACCGTTGGAGTTGATTTCGTGGGCCCTTTCATCTTTAAGATACCGCAAGTGCGATAACGGTTACATTTACCGCCATTATTCCCCCGTCTGTCCGGACTTGGACTCACCCAGCCTCTTTTGGTGAGTTGCGTCGTGAAAGGTCGCTGGAAATTGCGATACGCCGTCTCGGCTTCAGTGGTCCTCCCCCTGGATTCGATACTCTACGGGCATTGATGACGATAGCTGTCGTTGGAGGCGCGAGGATGTAACCAAGGTCGGATTATTTTGATTTAAATTGCGGTAACGCACGCTTCTAAATTCTTTCGTAAATTAAGCAACTGTATGTTGCCGAGTTTAGTAAATTTTTGGTTTTGACTTTGTAACGTAAAGTCGGTACCGAGTTTTCGGATTTAGATTTTGTTTGACAACCTTGTTGCGTTTTGTGTGCGATTATTTATTTTGATTTTTGGATTTTTTTTGGTTGCATTGTTTTGCATTGCAAGGGTATACCAGCTACCTATGATGAAAGAAAACGAGTTTCAGTAAAGTAATTTTAAGATTTATTTTGTTAACAAACACGCAGTAATAAATGTTCGAAATGTTCTCCTTCACGTTTTAAACAATGCCCTAAGCAATTATCCTATACTTACGAAGATTTTCTTAAGATTTCGGGATTTAAATCATGACATTTCTTAATTGACACTAACAACACATTTATTTTGTTGATGATTGCTAGGAGGTTACTTCCATATCCTGCAAAGAATTGACATGTTTTTTTTTTAAACTGAACATTGGAATATTTATGTATGTTCAGAGATAAAAAAAAAACTCACGGTATTTGTCCAGGGCTGTGGACTTCCAGATAGAATTTGGTTCTTTCTGATTACAGAAAACGTCTAATATGATCACAATCTGTCGAGTGCTTTTTGTACCCTCAGAAGAATACTTCGATTATTAATTGATGACTCTTCCTATGTATAAAATTAAAACAATTTGGAAAGCCTATGTTAAAATAATTGTATTTACGAATTAATCGCATTTACCTGAATATAAAAAGAAATGTATAAATAAAATAGACATGTATTATATTATGTTAATGAATGAGATTTTTAATTCGATGTAGTTAAAAGGAAACAAGGCAGTAATAAACGGCCTTCCGCCTACTGCTCATACACACTTTATAACACGTGTAAAAGAAAATTAAGAACGTTTGTACGCAGTTTATGATTTTTATCAGCTCGAAACCGACGTTCTGTGGGCAAACAGGCGTTCGGTAGGCGGCTTTTATGTCAAATCCGAATAGCCGCCCATTTGCAGGTAGCAATATGACCCAACTATGAGCATCTCAGGATTTGGAAGTTAGCAAAACACGTGCGAAAGAAATTTTCATTTACGTAAGAACCTGAACAAATAAGTAATGTCACTGGAAATTTTTAGTTTCAGTAAAGTACCTACCGTCATTTCAAGAATCGTGATTCACACGGAAAAGACTTGCTGGAAATTTTTAATTTTAAAGAAGTACCGTCATTTCAAGAATCATGAATAACATGACGGAAAAATCACCTTAATTACGAATTAACTAAATGAGTAATCGCGTAACAAATCCGTGATTTACAATAAACATCCAGGTATGTATTAATAGATCGAGACAGACAGAGAGGATAACATAATTGAATAAAACATGGCAGCTTATTTATTTACTTCCGTGTCGATCGCACGCGCGACGATTACCAATATTAACAATAACACCATTATTTCAAATTTAAAATTTATTGTTTTGGCTACTGTTAAACCTGCACGCCCGAAGATTATTAAATAGTGATGTGAAGCATTTTGAAAACGCCGCCGCTCGTTTTATGTGCGGGTGATTCAAACATGGTCTATAAATAGAAGAAAAAAAATTATTCCGTGCTTTGACAAAACATATTGGCATTTCGAATTAAACCCAAGACGCTAATTTAATCAATAAGGCGGTTTTACGTTCGATTAAAAAAAATTCCCAACCGAGGTCATTATTACTGACAAGAAACGAAACAGATTCTAAAAGAATCATACGCCCAGTCAGCTAGGTTTAGATACAAAACGTCTAATTTCTTCGTTACTGAATGTATTGCATTAAGATGGGGTTCCGCAGGACAGTATCTGAGGCCCTGCGTTCTTCGCTGTTGGAAAATCTTTTAAGATCTTTTCTGTATCATTATAGGCGTTGTAGATTCGGCATTAAATAGTTTAAAGACGTCATCGTATATCACGGTCGTTGGTTATAATAGTAGCCAGTCACGTATGTAAAAGAAAGTTAACTCGATGTGACGAAAGGTTATGAAAGCTAATAAGATCATTAGGATTTATGAAAATAAGTATACGTCTTCACCAGAACCAGATCGTCTTAATTATTAGAAGAGCAGGAAGACGTATTTACCATATAAATGGATCCAGTCATGTCAGCTGCGGATGTGTGCGTTAAAAAATAAGTGACAGTAATTCGAAAACGGAATAATAAAGTATGCGAACTGTTATTTAAGCAATCAACTATCTTCATATTTCAAAATGCAGGTTAACGATCTTACGATGGAGCGATAGCAACCACGTGAGCGGGGCTATGTATGGACCATGGCAAGGCGTAAACATTGAGGTATTAATTTATGGAGCTAGTTAACGACGGGCACCGAATTTAGACGCGCCGGCGGACGTCTTTACATTGTCACTTACCGAGGAGGATCATGTCTCTGTCATGTCAGCTCGCCTGATACTAGCAAATCGTTTTACTTTGTACCTCGCCAAGGCACACGTTCACTCATTATGTTCAAGACGCTTGACAGGAACCGCTGTTATATTTGCTATGTTTAGTGTGCGAGGTCGCATTGGATTTAGATTTGTCGTATTTTTGTTACGACCTCTGCCTTCAGGATGTGCATAGCTTTGGCTTTTTGCCTCGGTTCCAACTATTTATTTCCAATCAACAATTAAATTCTTAAGTAATTACATCGGATTTCTATTAAGTCATTAAGTGTTTGTTAAAGTTTTTTTCCTTTATTTACTATTTATTTATAAAACATACTTTTCTTGTTTATTTTCTTGTGTACAAGTAACAAGACTTTGCTAACAATCGACTCTAAAAGCTTTTCAGACCTTGGACCTTTCGCAGAACTTCTTCATCTTGTCTTAACCTTCCGAAAAATTCTGAAAAAGATCCTCTTCATGTTGTCTTGACTTTGCCTAGTGGCCTTTTTCACGTTCTCAAAACTTTTCCCAATATTCTAAAAAGTCTTGTTCCCATTGTCTATGTTGTATGTTGGTCTCTTTCATATTGTCTTAATATTCCCAAAATTCTGAAAGAATCTTCAAATTTGCCATGGTTGCTTGCTGTATAACAACTGCTGCTTGTTGGTCTCTGCTATCACCTATCAACGTGTGTAAGGTTTTTTTATTAACACCCAGTATAATCTAAAGCTCCGCGACAAAGCAATCGGGGATGCCCACACTGCTCTGAGACTCAATCAAAAATTTGAGAAAGCAAAGTATGTAACAGAAATGTTCATCAAAACTCCTGTACTGAAGAGTTCGTGGCGAATTTGAAAGCTGAAACGCAATAAGGCGAAGAAGATCGTTGAAGGGCCAGTGTCGATGAATGTGTGTGGTCTCTCGACAATGGCTGCTCAAGAGGTGTGTGTGTGTGTGGTGATGAATGCTTCCGACAATAACTGCACAGAAGGCTTTCGGTTGCTCCTGAGAATTGCTGCACGGAAGGCTTTGGTGGTGTAGCTGCTCAGGGCGCACTAAAGCTGACCGAAACTACTGAAGATGACAATGTATCAATCGAAATATATTTGGATTAAAAAGAAAACAAAGTGTGTTTAAGGAAGTAGCTCTCATAATACAACTAACACTTCTCTGGAGCGTCTTTTGAAATGTTTTCTTTTTTAAATTTGTTAAACACATAGCAAACATTTTTGTTAGGAAACACGAGCCGTAATTATCTATGCAAATGTAACAGTTACAATATATATTAATGTAACTTGTAATTTATCACGTCCGTTCCAACTCCCACTGTTTAGATGACTGCTGGTGTATAACATTATTAATTCTGTATGCAAAACTATTCCGGGATTGACGCATGCAAGGCACCAGCAAATTATACGCGTTTAGTTAACAAGCCAAATCTTTATTTACGTGCGGCATCTCAATCCGAACAAATAAAATAAACTGCGCATGAAACCGCCCGGAGTCAACCGCACAATTTAACTACATTTTCATAATTCAGTATTATTTGTAAAGTATGCGATAATAATGTAATTAATGTAGGAGGCAATACAGGAAAACGTGGAAACAAGTTTGTATTCGTTATTAAATGCGAATCGAAGGCGACTGGACTAATTTTTTGGTGGATGCGCCGGCTAATTTTTTAATTCCAGATAATTAAACTCAAACTAGATATGTTAATATCAGTGGATATCAAATAATACGAAAACAGGTCCCGCAGGATAATTAAATTATGTATTCATAAATAAAAACGACTTCTACTTCGTCTAATGAATAATGAATGCCTTACATTTTTCTATGTACCGTCCTCTCTCATTTGTGAATAAATAAATATCAGATAGGGATTGTTTATGGCATGTTTTGATGTTGTGACAGATGCACATAAATATGGTGAGATAGAATCAGGAAAATCAGTGAAAAAATCCTTTGTTTAAAAATTGCTTCGAGTCTTAGGCTCGGTTTTTCGATCGATCACAGTTTAACTTTAACCTCCAGTTTATTCCTATTGCTCCTATAGGAATAAACTGGAGATTAAAGTTAAACTGTGATCGAAAAACCTGGCTCTAAAACTGAGCTATTAAGAATACAAACTAATAAAGGAAATAAATGATACAAAAGGTTTTTGAAAAATGCAATCACTCCAACTGTAATGAGTTAATGAGATTGTTCAATATGAGTCAGTGAGTCATGAAAACTAAATATTGCATCCCGAACAGTTCAAAATCCTCATTAACATTTGAAACACTACTTACTGGGAAAATTATGGATTTATAATTTTCTTTGGCACGAGAACGCCAGTCCTCGCATTTATTATTTATGCGTACCTTTAATTTGTTGCTTGCTGCAACTCCAACCATAAATTAGAGGTGCGATTAATAAACATGTCGCGTTCGGGTCCAAGAGCCTTGCATTTTCAAGGTTTAAACAATTTGTGCGTAATTTATATCGGGCTTCGAAATCTGAAATAGTGACTTACTTCGCGTCGCAGAGATTCTTGAATGAAAAGAACGAGATGCTAATATTTTGTAACGATTTGCATACTCGTATGTGGCCGCTAGGCAAATACACTTAATTATAATTTATGCAACGTGATAGCATTTTTGCGACTAGGCGACTAGGAACTTTCGATGCAGTTGAACGAAGACGTAATTAAAAAAAAATTAATTCATGTGACCCAGAAGATTGTAGGGTTTCAAGTTGTTGATCACACCTTTAACTTAGGCAACGTTGTAAATTAGTCAATTTTCTCTAGATACCTTGAGCTATAGATAACTTTATCAGAAACTAATTTTGTAAAATGCTACGAGAGGATCTAAACCTGCAATTTACGTTGGCACCTACACATCACCCCCGCAATTTCCCTAAGATATCTAATTGGGCAAAAACCTTGAATAACGACTCTTTATAATTTTATAAAGCTTTAAGTTACCGGAAATACATTGAAAGAATAGTTTGGTCTACGCGTAGCAAACAAATTTACTAAACCTGTCATTAGATGTCGTTAAAAAAAAAGCTACGCATTGTGAAATAATTATAGCTTCTAACGTGCTGTGAAGGTGTGAGATTTAAAGCTCGCTTAACAGTGTTTAGCGTTGAAGTAAGTCATTTTGTAAATTAAGAACTCGTTACTAGCTGCTATAATTAAAAGCCGTGTAGCTTGATTGGTTGCCGTCGTAAATAAAAACAACTGAAATTATAAGCTTTTTATTAAAGCGCTCTCGTCCGCCGGCGGCGGTCTGCGTCTGTAAATAAAATTAATTCGAGCCCTTAAAACCGGGCGACGGCACACATTCGAAAATTTAATGGCCATCACGTTACATATTGAAAAATAATTGGGGAGTAAAAGTCAATTCAGGAATTGATGATACAGAGAAACCAGTAAGAAAGTAACTCTGGCACTCATTTTTCAAGTAATAAGTACTCTTCGCTAAATGCAATTCAAACTGGTTAGCAATAAATTTTAATGTGTCTTTAATTATCTCACACATCTCTGGTAAGTCTTTAGTTGACACATATTGCTATGTTATTTTAGTTTTGAAGTCTGAAAATTGTTGTAACAATATTATTTGTCTTTATGATTTTCATGTACCTATTAATTGTATTTTAGCTCCTTGTGGGAATCGGAATTTTATTAAAATATTTGATTCCTAAATAATTAATTCCCTGTTGCGTTTTCTTTACTCTGTGTTGTGGAATTGCTAAATCTTTCCTGTTTCTTGTGTAGTAGTCATGACGATCTTCATTAGCATAAAACTTCGAACTTGTCGAACACATACATCAGACACGCAAGTATGTAACAGCTAGGTAAGGTAAGCATTCCCAATTTTTTAAACATACCCCTGCAGCTACCTCTGTAGGTTTCTTTTCCTAGGATCCTGACCGCCTTTTTCTGTTTCAGGAAAACGGTCTGCGCCGCTGGTGATGCACCCCAGATGAGAATTCCATAGGTGTGTTACAGTTCATTTTCCGCCTGTGTACGAACACTCCCTGTACAGTACACATTTCAACGTTACGATCTATTTTTAGCACACTTCGTTTTGTTTCCTACATTACGCGTAGGAATTTACAATTCCTCGTTCGTGTAATTTACCCAAAACTTTCTTTTTAACATGCTTTTCGCTAAAAGCTTCAGATTAGACGAATAAGTTCATTATATAAAATTAGCCCCATCCCTGCTTGGGGTTAGAATTGCGTTTACGCTGTGTTTATTTGTCCAGTTTAAAGAGTACTACTTTGTGACGCGGACGACGACGGATGGTCGAATTCTTTTGTTTTAAAAAACATCCGCACCTGAAACCGGTGCGTATGTCCGTAACCCCTGCCCTTTATTTTGATTGGTTTCCGCTGATGTCACATTCTTATATTATTGGTACGATTCAAACAGACCACCGTTCATCTCACTTTATACCGTTTTCTACCCCTCTCGATTTTGCAAAACGCCGGAATTGCCAGTGTGTTGTAGATCGTCAGGTGATTTGCGTGTAGTTAGTTTTGTGGGTTCCCGCTCTAACTTCTCTTGGAGGAAGAGAATAGATCTTACGGCGGTTGGCCGACTCTGATTAATTCACCTGTACGAGAGAGTTGACTGTGTGGCAACTCGTGTTCAGCCGACGTCCTATTCTGACTTAGGTAAGGTTTACTCCATCGTTTTGCATTATCTTGCAGTTCACGGTCATTTTGCTCCCCTTAGGCTTTTCGTTTTGGCTGTCCTTTCTTCGTTCGGACGACTATCCCGTGCGTGCGACATTTACTGGGATCATCATACCGCCCGTAGTACCGTACCGACCCCCCAGTGCGCGGACCGTTAAACCCCGCAAGGAGACCGACACTCCGAGGAGCAGCGACGTCGCTTACCGCTTTGCAACGGTGAAACGCCCCAGACGTATGAATGCTACGTAATCAGGTCGGATATTTATGTTTATTTATTCTTGTGTTACGGTGGTTTTGATGTTGTCGCTTTCGCACACGTAAATTTTGCGTATACTCGCGAAGTAAACTCCATTTCGGAGGAATTCACCTTTTCTCTTGCGTTGCGCTTACCAAACGTAATTCATCGAACGAGTACTTCGGCGTTAGAATAAGTGAATGTTTTTTTTTTAAATTTAACTTTGTATTAATTTCGGATCTGAATTGTTAGGATTTACTGTTTAACGTTAGTTGTGTTGTTCACCATCTGATTTAATCGTTTACTTGTGATCAATCTTTTAATAAACTTGTGTTCATGCTTTGAACGTATCGTGTTTTTCTTAATTTTTACGCGAATTCCTTTAAAAAAAAATTAAGTGGCGCCTATTTTCGATTGGCCTTCGCGTTATGGTTTAAGAACCCATTCCCGTCCCACTGAAGCTGCCGGCGACATTGGATCAATTTCGCTCCGGTGTTAAACTTCTGCTTATCTACACAGGTAGGTGGCATGTGGCTATACTATGAAATAGGGCATAGTATGTTTCAAAAGTTGCTTGGTAAGTACCGATCTTCATTATTCTTCTTAGACAATATAACGATCTTGATAACTTCTTATTTATTTCT
This sequence comes from Dorcus hopei, assembly GCA_033060865.1. Taxonomy (NCBI): domain Eukaryota; kingdom Metazoa; phylum Arthropoda; class Insecta; order Coleoptera; family Lucanidae; genus Dorcus; species Dorcus hopei. The sequence continues at coordinate 39,043,384 of CM065423.1, forward strand.
TCTACGTGATAATTCCTGCTTAAAGTTTGATCAACATTTAATCCCAGGAACTTTACCGTTTGTATTCTATCCTGTTTGGTTGAAAAAGTTATCATTTGCGTTTTGTTTGAATTTATTTTTAATTTATTACTAGTAAACCGTTGTTCCGCTTCTTCCACTGTATTTATCATCTGTTTCTGCAATTCTACTTCATGTTGATTTCTGTTAACGAATGATGTGTCATCGGCATATAGGCACGGTTGATTCGCTGTTATATTGGATGGTAAATCATTTGTGAATATTACATACAAGAGTGGTCCAAGAATTGAACCTTGTGGTACTCCGTATTTTATGTTTTCTTGGTGCGAGGTCTCCTTGAAACTCTGTATACTGTTTACTGTTACGCAAGTAAGATTGAAATAATATAGGTGGTAAGCCTCTGATACCATAGTACTGAAGTTTTTGTATTAGTATGGAATGATCGACGCTGTCAAACGCTTTGATTAAGTCATAAAAAACTGCTCCTACCTTTTGCTGTTTGTTGATCGAGTCCATTCATGATGTCTTCCAAAACGCTTTTAACCGCCGTACTTGTGGAATTATTTTTTCTGTAACTATGTTGTTTGTTGCTAATCTGTTTTTCATAATTGTTTCGAAAATTTTAGAAATCGCTGGTAGAATTGATATTGGTCTATAATTTCCATTGTTATTTATGTCACCTTTTTTGAAAATTGGCACCACCCTGGCAATTTTCAATTTTGTATTAAAAATAGTGGCAATGTTATACGGAAAGGACCTTTCGAAAAGAGCAGTTTTGTCTAAGGATGGGGTTAATACATTTTTGTGACGAATGTTGATATTATGCACATCTGTTCTAAAATGTATTTTATGATAAAGGTATGGAGGAGTTTTCTCATGATTAAGTTTTACGTAGAAATTTGCTAAATGAAGATTACGCCTGTTTTCCATATTTAACCAATTCATCCCTCTTAGTTTATGTGACACTCGTTCTCTACTTTTTAAGCCGTACATAAAACATCCACAGGTGTTCTGAACTCTTTGGATTCTCTTACTAGTTACTGAGTCAAAACAAGGGCAGTTATTAATATGCTTAACATATCGAAGATCTGTATCCATAACGAGCCCTAAGTTGCGAGCAGACTCTAGGCATGACACCCTCTCATCACCTATTTTAATACAGAGCAAGTCAGTAAAGAGTTTACGTTGCAACGTTTTCCAAAAGAGAATCACTACGGATTTTCTTGGATTTAATATTAAACAGTGTTGTTGTGAGACATGTGACAAATTTAAGATATCAGAATTCATAAATTGATTTGCTTCTTCAATATCGGTGGCTTTAAATGAATAAGTACAATTGCGTTTCATCAGCATAATAATGACCAGTACAATATTTGAGGCATTTACTTGAATTACTGGTATACAATGTAAACAGTAATGACCCTAAAATTGAACCTTGAGGGACACCGGACATAACTGCTCGTGCATTAGAAAAATTTACTATTTGGTGCATATCTTTTAAATAAGAAGCTATAAAAGATTCCACACAATTACTAAATCCAACAAAATGTAAAATTGACAGAAGTAATTTATGGTTAACCGTGTGAAAAGCTCTGGAATAATCTAAAAGAATTAATGCCGTAAGTTCATCCCGATCAGCTGCATTCAAAATGTCATCGATGATATGCACCGGAGCTGTAGAACAACTATAATCTTTACGAAAACCTGATTGATTACTCGGTAACAAATCATAAACATTCAAATAACTTGTCACAAAAAATTCATCATTGTATGAGGCGTTACAGTTTTTTTTTTAAAGACGATTTATAAATATGAGCGGCATTCAAATTACGCAGGGTGAAGTGATAAATAATAAACATTAATTTGGTGTAAAAAAAAACCGTAAGAAACTGAACAAATTACTAATTTGATTTAAGCCGATTTACAACTTTCTTTTTTAAAAGTAACAATAATAATTACGCGTTCAATCGTTTTTAACTGTTCTGTGATATATGTATTTAAACAAATGGCCATTACAGGAAATTAGTTTATATTAAATTTAACGAAAACAAACAGTCATTCAAAGAAATAATTGTTAATAAAGAATTTTAATTTGACCAGAGATATTTTTAATTTATCTATGAGCATAAAAAATTATCTACGAACGTGCAAAGGACCCAAAAGCGTTCATAGATTTTATTAAATTAAAAGAAAAGAAATAGAATTACGCCCTGAATCTGAAAGAATTTCACGTTACAGATGAATATGTATGTTATTGAAAAATAAACAAATAAATTTCTCAATAACGAATATCGTAGCAATATGTTTAATTTTTTTAATATTAACTGTAATGTAGGCAATTAGGCATTAAATTTAATCGAATCCAAAGTTGATTTCAGTTGCTCTTCCCTAAGGTAATAATCAATTAAATTCATTTCGAATAGTTAGTTAGTTATTAACTACCCTTTGTACAAAATTCAATTATTCACGTGAATAAACTTGGACGTAACGTGCAAATTGGACTTGTTGCTTTGATTTACTTCTTCATTGTTAATATGCAATATTAACCGTTTGAGTGAAATATGTGTACGTTCGTTTCTATAAAGTTAGTAATACGTAGGTATGTAGTTATAAGTTCAGAATTTTATTTTTGGTGAAACAATTACACACTCACTGCACAGTTCTTGCGCAAAACTCTTTTTAAACTACGCGCCAGTTTCTTCGTTAAAGATCGCTTCGTCTCGAACGGTCTAGAGCTGACTAGAAAGCTCGCGCAATTTCTAGAATAGATCATAGCCCTCTGTAACGTGTGTAGCTTATACGTTAGGGTGTAACAGTATTCTTATTTAACGCGACAGAATTCAAAATATTTGACGATTTGACGGATTTTTGGTTAAAACAAAAGAATTAAAAAAAATTAGTTCGATTTTCAGGTATTTATGTCTTACTTCACTTTCCCTCTTTGGTTATGTAAAACACCGAGTGACTTTTTAAATTTTTTATCGTCTTGCCATGAAATTTGGACGGCATGTCTTAGCTTAAGGGAAAAGTACTCCTTTATGCTGTTTTACAGTCAAGCTACGACATGCCGTTCAAATTCAAAAATTTAAAAAATCGCGCAGTATATTTATTGTTTGAACATTACTTGCTTGATCAAACAATTTTTTTTTAAATTTTGATTTTTATGTTTTACATTAACATAAAAGTATACCAGGTGTCCCAAATTTAGTGTTATAGTCAATATCTTCCTTTGTTACAAACGACTTGCAATACTTTATAAGATAGATTGCTTAAATGTAATTCCTAAACAGCAACACCTCAGAAACTATCCTCAACCAGGGATGTACACGCATATCTTAAAAGTTTAGGGTTAAGGTTTCGGTTTCAACTTTAAGCTGATTTCGGTTAGGGGTTTCCATGAATTTGGATTAAGGTATTTTAGGTTTTCAAGGGGAAAGACGAGTAAATACATTATGAAAAAATAAAACTTACATTTTAAAAAATGATAAACAAAGTTATGAAAAAAATAAATTTCATCTTTCGAACTTTTCAATACCTGTACTTTACCTCAGAAAGTACCTGAAAAATTAACTAAATTAAATTAGTTTTTATAAATTATTCTGTATACGTTCAGAAAACTTTATTTCTAAACTTCAACTTTAAAAATTCTATTCATACGAACAGTCAGGTATTTGTCTTCTATCTTATTTCTCAAAAAGGTGATAGTTAAAGCACGGATTGAGGCGCATTTTTACATCGTGAGTCATATTTTTCGTCGTGCATGCGATGACTCATGACCTGAAAATGCTGATATAGAAACCAGAAGAAGAAGACCGTGGAAGATAGGAGAAGACTGCATTGCATTACTAAAGATGGTGTTTCCAGCTTTTTTTGATCGCTTATCCACTATAATTTTTTTATACAGTGTGTTATTGAAAGTTGTACAGACATTTTAACTGACGATAGTACTCTAGTAAATAGATCCTAAATACCTAAACTTCCTTTATACAAAAGTTACTGGTTTCAGAGATACACAATTTATAGTCGCCCCACCCTTTTCCGGGAGTCCGGTGCTGTAGCGGCGATCCGGATGGTCAGATCTTCAAACGCGTGGCGGCATTGCGTTCCTCGTCATTTTCTGCCATACGATGACGTGCAGCTCAATTCGATCCGAACCCCCCAGGTACCGTAAACAATTCCGAAAAAAAAAATGCTTACAAATTTCATAATTTGGTCAGTAAACCTAATATTGCCACATACACAAACCATACCGACATACTGTGTTCGCGGTGTCAAACTTGTACTGTGCACTGTGTTATTGCTTTGATCTTGCACCTTTTGGACTACCTATCTAAAATCTCCCTGTGTAGAAGAATTTAAAAAATTTCAACGCGAAAATAATGAACTGTGAATTGTGGGAGTGGAAAAATGTGATTGGCTTTCAGTGATGATTAAGGCAGTGATTGGATGTCTGAGTGGTGGTAATTTGGGGCGAGTTTGAAAACATGTGCACATGAATTTTAGAATCACAAGGGAGTGAAACACTTTCTGTGAATCTAGTTTATTCAACAGAGGATTTAGGCATTTTAAGAACGGATGAAAACATGACAGGAAGGTGGTTCAACAGACGTAGGAACGATCCGTTCGTTGTGGTGCGATTAAGATTACTGGGTAGTTCGGTCCGGCAATCGGTGAATTAGCCGAAACCTGACAAAATTTACAAGGAATTTCTAGATGCGTTTCAGCTGTCCACTAAAGTTACAAGAATAGTAAAATACGCTGAAACAAATTGATTTACAAGAATGTATGCACCAAGCTAACATAAATCTGAAAACGTTATGTGTAATTCGAGATACATGAAAATGATTGTTTGGTTTCGTAGCGAAACAATGTTATTGTTTTATTCCAATCAAAACTTTTATGTTATTTATTCTCTTGAACTTAGTGCAATTTTTTGTTGTCTCTTATTTTATGTCTCTCAATCATAGTTGATTTTAATGGTTTACAAGTTTTAAAAACATACACAACTTCGTACATACAGGGTGTGGCATTTAACGAGGTTTCTTCAATAACCCTGTTCCTGTTCAACATTGATTGCTGCGATATTTGCCTTACGATAATACAAAATTAAAATTCTAAAAAACAGAAACAAATAAAAAGGCTCTTAACACACTAACATTGCAATTAATATTTAATTAACTTATTTGAAAAGGTTCTTATTTTCGCAACACGAGAGACGCTGTGTAAATAGTGTACATAGACAGTTTAGTTTTTTTTTTTTTAATTTGTAGTGATTGCCCAACGGGGTCCTAAGTCATAGACTTGTCAGGACCTCAGGAGCGGGAGTGTATTTGAGTGTGTGTAAAGTATTCCATGGCTTTGTTAAAAAGTAAAAAACCATGCCATACCATGCAAAATGAAGTACAACTTCAAGTGGCAGACCGAGAAGTTCGGTAGGTAGAGGAAGTACTTCTAAAGGCAGCCTGGGTGAGTTCTGTGAGGTTATGCAGCGATGTCACAGAAAGCCGAACACTCCCCTAACTACAAGGCATTGGCCGGTGCAAGCTAATCAGTCCGGAAAAATAGAAGGCTGGTCTACCTCGATGATGGCCGAAAGGTGCGCCTCAGGACGTCTGGAATTTCTGATATAAAGGTTGATTACGATGTACTGTTAGCTCTTACTACAGAATCGGATTTTAATGAAAAACACCGAACAAAGCTCTTGATTTCGAATTAGGAATTCCTTTTTATTTTATGAAGTTACAAATTTTGGAAGTGCGGTAAGCAGAGATGTGAGGTTAGGAATTAGAGATTTGTTTAATGTAAACAAACGACTATACTTACCAATATATAAAAATAACAAACAATTTTACTGATTGTGAGGTAAAGAAGTGCTTCTGTTGGTATGATACTTACATTTCAATTCAAAGTAAAATTGATCCCAAACTTTGAAAAAACTTGTAGGCACTTGTTTACGTCTGACATATCCAATGCACATGTTCGCTAACTTAAAATTTGACAAACAAGATTGCAACCTATAACATTTTGCCAATCGTTTCGTTACCGGCAATCCTCGTTGGCGATCACTAAGTTGAGCGCGCAGGAGAAATTCTAAAACATAATAAAAAAATATACTGAGGAGGAAAAGAAAGGACCCAAGCCCTCGGGCAAAACAATTTCAAACCAGAATTACAGAAACTTAAAAAAAGGAGCACCAAACTCCTCTTCACAGAATTATTATTAAAATTAGAGAGAAGATCCAGATAATATAGCATTAATTTGGCGCCCAACGTGGGGCAAACAAAAAATTGAGCTTTCATTTTTAAAATTATTGTCCTTCGCAGCAATATGAAAAATGTTTTATGTACCTTTTCAAGCTCTACGTAATTTAAAATTATTTTGAAATAATCTGGATAAACTTAAATTATAAAATTTAGGGTGTTCCATTTAAAATAATGAAGTTACACACCACACTGACAAATGGAGGCAACCCGTATATTTCCAAATAATTTTAAACTTTGCGGAGCTTTAAAAGATGAAACTTTTTTTTAAATAAAATATTTACTCATATATTCAACTGTATTTTGAAATTTATTTTGTTTGACTAAATAAATTGGACGAATAGGTCAAAGCTTGCGCTTGTTTTTGATCATCTCTACACACATTCTTTTTTATTTTCAGGATTTTTCAGCGCAATTTGTGAACGTCCGTTGCCATTCGACGCCTACGCCATTCTCGAATGAAATTTACGCTAATTGGTGTTCGATCGTTAAAGAAAAAATAGTTTTCAATATTTATTTTATTTTTATAAAGCTGAATCAGTTGTATCTACTAATAGAGATGGATTTGATACTTCTGGTACGGTTGCAACTACGCCCATAAAATCCGGCGAACATAAAATATGTTTCGGAATTACATGTTTGTAATTTGTTTTACAATGTTGTGAAACTATAGGAATTTATTTCGTGTAAAATATTCAGTGGTATTAGTGTGATACCTTGTTCTGAATAACTACACGCATTCTTTTATTTTTCAGGATTTTTCAGCGGAATTCCGAAACGCCCGTTCCTTTCGCGTTCGCCGCCTACACCGAAGCTGTTTTAATTGATATTCGATTGTCTGTAACGGTTGTAATGTTCGGCAATTAATTTTAAGGTAGAATACTTTTCAGCGCAATAAATCCATTTTAATAATAATTTGTAAACAAGAAACGAACCGGAATAGAAATCTATTTATCACATTTTAATAAACGCTCTGCACGTCACGAGCACGGACGGGCGCTGTTAGCCGAGCAAAGCGAGAAAGTGGTATTTTGACGCCAAGAGCGTAAACTTAAGATCATGATGTATAAAATTAAGTAGCGACAGGAACGCAGAGTTGTCCTAAAAATATCAACGGTAGCGCACCAATCAAGAAATGCTTACAGAAATTATAATTTAAACAATTACGGTTTCATGCGTCATCGTCTCCGTTTTCGGGGGAGATCGCGCTCGAGTGCGAGCAGGACGCGGCGTTTTGACGCATCGCAGGCTCTAAGGTGGAGACGTACTATTCCTAGCGAGTGCCCTCTTTCAGTTAGCTATTTCAGTCGAGGGAAGGGCAGAGCGCAGCTTCGGCGTTAAATTTGGCGTCTCTGCCACGACCAGACCAGAAAATCTAAACAAATGTCTCGTCTCTAACCACAAACTCACTTATTATAGCTTATAACTATTTATTCACGTCTTTAATTTTAACTTTCTTATTTGGTTTGTCTTGTTTTAAACACGTTGGGCTTATTTCTTTTTAATGGGCGTATGGTTATTATATTTAGATCTACATTCAATTAAATACTGCTTCCTTTTTTCCATCTGAATGGAAAGCCACCCTATCACTGACCAAGAATTATTTATCACTACCAAAAGTTCTTACCAAATAAGATTTTTTTAATATTAATTATACACACACAACAAAATCTTCTTGGGATATGGCCACTTGCACCAAACACTTAAGTTGAGCTTAAATAAAAAGTGAGCAAATAAAAATCAGATTAGAGTAGGCGGTGCAAAGAAAATGTATGTCTGTGATTAACTGAATTAATTAATGTAATACATCATGGACTGTCAAATTCATTGACTTTTTATTTAATCACAGACATACATTTTCTTTGCACCGCCTGCTCTAATCTGATTTTTATTTGCTCACAGGTTATAAGTGGTGTTTATAATGTGACATTTCAGGTTACACGGCATTGAACAAGTCACTTTCTAAGTGACGCTTAAATTTAAGCTGAGCTTATTTGTTCGGTGCGAACCAGGGTTAGGGCCAGTCTTTCCATCTTCTCGTTAAAGTTATCTGGCAAATAACTTGATTTTTATAAATGGTTGATTGATCTTTATGAACTGTTTCCATGGTCGTTATCCATCAGTTAGTTTATCAAGAGGTGGAAAGACCAGCCCTTAAAGTGAAGTTGTCTTATGTTATCGTGTAGGTGTGAGGGACGCTTGGTTAAAAATGATAACAGAAGGGGAGGAATTATCCTTTACTTTCAACTTTATCAATCTTACAAGGCCTCGTCGAGACACTTTGCCCCTCTAGATATCACAACGAGAGTGAGAGAGAAGTTTTATTACCACCCAAAATAATCAACAGTTTCCACTTCTTCTCTTCACTCTTTTACCAAAATTTTAATCAAACTACAAAGGACCCAAGTAGCAATTTCTTTGATTGTGCGTATCTGGTTTTAGATTTAGCCAGAGATTGCTCTCAGTGTCCCCTTTATAATATGGAATGAGATTTTAGCCCTTGCCCGACACTATATGATATAATTTACGATATAATTGGACATACTGCGATGTTTTTGCGAGTTAAATAAAATTTGTTTGTTAAATTTTAGGATTAGAATTTTTAACTCAAATAACAAAGTCACGCATAAAAATTTTAACGTTAGACTCTTTTCGTTAGTAAATTGATTATTGATGTTTATCTCAAGGTACCAAATTGTATTGCTAAACAAATTTGTTGAACTGGGTTCTGAAATGTATTTGTCTCCTAATGGTGTTGTTTTTTTTTAAATGTCGGTTATTTTAGTCACGCTACGTGAAGTGTATTCAGGTAAGTAAAAATCGATTTTAAAGATTGACATAGAAATTATTCATTAATAATAAATTTGGTTTATATTAACATTTACAAAATTACAATTACACAAGAAAATTGGCTCATAATAATTGTTAGTACATTTGGAAGATTAGTGTAAATGCACATCAATTTATATTTGACTTAAATTGAGTTGTCATCTAACAGCGTAGTGGGTAGATGGAAATTTTAATCAAACTTTTTAATTAAAAATACTATTATGGTCTCCTTTAACAAGAGTGTCCTTTGTTTGAATTAAACTTATACCTGTTGGTAAGTATTTACGAATTATTCTTGGACAAGCATGTTTAACTAACCATATTAATAAATGGAATGTTCTTACGTTTTGTTCACTATCATCGATTACAAAGGTTTCTCTGAAGGAGTTTAAGATTGATTACAAATGTTAAATGTTAACACAAGACTGTTCAAAGCTAAGTAGGTACAAATTATGAATGTTCACTGCTAAGTGCAGAGAGTGAATTGAATGTTCTACTGCTCAAGACCTAAGTTGAATTGCATGGATTACCCAGAAATCTTCCTTTTATATACAGTTCAAGATACAAAAACTCGGTAACCCCAAACATAAGAAAAATTAAAGATCCTTAGATTGTAAACAAATCAAAAATTCTTGTACACAAATAATAACTATCTTGTCTTGTAGGTTGCAATATGAAGTTACATCTTAAAGAGGCCTAAAAGAGGCCCAGTCGAACTGCCATCTAACTTTGAAAGACGGATTCTGTCTTGGTTCTTGAGTTTTACAAGAATACGACTTCTTCCTCCATTCTTCTTGTAGAAGTAGGCTCGAGGTTAGCTTCGGATTTCCTCTTCTAGCATGCTGGATGAACTTGCCACGCCTCGATAATCTTGAAACGTTCTAGATAATCTTGAAACGTCTTCCACGATGACATGATCAGCTCGTCCTGGAGTTTCGACTTCGGATGACAGCACTTCATCCTTGGATGTCTTGGAACTTGACTCTTGTTGTGTGAGGTTGTCGTCCCAATGTTCCTGTTCATCCTGGAGTACTTCTCGGAATCTCTGGTTGAACCAGCTTTTCGTTGTTGGGCAGAAAAGTGTTTTAGTTATTTATGTAAAAAAAAATTTCACAAGTGTTCTGGAACACACTAAGGTAAAGTATAATTATTTAACATTTCACTTAAATTATAAATTCAAAAATAATAAACCTAAACTAATTATATACAGGGTGAGAATTTTAAAATATCAAAATAACATAGCAATACGTCCAGTATAGTAAACAAAGTAAGGTAATCGATAGGATTACCATCCGCACTCTTTAAAAAGAGTACAGGTATTCTTTTTCAGTATCAAAAACTGTGTACTCTTACTTTTTGTAAATCCTTCAGAAATGTACTCTTTCACTAAAGATGCTCAAAGCTAGCGTGTTCCTAAAGTATAGAGTACCGACAAGAATGGCATTTAACTCAAAGCAGTACCATTTCTGGAGAGTAACAAAAAATGACTTGCGTTGTTATAAAACATTCAACAACGCCATCTGTTAAAACTTGCCGAACGTTTTTTGTTCGTTCGGTTTTATGGAGGTGGTTCAGGAAGTAAATGTCACTTGCCGTCGGTGAAGGACGAAATGAATTGAATTTGTGTGAGACATTGAACAGCGCCATCTATTGCAGTTTTCTTAATAATCTGTTGACCACGTAGAAGGAAAATAATTTGTTTTGTTACTGTTTGTTTCAAGTTATTTCTTTTTTAATTTATGAATCTACCGAATTGTGCCCTAAAATCGATTTTCCTTTGTTCTTATTTTATTTTTTTAATATTATTGTTAGGTGTATATTTTCTTAAATTTTGTTCATATTGCTGCGATATTACCTGAATGAGGGTAATAAAGGAAGGAGCAACAAGGAGAGGAATCCAAAATTTTTAAAAAAGTTTGATAACTTCCGAGATCATTTTTCATAAACCATTCACGAACATAAACACCAAACACATCATCTGAAAATAAAAATATTGTTACGCGCCCCATCGGGTATTCGTATTTGGGGGTCGTACCTAGTAACTGAGAGGTACCTAGCAACTGAGAAATAGAGAAATTGGTACTTACCTAACACCCTCTCTTTAATGGCTGTAGGGGAGTCAAGTGCAGAAAAGAAACACTAGCTTATTCTTAAGCACACTTTATTTAGCCCAGAGCTCGTCTTGGAGGTGTACTAGGTAGCACCTTCTGCTGTCCACTGACTCTACTGTCCCCCGTAGCCTATCTGATACCCCTCCCCTTTAACTAGTGATAGCCACCAACAGCTATGATGTGTTCATGGCAATATCACAGAATACTAATCTATACAGAAGCATCACTCGAGGCGGCACCTTTGATCTTCCGCACAACCTGCCGATGACCTTGGCCATTTAAATCAGTAGTGCAGTAGAGATATGTGCGTGCTTTGAAAATAATTAGAGATGAGCTGGAAATGGGATTATAATCTACGCTATTAATTTTAAAGCGAGTTCCACTTGTGGCATTGGTGCGCACTCAGAATATCTTTGAGTCTGTTTCTGGAGCAGTCCCTGACTGATCCGAAACTGCCAGAACCATGCGCCGTACAAAGTCTCACATTTAACGCAGCTCTTAAAAGCGGTAATTAATTCGACGGGCGAATATATTTAACAGTTTCAAACTAGTCCGGATGAATGCTGCAGAAACAGTCCTATTTTCATGCACCTAATAAAACATATTCCATATTTTTCGAATAAAATTTGTACTCGCAACTCTTATAAGCACAAGCGGTACCCCATTTCCTTTTCTCTGCTACACGTTTATCGCTCATTTCAGACATTTTTTTGTAAATTCAATTAGGTATAATTATTATCAAAATTTTCTCTCGACTCTTACTAGGTCGCACTTGATTAGTTCTCGTTACGAAATTTGACTCCGCCGTGCTTCTTCATAGGCAAATTTATCCATCCTTTGTTAACTCGAGGGTAACGCATTCTTTTCTCTCTCTCTCACGTTACGCCTTCAAGCAAGGCGTCGAAGGAAACGCGCGAGTGTTGCCGAGTGGACACGAAAGACATTTAAACTGGTAGTGCACTTCTTACTCTTTCTAATTATTAACCTCCTTTTCAAGTGACGCTTCTGTTTAGATTTAGATATTCTGTGGCAATATATTAAAATATCATACAAAGTAAATTTCAAAATTGAATATATAAAATAAAAGTAATAAAGTAAAATTCGGAAGGCAAATGTAGTTTAAAATTTTCAAAAATATAAATCAAATTAACAAACCTTTGAAGAGTGTGACGGACAGAGTTCAGGAAAAATGGGACGTCCTTTGACAGCGAGTGGCTGACCGGTGGGACCTCACAGGAGCGGTAGAAAGGGATGAATCGTGTACTTGAGGGACGAAGGACAAGTCGGAATCAAAGAGTCAAAAGCAGGAACCAGATAAACTACGCAGAACTTCTAAAATATATTTAAAATCGGAAATATCAGATGTGAAAGTCAAAATTATGACGTATCGATGCTATCAAACGATAGCGAAACGTAAAGTGTTAGTGCGCATAATCAGTGTCCGTTTAAAAGATTTTGTGACATAAAAAAACGGTAATATGATAAATTTAGAAAGGGTGATGGTTGCTATAGGGCTAAACGTTGATATGGTAAATAATATTTATCGGAGGTGTAAATAAACATTTTTTTTCGCAAAGAGAAAATTGAGAATAGTTTTGGCTTTCACAAAGATAATTTGTCCACAAACTCACTCCTTACAACTTCACATAATTTTGATTTTTATAATTTATTAAACATTTCATTCGTTATATCGTTCAAACAATAGTTCTAATTTCTCAGGTTTACTTTTTTCAGTTCGTGTTTGTATATCAGATTTATTTAACGTAACAGTTAAACTTTTAAGAATTTTATTTGTGTTAAATTTTTAATATTGGAAAAGAGGTACCCTACCAGGAAAATACAGTGAGTAGGAAAAAGGAAATTTTAGTAGAAGACATAACATTAAATTTTTTGACAATTAATTCACAATTCAAATTGACATCCAAATAAAACCTGCATCAATAAAAGAAAGAAAATGTAGACGATTTGCAAGGATTGTAAGCAATTTATTTTAAATCTATTGAACAGATTTTACATAAATAGATAAACATAATTTTAATTTAGTCATCGAATACTTAGACGACGATTTGCAAGGATCGTAATCAAAGTACTTAAACCGATTCTATAAAATTATAAAATATTTTCAACAAATATACAAACAATTATAAGAAGATTTGACTTTCTTAACATAAAATGAATTTACTACTTGAGATAAGCCTTAAAATAAAATTTAATAATAAATTCAAAATTTATTGAAAATCATTACAATATATTGTCTTTGTTTTGTCATCTTTCCTTCTAAACAGTTTTTTTTTAAAATTTATTAATTTACTGTTCCTTTTATATGGAATGAGATTTTAGCCCTTGCCCGCCACTACATGATTTAATTTTCGGGACTGTCGAAATTTTGCACTTTCTTCCATTTAAAATGAAATTTAATTACAAATAAAGAGAAAATCTACAAAAACGTATACATTCAGAATAAGTAAAAACAAATACGAATCAATTTATGGCCTTATCTTATGGTTAAATTTATCTGTCAGTTAGAATGGACACAACTGCCAACTGTATGACATTCTAACTGGCAGATAAATTAACCTTACGATGAACACGGTGCAGAAATCGGCCATTAGACGCTTTTAAAAATGATTACATACATATAACAATTTAGACAAATTATTGGAGATCACAGTTTAGATAAATATAAAATTTAAATGTAATTACAGATTATTTCAGAACGGTATCATACAAAGTCAAAATGATATCATACGAGGCAATGCAAAACAAATTCAAATTGATTTTATAACGAGAAAAACAGAATTTGTTGTTAGTTTTTAATAACATAACTAATCGGCAAACAAAATAATGTTTTCTCACCCAAACCATGGTACTAGATACAGAGAGACGGACGGATATTCGAACTTTGTTCACTCACTATGACTAGGGTTTCTGACCTGAGCATTCTCGATCTCGATTTCCCGGGAAATTTGCTAAATTTGATTCCGAGAAATCGAAATTTCCGAATTCTGCGCCTCCCATCTCCGCTCAAGACAACTGTCCACTGCTCCACATATCTTATTATTCTCTATGGGTGAATTTATACAGATCGAAGACTTTCATTTTAGCCAATAGTGGTTTCAAGAAAAGCAACAAAGCGCGCATGTCCAGCCGTGTGCAGCTTAAGTGCTACAATTTGACAGTTCTGTGAGCCTTGTACCACAAGGTTTTAAGGGTGAGGTTTGCGTGCAGGCGGTGCGTTTTAGATGCGCGTGACTGTTACGTACAGCTCTTGCTTTCTTAACGTGGGCAAAATGTAGTGGAGATTACGCGTTACAGCGAAAACTGCAAATATACGATTGAAAATTTTTCAAAGGCAGCAACAAATAAATTAATTGTTGCTTGCACAGAATTTCTACTGTAATACCATATAAGAAATTGAATCTTTCCAATGATATTAAGCAAAGACATTTTATTGTTAATATTCATATGTGGCTTAGATGCAACTGCATTAATGTTAATGCATTTGTATTATCTGATCGGCGCCTTCCCACCTACATTGAATAAAACACGCTACGCAGACTATATCCATCTCTTTCAACCAATCGCATGCACATGGTCTTTGTTACTATTCTTGAAACCACTTTTGGCTAAAGTGAAAGTCTTCAAACAGTATATATAATATTGTTTCTAAAGTCAGAAATAGATTGTTTGATAAAGCGTAAAGTGGGTGAATTTTTCCGCGGTCGCGTAGGCGACGTTGTTGTATCATATTTATACTGAGCTTACGAGACTGCCGATTTCTTATCTTATATCGACAAGAAATCAAAAGAAGAAGAAGAAGAAGAAAAGCTTAGATAAGAAAAGCTTTTACAGTCGATCTTTTAAATTTATTTCCAAAGTTTTTTTCTTGGGTTTCCTAATCCTTTTTTGAAATACCGATTAATTTGTACTCTCCTTCATATTTCGAAAACGAAACTAACTAGAACCGACAAGCGTAAATAAATCGTTGTCAAGTTCCTCCGCACGCCGAACGCATAATATCGTTTCGAAAAGGCTCGCGCCGAGACTACTCAGTAAATTGTACTCTCGCAGCAACGCGTAATGACGGCCTTAGAAGCTTAATATGTGTAAGTACGTGTTTTATGAGAAACCATACGAATCTTCTACGGTTGTTGATCTTGAATCGGCCGTAATTAGTGTACGTCCGTCTGCATCGGCGTGTAATTTAAAATCACGAGATCTTTTTAACCGCTGAAGATATTTATTAGGCAGACATTAACACCGTTTAAAATGAGTTACGGTGGGTTAATTAACGCTCACCTATGCGGTGTTAATGTGTCTTCTAACGACACGTAAAGCAAAAATCCATAAACGTCTTCATCAGATTTATTTATGTATTTCGTGCTCTTGTAAACGTCGTATTCAACGTTTTCCTGATGGCGTGAAACTGCCAGGGTTTGTCGAGAAACTCGCAAAATCAAAATCAGGTCGAGGTTAGATTTTTACGCGGAAGGTTGTCTTGAGTTTTATCGTCTTCATAATGTTAGATTAAGATTTCATAAACACAAAGTTTTTAGTTGCGTATGACTTCAAGGATTTAATCTAAGTTTAAGTATCATGAAGTTAATAGATTCGACTTTTGTTACTAGTGACGCTGGTGATGTGTGTCACAGCCCTAGTATGGGAGTCATAAATTATACAGCAAATTCTTCATGAAAAAAATAGGTCTATGATGCTCTTTATCATCGAGACCGCATGAACGAATTGATGCCCAAACGTAGTAAAAAATTTTCATATTTTTATTTACGCATAAAATTTGCATCGTCGGTCGCCTCCACCAGATGGCATAACTGTTGAATTATAAACGAACTAATATCAAATTTGTTTACAATCAATCATTATGATGGGTTAATTTATAATAAACTTTATTCAAAAATAATTCTATTTAATTGACTGCTGTCTAAAACTGCCAGATAAACTATTTAATTTTTATTTTTTTTTTAATTAAAACTAGAGGTAACAAAATCGCAGTTTAATTAAAAACGATGAACTTTAGAATATTTTTTTACTATGCGATTCAAAATTATTTAGGTAACGGGTGGGGGGGAGGGCTTATGAAAGATAAAATCAGAGTCTTAGCTTCATTGATACAATTAACCTATTAACCATCTGTCAAAACTGAAACGTCAAGGTCAAGATACATTAGACGACGGGTTTGTTAAAACTCTTTAATGTGATAACGACCAATTTCAAATGCCCCAGAATTGCTTGCTTGACCAACGACTACAGTGTTCGAGGGTGTTTAAACAACCAATGTCAAATTTTGAATCAAGCTAAGACTCCGATTTTATTTTTCATAGCCTTCCCTTATCTAAATAATTTTGAATCGCACAGTAGTACTGTAAGAATCCAAGTATCTTATAATTATTAAAAGCGTCGTATAAGAATGAACTAACTGGAACGCGAAATCCACCCACATAAAAAATTACGTAACCGTAGCAGGTGTTCGCTTTACTAAAAAAACCTTGCGCTAGATGAGACACGATGGACATTGCAAAATTCTAAGAAATGCACCTGCAAGTGCAGTGAAGATGTTAGCTGACCTCGTGCTATATCGCACACGTGATCAAGAAAAACCAAAAAGGTAGCGTGGCAAAAACACAAGGATCAGAGAGCTTTAAGCAGTTTGGTCGCGTGCATCTCCAGAGCCCGAAGGCATTTATAGAATGTCCTAGTGGGTGTTGCTGTTCTCCAAAAGTCCGTTTGTCTCTGTATCTAGTGCTATGGTTGGGTAAGAATTTGTATTATTGAATTTTACTATTTCAGCTATGTTTATAAACTAACATTGCTTATTTTAATTATGAGATGCTATTTTTCTCGACGGACATAGTATTTTGACGAAGCCTTGTACTAAAATTGATAAAGTTGAAAATAAAGGATAATTCATCCCCTTTCTTCAGTTATCATTCAATTTTAACCTCCCGTCCCTCACAGTACATATATTGTTGGAAGAAAGAAGTGAGGTTGGTTTAGGTTCAATCTGTCCGTTGGCGGTTTCATGCAAGTTGATCGTTTACTTAACGCAGTCTTTATATTGGGTGTCCCATAAGTAATGGGCCAGATGGCAGCAGTGGATAGGTGACCATATATCAAAACTTTTTTTTCCTCTGATAAAATTATGAGAACGGCATCGTTTGGGAGATGTATTATGCTAAAGTATAATACTGAGTGCGAACCTGCCTTCCCTGACCTGCGCAACGGATGGCATTTCGAACACTTGCTGTATTCATCGCAGTAAGTAATGACTAGAAGCCGAATTTTGAAATGCCTTTGATCATTTCTTAAGGTTTTAAAGATTTTTTAAAGATATCTCTTTATTTCGACACTTTCCAGTCATTTGACTCTATTTCTAATGAAACGAAGAGAAAAAAATCTTTAAAACCTTAAGAACCGAACAAAGGCATTTTACCTAAAATCCGGCAACATGTGTCATTATGTTGAGCAGGTTAGTTTTATTATCATTTTACAATCGAATTACCTTCGCTTTGAATCACATCTGTGTGCCAATGGCGCATAAAATTTATAAGCAAAACGTATTCCGTTCGTAGTTTCTTCGAAAAATCTATCTCTTTCTACTTTTTTCTCTATCACTATTTGGCAGCCCCCACCATTCATTATTTTTTGCCGATGTTTGTCTTGCTTCATTTTGTCTAATCTTATCAGTATAATTGTTACTTGATAAATCTCTATTTTATCAAGGCAAATGTAAACAGAAACTGGTAGACAAAACAGGAGTTTTGTCTACCAGTTTCTGTTTTATCTGTCACAATTGTCTGTCACAAAAGCCTGAATTTGATGATAGACTAGACTAAACGGTCGTTTGCTTGTCTTTGTTTACCGAATTTCGCGATTTTATTTCTGTCTGTCCTCTTCTACCGGGTTGTCTGTCTTTCTTTGGTATCATTCTTCGCTTTTGTCTGCTTGTCGCTTCTCTTTGTCTATCCCCGCGATAAATTGTTCATCCGTTTCTGTTTTTTTTCTTTCAAAATGGAAGCCTATTTGCTCTTGTCTGTTTGTTACTCTATCTGTCTTTGTTCTTGTTTGTTAGCCCAAGATATTTAAATACGATATTGTAGTTTGTTTATTGTCTTCTGTCTATCTGTTTCTGAGCGTTCAGCACCGTCTGTCGCCGATTACTTGCCTTGTCTGCTTTGTCTGTCTATCACTGTATTTGTTGATGACAAATAGACAGAGTGCCTCTTTTTAAATTTATTTATGTCCCTCTGTTTCTGTCTGTACCTTTGTCTTCGTCTGTCTTTCTCTATTTACTGGCTTTCGTCTGTCAACTATTTGTGTGAGCTTCTCCTCTTTGTCGGTCTATTTTCAAGTGCCCCAGTCTTACAATGTTTGATTAACTTTGCCAATCGATCTTTTATTGTCACTTTTTTTGGTCTGACTGTTATTTGGCACTTTGTTTCATCTCTCCGTCTGGTTGGTGTTTAACTCCGTCTCTTTCTAGCCTGACAATATTTGTTCGTCACCATTCTCAGCCCACAAACTTTATCTTTGACTCTTTCTCTCAGTCTGTGCGTCTATCTTCATGTATTCGGCAAGTCCCTGCATTAATTTAATTGATTTGAGTAAAAAAAAAACTCGAGGGACTAATTGGCAAATGAATTAATGTTTTCTCACCCAAACCATGGTACTGGATAGAGAAAGTCGGACGAATTTTCGGAGTTTGACCACACACACTGTTGACACTCGGTGAACGGTGATTACGCCTTCGGACTATGGTGATGTTCATGACCATACGACTACTAGCTGTATAATACCTATCGTAAGGATGCAAGGGAATTTCATCAATATTTCTATTTGTCCCTGAAGGGTTGTTTGATTCGGTCTGATGAAGGAATAAGAGATGCAGACCATTTTCATTTACATTCACGGACTCTATAAAAAAAAGTAGCTAACAGCGTTTTCGATTGATTGTGCCAGAGTATTCTCATCTTGTTTGAACCTCATATAATAATGTAATAATCAGACTTCGGATATTTCGGAGCGTTGCACGGGCTACGCAATGAATGGGCACTTTTCATTGGTCCTCGTATTGCGTAATCACGGCAACGCTCCGAAATGTCCGAAGTCTGGTGATAATAATGATTAAAAACGCTATTAGTTATAGACCGGCCCTGTTTATTTTTGATCGTTGAAAATTTTTCTTATAAATAAATTTTTTTACATACAAACTGATCGAAGAAATAAGTTTTAAATTAATTTGTGTTGTTTTCTTTTTTTCAAAGAAAAGGGATTTTATCGTAGAAGGACGGGATTTTTTGGTGTAAGGGGGGGAATTTTCATTTCAGTGAGTTGGCAACAGTGGAAGTAAACCGAAAACGCTCCGTCCATAGAGAGTTGATGTGGAAAGTATTGCTTATCGCTAAAGCTCATGATGAAAAGTTCAATTTGTTATTAACATAATTGTACCTACAAAATGTTTGTCTGAGCTAAGTACAGTCGCACGTCAATAAACATAATCTTACTAAACAAAATAAAAATGAACGGTTGAAAATAAATGTGGGAAAGCATGCAAAGAGCATGCAGAAAGGACGAAAAAGAACAAGATATCAAATTGCAAAAACTTTCGGCTCTGGCTATCTTCTTCAAAGTGAGGTTATGTTTACGTCAACCGCGGCGTTACAACAGCAACAATTTACGACATACGCCCAGTATATTAAACAAAGACAGTAACTGACTACTCAGGCTCCGCCTTCTATGACGTCTGTTTTCCTAATTTATTCCTCCTCTGATCTCCGCCTTTTTTTTAAGTTTAATGAAACAATCTGTATATGATGATGCTCCATATGAAATGGAGTGGAATAAATATAAAAAAAACCATAAAATTTTCGATGAATGTTTGCGAGTGTGTGGACGGTATTATTAGTATTAGTAGTTATAATGTGTTTGTTGTCGCTGAGCGATATTACAAATTATATCACACCTATTACATAGCGGAACAGTATCACTGGCGCGTTTCCATAAAAGTAAAACATTCATGTCGACGTGTTTTGCGTGTGCGGCATACACACTCTCACTTTTCGGTAAAAATCGTTGAATTTTAACAGCTTGCAACCGGACAAGAATAAAACAGTGTTTGCTGTTGGCTGCTGTAAACTAAAATTATACATAGTTAACTTTTTCGAGAATCATTTCATTTAAGAGCGCGAACAATAATTTCGTTGCTGTTTGACGCGACGTTAGCTTCTGCACAGAGGAAATTCTTTTGGATGGGAGGAGAAAGCAAGTTTCGTTACAAGCTGATTGTGTAAAAAGCTTTTGTTTGTGATACAAGGAAGTAAGTCTTTATAGCAGGACATTACGACATGTTTACGCGACTTTCTTTAAAATTGTTGTCATATTCACATTAATCAGAAAGAAACAAAAATGATACGTCGTAAAAATATCTCTGTAAGCCCATGACTTCCAGTGTCTTTGGTTACATTTTAGTCAAAGAGTAGGTAAGTTATTGAAGAGAAGACACTCCGTTTGATCTTTGCCGAGTAGTTTCAATGACTTCGAACCAGTTGTCCCTTTAAATTGGTGGGGAAAACTAACAACAAATGGCGTTGGCATACACCAATCAGATTGTCGCAGACACAATTTTTGTCCGGAAACACTCGATAGCATACGAAAGGACATTTAAATTGGCGTAAATGTTTTCTCTTTCTCTAATTTGCATTTCCTTGTTCAAGTGCCCCCTCTTGTATAACTTATCTACTCTTTGCTTCAGTTTTTATTTTATTGTCTTACATAAACTTGAAGACTTCTAGAGCTTCAACAGAGCTTCCGGTGGATCTTTCTTCTAAGGTCAACGTTTCGTTCGTTTTTATATTAAAAAAAAAAATTGCCGGTGTCGTCTGTTTCAAGGCAGCATCAACCACAACAGCAAGAAGAACAGTTGCAAGGATTCTGAAGAAGTTCTACTGTAACGTCGTCAGCAATAGAAGAATTAGCGACGAAGGATTTTTTTGATACTTTCCAAGTTTTGGTAATCGTTTTAATATTCAGATAAATGTAAATCAGATTTCATTCTATTTCAAATTAGGTGCGTAAGCAAATGATTTAGTTTCAGGTTCCCCAATTAACATTGTCTTCGAATGAAACATGTCTCGAGTCTCTTCGCCACGCTGCCAGCAGCAGCAAACAACATTCCCATTTAAAATTAGAGAGTTTGACTCGGAACGCAATTATTTTTACCGCATATCTGACAAAAATAAATTCGATTAACAGTGGTACAGATGAAATGTATATTATAAACAAAGCCGGCGTACGTGGATATGGTAGAGTTGGTCTGGTAAACTGGAAGCAGCCGACTTCGTGCGCGTCTGGATTTGGAATGAATGTGTCCCTATTAATAGATTGACAGGCGCATAAAAATACACACGTACTCCACCGGCTTCGGTCGATGCAAGGAGGCGCGCGGCTTAATTACCGATACAGATTGCTTCCCAATAAGGGAAAAGGGATGGGAAATTTCATGTTGGTCGTTAGAAACTTTGATGGTTGTGATGCATTTTGCGTTTGGGCAACAAAACAATTTAAGAACATCATTGCTCCATCGAAATCAATAATTCGGAGTAAATCAGAAACCCTTTGTAAACTGAAAAGTAAATTAAGTTCATGTACAGAAGAAGGTTGATGAAAAATTTTTCTTGCTTGGCTAAAAGTATGAGGCTAATCTATTTTACGCTCTTCGATAATCTACGAACTGTAGGTACAGCCATAACCAAAGATAATGTTCTGGTGTTAATGATCATGGGTCGATGCTGCCGTTTGTCTTTAAAACTGTGAGGGATGGGTGGTTAAAAAAAAAAGAAAGAAAGGGTATGAATTATCCTTTACTTTGAACTTCATAAATTTTACAAGGCCTCGTCGAGACACTATGCTCCTCCAGAAGTCGCGACGAGAGTGAGAAATTCCATTAATTTACGTCGAAAGTCTACAGCATTTTCCACTTCTTCTCCACACTTTTTTACCAAAATTTTAATCAAGTCATAAAGGACTCAAGTAACAATTTCTTTGTTGGTTGTTAGTTAGTTAAATAAAGCAGTATTAACATAACTAATTGGCAAATAAATTAATGTTTTCTCACCCAAAACCATGGTACTAGATACAGAGAGATGATGGATTTTCGGAGTTTGTTCACATACTAAGACATTCTGTGAATGTTAATTTCGCCTTTGCCTCTGAGAGTCTCCTAAAGGGAGATGTATACGACCACACGTCTACTAGCTATGTGGTATCCATCGTAAAACTCAGTCGCCTTTTATATGGCTTTTGACCGGAAATTCCGATTACGAAAAATCTTGCCCTATAAGCCATCATGATTTTCCTGGATCGTTCGCTTTTAGTTATGTTTGCCTATCACCTCGGCGATTGTTTGACATTGCAGTATGCAGCTGGTATCGAAAGCAGTTTTATTTTAAAGTTCAGTTCTGACTCATGATGGGAAAGCCTTCGATAAAGCTAGTTTGTTTACTTAATTTTTAACTTACGCATTGAGCTTAAAGATTTACGAAATGCTGGTTTCTTGCAAAGGATTGCAGCGAACTATAATAGTCTTTATAGTTCGCTGCAATCCTCTTCCTCCTTTTTGTTTTTCCCAAGCTCTTGTCTTGAATCGCCAGTTGATGTAATAAAGGTAAGTCAAAATTGGTTTCGCCTTGAATTCAAAGGGCGTTTTGGTTTTGAGCTCAACACCATCAGGCAGCCAAACGATCCAATGGTTCTACAACATGTACTGATGAGGTTGGTGTTACGGAATTTTACGTTTCTTAGATTCCTTTTTTCTTGTGTTGTCGCTTCCAAATGTTAGGCTTCGTTCACTCTTCCTCCAGCGCATTCATTTTCGTTAAAACGCCTGAACGGTCCAGTGGTAATGCAATCGCATGGTCGTCGGTTCGAACCGTACTCGGGATTTTTCTCGGGGATGGTCGGTATCGACTTCAGGCGTCCTTCAGTATTGGGGATAAAATTCGACAGTGTTTCCCCTTAAACGGGATTACGTTCAAATCTTGCGCCAAAGAAAACGCGAAGGCGAAGTGATATATGAACCGCGTTTGGATACAGGTGGCTACCCTGCACCCCTCCTCTTTACTACTCGAAGCTCATTTGTGAAGCACACCACGTGACAGCCTTCTGTTAATGCCGTTGGTTACCGCCCGTATTTAGCGGCCCTGACCATCTTCGAGCCGTCCCTATCGTTCTTTTGTGTTCAGCCCTTGGTTGAGTGTTAACGTCTTTTACGTGTATTGTGAAATTAACGGAGTTGTGGAGGAGTAACTCAATTGCGACTGTGCCGGAAGATCTCGTGAAACCATCGAACATATTTGGGGTACTTTTAAGCCACATACTAAGCCTGGAAAGTTAGAAAATCCCAGGTAATGTAAAACGTGCAAGGGCGTGTACCCAACATGGTCGCTAGCAAAAATCATTTCTTCTATGTAGGCTTTTATGTTTGGGCGCAGGCTATTAGACCAGGCTTCTAGGCCTAGTTCTCCGGTAGCGCTCCTGCCCTGGGAACGTACCGATACCCGATCGTGAAAACCTTGACGATCTGAGCGAATCCAGTTGGGACCAGATTGTCGACGCTTCCCGCGATCGACAGAGTAACTACCCACCGGCTACCACCGGCCACTGCGCTTCGGTTGGTAACGTAGACCAAAGCTACTCGCAATGAGCTGTAGAGGGAAAAAGAAGTGGAATTGTGTTACGTTTAAAAATCTCGTACGAAATAAGACGAAAACGTTTGAGAATTTCGGCCAATTTAGAGTTCGTTGTGGCAACCCTGACTTCCCCAAGCGCTGCGGCGCAGGGTCGAAATTATTGATCGTCGGAATTAACGCATTGTCGAGTCTCTACATGGTTATGTGGATAACTAATGATTTCTATTGGTCGTCGCCGACTTCATCTGCGATTACTCCGCGTCAACCTGTTTCGTTTTGTTTCAAGGCGTCACTTACTCGTTCAATGTTGGTGGTGCTGCATCGTGTGTTCCAATTTATCGGGGTTCTTGCTAAGAAAATTTAGAAGAACTCATCTTCGACGTTGTCGGAATCTCCTGAAGCACCACGGAACGAATTTTGGATATTTCTTACTATCCTGCCAAACTTGGATTTTATTGGAATCGAGGTAATTCTAGGCTGAAGGTTTGACGCCATCTTGTGCCGTTTCGTGTACGCTTTTGCATACAATTTTCTCGACGCCTTGGCACATTCACTTGTGGAATACCCTTTTGGCCCTCGGTTAATAAATCGACCTACTTGGAAGCAGTTACGTGTCCGACCGAACAAAGACGCTGACGCAGTTCGTTGAGTTTGCTCCCGTCAACGTCCAAGAGACACGATGGAAAATTACAAGCGACCTTCGACCTACAGGACATATTTTGGATGCCCCGCATTAGTTTATTAACTGCTTCGACACGCTGCATTTTATCAAAGAGCGAATTTCTACTAATCTTGCGTATAATTAACCGATGTACCTTTGTGTTGTTGATAATAAAAGATGACTTAAGTTTTGAAGCGTCAAGTAGAGTGATTAGATTGAATAATACACTCGGATGCAATATTTTTGAGTTGCTTTAGTCACAGTGTATTCGGCGACCTTCAGTCGTATATGTTTAGGTCGCTTGACGTAGTGTAAATTTTATTGTGACTTTCTTTCTTTGTTTAATTAAAGCAGCTGTTTACTATTACCATTTGTGAATTTGTCTTTATGCCTTCAGTGTACAAGTGAGTAAATGAAAATCTCTTGGATTTGGAACAGTATTTCACGACAACTTCTTCAGGTGAATATTTGTTCACCCTGGCGCCTTTATAATACCTTTTAGAGCTACCTGAGGCAACAGCTGGTAAAAAACCTGCTATCTGAGTAGAAATCAGGAGTAATTCATTTTAGAGTTTTGTGGTAGCAGTGGAATATTGTTTCAAAGGTTTCTTTATCGCCAATTAAAAAAACAATATATAAAATTAACCTCCTGGTTAACCTTGCCTTACTAAATTATCACGGGCCATAAATTAAACCACATAAATATTTATTGTTAAATAAATCTGTTGTTGTATAAACACTGCGGCCTATAATTGACAAATTCCACTGCTACGGCAATAACTAAAACGTTAAAATAACATCAAAGCGTTCTACGTAATAATTCTAAGACGTGTAAATTTATCAATAAACCGGCGCTCTTATTTCATCTTAAGTAATATATACGGAAAATTTATTTTCGGAATGTTGATATTCCGCAAATATTTATCGGCTTCTAATTTATATTTTTCATATTTCCTCCGCCGCTGTTACGACACGTTTAATGTATATATATCGCGCGCGCGATTGGCATAAAACTTTAAATCGATCGAAATATACTTCTTTTCCGATGCCCCTCGCTCGTAAACCGTTTAAAATAACTCGCACGTTGCTTTCCGAAAAATCGACGATCTATAATTAAATGCGGGGCTCCATAAAACAGACTTTAAGACGCACTTTTTTTCTTGGGTACTCCTGTGGGTGTACATACCATGAAACAAGGCAAGCTTTCGCCTCGAAAAAGTCAAGACTGAAAGGATTCGATAGAACAGAGTCATGCTGGTTTCCTTTTATAAACATACAGGAAACTCCGCGGACATGTGAAAAATCTGTAACACATTTAGGATGTAGCTACACCAACGTAATCCTTGAACAATCGCAGGTTTTATTATAATCCTGGGAAACAATGGAATAAGATGACACTAATCTAAATAATCTATTTGGAATTTTTTAAATAATTTATTAAGTACCTAGCATTTAATATTATTTTCAATAAAATTTAAAAAAGTCTTAATAGTAACCTCTCAACAGGTAAGGAAATCCTGGGTCGTTATAAAAATATCTATGTATTTATAAATTATAATTATATAAGTATTTATTTTATTGTTAAGAGTTATTTACTATCAAGATAGGAGGCACGCTTTACAAAAGTACATCAGCGTGCCTTATCTTCCCGGCTAATATAGTACGTTCATAAATATACATATAAAACAGCCCAACAGATAACCATATAATCTAGTCCGCATATAGAGAGTTGAACGCATCGAAGAGAACACACATGCAATAATATTGAGAGAACTGAAATAATGTATGTAAAGTGTAAGTTCAGAACTTGTCGTACCGGTTAACTATTTGTAACTCAGCTACGACCAATCCGAGGCGGTGCAGTAAATCAATTGTCACTATTATAAATCGATGTTCAACTGTTAACTTCCACGGCTAATGCGACCAAAGTACCTACACACATTCTCCGAGAATCGTTTACCTTGCTGCGTTTCTTTCAGCCTCTCTTGGATCAAGAAACTTCAGATGGGATCTTTAATTGGTTTAAAATCTTAAATCATTAATTACCGCGCACGACTCCGCCAAGTGTAATCTATTAGTTCGCTAAAAAGGAAAAATGAGGAAACCGATCATAAATTAACCGCCACATACAATCACTTTATTATTGTTCTTTTTTTTTTTCGGGAATTAACCGCCGCTGCTGAGTGTGTGCGTTCAATTATTTCGTTATTAATACCAATGCGGAGATGTTTTTTTTTTCTGCCTTGCAATTTTATCTGAAATTAAATCCCGCAGGAGCTTCCTTATGTTGATGAGCCATCGCAATGGTATTTCCTTGTTATATTCATTAATCTTTGTTCTAAGTACGTACGTATTTAAACGTTGCTTTTAAAATAAATTGAAGCGTGATGCGTATTCAATCACCTATGTGAAGCATGAGTAGGTTTCAGATGAATAGGTGTAGGTACAGGATATTCTCAAAATAGGATCAAATAACGTACGATACGAAGAAGACAATTTTCTTTGACTCCTTTTTCACAGGCAATCTAAGGGTTGCGCAGCTGAATAGATAATAATAGTAATTAGATGTAAATACGCAGGATGTTGTCAAAATAGGACCAAATGACAAAGAACATCTTAGAATTATAACTTTTTCTTATTGATATAGCAGAAACACGTAGCAAATGCCTTCATTGAGACATTGCTACCCTCTTTTGGCAGGATGAGGAACTTTCTTTTTTGTTCTATTTGGTATGTCTATATCTATGAATCTATCCTCCTGTCCTACGGGTATTTATGCTACCTGCACTGGTACATGTTATCTTCTTTGTTTCTGCTTTTCCGTCAAAAGCCAAATTATTTACCAAGTCAAATTATTCAAAGCGAAAAAATTTGGGTGA
This sequence comes from Dorcus hopei, assembly GCA_033060865.1. NCBI lineage: Eukaryota > Metazoa > Arthropoda > Insecta > Coleoptera > Lucanidae > Dorcus > Dorcus hopei. The sequence continues at coordinate 39,070,843 of CM065423.1, forward strand.
AAGATACTTTTTGGATTAATCTTCAACCCTCAATAAGAACACTCGGTACAGACAGACGAAATATCTTTTTCTAAGCTGTCTATTTGTAATTCATTTCATTTACAGTTTCTAATCTTTAGTCTTCTTCTTGCTTCAAAACTCTTTTGTTAATGATTCTTCTCCTGTTCTTCCTCTTCTGAATATATCTCAACTACCTTAATCGTCTTCGTTGAATGGGTGCTATTCCTAACTTAATTCTTTGAAAACTTTTTCACTCGTTCTTCATTCTTCTGTGATGTCTCAGGTCTTTCTCTCCTTTGTACATTTCTGTTTCTTTCTTTCCCTCCGAATACAATCTAACCATTTAAGTTGTCTTTGTTGAATAATGATAATTTAATCATCCTCAGATAATCGGTAACCATACAGCTTTCCTTAGCGTGGAAGTTACTTGTTGCAAAGAGCAATTAACTTATACAAGAGAAGTGGCTTCTCTTGTATAAGGAACAAGGAAGCGCAAATTAGAAAAGAGAAAACATTTACGCCAATTTAAATGTCCTCTCGTATGCTGTCGAGTGTTTCCCGACAAAAATTGTGTCTGCGCTAATTTGATTGGCGAAAATTGTATGCCCACACCTTGCGCCATGCCAACGGCATTGTGTTGTTCGTTTCCCCTGTATTTCCCTACGCCAATTTAACGGGACAACTATTTTAAGGTCGTAGAAACTACTCGGCAAAGATCAAATGAGCCGACAAGGAGTGTCTCCTCTTGAATAACTCATCTACTCTTTGATTGCAGTGACTTTGGCAAATTAACCTTCATCCACCATATTTTAACCAACTTGTAGAATCTTTTACACAATATCAGGGTTTGCATGTGTGGAAAAAACGTCGGTATCATCAGCGAAACTGACTACTTCTAATTTCCTAAGACATAGTTGGTAGGTCTGCTGTATACAGAATTTAAAGTATTGGCCCTAATTTACTTCACTTTATCTTTACTTGTACCTTTACTTTAATAGGAATATTTTCCTCAATTTGTTTTTCTTAGACAATTCAATGGCTGGGAAACTGAATATCGATGTGCATTCAATCACTTCTGTGTTGTCAAAATAGAGTATCAATTGACTTGCAACAGAATGAAGATAATTCATTGTCAATCTCTCCTCAGCATCCTTCCTGAGTGTGAGTCCAAGTCATCACATATTTCTGGATTTCATAATCTCTGTTATTATTTTTTCTTGTTGGGTCTTATACATAGTGTCTCATTTTTGTCTTTTTTTTAAACATCATCTGCAACAACTTTATACGATTTAACGTGTCACTAATTGAATTACTTTTGCTTGTATTACTGATTGCAGCTTCGCTTTATATAATGCTATTCCCACCTCAAGGATCGATCTTCTTCTCATATCCTTTGGCGTTTAGGCGAATCATATTCCCTCTTCAAGCTTCTTCTCATCTTCTTTCGCCTTTCGTCGTTGGATCTAGAACTCTATCATATTCCCTCTTCATTCTTCTCATATCTTTTCGTCTTCTATCCACTGCGTCCATCTTCTTTTATTCTGAGCTAATGTATTGCATTTCATGTGGTGTCTTTCCTCTTTTCTCTCCCGGTTCATATCACACTCATAGATGTAGTGCAACGTTCTGTCCTATTCTTCTCATATCCTCTTGCACTCCGACGTTGGATCTAGGCCTTTGTGTCTTTAATCATCTACTGCTTCCATCTCCTCTCATCTTGAGTTAATGCGTTTTCTTTTCTTTCGTAACTCTGCGATTTGTAACACGCCGACGTGCCACCTTGTTTAGGTACACTCGCGGCGCGAATCCGTACGTATTCGTGGTTTGTTTGTTTGTTTAATTGCCTTTTCTCTTAACACACTGGATTTGAACCGTACCGAAACAAAATGATTTAGCTAGAAATATGAGAAAAATGAGAGAATGACTGCAAGCACTAAAAGAAAACTCGCGAAGCCAAAATTAAAGGATTCAACCGTACGCTCGAGAGATTGCAACCTTTCTGTTCTTTCCGGAGCTGCTTTCTTTCCAACTAAACAATTAATCTCCTCCCTCGGACTCCGCAAGCAAATTTTGAAACAACCTCGGACCAATAATCGCTGCTCTGGCTCCAAACCACGCCTACTCCCTATTTTCTGTCCCGTACCCATAAATTAAGAAAACTCCAATTAGCTTGACAGCCAAGGCTCGACGCAATTTGAAACTTTCCTGACTCTCTCTTCATCACTCAAACTTACAAGTGTCCACTTGACATTTTAATGCATCCGGCGCTTGCAACTGAAACATTAAGCAGACAAAGCGAACCACTCTCCACTTGCAATGCAATTGATCCCCTTTCTATAACTGACATGTTCTAAAATTTAGTGTGACCAATTCACACAAAAATCTGCACCAACACAAAGCTAAAATGTCAAGCTGACTTATTTATGATGGGAGAGAACCAGGAGTGCTATTTGAGTAAGGCTTAACGTCACAAATTTTTATGACTCGCGCTGGGGTTTTCATTCTTCTGAAAAGGACCGCGGCGCCAGGGACAGGATCACATCCGGTGGTAGTTCTACTGCCCTTAAATTCTGAGAATCTGAACATGTGTTTGTTATTTACACTTAATCAAGCAAAACCGATTTTGTTTTGAAAAACAAATCCGCGACCGTTTCAGATTTGATCCTTCCTTGATTTGTAAGGAAGTCCTCTTTTTCATGCTATTCCTCCATCAGGGATCTTCTTCTTCTCATATTTGCCAATCGGCGATTTTTATTCCCCCGTCGAGGATTTTTTCCTTTTCATATTTGCCAATCGGCGATTTTTTTCCCTCTTCAAGCATCTTCTTCTTCTCTTATCCTTTCACCTTTCGGCGTTGGATCTAGGACTCCCTCTTCAAGCATTTTCTTCCCATATCTTTTCGTCTTTTATGCACTGCTTCCATCTTCTCTTATTTTGAGCTAATGTATTGCATTTCATGTGGTGTCTTTCCTCTTTCCTCTCCCGGTACATATCACATTCATAGACGTAGTGCAATGTTCTGCCCTACTCCTTCCTTTCCATTCCATTCTTCTTCTTCTTCTCATATCCTTTTGCAGTACGATGTTGAATCTAGGCTTTAGTTATCTAGTGCTTCCATCTCCTCTTATCTTGAGTTAATGCTTCGGTGATGTTTCTTTCTTTTCTTTCGTAATTCTACGATTTGGTCCTTCCTTGATTTGTAAGGAAGTCCTCTTTTTCATGCCATTCGCACTTCTCATATCCATTTACCATTCAGCGAATTAATTTCCCTCTTCCAGCATCTTCTTCTTCTCTTATCCTTTCGCCTTTCGGCGTTGGATCTAGGACTCTATCATATTCCCTCTTCAAGCATCTTCTCCTCATATTTTTTCGCCTTTCGGCGTTGGATCTAGGACACTATCATATCCTTTTGCATTCGGACATTGGATCTACATAGGTCTCTGCATCTTTAATTATCTACTCCATCTCTTCTTATCTTGCGTTAATGCTTCGGTGACGTTTTTCTCTTTTCTTTCCTAATCCTGCTATTTGATCCTTCCTTGATTGGCAAGGATGTCCTCTTTTTCGTTTTCTGATTAGCTTCAACACCTTGTACTTACGTCTTTTCTTTAAGCTGAGGCCGCAGTGCAGGATGGTTAGCTAGAGGGTTGAGGATGGATACACGCCTGGCGACAATACCGGCAATTTGTTTTAAATATACTTAGATGGAACCAGCCACACTACCGTCACCCTACCATGCATCTTCTTTTTTATAGAGGTTTGGAGAATCTTCGAAAAATGTCGTCAACGAGTATCCAGTATCAGACATGTTGGATTCACTCGGTCACGGCCTTTCTTAAGGTCCGCAACACGAGCGCCTACCAACTAAACTCCGTATCCTCTTTTCTAGCAGCTCATTTCTGGAATCCGCCGTTAAGCATTACATCAGAAATTTCGCCCTGGCTCTTTTGTTGGTCTCTCAGTCTCACGTAGTGTCTCTCATTCTGTGTCTTTCTTTTTCGTCGCTTGCTTTCTGCTGCATTATCGATCTCAGCATGTCAGTTACGTACTGCCACTGGTTTTCGCTCTTAAGTAAGAGGTCGGCTACGTTTTCTACGATGATGTAAGTGCTGCATTTCCCGTGGGCTTCTTGCCTTACCTCGTGCCATCTCCTGCAGTCAAAGACTGTGTGCTCCGCAGTATCCATCTCATGGCAGTACCAGCAGGCTTTGTCTTCCATCTTCCCGATTTCATGGAGGTATGAGGCAAATACCCCATGACCTGTCATTGCCTGAGTAATGTAATGGTCAACTTCTCCATATCTTCTCTTGCACCATTTGTGCAGATCTTTGATGAACGTTTTCGTCCACTCGCGATAGTCGTTTCAACGTTGTTGCCATTTTTCCATGCGGGTGTCTTGGATTCCAGCGGTGGGAGTTCTATCCGCGCGGTACAGCAGTGTTCTTTCCTCCACCTTCAACTTTATAGGTGGAACAGCCGCGATCGCCGCGACTGTCCTGCAAGCGGAGGTTATGTGGATGGCCATTTTCCTGTTGATAGACTCCAGTAGACCCTCATAGTGCTTATATTTCATTGCCGGTGACCAGATGGGCGTCGCATATAGGACCGTGGAGAGCACAACTCCCGGTAGGGCCACCCTACCATGCATCTACGTCGACCCAACCATCCAGGGATATCCCTTAGCCTGCATCCACATAATCAGACTTGTTTGATAATTCGTTCAGCTAGCAAGGCATGTTGTCTAGTACAATGGAAGAAGGCTTGATAAGTGCGGCGTTTAAAAGAAGGGAGGTCTGCAGATCAGACCCTGTAATCAGCGGAAAAAGACAAACAAATTTGCTAATTTGATTCACTTTGCAGCTCCAAAAATATGAAAGTTAGCAATGGTGCTGATTTCCTTTGGAACAGGCTGTATACACAGGAAACTAAATGCTAATTCTGTTGACAATAAATGCGTCACATGTCGAGGGATTTTTTAGGGATTCACTTTGGTCGTATCGTCGAAATTACTTGCCGCGTTGCGAATTTCTAGTGATCCCAGTAGGCTTAATTTTAAGGTCTTTTTCTGTATAATGTAAAAGTTTACTGAAATCACTAGAAATTCGCTAGCAATTTATGTACCCAAGGTTTCTTGGGTGTACTAATTACATCGACAAATGTCGAACTGTCACAAAAAAACATTTCCCTTAGTACTTTTAATACAGACTTTTCCTTCTTAGGATTTGATGTTATATTGACTGGATGTAAATCTGTAATGCGGCTAAGAGGTATCCAACCTTTACCATCCATCCTCCACCATCTACTCTCTAACCATCTATCTTGCCTCCTACAGTGCGGGCTTAGCTTTAAAGATAAATGTCTAACTGATTATTTCACTCGTCATCATCATCCTTCCAATTTAGATTTCGCTAATACCTCTTCTTTTGACTTTCTTTTTCTTTATCACTTTATGCAAGAGCAAGAGGATAGCAACGAAAATGTGACTAAATAAAAATGAGAAATGGGTGAAGAAGTAAGGCTACAAGAGGCCAGAGGGCTTGGATCAAATAACGGACTGAGACATGAGGATATGAGAAAATAAAAAGAAGTAGCAATTCACGAATCTCTCTTAGTTTGAATAGGATGTTATAAATCTAGTAGCCCAGTGGTGGCGAACCTTTTTATGTTCGAGTGCCAAAAATTGACAAATAATCTTTGTCCAGTTGCTGATGTGCCAAGTAGAAACAAACTTTTGTTTTCACATATTGTAACGAAAAAAATTGACAAATTTGTAAACGTAAAAATTATATTGCTCTAAGTCGTTCGCGTGCCAGTAAAATTTTCGAACGTGCCATAGATTCGCCATGCCTATTATTTTGTCTCTCAATCATTCTTGATAAAACCAGGAAATCGAGCAGCGAGAAGTCAAGTAGACGTTCATTTTTTGTTTCTTCAATACTTTCATTAAACGCGAGGATGAATTTGAAATTAAAAATTGAAACTGGAGGGAAGGATTGGAACAGTAACACAACAACTGTTAAGTTCTAGGTATGGCCCTCATAATTATGTAAGTTAGTGAATTATTCAAGGCAAATTAAAAATCGCCTTCGCTGATTTAGCGAACGATTTTTCATTTAAGTGTGAAACGTGGATTTCACAGTCAAGCTGTCGATCGGAATGCCAGTTTTTTTTTTGCGCCGCTATATTTGAATATTAATTTCTCTCAAACGAAATGATCGTGTAGGTACGAGCACATTCTAGACGTGCCATTTATGTGCCTGTGCGAATGTGTGCATTCGTAATTTAATATATACTCTTTTGTTTATCCGTATAAATAGCAAGGCAGCTAAAATCACGTCGGAATGCCTCCTAAATACGGTAGTGTGTAAGTTAGAATGTAAATTGCCAGGGACGTGAAACTCGACTTTGTTTTTGTTCGGTGCGGTATACAACGGTAGCGTTTTTATTAACTATCGACAACCTTCGACGAATCCGTGAAAATTCACTAATAAATATTATAAATAACGTACGGGCGGCGGCGGTGTTAACGGAACGACAAGTTACAAAAGGGGGCAAAGTACACACGGATCCGGACGAATATAAAATAAATCTATCCCCGGATTCACGTGCTTTTACCAATATGTCCTACATATATGAGATCACGTTTCATTGAACGGTAGCAGCGACATGTAACTAACACAGAAAAAAAAAAAAAACAGGATCTGAAGCAAGTGATTAATTATTAAATATTTCTAATGTATTGCAAAGACAGAATACATTCTTATACCAGACAACAAATACGTGTCACGGCTATGAAAATCCATATTTAGTTTAAGCCGGTTGAAAGAAAATGATTTCAAAAAAATGAAAGAGACAGACAGTCATTAATAAAATTGTATAAAGACATTCGAGGTAAGATAATAAGAATAATGTGACTGTTATTGTTTTCTAACATCTTGTTAACAAGAGCGCAAGCATATTTTATGTCAAATCAAATTATAATAAATATGCATTTATTTTTATATAAAAAAAAGAGACCGGGTATAAACACAAAATAAATCAAATAATAAATTTTGGAAACGTTTGTGTTAAAATATATCCGAGGCCATTAAACTATCTGCTATGGATTCAAACTACTTAGTGGGCGACTGAAAACATAAACATCACATATTAAGTCGATGATTTGTCAAAGGCTGAAAACGTACTTTGTTGATATATTTGACAGGCGATAACGCGCTCGTATTATTTCAACTCGCCTGTAATCCACAGATAGTTCGGTCGTTAGTCGTTAACGACTTTCTTTAAAAACGCTGCCTCCGAGTGGCATTCGCTAATTAGTTGATTACCGAAAATAACTTGCACTTCGTAAAGAGAGCCGGTTGATTTTGTTGCGGCGTGCAACACCGGCTTTCGGACGGTTCCACGCTTCTAAAAATATTATTTTGTTTAGCGTTCGTAAGACTACGCATGCCATGTTGATTTCTATTTTTACTATTTTATATTTTAAACATTTTTCTAACATAAACGGCCCCGCTTTGAACCTGGACGCCGCCACAGTGGCTTGAAAGAATGGAATGTATCTATTTTTTTGAAGTTTTTATTTAATCATTATTCATGGTGTCCTTTCATTTTTTTTCCTCTAAAGTTTATAACCTCTACAATTTTGCAACAATTACTGAAATTTTTGGCGTTGAATTTATTAACAAAATTTCTTGCCTTGTATTTATAACCAGAGAGCGGACAGTTTTAAGCTTTTTGATATCAGAAGTAGGCAGTTTGCCTTGAATAAGTCATTTCCAAGATGTTGAATAAATACAAAATAAATGTACCTACAAGATTCCGTAAAAATACTTTTGGTTTAATGGTTACGTAAACCTAAGATCATCCAAACAATTTTTATACTGGTTTTTTTGCTTTCCCTACCTTTCTACTTGTAGTGTTATAAACAGAGAGCGGATGATCTCAGATAAAACCTAAGATAAAAGGAAGAGGAAGTAAAAAAACAATATAAAAATGAGGAAGTTGTTTTCGACACAGATGAATCTAAAAAGCTTTAACAATAATAAAGAACCTGATACAAACGTTGCAACAAAGAAATAATTAAAGGAGGATAGGGTTTTAAAATCCTCATGAATTTGCATTCAGTTTTTCGTATTTTACTTCAGTGATCCCATTTTTAATTCTAATTCATCCTCAGGTTTGAAAGAGCCGAAGAAAGAAACGCTTTTAAAAATGAACAGGAATATTTGTGCACCCATTTGACGTTTCGCTGATCAATTTCCTGGTTTTATCAAGAGTGACTAAGTGACAAGTGTTTGCTACTGTTGTAGATATTTAAATCATCCTATTCAACTTGAGAGAGATTTGTGCTAAATTATTTTTCACCTTTTCTCGTTTCCTCCTTAAATTTACTCTTAGTATTGTAACGCGCCCCGCTAATTACTACTATTAATCAATACTTACAAGTAAACAGACAAATAATTTACATAAGTAAATAATAAACATGGGTCAACGGAATTCCAACTGAGATTTATGACCGAGGACGATCGGCCTGTCCTTTTACCTGCGTGGCGCTCGCCTCTAACAGTTCCAACCCCCCCAGATGTTATTACTGGGTGAGTGACCCTACAGAAGGGTCTGCGCTGAAGCTACTTTCGATATTATGTGATTATGACACAATTATCGAATGTAGAGGACCTACGTTGTGGTTTCCCCGATTCTTTGTTTGGTGCGATAGTACAATTAGCTTTAGCAAGGAAATAGGCAAGTTGATAATAAAACGCAACAATTAAAATTTAAGTAATTATTTATTGTAATAATTAATTTGATCGGGTAAGAAACTCCGTCTCTCCTCTTCTGTCGAATCAGAGAAACTGAGCGTAAAAAACCCGGATGGTTTGAAATCAAATACAATTAATCAAAAAATTTACGATTTTCAGAAATACAATGTGACTTTCGTAGTAGTTTTCGACTTCGGGTATCGGCGCGATCTAAATTCCTCCGATTCACACCGTTGGTGGTATAATGTTACACAGATGTTTTATTGGAGAGCTCTGCTCCTGACTTAGATCAATAAATAATTAATTAAGTTCAAGTTCGAGTCTTAGTACAGCGTCTGTAACTCTGCTAGTATTCAAGACTTGTTCGATTTAATAATAAACCAACGCACAAAGTGTCTCAGTGGGACGACAGTGTACTTAATTAATGGAATTAAGTAATGACTTAATCAGATGTTTTGAGGCGAAGTATGTGATTCCTGCCGCCTTCAGCGATCAATCTGCAGGTAAATCAAAAGCAATCACCCGTTTTTCACGGACTCCTTTTGGAGGTGATGGTGTACGTCCCCACCAGCTTAACTGCCTGTTCTCTATCATTTTAATCAGCGAATCTACCTTCAATTCCGTTCTTATTGTCTCACTTCTGACTCTATCCATCTTTGTGACTCCATAAATTTTCCTCAAAAATCTCATTTCACACGCCGTCAACATACACTTATGTCTCCCCGTTAAACTCCACGATTCCGCTCCATAAATTAGTATTGGTATGAAGACTGTTCTGTATACTTTGACTTTTGTTTTTCTACTAACTTCCTTTTTGTTAATAAATTCTTTTAACAAAGCGAAATACAACCCGTTAGCTGCTCTAATTCTATTATTATTTATCTCGGCATCCATACACCCATTATGTGTTATCATCACAGAACGCAAGTATTTAATTTGTTTCACTTGTCTTAACTCTTCGTCCACACCTCCCATACCTGTCTCCTGCTCATTTCAGGAAAGGAAGGAGTACAAACGAGTGGGTTTTTACACTGAGGCAGATAAGTGAGAAGATTAAAAGAAAGGGTGAGAGGATATGTACTTGCGCAATTGACATACAAAAAGCCTTCTATTCGGGGGATAGGGAAGATGTATGGAAGATATTGGAGAGACGGAATATACCACAAGAACTGATAGAAACTAGAAACTATTCGGTAAAGATCAAGTGAGCTGACAAGGAGTGTCTCCTTTTGAATAACTTATCTACTCTCTGAATATACTCTAACCATTTAAGTTCTCTTTTTGAATAATGATAATTTAATCATCCTCAGAAGACCTTGGAATTAAAAATCATGTTTTAGGTAGATTCGGGAAATCAAATGATGACAAAATACGTATTGCGACCTCAAATTTTCCGAATCTAACTAAGACATGATTTTCAAGTCCGTAGACTTTTGTGGATGATTTTAAATTCAACCATTTGATGCCCAGCTGTTCACGATAACTTTGCTTCTCCTTTTTATTTCCTGTCTTCTTAAAAAGCTCATTTCCACGCCTGTTATTTTGCTCCTTTTTCCCTTTGCTGCTTTCTACGAGTCACTACGGATAACTCTTTTTAAGTGATTCGTTTCAGTGGAACTTTTCACTTTCATAGGTTTCAGTTAATTTGTAAAAATTTCGTTGCGTTTTTTGTTGTTAATTATTTTTACCGTCGCGTCGTTTAAACAGTCATTGAAAGATAATCCTGTTTTGCTTTTATTAAAACTCCTTCACTTTCTTATTCTAGATAACTTCCTTATTGTTAGCTTCCTTATTATGTCTTTCATGACCTCCACGTCCTCAGTTTTTAGATGAAGAGTGACTAATTTCTTCAATTCATTTCGTCAGCGATTATATTTCAGTTCTTTTTTTAATTAATTAAGGCGTCTCTGTTTATTCTGCTTCTCACTTTCGAAAATACGATTTTTCCCAGATTTATTATGTATATTTAAAGTAATATGTGCAACAAATTCGAAATTGATTGGTCCATTTATTATAAATTTATTATTTTTACGTGCGATATAAAATGTTTTCATACAATTATATAATTCGACATAAATATGTTGATGTAACCTTTCGCATTAGTTAAAGAGATAAATGAGGACAGGTTCTACTTTTATTTCTTCGACAAGCAAGTTGTCCTAAGAAGTTTTTCTAACGTTGCAATTTGCATATCTTATTAAAAAAATGAGTAACTGGCGCAGGATTTTTTGGATTTGATTAAAGGAGGGCACGCGTCTCTGGTTAACGTTTTACTCTAGCAAGATTTTTTTTTTTAAATAAAAGTACTTCACATTCCTCATTTACACACGAGATTTTTTTTACCCTATAATTAATTACGTATAATTATGACGATGAAAAACTAGATTTACAGGTATTTCACATTCCGACCGGTTAGGTAATCAAAAGCAGTCCTTATTAATCGCAAACGAGATGATTTCAATGCGAAATAATTATTTAGGTAAAAGCGGTTGCCAAATATTAAATAAATATTTAAACAAGGTTTTAACACGGCCGAAACTGGTTGCGTATAAATAATCGCCGCGTCAAATTTATAAGTTAATTTCACACTCGGAATTCGAAAATTTAGTGCGTCGGCCTTCTAGCTAAATGTGTTTCAAGAGCACGGAAACGTGATTAGCAGAAGTACGTGCAAAATAATCACCAAATAATTGGATATGATGACCGAAACGGCTCGGTCAATTTTCTGCCCATCATCTGATTTACGTTAGCGCACTTCTTCGGTTCCAATTTTTCAGGGAAATAAAACCAGACGCGTTTTTATTTTATTTGCGCGCGAATTGTCAAAACAAGGCAATCAGTACGGGAGGGGCCTTCAAATTTACATCTTGTTAGCACTTCTGCCTGTATAAACAAACAATATTATAAGGTGTGGTGTGCATTGAAAAGTATGATTTCCACAAAATTCGGGGGCTCAGTTTCCGAGAGTTCAACGGACAAGACGTGTTGCACTCAGAAACCCGATCTGAAAGAGCAGCTGCAAGATGACACAAATATCTGCGATGTCCTTATATTCACAAGCGCAATTTAAAACTTATAAAAACTCATTTATCACAATTGGAGGTGCTTGCGTAATTAAATGCAGTGCTGCGGTTAAAAAACTTAATATTGTTATAAATATTAATAAATAATTGATTATTCAGTGTAATAATGAGGTGAATTAAGGAATTTGTGGGTCAACTGCTTATGCTTACACATGTTTGAATGTAAATGGTTTTTGTATGCGTAGAACCTCTGCACTTATGGCACAGACATGCTTGTAAATTCCTTCGTCGTCAAAATTTAAATGTAGTTACAGATAACTTCAGAGCGACATTGTACAACACAACGCAAAACAAATTCAAAGCAGTTGTTAGTTTCTAAAAACAAGAAATTGGCAAAATTCATTATTGATTTCTCACCCCAAACCATGGTACTAGATACAGAGAGACAGACAGATTTTTGGAGATCAACCACACACTAAGACATTCTGTGAACTTGTGGAGTTGCACTCGACAAGACGGGCACTGGTTGTCTTATCTCTCCGTGAAATTCAGCCGCCCTTTTATATCGTTTGATAACGAAAATTCCGATTACGTAACACTTTACACGTGTGTCAGTGATTTTCCGAAACCGGCTCATACGCTTTCATAATGACCGGCATTTTCGATGAGTCATCCATGCAACTGCAATTCTTGCAATTTGCAAAGGCCAGTCATAATTCATGACAAAGCGAAGCCTTTGACCAAGCAAAGTGTTTGTTTACATAATTTTCATGTGGGTGAATTTTCCACGGTCGCGTAGGCGACGTTGTATCGAGTTTAACTTATGTAATGAGCTTGATGATTATGAAATGCTGGATTCTTACATTGTGTCTTTCAAAAGAAATGAATGAATTGAAATAAATTTGATTGGTCGGATGGATGAAAAAGAGTTTGTCTGTTGTATCAAAACGCCAGTTCTCACACAAATCTCTGATTGACTAATGGCGGATTTCACAAACGTTACTTAAATTTAATCATCCGTTAAAAGTAAACGTTGCCATGGTTACATGTGGTGAAGGTATAGGAATGATTATTCTTAATCAATGATTAAAGTTAAGTGACGTTTGTGAAATCCAGCGTTAAAGTTCTAAGTTTCCATTTATTTTCTTCAATACACTTAATACATGAAATTAAAGTTGATACTAATCGAATGCTCAAAATTCTGGAATGAATTATAAAAAGAGAAGGATATGCGATGCCAATGCCAATGAATATTAGACTTTTGATTGCATACAATAGCATGTTAAAGTCAAATGTCATCTTGATGCTTCTTCTTTTTCTTCCTCTTCTTCCAATTTTTCTCTGCAAATGCCAAAATGCTTCAGAATTCTTCAACTCTTTCGTCTTTTTGATGAACAATGGGAAGCAACTTCTTCCGATCTTCATTGAGGAATCCAGAAAACGTTTCATGATTGCAAATTTCCCTGAACTCCAGATGCTTTTGACAAAGCAGTAGGGTTTATCAAAGATCTAAATGATGTTAAGTGGTGAGACCGTTCATCAAACTTTCGACTTTTGACCTTCCAAATCCAAAATGTAACCTTGAATCTCTTTCAATTTTTCTCTGTAAATGCCAAGCTGCTTCAGAATTCTGTGACTGTTTCGTTTTTTTTTGGTGAACATTGGAAGCAACTTCTTTTGATCTTCATTCAGGAATCCAGAAAACGTTTCATAAATCCAGATGCTTTTGGTAAAGCAGTAGGGTTTATCAAAGATCTAAATGATGATAAATCATTCTGTATAGATTGAGTATTTGGTTCAACTTCATAAGAGCATGGTACTTAGAAGCTGTCAAATTGTTCTTCCGTGTTAGAACGTCTAAGAAAAATTTGATCGAATGAACCTCAAGAGCTGTTGAGGTTTTCTCTTTCATATAAGAGCGAGTACCTATATGACAAGCAATGGCCAAAGTGTAATCTGCATGTTCTTATGATGAGCATTCTTCATAGCACGTGATGGTGGTTATTAAAGTTCCAGCCTTGTTGACTAAGTAAACGAGAAGCTTCCCTCCCAATTAAAAACTGCACTTTAAATAAAAATCGCCAGACGAATTTAATTACTGTTAGCCCTTATTTCCTTAATTTCACACCAATTTACCACGCGTAGTACGAAATCGTCCATCGGAAATTTTTTTTTAATATGAATTATGTCCGCACGTATTAATGAAAATAGGTAATAAAAGCTTAATTGTGTACAAAACAACGGCGAGCACATGTTATTAATTTTTATTCAAATGGCTCCCATTCGTAGTAATTTTATTACAAATAAATTTAATTAGCCGGAGATTAGAAAGCTGTAAAGACGGGCGGGTTCATGTTTTATACATGCGGCCGAATTTTCGCTTCGTGCGGCGAGAAAATGAGTCAAATGATTTGGACGTCCGCGTTTCCATGATGATGCCGCCACCGTAAAAACATTTGACGTTAACTCAAGGATTTATTGTGTATCGATCGTCGTTTTGAGTGCGTCAATAGTGGTGAAACAGCACGGGTCACACGTGAACTTTTGCGTCACTTTGTACGTCTCCTACGTACGCTCGGTTGCTGATGTAGTTACCAAGACGATTTCTATTATCAAACGTGAGACAGTTACTTTTACATCAGGTTCTTAAAAGCAAGAAAAATGTAAAAATATTACTTTTTTTCTTTTATTTCTTATAATGGCAATCAACATGTTGGTTGGAACGTATTCTTGGGGAAACTTACTTACTTATCCAGATCCTCTTTTACTGTTAGATGTCTTTTACTGTTAGGTTGCACGTTTTTCTGGTCTTGGGCATGCTACGAGCTTCCTTCTCGTTTGTAATTCCGTAGCTTCAGGATTTGGGCTATTTCCTGGTTTCAAGTTGTCATTTGTCTTTTCATCCCATTCCATTTCCCAGATTATTTTGACAAGGTTCATGTTTTATACTTACATACGACCTCTCCAGGTGGTCTAATCAAATGAGAAGGCTTTCCTCAATCTTCCTCCTTATTATAGGGTACCACTCCATAGCCTTTCCTCAGTAGACTCATCCTTTATCATGTCTCCTCAGGTGACTCTCTCTCTATATATAGCACAACGGGCCTAGTGGCCCAGGGCTTGTTTAACCACTTTCTTCTATTTCTAGCTGTTTCCATCCAGTTGCTGATTCGCATAGTCCTCAGATCACTCTCTACTTGCTGCCTCCACCCTATCCCTGGTCTCCCTTTTCCTCTATTGCAGATCGCTCCATCATTTATTGCCTTACAAACTATTGCTTTCTCGTTCTCTCTCCAAATATGTCCCTCTCTATTTTTCTCAATATTCTTGTCTCCATGGCCATGAGTTTTGATTTAATTTTTTTCGTCACTCCTGTATATTAATGTTGGTATGAAAACCGCCTTACAAATTCTTATTTTGGTCTGTTCAGATATTTCCCTCTTTCTTAAGGGCAGCAAACAATTTTGTCGTTGCTTTTATTCTCCTGTCTAAGTCCACCTCTATTTTGCCTTTGTTATTAACTATCAGCTGTTCAGTTGAATTTTTCATAACATTGTGAAGTGGGTCTTGAATTAGATAAACCCGAAACGTCACTTTAGGTTTGCGTCACAGTATCTTATAAGCAAAAGACTACAACTGTTACACATTCATCAAAGGTTAATCGGTTTGGGAAGTCAGCTTGTTTCTTCTTCCATCAAAAAAATCGAAATCAAATAGATGAACTTTTTGTTTGGACACTCGTTATAACTGCTCCCAAATACTTTAAATTATCTTCTTCTCCTCTTCTTTTGAGACTATGAGATTTTCTCTTGATTACCTACTTCTTTCCATCCCGAATTGTCTTAAGGTCTTTTGCGGTACTGATCTTTTTCATTAATTTTCATTTGGGGACGTTAAAAGTAGGCACAGAAAAATTATTTCGCAATTACTTGTTTAAGACATCTGGTTCTTAACTTTTGTTAATTTAGTGGTTTTTCCTTTCGATATTTTCAGAAAAATTATGATTCTGATTTACATTAACGTTCAGCTTCTTCCTATTTTCTCTGTGAAGTATGATTCGAGTTTCTTGCTCTAGTTTCATGTTCAGGTGAGTCCTCGGAAGCTCGTTTAGATATTTCCTTCAAATGACATTGTTTTGGTCACCGATTCAATTCATCCATATGCTTATGACCAAATTGAATTCGTCACATATTTGGGTTAACAAGGACTTAAAGGAGCGTCTTTCCATCACAAGTTAACTTTATCTTTCGGTTTATTGTTACCATGGGAATAAACCAAAAGATTAAAGTTAACTGGTGATTAAAGAACCGAGCCTAAGTACATTTTGACAATTATAGTTATGCCCCCCCAAGTTACAATTACTGAAATTATGGACACGATTCCACCTCTCTCGGAAATTGGTTTAACTTTTTGATGTAGTGATCTTTTTTTCTTGTAGTCTTTCTTTAAAACTGACAAACTGATTCATTATGCAAAATTGCAACTCGCCTTCGTACTTTTATTAGTGAACTGGGACTGGGATTAAGTAAGGAATTAGAAAAAACCGCTCTGTCTGTGAATTGGGGAAATAAAAAGTGATAGCAGATGCGTAGCAACAAGGAAGTACAAGCCAATGAGGAAACTCATGGCTGGACGTACGCTGAAGTTGGGCAGAAAACGAGAAGGACCTGGCTGCGTGCGGCAGGAAACCAGAGAATGGCACAGAGAAACAGACTGGAAGATGGCCAATTCTTCGGAACGAAAGCTGTGGTAATCAACTATGAAGTTCATAAATAACTTTAATTGAGTGATAGATAGTGGTTATACCAAGACACGAAGAGATCATTTTTGTAATGAAATCATTGAGAAATTGGGCAATGCAGAATACACAAGTATGTGAAGGGAGGTGGAGAAAAATAAGATTTGGCACTAAATAGATTGGTGTAGAAAAATCCGAGGAAGGCTGAAGAAGAAGAAGAGGAATCTGTAGGTATGTGCTCTGGAATGTTATAGAATCAGTTTGGACAAAAAATTGAAGATAATGAATTAATCACAATGTAGGTAACTGAAGAGGAAATACTTTGACCACTTCTTTGAAAAGCTTTTAACCATTTAGAAAATATTTTGTGATTTCCTGCGTACTACGAGCCTGAGCTTTTGGACTTGGGAAACCGATTAAAAGAGAAGAAGTAATCAAATGTGTAAGCACAGTGAAGGGAGTTGAGTCACTACACCGTACACAGGGTCTAACAAGTTACACTACATTTAGAAGGAAGGAGAGTATCATGTCTATAAGGAAGTTGATTTTATGATCTAAAAGAAAAAGTAGGGAAATACTGATACTATATGTCATAGAATAGATTAGAATGACAAGTTTAGAGAGGTGATATATCCATAAGTAGATTGAGGAAGACTGAAGAAGAAGAATCTGTAGAAATTGTGCTTTGGGGTGACCACTTTTGGTCAAAAAAAAGAAGCAAATGAATTAACCTTGAAGTAGATCAACTGAGGAAGGTTTTGTTAATTGTCTCTGTTTAAAAAATACGTCAACTCTAAGACTTTTATCAGTGTAGTGAGTCAGTGTTGCTAATACTGTCGCTTAAGCAGTGAAACGTTCAACTCTTAAGTTCCACGTATTTATTTTGTCGTCTACAACATTAATTTATATTTTAATTAGGAATTATCCTTGACAAATAAAAATTTGATTTTTTATTTAATTAAGACAAGTTTAAAACAGATGGAAATGAATGCAAAGTTTTGAGTAGATATAGAACTATTTTCTAAAGTGATTATCGTCTGTCGTGACATAATTATACCTGAATTAATTCAAAAACGAAATTAATATAAATCAAGCACGAACAATACAGTTACAACTCCACGTTTCGCTTGTATGTCAAGTTGCTTGCTTATTGGTTTATTGTGTCAGACGAGAGAGAGAGAGAAAAAAAAAGCAACGAACATAAATATCTTTGCGATTCTATTTTTGCACACTATCTGCAATTCAAATTAAATGCAGTGTAATCTTTACAGTATAAATTTTTATTATTATGTCAATGACGGATTCTACTTCTCTGGCCGACCAGACGACCTTGACCTGCCCTATATTTTTTTTCAATTTCACTCGGAACCGGCGCGTCTTAATCGCTCCGGACTTTTTCCTCAAACGATTTTGTCAATAGGGATTATGTCACCGCTAAATAAATAAAGCCAGCAGTGCTCCAAATCGAATTAGTATCGGTGTCATAGCCGTCCGTGTCTTTGTTTTCGTTCGATATAGTACATGCCTTCCTACGCAACTGTCTACATAGTTACACCTACATTCTTGTTTTTATGAATAAACCCGTTCGCTCTCCACGTTTTTAGACGTGAAACTTGGGTGACATTTTAACATGTTTTGTATTCCATGTGTCGCTTATACCTAGAGAATCACCATGATGCATTTTGTGGGTTAGCATTGTACGTGGTTCCTTGGAACTGTTATACATCAATCTTTTGTTTTCGGTGACTAATTTTTTTTTGGAAGGAATTTAACACCATACGTGACGCTGTAAACAAAGGTAATTTATACTGTGAACAGCATTTCTCACTCTTCAAGAATGATTTCCATATCCTTTATATCTATACGTCTAATTAAAGTGGATACTAAAAAGAAATGACTTGGTGTTGTCACAAACTTTTTCATTCGATGCTGGGATTAAAATCGAATCAAAAAAGAATTCATCCACGTTTCGAATTCACGTCTAATTAAAGTAGATACTGAAAAGAAATGAGTTGGTGTTGTAACAAACTTTTTTCATTCGATGCTGGGATTAAAATCGAATCAAAAAAGAATTCATCCACGTTTGGAATTCACGTCTAATTAAAGTAGATACTGAAAAGAAATGAGTTGGTGTTGTAACAAACTTTTTTCATTCGATGCTGGGATTAAAATCGAATCAAAAAAGAATTCATCATCCACGTTTCGAGTTCAATATTTCGATTTGGTGTATCTACTTTATTTTAAGTCACCAAACTGATATCACAAGTATTATAATTATGTTCTTTCATTAACAGAGATTATGTTATGTGTTTTACTTCCTGCTTAACACAATGACATTTTACGAATGTGTTATACAAATACAACAAGAATAGTTCCCACGATTAAACTTCTGTTAATCGCCGTCACATTTTGGAACCGAGTATTTGCCATTGCCTCTCGGAGGCTTCAGAATATGAAGTTATAAACTAACGCAGAAGTGATAGTAATTAGAGAGTGCCAGGTTATAAATTCGGATAATACGGGGATTAATGGTGCAGTTTGTACTTTTATACGCGCGTTAATTACCGAACTGTTTTGAGTAATTGCTTAATACGACACCGTCTGATTATAGAGCGAGTGGCAGAAAATCTCCTATCGAGTTTCTAAATCAAATAAAATTGACTTCGCTTCCAGCTACTCCTCGTTCGCCACTTACCTGCTGCTGCTATTTTGAATTAATTAATTAGGCGATTGTGTTTTGATTCTACCGCAATGCAGAAAATAGATTACGCTCATAGTTATGAGAATCTAGAATGCCCCATTATTATTTTAGTGCCGCCCATATTTCCTGCATGGCGTTTACGGTGTTATTTATACACTTAAAACCATGTTTCTTCACAAATGAACAATTTAATTGTCACCTATTATAAGTATAACAATGTTCTGTGCAAGTTAATTTTATATTCCTTTTAAGAAGAGAAACCGATAATTGGTAATACATAATTGAATAAATGGCAGAGACGATTTCTCAGTTCGTATTTGTACGGGGTTACTACATACATTATATGTATGTTGTATATGTATACCGATCAAAAAAAAATAAAAAAGCGAGTAACAGACACACATAATTACAATGTGTAACAATAGCTTAGCGTGTGCAGTGAATAGGAATAACCTTCGTATCATGTTCACAGCTCGGGGTAAAACACTCAGAAGGTATTATTTACCATTGTGTTTATTCCACTTCCTTCGATGGCCGCGTTTCACTTCGGTACGAATCTTCCGAAATCGAATTAAGTCGCGGCGAGCAATTTCGACGGTAGTCGGGGTCATTTAAGAAAATTACATGATTCAATAGTTCAGAGTAAATGCCTGCGTAGTAAAGAATACAAGGTATGCGCCTGTCGAGGCTCCTAGAATGCATATCCGGTCTAACAACCAGAGCAGTCACGCCTGACACGGTCAGTTATGGAGGTTATATTATGTTCTACCACTTACTCGTTGAAATGTATTTATTTTCAACTACTAGAAGAATGTATGCATTGGTAGGTTTCAATAAAAGACCTACGTCCTGCTTCTCTGCGAGATTTCCTAAGAAAATCTGATTGTGATTACAAATACATATTGGTAAGATGCCCCATTTTTGTTGCATTTTATATTTATTTCTTTCCAAAATGCAATTAATTATTAATTTCCAGAAAATCTATTTAATGCCTCTCAAGAATATTTAGGTTGACCTAGATTTTCCGCAAGGCTGTGGGAAAATATGGATATCGAAATATCTATATTGTTTCATACTCGATATATCTATCGAATATCAGTAATGAAATTCAAATGACGTATCTAAGATAACGAAAGATTTAGCTGAAATTAAAATCGAAGAGACTGGTGGGATGTGTATGTACTTGTGTTCCAAATTGGATGGAATTCTATGAAAATGAAAAATTCAGCTGAAATTAAAATCGAGGAGACTGGTGGGATGTGTATGTACCTGTGTTTCAAATTGGATGGAATTCTATGTCTATGTCCGTGATGGTACCCCAGTTGATAATAAAAATAGAAGAAAACTTGATAAGCATAATTGAGACGACTTTTCAAGCTGGTTTCAATGGTCCAATAGAAATCCAAGAACCGCTCTTTTTAATAGTGGTAGAGCTATCTAGGACTTCTGTCTAAAAATATGTATGTTTGGTCTGTAGCTCAGCTAATGTAAAGTTTTTAAATTAGATTAGAAAACTAGTTTAGATGATAAACATTTTTTGGTAACAAAAAAGTTATTTGGATTTGAAAAATTGACCGTTTTTTTCTCTATTTTCGACTTTAGCTCTTTTCTATTTTCATTATTAACTGATTGTAAGATACTTGTCGAATATCATCCAATTTGGGACACTCTGAAAAGTGATTTGAAATAGTAAAGTAAAGCACGACGCTAATTTGTTATAAAGGAACTAAAGAAACAACATCGGAATATGAGGGATTAAATAATATAAAATAAGAGATAAACAGGAAGCAAAAAGAAAAAAATCAAAGAGACTTTCGTAGAACGAACGTTTCGAAACTGAAAAAGCAAAAATTTAGTGAAAGCAAAAAAACTTAAAGGGAATTGTTTACGAACTGAGAAATAGAAAATATGAAATTGTTGTTAATGTTGCTTTTTGGGCTATTACCACCATTTCGTGGATTGTTTTTATCCGACGTTTCGGTAACAATTTGTCGGTTACTGTCTTTAGAGTTCTGGTTCATAAAAGATGCGTAAAGTTTCCGCTGTTCTCTGACAGTGACAGTTATCTGACACTGACAGTTATAAGGCAGTTGTTTGCCAAATTTTCATGGGCTAGTTTGGACCATGGCCTTCGAAATCAAAAGCGAGTTCTAACTGGCCTGGGCGTTTTGAAAAATTTACATTGAATTTTTGTGCTCTAGAAAAGTCGACACTTTGGCGCTGGTTACGGGGCACTGACGGCAATGAGTGAAGTGCACTGTCATTACTGTCAATCAAAGTGAGTTCACACAAAATTAATCAATATTGTAATTACCGTAATACAACATAATTTGTGTGGTATAAACTTTACAGATTCATGCATAAATCATTTAATCTCGTCGGAGTGAAGTACGCTTGCGCAATAAAGAAAGACTGGCACTTTAAAAAGCTTTCGTGTTATGAATAATTACAAGTTACATAAAAGAGTTTCGACTTTTGATAATGTAAAACGTGTTAAAAAGAGCGTTGATAATTACGCACAATGAGAAAAGAAGCTTTATTATACATGTTGTAACTTACCACAGAAATTCTGAGTATATGCAGGTAAGATTTTAATCTAAAACCGTAATAGTTTAATGCTAAATTAAGTTGTCGAAATTGGACATAAATACTCCACCTTATTCCAACGTATATAATATACAGTATGCTCAAATTTTTACTACAGTAACATTAATTGTTCTTACACGAACTCATCCACCTTTCACATATGACAGAACTGTCAAAATTTTAGGTTAAGAAAGCGCCCTGTAAGCAGTGCTTGGCGGAGTACGCCTGAACTGCACTTTTGCGCAGGCCAGATAGAACTCGCTTTTCATTTAGAAGGCCATGGTTTGGACTTTTATATGCACATCTCTAATAATTCGCCTTGTGTGGGTTTGAATCTGGATTCTTCTGATTGATGATTTTATCAGTCAAAAATTATACAAAAAAATTTATTGTCGTAATAAATTACACAAACCTCTCAGTGAGTCGCTTTTTGTGCTGGTGAGTGTAGTTATTAATTTCTATAATATAAGTTACCATTTATTGCGCAGAAGCGTAGTTGCGCAGTTTGTCTTGCGCAGAGGTGCTTGGGTCCCCGATACATAGTATCGTAAACTCATTCCTCTCTGTTGGTTTGGTTTGAGTGTCCGTGTCTCTTCAGGTTCTTCCTTATGATTGGTACCCACATGTCCTTAATTTCAAGGCTTGCTTGGCTAATGGGGTAGATTGTAGTTCCGATATACGCCGCTTCTTTTAATTTTCTGCGTATGATTTTCTCTTCTTTTGATATCACCCTAGCTTCATCCCATTTTATATTGTGATCTTCGCTCCAAACACGTTAAGCAATTTTAGACTTCGTTGTTTCTCCATTACGTGTGAGGGTTTGATGTTCTTTCACCCTGATACTTAGAGGTCTTTTTGTTTCCCCAATGTACTCCCTCACAAGGTAATGCGTATATGCAGTTTTTCGTTCTTATTCTTCTTCTTCTCCTTTTGTCCTCATGCAATTCACGGCACAGCGCGCGGCGTCTTGGTAAAGAGTGGTTAAGATTTTTATTTTCTCTTATCCTGTTTAGTTTAGTTTACTTTTCGTTCCTCATTGTATCCATTTTCCTTATTCATTTCTCTTGTATTTTTCCTCTTCATCTTTTTCTAATACTCTGTCATCATCTTTGAATACATTTTTTCCTCACACTTTTATTTAATAATTTGTCCATACCATTGTAGCGTGGTTCCTCCAATATCGTCGTGTCGTTCCACTCTACAGGGTGTTGCAAAAGTTCCCGGAATTCTATTTACACGCAATTTTTTCATGTCTTTTGTGGATATTTCTAAAAAACTGATGATAGTATTAAATTTTTCGTGAAATTTTATTCTGGAATGTGTTTTCAAATGTTTGTTCATTTTGAGATACACGAACTATGAATCATCAAAATGAACGTGTCACAATTATAAAATCGCACAGGACACAAGACGATCGACATTGTTCGGACAAAGGGTTTTAAGAAATCTACTGTCTATGATACCGTGAAACGATTCAAGGAGACTAGTGGAACCGCGAATAATCCTTCAGTGGGCAACCTACTACAGCAGCTAAGCCAGAGAACGCCTGCGCTGCTGAATTCGGCTCAATACTGAACTTTAATGCGAAAAACAGCTCGGCATCAGCAAGAACAGCGTTTGGAAATGGTCAAAACGAAGCTCAAAATGCGTAGTTATAAGATTGATCGCACTAATTTCCTCAACGACATTCTTGCCTGGTCGCTTGGAAAAAGTCCTCTTCACCGCCGAGAAGATTTTTGCCGTTGACCTCCTCCACAATCGCCAAAACCATCGCCAATTACTCAAGAAGGGTTAAAAGATGTCTGCAGCTACAAATATTATGACTTGCAGCCATTTTCCGGTCTCAGTGATGGTTTGAACCGGCACGTGCCCAACTGGAAAGAAACGTAAGAATCAACACCGCCAACTGTCAGCAGCAAGTTCTCCGAGATGTACTGGAGCCATGGGCGGTAGAGTACTTCGGCGAAAAGCGATTTGCTCTTCAGCGAGCCTGGACGCCGGCACATTTGACCCAAGAAACCATCGCCGTTTGCGAGGAGCTGTTCTCCGAATTTTGGGACAAGGGTACTTGACTACTCCGTGTGGTCCATCTTGGAGCAGAAGATCTCGGGAAGGCGAGAAGCATTGGAAGCGATGTCGATGCGCGCCTGAGGCGAAATTACTGTGGAAAAGTGAGGGACCATCATAAGTAGGTGAAGGCAATTTTGAACATTTGTTGTAATTTTATCGTTTATTTATTGATATTGCTTTAATAGAAGTGTTTTATTCTTTGAACTTGGTAAACACGACTGCTGTGGACTGTTGAAATATTTCAAAAAATTCCGGGAACTTTCGCGACACCTTGTATTTACATTTTCGTTTATTAATGGTTTTGGTTTTTATCAACAGTGCATTCAGAACTGATTTATTGGATTATTATAATTATTAATCATTGATTGTTTTTCTTCGCAACTCGAAAACTAATTTAGAAAACTGAATTCCTAATAACGACCAGGTAGAAATAAACCATAAAATTTTAAGAATTATGATTACATTCTTTCCTCATTGGCATCATTTCGTTATGGCGAAATTCGCTTTTGTAATGCATACTTATAATTCTTTCAAATTTTAGTTTATTCAAAATCCAACGAATGAAATTAAAGCTTGCAAAACATAAACTGACATTCCACACGTTTCTATTACGTTCTTCTTTTTTACAATTTCGTAATTCTTTCTTCTTTAGACGACTTACAGAAACACATAGTATTACTAAATAGTGCTACGACTATTACACTTTGTGTAATTACGTTTTTGGATTGTGTATAAATCACAGAATGGAACCTTCACCTGCATATTGGAAGAATTAATAGCGTCAGTGTGCATTGCAAATTATTAATTGTTGTAAAGTATGTCGATACCCTGTCACATTTGCTTTTAATTAAATTATTACTCGGTGACTTACGTCGGATGGGATTAGGTGGCCACTTACAGGTTCTAAATTTTATTACCAATATTGGAAACCTGACTCACGTTACAGACCTAAATAAGTACAAGTAACGTCATTAAACGTAATTAATTGCTTCTTCTGCGGCAGCATTGTACTTGATTTAAGACGAACGCTCTAACGCGTACTACGAACTTTCCTTCTATGTAGAAATATATAGTAAAATAGCACATGTACATATACGAACAAATTGTTATTATTTAAAAATCACCGCGCCTGATTTATGTGGATATTATAAACCGTCGCGTCGTCGTCCTCCGTCCGTGTGATATTCGAAGGTATGTCGGGTACTTACATACATACAACGAAATAGGAACACCGCGTATTTTAGAAAATTGGAACGGAGAAGCGAGCATTACCTTTCTCATCTAAGTGGCACGAAATGAAATACTTATTATAATTAGAAAATCGGTAACCCCCGATGCGACGCGCTGTCCTTGAAACACATAAAAACTTTAGTGCCATCGATCGAGCGTGCAAGGGAAATTTCCGGAAAACGCTTTTCTCCGATTTTCATTAACCCACATTAAATGAAACAGAAACGTAAACAATTTTTCATAACCGCAACTTATTAATATGGATTTTAATTAAGTTAGATTTTGGATTTGACTCAAATCTAAATTATTTTCTATTTACAGTCTTCCTTTGCTTTCCGCCAATTTATTGATTTTTTTTTAACACTCCACCGAGAACTTGATTATTTTCTTATGTTTCGTTTTGTCGAATCAATATTTTGGTATTTTATTTTTATAGTTTTTTCTTATTTTTTGTACTCCCCATATTTCACTGTGTTTTAGTTCTCTTTTATTTTGTTGAATTAATTAATTTTTCAATACGTTATTGACACTTTTAGTTTTCTTGTCGCCATCGAACCATAAAGATTTCTTTGTCTTTTTTTTTGTTAATCTTCCTTGCCTTTATATTTGAAATCTCTTTTGTTTCCTATTATCCAATTAATTTGGATAACAATTTGGATTTTCGTTAAATTAGTATTGGATTTAGGCAATGGATTGAGTAAATTGTAAATATCATCAACTTTTCAAAGCTTGATCAAAATCCTCCTCCTATTACTTTGTGGGAGCTCGCACGTTGCTTAGCGACCAACGAAGCACGTCACGATGACAGATAACAACAAAAGTCAAAATAACAAGACGTCAAATTAATGTCAAATTGACAAACGTCAAAATGACAGACTTCAAGTAACGTCAGATTGTCAACGTTAGGAAATGTCATATAACCCGTCCACCATTTACAACGTATTTGAACCCGAATCGATTCAGATTCACTTAAAAATCATTGATCGCAATCCATTTGCAGTTATTCAATAGGCAATCAGTGATGAGGAAGTTATTGAGTTTCCCCTCCCGCACCCCGTACTGATCGGTCAGTTCAGTTCAAAATCAAATCGATTTGATTTTGAGCGAAGCTATAAGCCGTCCTCTATTTACAGCCTATTTGAACGTGAATCGATTCAAAATCACTTAAAAATCACTGATTGCATTCCATTTACAGTTATTCAATTGGCGATTAGTGATAACGAAGTGGTTGAGTTTCTCCTCCTGCATCCCGTACTGATCAAGGTGGTTTTCTAAATCAGTTATGTTTCATGTGATTTCATACGTATTTTGAGGTTATGTTAATTTTACTTCCAAATTAAATAATTAGACCGACAATGTTTATTTTCTGAGAATCCCCAAGAAGGGTCACCCAACGGTTTATTACTGCAATTGGCATGGCACTATCCCTACCTGTCTACGACTACCTAGATTTATTGCCGGCGCTAAAGGGACTACCC
Organism: Dorcus hopei; assembly: GCA_033060865.1. Classification (NCBI taxonomy): domain Eukaryota; kingdom Metazoa; phylum Arthropoda; class Insecta; order Coleoptera; family Lucanidae; genus Dorcus; species Dorcus hopei. The sequence goes on from CM065423.1 coordinate 39,097,428, forward strand.
ACTACCCTATTTACTTGTCTACGGTTGAACGACCCGTTTTGGACCTCGCGATAAAACTTTACCGTTTCAATGTGGCTCGTGATCGCTGCAAATCTGGACTTACGTTGTTGTAACTCAGTTCTTTTTGATGCGTCGGTGAAAACTTGAGAGATCAAATACGTTTAAATAAAAGTACGGAAGTTAGATTTAATTAATTATTTATTGCCAAAAAAAGGTAAAAACTCCTTGTTCCCTGAGGGATCTGATATAATCAGCGAAAAAACCTTTGCGTTAAACAGTAGAGAGAAACCAAGATTACGGTTATCAGGAAGTACAGATTTCTCTTTCGAATATCGGAGCGACCTAATTGACTTCAAATCACCCAGCTGGTGGTTTCGTGCACACGTAAATAGTTGTTGGAGAACTCTGCTCCTCAATTAAATTAACAATTAATTTAAGTTCAACATAGATTGGTCTTGGTACTAGTGTTTGCCACTTCAGATCGTACTCTAAGACTCGTTCTGCTCAATTAACCAACGCACAGTATGACCCAATGGGTCTACAGTGTACTTAATTAATGGAAGTAATCAATTAATTAATCAGAGGTTCTGGAGACGTATGTGATACAAAATGCTGCCCTCGGCGATGAATTTGCAGGACAATCAATAGCAATCACCAGTTTTTCGGGGACTCCTTTCGGAGGTGATGGGAAACCCTGTCGCTAGCTAAACTAATTAATTGAGGTCGAAATTTCGTATTTAGAATCAAGTTTAAGTTAAATTTTCATACACTGTGATCGACAATGATTGAATGTGCCGCTCTACAATTATTTTTTATTGTTCGCACGGCGTTGTGCGGAAAATATTATTGATGTCCTAATGTAAATAGCTGTTGCGGACTGAAATATTTCAAGACGCAAACCTTCAATCATTATTGATCACAGTGTATTTTTACCAAAAAGAAGTAAAGTATTCCTGGACTATTTGATTAGTTATTTATGGATGTTTACCTGCCAACGACCTTGAAAATATAAAGAACTGTAGATTTTTTACATTTTTAAGATAAAATATTCTTAAATATAAAGGAACTCTAGGTCTTTTACTTTTTCAAGGTCAAGATTATTTAATTTTCATAACATTTTGGTTATCTAATCTCCAAACTAATCAAATTCTTCCAGGATTACACCTCAGATGCTTGATGATGATCTAGCAAACACAACACCTTGCTACTTAACCTATTGGGAAATATCACAGGTCACAGCCAAGAGATGGCGCGAGTTGGTCTTTTCTAGATAGTACATTTGTCGCTAACAGATGTCAGTTATTTTCTAAGTGATCACTGCTTCCTCTTTTCTTACTAAACGAGTACATGATAAAAGAAAAGGCCATAATAATTTGATGGATGCGAATATAATGATCGTCAGCGTCAGTAATTGTCATCATGGTGATTATTTGTAAAGGGCAACCAATCAAAAAAAAGGGGGAGGGGGGAATTGACGCCATCATCACATTGGATCTGATTTTTCTTAAACTTCTTTTAAATTTTTAAGGGAAAGTTACTCATCTAACTACACATCCTAAAGGTGCTTGCCCATAGAGTTAAGCCATTCGTTATTATTATTTTTTTTTCAGAAGGACGTTTTATTTTGATAATTTAACCGGGCCAGTCATTCCTAAAATGTTTCGAGAGAATTAATTAGCTTAAAACTCTTCTCCTTTGTTTCTTTCTAAAATGTTTTCGAATAAGTATTATAAATATTAATTACCGTTAACTTCTATGTCACACAATTTATTTTGGATTATTGATGTTGAACAAGAAGGTGTCACCTAATTATTCATCCCTAATATTTAGAACTTCTAAGACAATTACGAGCTCAATGGACCTTAATGACGCTCTTACCATTGTGACGAAGAAAATAAAGCAGACTGTTTATTAACATTTTTCTGGCCCGCCTTATTTTCTCATGTTACAAAAATATTTTGCACACACAACGATGACTATTATTTCTTTCCCGGACGGATTTCAATGACGTCCTCCAGATATTCTACGTTCCAGTAAATATTATACTCGTGTGGACGTGGACACGTATTTTTGTTTTTCGTATGTATGCATGTACGTGCATCTCCGGTCAGGTACGAACTTGTTTGTTTACGTAAAAAAGGGTATGTTTTGAGTCGGTTGCTTGCTTACTGTTTCAGAAGCTAATTTATTGCAACTTTGAAATCATATTTTCTTTTTTTAATAACAATCTCAAAAAATATTATGGCTGGCTACTCTTGTATTTAATTATTTGCTCAGAAAATCTTGGTGTTAGGAGGAGGAGATTTCTTTTATCGTCTCAGGGTTGCTTTCGGAATAGTTTGTAAAAGGAATGTCGTCCTTTTTTTTTCTCGGACGAGCGAGTAAACAGCAACTATTAATTTATGGACAAGTAAGTATATAAATGCATCCACTTAACAAATGAGAAAGGAATCTCCTGGCGAGTAGCATGGTTAATAAACAAGTGCCGCGGCCAAAACACTGAACACCAACAATTAGTGACACTTTAAACTTGTATTTATGTTCGGTTAGCGTCCTGGTATACGAGGTTCTCTGTCGTAAGATAAATACAAAACAAATAATCGTATATACGAAATGAAATTATACAGAACTATAATAGTAAATTACGGGTCAAGATGCATATTTATACTAGCTAGGACTTCACGTTTTCACGCCGACTTGAGATTCAACAACCTCCTCTCAGTTGTGGGTGGCAGATCGGAGTTGAATTGCTTCATCTTCGCTCTTGCTCTCCGACGTGGACAATCTAATGATTTTCATCTTTTAGGTGTGTTTTGCACTTGATGTCTGCATCATTTATTTCTTGACTAATGATAATTAATTGCCAAGATCGTGAACGTCTGAATTATAATTCGCTACAGGAATTAGATTCACTTCTGTACATACAACATGAATACATAGGCACTCAATCCCCCCTTTTTTTAAATTTGATTTGATTTAAAAACGAGGTAGAGAAAGCAATTTTTGAGAGATTACTAGAACACACATGTATGATTTGACTTGGCCTAGTAGTTGTCTACTTCGCGATCAACTTCTTCCTGTAAAAGAGAGCTTTCACCTCTCCTCGAGTGCGGAAACATCTCGCGTAGAATTTTTTTTGCAAATAGCCGATAACTTTCCACATACATTTTCAAAGAAATTAGGAGAAAATGTGTGCGGGGTACTCAAACAGTTGGGGCTTCGAACTGGTGGAACTGAATGAACTCGTAATCGATCCTGATACATATTTCACAATATAGTTGAAGCAATCGATGCGTAGGATGATGAATGTTAACAAAGTGCGGGAGGAGGACGGACGGTGATTGTGGAACGCGCTCAAGGACCATACACCGTTGAGGTGCGCTGCTTATGCTCATTGCTACTCACGTTTCACTAGAATGACAATGAAATAACTCCGGTATAATCTAGCAAGTATTTGCATTAACATAAATTATAATATCAGATATTTAGGACGCAATATTAACCACTCCACGTAACGAAGTATTTTGTGCGTACCTTGTGTAAATGATACTCCCTCCGCGTGTATTACAATTACACACATATCAACGATTCACATGTCGCTGTTACAAATTAATTATGTATTATTATGACTGATTGTTTTATGCTGTGCAAGCAAATTGCAGCAGGTACTTTTTAATTGCGCTTTTATTTGCGCTTAACGTCGGGTGGGTGGTCCATCATTCATAAATTTTGTGCACGCGCAAACGTAAACAAGACCATAAATAGTCGGGGGCATTATTTTTAAAATAACTTAATTGTCTTGGTTTGTATTTTGCTCTTTATTGTTTTTTCTTCTTCTTCTTCTAAGATTCAGGTACAATGAGTAACGTTTGGGTCAGCATAGGTATTTTCGTATTGCCCAAAAACAACAACAAAAAAAAAACCGATTTGTGGAGGTGGAACACAAGTCTGGCTTATTCAGGCAATGCACATTTTTATCCATTTTTTTTAAATTTGGGGTTCATTTTTCAATATTTGTTTAAACTCCAGTTCAAGTGAACTAGTTCATTTCTTTGTCAAATGAACTTCTTTCTTCGCTTGACTTTAATTTATTGAGAAATGTCTTTTACTCTAAACCCTGAACTTAGTTGAAAAAGCAACTTTAGAATCTAAGTTCAGAGATGGGTATCGTCTAAAATTAAAGTTCAAGAGTAAGTGTATAACCGCAACCAAAGATAATGTCATAGAGAGAATTAATTTGTAGATTATAAACCTGGTTTTAAAAGCAATATCGATCGTTGTTGATTATCCATCAATAAAACCAAGACGATAAATACTTCACCTCTCTTTTTCCCTATGACTAGAGCACGGTGAAACCCTTCCCTCCCTCCTACTCTTACGTATATCTACCGCGGCAAGCATGTCTATAAAGCAGGGAATACACGATCCCACATGTCTTAACACATGTACGCGCGTACATGTTCGCCGAGCATCAACGTGCGTGTGTTGGCCCGAAAGACGCTTCGAACATGTACGCACATACAAAAAGTCCGTCGAACTTGTTTTCTGGTTTTCCTGAAAACAAGTGCGTGCGTTGATGTTTGCACGTACATGTTCGACCGTGTGGTTGCCAAACGCACATGTTCGCCACGGACTTATTCAATGCAGTACGTCGACGTCGTGCATAAGCTTTTCCACAGCACCTCAAGACAGCCAATTTATGATTTTTAATAAATAACTTTCCGGCAATGTGTGGTGGCAGATCCTCCAATTGGAACTATTAAACTGGGGATTTACTACAGCTTTATCACTTTCAGATAGCTGACGGCTATTATTAGGTGCACGCCACTGCCACCAAACATGACTCTTCAGACATCGTCTTGGTTGATAACTGGACTGTGATGTCTTAAGACATGTTCGATCGTGTGTATTTGACATTGATGTTCGGCGAACATGTACGCGCGTACATGTGTTAAGACATGTTGGATCGTATATTCCCTACTGAGGTCCATAGCAAGTGTGAAATCAGTGCGATATCAGGAAATCTAACACTTCCCCTCGTTGTGTGCGGATCTTTGTATGCCAAAAAACAAAAAATTAAACATTTACGATGATTAGGTCCTGGTAAGCCTTTTGTGAGAACCTCTCCTCGGTAGACAGATACTGCATCTTAATACCATAATTTTTTAACGCTTCTCGAACAAAATGATGCATCCCGTCTATATGTTTCGTGCAATTATGAAATACAAGATTCCTGGGGAGTGTATGAGCATCGCAAAATATTTGTACATCGGCCAAGTACCAAAAATATAAGTAAGAATCTTCGCAGATATATTGTTTCTTTCAATGCTTCTGTGATGCCCATATATTCCGCTTCTATAGATAAAAGCGCAACTGTTCGTTGCTTTCGCCACTCCCTAAGTGGCAGTATAAAGGCAAATCCTGTATATGACAATCTATCCTCTACACAATTACCCCAATCGGCATCGACTTCGTCGAGTTCTAAAGTTCCTTTCAAACAGCGGAGCACGCGTTTCGCTGCCACTCAGTGCTGTAACTTGTAACAGTCGTCGAAACAGCCAAGCCAACTGATGGCGTGTGCTATGTCTGACATGGTTCTTAGATCTTGCCTAGATACGTTAAAGAACCAACGAGTTCACGATGGGGTAAGTTCTGCACTTTTGAATCCTTGTCCTTCACGTATCCGTTGTATTTCGACAACATAGCATTGGTGTGGAGCCCTACTTGCAATCTTCCATACGAAAGCTATCAAGAATTTCCTCTGTGTATCCCTTTTGATGAATGTGTTTAACAAAATCCAATCCGAGACACCGGTTTACGTTGCCCAGATCTTTAACCTCGAAGAACTTCCCTAATCCATTCTTGATCCCCGACAAATTCTTAGAACCGATTAAAATATCATCTACATACACTCACATCAGTAGTAGGTTTTCTCCTCGACGTAAGCAATACACACATGGGTCATTCTTGGACTGAGCAGCTCCGAGTCACTCGTGCCATTGGCGACCGACCTGACGAAGTGCTTTCTTCAACAAGCAAACTTTGTCACTTCTCTGTATTCCTTTTAACGTTCTTTCCGCTTTGATTGTAACAGATTTGTCCCGTTCTTCGTTCTAAATAATAAAATTTAGGATCTTCTCCTTTAATTTCGGTATCTCCATGTATATTTCCTCTTCCAAGCAACTATTTAAATATATCGTTGCTACGTTGAGTTGCTGTATTGTCATCCCACATTGTGACGCAATAAGTCTAACTGAATTAAGACGGGTCACCGGCGAGAAAGTTTAATTAAAATCGATTCCTGGTTGCTGTGAGAAACCTTTCGCAACGACCCTTGCTTTCCTTTCCTTAACTGTGTCATTTGCAGCAAACTTATTTTGGGAGAACTACTGTACTGGCGATGACCTTACGATCCTCGGGTCGCTCAATAATTTTCCATGTGTCATATTTAATAAGGCTTTTATATTCCTTCGTCATGGCCTCATACCATTCATCAGCATCCCCGCTAGTAATACTAGTAATAGCTTGTTGGCTTGGCGACTCGTCCAAGAACGATTGCTGTTTCAAATCCGTATCAGCGTAATGGTACTGTTTTCGGGGGCGACCTCTTTTCCCAGTTATAACTTTTTGAGGTCTTCCTGGAGCTTTTCTCAGGATATTAGGAGCATTATATCATCATCATCGTTGTTGACAGTGATGACTGGGTCATCTAGAGTAATAGTCGACTGCAACTCGGTCTCGATTTCGGAAATTTTCCGTCTGCGAACCTTCAGTTTTCGATTTTCTTCCCTACTTATTTCGACATTCTTTTTTTTTCGAAAACGACACTCGATAATCTTTCGACTGCTCCGAACAACCGAGTAAAATACGTTCCTTCGACTTGCTCTCGAACTTGCCTTTCTTCTGTGATCGATTCAGTACGAAAACTTTACATTCAAATTCTCTAAGGTGCCTGATATTCGATTTCTTGCCATACCAGACTTCGAAGGGCGTCTTCCCGTCAATTGACACCAATGGACATCGATTTCTATTGTAATTAGCTGCAGAGATGGCTTTAGTCCAAAATAACTGTGGCAGACCGGATTGAACTAGTAGGTACCTGGATGTCTGTGCCAATGTTTGAGTTCTTCGCTCAGCAACACCACTCTGTTCCAGACTACTTTACCTATGACATAAAAAAAGTTTTCCGCAGTATATCTTATGACATGAAAAAAGATTTCCGCAGTATACTGAACTTTACTTGATAATTTATTTGAAAATTAGCTGAAAAATAAAATGTTTAATATGTATATTTTTTGTCTGAGAAAAAAATTAATTATTAATATATTTTTTTGAAACTATTAATTCATACTTAATCGTGCAGTAAATTATTTTAATAATAATAATAAGCGTATAACATATTTTAAATATTAACAAAAAAAATTAATTTTGATTATTTTTCTAAAGAAAATAAAACATATTTTTTTATTTAAAAAGATTCTCTTAATTTTAAAAAATTTACGGTGACCGAATTTAATAAATTTCTTTGCATTTTAATTAAAATACGACGATACTGAAAACTTATATTCTTCTAAAGAAAATAAAACATATTGTCTTACTTATTATTTTTTTTTTAATTAAAAATATTTTATAGTGAGATAATAAGACCGAGTTTAATAAATTTCTTTGTGTTTTAATTAAAACAGTTTAAAGATTAATTTGATTCCTCCGATTCACGTTAAAATAAAATAAATAAAAGTTCTTTTTTCTTCTCTAATTATACAGAGCAAGTCATTTTCAATTAAATTCTAAATTACACAAAGATTTTTTTACTACCTAATGTGCTATCGAATATAATTGCGTTGAAGTTCTTTTTACTAATTGTGACCATTAGTGTTATTATTAGAATCAATATTCTTGAAGTTAAAAACTGACACTCTGTGTACAGGGTGTGTTAATTTATGGAAGTTTGTATATGAAAAGCTCACTACTTGGAAACGTCGGAAATTGTAATTGTAAATTTGGTTGTATTAGTCAATTCATTGTCTACTTGACAATACATATCTTTCAAAAAAATGTAACCTGTTTATTTATAAACTGACATAGCGTCAAATAATTCTAACCTATTTCTAATAAAGTCATTTTCACACTATGAAAGTATTGAAAAAAATGTGCCAATTTTTTTTTTATATATCCCGAATTTATTGATTTCAGCTGTATATCAGGCAAACTTGTATAAGTTTAAGTACAACTTTAAGTATTCTTTTTCCCGATGACAACTGAATACTGTAGCCAAAACTCTTGCATTAATTTTCACATTCTACCATCGCATCGTTCTAGAACTTGAATGTAAATTGATGCCTAAACGAAATTAATTTTCTATCGAAAGTTAAGGTTGACAGGGAATTGATAGACGGGTTGCGTTCAGAAACTATACCTTCGAGTGCACCTCGGGCACAGCTTCGAAATTGTTATTTTATAAAAGGTGTTATCAACTTGACAATAGATTTTTAAGTGCCATATTGACCACATGATGTGCCATAGTCAACCGTGGGACAAATGCAAAAGAAGAAACCATTTCGCTGTTTAGTTTCTCAAGAAATCCCGAAGGGTAATAGTGAGTAATCCCGAAGGGAATAGTAAGTAAACTTTTTAAATGAATACGTTTCTTCTTCTTCTTCTTCTCATGAAAGGCATGAAACTATACCAAGTCTTTACGAAATATTTTGTAACTAAAATGTTCTTGAAACCGTAACACTGTGCAATAAATTCTAGTATGCAGCTGTTGCCTCACTTTGAAGATGTTAGCAACACTTTTTATAAAATGGCCGAGGGCCGCAAAAATCAATAACAAAGATGTGTGCCTCCGGTGTATAAACAGATCTTTCAAATTCGTCGTTTTTAACATATCATTTTTTTTTTCAAAAAGTCTTGCACTTACTTTACTTTCATAACAACATGCATGCTTCTTGATCCCATTCTTAAGTGCGTTATAGGCATATGTTTGTCTGTTATGAAAAACATGCCTGATTAAATTTTTTTATAATTCTGGATGAAAAATCAAATACTTATATAAAATCATTTATACAAGAAGATTGCAATACTGTTCGAGAATGAATCCAGAGTATGGTTTCTGAACACAACCCTGCATATGTATGTGTTTAGTGTTTATGCATGAATTTTTAAGGTGAGTGACTTTTATCTCACCCTTTACTTTAAATACTTGTTAAGCTTTTTTTTTGACTTTAATTTAATAAGGTCGGTTTTCAATGTACCTAACAAATACCTACGTTACAAACAGAAAGTGCTCAAATACTTTATGGACGCACTGTATATGTATCGCTACATCCAATATAACACACTATTCTATACGAGTAAATTTTTTAAAATTATAAAGAGTATGCATACCTTTTCTCGTCAAATCAATTTAAAAAGTGACTCTCTAAATGTAACGTATGATAAGCGAGATATTTTAGTTGATGATGACAAGCATATATTTGAAAGTACACACGGAAATTAAGTATAACAGCTCCACTTTTCTCCGACGCGTTACTATTTTAGTGGAAAAGAATTTCATTTGTGCGTTTTCTATTGTAGAAAGTAGTAAAAGGAGTATATAAAACACCGACACTACCGGCACACTATTAAAAGTAGTATCGCGGTCGTGTATGTACGACGACGAGTATGACGGACTTGCTGCCATCGCATCGCTCGATGCCAACAGGATCATAATCTAAACAGCAAATTAAACGCGTACGGCTTTCATTGTCATGCACTTTTCGAAATCGTATTTATTAAGTTATAAAAGAAACGACCTGGTCGAGTGCGTACTTTTTAGGATGTGTACGAGTATGATAATGCACCTGGTCGGACGGGTCGAAAAAATTAACAACCATGTAAGATCACATCGCGATATCATTTGATACTAATAACAAATTAGTAATTAGAACTGTATTAAGCCGCTGTCAACAACGTCTGTATTTTGATTGATAGAAAACACCTGTAGAATATTAACGTAACAAAAAGAAAACTTTTGAGCTTTTATTTTCAAAGAATCGCATCATAAACATTAAACCTGTTATAATAAATTTAATTCTAAAATTGTTATTATACAGGATGTTTGTGTTCATGATCATCATCATGCAAATGGTGATTATGACAATACACCGGTTAAATATATACGTCATCATTAACAGTTTAAGAATATGCAAAGAAATTTCATCATTTAGATAAACGAGGGCTAGCTCGACTCTAGACCCCTAGTTTATTTTTCAAGCAGACTTGATGATACTCTTTCATTGACTCCAGAGGCCAGGAGGCAGTTGAAACAAATTGAATAAAATTTCGTTTAAACAATTTTGAACGAATTCAATTCGTTTAGTATTTCGGCAAAAAGAAATTATCGGATACATAGGGAATCGATAAGCCATCGTGTAGCTACATAAAATGTCAAAAAAAGAAATCGAGCGCTCGCTTTAATTTCGTTTTATTTACTGCTCAGCGAATGGGTCTTTTTCCGTATTTAGGGTAATTCAGTTGGTCGGGTGTAACGCTCGAAAACTGGTAGCGTTGGGTAATAGGAATGGCATGTGATTCAATAATTCCTGTGCGATTGCTAAAGAGCTCCTGATGGAGTGGGAAAACAGCAAAGAAGCATCGGTAAAGGAAGAAGCGTTAACTTGTGCGTTTTGTTTTGCTTGGCCTCTGGCCGGCGAGTCAGCGACCTCTGTGAGAACGCGACTTGTATCAGTATAAGTGTAAGGAAGACGCGAGATCGACTATTCTAACAAGTGAGAGAGGGACGGGAGATTAAAAGCTTTCGAGAGAGACGAGGAAGTAAGAACAAAAGCAGACACGAGACACGGTAAAGCTGAGCAAAGCGATCGAATCCAACAAGAGCGAGAAAAGAATAAAAGAATGCACCGCTGAGTATCTAAGTACGAGCAGCGTCTCTTTCTTGCTCCTGCTCGGCGATGGTCGCTCGACAAAGCTGGACTTTGTGGCGTATTACTAATGAATGCGTAAACTGTTTGTTGCTGGCAACACTGGTTGGAATGCGGTCGCAGGCGGCGGGGGTCGGCTTCACTGTTCGGTGTCGTCTCTTGTTCTGTTCTGGTGCGGACCGATTGAATCAATCGACGCGCCGAATCGTCACAAAGGCGCGCACTCAATGAGATCATGTATATTTCAAACAATTACTGCCGATGATGCTTTGCCATAGCACACACACAAGGACCTACCGCATTATGTTTACGTTGCTAAATAATTCGCTAAACATCGCTACGTGAAGATACATACAAATCGCCAGCCGTCCGATCAAAGCGCACAAACATAAACCGCACTTACAATAAATTATAAACTTATGACGGTCACTTCTTTTTTCAGACATAAAATAAACGAAACCATTAATTTACGCCGCTCTCTCGTACGTACATATTTTACGAAAGACTACAAAATATTTTGCTTCGAAAAGTTCAGGGTGTGCGTATCTACAGATTCGGTAAATGTACAACTGGACATCCTGTTATAATGCGTGTAACAAGGAACGCACTAGAAAAATAAAGAGAGAAATTTCACTAATCACGCCCACTTGTTTTCGATGCCGACCACCAATTAGTTCTTCTCAAATCGATGTAAACTTGCTATGTCCAATACACAAATTTCCGAATCTGTATACTAGCGGAGGGGGTGTCAGGTTATTAATTTATTATTTCTGAAAGAAACCGAAACAAAATAAGAAATCGTAGGGGTATTAAAATAAGCCAATTACCAATTTTATAGCTTAATCAGAAATGAAAATTAAAAAAGTATATAAGTATTCTGAAATGAATAAGAATACCATGTTTCTCAATACAAAGTCAGGTTGGCGATTTAAAATCTTTAAATTTCATGCTCACTTCTTCTTTTACAGGTGGACCTCTCTGTTGGGAAATGTTCTCGGCTTCACTTATTCTGCCTCTCTCTATTTATCCTTAATAATAACTTGTAACGTAAACAGTGACCGGTAACTGTTACATTCTGGTGAATAGGCTACCAGCAAAACAGAAACGAATGACCTGTTAGATACGGACACATTCCAGTAAAGTATCAGCGTATTCTGGTCAAGCTTTCGAAAGATTCAAGACGAAGAGATCCGATTATAAAACAGAAGTTGTTATCCCAGTTCCCATTGGGAGCAAGAAAATGTCAGTTTTTCTTAAGAAAAACAAACACAGAGAATAAGTGAAAAATATTTGAAGAAAACTTCAGCTAAAGAAAATTGCCAACATCGGAGACAAGAAACAAAAACACAACAGAATGGAGGAGCGAGGAACAACGAAAACTTATCAAGGAGAAAAATGAACAAGATATTTAAATATGAAAGGGTTAGAAGATTACGAATCTACATATAAAGAGAAGAGAAAGGACGTAAAAGAAGCAGTAAAGGAAGCGAAAAAGAAAAAAAATGAGGACAAAATATGATTGATAATTTTAAAGAAAATCAAAAATTATTCTACAGATAAGGGAGGTTTTTTTTTTAGAGAAACAAACAGAGAATATGTGGAAAATATTTGAAGGAAACATCAGCTAAGGAAAATTGCGAACTTGGGAAACAACAAACAAAAACACAAGGACAACATAATGGAGGAGCAAGGAACAACGAAAACTCATCAAGGAGAAAAAAGAAAAATGAAGAAGATACTTGAATATAAAACGGTTAGAAGATTACGAATCTACATATAAAGAGAAGAGAAAGGATGTAAAAGAAGGAGTAAAAGAGGCGAGAAAGAAAATAAAAAGTTATTCTAAAGATAAGGAAGGCAACATGATTACGTATGAGGACAAGATATTGGAGAGATGGCGACAATATTTCAGAGAATTAGAAATTTATGAAACCACAAAAACTGACGACCTGGAAAGTCTTAACTACCGTAGCCATCATAAAAATAAGTTCAGCAATAGCAAAGAAAAAACTAAGAACAACTCCAAGAATCATAAAACATGAAGGAAACATCAAGAAATATCCTAAATGAAATTGTTAAGAATTGTTGTATTTAAGAGAAGAGACAAAAGAGATTGCTCCAATTGTAGAGGCATAAGTATACTAATAGCAAAAATACTTGCTGGGGTACTGGAAGGAAGAACAAAGAAGATAAATTCAAAATTGGACTAGTCTTGGTCAAAACAATTTCAGCAAGATGAAGGAAGGGTAGTAGAAAATATGACAAAGAACAAGCAAACTTTTCAAGCGAATGAAACATCCAGAACCAAGGCACTGGTTAACAGCACTGAAAAGTTACCTCCTCATTAGACCTAAAACGCCAAAATAAGAGAGGAAGAAAAAGCAATAGAAATTAAAGAAAACTAAAACCGAGCTTCCAATTTCCATTGGTAATAACACGAAACGCCCAAAAAGCCTTTGTTCGAAGCAAAAGAGAAGGTGTTGTTTTCCAAAATGAATTTATCTGGATTCGGATAGGACAAAACGTAAAAGGGAGAAAGAAATCGAGTATATTATTAAAGCAACTACTATGTGCAAAGCATAAATGGAAAAGGAAAAGAAATTGTGGAGAACACAAAGAGAAGAAAGGAAACACAAAGGATTTTCGTTATTCTGGCCAAGGGTGGATGTGGAAGCAAGAGCAGAAAGCAAAGTTGCTCTGAAAAAAAAAACCCAATGAGTTAAATATAAGAAAAAAATTGCTAATGAGGATAGTAATGGTAATGCTAATCAAGAAGAAAAAGATAAATTCTGCGGAATAACCAAAAAGAAATAGATTGGGCAAACTCAGTAATGTAGGACGAGTTGGCAAACAAAATGAAGGATTAGTGAATTGTTAAGGAAAGGGAAACATTATTATGGATGAGAAAAAAATAGAGAGATGGCGACAATATTTCAAAGAATTAGAAATTTATGAAACGACAAAAAAGGAAACAAATCATGTCGACCAGGAAGTCTTAACCATCGTGGTCACCACAAGAGAAGAAATAGATTTAGCAATAGCAAAGAGAAATCTAGGGACAAAAGAAGCAGAATTAAAAAACGTATAAACGATAAAAATAAAAGAAAGAAATAAAAAAAGCAGGAAAGGAAAGGATACACAAAGGATTTTAGTCGTCAGGGGTCGATATGGAAGCAAGAGCAGAAAGCAAAGTTGGGTTTCAATGAGCTAAATGTAACAAAAAAAAATTGCAAATGAGAAGAGTAGTAATGGTAACGCGAAACAAGAAGAAAAAGATAAATTCTGCAGAATAACCAAAAAGAAATACATTGGGCAAAGTCAATACTGTAGGAAGATTTGGCAAATAAAATGAAGGATTAGAAAATTGTTAAGAAAAGGGAAACATGATTATGGATGAGGACAAGGTAACAGAGAGGTTGCGACAATATTTCAAAGAATTACAAGTTTTATGAAACAACAAAAAAGGAAATAAATCACGAGATCAGGAAGTCCTAACCATAGTGGTCACCATAAAAGAAGAAATAGATTTAGCAATAGCAAAGAGAAATCTAGGAACAACAGAAGCATAATTAAAAAACGTAAAAGTGTTACCAAAAATAAAAGAAAGCAGGAAAGGAAAGGATACACAAAGGATTTCAGTTATTTTGGTCAGCAAGGGCAGGAAACAAATTACTCTGAAAAAAAAAACCCAATGAGTTAAATATAACAAAAAAATGCAACTGAGAAGAGTAGTAATAGTAATGCGAATCAAGAAAAAAATTATAAATTCTGCAGAATAACTAAAAAGAAATAGATTGGGCTAAGTCAATCATGTACGAATACTTGGCAAACAAAATGAAGGATTAGTGGATTGTTAAGAAGAGGGAAACATGATTATGTATGAGGACAAGATAAGAGAAAGACAATATTTCAAAGAATTAGAAGTTTCTGAAACAACAAGAAAGGAAACAAATCATGACGATCAGGAAGTCGTAATCATCGTGGTCACCACAAAAGAAGGAATAGATTTAGCAATAGCAGAGAAAAATCTAGGAACAAAAGAAGCAGAATTGAAAAACGTAAGAGTGTTTATGTGGAAAGAAGAAAGCAGGAAAGGAAAGGATACACAAAGGGTTTTAGTTATTTTGGTTAGGGTCGATATGGAATCAAGAGCAGAAAGTAAAATTGCTCTGAAAAAAAAACCCAATGAGTTAAATATAACAAAAAAAATTGCAAATGAGAAGAGAGTAATAATAATGCGATTCAAGAAGAAAAAGATAAATTCTGCAAAATAACTAAAAGGAAATAGATTGGGCAAACTCCATAATATAATCATCATCTGAATGGAAGAGTTGGCAAACAAAATGATTAGGATTAGTGGATTGTAAGGAAAAGGGAACCTGGTTATGGATGAGGACAAGATAATATAACAATATTTTATGAATCAACAAAAAAAATGATGACCTGTTCTTAGTCTTAACTATCGTAGCCATCACAAAAAAGAAATGGGTACAGCAATTAGCAAAGAAAAACCTAGGAACAAAACAAGGAGAAGAATTAAAAAACGTAAAAGTGTCACCAAAAGTGTGGAGAAAAATAAAAGAAAGAAATAAAGAAAGCAGAGGAGATGACCAACTGCCATGAACGACATAGTCAGGAAGAAAATCTTCACAATAATTACAACAATAAGAGGCAGTCGAAATTGATGAGGGTAAATCAAAGACTACAAAGTATTTAGCTTCGAAAGTTTTAAGTGATAATTTAAATACACGGTGTACGCATATAGTGGCGGAAGAGCTACACTTTCTGAAGGAAGTAAACCAACCAATAGGAGATCTGCTAAGTAATCTTTAACTAAAATCCGTTATTAAAAATTTAAATAAAATCAAATCAAAAATAATTTAGAAACCAAATTAAAATTAAGAACAGCTCGGGGGGTATTGTATTTCCTCTAATTTGTTTTAGTAGAAAAAAATTACGATTATTCAATTGAGACTAGACTGTATACATTGCAGGAACTTTATTAGGATGTGGAATCTTATTTTGCTTTGACAAATTCTCTTCTTCTTATTGGATTTTTCTCATTTTTCATTTCAAATCGAGATTAGAGGGAAATTTTTTGGATAGAATCAAGAGATTGCCATTTCCAAAACGTCGAAAATTTGGTTGATTTTTTTTACATTAACAATGACCCAAAAGTTAAAATCTACATTAAAAGATTTGGCATGTTCTGACTAATACCCATTTTTTTAAAATTTGAATAATGGTTTAAGGACAACAGACAAAATAACCATCAATACTAAATTCAATTCATAGTGCTTATTGTTGCTCACATATTCTGTTCTGTTTTCTTTTCAAAAGCGGAAGAATTAAACATTTAAATTTGTTTAAAGAATTTTTGTATTGATGTTCTAAATTGGGTACCAGTTACTTGTTTGCTTTCATACAGCTAAAATAGGAAGAAGATATAAATAATTTGTATGAAGCAATTAAATTTAAATAACCAAATTACCAAATCGTTTTCTTAAAAAAATTATTACGTGATTAATTCCGTTTGAAAACGATTGTTAAATAAGTTATTAGAATCGATTCCGAGAACATTGTGTATTGGATTAATTTTTTGCCTTTCAACATATGTTTATCTACACATTTCCAAGGATATTTATACCGGGAATGTTTAGAAAAGCAAACACAAATAGAGATTTCACATGAAGATACAATGGAATTCGTGAGTGAAGACTGGTTGATGTCCGTTAGCTGTCAGAGGAGTGAACTTGACTTGAGATGTTTGGTGACCCGCGACCAGATAACACGGTTGCATACCGGTGGCTGTAAATAGTTTAGTTAACAGGATCTTTTTAATTGCGGTTAATATATTAAGTTTACGCCTGTCTTTCTCTGTTTCATGCATAGCTAGGATACTATACTATACAGAAACTACGACGATTAAAACGACCACGTGTATAACGGTCACTAAAAGTAGCATCGTAAGAAATATTAATAATTAATTTTCGTTTAAATTAATTAATATAAATTCCTTAATTTTTTACGTATGTACAAAGTTTCAAGCCAATTAAAGGGAAATTTTGCTTCGTGAAAGCAACGCAAATCAGGAAATCAATTGTATTAACGAATCCAGTTGTAACATGTGTGTATCAGCCTGTGAATAATGTGTCCTAAAAAAATAAAATGAACGGTGAACGTCAGTTAATCCTTAATCGTCTTACATTATTTCAGTAATAAGGACATGAAATCGAACAAGAAGCGTAAATAATAAGAGGTCGACAAAAATTATTTGAACCGTTAGAAGCACCAAGAAAGCGGTTTTTATCATAACCCCGATCAGTTTTAAATGGAATCAAAATTGAAGTGTTACGTGAATCGCAAGACCATATTCCACATTCTAAATCATGCGGCATAACAAATTTAAAAGTAAAATGAGGCAATTTTGCGTACTATCTAAGATTACGTAAAATATGTCACGTAGTAATTTATTAAAAAAGAAAAAAAGTTAGACCGACTAGCGACTACTATTCGTATACTTAAGTGTGAGTGTGATTTACCCTTGAAATACCGGTAGGTGTCGATAATAAAAATTCAAAATGTATCAGTTCATGTATAACTTAATGATAGAGTAAATGTCAGTACCGTATCCTTTAGCAAATAAATCAAGCAATTATATCGATACGTGTCCTAGATGTAATGTAATAATCGAGAGCGAGCGAAACGCTCGACAAAAATAAATCAAGAAGTTTGTAAAAAGCGCAGTGCAATATTCGGTTTTTAATCGCTCGATTCCATCTCTGTATCCATATCAGGACTCGTTGGAGTGAGGTCATGCGGCCCCCTCTTTGGTACTTGTTGTGGCAGCCTTGTCACGGTCGCCTCTAACACCCCTCAAGCCCAAGCATTCACGAGCCGGTCTTTGCCCGTTCAGAAAGCATGTCTCATTCATCCTCACAGGCATTGTGTTAGCTTTTTATATTCTGCTAATAGGGGACTCGAGCTTGTACGCTGTTATTTACCTGAAGATGTAGTATCTTAACGACCTAAAAACGTATTTAACACGTTTTTAATTACTAAATATTAACGTCGTCCAAAAGGTACCGACAGATTCTGCAAGATTTCATTTTATATCACATCGAACGTCTACTTAAAATAACAAATTGAAACCATTTAGAATTCTATATGTAACTTGTTGGTTTAGATTGTTTAGTTTATATGAAAATACTAATAGTTCTTTATTATCCTTCTAACTATTATGTTGTCCTTTGAATTTATTAAGACTAATATAATGTTCTACATTTCAAAGTATAACCAAATCTCTCATTCTTCGGGGGAGATATCTTATCAAGGACTTTCTGTCGGCTTATTGGTTAACCCTTGCACGTATTTTAACAAATATTTACATAGATGGACAAGTTCTACCACCACTAATTAAATGAACCATTGGAAACCAGATTGGCCCAAGTCGCAAAATTGGTTTTTTCTTGGTAATCGTACGACTTATAGGAATCTACTTCCTCTTGCATTCAGAATTTTACCATAGCATGCCATTTTAGTTTCTCTTTTATCAGAGCACAACTTTTGGACTTGTATCATTTTGATTTTTAATGGTTTAGAAGGCCTATAAATATTAACCAAGTGTTAAGTTGGATAGAAAAATTATTTGTCAAAAAGTAAAGTGAAAGCCCCATCGTAAACTCATTTGTCAGTACTCTTTTGAGGACCTCACTGTTACTTTTGAAATATCAGATTTTTAAAAGGAAACGTAATCAGTTAGGCGCCATCTCGTCTTTCGTGAACAAAATAAATCCAAATCGATGTTTAAGGAACCACAACTTCATACAGGATATTATTCTAATACTTATCTAATTTTAAATATAAATAATTTTTAATGCAAAATCATCTCTGCCTCACATTTTTTTTGTTCACTTACGTAAATGGTCGATTATCAACTAACATAAGGCTAATCTCTTATTATTTCAAATATACAGCGTGCAATCGAATAAGTTTCACTTACTGCAATCACTATAATACACAAGAAAAGAAGCGAAGTTATACATACGGGGCAAAGGTCAATAATAACTCCACAAGATCTTACGTATGAGGTGCATTTGAATTGAGCATGACTGTACCTCACGAACAAGTAGAGGTTTTGAAACAGGTTTTATTTTTGAGCTGGACCATTGATTTTGTAGAATTAATTCTCTTATGTGATGAAGAACTTACAATGTTAATGGGTGGTATGCATAAAATGATAATACTTCAAGCATCTACTTCGAAAGTGAAGTACTTACTACATTAGCGTATCCACGTACCACCAAATAAGTGAAACTTAATCGATTACACCCTGTATATGTATAGTTCTGTTAAAAATCTGGGTTTGTGATGCTATATTCTTTTGTACAGAAATTTTATTAAGCATTGAAGGAACGAGAGGAATCAATTTGTGAAATTGGACGTACGAAAGTTTATACAAAACGAACCACATGACGTTTTGGAAGCGTTTGGTAGAGTTACCCCGTATTAATGTAAATATGTGGTCTGCAGCAGGTGATGTGTGGTGGTCTATAATCAGCCATCAGTCTCGATATGCCGGCCGACAAACGGCGGTAAAAAACTGATCGGCCGCACTTACCGCGCGGGCAGAGACCGCCAACCACATCTGCCCTCAAGAAAGACGACCGGGTAGCAGTTTGATAATTCTTTTTTAGCATTTCTTTCAACTATACAGAACAAAATCAAAAGGAAGACGTTCTCGAGATATTTTACCTGAAATTTGTACGGTGCCGGCCAGACCTTGAGGTTTACTTCGAACGGTGAAAATACTTTGCTGCTTAGTCTTTCAAGAAAGGACTTATTGACATCCAAAGGTTAAATATATAGAAAAAAACAAATACTTTTGTTTACGTCATTTAAAACATCGTCATCATTATACGGTTACACATAAGTACAAGTACTAAGTACTTTGTTTGGTATACTTATATTTAATTACATGCAACAGGCGACAGTACTTGTACTTGCATTTAAATACTGAAAGGCCTTTAAATACTTATACTATCTAGTATGTCTCCATGTTTGGGTACTTGCAATTAGTTTTTGTACATATATAGGTATATATGATATTTTGAATAGCTACAACGGACTGTACGTGAAATTCATGATAAGAATTCTCAAAAATATGTTCTTACTTTTGTAGTACAGCATAAAAATGCTCAGATTGAACTTTTCCCACCACCATTATTCTAGTACTTATACTCACTGTACTTAATTGAGTGCAAAATGTACTTGTATTTATAATTAAGTGGTATCCATGGACTTGTATTTGTATTTATCTGAATTATATGAAAGGTACTTGTACTTAAGTATATGTCTTCCTATTGTACATGTACTTGTTCTTGTTGTATTTATAAATAGTATGTATACTTATAAAGTACTTATACTTACTGTAATTAATGACATTTGAGTGCAAAAAGAAATCCAAGCATCTCACAATTATCAAGCTTAGTACGGAAGTTAAATTCAATGCAACGCGACCGCGGAAAAATTCGCGCACCTAAAAATTATGTAAGTAAACATAACAGCGGCTCGCTTTATCAAGCCTTGGCCGAGATGAGACGTGATTGACATTTGCAAATTCGAAGAACTGCAGTGGCATTGATAAAGCCGACCTCGTGAATCATAGAGGAACTGGCACACATATGAGATACTACGTAATATGTTATGACTTTTGCAAAAAAATTGGATAAATGGCAATGGCATAGCACGACAGGCATCAGACAGCTACTAGCAGTTTGGTCAGCTAGTGCCCGTCTTGTAGAGTGCATCTCGCAAGCTCGAAGGCGAAATCGACATTTACAGAATGTCTTAGTGTGAGTGGCTGATCTCCAAAAAGTCCGTTCGTCTATGTATCTAGTTCCGTGGTTGGGTGAGAATTTAATTATTGATTTTACTACTTTGGCTATGTTTTTATAAACTAACATTTGCTTATCTCGATTATGAAATGCTGTTTTTCTCGTAATAAAAATCATTTTGAACTTGAACTGAAGTTATCTGAAATTGGATTTAAATTTTGCATTTGTCTAAGTTTGTGATCTCTAGTAATTTGACTAGAGTGTTGTATGTACGTAATCAGTTTTAAAATTGTCAAGCCAATGTCATTCTTAAAAAAAAGAACATAATTTTTCGTCATCCCGAAAATTATATGTAGTGGCAGGCAAGGGCTGAGATTTCAGGGCGTTAATAGCAATATCTGGCTAAAAGGCTCAAACCAAATATCTACAAACAAAGAAATTGCTACTTGGGTCCTTTATGGTCTGATTAAAATTTCAGTAGAAGAGTGAGGAGAAGAAGTGGAAATTGTTGATTATTGTGTTGTAATTAATTTTGGGGAATTAAGACCTAGTTTGGGCATAATAATAGAACTTCTCTCTTACTCTCGTCGAGATATCTAGACGGACATAGTGTTTCGACGAGGCCTCGTAAAAATTGATAAAGTTGAAAGTAAATGATAACACAGGCCAACAAAATTAATTTTTTTTTGGTGCCGGAAAAGTAAGAACTGATTTTGAGTATTGTTGATGTGCTGATTCCAAAGATATCTCGTTTTTTTTCGTAGGAGCTCTAGTTTTTTAGATACAGGCTATTTTAGTTCTGATAAAAGACAAAAATAATGAAATAAAAATATCTTTAGATGTCAAAATAGAAATTTCATTTCGATAATTGCAATCTAATTAGTCAGTTTGAGATACTTGGAATTACCTATGACCATAAAATCCGAGCTTCCTATACTTGGTTAACCCCCATGCACTAATTAATCTCAAGCCCATATTTCCTTCTGTCTACCTCCGCCTTACCCGGTTCACCAAGAGTTTCACAGAATGTAGTTAAATACTGATTAATTTAACAGCGCGATTAAGGCCTATGATTTGTTGGGTGAAACGATATGATTGGTTGTTTTAAATCTATTGTTAACTTTCGTCTTCATCGGACAATTAGCTTAATCAAGTGATTAACTATTTTGTGTGAAACTGGACATCAGTTTATTATTGAGTTTTCGTAGGTAAAGTTGTGTTATCATTTTGAGTAGATTTTCGGCGTTCTTTAGTATTAAAACACTGAACTAAAACCATGGCATCCACAAGCAGACGTAGCTGTGTAAACCATCCCGACGTTTTTGTTATGTATGTGGCGAATATACGTGGAAAGAAAGTAGAAAACCTACTTCTGACTTTGTGAAAAGGGCCTATCTGGCCTATTTTGGCGTCCACTTTGGAGACCAGGATAAATCTTGGGCTCCACATTGCGTATGTAAAACATGTGTTGAACATTTGCGACAGTGGACAATTGGAACGAGAAAGTGCCTAAAGTTTGGTGTACCAATGGTTTGGACGGAACCACGAAACCATCACGATGACTGCTATTTTTGTGTCGTAAATATCAAAGGCATCAATCGGAACAATAGACACAAATGGACATATCCTGATCTACGTTCAGCAAGAAGACCTGTATTGCATTCTGAAGAAATACCCATTCCATCATTCGGCAGTCTGCCTAGACTCCCGGAAGAGGATACAGAAACATCAACGTCGGATGAAGTTCAACGAATTGAATCAGAAAATGACAGTGACTTTCAAGCAGATTCAGCAACTCCCCAACGTTTCAATCAACAAGAACTGAACGATCTCATAAGAGACCTGAGCCTCTCAAAGGAGTCCGCCGAATTACTTGCCTCCAGATTAAACGAAAAGAATCTACTTTATCCAGATACTAATATTACATTTTATCGTAAAAGAGATAAAGATCTGCTCCCCTTTTTCTCTCAGGAAAATAACCTGGTATTCTGTAACGATATAAAAGGACTCTTAGAAAAAATGGGTTTGTCAGAATACAAACCCGACGAATGGCCCCTTTTTATTGACGGTTCAACACGTAGTTTGAAATGTGTCCTTTTGCACAACGGTAACAAATATGGCTCAATTCCCATTGGTCATTCTACCAGCATGAAAGAGGAATATGAAACAATAGCACTAGTGTTGAAAAAAAATTAAGTATGAAGAACATCAGTGGGTGATTTGTGTCGACCTAAAAATTCTAAAACTTCCTCCTTGGACAGCAAAGTGGGTATACAAAATATCCTTGTTTTTTATGCCTTTGGGATAGTAGGTTAACAGAAATTGGCCTTTAAGAAATGTCATGATTCAAGGAAAACAAAACGTAATCAACGAACCTTTGGTTGCAAAAGAAAAAATCATATTTCCACCCTTGCATATCATGTTGGGGCTTATGAAGCAATTTGTGAAGGCTTTAAATCGAGATGGACTTTGTTTCGGTTACTTGACACGTACATTTCCTGGGATTAGCACGGAAAAACTGAAAGCCAGAATATTTGATGGTCCTCAGATTAAAGATCCACAATTTGCCGCATCAATGAACGAGATTGAATCTAACGCTCGGTGTTCATTTGTGCAAGTAGTACAAAAGTTTCTTGGAAATCATAAGGCAGAAAATTACATAGAATTAGTGGAAAATATGCTTTCCAACTTTAATCTTCTCGGTTGTAACATGAGCATAAAAGTTCAGTACCTCCATAACCATTTAGATCGGTTTCCAGAAAACCTAGGTGACTGTAGTGAAGAACAGGGGGAAAGATTCCATCAGGACTTTAAAGCTATGGAAAATCGATATCAAGGACGATGGGATAGCCACATGATGGCCGACTACAGTTGGAGTCTTCAGCGAGACTGCCCTGGTAAACTCCATGGTAGAAAGTCGTATAAAAGAAAATTTTTAAGTGACAAGTGATGTATGTATATATATCTACTTTATCAAATAAATGACTTGCTTCGTATTTTTGTTTTTTATTAACTTAGTGAAGAGCAAGGAGAGCGCTTCCATCAAGATATAAAAACATTGAAAGATAGGTACCCAGGAAGATGGGATGTTCACATGATGACAGACTATTGCTAGGGACGTATGCGAAAGTATCCAAACCAAATTCATTCAACAAAATCGCTTAAACGAGAATTTCTGCATGTGGAATGAAGAAATAAATCAATTTTTTGTTAAAATTGCCTTTATTTCATATCTCGTAAGGTAGAGCTGATACAGAAAAACTAATAGCATTTTTGTAATTAGCGAACCAGATATATTCAAAATCAGGTATTAAACCTCTGGCACCAAAATGAGTGTTGGCCCTTTCTGTTATCATTATTTTTAACCACCGGTCCCTCACACTTAGGCCCAGTTTTACAATCGTGGAATAAGGACGGACTAACTGTTCGCCGAATATCCTTTAATGTTCCTCCATATCTACGTCACACCTACGTCACGTTATTCTAAGAATAATGCTTATCCGACGATTGTAAAATCGGGCCTTAGAATTAAGTACCATCCATGGACTCGTATTTGTATTTATCTGATTTAAGGTATATGAAAGGTACTTGTACTTAAGTATATGTCTTCCTATTGTACACGTACTTGTATAAATAGTACTTATACTTACTGTATTTAATGACATTTGAGTGCAAAATGTACTTGTACTTATAATTAATTACTATCCATGGATTTGTATTTATAGGGTTATTCTTATATATTCGTGATATTTAAGATTCACCCTGTATATGTTTCAGAGACGTCAATAAACAGTTTCTAAACGTATGTATTAGGTTTCAAAAGAATCACGAACCTCTGATATATGGTGATGATGAAAACAGAAGCGTAGTTTGAACTTTAAAATAAATATTTTCGAAAAAGAAATAAATAACGGAAAAAAATACATTAGCGACGAACGAAAAATTGATGATTTATTACAGTTTTATGGTATTATGCTTGGACGATTTAAATTTACACGATTAGTAACGGTCACAGTGTTATTGTGCCTCCTCGTAGGATATTCATTTGAGTTGTTAGACAGGAGAGTTTTGAGTTGCGAAACGGTAAATTTCGCACGTAAGCCATGTGAGGAAAAGCGTGAACTGAAATCTGTAAATCATATGAGATAATCTAGGATAATAGCGGTGTAATAAAATAATCACATTACGAGATGAAAGGCGCTTTACAATTAACTTTACCTTTTAATCCCGTAAAAACGTTGTAAAGTTATAATTGAGCGTACTTAATAAATAATTCGATGTAATCGATTCATGAAAAGATAATTGTGGCGTGCAGGCATGTGGAGAGCTCAGACCAACACACTTGTTTGCAGCTTACTTCTGAATCTTTATATGATCCGTGCGTCTCTCTCCGGTAACTGTGGTCGAGAGAGAGAGGGGCAATTTAAAGCACAGAAATAAAATAAAGAGCATATAAGATATAAAAGAAAGAAGAGATTGTCTAGAGGAACCTGTTCATTTCTGGACAAAGAAGTCCGCAAACGTTTGATCACGGTTACGGCGGATTAATTTTAATTGTTCGTAAAAAGTGGTTTCTCCAGTAAAGGTCGTCCCGTATTTACTCAGTTCATGTTTCGGGGATATGAGAAATCATTACGTAACAAAATATACTCGTATACCCGTGTGCACGATTAAAATATCACCTACACACCTAATCGACCTTCGCGATCCAAAATCGAAGCCTTTTGTGTGGTTATCATAAATAGGTATTCGTTTGGGATCTCTGAATTCCTTGAGATGACCAAATGAGTAATGCGCGAAGTGTAAGTGGAATTGATGTTTATAACTCGTGATGGGACTATAAAATGTCAATGTTTTTTATGTCAGTGTTTGTCTGGACTTTGTCTGTTTTATAAATCGTCTTTCATTGCCTGGCTGCACTCCTGCTGCTGCTGCTGCCTGCACACACGACGCGCTTACGCATAAATTTTAATTAAATAATTTATTTTTAAAAACTTATCGACCGAAATAAGCGGAGCATCACAGGTCATTGCATCACTATTTAATTCCAACTTACTATTTTATTAACTAACCAACCGGTCGGCGATGAACTTGAACTCACACAGACATACAATGATAAGCACTTTTAATTCAACATCAAACGCTTTGTGTAACTCAACAAACGAATACACTCTGAGGACAATTTGTTAAATTTATTGTATTTTGTTATTTTAAGTAAGGAATCTCTTATTTTTAGTAATCTATTCTTAGTTTTTATTATTCACTCTTTACTGTGCTAATTAGTCTTTTGGTTTTAATTCGTTCTCAATTTCATTTTTCGACCCGTTTCTTCCTTAATAAGAAAATACTTCAAACCAGAAACTATGAAAACCAAGTGACTTAGGGTTTGAACAGAACTTAGCCCATAAAAAAAAAGTAGAGTTAAAAATAGATAGAGGCAGACACCACTGGCAAAGATCTCAATTCAACAACAGGCGAATTAATGCCAAAAGGAAGAAGAAGAAGAAGATATTAAGGTAGCCCCAAATTTGCCATCGAGTGACCCATCCGAAAACCCTTTCATGTCAGAGGGAAAAAGAGGTGAACCATGGCCTTTGCTATTCTGGTTTAAAAGACGACCAGGCGTCGCGACGGTTCGCTACGGTTTCCTTCTATCTGCGACATTACTTTTGGCTGTTTCTACTGTTATGGTTCTAAAGACCACAATTTTCTTCTACCTATGAAATTTTCATGGTGAAAGTTGGACTAATCAGAAAGATTTCGTATGTGATGAAAGTCGTTTGAAAATAATGATTTTCGTTTCGTTATGACCAAGGGTGGTAGTAAAAGTTTGGTAAATTCTTTATGGTCATCAAGAGGCAAGTGTTTTGTTTAAATTAAAATCGATCTCCCTCCCATCATGGGTGGAACCATTAAAGAGTTTGAAGGCAATTTGAAATTAAAATAAAGATGAATGGTGTCGTACTGTCGTCCCTTTCAAATTGTTAGGTAAATTTCTTTATGGTCATTAAGAGGCAAGTGTTTAAATTTGAAATCGATGTCCCTCTTTCTGGATTCGTTTCTTCTTGGATAACAGGAGAGAAGAGTTTTGACAAAACGATGGCGGTTTATTACGACCTTGAAATGGAATCAAATCAAGGAGCTTCAAGAAATTTAAAAACAGATCGTGACAAGAGTACATGAATATTGTAAAAAGCACAAAATATGAGACTCTGGAAAGAAGATAAGGAAATGGCGAACGAGGTGTCCTTCACATCACTAATTTAACTATTTCAAGGATTGCCCGGCTACGATCAAGTATGTTTGGAAGCATCATGGGTGGAACCATTGAAGAGTCTGAAGGGAATTTGAAATTAAAATAAAGATGAATGATGTCGTCCCTTCCAAACAGTTCTTGGTAAAATCTTTATGGTCATCAAGAAGCAAGTGTCTTGCTCAAATTAAAATCAATCTTCCTATTTCTGGATTCGTTTATTCTTGAATAGCAGACAAAGAAGATTTTTGACAAAAAGAGGGCGGTTTATTACGACCTTGAAATGGAATCAAATCAAGAAGCTTCGAGAATTTTAAAAACAGATTGTGACAAGAGTACATGAATATTGTAAAATTCACAAAACGTGAGACTTTGGAAAGAAGATAAGGAAATAGCGAACGAGGTGTCCTTCACATCACTAATTTAACTATTTCAAGGATTGCCCGGCTACGATCAAGTATGTTTGGAAGCATCATGGGTGGAACCATTGAAGAGTCTGAAGGGAATTTGAAATTAAAATAAAGATGAATGGTGTCGTCCCTTCCAAACAGTTCTTGGTAAAAACTTTATCAAGAGGCAAGTGTTTTGCTCAAATTAAAATCAATCTTCCTATTTCTGGATTCGTTTATTCTTGAGTAGCAGATAAAGAAGATTTTTGACAAAACGAGGGCGGTTTATTACGACCTTGAAATGGAATCAAATCAAGAAGCTTCAAGAAATTTAAAAACAGATCGTGACAAGAGTACATGAATATTGTAAAATTCACAAAACGTGAGACTTTGGAAAGAAGATAAGAAAATGGCGAACGAGGTGTCCTTCACATCACTAATTTAACTATTTCAAGGATTGCCCGGCTACGATCAAGTATGTTTGGAGGCATCATGGGTGGAACCATTGAAGAGTCTGAAGGGGACTTGAAATTAAAATAAAGATGAATGGTGTCATCCCTTCCAAACAGTTCTTGGTGAAATCTTTATGGTCATCAAGAAGCAAGTGTTTTGCTCAAATTAAAATCCGTCTTCCTATTTCTGGATTCGTTTATTCTTGAGTAGCAGACAAAGAAAATTTTTGACAAAACGAGGGCGGTTTATTACGACCTTGAAATGGAATCAAATCAAGGAGCTTCAAGAAATTTAAAAACAGATCGTGACAAGAGCACATAAATATTGTAAAATGCACAAAACGTGAGACTTTGGAAAGAAGATAAGGCAATAGCGAACGAGGTGTCCTTCACATCACTAATTTAACTATTTCAAGGATTGCCCAGCTACGATCAAGTATGTTTGGAAGCATCATGGGTGGAACCATTGAAGAGTCTGAAGGGAATTTGAAATTAAAATAAAGATGAATGGTGTCATCCCTTGCAAACAGTTCTTGGTAAAATCTTTATGGTCATCAGGAGGCAAGTGTTTTGCTCAAATTGAAACCAATCTTCTCTTTCTGGGTCCGTTTATTCTTGGATAACAGACAAAGAAGAGTTTTGACAAAACGAGAGCGGTTTATGATGACCTTGAAATGGAATCAAATCAAGGAGCTTCAAGAAATTTAAAAACAGATCGTGACAAGAGTACATGAATATTGTAAAAAGCACAAAATATGAGACTTTGGAAAGAAGATAAGGAAATAGCGAACGAGGTGTTCTTCACATCACTAATTTAACTATTTCAAGGATTGCCCAGCTACGATCAAGTATGTTTGGAAGCATCATGGGTGGAACCATTGAAGAGTCTGAAGGGAACTTGAAATTAAAATAAAGATGAATGGTGTCGTCCCTTCGAAACAGTTTGGTAAAAACTTTATGGTCATCAAGAGGCAAGTGTTTTGCTCAAATTAAAATCCATCTTCCTCTTCCTGGATTCGTTTACTCTTGAGTAGCAGACAAAGAAGAGTTTTCACAAAACGAAGGCGATTTATTACGACCTTGAAATGGAATCAAATCAAGGAGCTTCAAGAAATTTAAAAACAGATCGTGACAAGAGTACATGAATATTGTAAAATGCACAAAACGTGAGACTTTGGAAAGAAGATAAGGAAATAGCGAACGAGGTATCCTTCACATCTCTAATTTAACTATTTCAAGGATTGCCCGGCTCCGATCAAGTATGTTTGGAAGCATCATGAGTGGAACCATTGAAGAGTCTGAAGGGAATTTGAAATTAAAATAAAGATGAATGGGCTCATCCCTTCCAAACAGTTCTTGACAAAAACTTTATGGTCATCAGGAGGCAAGTGTTTTGCTCAAATTGAAACCAATCTTCCTATTTCTGGATTCGTTTATTCTTGAGTAGCAGACAAAGAAGAGTTTTGACAAAACGAGGGCGGTTTATTACGACCTTGAAATGGAATCAAATCAAGGAGCTTCAAGAAATTTAAAAACAGATCGTGGCAAGAGTACATGAATATTGTAAAATGCACAAAATATGAGATTTTGAAAAGAAGGTAAGAGGTGTTCTTCACATCACTAATTCAACTATTTCAAGGATTGCCCAGCTACGACCAAGTAATTTTGGAAGCATCATTTCAACACTTACACAAATTTACAAACTTTTGTCTCTGTTAGGGTCAAGAAACGGCTTCATAGGATGATGGAGACCAACCTTGTTCTTGTTGTCCAGCTATGACGAAGTAATTGAAACTTTTTTTGTGGAACAAAGGCCTCATCCCACTTATGCAAATATGCAATTTGAAAATACATTGCTAGTATCAAAAATGAAATCCATAAAGAGAAAAGAAATTGATTACGTCGTACTATTTCTGAATATTTTTATAATGAAACTCCTAATTAAATGTAATAGAAGCTCAAAAGAGATTACGTTAAACATCAAATGATATTACTTCACTTTGGGTTCCTGATCTTGTGTTGTAAGCAGATTTGGATAAGTTCTTCAGTATCAATTAATTATTGAGAAGTTCGAATTTTTCAGGTGGATTTGTATGTTTCAATGATTTTTTTTGGTGTGTGTATGTAAACGACAAGGGCAAACTATTTATAAATAAAAATATTTGAATAGTAAGGTGTGCTCAGTACTTTAGATAAAGATCACATGAAATACGAAGCCTTAACTGTTGACTTTTTTTTTCTCCTCTCTAGACGAACATTCACGCTTTCACATTGTTTGTATTAAGAGAGTTGTGTTATATTACGTCCTCGTGTCCTTGTACCGAAGTATTGTACTGTTATCCAACAGTAAAAACAATTACGTGAAATTAAAATTATTTATAAATATGCCGCATAAATTGTTCGATGTGCCTTGCGAACCGTTAAGGAAAAATAGCGCGAGTTGTAAAAATCAGTCTAACAAGAATGTTCAGCGTGCAGTAATATATTCTGTAATCTGCATCGTCAATATCCACCACATAGTTACTTGTTCGTCTTGCATTTGTCATGATGAGACAGAGCAAAAGTGCCATCCGTCCTCTTTCCATGCATGGGCATTTTGTGATCGACCTCTTTCTATTCAACCTGACAACACAGCACTCCTACGAGCTTGATATCTGTAGTCAGGCTCAAAAAACAACAAGCTTGAGTTATGCAGTGATCAGTCCTAGCTGTGCTCGCTTCTGCTTTTCTCTGTATCGATCCTAACTTCACTTAGAGCATCGTATTCCTCTACCTTCTCTGGAGTCAGGATACCTCGAAATGTTATCTTTGTTTAACTTAGAGATCTGAATTATGTAGGGTAAGGTGCGCTGGCTCTGTGCGGAAACTTTTGGAACCTCTGCTCCATATAGTTACGTGATGCAAGTAGCACATCCTTGTTTAATTCTCACCGTAGGATACGTCCGAAGAACAGAGAAGATCATAGGTGTAAACACGCGGAGAGAAGGAGATACGTTCAGACTTGTTACCTTTTTCAGAGGCCGCCCAGACGCGCGTTATTGTCTCTCAGATTTACGTGCTTAAAATACTGAACATACACAGGTTATTAGATACAAGCTCTCGCTTGCCCGTAACAACACTCGACGATAAACTTAAATATCCACCTTCGTTTATTTAATTCTAATGAAATAATTATAAATTCGCGTCTTCGCGCGCTACCTGCGAAATAATGCGGCGATTTGTTGCAACAGGTCTTCATAAATCATGCCTCCTCGACTCCGACCAACAGCCATCTATCTATCAGTCATAATCTACGATTAGATATGGGCGTTCTTTTCTGCCCATCCCATCCTTACGCTAACTGAATCATCCCGTCCATGATCGACCATGCAATGAAAAAATGCGAAACTGAAATTAGATCATATCATGTGGTTAATGTTTGCATCGATAAATTTATTGCGTTACCAGAACAAAAAAATCAATAACACAAATATGAAGTCATTTTTTTAAATCATTTCCTGCAGAGTATATGTAGACCCTTTTGATTAAAACAGTAATTTTGAATTAGGATAGTTTTCTTGAGTGAAACTCCGTTTCTAAGACTTGGTTAATCCAAAGTTAAAGTTTTATGATAACACTGCAAATTATGTATTGCTACCAAAACGCCATAATTATATCTTTGAATACCTTAATAAAATGTATGTACACCCCCGAAGTAGCTGCCTATAGCTTCTAATGGTAATAATCTTGGGCTTCACGCAGCCTCAAATAGTAATTTCATTGGTGGCACGTGTTTAATTCATAGCGATCGGACGTTCTCTGACCTCCTTCCACCCTCCTTTCACTCTATACTTTCTCTTGTGCCTTATTACTAAATGTATTGTTCTTTCCTAGATCAACCTATATACAACGTTCAATCCGATTAAGTTACCATAAATTTCATTAGGATAGGCAATAAATCAAGCCGCGTTACGCGTTTGCGTAACAGAATCGGGGAATTTTTTTTTTGCGAACGAAAAGGTCGCTCGCCGATTATCTATCTATCTATTGATAGAAAGAAAAGCAGCCATTTACCGTTAAATAATGGCCACATTTCTACTCCTAATAATTGATGTTATCCGTGACAGACAATGTCAATTATTCTAATGAGGAATACTGTTAATCGAGGCAAATTCAACATTATATAACTACCGTTTACCGTGCGGAGGCTATGACCTTAAGTCCGTCGTCGATGAATACCGGAATTCTGTTTGGATTTTTGATGATGCGTAAAACTTTATAAATAAGCGCGAGTGTGATCGATGTGTTCTACATAGGCTCTATTAGAATCTGTTAGTTCTTAAACGAAACCAGTTCTCTTAGGAAAAAAAATTCAGCAGCAGGAACTTTTCAAAACAATGTCCGCATTCTCCTCTTCTTTTTATAAATAATAAAAATATCGATGACATGCAGACAGAGTCCTTAATAAGTCGAATGTCTGAGATACTACAACTATAAGATACTACGCAGGAATTATTTACTTTCATTTTTATAAAATGCGAAAAGACACAGGAGAACTTGTCAAGGTTAATCAAACTCATGAATCTTTAAAACGAAGCAAATTCACGAGTGCATTCCTTTTTTCCCAAAAATTTGTTAAACACATTTTATGGGAATTAGGGGTAATTAAAAAATCGATTACACTAATACTCCCAATACTATTTTATAGTATTTTTTTGCAAGTTTTTTTATTGCTTTGTGCTGCTATCGCTTTAACAAAAAAAAAAAGGTAGGAATATGCCTCCAAAATGTTCGCAAGTTAATGAAACAGAATTGCTTGTACCGAAGTCAATAATCTTATTTTTAACAACATTTCTGTTTATAAAAGAAGTGAATAGCGGCTTAACTGGCAAGGAAAAGTAACTGTCGACGTACGTTTCGGTCTTATTAGACCTCATCAGGACAGTATAACCAAAGTGTAAGGTGTTGACACTTGGAGATGGAAAACAACAAATGAAGCAACAGAACCAGGAGACCGAATGCACATTTGCTGCAATCACTGAGAAGACCCTCAGGTTTAAGGGCAACATCACAGTATAGCAACGGAGGCAAACAAGGTCAACCTGCGTTACTTCAAGAAAAAGCCGGGATATGAATGATGGAAAAGTTATCGCCAGGAAGATACAATAAAAGAAGTGAATAGCGGCATAGCTGGCAAGGAAAAGTAACTGTCGACGTACGTTTCGATCTTATTAGACCTCATCGGGACAAAATAACTAAAGTGTAAGGTGTTGACACTTGGAGATGGAAAACAACAAATGAAGCAACAGACCAGGAGACCTCTTAACTTTTCCATCATTTCTGTTTATTACCATAGAAATTATGCATCTTTGCCTACGACGTTAGGAAGCACTACAACTTGAGCAAGTAGTGCGTTGGAACGGTGAAGGTTTCTCTCACAAGAAGAAGTCGCTAAGGACCGGTTTTTCAATATTGGTTTCAAGTGAACTCAGTTCATCAATTGATCTCAGTTCTCTGTCGTAACGGCTTTTACTCTAAACTCAGTTTAGACTCTGAATTTCGTTTAAACCAACATTGAAAAACCGACCCTTAGGGCCAGTTGCTCAAACATCGTTCAACTTTGAACTTGGTTCTATGATTACGGCAACATATTGCCATGGTAATAGAGCCAAGTTCAGAATTGAACCATGGATCAAATGTTTGAACAACTGGCCCTAAGTATCTCAAAGTGTCGTAAGTCGAGCATGGAATCGCTACTTAGCAACTGGGTCTCCAGCGTACACCCATAGTAGAGGTCAAGAATGAGCCACAACCCACGCCCAAGTCCGTTTGATGGTCCTGCATAAGAAATCGAACATTCATGGTCTCAAGAATTAACAGCTTCTTCAGGCAAGCTACTGGAAGAATGATATCTTGTCAAATTGTCAGAAGAAGGTTGCAAGCACGTATACCCACGGCTGCAGATATCGTTGGGTGATAGAATTTTCAAAATTGGAGGCATTACCTTTTTCCCGACGAATTGTGATTTCGCTTGTACACGTGTGATCATCGAACATTGGGTATGGAGAAAAGGAGGACGATGATACAATGAAAATTTAATGGCATGAACCACTCTTTTTAGCGGAGGATCAGTTTGTGTCTGGGAAGGCATATGTTTTGATGGCCGCACTGACCTGCTCGTTTTAGTGCCAATAAGATATCACGACAGTGTTTTAGAGTCGATTTGCTGCTGCAATAGGTGAACGATTTGTTTTTATTGATGATAATGCACGTCCTCACCATGCAAGAATTGTAAATGATCGGGTAGAACATCATGGGATTACGAAAATGGAGTGACCACCCTGCTCACCTACATTGAACATGTTTGGGCTGAGACGACTAGGCAGTTTAACCAGCTTCAACGGCCTCCCCCCCACCTTACAGCAATTGTCTAGGGCGTTGCAAGCAATTTGGGAAGTCATACCTCAGGACTTTATCAATAATTTGATAATGAATGAGTCTTCCCAATAGAGTAACAGCATTAAGGCGAACCAGGGGTGGGCCTACACGGTATAACTTTCTTTAATTCATCAATAAAAGCATTTTTTAAGTTGTTATGTTTTCCCAGTTATACAATATTTTTTCAATTATTCATTTCTCCCATTGAAGATCTGTTTCTTTTGATTTCTTTAATTGTATAGTAGCATCCATCAATGGATTTTCTACATTGTATCATATTTTTCATCTTCTCCCATTTCATTCCTTTTCTGTCTAGTGGTTGTTTAACTCCTTCTTGCCACCTTTCCCTTGGTCTACCTCTTATCCTCTTTCTGGTACTCCTTGCTTCGAACACCAATTTGGTTAATCTTGTCTTGTCCGTCCGTTTTACGTGCCCAAACCATCTTCTATCTTGTGATCTTTTGATATCACCCTTAAGTTTTCCCGATATGTTATATTTTTTATTTCGTCCATTCTCGTTTTATTTTCTATTTTTCGATGGCTTCTAGCTTCTTTTTGTGCTTCTCTGTTAGTGTCCAAGTTTCCGAAGCATATTGTGGTGTTCATGAGCAGCACGTAATGTTTTTCTTAAAATTTCATAAAGAAATAATTTTGTAAATAATAAAGCAAATTGAGAGTAATGTATTAGATAAGTTTTACGGGAATTGTTTGTGAAATTGTTGAATTCAAGTGTGTTTTTCGAATATTTTAAATTTGTGTAAGTATCTTTAGCGATTTAAAATTAAATGTTTATCATAAATAAATTATTTCGAATTTTTGAAATGTAAATACATACGTAGGATTTAAGTTTAGAATTGTAATAATTAGAAAAATTTATTTAATAATGTCATGACAATTTCGGATGTTAGAAGGAAACTGTAAGTAGTAGTAAGGAGTTCGGAGAATGAACAAGTGAGGGCGCCGTGTTTAGCTACCGTAAGCGAAAGTTCCCTGTCACGCTTTATAACCGCAAGGCCCGAATCACGGAGCGACCGATTCGGAACTTTATGTAAGTAAGATAAGTAAAGAAGTTCGGAGTTTTTAATATGTTTGGACGAGTTTTTCACAAAACCGCCCAAACATATTAAAAACTCCGAACTTCTTTACGGAATAAATTTGTTTTTGCAACTCTTTGAAATTGAACAAATAAACTGTCGTTTTTTTCTTCGTTTTATTCTACGAAATATCTTCTTTATTAATCACTCACAAACGCGCCCACACCTACACCGACACAGATAATTTTGTGAAGGCTCGCGCCATCTACATCTAAAATTTATCACACAACAAATACACTCTACAAGCAAGAATCAGTCTACGAGCTACACTGCAAAATACATCATCGAAGCAGGAGCCGTCGCAAGTAAAACAACGAAGTAAGGAAACAAATAAGAATAACAATAAATAAATAAGATTTAGAAAAAAATTGCAAAATACCCTGAGATACCATATCATTGCATAAAATTGGGTTGCCAACTTTGGGGCCTTCACAGCAATACTATGTCAACGTCGGGATCACTACTTTTTTTGTATTTCTACTTTTACTTTTCTTTCGGTATTTCTTTTTTCGTTAAGAAAGTTGTTATATAATCTGTCTCCTTTTGCTATTCTTTCTCTAATTCCTTCGTCCAGTTTTACGGATCCTAAATATTTGAATTTTTGTACTTGCTGCAGGTTTTCTGTTTTCAATTTTATAATATGTTGTTGTGGTTGTTTTCCTATTATCATTGTTTTCGTTCTCTTTTGGTTTATATTCGTACCAAATTTCTCTAAGGTTATTCTATATATTTCAAGGTTTCCCTTCCCTAGCAAATATCACCATGTCGTCCGCATAGCGCATTTCCGAGACGGTTATTTTTTGCACATTCCAGTATCCGACTTCGTAGGTTTGAGCGCTGTTTTTTTATTTCCTTTACGGCGTCATGCAGTATCAGAGTGGACAATAATGGGCTGTTTTACTCCACGCTCGTTCTTGTTCCAACATAACCCTTCGTCTTCGTATATAGAGATTTTATTCCTCTAATTGGACCTTTCGATACCTTTCTCTTTTCTAAAGTTATCCATATGTCCTCTCTCCTGAGTTGGTCAAAAGGCTTCTTTAGATCGACGAAGTAGATAAGCACACTTCTTCCGTTCCTAGCGATGAATATCTCATCATTCACTCCGCGGTTTGGTCTAAATCCGAATTGGCTCTCTTCTAGCTTTCTTTTTATTTGTTATCTCACCCGCCCCTCCAGAATTCTTGCATATATTTTTGCAACTGCACTAGTTAATGTGATGCCCCTGTAGTTTTTACAATCTTTACTGTCCCCATTTTTATACGTAGGTGTTATTATGTCCACTCTCCATGCCTCCGGTGTTTCTCCTTCTTTTTATAAGCTGCATTCAGTGTGTTCCGAAGCTCATTCAAAGCATCAAAGCACGTTCTGATCGTGTCTTCATCATTACCTGTCGCTTTTCCTACTTTTAATTCTTTTCACATCTTTAATTTCTTCTATGGTTCTTCTGTTTCTTCTTGATCTACTCTAGGTTCTTCTATCTGTGTGGTTTGTTCTTGTGTTTCTATGTCTTTTCCTTCTAAAAGTCCTTTGTAGTATTGGCGCCGTCTTTCCATAATCCTCTTTTCTTCTAAATTAATTATTAAAATAATAGCTTTGAGTATATGTTACTCAAAAAATCTGCAGAATTCTCTTCTCCTTCACTTTCCCCTTCTATGCCTTTACGAGCTTCGAAGTTGTGGTCTACTATATGCGTCGTTCCCTTACAATTCTATTTTTAACCGTTGCCTTTGTCACTTCTTTTTCCTATTTTTGCCATTTGCTGTCTTCGTGTTTTTTTGACTCTTCTTACCTTAGCCTGCTCTTATTCTCCTGTGAACCTTTTGTATATTGCGTCCGGGGTAACCTCTTTATTCATTTCGATTTTGAAATTGCATCTTTTCACTCCCCCCTCTAGATGTAGCTACTAATTCTAGTCTTCCTTTGTAGTTGACTTCCATCATATTCATTTCGATTCTCCTTTATTTATCCTCATTCTTTTCCCCGGCTTTGTTATTTGCTGCCTCCAGTTTTTCTGGATCTAAGTTACATCTTTTCCTTACATTAACTATGTCTCCGTGTCATACATGTATGGTCCTCTCGTATTGGTTCTTCTTTAGTCATTTCTCATACCCTATCTTTGTTTATTCGATTCCACTTGATCATCCTTGGCTCTTTCCGTAAACCCTTTTCATTCTTTCTAAGTCCTATTTATTCATTTCGTGATTTCATTTGATCTTGTTTTATTATACCTACTTTGCTCCTGTTTGGCTTACTTCTATTTTTAGTCTTTCTAATTTCTCCACCCACACATTAATCAGTTCTTTTTAATCGTTCTTCTTCGTACCTTGCTCTTTCTGATTAGCTTGTTCATGGTTATTACAAACAATAATGGGCCAAGGTGATTTACTCAAGCCACTCCTTTTTTTAATCTTTGAAGTCTTTTGCCCTTTCTCCTATTATTCCGCACTTCCCCGTTTACTCCATTGTAGGTGGTTTGAATGATTTGAAATAGTTTTTAAAGAGTTTCTAGTTTTTGCAAGCAGCCTCTCTCTTTCTCAACTTGTCATAAGTTGCTTTGAAGTCTGTAAGTGTTGGTATTAGTTCGTGATCTTCATTTATTATCCTCTCTGTTTTGATTTCT
The DNA here is from genome assembly GCA_033060865.1 of Dorcus hopei. Classification (NCBI taxonomy): domain Eukaryota; kingdom Metazoa; phylum Arthropoda; class Insecta; order Coleoptera; family Lucanidae; genus Dorcus; species Dorcus hopei. The sequence continues at coordinate 39,135,414 of CM065423.1, forward strand.
GTTTGTTTCTTCAATCTTCCTTCGCAAAGAAACTTTGTCGCAAATTTTCTTCTTAAGTAATTCAACACGTTCTTGAGAAAATTTGAAAGAAATTGAAAAGTATCTTGCAGAAAGACAAAGACCTGTTGGAATTAAAAGTAATTTCTGTCCAGTGCTGTTAATGTGGATTAAGGTTTGTTTAATTTCTCTTTTCCATTTTTTTTCTATGTAGCTTACATTGAAAAGGACTTGACAATCAGACATCAACGATTTTCAGAAACTTAGACTTTGCCAGTTGAATTACTTTTGGTCAAAAACAAAGTGGAATTTTCTGCAAATAATTTCAAAAGAAGAAAAAACTATAACGGCCTGAATTACACGAACACTGAAAACTTGTTTGTGAGATGGTTTCATCAAACTACATAGATGTTTCACTTTTTACGTTATTACCTTACCTTCTATCATATCAAGGGATGTAATTTTACAATTTTTAATTAAAAGAGTTCAAGCATAATATGATCTAGAACTATAATGCGGCCGCTGAAACTTCAAAGATAGATTTTGTATTACTTGTTTATTTTGTATACCACTTTTCATATACTAGAAAGTCCACGAATTTTTTTTATTTAAATATCATGTAATTATAACATTTGTAGTAATTTCTGATAATAATTCGTGATAATGGGGGAGGACAAAATAAAAAATAAATACCTCTGTATTCGATAAACTATATGGTTCCTGAAAAACTTGCATAATCCATTTAAGTGATAAACGACTCGTCGAAATGATTTAACTTAATTTAAACAATGATGTTCGGGTTTTATTGCTTTATTTAGATCCTTGTTTGATACAGCCTTGACTTAAGTTATTTAGGTGCTGCTGCTGCTGGTGTCATTAGTTAACCATTCGCACAATTTCTGCGAAAGCGTTAATTAATTTAATTAATTAATTTTTCGTCATCCTCTCGACATTCGTTTACTAAGCCAACTTTTTTTAATCATTTCGTAATGTTTCCATTTAGATCGGTTCTTGATGATTTTGCAAAATCTTTCTTTAAATTTATTACCAACAAATAACTTCTGTTTACAAGAAGGCAACGAAATATCATAGGAGTCACTCTCGAAAGGTCTGATCTGAATACCCCTAGAGAGATTGTTTTAAAAAAATCTCAGTGACTGAGTCTTAATTGCTTGGCCAAAAAACTAAGAAAGAAGAAGAAGAAGAATAAATGGCGAAAACATTAGAGCCCGTAGAGTCCAAAGTTTTGGAATTATGTATAGCAATTCAGTTAACATACAAAGAAGTCTAGTTCTGACCGAAAGGAAATGATTGGAAGGAAGTTTTGCTACATTCTTCAACACCATGATACTGTAGCCTAGTTGAATGGTTAGTAATTGATTGTGAAAAAAATTTTCAGGATGAAAGTTGTTGGTGACTCTTGGATGCGTTTTATTTTAATGATGAGGGACAGCTGCGAACAATGTATTGTCGACTAATAATCGTAAGTGCATTTCAAAGTTTACATGTGCGGATCCCTTATTTAAAATACGTTGTGACATGCGATCGTATGTAGGTACATATAAACAAATGAGTTGGCAAAACATCGAAAGAATGAAATAGAAACCTTCTTTGCAAACGAATCGGTATATAGGTTACGATTGCGCATACTGAAAAGTTTTGAAATCAAAATGATTCAATTAGAGAAACGGCAATCCCTCCCACCTGTCACTCGGCGATTTGTAAATGTTTCGACAAGATCGCTAATTGTTGCTTTGTGTATAAATTACATAATATGTTGCCTATAATTACGGATTGTGTGAGGCAATTAGGTGCATTAAAGGGCAAAGTTCAATAAGGAATTATTTAATTCAAACTACTCTCCATTAAATTACAGGTTTGATACACAACTTCACTGAATGCCACCCGGATTGTTAACCAAAGATCAAAGATGAATACACAAACGGTTGTCAGAATTACACTCGACTTCCATTCATTCCGATGGAAACCGTACGCGACAATTTATTTCTCTTTCTGTCGAATGTATTCTTTCTGGATATGCGACGGAGACGGAGCGCTTCGTGTTGATGAAATTCCATGAGATTTTAACGTAGTTTTGCTTTTACGACAATTATTCTGCTAAATCGCTTTCCGCGATTTCGGTAGGTTGCTAACAGCAGACGCTGATAGAGTACGTGGTGTCAAAGGCAACACAACCCTGTCGAGGATCAATACGGCCTGTGGCGGTTAGCCAGGCGAGGCAGGACTTTAGGACTTGATACAAAGTTTATAGAGTCCTTTCATTTTGAAGTGGATGTGCGCTAAGTTTTATACAATTCTTAAAAACTTTCATACACACATATTATGTTTACCAACTCACCAATAATCATAAAATAAATAATTAAGTTGATACAAAAAAATACTTTACCTTGTGTGCTTAAATATTTTATTAAAATTTTCCACGTCGCCGACGCGTCGACTTGCAAAATTATGTAAACCAACCAGATCCAGAATAGAGCTTTCAAGATCTCGGGTGAAACCCCGAAAGCTAATAACTTTGACAAATTTAAATTCATTTTATTTAAAGCACGTTACTTCTCTAAGCCCAGAGTGCAGTTATTCCTCCTCGGACCGATAATCTCGTTCATCTTTCACGTCGGCAAACTTCCAGATTGGCTGATTGTGAGTACAAATGTTAAGACATTCTGCGACTGCACGGGAACAATTTTTAAAGTTGCTCAAATTCTCCTTGTGAAGCTTTTATTTCGAATTAGCATACGCATGTAAGTGGTCGCAGTCATGACACACTTTGCAAGAGACACCTTGGTTTTGATGACCCAATGCCTCCTGGTTTGGTTTAAACGTTCTTAGTCAACCAAACAAACGCACGTATCTGATTTCCTTATTTTTTTTTGCCGTACCATTCTTGATGTATTTGATGCACGAAAAAATCTTGAGCTACTTACATTTTCTTATTTAACAGTCTTAAGATTTTACTCGATTTATCGATGAAGTATTTTGACCAGCGTACGTTTATATTTAGAATATTTATAAATACAGTTATTTTTTGCAGCTTCATACTTGCCTATTATTAAAATAGTTGCTGCCAGAGGCAAGGCTAACCACTTTAGATACGGGGAACTGAAAGCAATTGTCTTGCAAACCCGAAGATTTAAAGAGTAACGTAATCCAACGTTTTCGAAATTGGGCTTGCGATTACTTTCACAAAACGTTTCTGTTTAAACAAAATTCATACTTTACTTTGGAATTTTTTAAAATTTATTGATCAATTTAGATTATTTCATGAAATTACTTTTTTGTATCATTTGAAATGATTGATTCATTTTATTGTTCCGTTACGAAAAAGAGAAATATATGTACGTGTACAACATTTGTGGTCGCATCTCAAACAAATGTAGTTACTACATATCTGGAGTGGAAAATGTGAACTAGTTCACATCAGAACTTGATAATAATATTAAGCCAAATTAGGGCAATTATGTCTTGGTTCAGCTAATTATAAACTTTACACAACAAAATACGTACTTCCTAAATGTGTCTTATCGTGGCGAAACAGCGACTACTCCTCTATTAAAGGACAAAGTGTAAGTGTGACGACGCGAATTAAAATTTTGCTTTGGTATTACTTTTATTACAATGGCAGTGCTAAGCTTAGTAATTCCAACAAGTTACAGAAGCAGATATAATAATAAGCAAAGTGCATTCCTCCGTAGGTACAGAGATAAATTCTTCGGGCCCTACAGGTCAATGTCATCTGCCCTCTCGTTCCAATTTGATGGCTCTCCTAGATTTTCCTCCACATCTTTCTTATACTTCTCTCTGAGTCGTCTTCTTCTTGGTATGGACATCTCATTCTTTACGCACTTATTATTCTTGTTTTATTTGCTTCCTTGCAGCCTATTTTTACCTCTGCAGAAGTTTCCTTTGTCATACTTCCAACCCATGTAGCTCATTGGCACTGATACGTCAGCAAATTACGGAAAGGTTACGACTTTTGAGATCGGAAGCTACAATTTCCATTGTAACTAGAAGTGCCTAATTTGAAATGGTGTAATTTTGCCTTCGAAGCACTATGCCTATTAACCCTAACAGACAAGAGAGGCTAAAATTTGCATACCTCTTGATGCAAATCCATTACCACTGTTTTCGTCCTTCATGTGGTAGAGTCGAAGGTAAAAATTCTTTTGAGAAAATTTGCAAAATTGTAAGGGCAAAGCTTTTGTTCATTCTATGGCATGCACTGACTATTTGAATCGTTATTTTCCAAATAAGGGCAAGTGGCGAATGCCATACGAGAAAATGAAAAGTATGGGATAAGAAAACAAGCTCGAAAAGGAGAAAGATGAAGAACTTTTGCTTTTTAGTCATTTTTTTCTTCAAGCTGGAAGAAGAAGAAGAAAAAGATGTTTCCTAAGTATAAAAATAAATCCACGACGAATTTAAATAATTTTCTTTCACTTGTCATCATCGTCGGATTTTACTTCTGAGGTCTTCTCTACTTCTCCTTTCTATCATTTACATTTCTTTCTAGATTTTTTTACATTTTTGTCACGTAGCTTACAGAAATTGCAGAACAAGAAACCAAGCTTGCGAAAGGAAAAAAAATCGCAGAACTTTTGTTATTTCTCTTTTTGCAGGAACTTAACTTGTCCTGATATCATCTAAGACGTCGAATTTTGAGTCTACTTCTTAGGTTTTTTTCCTTCTTCTTTCTGTCCTTCGCATTCCTTTCTAGATCATTCACGTCTTGCTATGTACTTGAAAGAAGGAACCAAGCTCGCAATTGGAAAAAAGCTTCCTTTTTTCGCAGGAATTTTACTTGTTCTGGAACAAATCTAAGACAGGTCTTTCTTTCTTCATCCTTCTGTCCTTCACATTCCTTTTTAGATCTTTTTCGCCTTTGTACTCTACAGAAAGTGTAGAACAAAAAGCCAGGCTCGTGAAAGGGAAAATTCAACTTCCTTTCCGCAGGAGTTGTCTTGATGGTAAGCAAGACGTCAGGATTTGATTTTACTTTCTAGGTTTTCTATTCTTCTTTTTGTGCTTTACATTCCTTTCTATATCTTCCACGTCTTTGCCGCGTACTTTATAGAAACCACGCTCGCAAAAAGGAAGAGCTTTGGGTTTAATTTTTTTTGCAGGAATTTCACTTCTCCGATGCCATCTAAGACGTCGAATTTTGATTCTATCATTTAGGTTTTTTCTGTCCTTCACGTTCCTTTCCAGATCGTCCACGTCTTTGACATGTACTTGAAAGAAAGTGTAGAATAAGAGGCCAAGCACGCAAATGGGGAAAAGCTTCCTTTTTTCGCAGGAATTCATTTTTGTTTCTTGCAGGAATTTCACTTGCTCTGATACAATCTAAGACGTCGGGCTTTGATTCTACTTCTTAGGTCTTCCTTTCTCCATCCTTCTGCCTTTTACATGCCTTTCTAGATCTTCTACGCCTTTGTTAAGTACTTTACAGAAAGTGCAGAACAAAAAGCCAAGCTCGTGAAAGGGAAAAACGAAGAACTTTTTTTTCCGCAAGAGTTGTCCCGGTACCAAGTAAGACGTCAGAATTTGATTTTATTTTTTAGCTTTCCTATTCTTCTTCTTCTTGCCCTTTACATTCCTTTCTAGATCTTCTAAGCCTTTGTCACGTACTGTATAGAAACCAAGGTCGCAAGAGGCGAGGGCTCTTGTTTTTCTTTTTTTTGTAGGAATTTCACTTGTTCTGAAGCCTAAGGCGGCGAATTTTGATTCAATCTTTTTGGGTTTTCCTTTCTTCTTTGTGTCCTTCACATTCCTTTCTAGAACATCCATGACTTTGCATTGTACTTACGTGTCATAACTGGTGGACAGCGGGTGTACCGTGCCGGACGGGGGTCCGCTGGCCAATTCTCAATGGGTTATGGGCTGGCGCCTGGGTGCCCTTGGTGTCGATAAGACACCAGAGAGAAATTGGTTGTACTTACTTGATAGAAAGCGTGGAATAAAAAACCAAGCTCGCAAATGGGAAAAAAGCTTCTTTTTCTTTGCAGGAATTTCACTTGTTTCATTTTTGCTTTTTCAGGAATTTCACTTGTACTGGTACAATCTAAGACGTCGGGCTTTGATTCTACTTCTAGGTCTTCCTTTCGCCATCCTTCTGTCCTTCACATTCCTTTTTACTTTTTATCCGCAGGAGTTCTCCTGGTACCAGGTAAGACGTCAGAATTTGATTTCACTTTTTAGGTTTTCTCTTCTTCTCCTTTCTGTCCTTTATATTCCTCAAGCCTTTGTCACATATTTTACAGAAAGTTTAGAATCAGAAACCATTTTTCTTTCTTTTGCAGAAACTTCTATCTAAGGCGTCTTCTTTTTTACCTTTCTATAGTTTACGTACCTACCTAGGTCTTCTCTCTTCGTAAGAAGTTTAGAACCAGAAACTAAGCCTATGAAAGAGAAATATGAAGAAATTGTCAGTGTTTTAGAGTAATTTACAGGTAAGAGATAAGGAGGAAAATCAAGCTAAAAGCTATTTTGTCTTATATCTTGTCATTTTCTTATGTATGGCATATTTTCTTCTCCTTCACTTTTTTCGTTCCTGCTTTTCTATCCAATATGTCTTTCTAAATTTTTTATACACCCTTGTTCTGTATCATATAAGAAGCATGGTATGAGAAACAAAGCTTGCAGTAGGGTAAGATAAGTAAACCAAACAGGAAGAAGAAGAAGACGTTTCGTAATTACAACGATAAGCCCATGACGAATTTAAATATTCTTTTTTCTCTTGATCCGAGTCATCTAGGACGTTGAATTTTGATTCGGCTTCTTACGTCTTCTTCTTCTTTTCTCCTCTCTCATTAACTCTGTCCAATTATGCCTTTCAAGCCCTGAGTTCCATCTGGGGGTACCTTTTTCATCATTCTCGAATATAAAACAGCCTTCTGGTATTTTCCGTATTTTGGGTTTCAAGCAAGATCCCTTCACACTTTAAACGAACCAAAAAAGGCAAAAGCTTTGATGAAATTCAAAATACAATTCTTTATTTTATTTTCAAATTTAATTTTAATGTTTGATCGGCGAACAATTACTTAAGTAAAGCAAGGTGTTAATTTATTGATAAAAACGAAATCAAACAAAATCATTAACGTAAGGATTAGAAATATACATGTGTATTTATATGTATAGTTTATAGATGTACATAATTAAAAATGATGCAAATAATGATAATAATAGTATTTATATTATGATTATTAATATCTGTAGTCTCTCTGAAGAAAAGTATATCGAAATTAATATCAAAGTCTATAAATAAGATAACCTTCAACTTTAATCGGCTAGAAAGCTATCGCCTGTGTTAGTTTCTGATGTGCACGTATTTATAATCCATGTGAATCATACTCCACAAGTGCATTTAAGAAGGAGCGTTACACTTATCAATAACAACAAAGTGCATTTTGTTTATTTATGCAATAGATTGGAAATCCACTTAAAACTCAAAATATGACATCCACTTGCTGCATACACCGCTGTGATTTATTATAAAGCATTCATTGGAGCCAATGAACCGCGCGATCAGATTTTAACGCGTGTTAGTGGTATATAATCCGTTTATTTATTGCGCTACGTCACCTGGGCTTTCGTCCTTCTTTCTTGGCGAGCGCAAAGGCGGGCGATGTGGAACGCGCGTACTCCGCAGGTGAGCGAACCATTTGTGCATTCGAAAATGCAGAAGGACGATTTGATATACGATATGTAAATTTGAAATGGAAATGTTAACTAGTGTGATATTACACACGGACGTAAAATCACAGACGTTAAGGCAGGAGTCACGGTTACAGTTAGGTGGGCAGAGGAGTGCTGTAAATAAGGAAGATTCTAACGAAAGTTATAATCTCGTGTTATTTACGTTGTGTTTACTACCAGACGACATGAGAAGCATTAACAGATTTTCTCACTTCAAGTCGATGAAGCCTTGATTTACACGAAGGTTTCCAAAACCCTCTTTTATTGCGTAAGCCTTGAATAGTCAATTATTTTTCTCATGACCTTCATTCATCGTAGGAAATTTCGACCAAGTTTACGACGACGTTTTAGGATTTAATTCAAATTAAAACTTTCAAGTATACCATCCTAGACTTCCCAGATACCTTCTGTAGGTTCTAGAACCTCATCCGGACACTTCTATACCCCCGGCAATAAACTTGATGATCTCGGACACATACAAACATGTAAGTTTTACTTGAACAGAATCGGGTATTAATGCATGTTAAAGATAATAGAAAATAATAAATAAGAAGATAAAACAAGTCGGATTACGGCGAGCACGTTTGACCACTTGTTAGTATAGTTTATATTTTCGGATATGTACATATACGTTTACTAAACCAATCAAGAAAAAAAGGGAAATTAAAGACGGCTAAAGACGAGACCACTTTCAGATTTGATACTTTCCATCTCATTTCCATCTAATTTAAAATTGAAGAAACCTTAATTTGGGTAAAAAGACAAGAAAGCTCTATTGAGGTTATAAAAATAATTAAAGCTCTACGCTTTTCTTATCCTTTGTTTTCTTTTCCTTAGATCCTTATTACCGCCTGCTTCCATCTTCTCCTTTCTTCTTCTTGCCATCTGGTATTCCATGCTATGCTTTTACGATTCTTCCGACTGGTTTCCTTTCAAGACGTCAACTATTGCATTTTTTCCTTAATATTTTCTTTCAACAAAAAAAATTAAAGCTTTTGAAGATAAAATAACGGTAGATAACATTTTTTTTTAAATGAAAACAAGAAAGAAAACTATACTGCGTTCTGTCAGGTTATGGACGTAGCGATCGTAGGCACAGAAGTAGAGGCAGCGACGACATTTAAAATCGAGGAAAAGTCTGATGCAAAAAATTAATATTCCATTACATCTAGCATCTTTTTAGGCGATTAAAAAACATGAAGGAACCTCTTCACTCAATTTTCTTCCTTAGCAGGACGTCAGTGCAACAGAAACTCGAAGAAAATCTGCACGAAGCTGAAAGCGTGCAGTGTAGAGGTGGTTTAGGAAGAAGGTGAGGAGATCAGCCTCCAGTTATGGTGGATTCAGGAACCCTACACGAAACTATTGAAGCGAATCCATCAGCAAGCACACGAAGAATATCCGTTGTGCTTGCCATATCACAAGAAACAATTGTTCGACACAATTGGCAGGATCAGCAAACGATGTGTGATAAGTTGGTAATCAAAACTCAGAGACATATGGAAATCAGGATCAATGTTGGTCCTCAGATAAGCGGAGATGGTGTTACCCAGAACGACGATGCTGTGTGCAATTCGCAGGAAGCTTTAAGTTGGTTCTAAACAACTGAGGTATCGACATCGCCATCTGTTTCGACCAACTCGCCAGATGTAGGGAAAAATACCCAGCTTTGCAGAAAGACAAATCTTCACCACTTTCCGCCAGGCAGACAGGTCCGAAAACTGCCATGAAACTTTCCGGGCCTTACACTTTTTTTTACTTTTTCCGATTCGTGTTACATTTCTTGCATGGGTGCAGCTTCAGAACACTAAACAACATGGACGTGGGGGTGCTGTGAATTCTTTGATTTCACAGATTTCGTCTCGAAATCAAACACATGCTGATGGATGATTTTGAACCATAGAATCAAATGCCGTTTGCTTCGAAGGACAGTACTAGCATCTTTTTAGGCGATTAAAAAACATGAAGGAACCTCTTCACTCAATTTTCTTCCTTAGCAGGACTTCAGTGCAACAGAAACTCGAAGAAAATCTGCACGAAGCCGAAAGCGTGCAGTGTAGAGGTGGTTTAAGAAGAAGGTGAGGAGATCAGTCTCCAGTTATGGTGGATTCAGGAACCGTACACGAAACTATTGAAGCGAATCCATCAGCAAGCACACGAAGAATATCCGTTGAGCTTGCCATATCACAAGAAACAATTGTTCGACACAATTGGCAGGATCAGCAAACCATGTGTGATAAGTTGGTAATCAAAACTCAGAGACATATGGTAAACAGGATCAATGTTGGTCCTCAGATAAGCGGAGATGGTCTTACCCAGAACGACAGTGCTGTGTGGAATTCTCAGGAAACTTTAAGTTGGTTCTAAACAATTGAGGTAGCGACATCGCCATCTGTTTCGACGAACTCGCCAGATGTAGGGAAAAATACCCAGCTTTGCAAAAGACAAATCTTCACCACTTTCCGCCAGGCAGACAGGTCCGAAAACTGCCATGAAACTATCCGGGCCCTACACTTTTTTTACCTTTTCCGATTCGTGTTACATTTCTTGCATGGGTGCAGCTTCAGAACACTAAACAACATGGAGGTGGGGGTGTTATGAATTCTTTGATTTCACAGATTTCGTCTCGAAATCAAACACATGCTGATGGATGATTTTCAACCATAGAATCAAATGCCGTTTGCTTCGAAGGACAGTACTAGCATCTTTTTAGGCGATTAAAAAACATGAAGGAACCTCTTCACTCAATTTTCTTCCTTAGCAGGACTTCAGTGCAACAGAAACTCGAAGAAAATCTGCACGAAGCTGAAAGCGTGCAGTGTAGAGGTGGTTTAAGAAGAAGGTGAGGAGATCAGTCTCCAGTTATGGTGGATTCAGGAACCCTACACGAAACTATTGAAGCGAATCCATCAGCAAGCACTCGAAGAATATCCGTTGAGCTTGCCATATCACAAGAAACAATTGTTCGACACATTCATGTGCTCGGCAGGATCAGCAAACGATGTGTGATATGTTGGTAATCAAAACTCGGAGACATATGGAAATCAGGATCAATGTTGGTCCTCAGATAAGCGGAGATGGTGTTACCCAGAACGACAGTGCTGTGTGGAATTCTCAGAAAACTTTAAGTTGGTTCTAAACAATTGAGGTAGCGACATCGCCATCTGTTTCGACCAACTCGCCAGATGTAGGGAAAAATACCCAGCTTTGCAAAAAGACAAATCTTCACCACTTTCCGCCAGGCAGACAGGTCCGAAAACTGCCATGAAACTTTCCGGGCCTTACACTTTTTTTTACCTTTTCCGATTCGTGTTACATTTCTTGCGTGGGTGCAGCTTCAGAACACTAAACAACATGGAGGTGGGGGTGCTATGAATTCTTTGATTTCACAGATTTCGTCTCGAAATCAAACACATGCTGATGGATGATTTTGAACCATAGAATCAAATGCCGTTTGCTTCGAAGGACAGTCTTTTTGTTATTGGTCGTTTTTCCGACTGAACTATTAATAAAAAAAAAACGCAGAAATCCTCAGTCAAGATATCTAAAAGTTCGTAAGTAATTCGGCACCAAAGTTAACGAAGAGATGCCCTAACATTAGTAAAAGTAAATTCAAGGTCAAAAGAGGCATGAAACAAGGCGACCTCTTATCCACAACATTGTTTAATACAGCACTCTAAAAAGTAGTCAAAGACAGTAAGCAGCTAAATAAGGCAGGAACGATATTAAATAAAAGTCACCAGATGATAATATGGTTCTATTAGCGAGAAGTAGGAGAGAATTAAAAGAGGTAGAGGAAAACTAAATAATGCAGCAAGAAATAGGGGTTTAGAACCTAACGAATGAAATAGCAAATGTGTGGAACTTAAGAACGATGATGAGAACTATAATAAACCTAATTTTACAATCCAAGCAGCACCAAAACGGGAAGTAGAATCTGAAGAAGCAGAAAAGAGGTTTTAAAACTAACAGGCGTGGACAATGCATATGAAAATTCAAAACCAACTGGAAATACGGGGTAAAAAGATATTGTACAGCATTTTGGGGAGAGGGGAAGAAAACAAAGAAAAGCTGGGAAAGAAGAAATACAGATATGAAGTGCTTAACGGATCATCAATAAGCGAGAAAACACGACGACTACATCTAGAGTGAATGGAAAAGGAGAGCACAGTCAAAACGATAGCTCATAGGTTGCCAAAGGAAAAGAAAAAGAGAAAAGTGAATAAACGAAGCTATGGAAGACCTGGAAGAGAAAAACGAAACCAACTGGAGAGAAAAGGCTAAGGATGGAAGACAGTGGATAGAAACACTAAAGCTATGGACCTGAAGGCTTGCAGATTGCTTCTATCTAAAATTCGGCACCACTTCTAGTTTTTTATTTGAGTTAAGTGCTTGGACTAAAAATTCTAACAAAATAATGATGAGAAAATAAATTTCATTTTTAATAAAATCTCTGTTCTCATTTTTCCCGAATCTTTAAAACCAGAGGCATGTAATTTCTTTGATTGTGTGCGGGAGGGGGCTTTTCTTTTTACCACGTCAATCAGAAATCGTTAGGTTCATTTCTATTTCGATTAATAACTTATTTGGGAGATTGGAACCATAACTTTTCCATCATTGATACAACACTAGGTACATTAATGTGATACTGAAAATGTTTAATGTAAGAAGGTGTGAAATCTTTAAGGGAAACTTATTTAAATATTTTCTTGAGGAAAACACGTAGGATTCTCATGCTCGGATCGCAGCGCCGCTGCAAATAGTTACTTGACTCCGAAAACTGCCATCCACTTACCGTAACTGTGCTCCAGAGTTTCTCCCGTGCATCAAGTTAATCTGGCCGTCCGTCTTCCGTTCCGAGCAAACATCTTCTCTACCGTCACTCCGATCCCATCAGCCCCCACGTTCTCCCGTCCTCTCATCATCCCCTTCCTTTCTCATTTTCGCGATTCCTCTTCACCCTGTTTTCCGATTTAGCCGATGCGGTGCCACAATCTGCTCTGCCCACACTCGTGACGTCGGGCGGGAGTCGCTGCTGCTCCTACGTCACCGGCCCACTCGACTTTAACTTACTATTTACGCGCATGTAAATATGAAGATGTTTAGATAGATTTATGACGTTAAGCCACCGCCGGCTTAAAAGATTTGTCATTATTTTCAATTGCGTGAATATTCCATTTGAGGATTTACGGTACGCCCCCCTTCTTTGTGTTTCATTATTATCAAATAGAGTCGACGGCATCACTAATCTATTGAGGTACACACCTTTTCATCACAATGGAAACGATTAATCACAACAGATATGTTCGCGTGTCTCTTTCTATAACAACAAAATAAAACAAATTTTTGGAACCTCAGATTATACACATCGAGAGCATCTTTTAATAATTTGGATCTCATATCTCGGTGCTCTCAAAGTTAAAAAAGGGTGAAAGGGCAGGACTTTTTGGGGGCCAATGGAATATCCCCATTTGCAGTTGTTTTAGGACCTCATTGTGCCAAGTACTGCAAGGTCAAGCCTCATTCTGCAGGAAAACGGCGTCTTGTATGCTTCTGTGGTCTCACTCTGACTTGGGACATTGGGTGAATTTCAGGGTGGACGTACTCTCTACTCTTATAGTGCATAGGCCCACATGTCGTTGTTCTTCTCGACGACGTCTGACCCTTTGGCGCCCCCAAACAAAATTGGGTTTCATCACGGAACACAATTGAATTCCTTTCATGGTCCTAGTCACTTTGGCGGAAGCGACTTTTGTAGAAATGAAACTATTTCTGAGAAGAGCAAGACCGATAAGTCCATCATGCTGCTCTTTGGCCCTGCTTTGGAATCCGGTATCATGACGAAGTTCCTCCTTTACTCACGGTAACAGCTGATGACAATGACTGTAATTATCGATCCATTCTTCTAACAACCCTTTTCTCAACCTCATGAACCTATAACGACCAAGTTGAGTTAATTGGTGGACTGCCAGTAGTCCAAAGGGGTAGTAAAGAAAGTCACAATTGCAGTGTTATCTGGGTTTTTCCAGATTTTAACATTAATTGTCATAATAATTCTGTGAAGTGGGGTTTGGTACTTTTTTTTGGTAAATTTCTGCAACTCTGGTTTGAACTTGTTTTCCCCGTGGGCTTGGAACCTTTCTTTTCCTCCTCCAGTATTTGCAGTGTGTTATTGAAAGTTATACAGATATTTAACTGACGATAGTACTCTTTAAATAGGTGGTAAATACCTAAACTTCCTTTATACAAAAGTTACTGGTTTCAGAGATACACAATTTATTGTCGCCCCACCCTTTTCCGGGAGTCCGGTGCTGTAGCGGCGCTCCGGATGGTCAGATCTTCAAACGCGCGGCGGCATCGCGTTCCTCGTCATTTTCTGCCATAGATGACGTGCAGCTCAATTCGATCTGAACCCCCGAGGTACCGTAAAAAAATTCCGAAAAAAATGCTTACAAATTTCATAATTTTCAAAAAATCAGATCTCGCATTTTCCTGGGATATAGGCCCCGTAGGTTAGGTACCTGGGGGGCTTAACTTGCGTGTGAGAAAGTTTGGTTCGATTCGGTCAGTAAATAAGGGCCGTGGAATTTTTTGCTTACGATTTATTGTGGCTCTCAAACAAAAACAATAAATTGTGTATTTCTGCAACCAGTAACTTTTGTATAGAGGAAATTTAGGTATTTAGCATCGATTTAAAGAGTACTATCCTCAGTTAAAATATCTGTACAACTTTCAATAACACCCAGCATATATTTTTTATTATGTTTTAAATTTTCAGAACATTGGTTTATGCCCCAAACATCTCGCCTTTGCACATCAAGAAATTACTTCCTGCTTTGTTTGACTTAAACCAATATCTTTTTTTTTTATGAGAAAGACAAGCTCGTTCGCACGTTTGCTTTGTCGTTAATTTAAGTTTTTTATTTCTACACGGGACGAATATTATTTTGTTTAAATAACCAAGAACTGACGACCTTGCGCTCAAGCCGGCCTTGAGCTTAAAAATTTTGATTTAAAATAAATGTTCTTCTGAACTAAATAAAATTCCTTATTTAGAATAAATCGTATTCTTTAATTTTGTAGAAATTCGACGTGTTTTAACAAGTTTTTTAAACATTCAAGATAGAAGGGCGCAGTTGGACTCGAAATGTCGCTAAATTAATCACCGCTTACTTGAACTTGATCGATCAAAAGGATTTAAAAGATCACCATTTACTTTTATGCCCATTGCCCTATAATTATCCCCATTTTCTCCTGTGTGCTCAACTTAGCGATCGCCAACGAGGATTGCCGGTGACGCAACGATTCCCAGTTTTTTTCAAAGTTTGAAATCAAATTTCACTTTGAATTGAAATGTATGTACCAACTGCTTTACCTCAGTAAAAATGTTTGCTACATTAATTGGTAAGTACGATCGTTTGTTTGCATTAAGCAAATCTCTAATTCCTAACCTCACACCTCTGCTTACCACACTTTCAAAACTTGTAATTTCATAAAATAAAAGGGAATTCTTAATTTTAAATCAAAAGCTTTGTTCAGCTTAAAATTAACTTCACTTCTGCAAACTTTAGAAACACTTTCACTCACTGCAGTCTGTTTTCAGGTTCTGTTGTAACAATCAACCTTTACATCTGACATTTGAGGCGCATCCTTCGGCCATCATCAAGGTAAACAAGTCTTCTTTTTCTCCCGGACTCATTAGCCTGTACCGGCCAATGCCTTGCAGTTAGCGGAGCGTTCGGCTTTGTGTGAAACTGCTACATAACCTCACAGAACTCCACCCAGACTGCATCTAGAAGTACCCTCTACCCACCGAACTTCTTGGTCTGCCACATGAAGTTGTACTTCGTTTTGCATGGTATCGATTTTTATTTTTTAACTAAACTGTCTATGTGCACTGTGTTACGAAAATGAGAGTCTTTTTATTTGTTTCTGTTTATGGCAATTTTAATTTGACTATGTCATAAAAGGACAAAAATGTTAATCATATAATATATCTTTGTTAAACTGCGCTATTTGAGAATGGGCCCGTTCAGACGACCACAGCAGCTGAGTTGCTAACTCAGCAATCGTTTGTGATTGGCTCACATTAAGATAATAGCCAATCACAAACGATTGCTGAGTCAGCAACTCAGCTGCTGTGGTCGTCTGAACGCGACCAATGTATGTTTTCTGCCTTTGGTTTAAGTTAGCAATTAGTGAATAGCCAAGTAAAAAGAATTTGACTTTGATAGTTGAGACTGTTGGTAAGAAGTGTTATTCTGAAAATCGCCTTTGTCAATACCAAGATATTGTTTGTGTTAAAATTCCAAATAATTTGCAATCTTAAATAAATTTGTTTAACTTAAAAACGTGAATGAAGACATCAGAATTTCAGAAAACAGTTATGGACGTTAACATTTTCGGTGTAACACGACTTTTTCCCAGAAGGATTTCACTAACAATCTCGTTTACCAAGAAATACGAAAAATTAAACCTCTCTAAAGCAAACTCGTTCCTAGTTAGTAATATAGACGAAATGAGTTTTTTCATCCTCGGCACATAAAGGAAATTAATTTAGTTCAACTTTTATTACGCAACGTCCGTGTGATTTCACACTTGACACGCGTTATGAAAATAGTGCATGCACTCGCTGATGAGATGATGACTAAATCGAAAAAGGCGTGTTATTTACACGTCAGTCGGCTATTTTTAACAAAAGTTACCCGAAACGTTTAGAGTAACCATTCTTGATGAATAATAACGTTAGTTCACCGACCTTAACGTTTTTACCTAAACGCGTTCTTCTTATTTTGCGCGGGGAGGAAAAAAAGTTTGATAACTGTAGAAAGAACATTGCGTAATACTCGATCGCGATCGGTTGGCGCGCAAGAAAATAAAGAGCTATTGTTAATTGAGTGGCTTGCTGGGCGCTATTCCGTTTACGCTAAAAATAAGCGCCCCGACCTTTAATTTCGCACACTGTTGGTGTTGCAATTTCGTAGAAAGTTTAGTTACTGTACGCAACAAATAGGTTATTGACAAAAATTAATTATAACATTGCAGTGATTTCATAAAAGTCGCTCTTAAGTAATTTGAACGGTCTTGCACATATCCGCGGTTGCTGAAATTTAAGTACACGAAGTTTTTCCAAAGAATTATTTACATTTCTTCTTCCCAATTGATTTGGAAGTACCGAACTTTAACCTTCAATTCCATAAAGTATAAAGAAGCTTTTAATTAAAAACCTTTTCGCTTTACGTCGAGAGCTTCCAATAATCTGACATTACAATACTCCCTGAGATTTAACAAAAAGGGAAGACTTGCCCTTTTATTTGATTGTGGAAGAGAAAATGCCTCAATCCCACTAGGATGGGAAATGAATGAATATTTTAGAAGGCAACCAAATCGACCACGTACTAATAGAACGAAATGAAGAAAATAACATATTAAATAGAAGGAGTTATGGAGGTCCTGACTTGAACTCTGATCACTTCGTAGTAGGAACCAAAATGAAACAAATTATTCCGACAAAGAAGAATATTAAAAGAACAAATAGAACAGCAGCAATAAGGCTACAAGGAGAGAAGAAATATGAGATATTGCTAAATAAGGAAATGGAGATGATGAAGGAAGAGGGAAAGGGGAAGAAATCGAATCAATGTACAGAAAGATGCTCAGGACTCATCTCTAGTCTTGCCTTATTTCGTCTCCACTTTTTTCTTGCAGACTTCCTGACTTCCTCCTTTTCTCCTGAGCATCTTTCTGTACATTGTTTCCATTTCTTTCCAAACTTCCTTTATATTTCCCTCGTGAACGGGACGGAAGAGATAGGCGAAAATACCATAAACAAAAGGAAGAATGTAAAAGGGTACTAGATGTAAGAAGAGAAACCATCAAGAACAGAAGATAATGGAACTATTTAGAAGAATATTTTCAAAATAAGGAGATTAGGAAGTTGTACAGAGCATTAAGAGAGGAAAAAAATAGACGCAAACAAGAAATCAGATTCTGCAAAGAAGAAAATGGGGAGTGGACAGATGAGGACAAAATAGTGAAGAGATGGAAAGAATATTTCGAAAAATTGTTGAATAACACGATAGGAGAGACAGAATCAGGGCAAGAGAGGGAAACGGGAAAAGATAGTGAACATAGAATGAAAAAGAAAGGCAGTGGCCATTTAAAGAAGAAATCAAGGAAATTATTAATAAACTAAAGAACAATAAGAGTGCAGGAGAGGATGAAATAACGGTAGAAATGATAAAATACGGTGGAGAAAAACTGGTAGAAAAGTAATAGACAACATATGGCAATAAGATGCCAGAAGAATGGAGTGAAGCAATAATTGTGTGTCCAATTTACATACAGGGGGGCAAGAAAAGCTGTGAGAATTATCGACGAATAGCTTTATTGAACGCGATGTACAAAATATTTGCCATTAATATAAAAACTAGACTAATTCACGAAATAGTCGGGTTAATTGGAGAGTACCAAGCAGGATTCAGAAAGAAAAGAGGAGTCGTAGACCAAATATTTACACTAAGAGAGATGCAGGCAGAAAGTTTTGAACACAAGAGAAAAAGTATGTGCTATTTGTGAACTTCAAACGAGCATACGACAAGGTGGACGGGGAACAACTGTTACAGGCACTGAAAGAAATGAATATTTCAGAAAAATTGATAGCAACGATAATCTTGACGCTGTACCGATCTGAGAGTAGATGATGTCAGACACGAATTTCGTTCAATTTAACACTAGAAAAGGTCATACGCCAAGCAAATGTAAAGAAATTGGAAAAATCAGCTAAAAGTTTAGGACTTGAGATAAATTATACAAAAGCAAAATACATGACGTGGATGGTAGAAGAATTTTCACCAGGACAATATTTAAAGATAACCCCAGACAGAAGGAAACAACACGATTTCGAGGAGGTTGACAGTTTCAAAAGACAACCGGACATAAGTGTAGAAATAAAAGCTTGTGGCAGGGAACAGGTGCATGGGAGCGCCAAACTTAATAATTAGAAACAAAAAAGAAGATGCACAAAGACTCGAAGTATGGGAAAGATTCTGAGAAGAATTTTTGGAGGAAAGATAGAAGATGGCGTATGGAAAAGAAGAACAAACACAGAGATATGTGATCTGTTCAACAAACCAAACATAATAGGAGTAGTGAAAGCGCAGCGCATAAGATGAATGGGACATATAATAAGGATGGATGACAACAGAATCCCGAAGATGATGAAGACACATAGTATTGGGAAGGAAGGAGACGATCAGGCAGACCAAGACAAAGATGGAAGAAGGACGTAGACGACGACATAAAAAAGATGGAGGGAAAAGGTAAAGGTTAGGAGAAAATGGAAGCCTTGGGCCAACTAGACCTATAGAGCTCCGTATATATAACTCAAATAAGAAAAAGAAAATGAGAAGACCACGTAACAATTGGAAGGAGTAACAACAGAAACTGGGGGAGTCAACTGGATGAAATCAAATCTGGCACTAGACAGAAGAGGATATAGAAAAGAACCCTACCAGATTACGAAATAAAAGGGGCAACAGGATAAAGAAAGAGACAACTGGAAGGAAGAAGCAAGAAGAGCAACAGTAATAAGAGGAGCCAGTCGGAGTGAAGTTCCCAAACTAGGCATCAAAAGAAAAGAATGGAGCATATTTTATTCATAATTTTTTTTTTGTAATTACCAACTGCTATGATGTTTATTATGCAATAGATGGAATTTATTATAATATAATTCAAAACAAAGAATGTTATTTTGCTGCTTTAATCAGGCAAGAAGGACGAGGTTTTGCTTTTGCGTGACATTATTATTTGGTCGTCGTTCCAATTCTGTTTACATTTACCCATCATCAAATAATATATTTCGTGAGACTCACCATCGTTTCCTAGAATAAAGTGAGAATAAACACTTGCATCACTGGCAATGTTCCTGCTGCAAGAATTTTCATTATTATTACTAGGCAAAGATTCATTCCATCTCCTGTTAAGTAAAACTCGGTTATTATTTTCCAATAGAATCTTATTTGCAGTATTTATTTGTTTATACAATCAAAGTGTTTGAGAATTTCGGTCGGGCCAAAATAAAAAGAGTGTTGCACGTAAGCGTAAGCGCATTATATTACATTATCTAAATCTGAGTAGCTTTCTCCTCCATTGTGTCTACAAATGAGTAGGCGCCTTGACTTCACATCCTCTGGTACAAATACCAACGAAATCAAGGATTTCTATGCAGGTCATTCTTTGTAACCGTGCCTTAATGTTACGTTAGAAAATAATTTGATTTCCAGCGTTCATTAATAAGGATTACGATCAGCAGCAGAGAGGAGAGAACGAGAACTACATCGTAGATACCCCCCCGTTTCAAAACGATCGGCTGTCGAAATCCGCCTTAATAATTTCTTTTTTTTTTTTTTCGTTTTCGAGCAATTCAACTAGAAACCGGACCGTTTGTTTTTCTCTAATTAAAAATAAAAGTGAATTATGAAAGTGTGTTGCAAAACGCATTTTATAACATAACGAACGGCGCTTTTTCTTTTCCTTTTTGTTTCAAATAACAATATAATATTTGTCACCGTTCGTAATTAAAGCATTTGCCGTGCATTTACATTACGAAATCCAGGAAATGCGAAGTAGAAATTGTCGAGAACGAAAACGCTTTTACGCTGTCGAAACTTTTACTAATAATTATAAAAACAGACGCCGTTCGTTAACATTGATTAGAAATTTAATTACCGTCGAGCAACATCACAGTTTCTTATTCTAGTGGAAGTCGAACTTGCTTAATAAATCAAACCCTCCTTTACTTTCGCTCTATGCACTATCCAACGGAAAACACGGATTTTTTTATTAGGTAAGTGTAATAAAATACATATACAAAAATTTGGCGCTCTGTTGACAAGGCTGTGTATCAAGTGCACACACAGTAAAATATGCAATAAATAAAAAAAATAAATCGTAAAGTCTTTCTACACTCGTGTTTATACATACATAGATAGATCCTCTGGGTAGGGATGATTCAGCGTCTTGTGAATCAGATTGTTATTCTTAAGGCGGTAATTTGGGTCTCTAACATTCTCAAGTCAACAACACAATTAAGTGCCATTATGTGCGTGTATACATACATACATACATACAAAGAATTCCGTGGCCGTTTCTCGGCTCGTTTAAAACGAAGCAAAATATTAGGATACCCAGCTTTAAGTGGTTTAAATTTCAGGACATGTTTTCCCTAATAGATGGAGACGAGGAATACAAATCGATTCTTAAATATTCTTCGGGTGTAGTTGGCGTAAAAATAATTCCGGTGCCACATAACTCGCGCTGACTGTGGTTCTGGGAAGCACGTTTTTCAAATATGATACTTTAAAACGAAATTATCAACTAATTTCTCGTTGGGTTTCAAGCTTGTCAGCACCTTTGCATGGCAATGAACTTTAAATACGTACGACCATATCTGTGGATGGCTCGTCGAAAGGAAATTCGTCGCGACTTATGTTTAGATAATAAACAAAACAAGAAACAATTTTATAGTTTAACGATACAGGGCGAATGACAATTGTTCCATATCACAGATTACGGGAAAAATTACTTTTGAATAGTTACTTACATACTTTAATTGACAAACTGACTGACGATGATTTCTTGACAATTATGACAGTTACCAAAGTTTAAATGAAATTTTCTATTAGACCGCTGAATACGTCTCATTGTGATTAATTACGTTAATAAAAAACAACATTTATATTTTAATAGTCGAACTGATTCACAGCTAGTTTTGACAATTACGAAAACTGTCGAAGTTTTTTGTGCACCATTAATGACGTACTCCTAGTTGATCACATTATTAAAAAGAAAACTTGTCAAACTGTCTGACAGTTGATTTTCATGGCAATTATCACAGCTGACAAACTTTTAATGAAGTACTCTGTATAGGCTGTTGATGACGACATTCTAATTAATCGCGTTAATAAAAATATGTTTTAATTGTCAAACTGACTGACACCTGATTTTTTGACAATCATGACAACTGTCAAAGTTCTATATACACTATTGATTATGTCATTCTAATTAATCGCGTTAATAAAAAAAAATCACATATATTTTAATTGTCAAAGTATCTTCTTGACAATTATGACGCTTGTCAAAGTTGTAATGAAATTTTCTATTAGACTGCTTATGACGTCTCATTGTTATTAATAATTACATTAATAGGAAACAAAATTTATATTTTAATAGTCGAACTGACTGACGACTAGTTTTGACAATTATGATAACTGTCAAAAAATTTTGCCCATCATTAATGACGTAATCCTAGTTGACCACATTATTAAAAAGAAAACTTTGTCAAACTCTGTGACAGTTGATTTTCTTGACAATTATCACAGCTGTAAAAGTTCTAATGAAGCATTTTATATAGACTATTGATGACGTCATTCTAATTAATTGCGTTAATAAAGAATCTTATATTTTAATAGACTGACGTCTGATTTTTTTGGATAAAGTTATCTGATAACCTATTAGTGACGTCATTTTAATTAATTGCACTGAATGATAATGGTATTTCAATTATCAAAATGACTGACACTTGATTTTATGTTTGACAGTTATGATGACTGTGAAAGTTTGAATAAACTTTTCCAGTAAACTATTGGTGACGTCATCAAACTGAATCAATAAATCTTCATTGACAACCGAATTTTTTGCAAATGTGACAGATGTCAAGTTTTAATGTAATTTTGTAGTAAACTGTTGATGACGTCATTTTAATTAATGAAAATGTTACGGTAATAATTTAAGTAACATGAAATGAGGGTCGTAGCTCAATATAACACAACATTTATTATCAACAATTTACAACTAATACTCACATTGTATTTGGGGCACTTACTGATAATTAGACTAGATGACACACTGACGAAGATTGTTCTAATTATGCGCTAACGTTCGATTTGTCGCCTTTCTATAGGGGTTTCGTGACGTCAATTATTGCCTTGACATTTATGCACACGACTTTGCGTTAGATCTGTGCCCGTAGATGAGTCATAAGATTTTGCGCACGGCCCTCTAATGAATCATCACAGGTGGATCTTCCAACGCGGGTGAGTCATACGTTATCTAATTGCAAGTGAGTCATTCTTATGTTTATGTTATCGTCTTATGTTTACGTTACACTCGACTGATTTTCAGCTGTACATCTTTGCTAGTTTTCTTATCCTAGTTACCATATCAATAAAATTTTTATTATTAAACAGATTGGTAACTGTTGCTTTTTGCAATTATGACGGATGTCAAACTTTTATTGTGAGTGACATTTGATTTTTTGCAATTATGACAGATGTCAAAGTTTTTAAGTATTGTTATAGTAGACTGTCGATGGCGTCATTTTAATTAGTAACAATAAAAATTTTATTGTTAAACAGACTGACAGTTGATTTTTTTCTTTGCAATTATGACAGATGTCAAAGTTTTAATATATTTTTGTAGTAGACGGTTGATGACGTCATTTTAATTAGTTATAACATTAATAATTTTTTTTATTGTTAAACAGACTGGCAGGTGATTTTTCTGCAATTATGACAAATGTCAAAGTTTCATTATATTTTTGTAGTAGACGGTTGATGACGTCATTGTAATTAATAATTTTTTTTATTGTCAGAACAGACTGGCAGTTGATTTATTTATTTTCTTTGCAATTATGACAGATGTCAAAGTTTTAATATATTTTTGTAGTAGCCGGTTGATGACGTCATTTTAATTAGTAACAACATTAATAAAAAATTTTATTGTTAAATAGACTTAAATAGACTGACAGCTGTTTTCTTTTTGCTATTATGACAGATGTCAAAGTTTTATTATATTTTTGTAGTAGACGGTTGAAGACGTCATTTCAATTAGTAATAACATTAATGAAAATTTTTATTGTTAAACAGACTGTCAGCTGATTTCTTTTTGCTATTATGACAGATGTCAAAGTTTTATTATATTTTTGTGGTAGACTGTTGATGACGTCATTTTAATTAATAACTTCAATAAATTCTTTTATTGTTAAACAGACTGACAGTTGATTTTTTCTTTGCAATTATGACAGATGTCAAAGTTTTAATATATTTTTATAGTAGACGGTTGAAGGCGTCATTTTAATTAATAATAACATTAATAAAAAAATTTATTGTCGAAACAGACTGGCAGTTGATTTTTTCTTTGCAATTATGACAGATATCAAAGTTTAAATATATTTTTGTAGTAGATGGTTGATGACGTTATTTAATTAGTAATAACATTAATAAAAAATTTTATTGTTAAATAGACTAGTAGCTGATTTCTTTGTGCAATTATGACAGATGTCAAAGTTTTATTATGTTTTTGTAGTAGACGGTTGATGACGTCACTTTAATTAATAAGAACATTAATAATTTTTTTTATTGTTAAAACTGACTGGCAGTTGATTTTTTCTTTGCAATTATGACAGATGTCAAAGTCTTAATATATTTTTGTGATAGACTGTTGATGACGTCATTTTACTTAATAAGGAAATGTCTACCGTAAAACTTTTATGGGGGCCTTTTTTCGTTCAACTGCGCCTCTATTTTTTAATCAGAAGCTCATCGTTTTTTTTTTGGGGGCTAATTTTTGGTTAATTATTTTTCGAAAACTGAAGTAAAAAGAATATTTTCAACATTTTTCCCATTCTCTCCGACATCCCTTCGTATCGTGGTTTCATTTTGTCAGATTAATTAACAGTCACCCTGTGCAAAATTGAAAATAAAACCAAAATAAATAGGTATACAAAACAAAGTTGTGCGTGTACTTACGGTTATAAGTACATGTATAAGAATTAAGTATTTTTTTAACAGTTACACTTGAATTCAAGTACATGCAACAGGCGAGAGTACTTGTACTTGTACTTGTAATTGTATTTAATACTCAAAGTCTTAAGGTACTTGTATTTCTACTTGTAAAACATGTACTGTTTACTGTTAGTCTTTAGAAAATAATGGAAAAGTAAGTGAAAATGACAATTGAGTGCAAATGTACTTGTACTTATAATCAACTACTATCCATGTACTTGAATTTATCTGAATTATATGAAAGGTACTTGTTTGTGTACTGAAGTATATTTCTCTTCGTTGTACTTGTACTCGTATTTATAAGTAGTACCTAGTTATTATACAATTTATTATTCTACAAAAAATGGGTTGTTGTCAAACATATAAGGTCAATGTAATTGACAGGTTCGTTTAATGAATTTTAATTTTTACTAGTGCAATTATGAAGGAGTACTTTATTGAATCCGTTAATGAATTAAAACTGATTGTTTCGCTAATTTTCGTAACACACAAAGATGTCAATGCTCCGGATTCCGTGCGCGCCGTTCGCTGACAATGCAAGTATATCGAGAGCGGTTTATTGGTGTGTCTAATGCGTAAGTAGTTTACTGTTAATTATTTAAATAGACTTGATTGGTGTAAATACATAGTAAGTAATGAGATGACCTCGCGGTGGGCGCACTGGAGGCGGATGTTAATGCAATATCCGGCGGGAAATATCGACGAGGCGTGATTTCACAGCTCTAGGAAAACACATCTCACTTGGGTGGGACCTTTTTTTTTTTTCTAAACAATGGACATATTAATTAGATAATCCGTGACCATTGAAATTCGGATATTGCGTTCTTTGGATAGGGCTTGCGCAAACGCGAAGTCACGAAGAACTCTCGTCCATCTTTCTCGATCAAAAACTTATTGTTACAAGTTAATTTAATTTACACTTGTCGGTTGAAATAAAATATTTATTATGGAAGTTCTAGTTAATAGGCAATTCCCTGGTAAACCCATTAACGATGTAATTTACCCCTGTCCATCTTCAGGGATTACAATTCCCATTAAACGTAATTAATCTTTAATCTTGATTAGCGCATCGCCAGTTGATTTCCTGCATTTTTATTAGGTTAATTAATTCTTTAACCCTAATTAATTGGGGAATATTTTCTTCTGCGTAATTTAATCATTCGAAACACCAACATTACTTGCCATGTCGCAAAATATCAGTGTTGTAATAACACTCCATGGTTTCTATTGTCCGACTTCCTGGATTGCCTTTCTTAATTATTAGTATGCGAATATTAGGTAGGTACGATGCACGTCCTTGAAACCTGTACGATTTGTAAATATTGCAAAACAAGAGAATTAACGAGTTATTTAAGGAACAAAAGATATTACAACGGATCGTCGCTTTTAAAAGTTGCAAGAAAGAATCCACAGGCAGCACGTGTGTGTCCCTCGTATACTTGGGTGACTACTATTTTTTTGCGTGGCATTGACATTTTGAAGCGTTGATTTTTTAACTCATTGAGGATATCGGGTACATGCTTTTAGAAATTTGTTATTAAACGCTGATTTACATAAGAATGTAGTCTATAGTGCAGATGTGTACGTACTACAGCCATGGAAGCGCGAAGTAACAGGATTAGTTTCCATTTCCAATGACACCGTTCGCTTTTAATAAGTTACGATTTTGCCCTTACGCACTAATTCGAAAAATGACAATTAAACGAATGCGTTTATTAACCGGATTTAGAAAGTAACTTCAGGCTGACGTCATCTAAATTTTACATTGAGAATACCGGCTTTTGTAAATGTTACTGTAAATAAGGTGTAGGTATACCCAAGGAACATTGCGCTTAATTTTCTAAAACTCTCTAGTTAGGTTTTCAAAGCGAATTCATCTTCAGAAACTGCGTAAACAATTAACAATAAATAAATACATAAATGATTTCAATCGATTACCTTTGGCTAATACGATTTGAACAAATAGGCGACATTCAAATGAATTACAATGACGATATGTGATTATCATAATATTTATAGTTGCTTCTTGTGAAATAGAAATTGTTTAGATTTGATATTTATTTAAATTACTCACACTGCCTTACGCCAGCACTATAATAAGAATAATTTTTAAGCGTTTAAGATATAAAGTACAAGGATGACGTTAGTTCTTAAAGCGAAAGTTGAAAGACGCAGAAGCTTTCCCATACATTTTTTTTTTTACTTTTAAACATAAAATAAAATTGGTATGATTGTTTGAATTTATAAGAATGCTCGTCGAATCTGCACGTATAAGTTTAATACGCTCGATATTTCTTGACTTTCTAGCTGCTTCAGTTTTTTTTTTCCTTCTGCCAATATTTCATCTCAGATCACATGGGATTCAGGGAGCAATAGCTCTGAAGCTAACCCTTGCAGTCATCAAGCAACTCTAGCACGATAATTCTCTTTCTTTAAAAAAAAAGATCTGCAATTTCCCTTTGCCCTTTATGAGCTAAAAAGAGATGCTTTCCTTCCATATTCCTTCGGATTTCCTAATTCATTTGTTTCTGTAGTTTTGTATGTGTTTCTCTCATCTTTTGTTGCCAAAATCCTTATACATTCCCCAGAGATCTTTTCCCCCTCTGTAATAGTAGTTTGACAGAGACGAAGAAGAGATGCTACGTCGAAGTATATAATCATTATTAAAAAAAAAGTAGGCGCTAAGTCCTCGTTAATGAAAAGTAAAGGAAAGCAGAGCTATTTCTTTGTAGTTTACAATGTGATCATCCTCTCAAGAGGAAAGTAAATTTAGTACTAGCATTAAGGAACAGAATCAAAAGTATTTCACATCCCTCCTTCCTGAAAAGAAAAAGAAAACTTACCATCCCACGCAGTCTAAAACATATCCGCCAACCAATTAATTCTCACCACACACAATTACAGACATGGACAACTACCCCCACAAAAAATCCGCCCCAAAATAACAGAAAAAAAAAACTTATAGACTCGTATAGTTTGTAGAACAAATATTACAGAAAATGACCAAAATCATATGAACCAATAATTATAATGTCACCGTCGGCGTCGTGCCGAGTACCCCTCTTTGTTTAATAAAATATCATGTCCACATTCAATGACCGTTCCTAATCACTTAACTATAGTGATATCATTATAGAATCCCTGTGTCAGCTGTGACGATGTGTATATTGGCCAAATCTCTCAATACAAAAATGGTGTGAAGACAAAAAGCAAAAACAGTTGTGCCTTAGCCTTGCGTTCTTCCAATAAGAATCAAAATACAAATTACCCAAATGTAAAAATTTTGGCTAAAAGGAAAAAGGAAAACCCAATGAAAAGCGCCATCTCCTAAGGGATATTACTATTACTATAAAATAAAGACTAAACAAAGGCAAATACCAACCAGAGTTTAGAAGGCAACACAGCGAAACACCCACAGACGTCATGGCTTATCAAGGAACAAATTGAGAAGAAAAAATTAGAGACCTAATAAAACCAGATAGAACTTTCAGAAATTATAGCAAGAATTCCAGGTACCACAGGAAAAATCTGACTGGAAACCGGAAGACGTATTGCCGACAATAATATTTAATATCACTGAAAAAAGAACAGTATGGGCCGTAGATATGAAAAAAAGAAACAATAGTAAAATCCTCATCTGAGTTTGGTGGCCTAATCAGACGATAGCATAGCTCGTAGGGCAGTTTGATGTGAGGCACAGGAACAGCAAAGAACTTGGGGCCCCGAGGACTATTAAATATTCCACTACATACATGAGTGCTTCATTTTAATAGAATCTAGAAATAACGGGACGATTTGACTGCCCTAATACCTATATTCTTTGGGGGTGAGATGAAGGCCAGCGAATGATTTGCACCAGGACCCCTTAAGGGTACAGTACTGGATGTAGTGCAATACGAAGGGGCAGAAGGAACTTAGAAGTAATTATTACTTGGCAGAGTTAGAGAGGTTTGGAAATTGGCGAAAAAAAAAATACCTAATAAGCACTAGGAGATGTTTGACTAACAATGAGATAGAGAGATCAAAAGAAAGAAGAAAAGAAGAAATGCCAAAAATAACGGAACGTACCTCACACTTTCGTCTATCTTCAAGTGGGTTTTCTCTTTATTTTTGGCATCTCGCTAGAAGGCCTCCATCTGGCACTTTCTCTGAATCGATTTCAACGTCACAAATCTCTTGAATCCTTTATTCCGCAAATTTTGTTCCTCCAATGAGGTAGAGAGGCGAATCCTCAAGTGCTCTAAGGATGACACTTAGCGAAAGCATAAACATACGATTTCATGGAAATCATTTTACAAATCTGCAGTGTCCTTTCATAACAGAAGAATTTGTTTGGAGCAGTTACTGATGTTCTTCTTGCTGTTATTGTGAAGGGAAATCAAATCTGCCAGAGAAGTCTCATAGCTTGTTTGGTAATCCTTTTCCATCTTGTTCTGTATTTTGCAGTTTCTGTCCAGTGTGACGTCTAATGTCTTCGGATCTTTTAATACTTCTCCTCCCATCTACTTCCCGGTCTATCCCTGCACACTATGCCCTGTTTTGCTACGTACCTGTATGCAAATTTGTTGAGCGTGCAAATTCTCAACTGCCGGCTATTCAGTGGGATGGGTCGAGGTCATTACGTAACCCCAAAACAAAGGGTGAATTTAAACGAATAAAATAAAAATCACCAGTAAGGCACACGTGTCTTTATTTGTGTATAAAAGGATAATAATAGAGACTTCTACTCAAAAATGTGTCAAATAAAATTAAATTAAATTAAAACGCAGTCAATTAATCTGACAGTGCAATTGTTAATAACCAAATGGCATTAAACGTCAAAACACGAAAGACGGATCCGTTTGTTCGTTCATAAAAATTATTGTTTTAAATAGCAAGAACTATAGTAAATTTTAACTACGCATGTCAACATAGTCTGTACTAAAATGCGTCCAAAATATTTAAAAAAATATATAATAAAACAAAATCCGATCTTTTGTGAAAGCACAACAGCTGATCAAGGGTCGTGAAGTTGTTTGATAAATGAACGCCAGGAGAGACGTTTCCAGAGCACTAACTTGCTTTCCCGGGTATGAGCGCCCTCTAATAGCGGGGGTAGTAAACAGACGTGTTAACGCATACTAAGATGGATGGCCGATCTCGGACTACAACGACGCCATCAAAATTCCAACTTCGACTCAACGAAAAAACCCCAAGTAGCTCCCGGTTAAATGCTCCAATGAAACGTCTAGAATAAAAGAAAAACCTAGATGAATGATCGAAAAACAAGTGTTACGACCTTGAACTGTGCACAAAGTTGCTGATATGAAACACACCTGACTTGTATCCAGGAGACAGGCTTGGAAAGGCCCGGAAGAAAGCCTTTGTTGCGTGTAGCGCACAAATCAAAACCGGAGTAATTTTCACTTTAAACAATCACAGTTTAGTGAAATCCACAAACAAAGTGGAGAAGCCCAGAATACGAGGTGTACGCCAAGCGAGCAGCCACAAGACTGCCGAAATTGGTGCGGTCGTACACGGGTGGGGTTTTGACGGATAAACACTGCAAAGGGAGTTGTTAAGAGAGACAGCAGAATTACGCAGGGGAGTGAGTGAAACAGAACAATGCAGTAATGCGTGGGTCATTGCACTTGTCTTGTTGTGCAATATGGTGTGAACTTATGAAACTAACGGAAACCAGTAACGTATTCTCGATTCCCACAATATACAGGACGATTCGGAAAACTAATAATTTTAATTTTCAATTTCCATTAATATCTAGAGTAGTCCTTTGGATTCCATCCTCTAAACATGCCTTAACCACCGTATTCTTTGTGCTTTTACTACTGGTTGTCCTTTACGGTTTGCACATCCAATTTCTTCAACCCATTTACCTCCAAAAATCATCCTTAAAATCTTTTGTTCTCATCTTGTTTTTTCAGTGTCCACATGTCACAGCCTTTTTTGATGACACCTTATCTTTTAAGTTCATTTCAGTTGTTGAATTGGCTTCCGGTTGGAACCACGTCACGTTGACTTCTACTGCCGACGTTTCGTTCCATTGCAGGAGAATTGCTACCTACCTAAGGACAGCAAATTGTAGGAGGGCAATTTAAGTTCTCCAACACAGCCAGCTAACTCGTGGAGATGGGTATGGGTCGTACGCAACTCCACGAGTACGTACAAAAATTTAAAGGGACAACAAAATATAAACAAAATAAAAATCATCAGCTGAGCACACTTGTTTTTATTTGGTGTCATTCGAAATTAACACATAGACAAAAGTAAACCGTACAACCCAGACAGGGGGTCTCAATGAAATTATGAAAAGAAAGCAAACGATATTTCGATTAATTAAATCTTTAACCGAGAAACAGATCTGCCTTTTGTTTACAAAAATGCAAAATGTGACTATTCCAAAATTATTCACTTAAAATAAAATTAACGCAGCGTTTAATACGACCATAACAACATTAAAAGAAAATAAAATAAATCACGTCCAAGTGAGGTTGGAAATACCAATCGAGATACAATCTGGCGGAGGAGGAGGAGGACGGTGTTGCCAATTGCGTCAGTACGCAGGATGCCGTCAAGATGTCACGTCACAGTCTCTCCTGTTGACTTGTATCGTCTAAAGCCTGGTCTATATTAACGTTTTGTCGTCAGTCTTGCATGATCTGGAAAGACTGATCAACAAGACTGACACAAATCGTGCGGCTACAGTGCTCAAACTTTCCGTCAAACTTTCCCTCAAACTTTCGCTCAGTCGTTTCGAAATCGACATGGATGAAGAACTATTAGTGACGATAATTGCATCTGAGGGCAAAATGGTAGGTGAGCGAAGTTTGACCGATTAGACTGACGCACGTCTACATGCACCGACTTGTCTGTCGTCTTGCTTGTACACAAAGCTCCAGCCCATCAGTCTTTTGCAGTTCATGCAAAACGTCCAACTTGCTGTCTACACGTAACGATATGTTTGACAAATCTGGCATGATCATGCAAGACTGACGACAAAACGTTACGTATAGACCAGGCTTAAGGTCGAGTGTAACTCCAAGGGGAAAAAGGAGTAGACGGCGATGTTTTGACCTTTGGCAGCTAAGGCCCCCGCTTACGGCTTTTCCACACAAGGGTCGGTCTCAAAGGGCGTTACGAAGAAAGAAGTAGTCAGAAAGGGGTACGACTACAAGCCTAAATAGTAAAAGAAAGACGCGTGTGTTACAAACCGAAATGCGCAGAAAGTTGTCAATAAAACCCTACCTGTTCTTTTCTCGATGCAACAGGCTTAGAAAAGCTTATATGAGAGCTTGTATTGCTTAACGTGCACCTAAGCAGATCTCGGAGTAAATAACTTCCCTTTCAGGCTTCGATGAAAGGATTCAACATGATCTAGGCATAAAATCGTGGGCATTTCACTGACACTACATGTGCGCGTTAAGACTTAAGCGGCAAGAGTGACGCGTCGAACAAAGAACACGCGCAGGGGTTGTTACGAGACAGACTCTGTTTTATCCGGGCAAGAGAGTGAAATAAAACATCACTAAGGGGTGAAGATGACTGCATCCCAACAAAATCACCTCGAAATGCCGAAAGTCCCGTAGGCACAAATTTCCCATGCAATACAGGGTGACTGGCAATACCAATGAATGAATTTTTCACCCGTAACAGAACTTCCTCAGGATTGGTGCTAGTCTCAACGACTAACGAGAAGCAGCAGCAACATCACCAGCAGCACCAGCTCCGAAGAAGTTCTTCTGTAATGAAGAAAGAAACGTCGGTAATAGAAGAAGTCAACGTGACGCGGTTTCAACCAATTCAAACATGGACGACGGCCGCGGAAGCCTTCGAATTAAATTGTATTTCACGTTTAAAATTTAACTGACTTTGACTTGACACGATGGTAATAAAATTCAAAATCTTTTTTCGGTCTGTTAAAAGTGCAAAGCTTGATGGATGACGGAAAAATGCAAAAGTTGCTTTCCTTTTAGGAATTTAGAATCATATCATCTTTGAGAAATGCAAATTATGCTATTGTAAACTAAGAAAGTTTATACAATTTGAAACCCCAGTTACTACCTAGTAATCAATGATTTAGTTATGTGGCATAACTAGGTAAGAAAAGTTTAGATTTATTGGAGGGGGGTCGAGGCAAAGCCTAGGCTGTAAAAGCAACACTTTAATCCTTCCCAGTTGTGAATGAAATCTGGGGAAAAATAATTTTTAAGTACTACTATTTGTATAAATTAGGAGAGGACATCTTAAATGTTCCTTTCTAAAAGGCGTGTCTCTAATATTATACTTGCGGTATTTAAAAATCGTAAGTAAGTAAATATAATATGAACGCACCTTATGTACACAATCATTTAACTAAAACGTGTGACACATGAACTATTAATTTCCATTCAAACGTGCAATAAAGTTCGTCGCACTCGCGCTCAAGAATTTGATTTTCAACAGGCACTGGCATGCAGGCAGCGTTAATTGAATTACGTTTCCCAACTTTTCGCCGAGTGCAACGCGATCAGGTCGATTGTGCAACTGAAGAAATATTTTTTTTTTATGTAAGACGTACTAAATAATAACTGCACCTACACTCGCATTGCAACATTCTAATTAGGTTACGTTACGATACCAAGAGGTATTTAACTTGTGAAATATTATAAGACCATTTATAGGTGGATTTCTGCAATTTTTAATATTGCGAGAAAATTTTATGTATGCATGCGTGACACATTCTCCGAGCGAATGTCTTTTAAAGGCTTTAATAGTGCAGTGTCTAAGTAATAATTCGTAACACGTTCTCGTGTAACCTATTTAGGCTAGATAATAATAGAACATTGAAACAACTTTCTTTGCTTTACTCGTTGTTACGTCAATTTTATTGATGTGATGTTCTATCCTCAACATATTTTTATTACTCTTGCGCCTACATCAAATATCCTAAAGGTTTTGGGAATGTGTTATCTGCCAGTCAGTATAATAGACAGTATCTTATATCTTTAATTAGGTAAAATAATGAAAGTCTACTTTCCCCAAACGCAATTTATTTGGGGGCGGGCATTTCTTTTACTTTTTTAATTTCAAATTGCATAAACGCCGAGCAATGTACAGAATTTCGTTCTAGTACAAAATAACGTTTTATCGGATTTAATTCCGGTAGGCCCGGAACCGAGTTACTACGACACCTCATCTGCATGTAAATGAGATAATGTTTGGTTACGGCGGAATGGAATAGTCTTCCTCCTCGCCCGGAATACGTCCGTGTGCTGGCAATTTACTAAACAAAGACGCGAACGTTACGTGAACATATTTTTGCGCGAATAAAGAGAAAGATATATCGTTTAGCTGCAAACGTGTGCCGACAAACATTTTCATACACCCTTTCTACCCTAAACGTTTCTTGTTAGAATTTACTGCGCGGATGGAGGGAATATTCGAAGCAGATCTGTTAATGCAACCGAACCGTGTAATTTTATTTATACTATTACAACTACTAGCTAAACTTTTACATTACGGTTTGTCATCTTCGGCAGTCGAGTGGTTTGCTAGTTATTTCCGTAATCGTTCTCAGCTGACACGAATAAATTCGGACGTAGGCTATAAATATTCCTCTGTTACAGACGTCAATGCAGGTGTTGCACAAGGCTCCATTTTAGGGCCATTATTGTTTAATCTCTACATGGCTGACTTGTATGAAAATATTATAAACTGCAAAATTCGCGCCTACGCTGACGATAACCAGATATTTTACTCGTTCTTTCCTTCTGATTATGATACAGCTATAGCTAAGGTTAATCAGGATCTGGACTCAATTAGCGTATGGTCTAAAAATAATGCACTAAAGTTAAATCCGAATAAATGTGCCGCTATGTTAATTGGTACCAAATGGCAGTGTAACAAAATTGATCATCTTTTGCAATATGCATTTTTGTTAGATAATATTCCTCTGACTTTAGTTAAGCAAATAAAAAATTTGGGAGTTATTTTCGACTCAAATCTTACTTTCACGTTTCACGTAAATAAACTAATTCAAAATGCATACGGTAGGCTACGATCCATTCACAGGTATAAACATATTTTACCATTCAGAATTAAATTACTGTTAGTTGAATGTCTCATTTTATCTACTTTTAATTATTGTGATAGTGTCTATGGACCGAGTCTATCGTCTGAAAATGTTTACCGAATTCAAAATGTCAAAATTCCTGTATGCGCTTTGTAGGTAATATTACCAGAAGAGCTCATTTAACTCCTTCTATCAAAAACACAAAATTTTAAAAATGGTGGTACGTAGAGAACTTCATCTCTGTTGTTTAGTCCATAAAATATTAGAAACACAAGAACCTAGTTATTTGTTTTGTAAATTAATTTTTCTCCGAGATTTACATCAGTCTAAAACCCGTCAAGTATACATGCTGAACATGCCAATTCACAGAACTGCGTTCTTTAGAGGATCTTTTTCTTACTCCTCCGTTCATGCTTACAACGGTGTCCCTGATGTACTTAAAACATTAAAATACTTCTCTTTCAAAACGAAATTGAAATTATTTTTATTATCTAATTAGCTGCTTAGAGTTTCCGGAATTGTCAAACGTATTACTCAATATAAGTTGATTATATTGTTTTTCGATATATATTTAGTTATGTGTACTTGTACACAAGTGTGTTTGTCGCACATTTATTGTATTATATACATATATTGTTATTTCAAATGTATAAGGTAGGATAGCAACAGCCAGTGGCTGAAATCCCGCCTGAATAAAGTCCTGTTATTATTATTATTATTATTATTACTACTAAAATTAGAAACCGAACTCGATTGTTTATTAATTTTTTAAGTTTTAGCTTCAGTAGTACATTAATCATAAATTAAAAAAAAAGTAGTAAGTTCCTCTTCTTCTTCACATATCTATCAGTCGTTTATTTCATGCAATAAGATCACCAAGGACTGGCTACTGTTATATTAAGGACTCCACTGTTTAAAATCCTTTCCCTTGTATACTATTTTCATTCTAGCTTCGCCGTTTGGTCCATCCAAGTCTTTTCCCTAATTTCTCTCTTGATTAATTCTAGGCATGCGCCCTACTAATCCAGCTGTCTTTTTTATGCGAGGGTTGATCCTCATGTCACGCTCTTGATATACAGGGTGACTGTTAATTAACCCGACTAAATGAAACCACGATAAGAAGCGATGTCCCAGAGTATGGGAGAATGTTAAAAGAATTCTTTCTACTTTGGTTTTCGAGAAATAATTGATCAAAAATTAGCCTCAAAATGACGATGCGCCTCTGGCTAAAAATAGAGGGGCGAATGAACGAAATCAATGCACTCATAAAAGTTTTATGATAGGCACGGCGGCGCAGCATCAGTCGTGAACTTGACCTTCAAATGGAATTTTACGTCAACTTCGTTTTTAGGTGAACACCTGACGCCGTGAAATACGAATTACAAAATATTTGCTTGCATGCAAATCACCTGAAGCAGATTGTTCCGTGCAACGGCCCCACTAACACGTGCTTTAACAGGTAAACAAATAAATCACTAAAACGAAGAACAATTTAAATCTCCTAGTATTTTTCTTTCATTTTTATTTAAATTGTATTTTAAATAAAGTTTATTTTCACACAATCACCAGAATTTAAAACATTTAGGCCCGGTCTATTCATCTCTCGGTAAGTGGCCAGTAAGATACTGGATAGACTAAAGATAGGCAAATGCATTGCGCTAATCGTCAGGTAATAACTTGGCACTTTACTGAGAGATGAATAAACCGGGCCTTAATCAGTAAACTCATTTGTAATCTATTTCGATTGTAAATTATTATCATTTCGTTCTGTGTGTGATGAATTAATAACACAAGTCTATTAAAAGTTTAACTTTATTTACAGTTGGTTCTTGTCCGATGAAATTTGTATCACAAAATCTTTTAAGCGGACACTAAATCGCGCACTATAACACTTTACGTTTCACCGTCGTTCGACAGCTTCGTCAGCTTGTGATAAAAGTTTAACAAATTCAAGACGCGTTTGCAACTCCATATCCTGTGTTTTTAGCGCACTTATTCCTACTATTTCGTCAGCTGGTTAAAGCTGTGTACAGACTTGATTAATGACGCGAATTAACTCGTCGCGTTCTCGTAAAAATTCCTCACGAAGACATATTCGTCGTTGATCCAGTTGTTCGAAGTCGTCAGTAAACAAATTTGGTTATAAAATATTACGTCCACACTGAGCACCAACAGCATTCGGATCGACCAGAGGTGTCGCGCATCCCGAGGCATGGCTGTATGTATGCTAAGGAAGATCAAGTTTTACAAGCTTTATTCTAAGTAAATATTGTAAAACGTTTATGACATACTGCAATGATATGGTATTTCAGGGTATTTTGCATTTTTTTTTCTAAATCTTCTTTGTTTATTGTTATTTCTTACTTCGTTGCGGAGTCTCCTGCTGCGATGGTGTATCTTGTAGACTGATTCTTGCTTGTTGTGTGATAAATTTTGGATGTAGAT
Organism: Dorcus hopei; assembly: GCA_033060865.1. NCBI lineage: Eukaryota > Metazoa > Arthropoda > Insecta > Coleoptera > Lucanidae > Dorcus > Dorcus hopei. The sequence continues at coordinate 39,172,461 of CM065423.1, forward strand.
GGCACTCGCGAGCCTTCACATTCAAAATTATCTATGTCAGTGTGTGTGTGTGTGTGTGTTAGTGATGAGCGATATTTCGCAACCGGTCATTTAATCGGCGCTATTACCAAATCGCTGATAACGCCATCTGCACTGTTATTGAAATAACGGAGAATACAAAACCGCGATTTAAAACGGATTGCAACACTACTAGTAAATATCGCTTGATCGATTTCTTCACGTTCAGCGAAATATCTTACCGCAGTGATTTTTAACTGGATTTTAAGCGTTATTAGTTTTTTTATTTAGGTACTGTTCTCTTGGTAGTTCTTTAACAGGTCTTAGATCCAAACACCGTTAATTGATTCAAGTCAGAGCTGGTCCCTATTTCCGCCATCCATCAACAAAGAAACCTATCGCACATGCTCGTATTTACTTGTTATTCCTATAGACGTTAAGCTTTCAACCCGCGTTCGCAATAGCGGTTTAAAATCGTCGCTATATCAAAATAGCGATCATGGATAGCGGCGTTATTAAAAAATCGCTCCTTTGCTCATACTAGCGTGTGTAGGTGAATAAATAAGAAGATATTTCGTAGAATAGTCCAATTTAAAAGAATTGCACAAACAATTTATCCCGTAAAGAAGTTCGGAGTTTGAAAGAGAAGAAGCTGGATACGTTTGGACGGTTTTTCACAAAACCGCCCTTATACCTTACTTACATCAGGTTCCGAACCGCGTGCTTGACTGTCCCGTACTGCGGACCTTGCGGGTTATGAGGCGCGACCGGGAACTTTCACTTACGCTAGTTACACGGCGCCCTCACTTGTTCATTTTCCGAATTCCTTACTACCTACAGTTTCCTTGTAACATCCGGAAGGGTCATGATATTCTTAAATAAATTTTTCTAATTATTGCAATTCTAAACTTATTTTCTACGTATTTACATTTCAAAAATTCTAAATAATTTATTTATAATAGACATTTAATTTTAAATCGCCTATTTCTATAAATATTTACATAAAGTTAAAATATTCGAAAAACACACTCGAATTCAGTAACTTCACAAACACATCTAATACGTTACTCTCAATTTACTTTATTATTTACAAAATAATTTCTTAAGAATCTTTCAAAAAAAATTAATTACGTGCTGCTCATAAATATCGCAATACGTACGCTGTGAATTTGACGTTTCAGTCTAAACATATCTACTTTTTGGGGTAAGTTTATAATTATGTTACAGTTTATTGTCCGCCTGTGTACGAACACACCCTGTAGAATACATATTTCAACGTTACGATCTGTTTTTAGTACACTTCGTTTTGTTTCCCACATTACGCGTAGGAATTTACAATTCCTCGTTCGTGTAATTTACCCAAAACTTTCTTTTCAACATACTATTCGCTAAAAGCTTCAGATTAGACGAATAAGTTCATTATATAAAATTAGCCCCATCCTTGCTTAGGGTTGGAATTGCGTTTACGCGGTGTTTATTTGTCCAATTTAAAGAGTACTACTTTGTAACGCGGACGACAACGGATGGTCGAATTCTTTTGTTTTAAAAACATCCGCACCTGAAACCGGTGTGTATGTCCATAACCCTTGCCCTTTATTTTGATTGGTTTCCGCTGATGTCACATTCTTATATTATTGGTACGATTCAAACAGACCACCGTTCATCTCACTTTATACCGTTTTCTACCCCTCTCGATTTTGCAAAACGCCGGAATTGCCAGTGTGTTGTCGACCGTCAGGTGATTTGCGTGTAGTTAGTTTTGAAGGAAGAGAATACATCTTACGTCTGTTGGTCGACTCTGATTAATTCAGCTGTACGAGAGAGTTGACTGTGTGCCAACTCGTATTCAGCCTACGTCTTATTCTGACTTAGGTAAGGTTTACTTCATCGTTTTGCATTATCTTGCAGTTCACGGTCATTTTTCTCCCCTTAGGCTTTTCGTTTTGGCTGTCCTTTCTTCGTTCGGACGACTATTCCGTGCGTGCGACATTTACTGGGATCATTATATCGCCCGTAGTACCGTACCGACCTCCCAGTGCGCGGACCGTTAAACCCCGCAAGGAGACCAACACTCCGAGGAGTAGCGACGTCGCTTACCGCTTTGGAACGGTGGAACGCCCCTGACTCGACAGACGTATAAATGCTACGTAATCAGGTCGGATATTTATGTTTATTTATTCTTATGTTACGGTGGCTTTGATGTTGTCGCTTTCGAACACGTAAATTTTGCGTATACTCGCGAAGTAAACTCCATTTCGGAGGAATTCATCTTTTATCTTGCGTTACGCTTACAAAACGTAATTCATCGAACGAGTTGTTTTTTTTTATTTAACTTTGTATTAATTTCGGATCCGAATTGTTAGGATTTACTGTTTAACGTTAGTTGTGTTGTTCACCATCTGATTTAATCGTTTACTTGTGATCAATCTTTTAATAAACTTGTGTTCAGGCTTTGGACGTATCGTGTTTTTCTTAATTTTTACGCGAATTCCTTTCAAAAAAAATTAAGTGGCGCCTATTTTGGATTGGCCTTCGCGTTATGGTTTAAGAACCCATTCCCGTCCCACTGCCGGCGACACTGGATCAATTTCGCTCCGGTGTTAAACTTCTGCTTATCTACACAGGTAGGTAGCAATTAATTAATTAATTAAAAACTGTTCCACAGAATTTTTAGTACATTTTCTCGTAATCTGTGATATGCATTCACGTACGCGATTTGTAAAGTTAAAAAGTTTAGGGGGCGCTAGAAAATAATTGATTCTCAAAGTGGGCGGTAGACGAAATTAGTTTGAGAACCTATGATTTAGATTAACACATGGACTTCGATCTTGAGACATATTGTTTGAACTGAACAATACCACAAATGTTTTAATCTTTATTTAATCCTATGTTTTTAAACCAAATTAGCACAGCAAAAATTAACAAATTCTACCAAATTCAATAAGCTAATAATGAATATACATAGGAAACAAATCTACGTATGAAAGAAACAAAGTAAGACAAAGTATGCGACTTAATTTAGTGTTAGAGGTGTTTGAGGCATTGTTGAAACTTAACGTTCTGAGCTCTCTCCAAAAACATCGACTGATTTGTATCTTGACAATGATTGTTTATCTACTTCAGTAAATCATTCCTCTTTTTTATTGTCAGTATGACTTTTTGTTTCTTACAAGTAGACGCATAATTTCGTCATATTTCGTACGCAGTGCCACAGCTTGATTTTAGGGGAATTTCTTAATTAATTATGAACTGTAACATCGATTCTTTTCTTTTTTTTTCGGAACAATCATCATTCACACTGTATTTGCAGTTGTCTGACTAAATTGGAATTTGAAATCTTAGTCCTGAGTCTACCAGGTTCCTGCATCCCTAAGAGATGTCCTCGTGAGTTTTTAAACAAAATTTAAAAAAACAACTCTAAGAAATAAAAAACTTACAAAACGCAAAATGTTTCTGTCGGTAAACAAGACTGAAGAAAGAAAACATTTTGACAAAAAAGGCTAAAGGATTCACCGCCCTGACAAAATCAGAATTTACTCAAAATAAGCACTATGAAACTGAATCATGCATTCTATTTACATAAATATCTACATCCCAATTATTAACAACATTACGTAAGAAATGGCAGCCCAACATCATAACCAAAACAATCTGTATAAGAAGACGTACTTTAAAAATTCGATGAATTTGTCGTTTGTATACGAACTTTGCATATTTACATACCCAATTGAGTTCCCATTTGATCCTGAAAACTTTATTGTTTCTGCATATGTTTGCTTGATAGATACATTATAAATTTAGCGCTCGGAAACTTTTTACGGCCGTTAAAAAAACTTAAGGAATTTTCTGCTAACCTGCCTTTCTGGCTACGGCTACATTTGTTTATTACGGGAACTTTCGTTTTTATGACCCAAAAAGTTTCAGGTTTCTGAACTTTTGTCTATATATTATATCAGCAGGACAATTTCGCATCTCCTCCAGGAGCTCAACAAAGAAAAATATAGGAGTACAAGAGATTCTAAATTAAAATCAAAATCATTTATTTCGTTGTATCGATCGCCCTGTGAAACTGGTATACTAGTTACGTACTCCGCCTACTTTCCATCCTGTAAATAGCCGATATTTTAGTAGTTCGCAGGAGAGAATTCGTGACCAGGGTAGGACGAGAAGGGCAGAACGCTACCGTAATTCGACCCCGGTAATGCGTGTGGGCTCACCCGCATATATTGTAGGAGGATGTGATGGGTGGTGCAGGAGAAGTCTTTTCAAAATAATTAAGATTATCTGACGTCATTGAAATTACGCAACAATACAGGGGCGTAATTTACTTACGCCCCGAGCACGCTCGGAATCGTATTAATTTGACGAAAATTCAAAGACCACAAAAAGGTAAACGCAAGTGGCTTTCCGAAATATGCGGGAGTATAAATGAGGTAGGTAGACTTCATGCACAAGAACTTCTCCACTTGTCAACCTTGACAGTTACGTGACGGTAATTAATTTATATTAATAGTTGTTTATGATTGTTTACTAAGTATTCACAACAATTTATTCACATTTTATAGGCTTGTTATGTCTGCGGTGTATAATAATAAAAAAATCTACTTTGTTTGAATTAAAGTTTATAAAAAAAAGAGAAGTCTCAGGTGGTCATACACAATCTACTTAGGAGGGACCTCGATTGTTATTTATGGTATCAAGAGTTCTATATGAATTCGGTGAATCAGCATTTGCGTAAATTCCGCATGGGGAGGGGGGGCATTTAAATGGTCAAGTTATTTTTAAAGGATCACCGTCGATAAAGTTTAATTTTTTGGCAATAATAACAAACAAAAGAATATGCGTGCCGGAATTTTTATTCTCGTCTCATTCCCTCCCCAACTATATTTAAACGAACTTATGTTTACGTATCGGCGACGTCATCGGCGATCTTAATCTGGATCATCTGAAAAATTAGTCAATTAAAAAACCAATTAGTTCTGCACACACACACGCAACAACAATCCCATCGACGAATTTAGTTTCCCAATTCCACATAAATATTTTCGTGTTTACACATGCGATATTCAGAGTATGTAGGTTCTTAAAGATCGAAATTAAAAATAGAAATTAAAAATAACTCAAACACTGCAATCTATTTTGAAAACGCGAGTATATGTAAAGTTTCTAATAATATTTTATATTCTTTGTGCTGTAAGTCAGCTAAAGGTTATACGGGGGGAAACAAAACCGAAAGGAAAGCGCGGGGACGGCGACGCGTCTCCAAAATATATTTCCACCGAAATTTATTTGGTGCGTTCGAAATTCTACAAATATTTTGGAGAATATTTACGCGATTGCGTAATATTTATTGCGCATTTCCGTTTTCTCTCAAAAAACATTTTTTTTTCTTGGAAATTTTGTATTTTCAGTGTTTGTTAGATAGGTAAAGAAAAGTGACACATTCATCTAAACTAAAATAAATTTACACGTCAACATAGGCTATTTAACTGATTGTGAGGCAATTACATACTTCAAGTAAGTGCCATGTATATAATTCTAAACATGATCCTTTATCACCATTGTAATACTCCTTATATTAACTGAAGGACGACCAGTTGAAGGCCTTAGATGCAAGAAAAAGTCCTTGATAAGAATACATTACAATTTAAAATTAAAAGTAGCCCATTTCCTTCAATCTGAAAGATAAAAATTATCAACGCCTGTCACAAAAAAATTCATAGAATGTCATACTGCCTTGCTTACGTTGTCAATCTCTTACTTCGTCCAAAATTCCACAAGAAAAATTTCCTGCACTGCCAATGGTACATAAATGATGAACCCCAAATCTATTTCTAGTAACTATATCCAAAATGATCCTTATTTACGCAAATTAACAGAAACTCATCAATTCCTTGTAAGTATTCAAGGTATCCCCAAATTAATTTGGAATTAACGTAGGTCCCAAAAATATAAACCCAAACTCCTTTCGCATCATTCGGAATGAAAATTCAGGTCCAACCAAAAACGATGAACTCCAAGGATTTGAAAGGACACAATTCAAAACAATAAAGGAAGAAATCTGCTTACGTCTTCAGGCAAGAGGCCTTGGCCTAGCCCTTCAATCGATCCAGAGACGCAGACGAATCACGTCGGAAACAGAAGCAAATAATTACGACAGATTAAAAAAGGGTTTGTCTTCTGGGTTATCAGAAATGTTGACAACAAATTCGTAATGATAAATATTGATAGAAACCGTGAACAAAGAAGCTGCCATTAAGTTATGGATTGTTGTGCAAAATTGAAAAGGAAAGAGTGAAACCAAGTTCACGAACACAGAGGAACTGCGCGAAACGAAGAAGAAAACGTAGAAGATGAAGTTAAAGAAGAAAACAGAAAAAACTTTTGAGGAAAAAGAAGTAACCAAAGTCCAAAATCAAACGAGAGAAGAGTACTTATTTTCTAAAAAGAAAAGAAAAGAAAGCAAGGAACGACGAAGTTCTATACAATAGCATCAACAGAGATAGCAACTAAGAAAGTCGAACTTCCAGAAGGTGTGCCAAAGTCAATGGAATAATAAGATGCAGAGGGATTGTTAATGGGAAAAGGAACAAGAGGAATAAAGCTGCTACCGCAAAAAGAGGATTAAATTATGTATTATCGTGGAAAGTTGAAAAGGAAAGAGTGAAACCAATCTCACAAACACAAAGGAATTACATTAAATGAAGAAGAAAATGTGGAAGGTGAAGTTAACGAAAGAATTCGAAAACAGGGAAAAGAAGGAACCGAAAGAAGACACCAAAATCAAGTGAGAAAAGAGTACTTTCTAAAAACAATAGAAAACGAAGCAAGAAAAGATGAAGCTTTGTACAATAGCATCAATACAGGTACCTAGCAACTAAGAAAGACCAATTTCAAGAAGGTATGCCAAAGTCAGTAGAATAATAAGATGCGCAGACGGATGGTTAATGGGGAAAGGAAGAGAAAAGCGAAAAGGAACAGAAAAGTGTTTATGGAACAAGAAGAATGAAACTGTTAGTACAAAAAAGGATTAAAGCATTAAGAATTAAAGTACAAAAAAGGATTAAAGGAGAAAAGCGAAAAGGAAGAGAAAAGTGTTTAAGGAAGAAGAAGAATAAAACTCTAGTACAAGAAAGGATTAAATTATGTATTATTGTGGAAAATTGAAAAGGAAAGAATGAAATCAAGTTCACAAAGGAACTGCGTTAAAAGGAGAAGAAAACGTGGGAGATCAAACTTCGAAAACACAAAAGACTTTTGAGGAAAAAGTAGGAACCAGAATCTAAAATCAAGCGAAAGAATAGTACTTTCTAAAAAGAAAAGAAAATAAAGCAAGGAAGGACGAAGCTCTGTACAAAAGGATCAACAGAGGTAACAACTAAGAAAGACGAACTTCGAGAAGGTGCGCCGAAGTCAATAGAATAATAAGATGCAGATGGATGGTTAATGGGAAAAGGAAGAGACAAACGTTTAAGGAACAAGAGGAATAAAGTTGCTACCGCAAAAAAGGATTAAATTATGTATTATTGTGTAGTATTGAAAAGGAAAGGGTGAAACCAAGTTAACACGTAAAGCGCCATGGTGGGTTTGGATGGACCACCATTTTTTAAGAAACTGACCAGCCTTACTAGCCTTGGTAATCCACCGTAAGTTTTGAAGATTTGGCTAGGTCGGGCTGATCCACCAAGTCATCTGCTTACAGAGACGTGTTCTTAGATGTACTACCATGTGTGTACTGCATTTGGACTGTATCTGGTGACTCCGGCAGGGGGGGTACCCTGTAACCAAAGTGTGGATCCAACGGCTTCGACCGTAGGTGACCATTGTGGACGTTTGATAGGGGTGTGACGAGCCCACCGTCCTGAGTTGGCGTACCAGTGCCTGATTTGCACGGAATCTAATCTGCAGGACGCGGCCGAATGTTCGGTCGTGGCTGAACTTCCAACCAGTGAAGTAAACTGGTACCGTGGGGACCGGTTAGCCCGGAGGATACCCTCCCCTCCTCTGGAGTGGAGCGAGCAGAGGGGACCTCCGCCGGTCGACCGGGTTGGACTCACGGGGGCAGTGGTTGCTAGCCTGCATGCTTGGGCTAGGGATGATGTCCATCCATCCCGACGTGTGAACTGCGGATCTCAGTTCCGGCACTAGCCTGGTTAGCTAGTAGAGATTAGATAGGTCTCCCTTGACCAGAAGGGGCGAAGGGCGTGCAACCCCGAACCACTCTGGTAGCAGTGAATTGGAAGACACTTTATAGTGTCAGCCACCGAAAGGTGGGCCCGCCCTGCGCGCTGATTGGGCGTATCTCAATCCGATGGCTCTGGTCGGAGCCCAAGCGGAGAAGGGCTAACTCGCTCAGGTGCCGCTTGTTGCGTTTTTACGGTATGAATAGGGAGCTGGTCTGTCTGTCTGTCTGTCTATCTGTATCTGGTGACTTCACGTAACCCACCAGAGACAAATGAAAATATTTATGGACTAAATGTAAAGTTTCAGTCTTTTTCTATTGCTTTTCCTCTTTTGTCAAATGACTTTCCAATCCGTTTAAAGCATAGTAGGACTGAGGATTGGAAAGTTATTTGACAAATTCGGAAACATAATTGACAAAAGGGGGAAAAGCAAAAGAAAAAGACTATATTTATGGATTGTTCAGATCTTTTATAATGGTGGCACTTTACGTGTATGAAGAAGAAAACGTGGAGGATGAAGCTAAGGAAAGAATTCGAAAACAGAAACGATAAACTTTTGAGGAAAAAGAAGGTACCAAAATCCTCATTCAATCAAGCGAGAAAAGAGTACTTTCTGTTTGTTAATGGGAAAAGGAAGAGACAAACGTTTAAGGAACAAGAAGAATAAAGCTGCTAGCGCAAGAAAGGAAAAGAGTGGAACAAATGAAGAAAACAAAAACCTAGAAACTCCAACCTAGCCCTGCATTAACACAAGACAGAAGGACACATACAGGATGAAATCAGTAAATAAGTAAATTTTGGATTTAGAACACCACAACATCAACAGAGATGTCAGGGGAAGTCAACTAAAGCAAAGAGAAGCCACTTGAACAAGGAAGTATAAATTAGAAAAAAGAAAACATTTACGCCAATTTAAATGCCCTTTCGTATGCTGTCGAGTGTTTCCGGACAAAAATTGTGTCTGCGGTAATCTGATTGGTGAAAACACCTTGCGCCATGCCAACGCCGTTCGTTTCCCCCGTATTTTGCTTACGCCAGTTTAAAGGGACAACTGTTTCAAGGTCATAGAAACTACTCGACAAAGATCAAACGAGCCGACACGGAGTGTCTCCTCTTGAATAACTTATCTACTCTTTGTGTAAAGAGAGTAAAGATGTGGGAGAAAGATATCGATGGTCTAAAGCTGCGACTAGGGGGTTTCAAAGACACCAGCGCCTCTGAATATATCAACAGAGTGATAGGGGATAGGTGAAGGGTTAATGGGGGAAAGGAATAAAGCAAATGTGAGCAATACAGTAGAAGCGAGAGAACAGGCCCCCAAAAATGTCAACCCTCCTTCCTTCTTACTCCAAAATCCAAAAGGGAATGAATACAGAATTAAATAAAGAATGTAAGTGACTTTTGGCTTCATCATCTTAATCCAGAGTTGAAGCGACAAAGGCACAAGAAAAATTATGGAAGTAAAATTTAGGGCTATAAATAAAAGCTCCATTATTAATTGTGTTGATTGTTAACGTCAACTTGCATCGGAATTATATGTAAATCGTGAAGACAGTGCATTTACAAAAAAAAGGGTACCTTCGAGGTGCACAATATCACTTTCATAATAAATAGTCTATGTAACTTGGCTTTGAAAAGACTGAATTAAAATGTTATTTTGAAAATTGAACATGAATTGGGTAAGAAAAGAAGGAAAGCAAACTGACCATCACATAAGTATCAATTTGTCCTCATGAAAATATCCCTACTTAAGTAACCCAAATACCAAGTTTGTTTTGACTGGAAAGCCGAGACGTCTAGACTTTTTAAAGATGCGAATAAAACTCCGAAAATAATTAAATTTTCCTGGAGATATTTTTCCCGGACAGATGAAATGGCCGATGAGATCGACGTTAATTGGAAACCGCCTAAGAAATAAACGAAGTAGAATTATTAGAGATTCGCGGCGGCTCGGCTCGGCGTTAAATATGAACACTACTAATAGGCCACATAATCGCAAAATAAATCAAATCCTCGGGTATTTTTAGCCCAGGCTCGCGCAAAACCCAATATTCGATGGGGGACGGCACCTATGGGCGGCGGGCGTCGGAACGTTGCACGCACGCGAAATAAAATGAAATTTGTTTTGACATCGTTTGAGGACAGGTGATTATTTTTACATTTGCACGTATCCGAGCGCCAACGTTCCAGTTAAAAATTTATTATTAATGAAACTTGGCAAATGAATACGTGGCGACGATTACAGGCGTATTTAAGTGTAGAAATAAAACGCTTTCGTTTTCCTTATTTCGGGCTATGTATAGATCGGATGCGGGATTTATCTTTTTGCGAACAAAAATAACGAATGCCAGGGGAAAAATATTTGTTAGAAATTCAAAATATTTTCAAGATAATCACTGGGATCAATCAAAGCGTATCGTACTTTATTTTATTTTATTTTTTTCTAGGACTTGACCATATCACTCATTTATTTTTTTTAGTAGAAACACTGCTAATCTTGAAATTAAATCAAATTAGGTTATCCTTCAGCGAAATAGTTTTAGCCTCGAAGGGTAAGGGATTGTAGGATTGACCCTCTTTTTGCCGCGATCGGTTTCTGAGTAAACACACAAGAAGAGATAGATACTTTGCGAATAAAAGTCTTCTCAAAGCGAATTTCACAAACTTGTTAATAAAAAAAAATACGAAGCTGTCGAACGACAGCGAAACGTTAAGTGTTTGTGCGCTATTTAGTGTCCGTTTAAAAGATTTTGTCACAATTGTCACAAGTCTAGTTTGTGTTCAAAGTAAATCAAAATCACTATCACAAAAAAAGTCGTTACTGATTGAATTTTGAAGTAACTTTGTATACAAAATCACGTTTTAATAATAAAGTTTCAGGTACCCGGAGATCGAAGAAGTTCGACAAAAAGTGTATCACAGTGGTGCACATAAACGCCGATGATGACGGTGTAGATTTTTTCTCGGTGCAAAGTTAAGACGCGTTAATTAACGCGAGATCATACGTGCGAAGATTGAATATAAAAAATTCTTGTTTAATCTAGCGACTGATTCATCATTTTGGTACTTTTTAAAGACTCTTCTTACTTTCATTAAGGTTTAAGGTTTTATTAATCAACTGTTTTGTGCACATTTCTTTACTTACTAATTAATTTTGATTTGTATACATAGAATAACCTCCAATCCAAATCGATTCATGCAGCGTGTCGCTAAATTCCACGGAATTTAGCCACACGCTGTATATGAAATAAATAAAGGGACTATATCTATTGGATACCTCAATCGCGCTAAAGAGATACAAATGGATCAGTTTTATTTTAATTGATTTTTCTTACTGACATAATCTGAAACTCTCCTGATTTAATTTAATATCAAAGAACTTTCATTGAAATTAATATATTCCGGAATAAATTAGAGTACGAAACTTTTTTGTGGCGTCATGCGTATTTGAATATTTATCATTTTATATCACTTCGCGTTTTCAGAACCAACTCGGAACACTTACTTACCTATTTCGTTGACTTTTTAATTATTGTCAGTTCGTTCTCCCGATAATTAAAATAACGGAAAGTGGCATCCGTACTTTTCCAGTCTAAGGAGCATTATTATTTCAGGCTTGCTTCATTGATTTAGAATGGAATTAAATAGCCAATTTAAGCGATCGCTTGCCTTCACAATGCAATTAAGTGTTAATTTCAGGGATTGCCGCCGGCAATTTTAGAGAAAACGTTGTAATTGTGCGCTCGACAATTTTTCACCTGCTTATGCACGATTTTGCAAAAATAGAAAGAAGTTAGTTCTTAATCAACTGTGCCCAGGGGCCACGGTGTAAATGCCCGACTAAATTCTATTTAGTCTTACATAGAAAATGAATTTATTTCTCGAACCTAATTATAAATTCCTTTGATCTCTTGGTATAATTGTAGAGTGCACCAAAATTTGCGTTAAAAGTACATTGACATCGAAGTCACGTATGTGCACAATCATCATTGGAAATATTCCTCATGCTATTCTTTGAAGCTTTTCCGAAATGTGTTTGCTGTGATATTTTTTTTTTTGGGTGCGTCATTCGTTATTACGCCGAAATCGAACTGTTTCGGAACACACTTCTGAAATGATTCCCCCCCATAAATATCTGCGCTGTAATTCATATCTTTGGTTTTGTTAATCATTCATGACGCTAGTGATAATGATGTAACAATTTATTATTTATGCTATTGTTCTTTCATCACGCAGTAATTCGCATTATTCACGCTACCTCGCACGAATAATGATTAAGTTTGCACTAATTCTTAATCGATGAGCAATCTTGGTACTTCGCAGTAAATTAAAAATAGAAGAAACACTATTTTGATGGTTTCTTTGACTGTGAAGTCGATAAAATCGATAAAAATATAAAACGATTAAAAAAGAATGATTTATAAATTTTTGAGGCCTTCTAAATAGCTAACTTATAATCACCGCGTTAATAAAAACATAAATATTATTAATTAATCAGTTTGTAATTACATATTTAATATAACCGATGAATTTACATTGCAAATAAAACATTTACATTTCAGATACGAACAATAATTACGTTCGCACTTAACGCGTATTAAAAAGCGATATCTAATTATTCAGAAAATTAATTAATAAAAATAAATAAGTTCGAAATCTCGTAAACGTTGGGAATTTATGTGAAACACTTTGTAGAAATTACACAGGTATTTATGTATCGGCCGGTTTTTTAAATTTTACGTAAGAAAAGCCTTGACTTTTCTGTATTTTTTTAAGCAATTGTGGCCTGAATTTATCTGGAAGATAAATTAAATAAATATTAGATTCCCTCTTTACCTGTTCTTTTTTTAATTTAATTTTAATACTTCATATTTTTTTCCTTGACCTCTCACCTTTTAATTTTATGACAGGTAATTTGAGCCGCTTTTTATAATGTCTTTATTTATTTCTTCTTATATTTTCTAATTCTAAAAAACTCATTAAGTCATATGCTCGTATAATGAATAATTTATGTCATCTTTTAATCCTTTCATGTCATTCGGTGTTTGCCTTCTTCCTCACTTTAGATGTTTGATCATAAACAGCTATTTAAAATTTGCAAGCTCTTTAAAATTAGAACTTTGTCCCCCCCTCCCAATTACATCAAATAAATTGCCAATATATTTTAGTTTTAATGCCCAATAAAATGGTCAAAATAAAGGAAGACATTAAATCGCCGTTAAACCCCAAATAAAATTCAAACAAACTATTTTTTTTTTTCTGTAGTAAAACTTCGTGATCAACAATGACGCAATAGAAAATTTTCTCACACCAATCAACTCTCGGAGAGCAATTTTGATAATGGGAGGAGAGAGAGAGAGAGAGAGGGAGCATCATAAAAAATCATACGTGATCGCAAGCTTTATCGAAGTAAATCACGAAAGCAACGATTCAACAATTATCGAGATTTTGTAACAGATATACAGGTGAAATAAAACTGATACATGGGTATTATTGATATCGATATAATATTCTGCTGTCCTCATTATTTACAAGCATTAGCAAGAGCGAGCACCTACTTTTACTTTTCCTTGTAAATATTTACCTTGTGGTGTTAGGAGTAATATAGAAAATACCATATAAGGACGCGGTGATATTTCATTACAATGTGCGGCGTGTAATTTTAATAATTGAATAAACCCAGCCGATATCTAGATCATATTCGACCCGAGCGATTTTTACCCGGCGTTTTCCATTCCATTATTTCTCGTGTCGTGTGTAACAAATTATAACAATAAAGCGAAACAGTTAGGCGAGGAATTATACGGTTTGTTGTTCTAAATGCTAACATCCTTATAAGATGACCGACAATCTGCCAAATGAATTACTCCTAGCGGAGTTTGTATTTATTTCACGCATTGTATAATATCTCCAAATAAACGGCCGCCAGTTCTTACGGTAAATACTGACTTATTGCCAGTGTTTATTTACATACGTGCGAGATGACGAGGAGGTCACTGAACGTCAAAACTGACCGATTTTTTTCCTGTCTAGAGCACATACTTCTGATGGTTTAATAGACCGTCTCATAAACTCATTAGCACAGTATGTATGTATTACAAGAGAAATTTTGTTTTGTTGTTCGGATTGAAACGATAAAAACTATTTTAGTTTAACAATTAGAGCACATTCATTCGAGGCCATCAATTGTTACTATTAAATATTTGGATCCTTTATTTACTTCTTTAAAAAAAATGAATGTATCCGTAATATTTGTATGTAATTGTTGTATACTACTTATCAGAGCTGTAACAAGTACAACAAGTACAAGCACATTTATAATAAGAAGAAATATACTTAAGTACAAGTACCTTCGTACAATTCAGATATACAAGTACAAGTCCATGGGTAGTACATAATTATAAGTACAATTGAGTAAAAATGTACATGGAAGTAACATCCATAGACTTGTACTTGTATTTATCTGAATTATATGGAAGTTACTTGTACTTGTTGTATTTATAAGTAGTGCTTGGCACAGCTCTGATGTGTATACAAGCATTTCGTAAGCGACCTTAATACTACTTATAAATACAACAAGTACAAGTACAACAAAAAGAAACATAATACAAGTACCTTTCATATATTTCAGATAAATACAAGTACAAGTCCATGGGTAGTACATAATTATAAGTACAATTGAGTGCAAAATGTACATGTAAGTACCATCCATAGACTTGTACTTGTATTTATCTGAATTATATGGGAGTTACTTGTACTCGTTGTATTTATAAGTAGTGCTTGGCACAGCTCTGATGTGTATACAAGCATTTCGTAAGCGACCTTAATACTATTTATAAATATAACAAGTACAAGTACAACAAAAAGAAATATAATACAAGTACCTTTCATATATTTCAGATAAATACAAGTACAAGTCCATGGGTAGTACATAATTATAAGTACAATTGAGTGCAAAATGTACATGTAAGTACCATCCATAGACTTGTACTTGTATTTATCTGAATTATATGGAAGTTACTTGTACTTGTTGTATTTATAAGTAGTGCTTGGCACAGCTCTGATGTGTATACAAGCATTTCGTAAGCGACCTTAATACTATTTATAAATACAACAAGTACAAGTACAACAAAAAGAAATATAATACAAGTACCTTTCATATATTTCAGATAAATACAAGTACAAGTCCATGGGTAGTACATAATTATAAGTACAATTGAGTGCAAAATGTACATGTAAGTACCATCCATAGACTTGTACTTGTATTTATCTGAATTATATGGAAGTTACTTGTACTTGTTGTATTTATAAGTAGTGCTTGGCACAGCTCTGATGTGTATACAAGCATTTCGTAAGCGACCTTAATACTATTTATAAATACAACAAGTACAAGTACAACAAAAAGAAATATAATACAAGTACCTTTCATATATTTCAGATAAATACAAGTACAAGTCCATGGGTAGTACATAATTATAAGTACAATTGAGTGCAAAATGTACATGTAAGTACCATCCATAGACTTGTACTTGTATTTATCTGAATTATATGGAAGTTACTTGTACTTGTTGTATTTATAAGTAGTGCTTGGCACAGCTCTGATGTGTATACAAGCATTTCGTAAGCGACCTTAATACTATTTATAAATACAACAAGTACAAGTACAACAAAAAGAAATATAATACAAGTACCTTTCATATATTTCAGATAAATACAAGTACAAGTTCATGAGTAGTATTTAATTATAAGTATAATTTATTGCAAAATGTACATGTAAGTACCATCCATGGATTTGTACTTGTACTAGTATTTGTCTTAATTATATGAAAGTTACTTGTACTTGTTGTATTTATAAGTAGTACTTGGCACAGCTCTGACGTGTATACAAACATTTCTTAAGTGACCTTAGTACTACTTATAAGTGAAAGAAGTACAAGTACAACTAGAAGAAATATAGTACAAGTAAGTACAAGTACAACTAGAAGAAATATAGTACAAGTGCCTTTCATATATTTCAGATAAATACAAGTACAAGTCCATGGGTAGTACTTAATTATAAGTACAATTTATTGCAAAATGTACATGTAAGTATCATCCATGGATTTGTATTTGTATTTATCTTAATTATATGAAAGTTACTTGTACTTGTTGTATTTATAAGTAGTGCTTGGCACAGCTCTGACGTGTATACAAACATTTCTTAAGCGACCTTAGTACTACTTATAAGTGAAAGAAGTACAAGTACAACTAGAAGAAATATAGTACAAGTACCTTTCATATATTTCAGATATATACAAGTACAAGTCCATGGGTAGTACTTAATTATAAATACAATTTAGTGCAAAATGTATATGTAAGTACCATCCATGGATTTGTACTTGTACTAGTATTTATCTTAATAATATGAAAGTTACTTGTACTTGTTGTATTTATAAGTAGTACTTGGCACAGCTCTGACGTACATACGACGCGACCTTAGTACTTAAATACGATAAGTATAAATACAACAGGAAGAAATATAGTACTTTTCATATAATTCAGATAAATACAAGTACAGGTCCATGGGTAATACTTAATTATAATTACAATGAAGTGCAAAATGTATATGTAAATGCCATCCATAGACTTGTACTTGTACTCGTATTTATCTGAATTACATGGAAGTTACTTGTACTTGTTGTATTTATAAGTAGTGCTTGGCACAGCTCTGATGTGTATACAAACATTTCTTAAGCGACCTTAGTACTACTTACACGTAAAACGAGTACAAGTACACTAGAAGAAATATAGTACAAACACCTTTCATATTTTTCAGATAAATACAAGTACAAGTCCATGGGTAGTACTTACTTATAAGTACAAGTACATTTTGCATTCAATTGTCATTAAGTACAGTAAGAACAAGCACTTTATAAGTACAAGCAGTAAACTATTATAAACTATATTCAATTTTATTATAAATTTCACTTATAGTCTGTTGCACTTGTTCAAAACGACATATATATTCAAAAAAATCTTAGTACCTTAGGCCTTTGAGTATTTAAATGCAAATACAAGTACTGTCGCCTGTAGCATGTACTTAAATACAAATACAAGTCCTAAGAAAGTACTTAGTACTTGTACTTATGCTTATAACTTACAAATACATCCAGATTATGTTCAAGTAAGTATTACGTGTATAAATTGAACAATGTTTTAATTAAATCATGTGTTAGTTTGATTTTGAAAGTAAATTCTATAAAGGCTATTATCATCATACATGCGTGCGCGCATGATTTTTTTACGCAATAAATAAAAATTCACAAACAGGATATTACTATAGAAGAAATGACGCTATAGTTATGTCGGGGAAATTATCCAAGGTCTCTTCTTACATCCGACTATTAAAATGCATACAAACACGTGTAAAACTATGCAGAAGAAAAAAATGATACTTCCAACGCGACGACAAATATAAAAATATATTGAATTCGTTTCGCAAATTTACGAATATATTCTATGACCTAACCCAAGGTGTTTCTCAAAGACAATTAGATTACGTTATGAAAATTGAAATGTTTGTGTTGCCTGTTAGCGCAGGTAAAACTGCGCGGGACTTGTTGTCAATAAAAGGCGTGAAAATTATAAATATCAATTGTTTGAATTTATAGCGGAGCGTCGCAATTAATTAAATAATATCAATTATAAAGTATAATAAATCTCAATTAGATTTAATCTCTGCAATTATTAATTATTATATTCGCACCATTAGTAAAGAAATACACACATCTTGACAAGAGGTGTGGTTTACTAATAGAATTATAAGTATTCTTTCCTTTTTCCGCAATTGATTTATGACATGTGAAATGCAAATGTCTGTTTCTATTTGCTTTACAACTTGTTAAGATTCATAATAATATACAGACGTACTCGGTAGGAAATGTATGACTTACTGCCGCTGAACGCCTTTTATAATTAAGTCTGATTTATGTGTTGAAAATTTACTCATATTTTTCAGTTTCTCGATTACTCAGCGCTATTTAGAGCATTTATCTATTAACAATATCAACCAGACGTAATGAGATTATAAAATTAATTATAATATTTCCATGCAAAATTTGGGCCTTATTAAAAGTCACGTGCTCGTTTTACAATTTGAAATGACGAGCCAAGATTACTTTCAAGTACAGGTACGTAAGTAGAATCTTACGTTCCGCTATTTGTCATCCTTGATGACACTCGTACTCTGAAGAACTCTTATTAACCATTCTAGTAGAAATAACATGTTCTGTGCAAGAATAATATCGGAGTGTATTATTAAATTACCCGAGAAACATGTTCAGGTGTAGGTATAGGTATCGTTTCTATTTTATTTATACCCGGTCGGGACATGAGCGTATTCAAAGTAAATTCAATATGCATTAAATGTCGTTACTCCGCCGGCATAAAACTGCAAACGCGGAAACGTCAAAGTGCGGACCGCTACACGGCACTAACTGGTCGCGCACCACATTACAGATATCGCATTTCCTATTCCACATTATCAATTCAATATAATCGCTCTGCTCGTGCATGCATTTGTGTAACTGTAACTTTAAATATGTCTAATTCTTTATTCCGATGCTTTTACGAGCCGCCCGTTCATTTTTGCACTCTTTATGGACACATTGTATGGTCGCACATGCATTCGATTACTGTACACTTACTTATGCATGTGGATGAAGATATTTTCAAGAATGCCTGCTATGAATAAGCAATTCTTTCAAGATATGTTCACGTTTCTTTTTCCCTCTCTTCATAAATAACATTATTAACTTGTTCTTGAAATTAAATCTACTAAGGAGTAGTCGTAATCATAAATTAATCAAAGGTACCTAAATCAACAAATTTTTATATTTTAAGATCTAAATAAAGTCTATATAATTTGTACAGCTGCGGAATTATAAAGCCTTAATAGCAAAATTTCGTATTATTTCGATAGTGTAACAGTTGTCAATTGTAATTATGTATCGTCACGCTAGCGAAAATGTAAGAGTAAGAATAATACAGGGTTTGGAGGATGGTTGGTCTTTTAGGTCCATAGGAGAAAAATTTAACCTTAGTAAGAGTACTGTGGGAAGAATTAAAAGAAAATGGGAGGTGGAGCAGAGCGTCAAAAGAAAAGGCGGAACGGGATGAAAAAAGAGCACGACCAACAAGGAAGATGTTGAATTGTTCAATTTTTTTAAAAGAAAATCCATCAATGCCTAGATGATTAAACTCGTTAATTCAATTGAATGGCTGCGTCACGAAATATTAAGAATTTTTTCCCTTTTGCTTACATTTTGTCGGGTTAATTAACAGTCGCCCTGTAGATGCAGGTATAATTGATATACAAGGTGACTGTTCAACATAATTTTTTAAACACTTTTACTGTACAATTCCCTTAAGCTAGATTCGCAGCTATCCGTTTATACGTCTCCGGCAATACGTTGACCAATCATAGCTCGCGTTTATCGATATGGTCACATTCTATCCGACGACCGGAGAAGTTGGTTCAAGATCAACTTTTGCCGGAGATTTCTTCCGTTGACAGCATAGTTTTTAAATAGTCACGTAGAGGTTAGGTACGGGATTTTACATTTTAGTGCTTTTAAATCAATTTTAATTGTAACTCATATGATTGCATTTTTCTATTATTAATATATACCATGATATGAGTGAATTCTGAAGTTTTGTCTTTAAAGCGGACGTAGTAATGCACGTATTCAACCTGTCAACTACAAAACGCCGTTAAGTCAACTGTCAAATTTATCCGCATAGCAATGAACGCTTCAAAAATGGAACATCCGTTGACGAACGAACGCAACCGTATAAACGTATAGCTGCGAACCTAGCTTTATGCGTTTTTTTTTTGTCGGAACAAGTCATTCACCCTGTATGTACAATTACAAAATTAAAAAAAGCATGCACTCATAACGTCTTGCTATGCACTCGGTTTCGTTTGAAGTCATTTTCGTTTTATGAGTCAAAATAATTGTCTAAGTGCAAACTTTAACATGCCGCATTTAAGTGTTGCCCAAAAAAGTGCAAATAATTACATTAAATGAAGAAAGGTGGTCAGGAAGAAGACTAGCCGAAAGAGTTGGAGTTAATAAAAACACCATGCAGTTTCCCTCTTGACTCTTAATATGAAAGAGATATGATTTATTGTCAGCGTTTGTGTCAATTAGACAGGTGATCGATTTACACTTATACAAGTGTATAAATACAAGTATCATGCGATCAAATGAATTTCAGATTAGAATATGCTATAGATTAAGAGAGGGTGTCGTTTCATAAATCCAGAAATGTGCGTCGTAAAGTCAGTAAGACAGGTGACCTAAAATTTAATAAACAAGGCGAAGAATTGTGAAATTATGAAAACAATTGAAGGGTTTGGTGCAAAAACCGGCCAGCTCCATTTTTCTTTGAAAATCACTTTTTAGTTAGATTTCATTCTACTTCTCGCGCCCCGAGAATTGAAAACGAACAGCTCCACGGTTTCTAATACGAAATATAAATACAAACGAAGATGTTTTTATAATCGTTTGGGGGAAGAACCGGCCAGCTACGGAGCTGTCTGTTTCTTGCAGCAAATCATAGATGGTGCTGTCCTCGCGTCGAACATGCTGCAGCGTGCATTTGCGTATAAGTTTTGACCACTTGTTGGAGTTCAGACGTTTTCTGATGTACTGTGCACACTGCACACAATTTTGTTTATTTTGTCAACTATTATTTGATATAATGGATTTTTTTGATTATCATGAAATAAACCAGTTTGTTCTGTATGTACTAAGTTTTTATTTAGTTTTGGGACAAAAAACGGACAGCTCCATTTTGAAAAAAAATTGTGTAACAAAAATATATGCATATAATATAATTTTGTTAGGACAAAAATGTTTTATTGTATCATTCTCTAAAATTTGAAATCAAATTTTCTAGTATATTGAGTTTCCTTACTTTGAAAAACAGTTTTTTTTGCTATTGAAAAATTTAAAAACATGGAGCTGACCGGTTTTTGCACCAAACCCTTCAATTAGAGGTTGAAAAACTTTAAGAACTGGCAATAAAAATAAACAATCAACTTATAAAAGGTGCTGGAAATATTCATCCTCTGCCTCCAGGCATTTTCTAATGCTTCGAAAAAGTTTTGCAGTAATCTTGGTGAGTTATTATAATTTCGACACATTTTTCAGTTATTCTTTCCATTAGCACATTCAGACTATCAACGGGGGTTTAAAAATTGAATTTTTTATGTAGGGTCAAAGGAAAAAATTCAATGGCGTCAAGTCACAGGATCTTGGAGGCCAAATGTTTGGCATATTTTTACTGATTACCCTGTCATCGAAAAATTCACGTAATAAATCCAAAGTAGCCCTGGCAGAATGAACCATCCTGTTGGAAGTACCTTTCCTGAAATTCGTCATCATGTAATTCATTCACAAAATGAAGCAATATAAAAGTGGCTGCAGACTATGCGTGAATTCGCGATTCGTGATTTGTCAGGTTCGTTGTAATTCGTAGTAATTCCTGAATCAAGTGGCTACACACCATGCGTGAATTCGTGATCGTTATGCGCGATTCGTGATTTGTCAAGTTCGTTGTAATTCGTTGAATACTTCTTTTGAATTACTTCAGCAGTTACTCCGTACTTCTTGGCCAAACCTTTGAAGGCGTCACTTTTCTTATTTTTCTTATCTTCATCCCTTAGATCCCACAAATGACGTAATTGTTCAATGTCATGTATTAGGTCAAGGACCATCAGACCACTCGTATTCTTGTTGGGACTCTGAATATTCTTGAGCGATTGTTAAAGTAACAAAAATACTTTATTACACGCGGGACGCTAGAATAAAATGAAGAATCACGAACGCATTTAAACACGAATAAGCAAACCAGCATGCATCAAGCGCGAATTTCGTTGCATCTGTGGTTCGCGGAAATGTGCAGCCTTTGATATTCGTCAACTTACCGCCTCCAAGAGCGAATCACTGCGAACACACGAACCACGTTGTTTACGAATCGATTTGAAACGAATAAGTCCCTACACATTATTCACGAATTGTCCACTAATTACGAATCGCGAATTCACGCATAGTCTGTAGCCACCTTTACGATATCGTTCAGGTGTTAATATACCTTGAAGGAAAATTGGCCCTATCAACCACCTTCTGCTTAAACCTACCCAATGACTCCTTGTGGAGTCATTGAAATTTATCATTTGAACGTTTATTTCGAAATCGAGGCAACAAAGGGCTTTCGATTTCGAAATAAACGTTCAAATGATAAATTTTTTTGACATTTGCAAACGTATGATGTAAGTTACGACGTGAAACTTTTTTTCAGTCTACCCTAATCTGAAATTCAATTGATCGCATGTTATATAAATAGAGACACAATGCACCTATCACCTATCAAATGTACGTACCAGTGCGTACATATACAATACCAGTCGTTGTTGTAAACTGAGAACACAGGCAATATAACAGACAGAAGGCATTATAGACATGCAAAAGAGATATAGCAGGCCTTTGTGTCTCATTGAATATGGTCTCAATTTGATTCAACAACCGGTATATAAGAAGGAATCGAAGTGCACTTTCTACAAATTCTTCATAGGAATAAAAACAATTTTCTGGTATACTTTGTACTGAGGTCTTTTATTATACAGGGACAGTTTATGAATAGGTATTCGCAAATTAGTACCGTCTCCTATTTTCATTAGTTTATACACAAAAGCTATTAACATAATATTTGAAATAATGAGTCGAGTGCTGTTCTTACACGTGAGATTATATGAAAAATAAAAAGATATATACATATATCGAGTTATTTGTACATATTTTTACTTTTATTATCAAAGTTATACACTTTTTTATTATGCATCATCCTAATTTATATTTTTGAGCCATAAATACCTCTCAGTATGAAAGGATACTCGACTAGAGAGTATCAAAATGAGTTGTACTCTAGACTGAACATGATATTATCAGTTGTGCTTTGCACTTTAACTCCTCAGCATCAGGTGCTGAGACCGCTATAGATATGTCGTCAACATAATTAACAATAAAACCACCACTTATATGTTCAGACAAATCGTTCACGAATAAACTAAATATTAACGGCCCCAGTACCGATCCCTGAGGCACGCCAAGAGTAACTGTAAATTTCTCAGAGTAGGACTGATTAACGGAGACGACAGCTTTTCTTTGTCTCACAATTGAATTTATCCATTCAAGTATATTATTCCTAAAACCGAAGTTAAAAAGTTTTGCGTATACAAAATTTGGATCCACACAGTCAAAGGCTTTGGACATGCCGAGGACGTGGTCACCTTGATCAATCTTTTGATAAATATGATTTAGAGAACTTGTGGAAGCAGTCTCCGCTGATTGGTCGACTCTGAAGCTATGCTGACATTCATTTATTATGTTATACATATTTAAAAATGCGCTAATCCTATTACACAACAGTTTTTCGAGGATCTTTGGTCTATTGGTCTATAAATGATTATTGTTATCGGGTCAGTATTTCTTTTTAACACAGGCACTACTTTGGAGGACTTTACAATGTCAGGAAACGAGGCCTCAGCGAGAGATTCGTTAAACAGTCTTGTCAACTGAGGTAATATTGCAGGATAAGTGTTTTTTTAGCACTGACACTGAGATTTCATCAAGTCCCACAGAACGTTTGCTTTTTAAACCACATATCACTTCTTCCATCTCTTCTTCTATAATAGGACTACAGAAGAAACTGTTGTCTACTGTTGTTGGCAGTATACAATCTTCTGCAGGTTCCAAAATATTCTTCAAGTTGCGAGGCTACGTTATTCTTAAAATATTCTGCAAAAAATAGTTGCGACTTCATGCTTCTCATGTATTATATTGTCCTTTTGAATTGTGACGTCACTGATCTTTTTGGTTCTGCCTTCTTTTCGACACATTCTTACATTTATCTGCATTGATAATTCTCTATACATTTTTTTGATATTTTGTATCTTCAAGCATTTTTTTGGTAATGCTTTTTCTTACTTTTGTAAATCTCTTCGAAGCAGTGAGTGAATACTAAGCTTTGATTCACGGCTTGCCATTTTGATATTATTATTGACTCAATTCTTATTCTTTTTTATTGTTGATGCTCTTGTTTGGACATGTGTCGATCGTCTATAAATTAATTGATAAATAAAAATTAACAAGAAATAAATAAATGCCACTGTGTATTTTGAAGAAATTCCTGCATCAATCCATAGTCAGTCTGAGTCACTTTATAGAAACAATCTACGTGTAAGAGAAATAAAGTAGGACAAAATATGGAGCCTTGCGGAACTCCCCAATTTAGTGTTAGCGGTTCCGATAAAAAGTTTGATGTCTTCTAGTAATTTGAGGCACTGTTGAAGCTCAACGTTCTTAAGTTCTCTCAAAAAAACATCGACTGATTTGTAAGTCCTTCGTCTTTTTTATTGTCAGTACGACTTTTTATTTCTTACAAGTATATACATAGTTAATTCGTGGATTTTTTTTGCCCCAATTTCTTATGATAGAAAATTTGAATGCGTTTTGCCTCTAAACAGGAAAATCGTTTTTAGGAAATAAGCTTGAATTGAAACACGGACAATTTTGATTATTCTGATCTCAGCAAAAATAACTTTTTGAAGTTGACTTTAAGAAACCAAAAATTACTCCCACTTTGACGCAGAAATGTAGCAATATTTCCCAAGCATTGTAACAGTTTGTAAAAAAAATTACATTTGTAAATGTTATATTAATTAATTAAATTTGCAAAATTAAAACCAAACGCAACGAAGCGCGAGCTAATTTAATTCTAATTGGTGGAAACTAAACGTCGGTGTTAATTAACCGAAAAATGTACGACGACAGAGTCACGTATTCACGTTTGTTTTGTTGAAAAGCATTGTAATGCACCCAAAATATTACAATCTTCTTAATAACTCCTCTCCGGATTCAGAGTTAAACAGACAACATTGCGCTCACACAAGCGAATAATGTTTATTCAAGGATATAAACACTAATCTTTTATAAGAGCTACCTGCCCGCTAATTGTTTGGAAGGTAATTCATATATTTAAGACTTCATTCTTATTTAGCGTTGTTTTATTTATTAAGCACGCGTGCTGCTGTAAAGCAACAAATGAAATTAGCGAAGCTCGATAGTATTATGTGATATCATTGTTATTTTCAATAGTACATTGCGAGCGTAAACAAACGGAAAATAATTATATTAATGATGATATCACATTTTATCTGGCTTTCAATGTGTAATACACCGGATGTTGCGTACGCTCCCGCTAATATTTACAGTAGGTACCTACAACAGAATTTCTAAATATTCTATTTTGTTTGCTTTTAATCAACTTGGGGTTTGTGAATATTAACATATTTTTCTTCATGTTCATGCTCAAAAATTATGCTTTTCCATTCGATCCTAATTTTCCTAAAATTATTTATATAAAATATACGCCGACGTGTTTAATTAATTAACGACCCAAATTATATTTTGAACAGCACACACACATGAATCTTTTCTAGGCGTTTGATGTCGAGCAGACTTCGTGGAATTAATTAAGATCAATAACTGCAAATCCTTCTACATTAAACATGCCATAGCCGTATACACACACAAATACATTATCACAGCTTCTAATAAATAAAGTAATATCTAAATAGACATTTAATGTAAAAACCAATTAAGTCGGATGACATTAAACCTCGCTCGTGCAACCTTAAACAATGTGTATGAAACCGGAAACGTCATTGGTATTAGTTACGCAATTTATTAAAATATCCAAACAGTTTTTTTTTTTTGTTTCATTGGTGTCCGTCCTTCAATTTTATGCAAAAGGTTATTAGTAAAATTGCACACCATTGTCTTCTATGGATTGCCAGATTTAAACGTGGCCAATTATAAATAAATAAGCGAACTTGAAACTGGAGGTGTTTTACAGTTCGGTTTCTATAAGTGTATTAACAAAAAATAGAAAGTTTTCCTTGATTTTTATGCCGCACAAAATTAAGCGAAACAAAGAAATTATTTAATTAATTTCTTCAAATAATAAATTTGATAATTTTGGTCCCACTTACTATTGTTACATTGGTGGGCCATCGAAAGTGAGCTTTTCATTTCCGCTTTCATGTTTCCTAAATAACGGCCTACTTCTTCCTTTTCTGGAAATGTCTTAATAATAGAAATATACACATATATAGTTTTTACTACTCGTATTTTGAGATATATTTTTGTGTCAGTATCTCCTTTTCCCGTTCTTGTTTTAATAACAGCAACTTTTTTTGTATTCAGTTTAGTAATCAAACAAGGATGTATGTTGAGCCTTTTGATGCTCTCCCTTGTACAGGATGATAAGAGGTGGCGTCCTGATACGAAGTTGTAAAGATGGAAGCTGGAGATAAGCTATGCTGACGATATGGTGTTAATTTAATAGCCTTAGAAAGAAATCTGAAGTTGTACAAGCCCTTGAGAAAATAATTATAAAGATTAATAGTGGAAAGAAAAATGAAACAAAATAGAAAACCGAGAAGAAATATAACAGGTGGAAAAATACCAGGGGATTATGATGACTCAAGGTAGGAGTTTGAATAATAATAACAACATTTATTTGATTACAAAGTAATTAAGTCAAAAAATACACAGAAGTACAAAAATCAAATTTAAATACAAATGAATACATACAATACCAAAACTTCGTGAAAAGTATAGTAAAGTAAAATGTTGAAATCTCATATATTAGTATTTAGGAATTCCTGTACTGAATAGTGGGAGTGTTTCATAAGATGAGTTTTCAAAGGTGCTCTTCTTCCATTTCTTTGAAATTTCGTTGAAAAGGTTAATTCCAATGGATAGGGGGTCCGTTGTAAGAACTCTGAACCATTTCTAATGTTACGGTTGCGTGTATCGAACCTGTGTTTTTTTGACATGGAGTATTTGTTTCATAATGTACAAGGAAGGTATTGTTAGTACGGAATATTTTTAAATAAAAGTTTACAACTGATCCAAGGTGGGTACCCCTTCTAATGCTCGAGTAGAAAGATAGACTTCATCCCTGCTGACTGTCCCCGCAGGAGAATTCCATAACATGCTGTTAATTAAAAGAAGGAAAAGTACGCTCTTCTTGCTGCACTTATGTTGATAATTTGCTTAATGCGTTAGATTACATAGATAGCGGTAGATAGCTCGGTTATATGAACTTCCCAATTTAGCTTAGAATCCAGGTGGAACCCCGGAACTTTGAATTCTCTTTCAAATTTTTCACTCTGCTTATGGAGAAGTGCACTGTAGTTGTTTTACTTTTATTTATGTGCAGTTTATTTGCCGCAAACCAAGTTTCTGCGTCAGTTTTAGTTTGATTAAGTAGTTCATTCAAGAGATTCTCGTTTCAGGCTGCTGTGATAAGAGTTGTGTCATCAGCATACAGGATGGATTTGAATGAGAATGTAGGAGAGGCAGCAGCCAAAGCGGGAAGGCTGTTCAATAGTGTGTAAATATTAAGACTTGAAATCAAATTTAAAGTTTTTAAAGAAAATGCATGACCGGTTACAAAAAACATAGTTGTTTAAAAAATGAGTTACATTGTTACAGTTGAAAAATCCAATTAAGTTATTCATAGTATTTTCCGAACGCCCTGTATTTAAGCGGCAAGTAAGAGGTCAGTGTGCCTACGTGACCGTCGTCACATTTCACAATATTGCATCAGCTAGGCCATACGCTGTTATTTAGTCCTAAACTGTATCTTTCCATTTCACTCTGTCGTCCGGTTAAAAACTGATTTCATTTCGTAACGACTCTCGTCGTAGCGATAGTTGGAGAGAACGCCGCTCTCGGTCTCGCGGTCAGTGTTGCATCAGCGCTCGTGGCGTGCTGTGCCTCGTCCACTTTGCCCACCTTTTGCTTTGGGGTTTCGTCGAACCCTCCCATCTCCAAGAGATTAGCCGAACGGTGCTGGAGAAACGTCAGTCACTCGCACAATTTGCTGGCCTTCTGATAAGTAGCAACATATTTTGGACATAATAAAAATTAATCTTTTGTACTGAAAAATTGTGGCATTATTTAATATCGAAACATATTCCCAATTATGGGGGATTTATCTTTATTAAACGACAAGATCCAAAAGAAGATCAAGACCAGGTTAACTGATAGAATAACAAATGTAGAATTGATCTACGTCGGACCGATAAGTTCGAAAGCAAGATCGAGGACCATGACAAATGCATGCAGTTCTGTAAGAAGTCACGGAAAATACACTTATGGTAGATATTATTGCTGCAAAATAATTAGAATCTAAGATACTCTTGAAGTTGGGAAATTAAAGACGTAATTTCCTAATGGTAAGATAAGATAAATGAAAAACGTAGAAGACGAGTAAGAGATTCGCTCGAAAGTTTGGTGTGAAAAGATTTTGAAGACGAGGATGCTGAAGACAT
This sequence comes from Dorcus hopei, assembly GCA_033060865.1. NCBI lineage: Eukaryota > Metazoa > Arthropoda > Insecta > Coleoptera > Lucanidae > Dorcus > Dorcus hopei. The sequence continues at coordinate 39,201,090 of CM065423.1, forward strand.
TGATGAAGGCGACGATGAAGACGGTGATGAAGATAAGTCGAAGATGAAGAAAATGATGACCTACATAAAGAGAATTACGAAAGTAAATATGAGGATGATGGTCAAGATTAAGATGAAGATGAAGTCAAAATGCACAGAACATCCGATTTAAGATGCCTTAGCTAGTTAATTCCAGGAGATAAGTTTGCTTAAAAAAACGGAATTACGGAAGTATTTTATTCATCCGCGACGGATGAATAGTCGCTTAGACGAAATGTGGGAATGTTAACCCTTTCAGGCCTTAAATAATTTTTTATGAAATAAAATTTTCCTAAAAACCAGTCTAATATAAGCAAAGATACAAAATGTATTTAAAAAATTGTAAGTTCGTAGTCATTCACCTGTATTCTGTAAGCACCAACTCATTTCAATTGATACGGTTTTTAGGAAATCAGTTGTTATGCTTCTTACATATCAATTATAACAAGGATAACAATTCATATGAAATGCTTACACAATAGACCCCCTTCTAAGAAATGTTCACGTAAACTTATCAACATGGCTGGTAAGTTGTTAACGAATTATCTTAACAATTAAAAATATACAACGCAGTATAACCGCCAAATAGTTTCCACGTGCCCATTTACTAGTAAACTGCAACTAATTCAAATTTGACACCACGGAACTGTAACTAGGCTTGTTCGGGTTCTCTCCAGCACACAGTCAGTCCTAGAACCGTCCTGGAACCGTCAGGGGCATGCACACAACAAGAACGCGTGCGTTTTTTTGTCATGCGCATGCTCCTATCCTTGTGAGAACTCGAATAAGCGTACCGCTTGAAATACTTCTAGGAATTATAGGCAAACCGCACAACATTATGGTTACTCAGCAAAACCACTAGGAATGTAGAAAAAATTACTTTATTTGTGGTTACACCTTGAAACCAATGGCCTGAAAGGCTTGGCCTGAAATCAAACTTAAAGTTTAATATGAAAGTTGGCCACAACTCACAAAAAAAGATGCACCACTGTCATGGTTTCAAAAAACACAGTTGTTTATTATCATCGAAATATATACCTACAGTAACATAAAGAACGCCTTCTTAGGAAAGAAGGAAATTCCAAAAGATACCAGAAGACACCAGAATAGAAATATTTAAGAAAATGGTCACACCGATATTTATAAACGCTTCGAAGTCATGGGCATGTACGAAATAGCAAAAAAAGGAAAGTCGAGATCGGAGAAGTGATAGAACAAGAACAACTAAGATGGTATGACCACGTGAAAAGAATGAAAGAAGGGAAAATTATAAGATGAGTATGAGAAGCTAGAGGAAGACCGAGAAGGAGATGACAAAGGCAAAGAAAAAACGTAGAGGAATTGTGGGGGAAGTGGCACAATTTGTACCAGATACAAAGAAATGAAGTAGTTTGTGAAGAGGGGACAAACAACCCTTCAGCCTTAATTCCATTAGCCTCACACCAGTAATCGTAAATTAGGTCTAAGGATTAAGTAACTTTTCCATCTAATTTCTGCGTCATATTTCGTCCTTCAGCCAACAATGCCGCATCATCCGCTACTTTAGTCTTTGATCTTCACTAGTTTTAAATTGTGATATCCAATTGTTTGCAATCCTTTAAGTTTCCTCTTTGCAGTGTTTGGGTTTTGAGGACTGCTTCATTCCTTAATTAATTTCGAATTCCTTTATTCCTTCTCTACCTACTATTTATTATTCTAATAGTTCCTTTCTACCACATCGAATGCAGTCGAAACTCTGTGCCTCTTTTTCAGTCTATTCATTTCAGCTTTGCCATTTCTTGCTTTTACTTTTAAGCACACATGACTCTTCCTATTATGTATTACGTATTCAGACTTTATTGTGATAGTAATTTATTTATAATTAATAAGACATTCGAATCTATTTTTAAGATTTAATCATTTTAATGATGACATAATTTGTGACAAAATCGAAATGAGCATTACATTCGTCCATCCATTTTTCCTCCGGTCCTGTTTTTATGGGCCGGATCAATTTCAAACTGACCGCTAGGAATACATTAATAAAATCTGTTTTGAATAATTAATTAAATTTTGCCAAATTATAGAACGCCCACGCGTCCTCATTCCGCATGTACTATTTCGTCTGCGTTTAAGTTTTAATTTCGAGATGGTTATCGCCCATTGTCCACCGAACTTATTAGAATTATGGTGTGTTCGCGTGGGAAGCTGATTATACAAATTAGTAGCGATATTAGTTAAAACGTATTATCTGCTTATGCACCGGTGATTACAGAAGGATTGAGATCAACGAGTACATAAAACGCTTAATCGAGTTATAACGATCAGCATAGCTGTGTTAATGAAGTGTGTGGTCTGCTACTCCACGCCACCTGTCGCTCAGCTGCGCTACCTGCACCTGGAAGCTTCTTGGTAGCCTTGTTTGTCTGCACTTGTTTTAACCCTGTCCACCCGCCCGCGTTATCGCTTCGCAGCCGCCCTTGAAAGACGGACAGGACACTCCGCAACCTTTCATAACACAATTTATGCCCATTCAGTACCGTAAACATCTACGTATGTGCGAGCGCGAACAAAAAAAGAATAACACGTACCTGTATGTTAGACCATAAATATTAAAATGTCAATAATTATTTCACGGCCGCTGTATAATTATAATTACGGCGTTTTTGTGATCGTGGCGGATGTAAGCGAGACTATCTCGCACGTGAACGTCGGAGAAAAGGAAAGTTAACCCATTTTCAAAAGAAAATGAAAAGTAAATGCAGATGAGGAAAGTATTGCCGGATGTTTAGGTCCCTCACGGTGATTAAACAAACACTTGTAGCTTAATTAGGAGTGCGCTTTCTGCGAGGGACTCTTTCCGACGTGGCTTTGTCTTTTTTAATTCATTTAAATTTGTAGGCAGTTTTCTTAATAAATAAATTAACATTTTAATAAAAGCTATAAAAATTACCGAAGAAAGAAAAGTTTGAATTCCGAATGTATTCTGTTTGAATAGCAGCGCTTAAAGCTTGAGGGAAATTGCCTTTGCATTATATGTCCATGTATAAGGGGTGACTTTATTAATACCTATCCAAATAAAACCATCAAGAGAATCAGAATCACAGATTAGGGGAAACTTCTAGGAAAATTCTAATTAAGAAATAAGAATGAATTTAATTTGCACGACGTTTTCTCCGTTGCGTTTTGTTTCATCAAAGTGGGTAGGCTTGCTCTCTCTCTCTACAAAAAAAGGCGCTGCGTAGGTATGTGAAGGTCATAATATGAGGCATAAACCTTCATTACATACAATTGTAGTATGCATGAGTTTTCATCAACGTAACCGTCAGTGGCCTTCTGGTTAAGGATATTATCTCAATCCTTACTATTTATGGTCACGACTATTAGAGTCACCCAATATTATGTCATTCTTTTAATATCCAACAAACAAGAACCGGACCAAAATGTCCCCAGTCCCCAGATAAAGAAAATTGGGGGAGTCTAAACCAGTGTGGTCCAGTGTACCGGGTGCTCATCGAATTCGGTCCAGCGTGTAGAATATTCAACGAATGCACAGTTTTTATTTTACACTCCACAGAATACACAGAATATTAATTACTTAAAATCAGTATACAACGTTCTTATTTCTAATGGTACACCCTGTATATTAACAAACAATTTCTTCAAAATATGAGTGTTTGACTAGAAAAGAAAACATCTAAACTCAGTGGACACCCTGTATATTATTTAATGTATATTACTGAATCATTGCCCTTTGTTGGCGAGGGGTACATGCAATTGACTGAATGAAAAAAGTATTAATCCCAAACGTGAAAGAACAAACCATTTCGAAACATACCGCAATTATGAATTCGTTGTGGTATTATTTATTCTCGAGCTCCTGCTGATGAGGACCCAAGTAGGGCCGAAATGTCTATAGAAGAGGATGCTCGAAGATTTCATTGCAATCAAACCGAACTTGCAACGAATTTTTTAATTTTCAAATTGTGTTGTAATAGTGTTACTTGGCCGCTTTGTGTGTGATGGATGGCTTTTTGGCGTCAAATTAATTGAAAAATCGGCCGTGAGATGTCGCGGCAAAAGTGTAGGTAAATCATTTATGAAAAAAAATATTAATATTTCAGTTGAAAAAAAAAATTAAATAATCAGAGACAGTAAGAACAGATGATTTTTGTAAAAGAAAACTTACTTCTTTCTTTACATTTGCCAACTGATTTCAATAGCTCGGAATTTAAGTTTTCACAGTTCATGGTTTTTGTAAAAACGTCAGTTAATATTTTTTTACAATAAAAAGAAGTTTAAAAAAACAACAGAAAATAAAATAATAAAAAAATTTAAACGAACATAAATGTTAAATATTGAAGATAACGTTTCTCGTGCGTTTTATCACCGCTGTTCTTTGTTTAAATAAATTCCTTATTTTCCTTGTTTTATGTCAGAAAATATTGTAGAATTAGAAAATCGGTTATATTCGAGAAATATGAATTGAAAGCGAAAGTCTTTTCAAACCACAAGTGCGATGAAATTTTTTTTCTACTCCTGCTTCCGAAAGTTCACATTATTACTTTGATGTCTAAAACAAGCACGTACATTGGTATTTTGCAAAATGAAACACTGCAACATTAAAAAAAAAGTTCTTTTAATTGCATAGAACAAAGAAGAAGAAGAACTAAGAAAGCGAACACTGAGTAACAAATAAAATTACTTTTGCACTGCATTTTTAAGACTCCCTGTCGTTTGATAGACTATAGTCTATCTGCCTGTCGTTTGATGTCTATCAATAGATGTCGTTTGATAGTCTGTAATACAACATCTTTCTTTTGCCGAACTTTTGTTCACATGTGATCAGGGGCGAAACGTCGCGTCGGCAGAAGAAAAAAGTTTAGCTGTGTCATCTCGGGAACCAAGAAGTACCGATTTAAATAAAGCGAAACGAAAGCGATGTAGAACAATTAAGACATGACGTTCAAATATCAGAAAGAAATGAAAAGACATTTCGAAGACGAATAGAGGAAGTAACATTAAGACTGATAGTGACTAAAAAAAAGTAGTCGAGAAGAAATGGCAAGCAAGAGTACAACAGAAATGAAGAAAGGTAAAAGACTATGTATATATGTGGGAAAAAGGGTTGACTAACGAAAAGATATTGATGATTGAGAGTCAATAAAGACAAGGCGGTACATAACCCCCAAAAAACAAAAAGCTCTGAAAAACCAACAAAAAAAATGGGCCCAGTAATAGATGAAGTGAAGAGAAGCAATTTGATAGATTCAGGACATCAAAGATATGACAAGTCGAAGGAAATAAAAAAATCTAGACGTAATAGAACAAATCATATAGATTGAGATATAAGCAAACTGCAAGAAGGAAAGAGAAAGGAATATTTCAAAAGATAGTGACAAACAAAAGTAAAATAGAAAAGATCGAAAACCAAGAAAAATATGAGAAGATATGGTGATGGAATATATTGGGGAAAGAAGAAAGATAAAAAGTGCTGCTAAGAAACGTGTTCCTGCCCTTTCGAAAAACGAGGGGCTCATAATAAATGGACGCAGAAAGAAATATAGCAGAAAGAAACGACTTGATAGGTAGAGGCACACCGAAAGTGTCTGAATACAGCCCTCCTCCCCCCCGAAAAGAACAAAAAAAGAATCGTTCAAGTCGAGAAGAAACGACAAATAATAAAGAAGAACAAAAGGTAGACCAAGAAAAAATGGAGGAAATTTGAGAAAGAGAATTGACGAGCGTGAAGAAAGCATGGCAGAATTTATTTGTAACTAAACACCTGATCACTTGAGAGTACATTAAGGCAACTTCTTTGAAGAACTAGGGCCTCATAATAAAGACAAATAACATAAAAAAATAAAACGATCACGGAAAGAGATACAATAAAGAAACACTTGATAGTTACAGGTGTAAGAATTCAGCATTTCGTAAATCATTAAGCTCAATACATACAGTAAATTCAATGCAACGTCGGCTACGCGACCGCTGAAAATACGCAAACCAAAAAAATAAAAAAACCGCGTTCGGAGAACACAGCTACATATTGCGATACAGATGATTCATCAAAGAAACCGGAATTATATAAACACCACTAAAAGCGAACGATCAAAAAAAAAAAACGATGACTAGTAGAGCAAGTGTTCCAATGCAAGATTTTTCATTATCGGAATTTCCGGAATAAACTACACAAAAGGCGACTGGGTTTCACGATAGATATCATACGGCTAGTAGCCGTGAGGTAGTGTATATCTCCGAGAGTCCGAAGCAGGCGTAGTCATATGGGGGGGGGTCGATCGAAGCGATCGCCACCTCCCCACTCCCCAACAAGTCATTTTTTTTTCCAAATCATGCGGAACCTACATAAAAATTTTCTTGATTGTTGCAAATTAGTTTAAAACCAAATGTTTTTTAAGTGTATTTTGTATTTGTCTACAATTTTTGAACCCCAACGAAAGAAAATCGCCCTCCCCCTCTCCCCAAGAAGCACTTCTAGGATCGCGCCTGTTCCGAAGGCGTAATCATCAGCATTCGCGGAATGTCGTAGTGTGTGTGAACAAGCTCCGAAAATCCGTCAGTCTCTCCGTATCTAGTACCATGGTTTGGGTGAGAAAACATTAATTTAATTACTAGTTTGTTATGTCATTGGAAACTAAGTACTAACATCTGTTTTATTTGATTTACAAAATGTTGTTCTTCTCATTATAAACTTATGTCTACACGTTCTTCTCGTTATAAACTTATGTGTACACTATAGATTATCAAACGGTAGGGAGACAGACTATAGTCTATCAAACGACAGAGAGGCTTGAAAATGCAATACAAAAATAATTTTATTTGTTACTCAGATCGCATTCTTAATTCTTCTTCTTTGTTACGTGCAATTAAAGAACATTTTTTAATATTGTAATGATTCATCGACACCAGCCGGCGCCAAATTGTCTCTTGCGTCATAGCCGTCTAGTCGACGCGCCTTAGGCGACAGCCTAGAGAATTCTGACGGCGGAATAAACTAGACCAGACAGTCCGTCGCCTCCAGAATGTTCGCGAAAAACAACCCCGGCATATAAAAATACACGCGGCCGGGAGTGGGACAGTTCGAATTGAATTCAACGTTAGACGGAATTAAAGTTGCGTTATAAACTTTCGCTCGGCTGTTAAAATAAGTTAGGATTAAGTTTGTAAATTATCTAGTGTTAAATGTTAGTGTTAATTAGTTTGCTTGTAAATAAATTAGATTATTAACTATTTCGTGTTTTGTTTAAAATAAAAATTAATAAAACCCTTAAAATCGTTACAATATCAAAAGTAGTAAAGTGAACTATCGGAAGCAGGAGTAGAAAGAAAAAAATTCATCGCACTTGTGGTTTGAAAAGTTTTTCTCTTTCAATTCATATTTCTCGAATGAAACCATCGTTCTAACTATAGACTATAGTCAGGGAGGAATTTCAAAAATAATTTCAGACAACTATTTCAAGCTTTCTTGGACCTCCAAATTTCTTGCACGTTTATTAATTATTATGTTTATTGTAAAAAGTCACATAAAAATTAAAGCAATAGTACTTGGGGCTACTTTGTGTGACTTTTCAATACTTTTATATAAACATAATAATTAATAAACGTGCAAGAAATTTTGGGGGTTGTATTTACGTGATGAAATTTCAAAAAAGCTTGAAATAGTTATCTGAAATTATTTTTGAAATTCTAGATTATGGACCCACTGCAGTATTTTTTTTTCTAACACTAATTTAATTCTCCAAGCTTCAGGCTTAACGGGGAGGCAACATTCGTAAATCCTTCATTGTTTTCTTTTTTGTTTGTATGAAACCTTTTGAAAACATGAATGTAGTGAACTCTCTTCACTTTTCTGTTTAATTGAATGATATATTTTTTTAAGGCAAATTCCTAAAATTGCTTTCGATAGAACATGTTCAAACAAATAGAATAGTTTAATGAGCAGTTGACAAACAAGACAATCATACATGTACCTGTCTGAAAAACAAAAATAATTACAGCGATCCTCTACATCCAAATTTAGCCCACCCCAAAAAATTCCTTCCACATTATTATTAGAACATGTCTAGCCGACATTTTTTTATGCGGTCGCTATTAATAGAAAACCGTTTAACAGATTTCGATAAGCAACCAGTCATGTAGCTGTTGGTATTCAGCATTCGTTGTTAACACTTTTATTGGGCGGGTAACTCGGGGCGATTCGAAATATTAACATAAATTTCCGAGATGTCATTCTACTTTCCTCGAGAAAGGAAGGCTTTGTTCGTTTTTACCTGAGCAACGAGCAGAAACAGGAAACATTACGATTTCTATTTACTTTCAGAGCATATAATCAGTACGTATTGATACGCGTAGATTTAAAAATGAGAAGGCAGCCTGACGAGAAAACGTTACCTAATACACGTTTCAGTTACGCGGTGGCAATATTTTATTATTACTTCTCGTGATTATTGGATTTCTTTTCAAATCATGGTCGTTAAAGTGCGTTTTATAATGATGTTTATATTTTTATTGCCTAATTTATTAACTCGTTTAGTGTCGGATTTAAAAACGTTTAGATCTTCGAAACTGAATAACTACGAAAGTTAAAAGTATTTCTCCAGACTTTAGAGGAAAATCGTTTACTTGAAAGTACAAGTCGAAGCCTTGAATTTCGAAACGATCAAAGCCAAAGGTCAACGATGAAATACCCCAATAAATTTAGCAAGTCTGAGACGCCGTCGTTAATTAATTAACAAACATTTCGGTCTTTGTTTTCGTAACATCCCAGCACACGATAGTTCAAGAAGTAACTGTAATCTTGGCCAAAGCGCGCTTAAATATTCCACGGTATACAATTGATTCATAGATTCGTGAACGTTTCGACAAAAATTAATGCAAAGTTATTATATTATGGTTTCGGGAGGTCAGTGACCTCCGCCGAATATTTGTAAAATATTAACGGGTCCGCAAGTAACGCGCGAAATACGTGTGACTCGGTAATTGTTCGACATATGTCATATTATTTATTACATTATCCTGGCGGATATTAAAACAAACAGAATGTATCGGTAACAACAACTGCTGTAGAAAAAGTGTCGGTTCCGGCATACAAATGTCAAAAAGTGGTCCGCGGAATACAACTGGATGGCAGCTGCCGGGCTCGTGCCGTTTTAAGATCACCTGGCCCTCCTGTTCGAGGTGCCCCAGGTGAACAGCACCTGCTGTTAACCACAAGCTTTCACACTTATCAGCCGCCAGTTCTATTAAGTATTTACTCTGAAACGCATCATCTCCTGAAAAATGGGTTAGCTTATCGTTCGGTGGACGTGATTTGAATGGCAACATGCAGAATTAAGTCGAAATTACCTCAATGTGTGAACCTGTTCACATTATAATCGTCGTCCACATCGGTGTACCTCATTATTATCGGATTACAAACAGAAAAATTGAAAATAAACATAAATTCCATTTATTTTTTATTGTGAGAATTTTTTTTATTTTAATTATCAAAGTTCAACAACACGGGTAATTATTTCGATTGGGGACCTTTTATTGAATGTAAAATAAAACTTTTTTAGATCTTTCAAGAAAAATAATCCTAACAGTTTTAACTTGACTATTATTTTATATTTAAAATAGTATTCATTATTGCACTAGTGCGATAAAGCAACTTGTCATGATATAATCTTGACGTTTTACAAATACTACCATTGAGTTGTCAAGCAAATTGTGTCAAGAATTCAATTGAATCAACAACTATTTGAAAAAATAGAATGCTTTCTATCTCCAAACCATATCTGCATATCTTGCTCCAAATATTTAAGGCAGAAATTTAACCAAATCTTGTACAAAAAATAGGATGTTCTAACACGGTTTTTAGGCTCCATTTTTTAGGTGGATTACTTTTCATTGCATTGATTCTGTGCTTTCCTCATTCTAGCTCTCTTGCTTAACTATACGTCGGCACTCCTTCTCATCCTTCGCTGTCACTTTAATTTTTTTAACTAGTAGTTTTGACAAGCTAGAGAAAAATGTATAAATTAAAATAGAGATATCCAGCTACATATATGCTTCGCAGATTTTGAAAAATATTCGATCGAATAAGGGGAGAAGGCTTGGAAAATGCGCAAGAGATAAAAGGACAATAAAGCTATGTGTAAATACATATAATAAAAACGTCGGAAGGACAAACAATGAAAAATCGAAAGAATTCGTAACGAATGTTACAGTATGTACGAATGTACAAGGATGCGTTTTGAGCCCATCACTATTTTTGGTGGTATTATTGGACGAAGCCATAAAAGAAGAGAATAAAAAGATGAGAACCTCAAAATTAGGACATTGGCAAATGGAACAAATTCAGCTAACTAAATTGATGTAAGGAGATGATATTGTCACGATAGAATAATTATAATCATAATCTAGTGTAGTTTTAATCGGAAGTTTACAATTATTAATAATATGTAATTGCATTCCCATTTCGAAACCACAAATTCAGCGTTAACTTCAACTCCATGGGTCACCAGCACAGATTATATTTTCACCGCGTAAGCATTGTCGTGTAATTTTATTGTTGTCCAAGTTACGTTACGATTTATGTACCCAATTAGGAAATCATGATGTAAACCATTCACTGTGATCGTTATTCTACTAACTTTTATGTAAGCAAAATGTTAGTATAAATAATCCGGGATGGATGTTGAAAATCAATCGGTAAACGATTCGCTAGAAGAGGTGCGTCGTCCTCATCTTCACCGAACGACTGACGTCGTTACGCCGCTGCTCCAGCCCAGTCATCTTACACCAGGCCGAAGACATCCCTTACTGCCAACGCATCCAAAAGGACCGACCAGATCGCCACAGTATCGCTGCTCTTTGGACGACTCTTTACCCCGAGGCCGAAGACATCCCTCGTTATCATCTGCATCGCTTCACTGGATCTACGCAACCCCCGAGGCGTTCATTCCGCACTGTTGCTGTTGATAACTCCTGACTCGGCAGGATCCACGAGCCACCGCCGAGTAACTCCAACTACACCCATCGCATCAACCCTAAGGACCGACCAGATCGCCACAGTATCGCTGCTCTTTGAACAACTCTTTACCCCGAGGCCGAAGACATCCCTCGTTATCATCTGCATCACTTCACTGGATCTACGCAACCCCCGAGGCGTTCATTCCGCACTGTTGCTGTTGATAACTCCTGACTCGGCAGGATCCACGAGCCACCGCCGAGTAACTCCAGCTACACCCATCGCATCAATTCTAAGAAGCAACCCTTTTTTTATAGAGGTTTGGAGAATCTTCAGAAGAGGGCATCCAGTATCAGATGTGTTGGATTCGCCCTGTCTTTATCGCCTATTTCTTAGGTCATTGACAAGAGCGCCTACCAACTAAACTCCTTATCCTCTTTTGCTAATTTCTGGAATCCACCGTTAGGCATTAGGCATCACATATTAGCATTGTTCGTTATTAATGTTCGGCTGCTAGTTTCTGGTATTCCAGAAACTTCGCGCGCTGTCAATAGTAGTCTTTTCATTATTATTATTATGATTATAATAATAATTATTATTATTATTATTATTATTTAATTTATTAGTGTCTTTCCAGGTTTTTTTTTCGTCTTGGACTTTGGCTTTCACTGTTGCTCGTAGTATTTCCACTGGGTCTCGCTTTCTAGTAAGATGTCTGCTACGGCATCAGCTTTTCCACATTTTCTCTCCGCTACGTTTCTGATTTCGGCCCATCTGTCGCACACAAAGATCGTGTGCTCCGGTGTGTCGGGTTCTTTACAGTACCAACAGGAATCATTTCTTGCTTTACCAATTTTTTGCAGGTGGCTCGCGAAAACTCCACGGCCAGTCATCGTCTGGGTGATGAAGTGATCAACGTCCCCGAACTTTCTGCCGCACCATTTTCGTAGGTCCTTGACAAATCTTTTTGCCCAGCGTCGATTTGAGTCCCACTTCGCAATTAGGTCTTCTTCTTGCATTACTGGGGTGGTTGTCCTTCCCTCTGGGAGTTTATTCCTTCTTTTCTCTGCCCTCGGCTTTGTTGGAGGGACTGCAGCAATCGCGATTATTGCGTCAGTGGCGACTGTTCTGTAAGCAGAGGTGATTCTGATGGCCATTTTCCGGTGTATCGCTTCTAGAAGTCGCTCGCAGTGTTTGTACTTAAGGGCGGTAGTCCATATGGGAGCTGCGTACATTATCATGGACAGCACAGCTCCTGCCAGCACCTTTCTCTTTTTTGGCCTGGAGCCTCCAATGTTTGGCAATAGCCTTGCCAGCGCCATTAGTGATTTGTTTTGCAAGTTTTCTTCACGTGAGTGGTCAACCTGAGGTCTCTATCTATCGAGGTATACTCTTACGTATTTCAGTTCGGTCTTGTTGTGTATTATTAGTTATTACGTTGTCCATATTTAGTGACAGGCGTTTTAGTTTCTTAGGGCCAGCCAGGATAATCATCTCTGTTTTGGCCATGGATAATTTCAATTGGTTGTTTTCCAGCCAAGTTTTTATCTTTGTCATGGCGTAGTAAGCTTTTTTCCAGTGCTTCAGGAGTTTTGGCAACAATCATTACCGCTAGATCGTCTACGTATGCAATAGTAACCACGCCCTGGCCCATATTTTGGCACAGCATGTCGTTATATAAGAGGTTCTATAGAATTGGCTCCAGGCGGAACCCCGCATGTAATCTTTACTTCCTTTCCTGCCGGTGTTATAACGTATCGACCATCCAGGTACGATTGTATAATTTTTATTAGGTATTTGCTCATGTTGGTTTCGTTTAGAGCGCCCACAATATGTTGCCAGGAGGCAGAATTGAAGGTGTTCTCTATGTCTAATGCAAGCATTAAGCAGTATTTCCTATGTTGACAGGCCACTGTTTTGGAGTCACTTACTATCTCGGAGACTTTCTGTAAGGCGTCCACAGTGGATCTGCCCGCTCTGAATCCGGATTGGGAGTCATCCAAGATCTTCTTCTCGTCCAATTCCTCCGTTAAACGTTGCTTGACGAGCGTCTCCAGTAGTTTGGATGCCATGTCTAAAAGGCAAATCTCTTGGTGTCTTCTTTGGCTTCTCAACTAGTACCAGCTTCGCCTTTTTTCAAATAATGGGAAAGATGCCTTCCCTCAGGCAGTCGTTCATTACCTGAAGTATTGGGTCTTTGTTTGTGTTTGCTACAATTTTCATCACTTCTCCAGGAATATTGTCTGGTCCTGGGGATTTCTTTTTCTTTGTCCTGCTAATTGCGAAGTTCATTTCTGCTATAGTGAAAGGCTCAGGGATTTCTTGTAGCTCAATGTTGGGCCAGGTTGTGGTTGGTCTCGTTGGGAAAAGTTTACCAACCCTATCTGCGCAGCGTCATCCTTCAGCCGACATCTCGACGCCAAGTTTCCCGGACTGGCATTTGTCCGCAGATCAATAATAAATTAATTTAGAAAAGAATAAAGAGGTATATTTTGTATCAAATTGTTTTCAAGCTGTACCTACGCCCCTAAACGGCTAAGATGAACCGCTGGACACGATACAGCGACTTGGTGGAGGCAACACGTTAGCGTGACAATATGGCCAGAAAAAAACTTAGAAGTACTGGATCTAGAACTAAGTAAAAGAAATAAATCAAATTGAAGAAGTAAATCGTAGATTAGATTCAATACTTGAAAGACCAAGAAATAAGTGGAAGGCTGTGAGCAGCAATATGACGGCGACAGTTTTGGAAAGCAAATAAATAAAAAACGTAAGTCGCTAAGACAATAAGTAGTTAGATCAACATTAGTTTACACCAGTGTAATATGGAACCTATCGGAAAAAGGCAAAATGCGAATAAATACATGGAAATGTGATTCTCAAGAAAAATTGAGAACAAACCAAAAAGGGATAGAACAAGAACTTAAACCAAACAACCAAATCTATAGATAGAGTCCATAAACGAGAAGATAATAGAGGGTAATGCCGGATGGTAGACCAAAAAAGTAAATGAATGGCGAATATTGGGGAGTCGGACAAAAATTCAGACAAAATTTTGAAATAGGGATCAACATCTAAGCCTTTGATTCCTATTTCAATATCTGGTCTGAATATTGAAGAGAACCAATCGGGGAAGACTAAGAAAGTTATGGAATGATAGGATTAGGGAAGAAGGCGTACTGGAAACGAAGGAATCCAGCAATGAACGCAGGATACAGTAAAAGTATACAGATAATAGAGAATAATGCCGGATAATGGACCAAAAAAGTATACGAATGGCAAATATTGGAGAGAACCGATAGGGGAAGACCAAGAAAGTTATGGAATGATAGGATTAGAGAAGAAGGCGTACTGGAAATGAAGGAATCCAGCAATTAACGCAGGATACAGTAAAAGTATACAGATAATAGAAGGTAATGCCGGATAATAGACCAAAAACAGTATATGAATGGCGAATACTGGAGAGAACCGATAGGAGAAGATCGAGAAAGTTACAGAATGATAGAATTAGGGAAGAAGCGGGAAGAAGGCGTACTGGAAATGAAGGGATCAAGCAATTAACACAGGTTACAGTAAAAGTATACAGCAAATCAAACTCAACTCTACTCGCCATAGACCTAATGGTAAAATGGCTTAGGATTAAATAAGAAGTTAGTCTTTTTACTTCACTAATCAATGTTGATTTTAACCTCTTTTTTTGGCTATCAGTCTAGATTGCTATTTTATTTATTGATACGTCATAAAAGTCATCACCTTTTGATCACCTAGCTCTTCGTTTTAAACTTTATTTATCAATCATATAAAGGTGGGCGCCTACAAAGAGTTTCGAAGATGTCTTCTGGAAGAAGAAGTTATGAAACTAATACATTTTCGACTAGGTGAACTCTCAATAGATAAAAATACATAAGTACCGAGTGAATTTAAAATTTTTTAATCAACTCTTGCCACGGAATTTAGAGGGTATCTCTTAGCTTCACTGTAAAACAGCATCAAGGAGTGCTATGACTTACTTTTCACTTAAGCTAAGACATACCGTCCAGATTTCATGGCGAGTTGATAAAAAATTTAAAAAATCATTCAGTACAAACCTTCGTTAAAACTTTTCCTTTGCTTCATTTTGGTAGAGGAATCATGCTCAGCTTTATTTTTGCGTTCTCACAATTCATTTCAATTTTTTATGATCAATGGATCTTGCAGCCTATTAAGGACGTGATCAAGGACATATGAGGCACTCCAATTAGTGATTGCTATTGAAGAAATGACAAAAATTCTCTTAGTTTTATTGTTTAGGCCAGTGGTTTCCAAAGTGGTTCCTACGGACCCCCGGGAATTCAAAATGCTTTATTTATATTTTATTTTTACGTCACCATTCGCCATTCAAGATATCAAAGTTATCAAAATTTGTAATTTTGCTATTATGCAGTAGTGTAGAGTTATTTCACTTGGGGGTTCATGGTCAGATTTTTGCTACGAGAAGAGGTCTATGGTCTATGGACTTTGGGAACTGAGGTCGTTTTCTGACGCCAAGTTTTCGAATTAATTGATCTTCGTAATCTTCTACTTTTAGGTTCCTGCCACTTATGCCTCCAAAGTGCACTTTCCCTTCCAGCAACCCACGAGTTGCAATTTGTAGAACTTGTTTATATGTATAACTGACATTTCATTATTCTTTAACTTCCATCTGCTCTTTTGCAATTTCATTTTTATTTGTTATTTCTTGATTAATTCGCAATCTGTATGCATCTGTATGAAATAAGAAATCAAACTATTGTCAAACAGTAGTAATTAGCCGTCAAAATCGTAAGCTATAATAAAACGTTTAATTCTCAACGATATTTCTTTTAGTCTTTACGCTCATAGACATTAATCATTTAGCCATTAATCATTCAGGCGAGTCAGTTGCTTCTATTGATATATGTATGTTTGTGGACTTCCTTTTATGATTTCTATAGTAATCATCTGTTTGACTAGATTTTTCTAGCTTTGTAATTTTAAATCTGCTTATATTAATAATGGTCTTCTTCAATTAGCATGGTTTTATTTATGATATAGTTACTGAACCAACGTTTTGAGGGTTACTGTTTATTTTCTTGTCGTAAATAATTATAAAATGTAACAAGTGTACAAAAAGTTTTCCCATCAAGTATGTTGCTCTCGTTTTTTGGCATAAAGGATTTTACTTCCAGTGTGAAAACCATTGTAAAATCAAATCAATAAAACAATTTTTTTTTAAGTTATGTTTGTTTACTTGTCTGTTTAGGGTACGGATCAACTAAGGAACATACGTGAACATGTGAAAAAATGAGAGCAACACACTAGATGGGAAAACTTTTTGTACACGTGTTAAAATAGAAACAGAATAGAATTGAGTAGAAACAGTACGGTACGTGAAAAACCTGCACTACTTGCTCAAGAGATGGCGCCCCCTGTACTTACAATTTAAGAAAAAGCGAGAGATGGTACTAGGTTTTTTAAAATCGTGTTCAAGGTAACTTACTTTTTTCCCCGCTTTCTCCGTTTCATTTCGTAATTAACAAATTTCAGTAATTATTTACAAAGCAATAGTGTTTCTTTTCTTGCTAATTTTCCTATTCGTAGATCCAAATATTCTACAGTA
Source organism: Dorcus hopei (assembly GCA_033060865.1). Taxonomy (NCBI): domain Eukaryota; kingdom Metazoa; phylum Arthropoda; class Insecta; order Coleoptera; family Lucanidae; genus Dorcus; species Dorcus hopei. The sequence goes on from CM065423.1 coordinate 39,217,676, forward strand.
GAAAAAATAAAATAAAAATAGAAAACATTTGGACACAGAAACTTGTTGGGCAATAAAAAAAATCTTCAAAGTTAAAACTCACCTTCTCAGAAACACTGTCTTTTTTTTTGTAATAATAAATGTTGGCGAATTTAATGGCTGACATAACTAAAGCCAATTTATACACGGAGTAATCTGTTCTGTGATTTGCTTTTTTGTTAATACATGATTACACGATAATCCCGTCTAATAATAGCGCAAGAAAAATAAAAGTGAACAATTACCTGTATAAAAAAAAGCATGAAAAATTTAAATCGCCGAGTTATTACCACCAACAATAACAGCCACACAATGAAAAAAGAGGAGTATCATTGATCTAATCTTGTAAACAGCTTCTGTTATGTTGTGTATAAGATTTATAATATATGAATTATTTATACGCTTGTTCTGCTTAATTAGCACTTGAATGCACGCGACGAAACATTAGAAAGAGCGGAGGCATGTTATTGTGTCTAAATAAAATAACACGCTCGCTTATAACAATTTACATAGGCCGAATTATTTATTGTGTCGATAATTAATACGTGATCCGGTTGTAGTTTCACTGTGGACATTAATTCTCTTGCTATTAAAAATGGCGTGTCCGTTTTTTTTTCTCTCCTCTCTCTCTCGATTGGACATTAAATTAAGAAAACTGTTTTTTATGCTAATTTTTAATAAGTTTTTATTGTCGCATATGTTTAGTACCCCCACGTAATTATTAGTTGCTGGTTTTATTGCTTGGGTTACATAATCCTTAATTATTTCTATTATTTAAATTGTCCCACTAGGAATATATTATGTGGAAACTATTTACAACTTTATTACACCAGAGAAATTATACATACACATACACACAATGAATAAAGAAATAAAGAAAGTTATTATTCGAAGAGCGCCATCTCATGGACACGTAGGAAACTATTTTTGGCGCTTTTAAACTCAATCAATCAAACCCAATAAAATAAAGAACCCGGAGACAAACAGAAAATTGTTAATTTGAAAATGTTAGACGTAAAGCGAGTTCCATTTTGTCACCAAGTGGTGACGTTTCTTTTTTGCAAAATTTTGAGTTTTCTCAAATCACTGTCGTACCGCAAAACTTAGCAAAATGAAATAAAGTAACCAGCAAGGAAAGAAAAACTACTGCTGTGAAATGATTGCATATAAATAAAGCGAGCGCCATCTTTTAACCGAGTAGCGAATTTCTTGATGCAATTTACTGAATTCTGTTAATTACGAAACTTAAGTTTATCCCAATGTAGCAGAGGGAGCGGAAAAAAGTCATCTTGGAAACGATTACAAATCGAGTGTTATCTCTCTGTTAAACGGCGAACGTTTTGAGTGCATTTTTACTATTTTTAGAGACGTTTGCAGTCAAATCATAAAACCCATGAATAATTCAACGAAACAAATCATAGAAGCCTAGAGAAGAAATAGACAACAACAACAAATAAAAGAAAACTGTAAGAAGCATCAGTGTAGTAAGAAAATTAATTCAATAAAAAACAATAAGGAAAATCGAAACAAACGGTAACGAAAAACAGAATCCAACGAACACAAAGCAAAGAGAAGATCGACTGTTCTTATTAATTTATTTACTAACTTACTGTAGTTCGGTAAAAATTACGTAGATGATGCAGGCGCAGTACAATTTCGACGTTTTTTTTTTCCTTAAGTAATTAAAATTGTATAAAAAAACCTTAAAGATTTAGAAATAATTCTTTAAAAGGTCTTTTGAATTTCGCGCTTAAAAAATTATAGTTCTAGGAGTACGATTTTTTTGTTTAATTAAAATTGTATTAAAAAATCCTTTAAAAATATACCTAATAGCTTAGATTTAGAAATATTTTTTTTTAAATATCGATTTCATCGACGCTCTTTAGCAACTTCAATCACTTCTAGCCTTTTGAATTTCGCGCCTGAAAAATTGTACTTCGAAAAAATGTACGTAGATGGTGCTGGTGCTTTACAATTTCTAGAGTCCTTTATAAAAAGAGTAAAGATGTGAAGTGGCATTTTTGAAGATTAATGGCGGAATAAACAGCTGACCAATCAAAAGTGAATTGGGCTCTTCATCAATGGATTTAGTTTCTTTGATTGGCCAGCTGTTTATTCCACCATTAATCTTCCAAACATGCCACTCTCTCTGTACAAAGGACCCTAACAATTTTAAAAAGTTTTTTTAATACTTAATTAAAAATTGTACAAAAGCCTTAAAAAAGTCATATCGAATATCGATTATAGTAACTCCCCCTCGAATCGTATCTTGTTGGGATATGTCAGCCATCCTTAAACATCTCAAACGTTTTCCCTTTGGAAGTCCCTTAGTCATAACGTCGACAACCATGTCGGACGTGGAAACATGTTTGGCTTTGATTTTTCCTTCGTTTAACACATCACGAATATAATGGTGTCTGATGTCGATGTGCTTGCTTCTCTGAGGAAATGTAGGATTTCCCGCCAGCTTGATTAATCCGAGATTATCACCGAAAATAGTGACTTTCCCTAAGTTTGAAAATTCCAGCTCATTCAGGTAACGTTTGTTACGGTTGAAAAATTCATTTAAGTTAGTCATAATACTTTTCCGTACACCCTGTATTAACGTGGGAATCTAACGGCCTACGTGCCGATCGTCGCATTTCACCATATTGCGTTAGTTAAATTATCCGCTGTTAATTCAGGCCTACTGTATAGCTCCATTTCACTTGTTCGCCCGTTTAAAATACATTTCATCAGTAACGACTTCCCTCTTCAGCGCATGTGGAAGGGCACGGCGCGTTCGCCTGGCGGTCATTCTTTTAATAGTACTTGAGGCGTGCGGTCCGCTTATTTTTGTGTGGTTTCAAGCTTGGTGCTTCTCCACGGATTTTGTGGTTGAAACCTGAAACGGATTGTTTTCCGAGATTTGAGAAAGCACGCCGAGTGACCTACAAGCCGTTTAAACGACTTATCCAAGGCCTGCCACTAAAATACGGAACAGGTATGTTCGGTTGGCCATGTTGTGCAAATGACCCCTGCAAGTAACGCGTCTCTCTCTTCTACTAGGCTTTTAGTTTCCGTGGTAGCTGCTAGGCTTCTAGTTCCCGTGGTAGCTCGAGTTCCAGACTTCTAGCTTGAAGTCCGGGCGAACGAAGTCTCGCAAACCGGCCTACCCCCCCCCCACACCTTTGAAGAGTGGATTCGTCCGGCAAGGCGACGCTACGTTTGGCGGCTTTGCCGCACCATTGACTCAATCCGCTAACCACCGCGGGAGGACGCTCCGACTTGTTGACTGGTGACAGCTGATTGACATTGACGCTGGATCTTTGGATTTTACCAAGGTCGTATATTGCTCTATTTATTTGTACTAATCTCCAGTATCGCGGTGTTGTTTACAGTTACCCGTTTCATTGATAGTCGTTAATTTCTTTGATCGCTTTAAGTCATATGTATGACCGAAGCACAGATCTGTGGTACGGGTTAAATTTAACGTGTTACTTATTTAATTACTTTTCATTTTTGAGTTGTCGTTATTCAATTTATGAGCAAGTTAAATATAAAGCTGGTGCGTTTTATTTTAATCACTTTGCCCACCTTTTGCTTTGGGGTTTCGTCGAACCTCCCTTCTCCACGAGCTACGCCGAGCCGGTGCGGAGAAACATTAGTCACTCGCACTAATTTGCAAACCTACAGGTAGGTAGCACGTTGTAGATAGAGAGCTTCCTTCGCACTTTCTGCGAGTGCTACATATTCCGCTTCACAAGTTGATAAGGCCATAGTTCTTTGTTTTCTGAAAGCCCATGTTACTGCGCATCCGCTCAGCATAAAAACGAATCCAGAAAATGATCGACGATCTTTATTGGGAATTGGGAATTTCCCCAATCTGAATCTACGTAACCTTTTAGATACTCAGAATCCGCACAATAAGTTAGGTCTTACATCTCTGGTTCCCTTCGGGTACCTTTGTCTTATGTATGCCAATAAAAGTCTTTGTAATTTCAGGTTTTGATCCCCCATGTCATTCTTTGCCGAAGCAAATCGTTGTTTGAACGTTCTAACAAATCGTTCGCCCAACCTATTCGTTTTTGGATGATAGGGCGTACGTAGTTCGAATATGCTGAATACTCTTACAAAATATACTAAATTCTTCGGAGGTGAATTGTGGTCTATTATCTGATACCAGTTGACGCATTACTCCAAACTGAGCACATACTCGTCGTAAAATATCAATCTATTTTGATGAAGTGGTGCTGCTTGTAGCTTCTATTTCTATCCACCTGGAATAAGCATCCACTAAGATGAACCATTGTTTACTATAAAATGGTCCAGCAGGATCAACATGTACCCGTTCCCAGGGTTTTTCAGGAATATTCCATGAATAAAGAGGTACTTCCGGTTCGTCTGGTCTATTTTCTTGACATGCCTCGCAAATTTTTACATAAGCTTCAACATCTTTATCAATTCCTGGCCACCAAACGTAATATCGGGTGAGTGAAGGCATAGCAACAATTCCCGGATGATCTTGGTGTAGTACCGTCAAAATGTTTGGAATAATTATTCTTCCTTGATACATAAGAATGTTAAATTCCACTGATAATTTGTTTCTTCAACAATGAAAAGGTTCCTACTTTTTCAGGCCAACCAGTTTCAATATATTGTCGAATCTTACAAAGTTCCATATCTTTCATTGTCTGAATATGTAAGTTTCTTCTGATAATATTAGGTTTGCACTTTGGATGTATGAAGACTTTTTATAAAAGCTTTTTCTTGGGAGGAAACTGTAGGTCTGTTCGATAGCTCTGCACTTTCTACACTTTTAACACCTTTACTCTATTTTTCTCACTCCTACTTATATTATATACATGGCACTCTCTCAGGAGCGGTTGGTGCAAAAAGTGTAGAAAAGTGCAGAGCTATAGAACAGACCTTGTGATGAACTTCCAGTGGTGGACGTGATAAAACATCTGCGACATATTAACCCTTCCAGGTTGATATTCAATGATATAATCAAACTGATTAAGTAATACTGCGCAACGTTTGGAATTTTAGGTAAATTCCGTTTTTCACCCAAAATCCTGTCCAGAGGTCGATGATCAGTTCTCAAGATAGATTTTCTACCGTACAAATATTGGTAAAATTTAGTTGTACCAAAAATGAGGCTTAATGCTTCTCTGTCGATAGGAGCATATAACTTTTCGGTTTCTGTCAATTTTCTTGAAGCGTAGGCGATAGGTCGTTTCATCGCCATTGGACATTTGATGAAATAATACAGCACCTTGTCCTTGCCCTGAAGCATCACATGCTAATATAATTGGCAAAGTTTCATCATAATGTATGAGTGTACTTGATGCTGATAAAAGAATGTGTTTTCTTCTTTTTCTGTCCAATAATAGTTATGCAACTTGGAACAGAGACCATGTAAATTTGGAATATAACGTTCATGGAAAATCATCGCACCCAAAAGTGATTTCAATTCAGATACATTTCTCGGTGAATTTCCCATCTCGATAGCTTCCACCTTTTCCAAAGTCGGATGGATTCAATTTTTATCAATTTGGGGACCCTAAATAACACACCGGTGACTTCTGAAATCTGCGTTTCGATAATCGAGTACGAATTCCTGCTGCTTTCAATAATTCGAACACTTCTTGTAACTTTTCCAAATGTTCAATTTTTGTACGGCCGGTTACAATTGTGTCATCTAAATAAACACCTACGTGATCAATTCCATATATCGCATGATGAAATTCCAAATAGTAATCTTTTGTAACGGAAATATCCTAAATGAGTAGATCAGATACTTCCTAGATTCTGCCGTTACTTCCATTGTTAGATGTATAGTTCGTTACGAGCATACAAATATAAATTGGACGAATTTTCTGAACGCATCTTTAAATTCAACCACATTTTCCGAACGTACCCCAATGTCGAAAGCAAAGCAACTATGTTTTTTTTTTTTATAAAAACGGAAGACGTCGTCGGAGGTAAAACTAAAAGTGATAAACGAAAGACAACCGAATCGCCTCGACGTAAAACTTCAGAATCAATTTTATGAAAATTTCTCGCTGAAAATAAAGCAAGAAAATAATGTCAAGAGGAATGATGGATCGTCTTTTGTTTTTAACAAAGAAAAAATGCAGAAACAGTTGACGCTTGAAAAAGAGGACGATTTGATCAAATTTTCTGAACGTTTTCTCAAATTAGACGAATTTTCTGAACGTATCTTTAAATTCGAACACATTTTCTGAACGTACCCCAACGTCGAAATGAAAAAAATTCTTGTTTTTTAATTGGGTTTCCGGGGGATGAGTCTTCTTTTAATTTTAATTTTTTTTACACTTGTCTTTCGTCTCTCCATTTACTTTTCAACCACCGCGATTGATCTTGTTTTCTTTTGCTTTCCATCAACAACTCCGTGGGAGATTCTTCGACTTTCTTTTTAAATATAATTTGTCGTATTTTGTTGTTATTTATTTTAATTTTCTTTTATGTTTTTGGTGTTGCATTAGCTTTTTTTAGAATTTTCCTTTTTTTTTCTGTTAGTCTCGTGATTTTCAAAAGCTCGCTCAGAGGATTATCTTCTTTTTGTTTCTTGTCCATCTTCAGTCTTCTTTTGCTTTTAATTTTTTTACAATTATCTTATGCCTTTTCATTTACTCTTGAAACATGTTACTTTTTACATTTCAATGTAGCTTTCGTTTCCAAATAAGCGTCATCGTTTTTTAATCACAGTACTGATTTATAGATGACCACAATCGAATCAAAATAAACTGATAAACCAAGGGAAAGAAAATCCAATTGTATTTTTTAAAATTTTTTTTTTACAAATTTTTGCGTCGCCGACTCAACGGTTCAAACTGTCGCATTAACTTATTGGTGCATTCCGCTGCAAAATGTTGCTCCTTACGGACAACCGACAGGATAATTACTTGGAAATATTTTAGAGTAATAAAAGGAGTCAGTCATAAATAACATCTTAGTCTTGTTAAAACGTGACAACAGTAAAATCTGCTTTGGGCTTGAAAATCACGAAAAGCCTTCCAAACCAACTACTTCAACTAATAACACAATGAACCCTTTATTTAAACCGACGTTTTACCTGAGCGTTACCCTTATACATGAAGAATGATCCACTTATTGTTAGACAATTTGGCAAAGTAAAATGTAACAATTAAAAATAGAATTAAACTAGATAAATATGTATAAAAATATAAAAAAAAATAGTATAGCTTGTAAGTTTTAAGTTGTGGTTGTAAGAAAGAAAGTGTAATTAGACACATAACACCATAAAACAAAAGAAATAACTGATTGTGAGTACACTTTCCAAATATGTGTTTCGTAAACTCACTTTTGTTTTAATGAAATTATTCGATTATTTCCTTATTGTGCAGCTATAACGTCGTTGAATGAAAAGAAACCGTATTTATGCCCACGCTTGTACGTGTACGTAAGTACCAACGAAAGAGAAGAGTTTTATATCACATGGGAAAGTTGTTCATCAATAGTTTTAGAGTGCAGCTTTCTAAATAGTATCAGTTGCTTTCAGTTACGTAACGTCATTGTACCTTCCGCGGCCGAAAAATCGGAATTTTTTGTGGATTTTTCGGGTTTCGTGAGTGAACCTTATTTCGTCATGCGATCCTGTAAAATTCCGAGAATTAGGGTCGAACATCCACCCTGACATCTGGTGCGCTGTCTACTTCAAGGTAAAGTCGGACGTTTTCGGATTTGTAAAGGAAGAAAGAGGACGAGACGACTTTGTGGGCTGCAAGGCGCAGCAGAGTCGAAGAAATATTTATAATCTTGCGGTCACTAGGCGGTCAAATGGACATATATGAATGTGTAAACAGTGCGTACAATATAATGAAACTGCTTCTAAGAATGGCGCGGCGGTCTTTAACTGCACTGTACTTGTACTTTTGTTCGTGCTTGTCGAATTAAAAAATTACTCTACAAATTTGTCTCGAGGAAATGCCAAGAACTCAAGAGAGATATATTTCTATACGGAAGCCTTCGCTACATACTTATTTACACAACTCACAATCACAATCACAATCAGATTAATTTAGATTCATGGGAAACGTTAGTGCATTTAATTGATCCTTGATACTCTCAAAATTTGTCGTTTGCACGAATGTAAATTTTTTTTATGGTATTTACTTGCTAATTAAATGATTGACGTAAGTATCGGCCCATAAACGGGTATTTATTGACTGCGACTTTTACGTTTGCACTTAAGGTGGTATAACAAAGTTTTAATATCTGAAGGTTGAAGTTAATAAATTATTTTTTTTCCTGCAGTTAATTGGGGGCAAAGTAAATTTACAATCTTTTCCTTGTGAAGAAAAAAAAAATTGTTTTCAGATGACCCAATGTTTCATTGATTGTATTAATGTACATAATTACATTTGAAGGTTCAAGCAAATCAAAATATTTTTCAACTTCAAGGATTAATTTCGCTTTGTTCACACTTACCATGGGCCAAAGTAAATATATTTGCATTCATTTCGAAAACATTTTTAAGTTATTGAAATCAATTACAAATACAAGCAACTTTTAAACGTGAAAACGTTTTACATTAGAATCACTATCGATCTTCGTAAATGTTTCACCTCCTGTTTAAAGACTGTATTATGCACGTACAAAGCCAAAGGAACCTCCCTGTAAATAACAAATTGGTTCCAGCGTATAATAAATCTTTTATTTGAAGGTTCAGAAACGTGCATTATTCGTGTCTAGTATTTTTTCAAGGAAGACATGCCAACAACTTGACAAAATTCAGATAAAAGAAATACAAAGCGCTTCGGAGGCTGTTTACCAGTCCTTGGCATTTTGCGGTATCTTTAGGGTGAAGGTTTTGACAACTACCCCGCCCGCGCTACACAACTTGCTACTAGATCTCCCTAACGGCCTCCTCTGTTCACTTCGCTAGTTAGTTAGTCTTTCGATGACCTTGTACATTTGGACACCATTGATTTCTTGTTAGCATTTCAATCAACACGCTCCTTCCATAAACGCTGATTTATGGCACCACATAATTGATTAATTTATAATTCCCAGCTGATTTAATTTGCCTCAACTCTATACAGTATTATTACAATCACTTCGTTTATCTAATCAGTAAAATATTAAGTAGAGTAATTATTTTTATTTAAATTAAATTCTACTACACTTTCGCATTATTATTTTTTTTTATATTTAAGGCCATTAATTTTTAATAACTTATTGCTCACGATGCGATGGCAAATTAATAATTAAATATTCGAAGGGGATATTGTATGTGGTACGTAAGTTAAGTTAAGGAAAAGTGTAAGGTGAAAGGAAAAGTAGTTTTATGTGCTTCTTTAGGTGGAAATAAAAACAGTACAATATTGCATAAGTGCTACAAACAATTTTATTTTGTTACGATTATTAGAGTACGTTACGAAGAAAGTTTTTTTAGATCATGTGAGTCACTATAATTTATTTAAAAGAAAAGAAAATGGTAAAGGAAAAGCATCGTTCTGTTCACTTTCAGGCTTGAAATGATTTATTAGTCATAAATTAATTAAAAAAATGAGTTATATAAAACACTCAAAAAATTAAAAATAAAGTGTACCCCGGTTGCCACTCGTTATAACAATAATAGAACATTAATTCCAGCAAATAAATAATTTAAAGGAAACGGCACGACTTTAGATGTGTGGGAGCGTAATTTTGCAAGCGCAAAATTGTTAACCAAGGAAATGGATTCGCTAAGGGTCTGAATACACGGACCACTTTAGCTAAAAGTGGTTAAAATAGATGGGTTTCGGGGCTAAGGTATTTTCTAGGAAAATCGTGTTTCTCTAGCAAACTTAGAGAATCCTTTTTACCATTCGTCGATGTGGTAGACTTTTGTTTGCTTATTATACGATGCTCCTCAACATCTTCAAACAGGTAATGAACTCCTGCCTGACAGAAGGCGCATTCCCGAGTATTGGAAGAAGACGAGGCTAGGCATTGTTGGAGAAGCCTAAAAGGATGCCACTTGACAGTCCAACTTATAGGCCCTCGACGTAGTCGCTAAACTTCTAGAGAAGCTCGTCAAACAAAGGCTGGTGGAGGAGCTAGATGACAAAAATGACTTAAACGATCATCAATATGGATTTAGACAGGGCAGGTCCACCGTAGATGCCCTGTGCCAGATGAGAAACATCGTCAACAATTCCAAAAAGTTGGCCTGGAATATAGGCCTTTCTGCCTAATGCTAGCCTTGAAGACTGAAAATGCTTTTAACTCGGCATCGTGGATACACATCATTCAGGCCCTAAAAAACGCAAACATCAGCAAGTAGGTACCTGATAAAGATACTCCAGGTCGATCATGACTCCATAGGGAGAAGAGATACAGAAGGCGCGACGTGCGGCGTGCCTCAGGGTTCGGTTCTCGGACAGACTCTTTGAAATATATTGTACGACGGTCTGATGTACCTAAAACTGGGACAAGGAGTCAATATAATTGCATACGTCGACGACCTGGCGATAGTTTTCATAGCCAGGACTGTCACTATGCTTGAAGAAAAGGCGAAATGCGCCATGGTGAACATCACAATCTGGCCAGTAAAGAGACCGAGATGATGATCCTGGCGGATCCTAGGAAACTAAGGCACCTAAGCATAAAGTTTGAAGAAATAGAAATTAACGTATAACTCGATCGAGCCCTGAAGATGACCTCCCATGTCAAAAAAGAATGTGAGAAAGCCAGCAAAACCCTCACGGCGCGGCGCTGTCCAGGCGGACCTAAGTCCAAAAAGAGGAAGGTACTAGTCGGAGTAGTACTATCGACCATCATCTACGCCTGTATGGACAGCGGCCATGAAGTACAAACACTACGAGGGGCGTCTCGAGTCGATTAACAGAAAGTTGGCCATAAGAGTCACTTCTGCCTATAGAACGGTCCGCCGCAATCCCATCGATTAACCTAAAAGCTGAGGAATCACTATGAAGAGAGCAGAAAACCCTCCGCTGAGACTCGAGAACCCCTGCTGGTGAAATGGCAAAGGGCATGGGACACGTACGAAGGATGAACCAAGATCTTCGTCAAAGATATTGGCAAGTGGTGTAACCGGAAATACGGAGACGTAGAGCACCGCATCATTCAAGCCATGACAGGACATGGGGTATTCGGTAGTTACCTAAATTGGAAACTCCCAAGCAATGTGTGCTGGTACTGTCAGGAGATAGAAACGCCAGAGCATACAGTTTTTGACTGCAGTAGATGGAGAAACACGTGAGGAAGCCTATTGGAAACGTGGAATTATAGTCTCCGCTGAAAACGTAGCGGAAACCCTATTAAGAAGTGAGAGGCACTGGAACTTGCTTAGGACGATGATGCAAACCAAGGCCCGAGATGAAATAGAGCCACGAAGGCTCATTGTGCGACAGTAAAAGGCTAGCACAATAAAAAAACAAACCAAGAACATGACAAGTAACCATTATTATCTAGACTGAAATACACAACACCGGATAGTGCGAAATTCCTGATGCAATGTTTAACGGCGGGTTCCAGGAATTAGCAGCTGTAAGAGAAGATAAAGAGTTAAGAAATAGGCGATAAAGACAGGGCGAATCCAACACATATGATACTGGATTCCGTTGATGATGTCTTCTGAAGATTCTTCAAACCTCTATAAAAAATATGCTCCGATTGACATCTATTACCAATACAACAGGAGATGACTATATTGAGTCGCTCACTATGAAATGATATTCCAGATAATTTCTTGCTATCGATGCTGAAGAATTGAGAATACTAAATGCCACGTCAATTTGACAGAAGTGAACTACCAATATGGAGCACCTGAAGTCCCTAGTATCCCATCTCAATGAAACAAAGTAAACAAGAGGATATCGCGTACAACCATCTTCTCCAACAATTACGCAACCGTCAGTAGTTGAAAAAAAAAAGAATACACGAACCAAATAAGAACCACCAGCAATCTTTTTTCAGCACAGAAGTTGATTCAGTTGATTTCTCTCACCTTCTTCGTTAAAACAAATTAAACCAGTAGTAGTTTGATCGACCATAATAGTTGCAACCACCAACGATTGAAAAGAAGCCAATGTCCACTTTTCCAAACCACTTTTAGCAGTCGATGTCGACTGCTAAAGTTGGTACGTGTATTTTGACACTGAATAGCTGTAAATTTTCGGTACAAGGAATAAAAAAAAATATAAAAATGAATAAGGAGAGACGCAGGACTCACAAATATACGAACAGAATCGAGCTCGAATGTATGTAAAGTAATACAGAAAGCAAACAAAAAGCTCAACGCTTGAATGTAAAGAGAATTTAAAAAATAAAAAATTTCTAATTAAACTCAAAAGGAACAATATTTTCAAATCCTTGTAGATTCCTTTTTTCTATATTTTTACAAATTTTGTTGTTCAATGCTGTATTACCACGTCGTGTTTGGTATAGTTGCGAGCATAGAAAACGGAACACTATTGTATAGTATCCAGCTTTAAACAATAGTTTTAAACGTTGTACATCTTACAGTTTAGGTTGTAATGTCATAATAACATAATAACGACATTTCAACGTTGATTACATTTTTTTTAAATCGAAAACTACGACCATACACTCATACAGCTACATTTTGGGCATTTTAACTTCAAAGCATGACACGTCTTTTATGCTTACGTCTGTACATTCTTTTTACCAATAAATAACGGTGTTCCGCAGGGGTCAGTTTTGAGCCCAATTTTGTTTCTACTTTTTATCAACGATTTGTTTTGTTTGCCAATTATAGCTCAATTATATATGCAGATGACACCTCTGGAATTGAAACAGGTGACTTATTATTTAGTGTTAATTCATTAGGACCTTTTAAGTCTTCCAAATTCAACATGAACAGACTTCTCATGAATCACACTTTCATCATTTTTTCGTTCTTCATGACATCTTTGTGATATCTATTAATTTTAACTGTTCATGAATCACACTTTCATCATTGTTTCGTTCTTCATGACATCTTTGTGATATCTATTGATTTTAACTGTTAAGTATGTGATATGCACTGATTTTAATTGTTATAATTTATACATATTCATACAATCGTCTTGTTTATAATCGTACTACTATACAGTTGTAAGTATTGGGACCAATAAATATCATTATTATTATTATTACTATTGTAACTAGGATAAGAGAACCAGCAAAGATGTACAGCTGAAAATCAGTCGAGCGTAACATAAACACAAGATGATAACATAAACATAAGAATGACTCATTTGCAATTAGGTAACATATGCCTCACCCGCGGTGCAGAAAATGCACTTGCACATATCACAGCGATGATTCATTCGGGTGCCGTGCGCAAAATCTTATGACTCATCTACGGTCACAGATCTTAACGCAGAGCCGTGTGCAAAATGTCAAGGCAACAATTGACGTAATACCCGGGAAACAAAACCCCTATAAAAAGGCGACAAAACGAACGTTAGCGCATAATTAGAATAAACCTAGTCAAAGTGTCATCTAGTCTAATTGTCTGTAAGTGCCCCAAATGATATGTGAGTCTTAGTTGTAATTTACTGTTAATAAATGTTTTGTTATATTAAGCTACGTCCCTTATTATTTCATGTTACTCAAATTATTACCGTAACACTAGTACAATAAAAAATTATGAGGCTTTTGTCCTATTTGAAATTGAAACTGCTTTTATGGGTGTATTCGATATCACACTCGGAGCGCTCGGGCTCTTCCTTTGCCTCACTCTTACACTTACACTCTTACACTCTTTCGCTCTCTCTCACACTTTTGTTCAGAGCGTGCTCCGAATATAATGTCGAACGCACCCTATGTAGTGTATACAAGGTGCCTAATTTAAATCGTGATCCCTGAAGGTTTTAGAATAGGCAACCCATCGAGCAAATCAGAAATGGCTTCGTGTTTTCATAATGTACTAGACGCACGGAAATAGAATGTGTTGCCTATTTTCTAATGTTAAGGGGTCACGATTTCAAATGTTGTATTTCAAAAAAATGCACTGTCATCATTTTATTTTTTATTTTTCTTGGACTTCGTTTCATGAAAGTCGTCTTACATTTGACACTGCACCAAGTAAAGTAATAACGTCACTGCTTTTTTGAATTGGATTCAAAAATAATATTTATAAAGTCTTAAACGTTAAATAAGGAAGAATGAACAGTATTTATTATTTCGTTCATGTAAGAGAATTATTATAATTGGTACAAGCAGGATTATTCCATAAATTTAAATCCACGTACGAGGCCGGCATACGAGAACGATCGATGTGACGTGACAATTATATCAGATAAAAACTTTTTACAATTCGGTAATAATGAGAACGTGAGCTGTGAATGGAAACGTCCTAGGAGCGGAGAGGCCCGGGCTTATAACATCTTTGTATGTTTTAGAAGCTGTTGAAAAAAGGACGGCAAAGGCGTCTATTTTCGGGAAGTTTCCATTTTGTTGTCGGGTCGGCAACACAAAGAAGGGCCGAAACTTTGAAAAGATGAGGACGTGAGAAACGCTCCGGCACCGCTCAATGGGAATTCCCGCCAGCCTCTTCTTCTTCACCTGCGAGGGAATGTATGTATAAGTATTTTCGAATAGACCTCTCAACTCAGGGTAATATTTTGATACTAATCGCGAGATCAAGTTTTAAACAAATCAATGGAAACCACATAAATTTAAGATAATGAAATGTACGTCTTAACTTAATAGAATGCCTTATACGCGGAATGTATTCCCTTATTCCTTTCTTAGAGTAGACGAGTTGCCCGGGGCATATTTATTGCCAGGTAAAGTGAATGTACGGTGGCAACACGTGATACTGTTTTATATTTATTGTTTTATTCCCACGTTGTTATACTTCTTTCTATTTACCGCTAAGTTATACATACATAACTAAGTGCAGTTTCATTATTATGTATCGATAAAACCATTCAATTCACGACGTGAAACGCAAAAAAAATATTGTTCCTCGTAAAGTATAAGTATAGTTAGATTCATTTGTTATTTCTCGAGAACTATGTCTATCAGATAGTAGTATTTTATTACATGGAATTTATATAATGATGTGTTTCAAATTTACTCATTTGTTTATTCCTATTAAATTTGTAACTATTTCCATTTCTGTTCTAATTTTAAAGTCACAAGCACATTGTTATTGTTTAGCGAAATGACGATGCTAAATTTTCAGTTTATAAAATTAGGATAGAGCAAAGGATAGCCTACAAATTTAATCTGCTACTAAGTTGCCTCTCATTTACCCTCCGAAACAACAGGCTATAAGTAGGGTTCAGCGGATGATGGGAACCTAGCACCTCCCACAGTCACAGTTAAAATAGGGCCACAAATCATAACTACCCTCTTGACACCAGTGGAGGCTCGTCACATGTATACATGTTTCCAGATTAGACTAACAAATATTTAAATTTCCAAATGCTATATACCTACCACGGCCGCACATAACGCACACGTAAATAATTTACGGGCTTTATGTTTTCGCCGAGGATTCATAAAACGAAACGGTGGTAACTGAGTATGTGCTTAAAAGGACGCGACGCCAATGAAAAATCAGATACGTATTCAATGTTACAGATCCCATCCTGTCGGTGATTCACCAAATGCATCGCCATAATCGATGTTTATTTGATTACATACCCCGTATATATGACGGGACGCTTAAATTACCGTATTGTTCCCGTAATTTATTGCACATGTTTAAGAAAATTGCGGGTTTAATTTACTTCGAGAAACGAATACGAAGGCTTGTTTGTAAAACTGCCGCGTTTAATAATTGTTATTTACAATGACGATCATGACTAATAAATGCAAGGCGGCGGTAGTATGAGAACAAATCTGCTCGTACCTTTTTTTTTCCGCGTTATATTGTAGTTATTAAAAGCATAAAATTCCGATGAGAATAAAGAACACATGTATCATTATTTTCTCAATATCATAAATTACAACATGTTAAGGACGTATTCCCATATGTAACTATGCTTGGCAATCTATAATCAAGCGAGAAAGTCATTAAAAAAATCAGGTAGTGGGCAGTTTATTAATTTATCAATATGTAGCTTCCTTAAATAATTCTTTCTATGTACATACAAAATTTAATAAATAACCATCGATTCTTTTACTGACCAAAACATTTTAGTAAATAACTTCGTAGTTTTCTTAAGAGCGATTTACACGAACAAGTTTTTCTTTGCAAGTGACCTTCAAAGTTTTCTCTCTCTCTAACATTTGCATGCATTAGAAAGAAACAACTAATTGGTTGAAAGTTTACTTGTACAAGAAAACTTTTACAGAAAAACTGGAACAAACGCCATTTTCTACAAGTTTCTGTAAAAGTTTACGGTTTGCGCAAGCGCAATTTACTGATTTCACGATATACCAACTTAACTTTACAAGGAGTGATTCGTTATTACCTTTAATTCCGACAATTAGAAGTTTGTATCTTTATTGTTCGTGAAATAAAATGCGGCAATGGAAGACTGTCCTCTCTCTTCCACTTTCAAAGGTTATATTCTTATTTGGTTCTTATCATGTTTATATTTATATTCTTTTTAAAGTTGGCAGTTTTGCACAAGTATAAGAGAATTTACAAGAAAAACTTATACATGTAGATGTACTTTTAACGTCACGTTTAAAGCCGCTTCAAAAGAAAAACTTGTTCGTGTAAATCGCTCTTTATGGACAGACCTTTACAATTAGATAGAAATAGAATTACTTTACCCCCAAACCAAATAAACAAACCAAATAGGCAACTAAACAAATCGAGAGAAGGCTCTTTTGTTCATTTCATCATTTCATCTCAGCAAGTATCCATCAACCCTTATTTGTTCCTAGAAATAGGAAAAACTACCACTTACTATCAATCCATTGTAGAGATAGTCATATTGGTGATCGTTTGTCTTCAGATTGTTTTATTGTAATGATCGTGGGCGTCTTCATTTCAGCCCTTTTTGTTTCATTTGTTAATTAATTACGACTTATTTTTTTCCCATGATCTTTGACATCTTTCCATTACCCAACAAATTATTTCGATGGTCTTTACGTTGTTTGACATCTTCCATCACTCAGTCCTGTATTTTACAGTACGTAACAATTTGATGAATGAACTTAAATTGATCTTCTTCTGCGTAGTTAATTAACTGGCTTTCTCTTTCTAAGTGTACTCTGCCGTTCTTTCTAAATATTTGGTTTGGGCCCAGATTAAAAACATTTTGGTTAAGACTGAACGGTCTAGTGGTAATTGCAATCGCATGGTCGTCGGTTCGAACCGCACTCGGGATTTTTCTCGGGGGTGGTCGGTATCGACTTCAGACACCCTTCAGTGTTGGGGATAAAATACTACACTGCTTCCCCTTAAACGGCGAGAAGGTTGGAAGTAACAAAGCCATGGAACACTTTACACACACTCAAATACATTCCCGCTCCTGAGGTCCTGACAAGTCTTTGACTTAGGACCCCGTTGGGCAATCATCACAGATAAAAATATATATATATATATCTGCGTTGAAGCCATTACGAGGATGTTAAATAGGATTATGCAAAATTGCTGAAGAATGCGAATGACTTACGAAATGTATCACTTTGCCTGCAGAAAGCGAAATGGATCACCAAGGTCATCGAAGAAAACGAGAAACTGGGATTCTTGTTAAATACCAAAAACGATCTTGACTAGACTTGGAGGTGGGAAAAATGAAAGGAAAATGAATGGTCTTGGGGAGATGATTATTTTATGAAAATCAGGAGAAATAAAGACGTCGAAGATACTGATGAAATGAACATGAGCATTGGAGAAAGAAACACCAGCGATTTACAAAGACAGCACCTGTTTGCAAAAACACAGCAAAGACGACAAGGAACCGGTTCGTCAAATTCGAGGAAAAAGGAAGAAAATGGGTTTCCGGTTAAACATTAAAAAGGGATAGGAAAGGTAGAACGAAAATAAATGACTTGCAAATTTTAATATTTCCAAACGAGTAACCTTCAAAAAGCAAAAAAATTGGGATTTGACATTTTCCATCACTCGGGCCTGAATACATAACAATTTGATGAATGAACTTTGCTCTTCTCCTGCGCAAGTAATTAATTGACTTTCTCTTTCCAAGTATATCTAGTCTTCCTTCCGTTCTTTCTATTTTGGTTTGTACCCAAATCAATGTTGCCTTTTCCAAACAAATAAAAACATTTTTGGTTATACCTACGCTGAAGCCATTCGGTGGATATTAAATAGAATTATGCAAAATTGTTGAGGAAAGAGAATGACTTGCGAACTGTATCACTTTGCCCTTGCAGAAAACGAAAAAATCACCAAGGCCAACCAAGAAAACGCAAAACCAAAAAGATCTTGACCATATTTGGAGATGGGAAAAGTGAAAGGGAAATAATTATTTTATACAAATTAGGAAACGTAAAGACATCAAAGTGCAAGATCATTTATAATTATAACCAATCGGGAAACACATTGAATGAAGACAGTGATTGGTTCAGCATCGGGAATGAAGTAAGACAAGGCCTTTTCACTTATCCTATTTAATTTTCATACTAGAGGCGTTGTTATGATGAAGTTTTATTCAGTTCAACCAAATCCACTGCCAAACATAAGGAATCCAAGCAAAGATTAAATGTTCACTTTATATTAAAGATAAATAAAGAATAGTAGAGATCGTCTGGTGATCCCACAGACTTACACGTTTGCTTTCGGACCCAAAAGACGCCCGGACGTCATTTAACCTTAGTAATTGGAGCCCAAAGGTACGAGGAGTGTTTCGCAGCCTGATACCTTGCCCATTAAAGAAAGAAAAAAGAACAATACCATAGGAAAAGAAGAACGCTCATATAGGTATTTCCACCTCGTTTCTTGAAGTCCTGCTGATATATTTTGCTCCTTTTCAACAGATAGGAGCCAATGGCCCTGATGAAACGAGCATAGTAAAACTTAACTGAGAATTGGAGGAATAAATACCAGCCAGCAACCTGCTACATTCTAAAAATCTCGCACGAAGGGATAGGCAACATTGGAGAATTTTTTGCCAATTTAGACATAATCGTGGCAATTCTGACGCCCCAAGCACCCCGGTGGGCGTAGCCTTGAAGTTATCGATCGACGAAAACATCGCGCGATCGATGACCTTTGCGTTTATTGGATGGAGCTGATATCATTTGCGATTCCTCCGCGTCAATCCGCTTCGCTTTGTTTGGAAGTACCATTAATTCGTTCATCGTCGACGATATGTGCCGTGTGTTGCAATTTGTCGGAGTGTTTGCTGGAAAAATTAGAAGAACTCACCTGCGACATTGTCGGAATCTCTTGGAATACCACCAGACGAGTTTTGGATATTTCTTCTTATTCAGTCCTTGGAAGCCATTACGAAAACGGTCAACAGGAGACGTTGCCGCAGTTCAACCAACTTCGTTCCGGACGACGACGCTTGCCAGGCCAGCCAACGTCGCGTCGTTCCGGACGGCGACGCTTCACAGACAACCCTTAACCTCTTGATACACTTTGAAGACCGTGAGTCTGTAACATTTTACTTTTATTTTACTGCTTCGACGCGTGCATTTCACCACAGAGCGAATTTCGCCTTTCCCTTCCTTTCCCTTAATTGATAGAATTTCTATTATAAAATAAGTAATGCGGTTTTAAATTTTGATGCGTTTTGTTGAGTAGATATTGTTTTGGTAAACGTGCACTTCACTGTTGCATAATTATGTTTGATTGTTGTAACGTGATGTAATTTCACCATGTCAAATTATTGTAATACAGTCGTTTTCTATTGCTTTTCCCCTTTTGTCAAATGTGTTTCCTAACTTGTCAAATGACTTGCGGATTGGAAAGTCAAATTCGGATACATAATTGACAAAAGGGGAAAACCAAAAGAAAAAGACTGTAAAGGTATTTGGTGTTGAAGCTAATCTTTGTGTTTTATGTGTTTGTACCTCCAACGTACAGGTGGGTAAATACGAATCTCCTGGTTGTTGTAGAATCGAGTCATCCTGGTTATCCTGTAGAATCGAGACGGTTTGGGAACGCCGTCTAGGTTATTTCAAATCAGTTGGGAATCTAGTTCATCCTGGCAGTGTTTTGATAACATTTAGAATTACCCACCTCCTTCTCATTGTTGCTAGTCCAAGGAATAGCTGGTGGAAGAAAAAACCCCAGACTTGCAGACTTGCAACCGATACAAGTAAGCACCAGGAGTGTTTCATTGTAGAGTTTTGTGGCGATTTACAAAAGACGGCACCTGTTTGCAAAAAAAAGACAGAAAGGACGTCAAGGAAATGACCCATTTAATTCGGGGAAAAAAAGCAAAA
Source organism: Dorcus hopei (assembly GCA_033060865.1). Lineage (NCBI taxonomy): Eukaryota > Metazoa > Arthropoda > Insecta > Coleoptera > Lucanidae > Dorcus > Dorcus hopei. The sequence continues at coordinate 39,237,998 of CM065423.1, forward strand.
AGCTTTAGTAACCCCTGGATGGGAAAGGAAAATAAGTGACTTCACGCTTTTTAAAGTTTGTGAGTCACCTTCAGAAAGTGAGAAAATGGGATTTCACTTGAACATTAAAAAGGCAAAGGCCCATACGATCTCAAGCGATGGAAAAGGCAAAAGAAAATGGGATTTCGCTTGAACGTTAAAAAGGCAAAGACCCATATGATCTCAAGCGATGGAAAAGGCAAAAGAAAATGGGATTCCGCTTGAACGTTAAAAGGCAATCGCTGGCGGTGGTAAAGGCAGAAGAAAACTAAATGATTTGCAACTCTTTTGCTTTCACGCGAGCAATCTTTAGAACGTCTCGTTTTGTCCTCGATAATGGCGCAAAAGCCAATCAATCGAATTATGGTGCTGGTACAAATTATCCAAAAGAAACCATGGGGAGTAAGAACCGAGAAGACCTCAACTGCTTGAATGTGTGGGGTCTACTTAGACTGTTTTGGCTAAATCGTGCGATCAAATTTCCTCAAAAAAGTGATGAAATGATCAAAATGAATATAGCTATGAATATCAAGGAACGAAAGATGAAGCTCAAGAAGTTTCCAAGGGGTTGAAACTGATTGATCGACTCAATGAAAATGAATCCAACGAAAGGCAAGTGTCGCCGCCATATATTTAATACCACTTGAAATATGCAAGAATCTTGTTTATGAGATAAGAGAATTGATCGTGAGACAAGAAAAGTGGCGCAAAATTTAACTGTAGTAAAAGAAAGTCGAAGAGGAACAGGAAGTTAATTTTACAACTAAAAAAAAAAAAATTACGTTGATGTTTGGCCTCATTTTCTTTTTAATAAATTTTTAAGATAGTTTACGTAATTTATTCGCTTACGTAAACAAATAAAAAATAGTCACTATTATGTAATACGTTTGCCTGTAATTGACGTAAATGAATAAATTAAGTAATTTTTTTTAAATCAATGTACTCCTTAATTCACAATCACTTGCGTCTAATAAAAGGATTCAGTTTTAAATAAGCTGCTGATTCCTTCTACCTTGAAACTGGAAACAACTTAATTTTTCTGAATTATGTTACGTTTCTTGAAAAAAAGAGCAATATTTAATCCTGTGCGATGTTCAGATGTCAAGGATTCTGATGCAGTTGCCATGACAACCGCGTATCCAGTGATGCGGCCATAGAATCACTTTACCGGTTTTAAACCCGGTGCGCATCTCTTATTCCCAACAGTGATATAATCCGTGTGATAAATCTTTAACAAAGTTTAAATAAAATCGGGCGTCCCGATGTTCGGGATTAAAAGGAGGAGGGCCCGCGAAGGAAAACGGCCGCCGCCGCTCCGGCTAACTGTTTTAGAAAATCTAGAAAATAATTCTAATGACCTGGTTTCGATTTGAACAGAAGATTCATTCATATGTCGGGTAATAAAGATGTTGACCTGCATAATTGGCGATACGGAAACAAATGTAAAAGTACGACAACTGGGTAATGCAACCATACGGCCAATTAACTGGCCGTTTTTATTTGACGTTATTTAAATTCGCTCCACAATGGAACTTTCAAAAGTGACGCAATGTTTGTCCTCTTGTCACCGAAATCATTTTCTTTATTTACTTTTACACTTTATGTTATGCTGAAATATGCATATACCGGTTAAATACTTAAATATTTTATTTTATATAATCAAGAAGAAATTATGCTTATTACAATATTTTTTTTAAACAAAAAACATGAGCGTACAAAATCAGAATCCTTGCATTTTTTATGAATCAGATTTAAAAAGCAGTAAAATCTACAAAATAAAATCTTTTGGTTAATTAATTTGCATCTTATTTTAATAGTATCACTTTCTTTCTTCCCACATCCAGCTGCTTTAAGCCTCAGAGCTTTCCCCTTCTTAGATTTTACCATTATCTTTTCAGCTCCTTTTTTACTATTTTCTCTTCCTTATGATCAAAGGCATAGCCAAACTAATTAACTGTTTATTTCTAATATTTCGGTTTTCAAGATTTCGAAGAGACTCGGCACAATAGCAACGAAGCCCTACAGAAGAAGGACATAGGCCGCAGAAACCTTGAAACTAAATTATCGGAAAGAAAACAGCTAAAGCGATTTGGCCATGAGAGACAGAGGAAGAGAGAAAAAACGAAAAGACTCTACGAAACAGTGGCAGGGAAGCCGTAGAGAAGAAAGACATCGATCGTAGAAGCCCTGAAAATAAAATACAACATGTTTGGTCATGAGATAGAAGAAGGGAAAGAGGAAATAATAGAAAAAGGGGTTGAAAAGGGAAGACCTAAAAAACCAGATGATCAAAGTTAAAAGTGAGAGAGACTCTAGAAACAGCAAACAGTGAAGCTTTGGAGGAGGTGGACGTCGGCCTGTCAAAAGTGACAGCAGCAACGGCCCTAAAGACGTTCTTCCGTAACAAAGGACGAAACGTCAGCAATAGAAGAAGTAGTACCTAAGTCGTTTCCACTGGAAGCCCTGGAGAATTTGGTTGTGGAATTTGTTGTAACTCTTCTCTCATATAATCTTCTCTTTATCTTTATCCATCTTACCTCTACTCGCATGCTTTTTGAAATAATCCATCTTCTTCATGTTTCTTGTTTTAACGTCTAGCTTTTACTAATAGGTAGTTTGGTCCATACGGTAAACTCTTTTCCTCCTCCTCGTAATGTTTTCTTATCCCTCTCTTTCGAATTTTTCTTGCTTCTATCACTTTCTATCTCAAACCGCTTCAACTATTTTTTTTGTAAATGTTTCTACTCTGCATTGTTTTTGTGTTTTTTTCTTCCAAGTTCGTTTTTCACAGTAAGAACAACCTTGCCTCAGTAGTTAATTTTTATTTCCCTCGTCTTTACTGTCTTAAGTCTTCTTATCCCCCTTTTTAATCATCCTTGCTTCCATCACTCTTCCCAAACCGTTTCAACTGTTTTTGTTTGGAAATTTAAAAACTTGTTGCAAGTCGATTTTAATCGCATTATATTCCTCTAGACAGGCAAGCTGTTGTTATCTCTGTTCATCTCTGGTATTATTTTATTATTCCATCTTAGTGCTCCTCACAGTTTTTGAAAATATTTTACCTTTAAAGTCCGACCTTCACCATTGCAATTGTAAATGCTGTGTTACGCGTGAAAATTTCGTTAAAATAATTTTCAGTCTTTCGAGTCGCCCTGTATTGCGTAGGAACACGAAAAGACCGTTATTTGCCTACGTGCGTTTTAACATGATGCGTCTTTAAACAAGCCTTTACTACGCATCACGGAAGTGCTTCATCTCCCTCATTTCCTCTAAGTCAACTGTCTTCTTTTACCAACCCCCTTCTTTAATCTTTAGATACGACGAAAATTACGTCCCGCCAGTTCTTAGATAGAACGCATCGGGTGAACGTCGTGATGTGGTGTCTGAGTGTGTTTCGATAAAAGTCAAGGCTGAAATTGCCTAGTTGAATGATGAACGGTAATCAAGATACCGGATTTTGAAATCGTCACCCCCTGCATTTATTATAAGCATTTGGAAATGTCTAATCTCGACAATTTCGATTAGGTAAATATGGCGAGTGTTTGGGCATAGTTCAGGCCGTAACGGATGTTTTTCTTTTCTTACTTAGGCTTGGCTATTACGGCTGCTGTTTTGGCTGTTATTGCTGTGACTACTGATTGCTGTTATTACTATTTATGTTTACGACTAATACTGCTATCATCCTCCTTGGCTATCCTAACCTTCGTGGTGATTTCTAGGGCCAATCAACTACGTATTATCGCAAGGTCAGTTTCGTCAACGACAGTTACTTCGCCGCCATACTCCCCTGTCTCTCCGGACTTGAAATCGCCCAACCGTTGGTGGTGACTTTCGACGAGAGAGGTCGCTGAGAATAGCGACATGCCTTCTTGGCATCAGCATCCCTTCGCCGAATTCGATTCTCGTTGGACGTCGTCATCGACTCGACAGCTGACGTATAGGGAGCGGACGTTGTAATCAAGGTTGAAGTTTGTGTAAACCTTCAAAGTATTCAATTTAATTATCTTTTACATTAAGCAACCTTTTGTTGCACGAAGTTAGGAAATTACCGTTGACTTCGTAAATGAAAGTCGGATCCGGATTTCGTGATTTTATATTTGACAACCTCGTTGTGTTATCGTTTTGTTTTATTTAATTTCTTGTTTTAACCCCTTCTGTGTGTTTGCACGTGTTTTATTTTCATGAACACAAATAAAGATAAGTGTGCACTACTGGGGATTTCTATTTTATTATTAAATCCTGTCCTGATCTTTTTGGGGTTACGTACGACCCATACCCATCTCCCCGAGTTTAGCCGGTCGGGAGGTGAACTTATATTGCACACCTCTACATTTGCAACCAGGTAGGTAGCAGCTGGTAGAGTTTTGTCTTATACTCATGCAATTTGGAATTAATGTTTCGCTTTCTTTTTCATAGTGATCCCTTTATTTCGCAGTACACGGCATCGGCTCTCCTAAGACAGTTCGACAAAACCATGTCGATCTTTCAGTATCACTCGTTTTATCTTTTCTCCTTTCTAAGGCAGCTTTTCCTTAATTACACGATTTCGTCTTCTTCGCGTTCGCTGCCGTGAGAAGGCCTCGTTCTCTTTGCCTATCTGTCTGTCTCTGTAATCCTGCGTGTCAGAACCATATCATTTTCATTTTTAGTCATCTTCAGTGAAGTCTTTTTCTAATTTGATTTTTTTTGGCAATTTGTCAATAAATCACAAACGTAGAGGCCTCATGTTACAATTCAAAATTATGGTATGAATAAGTTGGCAATATTTGGGAATTGCGATCAATTTAGAGTTTATTGTGGCAACCCTGACCATCCCCGAGCACAGGCTTGAGATTATTGATCGTCGCGTTCCACGTCCTTTTATGGGCATAAGTCGATGCTAACGATTTCTGTTGGTCGAAGCTGACTACATCTGCGATCATTCCGCGTCGTCCTCTTTCGCTTTGTTTCAAGGCGTCATTACTCGTTTAACTTTGGTGTATCGAAGTTTTTGCTAAAGAAAAAAATTAGGGAAAATTATATTCGACTTGGTCGGAATTAAATCCATCGATGAACGAGACTAGGGAAGAATTATTTTATCCTGCAAAGGCTAGGCTTTTACATAACAATCCAGGAACTACAATGTGGCTAACGGCTGACGCCATCTTGATTCCTAATCACGTTGTTTCTTTTAATTCAAGCTTTTTCGCCCCGGCGAATATCTTTTACTTCTGGATATTTTCTTTTTCGTTCTGATGCCTCTTACCTTTCTTTACCCTCTTGGCATTTAACAGATATTTTGGAAGTAGTACTTTCGGAACTCATTATACTCGTCCCGTGGTTGCATATGACCGAAAACAACGTACGTGCTCGGCTGCAGGCTGCTTGACCATTTCGTCTTTCGCGCAGAAGACAGAGCGAAAGACGAGGATAATCTTCGACCTACAGGACCTCCCCCCTTTTAAACTGCGTTAGTTCGTACCGTATTTTATTTTATTTTACTGTTTCGTAACGCTGCACTATTTAAGAGCGAATTTTCGACAGATCCTTGCATCCTTGTCTGGTTGAATTAAATTGTTGTAGTAAACAATAATGCGGATTTGATCTGAAGTATCTAGTAGATTAATTAAGTAAATTGTACACCCGCGTGCGATATTTTTAAATCGTTTTAGTCATAGTTTATTCAACGATTAGCTGTCATATATGTTTACTTTTGTGGTATCTGTAATTACTTTTAATGAGTACTTAAAGTAACTGTTTATTTTGCACCTTCACCTTCAACATACAAGTAATTGTTCACCCTGGCGTCTACAATACCATCTTTAGACTACACCCATCTCTACTGAACTTTCCTGGGGCAACAGCTGATGTAAAGCAGCGCAAACTTACCACCGAGTTTAAAAGTAAGTGAGGCAGGAGTAATTCATTTTAGAGTTTTGTGGTACCACTCAAACTATCTTCTTGTTAATTTCTTTCTACTGACTTCTTGCTTTATTTGGAAGGTTTCATTTACCAATCTGAGGTTTCATTTACTTTCCAAAGTAGGTACCTATTTCTTTTTCGAATAGACATCAACAAAATTGAAAAAAGAAAATTCCGTTCTTCTTCCCTTGGAGTAGATTGTATTAATAACGGCCGTTTCTTCATTGAGACTCATTAAAGTAATAAGTCTTGAGAAACCCTTGGAAACAAAAAGCACAGACATTTAGTTTCTTTAGCTGGTTCCAAATGAATTCATTTCTTGAAGGGGGGTGATGGCAAGGACGAATTAAAACAGTGCTACTTTCCAATTCTGTTCCTGCGTGATTTTTTCTTTTTTTTTGTAAAAATTGAAGTGCCTTACTACAAGCAATGTAAATATTACCGACTTTCCAACATTTTTCCCAAAGGTAATAAAGCTCTGCGCAGACGAGAGAGCGATAAGGGGGAAAGGTATTGTTTAGCTTTCAGACTGACTGTCGTAAATCTTTAGTGTTCCTTGTTTTCTGTATTTTTCCTTCTTGGGGTTCTTCAGAGTTGGGAACGCTGTCACAAAATTGTCTTCTTCCAAATGGATTTTGCAAAATTTCTGGTGGTAGAATGAACACACAATATTATTTTTGCCTTTGGAAAATTTTCCGATTTAGTTATTTTGATATGCGGAAACAAATTTTTGTTATGAAATAAAAGAATTGCAGTACCACAACAAATAAATTCGAACCGTAATGGACTTGCCTAAATCCTTCATCAGGAGTAACCACGCCGTAAATATTTAACGTCATATTTTACAAGTGTAAGTCTAGAATTGCTTATAGCGAACCTTTTCTCGCTTGGCCTCCCCGTTAATGCAGCATTATACGGGCGCCGCGGCGTCGATTCGCCGTCGAGTGACGTCGTTTCGAGTCTAACCACGTGTCCCATATTTCATCATCACCCCGGCTGTCAACGCTCGCTCTTCCGATGCAATGCGAATTTACCCGATCTAAAGGGATAATGGAGGATAATAAATAAAAAATATCCTTCTTTTCCCTGTGTTGGCCAGATTGACTCCGGTTGCCGGGCAACAGCCAGGCACCGATCGATATACGGAAGATTTCCTCAGTAGCTGTGACTGGAACAAAGCAGCGCATCACCAGTACACTTCATAACCATTGTTAGAGGAAATCTTATACAAATATCACCTTTTTTTTTTCTCATAATCATATCGATTCATTAGTTTCACAAAATTTAATAGCTACTTCATATTCACATCTTATTTCGTTGAATAGAAAATATCAGAAAAATTAATTACTGAAAACAAATGGTCAAAATTATTTACATTAAACAATCCATAACAAAAAAATAATTGATAATTTAAGTTGGAGAATTAGAATTAAATTCGGTCCTTTTGATTTAGCTCCCTCTTGCGGGATAACAATAAATCGGGTAAGTGTAACAATTCGATTGATAAAGACCCCCTTCGTGAAAACATTACAATTACTTAAGATAGACATTTTGTGAATAGAAGATTTTTTTATTTCGAAATCACAGGAAGAAGGAAACTACCACAAACCAACAACAACCGATCATCTTCATTAAAACCAGGACGATAAGGACGATAATCCGTTGCAGCTTCTTTTTCTTTATGCCATTAAGTTCGATTGCAGTTGTAACGCGTTATACTTAATTTAATATCAGAGACGACATTTTGTTTGGCTGTGCTTGTACATGCTATCTATGTATTTAATTTAATATCCAAATCAGAGGCGGACATTATGTTTGGTTACCATTGTACATATGTTACGTTTAATTTAATTTCCAAACAGACACGACATTATGTTTAGTTGTGGTTTGTACATGGCATACATTTAATTTAATTTATTGTCCTTAGTTTCATTTTTTTTTAAATTAAATAAATCACTGCCCAGCATGACCATTTTTTTTTAACTTCAAGTAGCAACGAACTTATTTCAAATATTGACAGAAACGGAATATTTTATGTTGTTATTAAAAACCTCGAGCAAATTCTATAATACCATAGGAGAATGGACATTATACAGTTAGTTAAGCAAGAAATAAAGGAAATTGAGAAGGAGAAAGGAAAATGTAAGTACCCAAGTGAAGCTCATCGGAGATGCAACTGAAAAAATTCGGGCGATGATAAATAAAGCAATTTCACTTCGCCTGTCCCAAAGCATTTGCGGGAAATTACCGAATTGAAAACCTCTGCAAAATATTAGCTAGCAGTGGAAGGTTAGGGTCGCAGAAGATATACTAGCGGGAGGCTACGGCGCAGGACTGCTGGTTATGAATGTGCAAGCAAAGGTTCTTCCTTCGCAACCTGCTCTGAATCTCCATGAATTTCGAAGCGCAAGGTCGCCCATCAACACTTCCTAACAAATCAACCCCCCCAATTAATAATCTTATTCAGCAACTTACTAAAATTGTCTAAGTAGAAGCATGAAAGAATTAATTTAGAATTCTTAAAAATTATTGAATTGCACTAGCTGAAATGGTCACGTCAGTGATTCGACATTGATGAAATCAAACTGTCAATAAGTTCTTGGTCTAAACTTCTCCCCACACTTGTTGAATGGACCTTGTTGGTTAGCAATCGGTTTAAAAGCAAAAGCTGTCTTTCATTACATCCTATATCCCCATAGGGGCACATGTCCGGGAAATTGAAGTGTGAGGGACTGGTGGTTAAAAAAATGATAACAGAAACGAGATGAATTATCCTGTACTTTCAACTTTATCAATTTTACAAGGCCTCGTCGAGACACTACGCTCCTCTAGATATCACGACGAGAGTGAGAGAGAAGTTCTATTACCACTCAAAATAATCAACAATTTCCAATTCTTTTACCAAAATTTTAATCAAACCATAAAGGACCTAAGCAGTAATTTCTTTGCTTGTAGATATCTATCTGGTTTGAGCTCTCAATGTCCCCTTTATATAGAATGGGTTTTTAGCCCTCGCCCGCCACTTCTTATAATTTTCAAGGTTGTCGAAATTACATCGTAGCTTTTAAAATGAAATTTAATTAAATATAAAGAGAAAATCTATAAATAAATGTGTATTTTTAGATTAAGTAAAAACAATTATAGCTGTTTTTATCTGTTATTTGCTTTTTGCAAATTGCTACCTGTTCTCAAGTGTCATTTGTAAAGAGCTGCCTGTTTTGAATTTCGCGCGCGTCATCCCTCTCTCCTCGACGATTAACAGGCACGCATGCCAGTTAGTTAGGCAACCATATCTACACATTTGAAACGTAGACCCCTATGTAAAATTAAATGGGAAATTGGCCCCGAAATCCCATAGCTTATCTACTCCTACCTTACAATTAGTCGAATTGGTCATGTTGCTATCTGAAACGAAACAATATAACAAAGGGAAAAATTTAAATTAACCCTATCCAGGCTGATGATGCCTACAGTTATCGTAATACATATATTTTAAATCTGTTTATTAAACTGTGCCTTGTAGATGCCATTTGGCGTCAGCTTTTATTGATATTAAAGAAACTTTCAAATTTTCTCGAAATTATTTGCGATAAACCGTCTCTTTGCACATCAGTCGTAGCTGAAAGCAAAAAAAGTGTAAATAAATGTGTAGTTCATCGTAGAAATCAATAGATGGCGTGATTTTGACGCACATAAAGAGTACACTTGTCGCCACCAGATGTTCATTTCATTGACGATCGTTACATTCGCTTATGTTTGATAAATCATCATTACATTCTTCATGTCTGTGTAATGATTACCCGTGGCCTTCTAAATGAAAAGCGAGTTCTAACTGGCCTGGGCGTTTTGAAAAATTTACATTGAATTTTTGTGCTCGAGAAAACGCCAAAAGTCGACACTTTGGCGCTGGTTACGGGGCTCTAACGGCACTGAGTGAAGTACACTGTCATTAGTGTCAATCAAAGTGAGTTCACGCAAAATTAACTAATATTGTAATTACCGTAATACAACATAATTTATATGGTATAAAATGCTAAATTAAGTTGTCGAAATTGGACCTTATTCCAACGTAAATAATATTCAGTATGCTCAAATTTTTACAACAGTCCACCATTCACATGTGACAGAACTCAAGATTTTAGGTTAAGAAAGCGCCCCGTAAGCAGTGCTTGGCGGAGCACGCCTGAACTGCACTTTTGCCCAGGCTAGATAGAGCTCGCTTTTCATTTAGAAGGCCATATGATTACCTAATAAAACAAAATCTCATAAATAGCAATTTAACAAGTAGGTAGGCGAATGTGAGTGATGATTACTAGCGACATCTAGTGGTTACAAACGTAAAATAAAAGAGAAACTCACGCCATCTATTGAATCTGACTTTTTTTAATCATTTAAGAAGTGTTGCTAATTGGAAGGGGGGGATTTTAATGACAGAAGGAAAAAATACTATAAAAAACGGAAATTTTTACTGATCCTGTTGGATACTGCCTTGAAAAATTATAGTCAACATTCTCAGCTAAACAAAGAGTTAAGAAAACACATGGAAATAGTATATTGATTTACAAGTTTAGAAAAGTGACAGTTTTCCAGTGAGTGTAAATCAAATTTACACGAACATGGAAATTCACTTTTTTAACGTATAGATCATGCTATTTTTTCATGAGTTGACGAAAGTAACAAAACATCAATCTGTGATATCAGTCAGTCAATCAATCTTCGACCTCTGATACGTCAAAATGAATGAAAAAAAGTGTTGCTAACGGAAACGTGAAGAAAAGTGTTGCTAACAAGACAAGTCCCACTTTTCTTCACCATTTATGATTAAACATTGTGTCACTTTTCTGTCAACTACACGAAAAAAGAATTTTTCTTTATTATTTAGGAAATTTTAGGAAAATCGGCTGCCAATAGAAAGAAAAACGAAACAGAAGGGAAAGTGATACCCTAAGCTCCACGTGTGAAAAAAAACAAGATCGATTGCCCCAAATTTGAAATAGACAAAGAAAATTTAAATCTTCATAACGAGAGCATGTATTCAAATTTAATTAAAAATAAAGAGAAAATCTATACAAATGTATATATTTAGAATAAGTAAAAACAATTACAAATCGATTTAGACACTTTTAAAAGTGATAACATACATTTAGTAGTTTAGTCAAATTATTAGAGATCACAATTTAGACAAATGTAAAATTACTTCAATGTAAAATTACTTCAGATCGATATCGTACAAAGTCGAAATGATATCATGCAAAACAATGCAGAACAAATTCAAAATGATTTTAGAACGCGAAAAACAGCATTTCATAAATCAAATAAAGCAGTTGTTAGTTTTTAATAACATAAGTAATTGGCAAACAAACTAATGTTTTCTCACCCAAACCACAGTACGGGATACAGAGAGACGGACAGATATTCGGATTCTGATCACTAGAGCTTATCAAGGTCTTAGCTTAATTCATATAGTTAACCTATCGACCTTCTGTCAAAACTGAAACGTCAAGATACATTCGACGCCAGCAGAAAAAATCTTCTAATTGAATACACAAAGCTTTATTAAAACTCTTTAATATAATAACGACCAATTTCAAATGCTTGCTTTCAAATGAGATTGCTTGCTGATCAGAGTACAGTATTCGAGAGCGTTTAAAATAGCTCGACAGATTTGACAGGAGTCAAAGGGAGCAAATGTCAGTATAAAACTTTCGAATCAAGCTGAGACTGATTTTCTTTTTTTCATAGCCTCCCCTTATCTAAATAATTTTAGATCGCACAGTATAAAAGAACATTAAAAATACGAGAGAACAATAGAAATATAATTAACGCATATAATGCAGATCCTTCAGTCTAACCTGTCACTTATTGTTGTATCGTATGTTCGACTGTTCTCTGGGTTGATACAAAGAATAATAATTCGAAGCAAAACTGCAAACAATAAATTATAAATTATAAATTATCTAAAAAAATTAAAAAAATTTAAAGGGAAGACTTCCTTAATCAAAACTTGTAATCAAAAACTGGGGTAATGAAAAATTTACAATAATGGAGTTAGGCAATTTTTCAGTTTTTTATCATGTTGTTATGCATCCTGAAATAGCAGGGGGTTGACCATTTTTCTTTAAAGTTGTTCAAAAAGCCTTACTCGTTTCAGATGTAAAAATGTCGAGAGGAAAGAAAATGGTACTAATGGCGCTGGAAACATCCGTATCGGAAGAAAAAACGGATGATAAGGCAAGTAATGTCTTATTAATAACAGATGCTACGTCTACAATATCCGATGATTGGCTCATGGAACAGGTAGACACAAGTCTTAACCAGCTGTATAACACCGTAAATAATAATCTTCTACCAAAAACTATCGACAACAATCCAGAAGCACGAGCTATAGAAAACTTCAGCTCTACTAGTGACACAGAAAAAAGTCCTATAAACCAAGAAGACGTGAATAATTTGAACATGGATTGGGACTTGGGACAAGCCAATTTGCAACTGGCTAGCTCAGACAGTGAAGACGATGATGTTTTAACGAACATACAAGAAAATGAAGCTCTAATTGAACAGCCCTTGGGGCGTTTGAAAAATATTAGTCTGCGAACAAGATCTAGTAACAGTAAAAATAGTCAGGCTTGGGAACAAAGAAAAAATAAAAAGAACAGAGAACAAGGGCGTGCTTACAAGGGAAAGAAGAAACTTGACAATACAGAATGGATTTACCAAGTTGACAGACCAGGTCGATTTCTTTGTGCGCCTTGTAATTGTAGTCTGGGACGGAAGAAAAGCCAATTAAAATGTTATTCAATGGATGAAAAGTCGAGAAGAGCAATTTTCGACAAATTTTGGACTATCATGTCGACATATTAATAATAACCTGTGAGCAACTAAAAATCAGATTAGAGTCGGCGGTGCAAAGAAAAAGTATGTCTGTTACTAACGCGGCGTTAGGCTGATCTGACAGTTCATGAATGTATTAGATTAATTAATTCAGTCAATCACAGACATACATTTTCTTTGCACCGCCTACTCTAATCTGATTTTTATTTGCTCACTTTTTATATGCATTACAGAAAACAGGAAATTATGCTATAAAACTATGAGATTCATGCAGAAACAAAATTGCAACAAGATATGCCTAAAAATAATTATATGCAATTTGCATATATTCCAAGCTCTACTGATCATATTATGACACTCGATGAATACTACTTTTGGAGATGTTCACGACCATGCGACTACTTGCTGTATGCAGTCGCATTTTTATATGGTTTTACAACGGAAATTCCGATTACGTAAAACTTTACATTTACATGTGGGCCAGTTGCTCAATGATTCCTCGTCACTGTCCGAAACCGTCTGCCGATACGCTCGTATAATGCTTGACTTTGTCTATGAGTCACCTATGCAGCTGAAACTCTTCGAATGCAATTTGCAAAGGTCAGTCATGACTTATGATAAAGCGAATCGTTTGCTTACATAATTTTTAGATAAGCATGTTTTCCGCGTTGCATCGTTGTATTGATCTTAATGATTGATGAGATGATGGATTCTTACAGGAGGACCATCACTGTATACGATTTTTAAATGTGATTACGTCAATTCTAGCTGAAATATTAAAATTTGATTCATATTACGCTTTCACTTATGGAAATGATCGACAAGTGAAAAAATATTTTGGTATTTCAAATAAAAACAGTAAAGACAGCTGGCTAATTGTTGTTTGAAGATGTACCAAATATGTAAGGGCGCAATTGTCCCGACATGATCCCGAATACTTTCTTTTAGAAGTCGTATAACATAAGACGTTTATTTAAAAGCCCCAAGTCATGCCTGCAGCTGGAATGTTGATACTTGTTAATGTCGTGGTTGCCTCTCTAATCTGTGCTATCTGACGATGCGATGGTAGCTACTATTAGCGTCAGCAAGAAGAAAAAAGCTACCTGACGCACGACACTTTTTCAATTGCTATTCCTCAGCACTTATGCAAAACGACCCGTATGAAAAGGCCACGAATTGTCCATACAAATTAGAATAACGGTGCTTATGTTTTAATAGATTCAGAAACTATAAAAGACCAGCACCGCACACCAGTAATTACATCTAATCAGTATGCAAAAGAAGTAACCACTCTTTACTTTGATAACGTCGTATTTCGGAATTCTGTAATGATCGGCGAACCTGCGGAGCGTACAAGGCTCAAGATGCATTGGCACTTAATAAATTCTGGCCGGAAAATTACCCGTTAATAAGCACAACATGCCGAGTCTGCTGTGCATAAACTGACAATTTTGGGGGGGCAATATATTTTTATATTCTTGTATATCAACGAATTTGCACCTGTAATCTTCTTAAGTTTCGTCACATGCATTTAAATAAATATGCATTAAATTTTATTGTTATTAAGCGGCAGGTGTTATTCCGGCTCGCTTTAAACAAAGCTCAACACAAAATAAGATTCCATCAAAAAAACCGAGCGGCGGCGGCGTGTTTTAAAACACGTACGTACATAAACTCAAAATTTTAGTTGACATGTAATTGTATTGTCGATAAATGTCTTCGAGAACGACCCTTGAAGATGTTTATTGATTTAACCAGAATGACGTTTTCATTATTCGCCAAATTTGAATCTTTGTTTTAAAGCAAGATTTAAGACTTCTTTCTGTCTAGCACAGGTGAATGTAGCACCTTGTAAAACAACAATAGAATACAATTAGGGCTACGCTTGTAAAACAAAATAATTCGAATGTGAGAAAAGTCGGTGGGAACGACGTCCGCAAATAAATGGTAACGTTTTCGGAAAATGATACTTATAAACGAATTACGGAATAGGAGCACTTTGTTAGCATAAGGCGATAGTCACACACCGCGTGTCGATATTTCCTGTTGCACGTCTTTGCGGGTCTTTGACCACCGCTTTGAGAAGAAGAGATAACGACACGGACCAGTTCCGCCGACAGAGACGGAGTGGATAAGGTACGCTTCGAGCGTGACTTGCTCGCAATGGTATAAACATTGTTGCCAATACGCCCCACTTTATATCTCCTCGTTGGAATTCAAGCAATCCGTAATTGAAAGAGTTTGTGTTTAGCTCTTTGATCTGGGAAACCACTGGCTGAGCAGGTAAACAAGCCCGCAATCGCAACGACCGTACTCTAAGCCAATTATTTGCCTTTCTGCGTCGTTTTGTCAGCGACATATTTGTCGTCCCTTTTGAATTGTTTCTGCGTGTTTTCACGTTTGTATTTATTTATTAAAGCGTGGAAATCATCATTTTCACCTTCACGTCTCATCTCTCTCTTTAACTCTTCTGTTTGAATACAATTGTTATTCTGCATTACTGGGCACACTTTTCTTGCAAAATTTGCTTTAGTACAATCTAAATTCTCTGATAAATACGATTCATACTTGTTCACCATACACTGGCCCAAATTTTGCGAAAAAATGTGTGCTAGTGACCACCAGTGGAGGATAACAAACACACCTAAAGTCCTTTTTTATATTCCCTTGGCGTTCCAAGTTTTGCCAGGTCTTTGTTTTTTTCTTCTTGATCGAGGTTTTCATTTCCAAACTTGCGTGAGGTAATCTCTCTTTGGGCATTCTTCTTATACAGCTAATTTCATCCAATAATGTTTTTAACTCGATTCGATATTTAACTTTCCTTTCGTTTTGTCCAGACCATCGTCCAGACCTCTCCGTAATTGTATTTTTTAATATTTTTTGGACGTTTCTGATCAATTATCGTTCCTTAACACTGGATAAATGAGCCTTGGCTTGGAAAGTTTTCTTTGTTAGTCTTTCCACTGGCATTCTGCTTATATGTCCTAACCACCTAGTTTTTGGTTTCTGCTGGTTTTATTTGTAGCCTTAAAGTAAAATATTCATTGCGTGGCATAGCGATGAGGACACAGTTACAAATACAATTAGTCCAATTAGCAGATGCATATTAACAATTAGAAATAGTGATTTGGTAAAACTCATCTAGCCAATAGATGGGGTTGAGTAATAATAGGCGTTTCAACCGCTTGGCGAATACTGGAACAGTTTTTTTCCTCCAGGGAAGGGGTAGGCAGTTGAACATCTTCATTCCGAGATTTTGTCTTGCCCCTATGCATAGTCTGTACCGTTCGATAGATGATAGGTTGTCCTTGGTACGTATATCATGGTTGTGTGCATCGGATCTTGTTTCAAGAAGATTCAGTTTTTTTTTCTGGTGTCAACTAAGGATTTCAGAATGAAATTCGCAGGTAGTGTCAGGATTCTGTGTTTAAGGAATAAAGGTTTGCAGTGGGCGTCGTTGGGTGTACCTTCAATAGCAAGGTACTGCTTTCTTCCGGTGCAACCGAACTGCGGTCCGTTTTTCGAAAGTGACCGAATTGCGGTCAAAACATTTCTATGTTGTACGTGGCAGGATGTCCGAACTGCGGTCAGAATTTCAACGTGGGCAACATTAAGTATTTCGGGCCTGACCACAGTTCAGTCGCGAGAAACAACCTCCTTAATGACCTCCTTACCTGTTTGAATTTTGACCACAGTTGGGATATCCCCCTTTCTTCTGTAAACAGAGGGTTTCCTTGGCATGCGATGAGTTCCCCCAGACTTCTATTGCATATGTCATTTGGGACTCGAACAGTGAGAAATATGTTATACGTGCAGCCTCAATGTCCACGATAAGTCGGGTGTCCAGATGGATTCCTAGGAACTTCACTTCGTCTACTATTATAGCACATTTCCGGGGGGCCATGAAGATGGCACTTTTGATCTTCTTCATTGAGGCATAGTTCGTTTGCTGCAAACCATGTTGCAGAGTCCTGGAAGGTTAATCCCAGTTTTCCATTAAGGTTATTGGGATTTCTGTCCCTGACAGCAAAAGTTGTGTCGTCAGCGTATAGCACAGTTTGAGCATCTACATTGGAAGGCAAATCATTGATGTACAATATAAAACATAACGGGCCCAAAAATGGATCCTCGAGCAATTCCTTGCGAGATGTGTCCTGGCGGGCTGTAGCTATTACCAATGCATACCACTTGTCGTCGGTTGGTGAAGTAGGATTCCAATAGCTTTAGGGAGAGACCTCTAAAACCATGGTATTGCATTTTAGAAAGGAAAATCTTGTGAGAAAGACAATCAAAGGCCTTAGAGAGGTCGCAGAATTGGACCGCAATTACGTCCTATCCTTCTATCGTATTTACCAGGTATCTGACTAAACTCATAATTGCTTTGCTTGTATATTTCTGTTGCGACGGAAACCAAACTGGCTATCGTGCAGGTAGTTGTTTTTCTCTATGAGGTTCGTGATTTGTTAGGCCAGAATTTTTGAAAAGACGGGTAAGATTGAGACGGGCCTGTAATTGTTGAAGTCATTGGGATTGCCGCTTTTTGGTAGTGGAATAAGTCTGGTTGTCTTCATGTTTTCTGGAAAAATTCCTTCTTCGAGATAATTGTGTATGATATGCGTCACCGTCAGTGGAGCTGTAATCAGGTTACCCACGGCCCTAACTAGTCTTGTGCTAATGTTATATACAACTGAAGAGTTCTTAGTCTTTAGGTTATTTATGTGTCTGGGTAACGTCTTGTTCAAATGGGGAAGAAGAACATGAAGCTACACCATTGATCTTGACGTTTTTAACCAGCTCGCAGGCATCGACTTGTCCCGCTGGAATTGTAGATTTAACTTTACCAGATATGTTTGTGAAAAATGTATTGATTTCCTCTGCGTTCAGTGTTAGTTTCTTTCTTTTCAGAGTCCTCTGCCAGTTTCTCTGTTAATTACGGCCCATAGCGCTGCTTGTTTGTTATCTGAATGATTTATATGTAATAGATATTTTGCTGTTTTTTTTTTCTCCTTCTTGATTAGATCCAGATAGAAAATTTTGTACCGGTTGTATATGTCCAGTATATTTCTGTCCGGAGAGTTGTAGTGAGTGTCACGTAGGGTCTCTCTGACTTGTTGAAGTTCAATCGTTGGGCTAAAATGGTTCCTTTAAAAGTAATTCATGAATATACTCAAGAATCGGTCAAACTACTTCAGATTTGTCCCTTGGACGTTATAGACTTCTTCCCAGGTTTCTTGTTTAAGGCTCTGAATGTCAGTTTTAGATAAGGGTCTGATGTATTTGTCCGTCTGATCGATTCGATTGTCGGAATTGTCTTCAAACTGGAGTATTTGGGCGTTATGATCAGAGATTCCTGGATCGAATGTGTAGGCTTTGTGCTTGGTGATATTGGTAAAGATGCTCGATACATCTCTTAGTGCCGTTGTGATGCAATCGGGTGTACCCATGAATAGTTTTCTGGAGCCCAAAACTTAATAGGCAGTTGGTGATGTCGTCCCCTTCATGTGAGAGGAAGTCGTAGTTGAAGTTACCGGCTGTTTGTTTAAAATTGTTTAGTAAGGAGAGTGCCGTTGTGATGCAATCGGGTGTACCCATGAATAGTTTTCTGGAGCCCAAAACTTAATAGGCAGTTGGTGATGACGTCCCCTTCATGTGAGAGGAAGTCGTAGTTGAAGTCACCGGCTGTTTGTTTAAAATTGTTTAGTAAGGAGAGAAGGGCTTTTTCTAACAGGGCAGTGTGGACTTCGACTGCTTGGTGTATTCTGTAATGTACAACGAGAATGTGGTTAATTTTCTCTATCTATATGGCAGTTGTTTCGGCTGTGCCCTCTACTGATAGTTCTTTCACGGCATTAATTAGCTGGTAACCAAGATGCATGCTACATACTATGTTTTTGACTCTATCCATTCTTGTTTTACCTACTATTTTTCTTAGGAATCTCATGTCTGCTAGATTTAGTCTATTTTTGTTGTTGTTACTCACTGTATATGACTCGCTGTCGCATTTAATAAAGTTGGGTTCACGACTTTTACTGTTCTAAGTATTTTTCTCTTGCCAAAAAATGCTGTTTTCAATTAATTAAATATTTTTCCTACCCTTTCTCTGATTTCCTAGTTTAATTTTGTTAAATATCTGAGTTTTCTGCTTCTTAATGTTTTGCGTCTTGGGTGATCTTCTGTTATCACGGTTTTCGATTATCTTCCTTTTGATCTTATTCAGTCCTTCGTTTAATATTGTACGTATAGTGATATGATTGTCCTTATTGAATTTATTTTTCTGTTGTAGTAAATATTTAATTTTGAGGCTTGATTCAGGGCTGTGGTTCTTTTAGTTAAGAAAGTCTTTTATTAAGAATTTTGTTGTGACTTTGTGTTCTGTAATTTCTAATAAGTTTAATAAATCGTCTACGATTGTCACTAATCGTATACAATCTATCTGTTAATTAGGAATTTCAAGTTCTTGTTTGTTTATTTAAATTTATTTGGTTTAGATGACTCAATTACGATTGTCGCGAATCGTCTTTGAATACATCCATTAAATTAATTTAAATTTTACTATAAATTTTACTCAATAGGTTTAAATATCTTGTTAACCATTTATATGGTAACATCTTAACTTTTTTACAAACGATTTTATTTCTCTCATTTTATTATACTTCAATCATAATTTTGACAAAAAGCGATCGCAAGATGTCGCTAGTTAAATTGTTCATAATTTTGACGTTCATTAATGTCATTCTAAAGTAAAGTGTTGTGTAATTTTGTTACAAAATAAGATTTTCTTAAACTATACACAATTTGTAAGTATATCATTTCATTCTATACATAAATTTTCAAACAATAATAACATTTTTTTTTATATATACAGTGTGTTATTGAAAGTTGTACAGATATTTTAACTGACGATAGTACTCTTCAAATAGATGCTGAATACCTAAACTTCCTTTATACAAAAGTTACTGGTTTCAGAGATACACAATTTATTGTTTTTGTTTGAGAGCCTCAATAAATCGTAAGCAAAAAATTCCACGGCCCTTATTTACTGACCAAATCGAACCAAACTTTCTCACACGCAAGTATTAAAACATGTGTACAACTTTCAATAACACCCAGTATATCCAGAAAATAACCCATGAATAATTTTGACAGACCCGTACTAAAAGTTTATATATTCAGATGCTCTTTCAACAGTTCTCCGTAGTCTCATCATCTTGACTTGAACACGTCTTCCATCTTCAAGATACACGAGTCTTCTTTTTCTTTTGTTGCTTGTTACTTGAATTGGCCAGCATCTTGCAGCGAGCGGATGTTTTAATTGACCTTTAAATTTTTCTAAATACTGACGAAATTCTTTCCAGATCATCTCCTTTTCAAATTCCTGCACCCAGGTCACTTCTTCGTCCTCGATGTGAATCAAAACTTCCCCATCTTGATTGATTCTTTAAAAGAATTTCCTTTGATCTATATTGTAAGTTTTAAATAATTTTCTCTCTGAACTTTATGATAATAATGATTTTTTATTATTTCAGATAGTTTGTTTCTGACGTCTCGTATATAGAATGTGAATAAAATTTTAATAGGTTTTTATGGATGAATGGATAAATTTATTTATCATTTTTCCTTCTTGATCCTGATACATCCTGGAAACCTATGGTATTTCAGGTAATATCACAGCAATATATTTATATTGTGTTTATGAGTCATCAGCAAACATTAGCTCTCCCTCATATAGAGTTTTCTAGATTCCAGTTTTCCAAGTAAAAGAGTCTCGTTTTCTGTTTCGCTTTCTTGATTGCTACGTCTGCAGTGACTGCGAAAAGTAGGGGGCTTAATACACATCCCTGCCTTAATCCTCCAGTTGTTTCAAACTCTTTCGATTCCTCTTTATGCATTGCCACAACATTTATATTTCTCACATACATTGCGCCCCGTCGTCTATTCCATTCTGTTTCAATGCTGTTATACATCCACTCTCTTTATTCTGTCAAAGACTTTTTCTAAGTCGATGGGACATATATGCTTTTGCTATGCTTTTCTCTATTGTTTGCCTTCGAATGAAAATAGATAGGGTCCTGCGCACTTTTTCGCTATCTACTTTTTCTTTTAGTCTCTCCTAGGGCTGCAAGAAGTTATCGATAATTTCTATCAATATTGAATAACGATATTTCCATTTCGGAAATCGATTTCATCATGTATAAAAAGCAGTCCCAGATTTTCGTAAATATCTTTCATCTATCCTTTGTTTCCTCTCATCTTTTTCAAAGACCGTGCAGTTGTATTTAAAAGTAACGTGCAATCCGAGCAGAAAGTGGTCTTCTAAAAATGAAGAGTATGTATTCAATAAATATAAAATGTGTAGCAGTTGTTATAATACACTTGAACAGACAGTCAACGGGCAATTTAAAGTTGCCTTACATCGCGAACAAGTTTAAAAAAAAAACAATATTACAACTTAATGTATCATTAAGGTGGTGCCTATTATTATTATTGCGGGGAGTAGGTACGTATTTAATTTATTATACACTGCAGATTCAACTTAGCAACTATAAGTTATATAGAAACGCCTAGACAGATTCATATAGTATTTAATAAAATTACAGTAATCACAAGTTGAAACCTTCTTCCACATGGTCTCGAAATAAACTGAAAAAAAATAAAAGCTCGCGTATGCACTCGACCGCTGCGGACTTTTTGTTCCTCGCCGTTGATATTCGTATCACATGCACAGTCCGCTCCGCGCCGTAAGTGCACGGTGAGGGAGACGACATAAAAAAGTGTTACAGACAGCAAAACAAAGAAATGTTAAAAGGCTGGTTAAATGACTCGAAGACAGGATCTTTCGAAGGTCGAGATTCCTACGTCTGAATAAACTATGAACCTGGACAAATTAATTCTATTGGAAGTAGTTTACCGTACAAAAGGATGAACTAAATTAATATTCCTCAACGTCTGACATGTTTAAGCCGCCTAAACATAATCATGAATAAATTATTCAAATTGAAATATACGACTGACTTTTTTTTAATATTCCGTATTGTTCATTCTAGGTCTACTCTGTGAACAATATTAAAATTCCTAAAACGTACCTATCCAATTATAGTTTTATATTAGATTATAAATTCGTTTTTTATTGATGACACTAATAACCACGTAATTGGGTGAAACCTCTTTTATTGTCGTAAGTGACATAAATCGATGTATATTTCACAAGACGATAAGTAATCACAGAGACTTCCTGATATACAAACTTCCCATCAAACTTGTCAACAAGCATCACATCGAACGTCCCTGCAAATGGCTCGTTGGTTCCAATAGATATTACGAAATATCTACGTCTGAATAGCAAATAAGTATTCGATCAAATTTGTTATTAAATACCCTAAGCACGTGTGTAAATATTTAAACAAAAAAATTTGTAATTGGGAGATGATAAATTTTAATAGCTTCTACACCGTGCACCTTGAGCTTACTCGACGGGAATTTAAAGTAGTTAATGTGAAACAATTTGTCTGGTGTCAATATTACATTGCATAACGGATTCAAGCTGAAACAAAAAAAAAATATAAATAACAATGAATTCATGCAAATGTAATTCTCTAAATTTATATCCCCCCCTCTCCGACGCTTTAATAGACATTTCCCCAAGTTTACCGTTGGAGAGAAATACATTGTAACCTCACCGGATTATAAATTGTTTTGACACTTTTTATGGTGCGTTAAATTATAAGAGTTGTACCAACACAGGTCCTGCGTCAGAAATTAAACCGAGACTATTAACGCTATTAATATCTTGTAGTGTAAACTGCCGATCGCATCAAAACTTTGTGGAAGAATAACTACTGATTTTAAGTGTTCCGAAGTTTTAATCAGCGCTTTCACGAATGGGGCCTCCTTTTAATGCCCCTCCGAAGTAAGACTAACAAAATAACTTTTAAATTCTCGATGTTTATGTTTTCCTTGAGCATCCACCGTTTAAATCGGAAAGTGCTTACTTTGTATCGATTTCTTAGAAATTAATTTATTTTTATATCCTATACATAGCAGTCCAAAAATGACACGATTGTATTCAAAGCCCCAAAGCTCAGAATGATTAGAAGGGCGACGCCATCAAATTTTGTTTGCACATGTCAAAGATCTATGTATGTATAAAACCAAAGAGCCATGGATTTTACTTAAAAAACACAGTACATTAGCAGCAAATCCAAGGTCGTCAAAAACTGCCCACTGAAAATGTTTGTTATTATTTGTCTTAACATTGCATTTATATTCTGAAAAGGAAACGTTTATGTATATATATATTTTTATGATGATACTAATAAAATTAATTAAGAAAAAAATTGAAACATGATGCTACTTTCGAACGAACGTTAGTAAATGTATGTGAGAGTGTGAGCATTATTTCATGGACATGGACTTTCTCGGTGACGCGAATAGTTTAGCGGCGATTTGTATCATTAATAAATGAGGCAAAAACACTCTTACGATATATGTATAATCCATAAACGTCAACGTAATCGAAGTGAGCGATTGTGAAGGGTGAGCAGGTATGTGCGAGCAGCAGGAAGTGAAAAGAGAAGGCCCGACACGACGCATGGGGTTGTTGACTAGACACCGAAGCGGCGAATTGTTTATATAACAGTCAGCAGCGAGCAACAAACGAAAGCCATTAATTGAGATGCTTTTAATTTATAAATTAAATTAGGCAATTATTTTATGTGGGTTCGGGAATTGACTTGAATCAATTTATTTCAATTGTTCTGCTTAAATGGTGGAGAGACTGCGCGCCTTATCACGGCTTAATGGCCCCAATTAAAAATATGTTGACGAATAAATTCAATTGTGCAACTAAAAACTAGATAACGTTTTTAATTTTATTAAATAACAGCAGACAATTAATTTAGTAGCAAGTGCAGAAACAAATACATAATTCTCCTTGTATTTCATCAAGTAAAATTTGAGTAATAAAATACGAATACTTTGAAAAATTGCAGTAGTCCCCCTTCAGATACACTTTGAAAAGGGTTTGAAAAAAATTGAGGGCAAATTTCCCTAACACTTTCCAGGTTGCAAAATTATGGTTATAAAAATCGAAGTTTTGGCAGATAACTTCTAAGTATGGGCAGACAACATCATTTTCAACTTTTATCCTTCTTTCCACCTTCAAAATTCAAATAATATTTTTTTTTATCTGTGGTGGTTGTCCAACGGGGTCCTAAGTCAAAGACTTGTCAAGACCTCAGGAGCGGGAGTGTATTTGAGTGTGTGTAAAGTGTTCCATGGCTTTTATTAAACAATATTCTACCAAAATTTTAAATCGTTGCGTGGCTGGGCTGTTTCCTGTTCTCCTTAATGCCTCTTCCATTCTTCTTTTTTCTCATTATTTATTTATTTCTAAAATCCAATTCTATTCGAGTTTGTTTCATCCATAAATTAATAAAGGTTTTCGCAGAATCTGACCAAGTACAATCAATCACAGTATCAATTCTGAAAAATTTCTTATGGATAAAAATGTTCTTGTCGTAAAGACACAGAAATGCTGGAAGGAAAATTCTTTTTTTTTTTTTGAAAAGTCATAAAAATTAAGTGGCCACGTATTAATTGAAACCAAGGAGAAAATGTTTATGTTCAAAACGAAACGGAAATCTCAGGTTGCAAAGATTCCGGCGTGATTCAGAAATGCGTCGAGTAAAGAGTCACGGGGTAAAAAACTTCGCTCTTATCGCAAGTGACGCCGGCAGAAACCGATGAATCGGCAAGTCAGTACTTTTCTTGGAGAATCATCAAATGGAGAAGAGAGCAGCTTAGCTTGCATGCATAGCACGGGGAAATTAATAAAAACCACATCTATTTGCCATCTGGCGGCAGCTCCTCTTTGATTAGAAGCTTCGCGCGGGATAGAAACATTTAAATTTAATTGGCTCGCGTGATGGTAGTGATACCGTGCATCTTATCTGCTCGGTCACGCATATATAAAAAGAAAAATGATAATTATTGTGTTGTCACTGTCAATTTTTTCTTTCTTACCTTTTGACTACAAGAGATAAAAATACATATTATTTTGGTTTTAAAAAGAAAGCTTTTTCAATCCACTACATTGTTGCCATCCGGTAACAGTAGCCATCTCTTCCAAAATTGATAGGGAAGGCTTTAAAAGCAGCCGCAACTTCAGTTCCGTCCAACTTGACTTTGCGCGTTTGCTCTCGTCGCTGATTTCTCTTTTCAAAGTCCGGTTTGTTTTTCGTGAAGAATCAATAATTAATTCATCCCTAAAAGTTTGCCAAAATTCGTACCAACTCGCTTGTTTAGGTGCTTACAAAATCAAAAGTTCGAGTAAGTCCCTTGTGTTTAAAATTGTTTCTTTTTATTCTCTATAAACTGTCGTATGTACATCCAGTTTTACGATCGCTAATTATACTTAAATGCACTGCAGAAATTCATCACTTTCTGTGACAAAGTACACAAATTAACGTTTTGCGTGTGACTATAAATTGAATGTTGCAAACTAGTTCTAACACCATTGCACCTATAATAAAAAAAAGTACCCACACCGAGTTTTATTTTATTTTTGTATTTTTACATAAATTAAGAAAACCATTTACATGTATTTCTCATTATCTATTACATTTACGTCAGTTATTTTACGCCTCGGGTCGAGCGATTTTTATTTATTAATTATTACTTTGTAACATCAGCGTTGCGTTCGAAAATTACACGTCGGATGCATCTATGATCTCATCTTTCTCACTCACGATTTTTAACCAATTTTATATCTCGCTCATCTGTTTAAAAAATCTTGTGTTTTTATTATTTCCATGACAACAGGCGATCTTTTCGCATCCCACATTTAAGTAGGGTGTGAAAAGATCGCCTGTTGTCATGGAAAGAATATAAACACCAGATTTTTTAAATGGATGAGCGCGATACAAAACAGGTTAAAAATCGTGAGTGAGAAAGATGTGATCATTCGCTCCATATATAATTTTCGAACGCAACTCAGATATTTGTTAAAAAAAAAAACATGGAAACTGTTTGGACCCATCGCCTGCTTGGCGAGGAGCAAGTAAAGTAAAAACGTAGAAAATGAGATTAGGAAAGCTTTCTGTAAACGGGGGCGTAACTTTCACGGTAATTGAAGTAACAAGAGATGTAAATAGGTTATCGTATGATTAAGGCGAAAAGCGGGCAGCTGTGAGTGTACATCTTGTATGTGCAAATTAAGCGCGTTGCGTTTATAATTGCATTTCGTACGAGGGAGATTAATCGAAATCGTCGGCAAGTTCGGAATCCGATTGGAAATTTTACATGCGGGCCTTTGTTCCCTCGACTTTCTGGAAAGTGTTCCGAAAGTAAAATTTGTTTTTCACGAGGTTCTTTTCGAGTACTATTAATAGAAACCGCTTTTCAGTCACTAAGCAAATGTTTGCAGTTTTACGCAACACTTACTGACACAGACGACTTACAAAGCTGTGGGTAATACGTATTTAAACTGAAATTACATAAATGCAACAGCGTTCCTTACACATGGGCTTCGTTTTTAATATTGTTGAAAAACAGCGCACACTTTCTCTTGCCCTCAAATATAAATTATAACTAAAGATCGGAATCACATATTTTGACGTCATCATTCGTTTTCATTGCGCTCTCATTTCCAGAATAATTTCAAGATCACCTTGACTTCGAAATTGATTCACCCGAGTTCTTTCTAGTGCGTCATGACAACGTAGATAGAGTGCACTCCGAACTCTAGTTATATGCCTCGAAGTTGCAATTATAAAATACAACTAGATCATTTAAGAAGAACGAACCTGCTAAGTTTTTCCAACTTTCGGCAAATGTGTACAATTTCGAATTGAAAATCATTAGCTCTTTAAAGTGCGAATTAATTTTACGCAAGCTATCTACCTAATACATGCTTATCCGTCGAAAACTTCACGTCTGTGAACTACATTTCCTTTCTGTCATAAACTACTGCATAAAATTGTTCTGTCAAGTGAGCATATCATAAATATCCTGATTTCGCTTCAGCGAATATTTGCCATTAAAATTTTCCGGCCCTACACAGACACCTTCGGTGCTGTAAAGTAAATATACTGCGAAGAAGGCAAATGAAGTAAGGGAAAAACTATTTTTTACGTGTAAATATTTCTCAAAGAATAAAAAGGTGAGGAGAAGGATCAGAGAGTATTGAAATTCATCTTCATTTAGTTCATTTCTTGCTTCATTATTTTTTTGTATGTACAGTCAGAATTAAAAGTAATGTCTACGCAATAAAATGTGGTCTTATCACCATAACAAACAGGCGGCCAAGCAAACATCGACTTGTCTAACGATCAGAAATGTTTAGGCCACAATTTAACTTGTTATTAGGCAGAAATTATTTTAATTGTGGTTGTACGTGCATGTCTGATGGTTAGTTCAAACCAAATAAGACGAAAAATGTTTAGTATGTTGAGCAAAATGAAATTGATTTTCTGAAATAACTTCCAGCATTTTGTTTATGTACCTACCTTTGGTGTTGCAAATGTGTTTCGCGACGCAATCTCCGAGAAAACATTTCGAGAGTCAAATGACATCGTTACAATAATAATGTAAAACAAGTTGTAACGAGAAATTCTCGGGGTCGTCAATACGAAAGCGGCCGCGAGCATATTCATACGAGATTGTCTGTCTACTTTCACTGCTATTGTTTGGTGATATGTTGGTTGGCAATACAGTAACGGAATATTTGCATTTTCGAGTGTTAGTGTCATTGCTTCTTGTCGGAGAAATCGAATAGACGGGTTATATAAAACGTCCATTCATTTAGAAACTACTTACGTAGTCTAATTTTCTACTTTGCATTTTTTTGCGCACGCTTTGTAATGCAATACGACCGTTCAGTTTTTGCCTAACGTAATGATTTCGTTGGCGTAATTAAATGGGAGAGGAATTTAAAAAAAAATACCCAACTAATTCATTTATTAAAGCCCTACGGTACTCTTTTATTTAAAATAAAAATTAAGGAATTTGGCATAAAGCAAACAGAATTAAAACAATAACTCAAAGTAATGTTTTATCGATTAATAATCGAGACAATACATTCATAGTCAAGTCAAATGATTAGACATTATATAACTCAAAGTCAAAACGATATCATACAATGCAATGCAAATCAATTTCAAAATAATTTTATAACGTGAAAAAGCAGCATTTCGTAAATCAATCAAAGCAGTTGGCAATCAAAATAATTGGCAAATAAATTAATGTTTTCTCACCCAAACCATGGTACTAGATGCAGAGAGACGGACGGATTTTCAGAGTTCTTCCGTGAACGCTAATTATGCCTTCGGTCTCTGGGTGACGTGTTCGATCGACCGTACGACACCAGCTGTATGATGCCCTTCATAAAACCCGGTCGTCTTTTATATCGTTTATACCGGAAATTCCGATTACGTAAATCCTTGCATGTGGATTCACTTGCCCTATAAGTCATTGTGATTTTCCTAGACCATCCGCTCGTAATGTCGGTTTATTTGCAGTTTTATTGCAAAGGCCAGTCGTGATCCATGACGGCAAATCCCTTGAAAAAGCAAGTCGTTTGCTTACATGATTTTTAGATGGAAGAATTTAACTTACGTAATGAGCTTAATGATTTACGAAATGCTTTTTTTACACATAGTGACATCGCAGCATAAGTATACACTATGATACTTTCTTAACCTCACAAATTCGATTTTATTTTTAGTTGTCATGTTTTGTAATAAAAAGTGCAGGCTCTAAAACCTATATACATAAACCAAGACCAAAAAAGATGAAACCTAGAAAAAATTAGGTACGATTTAGAAACGAATTTAACGGGTCTCTGACACAGGGTCGGATGATGGGGCTTCACTTTCTTCTGAGAAGAAACATTACACTTGGGAATTTAAACAACAGGAGGTAAGTTCCCAATTGCACGAAAATAAACTAAGACAAAAAAAATAAAATCAGAAACAAGTTAGAACGAATTTAACGGGTCCGGCGCAGGGTCGAATCATGGACCCTCTACTGCTTGTTCGTTTTGAGTCTGAGAAGGAACTTTTCGCTTGCTTGAATTTGACACAATTGTAAAGAAATTGATTTTCTAGAACTGTCACTGATGAAGAAGTGACAAGTGTAGGTACAGGTTTCATGCAGACCCGAATTTTCGGCCCATACTGTTGGATTTGTTTTATGTTTTACGTTTAAAGTTGAAAACAGATGTTAATCACTCTATTTTTTTGATGTACCCCACAACAAAATTTAATTTTAATTTAATATCATCTAATTCTCAGACTTTAAGAACGTTGCGCTTTATTGACGTCAAAATAAAGTGCGTTCAAATGAAAGCGTTATCAAGTAGGCTTGTGTCAAGTGCAAATTTTGCAAAGTCACGTCGTAGCCATACGATTATTATAAACATAACCTAACTTTTTATATCCATTTAATTATTTCTACAAATTGGACGATAAAACTCAATTAATGAAATAAAGAAAAATACCTCAAAAATGCAAACAAAGCCTTTGACAGTTGACGCTGTTGACAGCTCGCAGTTATTCAAGGTTGTAACGTACACACTAAGCTACGACGTGCCGTCAAAATACAGAAGCAAGTTCAGAGCCTTCTCGATAACGGATTTTTTTGAACGCACGTTATAGTGTAAGGACTAAAATGAATAAAAATTAATTAGAAGCTAGCTGAATAGGACTTATCCAAAGTCGAATTTTAGGCACTTTATTGATATGAAAATATAGTGTAAAGACTATTAAAAATTAATTAGGAGCTAGTTGAACAGGACTTACCCAAGGTCGAATCTTGGGCCCTCTATTGCTTGATCCATTTCGCACTGAGTGTGTCAGTTAAGTGAAGCAAACATTACATGACGAAACACTACTTTTAGAAAGTCTGGCAACAGGTCTGACGCAAGGTCAAATCTTGAACCCTCAATTGTTTGATTTAATCGCACTAAGGGGGTCATTCTAATCGGACTTGCAACCTAGCAGCGGGGGTACTTCCTTAGCAACTGGTAAGAAGTTTCAATCTCGGCAAAGTTCGGTGGTAACAATACAATACAACGTTGTGCAGTCTCAATAATGCTCGGAAGTAGGATCATACCAAGTTGTAATTTGTAACCCCGATTAGAATGACCCCCTGAGTATGTCAACTGAGCAAAACAAATATTGCCTGACGAAATACTAATTTCAGGTAGGTTGACAGCAACGAAAGACTTTGAGAGAGAATATCTAAAGAAAAATATCTAGTCAAAATGGTGTCCCATAAATAAGGGGCCATAAGGTAGCAATGGATAGGTGACCATATACAATAATTTTTTTTCTTCTAATAAAATTACGAAAACAGCATCGTTTGGGAGATATGCTAAAGTATAATACTGAGTACGAACTTGCCTTCCCTGACCTGCGCAACGGAGGGCATTTCGAACACTTGCTATATACATCACGGTAACTAATGTCATAACAAACCCACTCCAAAGACCTCAGCAATATGTGTCATTATGTTGAGCAGGTCAGTTTTATTATCGTTTTACAATCGAATTATCTTCGCTTTGAATCACATCCGCTTACCTATGACGTATAGAGTTTATAAGCAAAACAGGACCGTATTCCGATCGTAATTTCTTTGAAAAATTTCCCAAAAGAATTACCTAAGCAGACCACTTTCATTTACATTCGTGGAGTGTATATGCACCATCGTGTTAGCCCTCACATTATGACCCCTTATTTACGGAACAACCTGTATAAAACAAGTCCAACATTACCCGAATTGATAACAATGAGAAGGAGAAGAGACATAAATCCAAGATGATATGCTCATCAACCCTTCATTTGTGATTTTATTACTTTATTAAGTTGGGACTAAACAAACAAAATTCCGAAAGATCGTGCAGATTAATATGCATTCATTCCAAGAAATGAATAAATGCGTTAGTTGAATAGCTGTGGGGCTTCTGGCTCAATTTCTACTGGAGATTTAGCATTATCTGGTAAATCTACTAAAAACAGGTAGCAGTTTATAAAATAAGAGGTAAAAACAAGTAGCAGTTTCCGAGTAGTTATAACTACATACCTAACTATCTACCTCTGCGCCTAGCGCGCTACCATAATAGGCAACCACATATACATCTTTAAGACACAGTGTTAAATCTCCATTAGAAATTGAGGCAGAAGCTCCATAGCATTCATTCTATTTTATTTTCCGAGTATGCAGGTCACCCATTGTTGTAATACATACTCAGTAATAATAACATTCATTTATTTTTTCAATCATTGAACAAATTAAATCACATGGTATGTTATTTGTTTACAAAGTTTAATAATGTCTAATAATATCTAATTATTGTCGATTATCTACTGAAACAGATGGATGAAAACTAAAATAAAATTGTTATATTGATGTAAATTGCTACACTTTTATGAGCAGCAGTTATAAACTGTAGATATTAACAATACGTAAAAATTGGCTTGTAATTAATTAATTCAGTGATCAACGCGAGTGGGTATTTAGAAACTTTTTTCGTTATCGAAGTGCTTATGGGTGACATTGACCGAGTGACCGTGAATTTTGCCGGAGCTCATTGTTTTACGATGCGTTTATAAAAACGCAGGCACACGTATATCTCACGAACAACCAAAGGCGTGGTAGGTAATAGTTTTTAATTTTTGAGCTGGACTATTGATATTTGCAGAATTAATTCTCTTGTGTGATGAAGAACTTACTGCATTAATAAATAAAACTTATTCGATTGCACTCTGTATAATACCGAAAAAAATTTTTTTTGTCGTCGCCTCGTCTAAAAATTTCTCCCATCAAAGGGGTCACACTTTAGAGACTCGCCCTGTACAATAAACTCATTGTCAGTTAAAGCAGCAGACATCATTGAACTACATTTTCAGTATTTTTAGCTACTCGTTTTAAAAAAAAAATGTGAAGCGTTTTTGATTAATATTTAATGTAAACAATTGCCTTGTTTACTCAATAATGTGGATTAAAACAAAAGGACGTGATACACCTAATTGCATATATGTAGTTAAAGGGTTGTTTTATTTATTTAATTTTTAATTACGAACAACATGAAAATAAGCCAAAATAATTACGAATGCAAATTATTGTAATACCGCAGCAACTGGTTTTTCCTGTTAAGCACACTTTAACGCTTCAATTTCTCGTATGAATAAAACCGTTGTTGGGCAGAACAAAATAATAATTCTGTATTAATCGAGGGTATGCCAACAAATAATATTGCCAATGAGAATGCATTAGTGAGTCAAGGTAGCACGCCAGACTTCAGGTTATTTATAATTTCCACATTAAAGGTTCCGTCTCACACGTATGTAACTAATTTGAATCGATATTTATTTACGCGCTGAATGATATTGAGCAAAGGTTCGCCTAAAAAGTTTGGACGATGCCTTCGACTATCTGGGTCATTACGAATTTTGCAATGGACGTGCAAGATTAGGTAAACCGTTATTGTTGGCGCGAAAGTAGGACCTTTATTGTGCAAAACTTCTAAAACAATAACACAAAAGCGCAAATGTGTAGGTATTACAACATGTCTATTTAATCAATACAGAAAATTTTATTTTATTTTATACTCGGGGGAATTTCTTAATAATATATAATTCGTACCTCAAGACTTATTAATTTTTAAGTACGTCACGGAATGTTTCGCTACTAAAAATTGGACATCATTCAAATCATAAATAGATTTGAACTTTATTATTACTAAATAACTTGAACTCGTAAAGTGCTTTATGTCTCGTATTTTCGTCAGCTTAGCAGTAAATAGAAGTAGGTTATAGTTTTCCAATTTTTAACCGTCCACATTGTTTGCAAGGAATGCTGGCCGCAATTTTTCTGAACATGTACTTCTTTAAGAAATTCAAAACCATCTTCCCTGCTTTCTTAAATTGTTGAATGTATCTTTTTGCTTGATTTTCCCAATTAATTGGAACGTTCTATTTTCGTTCAATTCGATAACATAGTTATTATTTAAATCTGGACGAGTGATATACTGTTGAGACATTCCTTAATGAAACTGTGCTCACATCACATCCCAATTATAATAAATTTGATCAAAACCGGATTAATTTACGGCTTAAGGAGGAGGGATGGATTAGTATATACAGAACGATCCCGTCTCGTCTCGCCTATGACGAATGCAATCGCCCTTGCTGTCGCATGTTCGCCCCCGGCGTCTAATTTTATACGAGGAAGGAAGCAGCATTTGAACACTGGTATTATTAGACGCGTTATTTATTAGTTTATTACCATTAGTTCCTATAACTGGCGAAGGGGCTGGTGTTTACAATTTTAGAAACCGTTCGGAAACAGAGAGAGGAGAGAAAAAAAGGCGTCGCTCCGTAAATTTCGGGCGGATCAACCTCCGGTGAACGCCAAAGTGGCTTTTATTTATTCCGCGCTGGTTATATTTATAAGTGTAATAGTCGATAATGCGGAAGAATTTGCGTTAATTCGTCGTATACATTCACGCCAAGTATTTCCTGACAACGTCACTGTCTACTAATTTTATCAATGCCGCCCGTTGGTGTTTGAAATTTATAAAACGTGGAAAAAATTCAATGAACGCAACGTACTTTCCAAAGAAAAAAAACAGAAAGAATTGTTAAAAGTGTACCTTATACAAACGAAATCAACTTTTAACCGAAGATTCTATTTTTATTCTATTTACAAATGTGTCAATATCATCGACTGGTTTGTTTCCAAAAACCTATTGGTTCTTCTGCTTTATTTTAATACTTACTTTCCAAAGAAAAAAAACAGAAAGAATTTTTAAAATTGCATCCGCAGTGCTGACGAAATCCACTTTTAATCAAAGATTCTATTTTTATTCTATTTACAAGAGTGTCAATATCATCGACTGGTTCCTTTCCAAAAACCTATGGGTTCTTCTGCTTTATTTTAATAACCTTCACAAAATGCATGGTTACAGGAGGGATGGAAGTCGTATCATATGCATTTCTAATTATGATTTGATTTATTTCACCTCGTTCAATGCCGCGCCACATAAACCAGAATATATACGCACTACAAATAAAGCAAAACCTAAGCAAACAATAATAATCGATAACGATATCCCAATATGAGTCGCAGTTCAGTTGTTAACAAATGAAGGGAGCCCATATGTGAGACAATACACACAGGTTTCCCTTAATGCCCGCCAACCCCTGCTAAGTGAATCCCCCAATTTCTGAGTTGATTACGCGAAGCCAGACTGCTTTTGTTCCGTTTCGTTCTTCTATTACGTTTAGTATGACGATTGTTTTCCTTTTTTTTTTTCTTTTTCGATCGCGGTGAGAGATATCTAAATTGGGGAGGGAGGGGGAGGAAGAAGACGTCGGCGGAAAACTGTAGCTACATCCAAATTATTTCGATTTTCATCCCGGAAATCGGCCATTGGAAGTAATTTAATCCTTGCGAAATGATGTCATAAGCCACGTGACCGCCCTTATGTAAACTTCGAATTACACCCCTTAGGGGCGATTTTCATGGTACAATCATTGCCTAAAGATGGGAGGGCGATATTTTAATTGACTATTGTTAACGAGTCTGTTTTGCAAATTCGCTTGGGACGATTACTAGATACAATCGACAACATTTAGAATATTTTGAATCATCTTTTATAGTTTAGGTTTCTCGTTGTCTGAATCAAATAGGTTTGCACAAACCTTGTTTTGCGAATATTTCCTTTAGGTTTCAAGTCTTGTGGGTGGTTCGTTTTTGTTTCGAAGTCAAAAAAGAGGGATTCCACGTTTCCTTTACATTTTAGATCTTTGGGGTGGTTCTTCTTTGTTTGAAAATCAAAAAAAGAAGGAATTCCCAAATAACATACTCGCGCATAGCTGTCGATTTTGAAACAACAGGTCGTGTTTAATTGTGCGTAAGTC
Source organism: Dorcus hopei (assembly GCA_033060865.1). Taxonomy (NCBI): domain Eukaryota; kingdom Metazoa; phylum Arthropoda; class Insecta; order Coleoptera; family Lucanidae; genus Dorcus; species Dorcus hopei. The sequence continues at coordinate 39,272,668 of CM065423.1, forward strand.
GTATGAATATTAAAATTTCGCCTAACAATGGGAAAACGTGAAACGCTTTAAGACACTAACTATATCAAGCCGACCATATAGGAACGGTGGAACGCTCCGTATAATTATTCCCACGGCCAGGTCTCAATTCAACAGTTAGTAGTGGTGCATTCTCACGAAGCAGGATGTGACTCGCGGGGGACCAGGGGTGGTTTCGGATGCTAAAGGGTACCGGAAGGAAGCAGCCACCACAAACTGACGCTACAACCGATCGCTTATACACGAACCCGAGCCTTTCAGCTTACCGTCCAGACGTGCACTGATTCAACGCGTATAAATTTACCTACATGCAAATAAATCTTATTCAAAATGGGACACAAATTTCAAAAACAAAAATCAATCCACACATAAAAACGTCAATTTAAAAATAATAAATAATAACTGAATAAGGGAAGTTATGATTTGTTTCTGAACGGATGATAAATATAACACGCTAAAAGGAAGGACTCTCTCTCGAATATGCAACACTGTCATAAAGGGTCTGTTCACCCCTAACCTAGCAAACATAGCTCTCTGGCATTGATTTTTAACATAGGTCGGAACGGCGGCTTAATGCAGAGCCTTCCGCCGCAAAACAATTCACCAAGTTAAATAAAATCAATAAGTATATCCTTTAGGAAACAATAAATTTATGACTAAAAAGGGTAAAAAGCCCGCTGCTTTTTGCCGCACTTATTTGATTGAGCCAAGCACATATTGCTACAGAGGTGGTACCACGAAACCGCACATTTTCTTATTCTCTTGAATAATTCATTTAAATTTAATCTCTTTTTTTAATATAAAGACCACCCTATTTCTTGTACAAGATTTGGTTTAATTTCTACAACAAATATTTGGATTTTTCAGTTTACTTGTAAGTACAAGAAATAGGGTAGTGTAAAACGGCCTTAATAAAATATTTTCAAGCGACTTCGTCTTAAATGGTATCGAAAGTTTTATAACTTCTAAGCGGTTGAACATATGTTTTTCGTATGGTAACAAGCAATTGTACCTACATAAAATTAAAATTAATTGCCCGGATTTGTTCGGCTTAGCAACAGGCGAAACAGTTGCGTTTTTACAAGATCATGGTACGCGTTAATGATGTAAATTAAGTCGGGAGCGAACTGTACACGTTGTTATTACACTATCGTTACGTCAAAGGCAAATGATTTATGCTAAAGAGTGTAGGAAAACGACACTCGTTTAAATTACCTGTAGAACTCACGAAAATTTTGTCTTTCACAAAAATTAGCTGCCTCGGAATAAATAATAAATAAAATAATGATTTTTTTGTACGAAATGAATAAACTTTGTCTTCATTCTTAACTGCTAAGTGATTATCGGATATACAGATCGTTCATAAATGACTGAGAGGCTTTTGTATTTAGTGCGCTGTCGCCTTATGAAGTTGGGACTTCGACAGAAACTTCACCAACGGCAATGCGATATCCATATTTTCGTTTGGGTTTCTCAGAATAGGCAACATAAACATTTTTTTACATTAATCTGAACGTATACCGTAGGGTTCTTCATACGACTAGTGTCACCTGCATTTCTAACCTCACTTTAAACTTTAACTCAAAGAAATATTTCAAAAATGAACATTTATTACTGTAACTTATAAAACTTTTTACAACGATTATAATACTTAAATGCTGAAGGTGTCTACCTTCTTCTTGAAAACATTTCAAGGTTCTATGCTTAATTGCTTTCATCAAGTGTTTTAAGACACGAGGAGATTCCTTCAGTTCTTGAATTTTATTAGCAATCCGTTGTCTTAGGTCATTTAAATCAGCAACTGATGTGGTAAATATTAGAGTTTTTTATGTAAAGCCACAAGAAAAAATCGGTTAAAAATCACAGGACCTCGGAGGTCATGTTCTGACTAATAATTCTGTCTCCAAAAACTCTTCAAAGCACCTTGCCAGAGATATACGTCCATATTCCATCCATACGTCCAATTTCCATCAATTTTTGCACAGAAATTTACAAAATATTTGCCAAAATATGAAAAAACTTTGAACAGCTTTCGAGTTTGGTTGACACAAAGTCATCAATTTGTCAAAGTTGAAATATAAATGAAAACTGCGGTTATAAATGTGACATTTCTCCTTGACATTTGAAATGTCAAAGTAATAAAGACGCATCATGGAAAAGTGAAGTTATATTTTTATGAAGAACATTTCATGAAAATATCTAAAATGTATCCCAATAATTTCCATACAAACAATATAAAAAGAGCAAACATTCAAACATTGACAATAAACTAACGAGCGTCTAAATAAAAACCTGGTCAAGTAGGTTGTGATCGAGAATTTATCCATTGCATTTACATAACAGAATTACTAAATGTAGCCTACTTGACCAGGTTTTTATTTAGACACGAGTTACATACAACATAAACGTCAAGTGAAGTATTTACCGAACAGTGAACACTGACGTCACAACCAATGAGAAGCCGTTTGAAATCACGTGATTTATATTTGAAAATTTTTCTATTTTAATTATTCATTTAAGAGTAAAAACGGAGTCAAGATTAGGTATTGCTTATGTATTATTAATCATAGTTTCTATAGCGTGGCTTTAATTGTATTTCGTATTATTGTCATGTACCCTATTATAAAAATCTGCGGTAGTTCTTCAGGGGATAGGCCACCTCGATTACCAGATTTGATCACCCTTGATTTCTTTACGTTTGATTAAAATAAACAAAATATATTATTACATAATACTTTCAGCAATATGAAAACAGAGTAAATTTATGCTTGAATGTACCTGACGAACACTTTGAACAAATGTAATTTGGTAATAATATCGTTTACTCCCCTATTCTGTAATTCATAACGACATCGTTAGATACCGTAATCGTTAAGTGACATCTTCTTTCATCTTCTATGTGCCGCCCATGGTAAAACAATTTGGCACAACTTTTAAAAATAAGCCATTGAGCGGGAAGTTTAAACGTCTTTCCATCATTTATGAACGCTCCGTATATGCTGCAGTCAATTTATAAAGTTGAATGGCTAAGGATAACTTCTGAAGGACAATAAAATAAAGAAATAATTCGTAAACATATTTTCTTCTCTTCGTTCATCAATTTTGGTTACCATTAACAAACTATTATTATTATCATTTTTGTTTTTTCTTTTAAAAAAAACTGCAAGAACATATGTCATAACCAGAGAGAGGCTAATTTTAGGTTACTGGTATCAAAAGTAGGCAGCGTGCCTTGAATAAGTCATTTACAAATTGTGGAATGAGCGTGAATAAGTGAAAATAAAATGAATGTACAAGATTCCGTAAGAATAATTTTGATCCAACGCTTATGATTTGGACGACCTTAAGTAAAAACCTAAGGTAGTCCCCTCTCTGGTCATAACAGCTAATTACAAAAAAAAATTATGATAAAGTTAGAAGAAAAATAAAAATGTATTTAATTACAGATTTCGCTTGGAATTTTTAAATAATTTTGACTGCAAAATAAGCGAGGAGTATATACAGCCTGTATCATAACGTCCGACAAGTATTCACACCACGCGATTCTATGTTGAAAACTATACAGAAAATTCTAATACCATTTTCCTCTTAAGGCTCTGGTTGTGAAATTATTGAGAGTTGTTGAGATTGATCAAAATCTGAAATGGAATTTACATATTCAAAAGCTTACAGGAAAATAAGCAAGTTCACTTACGCATTACGGATTACAGCCCAGGAAACCAGTTTGGAAGCAGCTTTAAGTGCGTACTACGCGGATATCCTATGGCAACGTCTTTTGGGGCAACTCTTCTGAAGCTAGCAGGATTTTTAAACTACAAAAATTATGCCTGAGAATCTGAAACTGAATATGAATATGAAAATGAACACTATACTCACCTTACCGTGTTTGTATATACTGGAGTGTGCACGTCTCGTAAAAAGTAACTATAACGACTTTATGTGTCGATATGAACTTCAACATAACCGTGACAGTCGTGATCAGAGGAACTCTAAATTGTGTGCACCAAGGACACCATACTCACGTATACAAAACAGTGTAATTCAGCAAATGATAAAAATTTACAATCATATACCGGTAGATTTAAAAACACTTCCATCCAAAGACTTTAAAAGAAAATTGAAAACCCATTTAACTGAACGCTCCTTTTATTCTATGTCAGAGTTTTTCACCAATAAGCTTGACTATACTGGTTGACATATACCGTGTATGATGACTTTCAGTTGTCCATTGCAAATGTTGCAACTTTCCATGACCGTTTATATTTATGAAAAGTTTAGATCACGACATCCTGTAATCACTTTTTGACCTAACATTGCTGACGAAGACCCAATTAGGCCTGAAATCAAAACCGATTTGCAACAAAATTGTTTATATTTATATCTATTTTTATATACACATACATATATTTATCTTATATTTGACATGTTCCATGCTTTATTGGCACAAGGGAAATAAACATATATATTATTATTATTATTATAGCCTACCTGTATTTTTTTTGTTTTCTTTTTTGCTAAATCCTGTACCTTATTCTTTATACAATTTATATTCTAAGGAAATTCTTCCCAAAATTTTTTTGAACTCTCGCTACTTTTCTAACTTTTAAGCATTTTTTCATTATCGTTATTGAATTACGCTTGTTTTCTGTAATTAATAATTAACATATTTCCATCTTGTTTAATTTTACAAAAAGTGAGCAAAAAAAATCAGATTAGAGTAGTCGGTGCAATGTCTGTGAGTAACTGAATAATTAATGTAATACGTTCAGGGACTGTCAAATTTATTGACTTTTTATTTAATCACAGGCATACATTTTCTTTGCACCTCCTACTCTAATTTGATTTTTATTTGCTCATCGTTTATGTAATACAATTTTTCGATTAAATGACAGGGTGAGGCAAAAAGATGTTAACATTGTATGGGTGCCAAAATTGAAACCCTGTAACCAAATCCCTGCCTTGTAATTTAAAGTGATTGAACACCCATTTAATGTTAACATCTTTGGGTGAGGCAAAAGATGTTAACATTCTATGGATGCCAAATTGAAACCCTGTAACCAAATCCCTGTCTTGTAATTTAATGTGATTAAACATTTAATGTTAAAATCTTTTTGCCTCAACCTGTACATTATAACTCGTTATTTATTTTAATTGTCATTTACTTCTTCGAGGCCACCTTTTTCCCTTTTTGCTTCTTTTCTTTTACGACGCTTTTAACTCATGTAAACATGTTTTTGCAAAAATATAATTTTATTCTTATACACTTTTAATAAATCTAAATGGCAAAACATGCTAAATTTTACATGAAACTCCTTTCCTTTAAACAAATTATATTTTTAAGTAATTAAGTATTTCAGGGTTGCCAATTGATAAACAAATTTGGTTTGCAAATTCAGCAATTTTACAATGTAAATGTTGAAAATAAAAATTATAATACTTTGCTTTGTTATGTAATATGTCACAGGTAAGTAAAACACACTTTTAGTATAACAACAATATTTTTATTTAAAGGAATCTTAATTTCACAAAACTTTATTTATTTGATATTGGTACACACTGATAATTGAATTAATTATGTTTTTCACAGCTGATCCGAAGCGAGAAGCAATAATTCAATGGAATAATACATCATTAGTGGAATTTACAATACTATAACCAAAAATGCAACAACTTTCCGAACAGAAGCAGGTTATCAAAGTATAATTTCTATTAAAAAAATTATTTAAACTGAATAAGTTCGACAGCTTTGATTGGCAAATATTAATCTAACAAATTTAAATTTATTTTTCAGAATTATATAAACTAATCAACAGATAAACGACCATAGCCTCCATATCCGATGAAAAATTGTACAGTCTGGTTCGTTGTTTAAGGGAATTAATTAGACAAGTGAATCTAAACAAATTTAGCAAATACAGTCAGGAATAAATCCTTTAACTATTCAACGCAGAATTTGTTAAGATACCTTCAATTAATAATTTGATAAATCCTTAAAACTGTTCAACACAGAATTTGTCAAGTTGCCAACCATTAAATAAATCTAAAAACAAACAAAGTTAAATTTTAAATTGGACTTACAGAAATTTTACAATAATAACTAAATTGCCATTTTAGTGTAAGTTATTAATTAGTAAACTGTTATAAATATTCTTACTTATTTCAACTAAACAAACTTATATGTTTCACTCTGAACATGGACTGAAATATGGACATTTTCTGAACTTCCTTTTATATGAAATTTGATTTGCAAAAAACTAAATAACCTAAATAAAAAAAAATGTAAATTCTTCAATTCAAAATTTTAAAAATGAAATAAATTGATTATTTTCCTCCTGTGTCTTAACGTAACGTTACGTTTTAATTAAACCTAACCTAACGGCTTCAATTTTAGGTATTCGGATCCTACCCTGATCAGGCAGCTTTACTAAAATACTCCGACGCCCACCATTGCTTTCATAGAAATAATCCCTTGGTTTGTGGCTAAGGGCATCTTCTAAACTATTCGTTTCATGTACAGAGCCTTCCATAGTGGTAGTTTCGACAAAAGCTGGTGTTTTGGACGAAGGAGCTGGGTTGTCGACAAGACTTAACTCTGGTTGAACAAGTTTCGAGTTCCAGCACCATTCAGCATCTTTCATGACTTCTTCGAAACCAGCTCTGTGTACTGGCTGAAAGCGAACCTTCAATGACATCGTCCTTCATTTCTATACCGAAAAAGAAACATAGAATTAGATATTTATTAATGAAAAGATTAACCTTGCTTTTCTAGAGGATTACGAAGGTATTGTACATAACCTAACATAAAATACAGGTGTCCACAAAATAACACAGCAATATATTTTATGATATTATTATCATTTAGGAGATACAATGTTATATTAACGATAATTTTAATAACCCCGAGTGAATTTTTATTAACAAAGTAGTATTCGAATAATCTTCGACATGGATTTTATCATAAATGTAAACAAGATTTAGTAAATAAAGGAACGTAAAGTATGTGTCCTTTTTATATTTGCTGATGTTGGCTCTAGTGAAGTCTACTAGCTCCAAGTCCCAAGTAAAGGCCATCATCAGGAGGTACAAAGTATCAAAATAGAACATGGACTGACCAAATGATATGCTTATGTACCATGTAAATTGCAAGTTGAGGAACATCATTCAAAAGTAAAAAGGAATATTTCTTCGGAAACTAACTGTCAATTTATGAAATAAAAGGTGGAAAGGTACTGCATTTACTAATAGTTAGTATTCGAATCGAATTCGAATTGAACCGTCCGTTCAAAACTATTCAATATTTGCTGTGCCTTTGTTAATTAAATGATATATTAAATTATTTCTCAGACTTATTCCATATGGCTTTCATTTTTAACCTGGTAACAATTGTTGAACATTACACATGACACATGCAAACAAACATAAACTCGTCGGAGGTCACGAGTTTTGGTTGTTTATTACCGCGAGCGGATTAAGAAATTCAATTAAACAAAAAAGTGAACATGAGGCTCCTTTTATATTGGACGATTACAAACGCCGCCTGCATACGTGATGCAGTGAATTATCCGAATACGCACAAGTAAATCAAGCGTTCCAAGGGCAGCTCGGACGCGACGTAATCACATGAACTTATGTAATAAAATGATTGCTAACATGTGCGAATGTTGTGACACGACAATGCATCAATTCATTAGGTATTTATTAATGCATAAGTAGTATCCTTGCACGCCATATTAACTTCTAATTATATGCTAAAGTTTATTTGTGCATTATAAATGTACTAATGGGTATGTATATCAGTAAACTGTTGAACTGTGTTCATTCTATTTAATTCTGTACATTTAATTTAATAAAATATGCAGTTGTGCTTCATTATTTCTTTGATTTTTATTTCTCACTTGGAGTATTAACGATCATCTTTACGTAAAGCGCAAGGGATGTAATATTCACAGTGGACACTCGTACCATGTACCAAATAACTATTATCTAAAGCAGGTAAGACGTACGAATCAAATTATATTTGAAACAGAAGTCATATTATTACTCATTCACAGAACAGCAACGTACAGATTGTAAAAAGGTATACAGTCGCAGCTCTGTAACTCGAACCTCCATAACTCGAAATTTGCTATAAGTCGAAATTTACTGATGTCCCTGCACATTGTATATAACTAAAATCTCGTTCTTTAACTCGAAATTTCCATAACTCGAAGTAATTTTCCGGTTCCTTGAGATTCGAGTTATTGAGCTTCAAGTTATGGAGCTTCGACTGTATTTCATTCGTTTGCAAAGATACCAGAACTTTCATGATGAGACTTGTATCTTGGGTTATGTTGCAATAAAATGATTATTTTGTCTTTTATGTAGAGGTAACAGTTTTCAATCACCCTGTATGCACGTGGATGTAATTATCTTGTTTGTGTTGGAGTAAATGATTCTCTGACGCTCGGTGAGAGTGATTTGATATTCGCGTTAACAAAAGTCGTTTAGGCGACGTAAATAATTGAATAAACTTTTCATCATACGTGATTTGTTCTGTGTGTGTGTGGTAAGAAGCTGCTCTGGTAGGCACGGGCGCAGTGCAGCGTCGCGACGGCAGAGCTGGCGCCACCTAGCGCCACCACCCACTCGGTCACACTTCCGGCACCTTTTCTTTCGTGATTAAGCATTGATTGTGTTATAACATTCGCCAGTATTGTATGTTTAATGCATTTGAAAGTATTGGTGGAGGCATTGGGGGGTTTAAACACGTACTTAAATCAATAAAACAGCTTGGTTTAAAAATAAATTAATAATCAACCCTATAACTAAGGTTATTAGTCAGTATGTGATTGTTCAAAGCAAGACTGTTTTTTTCCAACGTCATTCTTTTTAAATTCCTGGAAGCAGAAAAAGACAAAAAAGTTTTAGGGTAGTTTCTAAGAAAAAGAAAACGATACAAGTATCAAAATGTAGAATTTATGATGATTGACCGGATGAGTTATATACGCTACCCTCTTTCCTCTTATGGGGCCAACCATGTCTCTCGTTGATAGTGTTTTCAGAAATCTTCATGGTTATTATAAATATGAGTGAACTGTGGTATTTGGTGGCTACTATGGCCTTTACCCAAAAGTTATTCAAAATCTTCATGATTGCTACGTATGAGAAATTGGAAACGAAAAAAAAAAGGGATTTTTCAAATCATCATCTCATCTACTGCACCAACACTATGTATGGACATTTTTATGTCAAAATGTGAACAAGGAAAAAATAAAATCCGAGGATATTTCCAAAAGTACTGAATTGATTCCAGACTTTTCTAACGCCCTGTAAATGCCAGCGATGAAATAGTATAAGACTTGAAGTAGGTAAGAAAAAAAAAACTTTCGCGAAACTTGCTTGCGCTTAAGTTTCAGATCTTAGCACTGCTTTATCCCATAAGATATTTTCTCGACTTTAAAAGTTGTTAAACGTTAAAATATGCCAAGAGAAAATTAATTTAATTCAACTTAATGAATTTTCATGCAACCTTACAATTAGATACAGCTTTCTTCTCTTATTTCCAACACTTCATTGGAAATATGTACATGATTCTGTGGGAAAAGTTTTGATTCGTTTGGAAATTTGGTTTAATGAAGGATCGATTGATTCGAACGTTTCTTAAATAACGCCAATCGCGTCAGTATTTCAATAAAATCAATCCCGACCCCCCGACAGTATTACGTAAGTTCTTCCAATTTTACACAGTCCTAATCCTAGTAGTTGCCAGTATCGGTATCTTGATAACCAAGTGTGGAATACGGCGCTAGTATCGATCACGAAACTCCACGCGGGGGATGTCCCGGAGGGCTGGCGTGACCTGCAACCCCGAGCCCGCCCTTGTGCTCTTGCTCACCGGCTAATTAAAGGTCACGTGACGCTATCACCGCGTAAACTGCTCTTATATTAGAAGCAGCCTTCATGAACAAGTTTATTTGAAAGTGGTGAGGCGTTAGTTTGTTTTATTTTTATAGGGGCTCCATATTATTTGGTTGGTACCTAATCAAAATTGACAACGTGGATTTTTTTCTTATCTAAAGAACGTCAACCATAAATTGAAACTTGTTTTCAAAAAGACCCTCCCCAAAATGTTGAAGTAAACAAAAAAAATATACAGGGTGTTATAGTTTAAATAAACAAAGTGGGTAAAGCCTGTCTGGAAAATTATAAAAGTTGGAAGCAGCATCCCTTGCCTTTCAGAGGCGATGAATAGATAACTTTTGACTCAAACTGTATGTAAACAACATGATTTTTCTATTTTAAAAACATATATTTTATAATATTCACCCTCATAACTTATAAAACCTCTTTATTAAACCAATAACAATTAGATATACATACTAACTAATAATTTCCAGTTTTAGAGGCAAGTTATTTATAGTATGTACCATTCAGTTCAAAATCAATTTTTTAATATGTTAATATTAATATAAATAAATTATACGACTGGGGTAATAAATATGGTGGTTATTAGCGGCCAACGTAATTAATATATTTATAAATAAATACGTGTATTGTATAACTCATACTCTGTGCTTCTCTGTCTACGACATGGTTTAACAATAAATATTACGTCCGTTATGTAATCATAGTAAAGAAAAACAAAAATATAAATATTACTAACGACAAAGCGACGTTAATTATTTTTCCGTATTAGTTTATAAACTGTATATAATCGACCTGCGGGTCACACTTTATCGCTGTAATATCGTCACGAAAATAATAGCCACTAGCTGACATCTTAATGTAATATTTAATTTCTTACACTAGTCGTTTAATCTGATTACTTCGTTGTTTCTGTATGCACCAATTTGATTTAATACGTTCCGTGTTGGTTCCTACGGTCACTTTTGACCCCCCTTATCACATTCATAATGTCACCATACAATATAATGATTTTCATTAAACAATTATTTTTTTAATCTCCGGAGTTTGCTGCGTAGTTGCGTGTTTGGGACAATTCATTACGTGCATGTACATACAATAATTTGTGATTGAACTTAAAAAAAAAGAATACGTTCGAGTATATTTGGCGTAGTATGCGTCACCGATGTCGCCAGCTGCCTGGCGGGTGACGAGCAGATGATTTAGGGTGCTTACCCTCCTCCGTTCTAGAACAGCTCCATTCTCTGTACCCTTGCATTTGCACTACACCCCGCAAACGGGGATATCCGCACTTATCAGCATGTTAACTCTCCGTCGCGCCCTTATTTTCCCGCACGTGGAAAATCGCCTGCCCTATCGTCCTCACTGGGAGCTTTCGCCCGAACGAGTCGGCGTGGAGGAAATTTCCGGGCAAATTTGTTTTCCAGAAGTGACTATGATTTCATTTGCTTCCGAGGAGATGATTTGCACTTGTATTGTCGATTTTATAACCCTAAATTTACATTAAAAGATTATAAACGTTTTAGATTAATAATTTACGCGCGCGGATATTAAACGAATTTGCATAAAAAATATTTACGTTACGCGTTGCGTAAGATTGTAATAATAATTTAATACGGGTAAATCCTCTGAACAGTTACAGCAGTAACAAGTTTTTTTCAATTTCCTCAAAAAAATTTTCCTCTTGTCTACTTTGCTCTATCTTTACATTTCTCTCTCTTCACTCACCAAACCAGCTTGATCTCTAAGAGTAGTTTATAAGGTTTGCGAGGCATTAATTCTAGAAAGAAGTCTTCTCCTCCTCCATTATCGATTAGACTGCAATCCTTCTTGAGCCCTGGTTTGCTTAACAATATGCTCCATATTTATCTGTTGCCCTTTTCCTCCATACCTCATCTGACTTTCAGGATTCTCAGGTCTTCCTTGACATCGTCATTTTCCTCTTGTTCTTCTCGACGGCTTCCATTTTGCTTTGTTTTTGTCTCCTCTCGTCACTCGTTCTAATTTAAATGGCCAAACCAGGTTAATCTCTAAGATGTTTATGACGTCTGCGATTTTCCGAAGCATTAATTCCAGAAAAATGTCTTCTACCTCTTCTCCTCCATTATCTGATTAGATTTCAACCCTTCTTGAGTCTTGGTTTGCTAAACAATATGCTCCCCATTTATCTGTTGCGTCTTCTCCGTACCTCATCTGACTTTCAGGACTCTTAGGTCTTCCTTCACATCGTCATTTTCCTCTTGTTCTTTTCGACGGCTTCCATTTTGCTTTATTTTTGTCTCCTTCTCTCTTCACTCGTTCTATTTAAATTGCCAAACCAGCTTAATCTCTAGGATTTTTATGACGTCTGCGATTTTCCGAAACATTAACTCCAGGAAGAAGTCTTCTACTTCTTCTCTTCCATTACCTGATTAGACTGCAACCCTTCCCGAGTCTTGGTATGCTTAACAATATGCCCCCAACTTATCTGTTGCCCTTCTTCTCCGTACCTCATCTAGCTTTTAGAATTCTCAGGTCTTCCTTCATATCGTCATTTTCCTCTTGTTTTTCTCGACGGCTTCCATTTTGCTTTGTTTTTGTCTCCTTCTCTCTTCAGTCGTTTAAATGAGCAAACCAGCCTAATCTCTAACATTTTTATGACGTCTGCGATTTTCCGAAGCATTAATTCCAGAAAGAAGTCTTCTACTTCTTCTCTTCCATTAATTGATTCGACTGCAACCCTTCTTGAGCCTTGGTATGCTTAACCTCATCTGATTTTCAGGATTCTTATGTCTTCCTCGTTTAGAAGACTAAACCAGTTTAATATCTAAGGTTTTTATGACGTCTACGATCTACTTCTACGTCTACTTCTTCTCCTCCATTATCTGATTAGACTGCAACCCTTCTTGAGTCTTGGTTTGCTTAAAAACTAAGAATTAGTAAAGGAGACTGTGGTTTAAGGAATAATTGAAATTTATCTCCGCCCACAATACGGATATAAAATTATTGTGGGCGGAGATAAATTTCAATTACTTGGTTTGCTTAACAATATGCTCCCCATTTACCTGTTGCCATTCTTCTCCGTACCTCAACTGACTCTCAGGATTCTTAGGCCTTCCTTCACATCATCATTTTCGTCTTGTTCTTTTCGACAGCTTCCATTTTGCTTTGTTCTTGTCTCCTTCTCTCTTCAGTCGTTTAAATGACCAAACCAGCCTAATCTCTGAGATCCTTTTGACGTCTGCGATTTTCCGAAGCATTACTTCCACAAAGAAGTCTTCTACTTCTTCTCCTCCATTATATGATTAGACTGCCACCCTTCTTGAGCCTCGGCATGCTTAACAATTTATCTGTTTCCCTTCTTCTCTGTACCTCACGTGACTTTCAGGACTCTTAGGTCTTCCTTCACATCGTCGTTTTCCTCTTCTTCTTCTTGTTTTTGTCTCCTCCTTCTCTCTTCACTCGTTCTATTTTAATGACCAAACCAGCTTAATATCTAAGCTTTCTATGACGTCTGCGATTTTCCGAAGAAGTCCTCTACTTTTTCTCCTCCATTATCTGATTAGACTACAACCCTTCCTGAGCTTTGGAAAGCTTAACAATATGCCCCCAACTTACGTGTTATATGTATGCGACTTTCAGGATTCTTAGGACTTCCTTTGTTTTTCTTAACGGCTACCATTTTCTTTTGTTTTGGTTTTTTCTCCCTTCATTCGTTCTACTTAAATGACCAACTTGGCTTAATCTCTAAGACCTAATAAGTCTCATATTTCTTAGGCTCTCATTCACATTCTCCAACAATCTTGTTCTTCTCTGTGACTCTTTCATTTTGTTGAGCCCCTCTTTCTGATTTTCCCCTTCCAGTGAACTGCTTTATTTTTTTGGAAGAAGTGAAGATTCCGACGTAATTTTTTCTTTGACCTACGAAGAACGACTTTCAGTTAAGATTTGTTTTCCAAGAATACTAGTAATGTTAAAGATGGCAGTTTTTCAAATTGTCTTCCTTTCACTAATCACCAGACGAGGGAGTATAGCGAAAATAAAATAGGAAAAAGGGGATGCTACCTGGAATGATAGAGGAATTTAGAAATAGATAAAGGATTTAAGATCAAAAAGACAAAGACTAAGAAGAAGAACTGTCAGAAGTATTAAAAAAATTCTCAATCAATCATAGAAAAATGTAGTAAACATAACTCAAAACAAAAATTAATATACCTACTTTAATTACGTAAGTCGCATTCAACTGGAAACGCAACACCATGTAGAACTAAATCATTTCCGTCCACTTGACGCGTTCTCCTCTTTCTCTCTGTTGGACGGGCGAGCCAACGGCTTCGACGAAGAGGAGAACGCGAACGCAAACATTAATAATACCCGGGTATTTTTGAAACTCATCGGCATATGTGGCCATCTGCACGTCGAATTCACCCAAACACGTGCTTTGATATTACGTCATCGGCCACCCGCTATTTGACTCCTTTTTTTCGCAGGAGAGATAACGTGACTAATCGATTTTGTGCAGTTGAGGTCGAGTGTTTACGTTTTAAAACCAATGAAAGTTAATTTTCAAAAAAATCCTACACAGGATGTTTTCTTTTTTAAAGGAAAAGAAGCTAATCGATTTTAATTTAGCTCATGTCATAGATCTTACCACCAAAGTAAACAATAGACGAGAAAATTAAGATTGAAGTAAACAATGCAGTGCTGGTTTTAGGAATTACATCCTGGTTTCCCTAGCCAATAAGAAAGTAATAAAACAATCTGAAGAGAGGGTACTCCAGTCAACTAACGATAACAATCCTTTAAAAAGTAGGAATGAAAGAGGCTTGCTAAAAACTACATTTATAGAACAGTTATCGAAAATTAAAAAAAAAAAACTGATGAGCTGATGTGACCTCACAGTTTCTTCCAGCTCAAATACTGAATAATTAAGGTCTTTCATTGAAGTTCACGTATTTATGAAGTTGATTAACTCGTACAAGCCAATAATAATTAACATGAAACAGAAACAAAAAACGTTCTGTGTAAACGGTTCTGAAAGGAAACAAATGTGTTGTATTGATTAGAGTTAACGCCGAAGGTTGTATCTGTCACAGACATTGATTATTTCAAAGTCCCCCCGCTAGGAGTGTATAAGAACCACACGGGCGAATATTCATTGATTAAGATAATCCGTGTTCATAAAACCTTGTACGTTTATTACCAAGTAGAAAGAAAGTAATACCTTTTTAATTATCTAACAATTTCCCATCGAAGTCATCCGTTAAACGTTTTTGTTAGACAAATTTTTATTTTTTTGTAAAATGAAAAAGATGTACAGTTGCTGACAAAAAAATTCGGACAGCAGTACAATTCTTCTGACGTAACAGTGTGGCTTCCTGTCACTTTGTAAAAATCACACTGATAGCTCTACGTATGATCTTAATTTTATTGGTCACGCAGAAAAGTGGAAAACAATAGTTTCAATTTATTGAATGCAGAGTATTAAGAAAGTTTACTTTCCAAATCGAATTTTAGGCCATTGTTGAGCTGTCGCGAGGTATCGTTTTGAATGGATTAATTTTTTAGATAAGAGATAAAGGACCCACTGGCCAGTCGCTCTGCATAAGTATGCCAATTAAGCACCGACACTTCAATTCAGAACGAACACTTCAGTTCCCCAATCAAGAAGTCGTCTTGCTCTATTTTATCGGGCGTCTCCGCAATAATAGTTTCCTTATTTGGCTGCCTTCGGGGCTTCTCTCTTCACCTTGGCGTACCACTTAACTGTACTGCAAATTAGAATTTACTCGTAAATTATTTGCTCTGCTTTAAACCATTACTCTCGCAGCATTTTTACTATCGTTAACTATCTGCTTTGCATATAGAATTGCATTTTTTAGCCACGTATACCATCAGTAAAAGCAAAACAAATTAAACTATAAGTATACTAATTAATTTAGTGTTTCATAGTTACTATTATTGGGAGGAAATAAATAAATAAATCGTAGGTAGTTTTCTTGACCCAAACTGCTCATGAGGCCCCGAAATGACTATCCACAGGATTTCACTGTAATCAAGACGACTTGCAGCAATTCACCACCAAGAACCCTTAATATTATTGTATACTTTGTTGTTTTCATCTTTCTCTGTCGTCTTTTTTTTAATAAAAATTCCAGTTTCTAGAGGTCATGACCTCCTCGCGCAAGGCAAAATTTATGTACGCATTAATAAATTTATTGTTTACAACTAATTACTTATAAAATATTTTGTTTTTCATTAAAGAAAATAATAAAGATCACGACTTATTAATAGATTAGTTGATGAAATTGAAGTGGCGACCGAAAAATATATCAACATCAAAAGCCCCGCCTGAATTTAAAGCAAGTCAAAGAGCCCGAACGAGATTACTACATGTTGTTTTTTACGTTGTTGTATATTTCAAAACACAAAGCAATTAGTTTTATTCAAAAGACTGTCATATATGGAGACTAGACTCGAACGTATGTACTGAGCAATAGTCATGTGCATGTATGGTGTCTGGCGCCACTCGAATGTTCCATAGAATCACCATTTTTCAAAGATTTTCTCTTCGTACGTTGGTGCTCTGCGTCCTTCTCTACCATGCGACGACAATTGAAGACAATTAAAAGGACGTGAGCGCGGACGCCGTATGGAAAAGACCAACAGCAGACACGTGGGAGGCGATGAGATTACGAACCCAATTAAATATTATATATGATGGTATACGTTTTCACATCGCTCGGCTACCTTCAAATTATATCAGAAACTGTTTTACTTATTATACGCACGATGTAGAATGTTTTACGCCCGAGATGTGGGACGTTCGAATTTATTTCGTTCTGTATTTATAGCTACTTTCGGGCTTTCTAAGGAAATTAAATTGCCTGGCTCCACCAAGTGCCACCAGAAATAGTTCCTAACGTGCTATTGTTACTCTAATTTTAACATTAAATTCGCATTTCTTTGACAGCTCTATAAAAATTGCAACCACAGAAGTTTATTAAGTCAAATATTCACAGTCTGATCTTTATTTATTTTCCACTTTTTTGGTCAGAAAAGAAAAGCAAGATACACAACGCAGAGGGAAAGAGGGTGTACCATCTCACTTCTCATTTATTAAGTCAAATATTCACAGTCTGATCCTTATTTATTTTCCATTTTTTTTTTTGTTGCCGAGTTGTCAATTTGTAGAACTGGAACTTGAGACACCTTTGTAACTTCACTGAACAACTTAGTTACCCAAATGATTTCCTTTACAGCTTCATTTGCAGCAACTAGTTTAGCTTCGGTTGTAGATGTCGCCGCCATAGCTCAACCACGAAATAGCACCTCCTGCATATTTGATAACAACTCCAGATGTTGATCTACCTATTTTCAAGCAGCTTCCAAAATCTCCATCACTATTATAACAGTCCAAACTTGCACATCTCCTTGATTTGCACAAGATTCCGTATTTAAGTGTTCCTGCTACGTAGCGAGAAACCCTTTTTAATCCTCAGATGCAGGATTTTCAAGTGATCTGGACAAGACACTCACACTGAATGCCAGATCAGGTTTCGTACCAAGCATTAAGTACATTATGGAATATGGAAACTCTCAAAGTGTTCTTTTCGTCGTTGTAAAATGTCTGTAGTTTTCAACATTAGTGTAGATACAGCCTTACACTGCGAAAAATTTAAGCGCTTTAAGATTCTTCTAGCACATAACTCTTGATGAATCTTGATACCACATGTTTTGTCCTGTTCAATTTGGAGGCCCAAAAAATAAATTGCGAGTACCGTTGTGACCTTAAACTTTGCTCTCAATTGCTCAAAAAACACCTTCAAGTCACTCTGATTGTCAGCTGCCACCAATCCGACGTCCACATATAAAACTATCGTTAGGTCTCTACCATTTGCGTTTCGCACATACAGACGCGGATCAGCTTGACTTACCTTGAAACCAAGATCAAGTATAAAGTTCCCAAAGCAGTTGTTCCAACACATCGGTGCTTGTTTCAAGCCGTACAGACTTCTCCTTAATTTACAGACCCTGTTGGTGCCATCTTCATACCCTTTTGGTTGTGACATGTAAATCTTCTCCTCAAGTTCTACATATAAGCAACACTCAGAATTGATCGAATAGTTGCAACTGGATTAAATGTTTGACTGTAATCAACACCTTCACGCTGATTGAAACCCTTGGCAACAAGTCGAGCTTTGTACTTTTCTATGCTGCTATCTGATTTAGTCTTCAACCGAAAACCTCATTTACATGGTGTCGCCTTAGCACCCTTTGGTAAATTTTTAAGTTCCCAAGTGTCGTTTTCTATCAATGAACTTATCTCTCTGTCCATTTCTTTTTTCCATTCGACACTATCTTCATGTCTAAGCGCATCCTCGTAAACTTCAGGAACCTTGGTGGTGATGATGAAGTCCTCTGACTCATTTAAATATTGTGGCCTCTTTAAAATTGAGCGATTTCTCAATTTGCCTCCTGGTTTTTCTGTATCTGTATCTTTCTTCTGTGTCTTAACTAATGTTATAATTTAATTAAACCCAACTTAGCGGCTTCAATTTTAGGTATTCGGTCCTATGCTGATTAGACTGCTTTACTAAAATGCTCCGACGCCCACCATTGCTTTTATAGATTAAAGATGTTTTTTGGCGCTAAATTATTTCAAAATATTTTAGTATATTATTGCAACAGTGATGTCACAGCGTATTCATTCTGTTTTGAAGCGTTCCACAGTGTGACGGCACTGGAAATATTTTTATTATTATTAAGTGAATATCGTTCAAATTTACTATATCGTTCGTTAATACTTAGAGATTTAATATTCTGTTAAAACCGGAATAACTGAAACCATAGGCGTAGGTAAAGGGATGGTTGAATAGGGTTTTCTTTTTGGCACTGGATATATTTTTATTACTATTAAATTAATATCGTTCAAATTTACGACATCGTTTATATTAATACTTAGTGATTCGGTATTCTCATAAAACCAGAATAACTGAAACCGTAGGCGTAGGTAAAAGGATGGTTGTATAGGGTTTTCTTTTTGGCACTGGAAATATTTTTATTACTATTAAATTAATATTGTTCAAATTTACGACATCGTTTATTAATACTTAGAGATTCAATATTCTCATAAAACCGGAATAACTGAAACCATAGGCGTAGGTAAAGGGGTAGTTGAATAAGGCTTCAACACTTTTCTCTCGTTAACAATACTTCATTTATGATTGAACTTGAAGTTCAAATTAAAAAAAAAATTCTGCCGACTGATAAAATTTCGCCAAACTTTTCTCAGTTAAGAAGAGGTTGCAGTAATTGAATGGCTGTGTGGAAAAACCGGCCAGCTACATTAATTTTTTTGTAAAATTGAGTCTGCTACTTTATAGTATCTAACAACTACTATTTTTCGATAAAAATGTTTGACTTTTCTGTAAACAGATACACTAGCTTTAACAATTGTTTTATTATAGAAATGGAGCTGACCGAAAGAAAATGGAATATTTATTTCAATATAGAAATAACGCTTACACATTTTCTGAAAAATTTACGAAAGTTTTTATACTCAACTTTTCAATTGTGACAAATGAAGTTGTAGTTAGTAAACTTTCAAAATATTAATTGAAACCATAATGAAAATAATACCTAAACATGAAAGAACGAATTATAATTTTAAAGCAACAACAGAAATTACAGAAAACAAAATGTTACAAAAATAGAATTCAATTACATTCATAAAGATATAAAAAACTACCGAGTGATTATAAGCGTTATTTTAGCATTATTATATAATAATAATATTATAATATTATCATAATTATATTCATATTATATGTATTATCATAAATTGTGACTAAGTAATAATATCTACGCTTGTAGTCGTCAATCACGACCACATGCGTAAAAACGCAAAATTCAGCTGTTTCTCGTTTAGCCAAATATTGGCAAAAAATTTTAATGTAAATAAATAGAAAAATATTTAGTGTATTGTACATATAATGTAAAGTATGGGCTGGCACAACTTGGCACTAATTTTTTCTAGGCCATAAATGTACAAGCATAACAAAACTTAAAAATGGTTATATGTCATTCAAAATAATAACTTATAATTTAAATATTTAACACTTTTATGGTATCATTGTGAAGCCCATTTTATTTTGATCAAAATAAAACCAAATTCAAATAATTAACTTACCGCGATAATTTTTATTAGAGAAAAATTCTGAACATTAGTTGACCACATAGTACACTGTTTTAAACTTCCTCTGAATTAATCCCTTGATTACCCTAATAAGACCCGATATAAAAACAAACTAAATATTGCTTTTATTTCTCTAAACATTTAACTACATTGTTATGGTATTAATTGTTTGTATGTAGGTATTTTTTATTTTTCCCGAAATGTCCAAGATTTTACATTACCTCGTCACACTGTGGCGTCCTCGTAAGGACGGTTTAAAACTGTTTCATAAGGGTGGGGGGTGAGAATACAAATAACAAGCAATAATTTCAGAAGTTAAAGTCATGCTCTCCTGTTGCTATTATAGTAATACTACAATTACAATACTTAGGCTCGATTTATTCACCTCCAAGTAAATTTATCTGGTGATTTATTCCCATAGTAACAATTGTGATCACAATAGTTACTATGGGAATTAATCACCAGATAAATTTAATTGGAGGTGAATAAATCGGGCCTTAAAATGACAAAACAAGGCTGTAATCACATTTCAGAACTATCAAAAGTCTGTTTTAAAAGCGGCTACTTTTGCGAACACAAATTTGATGACGTCCTTGTCTAAATTACTTCGAAATTGTCAATGAAAACGCTGCAACGCCAAAAAATGACTATAATCTCTTGGCTAGCGGCTAATGGCATCTTCTAAACCATTTGCTTCATGTAGAGAGCCTTCCCTAGTTGTAGGAGCTGGGTTGTTGACAAAAGATGCCTCGGAACTTAACTCTGGTTGAACAAGTTTCGAGTTCCAGTAGGATTCAGCTTCTTTCATACATATTCTGAAACCAGCCCTCTGTCCTGGCTGAAAGCGAACCTTCAATGACATCGTCATTCATTTCTACATCGAAAAAGAAACATAGATTAAACATTTATTTATGAAAAGATGCTTTTCTAGAGGATTACGAAGGTATTAGTTACATGGTTTTAAAGTTTAATATTAATGAATAAATACAATTAAATATTCTAACCTAATACAGATGTCCACAAAATAACACAGCAATATGTAAAAATATATGAATCTTTGTTTTTCTTTTCTTAATTAAAGTAAAAACCTTTCGAAAAGAAGAAAAATAAATGATACAATAGTAAACCATTAAAATTAAAATACTAAAACATTTATGCAGCGAACGTATAAAGAGACGAGAAGCGTTTACCAGGTATTGTCTACGTATGTATGTTAATATCATTAAAAATTATTATTTCTAGAAAGTAGATGTCCCAATTTGACCCGGTGACAGTTACGGTCACTCCCGGTCATTGTTGCGAACATTTCGCTTGCAAATAAAGAAGAACATATAGTACAATCGTTAACATGAACAGAGGAGGAACTCTAGTTACCTACCGCGCGAGTTAGAAAATAATTACGCGCGTTTGAATTTCTACGCGATCTCAAATTGTGACACAAATACGGTGTAATAGCTCGGCATTTACATGAACTGCAAAAAGTTCGTCAACCTGTTCCGATTTGAGGAGCGTTTGACAGGAAATTGTTTTAAATTCGACTGTTTCTACAAACACGTTATCACTTCCGGCGAGATAAGAAACCTACTTTTAATTTTTTTTTTCAGGCAAAAGAGAAAAGAAAAACGTCACGTATCACTAGGTACATGAACGTCACGCATGGTTTCTTATAGCGTATTTAAAATCTGTTTGAATGTCGTACAAGGAAACGGAGCAGTAATTGATTTTCGGTATATTTTCTGTCGACGCAGTCATTAAATTGAAATATAACGCAAAACAAATATAAATTCATAAATTAAGGTCGGCATAACACGATACGACTAGACTTTATTAACAAAATCGGCGTAATAAAGTTAATTGTCCTGTTTTGTGTTAGTTGTGTTGTTGCTAGAAATTAATATCCATTTAATCTCAAAACTTGGAGTATTATTTGATAAGATTAATTAATTAATAAATACAGCCAGGTATCTTGATTATACAGGGTGTATTACAACCTGCTTACTTAAGATATAGTTTTACTAAAGCAAACTCTTTGCGTTTTATAATTTGAGAGCATGTAGCAAGTGCATAAATATATATGTATCTTTAAGTAACTTAGAGAATGGCATCGCATTTTCGATCGTTGTAATAGACCCTGTATAATACGCAAAAATACACAGTTAATAAAAATATTTTATTTATAGATCGTTCGCTCCGTCAACAGATCTGCGATAATACATAATTTAAATCAAATTCAAAATGCTTCTTACTACGACTTCGTAAAATTAGTTTTATCATTGTTTTTCATTGACTATCTGGCATTAATTATATTAATTATTACCAACACATAAATAAATTATTCCTGTTATCGTAATTAACACTGAGTTTGCCAGCCAAATATGTTCGTTTCTATCTATATTTAATTTCTGGTAAGTATTTAGGTAACTCACAATCAGAAAATATTACTACAATGGAAAACTGCACAAAAAGCATTTCGAAAATTAATAAATAATTAAAAGACGAGGTAGAAATAATTCTGCAAATGAATGTTCAGCTTTGTAATGTTTTCTTCTTCATTTTTTGCAGATATTCTTTCCACGACCACTGTTGGGGGTACATGATATGCAGTGTATATTATATACTGTACAGAATATACTTTGTAGGTACTATATTGTATATATATATATTCAAGTTTTTACGGGCCACAAAAAATCCAGTTTGACGTATATTGTAAACATATATACAGTTATATGCTCGTTTTTTAAGTTCCTTTGTATTGACCATCGTGCAAACGACTATGTTGCAAAAATTCTTTACGGATGGTATAATATTTCGGATATAATAAATGTTGTCAAAGGTAATACAAAATGGATATGTATATACATACACAAATGAGATATCGTATATTGTATATTTATATGTATACTCTTTATTGTATATGTACCAGATATCCATTTTTCGAAATATATTCTATATGTAAAATAAAGTATCTTACCCAACACTGTCCACAACATACTTTACATCCTTTTGCATATTCGGTCCATTTGAATGAAATGTTAAGATAAATGCAAGTTGAATTACAAAAAGAGATTTTTTTTTTAAATTTTTCAACCATTCTACTCTCTCTCTTCCGCCAGTATTTCCTGTCACCTTCATCTCCTCATATACTAAGAATTTCCAGAAATTAGGTGAGGAGAATATCCTCTGGTTCATACCTAATCTAATCTCTTTATTAATGCTTTACAAAATATATGTTTGCATACGTCAAAATATATATAAGAGACTCAACAATAAGCATCAATTAACATGAAACATCCAAACAATATTTCATATCAGTCAAATCACTAAAGTCATTAACAAAAAATTCTTCGATGGAATAAAAGCACTTTGCTTTCAAGTAGTTTTTAATTGTCGACTTGAACACTGTGTGAGACTTAGGCCCAGTTGTACAATTCGAGTTTAACGTTAAACCAAAGCTTAAACCCTTCACAATAACACGGTTGTAATGGACGTTGCTATGGGTTTAAGCTTCGCTTAAAGTTAAACTCGAGTTGTACAAGTGGACCTTAAATATCACTTCCGACGGTAACACATTGTACATTCTCGGACCGAAATAGTTTATACTTGTTCTTATTTTATTTATCCTGAAGAAGTCCACATAATTTTTTCTTTGTTGCGGGTATCATGAAGGTGAATATTCTGGGCCTTTTGATAGCTAGTAGAATTTTCCTTCATGTATTATAACAGGCACTATAGGATGTACAAGAAAGGAACCGTTAAAACTCGAAATTCCAACTGAGATTGTCTGCAATCATCCCTATAACCCAATCCAGCAATTATACGCAGCGCTCTCCTTTATAACTTGAATGTTTATTTTGTAGCAGTAGAATGTCCCCAGACTAGAATCGCATATGCTATCTTTGTATTAACGCATGAAAAACTGTTATCAGCAGGCTTGTGATTTCTGTCCACTTCGAACATATTGGATTGCAAATTCCCCGGCTTCGCACAACACCGCAGGTAATCTGATTAGAAAAGTATTGTCTTACATGCTTCTTTGATTTATGTTAAACTTTATTTAATTATTGACTGCGATCACGTAACCCAAAGCAAAGTATGTTTACTTTAAATGCGACGTGGGCCGAAATCGTAAGCCTGGTTATCAGCATCGATTTTGATATAATTCTACTCAGATTACGTAACGTATAGATGCTTGTTGTTAGTGATCTACTCAGAAAATCTACGTGTTGTACCCAGGTAAGTTTTGTGTCAACATGTACACCCAAAAACTTCGCAGACGATGTTTCATAATTGGGAATCCTGTTACTGTTACATAAAGAAAATATCAGTGTTTTTGTTTTAGTTACGTTTAAAGGCGGAGCTACATTACATAGCAAACTAGCCAAACGTTTGTGATGTGTGAAGGTTCGCCGAATAGTGTGTATGGTAGAGCATTTGTCAAACTCCTTCCAACGTTTGCATTCGCATACGTTCCGATAGAAGTCGGTAAATGAGACACTTAAATGCGATTCAGCAACATCGTACACATTATTTGACAAACGTTTGGAAAACTGTACACATCACCAACGTTCGACATTCGCCTAGTTTGCCATGTAATGTGGAGCCGCCTTAATGTGGAGCCGCCTTAATTTGAGTTGGTTTGCTGTTAGCCAATCATTCAACGGCAGTTTGGTGTTGTTTAAGTCTGTTGTGTCAAACAAATTCCCGTTTTTATTTCTATTTGTTACGGTTGTGTCATCTGCAAATAGTATTATTTCTTGCTGAGGTAGGTAGACTGACAGGAAGATCGTTAACATATATGAGAAACAAAATCGGTCCTAGTACAGACCCCTGAGGCACTCCGTGGGTCATCCCTTGTAGATTAGAGGAAGTCCCATTTACGTGTACGAATTGTTTACGATCTTGTAGGTAAGAGCTTATTGATTTAATACTCCTTTCAGAGAAACGGTAGAGACGAAGTTTTTCGAGTAATATCCCCGGTGATATACAATCAAGAGCTTTGGTAATATCGCAAAATGTTACTCCGACAGCGCCATTTTCATCGAAAGCTTTGTTTACTGATGATATAAGTTGGTTTACGGCCGTTGTTGTGTTATGGGAACTACGCAAACCATATTGGTTGTCAGTAAATCACTTATTTTGATCTAGAAACTTGTCCTTTCTTTTAGTGCTTTTTTCTGGATCTTTAGGAAGATAGGACGAAAATTTGTAACCAACCAAAGTCTTCAAGAAGTGCTTTTAACTTGTAAGCGCTGAAGATGGCAGCGTAGCTATCGAAATACGCATCTACGGTATGTGGCAAGAGATCACTTATTGATTTATTTATTCATCATCACGGTTTTACTTTTTTTTCTACTGTTCTGTTCATATTTTCCATCAAATCAGTTTACTCTTTTTCTTCACTATTTCTTTTATTGCTTCTACTTTTTTTGTTCTTCTCATTTTTCTCCTTCTTTTACATTTTTTAATTACGCCTCTTTATTAACTGCGTATGGAATCGCCCTCATTTTTCTTTCCATTTCTTTGTTGAGAATTCTTTGTTTACACTCGACTAGTAGAAGAAAGTTCTAGTTTCTAGCACATTTGAAGCATGTGTTCTATTGGATTTCTACTTCTTGAATTCGAGAAGAATATCGTGCCTCTTATTGACTGCAAAGTTTATCGTCAGCCTCCTCCTGTTGCCATTTCTGTCCAATTTAATGTATAATCCTGGTATTAAAAATCATGTCTTAGCTAGATTTATAACACTTGTTAAAATATTGGAACTCTAAATTTTCTGAATGTAGGCTAAGACATGATATTTTATTATTATTATTATTATTATTAAAATATGTTTTTTCTTTGACTCTTTTTCTTTTCGTTGAAGCATGAACATTAGTCAAAATTATGTTAAAAGATCCGCTATTGCTACACTAAGAAAAATGAAATAGTTCAGCTTTTTGAATGGCAACTTTTTGTGCGTTGACTTCTGAACAAAATTTACTTGTTTCAACAGTAATATTCTTAACTAAACATCTTGGAAATTGTTGAAATAACACCAAGAAAATGTTAAACTATTACATTTGATTGAACGATGTAATTGTTTTGCCTTAAAATGAAATTGTTTAAAATGTAAAGTGCTGTTGCCTTTATGTGCCTGTTTTGATTTTTTATTTAACGGAATAAATGTTAAGTCTACTAAAAGCGAGGGTTAATTCCCATGTTAATAAGACGTCATACATTTAGTCATGAAACATTAGAATGATATACGAATTTACTTGTTGTGTTTGCAGAAGTAAACAGTAAACAGTTACTGAAATTCTTGCTATCGAGTTCCAGATGGCGCCTGCTAAAGCTTCACGTATATTTACTGCCTGTCCCAGCAAAAGTAACCTTGTTGTTCTACATCGTTTCTTAAATGGATAAAAGTCATTCATATTTCGAATGTGTCCGATTTTATAAAATTCGTTGAAAGGTGTATTTTGCACCTCACCAAAGGTTGAAGGGTTACCTTACTTTGGCAGTATCGCAAAGAGGTGAACATTTAATTGATGTTTCCCGAAACGATAGTCTAAATTAAATTGACTTTACGCTTTTATTAACCGTGCTGAAAAGTTACTTTAAATATATCAAAAATATAATTTTAATTCCCTAACAGTGTTCAGACAAATAAAACATTTGGCAATTTTAACAATCTAAAGTTCTTGTATCAATCTTCTTGTGCATTAAAGCAACAAGAACGATGTCTGCATTGTATGCTCACCTCAAACAAAATATTGAGTTGATTCAATCTAAAATATTTAACATTTTTTGACTGTTGGTTCAATGACCACGCGTGATTGCTAATAGGTAAACGAAACATATTGTTAACTGAACGTGTTTTTGGTTGACTGAACAGTTTATTTTTCTCAGTGTAGTCTCTCATTGGTTGGCGTTAAAACAATTACTTTCAAAATCTGAAATAGAATACTATTGTTCATAATTTAATTTTATGTCAATCGCATATCAATAAAAGGTGTTATAAAAGCTGCCGGAAGAATAATTAAAGAAACAACTTGAACTTGTTTACGAGTAGTATACTTAAAAATTATATTAAATTTATTCACTACTTTCTGCTCGATAATTTATTCTCAAAGTAATTTTCTTACACCTGCTTTATGCAAAAAATAATGACAATCAATCGATATGTTAATGGTAATCAGATTCCCAGTATTAATTTTAAAATAAACTCAATCAATTTGCTCGCAAGAAAAACAGAAATAGCGTGTTGTCAGAAATAGTAAAAGCAAGCAGTGAAAAACATTGCTTTGACAAATTCATTTGAACTCTGGAAATAAAATATTAATTATTTACAAACACTGCGGCCATCAAAACGCCTCACGTCCTTTGATACAGAAGAATAATTCCGATTTCATGACTTGTTTACGTTATTAACGTACAAGAATAAAATATTTTAATGTTATAATAATTCGAGATTTCCTCGCAGCGCCACCATCGAGGCGTAAAATAAATCTAAAATTTACTAAGCATATAAAGAACGGAATTTATTAAGTAATAAATGTTAAACAAATGACAATATAAATAAAAGAATTCCCGTAACCGTTTAATTGTGCAGTAAATTCGAGTGGATCTATTAGTCGTTGATTTTTAAACTGCCTGTGGATGGATGTCATAAGCGGCGTTGCTATAAATGGAAAGCTCGTGTCTTATATGCACAAATGAGTTGTGATGTGTTTGTCTGTCTAGGCATGGGCATGGCTGCTGCTACATTCCTGGTGTTTTGGGATCATGGTCAATCATGACACACACACACACACACACACATACACGTACGTGTGGACCTTCAGTCAGTCCCTCTTTTACTTGATAACAATCGGTGCAGTCTAAATGAAATGACATTTTTTACACCCACACAAGGTACAACATGTAGGATTCATTCTTTATTTATACATCTTCAAAGAAAACAAACAATGTATCAAAATATAATTATTTCTGGTATTTCACGCCGTAACATTTTAGAAAAGACCTTGCAAGAATTTCACCAAAAAGTTTCGATGGAAGTGAGACGCACAAGTGCAACGCAAAATATTCAAAATAAATAAAGCCGCCCGAGTTTCGAATCGAACGGTAATACGATTTATAAGTGTCAAAATCCAGATACACATGGTTTCCAGACGCGTTCCCTTTGTTAAGATGAAGACCCTCAAGGCACCCTCGCCCTGTTAATATATCAGGGGTGAGCGATATGTGCAGATATACATCATCATTGCAAAGGTTATTGAATTTCAAGTTGCCAATATATATTTGAAAAGTAAAACTTTGGCAATATCCGCAAAGGCTGCTTAAGAAGCGAAACTTTTATGCGCGATCCCATTAAAGAGCTGTTTAAAAAAATATACTCAAGAAGATATTTGAATTATAACAAAAGTCTTACGTCAAATTATTTTATACGGGTTCACTCGAAAAAGTTTTGCCCAAACTTAGCTGGATAAACAATTCATTCACCTGATAAAGGGTATCACCAATAATCCAACTCCTTTGAAAGACCTGTATTGTGACTTATCTAATTGTAATAATAATAAAGTTATTCTAATGCTTTACCATTTTATTATACAGAACCGGAAATTTGGGTACTGGCCATAACAACTTTGTTTCGATTCGGTTCGCGGAGAACTAATTGCCAACGGCCCAGCATCGAAAACAAGTGGGCGTGATTAGTCAAATTTATCTCTTTATTTTTCTAGTGCGTTCCCTATCGCACGCATTATAACAGGATGTCAAGTTGAACATTTACCGAATCTGTATATATGTATATGTACTACATAAGACGAAATTTAGTATCTGATGAAAATATTTTTTCCATTCTCTTACTAATTCTATGATTCTTTAATGTTATATGACAAGTGCAGAAATAATAAAAGAATGTTGTTATAATTTTAGGCTTTTAATACAAAGTGAAACCCGAACGAGCAAAATTAGATGTGTTGTTACACTTGCCAGATGCCATTTGTTGCGTTTACGCAATAATTTGTCCGATAGTTCCGGTCCATTTAATTTTTGATAATTTGAATCAACTTCGAGCGGCGGCGCATCTGCGTCGTCCACGTTGTTAAGTATTTTTTTTAACATCTGCCAGTCACGATGCCCTCGTGTCTCCTGTAACCCTTGCCGACCTTGCGGAAGATACTGCTTAAAATATTACTGCAAAGTGACGTCACTGATAACGGAGATGTCTTGCTGACGGTTGTCTCCGCCAATGGACAAACGTCGGTTGGGGCCTTTGATGTGAGTAGCTAATCAAATTTGAAACCACTCCTCTGGCACCAGTCTTGCCCGATAACGGAGTCGGTTTTTTCGAAATGCCTGTGTTGTTATAAATCAGGGAAAGTAATTTATGATTATTTTCGAAGTTTTGTAAAAGTTGTGCAATTATGTAGAAAAAATTAATGTTTCTGTTGACCCTCTTCCTTCAGAAAACTTTGTACCTTCGAATCTCTCTCGCTCTGTCTTTCCTTGATCTCTCAATCATACTAAAATCAAAATGTTAATAAAACAAAATGTCGGATTCTTCTTTGTTTTATGTATAACTTTGTGCAGGAAATAGTTGAATCGAGAATTGCGTTAACAATGACTGCACGACTGAAGATTAAATAAAAATCTAATTGATTATTTCAAAAGACGAATTGGAAATTTGTAGTTGATGGAATTTACAAACATCAGTAAAACATAATAAGACAAGTGTAATAAAAGAAGATAAAACAATTCAACTTCATATACAGGATTTTTTTATAATTGCTATTGAAGCGCTTCCGTTTTTGAAAACTCTACACAAATTTGCACCCTGTATATTAAATTAAATAGAGCTATACAGAATCTGAAATTTGGGTACTGGACATTAGCCCAGCGAGACGGGCGCGGACGGTCGCCGGCATCAAACACAATTGAGCTACGAACACAAGTGGGCGTGATTATTCAAATTTCTCTCTTTATTTTTCTAGTGCGTTCCCTGTCGCACGCATTAGGTTTAACAGGATGTCCAGTTGAACATTTACCGAATCTGTATGTGGAACTAATTTGCATAGAGCAGTACAACAACAAGTTGCCTAATGTAAACCGAATATTTCAAACAATCATTTATTTACAATGTGTTCAAAGAAAAATATGGTTTCCAAAATCTCCGATGTGTTGTTACATCGATTTTTAGATGACCTTGAGCATTAGCAAAGTACATCGGAAGCAATGTATAACAACAACAGACTCCGGCACTGGTAAAGTGCATACATCTCGTTCCGGAGGGTTCCATATTAGGACCGTTGTTGTTCCTGCTGCATGTGAAAGAACTAGTACACTTAATAAACTACTCAACGACACGTTACTGGTAACATGAGTAAAATTACATTATAAAATTTTAACAACTGATTTAAATAGACTTTGTTTATTATAATTTATATACAGTAGAGTCTCGATACAGTGAACTAATTGATGAACGGCTTTGTCACTCCACCGAGGTCGTTCACTGTTTAGAGTGAAGATAAAAACACATAACAGTGATGCTTAGAGTGTGGTTATTACTTTATTTATTATTATTATGTTATTACTGTTAATTCTGTTTGCTTCTCCAGACGTAAGCGCGTTATCATGCTTTCGGGGAAGTCCCTATGTATGTACTGTTTGTGCAATTCACTCTAGCGAGGCACAGTTTGTTCACTGTTTAGAGGTAATGTATATTTTTGTGTTCACTACAGTGGATAGTTCACTATATGATATGTTCACTATATCGAGATTCTACTGTATTTGTAAATTTGTAAAATTGTTAAACTTTCAGAAAATCTTAAATTTCAAAGTAAATATTTGAAGTTAAATTTTAATTGGACTTAAGAAAAATTTTACAATAATAACTAAATTGCATTTTTAATTTAAGTTATTAATTTGTAAACTGTTTTTTACTTATTTCCACTGATCACTTTCAAAGCAAACTTACATGTTTCAGGCTTAAGGTCTGAACATACATATACTGAAATATGACATTTTCTAGTCTTCCTTTTATATCAAATTTGATTAACAGAAAAACAGAATAACTTAATTTCAATTCAAAATTTAAAGAATGAAGTAAATTAAATATTTTCCTCCTGGGTCTTAACAT
Source organism: Dorcus hopei (assembly GCA_033060865.1). Lineage (NCBI taxonomy): Eukaryota > Metazoa > Arthropoda > Insecta > Coleoptera > Lucanidae > Dorcus > Dorcus hopei. Next base: position 39,303,885 of record CM065423.1, read on the forward strand.
AATGTTACATTTTAATTAAACCTAATCTAACGGCTTCAATTTTAGGTATTCGGATTCTACCCTGATTAGGCAGCTTTACTAAAATGCACCGACGCACTATGAGGCCAAAAGCACTTTCGCGTCTCAAAAATCTGTAACTCTTTTATTTACTGACTTACGTTAATGAAATTTGGTAGATAGATTAAAAAAAAAACTATAGGCTTTATAGCTGTGATGTGATCTTTTTAAAATCCCGATGACAGTTAAATCTTTAAGCTAAGTATTAAAGTGGCAAATGAAACATACCTATGTGTATTTTTTTTTATTAAACAAAGCAGTAAGCAGTTTACATGTTTATATAGTTATTTCAAAACTAGAAGATGTACCCTTTCCAATGCTTTATAATATATATATATATATATATATATATAATACTTTACACGTTGATTGTGTCTTATAGTATTATTCACAAAAGAAGATCGTTGCGTCATTGTCTCGTGTTGCATCAACAGACTTATGAATCATAAGTATCATAACTCCGTCCTTTTTTCTCATTCACCGTTAACAAAGAAATAATACTGAAATAATTGTCGGTTCTTGCTTCGGCGATTGATTACGCAGCACTCAAGTTCCGTGATTTTCATTATATGTACCTAAACGTTCATTTAAAATGAGCTTCAGAGAAGCCGCTATTTGGATTCGCATCGAACTCTAAATTTCTCAACCTTCAAACTAATCGCACTAATTTTTTATTTGACTATTGATGGATTCCATAAACGTTAATTAAATTTAATCATGCGTTACAAGTAAGCGTTGCTATGGTTACATGTGTTGAAGGTATAGGGATGATTATTCTTAATTAATGATTAAATTTGATTGACTTTCATGAAACCCAGCATTAAGCTTTTAATCCTAAACGACATTTTCTTATGACATTTTTATGTATCTTTTAAAATAAGGGTACTCTTAAGCAATCTTCACTTTTCGGTGTTACAACATACGGTGACTTTCATAAAGTTCGTAACAAATGGGGATAATTTTTAATATTGTTTTTTGTGAAAAAATTTTACTACAATTAGTTCGTGCACCAATCAAAAAGGAAAGACAACACAATTCCAGCCAGCCACTCATTTAAAATGTGGCTGAAAACTTGAAAGATAGAAAGTCTTGAAATTGAAAAATTGCCATAATTCAAAAGTTATTAATCTTTTTGTTCTAGAATCGATGTACTCAGATAAAATTAAGTGTAATGAACAACCTACAGTGTCTAAATACAATAATTTGTTAGAATGATGACCAAAAATCAATTTTCTTGGACTTTTATGAGATCTTAAAATTAAAATGCTGTCTTGAATCCTTCAAAAACCTACATCATCTCTTTCTTTGATCTGTGTATACTAAGATAAATACCACTAATCTGAAAATATTGCTTTAGATAGGACACTTTTTACAAAAAATAGAAATTTCGCTTTAAAAAACACGTTTTTGTTACACTGCGTTTTCAACAAATAAAAATAAATTGTTTTCATTTATTTTTTGCATAATAGAAAGATAAGATGTAAATATGTTCTTTTTATACAAAAAATTTTCTTTATAGCATATTAAATGCATACTTCTGGCCTTTTGAAAAGTATTGTAAATTTTAAACGAAAATTCGTAAAATAGTGTTAGCCATGATGTGAACTTATCGTCAACAAGCTAAAACATCAGTTGGTTCGTTGATATTTCTTGTTCATAGCAAAGTTAATCTTTATACTTGTTCCGTAGCTAATGCTTCTCGTTAGTCGTTGAGACTGTCTCAACGACTAACGAGAAGCAACAGCAGCAACACCAGCAGCAGCAGCAGCCCTGAGGAAGTTCTTCTGCAATGTAGAACGAAACGTCGGCAGTAGAAGTCAACGTGACGCGGTTCCAACCGGAAGCCAATTCAACCAATAAAGAAGTAAATAAAAATTTAAAAACGATCACATCACCGCCATAAAGCCTATAGTTTTCTTAATCTATGTACCAAATTTAATTGACGTAAGTCAGTAAATAAAAGAGTTAGAGATTTTTAAGATTTTTCAGTAGCATTCAGCATTTTTCATGACTTCTTCGAACTTATCCTGAAACCAGCTCTCTGCGCAGGCCGAGAACGAACCCTCAATGACATCGTCATTCATTTCTATATCGAAAAAGAAACATAGATTAAACATTTATTTATGAAAAGATGAACCTTGCTTTTTTAGAGGATTACGAAGGTATTGTACTTACATGGTTTTAAAGTTTATATTAATAAATAAATACTATTAATTATTTTAACCTAAAATAAAATACAAGTGTCCACAATACTGGATGTGTTTTAACTTCATACAAAAAATGAAACCAGTGAAAGTCGACATTAAAAGTGATAGAATGAAGCAGTTTTTGTATAACAATTGATTAATAAATATTAGAGATAATTAATGTTTTCGGCGAACGATGAAACCGCTTGATAGTCCCTGGTTTATTTTTATTACGTAATTACGTAATCGGAGAAGTATGCCGGTGTGTCAGCGTCGGCTATTAAAGTGGTCAGTTACCAGTTCTCACGTGCACGTCGGTCGTAGCAGATAACAGTGTTGAAAACATGACCGAATTTTCCAATAGTGTTATTGTTAATTTACGGCGAATGTGGTCAAAATGCGTTGGCTGCAAAACGTTTGTATGCACAGCGTTACCTACCCAGATTGCCCTTTGCCAGATAGCAGATTCTTTGTGTCAGTTGTGCAGTTTATTGATTGCCAAATTTTTCGTAAGTAACAATTATTTATCCGTTCCATTTTCAAAGAGTGCAAGCTCTGATGCCCCCAGATTAGCTCCAACGCATGCGATTTTGTCGGTGGTTACTCCGGGAACAGACGGACAATTCGAACTTTGTTAATAACATTCTCTTCACCGACGAATCAATGTTTACAAGGGATGATATGTTTACTTTTCACAACATGCATGTGTGGGCAGGTATGTTAAACGGCACTGTAATCAGTATGTTTACGTCTCGCGCAGGGGGGGAACTTCGAACACTTATTGTGGGTGAAGGTCACCATCGGTTGCGTCTGGCGATTCTAAACATTTCACAAGGAATTGTCGGATGTCGATATAATTTTTTAATTTTTTCTCCGGTTTAATTTTGGTGCATTTGTGAGAATATCTGTTACCAAATACGCCATTAATTTTTTTGTATGAACTTGCAGAACACCCTGTATAACACAGCAATATGTTTACATGAACTTTCTTGCTCAAGAATAATTTCCTGTACGACCTCTTTCCGTTTGACACGTTTTAAGTGAAACACCCTGTATTTTAAACAGAGTATGAAAATCAACATTTCATTTTAATTTGTATGTACCGACGCCGACGTGTTCTATACATATCTATGTTGTACATTGTACTTAACGAAATATAAAGTTTACCTAAACTAGGTAATCTATAAAGAATTTTTTTTATCTGTTTTATAAATGATGATTGAATTATTTTTCTATTTTTAACATTTTCAAATTAAAATGTTTTATTTTATTTTCTTCATTTAAAAAAAATATTTGTGAAATACGTAATAATAATTTGCTTCTAATTTTTGATTTTCTAGAATGCTTTGGTAGGTTATTATCAACTTTTACGATAAGTTTTAATTTATCACTTTTAACAATCAATTAGTCATTTCATTTATAGCTCAAAGTTTATTCAGTTATCATGCTATCATGTTATCATTCAATCTAATATTTTTTTTAAATTTAAATCAATGATTATTAAAGAATATTTATTTGCTTAAATTATACACTGTGACTTTTATTGACTGAGGATGATTTGAATTTACCGCCATACAAAATTATTATTACATCGGCAACATCTGGGCTGCGTTCACAATGATAGCTCCGAAAACGTCTTGGGCGTGTAATCACGTCTTTCTCATTCACGATTTTTAACATATTTTGCGTCTCACTCATCCGTTTCTAAACGACTTGTGTTTACATTGTTTCCATGACAACGGGCGCACTCTAAGCATCCTACTTAAAAGTGGGATGTGAAAAATGCGTCCGTTGTCATGGAAATAACGTAAACAAAGGACGTTTTGAAACGGATGAGCAGCGAGACGCCAAATACGTTAAAAATCATGAGTGACAAAGACGTGATTACACGACCAAGACGCTCTCAGAGCAATGATTGTGAACGCAGCCCAGGTTCTGTCACTCCCCTTTGCCACTTTTCTCTTGATATAAGAATGTCAAGAGTAAAATAAAAAGAAGTAATAGATCAAGAATGTGCTTGCGAAAACCATTCGACTCATGCGACTCATTCGTCGTAATCACATTTAAAACGTAAAATACACTAAAAACTATGGCGCCAAATTCAAAGTATCCTCAATCATTAAAAATCACACTGTATATCAGCATTTCAAATGATCAATATAAATTTGTAATGATTTTTAATACGTAATAATGATTTTCAAGTTCCGTTATTAAATTATTATAACAAAAATTCGTAAGATTGAAAGCTGTCGTGTAAGCTTACGGTTCCAGTACATACATAAATCAGGTTAGAAAAGTGGGGACGCATCAAAAATAAAATTTATAAATAATTTATTTCTCATCCGCCAAGAATTTTATTATGAGAATACATATTTCGAAGCCGATGTAGTAGGTATTTCCTTGCGCCACAAATTTTTTCTTTTTTTTTGAGAGCGCAAAATTCTATACTTAGAGAAATGCCAGGCTTTGCAGTGCACGGGCCCGAAATAAAATTGTTCGTTTTCGCGTCCGTCGTCGTCGTGTTTAAATATAAATTTAACAATGCCGGATTTTTTCTGTACGAAAGCCAAGTTTCGATACCGCGGCAATAAAATTTGGAACCGATTATGAGCGCGCAGCGTGAAGCAAGGCGGCTCTCTGCGAATTAATAATATGTTTTGACAAACGCAAAACTTAACAATTAATCACGTTAAAATACGTACTTCATCGCCACTATCTGTTTATGAGCTTGGGGAAGTTCCACGGTTTTAATAATGCGTGGGTCGTTGCATGAAACGTACGTGTGATATAACGTGTTCTGAAATTATGGCACTAAATTTGCCAAATTTTATTTCTAACATCTATAAATTCAACTGGTACTCGCAATCTCTCTAATTGAACCAACAATTATCGACTCTGCATTAATGGATCATTTTGGTTATCATCTACAATAGCTAATTCGTTAAAAAAAGAAATAATTAAATATAAGAATATAGAAATGAACGAGTTAGAGATCATAATTTTAACACGCTTGAAGTCTCATAGTGAAAGTAGGTAAATCTAAAAGGATGTGATGACTAAAGCACGGATTTTTAGATCATGAATCACGTCTAAACAGATGCACCTAAATCCGTGCCTTAGCCACAGGTAAACAAACAGTTTGATCGTGTCGGTCTGTGCCAATCGATGAGCACCTTATTATTTATTATTACACCCGAGTGATACCACCACGGTCGCAATGCGGAAAGCTACACCATATCACCTAACCGATTTCATATCAACCGCATTAGAACACACATAATTAATGTCCTTATCACACAGGGAATCTTTTCACTATAAATTTTACGATGGCGCTGCTTTTTTATTAATTAAACCACGCGGCGAGACAAAACGGCCTATTCTTGCCTTTACGAATAATCACTGATCGATAGCCGTGACGTAAGTATTTTGGGTCCGATCACCACTTGCCTCGTTGGTGTGATAGTTCTAGATAACGTACGTACAAAACGATAGTCGACGTGATAATACATAATTACACGCTCTTGTATTTGTTCACGACGCATATTTTATTTATGAATGTGTCTTTTTGTGGTTTCTCGTGCGTACGTGATACCTACAGCGAACCTGTCAATCAAACGCATGCATGCAACCTCGAATCTCGATTTGATTTGTTGAACGCATGTCTTACGAGCGAGACCGAAAATTTAGGAATAAAGCGGCGCCGATTTCACGTGACCTGATTTGGACAATATTCTGGAGCAGTAAACGTGAACTCTAATCAGGTCAACTAGGCTATGAAGTCAATTTCTAGGTCTTAAAGGCGAACAATTCAGAGACATCTTTCACGAACTTAAAAAAAAAATACCTCAAAACCAGGTCGCACAATTTAATTTTAATGTCACGTTATAAATCTCTTCTAATTTTCTTCTTTATCCCGTATTTTAAGACCTTTTTGTTGTTACACGGGCGAGTTATATTTAAATTTCGTGTATTTTTTTTCTCCTCTAATGTTCTCATATAACTAATTAGTTGCTACATTGTGACTCCAATCAATAATGATTGTAACACATGTTCATTTAATAATCCGGTAGCATTACCTGTGGAAATATTTTGTTTTGGCAAACGTACGTCGCAGTATTAAAATTGAATATCAGCATGATCACCAATTCTTGTACCAATATCACGCGGAAAGGATAGAGCTGAACAACTTTACGTAACAATTTGTGGCACGTTCCCACAGAAAGCTCAACCTGTTGTGATAATTGCCGGATAAAGGTGTGAGAAGCATTTTTCATTATGTCTTGCAGTTTCGATAACCTCGGGAGTACATTTTTGAGGTTGACCCGTTGACGAAATAACTATACACACCGATGCAGGTTGTCTTCGAGTGTTTTGTGGCCAATAATGACATCGGGAAATTCAACTCTAAACTCTTCCAAGCTGTTTCGTACTCAGTGTACCCATGCCCCATCGATTTTTGAACTATTACGAAAATAACTTTCAATCACAAATGTTTCCTAACGTAAACACCATTTTATTTTGTAAAACAATAAACGTAAAGTAAATGAATCCTGTAAATAACTTATTTTTTTATAAAACCAACAAACACGAAAGCACTTACTCGACAGTTGACAGGACGAGTGACACTAGTGAAATTTTGTTCGCAGCGAACTTAAGCTACGACAAGCTTTTACAAAAACAAAATATTTCCATAGCCAATGCTACCCGAATATTAAATGAACACACACAATACTAGAAGGTCTGAAGTACTTTTTTATTGTCGCATGGCGTCATGTAGAAGTTATTTTGGAATCTCATTTTGTAATAAATAGCTATTGAAGCATGAAGGTTTGATAATATGTCAAGAATAACTCAGATGCGCAGGTCTACAGTCATTTTTGATCACAGTGTAGAACTAGAAATAAAATTTTTATTAGAAGGGCGCCTTGTGATAATTTTTTTTGAATTTATTTTCCGATTTTATTTCTCGAAATTGCTCTCGTTATCCTCACTTACCTTTCTTCATTCTTGTCTTTTACTCTGCATTCTCCTCCTTTCGACTAATAACTCATTTTCTTTCATCTTTTGTTCCGTAATACTTATTATTTTAGATTTCTCAGACTTTCTCCTGTAGACTTTTTCATTTCTTTTGTCACTTCCTTCTCTAAAACACAATGTTACCTTCATCTACTTTTTTTGTTATTATCTTTTGCTCTAAACTCTTCCCCTTGATGCTTTTCAATTTGCTTTGATCTTAGAAATTGTTTTTTTTTTTTAATGTTGAGACGTATCCATTAATTAGGTATTATATTGATAAAGTGGTTGAATATAAATACTTCCTAATTTTCTTTATTCTTTATTCTAGTGGCCACCGGTTTCGGTCTGAGACCATCATCAGGCCAATAACGTCAAAAACGAAATTAAATTAATTAAATTCACAAATCACTGGAGAGGAAGAAAATGTACCTACGTGTGATATCACTTCACATCTATCCATTCTGACAGCACACGTACATTCCCTTTCTCTCCAGTGATTTATGAATTTAATTAGTTTAACTCCGTTTTTGACGTTATTGGCCTGATGATGGTCTCAGACCGAAACCGGTAGCCACTAGAATAAAGAATAAAGAAAATTAGGAAGCATTTATTTTCAACCACTTTGTTTTTTTTTGTTTACATTTACACTTTCAAACTTCTTCGTCGATTTAAATAAGAAAGAACAAATTAAATCGATTGTCTTTTGTTTCTCTTTTCTCTTTTTCCGTGTACATTCAAGGTCGAGAGCTCTTATTTTCATCGAAAATCTTGCTTTCGTTCGATTATTTCGATCTCTCGTCTGTAATAATTTTGTGGGCGTGTTCTGGTATAAAATTTTTATTTCAACACAACTCGAACTTTAACAATAAACGGATAAACAATATAAAATCAATAAATAACAATATGTACGACCTCTGCTCTCCTGGTCGGTTAACGTCTGGACTATTGGAGGGCGACGTCTCTGGTAACATAGTAACGGATGCTGAGCACGGGATTGATGTAGGAACTATCTCAGAGTATCTTGTTTCTGCTTGAGTTCCACTTCTTCTCTTCTTCAACGTTTGGCTCTGGAGTGTTGCTCTCGATAGGAGGTGTGTATGGTTCATTGGTCGCACGGAAGAGCGTGTATATTGCTCCTGACAATTAATGCACGGGAGGCTTTAGATGTGCTTCCGACAATGGTTTGCACGGAAGAGTGTGTGTATTGTTCCTGAGAATTAATGCACGTGAGGCTTTCGACACTTGGGGTATTTCTTCTTTATTGGTCTAAGGCTGTATCTCATTCGTCAGGAGGCTGTTTCAGAGACCACAATTTGAGAATGCGATCTTATTTGCGGGCCAATCATGATCGACTGCGGTTTCACTTCAATTCATCGAGGAGTCGTCATCGTTGCTTTGTTACGCGAATATCTACGTGACGCTTCGCTCGAATTTATTTATCTGACCATCACACGTATTCTGTAAGCATCAACTCATTTCAATTGATATCTAACAATAATTGAAGAGAAACGAATTAGTTGGTAATCGTAGCAACCGCAGCAATTCTCCAATGACATTTCAATATGCCGCCGTAACAATCAATATTGAATTCCTAAAAATCGTATTCTCTTCAATTGATTGTTACGGCGGCATATTGAAACGTCATTGGTAAATTGCTTTAGTTGCTAAGATTACCTCGTTTTTTGCTTATCTGACATTATTAATCTAACGTTCCTCGATGTCTGTCAACGGTTTTGACAGCCGTCACTTTAACGTTTATTAATTTGACGTTTCTGACATCTGTCATTTTGACGTTTTATTGTCATCTGTCATCATGACGTGTTTCATTGGTCGTTAGACAACGGGCAACGTTCTTTTTTTTTAAATTTTCAAGACACTTGTCTCTGAGCCAATTGGATTTATTGATCCTTTTCAATTTTATTTTAATTCAAGAACAGATTAAAACGATTGTCATTTCTCTTTTCAGTATTTTTTTCAAAATTTAAAAGTGGAAAAACATTCAAAGTGCCATCTCTTAGTTAACAGCATAAAATTTAATTGCAAATGACGAATAGGTATAAAACATCACATCCGTAGTGCCATCTCTTTGTTTGCAATAAAAACTTTTGACTTCTCTCTGTTTATAACATCTCATTTTCTTTCATCTTTTATTCTATAATATTCTTTTAGACTCCTCAGACTTTCTTCATCCCACTTTTCCGTTTACTTTTCTAAAACACAATGCGTAATCTTCTTCCACTTTTTTTTGTTGTTATCTTTTGTTCTGCAGTCTTCTACTTTCAACCAATTTTCGTTTTCTGCTTTCATCTTTCCATCTTTCAACTTTTTCATATTCATTCACCTCTCATATTTATTTACTTTTCTAAAATACAATCGTTATCTTCATCTAGCTTTCTATCTTGCCTTGTTTCTTCTGGTTTACACTCATTTCTTGTTTTCACCCTTTCATCTTCATTCTCCAGTTTAAATTCCTCTGACTTTCCTTTTTGACCTATTCCTTTCAATTTGTCCTTTTTTGATTCATAATAAATTTTTCTTTTTCTTTGCTTTTTATTATTCTAAGATTGACCTGCTTCTCTTTCTCCTAACAATTTTTTCGACGTCGTATAACGAAACAAATTTCGCAAATCTTTGTAATTTTTTCATTTCTTCAACTGTCACTTTATAAAATCTAAGTAATTAGTAATACTTAAGCTTCGTTCAACAATTATTGAAGATCACGTGGTCTCTCGTGCATTATAAGTAACTAAAATGCGGATTTAAGTGCACTTCTAGGTCATGCTCATGAGCCACCTCTTTAATCGGGCGTACGCGTTGTGGAGTGATGATTCATAACCTAAAAATGCATCTAAACCCGTGCTTTAGTTATAACAGAAACCACGTCACTTTAATCATTATTGTTCACTCTCTATTATGTACTATAATTAATAATAAATCTTACAATTTTTCCTCAATTTTTGCATATTTATATTTCTTCTATGTTTTTTATAATGATAATTTTTGACAAGCTACTTAATTACCTCAATCCTTTTTTAATTTTTTTCTCATCATTTTATTTTTTCTTAGATGTTACGTAAGCTACTTTCTCTGTAATCTGTTTTTATTTGCTTTTCTCTCCAGTTTATTTAGATTTTCTAAACACAGTGGCCGTCCTCGCCTATTTTTATTTAATTTTTTCTTATCTTCGCTCTGCTGGTTCTCTCTGCTAATTTCTCATTTTCATCTTTCCCACCTAATCTACTCAAGTGAAGAGAATCATAACAACAAGCAGTACCGTCTTAAGACATATGGTGGCCCTTGGCACTTTTGGTTTTGGGGGCCCCCTACGAAAAGTTAATAGTGTTTTTTTTTTAATTCATCACATCAACAGAAAGGTTCTTGCATGTCAAATCTGTTTCCACCAAATATTCAGCTTTTGGCTTTATGTTCCTTTATAGGTATGAACTGCCAAAATCTTTCAACGAGAACTTCACCTTTTACGTAACGAACAATAAAAGTAAGTTGATCACCATTCTTTAAACTGCGGAATCTATGTAATTTCTTGAAGCTTCTGAGAAGTCACAGGTCTTATTTAGGAAAAATTGCGGGCCTTTGCGAATCCACAATTCACGTTTTTCTTCCGTAAACACTGCATCACAATAATCAGCAGGATCGTTTGAAATGTTTTCTGTAGAAACATGCATTTGCTCTAAAAAATCAACTGTTTCTCTACTAAGTAGTTAATAAATGTGCAAAATTTCTTTATTCTACCCCTAACCAACAGTTTGTCAACCCGGGGCCCCCCTAGGGTCCGGGGCCCTGAACCCGGGCCCAGCAGGCCCAAGCGTAAAGACGGTACTGACAACAAGTATCTAATATTATTGTTCTTACTTTTATTCTATTTATTATTATTATTCTATTATCACATTATTATTATATTTATTCTTTCAATTTTGCAGACTTTTTTGGACAAATCATTTTCTGGTTTATAATTAATCCCTCTTCTTTTTTTGTTATTCCAAACCTGGTCTTTTTTTCTTTTTCTTACTAATACTGTCGAGTATTACTGAAGTACTGTCACTTCTTGGTGGCTTTTCCCTAGGATTGATTTACCTCCTCTAAAAGCAACTGAGTTCCTTGTCTACCTTTATTTTTTTTTCTTATCTTTTCTCACTGCTAGTTCCTCATTACCTTTCTGTTACTGCCTTTATTTTCATGATTTTTCACCTCCCTTTTAGGAACTCATCTTGATTTATAAATAAACCTTCTCTTTTAACTTCCTTTTATTAATCTAAGAAAGGTCTCTTTATCTCTCTCCCGTTCTAATGGTACTGTGATATTCCACGTGAAATATTTAAACAAACTATCGTTACAGAAATATAACTCATCAGTTTTATTACACTACACATACAAGTTGTTCGCCCTGTATACTTTACCAAGCTTCAAAATTAATGATTGAAAATTAGTCGTTTTATTTATTTCTTGTTTACTGTGAAGGATGCTTTTATATCGCCGGTATTCCCAACTTTCTTACACAAAAACTACGCGTGTTTCCAAGAAATTGATAAACCTAAAAACTCCATTTGCGATAACTTAAGAACGCGACGTATTAAAGCATGTTCCTCGAACAACATCAATGCCCTCCTCGTCTCTGTTTGTTTACCCCAATTTGAATGTCTGAGTGAGTACATTTAGCAAAAGAAGAAAAAGAAAAAAACGGGGAAAATAAAAGCAGTAGGACTTTTTAATATAGTGAGAGGAGAGGCACTGCCGCAGACGTTTCCGAGGTGTTTTTACATTCGATCTGCTTTAATAACGCTCTGAAAAGTAAGCGGACCACAAACCTGTGCCACTCGAACGTTATCTGCGGGAAGTCACAGCAGTTGATAAAGCTGTGATAACAAGTGCTGGGGTACAGATTCCAGCTGTTCGTTTTAGATAAACGCTACCAAACAGTCCATAAAATATTGTTTGTAAAACACGTGTTAACATAAATTTTAAGTAGCGCTTCCTTAAAATTAAACTCTGCTAATGGGCAATTTGCTCCTCGAAAGCGCCTTGTTAAAAAGAAGAGCATATTTATTCTTTAATTATTTAGAAAAAAATCGGTAGGCGAAAGAAAAGAATCGTTTCTAAAAAGCTTAGTTTATGCGTGATGTGATGTGATGTGTTCCTTGCAAATCGCAAGAAAGCTCTTAAATTAAAAATAATAAACACGATGGATATACGAAACCGAACACACGTGTGGTATTACGCGCAATATTTAAGTTTGATTTTCAAAATGAAACACCGACTCCATTTATTCTGATGGGTATCTGACAGTTAAAATAAACTGGCAAGTTGATTTCAGGTTTCAAAATAATTACTGTCAATTAAACTAAAATAATTGTTTACTACACTTAAAATATTTCGCCTTCCTGTATCAGCTGCGTTCTAGAATAAAACTATTCACAGGACATTCTTTTCTGTACTGCTGGTGGCCTGTTCACCAGGATTTGATATGATTCAATAGAAACTTCTTCACTTATTGCAACTTTTAATCTTACTAGGAAGATTGACCCCTGCGATCACCAGATTTAAACCCTTGCCATTTTTTTTGTGGACGAAGCAGACGAAACAATTATTTACACAATTATTTGTGAATTTGTTACCCTTATTTCATACGCAATTCCTGTTTTCTTTTTTAGAAATTACTAATAATTACGTCGCGTAAATGAAACAACTCAGACTCCGTTCCCAATTGTTTAACGTGCAATAAAACGAAATTAAGATGTGTGTTAAGGTCGCATTGTGTGCAGGTATAAGCATAAGATGTGTAGTCCTATTATACTGCTGCATTTCACCCTGTATAGGCATAAATAATTTGGTCATACATAAACCAGCTCTGACTCGTTAGTTAATCTGCATACAACGATAATGGTGATGAATATATAAATCGATTATTGTTTTCCATATAAGCCATTAGGACGTCTGGGTCGAATAATCTTGTCATCAATAACATGTGTATAAATATGAATATACAACAGCAGGTGGCACGCTCGTATGAATCATAGTTTACAAATTTTTAGGCGAAGAAGATTCCAACAATCACGAAAAAGATCGGGACAGACTTCAGCGAGCTTTGCATAACGTTCCGTAAATAAATAACATCAAAAAGAATCAGCGAACGTTTTGAGGAAGCTAACAAAAATGACAGCGCGCGATTCTAGCTTTCCGCAAAAGCTGCAATTAAGTAATAAATTAAACACCGTACATGTTCATTACTTTATTCAGTAATGAAATATAAAATTATTAATTTAATACTTCCACATTTAATTACAGGGAGAGTAATTTATTAATTCTAAGAGGGACTGCTTGGATTTTTTAAAATTAATTAAACAACTTTCTACTGCAGTTTACTATTTTTATTTTAAAGGAAGTTATTGTTATTTTTGTCATTAGCCGCACATTAATAAAATTTAATTTCCTGCCGAATTTTTTGTGTTTTATTTCATACTCTACGAGCTTGTTGAGAAGGCGTAAATCTTGCGGCTGACTGTGACCGACTTACGAGTTGTTGTTTCTCCTTCAACATCGCCTTACAAACTAAGTAAGCGCAGATCTGTAGTTGCTAAACTGAACGTGAAATGTTACAAATATTTAACCCTTTCTAGTCTAAACACAGGAGACCCAAATATCTAAACAACATGTACGAGTAAATCGCTTTGTATGAAGCATTAGCAAACGTATAGCTCCGAGCCTGCTTTGTCCGTAATCATGCAAATTAAGGCGAGCGCGAGATTTTTCCGTCTGCGAAGAATTTAATGAAAATATCTTAATTACCGCTGGCTTCTAACAAAAAAGCGCGTTTCAATAAAGAAACGTGTTATATCGCATTACACAGTACATTAACCAATCGTTATAATCGCAGAACCGGTACAAGTAACTATTGCTACACTTCGTTCACAGAAGTAGCGGCCGGCCACTTACTTATAGCAAAGAGCGTTCCTGAGAAACGCGCTCCGTACAACAAACTTTTAAATTACAATGAATAATGAACAAAGCCAATGACTTTGGATGTAAGCATCGTTTTAAAAGTTTCGCATTACACTGGCTTGGAAATGCGTTGCCGTAACAATATCACACTTAACTTAACTAAGAAAATAGAAATCCTCGTTTTTTCTTTGATTGTAGACTATTTATTATATTCTATTGTGTAATTGTAAAATGTAATTAAAAAAGAATGAAAATACTACCTATATATAATACGTAAGTGGATAGATTGATTTATGCAATTATCTCAATGTATGTATACAGGATGATTCGCGCAAACCTTGCATTCCAATCTCTAATAGTTTTTATTATCATTTCTTGTAGATTTTTTTAAGTTTGCTAATTGAAATATCATAATTCAAGGATTTTTAGCATTAAAAGATTTAATAATTAATTATTATACGAGTAGTTGATTGTGCTGTGTCTCAGAATTTAATTTAACGAATACTTTTGGAATGAGGATTTTCAGCAGCTCTTCAAAGTGTAGTAGTGTTTAAGCAAACGTTAAAATAAAAGCGTGCGCAAAAGAATAATTTAACTGTCAAATTAACTGAGCAATAATTCGCCGCGCCAATCCAGTAAACTGACAAAACAAACAAGCCAAACTAACTGCAAAATGATGCAACTGATGCATTCACCCCCGCCGCTCTCGAAACGTATTTAATCCACTCAACCGGAATTGCACAGCAACACGCAACAGATCCTAATCTATAAAAGTACCGAAATTAATTTTATTCCATTCGAAACGACCCGCAATAGTTTTTATACAAATATCACATGCAGAGAATTTTTATTTAAATCTGCGTTGTATTTGAAAAATGATTTTTTTTTTCAATTTGAAAAGAAAGAAAATTGTTATTTTATTTTTTTTTTGAAAGTACCGAGTATGTAACGAACGCGTACTACATGTAAAATGTTAAGGTAGTTCTAAATATATTTTACTTTCTAAACTAGTTTTAGAGCTGAAATCGTGATTACAGTAATTGAATTTTATCCTTTAGGGCAAGGTCAATTAAAAATTTGTCCCGATTGAAATAAATCGAAAGTCGATTCTATAAAATTTTATAATGCCTAATTATTACTTACCTCGCGACGAGTTTTGCAAGCAGCGAATCTTATTAGCAACCATAGTTGTCAGCAACCTTTTACCTACCCACTCGGAATGCAAATAGAACCTTTTTTCTTTTTTTGCTTTTACTCATGTGGTATCATAGTTTCTCTTCCTATGAATTGATATTTTTCCCAAAATATTGTTTCTATTTGTTAACATATTTGTTATCTGGATATTTTCCCCCATAAACTGGACCACTTTTTCTCGCACAAGTATCATTGTGTCATTCAATTCTCATGCTTTATTTCTTTATTAAATTTGGCCCATACACTTCACATCTTCTTTATTATTTACTTATAGTGATTTATTCTTCTTATCAATTTTCCTAAAGAAGTCCTAAAGCAATTGCAAGAAAAAAAATCGTTCTTCCATTACAACAATCCTTTGAATTTTCAAAACTGTATTTCTTCTGCTTGGCTTTCGGTAAAATTGTGTCTCTATATTCTTCTTCTGCCGATGTTTTGTCCTTCGCTAGAGAAGAATATCGTCGGACTTTCAGCAGCAACGAAAACATCAGTAGCCACAGCCACAAGAAGAACAATGACTGTGAAGACATTTTCCTGTAAGAGAAAACGAAACGTCGCTCGATAGAAGAAGTATGGGGTCAAGTGGTTCCACCAAAGAACAACAGCAGCGGAACCCTTCAAACTTATCTAAAAATGATGTTGTGTCATACTGGGAGTATGAAGTCATAAATCAATTTCAAGCAAGAAAGGAATTGTTCCTCCAATTTAAGGAGTTATTTGGAAATTTTTTGAATGTTTTTCTGCTGACGTTTTGTTGATAAATTGACAAGGGTAGGAAGCAAGTAGAAAGTTTCAATACCTTTCCTTATTCCTACCTTCATCTTTCTTCACGTCCGTCTTCGACAAAGGTCATTTGGATGTATTAATCTCATTTGGTTTAACCCATTTAGTTCTTTGTGCTTTATTATTATTTTTATATTCCATCTCCATACAAATTCTCCTCGCTTCTTCTAAATATTCTTCTTAACGCTCCCCCTCTTCTTGTAACGGTTGTTTCCTTGTTTCTTTAACCTCTTCTTCTTTAAGTCTCTGTCTTGCCAGGATATTCAAAACCAATAGGGAGACTGCCACTCGCAGCTTTGCGTTAAATTCTTTTTTCTGCGTCCTAGGCCTTTCACCTTTCTCGTCTACCATCTGCGTGCTTCTTCTAACTATTATCTAAACATGTTAACATCAACAGTAACAGTACTCTTGTCTCGTTTGACGTATCTAATTTATTTACTTCGGTTCCGGTTTCAGAAAGTGTTGACATTGTTAACGCACTGCTTTTAGACGACTCCAACCTCTCTGATCGTTTCTATTTTGAGTGAACTCCTGAAGATAGCTTTAAATCAAAATTTCTTCAGTTTTAATAACAAAATGTGGTTGTGGTTTGTCACCACTACTTGCTGACTTGTTCATGGATAAAATAGAGAGAAAGTTCTTCAACTTCAATAATTCCTTATTGAAAATATTATTTTTTACGTCCGGTATGTTGACGATATCCTGATCATCTTCAACGGTCCTTCAGTATTAGTGGATTCTCTTTTAGATAATTTCAACACTTTGCACCCAAACATCAAACGTCAAATTCGCTTACGAAAAAGAAACTAACAACTCCATTAATTTTCTTGACATTACAATTACCAAAAATTTAAACCATCTATCTTATAAAGCCTACAGGAAACATACACTCAATGACACGTGCATACCGTATAACTCTAAACAATTTTCAACTTTCTATTCTACAGGGCCTTCTCTATCCCTATGTCTCAGTCAGACTTCAAACAAGAGATCAAGACCATCTTGCAAATAGCATATAACAATGGTTATCCTTTACACATCATAAAAAACCTCTTTTTTAGCATTGAAAATAAACTTATTAACAACACAAATACTTTCACACAGAATAAAGACACAGAATTTTCATAAAAAACACCAACAAATCTAACTTAAAAATTTCCTTTTCCAATAAGAACAATCTTAAAACTATCATATCCCACACAAAAGATAAAATCAATTTTCTCGAACAGAGTGGTGTTTATTCCATCTCCTATAACGCCTGTAACTCCATTTACATCGGACAAACAGGTCGTAACATAAGAACACGTCTGTCTGAACATATAAGGTCCTTCAAAAAAGAAAAATCTGATTCCAACTTTGCCAACCAATTTTCACACGACTTTGAACATGGCCAGCTCCATTGAGATTCACTGACGTGTATGTAAGGCCGTTTCAATTCGCCTAAATTCAGCTCCGAGAAAGCATGCCGTGGAGTACTCTCCTCAGCGCTCCCTATTAAAGATACTACAAAACTACTGATAGTAACGTAATGACAACTGCAATTACTTAAAAACAAGAGGCGCTGAGGGGAGTACCAGCAGTACCAGTCAAATTTTTGAAAGTCGAATTGAAACGGCCATACATACACGTCAGTGAATGTTAATGTAGCTGGCCATGCTTTGAACCAACTAACAACGTCAAAATATTACATAAATATTGCGCTTGTCATTCAGCACTCACTTATGTTTCATCCTTTATTTTGTATAATTCAAAATCATCCTAGTGCTCGACTAGTTTCTAAGTTTACAATTTTATCTATTAACTTGTAGTAATGTCCAGTTATACATTATTTTTAATATGTTATACTTGACGTGCAATATTTCTAAATTGTGAAACACTTTGTTACACCACACTTAGATCTAGGTATGTTAAAATTTTTCAAGCTTACAAAATAATTACTAATTATTATTACGATTTATTGTAGTCGCCTCGAAGATGGCCTTCTCTGAGGCCGAAACATGACGCCATTTAGTTTAACTTCACGTCGTCTTCTTAGTAACCCAACGACAAATCCTAAATTTCATTATTATCTTAACACTTTTCCTCTTCTTATTACGATCATTTTCTTCTTATCCCCTTTTGCTTCTTCTTCAAACCTAGGATGTTAACTATGAAGATTTTGTTCACAGCTTTGCAAATCAAGGACCTTGTGTTCTGGTCTTAAATTCTTCTTTTTTCCTTTCTCATCTATCATGTGTTTATTTTCACTAAATATTCTTTTCAATGCTCTTTCTCTTCTCTTTGTTTTTTTTCACTTTTAAATGTTTTGACTTACTAGGACGTAAGCAGCCGTTAATAATCCTTTGCTCTTAGCCTTACTAACTGGGAATCATGTGTTCTGACTCAGATACTGCCTTAAAGTGTTACACCACTACATTTTTCTGCATTTTGGAAAAACAAAAACAATGATAATCTCTAATAAAAAGAAAACTCATGAAATACGTCTGGACGGAGAACAAATCGAACAAGCAGAACATTTATTTAGGCGCAACTATGGCAGAAAATGAAAAACTAGACAGGAAAACAAACGAAAGAATGGGAAGAGCGGGAAATACATTCAGAATAATGAAAACATCTTTTCTGGGGAAAAGAGAAGTGCCGATAAAGATAAAAACCAATAGGAAGATTTGCTACTCGCAGCTTTGCGTTAAATTCTTCTTTCTGCGTCCTGGTCTTCTGCCTTTCACCTTTCTCGTCCGCCATCTGCGTGCTTCTTCTAACTATGTATTATCTTAACACTTTTCCTTTCCTTATTACGATCATTTACTTCCTATCCTCTTTTGCTTCTTCTTCAAATCCTAGGATGTTAACTATGAAGATTTTGTTCACAGCTTTGCAAATCAAGGGCCTTGTTTTCTGGTCTTAAATTCTTCTTTTTCCCTTTCTCATCTATCACATGTTTATTTTCACTAAATATTCTTTTCAGCGCTCTTTCTCTTCTCTTTTTTTCTTCATTTTTAAGTGTTTTGACTTACTAGGACGTAAACAGCCGTTAATAATCCTTTGCTCTTAGCCTTACTAACTGGGAATCATGTGTTCTGACTCAGACACTGCCTTAAAGTGTTCAACGACAACATTTTTTTGCATTTTGGAAAAACAAAAACAATGATAATCTGTAATAAAAAGAAAACCCATGAAATACGTCTGGATGGAGAACAAATCAAACAAGCAGAACATTTCAAATATTTAGGCGCAATCATAACAGAAAATGGAAATAAACAAAGGAATTGGAAGAGCGGGAAATACATTCAGAATAATGAAAACATCTTTTCTGGAGAAAAGAGAAGTGCCGATAAAGATAAAAACCGAGGTAGTAATAAAGTGGTCAGGCCAACAATCATGTATAGCAGTGAGACATGAACATTAACAGAAAAACATTTCGGGGAAAATAGAAAACAAAAATAAGAAGACCAAATAAGAAATGAAATATTCAGACAAAATCTACAAATAGAACCCAACAACGAAAAAAAGGAGGACAACTTAGGTGGCAACTTAGATGGCTTGGACATGTGTGTCGAATGTCGGAAGATAGACTTACGAAAAGAGTGTTTGAAACGCAAGTGCCGGGAAAAAATTAGAAAGGCCAAACACAAGATGGATCGACAGAATCAGAGAAGAAGCAGAAAAAAAAGGAATAACAATGGCAGGGAATATGAAATCTAACGCAAGATAGAAAACAATGAAGATAAAAATGTAGAACTCAACTCCACCTGCTAAAGGGAGACTAAGGGGGTCATTCTAATCGGATTTGCAACCTAGCAACGGTGGTACCTCCTTAGCAACTGCTAAGAAGCTTCAGTCTCGGCAATGTTCGGTGGTAACAAGATACAACGTTGTGCAGTTTCGATAATGCTCGGAAATAGGATCATAGCAAGTTGTAACTTGCAACCCCAATTAGAATGACCCCCTAAGTAAGTAACGACTAGGTATTTGGTAATTACGGATTACCGGGTCTAAATATTCGAGTTTTCTTCTTTCTTTAGTCTGATCGCACTGTCTTCGTAATCCTTTATTATTTCCAGTTACAAGCCACATTTTGATTGGGTTTTAGATATAACATTCTCATGCTCGTATTCATAGTGCTTCCTCGAAGCTTGCAAATACGACATTCCCATTCTAAGGGGTTCCTCATTTAAGGAAGCCTCGAGGAACCACAAAGAACACCGGCATAAGTCTGCCAATGTTTACCCTTCTGTTTTGGCTTGGCCCTTTCATTCGGACTTTGTCAATGTATTTTCAGTCTGCTTCACATTCTTCTTCCTTACCCTCATTTTTCATTTAATTAGTCAGCTTGTTCTTCTAAAAACTTCGTCCCCATAGACAAGCGAGACCTCTCCAGAAAGAAAATGAAGAATATCATAAATATCTTCGAAGACAAAGGATGCCTACGAATGGAATGGCACTTTCATAATGAAGACAAATATGTCTTATACATTCTAAACATATAAGGCATTGGCAGTTTTGGGTACCTAACTAAAATTTTCTATTTCTGTTATTTATTTTTGTTATTTAATCATATTCTGAATAAAAAATGAACTATTCCCTCCCTGCCATATTGCCCGTCAGCTAATCTCTTCCCCCTGCCTGCTCTATAACATTTCGCGATAAATACACAAATCCGTTTGATTACCAGTTATTGATTGGCGTAATTTGCATAGAACTCCCATTAGTAATTCTAATTTTAATCATAAATTTATGGAAGAGCCTTTATTACGGAGTGCAAATAATTTAATTCATGCGATAGAATTCAATAACAATCGTAATTAAGTCGCGCTATTAACACCTATTAAACGCTCATCAGTTCACACGTTCGAAACGCCCGATTGATATTTCAGAAGTTAATTAAAATACGAGGAGGCGCACGATTTCGTTCGCCCGACTGAAAATTAAACGACCACTTGCATTTTGCCTTCGGAGGAGGATTTCCACATCTTGTGCATCAATCAAGGAAATAAATTTCTGCTTTGTTTCGTCATTTTTGCTGACATTTAGTTTGATTCTTTTTTGCGGACGGGAAAGTGGTACAGGTCGAAACGTTTAACATTTCTGTTCTTAAAATTCCACTTACGTACACATCTCGAAGTTTACGTACGTACGACATCGTTGATTGAGCAGTTAAAGTCACTTTTTCCCACAAACAACTGGAAAAACGTGTAATTATTTTAGAAAGTCTACAAACACATCTTCAACTTTTATTCCAATGTAATTAATAAGTAATAAGTAGGAGTTAGAAAATTTTCTTATAGGGAAACGCATTTTGTGATTAAAGTAAATCCTGTGATTAAATATAAATGAGCCTTGCTTGAAAATGTTGCAGCTAGCTACTTGTAGTGAGAGGACTGTAAAAGCTCGGAGACGCGGCAGCTGCGCAGTGTGACCAACAATACAAGCTCTATTCAATAAGTCCCTAACTTGCTTTTGTCTTATCGCTGCACGTGGTGGGGAAGTTGCTACCCCGTTACGTAGAGTTACTGGGGTTAAACTTAATGGAAGGAGTACATTACTGAAATAACTTTGGTTAGACTAACTTGGAAGTTACCACTTTCTTGTGTGAGACGGGGAACAAAGGATTACGTCGAGAGCAATATTATTAATACGGGCGCGCAAGTTCGATAAGAAACGTACGTATTCAAATTTATTCAAATTGACGTGATCAGTGCGACGTAGGCACAGTGGGATGGATACATTGATGATTATTGAGCCACGTTATATATCACGCATATCGAAGCCTACACCTCCGAACAATGAGATTGAATACATATTACGTTGGCTGCCACCACTATTAGTAATAATCACATGGTAACAGGGTCCTATTATTCACGCATGCGCGCACATACAGAGTTATGTGCTATCCTATTAATTCAACATTCCACGCAACATAAAATTAAACACACACTGTGTGGCACTTGCACACTATCAAATTTGTGATTTTAATGTAGCCCTGACATTTAACGTACGATTGTGCAAATGAATGTTATTTATTGGAGCAAAAGCCTAAGCATTCGATTTACAAAGCACATACCTCTCACTAGTGTGTATAAAGTTAATGAATAATTAGATTATCAACGTCCTGTATACGTGGGTGGCCTGAAAACTTCACACGAACGCATACAAAGGGCAAAAGAACGTCTCCCCAATTAATATACCTAAGAAAAATTGATTTGGTTGTGAGAAATCGATTTATATAGATACGTTCGTGTCTATTTGAAATGTACATTACAAGGAATTTAATAAAAAT
Organism: Dorcus hopei; assembly: GCA_033060865.1. NCBI lineage: Eukaryota > Metazoa > Arthropoda > Insecta > Coleoptera > Lucanidae > Dorcus > Dorcus hopei. The sequence goes on from CM065423.1 coordinate 39,326,352, forward strand.
GGAGAACATTGAAGTATTATCTCCTGAAGAAAGGAATTAAACGCATTAAGTGAATCTTGCCCTTTAAACAGAACCATTCGAGCATGGGCAAATGAATTTAAACGGGGCAGAACGAGCTTGAAGGTTGGACCCCCAAAGTGGTTGGCCCAAAATGACTACAACGCCAGAAATGATCAATAAAGTTCACGTCAAATGAACGTCGATTGTTTAAGGTATCAGAAATAGCTGACGTCGCATTGGGGGTATTAAAAAAAGTATGATTTACATTTTACATGAAGAACTCAATATGAAGAAGCTCGTCAACGATGAAGCAGAGATTTTTTCAACTGTACATATTGCTATATTATTTTGGTTTTGAAATTTGAAAGATGTTGTAACATGTTGTAAATTTGGCACATTAAAGAAAATTATGATCCCAAGGTATTTCAACATAAATGTTGCTATTACCGAAACACAAATTAAATAAAAATAAACATGAGGAGAAAGATGTAATCGCCATCGCCAGACTGACCATAATGTTACCCAAGCCAGGAAAGCCGCCCCACGGGGCTACATCTTACAGACCAACATCTGTGCTGCCTATCCTCTAAAAACCCTTTGAAAAATTACTACTTAAGAGGCTATAACCAATCATTGAGAAAAAAAATTAATACCGAATCATCAGTTTGGATTTAGGAGCAAGCATTCGACAATTGTCCCAACGTTATAGAAAAAACATTAGAAGAGAAAAAATTCTGCTCTGAAATTGGGGAAAGGAAAATGCTGAGATGCATATATGAAAGGAAGAAAATAGATGAGCAGTATACAAGAAGAACCAACCAAGAGCTGACAGTATTTACAGCAAACACGCAAGTAGTAAGATCCCAAAGAATAACGGCTGGCACATGCAGCAAGGTTAACAGAAAATAGACCAACGAAAATGGTATTGAAGAGAACAGTAGAAGGTAAAACGAAAAGAGGAAGACCGAGAAAGAAATGGATAGAAGAAGTAGAAAAGGACTTACAGACGTTAAATGTAGGTACGAAATTGAGAACAATCAGCAAGAAACAAAGGAAGCTGGCGAAGAATTACCAACCGAGCCTTAAGCCTCCAAGGCCTGTAGAGCTGAATATGTAATGAAATTAGATAACTCTCAAAAAAAAAATAGCTTTAAATCAAGTTTTTTAGACAAGAAACAGTTTGCAGTCAAAGGATCTATAAGCAAAGAGATGAGATTCCTGGGAAGGATTAAAAGAAAACGTGGAGAGGCAGAATGAAGTGGAGGATGCTGTGGATGTTGTAACAATGACACAACAACGGTACACCATGAGAGTGGAAGAGAAAAGAAAAGGAGAGGGAAGATCAAAGAAGTAGATGTACAAGCAAATAATAGAAGAAAATTTGGATAGTGACTTCCACAAGCTGAACTTCCTAGAAAAGTAGAAAGCTTAAAAAGTTAAAAAGTAAGCAAATACTTTTGATCCAAAAGTCTCACCACAATGTTTCTTTTAATTTGATGTCTTGGATGTAAAGTAAAATATCAATCAAATCTTTAAAAAAATTTAAAAATCATGTCATTGTCGATAATTTTCTTCTCGAGTGCACGAAATGCAGGAGAGTAATTGAGGAATTTGACACTTGGGATATTACTTATGATAATTTTATTTCAAAATTCAACATGGTTCCTATATACCCACTGTCTTCTTCTCTATTCCTTTGTCTTCTTGGATTACTTTCTTCTCCTTTTTTATTTTCTTTAAAACCCATTTTATTATTTTCCTCCGCGATCTTTCATTTTCATTTCGCTATAAATAAATATTTTGATACCTTATACGGATGATTTCGAGTCAGGTGTTTAGTTAGAACTTCAAATTATTCATTTTGGGACACTTCATGTCTCAAATATGTAATGCTTGCGTACGAGTGGCTCAAAAACTAATCCTTATAAAGTGACCTTTACTGCCTTATGTCTTAAGGTTTAATTTATTTTATGCCAAATCGGGAATGACTCGGATTCAAATTTCGTGCCTCTTCTGACGACACACTAACGCGGTCCATAGGGAGCACCCAGGAAGATCGGGCATCACAGGGGCGATTGCGGGGTAAACCATTTAAAAGTAGGCGATCGCAGCATCTCCGACTTCGAGCAAGTCTGCGCTGTTAGTTAACACATACTCGGGCAAGCCACGAAGCGCCCCACAAGCACACTCGGGTAAGCCACGAGGCGCCTCATAAACATACACACTCGGGCAAGCCACGTAGCGCCTCATAAATCCACACACTCGGGCAAGCCACGAAGCGCCCCACAGACATATCCCACACAAACACCAGTAGCAGTAGACCTTAGTCGAATTAGATTGTAATATTAAACGTTAATAAAAGTTTAAGTTTCATTACAACTTTGATTGGCGACGAACCGCCACAATTTCTTTCTCTTTTTGCTCCTTCTCTTATATTTCCTCAATTTTAATATTCTGTTCAGTCTTCTTACATGTGGCAAAAGCATTCGACAGAGCCTGGCACGAGGGACTTATCCGCAAGCTGAGGACAGTGCTTCGCAAACAACACACAGGTTTACTGGAATCCTATATAACAGAAAGGTACTTTAGAATTAAACAAGAGAATGCTTACTCCGAACTAAAGGAAATCAAAGCCGGAGTTCCGCAGGGAAGTGTACTTTCATACTTTCTTTTGTAAACAGCAACAATAATATTTTAACGAACAAACAGTCGTTTTTGTTGCATTCAAAGAAATTGTTAATTCAGCCAGAGTTATTTTTAACTTATTTATGAGCATAAAAAATTATCTACGAACGTGCAAAGAACCCAAAAGCGTCCATAGATTTTATTAAATTAAAACAAAACAAAAAGATTAAGCCCTGAATATGAAAGAATTTAATGTTATAGACGAATATGTACGTTATTGAAAAATAAACAAATTAATTTCTCAATAACGAATAACGTAGCAATATGTAGATCATTATTAAATTATTTACTGAATAATTTATACTTAAAAAGACTTATTTGTGATACAGTGTACGAATCAGAACGTTACTTGTATTGAATTTATTCAGATATATGGATCGATGTGTCAGTATAATTAAAAAAAAAAGAAATGGTCCAATGATACTGCGATGAGGTACCCCATTCCTATTAGATAACACTTGCGCCATAACCAAAAGCTTGCTGAATATCTAAGAATACAAAAGAGCTTATTTTCTAAAAGTTTAATAATTTTGATTAAGTAACTTTGTAATGGTTGAAATTCGCAGTTATTTTTTTTATAAATTAATTAAATTTTCGTTGCCTCGGTTGCAAAAAAATATATATACATCTTTCAACTGTCCACGTTCCGATTAACCGAAATTAATGCTGAAATTGTCAGTGTCAATTTGTGTTCGTGCCCGCCAAATTTCCAGAAGATGTTCAACAAGCGCGTCGTATACGTTCCACAAAGGACCTATTACCTCAGGCAGACGAAGGCGAGACTGTCAAGAAAGGTGACCAAGGTTTTCCGCGTCCCGAACAGACTCCTGGACGACATCATCGCCCGTTTGTCGAACGAGAAGCTCGCGACGAGCACGTGCGATGTTTGCAAACGGTGGAAGGTCCTGCTGAAGTCGCCGGAATTCGAGAAAATCACCACGATCGGTGAAATGACCGGAAAATGTGCTCCCGCCATCGTCATATACCCCAGCGAATAAATTATGAGATTTTTTCTTGTAAATTGTGCGTGTCGCATATTTTAAAATATAATAAATTTTTTTCGAAATTCTACTCTACATCAATAAACGATACCTACGTACGCTTGGAAATACTAAGGATGTGTGCCAAAATCCTTTTGCTATTAAAATAAATTTAGCACATCGAGCTACAACCTTCGATAGCTCAGTTGGTAGAGCGGTGGACTGTAGAAGGTCGTGCAATGCTGATATCCATAGGTCGCTGGTTCAAATCCGGCTCGAAGGAGTTTTTTTTTTTTCAATGTCGTTCAAAATTTTTATAGCCTACATGCATACGTAATCAATTATATCGTTCGTTGCCTAATAGTTCCTAATCTATTAGACTTTTCAATCGTTTTAATTTTTTCAAGCTTCAATAGTTAACGCCCATTTATTATTCTTTAACAATTTACCATAATAAGCCATAAATGTTCATTTTTTGTTGACACGTTAAATACAACGGTTGCCAAAACTTCGATGCTTAATAACGTTTGGGAAACCCTGATTTATATCAAGAGACTTCAGTGAGGTTAAGATGTTTGGGGGATACTTAGAAAAGGTATCAAGTCAAAAAACCCGAAAAATTGTAAAGGTAGAAACAAAGACTCAAAAGAAAAACTGGGGAAAATGAGGGAACTGCAAAGTGGACTTCAAAAAATGGAAAAATGGAATGAATGAGCCACTAACAGAAATCCAAATAAGAAAGGAGTTAAGCTATCCACAGGAAAAAAATAGAGAAACCCCAAAGTAAAAGAAAATACAACAGGAATTCGAAGAAGGGATGTGCGGGGGGGAAATAAAGAAGTCCTTCATAGCTAATGACCGTAAAGAAAGAAAGTCCTTTATAGTTAAGACCAATAACAGTCAACTATGTTATTTCACGAAAAAATGAAATAATGGAAATAAAAGAAAGGAAGCCAAAAGTCCTAGAAAAATACTACAATGGAAGAGTGTTCGAGACAAAATCAGAAGAATGAGTGTGCAGAGAGAAGTATAATGTTCAGATAAGAAAGAAATGGCGGAAAAAGGGGACACACCCTAAGGAGAGGTAAAGCAGAAATTTCTAGAAGAAGAAAAGCTATCCAGAGTATCCAAGAAAAACCTAGAAAACCCAACCTTATCCAAGAAGAACCTAAAGAATGAATGTGCAGAGAAAAAATCCTTCAGAGTTAATAAACAGATCTTTTGGCCCAAAATCACTTTGATGACCCACAAACAAGAAAGAAATAGTGAAGTTGGTTGAGTTATACCCTAACCCCAAGGAGATATAAAGCAGAAATATCTGGAAGGCAATTTGAAGGACGAGAGAAACTAACGCCTTGGAAGCACATTAGTTACAGGCCAAGAAAGTAAACCTGAAGGTCAACACAGTACGAAACAACATGAAATGGGGAAAAAGACCTAGAAGGTAAAGATTTAGACAGTAGATGAATTTAACTGAGGGCAGATGCGGCCTAAGCTCACTGGTTAACTTTAATCTTTGGTTTATTCCCATAAAACCAATTGTCTTTACAAGTGTAGGCACGGGAATAAACCAAGGCTATTAAAAATGAAGAACTTGATGACTCACAAATAAGAAAGGAATAGAAAAGAAGTCGGAGGTCCACCTTAAGGAGAGGTAAAGCCGCAAGAACAGCAGTAAGTGAAAGAAAACTGAAGCATCCAAGAAGGGGTATGCAAAAGGAAATAAAAATGTCTTTCTTGGCTTAAAATTTGATGGCCCAAGACTATTAAGAACCAAGAACTTCGCATACTCGAATAAGGAAGGAATGGGGACTTAAATGAGGGAGTGATTAAGATGGTTGACTTACACGTTCCAGAAGAGGCAAAGAGGAAAGGTCAGGACTTAACTTGAGAATGCCCAACGCTATTAAAAATGAAGAACTTGATGACTCACAAATAAGAAAGGAATAGAAAACAAGTCTGTGGTGCCCTAAAGGATAGATAAAGCGGTAAGTGAAAGAAAACTAAAGCATCCCGGAAGAACTTGAAGAAGGGGTATGCAAAGGGAAATAAAAACGTCTTTCTTGGCTTAAAATTTGATGGCCCAAGACTATTAAAAACCAAGAACTTCGCATACTCGAATAAGGAAGGAATGGGGACTTAAATGAGGGAGTGATTAAGATGGTTGTCTTACACGTTCCAGAAGAGGCAAAGAGGAAAGATCAGGACATAACTTGAGAATGCCCAACGGTATTCAAAATGAAGAACTTGATGACTCACGAATAAGAAAGGAATAGAAAAAAGTCTGCGGTGCCCCTAAAGGATAGATAAAGCGGTAAGTGAGAGAAAACTAAAGCATCCCGGAAGAACTTGAAGAAGGGGTATGCAAAGGGAAATAAAAACGTCTTTCTTAGCTTAAAATTTGATGGCCCAAGACTATTATGAATAAGGAAGAAATGGACTACGTCACGTTATTCCAAGAATAGTGTTATACTCACTTTATACGACGATTGTAAAATCGGGCCTTAATAATGTTTGGGAATCCCTGATTTATATCAAGAGATTTCAAGTCGAACTGTGAGGTTAAGATAGTTGGGGAGGTATCAAAAGGGTATCAAAACAAAGAACACGAAAAGTTGTAAAGGAAGAAATAAGAAAGAAACAAAAACCCAAATGAAAAATTGAGAAAAATGAGGGAATTGCAAAGTGAACTTCAAAAGATGAAAGAATGGAATGAATGAGCCTGTGAGCGTGTTCTGGTATATATTTTATTTAACACAACTTTAAGAACTAATAAAAATGAACGAATGAACAATACAAAAATCAATAAATAACAATGTGTGCGATGCTCTGCTCTCCTGGCCGGTTAACGTCTCGGCTCTGGAGGACGAAGTCTCGGATAACGTAGTAATGGATGTTGAATACTGGGTGTCTTGCTTCTGCTTGAGTTCCACTTCTTCTATTATTATTATTCAGCTTTGATGACGTATGACGTCGATGGACGGTGCGAAGTATGAGATTTGGCCTCGATAACAGTATGTTTGATAGATGCTTCTGACAGTTATCTGCACGGAAGACTTTGGGTGTGTTGCTCCTGGCAAATTAATGCTCGGGAGGCTTTGGATGCTCTTCCGACACTTGAATTGAGTGCACGGAAGATTGTGTATGTGAAAATCCTGACAAATTAATGCTCGGGAGGTTTTGGATCTTCGTCTGACACTTGTGTGTGCAGCTCCTGGCAAACTAATGCTTGAAAGGCTTTGGATGTGCTTCCGTGGATGTGCTTCCGACACTTGAATGCACGGAAAAGTTATGTGTGTGAAGCTGCTGACAAATTAATGAACGGGAGGCTTTGGGTAAATGCTCCTGACACTTGACTGCTCGGGATCAACTGAACCTGTAGCGGCTTGTGCTCTCGCTTTCATAGGGCTGTCTTCGTAGCGGGGGTGAGGTAATTCTGCTTCATTGGTCTAAGGGTGTAAACGAATCACCGATGATCCGAGCTGTGTCTCATTCGCTGAGTCTCATTCCTTTGGTGTTTACTCCGGAGGCTGTCAGTGTCCAATTTTGAGAGTGCAACCTTATTTGAATGCTGTTTTAATTCGTCAAGGGTCGCCCTTAATTTTGTTTATTTGTGACTACCATCATCATTGCTTTGTTAAGCTTCGCCCGAATTTGTTTATCTGCCATTGTCTGACGTTTATCTAACGTTTTCCGATGTTTATCATTTAACGTGTTTCTTTGGGATGCGTGCGAGCCTCCACAAACTTATAGCCTACCTAGATTGTAAATTTGGTTTGGAGACTGTAATTAACCTTCCATCCATTTACAAACCTCGATGGTGATGGGTTTTAATATTCGGCACTAGCTTCTGAGAACTGGTCATTCCCAGAGATGTATTACGGATTTTGTAATCGATAATGGTAAGTGAGAAAAAAATTAAGAATTGCATGATACATCAACGCTAATGATTTCTATTCCCTTTTCCCCCTTAGAATGCAGCAAGAAATAAGTGGCTTCTTTCTGTACGGCTGTAATTTTAAAATTATTTTGATAACTGGGATGGGTTTCCACGAAACACATCACGTATTCCATAACCAAGATTACGCTACTTAATCAGATCCTGTTCAATGTTAAATGACTCATAATTAATAGGACAGAATCCAAGGGCTTTATACAGAGCAAATGAAACCCCGTGGTGTTAAATTAAACGCATATACCGACGTGCAACTAAAATTTACCCATTAGTCTATTTATAAATAGATAATTGGTTTGATATGTATGGCATACATAGCCGGTGGTGGGGGATATGTGACCGAATCGGTGAGTGTCCACGGACCTGATATTGATTAAACGTCACCCGGCTCTTCACACCCGATTTAACATGTACTCACTCCACCGGACTGCACATATCTGTAAGAACCATCGGCTAAACATTTACTCGCAGGAGCCGCCACGAATGGAAGAACTGCTTAATCCGCTTCTGATATCTCCATTTAATCTTGTTATTTATTTGCTTACTGAAACTAATAACTAATAAAATAAGTGGTTCACAAATTGTGTTCGTGATACACCACATTAATTTTCATTAGGTGTTTGCCCACTGAATTCTTTACGGGATTACTTTTATTGTTCCGGCTCAGGCGAAGGGCCATGTTATTAAATATTTAATCGGAACGAACAAAGGAATCCAAACAGAACATAATTGAATTATTACACCAAAAAAGAAAACATGTATTAATCATGAACCCCGTTTGGTACTAGTAAAAAAGAAAACGCACCAACAGAAGAACCGAAGCTTGAAACGCTTATGGTCCTTGTAGAATCTTTTAATAAAGTGTTTTATGAAAGGGTATTAAGTGAAGAATTGACCTTTTTCGTTTTTCAGTTAAGCCCACTGACTAACTCAACCCCTTTCAAGTGAAACCGCATTAATGTTTGTCATATTATAAGACGACGTTAAAGAAGAACATGAAACTATAGTCGAAAGTGAAGAACGAAGACAACCAAGTTAAGAACAAAGAGGAAAGTGAAGGTAAACGTGAAGACAAAGCCAAAGATGAGGATGAAGATTGAATCGGTAATGAAAATGAAGATAGCAACAAGGATAACTTAGGCAAAAATGAAGACAATGAAGACAACTAAGGTAAGAGTGAAGAAGAAGATGTAAATACGTGTGGAGGCTCAGATGAGAACGAAGACGACAAAGAAGATATTCAAGTCGTTGCAGGATAGCCAAATGTAGGGAACGGAATCTGTTTCTCCTTTGTTTTTATTACTTCTTATTTTAACCTCCCTCAAATTAAACAGCATTTTCGATAATGGACATACCTGTTTTATTATGTTAAAATCATTTCAGATGTTACCATTAGGTTTTACAGTTTGCCATCCGGTTCTAATATTGTTTAGGGTCATAACAGTAGCTACCTCAAGGCCCCCCATTGTGCTGCATTTACCTAGTCAATAGAAATTGCAAATATTGGCCATTGTATTCTAATTTTGACCACATACCCCCTGCCATTTTTCTTTGACTATATTTTTATTCCTTGTGTTTATAACACGATTAATTAAAAACATGTCTAAGTAAAATGAAACCGTCGGACATTTTAATAGATAAACATATGAAATTAAACACTAACAGTCCAGAAAGAACGAGAGCAGCAAAGCAAAGAAAGCAACCAACCATTTGTCTGGCAACAATTCGTTAGTGGAAACACTTAACAACGATAAAATTCTTTTATTATAACACGAAACAAGTTAAACGACAAGAAGCTTATAAATTCAAGCGTAGCGGTGACAGAATGATTGATTAGCTTTCCGAATTACATTAGCGTTTCGTTACGTATGCACTTCTACGCTATATTATATTTTACGCGCCGCATCAAACGAACAGGGAAATTTACGTTTTACGTGGGATTCGGAAAATTCAATGAATACATTGTGGTAATTGGGAGATCGCGAGGGATAAAGTCGTTCGAATCGTTTTTAGGTAAAGACGAAAACTTATTCTCATATAAAAATAAAAGAAGCAGAATAATACTGTGGAATCAATCCATCGAAAGTGGTACTCATGGAGAACACTCGTGACCTTTTTATTGGGGTGGATCACCCCTGTTATTCCGACTTCACTCTTCCTCTCCATTTATCTCTTACTATTGTTATCTTCCACTTCGTCATTCATTTTGAAATTATTGCTTTCCCTTGTTGGGGTGATGTGGTTCTGCCTTCATTTTTCCTCTCCGTTTTCTTCCTCTTTCAGTGATTGTCCCAATGGGAAAACAGTTTGAGAGGAACCTGCTTGTTGTCCTCCTCTTTCTTCTCGAGGTCTCCTACTTTATCTTATTGTTGCATCATTATTTTGTCTTCATTTTTTCTCTCCATCTGTCCTTCGTTATTATGATTTGCTTGCTTGACTTCGTCATTCATTTTGAAATCATTGCTTTCCCTTGTTGGGGTGATGTGGTTCTGCCTTCATTTTTCCTCTCCGTTTTCTTCAGCTTTCAGTACTTGTCCCCGTAGGGAAACATTTTGAGAGGAACCTGCTTGTTGTCCTCCTCTTTCTTCTCGAGGTCTTCTACTTTATCTTATTGTCGCATTATTACTTTGTCTTTGCCTTCATTTTTTCTCTCCATCTGTCCTTCGTTATTATGACTTGCTTGCTTAGGTCAACATCCATTTTTGCCCTTCATTTCAGCCATTCGTCTTCGTTAATGGGTGGATTACTCCTGCTTTCCCTTGTTGGGGCGATTTTGTCCTGTCTTCATTCTTCCTTTCTATTTATCCCTCTTTATAATTACTTACCTCTATAGGAGAATCCATCTTTCACTTCGTTCTTTAGTTTTGAGAGGGACTTGCCTCCTCCTCGTCCTTCATTCATGCCAAATCTTTTACACTCGTGTGACGTAACCATTTTATAAGGATTAATAACAAAGAAAGAAAGTAAGAACGCCAACAGGAGGAACGAAAAAATTTCTCAAAGTGTCTTCATTAATCTATTGGTTGAAAATTCCTGCTTGTTGTCAATTAGATGTCATCGAATTAGTAGAGATGGTATCATTTGCATTTAATATGATGTTTCTTCATCCACCATTTCAGATATTTTTCTTGTTTGTTTCTCTTCTTCTTGCTTTGTTATGTTGTTATAATTTCGAAGATATAAATCAGCTACAAGTTAAAGAAAAAAATTATCGTCAATCAAAATCAGATGATGTCAAAACTGTTTTTTATTTCGTAAGGAAACACAGCCAAAGAAAGAAAAAAAAAACCTCGACAAAAAATATGGATACAGAAGGCGTCACGAAATTTGTACCAGCAACATCCCTAACAAGCCAACAAAAAACAGAGGATGTCTGTTAACTGACTCGCATCTGCCACTCTCACTATTTAGAACAAACAACGGATATAAACAGAGTCGAAACTTGTAGAGGAATTTTTATGTACGTGTGTCCCAAAAGATGATAATTTCATATTCCGGTTGACATGTGCAGTGGAACACACCGGGGTCAACAACTTATCTATTAATCGAAATGCGTAATCACGCATCCACGTGGTACGCACGATGGAAAATATCAAAGGCAGCGACTTTCATCTATCGCGCCAATAAATCACGCTACGTCAGAAATTCAGGCTTACACCGAAATTATATTTACACAGCGGCGGTAGTACGGTAACATAATAGGTGAAGAAGTTGTTTGAATACGATTATAAAACGGATCGATCGGTAAACTAATATTTAGAGATGCGTGTAATCAAGCTACTCTTTAAGATTTGTGTGTGCTTAAGGTGCAAGATTAAATACAAATCAATGAGTCCTTCTGCTCCTCTTGTATATCACCCAGACATCTTAACGCCTGGTGGTCTGTCCGAAGCGTGGAATGTGGCAGGGGGCTGGCAACTTCCGCTCCAGGTCAAGGGTAGTGTTCACTTACTATTCGGGTCAATACTGTGTTAATATTCTCAAGTGTCCTCATAACGTTTTATATCCAAGGATTCCTAACATTGCTGAATTAAAAATGTAGGTGAAACACAAACCGAAAATGTTTACCACTATTTTCTAGTTATTGTAAATATGAAATTGTTAAACTTGAATTATTCATATTCTAACATAACGAGGTTTACGCAACATTTAGCATCCAAACATTAAAATATTGACAATCGCATGTGGAAATGAATCGAATCAAAATCGAATTCATTTTATAAAGTCAGTTCATCACTTTCAATAAAGTTAAACAAAGACAAAACACCTATTTGATGCATAACGCTTACCACCCTTGTTTTAAGAAGACATTAAACGAAGTCTTGTCCATTATTAAAGGACACCTTAGCCTACGCAACTCCTCATTTTTTGGGGGGGAAAATCTGGAAGGATATCACTTTGTAGATGGACGAATTGGTAGGGTTTTTAAAACGACCGTTTGAATATCTTAGGAACACCATACTCATTGCTTTAATTTCGTAAATTTTATGTCTGCAAGTTTTTTCTACTTCTTCTATCCATTTCTTTCTCGGTCTTCCTTTTTTCTTCTTACCTCCTACCTGCTCTCTTCGATATCATTTTCGTTGGTCTACTTTCTGTTAAGCTTACTACATGTCCTAGCCATCTTATTCTTTGGGATCTTACTACTTGCGTGATGGCTGGACTGCTGTATAATTCTGTCAGTTTTCGGTTGGTTCTTCCTGTCCACTTCTCATCTATTTTCTTTCATCTTCTTTCTTTGAATTGGCTTCCTGCTGGAACCGCATCATGTTGAGTTCCTCTATTGCCGACGTTTCGTTCACCATTGCAGAAAAATTTCCTTAGGGCTGCTGGTGTTGCTGCTGCTTCTCGTTGGTCGTCAGCCTCAACGACTAACAAGTGTTGTTGCTGCTTCTCGTTAGTCGTCGGTCTTAACGACGTTCGTCGTCAGTCTCAACGACTGTTCTCATTAATCGAGGAGTCTCAACGACTAACGAGTGTTGCTGCTGCTTCTCGTTAGTCGTTAAGACCGACGTCTAACGAGAAGCAGTAGCAACACTCGCTAGTCGTTGAGACTGACGATTAACGAGAAGCAGCAGCAGCCCTGAGGAAGCTCTTCTGCAATGGAGTCAACGTGACGCGGTTCCAACTGGAAGTTAATTCAAACATGTTTGATAGATCCTTTTTTGTGTTTTTTGATAATGACTATGATATCATAACTTTTCTTAGGGCTCCTATACTTTTATTTCCTTTAGCTAGTCGTGCGTTGAATTCTACTTTTTCTTCATTTCTACTATTAATATTTATTCCCAGGTATGTTAAACTGTCCACATTCTTCAACTCATTTCCCACTCCCATTATCATACCTATACTTTGTTTTATCTGCATTAATTTCCAACTACTAATTTCCAGCACTAATCAACAAGGTGTGGCACGAGAAGAAAATAGCAAACAACTGGGAAATAGGCATAATAATGCCTATATTCAAAAAAGGCGACGCAATGAAGTGTGAGAACTACAGAGGGATTACCTTGCTCAGTATTATTGGAAAACTTTATGAAAGAATATTAAACAACAGATTATTAACATACATTGAACCTTAACTAGAAGAGACCCAGTCAGGATTTAGATAAGGCAGAAGTATTCAAGACAATATATTTACACTAAAACAAATCATAGAGAAACTACTAAGGCAAAGCAGACAAGGGTAGATTAGGTTAGGATAGATTTAGAGAAAGCTTTTGACAGAGCTCCGAGAAAACTGATATGGAATAGCTTAAGAAGAAGAGGAGTAAAACAGAAACTCAGGAGAGCAGTGGAAAGTATGTACAAACGAAATGTAAATTATGTAAGGACGGGCAACATGGAGTCACAGAAGTTTGATGTCAAAGAAGGTCTACGACAAGGTGGGATACTGAGCCCGACACTTTTTACAGTACTTATGGGCGATGTTACCAAAGAAATAAAAAAGAAAAAAAAAGCCCTACATGTTGGATTCCATAGAATGGAACAGACGACACTCCGTGAATGTGCGTTTGCGGACGACATAGTAGTTTTTGCCAATAACGAAAAAGAGCTGCAGAAAAATTTAAACGTGGAAAATGGAATAAAGTGCTTAGAAGTAAAAATGACAACAAATAAAGACAAAACAAAAGTGATGAATGTACTAGAGAAGGAGCAAAAGAATATAAAAATAGAAATTGATGGAGTAGTCACTGCTTATAAATATCTAGGAGCGCAAATAGACAACCAAGGAAGATGTGAAATAGAAGTGTCAATAAGAGTAGAAGCAACAGCTAAACTGTACTATGCCCTCAATAGATATTTCCTAAGTCAGAAAAAATATAAGCAGAGAAACAAAAATGACTGTGTTTAGGACCATTTTTAAATCCATATTGATATTTGGATGTGAGAGCTGGGTACAGACTAACACACACATAAAGTACAGTCCAAGCGATGGAAATGAAATACTTGAGGAAAGTAAAAGTTATAACGAGAAGAGGTAGAGTAGGGAACTACCAAATAAGAGAAGAGTTGAAAGTGCAAGCTGTATCGGACACTGTAGAACAGTATCAGCTAAGTTCTGATAAGAATGGAAGCAGAAAGAATGGCAAAACGTATTTGGCAAACCCGAACCCAAACAAAAAGAGGAAGGGGACTACTCCCACTAACATGGGATAATAAAACCATCAACGAAATTCTGCGGGGGAGGGAAAAAACATGGGAAAACGGAATGCAGGAAGCAATGAACAGGAAAGAGTGGACTTCCAACCTCTTTTTCTTGCCGTTTCCTTTTCAGTACCTCTTTGATATCTTTTCTTGTTCTTGCTAAAATTACCAAATCATCTGCATAAGCCAAACATTGATGTCGGTGGTTGTATTGTGAATATTTGGCTTTCACTTTCATAGTGGCTTCCAATATAAAATTAAACAAGGTCGTCAATAGGGGATCTCCTTGTCGTACCGTGAAATCACATAAGCAACTTCAATTAATGAGCTTTTTCTTTCCTTCCTTATTTTTATCACATTTTCATATTTCTCATTTTTGACGTTCTTTCTGAGTATTCCAAGCACCTTAAAATTTGAAGTTCTGACAGCTTCATTTATTGCTAGTTTTCAGTACAAACTAAATCCTTTTAATAAAAATTTAACGTTCCTGTTTGCCTTCAAAGACTCTCATCAAAATATTCCCCTTCCATATATCGACTTTCCTTTCCTTGTTTTATTCAACGACATCTGCGGACACCAATTTTAGCTCTTGTTGGTCCAGCACTCTTCTACCCTCTTGTCTTTTCTTCATCTTCATTTCTCCAACAGCGCGATTTCCCCAAATATAGTTCTCCCACTTGCCCGAATATCCTGTTTTCTTCTTCCTCTTCAATAACTTAGTTTTCGTTCCTACGTGTTTTTATTTAAACTTATTTAGGTAACAAGAATTTCCTTCGTCCAACTTTTAATAAAGAAGGTATCTTCGTCACAGACTCTCCTCAAAATCATCCTTTTCACATATCTACTTTCTTTTCGTTTGTTTTAATCAGTGAGACTATGAGCCTTATCTCTGTCTGTCGTGGACATGTAGATATGGTTTTGCTCCTGTTGGTCCTTCCTTTTGTCTCTTGATCCTCATTTCTCCCAAAGGAGCAATTTCCCCAAATATACATATTTCCTCCACTTGCCCGAATATCATGCTTTGTCCTTCCTCTTCGTTCCTACGTGTTCTAGTTTGAAATTATTTAGGTAACAAAAATGCCTTCGCCCAATTTTTAGTAACAAAGGATCACAACTGTCTTCCTTCACACACTCTCCTCAGAATTTTCCTCTTCAGTAGATCTACTTTGTTTTCCTTTGTTTTATTCCATGAAACCACGGGCCTTATCTTTATCTGCCCCATATCCCATACAGAGCTCTTCTATCCTCTTGTCTCTCCTTCATCCTCATTAACGGAGCGACTTTTCCAAATATAATCTCCACCCCACTTGCCCGGGTATCGTGTTTCCTCCTTCCTCTTCGTTCGTGTGTGTTTTTATTTAAATTTATTTAGGTAACAGAAATTTCCTTCATCCAATTTTTAATAAAGAACGCTTTTCATCATTCTGATTGCCTCGAAAGACCGAAACGGAATAGGAAAGAAAAAATGAAATAGAATTCAAAACAGTACAAACGGCTAAGGTGAGGCAAAACAATTTCCAAAAATATGTAAAGGACTATAAAGTCCTCCTCGTTTGTTTCTAATTGATGGCTTAACAGCACAAATAATGTCCGCGCAATAAGACCCGTAAAATCAAATTTTCTTATACGCGTAAATTATTGCTCGGTATGAAATTTTAATGAAGCAATGGCATGCATAGTAATTAAATTTAATAATTTCCTCATCCACATCTTAACAAGCACATATTAAATTCCGTAAAGCATTCACTAATGTTACATATATTAATTCTCTCTCGGATTCTGTTGTGAAGAATTCGCAGGTTTCACGTAGACTCGCCTTGAGACGAACAAGAAATAAATAAGTGTTAAATCTTATTAATTACATTTTGCATGACGACTTGAAAATATTTCCGCACATTTTTCTCGTTAGTAATAAATTCACTGCGGGTTTCCGTAAAAATGCTTCAATTTAGGGACTTCTCACTTTATATAGTCTTTTCAGATTTGAAGTACATATAAAGCCTGGTCTACACGTCCGATTAGACTGAGGCATGCCTACATGCACTGACTTGTCTGCCGTCTTGCTTGTACACAAAGCTTTAGCGAGTTTTGTCAAACCTTATTCATGCAAAACGTCCAACTTCCGTCTACACGTATTTTGTTTGACAGATCTGGCATGATTGATCATGCAAGACTGACGACAAAACGTTACGTGTAGACCAGGCTTAAGTTAGATAATTACTAAAGCACGGATTTAAGTGCAAAATATTTTGCAAGTTTGATTGTAAAAATCTTTGTTTGAAGCAATTAAGTCAATTAAACCAATTAGTAACTTGCAAAAGTCAGCATTAAATTAAAGTAATCGAGTGGTTCGTTGTTTAATGCGCTTAATAACGTAATTAAAATTATTTGGCCGAACAATCGAGTCGGAGGTCGATTAATCGTTTTATTATCTTACGTAAGTAGGCAGAGTGGAAACAAATACGTAACGATTTTGCAGTTTGTGTGACATTGAAAACGATTCCGTGTTTTTGAAGTTAATTGTATGTTTTAATCTACTTAGGGACACGTGGACCTTGAATTGATATTTCGCTGTGTAAACAATAAGCAAAAAACCGTAGAACAATCGAATTATCACGCACCCGTGTTTGTTGTAATCATTACGAATTTCATAAGCCATTGCAACAAAAAAAAAGGCATGACTGATATTACCAAAATCGTTTGTCCTGTATTCAAAACAAATAAATCTACTAATTAATTATGTTATTATTAGTTACGTAACAGATTCAGAACGAAGATGTTTTGTATTCAAAGTTTTAAGCTGCTTGAGCCTATTGAGAAACACTTTCTTTCTTCTTGTTACGTCCTTGTCATTCGAAATAGATCGTTGCCTAAATATTTACATTAATAAGCATTCTAATTATAACTACTTAAGCGCTGACCGCAAGTGGATATTCAAATAATGTAAATTAGAAATTCAACACAGCCTGAGCATTAAATGGAGAGAAGTCGAGTGTTTTTTACGAGTAATTGCACGTTACGTTTTTCGAATAGCTTCGCTGATGAATCGTTCCAATTTTCTCCACTCGTGGCCGCTGACACACACAAAGATCGGTTATTTTTGTCACTCCGTTTTAGACTTATTCTTAAATCAACAAAGCCATCTAAATATACGTGCTTTGTTATGTTGATTTTATGTAAATACTTCTAAAAATATCGGGTTGACTGGATTACAAGGACTACTACATACACGAACGGTGGTGTTCTTATTTTAAATGAGACTGGTACAGATGCTTAAAAATACACCCTATAGATTAAAAATCGATCAGAACAAGTTACTACTTACTCTAGAGTACTCTCAGAGAATTTTCATCTTATACTTACACATAGGATTAAGTAGTTTACAATAATTAATTTAAAGACATGTAAGTACATATTATGTATACATTGATACACGAGTGCAATAATCGTAAAATCATTAGTTATACGTCCCAATTTCCGTCAATACACAAACAAATAAAATGCCCAACAGTGAGATCATTCATCCGAAACGTAAATGTAATTGCCAGTAAATAACGAGCGTTTATACACACAAAAGCAGTTTAGAGTAGACGCAAAGAATGTGTCGACTGTCTAACCCTTTCAAGTGTCTTGTTTACATATTCTGATAATTTTACCACATTCACATGTAAATTGTGTTTATGTCTGGATATCACACCCCAACATGTGGTCCATCTTTTCATCTTTCCCAAGACGAATCTAGCGGTTTTGTGCTTTGTTCCTCCACCTTAAGTAGCGCCGTAAATATTTCTTTACGCAATTAAACGTGTAAATTACAGATAAAACTTAGAACAAAACGGTTACTACACGCTAGGATTTTTCATAATAATTTCGAACGTAAGAGGGAAAAGGTAAAGTAAAAGTCTCCGAGTGTTTTACTTTCAAATGCGGATTAAGTTGTCTTTCGAATTTAGTTCCATGCAGATGCATTTAGTCAGTAATGGGAATAATTTCAAGCGTAAAACCGAATGCATAAATCATGTTAAGGTCACCGCATACTTATGCTAATTAAAGATTGTCTATCAGGAAATAATGTCTCATGCAAGTAACTGTAATGTTAATTGGTCTTTTCTGAAGATACAAAATATTATGTAAGCATTACGACTTGCACATAATATTTTCGCCCCATATAGTACATTTCAAGAAACTCTAAACAAGAGTAAACTCGAAATAGTTCCTTAAATAATGAAAAAAAGAACACAAATAGAATCATATTATAAGAGAATACGAATAGAACTTGGTTTAATATAACAAAGACATGAATCGCTCTACTACAAACCGAGCAGTGATAATTCCCATTGTAAGTAAAACCAGGTTAAATTAATTTTGCAACGTAACTTGACAGTGCATTGTACGTAACCGTATCAATTTCGATCAAAAGGGACCGGTCAGTATGCCCGACTCGTCCGTGACGATACAACGTGATAGTTGCTGCTGAACATGACAGGATAGCATTGAGCCAATCATTATCACAAAGTAATTGCAACCTATCGTTTGTATAACTAATTAAATAATTTATGACATTAATAACGGCTGTAAAGAAGAGAGACGGTCAACTTTAATGAAATGTTATACACTTGATGAAATGGCAAAGGGAAAATTAACTGAAGTTTTCAAAGATTAATTTTTACCAAACAAAAAAAAAATAGTAATAACTAATAATAACGACTATAAAAATGAAAAGTTTGACCCCGTAATTATCTTACGTATGTTTTTATCTAGGAGCCTCCTAACGACCCTCGAAGATTCTTCGTCGATTCTAGAATATTCCAGAAAATGATACCTTTATGTAACGAAGTATTTGTTCTTTTTAATAAAACGAAACTTACAAATTGAAGTAACACCGAAAATGGCCAAGAAGATTAACGATAGATAACATGTGTGTAATCGAAATAGAAAGTTTCGACAAGAGAAAAATTGAAATTATCAGGAATAAATCCAAATTAAGAACGATAGAAAAGAAAATATTGATTACTAATGACCTAACCAAAAAAAAAGAGATTCAAGAGCGTATTAAAGAAGTGAGAGATGCAGAAAGAAAGAAAAATAACGCACTTAAAATAGGCTATATGAGATTATACGTGGGGAGAGAGAAAAATTTTAATGGAAAAAGGGAAAAGGTCGACTAGAAGACACAAAGGGACTCGGATTTAATGAAACCAAAAAAACAGTAAATAGAAACAGGGAACGAGCGAAGGTAACGACAAGTCGAGATTATGGTATATGGAAAATTGGAATATGGAACACAAGACGTTTGAATGGAAAGGAAATTGAAATACCTCACGAATTTACGAAAGCCGAATTAGACATATTGATATTACCAGAAACCAAGAAGAAAAGGAAAGGGGAGAAGAACAAACTGAAAGGTGGACACATGTTGTATTACAGTGGCGTCCGTAGAAATAACAGAGCAGCAGCAGAAATAGGTTGTATTGTTAAGGAAGAATTAGAAAATAAAGTTATCGGTTGAAGGGATCGTCTGAAAGAATACTATCACTTGATGTTACAATGGACCCGTCTTTTTCTTTTGGTTTTCCCCTTTTGTCAATTATGTTTCCGAATTTGTCAAATGACTTTCCAATGCGCAGGCCTACTATACTTTGAACAGATTGGAAAGTCATTTGACAAATTCGGAAACACATTTGACGAAAGGGAAAAACCAAAAGAAAAAGTCTACGAACCTAACGAAGATGAGAAAAAGGAAATAAAAAATAAATTCTAGGAAGACCTGAATATAATGACCGAAATGAGCAAAGGCGAAATATTTATTGCAGGAGATTAACGCAAGAGTGAGAAATTGTGAATCAAAAAACGTAGTAGGAAAATATAGGGAAAAACATAACATCAAACACCTTTTACAAACACAAAGATATAACATAAATTTACTAGAGAAGTGCCAAACAGAAACGAAAGATCTATTATACTCGTAGACTATTTGCTAGTAGAAAAATGTAACAGAAAATCAGTTAAACATGTAAGGGTATATAGAGGACCAGAAATAAATTCAAATCATTATTTAGTCATAGTAAATATAAAATATAGAGAAACAGATAAATCATATAAACTACAAGATAACGAAACAGCGATAAAATACCAAGAAATTATAACCAGTAAAAACGAAAGACTTAAAGAAGATAACAGTGGACCAGTTATGACAGGAATTGAAAGATATTATTATTTCTTCGACTAGAAAGACCTGTGGGGTAACCAGAATAGATAAAAACAAAGAGGACAACTAGATGGTGGTGCGGAGAAATGAAAAACAGAGTTGAAAAAAAAAGTAAATGGAAACAACAGAAGATAAAAATATAATGTCTATAAGAAACAACGGATAATGGTGGTAGAAGCAAAAGGTAAAGCCTGACATGAATTTGGAGAGAAACTTGAAACCAAAAGCAAAGGAAATCAAAAACTTTTTTTGCAGAATATTGAAAACCTTAAGAAAAGGAAAAACGGAACGAACAACGTCAGTGGAAAGTAAGTAAGGAGAAAAATCACAGGAATCAAAGAAATAATGGACCGATGGCAAGAATGTTTCCAAGAACTACTAGGAGCAGAGGTACAAGAAGAAGTGACTAGTGAAGAGGAGGATAATGAAGAACAGGAAGAGCTAGAGGATGGCATAACTGAAGAAGAACTCAAAGAAGCTTTAAAAAAAATCAATAATGGCAAAGCACCAGGATATGACAAGATAACAACAGAAATGATCAAGAAAATGAGAAACGAAGGAAGCAAACTATTACTAAAGCTAGTACAAGTTATGGAAAGAAGAGAAGACACCACAAGATTGACGAGTAAGACAAATAGTTCCGATTTATAAAAAAGGAGATAAAAAGCATAACACAGCTGAGCAAAGCCGTCAAAATATATGAGCAAATAATACAAAGAAAACTGAGTAACATAATAGAACCATGAAGTACAGAGTGGATTCCGTAAAGGAAGAAGTGTTCAAGATAACATATTCAAATAGTAAGGAAGAGGATGCCTTTGCCTTCACAGATTTGGAAAATGCGTTTGATAAAGTAAGACGCAAGAGAGTTTGGGAGATCTTATACAAGAGAAACGTAAATTGTAAGAAAGGTGACAAAGAGCGTACCAGGAATTACGTCATCAGCAACAACAACAAATCTGAAGAGTTTATAACAAGTGAAGTCTAAAACAAAGGCCCACTATTATTCGCAGTATTCTTGATGAAAAACGGAATAAAAATAAACACGGACAAGACTAAAGTAATGATAATAGCTAAAGAAGCACGGGATATAAACATACAAATAAATAACATCAAAATAGAGCAAGTGCCAAAATTTAATTACTTAAGAGTAACAATAGAACAAGGAGGGAGACAAGAAGCGGACGTTGACGAAAGAATAGAGAAAACAAACAGATTATACTGTGCGATGAACAAGGCACGTGAAACATAACCTAATGTTTACAGAAGAATTTTCCAACCAATTCCAACATATAGATGCGAGACATGGGTGTTGACGTACAGAATGAATGAGAGACTAGAGGCAACGGAGATGAAATTTTGACAAAAATTAGAAAAGACTTGGAAATAGACTCAGTAACAGGACACATAGAAAAGCGACAACTGACCTGGTGGGGACACCTGCAACGGATGAGTGAAGGAAGAATAGTGAGACAGGTTTGGGAATCGAAAACAGTAGGAAAAAGAATAGAGGAAGACCGCAAGGAACGTCGAATAAAGAAATAGAAAAAATATTATACAAGCAGGAAAAAACATGGAGCGAAGCTAAAAGAATAGCAACGGACAGAAAAGAATGGAGCAAATTTACACCTCCCCAATCGTGGCAGATGGTATTCTGATTATAATTTGTTTTTAATATGTATAAAAGAATCCATATGCAAATACGTACATAACATTAAAATATTCTAAACTATTTTGTATTCAGCTGAAGGTATCTACATACATAGTTCCGACGACCACATCATTAAGTAATTGAAGCACAGCAAGTTCAAAGATCGATGAACACAGGCACGATTTACATTTTAAAGCAATCAGAATATATGAAATAAAAATGCGCAATTAAATCAGAATAAAATTAATCACTGTATAGACTCGCCCGATTACTTTGGAAAATGATTGAGTTTCTCGGAATTAATTACGTGTTTATGTTCCTGAAAGTATTTTTATTAGTGTGTGCGGCTAACCAAAAATACTTTATTCAAATCGTGTCCGGATCGCTAGATTAAGTTGCGGCTTTCTCGCTTATTACATTTGCATAGCGAAAGAGCCTCATCCGGTACGTCCGTTCGTCCGTCCGTCCGTCTGCAGCGAAATAATAGGTCCGTTATAAATAAGTGTTGAGCGCGAAGGAAAAAAAAAGACAATGATTTATGGAAAATTATCACTATCAATTATAACTTGTTAGCTCACATAAATTATTTTGAGCGCATTTATCAATGACGCGTGTATTTTGAAGTTTTTATTACCGCTATTATATAACATTGTGTGCATTTATTAACATAAATCACACGTTTACTTAATAGCACAGTCGAATGTCATTCACAAAACGCGTAATAAAAAATTCAATCCAGCTTATAAATTCGCTTCCATTGACAAAATAAATCAGCTTAAATTACCGTATGATAAAAGGCATGCACATCAATCTTCCTACCGGTTCATACGTTTGTAAAAAATTAATAATAATTTTGTATTTTCATCAATGAATCGACCTTTATGTTCTTTAAGTGATACTTTATCTTCAAGGTAGGTATAATCATTTCAGCTTCGAATAATGAGCCATTTAAATCTATTCATTATGGGGCTATTTA
This sequence comes from Dorcus hopei, assembly GCA_033060865.1. Classification (NCBI taxonomy): domain Eukaryota; kingdom Metazoa; phylum Arthropoda; class Insecta; order Coleoptera; family Lucanidae; genus Dorcus; species Dorcus hopei. The sequence continues at coordinate 39,349,455 of CM065423.1, forward strand.
ATGCAATTGCATTTATTTGCTGTTATAGGTAAATAAAATTTGTTCTTTTTAATAGCCCCTATTTCAGCCTAGTGAATAGGCCACCCACATACCAGAAAGGAATGACCTGCTTGTAGCTGCCGACACATTCTAAAAACTCTCGTCGGCGTCGCGTCGTTCTTGATCGTTCAACAACGAAACGATTCGATTATAAAAAACATCAATGAGCGCGAAATTTAAACAGTTTATTGTGAAGCCAAATTCGTAACAAATTTTTTAAAAGCCAGAGGCTTTTTATTTAATAATGACACCCTCAATTGTACGTCAATTTATCATATTTACCAAAAAACTTATCCACGATGAGCAAATTTGTTTAATAAATTAAATCAGTTACAACTCTTAAGTCAAGCAAATATTTATGATTTAGAATTGTCGTTCGGTGAGTGTACTTCATACACTGCACTTTCACTCACGGTTGTTAATAAGCGATCCTTTTGTGAGGTTGTGCTCTCACATCACAACATGTCTCTCGTACGAAGAAAAAACGCGGAGTATAATAAAAATGGTTACGTGAAACTGTAGCCGGGTGTATTAACAGTTTCTCCTCATATTTTCTATGCGGTGACACACAAATTACGAGGACGATTTGTGTTACGTTTACGTGAAACTTTCGTTCGATTTCCTCTTTTTGTTTGTTATTCACTTTATGGATTTGGGTAAAATTGAAATTTGCAAAACGTATCAAAACAGTTTTTGGATCAACATCCAATGATGGAAATCTTGATATTAAAAAGTCTTCTTAATTTGGGACAAGCCCTATTAAGTTCTCTGATGACGACTCCGCAGGAGTCGTTTATGCAGTCGTCCTCTGGGGTGTAGATGTTTTCCTCTTGGTAGAGATTGTGACCTACCTGGTTACAAAATGTGCAAATTAAGTTCATCTCACAGCCGGCTAACTCGTGGATATGGGCTGGAGGCATGCGCAATCCCAATACAAAGATTCGAATTTACACGAAATGAAACAAAAATCACCAGTAATGCAAACCTGTTTTTATTTATGTCTTAAGAAGAGGTAAACTAAGTTTCACACAAAAATTTCTTAAATAAATGAAAACAGAAGGTCTGTTCGTTTGTATTGCTCAGAGTTACTCTAAGGCTGGGCTCGTAAAGTCTCCTCGGGTAACGCTGGGAGGGAATAAAACGAAAAGCAAAATATACAAAATCGATTATATGAGAGAAATTTACACAGAAGCGAGAATAACTCTCCATGCGGTCTGTTTGCGAAGCGAGCGGTCGCAAAACTGGCGAAATCTCAATCGGGTCGGCGTGCGACGTGAACGGTTCGTGGGTGAGGGAGAGAGCCATTGGCCAATGAAAAGGGGTCGTTCGGGATTGTTTACCGTCCTAAGCGTCGTCCAAGTTCCAAAAGTCAAACTGCGACACAATTACACTTTCGCCATGATACAGGATAACCCAAAAGCGAGAAATTTCCTCACCGTAACAAAAGGAGTAATGAAACAACAATTCCTTAGATTTTTACGATAAACCTGTTACATTTTGTCGCTAATCGCAGATGCAGACGCATTCGCAGTGTTCTAACTCTTCGCTATCTTTGCCATTCCATTTGCTTCCATTCACTCTATCGTACATTCTTTTCAGTTCTTGTCCCTCGTACGATATCTTGGACCGTTTAGGGTCACTCCTAAATTTTCCTTACTTCTTATATTTTGGTTGTTTTTATCCTCATTTCTGACGCGTATATCTATGTTTTGTGAATTTTGTTTTTATTTTCTATTTAAAAGAGTTTCTTTTCCATGCGATGTCCTTGAGGTAACTCGATATTAGGGCTGGGTTCGTAATGTCTCCATGGGTAACGCTAGGAGTGAATAAAATGAAAAGCAAAATGTACAAAATCATGTATATGAGAGAGAAAGAATATTACTCAAGAGTGCCCAAGAGAGTTTACGAACACACTCTAAGGGTACTTTGTTTATCTGTTGTATTGATTGCCTACTGCCTACTCTGTTCTTCTTGGTTTTTGTTTTTGGAGTAGTCTGAGTAGTCTGGTGTAGCTTCTACGTCATTTTCGCTCTCTTCTATGAGGACATGACAGGCGTACTTTCATTTCTGAGCTTTCTACCCGTTAACTCTCATCCGTTGAATTTATGCTTTCTAACATTATGTCCATCAATGTGTTCAAGAACGTCAGCTTGCTGCAACTTCTTGGTTACTGAAATCTCCCCTTGTGATTTAGCCAATCGTTTTCCACCATTTTATAATCTAGATGGCGATTTCACCTACGCCAGATGCTCTCCTGTTCTTTCGTTTGGTGATGATCTCTTTCACTTTTTCTGTGTTATCGATTACTTATTCTACTTCAGTTTGGTTTCAGTTTGTAAGGCTTTTGTTCATACTCTCGCCCAATCTTAGCTATTGGGTTATTTCCTGTTTTGAACACCATGAATGTCTTGGTCCATAGATCTACAGAATTTTTCCCTATACGTTTTCCTCATTGGCCTGCTCTTGCACTTGCACTACTTCTGATTGTAGTGTATCTAGCTCGGTTCTTCATTTGCCTTCTTCTGATTTGGTTATAATCTCCGAGGACTTACTCCTCTAAACTTGATGTTGCAATGACCTTCCTAATCAGTTACGAGAAGGTCCAAATAAAGTTGAATTTTTAGGGATTTCTCGGCCTTGAATGAATGAAAATGTGAAGGCGATCAAGAATTCAGAAATACCCAACACTATAGATATTTATAGTTCACAGGGAACCGGAAAAATGTTCAGCATACAGAAATTCACTATTCCTCTGCTTTTAAGCATTTAAAGAAGCGCGTCTTACAATAAGACCATACAAGCAATAAAAGAATTCAAGGCACACATCAAAATTAATAGTAATTACCTCTAGAAAGACAGGAATGTACAAATTATAAAAACTTTTATGTTACTCTAATATCTTACTCCATTTTTTAAGTTTGTCCCCTCACGAGAGAACTTTTGGGGTTATGGTTGATCCACCCAGTCTCTTCCCAACTGTCTTCTTGTAAACCAATATTTTCTTTCTTGTCATTGAACTACATTTTGTTTGATACTAAGTTTCTTGAGCTTTTGTTGTCACATCCAAACTTTGGTTGAGTCTCAAGTAGCGTTGTCCAATGTCCATTATTATCTATTGTAATTTCTACATATAAATTCTTTTTATATGTATCTTGAAAAACTGCGCACTGAACCTGAATGATGAAGTAGGTCGTCTTTTAATTGTCCGTTTCAGGATTAAATATGTATATCGGAATTCTTTTAGAATCCTCCGAAATCCCTTTTTGTTTTAGTTATTTTGTAATAGGTACTTAAATGCAGGAAAGTCCTTATCCTGTGAGTTTTAGAAGTCTTCACTTTTTAATTTTCACAAACCTCTTCATTTTCTATGTCCCTGAAGTTTGGCTACAATCCCCCCAGTAACAACTTCTGTGTGTGACACCTTTTCTAAGCCCAATTAGGAAGTCTTGCATATCACCAGCGACCACAACCAAAGTCATCAACAGGAAAGTCCGGAACAAACAGTCCTGATTAAATTGGTCTCGTCTTCTTGACGAGATTTAATCTTCTTTCAATTAAAGAAAAAAGGAATGATGCACACAAAGCAGCAAAATAATAAATGACTCAACTCTATCCTTTATGTTAAAGCCAGGAGTAGTTGTAGAACTGCGGGGGGTAGGAAGACGAGGAAGCCCAGTTGGAGTTCTACGAATGTTTGAAGGGAAGGCAGCAAAAACCAAAACGCTGGTAAGTTAAAAACAAACAGAGCCAAAGAACGATGGAATTGCATCAAGTACACCATCAACCATGAGGTCGACAACAAGGAAAGTAACAACCCAATTGCGCTACACTAAATTGGCGCCCAACAAAGCACGACATAGAAACTTTGGCGCCCAACATGGTGCAAAGGACAAATTTGACGTTTCGCTGTACCTTAACATCTTCAGGATATTACAGTGATATTTAGTTATCACATAAGCAAAGTGTAAATAAATAGTTTGTAAATAAATTGAAATAAAGCAAAAAGAGAAACATTTACAAATTAAAGTCGTGATTCAATTTTCACACAAAATTGCAAAATTAGAGTCGAGCAATAAAAATAAAAGTAAAAATAAAAGTAACATGTAGAATACCGAAGGTGAAATCCAGTTGAATTTGACTTCCGAGGACAATAAGTGGTTGGAAGGCAAAATACACCAATCTTCGTGGGACGAGTTCTGCGAGATGTTGGATAGGCATCACACAAAGACGAAAAGGCCTTGCATTTCCAGGAGGAGAAGACGTGTGATGTACCTGCAAGATGGTCGTCGTGTGAGACTGAATGCTGCGAAGATCCAGGACGTTCAAGTTGATGATGAACATCTTCTGCGGCAACATCTCAAAACAGACAATTGTTAAGTGAGGTGCAGTGAAAGACAACAGTGAGAAAGGTCTATTTAAGTTTCAAAGGTGCGGTGCGCCCAAAGAATTAATTTTAGTTAAGTTTAAGAAATGTTTGTATATAAAATTTGAGGTTAGGTATTTTTGTAAATGATTGATTTTAGGTTCCACAAAGAGAAATACTTACGTTGATGAATGTCGATCAAAGTACGAAAATAATTAAATTAAATTAAGCTACTTACCTGTTAAATTTGTTTGAAAAACAGTTAAGATTTTTCCAAATTTCATTAGCGCGAAGAATGTAAACATGATCGGCAGTCAGACCAACGTAAGGATGTCAAACGCCAAAACAAGGGACGGAAACCAAAGAAATTTGAATTTCTAAGCGCGCCGCACGCGTATTTCATTTTAAACAAGTCCGAACACGATGTAAGTTCGTAGGTGGAAAGATGATAAAATTCACGCGAGGGGACAATTAATTCTAGCTTGAACTCCGAATCGGTCAGACGTGCAAAATTCTGCTTACAAAATTTAATTTTATAATATGAAAATTTCACTACAAAATTCATGTAAATGTTTCTCGACGAATAAACAAATTAGTTATGTTCATTAAAAATTAATTAAACTTGGAATTCTTATTTATTTTAATTTAAAACGTCTTTAAAAATTAAACAAACGATTTGAAAACAAGAAAATAATTTAGATTGGCTCGAATGTAAGTTCGCTAAATGCTAAATTATTTAAACAAAACCCAGCAAGAGGATTTTTAAACAAATTTTTAAAATATCTGAAAGCAGAAGCGTGCAATCAAGGTTGTCTTTCTATTAAACGAGTGCATTGGTTTGTTTCAACCAAAGTAGAAATTGTTTTCTAGACGTGCAAGCACAGGAAAGCAATTTGAAGTTTGGAACAAATCAAAGGCAATCACATAAAACAACAAATTAATTAAATTAAGATCTAAATTTTGAGAAAAGATGAAAGAAACAAAACAAAAACAAAAATTCATTACTCATTGCGTTGCCCAAGACATGAACCCAAGCCTTGACAAAAAGAGTAGAATCAAGAAAACTGAGCTGGAACAGGTAAAGTAAATTGTTGGTGAAAAGAAAAACTAAGAATAGCCCGAAACAAACACAACAATAATTTTTGGCTCCTCCAACAATTTTCGATTCTCCCAATCCCTCCATAACACAGCAATAATTTTTGGCGCCCAACGTGGGGCCAAACAACAACAATTCTCGATTCTCCGAATTCCTCCATAACACAGCAGTACGTTGTTTTAAAATTAATTTAAACGTTGTTGTTTCGTTGTACGTTGTCAGCTTCTTCAGGTGAAAAATTGAATTAAAAAAATTTTGATTGGTTTTAAAGTTACACCATTGTTGTTCTTGTATTTCATTCTCTGGAGGTATGATTCTATAAGTACTTTTATTTATACATATATGTGCGTCCATAAAAATACATTTACATGCATTAAAGAGATAAAATGTTTTGAATGAAGTGTCTGTCCAAATCGTCGTTGGTGTTAATTGAAACCAGTAAAAATTTAGTACGAAATATAATGATGGATGTTCTTGTAGGTGGGGCGAGATAAATGTAACAAACAATCATTATGTCTAAAAATATGCTGCTCTAATTTGTTACTAATACGCATACGAGCTACTGAAACACAATCTTCCATTAATATCGTAACAATTTGTCATTCACAGCCCGAGCATGATGTATGGCTTAATGTCAAATAGATCATTATATTACAATTTTCTCAATTACTTAGCAGCTTAAAGTCGTTCACACTTCAAAGCGATAAATTCGGAATAATTAAACGGTTTGTCGGTTGTGTTTGGTTGTACCCGCGATTGCCGAAATCGCCGACCGTTTATAAATTGATAGTTCAGTTTCATTGCCGCGCAGCTTGATTACGTCAGTAAAAGAATCGTGACTAGAGAGTTAGTACCTGCCTTTGTAGATCAATAAACTATTACATTCCGGCTGATTTTTGCGTTACATATTTGCTTCTTGCAGGTTGTTGCCTTTGCCGGTTGGTCTTTTTGTCGGGTCACTTTTTTTCCGTTCAAATATTTAAAACAAGTTACGTACGCTTATATATCAAAGCGGTTAAATGAACTCTCTGTAGTTGTAGTACAACACAAAAAAAAGTTAACATTTAAGATCTTTGAATTCCCAAGAAGGCATTGACATTATAATACGAAGAAAAATGAATTTGTTTATAACCTGCTTCTGTCTATTATATATTCTGAAGAATTTTTACCGGTTCAAGTTTTATATTAAAAAAAAAAAGATTACAATTAACATCGACCAATACAAAATTTAAAGTTAAATACAACACCTGCCACATTAAAACTATCGATTTAAATGCCTTTTTTTTGCTAAAGATGCACAAGCGAGTATTTCAGGAATACTATAAAAGCAGGTGCAAGTAATTTATTTGTAATTTTAACGGCGCACATCAGTCAATAGAGGTTGTAAAATTATGATCCAATTAGACAAACTTGCATAAATATTTTATTGGGGCAATAAATTTGTTTGCCGATCGATTTAATGCACGTAATGTTTAGTTTCTTCGCCTGGAACGACAGGTATGGAGTCGTGAGCACGTCTTTATCCCACACGTGAAAGAAGTGAGGAGGTATACATTTTGTAATCGTCTTTGAATGGTACACTACACCATAACTTGGGTATACCTAAACTGTACGTGCCGCATTCAATTTGAGCTACATACTTCAGAGGATGAAAGAGAAAAGCCAAACTTAATTTTTATTTCACAAATAGTACTAAAACTGAAGCTCGTTAAATACATATACATGTACGTACTGGTTATTGAATCAATTATTGAGATCATAGGAATTTTACTATCTATTGTTATTGCCTATGTTCTCACTTTAAGACAACGACCGGTATATTCAGGTTAGTGCAACAGATTCATTCAACAAGCAACAAAAGCAAACAAGAATTGAACTTTCTTTGTATAAAGTGAATCTAATCGAATTATGAGTTACGAGTTCCTGACTGGAAGTAATTAACGACAATGCCGCCTCAGACCTTTCACTGAAATTGCTACAAATTCGGAGCAGGCCACAAAAAATGCGATCTTTATCACATAAGATGCTCTGTTAATTCTTCGCCAAAGACAATTCTCATTAGAGTTCCGGGTGAATGGTAATAGCGGTTCTGTAAACTTCTGTTCCAAGAGGACTGCTGCTCCTGCAAATACAATCACATTGAAAGTCTCCCATCGCCTGAGAAAGCGGTTGATATAGATCTGGCCGTACAAACGACTGTCTATCACGGTAACTTTGAATTATTAACTAAGTACCTCAACGTTACCAGGCTACCAGAACATCAACACTTGCGACAAAATGACCATCACGGCGGTACTTGAGGCGGTGGCGGTGGTGCTCTTGGGCCCATCGATTGTTCTACTGCGTTTTATTCGTAACGAATCGAAATCACCTGAAATATTTATGTGTATATTAAATAAGCTGCATCATTATTTTTGTTATGTGTGTCAATGAAATGTACTCTTTGCATATGATAGGTAGGTATGTACAAGTTTTCGTTAAACAGATCACATCAAAATGAAATTAGTTTCAAATTAAAAAAAAAAGAAAATATTTATGTAAATCAAGGAGCAACACATTTATTATGTCAGTTAAGAGTTTAACGTAATGTACGAGGGTCGATCAGAAAAAAGGCAAGTTCAGACGTCATCACGGATCTTCCACCAAACAAGAGGAAGCAGGCCATTCAACGTGAAACAGTTTCTTAGAAATTTTGTCATTAGAAAAGACTGTTCAACAAACAAAGAGTAAGGCCCAACACATTCTTAAAAATGCTTTCGAATTTAAAAAAGGATCAACTGTTCAAAATTTGTACTGATTTCTTTGCATTTAGTTGGACTCAAGGAGAGGACATATTGCAAAGTTGATAGGTTTGTGAAACAAGCTGAACAACGGGCTTAAGGCGAAAAAGGAAAATGTTTTACCTGACTTGATGTTGGTATGTAAAGTTTTATATATTTTGCCTGCAAGTTTTGGTTCATTCAAATCAAGTTGGATGTTATTAACAAAAGACGACAAGAAAACGTTGGATGAGTTGAAAGAACAGTTGTGCATGTTTGAGAGAAATTTCACAAAAAGTACCGAAAAGGTCGAACAGGAAACGTTAGTGGCAAAATCAGGTTCTGAAAACAAACATAAAGTAACGAAAAAGAAGTTCACAGTCAAAGGTACGTGTAATTATTGCAAGTGGCCGGACTATTGGATTAAACATTGCAAGAAGTGGATCGCCGATTGAAGACCAGGTTAAAAATGCATCAGAGAAGAAGGACGAGGATAAATCTGCGGTTACGAATGTAGCGTTATTGACTATATGCAGTGAGGCTTGTTCAATGAAAGTGGATGTAAACAATTGGTGGATTGACAATGGTGCAACGAAACATGTGACAAATAGTTCTATCAGTATTAAAAGTGCTGGATAAGAGTCTCTAAATGCAATAGGAAAAGGATCAGTTCGAATGCTGTCAAAAGTTGAAAACAGATATGAAGAAATGACTCTGGTATCTACCAAAGATTTCTAAAAATCTGTTTTCTGTCTTAGCTGCTCAAGATCGTAACAAAAATAGCAAGTTTGATTCAACATCTACGTATTGTTTCTTGAAAATTGATGGTCAAGTGAGACTGTGTCGAACTCGTGAAGTAAATGGCTCTTTGTACAGAGCAGCCATTAAACCTTTAGTACCTAAACAAGGTGCTGATGTGAATTTTGTTGTCGAGGATAAGTCAAATTTGCTACAACTCTATCACGAAAGATGGGGTCATCAAGATAAACGTCATGTCAAAGCAAAACTCAAAAAGGAATTTAATATTGAGGTCAACAGAGGAGCAAACATTTGTGAATCACGTACATTAGGAAAGGCACATCGTTTGCTGTTTGGAACAAGAGAAAAGTCAATGAAGTCTGCTGAGTTGATATCAACGGATGTATGTGAACCTTTTGACGAGTCATTCCAGAAGAAGCGTTACCTCATTCTGTTCAAAGACTGTTACACAAAGTTTTGCTATGGTTATTTTGCTGCAGAGAAGTCGGAAGCTAGCAAGGTTCTCGAAGATTTCCTCACGCATACCAAAACGTTGGGTTATTCAGTCAAGGAGATGCTGAGTGACAATGGCAAGTAGTTTGATAATGAAGAGGTTAGGTCTATTCTACGCTCAAATGGGATCATACGGCCCCCTATACTCCTGAGCAAAATGGCATTTGCGAGCGGAATAATGGGACCGTTGTTGAGATGGCCAAAACACTGAAGTATTCAAATCCAGACATCACTTATCCAGAAGGAACTAACACGGCTGTATACATTTTAAATAGAACAGGAAAATCATCTGTTGAAGGTGTTCGTCCTTATGAGTTGTGGAGAGGAAAAAAGCCTCGAACGAAACATCTTAGGATCATTGGCTCGACATGTTATGCTCACATTCCAAAACAGAAAAGAAGAATGATGGATACAAAAGCTGTGAAAGGGCACCTTATCAGTTATGATGGTGACGAACGGTTTAGGATTTGGATAAAAGAAAATAATAAGGTTGTTCTGTCTAGAGACGTGCAATTTGAAGAAAAACCGGGACGCTGCATTGAACATGTCAAATTACCATTTCAAGATGTTGAAAGAAGAAAGTCAGATCAAGATGAAGTTGAAAAAGATCAATCAGACAGCAGTAAAGACTCTTACAAAAAAGATAGTTCAGAAGACGAAGTTGAAGCAGATCAGTCGACAGCAATGAGGATTCTCTCAAAGAAGATAGTTCAGATTACGAAACTGGTACAGATACAGAATTCGATGATGATGTTCAGAAGACTTGTGAAGAAAAACCAGGAGTCAAATTCGGAAATCGCTCAATTTTAAAGAGGCCACAATATTTAAATGAGTACGTGTTGGCATCAGAGGACTTCATCATCATCCTGAAGTTTAGGAGGATACGCTTAGACATGAAGATTGGAATGGAAAAAGCAATGGACAGAGAGATTAGTTCATTGATAGAAAATCACACTTGGGAACTTGAAAATTTACCAAAGGGTGCTAAGGCGATACCATGTAAATGGGTTTTTCGGCTGAAGGCTAAAGCAGATGGTAGCACAGACAAGTACAAAGCTAGGTTTGGTTCCAAGGGTTTCAATCAGGGTGAAGGTGTTGATTACAGTCAAACATTTAGTGCAGTTGCAAAGATGACAACTATTCGATCAATTCTGAGTGTTGCTGCAAGTAAAGGAATGCATCTTGCACAATTTGATGTATCAACAGCCTTCTTATATGGAGAACTTGAGGAGAAGATTTACATGTCACAATCAAAAGGATATGAAGATGGCACCAACAGGGTCTGTAAATTAAGGAGAAGTCTGTACGGCTTGAAACAAGCACCAAGTTGCTGGAACTTTATGCTTGATTTTAGTTTCAAGGTAAGTCAAGCTGATTCGTGTCTGTATGTGCGAAATGAAAGTGGCAGAGAGCTAATGGTAGTTTTATATGTGGATGACGGAGTGGTGGCAACTGACAATCAGAGTGACTTGAAGGTTTTTTTTGGACAATTGAGAGCAAAGTTTAAGGTCACAACAGTACCCGCAATTTATTTCTTGGGCTTACAAATTGAACAGGACAAAACTTGTGGTATCAAGTTTCATCAAGAGTTATATGCTAGAAGAATCTTAAAGGGCTTCAATTTTTCGGAGAGTAAGGCTGTATCTATCTCAATGTTGAAAAGTACAGAAATTTTACAATGAGGAGAACACTTTGAAAAACAAAAGTTTCCATACAGAGAGGCTGTTGGAGCATTAATGTAGGTACTTAATACTCGGTACGAGACCTGGATCTGGCAAGCGTCTAGTCCAAATCACTTGAAAATCCTACATCTGAAGATATATTGAGATTAAAAAGGGTTTTTCGCTACGTAACAGGAACACTTAAATATGGAATATTGTACAAATCAAAGAGTTGTTATATTGATGCAGATTTTGGAGGCTGTTTGAAAATAGGTAGATCAACATCTGGAATTATCAAATATGCAGGAGGTGCTATTTCGTGGTTGAGCTAACGACAGCCTATGGTGGCGACATCTACAACCGAAGCTGAACTAGTTGCTGCAAGTGAAGCTGTAAAGGAAACCATTTGGGTCACTAAGTTGTTCAGTGAAGTTACAAAGTTGTCTCAAGTTCCAGTTCTACAAATTGATAACTTGGCAGCAGGGAAGTTGGCTCAGAACCCTGAGTTTCATCGCAGAACCAAACATATAACCGTCAAGCATTTCTTTATCCGTGAGAAGTTTGCTGAAGGAAGCCTTGGAGTGCAGCAGATTCCAACTGAACACCAGGTGGCAGATATTGTGACTAAAGCATTGCCAAAGACACGTTTGAAGATATTATGCAATCATATGGGACTTTAGTAAAATAAATAGTTTTCATTTAATTTTGATTAACAAGGAAAAGTGTTAAAGTAAAGAAGTGTTAAAGAAAATTAAAACTAGCTTCAGTTATTTATGTTTCTTAAGATATACAATATAAAGTGTGGTAGCACTGAATGTGGTAACTGTACCTCTATGAAGATGAATCTGAACGTATGTAGAACAAAATAAATTCGTAACAGTAATCATAAAATCTTGTCAGGCCTTAGAAGTAATGAAAAGCAACACGTGAAGCTTTATACGAACATGATTTTCAAAATTTTTAAATAAAAATGATCTAATATTATAATTTCTCAATGATTTGCAGATGATTAATTATACTGGGTGATCTATGACGTCGGGGAAAAACTTCACCGATTGATTCCTATGAGTAATTCAAACAAAAAACTTCTAATAAACACGTGTCCGATAATGCTTTTTAACGGAAGTGTAGCCCTTGAAAGTTTATTACATGTTGAATGTTTACAACTTCAAGACGATGTTAAGATACTAATTTTTGTTTTCATAGGTAACAAATGAAATACGAAATGAGCCTATTGCTATTGCTTTGATTGATTGACGTTACATGTTATAAACTTTGAAGGGTTACACTTCCGTTAAAAAGCATTGTCGGACACATGTTCATTAGAAGTTCTTTGTTTGAATTACTCATAGGAATCAACCGGTGAAGTTTTTTCCCGACGTCATAGATCAGCCTGTATATGCAAGTACCTAGGTAAGTTTATTTTTCAAAGGCCACTAGTGCAAGAAAAAGAAAATAAATCCCCTCAATACATCTGTGATGACTGACTAAATATGTATAGCCAGAATTAAAAGTAATGTCCTCCCAATAAAAAGTTAAATTGCGACGGCTATAACGAGTAGGCGGACAAGCAGACAAGCACCCATCGAATTTTTGTCGATGCTTGCTTTGCCGCCTGCTTGTTATGATGATCAGACTTGAAATCATGACCGTACTCATTCTGATTTAAATTTCAGAATAACATAATCGACATTAAAAATTAAATTAATTAATTTAAAATTAAAAATAACTATTTAGATCCATGTCGTACACAGTTTATAATTAAATTAGCTGTATTAATGAGGACATATTTCTGGGTAATCTGCTTATCTTTAATTAATTTATCGTCTTGTTTGTAATTAATGAGAAAAGATAAAAAAGAAAACTAATAAGAGGCAAAAACGCCAGCAGTTATATTAATTAAATAGGTCCGGCAGAGAATCACTTGTGTTAGAAGAGAAAATTCTTGGTATACGGTACCACATAAATGCTAAGTAATGCTTGTAATGAGATAAAATTGTAATTACGCGTTATTTTAGTGCAGGCTGCTTCCTCCACAAAGTTATAAATATGTTTGTAATCAAAATATAGTTCACGGCTTCGGATAAAACAAATTTACAAGATGTTGATCGTCGAAAATCAACACGTTGTATTGCCATAAAAAACATACCCACTTAATGTCTCATAAAAGCCATAAAACTATCGCGTTACAAAACGTTCTGTCACTGTAACTACAATTCTTTTATGAAAGTTATCTTTTTACGAGCGTAGGAAAATGCAAATAAAACGTTCGTATCGCGGCGTTATTAGGGCGACCGCTTCTCTTCTCTTCTTGAAGAAGAACAAGAAAAAAAATAGTTTTGTTTTTATTTACATTCGAGGCGGTAAGGCCACCCGCTACGCACAGACGCACAGACGCGCTGACCTTGAAACATTAAACGTTCCTGATTTCATTTCAATACATGCGCTACTTACAAATACAACAACCGTCAAGGTGACAATTGTCAGAAAATTCAAACCCAAGAAGTATTAAGTAGTAAAAGGCGCCATTATGTTAATTGATATACGCGCACCGTTCGGAATTAATTCAACACGACATTAATTTGACGTTACTGCATTGAATTACGATAATTTCAACTTTACTGACGTGTCAATAAAAATTATCCATTTTATTAATTACGATGTTGTGAAATGCTTCCGGTGAAGTAAACTGCATTTATGATTACGCTCTGATGTTTCATGGGCATGCTTAAACTGCTGAAGCTGAAAGTATTGATCATGTAAAATCAGTACCTAATTAGAAACTTGCTTTTCGTTAAAACCTTTAAAAACGAGTACTTTGGGGCACACTGATTTTAGTTAGACAACTTAGGGACACCTGTATAGAAGGTTTATTTAATCAAATCAGGTGTAGTTACCTCCGCGTTAAACTCATTTATAGGTGCACAGCATTTTTTCTTGTCATTTATTTTGTATTAATATCGGCTTACGTTCTTTTATGTTACGTACTGGACACCGTGAGAATTTATTTTATACCACGGCATCCGACTTCTTTTGCTTTATTTTTCATATAAAATTACTTCTCCATTTTTCGCTACGTGTGTTAAACATCGGCCATCCAGCAAAAATTTCTGCGTTCTGTAACGAATACCCCCCACAAGAGAACTACGTAAAACAAAAAATAAACAGAAAAAGTACAAAAGAAACAAAAAGGTATTGAGAAGAATAAGATATACTCGTAAAGGAAATAGTGTAAATACTAAAACAAGAACATTAAATAAAAAACTAAGTGGTATGTATTTGAATATAATTAATTAATGTTGGCGAGCAAAAAGCCATTTCTCACCTCAGATAAACGCTGCACAATTGAAAATAAATATTAAAACGAGTAAATAATTAGATATGCGCGGAGATAATCTATCGGTGGAAATGATTATTCTAATTATTTCACTTTTCATTTTCTTTCAAATTACAAGTCCGCACGTTATGATATATATCACTCTGTCACCGCAATAAATAACGTTTAACAATTATCTATTTATGCTATTAGATTCAAACCACTTAATAAATATTTGCATAAGGTAAAAACTATTAGCCTGTAAAAAGTAAGTGCACGAAAGATATCCTATCCTGTTAGACCGGTCTCGTCGTTGTTGCATCAGGATTCTAAGTTACTGGCAGTCGCCTGCGGAGGAGCAACTGCTTTACCGATTGAAAAATTAAGCTGCTAAGGAGCTGAGGTCGCTTCTGATTTATGTTCAAGCTTGCTTTACTTATATCTCCAGTTTGTAAGAATTAAAATCGTTTCAACATACTCGTATGCGATGCGTTCCTCTTCTTCTTCTTCTTCTTTTACTTGTTTCACTCCGCCGTCCAGTAAAATGCTTATATTTATTACGATCAGCGTGGCGTACTATGATATAAAGAAAATCAGGTTGTAATTACTGGAGGAGACTTTACACGCCCGTAATTACCGGACACTGCTTAAGACCACGGCTGAAAGTAAATCACTGAAATTATGTATTTAAAATAAAAGTAGAAGAAATGCATAAGAGGCGGAATACATTTAACATCATGCACAACACTTTAAATATCGTTGTACGTACGTAATCTTCTACAGTTTAAAATAATATTCAAATACGAGCGCGCGTTAGTGTAAACAGTCTAATGAGGTTTCTAGGTTCTTTGGTTAAGGCGGGTGCAGCAATTTTAAGGAAAGTTCGAAGACTTCCTTCATTTATCTATTGCAAACGAAACAACGTGAGCAAAGTATCACATTTTAGAATGTAAAAAGGAGCAGAGTAAAACAGATTTTCAAAACTTTATTCACTGTTTTAAATACTCCCCCGCCCCCTTTCAGTCTGAAGAATACTGTTCATTAAAGAATTAGCAAAAAATTCGTTTGCTTTTTAAACAATCAGAAGAAAGTATTACTTTGAAATTCGTCAGTAAATAAAATTGGTAATCAAATATTTCTGCTGGAAATAGAATACTTTTAGAACACATCTTGAGGTAACTATTTTTACCCCTGGTGGTCCTTAATAATAAAAGTAATAAATGTGTCCTTCTTATTACTATCAGCACTAATTCATATATAAAACATGTTATAGATGCAATTTTACTTTAGTTGTTAATTAGCAAAGCTCGAATTTTTAGGCAATTGCCTTAAATAATTAGATTACAATTTTAATTAGAATGAGATGTATATTTTTTCGTGTCTGAGTGCCTATTTTTACACTATACAAACAATCCTTGGCGATAAGAGGCCCAAGCGTCAAGCTTTAGCCAAAATATTGACTCTTCTTACGATAAGTAGCCATTACGATACGTTAACATAAATAAGCTACGCGATAAAGACACTGAGCGTGTGAGAATCTCACTCACGCAACCCCTCGAGGATAGACAAGTTAAGTTACTCCAATGACTTAAATGAGTGGAACCCAAAAGGTCATTCAGATTATGAAATTTTTTTGTCTACCTTTTTCTTAACCGAAATTTACTCCTTTTTACCAATCACCGTCAGGTTTTAAATTACCCTTACCCTTTTACCCTCGACAAGCTTTTGGTTTTGGTTTGGCTTTTTCCATTTTCTCTCTCTCTCTTTCCACCACTTCTTCCAGCTATAATCTTCTCAGTCTCCCTCTTGTTTTCTTCTTTCGGTTTTTTTTGTCTGCCTGCTTTGGTATTTTGTTAACATCATTTCTTTGTTCCCTTTTTCTAACCGAAATTTACTCCTTTTTACTGTTTTTTTTTATACTTATATTTTCACACGTGTCAGGTTTTTGTTCACTTTCCTTACCCTTTCCTTCTTGCCAGGTTTTGGTTTTGGTTTGGCTTCTTCCATCTTATCATTTTGGCTTCAAGCTTCTCTTATATTCATTAATTATGAGATTTTTGTCTCTTTTTCTCTCTCTCTCTTTCTCTCTCTGGTGTTTCATTCATAACACCTCCCTGTTCGTTCTCTAGCCACATAGTAGTTTTGGTGGTGCAGTTTTTCTTCACCTCTTCCAAATTAATTCCTTTTTACCAATGATCCTTTAGTTTTAAACTTACTTAATCCTTGGGCTTATGTACCCTTGTGGGTGTCGGGTATTTGGGGGAATTGGGTTGATCTCTTTCTGTCATCTTCAGCTCCTTTTGTGTCTTCCCATTTCACTCCTTTTGTCACCACTACCATGATCTCGGTCTCCGCCTTGTTTTCTTTTTTTTTCCGGTTTTAGCCTCAAGTATCTATTCTGTCTTCCGTTATTCTTTTCACGTGCCCACGTCATCATCTTCTATCTTTTCCTCTTCCAGTCATAATCCTCTCGGTGTCCTTTTTTTTCAGTTTTGGCCTCGAGTAACTATCTATCTTCCATCGTTCTTTATACGCGCCCTTGTCATCTTCTTCTATCTTTTCCTCCTTAGGTTTCCTTTTAAAATCCTGTTACATTTCTAATTTTTTCCATTTTCTTTTGCTTCTCTCACTTCTATCGGGTTTATTTTTCTTCTTTGTCTTGCCGTCAGTGTCCATATTTCTGTTTCATGTGTAGGTACTATTTTCTTAAATACTGTGCTCTTATTTCCTTGAGGGATTTCTTTCTTTCCTAGGAAAGTATCTTTAATATTTTTGGATAGTTTACCTTCAGCTCTTTTTCTTTCTTCCATTCTACCGTCTCCCGATATTATTGTCCCCAGATATTTGCATTTTCGTATTTGAAGTATTTTTTCTTCTCCTCTCTTGCGTCAATGTCCATGTTTTCTCTTTCCATCAATGTCCATGTTTCTACTTTGTATGGAGATTTTGGTGTTACTGCTTTCTTAAATACTTGTGTTCTTATTTCCTTAAGATTTTTTTCTATCCTAGAAAAATATTTTTGAGTAGTTTTACCTTTAGCTGTTATTCTCCCTTATTATTTCCTCCATTCTAACCGTCTTTCGATATTATGGTCCCCAGGTATTTGAATTTTCGTGCTCGAAGTATTTTTTCCTCTTCTCTCCTTCTTTTTCTTCTTCTCCTCTCTTCCAAATTTACCTCTTTTTACAAATTATTCTTTGGTTTTAAGCTCCTCTTATAATCGTGGAAATTCAAGGTCATTCAGATTAAGAGGCTTTATTTTGTTCACTTTATCCTTTCTTCTAAACATGTTTTGGTTTGGTTCTTGTTGCATCTTCCATGCTTACTCCGTCTCTTGGTTTTATGTTTGCAAAAATTGAAGACTGTTAAGATTAGAGGGTTTTTGTCTAAACACTTGAGCTGCGTTCGTTAATTCAACTCCGTTCACTCCATTTACTCTTTCCACACTTTTGTCTCACTCTTACTTCTATTAAGCCTTATTCGCTCTCGCTCTTTAGAGTGCGAAAAGAGTAAATAGAGTGAACGGGGTTCAATAAACGAACGCAGCTTTGATATACCTTTAGGGGTTTCTTTCTTTCCTAGGAAAATATTTATACTATTTTTGAATAGTTTACCTTCAGCTGTTATTTATTCCCCATTCTTCCGCCTTCCGATATTATTGTCCCTAGATATTTGCATTTAAGTATTTTTCCTGTCATTCACATCTAGTCATTTTTACCCCAATTGCATAGGGCTTAGATGTCGCCACCTCACAGCCGCGAATTACAAAAGGAGCTCGGGCTTTGAAAATATAAACAATACGATTCCGCAGGAAGAGAAGATTCAAAAAAATAATCTTTTTCACGAACTGTTGCGTTTCCATTTGTCACATTCACATTCGTGTAATTTTTATAAAATGTTCGCCGGATCCTTTTTGTTAACGGAAGTGTCCCCCTTATTATTTCATTTTTATATCTTTGTTCAAATTTAAAAATCGTCATTTTTGCTTCTTCTTTAACTTTATCGTCGACCCCTTTTTGCGAGTGGGTATTCCAGTTTAAATATTCCTGGTGTGGATGATTTGATAGTGAACACCCTTCGCCTAGAGCCCCATAGAAAAATACAAAAGCCCTAAAAGGGAAAGCTGTGTTACTGAGTCCTCGAACTACTCTATCAGGAAGGAAACCACATTAAGTACTGTCTGGATTTTTTGACTTAAACGTCAATTTATGGCCCGCTTTTACAATACATTCTTTACGGCGAATTATGTATTTGATACACTTGTACAGCCCCTAAGAACCTCCCTCTTGATTTCTTACTAAACGACCATGTAACTAAAATAGGCATTAATATTTAGTTTTTATTATAAGACGACAAAAGAGGAGAAATTATTAAACGCCTAAACTTTTTTAAAAGTGCACCTATTTCTTAGATATTAACTACCTATTTGCCGGCCTAATTCAGTCTTTTTAAGTGCCTATTTATTAATTACGAAAAAAAAACGTTACTCCAACGTAAATTTAAAAAAAAATCTCTTGCCTATACGAGTGTGTGTTTAAAAAAAACGTCGAGTAACCATGTTTGGTGATTTCAACGAAAAATAAGTAATATCAATTTACTAATGTGGGAGTAGGTACTTGGAGTACGTACGGATTGCGTCAACGGCAGGTGAAAGCAGCATTAGAAATCAATTCCTGGTCATGTCCCTGCCATACCTGAGCTTCATTATCGATATAACACGGCGAGTGGCATAATACTCTTGCATCATTTAAAACTATAAAGTCTACTCCAGATCTACAAATGTACGACTTTATTTGTTGGGCTGTTGGCGAAAGCGGCGGGCGCACTAATCAAAACAGACGTTTCTTCATAAAGGCACGTTCGGATTGATTTAGCTCAGTGCGTTTTACATAATGATCCGCGCGATAGTTTTTGAGCAATGCAGATTTTGAAAGACTGCTACACAAAGTTTACTTTCTACACGCGAGTGGATTTGATAATAAAATTTATTGGCGTTCGAAATTAACTCATTTTGAAATTTATTGCGCGCGCCACTTTAAATGTCAAGGAATCAAGGAACTTCAGTCTTGTGGCCTGACTAATATGTCATTTTTTTTTTTTTTTTTAATAAATGAAAGTCTTCCTTTTTATTTTCTTGAAGAATCGATTGGATAACAAAAAAATGCTTAAATAAAACTAGAACGAAGAACAAGGTCTTTTGATAGTAGAAATTAATTTTTATGATCTCTTCTAATGAATTTAAAATGTGTTATTAAACTTTTCACCGCCAGTGTATATATTTTGGCAAGAAGCATCATCTTTTAGATTTATGTATCTAAATTTATATTTCGTATTAATTATCAAGCACAGGAGCTTCCGACAAAGCATAACACACACACACACGTAGCTGATTTAAGGTTGATCACATAAAATTCTAAAATGATGTTTACAGCTTCTGGCCTAATATTTTAGAATGTGCGGTTCCTCGTTCGTAGTAAAACTAAATTTAGAAATTCTATTATTAATTTGACGTATATAACCTAGCGGCAAGGATCGAAATCAAGTCAATACAGTTTCTTGCCAATCATATTGCCCAAGCGATGAGAATTCTATTTATAAACAATCTATCTATAACCACTCAAGTCAACGCCGAAACCTCCACCGTTTTCTGCAAATACTTCACTTTTAATTGGAAGACGATTTAATAGCTTCGACTAAAATATTTTCTAAGTGACAATTTAATTTTGGGCGTTTTTCGAGTGTGAAATCAACATATTATTTATTTCCTAAGGTTAATAAATCCATAACTAACGGGCAATCCCTGCGCGCACAAAAGGATAATTGTATTTCCGATGCCGTGAATAAATTTTAAAATAAATAGCTCGTGATAATTTATTGATACGTAGAACAATAACTACTCGAAAGGCAGCTACTATTTCAATTTCACGGAAACGTGCCGATAAACTTAAGCACTCTGACCCTTCAGATCAGTAAATTAATTTATTCCTTGTGACTTAAAGTATCTTGTTTCGTGACTTGTCCGGGCAGATAAAGCTGTTCGCTTGTTTTGAAATATTTTAGGGATCGTAATAAATTATTTCTTCTTGACTTGTAAATAAAAATATTTTCATGTATTTCTGGAGCCTCCTTTTTTTAAGGGGGCAGGGATGATATAGTTTCTCGATATTAAATTATACATGAGTATCAACACTTAAATATCGATTGATATGTCTTTGGAAGTTCCATTTATTTTTTGTACGAATGTAACACATTCACGAGCTTCTGGTTTTTTTTATTAAGGTAGCTCTAAATCAAAACCGAGACAAGAATATTGGCTTACTGTTTCCACAACAAACATAAATCAAATAGGTGTTAGTTTACCATAATTAAATTTCCATATTAGAGGCGTTGTTAATTTATCGCAAAACAGATTCTAGTCGGACGTGTGCGTTAGCTCCACAATAGAGTTATAAAATTTGCGAAGCAACAGGTTCAATTTTTCGCTTAATAAATAACCAGCGCCTACAAGAAACCCGATATTATTATGCTAAATATAATATAAACAATTATGCAAATGCAAACGAGCAAGCCATGTAATTTAGGCTTCAAAACAATCGATGTTGGATATGCAGATGATTTATAGACGCGATAAAGGGGGCTTATAATATTCACAGATGCGTAAACTGTAAAGATCCTGATTAAAACTGCATTCTGAATACTTATTATTATTAAATATATTCGCTCGAGCAAAATTACTAAATTAATGCTGGTGTTGTAAAGCGAGACGTCCTGACAAGGAATTAATTGTTCACTTACGGCATGCTTGTGTATTTACTGCCTTACTGAAATTGCACGATGGATAGTTTATTTTGCTAGCGTTAAATTAAGTACGCTAATCTTGCGTCAAATTTTGAATTGCATCTCGTGACTAAGGGCTTCATAAAATCACACTCCAGAAGAAATATATAATCTACAACCTACTTTTTTATCAATTTTTTTTAAACACCAGCCATGTTAAGCATTTTAAATATACAGTAACATCATAAAATCTGCTACAAGCAAAACACAAATGGAAATTACCAACGGTTTGCCGCAAGGACCAGCACCAAGGCCTATTCCATTAAACTTGAACTTAATCACTCAAACAAAATATGTATGTATGTATGTGATTACTTACAATGGTCTAAAAGGCTTTTTCAATGTACAGAGTAGAGAATGTTAGAGCAGGCACAAATCGATGTAGAAAAATAACTTCTATAACTTGAACTTTATTCGAATGATTTTATACAAAATGGTAAAATCACTTACATGTTATTATATATTATCAACTGTTTTTAACTGTTCTCGGGTTGCTTAAAAATATATTAAATTATAAAACAAATCATGAGGGCTAGAATTGTATTCCCCAACACTCTCCCTCAATTTTGTGACCGAGAGATTAACGAAACTCCCATTCCTAAAAGACATTTCTGATGCCCTGATACAGAAAGATCTTTTGTTAAAACATCAGCAACCATTTCTTCCCCGTCGGTAGATGTTCAAGTTTCATCGGATTGACCGCAAGATGTCGCAACATAAACTGTTGCTTATACGACCACTTTTAAAGAATACTTTACAATGATTGGAAAAAACGAAAGCAAGGATTTTGCTGGAATGAATTGCAAAGACCAGAAGCTTTTAAAGTGGTGTTTGGAGGACGTATCCTTTGATTAATTGTATCGATCGATTTTAATTATGTTGGTTATAGGATTTTTTTTTAATAATTCACAAAACTCCACAACATTCCACAACATTAAATCTTTGATGTTCGTTATTGTGATTTGTATGACTTTTTTTAATACGTATAACCGACAATAAACAATAGTGTGTCATGTACATAAAATCCAACCACAAAAACGAGTTTTTTTCAAGATTTGTTCAGCACTAAACGACAGAGAGGGAAAAAAACACCACACAGTGGAAAATTACACGAGCAACACAATATTACGTGTCGGACGGTATGTAATTGAAATAAACTCCTCATTGCTTAATCCCTTGTAGAAGTATCTGCGTTATGATATGTAAACAAGTGATTTACATCAAAATCGTGCGAGGAAATTAACAGCTTGCTTAACCGTGATGACATATCCTTGAAGCAAAGTCAAAAATATAAAAATGAATGAGCTATTTGCATATCGCGGTATTAATATTTAAATTCAATTAGTAACGTTATTAACCAAACAAAAGAGATCTTCTGTGTTAATTCGAACAAAACGGCTTACACGTTGTTAATAAATCACAAGTTCGTCATATGGGTATTAGAATTTTGCACTAAAAAGAGTATTACGTAAAAATAACTAATTAACGCTTTTCAAGGTAGCCTATTCCTTTTTTTTGCAAAGTTATTTATAAATTAGCAAGCGATTGATTTATTGTTATAAACTGGGCTTGGAACTTTTCTGACAGTCTTAAAAAGATGCAGCAATCGAGTACACACGTTAATTCTAATAAAATACACGATTTCGGTTGAATTTTTGTCGACTTTTATACATACTAGTATCAATTGGTAGATAACGATTACAAGAAAAAATGACTAATGCAGACCAGTGGAAGTGATGCCCCCAATCAATCGAAATGTACGTAACATATTGCAGTGCGATTGTTTTAATCCTCGGCGCAAAAAAGAAATGAGTTCACGGCAGATTTCATGAGCGTCGCATGGGAAAATATTAAATCGATTTACATTTTAAGATAAATTAATTCATTGGTATATTATCGCGTCTTTTGTATTCAAATTTATAATAGAAGAAAGCCATTATGAGAAAGCAATAATATTGTTACTGTATATGCGCTAAATAGAAAATAATATTGCTATATATCAGTTACAAAATTTATAAATCATAGGACGTCCATGCCCGTCCGGAATGTACCAACTTTTACTTATAAATAAAAGTATTGTTAATATAATAAAGCAAGAAAGTGATGACACTAAATATTTAATTTTTTAAAC
Organism: Dorcus hopei; assembly: GCA_033060865.1. Classification (NCBI taxonomy): domain Eukaryota; kingdom Metazoa; phylum Arthropoda; class Insecta; order Coleoptera; family Lucanidae; genus Dorcus; species Dorcus hopei. Next base: position 39,372,908 of record CM065423.1, read on the forward strand.
GTTTCTAAATTTTTAATTCTAAATGTTTGGTGTAAAGTTTCTACTCATCTCTAACATTCTAACATTTCTTAGATTGTTATAAAGCAGGAGCAACAGTAAAAGAAAAAAACCAAAAGAAGAAAACAAGCAGAATACTAACTAGAAAGTTTAAAATTTGGGAAAGCCCCACGTTGGTTCTAGTTTTTCTGTCTGTCAACTTCTTTTATTTTTCCTTTCTCTTTTCAAATAATCTTTCTGACTTTAACCGATTTTCGATTTTCAACTTATCAAGCCCGTCAATTCATAAAGTGAAAGGTTTGGACGGAAGCTCTTAGTAGGACGTCACTTTTATGCACTTTCATTAATAATGGAGAGGCTCCACGTTGGGCGCCATTTTTATGTAATGATGTTGGTGAGACAGGCCCCACGTTGGGCACCATTTCTTCGTATATTATATGACAGTCTTAATTGATTCCCCTTAACGGTTAGATTTTCAGTTTGTCTTCTTTCCTCTCTGCGCAATCAGGGTTGCAATCACATTCGTGAGAGACATTTACAATAGGGATTGTGGCCGTCTTTAAACGAAATAAGTGGTACACACAAAAACTTATCTAAAACACAAACAAAGAGACACAAAATCTCCTGACTGCCGACAGAATCAAATCCCTGACAGGAACGAAGACGAACTGAGAATCGAACAAATAGAAGAGAATCGATTAAATAGTCGGAAGACAATTGCACAATAAAAATTTGGCATCAACGTGGGGCCTCTTGTTCATTTATTTCGTTGCATAAAAAATGGCGCCTCTGTCAACAACATCCACGATTGTCATTTGTTTTCTTTTTCTTTTTGATCGTAGCTTGCGTTGTGTTTTAATGACTAATTAATTTGTTTTCTTTTCACTTTTGTTCAAATACTTTTTGTTAGGTTTTGCTACCTATATGAAAGACAGCAAATTGTGCGAGTAACTTCAAAGTTCTCCAGCACCGCCGACTAAACTCCTGGAGAAGGGAGAGTTCAATGAAACCCCAAAAGCAAAGGGTGGACAAATAAAATAAAATAAAAGTCACCAGCTGAGCACAAGCAAATAAATAATTAATTAACAAGTAGCGAGTACGACTCACAAGAGGAGTTGAACAAAAAAAATAAAATGAAAATATATAACTTTGTTATCAAGCTGTTGCTGCGACCAAAATCCCGTGTCAGTGGAGAAGGTCGTGGACTAACAGTTTCGCACAGGTAACTGTAGATCTAAAAGGGGCGCCACCAGGTTGAAAGTCGCAACAACTTGCAATCGCGGGATTCCCCCAACAGGAGAGAAATCCCCACTCACCAGTCGGTTCGGCTCCGATAAGATCCGTCCCGGAAGGAAACAGCAAAGGGGGGAGGGGTCATAGTCGCAAAAATATCGACGGCAAAAAAAAAACAAACAAACGCCACGTTAAACAGGCTTTAATGAGGGTAACGGCGACAAAAAAATATAGTCGCGCAGACAAAAAAAATTTATAGTTCCGCAGTAAACTCTCTCTGTACCAACGGAAAAAAAGGCGATTAAGAATCCAAGAAGGAGAAGATTTCTATTGAATAGGTGGAATCATTTAATGATTCCAGTAATATGCTTATATAAAATATCATGCTAAAGCCCAAATAGAACAACATTAAACCCGCGAAGAGCGCGATAAACTAAACCGTACGTTAGGGATCCCACGCGTCCGTTTACAGGACAAGACTGAAAAGCAGTCGAAATACGTATTATTAAAAAAACACGATTAAATTAAACTACGGTTATAAATGTAAGCAATCAAAACAAACACTTAAATCTAAGCGCCGAAAGAAATCCGGGATCAAAATGTCGACAAAACGTTCGCCACTATACATATGGCGGCCGAGCAATTACTGCAATGAGCGTGTCCAACGATGTACGGCAGAAATGAGACTTCAAAAAATAGGATATCCAGGAGACCTCCGAAGCACTCCCACTGGCAGCGCCTTGGGAGGGGGGGGGAGTCCGTAGGTCCACCCCGCGTTTACGAATTTTCCGCTGCAAATTTCGCCCCAACGAGAAAATGGCAAAATTGTCCTCGGGATCATGTGACGAGAGTCCGAAGAAAAATTCGCCTGCGAAAGTCAACTGTTTGTACACGCTCGCAAAAACTTCCAGACGGGGAGGGGGGGGTAGCTATCCTCTAAACCTTGTTACCACCCGTAACTGCTCGCTACAAAAACAGAAACGACACAAACGAATTAAAATCAACGAAAAATAATGAAAGGACATATAAGCGACTTACCTCGGCCTGGGAAAGCCGAGCGTTCGACGAAAGAAACGCCACGTGGCACGTGCGGTGATCATGTCCAAAAATGTCGGAGAAAGATGCGGTCAGAAACCTCTACCAATCCGTAACTTCTTGGGTGCAACTCACAGAACCCCAAACAGGGCGCGGAAATACCAAAATTTCGTACATCAAAACCGTACTCACACGCCAAAAACCGGAAAAATGCTGGCTGGCCGCACCCTTGCTGGCTTATGTAAAATTTTTCAATGCGCCAGTCTAGCCAGAACCCCACGCGTTTTCTGACTTAAAACAAGTGCGACCCACCAACTCAGCGCGAGGATCTTCACCACCGAACGGAACAATCGAGGCATTCAGCCACGAAGACCGCTAGAAAACAAAGTAGCGGTGACGGAGCGGAAACGACTGTAAGGCCACGTTTATATCGAACGCGCTTTGCTTAGTGTTTCACGCATACTCACAGTATAAAGAAAAGCGCTAAGTAATGCACACGAGAATAGGTGTTTATATCGACAAGGTGTTGAAACGCGTTTCAGCCACCACTTGACAGTTATTGAAACATGAAGAAATTAACACGCAAGTTGTTGCTATTGGAAAATACTACATCAAAATGAAAACATTGCGGAGACGGCCTGAAAATGGGTACATGCATTTAATCCACAGTTTCTGCAAGGTTTACGTTTTTATGGCCAGCATCCCTTGGATTCAGAATGGTTCCCGTTTATATACTAAACTAATCAATTGCTCTTCCATATTTTTATAAAAGTACTTTTCGTAAACAAAGCGTTCAACTTCTACCAGGCGGAAAAAACGAACACTGTCCGTTAACCGGCGCTTCACTTAGTTTACTGCTAAGCATAGTATAACATGAAAAGCGCGCGGTATGAACGTTTACGTGCTAGGCAGTAGGACGATTAACATCGCTTTACCGCCTAGCGTGCAGTAAGACGCAAAGCGCAAAGTAAAGCGCATTCGGTATAAACGTGGCCTAAGGGTGCGTCGTGATGCCCAGGACTTCTAGCCGTTACAAACTCCGATTACAGCGTTTTCTTCCACCCAAAAGATCGTAGATGATTGTCAAAAGGGGTAAAACTACCACTGGAAGCCTAAGAGTAGTGAAAGTTACGCGTTACAAACAGAACATACGCACAAAATGGCCGATAAGACCTACCTGTTCTTCGTCCGAGAAACAGGCCTTAGAGAAGCTTATAAAGAGCTTGAATTTACTCGGCGTGCACTTAAACAAATCTCGGAGCAAATTCCGTTTCGGCTTCAATCAAAGATTCACATGAAAAGAAGCACCAGAAATCGTGAACACACAAACAATAGATCTGCACGACGGGAGTTCTGTCGGAACGATGAATGCGACGCGGAAACTATGCGTTCTCCCCAACTACGCCGAGACGGGCGTCGTTACGAGATGAACTCATTTTAGCCGGGCGAAAGAGTGAAATGGACTAATACCGTAGGGCTAGGTAGCAGCGCATGGTTTTCTGACGCAATATGGTGCAATGTGACGCTAGCCGAAGATTCCGGCACAAATACAGGGCCACTAACAAATATTGTAAATAATTTAAATGAGTTTTTCAACCGTAACAGTCTGTTTAGTTTTTTTTTTTTTTTTTCATTCACTATTTATTGTTGTGACAAATTGCTCTAGTTTACTTGAGGTGGTAACAAAAGACGAGAGAATTTTTTCCCATTTATTTTGCTTCCACTTTTTTTATATGTATCATTTTCATGTATTTCTCTTTTTTTTTTCATACAGACGTTCGTCAGTCGTTTTTTTTTTATTCCTATTATTTTGTAGTCGATTGCTTCTGCTTTCCTTCTTCGACCAGTGTCATTTGTTTTCGCTTATAATAAGAGATAGAAAATTGGTTAAATGGAGGCAAAGTTGCCAAACTTCATGCTGATCATTAAGCTGTTATGAAACGTGAACTATTTCGAACAGTTTCTTCGCAATTGGAGAAAAACTAAAAATTGTGACTTTCGAAAATGGAACATATTTAGCTTCTCTATTTATCTTTTGAGCATACACGCTCAACTGGCTTCACGGTCGTTATTTAGGTGGACGACTAGTAAACAACGGGTCCCGAGTTCAAATCTCTGCAAAAATTATTTTCAATCGATTCCTGCGCCTTACACATGGGAAACTTCTACGCACGTCGTACCTGCGCCTAGCACATCGGCACACTTCGACCTGGACCTTACGAAACACCTAGCAAAGTGACGATAGGCAACCATACATGCAACTTTGATACATCGTTGCAAAATCTCCATAGAGGATTGGCTTCGAACGCCTATAGCTACTCTAGTCCTGTATTATAATTTTTCTTGAAAGTAATAAATCATTTCAATAAATTCGAAAGAAAAAATTAAAATCAAAGCTTGTAGAATCGGCACTGTTACCAGCATCAACCTTTTCGATACTTTTTAAATTAAGCACCGAATGCTTTCCAAACTGAATTCGATAGTGATACCTAAAGTATTCTAAAAATAGATTGTTGCAATTAACCTGTTTGTGTCTACTAATTCGTCATGCCTTTCGTAGCAGTAATTAATTTAACTCGATTATGCCTACCTCATTAGTTTAAATCATTGCTAAGTAGATCTAGAACATTGCGGCAAGTCGACGCCAGACCCTACAAAACCAGAGAGAAATCAGAGTTTCTATCGAACATACCTATGCAGGAATTTCGTAACGAAATTAGGACGCACAATGTTGAAGTGAGCTATTTTAAACGGGCATCCTCAAGTCGCAGAAAGTATGTATTAGCGGGACGCCCGACGTCGCTCAACAACGACAACAGCAGATTCGAGTGACATATCAATGAAAAGGTGTCGAAATGCACGTACTTAAGACGTTTATTAATACATACCTTTTACTATTAGATCGCGCATTGCGACACCTTGGCCCCGCGCCCATGCAAATGCACTCTGCGGCCTAACAGAAAATTGTCATCACATTCGAAACTTTCCTTGTATTGTGCGTGGTTTCAGAAGGCGAACTTAAGTTATAAACATTGTGACGTGAAGGAGTTTCCTGTAAGATGCACATTTTCAGTCCGCTCCAGTTCACGCCTTCGCGTTTCATCAGGCTCATGTTTGAGTTTCTTACTGTCCTGTGATTGCTCGGATGTGCCGTCATTGCTTTCTGGATTAAGTTTTCTTTCAATGTATTGTTCGGTATACTTAAAACACAAAAATCGCCTTCCTAGTACAGCGTGTGCTATTTACTGTTTACGTCAAATAATACAATGCACACACTTGTTAAAATTTTTGCGCTTGCGGCAACAACGAAGTTGGTGGTCTTTGAATTCCCCGACAAGGCGAATTAATTTTTGCTTTTATTAGTTGAGTTGTGAAATAAAACGACGAATTTCAAAAAAATAGAATAAAAATAGAAATCTCTTAGAATTAAAATCGCGAACTTCATTCGCGTGCTCATAAATAATTAATACGAACAGAAACAGTACTTTAACAGTAGCAATAATTCCAGTGTAATGAATACAAACAAACGTCTACGCGTTTCTATAAATGCGGCAAGGCTAACTAAATTCAAACCTGTTACATCTAACCGGTTTATATGTAACATCAGTACCTCTTGAATCTATATAATCGTGTCCTGCCATTTGTTTATACATTTCTAAGCCCAACATAAAACATCAAAATAAATCAGAAGGAACGCCTAAGCAATGGCATTTGTATCTACTGAAACCGGCGGACAGATGTGCACAGGAACATTGCGGCTAAACGTTAAATTTGCGCCGCTTACTTTAACTTTCCTCCTTCCTTTTCTTTTCGAATAAGGAAACTTTTGCTTGACTTACGAGAAGTTTTTGAATGTCTTTGGCACACTGCAGGATCTATATATTTGGAAGGAAACTTACGAACTTTGAAACTGCAATGTTTATATTTATTCGGAAATTTATTATTTAGCTGTTATTATTTTCTTCCGCTCTTATTTCTTACTCGAGGAAAATTATTGTGGGGCAATAAAAATTTATTTTCGTATCAAATCTTATTTACACGCATCAATTATATCTCAACCAAATGGCAGCCAACCAAAATGGGGAAAACAACACTGAGTCGTCGGGTTTCCACATCAAGCAAGAGTAAGTCGGAAAAAAAAGGTCCTTTGGATTAACACAAGAAGAATGGATAGTAATTTATTAATTCAAATAATCATTAGTAAATTTTTTTAGGTGGTTCCGCAACAATAAATGAAAGTCATTGTCCAAAATACCGAGCAATGATGTGCCTCTTTTACCAATCAGAAAATAATGAAATGTTGAAGGAAAAGGATTTGATTCCATCAAGAAATTTGCTACCTACCTGCGTAGATAGGCAGAAGTTTTACATTGGAGCGAAACTTTACTCCAATGTTGCCAGCCAGTTACAGTGGGACGGGAGGGTTCAAATCCAAACCGCGAAGGCCAAAACCCATAAGAAAATAGGCGCCACTTAATTTTTTTTTGAGAGGGGGACAAGGTGAAAATTAAGAAAACCCGTTACATCCAGAACACGTCAATTTACTTAGTCACAAACAACAATCATAAAAGAATATACACAAATAAATAATATATAGGGGGAACACAAACGTTTACAACATATTCAACTTGGTCGGATCCGAACTTCGCATTAAACTATATTAAAATAATTCAAATCGTAACTAATGCAACAGAATACAAAAGAATGCAATCTCCGGTTATTTGCACGCGTCAACGCTCGTCTGCTTATATCATATTTAAATTACACCGGCAGTTACGCAATAAGTTGCAAGTTTAATTGCGGCAAAATCAAAGTAATGGATCAAAAACTAAATCCGCGAAATATCGCTCAAAACTAAGAAAAGAAATTATAACGCTCCGACCTTTATTCCTTTGATGTCCGATTCGTTTGTCGGTGTCTTTGCGGCAATGTCGCAGCGACGCTTTGTAGTGTGCCGGCTTCCGCGTAGAGGGGCGAGGGAGGGAACTTCCAACGCCGTAATTCGCGATGCACCCAACGAGAAATAACTCTTGATATAGGTCCAAGATTAAAGTCTAGGATTAACGATAGCTTTTGCTAGAAGCTCACGATAAAAGCCTATAAGCAATAAAATAAAACGAACACATAAGTCAAACCGAGAGTTGCTGCGTATAGAACTTACCTCGGTCTGTTACCGAAGCTGGGACAAACCACGGGACACGCGGTTTTTCCTGTCTCACAACTGGGTCTAATCAGAGTCGGCAATTAGCCGTAGAAATGCACTAACATCCCTTCGATGTAATGGCACGCACAAATAAAAATATTTACGAAAGAGAGTGTGACCCAAGAGACGGCAAGTTTCGTTCTGACAATGGCGCAACATGTCTCGTTTGACAAACAAGGAACGATTATAAACAAACGAGACACCTTCTAATCCTACCTCCGGGGAACTTTCTTAGTAACAGTGGGAACCAAACGGCTGAAAGGGCAAAGATCACGCATAATACGCGTCCAGAAGTAGATCTTCGTTATAATTCGTTCAATTCCTCACATACACGCGATTTTGAACTCAAATAAGGATGGATTACGTATATAAGATGAATTTGTTTAAATAAATGAAGGTCCTGTTAATAGAAATATGCTAAAACGAAAGTTTAAGAAAAATTACGCCGGCGAAATACGGGTATTCCTACACTGACTGCAATGTGTACAACGACGCGGTCCAAGGAATAATCCGACACGTCGAATTTCGCATATACAGGGCGTGTTCGGAACAGAAATGAAGGCTGGACGGTGGCAATGCATATACAGGGGGTATTCAGAACAGGAATGAAAAATGCACTGTAACAAATTTCTGCTTAAAAACTGATCGATCAATTGTTAGAAAATGCAATTCATTTCGCAAAAGCCTGTAATCATAACGTGCAGTAAAAGATTTGCTCAAAAATCATGTTCCATGTTAGAAAAAGAAATAGTTTTTGAACGATCAACAACTTGAAGCAACTCAAAGTGATGATCGACAGTTTACACAGAAAAAAAGAGAAAGGTACATAATAAAAATGAATTAGAACGTTTCCATAGAGTGCAACAAAGATCTGTACTTAATAAAAAAGAGCAAAAATTAATGAAGCAAAATGGAAAGGGTTCATTAGTTGGAAAAGCCATGATCCAAAGAACACCATCGAGAAAAAACTCCAGATATAAGATTTTAACAAAAAAAAGTTCTGATGTTGAGTTCAAGATTGACAAGTGAGAAACCTGTCCAAGAAATTCCAATAAGAAACCATGAGGTCCTACGTCGAATACACCATTTGAGAAAGTCAACGACATAAGAGAAGGATGAATATGTACCCAGGATTTCGCAGATTAAAAAAAATTAGAAATCTTCAACAAACTAATAACTAATCGATGGCAAAGTTTTACCATCCAAATAAATAGGCAAAGGAGGGTCACAGGTTAAACACATGTTATATTTAAATAATAATCAGTTCACCTCTAATGATGATGATGCAGATTTCATATTTAATTTCCCAACGAAGCAAATTGCACCCAGTTTCGAAGAGTCCACCTTCATGGTAGAAGTAAGAGAAGAGAACGTATCAGTTGAGAAAATGATGACTTTATAAAAATACACGCGAAAGAAAGCCGAGTATTTTTTGACGACAACCCAATCAGTTTCTGGTCTGGTTTATCTGTAGAAGCTAAAGAAGATTGAAATTAATCTGTAATATATAGGGCGATCGTTAATTTACCCGACAAAATGAAACTACGTAAAGAAGCGATGTGCGAGAGTATGGGAAAAATATTAATGAAATTATTTCTACTTTAATTTTGAGAAATATAATATAAGCAGATGAACGAAATAAACACCCTCTTAAAAGTTTTATGGTAGGCATGGCGGCGTAGCATCGTGAACTTGACCTTTAAGTGGCATTTCACGTCAACTCCGTTTTTAGGTCAACGCCCGACGCCGTGAAATACGAACTACAAAATATTTACTTGACAAATGCATGCAAATGACCTGAAGCAGATTATTCCCTCCGAAGGATTAGAACGGCTCCACTTTTAACACCTACCTTGACAGGTAAACAAATAAATCACTAAAACAAGAAACAATTTAAATCTCCGTGTTAAGAATGCCTAGTATTTTTCTTTCATTTTAATTTAAATTGTATTGATAATAAAGTTTATTTCCAAAGTGAAACGTGTATTTCATCATCAGAATTTAAAACTTTATAATCAGTAAACTCGTTCGTAATCTGTTTCGATTGTTAATTATTATAATTTCGTTTTGTGTGTGACGAATTATTAACACAAATCTATTAAAAGTTTAACAAATTCAAGACGCGTTCGCAACTCCATATTCATAATTTAGAGCACTTATTCGCATTATTTCATCAGCTGATTAAGGCTATATACAGACTCGATAAAGGACGCGAATTGTCTCGTCGGATTCTCGTAAAAATTCCGCACGAGGATATATGGGAGTGTTCGCCGTTGATTCTGTTGTTCGAAGTCGTCAGTAAACAAATTTGGATACAAAATATTGCGCCTGCACTGAGCACCGACAGCATTCGCATCGACCCGAGATCGTATGCCGCGCATCCCGAGGCATGCCGTGGAAGGTCAAGTTTTACAAGCTTTATTGTGAGTGAATATCGTAAAACGTTTATGACATACTAGTACATACGCTGTGAATTTGCCGTTATAGTCTAAACATACCTACTTCTTGGGTATAATTGATTAATTACAAACTCTTCCACAGAATTTTCTATTTACTTTCACGTAGTCTGTGACATGCATTCACGCACGCGATTTGATCAAAAATTCTACGCATAATACTAGCGGCGTTTAAAACAACTGTATCCTAATAGTTTTATTGCCTCCGTATCCAGTAACGACACACCCCTGTAATTATTGCAGTCTGTAGCATCGCCGTTCTTCCAAATTGGTGTGATTGTTGCTTTTCGGCATCTTTTCTTGTCTCCATATTTTTACAATTAGTTAATGAATCTTTCGTCTCAGTGTCTTGTGTCCTCCGTATTTTAAATTTTCAGCTGCTATCCCGTTTCTGCCTGGGCTCTTGTTATTTTTCATTTTCTCAATAACAAAGTTAACTTCTTCTATTGTTGGTTCTGTTACTTCTTCTAACCCTATCAGTTTTTGACTTTCCTCTTCTTCGTCCTCTTCGCCCTCATTTAGCATTTCATAAAAATATTCCCTCCATCTTTCTTTTAGCTGTGCTTAATCTCCAATTAGATTTCCATCTTTGTCTTCAATGAAATGTGCTTCTTTGTTCTTCTGTGTTCCCTTTTTTACTTCTCTGTAGAAATTCCGAATTTTTGTCCTTTTGTAGTAGTTTTCTATTTGCTTAATTTGCTCACTATTTTTTCTTTTTTTCGTTCTTAACATTTCTTTGGTTTTTTCTCTGTTCCTTGTATGCTATTTGGTCTTGTTCCTTTTGTGTTTGTAATGCTTTGCACCTTAAGTTGCTCCTCTTGTCTGTTTCCTTTTACATACTTCGTCCCACCAGTTATTCTTTCTTTGTTGAGTTCTCACCGAGACCACGTTTTTTGTTGCTTCTTGAATAATTTTTGTGATTTTTTCTTTTACCGATTGTGCCCTTCCTGCTTCCCCTGTTTCATTTAAGCCCTCTTCAATTTCTTTAACATATCTGCTTTGAATATTTGTACTTTGCGGTTTTTCCATATCAAATTTATTTGCGATCTTTTTTCTTGTTTCTGTCCTGTTCGGTTTTTGTAGCCGTGTGTCTATTTTAACTAAATAGTGGTCTGAATCCATATCAGCACCTCTACAAGTTTTGACATTTTTTATTAGACTCGCATGTTTTCTCACGATCAAGAAATAGTCATTCTTTCACTCGGAGATACCCATGTACCTTTATGGATATCTTTTCTTTCGTAATGAGTACCTACTCATAATTTTCATCTGTTTTTTCTTCTGCGAATTCTATAAGCCTTTTTCCTTGTGCTTACTATTTCCTCCTTTTATGTGTTAGTATATTTCTTCATTCCCTACTCTTGCACTTATGTCACCTACTATAATCCGTATTGTTTTTTTTTTGCTTCATTTATTATATACTTCTTCCAGTTCTTCATAGAAAACATCTTTTTCTTCTTCAGTATTTTCCTCGGTGGGCGCGTACACATTCAAGACCGTCAATTCCGACACATCTTTAATTACTATGTAACAAATTCTATCTGATACTGGTACGTAATTTCTAATTTTTCCTTTCAAATCTTTATGGGCTAAGAAACCTACTCCGTATCTCCTCGTTTATAGTTCTATTATACTGCTGCGTTTATAAAACGCGGCGTCGTATTTCGTATGCAGTGCAGCAGCTTGATTTTGGGGTAATTTTTTAATTAATTACAAAATGTTCGAGAGAATTTTTTAAACATTTTTCCCGTAATCTGTGATATCGATTCTCTTATGCGCTTTCTTTGTCAGAATAGTTGTGATTCACCCTCTACATAAAAGCATAGAAATATAATATTTGAAATTATGATGTACAAGCACTACTCACTTTTTCATTATGTATCGTCCTAATTTAAGTTCTCGAGCAATAAAAAAACCAATTGTCATTCACCCTGTATACGCGAAAGAAAGCCGAGTATTTTTTGACTATAACCCAATCAGTTTCTGGTCTGGTCTATCTATAGAAGCTAAAGAAGTCAACGTGGCAGCGACTAATTTGTAAGTCCTTGCAGGTTCTTCGAAACATTCAGAGAGAAGGGTATTCCTGAAAGTGTCAAGACAAGAGAAGATACTGGCAAACGTCAAGAAAACGAGGAAAACTAAAATAGTGAGCAGAAAAACGAGGAAAATAAAGATTCTATACGTAAAAAAAAAGAAAAAGATATTCCTGAAAGTGCCAAGAAAAGAGATGAAACTGACAGACGTGAGAAAATTGAGCTAAGCCAGAATGGTGAGCAGAAAAACAAGGAAAATTAAAATTGTAAGTTCTTCGAAAGATTCTGCACGTGCAAGAGAGAGAAAGCATCAAAGAACTGGCAAGTCAAAAAATTGAGAAAAAACAGAATCGAGAGAAGAAAAAAGATTGAAATTAAATTTTATTGTAATATGTGTGTAGTGTAAATATAGGGCAATTATAAAATGTTTTCACCCCCTGTTGAAATTTGACAAACTTCAAACTAAGCACGAATCATCATGACTGGTTGCCTTTTTGTCATTGATTTCTTTTAAAATGGCGTATTGGTTCTAGTGATACCTCTGTCTTTAAAAAGGTCTTATCGAGTACAACGCCCCTAAAAAATAAACTCAAACCAAAGCGAAATGTTTACAGTTGATTCTTGTCCGATGAAATTTGTATCACAAAATCTTTTAAGCGGACACTAAATCGCGCACTATACACTTTACGTTTCACCGTCGTTCGACAGGTTTGTCTGACGAAGCTGTCGAAATGATTCACGTATGGGGATGAAGGCCTACCAGAATATGGGTACCTATTAAAATAAGTTAATTAGCCTTGAAAGCAGCCAATAATAATTTGACATAGTGTCACTTTATTCAAAATAAATTTTGACATATACAGTGACGGGAAAAAGTATGGAAACACTTAAATATTTCATATACGGTTAATATACTTACGAAATTTAGTTTCTACAAATTAATCAATATTCTGAATAAAGGTGTCGATGTTATAATCCGACTTCCGATTTAACCCCATAAACTTTAATATTTAAAATGGAACATCCTGTAGATTTTTCAATATTTAGTTACAGACAATCACTTTCGACGGGATGAGATCTTTTGGATATGAGAAAAATATAAATATGGCGTTCAAATACTACATTATTGGCTAGGACGACCTTGTTTCTCTTTAATGTCAAATTTTAACTTGAAGTTATCTTTCTGCAGTTTTTAACTTATTTCTTCCTTTCCTCTTCTGAATACGTGTTCCTTTTGTAGGGGGCTTTTTGGGTTTGATTTGGGCGTGTCGTGTTTTTATGTTGTGCAAGTATAGACGTTTATACATCATGCTGGTAGAGTGGTCTTCTAACTCAATTCATTCACTGTTGGGTAATCTTCGAGCTATGGTTGGAATTTCTTATGAGGTGATCTTGACTTTGGTTTCAAGGTTGATTTTATTGAATTTGAAGACGCGCTTTCCAATGGGTTTAAAAATTCTTAGGATGGAAGTATCAGTTTAGAACTGTTTCTGACGATGATCTAGGTACATACAGTTCTGAATTGAACTGATTGTGAGTAATTAATTGAAAGCTAAGTTGCAAATACGTTTTTCGATTGTAAAGTTCTATCAAAATTCCGAATTAGTCTCTATCTGGTTCATTATCGAAAAACGTTTTGTGGGATCATTGTATAAGGGGTGATTGATAGGTCAATATCTCGGAAAGTATTAAGTTTTGTATAATGGGCATAATAGTAAAATCAATTGCAAAAGACCTCTACTAAAACGTCCTCAAAGGAATACGTCGACCTACCAATCACCCTGTATAATTGGATTAGGCGTTCTACTTCAAGAGGATTTGACCCAAACAACAAGTACGTATTACTAAAGGTCAGATAGAGATTCAGTATTATTTTAGGTTTACTACTAAAATGTAATAAAATAAAATGTACATTCAGTGGTAGTGAAGGGTTGTGAATTGGGGGAAAGCAAAATTATTACAGTTCACAGTTTTCTATATGAAATATTTGGTCCATCCTAGTCCATCAGTTCTTGATTTTCTTAAGTAAGTGCGTTTTACGTATGTGCCTGTATTTATAAGTTTTTTCAAGATTCGATGTATTAATAGATTTCTTTAAAAAAAAACTACTTAAATCCTATTCATAAAAGTACGAAACAAATAATAAATTAGTAACGATAACTTTATGATGTGTATAAGAGAGAAAACGAACAGCTGTCGCATTCTTAACTCGACGCGGTGTATAAACATCTCGTTTGCAAATGCATACATAAAGACTGCATATAACTTACAGTGGCACTGATCCTTGTCTGTTTTGCGACGTTGCCAAGCGTTACCGGGCTCGCGCTCCCTTTCCAACTCAATACGCTCGGTAGCCCGTCTCGGTCTAACCGTAATACTATTCTTATTTTTATCCCCTACTACTTGTTTATCTGTCCTTGTCGGAGCTTCCTTCGCAGTTTAACCTGTGATCAAAGTACGTAGGAACCGCAGAAGTTCTCCTTACACTCTTCAAATTATCCGAGCGCCCCACCCCTATATCCGATTCTCTCTGACACCGTCGCCGTATACACATTGCATCATTGTTGCGTCACATCCCCGCCCCGACATAACACTTCTTCATTTGTTGACTCTGTGATCAATACAGTTTTCGGCGCAGCTCGTGTACATCCGGTAGGTGATATCGCAGGATCAGGATCAGGACAATCACAAGGCCGTGACGACTGTCATGTCATCCTTGTGTTAACCCCACGCCGCCGCCGTGAATCAAACTAATCAACGCAACTTGATATAATCAGTCGCTCCCTAAACAGGTTAACTACGGCCGCGCTATTAATTCCACTTTTATTATTATAAATATGTTTCAATTAATCGTAGACGCAAAAAAAGGCCGCTTTATAAATACAACTAACTTGAAAGTTCTAAAAATAGAACCGCCGCGTTTTCTTAACGCAGGAGTTATTGAACTCGTGCCTCTTTACTTCTTACGCTTTTTGTATTGCAAATGTATAATTGGTATTTGTATTTGTAATTTAAAAAAAAAGAAAAGCGTAAAGTTTGAAAAATAAAAGTAAGAGTTGGAGGAGCTGGGATTTGAACCCAGGACTTTCAGCATGCGAAGCAGACACTCTACCACTGAGTTACACCCCCACATACTCTTACAGTTTTATAATTAACATTTCAATAACTGATGTATATCATATTTTATATTAACTGATATTTTTCTTTAATAATAATTCGTTATGAAACTTATTTTATTTAACTTCCTATAGAAATCTCAATATTAATGGTAATATGCTAATATGAAATTCCTAAATTTATTTGCTACAAAATGTTACATATTTATTACAATCGGGGGACATTTTCTTTTCAACTTAAAATTGTAAATGTAAATATACTTTTGCATATGAAGATATAATGGCAAAATTTATTTATTTATGGTTGTCATAAGTTGCTATATAGGCAACCAAACTAACAACTCCCAACTTCACGTTAATTCATAAAAATCGTAACATATGAGATTCTCTTTAAGTTGACTTTGGCGAAAGTATTTTGTATTTTATTTTAATCTTAACATGCATTTGAACTTTAAAATGCAAATTAATCAAAATCCAATTTTTTGATTTAGTGTTTTTTGCTTGTAAGTCTAAGATGAGGGTTGCCAATGTGCAGGCAATTACCCGAATTACGGGTAATTTAAGCAACCTTGCGGGTAAAAATAATACGTGGGTAAAAATGGGTATTTTCAGGAAAGAAAGAAAGAACAAATTAATTTTTAAATTTTTGATTGACGCCCTGTTAGTGATGTTTCAGCTTTACTATTGGCAACAAAGAAATCATTAAAGCCGGAAGCAGACAAAAACTAAAGTAACTAACGAACAGCCAAATTCACATTGTCGATCAGTGCTGCCAACTCTACCGATAATTCGGTAGATCTACCGATTTTGAACTCAACTTTTTTTTCAATTTTTATTTTTTTGTCATTTTATCAATTTTTTTTATTTCTAGATCGTCTTTTGTTTTATTTTACGTCAAAAATTGCATAAATATGAAATCTTAATTTTAGAAAGATTTATTTATTTAATGAGAATTTTTTTAATTTTCGTTATTTCTCGTAATTTTATAAATTTTCTTTATTTCTCGATCGTCTCTTGTTTTGTTTTTCATCAAAAAATGCGCAATTGTCAAATCTTAATTTTAGAAGGTTTTGAGAATGAGAATTTTTTAATTTTTATTTTTTTGTAATTTTATTCAATGAGATATTTTTTATTTTTGTTATTTTCTTGTAATTTTATTCAATCAGATTTTTTTTACATTTATTTATTTTTTAATTTTATAAATTTGTCGATCGTGTTTTGTTTTATTTTTCGTCAAAAATTGCACAAATATGAAATCTTAATTTTAGAAAGTTTTGTTTATTTAATGAGTATAATTTTTTGTAACTTTATTTAATGAGTTTTTTTATTTTTGTAATTTTTTTCTAATTTTATTCAATGAGATTTTTTTAATTTTATAAATTTGTCGATCGTCTCTTGTTTTATTTAACGTTAAATATTGCACAAATGTCAAATTTTAATTTTAGAAAGTTTTATTTATTAAAAAAAAATTAATTTTTGTAATTTTTATAATTTTTTGTAATTTTATTGAAAGTAGAAAGTATTGTTTATTTAATAATAATTTTTAAATTTTTATTTTTTTGTAATTTTATTTAATGAGATTTCCTTTATTTTTATTTTTTTCTAATTTTAGTCAATGAGATTTTTTTTATTTAAATTTTTTTAATTTTATAATAATAATAATTGTTTAATAATAATCTTATAAATTTTCATTATTTCTCGATCGTCTTTTGTTTTATTTTACGTCAAAAATTGCACAAATGTCAAATCTTCATTTTAGAATTTTTAAATTTTTAATTTTATAAATTTTCTTTATTTCTCGATCGTCTTTTGTTTTATTTAGCGTCAAAAATTGAACAATAACTGTCAAATGTCTTAATTTTAAAAGTTTGAACCTAGTTTTGTTTATTACAGGAGAATTTTTTTAATTTTTTTAAAATGATTTTCAAAAATAAAAATCGCCTGAATAAAATCAGTGATTTAAATTAGCTCTACCGAAATTCAGAGACATCTATCGGAATTTTTCACAACTATCTTCCGAAATGCTTCGCTTGGTCGGTTGGCAGCACTGTTGCCGATTGCCGCCCACAGCCCCACATATACAGGGTGTCCGTTTTTCGAGCCTAACCATGGGGATCTCGGTTATGGGATAAAATGGGATAAAAATACGCAACTTTGTTCTTATTTAACCAACTTCGTATCTCTTAAGATAACCGTGATCCCCATAGTTAGGCTCGAAAAATGGACACCCTGTATAGCGTTTTCGATTGATCGCGCTAGTGCGCACTCAGAGTATCTTCATCTCGTGTTATTGCATGAGGTTAAAAAAAGATGCACTGATAGCAACCGATGCAGGTGAATCTAAAACGCTGACAGATGATTTTAGCCTGAAAAATCTGTCGTGCAACGTCCATGTGTGTAAGGTAAGTCCAATAATATCAGGTATTTAAATAAAATAAATTTTTTACCATTTCATTTATTCATTTCAATTTTATTACTAAATGTGGGCAGATTTGGGTAAGAGCGGCTTTTTTAAAATTTGAAATGGGTAATCGGCTTACGGTGGATTGGCAACACTGTCCAAGATACATCATTTGTTTCGTTTTGATTTCGAAATGTACACACGCACCTGCGCTAAATCCACCAATTGCATGCTAGCGACTTAGGCGCGGCTTAGCTTATCTCCGCCTTTTTTCAAGTTTCAATGAAACAGTCGGTATGTGCCGGGTGTTAACATTCGACTGTGTAATCGAGAACCTCAACTGAAGACTTCCCACCAGTAGAAACAACTAATATTGAAAATATACAAAAGAAATGTCATGAAAGTAGATAGAATTGGAAATATAACCAGAAGAAATAAATTAGAAACGAAACTAATATCACCAAAAAAATCACAATAAAATATTTACAATAGTATCCCAATAAATTAATAAATTGATTAATAAATAAATTAGTAAATTAATAAATACATTAATCCTGTAGATCCTAAGGGTCCCGGGAATCCTCTATCTCTTGGCATACCCGGATGACCCATTAGACAAGACGAGACGAGACGAGACGAGACGATCCGACGAGACGAAACGATCCGACGAGACGAGATGAGACGGGACGAGAAAATTCGACGAGACGATCCGACGAGACAAGACGATAAAATATAAGAGAAACAACTTGGTCGATGAGATGATTGACAAAAATTGAACACGAAGTGACAGTTAAAACAAATCTGAAAAACCGATTCATTTAGAAAAGAAATAATTCAAATGGATCTAAAAATCTCAAAAAAAAAACTGCAGATAGGTATGAAACATATTGTAATGGTTTTACAGTTGTAGCCCCACGTTGGGCGCCAATTTATTATGTAGTAATATTATTGATGTGGCCCTACGTTAAGCGCCAATTATTATGTAACAATTTTACAGTTGCGGTCCCACGTTGGGCGCCATTTTTATATGTAGTGGTAAACTTATTTATCTCCACTTCAAAATTATTGAATTGGGATGCAATGTTTTTCTGAGGCTTATCACAGGGTTATAGATTCTTTTAATTAAGAAAGCCTATTCGTTTTCTTTGTGTACTTACGTGTAATTTTGAAAATATCAATAGATTTGAATAAATTGTTTACGATCTTTGCAAATCGTCTACAATTTATTCGTTAATTGAATAATTTCTAATTAATTTGAAAATTTATTTCAGTGTAAATACCTCGACTACGATCTTTACGAATCGTCGTCAAAATATTCTCTGATTGAATTAAATTTTTCCTATTTTTATATAAATCTGTTCAACAGGTTTGAATGCCTTAACCACGATCTTCGCGAATCGTTTTTAAATAAACATTCATTAATTGATACAGCTTTTATCGAATGTCAGATGTTGTTGTCAATTACTTGTCACAATTTTAATTTTATATATAGTCTTTCTGCAAAATTATCTGTTCTTTTGCTTACTGTGACATCCTTGACGTGAATCCAATTTGGACATTGTCACGATGTCATTATCTGAGAAAATAAGTAAATTTAAATTCGTTTCGTAATTATTGCAATTATGTGCATTTCAAAATTATGCGGAATCGGCACCCATTGAAGTTTAGTAGAACAAAGCCGCGTTACACATTTCATTACACATTACACTCGCATTTCACTACGCATAAATGCAAGCTATGCGGAATGTAGGTGTGTTGTTTACATGTGCCAATTAAGATCGAGGCAATTAGAACGTTTTAAGAAAACAAATTTGGCAAGGGTCAATTGATGCTGACACCTTTTAGAACTTTGTACTTTGGACCGAACCCCCAGCCACCAGAGCGAAGGAACCAATTGTGACGTAGATTTAAGAAATGTATAAAAGATCGACCCGCAGGTAGACATCAATCAGTATCAGTATCAATCAGTGTTGTTATTATTATTAAGAGAATTAATTATTGAGTAGTAGTCATGTAGGTAGATAGTCAGGTATTAGAGATTATTATTATAATTAATTATTATTAGTCAGTGTTGTGAAACCAAGTGCGCGAAGCTAAGCGAGTGGACACTACGAGCGCAGGGCTGGCCGCCGAGCCAGGCCCTTCCCCCCAAGTATGTTAAATGTTAAATAAGTCCGTTAATTAAGTTTTAAAGTTAAAAGGACTAAGTTTAGATAGATTTAAATAAAATTAAATTAAGGACATTGCCGCATATTTCTCGTAATCTTAATTCATAATTCTAAATCTAATTTTCTTTTTTAACGCGACAATATGATGGAAATAAAACTTCTTGAAAAGTATAACTGTTATATTAGAAGAAAATTTTACAACAAAACAAAGAACTATTAATAAAAATCAAAAATCTTATTTAAGTAATAAACGAATGAAGGAAAGTAAAGGAAAATATAAATTAATTCAAATTTTAAATTATGTTTGTGGCTGCAAATGACAGTTTTAGATAAAATGTTAAATATCTCAAGAACGGTTAGGTTTAGGTATGGACAATGATATACAGAAAATGTACAGAATTTTATGAACGATACAAATTTGACCTCATGTATAGGGTGTGCCAAATCACAAAGTTGCATCCGGCACCACTATTTTAATGCATTTTGTATAGATAAAAATAATTTATGTTCTAAACCTCTAAAATAAAAATAAAAAATACATCGAAACTTTTTTTGTATCTTCAGTAGTTATCGAGACACCCTGTGTAAATAAATTATATTAATCGATTAAGTATTGGGATTCAAATGAATTGATCTTTGCGCTTGCGCCTCACGCGAGAATAATCCAAGAAATAAAAAACCTGTCAATAATTTCGAAATCCAGAAGTACAAGGAACATTAAAATTATTTATAGATAGATTGAAAAAACTGGTATAAGTGAATATTGGGTGTCATAAAATCTTCGATATCAGTTGCTCGTTATCGTCAGTTACTTCCACATAATACATCGAAGTTATTCCTTACGTCTTCTATTCTCATACATACATGTGAGTAACGATACGATAGGGGGGATTCATAACTTCTGTTTTATCTAGATGTACCCCCCCTGATAGCAGGAAATACTTATTCACTTTATTTACTAAATTCAGCATCGATAAAGGTTTACCGTTTACTGAAAGCTATTTCATAGCAGAACAAATATGACTGACGCACGCCGACGAAGTCATTAAAGATGAGATTCCACTGAGGCAACCAGTAGCAAGCGACTGATCTACAAGCACGTCCAATTTAATTTTTATAGTCTTATAAATAAATTTTTAATGAATTTAATGGCGACCGTTTCATTTCATTAGGGGAAGGCAAGGCGAATAACAGCTTTTAACTTTTTTTTTAGAAGTGTCATGCGTCATGATAACGTTGCATGTCAAACGTCGCCTCAGTGGATCATCGCCTTTAATGAACCTTGATAGTTGATGATGATGATCCACTAAGGCAACGTTCAACATGCAAGACGTTGAAGATAAGATTCACTGAGGCAACAAGCAGAGAGCGACCGATCTACAAGCACGTCCAATTTAATTTTTGTAATCTTGTAAATAAATGTGCTATAATTCTCGATTTTTTTTTAATAAATTTAGTTGTGACTATTTCATTTTAATAGGGGAAGGCAAGGCAAATAACAGCTTTTAACTTTTCTTTAGAAGTGTCATGCGTCATGATAACGTTGCGTGTCAAACGTCGCCTCAGTGGATCATCGCCTTTAATGAACCTTGATGGTTGATGATGATGATGATCCACTAAGGCAACGTTCAACATGCAAGACGTTGAAGATAAGATTCACTGAGGCAACAAGCAGAGAGCGACTGATCTACAAGCACGTCCAATTTAATTCTTATAATCTTGTAAATAAATGTGCTATAATTCTCGATTTTTTTTTAAATAAATTTAGTTGTGACTATTTAATTTTAATAGGGGAAGGCAAGACAAACAAAGCTTTTAACTTTTTTTAGAAGTGTCATGCGTCATGGTAACGTTACATGTCAAACGCTGCCTCAGTGGATTATCGCCTTTAATAAACTATCAAGAATTATCGTCATGTTATCTGAAAGATTTGAAATATTCCTCTCGATGATTCATAAAATTACAGAATAAAAAAAGAGCAAGCCAGAATTAATTAATAAATGAGACTACAAGGGCGACACGAAAAAATCTAAACCAGCAGGTACCGAATTTAGAACAACAAAGTAACATCCGTCTATCGTTACATTAAAGTAATGAATAACGGATTGGATTGTTGAGCTCACAATAATTAAACCTAATATCTAAAGTAGACCGTCACGTTTCGTGAGGAAACAAATAAACGTCAGGTTTCTGGAAGGGTAGCGGCGTACTCCCCTCATTTCAATTTACTTCGAGGTTAGAGAGAGTCGGGAGACAGGCGAACAAATGAAAATATAAAGCGAAGAGAATAACAAATGACAAGCGGCCTTTTCTGTTTTAGTTGGGGTAAGCGCGTTCGGTGTAGAGTTTCGCGTTAAAAATTTATCCACGTTAAAAATTATGTTTTAATTTTGCTCCGGTTTTTTTTGCCGTTGTTGTGCGTTTGAGCATACAAATAGTTTGATAAAATTTATTTCTTCGCAAAAATACTCAACGCATACAAACACGTTAACGATTTATACATAGTGTCTCAAAAGACAGATACATAAATAAGAAATTGGAAATTTTATTCGCTGCAGGAAATACTAGAAAGAGAAAGATTTCAGGAAAACATATTTTATGTTACTGTTATATTATAATAATATAGGGTGACTGCAAACTGACATATTAATTCTAATTGTACTAACTCTTTAGTAGTTCGTATAGATCAAGTACGTAGTAGTATCATTTTCCATACAAGACAAGTTCACAAGGTTTCTTTCCTGCTTCAGCATTTAAGTCTCAATAACACGGCAGAATAAAATTGATTCATCAACATATACGGCTATAAATGACAGTGGTCTGTCAATGAACAAAGAGATTTATTGTATACCTGTAAGTTTTAGGGAATTTATAATTCTTAAGGTTTCACTATTTTGCTGATTCATTTTTTTCGCACTCACGAAATAATAAAAGATCTGACAAAGTTAAAGAAAAGCAATATTGTTTTAATACGCCCCCCCCCCTCCGTTAAGTCTGCGAAATTCCATAGGAAACATGTTCCAAGGAGAAAGCACATCTCATTAATCAAGCCGTTTTAGTTGTAGGCCCTGCGCACTGTACCTTGTCATCATAATTCACTGAGCATATACATATATGATTTTTATGTAGGATCGCTTCACGTCTCGTGTCAACACAATGCGAAATCGAAGGACGCGTAAATTGTTGATGCGACGAGAACGAATTGCGGGAGAGATGAAAGGGCGAAATGAATGATGTGATAAAAATGAACGCGCATAATATAGCTATGACCGAACTCGGCGCTTGACATGAAATGGAAAAATTATACATCACGGGGTTAGGATCATTTCTACCTAGTTTGAACGGATAACGACAGGCATCTTCCTTTAGTAATTTGTCGCATAAAAACATGAATCTTCGCAAATATGGTAGGGAAGTGTCTCCTGGAAACAAAACTTTTTTGATTTATAACGTCAGCAAAAATTTGCACTACTCAATTCATAGCAAACAAATTTTTATTATTTATTTAGGTATCATGCTTTGCACACTAGTTTTATTCATATCGATTTCTCTTCGTAAGATTTCTTAGGCGATGCAAATCGGGGACATTTGTTAAGCCCTCCTCCACACCCTGGCCAATTTTCTCACATCTTCCACTGATTTATTTCTGCGAAGATCCAAATCTTTCACCCCATTTTCTCCTTGGCCTTCCTCTTTTCCCTATTGATCCCTTTTGGCCTTTCATCCTAAAAGATTACTTCATTTTGATTGGTTTTTTGTCCATTTCCTTCACTTCTTCCGATCCTTGATTGATAATTTTTTTGCTACGTCCAAATCTTCAATTCTTTCAACGCCTTCTTTTTTCCCGCGTCCATATCACTTTTTATTCAACTCTCTTTTTTTATTAACTTGTATTTGGCTCTCCTGGTTATCGAAATCTTCATTTCTATTTACTTTCTCCCGCTCTTTTCTTCAGAAATCTTGTTTCTTTTTTCGCCGTTTCCTTTGCAAACCTTTCTTTGATTCGTTTGAAGAGAGAATCGCGTTGTGAACTTTCATAATTGCAAGTGAAAGTTATTTCAGAAAGCTACAGAATGAAGAGGAAGACTCCTCACGTCCTTTTGAAGTTCACATGCAGTTTGGATGAACTGATTGCAAAATGCTTTCCAGCATTCCACTCGAGGACGACTCAATTATCATCAGTTCTTTGATCTGATGGGAAATTTGGGCTGCATCATTGTTAAATAAAGTACATTGAATTTGCTCGACATTAGCACCCTCTATAAGTGGCACGACAAAACCAATTGTTTCCAAATTATTAAATTAGTAAAAAAGTGCGTTCATTATTCATTACTTGAATGATTAGGTTAAAGATTATCATAAGATTGAAATAAAAATAAAAGTGATAAATTTAATGACATATATATAGGTACCTACTACGGTAAATTCAATACTAATGGTGGCAGCATTCCCGCAAGTGAGATAGCGAACCGTTACGTCACCGTATACCCGCTTCTCCTTTTACACAATATTAACCAACATTAACTGTCAACCGTGACAGTTAATGGTTGGTTGACAGTGAATGTGTTAGAGGGAGTAGCGGGTGTGCGATGACGTAACGATTTGCTATCTCACTTGAATGCTGCCACCGTTAAGTATTCAATTAACCGTGGGACCTACAACATTTCGAAAGAAATTATGGATTAGAAAATTATTTTCAAAAACATACCCGATTCAGTGGCGTAGCGATTGCATAGCAACGGTCTGCAATGTGGAAGAGCCCACGAGTGTGGGGGCCCTAGCCTTGGACAAATAAACTGAGAAAAGTAGATACATGATAAGAACACAGTCTAGATAGAAAAGGAGAGCTTTTATTGTGGTTTTTTGACCACGACAACCACCTTATAAAGGAAATTGCCTTTTTTTCTTATACAGGGTGTTTATAAAACATGTTGGGATATTTCACCCAGTTATAGATCACATCAATACACACACAAAAGTCTTAGTGAATGTGTGTCCGCAAATCATCCGTTTTTGAGATTTTTTGAGTTTTTAAAATGTACGAGCAGAAGGCGTTGAATTTTGGCAGTAATAACGTGTGCTATGAGAATGGTTTAAATCACAATTGGTTTCATTTTTATGGAGATGAGCATGCATAGGAGGGACATGTAAGAACATCCTGTAACTGATTTTAGTCAAGATTTCTTTAATGATAATAATAAAAAGTAATCTTTATTAGCCGAAGTTTAGCACAATTGCTGGTCTTGTACTTAACCTAAAAAGTATGAAAACCAGTACAAAGAAATGCAAGTATAAAAAGTATGTACCAGAATAAACCTATATTTATTAATAATTATTGCGACTACTCAAAAAGTACATAAATAGCAATTATTAAACGCTATTTTAAATTAAATTACTGTCCGTCTGTGTTCACTTAATAATATGTTTTTAATTTATAACTATAAACTATGAGAGGCATTCGGATTACGTATATTTACGTTATGCAACCGACTACGAGGAACTACCACTAAGTATTATTTTATGTATTAATACGAAGCAATTTTCTATTAGACATATTCAACCAGTTTAAACTGAATAATATCATAAACGATTTATTAGTACCTATTTGTAATTAAATTATGTTGATTTAATATTTCCAGTAAAGTGGCAAGTTCTCACTTAACTGCAACCGAAGTTGAATGCACAGCATTCGCAGATAAACTATGCCGAAGCTGTGTATACTATACTGTTTACTTGATCATTACATTTTTCAAACAAAGTAAAACGACAATCAAAATTAAAATTACAAGATGGAGTAATGATCAGGAATCCGAATCAGCGTTTCCCAAGGGAAAAACTGCTCTTTCTTCGGATCCCTTTAACTACCTACTAACTAACTATATCTACAAACTATTCTGTATCAAACTGTATCATCTGCATAAAACTGAAAAATATAATTTTTAAGAAAGTTCTTGAAAGCCGATGTATAAATGATGTAAAGCAGAGGCCCTAAAACAGATCTTTACGGTACACCCTCATTAAAATGAGGATAAGTTGTTCACTACTACTTTTTTGTTTGCGTGCTTGTAAATAATTTTGCAAAAAACAAAGAAGAATTACTGTCGAATCCGTAATACTTAAGTCTATCACAAAGTAGTCGAAAGCTTTACTGTAATCAAAAAGTATAAGTACTAAAGCTTTACTAGGATCACGAGTTTCAAATGTTTCATCAGTTACATTAAATAATGCAGTTGCAGTAATATAATGAACCGTTATTAGTTTAAATTGGAAAGTTACTGAAGGTTTAACAAGCAAAATGTATTCTTACAGAATCCACTGTATTTCGGGAACGGTTGATTTTCGGACCTAAGTTTATTAAGACTTTTGTGCTTGTATTGATGAGATCTGGGTAAGACACCTGAACATTTTTTTAAAGCACTTTGTATGTGATATATGATTTTTAGCTTAATCGAAAACTCCTTCCCGCCAATTAGTACGTTATATCCAGATTCTACTGTACTATGACCTGTATTATCTGTATTATTTTCTATTCACAAATGTATTTTACAAAAGTCAAAATTCTTGTGTGTTTTTTTTATTATAATCAACAACAAAGGAGGGAGGGAGGCTCCGACCATGCTTGCGGAAGGATCCGATATTTCTAGCTACGCCACTGACCAGATTTTACTATTAATTATAGTATTTATGTTTTTTTTTGTTGGTTCCCTAATTTCCTTGCATAAAATTATTCTTTGTTTATTTTATACCGTTCTTGCTCTCCGGTATTATGGTTTGTTAGAATGTATGTATTCTACCACTCTTCTAGTTTTGATAAAAAAATCACGACAAATTCAGGAAAATACCCAGACAAGAAACTTTCGCAATCACATTGACTAAGCGACAATAATTACACGTATTTTGTCGCAAGATTCACCTCGACGAGCGTCATTGAAATTAAACAAATTAAACGACGGCAAACATCAAACGAACGCGCGCAAGTTGTTTATCAAAAATTTATTAAGGTCCTTTGTCTGCACACGTTTGAAATATTATTTCGATTCTTCCTCGAATCTGACTGACTCACGCGCACAAATATGTTCAATTTTGATACTTTACGATTCTTAAGTAAACAACAAACGACTATTTTGATCAACGTGAGGCGTTCTGGTTATCTTCGGCGTGCATCTGGTTTACGTATAAGGTCCGTACTTAATAAATAAAAACTATTTTTACTATTTATTTTATTTACACGCCGAAGTCTCGGCCAACTTCGTAGAATGATTCACGCTGGATATCTCTCCCTATACATACATATCTTCATCTGGTCTTTTCCACCTACGTATTTTACAAGAAAATAGCACACGTTTTTAATTAAGTCATATGAATTATACACAAAATTATACAGAAACTATATGAAAAATAAAATTATGCAAGTAATAACAGTTCATCTCATGTTATTTTGAAATATACAAGTAACAAGTCTTCTACAAAATTCTACGTCGAGTTACCCTTGAAACAAAAGTACGTATCGTGGCTATCACACGAACTGTCAAAATATAAAATTTAGGTTATGCGAAGGAACTGAATTCAAACAACAATTTATTATAATATATTCTTTTAAGAACGAAGGTATTATGTACTTTCTTTTTGCATTGGCCACTTCCATAAACGAATATGTGTCATCCAATAACTGAAATTAGTGATTAAAAGCTAGGTCTTGCCCACACACGAACATTTTGAGGTTCATCCATTTTTGACATATAAAAAATTGATTAGGCAAGCTACGACTTGCGATTTTTTTTTCCAAGGTTAACTCGAGGTACTTTTTTGTTGAAGGCCCCATATAACAAAGCATAAGAAATCCTCGACGTTGAATGTTAATTGCCATAGCCTAAATTTAAGTGAATAAAAACATTATCTGAGATCTGGGGCTTGTTTTAACAATTTTCTTAGTGATTTATACAGAGAGATCCATAATAAAACTATTAAAGAACTTTATTTCAATTTTAACATTTCTTATAAACGAATTTAGAGTCACTTTTATGTTCTAAAATATTGCAGTGTTCTTTTTCGTCGAAGAATCTTTCTCGCTTTAATTTATTGACGTGCAGAGGTTTCAGTACCGCTGAAACTTGCATGTTTAGAACAGTTTCATCAACTTTGTCCGAGCTAGAACGAAAAGAACAGTCTGGAGCTACAATAAATGCAGCTTCGACAAACAATAATAATCCGGTGAGACATGAGAAGTGTGTCGGAATCCAACAAGTCGCGGCGCCGCGACGCTATGGGCGGTCAGCTTTTAGGCGCCTCTCCCCAACCTCTGTCTCCCCCCACCTGGTCGTCGGTCGATACCAGTAACAAAGCTACCACTTTATATCCCTTTACTATTTAGCAGAGTAACACCAACGGTTAAGCCAATTTCAGTTAATCATTCGATTAAATGAGCAGCAGTAGTTTTTCGTATTTAATCAATCGAGCTTTTTCAGAAAAAAAAACTTTTCTCATTGTTTGTTGTTGGTTGTTGCTAGTTCCAGCTAAATATACAGAAAAGCAGACTCATATATACAACTTTTCATTTAATACTCAATATACAGGGGAGGTACAAAATAAAAGATGCTTTAGTTCGTATCAACCCTAAAGATTTCTTGCACTAAAGTTGACAACTTAGCAGCCGAAATACTTATATACATGAAAAATAGTTTCCTGAGAAGAAATATCTCAATTTTTAATTTATTAAACCATGGCTTCCTATACTGTACGTTAGTATTTGTAAGAAAAATTAAAAGTATTTAAAAATGTAATGTATTTTAATAAATAAATTAATAAATAATCTACTTTCAGTAGTAAAAAAAGTGTTGTGTTGTGATCCATTTTAACGTTAATAAAAAGAGGGGCAAAACTAGCACGGATTACCTGGGCATTATTTTTGGTAAATTCAAAAAGCTCGCTCGGCATAAGTAAATAAAGTGATTTGGGCAAACACCAGATGGTGTATAAAGCTCTCTACTCGACTCTCCGATTCCGGGTAGGGAAGCAGGAGCTCAACTCAAAGCGATACATCACCGAACCCCCACCCTCGTTCACTCTGCACTCACGGAAAATTGAGTTCACCGTATTTATTACCGCAGCTATCTACTTTATATTATACAAAGATGTTACGGCGCAGTTGCCCTTCGTGTTTATATACAAAACAAAATTCTACACACAAGAATGATATGGGCAATTTCACTGTCTAAAGATTTATTAGGTGGTGATTTGTAAACAATGAGAATCTCTCTTCTCATTTAGAAAATAATCCGGGGAGGGGAGGAGCTACACCGAATCTCACTATCCATAATATTTCTTTATCTAGTATAAGTAACTCATACAGTTGATATTCATACATCAATCAATGTCAAATAGACTATTTAATTACATAATTACAAAATTAGGAAAACTCAAAATATGTGTAACAGTCTACAACTGGAATTGTCAAAAAAGCGTGTGTGAAGTGTACAGTGTAATTTTTAATGATTGAGGATACTTTGAACTTGGCGCCGTAGTTCTTAGGGTATTTCACATTTTGAATGTGGCTACGATGAACAAATATTGATTATTCAGTGTTGACACGTTATTTTGTTTGTTTGATTTTCTCTGGCGTATTTTTGATGTTTTACTTCTTCACATTTTGCTGTTACTATTCTTATATCAAGAGAAATGATGAGAAAGGTGAGTGACAAAACCGGGTGTTGCCAACGCAATAACAATCCAGTGTGGCGGTAAAGTAAAATCATCCTCAATCATTAAACATCACACTGTATATCATTTTCAAATTTTAGTAGAAAATTGGATCGTCTTCTTCGATAAATAACATTCACATTCGCCAAACACAGATTTTACAAATAATTTAAATGAATTAAAATGTATTAATTATAAGTATACTTACATGGTAAAGTTTTATAAATATACGAAGTGTTTCTAAGGAAGAAAAAAGCAACTTTTAGTTAGTTAGGTTAAAAATAATTAAATAAAAATAAATGCATTTCCTAATTAAAACATTTAAAGGTCAATAACTATTCGCGTTTTAAAAAGAAAGCATAATTTAAATGGGATATTTAAAATTGCCGCCAATTACTGGTAACCAATCGCAAAACGTTGTAACCAAAATGAAAGAAATAACATTGCCAGCAAAGAGTGTATTATTTTGCAAATTATAATTCAGAATAAATCTTATGCGTTTTAATTAACACGATTTAGAATTACTCAGTTTTAAGAAAATTTGAAAAAGGTCACAATTTAGTTTATTTTACTTTTCGCTTTCTTAAGTTGGCAACACGTGATCACAACATTGTTTTCAAATAAATGTCAATACCGTGTCAACAAAACTTTTCATATCTGTTGTACTGTTACCATAGTGAGTAAACCAATTAGATGATTTATTTCCGCATCCAAGTTGATTAGCAAACAAAATTAAATAATTAAAGCAGCACCATTCTATAGAGTCCAAAAAATACGTACTTTTCACATTTTAGGTTATGTTCGTTCCATTTACTTGTACCACTTTCAAAGCAATAAGGTGGAACTTGAGTTATGAGCGAAACAGATGATACAGATGATCTACTCCTAATACCCCCCGACTTTTTTACTGTTAGCGCAGAACTGGAAGTCCCATACTTAACCGGACCGTACTACAACGTCGTGGACAGTTTAATAGAGCAAGTGAACAACTTGGAGCACCGCATCAATTGCATAGAGAGCACCTCTGAGATTAGTTTCGCAAGTAAGTCCTTGGAGTATTCCCCAAACCCCAACTTAATGTCCGGAGTTCGGAAGTACAACAGCTCCGACGACATCAGAAACATCAACAGGGATGGGGGTTACTTAGAGAGCACTCAGAGCACACCCCAGAAGCCCCAGACGAGATTCAGATTAAATTCCATGGGCTCGTCTCCGAGCTTGAGCCCCCAAAAACGTAAAGCGCATTTTAATTCGGTGGTTTACACGAAACAGTATAAATCGCCGAGTAAATTCAAAAACGATGACCAACACAAAGAAGAAATCATGCAGGAAATCGACGAGTTCATATCCAACATGCAGGTGCAGAAATTTAACAACAACAAAAAGACTAGCGAGCGTTTATCACTGAACGATTTAAATCACATGTTGAAGCAGATAGAGAAGGATTTCGGTCCTGCTGAGAGCAACAATGAGAAAATGGTGAAGGAGAGAACGTGGCAATGTGGTGATAACAAAACTTCTGTACCTGATTATGGCTTTGGAGTACGAAGTACAATGTATGATAAAGCAGCAAACGAGGCCAAGGCTAGAAGTCTCACAGTGGAATCCTTGCACGATCAAGGTCCTTCAACGTCGGATTTATCTACGATTTACACGGATTCGTTTGCTGAGAAAACTGAATCGCTGTGCAGTAGTAGCGAGTCAACTCAAGTAACCGCTTTGCCAAATGTTAATCGTCTGACAGCAGGCGGAAGACCCAACTCTATTTTAGAAGCAATAGACTCTCGTCATAATCAAAATGAACAAAGGCAACCGATGCACAACACTTACAACAAAGCAGCTCAAGAACCAAGACGTGTCAGAAGAAACATAATGGAGAACGAAGCTGCAAATAGAGCCGGTAATTTTGATGGTAATTCACAGAGGCTTTTAAGTTTGTCGTACTTGTGGAAGCATCGAAATAAAAATCAAGATTTTCAAGCTCATGAAGTGGATGTTACACAAAAACTTGAAGAAGAAAAATTGAGGAGACAGGTAAGTTAATATTTTTCAAAAATTGCACAGGTTGGATTTTGAATTTGTTTAAATACATCCACATTTTTATGTATTTCTTTTTATAAAATGAAATTAGCTTTTTCAGAAAGAAAACCCTCTGAAATAAGTTTTTGTAAAAGAATTAACTTTCAACTACTGACAATCTTCTTTATTTTTTATTTGTTATTTTCATTTCCACTTGTCCTGTTTCTTTTTTAAAAAAAACTTTACCAATTTGTTGAGTATTTTACTGAAACTATTAACTAAAATGTCCCCATATGTCCCATCTATGTTTCTAAAACTTGTATATAATAGTTTAAATCTTATTTAACTTTACCACAGCACTGTGAACAGTTAATCCAGCAACTTCAGTTACGCACTCTTGAATTACAAGAAAGATTAGCGGTTGCTTTACAAGTAGATGAAGCTAAAGACGACGCGATTCTTCGCTTTCATAAAGCCTGGGAGCAAATTGCTATAAGACTGCAAACTTTGACCAAAGAGAGGGACGAGTTGGAGAAAGAAATTAAAGATATGAACGGTGCAAACAGTAACAATATAGCCGAAGCAACGAAAGTAAATACAAACCGATTTCTTAAATCACTCTTTACGTTGTTGTAATTTCAGAAAATTGCCCACTTTGAAAATGAAGCATCTAAAGCACTGAATTTAGCACATTCGAACCAGGAGAAACTGACCGTCCTAGAGAAGCGCTGCACTGATCTAACGAATGAAAATGAAGATTTGTTGAAGAAGATCGCCGTTGTAAGCTCTGACTGCGAGATCGAAGGGGGAAAGACTAAGCACTTATCAGAAATAATTGCCCAAAAGGAGACTGAGTTGAATGAGGTTCGTTATTACACACAAAAAAAAGATTATTAATAAATAAAAGTAATTGTTTCAGAATAAAAAAGTACTATTGAATGCACAGAATGAAATAGCGCAAAGCAAGAGAGCCGTTGAGTTATGTCAAGCCGAATTGACTAACATGAAGACGCAGTGCACGCACTTGGAGCTTGTTTTGAACGAAAAACAAGACGTCGTTAAAAATCTTGAATCCCAAAATAGGAAATTGGCAGCGGAAATCGATACTCACAAGAAAATAGAGGTAGTTTTTCTTAAGTAAAAAAAAATTAACACGCAATGTGTATTTATTTCAGAAAGATTTGCAATACGAACTCAATAAGGCGAAGGAAACAAACGAGAAAAGTAAAATAGAACTTCGCAACTTCTATCAAGACCAAGTAGAAATTGTAGTGCGTGACAAACTGAAGGAGTTTCAATCACAGTTGGATAAGGCTGAGTCATCTCTGCAAGATGAGCTGAAGAAACGAGAGTTAACAATAGCTAGAAGTGCTGCAATACATATTCAACAAATTACAGAAAAGTATGCCCCCTTTTTTTTAAAAACATCCCCGCCCCCTTCATCATAAATATGTTTTCTTTTTTTGTCTACAGACATGCTCTTGAAGTACGATTATTGGAGGAAAAACACAACGAAGAGGTAAGATTGTATCAGGTCCAACATTCACAGGCGAAACAGTACATAGAAAACCTGCACCACAAATTTCAACAACAGCAGCAAAAGAAATCCGATATGGCGCAGCAGTTGCACAAAGTAATGGAAGCCCAGTGGCTCGAAGCGCTGAGGATAATTAATAACGGTCGAAGTCCGATCATCACTCAAGATCAAGACGTAACCCTCAACCAGCTTAATATACTAAAATCAAAATCTCACAGTAATTTGGAGGAGGTTCTATCGATGGATCTGAGGGGTAATGCAGCTGATGTGAAGTTAAATAAGAAAGAGGTGGATGTACCTCCGCTGAACTTAGGTCCTAGCACGTCATCTATGAACGGTGAAATTAGGAATTCTTTATACGGCCATGAATCTGAAACTCCGGTGTCCAGTAGGCCTAGAAGTAAGCAACAGATCGAAGTTGAATTACAGAAGTTTGTGCAGATGGTAAAAATTATATATATTTTTTTTTGTTCAAAACGAGTTTAATTTTATTTTCACAGCTATTAAATAAATCCCCCGGTAATCCAACGCAAGAATCTACCATGGCCAATAATGTGGATCAGCATACTTGGCTACCTAATGTAAGTGGTTTACTAAAAGGATTTTGTAACTATGGCATTTTGTTGTGTACGAATTTTTAGTTTCAAGACGACAAATTGCGTGCTGCCAGCTCAAAAGACAGGAAACAGAAACCCCCTTGGAAATAACTTGAACTATTACTTTTAATTTATTGTGATAATTTTATACTTTCATTTGGTTTTTTTTTGTACATACAATAAATAATTTTATATATTGCTTGTTTCAAAGAAGCTTGTAAAAAAATAGGGACAGAAATGGCTATATTATATAAAATAATTAATGTGAGACCATAAGCTTACGCTGGTTCGCTAAACCATTTCCAAAACGTTTTCACACAGATTTACAGATAGTATAGTGATTGTTTTAATTAAATGAGCAGTGATTCATAAAATTAGAAATTTCATAATTTAATTTAAAAATAACAGTAAGTACCAGTAATCATACCAGTAATGTAGGCGTTTGATTTTAAGGTCACAGCGCTACCGTGGATAAATCTGAACCTCTGTAAGCTACACGGAATTTTTGTAATGCACATGTTTAAGCATGGCCAACTCCATTAACATTCACTGACGTGTATGTATGGCCGTTTCAATTTGACTTTTAAAAATTTGACGGGTACTCCACACAGCGCCTCTTGTGAGTTTTTAAGTAATTGCAGTTGCCATTACGTTACTATCAGTAGTTCTGTAGTATCTTTAATAGGGAGCGCTGAGTGGAGTACTCCATGGCATGCTTTCCGGAACCGAATTTTAGGCGAATTGACACGGCCATACATACACGTCAGTGTCACGTCAATGTTAATGTTGCTGGCCATGGTTTAAGTGCGTACTAATACAAATACACAAGTTGATTTAATGTGAATGTCACATATAACACAATCCTGATACATCATACACTCAGGATCGACGCCAAAACACGATTTGTTGGGCGAACGCTTAGCTGCAAACTCCAATACTTAGGCCCAGAATTAAAATAAAAATATTTCAAATTTTGAAGCTAGCGCCTTCTGCAATCTTGGGGTTTTCGTTGCTACAGTAGTTGCGTTCGAAAATTATATGTCGGATGCATCTGGAGCGTATGATCTCATCTTTCTCAATCACGATTTTTAACCTATTTTGTATCTCGCTCATCCGTTTAAAAAAATCTTGTGTTTATAGTATTTCCATGACAACAGGCGATCTTTCACATCCCACATTTAAGGCGTTTTCGGAAAATAACTCGGATTGGAAAAATTAACCCTAACAGGTTAGTGAATTTTCGAACGCGAATGTAGTTGTCAGGACAGTATCAGAATAACCACGTCTGGCCAAATTTGGTAAACCCGTCATTTTGTGCAAAATAATTGACAAATAATTAAATACTTTAATTAGAACAGATCAAATTATTCGTTAGTACATGTCACACATTTCAAATTACCCAAACTTCAAAAAAAGGAAACAGATAAGCAGAACCTAGTAACCCTACTCAATGACTAGAGTTACTTGGATCGCATACCTGTACTAATTTTCGAAAGCAGAACAAGTAACCAGGTTTAATTTACGAACGCTTTTCCAAGAACTTGACTGCTCCGACTGAATTTCCGAAAACGCCTTTAAGTAGAGTGCGAAAAGATCGCCTGTTGTCATGGAAATAATATAAACACAAGATTTTTTTAAACGGATGAGCGAGATACAAAACAGATTAAAAATCGTGAGTGAGAAAGATGAGATCATATGCTCCAGATACATCCGAGTATAATTTTCGAACGCAGTTAATTCATCAATTGCTTTTAAATGAACGTTTTTTAATTCAGCATTTTATGTGATAGATGCGGAGTGATGAAAAAGATTAAACAGAAAACCATTTTTGTTAGTTTATAATGGATTTTATGTTGTGTGAAAAGCTTGAAGTTTTGTAAAACTCATCGCATTCTATGATTAACTTGCAATGATTTTTATCCGTCACTTTTTCAACTAGTGACATCTAGTAGCAATAGGGACTATGCACATCATGGCTCACACTTTTGATGGTCCAGAACTGGCAGAGACTTCTCAAATTAAATTTATTAGACCGTATTCTCATCCTACAATTAATTTAATAACATGTTTAACACTCGTCCTTCTTTTTCTTACACATTACATTGACATACAGCTATTTCTTGTATAACTTGAATCAGGACTTTAGTTTAGAGATGTAATTTTTCCGGAAAAATAAAAAAATGAAAATTTTCCGATGATCTTTTCCGGTAATTTACCAGAAAATTTCCGAATCAATTATAGTGACGTATTTCTTAAAAAAAATATTTTTTATAAACTGGGGAGCAAACGCTAGTTAAAATAGTACCAAATACTCATGTATAACGGTAATATAAAAAATGACAGAAATTACAAAATAATGTGTATTCACAAACCAAACTTACGCTCTGGCGTTCGCTTATAATTCATAAATTGTACGTATAGGTATTTTTCCACATTTTGGGCGCATAACCTTTTTAAGTTAGGTTAGGCATTACATTTTATAAGTTAAACTGCGCAAGCGCAACAAGTAATGAGTTCGTTAAATTTTCGTCGGAAATTTTCCAGAAAAATTGGTTGGAAAGTTTCTGGAAAATTTCCATTTTAGAAAATTTCCAAATTGGAAAATTTCTGAACCCACATCTCTACTTTAGTTAAATACGACTTTAAACCTAGGATGAGAATACGGACCATTGTACAATTAAAAAAATCGTCAATTCAGTCACTGCACTGAATTATCATTTTTAAATAAGTTTGATCAGAGTTCATTTCAATGACGCTTGCGTCATGCATGTGACAGAAGCCTTAGCGAGAGAGAGAGAGACAGTAAACCAAACGTCAATGTTTTAAAAGTTGTTGTAAGTAGTCATGTAGTGTAAAGTACAAGACTTTTGTTTAAAATATGTGCTTGTTGCGATAGTATAACTCATTGCTTTTAATCGAACGCCTAGAACCTGAGAACGATGTAAGTTCATTCTTTGTGACATCATAACCTTCATATACTTTGCTCTGAAAGAATATGGACAACAACCAGAGAGATAATATGTTTCCATTTTTGCGAAGCCAATCATCAGATAGTGGTTTTGGTCTCCTGCAACCCAGAGGAATACTCATGGCTCACTCTACATCCCTACCATCTGGATCTGCTTCGCCTGCAGCAGCTGGCGAAAGTAGCGGATTGAATTTTCAGAGGAGAACCGTGGAGGGTGCAAGACAGTTCAGGCTGAACATAAGCAACGTAATAAGAGAGATTCAGCCCCTAGTCGAACAAGTGGATATATCGAATTTCTTGAATAGGCCCGCGCAATTGGATACCAATACAGGAGGAAATAATGCGACAAATTCGTCTACGAGTAACAGCTTCGTTATAAACGTCGAGGTTCCTACGACTACAGCTAATAACGTACAACCGGTTGGTAACAATACAAATAACATGTATGCTCACAATCACCTGGAAAACAATCCGGCAATTATAAACAATGGAGGAGCCCCCCATTCAGCGAATAACCCGGAAAACGTATCGACAACCGAAAGGCTTCAAACCGTACTAGAAGCACAACAGTGTTTAAGCGTCCTACAAAAATACGTTCCCTTCATTATGATTTTATTGGCAAAAGGTTTATACGATCACCATCAAGGTATTCTGAACTTAATAGTATTGTTTGCGACCTTCACGCATGCCAATTCAGTTGTGAAAAAGGAGGCGACGAAAAGATCGAGGCGAAACCTCTCGAAGTTATTCTGCGCGTTCCTGTATATTACAGCCGCCATCATTTTCATTCATTACATTTTTGAAGGCGAGAAATTATACTTAAATCTAATATTCATAAGAACGTATGAGAAGCCACTGACAGTATGGGACTTGCTCTGGATCGTCGGAATTACGGATTTTATTTTGAAACTCATCACAGTTATGTTCAAGATCTTTTTGACTTTACTTCCGGATAGAATCGTCGCATTTCAAAAACGAGTGAGTTTGAACAATTTCCCCGGCAATTTTTAATGTGTTGTTAATACTAAATTAAATGCAGGGAAAGATTTATTTGTTTATGGAAGCCTTGTCGCAACTGTATCGCAGTTTAGCCACCATACAGCCATGGCTGTATTATTTATTGGAGTCTTATCAAGGTCCGGAAAAGATCGTTGGGGTGTTTTTGGCTGCGGCGTATATGGTTTCGAAAGGAGCTGATTTAATGTCACGCTTAAAATTATTGAAGACTGCCGTGTTTAAATTATTACAAAATGTGGTAAGCTTTTATTTAAATAATTCACAACGTTATTAAAGGCATTCCTGTTTGCTTTAAATAGTTAAAATATCAGTTAATTGCATATAGTTGATGTAATCTGTAAATACGGTTTCAGACTGTAGGTTCATCACCAAGCAAAGAACAAATTCAAACGGCAGGTGAACACTGTCCGATATGCCACGATGAATACGATTCTCCAGTCCTGCTTCAGTGTCGTCACATTTTCTGTGAGAGTTGTGTCACCACATGGTTCGACAGAGAACAAACTTGCCCACTTTGCAGAGCAAAAATCGTTGATGATCCTTCATGGAGAGACGGATCAACGACGTTTTTTATGCAACTCTTTTAAGTCTTGTCGACCCTTGTCAAATGTAAATTGTGCTATAAGAAGTTGAATAAATTAGAAATCAAGTATGTTACTTAATTGAAGTAATCAGGTATGTTATTTCTGTTTACTCATCTTAGGACGGACTGACTATTCTTTTCTAATTTTTCGCCTATATTAAATTCGCAAAAATCATTACAAATCATTGATATGAATGTCATACATTTTTATTTTAATATAACAATAATAATCCTGTATTTATAAGTTAATTAAATTTTAAGAAAAACATTTATTTCTTTGTTGATAAGCCCGCATTCGCATTTACTTTTGCTTGGAAATAATCCCCGTCTCCTTTAGTGGCTTGTTTATTTATAGCCTTGTGTCTTTCGTGGCTGACAATTTCTTCGAGTACTTCACCGTCGCCCTTTATCAGTCTGCAAATAAAAAAAATTACTGAATGTGATTAGTGTTTACCACATTGTTAATGTAATACCTATATCTCCCAGTTGATTCATCAAAAACTCTTTTCACTTTACTTTGCTGCTTCTCCCATTCTTCCTTGGTCAAGGGGGCTAGGCTTTTAGGCGCACTATTCATCAGTGTGATAGGTATATCCGAGCATTCGCTCGTTTCAACAATTGCATTAGGTTTTTGTTGGAGATTAGTATTTTTTAACGGTTTCGATTTCTTAGCAGACTTTTTAATTTTTTTCTTAATTGTGTGTAGTTTGGAATGCTTGACTGTCTTAACTCTCACATCATCATCTGACGATTTACTTCTTTTATGTCTGTGTTTAATATTCTTCCTCGAGTTTTCACTGCTGCTGCTGCTGCTTGAGCTACTCGAAGTACTGCTACTACTAGTACTAATACCGTCAGAGCTGCTACTGCTAGTACTACTAGTACAGCTGTCGCTGCTACTACTTCTATGACGTTTCGCCTGCCTACGTTTCATCTTCACGTAAGGATAAACTAATCTACATAACCTAACTAATCTCTACAAATAACAAACGTATAGAAATTGACAGCTTTCGATAAACCAGCACTACCAACTTAAAGTAAGGTAAATAAATACATTTGTTCGTAATAAATCATTACGCGTACCTACACAAATGAAACGGTTTGAAATTGAGAACCGTTCTGACAATATATTTGTAACCACACAATCAACAATAAAAACCAAAACAATTAATCTATATAACCTAACTAACCTCTACAAATAACAAATGTCTAGAAATTGACAGCTTTCGATGAACCAGCACTACCAACTTAAAATAAGGTAAATAAATATATTTGTTCGTAATAAATCATTACGCATACACAAATGAAACGGTTTGAAATTGAGAACCGTTCTGACAATATACAGTATGAGCATAAATGTTTGAGGACAAGTTGAATATTTCAATATTTTTCTTAAGTTGGTCAAATGCATGGGTTACAAAAAAAAATAGGCAAGTAATTTGTTTATTTTAAATACAAGAAGCGGCAATAACTACTGACAGGTACATTAGGCAAACGCGCCCCATTTTGTCTTATGAATTCTTGGAGCCGGCTGCAAAATTTACACAGGCGACACAACAAAAATTAATTTCTCAGGACGGCCACACACAAAGAGTAAAAATTACTAGATAGAGACGCGGGAAATTCAACTTGTCCTCAATCATTTATGCTCATACTGTATTTGTAACCACATAATCAACAATAAAAACCAAAGCAATAAACTTAACATTAACCGTCTTCCATTTACATTCATGTCACCCAAAATCAAATCAATTTGATTTTGAACTGAACATAGAGACTCTTAAAGGAATGATGTTTTGGAACTAAAATTAACATAACCTTAAAATACGTATGAAATCACATGAAACTGATTTATAGCGTTTTCCACTGGCTGCACCGATGTGCACTGAGGATATCTCTATCTCGTTTTATTACATAAAGCTGAACCGAGATGAAAATATACTCAGTGCACACTTGTACAGCCAGTGGAAAACGCTATAAGAAAACCAGCTTGATCTGTACGGGGTGCGGAAGGGGAAAATCAATCACTTCCTCATCACTGATCGCCAAATGAATAACTGCAAATGGAATGCAATCAGTGATTTTTAAGTGAATTTGAATAGATTCGCGTTCAAATAAGGCTGCGTCCGACTCGTTGTCAAACACAGGCGAATTCGTCCGATTCATTGTCAGACTCCAGATCAGACCATAGGCGCTGTTGTCGCATTTTAAAATGTAACCACTCAACCGTCCGACAGATGGTCCGCCATGGTTTGAGTACTTTAACCACGAGTCGGACGCAGCCTTAGTTGTAAATGGAGGACGGTTATTGTGAATCCTAGGGTGCGTTCCGAATTAACGTCGGGCGTACAACTTTTTACCTCGCGCATCATTTTTCCATATAAAAATCATGCGCGAGGTAAAAAGTTGTACGCCTGACGTTAATTCGGAACGCACCCCTAGGGACTCTAGGGGAAGTTAATTTTAAAATAAACTGTCAACTTGATAGTTAACTCTGACAATCGCTTCCAAATTTGAATGTAAAGTAAGTATTCATAAATTATCCCTAAACGTGAAATTTAAATAAAATATAATTGCTAAAAATCAGCTAAACGATAAAGCCGATAAATCAAAACGCTCTCAACCTGTCAGGTAGTTGTCAAATAGATTTTTTTTCATTTCATTTGATTTCATTGCCGATAATGTCTATGTTATCTTTGGAATTTGCTAAAATTACTATAATATGTATTTTCTAATGAATTTATTCGCTTTCTGCTTGAACTCGTCCATATATTTTATAAAGACTATGTCACTTGCAGTTGTGATATAAATCAATAGAAATTACGATTAAACGTTTTATTACTCCCTGCTGCAATTTTAATTTTTTTCTATACCTAAAAAATTAGGTCAGTATATCGATGATTACGTCAGACTCGGGCACGTTTTTAG
This sequence comes from Dorcus hopei, assembly GCA_033060865.1. Lineage (NCBI taxonomy): Eukaryota > Metazoa > Arthropoda > Insecta > Coleoptera > Lucanidae > Dorcus > Dorcus hopei. The sequence continues at coordinate 39,413,894 of CM065423.1, forward strand.
GTTATGTGAAATGTCAACGTATGTTTACCACATTGATTTTATAATTTTTCTTAAACAATAGTCGAAATGGAACAACGATTGGACCAGTGGACTCCCAACCAGGAAATTTTAGAAAACCTCATCGCCATGGGAATCTCCAGGAACGCAGCAGAACTCGTAAGTAATCAATCAATTAACTAATTAATCACACACTGACTGACATAGTTTTGTTGTATTGTCCTACTGAATGTGAACTTTAAAGGCTTTGTATTACACCGGGAATGAATCGGCGGACGCGGCAGCTACTTTTTATTTCGATAACCCGGATATTGAAGGCACATCATTGTCTTTGGATGAGTATCCTAATGACATTGAAGTAAACAAGACTGTCATGAGAACAACGGAAGATGATGAAGATTCCAGTGAAGACGATGATTCTAAAGTGGACTGCGAAAGCTGTAAGATGGTATTCATAGTGAACACCTCCCTAAATATGGGGATTGGTAAATTAGCTGCGCAGGTACCTTTTTTTTTAAACTTAGATTTATTGTGCGTTTAATTTTTGATAATTTCAGGTTGCGCATGCGTCTTTGGGTTTATACAGAACTCTCTTACATGACAAAACTGCAGCTGAAGAATTGGGCTCGTGGGAAGAATTTGGGTAAGTTTCTTGAGGCTGTTTTTATTTCCTTATTCTACAACGATCAAATTATAGGGAGAAGAAAATAGTTTTGAAAGGACTGAGTGACGTCCATTTACAAGAGCTGCAGAAGCAAGCGGCTGAGAAACACATTCACTCTTATCTAGTACGAGATGCAGGTCGGACACAGATTCCTGCAGGATCTGTAACGGTTTTAGGCTTGTTTGGAGAAGAAAATGTCATTAACAGTGTGTCAGGAAAGTTAGGCTTATTATAGTTTACATAAAATATAATAAATAGCACGTAATATATTTTCTGTTTTAATAGCATCAGACGAAATTTCATTATGGATGGTTGTTACATAGGAAAATACTGAATAACAGAGATGTGAACGATCAGTGATGACTTATCATTCAGATCTGTGTTAAACTGTTTAGCGGATGTAGAGAATGAAATTAAGAAGTTGTTTTTATTTTCTATTATGTATACTGGAAAGAGAATTAACATTATTTCACTAATAATATGTCTATCTTACAAGCAACAACTAATTTCCATATCTTTCAAACTATTTCATAAGTATAATCATTTTATTTAAATAATGTCACAGTTGAATTATTGAAATTGAGCAATGTCATGTATATTATGCGTTTCCTTTTAATGCCTAGCTAAAATGAAGTATGCCCAAAATGTGATAAATTATTTACATTTCCTTTGTAAGATCATTAATCGAAATAAATTTAAACACATATAATTACATAAATAAGTTGTTGTAATTATTTACCACTCCATTTCTTCTTTTAATTTGTAAATCTCACTAATGAAAAGAGAAAGAAGCAAAAGTAAGTCATAAGAATGCGAACTATTTAAATTCTATATTTTGTTGATTTACTAAATTAATAGTGAGATTTAAACACAGAGATTTAAATATATTTGAAAGACTTTTTAACTATATTTTCATAATCGTCAGATAACAACGCATATTCAATATCAGTTTCTCTTTAACAACAAATTTATCTATTACATATTTACATTTGTAAAATGTATTCACCATTAAATCATGGACGACAGGATGACAGAAAGATCAATAAAACATTTATTGACGGTGCTAATAATATTTTCTATTTTTAATTTAATGTTTTAATCAAATTTTCTTTTCCAACTAATTTTCTTGGCATATCAAAGTGATTTCAAGTATCCCTGTATTTTTAACCTGATTTCGGCGTTCCTATGAACTTGGGACTTTAGACGAGTGTGCCTATGCCTGCACACCACAGTTCCTAATGATTACTTTCTATCGCCTTTTATTAAGTTACTTTCTACGCGTAATTATTAAAAAAATAGGAAAAATTATAGAAATTTTTATTTAAAAACGGGTGGGATTCTGTGCTGGAAAATCATTTTAGGTGCTCTATTATTGCCAGAATAATATAGCTACAAACTTTATTACCGTCCAAAGTTTTAATGTAATTATAAATTAATGCAGTCAGAAAATGAATGGCATCAGAAGCGGGACTGAGAGAGTAATACTGACGTATGTTTGTAGTTCCTACATGGTGTGTAATTGTTGAAGTTTCGTGTAGTACTGGTGCCCTACAAGAAAACTACTGTAGTCTCAAATAAAACATCAGCAATTACAATTAAAATCGTGTTTTATACATATACAGTGCGTTCAGAAATGGTTGAAGGGCGTTTGAATTTAGCGCGCTGTCGTATTTACACCATACAACGTTGGTGTTCCTGCAGTGCAGAGTATGATGAAATCGACCTAAATTTCATCAGTGGCCTGCCGTTGTTTGCAATTTGATCTCTTCATTTTACTATTATACTTATCAAAAAAGGTTTTTCGTATTACTACTTTTAGCGCCGCATATTTGTCATTGGTAAACGAAACGTGTAGGAATGATAAAACAATAAATAAATTAATCCATGCGTCGCCTATGGTAAAACAGTACAGAATAATGTAGCACTTTTGAACACACTGTACTTGTTGAAAAGAAAATTAAAAGCTAAACTGATTGCAGATCAATGTACGCCTTCCCGTCTAAATATATTATTTTTTACTACGTTTATTAATTACTGTGAATCTATTATTTAATATTACTATGTATTATTATTGTCTATTCTAAGTTACACTAACAATGTGTGTTCCAAAAAAAACTGTTATCGAGAAGGCTCTGAACTTGCTTTTATTTTATGACGGCACGTCGTAGCTTAGGACGTATGTTGCAACCTTGAATAACTGTGAACTGTCAACAGTCAAAGGTTTTGTTTACACCTTCGAGGTATTTGTAATAGAATAAATCTTTTATTTCATTAATTGCGTTTTATTATCCATTTTGTAGAAAATCGTAATTAAATGGACATAAAAAGTTGGGTTACGTTTGTAATAATCGTATGGTTACGACGTGACTACAAAATTTACATTTGACATAAGCCTACTTGATAACGGTTTTTTACCGCACTTTACAATAATGCATGGCGAAGTTAATTTTATTTCTTCTGTGATTTTCTTTTTAAACAAACTATCATAATGTATATCGTCAACAACCGGAAGTTGCTCCAGTTGTACCATTTAAAATTAAAATTCAGCATTGCCAACTCAAACAGTGATTCTTGACCTCTTTGTATTAAACGTGAAAAATATTAAAGTGAGGTTTACACATGGCCAGCTCCATTAACATTCACTGACGTGTATGTATGGCCGTTTCAATTCACTTAAAATTCGGTTCCGAGAAAGCATGTCGTGGAGTACTCCCCTCAGCGCTCCCTATTAAAGATACTACAGAACTACTCATAGTAACGTCAGAAGCACGCCCCAATCAAAGTTTCACATTAACTCTTGAAAGCGGTAATTAATTCGACGAGCGAATATATTTGACAGTTTCGAACTAGTCCGGAACTGTGTTGGAACAAAGTTATTGTATAAATGACGTGCCCGGATTTTATTGTCCGCTACCGTACCTGCCCATAAATAAAAGGGCGACACGGACAGTCATTATTGATCGCATTGTATATGGCTCATTTGATGGCGACAGAATTATTTCTCAAGGTTAACCGGAATAGGTGCAACAGCGGCCAATTTTTATATGGAAACGTATGTCGAGTTGAGCAGGATTTTAAAAAAGAAACAAATTTTATTAAAACAATTTTTTTCTATTTCAAACAATTAAAAAAAGAACTACTATCAGGGTTGCCAACATGGAGATTTCTTTATATCCAAACGGCCCAAAGGAATTTCTTTATTAAAAACTATTATTTTCCGGAACTTTTGAAGATTTTGGCGCCTTGTGTTTCTTTTTTTACTATCAATGAGACAACCGTCAGTACTGACGAAGATCAGCAACCAAGAGATGGCGCTTTTAATAAGGAAAACAAAGAGCTGTCATTAATGTTTTGCTCCCACTCATTATTATTATTAAGTTAGATGAAATTTTTGCATAGGCATAAGCACACTGATCACGCAATACGTACATAAGAATATTTATTCGTGTGGAAGCGTCAAACACAAATTATTCAATTTAATGTTTTTCATAGGTTAACCAAATGTCATTCCAATGTCTACCTTATTCACAAAACTTTCGCTAGATGTCAGCCACTCGGCGATTTTCTTTAAGGTACTAAATCAACACTCCGTACAGGTAACGCAATCCCATTCCTCTCGTGAGAGGATTGAGAAACAAAGATAACAAATATAATTGTCGCAAGTGCAATAAGGAAGACAACAGTTTTAGGGAATTCTGTTTACCGCAATGTCACTGGTTTCAATTTAAACGTGTATTAGGTTATGTCTAGTTAAGTTATTTACCAATAAAAAGTTGTTATTTTAAGAAGTGCAGAATGTTTCTTTTACGAAAAAGGTGGAATCATTAAATGTCATGCGATAAAAGTTTGGGATGCGATATTTAAACTCAATTTTCTTAACCACTGACAGTAACTTTGACAAACGTCACTTCAAATAATATTTCCAACTGCTTTTTATCCCTAGATGAGAGGAATGTGCGACAAGGATAGATATAAAAAAATCACTAAATGCGTTACCTCTATACGAAGTATGTTGATTTAGTACCTTAGATTTTCTTCAATTATCTGTCTTTGTTATTTTACATTAGAAGACAGAAATATGGATCATTTATCGGTAAAATAGTTTCTGTGTTTAAAAATGTCAATTTTCGCGCGTTTTACTACATTGTGAGTCATTATGACGTTCGCCTATTGCTTCACATTACCAGTGCTGCCCTTCATCGTTTTTTTTTATGATAAAAAAAGGTAAAGGACTTCTTTAAAAGGAATAAATGCACGTTACATTGTATTAGGTGTGCACTATTTCGGCGAAAAAACTGTTTCAAATGTCAAATGAAAGAAACGCATAATCAATTATAGGCGCTATGCACATCTCTGCGTTCAGCGCCGCCTGGCGTGGTGATTTGTGAATTAGTGATATGAAAATATTTCTTGAGACTCATTGCATGGGAATAATATCACTCTTATGACAATTTACGATTGTAGTACATAATACTTGAGCTTCCTGGTATTGAAATACATTACAATATTCAAGTTCAAATGTACACTAATAATTTGAAACCATACTACTAATGCACAATATGGCCATTGGTGGCGCTGGCTTCGCATGTGCATGGTTCCTATAAAAGAAATTAATTTTGTTTTGCTTTGTCGTAGTTTTTTATTTTATAATTTAGTGTTTACTTCAACGAATAATATTTTTTTACTGCATTTTTCAGTGTAGAAAGGGATTTTAAGCCATTAAGGCCCGATTTTACAATCGTCGGGTAAGCATTATTCTTAGAATAACTTGACGTAGGTGTGACGTAGATATGGAGGAACATTAAAGGATACTCGGCGAACAGTTACTTCGTCCTTATTCCACAATTGTAAAACTGGGCCTAAAAGGGATTGTTTGTCCTAACAAAAGGGATTTTTCAATTTTGTAGGTTGGCATCACTGACTACAATAACAATAACAAATTTAGTTTATAGGTCTGTTCGATAGCTCTGCACTTTCTACACTTTTAACACCTTTACTCTATTTTTCTCACTCCTACTCGCATTGATTAATTTCATCTCACTCTCTCAGGTGCGGTTGGTGTAAAAAGTGCAGATCTATTGAACAGACCTAAAAACAGGGAGACCATGAACACTGAAAATCTAGAAAAATTACAAAGTTATTTAATTTTAATGACGATCTCTTTCTCAATTAGGCGAATTTGAAATACCTGTCATTTATTATAATACCGCAGCAAAGCCACTAGAAGCGTAAGAAGTCTTAATTATGTTGGCAAGCGTTTTGAACATTTATGAAGACGAATTTAAAAACGACAAACCTGTCAATCTCTGATCCGTGACGTTTCAAACCAACTAAAACAATAAATGTTTTTGATTCACTGCTCTAGAGCACTCTCAGTATATTTTCATCTTGTTTTAACTTCATGTAATAACAGGGGACGGAGATACTCTCAGAGTGTTCTGGAGCAGTAAGTCGAAAATGCTAGATTGTTTTAATTTTTTTCTTGAAAACTGCGATAATAAAAATGCGTTCAAGTAAAATGTACAAAGTGGTCAACAATAACCAACTTAGTTAAGATTAAGAGCATTTTTTTATTCGGCTATTTGCAACACTGCAACCTGATATATGTTTCGTTAGTTTATTTGACATAACCTGAACAGCGACAGGATTGTAGGTTATGTGAATAGAAATTATCGTTTGAATTTGAAATGTCAAATGACGCTTGTAAAGTGAAGGGTGAAGGCTGTTAGTGTCAAGCCGTCAACAACTGGAAGTTATTTCAGTTGTACCATTTAAAAATAAAATTCAGCACTGTCAACTCAAACAGTGTATTTATTTTTAAAAATCCCATTGAGTGATACCCAATTTGACATAAGTTTCCATTTAAAATATCTAATTGTAAGTTGGTCCCTGTTGCACCTACTTCCGGTTGGCCTTGAAATGAGTTGTGCCGTATAATATGTATATCCTTTTGTTATTAATTTTTTCCGTAACTTTCCACTACGTCATATTTTCAAGAAAATGGGCCGAGACATGTGGTTTGAAACACCCGGTAGGTGAGTGTGAAACAGAAAATAAAGATAGTATTTCTATTTATAACGTTCAGTAAGTTTGTTCTTAAGGGAAAAATCACTTGAAGTTCTAACATTTTTTAAATTTCTAATTGCTAATTTCAGTTCTTGTTTATTAATGTTAACGAAGATGTGTTTTTAATTGACTTTGATTTGTTATGTTCGTCTAGTCGAGGGCGAGCGCTTTAGTTAATATAGAAGAGATTAGTAATGAATGTAATTGAAACATTGAAATCGGCGGGCAGCCCTTTGGCGCATGTGTGTTTCATGTTCGGTGGCAAGCCGGTGCGGTAGTATTGTCACTGTTGACAGTTTGTACTCTAACACTAATCGTGTACTTTGGGTGTGTACATGCGAACGTTACCCAACAACCTGATTATTTACGTGAGGTGATAAATGTGTTGCCATAGTATTTTAAGTGTAACGGTGAATAAATTTCGCAGCGGAACGCACTTTATCGCCGGGAATTGAGAAAGAAATATCCGCACTGCAGCCATATTACTATTTTCCCGGTTCACTGATGGTTTTACGCCTAGATTGTAGGCAACCCAGATAACTGTGCATTATATTATTTGCATAATCTGTGGGACCCGCCTTACCCACTATCGGGACAAGGATCCGGCGTCGACGACACCCCTCAATGCTGCTTCTTCCTATGTCCGGAGTACACAGAGGCGCGCGTGATTTGTTTGTAGTTTTGAAGATTTTCGAGCAGACAGCATGATTTATTGACCGTTTTTTTTATGTTTAATTACATCGCACGTTAAGCCATGGCCGATGAAGAGGTGCTTTTCGACGACGTTTATGATTTGGACGAAGAAATTGGAAGGTGGGTGTAACATTTCATCCCGTATTACCCGTGTTATCAGCAAAAAAAATCCTGCTTATAAATTGAACATTTACGCTGAAACAAAATCCGTTTATCTTAGTAATTAACATCTACTTACTTATACGCACGCAATCATTTATTAAATTAATAAATTTAGCCATGAAACGGCGAGGAAAAATTAATATTCATGTTTACGTTAATAATTATAACATCTTTGGAAATGCGTTTAAAGATTGACATGGTTTTAATTTTTTTTTTAATTAAAATAAAAATTAGTACTGAATTTTTGAATTTAAATATTATGGGTGTGAAATAAATTATTCCTGCTCAGCTAGTGAGGGATTTTTGTATTAAAATAAAATCCGTTTATGTTTGCATTAATTATTAATATCCTCCGGAGTTCAATTATTTATTTGAATTGCAAAATGATTTACGTAAAGTAAATTTGTGTAAATCGTAGCTTTTAAATTGTCCCGAAATCCACGTTTCGCAGACAATTTTCTCAAGATTAACTAATTATTGTTATTTATTAAGTGTTATTTTTTCATTATTATTGGTTTTCAAGAAAGCTGCCGACATACAGCATCTTTGGAAATGCGTTTAAAGTTTTATTTTTTTTTACCTAAAAAAAAAATTAGTACAGAATACTAACGAAAAAAATCAATAGATTTGCAAAATAATTTATGTAAAACCATTTTGTGTTACAATCACTGTTGTACTTGTAGCTTTTAAATCGTCCCAAAATACACGTTTCGCTGTAGGTTGACAACGTCGATTAAATTCACAATAATTGAAAGATAACCCAGCTGAACTAATTTAATTTTGATTAAAACTCTTGATTGAAACTACGAATAATTTCCTAGAAAGCAATTTTTATTATACCTACTTTTGTTAATGTTTTCTTAGAAAAGTCTCAAAACATGTTGTAAAGTCGTTAAACAAATTAGAAAACGTCAAGTATTAAAATGTAAAAAAGAAAATAATTGAAACAAATAATTGGCTAATTTAATAAGTAAAAAATTGAGTTAATAAAATATTTTGATGTAATTCACTGGATATCTTTTAAATCGCCTTGAAATTGAAGTTTTTTTTTTTGTTAGGTTGTCAGCCATCTCAGAAGTAAATAATTATTATTTAATTATGACAGAGCTGTCAGCATAAGTGAAACTTCAATTAAGTTCACTATTGAAAACTGAACAGATCGGCTAATTCTATATTAATTTAATGTCGATTAGAAACATGTAATGTCAAGTGTTAAAAACGTTTTAAAGCGAGTAAAATAGCAAACGAAATAATTGGCCGATTTAATAAGTAAATAATCGAATTAATAAAAAATTAAAGTTTTGATGTAATTTGTCAGAATAAATAATAATAATAATTTAATTGTGAGAAAGCAAAAGTGAACTGTTAAGCCCCTGTCACATCATTAGTCAGTTTGATCAAACTGCACTGACAAACTAAACTAATGACATCACATGACGTCATGGAAGCTGTTTGAGCAAATTTTCTAAATTTTAGGAACGCCTCTATATCCATCAGTCAGTTTGATCAAACTTGCCTTATGATTGGTAGATTTAAATGCACAGGAAGAGGCGCGAAACGGAAGTCTAACATCTAACCTAACCTATAAGGCTAACACTGCCACTGCTTTTTTTCTATCCATTTTTGCGTAACTTTTTTAAAATGACGATTTCCAAAAAAAATTTAACCTCAAAGTTTGATCAAATTTCTAGTGCTAGTGTGACAGCGCAGTTTGACGAAATAACGAATTTGATAAGTCTTGACGTCATTGATGTAGTTTGTCAGTCCAGTTTGATCAAACTGACTAATGATGTGACAGGGGCTTTACTGAATTAGAAAACTCATGACTGCTGTACAAAAAAAATCAAAATTGAAGATGGTAGTCAAGAAACGAAACGTTTAATTTCAATTCAGCCAAACTTACTCAATGTAAAAGCGAAAAGTCGTTCTTAGAAACTTGATTCAGAATTTTAATGTTATTTGTAATGTAAAATTATCATTATTATATTATTATATTAATGGCAAATGATAATGTCGCTTAAAGAACTTGCCAAAAAAGAAACACTGACAAAAAGAGTGCAATAAACAATCAATCAAGGAGAACAATAAGGAAGTAATTAAGAATTTCATAAACAATTTAATTAGGTATAAGTGATTTAAAAAATGAATATCTATAGAGATGGAAATTGAGAAATTGAAACAAAAATACCTACAGTTTGATCGGACTGTATCATATTGCACTAAAATTTGAAGGAATACCAATAATCAATTTTTTTTAAGTGAATTTTGCCACAATTTGTTATGTTTTTCTTCTTTGAATTGTGAATTACAGGAAGCCCAGTTTAAATCGCAACGCCTTAAAAATTGAAAATAGGCCACCCATTCTACGTCCGTGCTTTTAGCACATCATGAAAACCACAGATTTAATAACACTGACAGATATAATACATATTCAGGCCTATCATGTATCGTTGGTGTTAATAATAACAGCGCTGTTGATGTATCATGTTATTTTTTGATAGCAAGCGCAGTTACACACATAACAGCGCTGTTAGTAACTTCCACAATTACTTTGTGGTGTTATTTTATGCTCGATTAGTGTTATAGGTATGTGATCTCTGATGCATCATATTAACAAATTTCGATGCCTTTAAATGTTATCCAAGTGCAGTTAAGATAACATGATACCTGAATGTTATCTTAACACCCACGATACATCATATAGTTCTTTTCATAATAGAAGAGCTCTGCGTCATAAATAAAATGCGTCTGGTGTTGCATCATCAGTCCTTTTCTCTCATTCACCGTTAATAAAGAAATAGTACTGAAATAATTGTCATGTCGGTTGTAACTTCGGCGATTGATTACGCAGAGCTAAAGTTCCGTGATTTTTATATTAGGCCTGATTGCGTATTAAATCTTTTTTGTCAACGAGAGCGATAGATAATAACGGAAATATGAAGTGCAAGAAAGATATCTCTATATTCTGCATTAACCTGGGTAATGGAATTAATGTTCATTTTTATATTAGCCGTCCTCCATTTACAGCCTATTTGAACGCGAAACGATTCAAATTCACTTAAAAATCACTGATTGCATTTCATTTACAGTCATTCGATTGGCGATCAGTGACAACGAAGTGATTAAGTTTCCCCTCCTGCACCCCGTACTGATCAACTGGTTTTCTAAATCAGTTATGTTTCATGTGGGTACCCTTGCCTCTCTCTCTCTCTCTCTATTAGTATACACAGCTGGTCTAACCAAGACTAGGAATGCGTTTCTTATGAGTAAATGAAGGATGGAATAGTAGAAACCGCATGAGTAAACAAAATAGCTACATCAATCGACGTTGCCGATTGATAACACGGGCTACGCTCCGGCCGCTGGCGCCGGTCGAATTCCTACCTTCTTACGCAACATTGTAATATCTCTATTTCATTTCCACACAAGTTTCAATGAGCCTCTCCTTCATTTACTCACAATTAAGCGTATCCCTAGTCTTAGTCAGGCCAGCTATGTATGTTATAAATATGTACCAAATACGTCTATGATGAAAACATGAAGTTATTTCTGATTTGTTTGATGGGTTGCCTATTCTAAAATGTTCAAGGGTGACAATTAGAAATGAATTATTTGCATATATAGTTATATTTAGCTATTAAGTTTTGATATAGCTTCAAATATTTTCAGAAAATTAAAAATGCCGGTTTTTTGTTCGGGGCGTCATTTTGACAGAATTATAACCTCCTCAATAAAAGCCTGATTTGTCTAAATATGCGCGATATGTCAAATTCTTGCGCGGATTTCATTGTGCGCTACTGTACAGTGGCGAACATGAGAAACTGACCGTGTCTCAAAGCTAAATCCGATTACAGAAAACTGTAATCATCGTTGAAATGTTCAGGGTTGCCAGATTGGGCTACATTTTAAGCATATTTGGCGGCTCGTGCCTATTTTGGGCTACTTTTAACAAAACGAGCGCTCAACAAAATTCTACTGAAGGAAATAAAAAGTACCCACCACAAATTTGAAATCACAGAGCTAACACAAAAAATATGCAAATTCTTCACTTTTGTTTGATAACGAGAGTTCAATTGAAAAATTCCTCAAGTTGGTTTTGATATTTTAATGAAAAATGAAGAAGAAGCGAAAAAGAGAAGACTTCCTAAACCGATTGACATTTAAATGAATGAAGTTGTTGTCAAACAATTGTTATATTTTGGTTATAACCAGGGATCATATTTGGGGTCACTTCCTGCTATTCAGAGTGTACACAGGAACAGTAGATCGAAGAGTGGGAAGATCGATCGCCGATTGCGCTGCTGCCTTAGACAAGGTGGGGACGGCCGAGTACAGTCAAGTTAGAAGTGCGTGGCCAGTAAGTGGTCTCAAATATGATCCTTGGTTATAACCTAACGTGACATAACCTAAAGTGGTATTTGACGATGATCTATGTACTATCGCGGCCTTATAATTTCGCACGATTTAATTTTCCGCTGTAAATGTCGCTTTCTTTGACGGTTTGTCAAAAATAATCATTTTAAACGTCAGATTTCAAATGTAATGCTAAAGTTGTAGCAACACAATGCTAAATTACGTGCTTTTTGAAGGAAAGAAGGGTTTTGTAATCGCAAAATTAGAAGATGGTTGGTCACTACTTTTATTTTGTTATTTCAGTTCTAATACTTTATTATCTTGCTGTTCTTATAATATAACCAAACAATCTGACTTTTGGTTAAATGTCTTTAGTGTCAAAATTGAGGAAAGAGCCTGTTCTACAAAACTAAATTTTAGAGAAATTCTGGCTACTTGATAAAAAATCGTGCGAAATTTTAAGGCCCCGATAGTACGTATTATTGTACGCAGAATGAACGAGAAGAGGATAATAACGAAGCGAGTAGTAGTGGCTGAATTTCAAGAGAAAGATGCTACCACAAAACTCGAGTGTGAATTACTCCTGATTTAATTACTTAGATGGGTAACAAGTCTGCGCTGTATCTTTCATCAGCTTTTCCTCAACGAGCAACAGTGAAGAATTGGTGTGGGTAAATAAATCTTAAAACAGGCGCCAGGGTGAACAAACTACCCGGCTGATCCGAAATTGGCCTAATATATCTCGGCCTTGCAGTTGATCGTTTGCAACAATCGCAGGAGATTTTATCTACACTCACTTGTACAGTAGCGGACAGTAAAATCCGGGCAAGAATTTGACATGTCGTGCGTATTTCAACAAATTTGGTAAATCAGACTTTCAGACTTTCTGTCAAAATAAGAAAATAAAATTTGCATGAAACGTCAGAATTACTAGTGACATTTTTTATATGTATTAAAAGTCAAAAATATTAAAGTGAGGTTTAAATTGTACAAATGACGTGCCCGGATTTTATCGTCCGCTACTGTACGTTGAAGGTAGTGGCACAAATACACAAACAAGTATAATGATATTTGCTTTAATTAAAAATGCACAATATAATTACATAATGACAAACAGGTCAATACATTGCGACAGAATGTCGCATAGAAATATACGATTAAAACAAGTCCAAAAATTTTGCAACTTAATTATTTAATCTTAACGGATTTTCCATGATGCTTGTGACTAAATAAAATAATTTAGACTCGTAGGTGGCAGAAGGTCACGAAAAACTAAGTTTTTTTGTGACCTTCTGGCATCTACTGGTCTAAATTATTAATTATTTACTCTATTCAACACTACAAATTTAATCGCTTTATTTTCACTACAACAATTTACATCGGTTAATTTACTAAAGGCCTAAGTTTTGTCGAAAATTCGCTCTTGAATAATGCAGCGTCACGAAACAGTTAATAAAAGTTATTAATTAAACTGACTTCATCAAGAATGTGTTTGTAGGTCAAGGTCGATTGATATACCGGGTGATTTTTAAAAATTTTTATTAACTCTTGCCATGGAATTTGGACGGCATGTCTTAGCTTTACTGTAAAGCAGCATCAAAGAGTGCAATGACGTACTTAAGCAATAGTTGATAAAAGAATTTAAAAATCGGTATATACGATATCCAAAGCGATTACATCCCCTTCAGCCGGATACGTTCCTTGTTTTCGGCGATACGAACCCACAGGGCGAAGTGGTGAGTAGTGAGAAGTATTCAACAGGAAAAATATTCAAAACGAAGTCTACCAAAAGAGGTATCCCAAAAGGAAATATCCGAACTTAAAAGCCTGAGTTAAAAAAAAACGGAATAATTAGTAACAAGAAGGCGTCACGTCGTTAGACTTTTTAGATAAACCAGGCCCTGGCAGAGTAGTGGAAATCACCCCTAATCTCGTTTCGTGATGCGCTAGTGAAAATTTCGACCACGTTCAATGTGAGTTTCTCTAAATTTCTTTAACAAAAACTCACGAGTAAACGAGTAGTGAGATGTTCCAACAAAGCCAAACGAGGGTGACGCGAGGTGATCGCAGATGCCGTCAGTTCCGGCCAATCAGAAACCGTCGTTATCGAAAATGCCCATAAAGAGATATATCACCTGGCGATCGAGATCAGAGTTGCCACAATGAATAAAAATTTGCGAATATTGCCAACCTATTCCTACGCGATTTTAAACTGTAACAAAAAGAAAATTAAAATGAAAATTATTAAAAAATGGCAGTAGATAGATCGTGGAAAAGCCGGAGTTCACTTCTCTGGCCAAAAATGGCATACAGGAGAACAAAATGAAGGAAGAATTGGATGTACCGTATGATCAAGTAAATAATGCAATAACAAGATTTTTTTAAATAAACCGTGACGTATACCGCTGGATATTTAAAAGATAATGAAAAACCTATAAAACAAGACCCAAATTTGACCTTATCTTTTAGAGCCTACAAGACGGGAAATTGATTCAATCATATTATCTAAAGCTATTGACTTATCAATATTCTTCTTGATTTCAAATATATTCAAATTTTTGTTAGCTATTATTATTCGTAGTCCTTGTTTATTTAGTTCCATTTTTGGAAAGAAAGATCTGGGTTTCAGTTCTTTTTCGTGTGTCAAATCCTAAGACTGGGCGTTTTCAGCGATAATAAACGAATTTTGTCCGTCTTTACTCTAATTAAAAAGAGAGGATTGTAGTACATATTCAACCCGATATATTTTCTTTTGCTCTGAGATCCTTTGAAGGAACACATTCAGAATTAATGCATTCCAAAAACTCGTAAATGTTATGAAAAATTCAAAGGATACTTGAGAAGCTCGTCAGTTGAACACTTGATATTTTTAGCCCTGCATAAATTAATTATTTCATTTACTAAACGAGTGAAATATTATTTTATTAAAAGGTCCATTATCCACTTTGACATATTCAAGTTGTTGTAGGATACATTTATTTTGACGCATAAAAATTTTGACACTTACACTTTGGAACATTAAAGACGTCGATAGACGTCATCTACTAACTGTGACACATTAGTGTTCCATCATGTGAAACAAAACTACAATTATGTCAACATTAATACTTTTACTTCGTCATTTTCCGACGAACCTTAAAATTTTAATCATTGTTTCTATACCCTCGCCCCCTCCTTCCGCTTTTACAACTTAGCTTAAAAAATATTTTGATTTATTTCAACCTTATAATAATTATTATAATTCTGCTTAAAGCTATTCAAGTGATTTCTTACTTTATTTATGGCTTAGTGTGCTCTAGATAATCCCTTGAAGTTGTGTTATCATCAATTTAAAAGCACTTGCATAAGTAGTTTATATATAAATCCAAGGTCCACTATATTGTAGATTGTTAATTACTTATTTAATTGAATTTATTGCAGTATAAAAAAGATTGTATACATTAACCAGGTCAAGTGTAATTGCTTTTCATAAACTATTCGTAAAAATGTGGCACGCCATTTTTCATTCCTAGAACATATATCAGTGTGAGTGAAATTTCGCTATTTGTACTCGGTGTGAATATTAAATATCTAGAAATAACTGGGCAATATAAACTGCACCAGGGATTTTCTATAAAAAGCCAGAAAGGGTGAAAAAGGGTGGTTTTACGTCTCAGTCAAAACCAAACATTTTCGTGAAACTTCTTTCTTAAATTAATGATGCAAATTTGTAAACTGCACCAAGTTGTATTGATAAAGTCGCCTTTTTATGACCCTCTAACCTTGTTTGTTAGGAAAACTTACTTAATCATCTCTGTGTTTATGGTAAGAGGATACAAAAATAAATGAAATCAGAAGTAACACTTAGAAATAATAACTGTACAGCGACAAGGAAAATTGCAACAAAATAAAAAAAAAAAATTGACAATACATACATTATTATTGTTATAATCATTATAAGTTATTGTTATTTTTAATAAATAATGAAAATGTTTATTAGAGTCGCGTGTAAATTATTCAGTATAATGCATTGTAAATTTAGTATGGAAACAATGGTCCATCGTTTTACAATATTAGGCTACAAATTATAAATTTAAATGTCGACCGTGTCCATTTAAAACGACGTAGATTAATCACTCATTTAAAATTAAAATGAGCTGCAGCGAAATGTTAATAAAGGAAGCCACAAAATGTAATAAACGACCAAAAATTATTAAGTAAAATTCATTCCAATTATTTAACTTAAAATTATTCCCAACTGAAACTGCTGAATGGTACTTAACTAAAAGAAGATCTTCGTTTAACTACCAGATGTTTTCTCAGATGGCACAATTGGAGCCATAATCAATAAGGTGATTCCCCAAATGTTAACACCCAAACACAGATGAGTGAAAGTTAAGACTTCAAAAGCCAGTTTGAGTTTGAATAGAACTGAATGGAACAGAAAAGAAAAAGTTAGTTTGATTGATTGATCCTGTAATAGGATTACAGTAATCCTATTTACAGTGCAATTTCTGATAAAGTGAGAACGTGCCTTAGGAAATTCACACTAATAATGGTCATTAACAATGTTGAAAAAAGATGTAGATATAATTTCTGTGTTTTAGGACAATGCATTCTAAAATTTTCGTCTGCAAATGCAGCACTCGACTTTTACTGATTATTTAACATTTGTCTTTGGATTTACCTTGCATGTTTTAAGTGTAGTCTTCGAATAAACAACGACTCTAATTTGGATATTGCTGCAAGGGGTCTTAATTCGTCGTATGCACTTTATATGCACCCATTTTGTCTTCGCTTCAAAACATAAAAATATATATACCTGTCTGTGTACGTATATACCTACGTACTTGGGGCGATATCTTATCTAATAACTTTTGGTTTTATGGTCCTGATAAGTCTATCAGGATGCGAGAAAATAAAGCATAAACTCGATTTTATGACTCCATTTGCATCCCGGTCGAAGGTTGTATAGAGTATTGTAGGTTACATAAAGTCTGGCCTGAAGCGTAACAGATGAGAATTCTGGGGCTAAATGTGGTTATAATATATGCAATTACCCGGCATCTTGGGCTACAATATTCATAATTTAGGCGACCGCGCATATAGGACACAGCAGGCGTCGTCCTTAAGGTAGACATTTTATTACTCAAGAAGCACGTATGTGGTACTTTATAAATATTTGACTTTTTTTATTACCTCTAATCGACCTACATTATGGCTTCCTGAAATCATTCTTTAAAGCTTAATTGTTTACAAGGGCTACACAAGGGATTAGTTATCGTTATCATATTAAAAACATTCCCATAAAATTCTTATCAATTAACTTCTCCCCCCTAGATAACGAAGCCTTAGTTATGAATTTTTCATTAACTATCATTCTGTATTGTAGGTATATTTGAATTATTCAATATCCCTTGGGATTAAAAAATAATTTTATTTCAACAGAAATCGATTTGATTTAAAAATGCATTTAGAATAATAATTTATTGCGGTTGCGTGTAATACCTAAAACATTCAAAATCCTCCGGATTTGTTCAAGCAAGGAGGGAAAAAAATCTGTAAAGCTTTCGAATAATCCAATTATTTATTTATTGAAACTTTCACTGCGGAGCCACAGTAAAAAAGAGGAAGCGAAGGAAGCCAAGAATAATTTAGAATAATGCAGAGTTTATTCCCATTCAATTTGCGTCATGCAAGAAAAACGAAAATACAAAATATTCCTTTTATTTCCTATCTATTTTCGGCAGTGTTAATAACCATATTATGTCTGATATTTATTAATTATTATATTAAATCGACGAGTAAGACAGGCCATAATATTAAAAAGTTTTTACCTCGAGAGTCAAATTCAAAGTATTTGTTCCGTGTATGCGAACTGAAACTTCACCTTTTGTATTTGCATAGTTATTGAAAGTTTACATAATTTATTCTCAGACTTGAACAAGATTTATCTACACTTCAGGCAGAAAATTTAGTTAAGAAGTTCAGTGAAACACGGGTGAAGTAAATTCAGGCAGTTATAAAAAAAAATTGGCAATACTGAACGACGAAGTTGTTACCGTAACAAGATACTCTAAATAAGTTGACTGATTGCGTCAAGTAAGAACTGCTTCCGGCTGTTTCCTGTTGGAGAATAAGGATTTCATCCTGGAGTATTCGAATCATTTGGACAAAAAGAATACTACAGGATCTCATCCTTGCTTGTATGATTTTGTCTTGACGTTTAATTGCATGTTACTTGTTTAAATAAAAAAAATTATGACCAATACAATAATAAATATTTTTGACTTTTACATTCATTTTGAATATCAGTTGACAACTTAGTTCACAATAAGTCCATATATCTACCTCGTATCTCTTATAATAAGTAAGTACCTAATTGAAACAGACTGTACATAACAATAAATAAATTTGAGTATGTAATTTATTTTAGGAGTATGGAGGAGAGGAGAGATTTTGATTCCTTTTGAGTTGTTTGTGTATTATAAATATTTAAGAAGTCGTTAAAAATTAGTACATTGTTTCAAAGAAATGCAAAATGTGAATAGATAAAAAAATCTCTTCCCAAACTTCACTATTTTTTAAAATCTATTAATAATAACCTCATATATAATATATTTTCTTTTAATTAAGGAAGCGCATTTTTTTTTTATAAACTAAGAAGAAAAAGTGAACAGAAAGAACTTAAAGCGTGTAATGGAGGTTTCACTAAAACCATTGAACGAAGTAGTTAGGCATTTCTCTTAATTTTTTAAACGTATTGACTTCAAGTTAATAGTGATAGAAGACTTGAAGAATGCAGCGGGTTTGTATTGTTGTAAACGTGACCCGAAAGACAAGACTTGCATAACTGAACGAGAATGTCTGCAAAAAATTATTTATGTACTTTACAAATACCTATGAGAAAACTCTATTAAAAATGTAGTTTCAATTTTTTTAATTTGTAAGTTAATCTCTTTATTAAAAGTAAGACTTTCGCTTTACAAAAAGTAATTTGTTTTAACATTTGTTCTAATTTCAGACAGTTTTTTTCTGTAAAAGATTATTTAATGAGTTGCAATTTCTTATAATTTTTTGTACGATGCACAAATTATATAATGCATTTTACTTCTTCACACGTAGTAAACTAAAAATTAAAAACCACGAATATGAAAATATTTCCTCTTATGAACGACTCATTGTCCCGAACGATCTAGCGCGGCGAAATTTCTATAAATGTGGAGGCAGTTCTAAACAGGTCATTCCTCCCTAGTATGGGGGTGATCTATACCCCGGATGTAACAGTACAATTAAAAATATTTTAATTTCATTTCATTTTAGTTTTGTAATTTCTATACATTTTTTAAGAATCGTGTACAGAAATAATAACTTTTAGTTCTTTTATTTCCAAAAGCAACGAAGATAAAGCAACACTCCTTTTTGTGATCTAAACCCGTACTTTAAACTTTTGTTTTGATTAATAATTACGTTTCAAATTTTACTATTTTTTATACAGTAGAACTTAGAATAAATTCTAATTGTATCACAGGCAGGGACGGACTGTGATGTGCAGATTGCCTGGAGGAACATTGCCAAACGGATCAGCCGATTTTTTTTTAATTAACAAGAGCATTAATTAAAAAATGTCCTTCAGAAGGACTTGTAATATGTACTAAGTTTAAAAATTCTTGATATATGCCCGATTTCTTCATCGCCTTATCTTGAGGTTAAATTTATCTGTCAGTTAGAATGTGACACTAAGGCCGCGTTGTATAAAAGGTTTAAGCCAGGATTAACTCTAATCCTAAGTTAGAATGTGACACTTGTTATGATGTACAGCATTTTGTGTGTCACATTCTAACTTAAGATTAACTTTAATCCTGGCTTAAACCTTTTATACAAGGCAGCCTGAGGCCCAGTATTTCATTCGGAGTTTAACTTTAAGCTTCGTTTTATGCCCATAGTAATAATTGTAAAGACAATTGTTTCCGTAGAAATAAAACGAAGCTTAAAGTTAAACTCTGAATGAAATACTGGGCCATAGTATGTGTACGGCCAACTGTACCTACATCACAATCCAACTGTTAGATAAATTAATGCATAATTGATGCACCCTTCTCTATGACAATTGTCATTCCTTCAAATAATATTCCTATTATTATTATTTTTCCTAGCCTTTTCCTTGTCTTTATTTCTCTTACTATATATAACTGGTTCAATTGTCTTATTCTTTGTCTGAAATTATTTAGGCTTTACATGATTCTTTTTTTGCTATTATCCTTGATGATGTCCTTTTTCCCAAAAAAGCTCTTGCTCCGTTTAAATTCAATCCTCCATGTCTTATTCTGTTTATTACTGTTATATACATAGTTAAAATCAAAACGTCCATGAATTTAGTCATCACAGTGACGGGGAATTAACAAGTAATTAGAAAATATAGAAATTCTGACATGTTTCTCGTAATTGTTTATTGTTTCTCGTAATTTTACAACTCTCCAGTCATTTTATACTGATATTTTTTGCATCTAAATCGTTTTCATCTTTATTTAAATAAAAGTTGTTGAGAGTTTCCTAATATTTCTACACACGTTTATTGTAGCAACTTTCCCTTTATCCCACTTTCATGTCTTATTAATTAAATTAAAATTACCGGAATTAAGTGTAACCGACGAAAAAATGTCAGTCGTAAAGAAACGACAGTGTCAAAGATAAACAGTAAATTCAATAGCGATTTAATTCGCCTCGATTTATTTAGCAAATGAAATTACAGATACGTAATTAAGTTAACCGACAAAAAAATGCCAGTTGTAAAGAAAGGAGAAGAAAACAACACTTAAAGAAAAAAATAAATAAATAATCAGTGAACTCAATATTAAAAGAATAAAAGCAAAGGTAGTTTTTTAACGATTAAAAAAAGTGACGAAATTTTAAATTAAAATTAAAGTAAAATAGAAGTCAATCGTAAGGAAAAGAAGAGAAAGATGAAGCAACAATCCAGCGACAAATCAACAGTGATAAGCAGTCTGGAGGTCTACCTACTTAAAAATGAGTTTCTTTGTTAAATATAGGAACTTATCGACCGGCCTTCGTAGAAAACAAGGCGAAAAAAACAACCAATAACAACGAATAATAACAATAACTTAATGATGTAATAAATTAAAATATCTGTTTGTTTCAGTAATAAGACTTTGATTTATTCTTACGAATTCAAGTAAATTACAACATTAATTAATTCGAGTTTTATCCAATAACCGCCGATTGTTGAAATGAAAGGATTTCTACTTTTCAATTTTATTCTTTTACTTTTCAGGTTTTAGCTTCTTGTATTTTTTCCTTTTTCTTTTGTTCATTACTAATAATGTCACTTCGTCTTTATGATTTTTTAATAACTATAAGCTTTTAGGAATTGTGCTTTTTCAGTTATTCAACGTTTTTTCCTTAACTCATTTTTAATTTCAGAATTTTTTTCTTGTTCCGTGTTTGCTGTATGCTTGGTTTATCTTGATCAAACTGTTGTACACCAATGGCGAAACGTAGATAAAAGTTGTTTGGGGAATAATTGTTGCCACTTTTCAGCAGAAACGAATCTGGAATGTTGCTTTAATGAGAGAAAAAAAATTAGTTTCTATTTTTAATGTGATTTTTGTAAGTACATACATACATAACGAATGGCTGCTGTTTTCAGTAGCTTGTTACACACTTAACCAAGTTCAATCATATTCGCCTCGTATTATCTATTCACTCTTTTTCCTCGTCCCAGTAGGCGAGTTAGGGTGACATTTTTGTTGGTATCACAATGAAACATAGCCGTCAGATGAGACGGTTATGTTTATTTTTAATTTCGTGGTTATAATTTGAGTCCATTGAGGGAGACGTTGTTGTTTGCCAGGTACAGAAATTTTCAAATTGTCGAGTCCGTCTTTCAAAATTTGCCGAATTGTCCATTCCGAAACCTACAATATAAATTAGAAATTTTCATGTCAGATTGTGGCATCTATCAAAATTCAGGCCAGCAACTTAACGAAACGAGAACACGGCCCACTGAGACGAGGATAAAGAGCGAATAGATTTAGGTTTTCAATGTCATTGCTTCCTAAGAAAGATCGAAGACGCATTTTGTTCTTGAAACATATTTTCCAGCATAACGGCTCAGTAGTTTTCCTCGTGACGATTCACATTTACCACGCTTTTATGAATCCTGCTTATGTGCTCAGAAAGCGTACCGTGAGGTTAATGTTAGGAGGAGGTATCCTGCAAAAGGTACTTTTACGGCCAGTTTGTTCCGAATCTTACTGGGTGTTCCTTATAATCGTATTTTCCCTGAATTTCTGCAGTTCTCGGCTCGCGAGCTTCGAAACGGTTTAATTCCGCTGAATTATATATTCCACGTGCACTGGCGGCACTCGTTTCTGAGAATTGAATGCTTAACGTTTCAATTCCTCGGGGTTTCTGGCGGTGCGAAATTGAAATATCTCAAGTTCGTGTGCGAAACGCCGAACTCGGGGATTAATACTATTTGCGTAGAGCTGAAAAGTTTGCTTCATTTATTATGCGGGGAGAAACTATATGAAAGTTTACTTTCGAGCACTGAAACTTTATAACGCTTTAACGACATACATGTAATAGGCGTATGTTTCAAAGAACGTATAAAGTTGATGTAAAGAGAGTTTATTTTATATGAAAATTGTACTTGTTTTGAAATGCACAGGGGATAGAAACAGGAGGTAAGATTCGTCAAAAATTTTGTCCCTTTTGAAACATGTTTAGTATACAACAGTTAAACACTATATACAGGGTGTAATTAGTTAAGTTTCACATACTGTAATC
Source organism: Dorcus hopei (assembly GCA_033060865.1). Classification (NCBI taxonomy): domain Eukaryota; kingdom Metazoa; phylum Arthropoda; class Insecta; order Coleoptera; family Lucanidae; genus Dorcus; species Dorcus hopei. Next base: position 39,436,617 of record CM065423.1, read on the forward strand.
ACTATTAATCCACAAGAAAAGCGAAGTTGTGACATACGTTTGGAGAAAAGTCAATAACTCCGGAAAAATGTACCGTTAGTTTTTTGCATAAAACGTTTGAGAAGCGCTGGCTTAGATTTATAGCCCCGGTTGAGCGGAGTTTTACTATTACGCGCAATAAATGATAAGGCAGTAAACCAGCAGATAAAATACATTAAACGTTGGGGCAGGTCATTTATTATTGTAGAAAGTGCAATTTAAATAGACTATAAATAAATAAGGCGGCTACTATAAAAAAAAAAAAAAAAAAAAGAGTTTGCATATATGTTGTTAACAAAAATAAGTCAGTTGAAAAACTAATAAAAAGTTCATTCAAGACTATTCTTTTCTTTGAATCTTTTGGATATAATCAAGAGGTTATGGGCCCAGTTACGGCGTAATTGGAATAAAGATTTGGTACTGTTTGAGAAGAAAGTCAAATATGGCACAGGAGGATAAATATAAAATTCCTCTATTCGATGGGACTAATTTTAATAATTGGAAGTTCCGGATGCAAACACTGTTGGATGAACTAGAATTGAGCAATATGATTGAAAGACCATATGAAGAAAATGTAGTTTTCAAAGAAGCGGATAGTGCTGAAGTCAGGGCAGAAAAGGAACGACTACTAGCTACACTGAAAAAGAAAGATTTAAAGTGCAAATCGCAAATTGTGCAACGTATTTCGGACAGTCATCTTGAATACGTCAAAGATAAGAAAACGGCGTATGAAATTTGGTTGACTCTTTCAAATACATTCGAAAGAAAAGGTATTGTACAAATCAGTTACTTTTGCGAAAGGCTTTATTGACAATGAAGTACAATGCAACCTCAGAGACTCTAGAATCACATTACTTAAAAATTTGATAAGCTGGTTCGAGAATTGCGGTCTACAGGAGCAACTTTGGAGGAGACAGATGTGGTATGTCATTTGCTTTTGACTATGCCTACCGAGTACAATATCGTTGTAACTGCATTGGAAACGCTGTCAGCTGAAAAATTAAACTAGACTTTGTCAAAATCGATTGCTTGATGAAGAATCAAAACGTCAAGATTCTGTCAGAAAAGCAAAAGGGATGTGTACCTGTAGCGTTTTCGGCACCTACAAAGGGAAGAAATACTCAACAGTTTAATTCGAAATTTAATTCGCCAATGAAATGCTACGAGTGTGGACGTATTGGACACAAAAGGCAGATTGCTGGAAAAATAAGAATAAAAACTAAAAGGCAATCAAAACCAGAAGGAGCGAATTCTGCAACTGGTTCAAGTGAAAAGTATACATACTGAAAATTATTGTTTTTCAGCAACTGAAGATACAGTGAACATGGATGCTATCAGCTGGTGCTTGGATTCCGGTGCCACAGAACACCTAGTCAATAATAAGAAGTTTATGTCAAATATGATGCCGTTATCTACACCAGTGAAGATAGAAGTTGCAAAATCAGGACAAGTGCTAGAAGCAAATTATATGGGAGATATTAAATTTTAACAACATGTCGAGGTGAGACTGTTTCAATTACTATCAAGAATGCTCTTCTTGTTCCCGCCTTGAGATTTAATTTGCTGTCTATATCTAAACTTGAATCGAATGGTTATAAAATTGTTTTTGAAAAAGGCAGATGTTCTATTTCGAAAGATAATAAAGAAATAGCCGTGCTTTTCGTCAACAAAAGTTATATAGATTAAATTGTTTTAGAAATAGTGAACATGTAAATGTATGTTCAACAGTTGAAACTTCTGAGCTGTGGCATAAACGTTTGCAGGTCATGTTAGTGAAGAAGGACTTCGAGAAATTGGAAATCTAACTGATGGAATTGCTGTAAATTTAAAGTCTTGTAAGTTGGTTTCTGCGAGAACTGCGTAGAAGGCAAACAAACTTGCTTACCACATAATCGTCAGAGGAATAGGGCCAAACGACCATTGCAGCTCGTCCACAGCGATGTCTTTGGACCAATTGCCACAAAATCACGTGAAGGAGGAAAGTATGTGTTAACATTCATAGATGATTTTACTCATTTTACGGCGGCTTACGTTCTGAAGCATAAGTCAGAAGTATTCCATTATTTTAAAGTTTACGAAGCAATGGCTACATCGCATTTTAACATGAAAATATCCAGGTTTCGTTGTGACAATGGAAGAGAATATATTAAAGAAGAAATGAAGCAACATTTTGAAGACAAAGGTATACAATTTGAGTATACAATTCGCTATACACCGCAACACAATGGCGTGGCAGAGCGGATGAATAGAACAATAATTGAAAAAGCTAGATGCATGCTGCTAAATACCAAATTAAGTAAGAGTTTTTGGGTTGATGCTGTATTAACAGCTGTATACTTGACAAATCGCAGTCCAACAAAAGCTCTGAAAAATAAAGTACCAGCAGAATTATGGTATGGTGTGAAACCGAATCTTAAAAGGCTAAGAGTTTTTGGTTGTGCAGCTTACTTGCATGTTCCAAAAGAGCTCTCAACAGGAAAATTTGAATCCAGGTCTAAAAGTTTTCATGATTGATATTGTCCAAATGGTTATCGTTTGTGGTGTCCTGAAGAACATAAAATTCTGGTAGGACATGATGTCATCTTCAATGAATCGAAAATTCTCTTTACTGATGAATCTTGGAATTCTGTAAGTGATATTGAAGAAATGAACCGACGAACCAAGGCGGAGATGATGTAGATGAAGGATTGATTGAAGGTGAAGATTGCACTGGAGTGAAACATCACCACCAAGGAGATTTACGTCGTAGTGCAAGATTGAAAACGAGGCCCAAATATTTAGAAGATTACGCTTGTAATACATGGCGATTACGCATGGAAAGTTTTCTGGATGATGTACCCGCAGACTATGATGATATCAAGAATAAAATTCGACAAGAAGAAGAAGTGGTACCAAGCTGCAAAAGAAGAAATGGATTCCTCTTATGAAAAATGACACTTGGACATTGACTGAGTTACCTGAAGGAAGAAAACCAATAAATAATAAATGGGTTTTCAAGAAAAAGCGAGACGAAATGGAAATGGGAGCGATACAAAGCAAGGTTGGTGATCAAAGGATGTTTACAAAGAAAGGCTTTGATTATGAAGATACGCACCGGTTGATCGTATGACTACATTTAGAACTCTCTTGGCAATTATCAACAAAGACGATTTGTATGCCGTGCAGATTGATGTGAATCACGCATTTCTTCATGGAAAATTTGAGGAAGAAATTTATATGGTCCAACCTGAAGGCTTTATTAAGGATCCAAATCTGGTATGTAAATTAAATAAACTTATACGGTCTGAAACAAGCCCTCGCATTTGGAATTTAGAATTTGATAAATTTGTCAAAGATCTTAAATTTAAACAGTCCGAATATGATAAATGTTTATACACAAAAATTACAGATGAAACAAAGATATTTCTTTTACTTTATGTTGATGACATAATAGTAGCATCAAATGAACCTTCAAATTAGAAGAACTGAAGTTGTCATTGCAAAGAAAATTTTCAATGAGAAGCATGTGGAAATCTTAGCTGCTTTCTTGGAATTAAAATAGAAAAGACTGAAGATGGTATGTTTCTTAGTCAACCTGGGTACTTGACAAATTTACTGAAGCGTTTCAAAATGGATGAATGTAAACCAGCCAGTACTCCAATGGAAGCTAAAATTAATGAAAACGGAAATACTGAAGCGATCGAAGAATCGAAACCATACAGGGAACTCATAGGCTGCTTGATGTACGCAATGTTAAGTACACGGCCAGATCTCAGTGTTGCTGTTAATTATTACAGCAGGTTTCAAAATAATACTACAGAAGGACATTGGAATGGTCTAAAACGTGTTTTAAGATATATTAAAGGAACCTTGAACTTAGGACTCAGATATAATAAGAAGAGTGATGTATGTCTAGTAGGATTTGCTGATTCTGATTGGGCTGGCGATTCAGATAGAAAATCAACTAGTGTTTTTTTGTTCCAGGTATATGGATCTACAGTTTGTTGGAGCACGAAGAAGCAGAACTCAATAGCACTTTCGTCCACTGAGGCGGAGTTCGTTGCCTTAGCAACAGCTGCTACTGAATTGATTTGGCTTCGCAATTTGTTACTAGATCTCAATCAAAAGATTGACGTACCTGTTCGACTATACGAAGACAATCAGTCTTGTATACACCTTCTGAAGAAGTGGGAACATCGACGATTGAAACATGTTGATATACGTTATAATTTCGTTAAAGACTTGCATAATGAAAATGTTATAGAAGTAAAATACGTCAGTTCAGAAGAACAGAAGGCTGATATTCTTACTAAAAGTTTACCACGTGTGCGTTTTACAGATTTAAGACATCAAATGGGTGTAACATGTTAATAACTGCATTTAAGACTGTCAAAGATATTTAAATTGAGGCGGAGTGTAGAAAGTGCAATTTAAATAGACTATAAATAAATAAGGCGGCTACTATAAAAAAAAAAAAAAAAAAAAAGAGTTTGCATATATGTTGTTAACAAAAATAAGTCAGTTGAAAAACTAATAAAAAGTTCATTCAAGACTATTCTTTTCTTTGAATCTTTTGGATATAATCAAGATTAATGTTGCTTGTTGGGCTATTACCACCACTTCGTGGATTGTTCTTATCCAACGTTTTGGTAACAAGGGTTCAGGGTTCTGGTGCGTAAAGTTTCCGCCGTTCTCTGACACTGACAGTTATCTGACATCAACATTAACAATATTGACATTCCACCATTAACAACCTTCCGCAAATGTTTACAAACTCGGTACGGACTCGAAGTAAACAGATTTTTCAGACTACTAGAAGAGACCAAAAACAAACTTGCCGAAGAAGACCTTCCTACGCAAAGCTAGGGACAACCACGTCATCTCCAAAGGCTTGAAGATCCGAACACCATTCCAAAATGAAAGAGCAAACAGGATTTCGAAAAGAGCTAGCCAAGCACTGATAAGGGAGAGAATCAAACAACACAGATTCTCGAAATACAAACTAACAAAACAGTGCGAAAACATAGAAAGGTCTTACAGGACACAACTAAAGACTACGTTATAATCCAATCATCGATATTCAGAAGCTACAACAAAATCAACAAAACATCAAAGAAAAACATGGACTATCTCATGAAAAGTAAAGAGGATAAAAGAAAGGGAAGGACCACAGATCCCAAACGAACCGTGATCAACCTGTCCCAGAAACAACTTGATGAGACAGAAATGAATTTCGCAATAGCTCCCAATAATAGACCTGGTTTGGCAGTAGAAGAAATGGCATAAAAAGTGGAGGATAAAATCGAGGTAGAAGACTATAGGTGGAGAATGAGAGCCGCATTGGAAAAAACCTCAAACAAGAAAATACCTCGAGTGTCACGAAAACTGAAATGAAAGCCCTGAAAGAAATCAAGTCGGACAATACCATCAAAATTCTGCCAGCAGACATAGGGAATGCCACAGTAGTAATGGACAAAACAACGTATGAACAGAAAATAAAAGAAGTTCTCAATGCAGGACAATGCAGAGAGCTGGAAAGAGATCCCCACTCCTTCAACAGAAAGGAAGATATACAAAACTCTTCATAATCACCAAGAACAGTTCACATATCAACGAAGAACGAAACTCACACCTCACTACATACAGCAAACCTCCACATCTGTATGGACTACCAAAAATCTACAAAAGCATTAAGGCCGATTGTCCATATAATCAATCCGTTATCGAGTAACACGGGTTCTGCGGTGAAGAACACAGAACATTTCGTAGAAATCATCAATGAACATTGTTAATTTGTTGAACTATGGTAACCCAAGGTTCAGTGTCACAAGACACTTGATTTTTGTTACTTGATTGATTTCACTTGATTTTTTGTTGAGATTTAGAGGTGGAGATTAATACATCGAAAACTTTGTTTTTTTTAAAATGAAACTAATTATTTGATAGATACAAGATGTTACATGAAACGACCGTTCTCCCTGGCCCGGGAAGTCTTACTACTGTCTCTGGTCTACCACCCCCCAGTCCTATCCAGGCTCCTTCAGCCCCTAGCTTCTCGGTATCTTCTTTGAGTCAAGTCAAGTCAAGTTTATTATTACTTGGTAGAAATTCACAACTTATTATTCATCACTTAACAAACATAAAATCTCAGACCAGGATATACTAGTCAGCTTCGATATTGTAAGCCTGTTCACAAATGTATCCACAGATGCAGCTCTGAAGATTATTAAAAATGATGAATCCCTTTCTGACAGAACATTAAACACAAGAGACCATAGTGGAACTACTTGAGATCTGCATAAGCACCACTTACATTCAAGTAGAAGAAAAATTCTACAAACAAGAATTTGGTATGCCAGTGGATTCACCATTATCCCCGATCCTAAGCAACATATTCATGGAAGAATTTGAACAAAACACAATAGACCAATTTGTCTATAAACCGACACTGTGGCTAAGGTATGTCGATGATACCTTCGTAATATGCCCACGTGGAAGAGAAAACCTAGATAGACTCCTTACACACCTAAACAACCCAGAAGAATCTATCAAGTTCCACGAAACAATATTGATAATATTGACATTCCACCACTAACAACCTAAATTACGTTCAGATTAAACGAACAAAATTCCGAAAGATCGCGGAGATACTGTGTGTACACAAAGTTGATTACAATAGTTCAAGTGTTGTGTTGAAATTTGCATTTTTAATTATTAGACGTAGTTTACCATTTAATATTCAGAAAGCAAATAGTGATATATACGTGAATTGAACAATAGACATTCGTACTGTTAAACTCGAGCGTTAAATCGCGCCTTATTACTTTATTGCAAAAAATGATTTAAGAATGTTGCTCTCAAAACTTAGGGAAAGCGTTAAACTACACATTATTATTAAGTGCAGTCAATGCATTTATGTATTTATTTGACGAACCAGAAAAAAAAAGTTCTCAGCCGCAAAATTCTCCTGTCAGCAATTTGTTGTTTTGCGTGCGAAATTAACAAATTAAATCACGTAGTGTGTTATTTGTTTACAAAGTATGGAATATTATGATGTAATTATTATCGATTATCTAATGAAACAGATGAACAAAGATTTCGTTATCGAATTGTGTTGCGAGCGACATTGACCCAGTGACCTTGACATTTACGGAATTTATCGTTTTACGACGTGTTTATAAACACCGCAGACGCACTGACGAACGAGCAGAGGTTTTCAAATAAAAGGCGATGCGCTCTTTTGGTAGGTGAGTTTTTAATTTTTGAGCAAGACCATTGAAATTTGCAGAATTAATTCCTTATGTGATGAAGAACTTACGGTATTAATAAGTGAAACTTATTCGATTACCCCCTGTATATCTTTCTTTTAAATTTACTGTAAATCCAGCAAAATGCATAAATAACCATACAAGGAATATCTGCGAGCTTCATCTAGAATTATTTATTACGTGTAACTGCTTGGAATTTATTATCCCCCTTTATCCTCGTTATTGAATTTTCCATTCGTAAAGCAGTCGTTACCGAGTAGCATTTTAAAAAGCAACTCGTTGATAACTGCACGTATTTTCCAGAACCCTGCAAATTACGACTTTCCCATCCCTCCGCCAGCCCCCTTTCACATCTGGGTAAATACACATTGCATCAGGTTGACTTGATTAAAAACGAAGTTCGGTACCTTTCAAATCGTCTTTCTTCGTGCGGTGTCTGCACGGAGGTAAACATCTGACGTAAATGAAAATGCCTTTAATAGCTAATGCGCGGATGGAATGTCTACAGGGGCGTCAATGTTTGCGGAGTTCTGAATTTCCATGGAAAGCGGAAATATTTTCACGTTCGATGCCTTTCAAAGCTGGGGACCAGCGACAGCAATAAATTCATATCACGGAAAGAATCTGCTCAAGAGATCTATTATATTTTAGAAACTAGGGATGATATATTTGAATTCAAACAGTAACTTTCGGCAACATGTTCAGGATGCTAAACATATTCTCTAACATCATCATATCGCTATTCCAAACCTTTTCGTTTTACTGTAGCATGAGTGTACAACTTCTATATATTTTTTTTTTTTGGCCGATCGGCACGAGTTCTGGCCGTACCAGACAGGTCTTGACTAGATTCTATTATTTTTACGAAAGAGACAGGTTGTCAAAAAATTGGCACTGTTGATTTTTTCGATGTACTCGATTTTTTGGAATTAACTGTACGTTTCTGTTTTAAATATTCAACGAATTTTTTTAGTAAGCATCATATTTTATACGATTTTTTAAAAAAATATTTACGCTTGAAATGCGAGATACTCGAGCTAGAATGTATATGACCTGCATTGTTCATTTATGCGGTTAATTCCGCATTGGATTATGTACTTTGCAAAAAAAAAATATTACCCTGTCACATTCCTATCCTGACGGCTTAGCACACACATAATCCCCAGAAAAACGTATTTACAGAGAACCACGAGCTTGCGGATATTGCAAACTATTCGCCGACGAAACGCTCGTAAAACACCGTGTGCGTTGATTAGTTTGCGATATCGGTGTAATGAATTGGGAAAAATCTTGTTGCACAGAAAATCAATTGAACGGATTGATGTGTACAGATTTTTGTTTGTTTTGGTAATGATGAGTTATGAGCGTTTGAACAAAAATAGAACACAAATTAAAATTGCTTTCTGTTTGTAAAATTATAGATTTGATTTCGTTTTATTGTACGTTTTCCAATCATTTTAAAACGTAGTTAATCCGCAGATGTTGTTACATGCCAGTTGAGAGTGTGATAGTTCAGTAAACCCATTTGTTGCAGGATTTGCAGTGAGTTCTTAATCATATCGGGGCTCTACACTAAATTAACTTCTGACCCGAAATACAATTCCTGAAATAGAACTCGCTTACACTGTTTGAGCTGATACTCTATCTTGAATAATTATAAAATCAATAAAGAGAGGCACTAGTTGGTTCACTGCAAGCGAGCTTGAATTTTCAACGCCGCTATAAATATGCCAAGCGCGGACTTAATGTGCATAAACTAAGTAATTTTCATTAAAAAGATATTTCTGTGCAGATAAAAATTGTAAATGATTGCATTAGAACTACCTCATTACTGGGTGTCTAAGAGCTAACGCAAACAAATTTATTAAAGAAGACCTTTTGATTTCTCTTGAAAATAAACATTAAACCCCAGAAAAAATGAGTGCAAAATTAATGGAAATTCTCTTTGCTGATGGGGGCTTCCCCAATTAGGGCCGAAAGCAAGTTAATGGAAATGTGGAAATGTGGAAAGTGCTTGCAAAGGGAAAATCTAATTGTTACTTTTTATTGTTTCAGGGGACCATTTAGTATAGTTAAACGATGCATTCATCGGCAAACGGGGCAACAGTTTGCGGTGAAAATCATAGACGTGGCGAAGTTTACCTCGAGCCCGGGCCTTAGCACGGAAGGTAAAACTTGAAATGGACGAAACGTGACGAAGGGCGTAATTAATCCTGTATTTTGCAGATCTCAAGCGGGAAGCCACGATATGCCACATGCTGAAACATCCCCACATTGTGGAGCTGCTGGAAACTTATTCCTCGGAGGGGATGCTTTATATGGTTTTTGAATTGTAAGTAATTGACATTCTCATACAATCTTCTATGTACCAGACAGTTTTTATTTGGGATGGACGGGTAATTATCTAATTGGATAATTTGTAATTACGTCATGATTAGAATGGTCCAGCCTTTGCCCAAAATAATAATTTCTCTATTACGAAAGAGAAAGATTCTTCAATTTGAACCAGCGCCTTCCACTTCGAGACGGTAATTTGTCAAGGGATCGTGTCCTCGAGTTCCGATAGGTAGTTAGAAATTGATCGACTTTGAAAATAATGTGTCTCCAACTGAGCCCTGATAATTGGTTCTATTCGGGAAATGCCGCGTTTCCTGAGATCGAGTTCACCAGCCGAAATAGACTACGGCAAAAAGAACAGATAAGTGTATCGGGTATTTGTTACTTCTTTTGATGCGAACTTCGTTGAGTCGTTGAAATGTCTGATATTAACTCTAGTTCTTTCGAAAAGTTTTTTTTTTACACGTTTGCGTCGTCATCGTCAGTAAGGAATTGCTTAATTAATAAGATATTCATTTGCGCTTGTAAAGTTTAATTTGACTTTAGGACTCGTACATTTTGAACGATGCGATGTAAGAAGTGGGTGAGCTTTTGCCCTCTCCTGTTTTCATCTCCATTCTAATGTAGTTTGCTGAATCATTGAGGAGATGAGTAGGAACGTCTTTTTTTGCGCTTTAATAAAGATACGCCGAAATCAAAGTACCCCATAAATCACGCCTTTCTTGCGACGCCACGGGCAATCTATCACTTCATTTCTGCAAGTAAATGTTCGCCCTTTTTTTTTTGTAATTCCTCGGATGCTTTCCTCCTCGGAATTTGACCTATGACTTCCTTATGGTAATTCAAGCTCGAGCGGTGATTTAATCAATCGCTAGACCATCTAGTACGTTCTATAGAGGCAAATGTCATTCAATTTCCTTATTTGCTGTCAAGTAACTGATTGTGAGCCAAACTCGATTATTATTTGATGCCATTTCTAAATAAGAAAGGTGCCTGTACTGATCGTTGTGTCGCCTTAGAAAGTAGAGGAAAGAAAAACGGACTTCGGCATGCCATCTTCTCAAGCAGGGGTAAATATGTGGGGGACTGGAAAAATGATTTTCTCGATGGGTCCGGCTCTCTTTCAACAACCAAAAGCAACTTGTATGAGGGTGAGTGGCTGCGCGGCTTCCGACATGGCTTCGGACGCCTGGCGAAATTTGAAAACGGAAAATACTGGCTTGAGTACTCTGGTAATTGGTGTTATGGTAAACTATGTGGGGGCCCCCATAAAAACAGTGGCTTCGATTTTATACGCGACGAAATCCCCATTAGCTATATCGGGGGTAATTGTTACGTCGGTGAGTGGTTGAATTCGAAACGCCACGGTTTTGGTATGTGTTGGTACCCTGATGGTTCCTTTTACATCGGCAATTGGATTAAAAACATGCGGCATGGCGTTGGTATGTTGGTCTTACCCCGAGGGGACCGCTACGAAGGATGTTGGGCCGAAGATAAAAAGAGCGGGGCAGGTCGATTCTACCATTTACGAACGGGGCAAATGCAAGAAGGGGTTTGGCAAAATGACGTATGCACTTCGAGTGATATAATTGATATACCATTTCGACAGAGTGCTGTTGAGCCTACTCCATATACTATTGCACCCATAATGATAGGCGAAAGGAGAAGCGAAGATTTAAGTGTGGAAGAACAACTCTTCCTAAGTAAATTAACATCTCCTAAATAATATGATTTTGTATACTAAAATTTATTGAATACATAATTCCCATCGGACTTGTTGATTTTTTTATCAGAAAGACATAAAAATTCCCCGGCAGTAAAATACCCCATTTTATTGTCTTCTCTCCTCGGTATTTCCTATTCAGCCCTGTGGAACGTGGCCTAAATTTTAACCCTACTTTATTGACGTGCATCTCACCTGCGGAATTACCTTAATACCATTAACATTTACGAGGATTCCTTTTATTATTTGTTTATTTGTTACAGCATGGATGGTAACGACCTTTGTTACGAAGTAGTCCGCAGGGCCATCTCCGGGTTTGTTTACAGCGAGGCCGTTGCAAGGTGAGAACTATTTTTATGTTCGTTTTAATAATAGATAATCTGCCATCTAAACTGCAGTCAAATTTGTAGCTGAGAATTGCGTCACGTGAAGAATAATGAATGCGTGTGAAAGCTTCCATTCGGGGTTTTAACGCCCTTTGTCACGCACGCCCTCATATATATACAGTTTATATCAGTTCAGGTAGAATTTCGTGTGATATATTTATACTAAGTTACACGTTTACAACGGAATATCAAGGAAGCATGTCCCGCGAGGACTGTTCCAGGCAAACAAACGACGGGTACTTTGCGTAACTTTGTGCTTAAAAGTGGATTTTATTTCAAAAGATTATTTAAAAGCTCATTCTTTTAGTTTCCAAAGTTTTTTCCCTTTTATTCACCTTTTATATTTTACGTATTTTTAATTCAACTTGTCAGACAGGAGCATTTTAATTTGGAGCTGCAATTTGCACTATTTTCTTCTTAATACAAATAAATGACTCCAGCTCGGCAACACCCTATATAACAGATTTTTAAATAAAGCATTTTTTTGTAACGGAGTTTGTTGAAATCGAATAATAATAGAATTAACTTCACTTCCAGAACGTTCATAAATTAACGCGAAAATGTGAGCTTTTGTTAAAAAAAATCAAATCGTTGATGCATTGTTTAATGAAGTAATAAATTCAGGCAATGTATGGTGGCGAACACACTAATAAATTATCATTACCTAATGACTACAAATTGGGGGCACCGGAAAACGCCGGCGAACGTTATTAGAACTTCGAATCGAACAATGTATTCAACTACAAATCAGTGTCCGCAAAACTTCCCTAACTTCGGGCACCGGAGGGGGGGGCGAAACTCTCCTGGCTAACCGCCCCCCGAACTTTCCGGCGCATCGCCGATAAAATTAAGACGTCGTTTTGGGCCTGAGGTGTGTTAGAAGCAACAAGCAACCGGCGTGCCTAGATAACATCAAAGTGGTCAAGCATCTGGCCGATGGGAAATCCTTAGATAAATGAACGGATAAGGAAGCTTTAGCAAGGATCCGTGTGCACGGAGCTTGACTGGATTGATGTTGGCGTTTTGCTGTAGTTTTAAATTAATTATTTCGAGGTTGGATTTTCTTTAAAGCATCTTAAAGCCATCGGAAATTCCCAGTGGAATTGAGATATGTGTTTCAGCAAAATTAGTTTTACGAAAAATAAACTAAATTGTGAGGTATAAGTTCCTGTCCCTAACTCATTGTTTTCACATTAGGCTCAATAAAACTCGCCGTAAAAATAGCTCCTCGTAAGTTTATTACGATTAGGCGTGCGGAGTAGTTCTTTACAAAACTCCTTCCGGACTTCGCTAGTAAAGTTAACGAACTATCATCGTAAACACCGCCGCTTCTCGCTTCCAGAGCTTGGTGCTTCCTGCACTATTTTTATTCCAAGTTTTCCTCTAACGTGTATCGATTTATTTACAGCCACTACATGCGCCAGATTCTTGAGGCCCTGAGATACTGCCATGAGAACGACATAATTCACAGAGACATCAAACCGGAGTGCATATTGCTAGCGACGAAGGAGAATTCCTCTCCGGTTAAGCTGGGTGGTTTCGGGGTAGCAATTCAACTTCCAGACAGGCACGCTACTAGTATAGGTGGTGAGTGTATTATACGGCTTGACAAATGCTTTGCTGATTTTTCTTGTGATAAATGTACGTGTGGATAGTGGTCTTTTCTCGAAGTCTGAGTCTGAGCAAGATGCTTCAGAAATCCTTTCAATTTAGTGAGTTATTTCATCCAAGTGGAAAAAGCTTTGTATAAAAATATGACAACACATCAACAGTTAAAATTTTCGATTAAGACAAAATGTTTTTAAGGTGACTACAGTCTGAAGTACTTTCCCTAACTACATATGATATTCTTCTTCTTATACTTTTGTTGTCTTTTCAGATGGCCAAAATACATTTTGGATTGCATCCGATTCTATTTTTATTATTTTCTCCTCACCAAATCTTAAATTAAAGTGGAGATCTGGTGAGGAGAATATCCTCCAGTTATATCAGCCAAAGATTCTATGACGTGTTTATTTGTGTATTGGGTTAAGAAAAAGAAAAGTCCATTATCCATACAATTTTTTGAAAACAACTTGATGTTTGTTTTTATCAATATACATAAAAGTCCAGACTTCTTTTGTGTGTTCGAAAAAAGACGTTTTGCATTAGCGACACATAATCGAAGACGAATCAAATTCCGTCAGCTTGCAATTAGGGCTCACATACATGTGTTGATGTGATACAGAATGCCTAGTGTCAGACTTCCGGACCAACCTCAGTCCACTGGGACAGCAGTATCTGAAGTCTGATAGAGCTGGTAAGCTTCACTCGGCAGATCTGCTTTTCGCATTCGCACGCTTTTCCGCAGACCGGCGACGTTTTGCCTTCTTTACCATTAACGTCATTTTTGTTTTCATTTCGTTGTACCCCTTATGATGTCATACATTTTTAACTTCACTCGCAAGTTGAACTGTATAATTTGACTGCTTCCAATTTTTTTTGTTTAGTTTCAGAAGAGTTATACCGTGAAGCATTTAAATTAGCCAGCTCAGTTTTCATGTTTCATTATATCGCCGAGTGCACCACGTAAACGATGTTTGTATAAGTAATGTGACAGAGGGTCATTGTTCTACGTATGCGTTTTGTTATACTGCAGCGCCGTGTTAATTAATCATTGTGTCATTTCACGTTTTAATTTCTTATGACTTAATTACCTTTTGTTACGTGTGTACTTATGAAATGCACTTGCATTCTAGAACTGTGCATATAAATATTAGAAACCTCTGACGCAGCTTATTATTTTTCTCACTGACATAGCTCTGCCAAAATGCAATAAATTTACAACACGTAGTTGAGTAGTAGTATACAAAGTATCGCTGAAATTAAAAATTTTGTTTACACAACATTTAATTTGATTTCTTGAGCAATCATTTTTTTACGCTTCATTAATTTTCGTAACTATTACGATGACTTGTATCTATGACATGAATCAACAGATAGTTAAATAAATGACTGCATTTCGATGTTATTTACATAGTTCATACATATTTTACGTTTTGGTGTTACTTGAGTCACCCTGTAGAAGAAACCCACAGAGAGGGAAGTCTTCAATTTCTCTTTTTTTCTGAGACAACCACCACACCACGTACAACAACGAAGATGTCCAAATCAATCAATCAGACTAAACAGAAACCCCATATTATATCGTTACAACACAAGTAGATTAAGTTAGTTAAGTGTTCGTGCCATATACATTCGTTTCAAGTATCACAAGCCGAAAGTAACTCCATCGTCTGTATGAGGGTGCACATTCAAATTCTTAGGAAACATGTTTTCTTTTTTGTTTGTCCTGCAAGGATAACGATCCAAATAAAGCCCCTAGCACTCCAGACGTGTCTCAGTGAGCAAAAAGTGCAGGTCCTTCCGTGAATACCACAAAGCCCGACGCGAAATCCGTCGGAATATCTATGGGACGAGCCAGAAAGACCATATACGGTTCGGAATGTCAGGACAATTTATGATTTCACTGCTTCAATGGCAAAAAAACTATAATTGATCGCCTTTCCGTTCCATTGCACATTCGATGTCGCTAGGTCGTTAATTTAACATGTTTCCAGCTGGTGGGTTTTTTAATCAATATGGTTGATTGTTTCAGGACAAGATATTTGATTGTTTTGGAACAATACGTTATGAGTTTGATGCTAAATAAATTATTTTAGTTTTACTTCGTGTTGTTTGTATCCAGCTTGAAATAGGATGAGGGAAAATGTTTACTTACATAAAATTCTTTCTCTAATTCTGTCACTTTTCTTAATTATCGAAAGCCCTAAGTTATCTGAAGCAATACAACATCTTCTACTCCAATCAGCACAAAAGAATTTCTGACGTAATCCCCGTGTCAAAATAATCCCTGTCCTTACGGGTAATCCCTTATTGGAGATTGAAAAAAAAATTACTTATTTGGGGCAAATCCATGGAGTAGATTTTTGAGGATATGGTTTTTTTTTTGGGGGGGGGGAGAAGAAATGACTTCGTGATAACTATTTTGTATATCACAATACAGGATTTAATTAAATCTTAAAACCATCTCTCGTACTTTAATTCCATTTCAAAAGTTATCAATAGAGAGGAAACTTGGAAACGCTTTAACTTCAAATAAAGTAGTATTACAGCATTCTACATAAATCTGAAAAACTCTTTGTTTCAATTCAGTTGATGGTCAAATTTGTATTGTTGAAGTAAATAAGTTTGTTAAAAATTAACTGGTTGGTTATTCTAATTGGATATCCATAGTAACTGGTGTCTCTCTTATAATTAGTGTAAATGAAAGTCATCTAGAACGAATGCTTGTGCTTAAGACTTATTGTAGCACTTTTGGGCCTCCAGACAAATGAGCAAAATGGTGTAGGGAATGACCCAACTCAGTTGAGAAAAGAAATTAAAAAAAAGGGGCAGAGTTAACCATACCGATAATTTTAATTAAAGGTTTGGGATCATCATTTGGTTTAGGCTTGGGAGTTTAGGAAGTGAATTGACAATCTCTGAGGCGTTTTGATGCTACCATGGCAGAATTTTTCATTTCACAAAGGAAATATGGCGAAGAAGAAAGCAAACAAATATTTTGTATTGGGCAGGAAAGAAAGCCTTCAAAATATATCAGAAACTGCAAATTCTGTTGATGTTATTGGTGGTCAAAAGACTTCAAGTTCACTTCAGCAAGTTCAAAAAGCAAAAAGGATAATTATAATACTTCACTTGATAAAGATGCAAGAAACATCAGAAGATCGATTGGCATTGCTCTTGGCCAATAGAATGAAGCAAACTGTGATAATCCTCATGGAGTTAAACAAGAGGTTGCCCAAAAATTTGAAAGACCAAGAAGGTCAGCAAAAATATTGTGAAGTTGTCGCCTTTAAAAAAAGGGATGAGGAACCCTTTTATACGGTTCTCGCTTAAAGGGTTTTACGCTGGTTCTGTTCAACAACCTATGATTCCTTGTATACAACAATTTTTTGGAAAATAAAAACTTCTTCGTCTTTAAACTCTGTACAAAACAGAACGATGCTTTATTGATGTACAGGAAATTGTAATTAGTAACGTTGGGATGTCACCCATGATTTATTTGAACGCAGATGCTCCCTTAACAGCACATACTTACCCAAATTAAGTTACTAAATTTATGCATTATCTAAAGTTAGTTATCAACTTAACCGCAACGGTATTTAGTTGCGAGCAGTGAAATTTAATGGAACTAGAACAGTCTCCTCAGTTAAGTAAAAGCTTCTCGAGTAAATAATGTCCGTGTTGAATTTAACAGTAATTTTTCTACCTTTAACAAATTTTACCCGACACATGAAGCGAGTGCGTGTCGACGAGGATTACGTAAAAACCGGTGTTAACAGGAAACCCTGTCGAACTAACTCATCATCACGGCTCATCCCTTCACGTTCATGTTTTGCATGTCGCATCGTCTGTTCTTTTTTTTAGTTTATCTGTAATTCTCAACTGAATGGTCTCCCGAGATTCGCAAACGTGAATCTGCGTGCTTTTTGTGTACTCGTTGCGTCTTATAGGGCGAGTGGGATGCCCCAGCTTTATGGCGCCCGAGGTCATCGAGAGACGCCAGTACGGAAAAGCTGTGGATATATGGGCCGCTGGAGTCTTGCTTCATATTCTTCTTTCCGGAACGCTGCCTTTTCATGGTACCGGGAGGAGGTTAATGGAGGTCATATGTCGAGGGAAGTTACATGTAAGTAAACGACGTTGGAGATTACGATTTTGACAATAACATGTGCTCCTTATTACTTAGGTTTTTTTTTTTTTAAATTGGAAATTGAAGGACCTGATCCTCCTCATACATTCAAAGTTTTGTAAAAACTAAAATCGAACACTTTTTTTTTGTAATAAAATCTTTCTTTAGCTCACGGAGCTCGGGGATTTCGGTGAAAATGAAATTGGAATTACGAACAAAGCTATTTTCATTCGAATTATGCAAATGTTATATTTAATTACTCAAACTTTAGACGGTACACGAAAGCTCCGAAGGCAGAATTAATTAAAGGAACCGTTTTGGGAAGTTCGTTAAACTTGTAAATAATACCGTTTGTCAATTTGTTTCGAACTTCTTATCGCTTGTAAAGTTATTACTTACTTAACGTCGTACATTGTGTTAAGGGTGTTTTAAATAAATGAATTACGCCAGACTTACCAAGAGAAATATCTTAAAATTCCAAGTAACTATTCTTTGTAATTAAAGTAGGTACTTTCTTGTCCACTGAAAATGGAAGCAGTGAGTTACTTTTTTGGACTCTTTGTGTTAACGTGAAATAACCGTTCTACGTCCAGTTTCCTCAATTTCGGCGAATTTTCCTTCCATATCCTTTCCTCATTTTCATTATTTATTCAAAAACACTCAGTTTTATATTCATATTTGGAAACAGTTCAATTTAGAATTGAAAAAGAATTCCTATTAGGCATTCAAAATCGACGGTTTACTTTAAATGAATCGATTTTGCTCACGTTCGGAATAAACACAAACAATTAGCTAACCAAGAGCAGGCCTGAATAGGCCGCAATGAATTAATAATGGCCGTTCATTGCCTGAAAATGCTGGAGAGATCACGTACGATTGTTCGAGGCGTCGGCTGCTGTCAGCGGAGGCATCAATTACTTTAATTACGCCTAAAGCTCGAAGTACAAGCGAAAACGTGCGCCAGTGGAAAAACATATTAAATTCCTGTCCCGTCGTGTCATATAAAAATATTTAATCTCTCCCTCTTTTGTTTTATTACAGAACGCGTCCGAAAGGGGTACCCGTCGTAAAGCAGCTCCGGGCGGCGGGGTGCCCATCTTGACAATCATAATTTGGAAAAACTTATTAATTTTACAATTACATATTTCTAGGGGAGGTTTTACATTAAAAAATTTGATTTTGGTTCTAGATGGATTCTACGAATTGGGAATTCATCAGCGACAGCGCCAAAGATCTAATACAACAAATGTTAACCATAGACCCTAAGCAAAGAATAACGATACAAGAAGTCCTGAACCACAAGTGGCTGAGGGTGAGTGTCAACCTGCATAAACGAATTACCCCCTCATTAATTCAGCTGGTTCCTTCCAGGATAGGGATAAAGGATTAAGAATACACCTTAGTGATACAGTAGAAGAGTTAAAAAAATTCAACGCTAGGAGAAAGCTCAAATCTGTAATTTTAAGTGCTGTGAATTCTAATAAATGGTACCCTTACGACGATCCGAACGTCGATACTTATTCTGATTTCGGGGACGACGAAGTATCAACCTGTGGTGAGTACTTTTTTTTTTACTTCCTTTTGATGTGTCGAGGGAGGTAGAAAGCACGTGCTTTTTAAATATTTGACGCGGCGGCGTCAGCTGAAGGAAAGGATGTATCTCGTTGCTTTTTATCGCGAAGTGCACTGTAGTAACTTTGAATTAAATTCAACTTGTGATATCCTACCACGCATTTATTTACATTTAGTAGCGGTAAATCTTGTTTTGTGATGCAGCGCACCGACACTATTCAAAGCCCTGTATGTGTTACGTTATTTTTCCTCAGACGAAATTTATCTTGTTCGTAACTCACGACTAACGTTATACAATCTAATATCGAAAGTACAAACAGTTAACTAATAAATTGTAACTTTTTGTTCTTCGTCGTATACAATGTGGAAACTCATTTGTGTCACATAGTAGGTCATGTAATGGCCAAGACAAGATAAACAAACCTGTGGGGATTTGCACTACGCGAGCTATTCCTATTCTATCAGCTTTAGTCGTTAAGGTTAATGGGTAACGCGAGTCGGTTTTCATACTGTATATAAAGTTTTAAAACCTCATCGCCATCAAGTTTTGAATGAAACACATTTTTAATTAATTATAAATTCAAGTGTTACTGTTTGTTGTTTAAAAGCGACGGTAGAAAACATTTCAGCCGTTATTAATTCACTGCCGGACTTTGTGGACTCTTAATCCCAAATAAATTATTTCGTATTTAATTAATTTTGAGTGGCATTCGAGGCAGAGACGGATTAAGGCGGACAATTAAGGACGCCTTCAAAATCGCAAACTTCTCGAACGTTTCTGTCCGTCTGAAATAGCGAAACGTTTCTATATTTGAACATTCCATTAGCTAATGCGGTTAATGAGAAAAATATTAATTGTTTTGTCAAGTTCGCGGAATGATCAATTACTCTGTTGCTTATTAAGTTAACAGATATACAGATTTATGCAGTGACGTTCGCAGACAAATTAATTCTGATGAAAACAATTCGAAATCAGTCAGAGCAGAAACTCAATTTAGAAGTTCCGATCTATAATGTTAATTATTCCACTGCTGTGGTTTTCCTAGTGGTTTGCGGCCTTTGTGTGTATTGATTTTTAACGGGCAATTTACAGATTTGCCTTCAAATGTATGCCTTAAATGCCTCAACAAACGAAAGAGTAACGTGCACATTTTTCATTACGTAAGAAATACTTTGAATAATACATGGCAAATAAAATTAAAAAAAAATAGTAGTACACCATCAGGTAATAAATTTAATAGCAATACATTTTTACTCGCCATGTACAGGGTGATTCATGTTTAATCTTGATAGCTTTAGAAATGAGTAGAACTTCTTAGTCCAAGGACGCCTTATTTCCAAAGAAAATGGTGTTAAAATAATTTTTTTTTAAAGTTTTCTTAATTTTTTTGAGTTGCATGTGAACAAAAAGTTCACGACTTTGATATTTGTTACGATTCCTTGGTTGATCAAGTTGATTTCGGCCTAGCTGTACAATTCCAGCTTGACTTTAAGCCAAAGCTTAAACACTTAACAACGATTGTTGAAATAATTGCTTCAGCTTACATTTGAACTGGCATTGTACAACTGGGCTTTAATGATGCAATTCAATTATATTATCCTCACATGGGATGCTACTCGCAAGTTGTTGAAGTCCATTCAAATTTTGCCCTGATACGCCCCTGATATTTTCCTTTATTTCTGAGTTATTAGAAATAATTAATTACATTTTACTGCTCCGTTGAAAACATATTCATACTTGAAAAATAATTAGTCCCGGAAATATCGAGAAATACAATGAAACCAGAGACGTAACATGGAATAATTCGAATGGGTTTCAGGATACACGTGCTCTGTAAAAATAATTCTCCGTATAAGTCTTGTCACATTGTATCAATAGATAATACTACTTGATCAACTGAGGAATCACTCGAAACATCAGGGCCACTATTCTTTCAAATCTGAGTTATTCTTAAAAAGCACTTGGACTTAGTCTGAATCGCCCTGTATACTTTACATCGATTTATAAAGTACTGTTATTCAAAATTCTATTTCGTTACTTTCGTGTTGCACAATTAAAACAAAAAAAAAGTAATGAAACGCGTAAGTATAATGGTCTTTAAAAAATTGACACTTACCATGTAGTAATAAGGCTTGAATATCTGTTACAACAAACCCCAAATTCACCCCACGTGAAATGATCACCCTTCAGATTTAAATTGGAGCGGATGAAACACATGGGGAGAAAGCTAGGAGGTGTTACATGTATATGTAAATTTGACGTCGAATTACCTACGTTTGGAATTGATTAAATGTCTTATAAATAAAATAATCAAGAATCAAAATTAATAAAAATATAATTGGAAATAGCAATTAAAATTACAGAATATCAATTTTATAATTTTCTTGATACATAATTAAAAAGCAGCAGTCGATAGCAAACAAACAATAAAATTGTGAATGTTAAATAACATGATTTTTTTAGTCAAATGTTGATATTATTCTAGGAAGAGATCTTCATTTAAAAATCCCAAAGAGTTTCTCGGGGTTTTATTTTGTGGTAAATTCAAATGCACTTTCAAGGAACCTGTCATAATGTTTTTTTCTTCAGAAACGCAATCGGTGCGGCACTTAAATATGAAAATGAAATAGGTTTGTTCCAGCAACAGTTCATAATTAGTTCAGAACCGTTAAAAACGGTTGTCCACCGATATAATGACCGATTTTAACGGCGCCGTCAAATGTACAATTTTGATGACTGCATACTTTTCACGATTTCGAACTAGTTACGAACTCTTGCTGGAACAAACCTAATAAGAAGCAGCCAAGATATAGTTTTATTACGAAATGTTGTCATGCAATTTTAAAGCACAAACTGATCATCCTTGCTTTCCATTTTTTCATCACACACTGCAGTTTTAAGTACTCTGTACATTTATAAGAAGATGTGCATAGTGTATTGCTGCGGACTTATATAGGGAGTAACCGAAACCGAGTTTTTCATTGAAACTAAATGTAAATTTGGAAAACGACGTGCCAAGGTCACAAAAAACTTCGTTGAAATTTTGAATTACGTTTGCTTCATTGGTACAAGACTAAACAGGATGACATGTTTCAGTTGTAAAATAAATAAATCATTCCCAAATCTGCAATTAATGAATTTGCACTTTATAAATAAATAAAAGTAATAAAAGAGTTTGAAACTAACCTGTATTTACAGGCACGTAGCCATTTTAACTTAAATTGAAGAACAAACAGTGCGAGAACCTAAAATAATCTGGCGAACAAAAATTCTTAAACAATACCAACTTAAAGTACCAATCAAATGACAGCAAATTGGCGCGTAAATTAAAAGGACCACTTAGGGTAACCATTAAATCTAAATCTAAAACATTTCATTTTGAAAACTGAAGGCCAGTTAACAAAAATAACAATAAATACCACTTATGGGTAACAATCAATTTGAAAACTGATGGCGGGATAAAATAAATACCACGTAGGGCAAAATTTTAACAATCTAAAACACATCACTTTGAAAGCTGAAGGCGAGTTAACAACAATAATAAAATACCACTTAAGGGTAACAATCAATTTGAAAGGTGATGGGCCAAATTTAGACAAAATTTGAAAAATCACTAAATTTATAAAGCAAAACGTACAAGTTATGAATGTCTCCAATTTATAGGTTCGAAGAAATTAAAATGAGAAAAGATGATTTGGTCATTCAAGAGGTTGACACTATCATCCTTTTTTGACAGAAAAATTTCGAGGGATTCCGCGATATTAAGTTTTAAACCTTTCGGTAGTTGGTGAAGTAACTTAACAATGAAAACTTGGTCTGGATAGTGTCCTGAATCGATTAAATGGAGAGCAAAGTTAGAATCTGTTTTTCCCAGTCTGGCAGACGAAATGTGTTCTTTGACCCGAGTAGCCAAATTCCGGCCCGTTTGACCCACACAAACCGAATTACAATTGGACTGATTGTGAGTGCAAGTGATGGAGTAAACTCCACTTTTATTCATACAGTCTATCTCATCTTTGGAATTCATCAGATTAGAGATAAGGTTACAATCATTAGCAACCTTCCAATTTGTTGAGATTTTTCTTTAGTTTTTCAGAAATGACACCTAAGTAAGGTAGAGACGCGTATTTAAAGTTACGTTCCAAAGACACGTCTGCCTGCCAGAGTGGGGAAAACAGATTTGTTGATCAGACGATTACGAATTTTATAAAATAAACGAGAGATGACATCAATAGGGAAACCATTACTAGCAGCTATTTGACAGATAATCCTGATTTTCCTAGTGAACTCCTCCCTAGACATGGGGATAGAAAAAGCTCTATAGAAAAATGCTGAGAAAGCTGACATTTTATGTTGGTGGGAGTGATTAGATATAAAATTGATAGTCGCATCAGTATTAGTCGGTCCTCTGTAGATATTAAAAGACAAAGCTGAATTAGTTCTTTTAATTGACACATCCAGAAAATTAATTTTATTATCTTTTTCTAATTCTAAAGTAAACTTAATATTATCATGAAAAGTGTTGAAAAGAGTAACTAATTCATTAGCTAAATTAGTGTCACCCTCGAGAATGACCAAAATGTCATCCACGTACCGAGCAAAAAATCTTATCTTATAGGACAGGAAATGACCAGAGTTAAACAATTTTGATTCTAAATTGTTCATAAAGATGTCAGCCAGTAGATTGCAACCCATGGATAGACCATCTGATTGAGCATAAAATTTAGTGTTAAACTGGAAAAAAAATTGTTTTAAAGTAATCGTCAAAAGTTCTGTGACACAATGAATGTCATCATCAGACAAATCTGAATTTATGAGCAACTCTTCTACCAAATTCAGACATTCTTTGACCGGTATTCATGTAAAAGGGTTAGTAACATCTAAAGAGATGAGAATACAATTTTGAGAAGTATCACAATGGTTGAGTTTCGAAACTAATTCGGCCGAATTTCGTACAATAAAAGAAAAAGAGTTAAGGTTAGATTATCTCTTAAGATGTTATCCGAAAAGCAAGCCAACTTATGGGCAGGTGAATTAATTGATGTAACTAACTACCGGTCT
The DNA here is from genome assembly GCA_033060865.1 of Dorcus hopei. NCBI lineage: Eukaryota > Metazoa > Arthropoda > Insecta > Coleoptera > Lucanidae > Dorcus > Dorcus hopei. The sequence continues at coordinate 39,460,696 of CM065423.1, forward strand.
AATAGGGATTTTGTTTTTATGTATCTTAGGTAACCCATAAAGTCGAGGTGTAATTGGATTCATTGAAAGAAGTTGTCTGTTTTTGATTAAAGAGTTATCCCTGAAATCGAAAACCAAAGATCTAAGCGATTTATTAAATTTAGGACCTGGATCCCCATTAAGCAGAGTGAAGTTACTATTGTTCAAAAATTCTTCAACTTTTTGAACATAGTCGGCTCTCCCCATAATGACCATACAGGAACCTTGATCTGCCTTACTAAGAATAAGGTTATTTTCTTTCAGTTTTAATCCCAGAGATTGAAGGGTAGAAGTATGTTGAAACGATTTAATACATTGATTGGTTGAATTTAAATTTAGTCCTTGCTCGCCACTACATGTATTTTTTGGGATTGTCGAAATTACTTTCTTCCTTTTAAAATGACATTTAATTAACAATAAAGAGAAAATCTATATAAATGCGTATATGTATTCAGAATAAGTAAATACAATTACAAATCAAATTAAGGAATTTGGCATAGAGCGAAATTCTAAACACTAGACAATAACTCAAAGTCATGTATTATCAAATAACAATTGAGACAATTTAAACAAGATACAAAATTGATTGCGTATAATAATTTAGTCAAGTTATTTATTAAAGGACACATTTAAGTACAGATTACTTTAGCACGACATTATACAACACAATGATTTTTATGACGAGAAAAACATTATTTCATAATTCAAATAAGCAGTTGTTAGTTTCTAAAAACATAACAAATTGGCAAAATTAATTATTGGTTTCTCACCCAAACCATGGTACTAGATACAGAGAAACGGACAGATTTTTGGAAATCAAACACACACTATGACATTTTGTGAATGTTGATTACGCCCTCGGACTTTTGGAGTTGCACTCGACAAGACGGGCATTAGCTGTCTGATCTGTCGTGCTATGCCATAACCTTTTATAAGGTTTTACAAAGGTCATTTCGATTACGTAATATTCTGCATGTGGGCCTCACGCACTCTGAATCAACGTGATTTTCCGAGATTGTGTGCTCATAAGCTTGCATAACACCCTGCTTATGCAGCTGGAATTCTGCGAATGCGATTTCATTGCAAAGCTCAATCATGACTCATATCGGCCAAGGCTTTTGATAAAGTGAGCCGCTGCTTGTTTACATAATTTTTAGGTGGGTGAATTTTTCGTGGTCGCGTTGTATCGAATTTAATTTACGTATTGAGCTTAATGATTTACGAAATTGCCAATTTCTTACACTAAATGTACTACTAAAAAAAATGTTACACGCACCTCAGTGAAAGGAAGTAAATATCTAACTCCCATTTCTATATAAATAGTTTCGGCGGTGCTAGAAATGTCAGCACAAATCGGAGAGGTAAATTTCACTGATTGTTATGAAACCGTAGATGTGCATTGAGGCAGATTAGGAACAAAAAATTATAATGAAAAGTTTAGATCACGACATCCTGTGATCACTTTCTGACCTAACATTATAAATGAGAAGCTTTCAGTTTAATACAGAACGTACACCAAACGCACTTGTTTTATTTAACAAAAACGTGATATTTTGATTGATTTTCATATACAGGGTGTAACTTTATTCAATCTAATTTAAATTTACTTTTCTGTACAACTCTTTATCCCTTCACAAACACCTGCGGATTGATACGCATTGAAACCGCCTTCAATTCGTTGGCAATAAGATAAAATCGCTACGAAGACCTGACCATTTGAACTGCACTTTAAATAAAATTAAAGTCTTTACGTTATAGAAGTAAGTAACGCAAACATGACTGCAACGAATTATTTTTGGACGTACGTTTATATCAATTTTTTTCTTCAGTTTTTCACCTTGATGGGTAGAGCACGCGTTTGAAGTAGTTGCCCTTATTTCTGTTACACCCTGTATAAAAACATTTCACTATTACGAAAGAAAATATTGATGGAATACTAATACTAAGCGGTTATTTCTTTCGCTCAAATGTAGACATCTCATTTTTTGTAAACAAATTGTTTAGTTTCAAAATGATAAATCTTGTTCCATCTGTTAGGTCACTCGTAATTTTCTTATGAAACATAAACCCTTTTTCGGGTATCGACCTATTACTGTTCTGAGTTATAAACGCCAAATCGTTCCTTCCCTCCGACGCGACGGTTTAATTAAATTTGGCGATCAATAAAATGTATCCCGTGCAAACATCTTATAACAACAACCTCTCGACCATGATTGCGTTTTTTTTGCAGCCGTACAAACAATCGTCAACTCCTTAGACGACATCCACTGCCTGCAAGAGTCACGACCTGAAGAGCGTGCGCATCTGCTCGCTTTGCTGGAGGACACGCATCTCCACGTCCTTTTGGAGGTAGGTTCGCGCATAGCACCCCCCATCCTAGTCCAACGCGAACTCTCGAACTCTACGAGCGCGATTGATCGTACCTACATACCTGTTTTACAATCTTTCACATTGAAAGAAACATCGTCGGTTTTCCTGCGCCTTTTTAAGTTCAGTGCAGGAGCTCCGTGTCTGAAAATCACCCTGAAAATGTCCTGTCGCAATTAGCCTGTTGATTGTATTTAAATTTTATGCCCCATTCAACTTGTTTATTAAACGAAACCTGATTCTTTTTTGCACGGAATCATAACCTGGTGATGAAAATGGTGAAAAAAACATATCATAAGAGTTTGCTCAGTAATTCGACATTTACTGCAGATTTGGCTGCTTTAATCGGACTGTTGGTATGTTCTCCGTCATTTTCTTTTTTTGATTTTGATTGTAATAAAGCTTCTGTTAAAAACTTGTTGTTTTCCTTGAGCTCAACAGAATCCTCGCGGGGTCTAAAAAGGATGCTCGTTTGTTTACAGTTGTACGACAGGATAACTAGTAAAGTGATGACACCTGTGAGAGCGCCGCCAAGTGACGCCGTTCAGAGGGCGCGGGACGTCGTGGACTCGCTCAGGGATTTTGAACATCGCCGGGACGTCGATTACAGGGATCTGCAGGAACTTCAGGATCTGCTTTGCAGGCCACACTTTAAGGTAGGAAGGAGATTTCTGTTTTGATACTCGAAAAGAAGGAATATGTATCAAGGATTTCTGTAATTTCTTAATTCAAAAAATATTCAATAAGAATTGGTTTAGTACAGAAGGAGAAATCGTTGCTAGATTAAAACAAAGTCAGTTTGTTTTGGGTTTGAATACTTGACTAATTTGGTTGTTGTCGGCTTTCCGTCGTTGTCGTGTCCATTTTAAATCGTGACCGCTTAAAATTAGAAAATAGGCAACCCATTCTACTTCCGTGCTTTTAGTACATTACGATTTGATTGATGGGTTGCCTATTCTAAAGTTTTCAGGCGGCACGATTTAAAAAAGGCACAAAAAAGCACAAAGAGGAAGTTATCTCCCTTTCGCTCTATCTTTGATCAAAGAAATAAAACCAAGTTGATGAACAGTCGTTAGTTTAGTCAAGAAACGTCCATCCTAATGAAGTTAAGAAAAGCAGCACCTCTCATTCGCATTGGCATAACTGAAAAATGTCTTTGTTAAAATTAGTAAATAATACCTTTGGCCATTTTATGGAATGAATACATTTTCCAAAAGTTTTCATTAGTTATTGAAGAAGTAGCAGTTATATTTTTTACAAACTCTGTTAAGAAAATGCAATCCTTCCAAGGATTTACCAACATTTATTTTTTCATCTTGTTGAGAGTCCATAATTAGGTGTAATATTTAATTAAAATTAATAAGAAGAGTACTTCCTAATTTGATAGGTTTTTAATTTGGCTACCGGTTTCGATATAAAATCTTCATTGGGCAGCTGTCTTCATAATGTGAAATTTTGAAAACACTTTCATCGGACAGAAGAAGGAGATATACTGATTTAAACTATTTACTTTTTCGTTACTAATAAGGGCTGATTTTGGGAAATATGTTATTTAAGATAGCTTTGGTTTATCACTAACAAAATTGGGATATATGACCTACCATTAAATAACTCTATCCCAATTTTGCGCGATTCCTTCAATATGAAGGGCGCATCGAAATAATTTCAATAATGTGATTTTTTTTAACTTAAAATTTCTCTTGCTTGTGCTGTTATATATTGTACTCTTTTCAAATATTTAACGAACTTCTTAAAATTTTTGATTTTCATTTAATTGTAGCTTAAATGAGGAAAGTTTCAATTTTATATTAGCAAAGTTCCGAGTGTTTTCTAACATTTCTGTTTGAGAGGAGTCATAAGACTTTCTTTTTCTTTAAAGTTCTAAACTTTTTAATAAATACAATAAGGCCCAATTTTATAATGCCAGTTTAAATTTAAGCTGAAGTTTAAACCCATACCAACGATTATTTCAACACTTGTTGTTGAGGGTTTAAGCTTCGGCTTAAACCAGCATTGTAAAACTGGGTCTAAATACTATATAATGTGAGGGATGGGTGGTTAATAATGATAAAAGAAAGGGGATGAATTATCCTTATTAACTTTATCAATTTTACACGAGTTAGAGAGAAGTTTTATTATTATGCCCAAACTCTATGTCTTATTTCACTTTACAAAAATAATCAACAATGTCCACTTCTTCTCCTCACTCTTTTACTATTCAAAATAGTTAAAAACTTACAAATCAAATTAAGGAATTCGGCATAAAGCAAAATTCTCAAACAGTAACTGAATTTTACCTCTAGTAGACTTTGAAGGTAAAACTTGTTGTCTGTGATTAGTGCTGCCGTTTTTCAGAATCAATACATTACCGTGGTTACCAAACTTTCAAGTTAAAATAAATACACAACACGTTGTTGCCAAATTGTATATAAAATCTTTATGAAGTGTATACCGTGAATGTATCTCATTCTGAAACAGGCAAAACACACACATACGTTTGTTGCTAGAGTGACGTAATTATTAAATGACAGCAATGTATTAAAGCGTGTATTTTATTTTGAAACATAGGTTGAGTTCGTGTTTACGCTCGGATCGATCGGAGTGTTTCTTTTTCTCACTCTTACCTTAGATGCAGTGAAACGCAGTTGCTCTCCCTCACACTTTTGATCAGAGCTTACTCCGAGCGTAAACGCGAACTTGCCCTAGAAGAAATAAAATAATGGAACAAAATATGTTTCAAAATAAAATACACGCTTTAATACATTGCTGTCATTTAATTATTACATTACTCTAGCAACCAACGAATACGTGTATTTTGCATGTTTCAGAATAAGATATATTCACGGTATAATATTCACAAAATGTGCGAAATATGACCACCATCTGCTTCTAAACTACTTTCTACTGCTTTCTAACTCTTCTTTTAACTGAACGGAATACGTTTGTGAGGAGATCCGGCGAGTTATTGATAATGTTTATCATGTTCAATATTTTTTTGCTGAGTTCAGTTAAATTTTCCACTGGAATTTTTTATGTGGGGCCATAAGAAAAAGTCACATGGAGTCACATCGCAAGATTTCGGTGGCCAAGTGTGTGGTATGTTTTGACTAATCATTCTATCGTCGAAAAACTCTCTCAGAAATTTTATATTTTCGTGAGTAACATGCACAGCTGCGCCATCTTGTTGGAAGAACCCTTCATGAATTTCATCATCCAGGAGTTGATTGATAAAAGGAGTCAGTATTTCGTTACGATATCGCAACGCAGTTAATATTCCTAAAATTTATTTTTTAAACAAGGAGTCAACTACCAAATAAACAATTACCCTGAAAAACATGGGCCCAATTATTCGTCTTTTGTTGATAGCTGCCTAAACGCCGATTTTGTCAGAATGAAGCGGTCGTTCCACATAGACATGGGGGTTTTCATTGCTCCACATTCGCGTATTTTGCGAATTTACGTAACCCGGCAAATGGAACCAAGCTCATCTGTAAAAAAAGCTTCTCGAACGCTTCTTCTTGGTGGTCAAAAATGTTTAAAAACCAGTGATCGCTGGGTACGATCATTTGGTAAAATCTCATGCATTCTATTGTATAATATATATGTGTAAATCCTTTCTCAAAATGGTGCGGCACGATCCGTAAGATAAATCTAGTTGTTGAGATAAGTGTCTAACCGAAGTTGAAGGTTCATTTTCTATTATTTCTCGAGCTTGTTCAATTGATTCTTTAGTACGCACCGGCGGACTTCGACTTCTTTTTTTTCTATCAAAGCTACCAGTGTTGCAACAATATTTAATATTGAATATCGAATGACGAAACTGATCGTAGATAAAGGGAAAATCTGGATACTGTTCTTGAAATTCTGCAATGCAATCATGAATTGAATAAGTCCAAACACCGTCTACTTTCCGCCCATTTCGAAAGTAACTTTCTATCATGAAAGCTTTTTGGACTATCGTTAATGCCATTTTAATTCAATTCAATCTTGCTCCAAAATTTAGAAAATCACAATACTGATAATCTAAATGTCAAAACAGACTTAATTAAGAGAATGTAATTATCTTACGACATACGTTTTCGAGTCATGACCAACTGCGAGATAAAATTTAGTTACTCACTCGATATTAAAACAATATAGTAGTCCATTTCTAAACTGGTTTTTATGGCATGGCAATAATCGTCTGAGCTGCTATGGTTTCTTAGACAATACAAACCAATTTAGAAATGGATTACTATAACTCAGTCATGTATCATCGATTAACAATTAAGACAATACATATAATAATTCAGTCAAATGATTAAGGCCTAGTTGTATAATTCCAGTTTAACTTTAAGCCAAAGCTTAAACCATTAACAACAATTGTTAAAATAGCTTCTTTAACTTAAATTTAAATTGGCATTGTACAACTGGGCCTAAAGAGCACCGTTTAGACACATGTAAAATTACAGATTAATTCAATATGATATGACAAGACACAATCTCAAAACGATATCATACGGAACAATGAAAATCAAATTCATAATAATTTTATAACGAGAAGGAACAGCATTTTCTAAATCAAATAAAACAGTTGTTGGTTCCTAATAACGTGACTATTTAGAGGGTGCAATTCGTCCCTGCAATTCTTATTTTATGCAATTCTAAAATCGCTGCGATTTTGATGCACGGCTATCGAATTGCATGGATACGTTTCCATTCGTGCAATTTTGACCCATATACGGTGGCTTGCAAGAATATCGCGTACACTCAATTTTTATTGTATTAAGTCGGTCTTAACTTATCTGTCAGTATTAAATAATGAAAATGCAGAACTGACAGAAACAGAAACAAGTCACTCTTAGGCAAATAGAGAAGAAGTAGATAGAGGAAGAAAGTGTAAGTAGAAAAGCAGCTTCGGGACGTTAAGAAAATTCAGCTCATGAGCAAGATGAAGTCCTCTTTAATCATTTGAGGGAAAATCCATTTAAATCAGTAAGAGATATCGTTACTTGTGACAAACCTTCCGGCATTATGGTCAACTGCAAGTCGAAGGATTATAAATTTTGATTTAAAGAATTCGATAAGTGCAAAAAAAATAATATCGATGGAAGAACAGAGGCAGTCACTCTTTCTATTTTACTTGAATCATGGTAGGGAAATCTTATTTAAATCATAATAAGGATCTTAAATTCTCAGTTTATAACCTACGTTTTTGATAATATGTTAAAATTCACAAAATACCGATTTACAAAGCCAAAAATAGGTAAAAATTCTGTTATTTGATTTTTAAGGTGTACGCGATTTTATTGCAAGCCAGTGTACACGACAATAAAAAACAAAGCATGACTGAATTAACGTGGAATTAACAGTTAACCTTTCAGAACACTCACTACCAACATCTACTTATTCTAGTGAATGATTATAATGCGTGTGGTGCCACACAAACTGAGTTGGTACGCTTAAACTTACCAGAATTGCATGGAGAAGTTGCACAGGATTAGAACTTGTTCTAAAGCATGCTGTTCGTCGCGTGCTTCAAAATTGCACGGTAAAACGTTAAGAATTGCATAGTGTAAATGCGAGCATCCATGCAATTCATTGCTGCTTCAAAATCCCAGCAAGGAATTGCACCAGTGGAAACCAACCTTTAGGCAAATTAATAAATGTTTTCTCACCCAAACCATGGTACAGAGAGACGGACGGATCTTTCGGAGTTTGATCACAGACTTTGACATTCTTCGAATGCTAATTATGCCTTCGGACTCGGGGAGATGTTCACGACTGTACGACTAATACAAAGCTCTTGTTTCAAATTGAACCAAATCTTGCATAAAAAATAGGTTAGTCTAAAAGGACCTTAATAAAGCGACCTCCCGTTCTTTGTGTAGATAATTAAAGTTCTTCGTTTCATTTTCATACAGCTACTAAATTAATATGAATACCTGGTTCTTTTCATCATTGATAAATACCTGTTAGGCAACATAGTGAGCGAAGTCTCCAATCTTTCAAAGTCTTTGTCAATGTCTCTTTGTTTCCTCCCTGTCCTTATCAAACATACAAGACGACTTTGACCGCATAATTTCAGTGCTGCTGCCGCTGCATTCCTACATCGATTCCCGGTTATTATGCGCATTGTTATTCTGAAATATGAAAGCTTCATCTCCAACCTTAATACGGTGCGCTCGAAACAACGGGCTCGCCTCTCCTCGTCCTGATCATTTTCTAGTAATTTGCATCCATTTGCATTTAACTCGAATGCGAAAAACGCTAAACTTCTGAGTGAATTTTAATGTCCGGGGACGGATGTTTCTGAGATGTATTTCTGCTCGGCGGCGCTTTGCATTGCAAATAAAAACACCGGGATAAGTATTCCGCATTATTTGCACGAATTTAATCGACGCTGCGGCGTGCTCGGGTGGATTCGGTTTTGAGGGAATCCCCGATGTTAAAAATTTTATCATTATTTTGCATGTATAGCATTTTACTGAATTGAATATGGAATTAAAATGAAGAACGAAGATGCAAGAAATTGCACGGAAATATCGCGGAAATTTTTCACAAGGGGTTGATAAATGTAATGAGAGCTTCGCATGTGCAAGAAATCATTAGTAGGAATCCCTCGAACGGGGGTGAGTGATCTATCAAATACTACTACTAAATAAGAGCGTACATCGCAATAGACGATAATGATACGCTCTTCAAGTTGTTGCATAATTAATAAAAATAATTCAATAATAATATAAAATACTCTGATGTTTAAAGTATTCTTGAAAATCGATTCCATCGGAGGCAAAGGATTCGTTAAAGTTCTGAATCGAGTTTGCCGGTGTTTGTTACCGTTATTAAAGGGAGCTTTTAGTTAATGCAGAATTTATGATGTTACGATAAAAGCGGGAATCGTAACAAAGTACGCTCCGATATTCAAACAGTTTTCTCTTTGAAAGTGAATATCAGCACCGAACGTTTCCTAGAGCATTGTTAGCTCAAAATCGCGTGAAGGATAATTGCAGACTTTCGCATTTTTATTTGCAGATAGAATTTCTCTCAAGGAAAAATACGCTTCTATCTTCCAGGCGGTAGGATTTATGAGAGCAAAGATCTATAAATAATAAATCCTTAAATTCTTAGTAAATAAAATCGTGTAGTGAAATTAAAATTCTGTGCATAATTTATATTAGTGCTTGCCATTCGCATACGTGTGAATCGCTTTATCCTCGAGGCCATTAAATTAAACTATCTTTACATGCAAACCCCTATGTTCCCTCTAGGAATACGTACTACATGCATTTGTATGTATCTGCAATGATACCCGTGTTTGGTGATATAACTGAATTTCATCTGCATGTCCACGAGATGATTTGGTTTTGCGAACACAAATCGAATTCGTTTTACAAATTGTTTTTGCCTTACATAGATTGGTTTCATGCGCGCGTTTAGCGCAATCAAGAAAATCCACTTTAGCTCCTTCGAAGATTGCCAAAACCGCATTAATCTCGAATAGTTTCATCTGCATAACATCTGCATTTAAGGCCTCGAGGATCTGCAGTTAGCGGGTGTTTATTCGCCTCACTTCACTAATTAATAAATCTGATGCCGAATAAATTAAAGATTAATGTTGTAGTTGGAAAGGCAAGCATGATTTATACGAGGGTTGATGCGATGTTGAAGACAAAGGCTTCGGATTCATGGTGAGCTTTACGCACTCGCCCCTGCTTCCTGATTCCTTCCATCCACGAAGTGAATTTGATTTTTGAAACACAAAAGTTTTCAAGTGACGTGCTCCAAAAATATGCTTCTCAATTAAGGCAGGGCACCGCAATTTAAAATTATAAAAAAAGCTACGTCCTTCAGTCGTCCAAAGGTGCAAGTGCATCAGCTACAACAACGTCTTTCGAGTATCGAACGTCCGGGAGGTAACTTCCAAGCAACTTGGTAACTTGCCAAGCTATTTCGGTTGACCGCAGATGGACGCCACCGAAATTTGCTACAACGGCCCAAGGATAAAATAGCCAGGTAATCCCAAGTCAAACTTCGGTAAAACTCTCGGAGAGAACCTCCGGTAAAACGTCCGGAACAAAAGTCTAGATAAATGATCGTGTTAAGACCTGAACTGCCCGCAAAGTTGCTTGTATAAATCCTACCTATTGTCTGCAGAAATCAGGCTTTGAAAGGCCTAGAAGAAAGCCTTTTATTGCTTAACAAAACTCCATTCAAACTTCACATTAAACAAAACAGTTTGGTGAATTTGTCAAGATGGCGGATGAGCCCAAAAACACGAGACAACGAGGGGCAACAATACTGGGCAGAAATAGCGCGGTCGTTCACGAGTGGGGGTTGACGGATAAACACTGCAAGGTAAGTTGTTAAGGCAGGGGAGTGTGTGGCGGAAGTTCTTGCATTTGTCCTGTTGTGCAATATTTTGCAATCTTGTGAAGTTAAAGAAAACCAGCAACGCATTTTCGATTTCCACAATATAAGGGGTGATCCGGAAAGCTAATAATAATTGTAATGGATTTTAAAACCGTAGCAATAGTTGTTAAGGGCTCAGTTTTTTTTTCCCGATAACCTGGAAAACGATTGTCTATGTTAGATTCGGGGATTGGATTCAAAGAGTATGTGAATGAAGACGCGTTGGTTCCAACTTGGTGTCATCCTCCAGTATGTAGAACATAAAAGCAAACGACTTGGAAACTGTACTTTATCGCTTTTCGTTGAGAACTTGCAAAATATTTTTGCGAATGCGGATTTCACACTAAATAAAATATCCAACATATCGCGAATTCACAAACTCAAATTCATTGTAAAGCTGTGGACTTTACGATACCGCAATTGAAACTCAACTCACAAAGCTGATGTGTTTGTTGTGTTTCGAATACAATGTTTACCGAGTAAATATGTGCCACGCAGAAGAGTTTGCGAGTGAATTAGATATCAATCAGCATACAATGCACACAAATTCGGAATTTATTGCATCTTCCATCGGGTATCATTACTAAATTCCTCCGAAACACCCACTCAAATTAATTAAATCTTTGTGAATCGCAAATCGGCGTCACTCGGAATGAAAGAGGAAAGTTCACCGTGCGCCTTTGATTTGGAACATTTGACATAGTTTAATTCCGTTCGAAATTAGAAATTCTTCAAATAGATTTAATCGGAAGCTTCAAGCCGGAAGCTAGCTGTTATTAATGATTGTAAAATTTCCTGTGTGAATAAACACGGAACGTCTCGGGGCGCAACATACGCTTCTAATTTCTTAAAGCTTTCGGAATGTAAGCGACGCTCGTAAATCATAAAATTTCATCTCTCTTAAGTGCTTAAAGTTTTCCTGTTACCGTATCCGGCGAAAATGTTCGAACTGTCGCTTTGCTTGCTAATTTACGATTTGTGTTATGATTTTGTATTAGTGTGTTTTGCTCACATTAGTTTGTTATGAATAAACTTTAAATAGTTGGTTTATTCAAACATTATTTGGTACAGTGTAACCTAATGTAAGAGATCAGTACATGAGCTCAATCAGAAAACCCAAACATCGTTTTGGGTTTATGTTTTGTTATTTTATTTTATTACTTAGTGTCATTGGCATTTCTGCACAAGCGCGGTGTGAGGATACAGAACCAACAAAGAAGTGTAAAAGGCATGTTCAATAATTTATTAAAAAACAACACGGACTTGTACTAACAGCTACCTATACGTAAATTTTCTGCGCATGTGCGAAGCTTACTGAAATTATATGATGTTACACTATTAAATGATGTTGTATAAACCAACCCTAACTCATAATTTGATTATCACAAAATGCCTTTGTCGAAATCAGTTTATTACAACATTTACATTGTTGATATTCGTTTATTTATTAAATAATGGAGTGCTAGTTTTTGTAATTGTAACACTCCGATATGTGTGCATTAATTTATTGAATTTGCAAAACATTAAGCACCTCGTTCTGCTAATGCAAATTGCAATTAAAATTTAATTACACTAGTAAAACAATATTTCAGAGAGCCTATAAATTTTCAAATGGGGCAAATTTGCTTTACCCTCTCTGGGGATGACGATATTTATATTTCGGCCTTGCAAATTGAAGCCCATGTATCTTCTTTAAAGTCCAAATGGAAATTTGGTGTTTAGGAGAAACATGTAAAACAATATTATTTATTCTTTTTCAAACTATTTTTAAATTGTCTGTATCTGCGATAGACGGACTGATTTTTTAATGTTTTTATTAAATATTTTTTAACTCACTGATGAAAAGCAATGCCAATTAAAAATGGTATTTCTGAAATTGCAATTTTTCGCTTTAAACGGAATGCAACAAAGTGCGGTGACAGAGCGCGTATGTCGGTTTAATTTGATCGCCCCGGCTGGCAATATATTGCTTCATTCGAAGACAGTTTTGATATTAATCTCAATGAATTACAGAAAATGCTATTTCACAACGTGTTTTACGCCCCTCTATATTTATTATTATTTTTGTGTGTGTAATTTGCGCTGCAATGTTTCATTTTCAAACACCTGACGAACGAAATTTATTCGATGTGAATCGTTCATCATCGAAATTAAATGAAATATTTGCAAAACTTTTAAATCTATTTTTTTAGCGTTTTTTTTTTAATGTGTAAACAGATATACACGCCGGAAACTATTTAGAAGCCAAAAAGTTTATCAAATTTCTTTCCGATAAACCCGTCAAATTTAACCGCGCCATTTTTTGTGATATATATACAAATATTAGAGTTCCTCCGTTACATCAGGATCAAATTTCGATTCGACTGGAAAAGCTTTCGGTAACACTGAAATATGGAACGCGCTGGCGAATCCTTCCACCACATTTTTTTGTCATATACCTTATATTAATTTCTTTTACTTTATGTGCAAAAAACTCTTCAAGAAGATTAAATATATTTAGCAAATCTTATATTTTACGATCTCAATAAGTTGAGAATTTCAATCCCCAATTCTCAAAAAGTAAACAGCAAACAAAAGAAAGAAGGAAATCCAGTGAACCTGTGAAAATATAAAACCTTAACGGTGGTAATAAACATGGAGCAAAACGGAAACAACTCCAGGTGTATTGACGTTGTTACATTTGATAAGTCTTTCTTTCTTTCTTGGAAGCTTTAAAGTTTGCCGGCGGTGGTTCGCAGGATGGACGTCCTTGCGTTGTGGCGCTGACGACGGCAGCTTAATGTACTAATCTAGTGGAGCTTTCAGTACGGCAGGCGGGAGCGTCCGGGCCAACGGGTTGTGTTTTCGTGTATTTGTCAGTGCGTACACGACGGTTGCGACCCCACCGGAATACCTCCAAATTTGACAATGCACGTGCCGAGACGTTTCCTGTGCAGGATTTGAGTACAGTATCCATCCAATCGTCATCCATTCCGCGTTAGTTTCGCAAGCAATTTTTTAGTTGATGTTATAAAAATCAATATTGCATACATTTTTGTTCATTCAAATAGACGCAGCAGATTCTAAATATAAGAATACACGTGGGCTTTATGGAAAAAAACCAATAAGCTTCAAATCCAATCATCACACTTGCTTGAGCATCACACGTACATTATGATACTTACACACTTAAAAACGTCGCTCATGAAATCATACTTGGAAAAAATTGGGAAGGATTAAACGAAAAATTTATAAATTGAACAATACAGGGTGTAATCGATTAAGTTTCACTTATTAATACTGTAGAGAATTAATGGTCTAGCTCAAAAAAAAAATAACCTACCACAAGAGCGCATCGTTTTTTGTTTGAAAACCTCTGCTCGTTCGTATGCGGTTTTTATAAACACATCGTAACACGATAGAGCTCCAGCAAAATTCACGGTCACTCGGTCAATGTCGCCCATTGCAATTCGTCAACGGAAGAAGCTTCTAAAAATCCACTATTAATTAATTATAAACCAATTTGTCGTATTGTCAATACAGTTTATAACTGCTGCTCATAAAAGTGTAACAATTTACATCAATAAAACAACATCTGTTTCAATCGACAACGATTATATCACGATATTTCCTACTTTGTAAATAATAATAATTATTATTAATTAGCTTACATTACAACACTGAGTGAAATGCGAACTCAGAAAAGAAAATGCATTAAATACAATCAACGCAAACAATTACTCATTTGAATGAATACATTTTAATCTGCGAGGTCTTTCGGAATTTATTTTTGTGTAGTCTGAACGCAATAAAGTAATAAAATCATAAATTAAGAAGATGAGTATCCAATAATACTTTAGAATGTGACCTCTACTGAATTAATTATTATCTAATTGTTGTACTAATTGTTATGTATGATTCATGATTACTGTTTTAATTAAATTTCTTAACTTGATCAATTAAGGAAATAAAATAATATTGTTTCGTGCATTTCTATTACTTAAATACTAATAGAAAATTAGTACGTAAATGTTTCATCATTATTGTTTTTATTGCTTGCGTATCACTAACTACTAATCTCCGTATTTATTCGTACCAAAGTCATAAATGACTTGCTTCAATCATTTAATAAACAACATCTGGGCTTGGGCATTTTTTTTGTAAAAAAAGTAAACGTAGATTCTTCCGGAGTTATTATCACGGTTAGGTGGATCGGATTCCGCTCGCGCTGGCAAGAGCGTCACATCTAAGTGCACTCGATACGGGAATAGCAAATAATCGCATGCATAATTTGCAGTCGCAAAGAACGTTTAGTGTTTAATTTAATTTATTTAATTTTTAATTCGAAAATACGAAATTTTGTTTAAATTTCTTACGCGATGAAATTAAAATTTCGTCCGACGCTTATGGAGAAATGAGCCAGCGCAATGATCGTGCATAAACATGCACAGTATAAGCGGCGACTCAGGCGGACTGTTGCAAGCGGAATCTCATCCACCTAACGCTGGTTATTATTGACTTTAGCCCCGTACGTATGTCATAACTTCCCTTCTTTTCTTTTGTATTAATAGTGGTTACAGTAAGTGAAACTTATTCGATTACACACTGTATATGAATCGAATTCGGGTTAACATTTTATTTAAGATTACACGAACTCCTTGACTTCTCTATTCATTTAATAATATTCTAGTAATCAAATCTACATTCAATAATATCAAGTATATGCACTCAATCAAATGACAATATTCGTTAACAATTTTTTAAAAATTAAATTAAAAAATGACCAGTACAACAATATACTCTTTGTCTGTTTAAACGTTGTTAATAATTTTCCTGCGTACTCATTTATGTCGAATATTTAAACAATAGGCGATTTTTATACTATATGATGGCTTTTGACAATCAGTGCTGCATATTATAGCAGATTCTATTTAACCGCGAAATATCAAACTGTAACAATGCATACATGCGGGCGATTCATCGAACAGAAAATCAATAGATTTTAAATCTAATTATAATTAATTCTATTATAGGCAAAGCTGCATTAAAATACGAAGAATTTGAATATCGGGTCCACTTTGAAATTATTTGCTTCCTGATTTTTTTTATGCACTGTACTGGCATAATTTGAAAGTGATAAAGTGATTTGAAAGTGCATTGTCAACTGCAATCTATAAATCCAGCCTTAGAGAGACGTTTCAAGATTTACAATTTTACTTCGATATTTCTTAAAGTTTTTATGATAAATTTATTCATCCACTTATCCTAATGTTATAAATTATCTAGCTATCTATTCACCTAACCTAATTCCTTATAATTTATTTATCCATCTATCTGTGTATTTACGCTGTAATTATACATATACGACACATCAGTTTATAATTTTATTTGTTGTTTAAAACTTATAAATATTTTTATTTTTCGTGACACACACCCCTTCATTATTTTTTCCAAAATTATGTAATTGTGTGGCGTTCTTCGCCAAATTATTACATCTTGAGGGGTGACAAAAATAAAGCGCTTTAGGTGTGAGACAGTTATTTGGGAGCAGCTAATTAATCCCTGAGTGAGCCACCCCCCAGGGACAATCTAAAAAAAACAAATAATGCAGAACGCCTCGTCAGTCGTCCTCTTCAATTTTTTTTATTATTATCTGCCCCAACCCCAATGCATCATTATGTTTCGCACTCTTCAGACAGCCGAAAAGAAACTTAAACCAGTCACTGCTTTTTTTTTAAATTACTTTTTCTTGGCCATCTATCTGAGAGGGCAACAGATAAAAAGGGTAGTACAGGAGGGTGCATTCACAAGTGCAACGAATTAGCACTATCTCACCAAATAAAATTTAAAAGAGGAGCTGTCATATTTGAAGACTGTTTTTTTTTACTTCTAATATTTCTTTTAAATACCTTAATTAAGAACGCATAATGAAGACGTTATCCAGATTTATAATGAAATAAATTTGGAGAAAGATAATCAGACTTAAATTGACCTGCACTCCTCATTGAAAGGGGCGCAAACATTTATTTCGAGGAATGTACAGGGTGACTGTTAATTAACCCGACAAAATGAAACCGCGATAAGAAGCGATGTCGGAGAGTATGAGAAAATGTTAAAAAATTCTTTCTACTTTAGTTTTCGAAAAATAATTAATCAAAAACTAGCCTCAAAACGACGGCGCGCCTTTGATTAAAAAATAGAGGAGCAGATGAAAGAAATAAATGCCCTCATAAAAGTTTTATGGTAGGCACGGCGGAGTAGCATCGATCGTGAACTTGACCTTTAAGTGAAATTTCATGTCAACTTACTTTTAGAAGTAAACGCCTGACGTCGTACAAACTCCAAAATATTGACTTGACAAATGCATGCAAATCACCTGAAGTAGAATATTTCCATAGAAATGATAACAGCGGTCCCATTTTGAATACCTGCCTTGACAGGTAAACAAATAAATCACTAAAACGGAAAGCAACTTAAATTTCCATGTATTTTTCTTTCATTTTAATTTAAATTGTATTGTAAATAAAGTTTATTTCCACACCATTTCCTTCATCACCATATCTGGCGCTTGACTTGTTCGTTCCTATTTATGAGCGCCATAATCTGAAGCGCCAGTTTCCGTGTTGGTATACTCCGGATACAATTAAAGCCCGTGCTCATAAGTCATTTAAAATTTCGGGCAATACCACTGATCTGAACCATTTTAAAGTTTTACGGACGCAATGTAAATCTATGATTTCTCGGGAATATACAAATTATCTACAAAGAAGTAACTATTTCAGATAATCCCCAATGCTTCTGGTCCTTCATGAGGTTCAAAAAAGGCACTAGCCGTATTCCTGGAAAAATGTACTTCTTATGATGACCCTCGGTCAATAGTTAATGGGTTTGCCAGTTTTTTTAGTAGCATTTACGCTCAATCAAGCTATCTGAGAGATTCATCAAGTGAGTTTTAGAATATTCCTGCGTGCCATATTACTGAATTAAAGGAAGATGATAATGTGAAAACTATTAAGTTCCTCGAAAACTCAATGATTTCTGGCCCTGATTTTGTTCCAAGTTTTCTAGTTCGCGATTGTGCTTCTATCTTCGCTCTGCCTCTGTGTATTATTTTTAAGTTTAGAGCAATAATATCTTCCGGAGCAAACGTGCTGCAGCAACTGAAACAAGTTTTCTATTGATTTGAAACAAGATATTCACGTAGAGCTTTTTTAAAATCGGGCAGAGATAAAGACTGGTAATTTGTTATATAATTTCGGCATGTTGAAAGAAAATGACCTTTCAAATAAAGCGGTAGAGTGTTGTGGGGGTGTTATAAGCCCTTTAAATCTTAAATTAATATTATGCACATCAGTGCGAAAGGAAATTCTGCGAAATAAATAGGCAGGCGTTTTAATTAAGATAATAGAGTGATATCTGCAGAGGGTATGATATAAATAACGACTATACATATTTAACCAGGGACATAAAGCAAGAGAGTGTGAAATGTGCTCGTACTTGCGAATACCAAAGATAAACCTGAGACAGGCGTTCTGCACTCTTTCAATACGGTCAAAGCGGCATAGATTTATTAGTAATTCTAGTTGGTTGGTCAATAATTTGATGAAAACCAATGGACTCAAGCTTCACATAAACAAGTAGCAGGGGAAGAATCCATTTTCAATAAATCAATATTTAAATCACCCAAACAGAAAACATATTTTGACATCGGCAGATGTGATGACAAAGATATTTCAAGTTCATGGCTTCATGGAGAAATACATTTTACATTTATGAATTTTGAGCCTTGTACCAGTTTTTTTCGGCGGTAACCATACAATGGTTTTTGTTCGTTACCTTTTGTTGCTGGAGTTCCTCAGAGCTCCATTTTAGGACCCTTGCTTTTTAATATGTATATAAACGATTTACCTAATAATATAACCTATGAGAAGCTCTTATTTGCGGATGACCTAAAGCTATGATGTGTTATAAATTCCCCTCAAGATCTCTCTGAATTTCAGAATAACTTATTGTTAGATATTGCTCACAAGTGGTATTGGTATGAATGTTTGAAAACGTAAAATTAAATTACGTTATCCTCTAGTTTTCAATTACACATTCTGTGGCGCATACCTTTCTCGTACTAATCTTACTAAAGATTTAGGTATATTCTTTGATTCGACACTGTCGTTTTCAGAACATATTTGTGTCATTATTTCTAGTGCTTCAAAATCTTTGGGATTTTTTAATTCGTATTTGCAGGATGTTTACTAACCTTAAAGCTCTCAAATCCCTTTACTTTTCATTTACCCGTTCGAGACTTGAATATGGGTTTCCCACTTATCAAAACCACATCCTCAGTATCGAATCCGTTCAGCGTAAATTTTTCCACTTTAGAACTGAGGGCATACGAGTATATCCCATCGCGAGGTTCTGATCAGCATCTTTTATTACAAAAATTCGAACTTCAGTCCCTCGAACTATGGCGTTCACAAGCCAGTTTGCGGTTCCTATATAAACTACCTACTTCATAACGAAATTGATTGTTGACCTCTGTTAAGCAATGTTAATTGGCATGTCCCTAGAAACAATGTTATTTTTTCTACCTTAGTAGAACCAATCTGTTATTGAAATCACTTTTATTTGTTATGTCATGCATTTAATAAAATTTCATGTTCGTGTTACATAAACAACAACAGCTTAATGGAAATACTTAGTGAACCTAGTATTTCTTTACGTAATCATTGATTCATGATATCTGTGTTATTAATGCGTTAGTCCTATGTTAACTTTACTTTTGTTTAGTCTTAGCCCTAATTACTTATGTTTTTGAAAGCTTTGCGTCTTCTCTCTTTGTATTTTGCAGGCAAGAAGTCAATAAAATTATAATCATAAAATTTATAGTCCTATTATGCTACTGTGTTTATAAAACGCGGCGTCGTATTTCGTACGCTGTGCCGCAGCTTGATATTGGGGTAATTTTTTAATTAACTACAAACTGTTCAAAATATTTTTTTAACTATTTTTAATCTGTGACATCGATTCTCTTAGCTGTGCATTTCTTTTGTCGGAATAATTGTCATTCACCCTGTAGAAAAAGCAGTAATTTCAAGAAATGTTACTTAGGGGAAGTAACAAGAAGTTGATTTAACTGATTTTAAACATTAAGTTAATGCTGATGTTAAGCTCAAAATATTACTCTGATGTGTTTTGTATTTGACTTCCCTACTACAGTTTTTTAATATTAAATAAATTAAATAAAAATAAGCCTAAGAGCCGTTTTCATAATAGTGCTAAAGGAGACTTTAATTTAAACTCACTTTAAGCATAGGAAAACGTATTTTTATAGGTTAAAGTCACTTTAAATTTAAAGTTCTACTATGAAAACGGCCCTTGGCGCTATTTTTACCTGCTAAATCGATTTTTACGTAATAAATTTATAGTATGACACTTCCAGCCATTTTTTCGCCACTTGCTGATAAGCTATCTCGACAATAAATATTGGATCTGGATTTGTGTCAAGAGATCTAACTTATACTTATTTGTCGGGTAGCATTTATCTTCAAGGTATACGTATTTATCGAACAATTTTATCTGTGAGGGAGCAAATGGGCCGTGAAATAGCAAACTCTGATGTTTAACGAAAATTTAGTACCTCATTGTGAGGCTACTTTCTTACAATAACTTGCAATAATAACGAGCAAAAATTTATCATGACTTTAGGAATTATGTTGTTTTACTTCAAGCGTAGATCTATACCACCTTGGGTATAAAGCTCATAAAAGCGAATTTCTGTTTCTATCCAAACTTAATTAGTTATGAAGTCAAGCCTAAGTGAACTGACGCAAACCGTTTTACGAGATAACAACAAAATAGAAGGAAGGCATTGTCAACCCCCTGATTTATAATATGTGTACATATTCCATGCGAAATAAATTTGAGTTAAATATTTCGCAGTGCACGCACGAACGCAATAAAATATTGCGGTTGGGCTAATAAAAAAGTAACGAGTTTCAAAGGAATGATGTATTGCTTACTTTCTTCGAAACGTAACTTTTGTCGCCTCGCTTTGTGTCGCAGTTTACGCACATCCACCCATAATTTTTTTTTGCGATGTTTAATATACTTTTTCGTTGATGGGAAACTCGTCATTTATCACGTATTACATTTGCATCGTTCAGGTTCAACAGCAGTTTCAGCAATGAATATTTTCATTATTTAAATACGAGCTTAGTTTTATTAACAATCAATAAGCAGGGTTAGGAGGATGAGATTCCGCTTCAACAGTCCGCCTGGCAAAAACAAACAAAATTTCGTATTTTCGAATTAAAAATTAAATAAATTAAATTAAACACTAAACGTTCTTTGCTATTGCAAATTATACATGCGATTATTTACTATTCCCGTATCGAGTGCACTTAGATGTGACGCTCTTGCCAGCACGAGCGGAATCCGATCCGCCTAACCGTGTTAATAAGTAAAGGTGGTTAACAATGTTGACTTGTTTATATCTCTTTTAGATATAAAAGATTCTCAGAATTTTTTCCGCGTTATAAGTTCATATATGACGTTAAATATACTTGAGCGTAATAACTTCAAAAATATTTCCGGCCGATTCCCTTAGTCGTATAAATGGAAGTGGGTGGCATTCTGTGAGATGCCGAAAATATCCTTTTATTTGGGAACGCAACCCTCACATAGAAATAACGGAACGCAGGAATTTGTTCGGAAAAGTAAATATATCTTTATTTTATCTCCGGCTCGTCTTTATGAAGAGAGAAAAACAATATTACCTCCGGCAACGGTCATGAATAAGTGAGCTTTTTGTATTTGCTTGTTTTCCATTTCGATGCCTTCCAGACGCACCTTAATAAAGCTTCTATCCAAATAAAAATGGACACGTAATTTACAGTAATTTATTTTTGCTGCAAAACGCATACATATATAGACATGTATAGACATCCCTCAGAAGTATTCGTCTTGCACTGTTAGAACTTGATGGTATCGCATAATTTTCCAATATATATTTATTGTTATCTGATTCTAAATAAGTTATGTTTTTCAACGGCCTTAAACTTTTGAGCTGTAGTGTATACAATATTCCGTAGGAGAAACAAAGTTTCTGCATTAGGTCGATGCTTTTTATTGCGGCGAAAGTATTAGGGTTGGAGTGTGTGAGCCAGAAGGGTGGAGAATATGATAAGGTCGAAAACTGCTTCTCCATTTGCATATAAATGTGCTATATTATTGAAAAGAAGGTCTTAGTGGCTCGATCTGGTGTCAGATGCTGTCGAGGGAAAATCTCTAATATACTTGACCATTGATCTTTTTTTAGCCATCATCAAGAAGTTTCTTAACTTAACTTAGATTACAGTTCATCCAGTTTATTACATTCTGTTAATAATCGATCTAATACCAGCTGTGTTTCTGCGTTGCTCAAAGTATAAGCGTTCGAAGGGCACAGTCTTCTTTTGAAGTTCAAAGCTGTACCCTATTATAAGTATATATTGGGGATTGAGGATTTGTTTATAAAATAAAATGGTTAAAGAATAAATTGAAATAAGTGGAGAGGAATAAACATCTATCTCGAAAATTTGGTTAGCATCCCTACAGCACCACCAAAGACCAATGTTTGCGACATTGTTTGTAATTTGCAAGGAAAAGCTTGCACGTCTTTGTCCAACCTTGAAAGTTTGAAGAAAAACAACAAGTTTACGAGCATGTATGACGAGACTTTAACGGAATTTAACAGACCCAATGTGATTGAGAGCTATCAAACAGTATATAAAATGACACGCCATTTCATGATGCGAATCGGGTTTTACAGTTCCGCGTGATAATTGACGGATATTTTCGAAACTCGCGCTCCGATTTTACAGCTTTCAGTTCATGCCAGAAAAAAAAAACAAAGCATGAATGGCAGTATTCGCCGAATTTATAACAGCGAGCACAGAATCGTTTAACACGTTCCTCCCATTACAATAATGTATACGCCGAAAACCATACTGGGGGTGCCCTACTTTGGTTTGGCCCCGATGGAAACGCACAAAAGGCAAAATATATCATCAAAACATCCACGTTTTCACAATGAATATTATTATCGCAGCTAGTAGCTCAAACTTTCTTCCTTTTACTTCTGGAATCGAAAAAAAAAACCGGAAGGTAATAAATTTTTACTTTGGATTGAGTTGTTTAGTGAAATTATAGCTTTCGCATTTCCCATTACACACCCGTTGATTCCAGGCCCCGATACTGTTAATTTATTTGACTAGAAAAGAGGGCGGCGTTTAAAGGCAGCGCGGCAAAATACGTGATTCGAAATTATAAGTGTGACCCAATTGAATTGATACAGATAAAATATACGACCGTTACACAAACACCTACGGCTATAAATCTGACGTTTTTAGTGCCCCACTAACTTGATATATGGACGATTAAGTGCTTCAATTTATTTTATCGTGAATTTTCCGGAGAATACTCTTTTCATCATAAACACGTTGTTTGCCTCCTTGCCCCGTTAATATTTAAAAGGGCCGAAGTGATGTAAACATTCATAACTTCCTTGTGTAATACGTCTTTTGTTATTCTCAATTCATTCTAAGTAGTTCGTTTTGCTTTTCAAATTGTTGCGTCCACATTAACAACATTATAACTGAATACTGAATAACTGAATTTTGATCCTTACTACTATACAATACGGCCATCCAATAAAAACCAGGGGGATTAAAAATTTGTACGTCAGAGAAGCAAGAATGCAAAAGACGACCAACCACTGATCTTGTCAAAGCCTTAATGGTCTAAAACCGCCGATGATATGTTATAGAGATCCAACCCAGCGACTAACGTTGCTTATAATCTATCGAAAATGAGTTCCTGGAATGTCATGAAAGAAATGAAATGGAAACGCATCACCACAGCGATAATCCTCGTTCGCCCAAGGGGGCTGGGCTGACCTTCACCAGCTGCTTTCTGTTTTGCAGGTTTAGGATAATGTTGTCCGAAAGAGCTGCTGCCACTACCATGATCATCAAATTTGGATGACGCAGTTTTGAGATCTAGAACAAATTCTAGTACTCTTTCGCTACTAACCCTCTACCCCTTGCCCGTAAGCTACGCTACAGTTACGGACGAGTGGTGGATGATTGGTGGTATAGCGTTTCGTCAGCGTTTCCAGCATAGAACTAGCAAACGGTGAAGAGTGGCCTTCTACTAGGTCACACTGATCAAAATATAAATGATAAAGTGGTTCTTCTTGCCAAAGCTGATCTCTATTAAAAGGAAGTCCTGTTTTCAGGTTGGTAGAATCACTGGAATGAGCTGCTTCTAGCACGATCATCAAATTTGAAACATACATATCATGAACAAATTCGCTGTTGGCCATCGTAAGCTACGCCACAGCTTATGGGCGAGTGGCAGAGGGTTAACGGAATAGTCAGCATTTGCCTTCCACTAGGTCACACTATTCTTGGTTGTAGCAACAAACTCCTTATATTTGGTCGAAACGTTTTGTCTCCACCATTCTACTCCTTGTTAATATATAGTATAAGGTAAGCGCTCTTGCCAAAGCTGTTCTCCATCAAGAAAAAAATTTGTTCTCTATTTGATAGGATTGGAAGGCATTCTTTAGGACGAGTTGCTTTCATCAAGCCAGACCATCAAGATTGAAACATACTGTTTGACGAAGTAAAGCCAAACTCGTCAGGATCCTGAACCAATACTATGCTACGCTATTGATTCATAACCAGAGGTATAGGGCAAGTCCTACAGCCGATTTCCAGTACAGAACTGACAATTACATGGGGTGATTTCTTTCTATTTTTGGTCAAGGAACCCTTAAATTTGGTTGGTCTCTCCTACCTCACTCAGCGACTAGTTAATCGCCCCATTTCTATTCGGCGACCATCTACCCCTTGTTCGTAAGCTACGCCACAGCTTATGGGCGAGTGATAGAGAATTGACGGAATAATCAGCAGTTGCCTTCTACCTGGTTTAAACTTCTCTTTTCCGCGAGGATGACCATTTCCGTCTTCCTCATGGCTAACCTCAATCGCTTTTCTTCCAGCAGCATGTTAGCTGTTAGTTATTGCGTACGAGGCTCTTTCTTCGAGTAAGCTTGGTTTTTTCGCCTCAACGACTACCGCAAGGTTGTCTGCGTATGCTACTAGTGTGATCCCAGCTTCCATGTCCGTTTCCAGAACTTCGTTATATAAAATGTTCCATAGTGTAGGGCCCAGTACTGAGCCCTGTGGGACTCCACATGTTAACTTCTAGAGTGTTGACGGAATAAACAGCAGTTGCCTTCCATTAGGTCACACTATTCTTGGTTGTAGCAACAAACTCCTTATATTTGGTCGAAACGTTCTGTTTCAACCACTCTATTCGTCGTTAAAATGTGATATAAGCTGGGCGCTCTTGCCAAAGCTGTTCTCCATAAAAAATGTTATCTATTTGATAGCATTCTTCACGATGAGTTGCTGTCATCAAACCAGAACATCAAGATTGTACGACGAATTAAAGCCAAACTCTTGAACCAATACTATAATAGGCGATGCTATGCTGTCGATTCATAGCCAGAAGTAGAGGGCATATCCTAAAGCCGATTGCTAGCACAGAACTGACAATTAGATGAAGTGGTTAATAAAACCCTTAAATTTGGTTAGCCATTTGCACCTCACCCAGTTTACCTTAAGTTTTGTTTTGCTCGTTTACATTTACTTCTAAGATACTCAAATGAAGATACTCTTCTATGGGAAGATGAAAGAAGGTTACTGAATGAAGTGTAACCTATGGAATAACCTGAGATCGAAGGAAAGAATTATTTAGATAAATGTACCTTACATGCATGCACACAGGTATTAATGAATTAGATTAAAATAACAGTTTAAATGAATAAGTAATTTGCAATTCAATTTGAGAACCAGTAGCTTTACATTACAGTATGGATTAACGCCTACGTTGTAGGATGCTCCAGTTCTAGAGACACCCACATATCATAACCGGAATTTATGTACCGTAAGAATTTACTACGTTCATTCAATTTAACGGGCCACCCAATGTGTTTCTGGAAATACGAGAACTTAACGCAGTCACTGATGTGTGCTAAATTGATTTTTAGAGGTTTACGGTTTAGGGATTCGGTTCCAATGTTAGACGAGCTTTCAGAATTCGATATTGCGAAGCCACTTTTTGACGCGCGCCCCTGAATTTAAATTACTCATTTAATTAAAGCACCACCACCAAGTATCAGTTCACTTCGCTTTTTGTATACCCCCCCCTCCCGAGTGTGGG
Organism: Dorcus hopei; assembly: GCA_033060865.1. Lineage (NCBI taxonomy): Eukaryota > Metazoa > Arthropoda > Insecta > Coleoptera > Lucanidae > Dorcus > Dorcus hopei. The sequence goes on from CM065423.1 coordinate 39,486,718, forward strand.
CTACTACAACAAATTGGGCCGTTCGGCGTTTTCAATTAAGATGGAAGATAAACAACAGAAACATAATCGTTATGAGAATTTATGTGGTTTGAAATATGTTCTTGTGGAATCAATAGCCTTGCAACAACTATAAAGCAGTTTCCGCCAACTTAGTTCCGATTATATCTTTGCCTGGCAGACTGAGTTACAGCATTGTAGATCTATTACAGATACGCTTAACTGCCATGTCTTTAAGAACGTTCTCCTATTTGACCTAATTTTTCGAGCTCGTCATTTTTTTGCCTCGAGCTTGATTTATGCATGAACTTCCCCTCATAATTTTCAAACGTGAGTCACGAATATTTGGGAATTTCCTGGAGGGGATCCGAAACGCAATTTATAATGGAGGTCGTCTTGGGTTGCATTTCGCAATGGCAATATTTTCCTTCCTCATTCGGCTCTGTCTTTGCACGCCCGGAGCTATTTTAGTTGTTCGAAAAGGTACTTGCGGCGGTCTTCGTTGAGACATTGCGTGGCTTCTTCTGATTTTCTTGTTGTAATACGAATGCATTCTTGTTGAATGTGGGGCGGCTTGTGATGTTACCGTGAAATATGCAAATCGTATTCCGATTTATTCGTTTTGCGTTGGCTATGAAAACTGACGTTTATATTGCGCTTTTTCGCCGCAGATTTTTATCTGAAGTAAAAGAGCTTATGTGTATATACATACACACACATGCATGAGCATTAGATTTACTTTTGGTTTGAGAAACGTACGAAATAAGTTGGAAATACCTTTGGGATATGTTTACGTTTCTATCGGATAGTACTACGTAGAATTCAAATACATAGTACGTTATGAAATGAACTTGAATAACAGCGACCATGCGCCAAATTCTTTGGCAGAAAACTTTCTACCTCTTAGATAATGTATAACTTGTTACATATCTATCTCGACAGAGTTATGACTGTTACGTATGCGCTGGGTTTTATCTTTCCATCCTGTTCCTCATCATTTATCAGGTCAAAGAGAAACGGAATATCAAGTATAAAAGTTAAATTTAACCCAGTTTTTCGTGGACGTATAATTAATTAATTTTACAAGACTCAAAGTGATCTTTTTGGGGGGGTTTAAAACTCAGGATTATTTAACAGATGTAAACACTAAGTAGCGCGTAATAAATATTCGCTGTAATGCAAATGAAGCAAGAGCGAAAATGTGTTGTCTCGAGCTGTGCGTTGTATTTATTACTCGATAAATTTTGGGGAATTTATTGTTTGCATAAACCACACCGGCGTGTCCTGTATGTACACAAGTTGTAGGTGTAATCATTGTTCTCTCGCAAAATACAAAATGTGAATGAAACTTTTTTTTTAAAACTAAATAGAAAAAAAAACCTTTCGTTGTCAAACAAATCATCTGTTTATATTCAAACGTACTTAGGTTAAGGTGGTGGCATGAACGTGGAAGGAAACGTAAAAGTTCTCGAATTCATACACACTTCTAAACGTCCTAAATCGAGCCTGAAAAAAGTTACGTATTGGGATCAAGTGTCGGCAATTTTTTACCTCCGGCGTGTGAGCTTTAGTGTCAAATTTGTGGGAGGGTTATAAATCTAAATGGAAAAACATGATTATGGATCCAGCATATATCAGTTTATTTTATGGGCGCAATTTTTCAAATGCCCCGAGTTTGATGCCATAATTTATCGCAATTTAACAACAAAATCGATAAATAAAGAAGCGACAGGCGCAGACGACTCTAATAAATAAAATTGTTGCATATTAGACGAAATGCGAATTTATTTTTTGGATGTGTCCTACCTACTTGATTATAGTTTAATCTAAAATGTATTAAGATCTTCTCTGAATTCCAAGCTTAAGCAATTTCAGCATGGAATTTGTCAGCAGGAAACGGACTTCTTGCATCCGAGGATGGATATTAATAACAGCGTCATCTGGTCCATACTTATGTAATGGTTTTCCTTTGCGTCAATATTTCTTCCTCGGATTTATTAAAATATGCATAATTTTATTTGTATGTATTTTGTACTTGTAATAATTTTCGAAATCCATCCAAATCCTTGATACATGTTACAAAACATCCTTCGTCGACGTGAGGGGGTAACTTTAAATAATTACCCGAGTCAGCTGAACGTGTACTTAATTTGTTGCAGGTGAGTTTACACCGAATCGCAGAGTGTCCGCGTTTTGTGAAACGCTGCAGCGTAAGTACGCAATGAATTATAGATATAGGGTTGTAATTAATATTTAAGCACCGGGTGCTTTACTCCTGGCATTAAAAGTAATTGTCTTCGCAGAAGAAGCGCACGGTTTATTGTAGTCGTGATAAAGAGAGCGTAATTGGTAAACATTAATTTTCAGTTTTATTGTGCCAGTGAACTGCTTTTTGCTTGCTTTGGTTTCGGTCAGGCACAGATTTCATGTGTAATTGTGCAATTGTGTAGAACGGATCGGGATCGTTGCACAAAACGTCACACCCCAAAACTATTTTCTATCTGAGTGGCCACACAGAGTGTGACCTCCAACGATTTATGTAATAAGTAGTTTTGCTTGCATGTAAAAGCTACTAAAAGAAAAATTTTAAAATAATTCTTTCGATGTAATCCCAATTTTGGTGCCACATCCTGCCACATTAAATTTACTTCCGCGCCTGTACACAATTTACATTGTAATTAATTACAGACCTGAACCGGACTATTTCAGCCGCTCTGTAAACAAATTTTGATCGACGCAGTGTTTGATTAACGTGTTTAAACATTTAATCTAATTTAATATGCGGATTTCATTTAGAACCAATGGGCGTCGATTTGTTTCTGTCTTTCTTGAAGCACATTGGTTCTACACCGATTATTACCGAACGTTAATCGAAAAGTACAAAATGAATTGGCGCAAAAAAGTTGACGGCAGAAATCTACGAAATACGAAATTATTGTTTTTTTATTTTTATATTAAGCATAGATGTAACGACTGAAAGTTTGATGCTAATATGAGATCTAAAAGAAGAGCTTGAAATTACAAATTTTAAATTACGTCCTCTCTGTATTTGCGAATTCCCCTATTTTCACAAATATATTTTAAATGTCAGCTGCATAAGTCACACAATTCGTTCCGGTCCGCAAAAAAAACCCACGAAATCAAATTGAATTTTAACTTGCCGCTCCCTCATGCGGAATAACGCAACTATCATTTACAAAAGCATTTCCCCATCAAAAATAAACATTTTTCCGAAAGCGGCCGATAATAAATGACCTGTGGGAAGACCCGGTATTCAGATACGCTATTTCCTTTTCGAGTTCCAGTCATGTGCAACAAGTACGCTTTGGAGCCATATAAATTTTCCCGAAGGCATATCGACGAAGTCATCGGCTAGAATATTTAAAAACGTTTTACTAGGGAAGCATCGAGGTGGTCATATATTTACCTTAAGTTGCGATAAATCGCAGTTTGTTGCCCGGATGTCACGTCCTGTATGTAACTTGGACTAGTGAGATGATTCACTTTGCCATTTTCAAGCTTTATGTATTTCCTGTTCTGAATAAAATTCATTTTTGTTCGTTTAAAAACTTTTTTCGAGATGTTTTTGCCGTGGCACTCACGACGAGTTGCTTTCATCAAACGAGACCATCAGGATTGAAACATATTGTACGACGAATTAAAGTCAAACCCGTCAGGATCCTGAACAAATACTATGCTACGCTATCGATCCTTAACCAGAGGTAAAGGGCAAGTCCTAGACCCGATTGCCAGTACAGAATTGACAATTAGATGCGATGATTTCTTTCTATTTTTGGTCATGGAAACAAACCCTTAAATTTGGTTGGTCCTTCTTACCTCACTCAGCGACTAGTTAATCGCCTCACTTCTATTTGGCGACCATCTACCCCTTGTTCGTAAGGTACGCCACAGCTTATGGGCGAGTGACGGAGAATTGACGGAATAATCAGCAGTTGCCTACTCCCTGGTTTAAACTTCTCTTTTCCGCGAGGATGACCATTTCCGTCTTCCTCATGGCTCCCGGCAGGGAGGGGGGTTACCCTGCTTACTAAAGCGTGGATCCAACGGCTTCGGCCGTAGGTGACCATTGTGGACGTATGATAGAGTTCCTATGGGTGTGACGAGCCCACCGTCCCGAGTTGGCGTACCAGTGCCTGGGTTGCACGTAACCTAATCTGTAGGACTCGGACGACTTGTTCGGTCGTGGCCGAACTTCCCACCAGTGAAGCAAACTGGTACCGTGGGGACCGGTTAGCCCAGAGGATACCCTCCCCTCCTCTGGAGTGGAGCGAGCAGAGGGGACCTCCACCGGTCGACTGGGTTGGACTCACGGGGGCAGTGGTTGCTGGCCCGCATGCTAGGGCTAGGGATGATGCCCACCCCATCCCGACGTGTGAACTGCGGATCTTAGTTCCGGCACTAGCCTGGATAGCTAGTAGAGATTAGATAGGTCTCCCTTGACCAAAAGGGGCGAGGGGCGTGCAACCCCGAACCAGTCTGGTAGCAGGACGACACTTTATAGTGTCAGCCACCGAAAGGTGGGCTGCCCTGCACGTTGATTGGGCGTATCTCAATCCGATGGTTCTGGTCGGGGCCCGAGCGGAGAAGGGCTAACTCGCTCAGGTGCCGCTCGCAGCGTTTTAGGGTATGATTAGGGAGAACTGTCTGTCGCTTTTCTTCCAGCAGCATGTTAACTATTAGTTATTGCGTACGAGGCTCTTTCTTCGAGTAAGCTTGGTTTTTTCATCTCAACGACTACCGCAAGGTCGTCTGCGTATGCTACTAGTGTGATCCCAGCTTCCATGTCCGTTTCCAAAACTCCGTTATATAAAATGTTCCATAGTGTAGGACCCAGTACTGAGCCCTATGGGACTCCACATGTTAACTTCCCTCCTTATTCCTGTTTGCTTTATGACGTTTCATCTATGTAAGTGCGATTGTATCAATCTTACCAGATGCGGTTCAATTTTATTCTCGTGTAAAGCTTCTGTGATTTCTCTCCAGGGTGCTGTATGTTCAGAGCTATCATTATGCAGTACCGCCTGTTTTTGGACGCGATGTTTTTTTTATTTCCCTGGCTATATCCATAACTCTTTTTAACGCGTTCAGCGTAGATCTTCCGGGCCTGAATCCGTATAGGTTTTGATGTTAATGCCTCCAATAACTTCCCTGCGACTTCCAATAAGCATATTGGTCTATATGCGGTTTTCCTCATCAGCCGTTTTTTGTTTTGTTTTTCGCTTGCTTTCATATTTCCGGAAATTTTTCATCTCTCATACACCTATTCATAACTTCCAACGTGACCTCTGGGTTGCTGAATGCGACCACTTTCACTACATCAGGGGGGATTAAGTCCGGTCCAGGTGATTTTTTCCTCGTTGCTTTAACCAGTTCCTCCTTGGTAAATGGCTTTACCTCACAGTTTGTTATATTTCTTCTTCCTCCTATTGTTGATGCATTGGGAAACAATTTTTTCAACTTGCCTTCTCTCCTCATCTTCGCTCATGCCCACCCGTGGTTTTAGGTTTAATTTTTTCATCACTATTTGGTAAGCGTCTTCTTCCAGCTCCATGCGTAGCTCGTCCCAGCACTTTGCTTTCTGCCTTTTAATTTCCGTTTTGAGCAGTGATTTTGAGTTCTTGTATCTTTCCCATGCCTCCTCTTTCTCGTCTCTCTCTTGAGTTCTGTTTAGCCTTAGAAGTTTTCTTTTGTGCTTTATGCATTCCCTCCGCATTTCGGAGATGGTCGCCGTCCACCAGTAAACCGGTCTCGGCTTGAATTTCTTGCTCTTCTTAGGGTGATATGTGTTACATAGTTTCTTAAGTTTATGCATCATATTCTCTGAAGTTTTTGATTTCCTTCTTGTTCATTTTTTACTATCCTTGGCTATTTTGGCTAGTAACTCGTTTTTGATGCGCCATCCAGTTGGTGTCTCTACTTCTCGCGCGTACACTGCGTACGCTTTCCCCGCTGCGTATCTTTACCCCCACCTACCCTACATTTATTTTACTTTATTTGTTCTCCTTCAAATGAAGATACTCTGAGGTCTATGGAAGGTGAAAGAAAATGAAGTGAAACCTATGGAATAACCTAGCTGCTTTGGTAGTATCTAAAGTCAAAATATTTGAAAAAAAGCATTATACAGGGTGCTAAAAAACTGGCGGACCTACACCCAACTGGGACTGTTCAGGGAAGTTAGTGAATAAGGGAAGATTGTTAAAAAAAATCTGTCATCGCAAATCTGGTGCATTTAACTTAATTCTAGATCTTTTAGTAGTGCAGAGTACATTTCCTCCTCCTCGCCTGATTCGATTTAATTTTCCCCGGAAGCTGTTTTTAAAGAAAATTTATTTCCGTGGCACTCAGCAACTAGTTAATCGGCCCGTTTCTATTCGGCGGCTTCGCCTGAAAGGGAGATTTTAAATGGCCGGAATATGACAGTTATGTGACGCAGATACCGAAATAAATCGTCCTCTCGCGAGGACATAAATTCAGACGGGCGGCGCGACGGGTTTTGAACTTTGACGGAAATTCTCTCCTCGGTGATGGGTTGATAAATATTTTATGCGCTCCTTGACGACGAAGATGTTCGTGTTTGTGTGTTATTTTCTGCGAAAGTCGGGGAATAAAGTTTCGGGAAACTTTGGGCTATCGACTTGTCATATCACACTGTTCGTGTTCGAGTCTGCTCCCATGTCTAACAGGTGTCGCGACTTGGCTTGCCTACATTCTATTATAGTATAAAACGCGACTGTCAATTTCTTTGTTCTTTTGCTCTGAACAATTTTTAATAACGTACAACTTCCTCAAGTCTTGTTCAGGGAGTTATGAAATAGTTTCCTGTGATCTAACGCAATCGATTAATAATTCTTGTATTTACGTGTAACACTTCCAACTTATTCAAAAGCCAACTCAGACATAAGGGTTACAAATCTCAAGTGATGCATTTCGTTCGCTCTGCGGCGAAATTTTCAAGGGAAAAAGCGAAATAAGATTTATAAATCCGAATAACTTATATATGTACATTTGACTTGCTGCTCGTCGTCCTTGTTGATGTTAAAAATTTTACGCCGCGCCCCATGAAATATACATAGGCATATTTAAAATTTATATCGTCCGGGTTTAAATCTAAGAAAGGGAGAGACGCTCGCGTGTTTACGCCATTGTGTTCTGCCTTACAAATTAGCTATTGTTCGCGCAAGTTTCGAGGGTTTATTTACCACGAATGGAGTTAATTTCAGAAATAACTCGTACCTTTTCCGTCAGTTGTTCACGTTCATATATTTGGGTTATGTAATAATTTTTTTCAGGTTTTAGCAACCTAGGTACGAATATGGTAGTCGATTGTTTCCTTTCTTTATTTATCCTGTTTCATTTTATTTTATTTTATTTATTATTTTTTTCTCGAGTAAAAATTGAAGAGTGTATTCTATTTTCGCCTGTGCAATGCTAAATTCGAATAGTTTCGTGCTGCTGTGTATTTATTCTTTATGATTATGACATCGTTAAGTGAATTTTATCGTTGACTGTATAATCAGGGTTTTAACTTTGATATACGATATTCCAGCCCCTTATTTGAAAATACAACGTGGATATTTGTTTAACAAATCTCCTTGGCACAGTAATACTGCACAGATAGTTCTTTTGATTAGGTATTAAACGCTGGCATGCAGCCAGATAACGAGCTTGTCACATAACGCTGAGTAATGCAAGAAGCAAATTCGCATTAGCCCTGCTTTTACGTTCTATATACAATAATATAATAAAAAAAGGGACGCTCTACTCGTACACGTTAAGTAATTTATTATTTAAATTATTTTTTCGGGAATTGTATAAAATCGTCTAGAATTACGTTTTATTCGACAGATGTGGAACTGTATTAACGAATCCAATTAAAGTCCCTGTTATTAAACCGAAATGTGCGCGAACGACTTTTTGACTAAACCCTGAAAATACAATTTTCTCGCAATTACACCTTTTCATACCCATTCTGTTCCCGCCAGCAGCGATTCGGCCTTGTGCCTTTCCCAGAGATTTTAATTACCGCAGCTATAACGGGTTCGTGAATTAATTCATATCGATGAATAACTCGACGGCGTTCAATTATGTTCAGTTTTGTACAGGGACCGGATTTTGGTGTCGTTATTTTATTTGCATTTCCATCGAAAACCAGATTTTTTTTCTTCCTGTTGCTGCTGTGCGTTACATTTCTGCTTAGTTGTTTAGAAGTGTACTGAAATGGTGTCAATTGCTTTGTTCTGATATATTCTGGAATACTAGAAACTTTCAGTACATTATAACGTTTGTACTTTTGTAATCACTTTGATTGGAACAGACTCCACTCTATCAGCCTCTGTCATGGCAGGATAAGGCATGACGTAGGCTGATAGAGTTGGATACCTAACACCAAAAACAGGCAAAACCAGAAAAAAGAAAAAGTACATGTAAAGAACAATAGAAGACAAACTGAGAAGGAGCTTTCCGGAATGTAACTCAAGGCAAAAAGGCTTTATAATCTACACATGGAGATACTGTTCTATTTTGAGTTTGAAAATGTTTGGTTTCGTTCTGCCATTGGCTTTTCCAGAATAAAGAGAAAGAAAATCGGTGCCAATGATTTTTTTCCCTCGTTTCTGTTGTGACGTCTTTATAGTTTCTTTTTCCAGATCTTCATTGGCGAGGTATAAATAAACTTGAAGGCTTTGGCGGTCGTCGTCCATGTTTGAATTCGACGCGCTATGTTTCGTACTCCATTGCAGAAGAACTTCCTTAGGGCTGCTGCTTCTTGTTGGTCGTTGAGACTGAATGAAAGCAGCAGCAACACCACAAGCAGCATCAGTCGTGAGGAAGTTCTTCTATAATGGAGAGCGACACGTCGGCAGTAGAAGACGTCAACGTGACGTGGTTCCAACCGGAAGCCAATTCAAACACTTATAAGCATACCTTTGGGCGGGCTATGTTGATTTAGGCTTTTTGAATCCTTGAAGGTCCTTCAAAAATGCAGTGCTTTAGTTAGATTCAAAATGGAAAAATTACTAACGAATAAAATGGCTGCTTCATAAACGTTCCAAATAGAAACGTAAAGCATTGAATAATTCACCTAACGGAGCTTTTAATAAAGCTTAGCGACTGTGCAAATTAAAATCTCTAAATGCGACCATAATTTACGAGGGATTAAAGTAAAGACTATTCCATGTAAGTTTTCTATTGCGCCCTCTCATTTATAGACCTTCTTATCTTTGTTTGCAGATAAACGTAAATTTAATGTGCGGGGGTTTGACTGCAAATGGCCCTCTCACCACCGACGGCTGATTAGTAAGACAGACGGATTTCGCCCCTTTTCGAAATCAATACCCTCCTGTTTTCTCCTGGTTTCGGCAAATTAGTTTACGTCGTAAAAACATCACGTAATTCAAGTTTTACGGGGGTACGAGTTTAGTTCGTAATCGAGTTCTTGATTCAAAGACGTGCTTTAATTCGTGCCCCCGAACGATTTCCAGCATGTGAAATGTGCATTTGAAATGATTGATAAGTTATTCCCTTCGATGTCACGGATTCCATATGGAAACGCCAAAGCGTGATTTCTTGCGGACCTTTTTGTCCGTGCCAGGGGCGCAATCGATATTACTTTTCGTTATCTTTTTACGGCCGTATTAGATTTTAGCATATAAGGGAGAGTAAGTTTCCGAGCGCGCGTAAAATTTGTTTCTTTGGGGCGGCAGAAGTTCGCTAGCGTCCGATCTCGTTTTCTTTTTATTCGCAAAGTTTTTTCATAACGTTGTCTGCGAAAGGGGCCAAATTGTGAGCATTGTGGTTAATGTGCCTTCGCGCCTGTTTACATTTCGTTAGGCCGGAAAAACAGAAAAGCATTCCTCGCCAGCTGCCTTCGGTCTCGAATTGGGTGGCGGAATGATGGGAAAGTTTAGTTCGCAGGTAGCTGGAAGTTTTCATAAAAATAAAATCACGGGATTAATACTTGTAATTTCTAACTAATAAAATTGTTCTCTTTTATCTAGAACTGCTTGTTAAACGAACACATAGTTCTTTGATTCAAGTCGTATAACATTGATTCCTAAGCAGGAGATCAAAGAAAGTTCTATTATTCTTCTGAAGTGTCTTTCGTATACTGAAAATGTGAAATGTTTCATTTACTTCCTAAGTGGTCGCCTTCAAAAGCGCTCTGCACAAAACACGGTCTTTGAAGTATTTTTTAATTTTAATTCCTTTTCAAAGCGTCCATAAACACGTCTGATGGATTTAACAAGATGTCTAACGCAAGTAAACGTAATTCCCGATGAAACTTGTGAAGCGAAGTGTATTAGGTGACCGTTTTCGGACACAAAAGTGGCTCGAGTGTTATTTATTGGAGTGGTGTTGTAATTAATCCATCGGCAGGGCGTGTAAGAGATCAGCACAGTGTTAATCTTGGCATGAGCCGAGTACCTTTAGTGAGGGATTACTATCCACCGGTATCTCCTCTTTGTCCAGTATCTCCTGGTGCTTCAAGGGATTTGTGGATCGGCGAGGAAACCAAACGTGCTATGCCTCCTCATGTCTACAAATACTATTTGCAACGAACCAGGTGTTACAGAAGACAAAGCCTAAAGGTGAGTTTATTTCATTGACGAAAATGTTTTGATACTAATTCAGTTTACGCTCTGTCTAATGCACGCGATTTTCCTTGCGCTTTATGTAGTCGATGTTACGTATTTGCATATTCATGTGTGGATGTCACTCGGTCTTTAATATTGTTGGCAAAACGTTCATATATGAATAGGTAATTCACTTCGTTGAGTATAATGTAGATTAAATTATACAGAACATTTGCATCAGAACAGTTTGTTGATAGTTTCTTTAGTGTCGAGCTTAACAAAACTATGAATGATAAAGTGAAAGAGTGCTAGAAAAAAAAACGTACAAGAAAAGAAATACGTTGTTTTAAAAAACGAAAGCTCCCGATACATCGAAGAAACATATAAACGATGTAATGTCGATAAAATAAATTCCTGTTACTCCACCTCGAGGCTGGTAAGATATTGATCAAATCGCGTACGCTCATCTGTATCAATCAGAGCGATTGACTTGCGGTCGCAACTCATAGGGCAGATGCGTTTATTCCGAATAAAATCTTTTATGTGGGCATAAATTTTTCAGACAAGCCGCAATCGCCGCCGATATTCCACTGTGTCATGAAAACTACATGACGACGAGGGGGTGGGAAGAAGATTGGGGGCAGATAAAAGAGTTCCGCGAACGAAAATCCGCACACAATAAAACGGTGTTTCTGGCCGCTCGTTTTCGATACCTTTTCACGAAATATCTCGGAAAACCCGACGCAATGCTTAAATTTTCCTCTCCTTGCATTTTAGCATTTGAAAATTATTTTCACTTCGGCGTAAATCTTCCGGGAAAGTTTGCATAATAAAATGAATACATTGAGAGCTGCCTTATTTTTCGAATTACAGTTTAAGTTTTACAGGAAATTAATTTTATTTTAGGGAGAGAGTTTGGACGACAGCACATCGCGTTCTAAAAATAAAGCTTTTTCATGATGAAAGTTTAATGAATATTTCTATTACATGTATTTTTAAACATTCCAAAATTAAATGAGTCACTTGCATATATGTCCACTTCTCATTTGAATACAATATCGAAAATTTGCTACAAAGTTTAACGTAAGTCAAACATTTAACCGATTGATTCAGTTATTTTTAAAAGTATTAAGGGCCAGTTTCATAATGGAACTTAAAGGTGACTTTAAAATTAAAACCACATTCCGATGTGTAAACAAATATGTTTTCATATTTGTTTTGACATCTGAAAGTGACTTAAAATTTAAAGTCGCCTTTAAATTCGATTATGAAACTGGCCCTAAATCTAAAATACGAAATGTGATTTCTTAAATCGGCAGGGAAAAAAGCACTGTTACAAAGGATCACATTCTAGTTTGCTTCTCCTTGTGAAGCTAAAATTCTGCTTATAAAGTCTTCTGTGTAAACGTAATTTTCGCGAAAAATTTTCTCTGTAACGTAAAGTCTTGACATACTGGATATTACAGGCTAAAGATATATATTTTTTTAATTAAAAGGAGTACTCAAGTATATTTAGTACAACAGATTAAGTTTTCTTACGTTTCTATCGTTTATAAAACCAATAAATAAATTATTGAAAACAATTTGACCAAGAAAAGAAAATTATTATTGAATCACACAGCTTTAAGTTATTTTATTTTTATTTTTTTGTAAATACAGGGTTTGGCGCGGAATTTTTGTAATTTCTATACAGGGTTTAACGAAGCTTTTCAGAATTTATAAATACAGATTTCAAGATGCCACTTCCAAGAGCAGGTTATAATACCAGTAGAAATCTTTCAGGTCACGTGGTTTTCGGTCAAATAATAAATTTAATTTACTTGCGTCATCCTAGTTCCGTTTAGGTAATGCAAATTATTGATTTTAGAAATCCTCTGAATTCTGTTCGTCTACAGAAATTGAATCGTTTCGTAACGAAGTTGGCTTTAATCCCTCTGAATTCTGTACGTATACAGAAATTAAATTATTTCGTAACGAAATTGGCTTAATCCTTCAGTAGTTCTGTTGTTAAGGAGACCACTGACGCGGCAGTATTCTGGCGATTCTTGGGCGATTCGGTCGACAGTAATCGTATCGGGCGACCGGATTGCTTCAGTGTCATTTGCTGCGTTCGAAAATTATACGTCGGTTGTATCTGGAGCGTATAATCTCATCTTTCTCACTCACGATTTTTAATCTATTTTGTATCTCGTTCATGCGTTTAAAAAAAATCTTATGTTTATAGTATTTCCATGACAACAGGCGATCTTTCACATCTCACATTTAAGTAGGGTGTGAAAAGATCGCCTGTTGTCATGGAAATAATATAAACACAAGATTTTTTAAACGGATGAGCGAGATACAAAATAGATTAAAAATCGTGAGTGAGAAAAATGAGATCATACGCTCCAGATACATCCGACGTATAAGCAGCTATAGAATGGGCAGTGGCGATGAGATCGCAGACAACTGCGATGTGCAAATTTATGTCATCCCAATGACCGGCTAACACGACGATAACCCCAAGACAGGAGGCAGAGTTTCAAATAAAAAGTCACCAGTATTGCACACTTGCCTTTATTGATGTGATGTGATGATTGATCACGTCAAAGAAATATAAAATAAACAAACGGGTTTAAATGTTCAACTAAATAAACGATTAACTAACGACAGGTTAAGTAAAATTGAAGCACGAAGCTCGGATCCGTTTTTCGCTCACGAACAAAAATAGATATCAATTTAAAGTTAAACTAAACACCGCGATGACAACACAATTCGAACTAAAGTAAGGCAAACATTTGATTAAAATTAGGCCTTCAGTCGTGCAAAGGTGCAAGTGTATCAGCTGCACCAACGTCCTTCGAGTGTCGAACGTCCGGGAGGTAGCGTCCAGTATGTCACTCCGAGATTCAGGAGAACCAGTTCCCTCTTCCGGCAGTTTTGCCAAGCAACGGGACTATCGGTCGCTAATTCGGCTGACCGAAGATGAACGCAACGAAAGCAACTGCAATTTTTTACCACGGCCCAAGGATAACACAGCTAGGCACTCCCAAGTCTCAAAGTGCCACTAAACATCGGTAAAAGTCCCGGAGCGCGAACCTCCATGTGAAAACCTAGGGTAAAACGTCTGGAACAAAAAGCCTAGATAACGGCCTGAACTGCACACAAAGTTGCTTATATAAATCCTACCTGATTGTTTGCAGAAATCAGGCTTCGAAAGGCCTAGAAGAAAGTCTTCTGTTGCTAATGACGCACTTATCAAAAGTCGGAGTAAGATCCTCCGTTCAAACTTCACATTAAACAAAACAGTTTGGTGAATTTCTCAACGGGGCGGAAGAGCCCAAAACACTGCAAGGGGAGTTGTTAAGAGAAGACAGCAGAATTACGCGGGAGAGTGAGTGAAATAGAACAATACAGTAATGCGTGGGTCGTTGCATTTGTCTTGTTGTGCAATATTTTGCAATGTTGTGAAATTAAAGAAAACCAGTAACGTATTTTCGATTCCCGGAAAACTAATGATAATTATAATGAATTGTAACACCGTAACACAATATTTGATAGCCTGGAAATTTAATCTGTAATTTAATTTCCTGGGCCTCACAGTACTAATCGACAGAGTCGTAGAGTTACGCGGAAATTTCGTTTTGGAGCTACGCAGGTGCGTAATGCTGATGTAGGTATAAAATGATTAGGGCAGACCTTGGAAATATTGGGTAAGAAAACGCGCGAAGACTTGTACAGTATTTTATGAATACACTCTACCATTTAATAGTTTTTTTTGTGGTAATAATGCATAATCATCGCATCGGCGGTACAGGTATTTGACTATTACACTCTGACTTACGTAATAATTAAATATATCACGCCTTCGAAGCTACCACCTGTGCATGCGGTCTACGACGCATTTATGAATTTGACTGCGTAAATCGTGAGGCCTGTATTTATTATTATAATTATTACGAAGTCGTCTTAGCCTGGATTATGATACTTAATCGGGGTTCTTAAGCCCGATGATTCTCGGACCTAAGACGACTCTTCTTGCCCCTACGGTCTTTTCGGTAGATTTTGGGAAATGATTTAAGTGATTTTCTCATTTAATAGCGCCCTTGCTTCTGTTATAAATTTCCACAGGAATGGATTGTTTAATTCTGGCGATCAGATTGATATTGAAATTCGACGCATCAGTGAACCCCGTTAATGCTGGCGATTTTCGTGCAATTTGAATGTCGCCGCGTCAGAGGTCTCCTTAAGTCCGTTGCTTTACATAATATTTTATATTTATATGTAATTAGGAGTAATTCAAGATCGACACCCATACAAATTAGCACTACTTGCATCTGTCCTGATGAAAATCGATACTTACGGCAGCATAGGCAAATCTGCATATAAATTAGACGACGTCGAAATATCGCTTTGACTCTGGCTCGCGATATAATTATCTATCCCCCAGAAACAATAATATCGTGCTCTGCATATTAAGGCCGGCTTAACATGTTGCACGAATTATGCTATTATGGATATAACCAGAGGAAACAGAAGCGCAGTTCCTGATTTGGAATTGAAACTTATTTAAATCTACTTATTCAATTCTTATTTTATTTTTATGACCTTGCAATAATTTGATGATTTCGTTTTCGGCGTACCAACGTCATTACTTTGTCTTTTTAGACTTAATCTTACGCATGTAGAACTCAAGCCCTTTTCCCTCTAAAACGTAGCCATCAGCACGTCCACATTTGTGAACTGACATAGTAGAGCCTGTTGTAAAAACAGAATAGGAATTAGAGATCCGCACAATGGTACTTTATTTTAATATCAGAACTGTTCCAGTTCTGATTTTTCTCTAAAATATTTTCTGGTATCGTCCTAACAAATTTCATAAATTCACTGTTAATCTTTGCATGTGAGAACTTCCTTTTGATCCGACCACCGAAATTTATCACTACATTTCCGCGTTCGCAGAGGGGGGTGGGGTTGGGTCGAAATTTAAATTTTAATCTTTTAATCAAAATCCGTTGCGAAGGCAATATCGTACGCCATTACGTAAACATAAATGATCGCCGTTATCCACGTCAGTCCGTATAATTTCACTCATGTTAATTGCATAGTAAATCATGTGTGTTACATCTGTACCGAATGTATGGTTTCACGTGTCTACGCTTCCTGCGAAGCGGATTTTTTTTTAATTAAGTCCGCATGATTTAAATAAACAGCGATGATATAAAACGGTGGTCTGTTGTAATAAAGGTTCATTTTATGTGATTTCAGTTTTATTAAAAAAAAAAATTGCTGCACATGACCAACGACGTGTCGATGTCAAAAAATTTTGTTCAGTACAAAATGGACAATTTTTATTTTCTCTATAAATTGTGCGTTTTCCCCCCATTTTTGTATGTACTATTAAATTTTTGAATATATCAAGGAGTTACAATAAAACAAAGAAAAATGTGGCGATTATTTTGGAAGCGCAGGACCCAAAGTAATCCAAAAAATACCAGTAAATCGATTCGTGGGATAACGAGCGAGGTCAGAAAGTTTTCTGAAAACCTGAAAAAATCAATAGCATCTACAAGATCGGTTAATTTTGGGAGACCTCGAGGATCATCCTGTTCGTCGTATATAGCAATGATCCATCTCTACGTTCCACATTTCTTTATGTTGCTGACACATCGTTCTAGTGTGCTTTGGCATCCTACTGTGGGGTATATGTCTTACACCTTTTTTTTTCCATAGAGGTTTGGAGGTGTCTCCGACACAGGCACCTACCAACTAAAACTCCTACTCCTCTCTCGCAGCTCTTAATTCCTAGAATCTGCCTCTCGGCATTGCATCAAGAATTTCGCACCGTCAGCGTCAGTTGTTATACATATTCGGTCTTATTCCAGTATTTGTCCAGTCCGGATTTGGTTTTGCTTCTCGTCTCTTTCCTTTGGCTTTATGATGTTTTTGAGCATTATGGTAACTGCATTCCAGCCTTCTTCGTTGCGGGGCAAGATCTCCGAGACATTTTCTCTAGTAATCTCAGTTCCGCATTTGCAGCGCGCTTCTTCTCTATCCCTTTGCCATCTTGGGCAGACAAAGATGGTATGTTCTGCCGTATCTTCGTCCTCGCAGTACCAGCAGCAATTGCTGGATTGCATCTTGCCGATTTTGTGCAAGTAGCTACCGAAAACTCCGTGTCCCGTTAGCGCCTGCGTGATATGAATGTCCACCTCCCTGTCGCACCACTTTTTAACGTCTTTGATGAATGTTTTTGCCCACCCGTGGTAAGAATCCCATACGAGCTGCCACTTAGTCATGATGTTTTCCGGTCTTATATTATCCTCCAGTTTCTCGGCATTGTACCGCTCCAGTCTCTCCTCCACTTGAAGCTTGATTGGCGGGGTCGACGCGATCGCCAGCACTGCCTGTGTGGGAACGGTTTTATATGCCGAGGTGATGTGTATGGCCGCTTTCCTATTGACGGTCTCCAGCATTGCCTCGTAGTGGTTGTATTTCATGGCGGTAGCCCAGATCGGCGCGGCGTAGAGGATGACAGAAGTAATCACCCCCGCCAGAACTTTTCCTCTTCTTTGGTCTCGGTCCGCCTACGTTTGGCATAAGCCTAGTTAGTGCCATCTGGACTTTACTAGCTTTCTCGCATGTTCTCCTTACATGGGTGGTCATCTTGCAGTTCCTATCCAGGTGTACCCCAAGGTACTTTAAGGAGCCCTTTGAAGTTATTGCTGCGTCTAGGGTCAAGGTCTTCAGTCTTCTTGGCCCGGCCAGCATGATCATCTCAGTTTTGGCCGTTGCCAGCTCCAAGTCGTGATCCTCCAACCAGGCCCTTACCCTATACAGCGCGTACGTGGCTCTTTCCTCCAACAAGGTGGTGGTTTTGGCGGTTATGACTATCGCCAGATCGTCGGCATAGACGACAGTAGTCACATCCCGCCCCAGGTCTAGTCTGAGTATGCCATCGTAGAGGATGTTCTATAGGGTCGCTCCAAGGACCGAACCATGCGATCTTTAATGCTTCCAGATAGCGGAGCGGTTGTTAGTGTGATGTCAATGATGGAGCTTCCAAGGGTGTTTGAAAAGGTAGGTACGCTACCCTTGTTCTGGACAGCAAGATCCAGCTGCTCCATCCATTCTTCCAACCGCCCGCCCTTCTGGTTTCTCGTTCGACTGCCGAAGATATGGGATTTGGCGTTGAAGTCGCCGCCAATCACGCAACCCTTGGTTTGAGATCTAATGTTCATTTCCAAGTTGTTCAGGAGATCCTCAAACTCCTGGATGGGCCTGTTCGGAGAGAAGTAACATGAGTACACCACGAGTGTCTCCAGCTCTCTGCCCACAAAGCCATTTCCTCTGCTTAAACCGAGGACCGGGATATTTCTGCTGACTCCTATAAAGGAGTCCTTGTTGTCGTCGCAGAAATATTTCTGAGTGTAACTGCGGTTTGGCTCCTGGCCAATGACAACATCAGCCCTTAGTTCGTAAATTGCCTGGTTATGTCTTACACCTGAGAAATTCATCTTGACCATCAGATTACTGTGTGATATTGGTTTCTCGGGTGCCAATGAATTTTTTTTATTTATGAAGGAGCTCCGTGCTGTTGCAGTGTAAAATTTAGGAAGAAGCAAACTTGGTCGACCTCTGCAGATTTTTTAAAAGAACAATTTTTTGAAACGTAGGAATTTACAAACTTTTACAAGAGAAAATTTCACAATGTGAACTGGTTATCTTCAAGTCTAATAAGAGTCAGGCTGTCCTCATTTTAGACAGAGCTTCCTATGTTACCAAAGTCGAAGATTTCTTAGCCAACAATAGTTTCACTATTTCGGATTCCAATCCACTTCCCGCTTTTTGCACAAAACTAAATAAGTTTCTCAATGACAATGTTGATACGTCCTGAATCAAACCTGTTAAATTAAAACCTATGAACCCTATGATGTCTAGACTCTACGACCTGTCCAAATCACTTAAAATTGGTTGCACTATACGCCCTATGGTGTCATTTGTAGGTTCCCCAGTTTATAACACTACAAAATTTTTGGTTTCCATGTTTAACAAATACCTCAACATTAATTTTGAATACAGCATAAAAACACTTCTGAATTCGTCAATAAACTTTATACATTAAATATTTCTGACAATAGCATTTTAATCTCACTCGATGTTTGCAACCTGTTCACGTCAATCCCGGCTTTATAATGTCTAACGTTGGCGGACGAACTGCTTTTTCCTTCTAACTTGTCTGATTCTGAGATTACTTTTCTCCAATCCTTATTAAAAGTCACGCTTCAACAGTCATTTTTTGTTTTCAACGACAAATACTGGACACAACTGGATGGCCTAGCCATGGGTTGTAACCTCTCACCCTTGTTAGCTGACCTATTCATGAACCATTTGGAGAAAAAAGTTCTTCGCATCTGCCAACCCCCTGAAACAATACATTAAATTCTACGGTAGGTATGTGGATGATATTTTGATAGTGTGTGAAGGCCCTGTGTCCTTTTTTGGACGATTTAGTCTCTACATTTAATTCCCTGCACCAAAAAGTCACTTTTGCTTTAGAATCCGAGAATCAGTTGACTCGTTCTATTACTTTTCTAGAATTACTAGAGTCAATAATTCACTTAAGTTCAAAATCTACAGAAAACCCACTTACACTCACACTTGTATTAATTACTTCTCTTTCCATTCCATGGAACACAAGTTCGCAGCATTCCGTGCCTTTTTTTCACAGTGCTCTCTGTGCTCCAATGAGTCTGGATGACTTCAGAAATGAGATCAGTATCATTGTTCAAATTGCTTTTTTGAATGACTTCCCAATCAATCCCGTACTAAAGGTCTTCACTAGAACTAGAAATAAACTTATCAACAGCTTGATTTTTCCAATCACTCCGAATCCACCTAACAACACTGAAGTTTGGTTTTCTTAACTAGAATGGTTTCTGTTAGAATTAAAAAAAATTGCAATCGCTTGGCCTAAATGTGTCTCTCAAATCACAATTTGTTCTCTCATTGTAAGGACCCCATTGATCCCACTTCCTTGAGTGGAGTTCATTCTTTGACTTGCGGCACTCGTTCTTCCATGTACAAAGGTCAGATAGGGAGAAGTCTTAAAACTAGGGTTAATGAACACCTTAGATCTTTTAGGTTAGGTAAACAAGATTCAAGTTTTGCACTTCATTCATTAGATAAAACGCTTCTTAGAACTTTTACAGTAATGTAATGTACAATAAACAACATGTATTAATTAAAATCTTTTTATTCTGTCCAAAGTCCTTCCTCCCGAGAGACATTTTAACTTGCATCTGATTAAATTTAATGGAATCGTTTTATCCTCCGTATGCTTAAGAGTAGTAGGGTACGTTCGTTTTAAGAAAATGTAACTGCGCTTCTAATGTCGGTGGAAAATAAAAGCGTCCCGTTTTAAAACGGAATTTGTAAAGTAAGCGGGGCGATTATTTTATCATAATGAAGAAGAAGTTGCATAAAAGTTTTTAAGAACGTTCGGTTCTATTTTCTGCAGGAAGCGTCTTCCAGTTGGATATTGCTAAGCGTTCAGTCGATGTAGATATTCCAAATTGAAATTGACTTTAATGTTTATTGCAACAAACTCGTTCTGAGACGAGGACAAATTCTTTGTGATTGAGAAAACTTTTTAATATATGGAAAATTCGTATGAAATTAAGAAAACAAAAAGCTGTAGCGCAGCTACATCATCATTCAAAAATATACTGATTTTTCCTTAAGTGGCTCTCATTCCCCCCGTCTCCCCTACACAAGTTGTAAGTCTTGACGTAAGAAATCTGTTAGCAAATTTAGTTTCGTAGTTTTTATTACCGACAAAAACTTATCACAAAGCCCTGCTTTGATTAATAAGCTAATCTTGACAGAAATTACCGCTTTCGTCGAGTTTCCGAAGCTTAATCTATCCTTGAAAACTACGAGGTACCGCCTCGACAGAACTAATAACGTTAATGTAATTTCTGTTTTCTGCCAGACGGGATCTTTCTTCAATATTGGAGACGTTTTTGCATCCTAATATAAGCTCAATTATTAACTTTTTTTTCCCTAAATATTTTATTTCTCCAATTTCTGTCTGGGTAGCTATTTGCATAATTTGTTCATCTGGCATATTCAAGATTTCATTTAATTTGTTTTCCCCAAGAAATAAAATACATTGCACCGTATTATTGTCTTCAGTGCTGTATTTAGATTTTAATTCAAACAGCGTATCACCTCAATTTCGTTCCAGTTTGTTAGAAATGATAATATGGTTGTTCGATTTCGATTTGTTAATATGAAATGAATTTGGACAAAATTTATGGACGAGCTTTAAATCCCGGCCCATCATTAATTAAGTTTGTCATTGAACGTAGCAAATACATATCGTAATTAGTAAATGCAGCGAATTTATTGAGAGTCATTTGCATTTCCGGTTATTTAAAACTGCACCAGCTTTTTTGCATTGCGATAATCAAACATTTTAAATTTTGTTCAATTTGCATGCAAAACCTAAATGTCGTGGCTACTTTTTCTAATAATTCCGTTCAATTAATGGATATAATTAACTCCTTAAGTTGAAAGCAAATTCGTTCGCGAAATAAATTAAGGAGATTCGGTGAAAAATTTCGCGTTTAAAAAAACTGACAGTGATGAAGTTGTAATTTCAATGAATTATGTATTGTTTTACAAAATTAATTTAATGAAAAAGTTATTCCTTCTCCAGAACTCGAGCTGTGCTCATGAATAAAGATTAATGGCTTGCTGGCGGATTTTGATTTTTTTGTACCTCGCCCTTAACGACGTAATTTTTCTAAAGGAAATGCTGTTCAAGCAGAACAAATACATATAGGGCGTTAAATTTATGAAACCGTTAAAAAAAATATTTTTTCTCTTTGCCGATTCATTTCTTATTATGATTTATGCGGGCGATGAAGACTTTTTCTTCCCAGCAATTTCTTACTTATTATCTTCCTAATCAGTAAATAAATAATTGTATTACAGTCTTTTTCTTTTGGTTTTCCCCTTTTGTCAATTATATTTCCGAATTTGTCAAATGACTTTCCAATCCGTAGGCCTACTATACTTTGAACAGATTGGAAAGTCATTTCACAAACTCGGAAACACATTTGACAAAATGGGAAAACCAAAAGAAAAAGACTGCGAGTTATCTTACGTACAATTAGTATACAATCTTGAATTTATAGAAAAGTCATAAGTCTCGATTGCACTTTTTTTTATATGGTAGATTCTCTATTTAATTAATGTGTGCGATTAGGAATTTATTTCCGTTTTTAGAAATAACCTGTCACATGTGGCTTTGTGCGCGATATTTCTAAAGCCCTATATCCCAGCAGGTAGAACAGGTGGTGTCGAGGAGCTTTAAGCTAGACGACTAAAGCCTTCCTGTCATAACTCCCTTTTCAAACGTCTCATATATGACTCTGATATAATTGTTCTTATTTCTACTTTTATATATATATATTTAAAAAAAACGGTTCTAATACTCCATCTTACAATACTAAAATAAAACGCCTGATTTGTTCGTTTTTGCTTCGCCTTTTAGCACTCGCTACACTTTGAATTATTCGAGGAATATTTGCGTTCGTTATGAATGGAGAATGAAAATTGCTCGTGATTGAAGCCGTGCTTTTTTGCTTTTATCTGGCGTAGGATGGAGATAAAGCTCGTATATTTTACCCGGAAATCAATCAACGGCCTTATCAAAATTGCGTCGCAAATTGGACAGTGGATGTGGGAGGCTAGAGGTAATACTTTAAACTTGACAGTAACGGACGGAATATTTTTATTTAATTATAATTTTATCATACCTTTTAAACTAATACCAGTGGTGTATTATTCGTTCAAGTTTTTAATTGTAAACATACTTGAGTACTTATGTACTTAAAGCTTTTTAAATGGCGTATTGTTGGACACTATAAAATGGTGTAAAGAAGTTGCTCCTTTCTTGCTAAATATTATACTTTTGGTTGAAAAGCTCTTAATTTATTTTTATTTATTTATCGTAAACCATTCTTTGGCTTTCATTTCTAAAAAAGTTATCTTGCTATCAAGTTCTTCCCGTGATCTATCTGAGCACAGAATAGTTGTATCATCCGCAAACAGGATACATTCAGCAGGTGATAGATGGTACGTAAGATCATTTATATAAATTATAAACAGCAACGGACCCAGAACTGAGCCTTGTGGAACTCCATGTTTAACTGTTCTTACCATTGACCTAAGTTATTGGACAAAAAGGTCAAGGATATTGTCAGAGATTCGATTGTAGTGCACTACCAGATTCGATTTTTTTGTATTTTTATTTGTGTGGATAGCTTAATCTACAAAGCTCCATTTTTGAGTCATTTTCGGCCAATAGCGTCGAGAGACAACACTTTTGGTCATATATACACTATAAAGTTATAATTTGGCCATGTGAACACGCAAAGGAAATCTTTTAAATAAAATTATGGGGCCTGTAAACTTGTTGTGGGTTGAGTTGGATCAAGTGAACATGCCGAGGATACGTACGGAAACGTCTGGCCATATGCAACCTTCTAAGTTTATAATTTGGTCACGTGAACACGCAGAGGATGTCTTTTTCGTAGACTTATGGGGTCTGTAAACTTGTTGTGGGTTGGAATCGGTCGGAGGACTCGTAAAGAATACTTCTGGCCATACAAACTCTTTTAAACTTATAATTTGGTTACGTGAACACGCAGAGGATGTCTTTTTCATAGACTTATGGGGTCTGTAAACTTGTTATGGGTTGGATTGTGTCGGAAGACACGTACAGAATACTTCTAGCCATATAAACTCTTCCAAACTTATAATTTGGTCAGGTGAACACACAGACGTTGTCTTTTAAGTAGAGTTATGGGGTCTGTAAACTTATTATATATGATTCTAGGTTGAGTGAACGTACAGAGGACATATACAGAACACTTTTGGCCATATACAGTCACGGACAATATTGTGGGTACAGTGAATAAACTTCCTTTATATCTGAAAAGTTCTTAACAGAGCTAAAATATAAACAAAAAAAATCCACCACAATTTATTAATTTATCTTTAGAATACCATTATCGAATTTATTACTCCAGCAGGTATAAAGGGATAAGCGTTTGCAGGAAATAACCAGTGATATAACTGCAGTACCCCCAATTTTGTCCCTGACTGTATGCCCCTCGAATCTTATAACTTGGTCACGTGCACATAAAGAGGACGGTTTTTATTAGTTATGGGGTCTGTAAACATTGTTATATGTGATTCTGGTTTGAGTTAGATCGGGTGAACATGAAGGAGATACGTGCAGAACACTTTTATTCATATGTACCCTTCGAAACATATAACTTGGTCGCGGGAGCACACAGAGGATAACTTTGGAATGGAGTTATGGGGTCTGTAAACTTTTTGTTAGCTAATATCTTATATTTATGTTATGGATTTGGTGCTAAAGTAAACTTGAATCATCGGCTTGGAGAGCTAAGGCTTGCTTGGCTAGTTTTTCCCTCTTTTTCTTCTTCTTGTCCTTTGCTAATTCTTCTCAGTCTTTGATGTGATTATTTACGTTTCTTCTTAAATTCTCTACGAATGTATACGCCCAGCATTTTCTCCCTTGCGCTCCTCCTGATAATACTTTTTTTGGAGCTTTATTCTCCGCTAACCTTAGGACATCACCCAACTATCTGATTCTTCACGAAAATTATAAATCCATTTTCATTGGAGCATCATGTTAAGTGGCCCTCCTTCGCTGACGTTTCGTCTTTCATGATCTTTGCCGTTCTTCTTGCTGTTGATCTTCCCGTTGATGCCGGTCATTGGATAGAATATGGTATACTCTGTAAGCAATAAGTACCCATTAAAACCCCATTAATGCTGAATCTGTATGACTGCATAATTTTAATTTTGCGCTTTCAAGAAAGTTCTGGGACCTTTGGTATATTTCCACTAATTTTTTTATTTGTATCTTCAAATTATATTGGTCGGCCACAAAATATTTCTACTTGTTTAAGAGTGAATCCTCTTGGTTGGTTATTTTTATTTAAAAAAAATATAATATTTGTTGTAAATTGAGCTTACGCGTGACCTTGGGCAAGTTTGGTCATAAAATTTGCAACTGCGAAAGCAGAATTCAGGTCGTGTATATCGTCCTCGTCGCCTATGCAGTGGGTCAGTGAGCTCAGGGTCATGTGGTTGTTCGCCAATCCCGTGAAAGCAGCGCCAGGTCTTCTTTATATTTCCCGGTGCGCCAATCGATAGCTTTCGGCTTGTCGCATTAATAGTCTTGCGGCCCATTAATATGATTTATTTGGCAAGCTCTGCGTTTACCAAGATACACAGCGTTCGTTACAAACACAGCAATTAGCGCGAGCTATTTGGTGTCTCCTCCAGAAGGGGTCCCCCCCATCTCTAAGATCTGGGGGGTTGCATTAGATAAATGAAGGTCGCGTGTTCTTCTTCTTCCATGAAATATTACCTGTTTGTATTTGGTTGGTTGTGATTGTGCGGCTAACGAAAGTGTAAATGAAAGAAAACCGGGCCGAGTACATTGAAGACGGTCGCCAAGCAACGGACGCGCCGCGGCGCTGTTGCGCGACGCCTGCATCTCTCATAGGCGTCACAGCTTCAGTGTGCTACGGTGCGCCTAACTTGCTGGTTGAACTTGACAGTAGATGACCCTCTTCATGTTCTCTTTGCCCTGGTGACATAGTTTCGAACGTCTGATGTTTCAGTGATGTAACACAAGTGATTTCAAAGTGTGCGAGTCCTGGATCCTTACGGGGCCGGCGGATGGGTCCCCCAGCCGCACTCACACTTCGGGGCGGCGGGAGGGCCATCATATTGGTGTGAGCGCCCCGGTAGGTCTTCGGATCCTGTGACTCCCGTAGGGGGCCCTCTGCGTCAAGCGGACAGTCCCTTTCACGCCACCTGCCCCGTACATAGTCCGTTTCGATTTCGTTTCGTGAACGGAGGACCAGAATATTATCAACATCAACATCAGGTGAATTATTTATCTGCGCCCCAATACTCATATACAATTCAACGAAAAGTACCAGCATCCCCCAAACATACAATCGAAATTTGTACGCCCCACATGCTCTGTGAATGGCGTTACGAGTTTGCCACGTTAGGTGAATTATTGAAAGTGAAACCCAACACATGTATCACTGCACGATATTAAGTAACACACTACAATGTGTACAACATTACATAATTGTAGATGTAAGGATATCTTCAGTTTTTAGTTACTTTGTACATCGCGCAACGCTTGTTTTATTATACGCTTGAAACTATTCGCCAATGTTTTTTAGAACAATACATTTACAACAACAACAAAAAAAATGTATGTATGTACGTGGCACAAATTGTTCAGCACGGTTAAAATCGATGAACCTGAATCGTTGCTAATTGGACCTGTTTGTTTAAACAGATTATTTGCACTCGTGCAGTTGCTTGAAAAATAGATTTTTATTTTCTGGTAATTTTTAAATAATTCGGGCACTTTTAAATGGAATTAATTCAAGAATCTTTCCCTTATCGCTTTCTTTTTATTGTTCAGGATTATGCAACTGTTCGCAGCTTTGATTTGTGTGACTTCTTTAGCGCAGTGACAATTAAAGAACCCTGTTTCTTAAAATTAATTATAACGAACAGTAACGAACGTTAAGAAATAAATTGTGCTTGGCGTTATACTCGCGCTTGAATTTTAATGGAATGTAACTATAAATAAAATCGATATACCTACCAACGTGAACGTTTATCTTTGAAACTTGGAACTTCCGTGTTATCGAATCTACTCCGTTGTGTGTTTGCACGATGTTTGAACGTGGGATTGATTTTAATTTAACTTGCGTATGTAGGTAACACTTCTAATGTAAATTAGTTTTCATGAGTTTCAAAAAAATTATTCATACATTGTGTTGCTTTTTTTATTATTTGCTTTCTACATAAAACGATTCGAAATGCAAATTATAAACAACAGTTTAGATTGCGACATCTCGCGGCAATTTATAAAGTCTGTACGTGATGTATTGTACGCGATGTATTGTTTCCATATCATTTCAAGTACACGTTTCCCATTTTAAATCAGAATGCCCTAAAAGTAGAAAGTAGGCAACCCATTATACTTCTGGAATGTTGCTGTGGTGAACACACGAGGTTGATGGGTTGCCTATTCAGAAATCTTCAGGGGTCACGTTTTAAAACGCTAGTACAATGAGGTATAAATAAAATGAGTGTGTATAGGAGCAGTTATTTAGTTGTTGAGCAAGAATCGTATTGAATTGTAGACGATTAACGTTCGGAAAGCGATTAGGAACTTTTTAATTGCTAGTGACAGTTGAAGATTGGTAAACTCAAAAGTTCGTTAACTCGTTAAACCTTACATCTCAGCCCAAAAGATTTCCAATTAAATTAGGCCTTAAAATCAACAACAACAGTGAAGCCGGGCCAATTTTTTTAATAAACGGGCAGATAATTAATTTGCCGAATTCCTTAACCCGATTGTTTTGTCCTAAATAAGAATATATTCTAATTTAATATAAATAAGTAATAATAATCCAAAAGAATTGCTGTAAATATAAATTTATTTGTTATCATTATAAAAAAAAAGAATCGCTTTGATTTGAAATAATTTAATATTTTTGTTGGTAATGATCGAAACACTTGCTTTCTAAACTAGGCTGTGTTCTTCTTATGGCGTGACGACTCTTCATGGCTTTAACCTCTTTCTTCCATTCCCTCCTCTCATCTTAACGCGAGTCTTCACCACTATCTTCTTCGTCGCTTTAAGGCCGCTTTACAGTTCGCAATTATTTATTGCCGGCAATGAAAATTGCAGCGATATGTATTACACGCATGCGTGGTACTTGCATTTTGTATAAAAATACAACACTGCGCATGCGTGCGATACAAATCGCTGCAACTTTCATTGCCGGCAATAAATAATTGTGAAGTGTAAAGCGGCCTTTAGAAGTCTTAAGTATCAATTTCATTTTTTATTTAATAATTTCGCAGAACATTATTTTTCTCTGCTAGGTTGCCATTTTCCATGAGTTTCTCTCTACAAACACTTCAATGTAAATTTGGTTTAAAAAGCTATTATATTTATTAATAGTACAAGTTAAGGTCTGGCCATCTCGTGCGTGGTAGCGTATGAGGCTGTAGTATCGCAGCGACTTTGCTATTCACAGCAGCATTTTAGGTCAGAAAACGTCGTGCGGTGACTTGACTATGTGGTAAAGAAAATAACTACACCAAGGAATATTTCTGAACGGTATAATGCGTTCTACAAATCCTATGATAGAAACAATAGCATATTCCTTTGGATTTTGCATCCCCAGAAATACAATGAATTTCATTCACCCGAAGCAGAAAGTACCTTGAAACTTGAACCAACCCTGAAATGAAAGCAATATTTGGAAATGGAGGTGTAAATGGGCAAGTTTTATGTTACAATCGAAGAAGGAGGTATTGTCACGATAGAATAATTATAAACATAATCCAGTATAGTTTTGAATCGAATTCTCGTTTCGAAACCACAAATTCAACGTTAACTCCAACTCATTGGGTTACCAACACAGAAGTATAAGCATGGTCGTCTAATTATTGTTTACATTGTCTGAGCTACGTTAGGATCTACGTTCCCAATTAGGAAATCATGAAGTAGACAATTCACTGTAATCGTTGTATTTTTAGCTTTTATGTAAACAAAATATTGGTATAAATAATCCGGGCTGGATGTTGGAAATCAATCGGTACTTCGATTCACTAGAAGAGGTGCGTCGCCTCATCTTCACCGAACGACATCCCTTGCTGCCGAAGCATCCAAAAGGACCGACCAGATCGCCACAGCATCGCTGCTCGAGGCAACACGTTAACGTGACAGTATGGGAGATATTTGATAGGAATATAATTCAGATCACTACAGATTCGATTAGCATTCGTCTGGTAGTATCAGAAGAAGGCAGAGTCATCGGACTTGTGTATCTTTCGCTGTGGTAGTTCATCTCGCAGTGATTTGCATGCATTACGACTTCATGAATGAATAATAAATTTCGTTGAGACAAGACAAACGTGAAAATTCATTTAGCCGGAAACTAATTATTCATCCGTTTAATCTGACCTCATTGCACGCAAAGTCGCCTCCGAAACTCACCATTTCAACGCCGACTTTGCAACATTTTCGCCGGCTACTAATTCAAACGTGCGAGAACGTCATGGCTGAGAGGATACTCATAAATTAGGCGGGCGAAGACATAAACAGATTTCATCCATTTATGTCAGCGTCAAGTTTCAGCACCCCCAGTATTTGCAACTAACCCTGATAAGTTTGAATATGTGCATTTATCTTTTGCTCCGCAGCAAATGAAGTCGGAACTGTTCCGTGTTGCCAAGTACTGGCAGTTACTGCGCGTTAGTGCAAGTTTTAGACATTAATTAAGCGAGTGCTTCGTTCAAAAAAAAAAAAATTAACGTGCACTGTAGTTTTTTTTTGTCAAGCTAAACGATTATGGATTCAATTTGAAAGCTTTTTTTCCACGAACCGAATTTGAGTTTTAATTAAAACAGTATACCACCGCACGCAACATAAAACGGTTGCATTTAATAGCTTATTTCAACCGTTCACAATAGCTCTTACGCTAATTAAGTTCCAAGTGGATGTGGTAGCAGGTGTTAATAAAATGCAAAGGTCGAAGAAATTTGCTGCAGTAATTACAATAAAAGCTCGAAACTACTCCAGACACGTCGCAAGCCGTAAAGTCATCACGGGCTTTCATGGAGGAGCAGTGTGTAAATAAAACTAAATAGAAGGACTTATTACCCGCAGACGTCGTTTGACGGATTACCTTCATCAGAAGAATTTCATTTTCACCAGCTCCGATGGAAAATTTAATATTCTTTCTTGAGCTTTTCTTCGACGTTAAAGAAATCGGCTTTAAATTAATTCGTCCTTTGTATCAAATATTTTCTATTATTATCATCAGAAAATAGGGCTTTTGGATCGTTAAAATTGGGGGGGGGGGGGATTTTTTTGTTCATTCACTCGATGATTGTCGTGTTGTACAAATTTCTATCGGTTTAATCAGTTCTTGTGTTAAAATCAAATAGGTATACTCCTCTATGGTACCCCCAAGTACATAACATATTAAACGACCCTCGTATTACATAAAATGCCCCGAAAAATTATTTGTTTGCCTTTATTCATTTCGTTCGGTTTAGGTTGGGTTCGGCCCCCAATTTGAAATCATTTAAATACATCTGAACCCAACTGGATAATTTCCCTTTGTTAGAGTGCACTTCTTCGAGTTAGCACAAAGACGAAGTTCAGTCGTCAATTTTCCCTACAATTTATTGCGGAAACTTTACAAAGTCTCTCGGTCGGGAAGAAGTTAGTCAGTCGGTAAGTGAGTACCTCTACATTGTAAAACCCTTAAGTCCTTAAGCCGTTTCAGTTAATTATAGAATCGACCGAACGGAAAAAAAAGTCTTTCGATAAGAACGATTACGTTGCGTTTTTTTTTTATTTACAATTCGGTTACATGCTGTATCAAGATTATGCGGTTTATTCGAGCCTGGATCCATTTAAGAGATTAAAGTCCGCAGTCAACATTTCGCAGAGTTGGATCTTTGTCAAACATCGGAAGTGCAACAGCTGCAGCTAAAAGCTGTCGCTGTTGTTTCCTGGGAAATGCAGTTTCCTTCTGTTACGTTACAAGTCTCGCAGTGAAGGAACGAAGTGAAATTCAAAATGCAGCGAACTTTGATAATGTTCATTTTTTTTTCAAGTAAAATTGGTGCGTGGTCGTTGTTATAAATACGATATTATGTCTTGAACTTTGGCTGAAACTTCGAGCTTGCTAGATATTGCCCCCCTTTCAGGTTATCGCTGCGGTTTTGTTTCGCCCTAGTTTGCAGCAGCCGACCCTTGCGGATTATATTCTTTTGTGAACTGTTATCGCTTCTCATGGAAATATTAACTCAATTATTTATCGTTTGTTTTGTTTTAATGTAGCATTCTGTTTTGCTTTTTTGATAACGGTTGTTTGGAAAATCTACACTTAAAAAAATACAAAATACAATATTTTTTTTTAAGTGCCACACTTTTCATCAGAATTTTATGGGCCAGTAAAACAGAAAATTGGCAAATATTACTATCATACATTCAGTGAAATATTGCCGCTAAACGTTATGTTTATTACATCCAATATTTTACAAATTTACGTGCCACTCATTCTGATTATGAGAGGTATTTAGAACGCTGTCGCTGACAGCTGTTTCATAGCTCAATTCTCTGATAATTTTTTTTAAATTTTAAACGCACCATAATCAGTTTTTACCCATTACGGACACGTTTCGGTGAAAATTGATAACGCAAAAATTATACTCGTTAATTTCCCATCGAAACCGTTCTCACGTGCGCAGGGATGTTATTAATTGCAGTGCATGTATTATTCGATGTATGATGCGTGCGAATTATGTATTGCATTTCATTATACTCGTTTAATTGTTTGCTTCGCTAATTAAATGTTGCACGAATATATGAGCGACGCTCATTCTGTTTGATCAGCGAAGTGGGGATTTATTTTCTCTAATCGAAATGTTTCACTTGCTTTTGGAAATTTCGTTCATTACGATACGAAATTAACGGGATTATCCAGTGTTCGCTTTTTATTGCTCAGTGATTTGGATGATTTTAAATGGAAACTCCAAAATTGATCATAAAATTGTATGTATTGTTACGGTATTAATCGAAACAAGGGATAAATTAATACATTTAAACAATGTTACACTTACATGGTCTGCCAGCCTCACACTACACCTTTACAAGAGAATAGCTTACATGCCCTGATAACAACTAGTTTATGATCTCTCGAATTTGAGAAATTACGGGGTTTATACACAGTTTGGAACTCGAACAATTCCGAGTATTAACGAGGGAAAACTGTACGTTTATTGTTTCAAACAAGTTGCAGTATGTCCAAGATTTTTAGCCACCTGCAGGTTAATCACGCGATCGGCGCTTTTGTTGGCGCCGTCCGGATGCACATTTGCTTATCTTAACTTCTCTAAATGAATATTTTAATTTACCTTCGTCTTGTCACAGTATGTATATGAAAGAGGGAAAATTTCAAGACATAGTAGCTTCCTAAATTAAATTAAAAAGACGTTCTTGAATAGTGACCTTCACACGAATTAATGTATCTGCAATCAAGATTGAAAATAATGTCACGGAGAAAATTTTTGAAACCCCTTTATTGTCGTGGTTTTAAAGACCATCGATCTAAGGCGCCAAGCGATGAAGTGAAATCCATTTTCTTCTTTCTATGGAAAACAAGAGATTTCAGCTGAACTATCGACGATCAAGAGAATAACTCGCTACGTCTTGTTTCTTCAATTTCTTCAAGTTGGTGTCTTGCTGAGAATCCATTCGGGTGGTCCACTTGTCACGCTTTTGGTCGTTTAATTTGTCAGAATATTATAGTCAATTGGTACCTAGTAGACATTCAGTTGCTGCACACCGTGTAGTTAACATTACCTGGGTCAAGCCTTTTGTACCTGAGCTCAGTGGAGACGGTCGTGGGAACCAAATAGCCGTGACCACAAAACGTCGTTTTCGAAAAAGGGCGCCACCAGCGATTGAAGGTGACCTAAGCTACACCCAAAGTGGTACGGGGTATCGAAATAGTTGCAGTTTCATGCTGGAAGGGACGGTCGAAACGTCGTTCCACAGTTACAAGGGTATATCCGAAATGAAACACCGAAGCGAAGATAAAAGGGTTGAAAGTCGTATATTGCACACCCCAGAATATGTAAATCAATCTCACAAATTGTCGCAAAACGTTTCCGAAAATATAAAATTACAAACCGAAAATTTATCGTCCGCGATTAGGCCCCTTCGCTAGCGTTTACAGACAAAGTCCGTGGATACTGTTTCGTTGAAAGTAACATTAAATACGTGAATATTAATTCAGTAACAAATTCAGCAATTACGTACTATTAGCTCATTAATGCCCGATTTCACCAACGCGGATTGCGGATTAAATCTAGTGTCAACACTTAGAATATGACTTACCACTACGTTGTCTAACCTCAAATGTCACATTATAAACACTTAATCCGAGTGCTAGTGTCAATCCGCGTTGGTGAAATTCATCATTAGAGTAACAAAAATTACGTGAACAATAACTCAACGAAAAAGACAGTAGTAATTTACATATTCCCGCATACAAAACCAAGAAAAAGCGTTCTGGATAAAACAAAATAAAGAAATAATTTGGTTTGTTCCTACTTTAGAAATCCGTGGTTGCATTGCCTGCAAGACGCGAAGTCCTCTTAGGCCGGTGAAGCTGCTTTTCCGCTTAGGCCGGTGCGTTCAGCGGCGAGTCCGATGGGGCGGCGGGGAAAAGGGCAGTCACAAATACGAAATGCAGAAGTGTAATCAGCGTTAAAACGGAGAGGGGTCCAACCAAACCAAAAGAAGAAACCCCGATGAAAGCTGGTTTTCTTGACGAAATGCGATGAAGTCGTTCGAGTGCGAGGTGCTTGTAAAGTCGTAAAATTCGGCTTCAGCCGTGTCAGTTCTTGCTTCGAAGGAGTAAACAACGTCTCCCCAACTTCAAAACCCCGAAGGATGGCCTGTAGTTACACAGAATATTCAAGTAACACGAAATTCAGAAAGCATCAAAAATTGCCATCGTTGTGAGACGTAGAACAAAACTCAAACGTACAGTTCAACGAAAAACCAATCAATCAATGACGGATCACGCGTCTACTCGCGCAAGGGACGCTGGAAAATTCTTGCACACGCGCACCGTATCGAAAATCACTCCCCACAGGTCGAAAATAAAATGTAACACACTGGGCATCTCAGATAATTGTAGCGGCAAGGTTTCTTCTTTTGACATTCGAAGAGTTTATTGAGAAACTTATTTTTTGAAAGTCATTATCCATTTGTCGAAACCGTTGAGGATCTCAGACCATTTGTTTCAGTGTAAAATTGCGTTACATGTAGAATTTCCGTTAGAACGCAAAATGTCTCCAAGGTGGCTACCGAACAGGCCAGGCGTTCTTGTGTTGCCATTTCTTCTTGCCGACGATCTTCTCGTTCAAAATTATTGATTTATTGAAACAGCCTCTGATTGGTCATCATGGATTTAGGTGACTCCTCCTGCCTGCCTGTGTTCGGTACATCAGCCCAGAAGTGCAGTGCTAACCGCATAGACAGCGGTGGGCCCTTTTGAGTTCATCAGACTGGACTGTTTGATTGAGTGTTGAACGGAAGTTATTAACCCGTGTTCTGACAGAAGCACTCTAAGTAACTCAAGGCATTCTTCTATGCTTTTCGAAGCCTTATTTCGGCATATAAGTCAGGTATTTATTACCTACATTCAAATTCGGTGCGCAATTCAGGTCATAACGTGTTGTTTAAGCTTTTATCTTGGTTTTTATTTGTGACTTTTCCCATTGGGGTACATCGAAGCCGTACTGGAAAGATTTTCTTCTGGTTGGGGTGAATTTGCTGAGCCGGATTCCGCGATTGAGACAAGCAGCGTTGCAAGTCATCAGGGTAGGTTCACACAGGGACGTCCCTCCCTGACGAGACCTGACGTACTCGGACGTTTACTCTTGGTTTGAAGTGAGGTTAGCCGGCTTGGACTTAATTTATTATTGGACTACTTTATTACAACGTTGAGAATTTAAAACACGACATGCCCTTTTGATTATTGTCTCGGTACTTAATTAAACATAGTTTTGTTTGACCCATACTTCGCATTTTTGATCTTAAATAGTGTTTGCCTAATATTTGAACATGTTGACACACGTGTTGATTCTTTTATTTGTTTTTGAAGTACAAAATAAAGGCATGTGTGTAATAATGTGTAATAACTGGTGACTATCTAAATTGTTCCCCCTTTTGTATTCATTCGTATGACCTCGCCCGTCCCATTGAATTAGTCAGCATTTGGGACGAACTTAATTTGCCCTCCCCAAACTTACAGTCTTCAGGTAGGTAGCAGGTTATGGTAGTGGGCTTTCTTCCTCTGGAAATTCATTAAATTCGCTGAGAATCTCAGATGATTCGGTGGCGAACTTTCTTCTTTTGAAATTATCAACACAAGGACTCGGACAAACTTTTTTTTTTCTGAAATTCCTCATCCTTCCTTTCTTTGAGTAACGTGCTCCCGATTTGACCTGTAAAATTTTTGAACCTTGTGAACTTTCCCTTCCCCTCGAAAACGAATTTCATTGTTCCGCCCCATTGTCTTCGCCGCCTTATAACAAAATATAATAGAATGCGAATAACTGACAACACAGAACGAAATTTCTCGAAGCGAATAACGCGATAACTATTGAACCCCCGGTACTTCTGAATTGTCGAGGCCTCGGCTTCGCCCAGAACTTGCCTCTCTTGTTTGCCGAGTTCTGACATATTAATTTGCTAGGCGCAGTAACTTTTACAACAGGTGTAATAATTAATTAGCTCGCGATCAAACTTTCAGGCCCCGGCGCAAACGTGCGAATTTAATAAATTTTGACGAAACAAAGCGGGAATTTATTGTTTTCATTAGCCCGTTTTATTGCGAATCGCTGAACGACGTCGAAATCCGGGGCGATATTTGAAATGTGCATTAATTACAAGGTGCCTTCTAGAAATTAGTAATAGGGAAGTATGCAGATGTAACCGCCACCTACGGTTTCATGCTTAAACATTTAGTAATGACAAATGCGTTTAACTGATGACGAGAGATGTGCATTTCATCGCAGTGTAATTTAATGTGGCAGTTAAAATATGAAAGCTTGCTGCAATTAGTGTAGCTCGTGTTAGTTTTGGCAGACAATTCAGATGAATCAAAGTTGTTTCTCACGGTTGCTTCACGGATGATAAAACAGAACCAGGAACAAGATAATAACGAGCATGTTACTTCTAATTACGCTGGAAGACAATCGATTTCTTCGTCTTACTGTGATTTATTTCCTGTTGAAATAGCCAAACATCGTTGTTGTTTCAACGCGACCTTAACGTCGCGTCGCGTCGCATTCCAATTGCGAGGGACATAGGAATTTACTTTCCCTATCAAAGCGAGAGAAGACAAGAACGCTTGGGAATCTGAAAATGTCAGGTGAAGTTTGAAAATTGTAATATTTCCCCTAACCTCCGGGGATTATGTTAACTATCCAACAACCCTCCTTTACGAGTTTTTTTTATGAGCAAAGGGAAAAGATGATATCACACGTGTAACATCTTCGTCGACTGAAGAGGCGTTTCGTATTATTTTTTAAATTAATGGAATAATTTGTAGATTTTATAATCAAAGTAGGCATTGTATACAGTTTGAACATGGGGTTTGTAATTCTTCTTCTCCTTCTATCGGACAAGATTTAAGTCGCCTGAATACAGCCCTGTCCATTGTTCTCCCTGTAATCGATCATAATTTCTGCCTGCTGTATTATCCTGATTGATCTCATTAGATTATCGTCCCACCCAGTCAATAACTTATCCTTTAATATGTTCCTTCCGTATTGCTGGTCACTAGATTAATGATGGAAGGCATAATTTCAATTAACCCTAGAAATCCCAATAGAAAAAGCAAGTTTCTGCTTGGAGTTATCCATTCTCACTTTAGGTGATTAGTTTGGGCAAAGTAAGTTATTTACAAACCCGTTCTTAATGGTTGTTACAAAAGAGTAGTGGTTAAACCGAATTGAATTCGTAATGTATCGAATTACCGCGAATTCTTAAAGACCGTCACCTTCTACAACTTGTGTTCAATAGCCGTGAACGTGCGTGGGTTAATTAAACCTTTCACCTCGTGTCAAAGGTGCATTAAAACTTCGAGGATTGCGTGGCATCCCCCGACCTGAATAACGGCAAACCAGAACCGGGGATTTGCATGCACTTGCTGAATAATGTATTACGCAAAATTGTTGCGACCCTGTTTAGGGGAATTTGTTATTCTAGAATCGAGGTGGTCGCGTAATGAATTGCTTCTACTCCTAGGACCATTAGCGTGTGAGTAACTAATTGTTCCGCGTTGTGTCACATGCACGTGTTCTAATAAATTAGCTAAACTAGTGGAACTCACTGTATATGGTAAGTATAGTGACCTGCAGATGAAAAAAAAAACCGTAAGTTGATTAATTTATTTCAATTTGTTTAAAACGCATTTATTCTGGGTTTTAAACGGAGTATAAATTCAATTATTTAATTGGGACCTTTCGCCCACCTATTTGATTGTTGGTTTGGCCTTTACTTTTCCTTTTCTCTTCACGTTTTACAAAAATCTTCTACAATTGGGATACAGAAGAAAAGATCATCATTTGGCGGAAGTTTGGACATGAAAATCAACATTAGTACGAGTAAAGGGGTGATAGAAAACGGGAACTTCCATTGGTTTGATTATTTTGGAGTAACAGCGTCGTGTGATGGAAGAATAGATGTGGAAATACGCAACAGAGTTGAAAAAAGATTGAGAATATGATGCGCAATGGATAAACCGGCTTGGGGAAGCATAGAAATAGAATCCAAAGTGAAACTTGAAGCTTATAATAAACTAGTCTTACCTACAACCCGCAGGCGAGTAAAATGCAAAGAAGTAAACGTGAAAAAGCTATCGAGAGAGAATAAAAGCAATTACAGGAAAAGGAAGAAAACACGGATAACTTAGAAACGAGATAAATACAATGGTGCAGACTTACTCTCAGAATAAGCTGCGACAAAAATGTTCGATGCAAAGTGGAGACCTTTGGAAACGGGAATGGACAAAGCAGAAGAGATAAGACACAAGAGAGGAGAATGCAAAGGAAAAAAGGCAACATTGGCAGTAAATAGACAGGAATGGAACCAATCCCAAACCCAGTTAAAATGGCATAAGGGTCTGAGAAGAAAAAGCAGAGAAAACTTCGTTTCATGAATTGTGATGGTTGTCCTTTTTGTTAACAAAGAACCCTCATGTCGAAGAATGCACCCAATCTCTTAATTTTTGAGACCAAAACGTCAGAGACGTGTTCAAGAGGGGAAAGATTGGGTTGACTTCTTCGAAAAGAGTTTAAAAAGTTTCTCACCACATTGGAACGTGTTTGCGCTGATTCACATAATTTGCATGTTTCACTTTCTGCCAAGTCTATTTTGTGAAGGTGTTACCTCACCGGGCAATAGGCAAAAAGACCCATAATAGTCTTTAATTCATTCTTTGTTAAAAGTAGAAGCATTTGAGCAGTCTTAGGTGAACAATTAATAAATATCTTCGCCTGTCTTTGACCTGGAACATTTTTCCAGTAGGATATTTTCTTCCTTTCTATCCACCTTTCAGTCTCTTTTCTATACTGTGTCTTACTCAGACCACAGTAAGGTTCAGGACCTATGGGAGAAGCCTCAGTACCAGTGCGAGCAAGCTTGTAGGATTTTTCGTTCCCCTCTATATTTTCAAGGCCGGGAATCCATTTTAGGATTGTTGCCCTTAGCTAGTTCCTTGAGGAATTGCTTACATTTCCATATGGGAAAGGACTCAGTGCAGTGTGCCTTGAGCGCCTTTATAGTTGCTTGACTATCAGACAGAATAAATATCTTGTTGCCCTTTGTGTTCCTTCTCAGGGGCACATAGATTTATTGCAAATGATTCAGCTTGCATAATTGTTGGCATAATTGTTGGGGTAGTAGGTACCTAAGGCTATTGATGCCTGGTACTTTGGGTCGTAAATACATTTGCCACTCCCCTTTGTAGTCGTTGATCCATCTGTGTACCAGATGGAGACATTGTTGCCTAACTGTGCTATTCGGCTTCTAGCCATATGCGGGCTACAATATTCACTTCGTAAGGTATGTCAAAGTCAAACACATTCGGCATCATGTCTGAAGGTTTTTCTAATATGTCTGACTGCCAAAAATCCAGTATTCTGAGATGATCACCTGGTTTGCATCTCCTGGTCCGGGTTAATCTCAAGGAAGCTAGCATGTCCTCCCTCTGCACTTGTAAGTGAAGTGGTGGGATGTCCAGCAAGACTTCCTATTCCTAAACACGCTAATCGCTGCAGTTTATTTTGCGTAGTTGCCTCAGTGGTCTTTGTCCATCAATCTAAAGAGGCATAAGTAACTAGGGGTCTTACTACTGCCATGTATGACTGTTGAATCATTCGCGGTTTCAGGGCTCATGTTTACCAAAGAGCTTGCGACATGCCCAAAAAGATGCCGTTGCCTTCGAATTTATCTTTTCGACATGTGCTTTCCAATTGAGCTTCGTATCCAGGATTACTCCTAGATATTTCACCTCTTTGGAGGGCTGGTACTACGATGATTTTTTTAGAGTTGACACTGAGTTCCTCCTTATGGCACCATCTATCTATAATGCTCAGAATATTCTGCATTAGGTTGGAGATTACGCCTTCATGTTTTCCTCTGATAAGTATGACTATATCATACGCATAACCAAGAACATTTGTCAGTCATATCACTTAGTATGTCGTCGACGACAATAGTCCACGGCAGCGGTGGACCTCGTCTTATGGGCAACCCTTCGCAGTGGTTATTGTTGTTTCTACCCCTCCTAATGAAGCCGTCACCGTCCGACTTTCCAGCATTGATTAATGCCACTTTCTATGGCAGCTTTTTCCATAGATTTAAATGAGGTGTTATCAAAGGCACCCTCTATGTCTATAAAGACGCCAACAGCAACTTCTTTTGCCGTGATGGATTTTTCCACAGCATTCACAAGATCGTGAAGTGCATCTACCGTGGATTTGCCTGGTTGGTAGGCAAATTGCTTGAGGTGATCACCTCTAATATTATTATCTAGTATTCTTTCCATATTTTGAGGATAAAGGAAGACAGGCTTGAGCAGGCTTGACAGGATTGAGCGTCTTCTAGAAGCCGCTTACTCGTTTTCCGTATGAAAACAACATTTACCTTCCTCCAAGATTGGGGTACATAACCCAATGCATAGCTGGCTTTGAAGGTGATTGTCAAGCAGGAGGTGATAACGTCGATCCCTTTCTGTAGTAAGGCTGGAAATATTCCATCATTACCAGGTGATTTGAAGAAGAAGAAGAAGCAAAGAAGTTTTCATCTTCAATGAAAAGTCGTATGGATTGTGATGATTGACCCCTTTGTTAATAAACATGGCGCTTCAATATAAATCCTGATGTCGGAAGACGTCTGTGATAGATGTATCAAGTCTTTTCGTTTTTGGCCAACAGCCTGGACGTGTTCAAGAGGGCGAAAGTTAGGAGGAGATCTGCATCGCCATGGCAAGATATTGACGTGATCCTCTTCCAAAAGGTTTTCAAAAGGAAAAATCAGATAAATCAATGTTTGGAGAGGACCTGTGGTTCTATCATCTTCTTCTGGCTTCCAGTTGTACCTTTAAAAATCATAATTTACTGAACGTACTGAAATTGATTAGAAGTTGTTACTTTACCTATTCCATTCGAATTTGCAGGCAACAAATAATTTTTTTGTAATGCGCGCTGTGCAAACGGTATTGATTTATTTCATTGCCGCGTTGTCTGTTTAATGCCAAGATATTTATGTGCCAGGCATATTATGCGATGATTTATCGGACCGTGTGACTTCATGGAAGCAATATTTTTAATTTTGCGCGAACCAATATTCCGATTTATGCCCACTTTCCTGGCGTTAAAATTAACGCGTGCTAAAATCGCGTGATTTAATAGGATCGCGTCATCAGTTTGCTTTTTTTTTTCGAAAAGTTTACCGCGGATTTATTTATTTATTTGACAGAAACACGAAGTTTACGATAAATGTAATCGATTTATTTACAGTTGATTCTTGTCCGATGAAATTTGTATCACAAAATCTTTTAAGCCGACACTAAATCGCGCACTATACACTTAACGTTTCGCAGTCGTTCGACGAAGCTGTCGAAGCAAGTAAAGTAAACTTAAGTAAATTTTATCTCGTGTATGCTTAGAAAAATATACAAAATCAGCGTGAAATTGGATAAATAATCAGAATTGCTAATAATGATTTATGCAAACAGCCGTTTGAATTTTAAATCTCTTCGCGATACAGTTACGGCGTATCTATGTACGTATCTCTTCGGCTGCTCATCCACTTCCGATATAATACAATTTACCCGATACATTCGAGTGTAAATATTTAAGCGGCTTCCTCTTTTCTGAAACATCGCTGAGTGTATCAAACTTTATGGAGGATCCAGACTTGCATAATACATACATTCCAACGCACTTCTCGGTTAATCTACAGCTTTACTTCTTATATTAGTTGAAAACTAACTTACTCGTTGCTGCCAAATTTAATTTTAGTCTTTAGTTTCAAAAATTATAAAAAGTTCTTATCTGATATTGCTCCGAATAAAAATGTGTTTTAATTAAAACTAAAGCTCGCGGTGTTCAGAAGGGCTCTTCTCGCCTTCATATTTTATAACAGCTTTTGCTTGAGTTCTGTATACATGTATAAATTGCACTTAAAATTTAAATTCATTTGACTGACGTCTTCTATACATACATATAGTTGGTTCTCGAGTACCTACCTACTCACTTCAACTGTATAACATCCGAATGGAACGGAAAGGTGATGTTTGAAAAGTGTAGTTGAAACGAAATTTTACAGATTTACATAATGTATAGAAAAAAAAAACATATTAAATGTAATAAGTAGTATCTGAAACAGTCGGGTATAAATTAAAAAAAAAGTTGATTAATGAGAATGAAATTTATGGAGACGTATTGGCGAATGAAGTCAGTAATGGAATGCCAGGGATAATTGTCATAAATCTGAACGATCCTGAGTAGTAAATATTTAGGAATTATATTCCGTTTTACTTCAGAGAAACGGCGCGCTTTGAATTCCAAAGGAATCCTCCTGTTTAGTCGTTTGAATAAAATGCTTTTCAGAGGGTGCAACAATTGAATGTACATAATTATAATTGCGTATTTCCGCTTGAAAATTCTATACGTGATACATACATACCGGTTATTGATTGAAACTAAGATCATAGCGATTCAATGAGACCAAATAGCGTAGAAAATTGAAATTTATGAAGTGCGGACACCACGGATGCTTTTAAAGGAAAACTATTATTAACGTTTCGAATCACACCAAATTTCAAAAATGAGCAGCACTCGTTTGGAGAGATTCCATCGATTCCTGAAGGTGTGAAAATTAAATCTGAGACCAAACGAAAGAAAAATATTTGTGCAATACAAACGGAACTAAGCTTTTAAGTGAGTTCGTTAAAAGGAAAAAGTGTAGACTCGTCGAAACGATCGTTTTAAAGGAAGTAACGTCTTCTATTTTATTGCGAGGATATCTCAGTTTTATGATCGTGTACGGGCCCGATCGGAATACGATGTTTTACATTTTAAGACGAAATCAGGAGAGGACGTTTACATCTTTAATACGTCATGCATTTTCTATAACGCTCCTTCGGGGCTTTTCTTCATAACCGCGCGCTTAAGCTCGTAAGGATTGCGCCGAGCGTACAGTGTAACCTTCCTGTATCGTTCGTCCTATCGATCCAGCTGCAGTATGAATGTGACATGTCCTATCGCTCGATGTCCGGATAACGGTTCCTTCATTCGTTTTTCTGTCACATCGATGCTCCTGCTCCTACATTCCTTCGACAGTATCATTTGTTTTCTCAGTTTAAGTGCCTCCTTTCATCCTCTACAAACAGAATTAGCAATTTGCATCTTATGTCAACTTTGCAGGTTGTTAGCTTAGCCGTACAGGAAGCCATCATAGTCAACGAATATTAATATGGCGGTAGCAAACTTGCAATCACTTCATTATCGATGTGGTCAAGTGGTGAAATTAAAAAAAAAATGATGTAAGGGTGGTATTACACACGTCTGCTTCGAATTTTATTTTACTTTCAAACGAGCTCTGAGATATTAGATAGAATTCCGCCGTCGCTGTTTCAAAAAAGTTTCAATAGAATCGCTGACTAGAAAATCGGATCTGTCGTATTCAGATTAAATGCTCTCTTGTATGTGGAATTCTTCCGATTGTATCCGATTGACGTTTTACTTCTGCACGCGATTGAACCATTCCCGATGCATAAATGTCGCGGTTTGTAACTGCATGTTTCCTTCACGAAGCAACACAGTGGTTATTTGGTGAAACTTAAGAAATTGATATGACAAAATCGTGGGGTGGTATTACACATTTTATTTTACTTTCAAACGAGCTCTAAGATATTAAAAAGAATTCCGCTGTCGCTGCTTCAAGAAAGCTACCTACTATTTTTACTTTTGCTTGCCCGCAAAATATTTCATGTTTAATGATGATTACGAAACACTAATTGAGGACGGTGTAACTTCAAGACATCATCAACTATGCAAAATGATTCATAATTTTATATTCCCTTTGGGGTGACTTACTCCCCCAATTAACTAAGTGGTAACTATTTAGACGACGAGGAAAGCGACTGCAGTTGCAGCCCACAAACAGCAAATTTTATTTGCATCTACTTTTTAAATGGCCCGTGTGTTTTGCAAATTCGCATTGCTTCATCAGCGCATGATTTTAAATAAATTTGCGCGCAATTTAATTTAATTTTACGAGGCAGCCGTGCGTTCATGTCCCTAGGTTGTTACTCGCAGAGGAAGATTTTAATTAAATCTGGACAGTTGTGTTTGAGTGCTTCGTATATGTAATAGCAAGAGGGACCTTACTATGAACAAGTTTTATTTGCACTGGGCATTTGCAACCATAAGTTCCATTGCAATTATAGTTACAGTTTCCGAAATGATAGAAATTAGTGGACGTCCTGGTTTCTACGTTTCCAAAAGTTGCTGCGTTCTTCATTTGATCATTTAATTTCCGTTGCCCATAAATACTTAATAATCTGTCACGAATTCCTCAGTTTATTGGCTATGCCCAAAAAAAGTTGACCATAAGCTTAAAAAACTTTTTTTTTGCCGAAACCACCATGTTTGTGTAATGCCCCCACTTTTAGGGGGTCTTTTCGGATTTGTCACATTCCTGCCGGACGTAGTTGTGAGGCAAACACGCGCGAACGAATCTGTTTTCATTATATAAAACAAATTAAGGTTAGATCATGGACTGGTGGGGCCCGACCAAAATCACAGGGCGTACGGCGACGTGGGTGAAATTAAATTTTTGGCCTGGCTTAACGTGTGCCTGCCCTCCGCGTGTTTATTTCATTTAGCGTGAAATCTAGGCCGACCTTCGCCGTGTTTCGTACTCGCGGTGGATGTTTATGTAAAACGAAGCTCGGTAATTAAAGGAGGTGAAATGGTACACATTGCTCGTGTGTGTGTTTGTTTTAATTCCGTTTGGAATGTCATCAGGCTCGTACTGGCTTCTTGTTTTTATTGGCATTGTTTAAGAGAGAACACACAACTTAAGGATCATGTCACTTCGTGAAACACTTCAGAATTATGAAACCTTAGGAGATAAAAAAGACCAGTTATAAAAATGAAGCCCGTAGAGTTCACAAAGACATTTAAAGCTTTTCGAAGTATACATTCTTATAGAAGTAGAACGCTGGTAAAAACAAATTTAAATTGAAGTTATAAATAGAAACTGAAGTATATGGCCAGAGAAGAAAAGGTACGGT
Source organism: Dorcus hopei (assembly GCA_033060865.1). Taxonomy (NCBI): domain Eukaryota; kingdom Metazoa; phylum Arthropoda; class Insecta; order Coleoptera; family Lucanidae; genus Dorcus; species Dorcus hopei. The sequence goes on from CM065423.1 coordinate 39,530,852, forward strand.
GGTATGTTTTTGTTGCAAAGAGCCTAACTCAATGAAGGAAACAACCGAAAATAAAAAGGAATGTTTTGAAGAAGAAGGTTTCGTCATGAATCATCGTCATAGATCATCGTCCATCCTGTCCTAGATTTAGTTGCTGCCTTGGTGAATTCCTCCAGTTGGCTCTCTTTTTTAAGTCGGACTCGACACCTTTAAGGGTATAAGAGGTAATGGCGAAGAGCTACTTAAGCCAAACAGAATTCTTAAAAAGGGAAACCAGAGAGAGGAAGATGATGTAAAAGTAGACGATTGATGAGAGTCTCCACCTCGACATAAGAATTAAGAAAGTTTTGCAGATACAGATTTCTGAAGGGTGTAAGAAGGAGACAACCAGATGTAGGAGGAGAGGAAGAGGTTGTTATGAAAAATAATTAAATTGGGAAAGCTTTACAGTTACTGACGGATTCCTGAAGAGTCCAATGAAAGACGTAACAGGAGAAAGGAAGAAGCAAAAGAAAATTCCTTTGGCAACCTCCTACCTTGACATCCACAGGACGTTATAATGAAGAGCAGTTAAACTGAGAAAACCTTGCACACACATAGCTGGCAAGTTTCTTTCAACTGTTTTCATTTCTGTTACTCTAATATAGAAAAAAACCTTTTTCTAATTGAGCAATCCATTCTCTTGTGGAGAATCAGTTGTGAATTTAAAACGTAACGCGTGGCAACTAGAAGACGTAGACCGTAATTAAACGTAAAAGATTTGTAAAAACTTTGAGTAAACAAATAATACGTTGTTTGGTAGAAATCCGTCGACTAATTAGCTGAAAGTTTCTCTAAGAATCATCCTGCAGGGCCATTTAACACACGGTAGCTAGCAACCGGTAATGTTATGTTTTTCTTTCTCGTTCGTCTGGCTGTTCTCTAACGATCGCATTTCAGAAAGTTCCCCAGCTTTCAATTATTTTACGAGGCGCGTCGGCGATTTTCATTAGCCTGAAACCGAGCGTGAAAATTAGATTCATTCTTTTCGACGTGTTCCTGCGTGTGCACGCGTAAATTTTACACTTTTACGAGTACGAAAGAGAGAGGGTGATAGATATTAGCTGATAGAATAGTGCGTGGCTATTAAAGCTAAAAATTGGTATGTAGACAAATACTTTTTTCAAAACTCTTAAATAAAAATAAGGAATTATTTAAATTGTTACATCCTGGTTCCGAACTGGCCTAATGTCATCTAGCAGCATCGTGAGAGATCTCGAAAATACATCGTGCTTCGCGCACACTCCAGAAGTGACGTGATTTATGACGAAACATTCTGAATCAATACATTCTAGAACATTTTTCCATAGATGAAATGTTGAAGTGTTTTAATGTGCTGGGCAACTGTAAACAGTGATTAATTTCTTCCTTTCTTATTTTCATCGTAGCTTCTGATTTTGCGCAGATAAAATGAGTTTCACAAAAAATCCCAATCAACCCCAAAAATTAAGCGCAAGCTAAAAATTTCCCCAAACTTATTACGACAATTTGGGAGCCGGTTTAAACTTATCGTATCAGCTGAGCTCTGTTGTAATTTCCATATTAAATCTGGACTCTAAATTTTCACAAAACTTCGTTTAGGAGTTTATTGTTTAATAACTATTTTAGAATAACACAGTGAAGGTAATCCGTGGATTAATAGGGTCGGTTAGTTTAGAATAACAATGATGCTCAAAATTAAACAATTATATTTATCTATCAATAAGGGTCACAAGGGAAACTGTTTTAAATTCAAATTTGTCATTAACGACTTACACAAAAGATTTTAAATTTCCAATCGTAGTTAATTAATAAATTCTTTTGAAAGCGGTCATTTCGTATTAATGAAATCTTTTGTTTAAAAATTGAAAACGTTGGAATGAATAAGTCTCAGTTTGAGCTGAAAGTTTGGTGGAATCTTTCTCTCTTTTCTATTATAATAGTAGATTATATTATAAGTGAGAGAAATGCAAACGTGTATAATTGCATTTCGCTCACGTGTGATATACGACGTTTTGTCCAACAGTTGCACTTTTTAACAACAAATAATCCTGTTGGACAAAATCATTTTTGTAAGAAATCGGCAATTTCATAATAATCATTAAGCTCATTAAATAAGTTAAACTCGATACAATGTCGCCTACGCGAGCGCGGAAAATTCGCCCACCTAAAGATTGGGTGGTATGCATAAAACGAAGTAGATGCTAATACAGGGTGTTTCAGCGATGATGCACCAAACTTCGGGGAAACGTTTCTGACATTATTTGGAACAAAATATTTTAATATAATTTTGCAATCGGAGCAACTTGAAATTTGCATTATTTTGAGTCAATGTTCTTGGAAATACCGTAGCGATTTAAATTTCTGCCGCCGTAAAACAAGACGAGCGATTTAAATTGTTTTATGAATGGCACGCGGCTGCAAGAAGACAATAAATATCTATCGTAAACGAAAAAATTTATAAGAGGCTTTTAAGTCTGCCCTTGGCCGCAAGACGTGTTAAAAGTGAGCACTGAAAGAAGCGTGAAAGAAGCGTAAGAGTTAACATAGCAATTATTTCTTTGCGGATTATTAATGCTGATAAAATTTAGCAACTTTGCCAAATTTAAACCTACCGTCTATTTCTTCAAATAAGCGAGATCCCAATGGTGAGGGTCGAATTTGAAACAGCCTGTACACAACTAGGTAATTGAACAGTTGACTAAAATCGGTACAATTAATAAATTGGGAAAATTAGTAACTAGAATTAGTGCTTTCGCCGGCCTGCCAAATTATTTGCCTAACTATCAGACTGAACTTGGTCACATGAGGTAGAAACAAATTCGAAAGCGGGCGAATTACGAAAACGGGAATTACCTTACAACATGTGTTCAAATAATCTGCGTATTCTTGAAACGTGAAATCGCCCATCGCAAACACACCAACACATACACAAACACACTTACTTACATACACTAATAAACTTAAAAATAAAAAGTATAAACTACACCAATTAATTACTCCTTACTCCAACGCTAACCTGAAAGGAGTGAATGGACTAAATGTGTTTCATCATATCATCTGAGGCGCGACAGTTTATGGGGTAATAAAGCAATAACCCGAACGTAAAGGCAGGTTAAGAATTCTGGGCGCATACCGAGTTTGGTGCATCTTCACTGAAACAGCCTGTACTTCTCAAATTAGTATATTCTTCGAAGTATCTTCTATTACATAAAGTACCTACTGCAGCTCTGAAGCATATACTACGAAAGCAAAGTTTACACTACAGCACGTAGTAAATACTACGCTGCAGTAGTATTTACTATTAAAATGAATCTGAAGCTTTGAAGTAAATACTACAGTAGGTGCTTCTACAGCGAAATAGAAACTTCTATGTGCTCTTGTGCTCTAATATCTACTAGATCGCATAGTAAATACTACGTTACTATAGTAGGTACTTCACTTTCGAAGTAGGTGCTTGAAGTATTAGCATGTACTTCGCTTTATGCATACCACCCAATATGTAATAGGCCCCATACACGATCAAACAATTTGCGCAACAAAGGGTGTTGTGCAAACATTTTGATGGTGTATGTTCGCGTTTAGGTTGTTGTACAATAGAAGTTTCCGCAAATTGTTCAACAGTGTATGGACCCTATAAGATTATGTAAGCAAGCATAACAGCGGCTCGCATTATCAAAAGCCTTGGCCGATATGAGTCATGACTTAGCTTTGCAAATTGCAAGAATTGCAGTTGCATGGATGACTCATCGAAAAAGCCGAGCATTATGCAAGCGTATGAGCAGACGGTTTTGGAAAATCACGAAGAATCATGGAGAAACTGGCACACATGTAGAATACTACGTAATCGAAATGATGTTTGTAAAATCATATAAAAGGCCATGGCATAGCACGACAGATCAGACAACTAGTGCCCGTCTTGACGAGTGCAACTCCACAAATCCGAGGGCGTAATCAACATTTACAGAATGCAATAGTGTGTGGCTGCTTTCCAAAAAGTCCGTGCGTCTCTCCGTATTTAGTACCATGGTTGGGTGAGAAAGTGTTAATTGATTTTACCATTTTGGCTATGTCTTTAGAAACTAACATCTGCTTATTTGAATTATGAAATGCTGTTTTCCTCTTTAGAAAATAATTTTGAATTTGTTTGGCATTATGTTGTGTAATGGCGTTCTGAAGTAATGTGTAATTACATCTAAATTTTGTATTTGTCTAAAATGTGTCCTGTAATAATTTGACTAAATTACTGCAATCAATTTTGTGTCTTGTTTAAATTGTCTCAATTGTTATTTGATAATATGACTTTGAGTTATTGTCTACTGTTTAAAATTTCGCTTTATGTCAAATTCCTTAATTTGATTTCTAATTGTTTTTACTCATTCTGTATAAATTTTCTCTCTATTTTCAATTAAATGTAATTTTAAATGAAACAACGTAATTTTCGTCAATCCCGAAAATTATATGTAGTGGCGGGCAAGGGCTCATTCCATATAAAGAGGGCATTCATAGCAATCTCTGGCTAAAAATCTCAAACCAGATCCCAGAATCAAAGAAATTGCTCCTTGCTTCCTTTGTGGTTTGATTGAAGTTTTAGTAAGAGTGAGGAGAAGAAGTGGAAATTGTTGATTATTTTGAGTGGTAATAGAAAGGATAATTCATTCCCTTCCTGCTATCATTTTTAACCCCACGTTCCTCACAATTCTTACTTTTAATAATTTTTAGAAAGAAATCCAGAAAGGAAAGATTGTGGAAAAAGTTTGGAGGATAACCAACATCCCTCTCCGCACGTTTATAATTCATTCAAATTTTTGTTTTTTAGAATAGAATATATTTATGTATTTGTGTGTACTTATACATGTGTATAAAGAAACATTCACTTAAAATTTTTGTTATAAAAGATCATAATAATTCATGTCAATTAATTTTATGGACATATTTCTTGGTTTAGCGGAAAAACTCGTAACAGCTCAATTTACAGTTGGTGTAATGAATTTGTGAGCCCCAAGGTTGCGTGCGCATGGCCGAACACGATATTTCACGTAAACAATAACCGCCATTAGACATAATGTTCACTATTGAACTGACGTTTGGTAGGCCCTCGCACTTTATCATCATCGTAACTTTTTACGGTTCCCGAGCGAGTAATTTTATGGGAAGTCTCAGGGCGACGCTTTCCTCACGCGAATTACGAATCTTTCCATTTTCCTCCCCCCCCGCCCCCCGCCTACGTATTAAAATTTGCCCACGCAGTGTATTTAATAAGTAAACGCACCTGCTACGTACTGGAAGTTTTATGAAGCACGTCTTAAAATATTGACATTGTAGGAAAAAATGATTTTTTAAAACGGGGGTTTATTGACGAAGATGGATCAAGATGATTGGTCAGATACAAATTTTAATTCAATTTTAGAGTCGTATGAGGAAAAAAAATTGTGTCACACTAACGTGATGCCCTCCACCGAGTCGCTGTGTCGTGTCCAGCGGTTCACGTTGGCCGTTTAGGGGCGTAGGTAGAGCTTGAAAACAATTTGATACAAAATATTAGTTTTCTAAATTAATTTAATATTGATGCGAGGAAATGCCAGTCCAGAAAACTTAGCGTCGAGATGTCGGCTGAAGGATGACGCAGCGCAGACGGGGTTGCTCCTTGGGGTTGATGCGATCGATGTAGTTGGAGTTACTCGGCGGTAGCTCGTGAATCCTGCGGAGTCGGGAGATATCAACAGCAACCTTGTGGATACGTGGACCTCAATGAACGCCTCGGGGGTTGCGTAGATCCAGTGAAGTGGTGGAGATGACAACGAGGAATGTCTTCGGCCTCGATGTGATGGGTCGTCCAGAGAGCAGCGATACTGTGGCGATCTGGTCGGTCCTTTTGGATGCGTCGGCAGCAAGGGATGTCTTCGACCTGATGTAAGAGTCGCCCAGGAAGCAGGGATGCTGTGGCGATTTGGTTGGTCCTTTTGGATGCGTCGGCAGCAAGGTATATCTTCGGGCGTCAGTCGTTCGGTGAAGATCGTAACGTAACTCAGATAGTGTAAACAATAATTACACGACGATGCTTACGCGTGGAAATATACTTCTGTGTTGGTGACCCAATGAGTTGGAGTTAACGCTGAATTTGTGGTTTGGAAATGAGAATGCAATTACACATTAATTGTAAACTGCCCTAGTAACTTATTTCCGATTAAAAACTATACTAGATTATTATAAGTATTCTATCGTGACAATATCGTGGGGAAATCGATGATTGGGAATAAAACCGAAGGAGGCAAAGAGTAACTCCCTAACAAATTTAATTTACCAGGGATTTTCGAATTAATTTTATGCGGATTAGAGTGTAAGCGTAGCATTTTGAAACTATTTATGAAAGTATGCAAATAGAATGGTAATCGAATCCATCTTCGTTCCCTAATTTGCACATTTTAATTAAAAAAAAGGGACGCCGCGCTTACATCGCCTCGTAGCAATATCTGTTTCGCATTCTTTGCGCGAAAACACGATTCATATATCCAGCTGGAAATTCTTTGCAAATTCTCGGCACACCCTCAGCATAAGCATCCAGATTTATAATAAAGGATCCGCTTTAAGGGGGATAAAGTTGCTTATCTCGGACTTTATTCAATTATCATTTCTAAAGCGTGATGGAATAACGCGCTTGTAATTAAATGCATATTTTATTACGTTGCGCCATAATCTCTGTTGTGGATTCTTTGACTTCCGTTACTTATGCATGTATCTTCTTGGCACGGTGCTTTCAACTTAATATAATCCTTCAGAAACACAGAATAAAATTTTATTACGGAACTTTCTGGCAACGTTTACATTTACTTAAATTTCAACTCCTATTTTTGAAACACTCCAGAAACCCAGCACTTGAATTATGTACGTCTGAGGGCGCCGTTTGTAGGTAAGGGAACTTCTGCGGCCATATCGATTTACATTCAAGAATGGCATAACGACAAAGGCTCTTAAACTTCACAGAAATGAGATCTCTGAAGATGATGGCAGACAGATTGGATTGCGAGTTGGCGATGTAACTCTCATCAGATGGTCCCACCACTCACCCTTGTCCCACAAAGTCGCATCTGACGCGATACAATTTTGAAGATGGATAGATAGGTTTCATAGCCGAGCAATTCCTTACGTATTAAGGACGATTAAAACGAAAGTTGCTATTGAGGACGTACCTTTTCAAGCGAACGTATTTCATTACGTATTTCCTCGAAAAACATATCGTTTCATGCTGATGTATCAGGTTTTTGTATTTATTTAGGTCAATCCTCGACTAATAAGATTTACTACACAAAACTAAATATTTGGTGATGGCAAAATCTATTCATCATATCTGTCTTAAAGGAAAATCTCTTTGGGGGTTTTGTCAGGTGAATAAAAAAGAAAATGATAAAAAGAAAAATTATTTTATTCCATTGAATATTATACCTATGTGATGAATGACCTTTGGGGAAATATTGCCAGAAATATGTTTGTATTTGGGAAAGCTGGTGATGTATATGCATGGAATTTAGAATAACAAATGCCAAGAAGATGTTCATGTTTGGACTCAGCTGTGCAATGCAAATCTAAATAGATGGATCACATAACTGCAACATTTGCAATGCATTGAAGCACGAACCATATTGCTTTGAATGTAAATAATGTAAACGCATGCATTTTGTGTTGATTACGCAAGCAAAATCGAAGTCTTTGGAATTTTTAGTGGTGGTGAGAGAATGAGTCACCTACAATGTTTAAAAGTTCTACTGGAAAATTATTTTGTCGGGTGGATCCATGAGCTAAGTGTTATTTAAATCCTAGAATTACGCACGGTGGTTTAAAAAAATTAAAGGAAATGTGTAAGGTTTCCAAAGTCAAAGCGTCAGCAAAGAGAATTTGAATTGCTTGATTGCTTTGGTACCTCCTCAGACGCCAAGGGCTTTAGGAAGACAAGTTTCTTCACGATTTCGAAAACAGTAGGGTAAGCAGATGAGAAAGCCTAAAATTCTTTGCAATATATTTGTCTAAACCTCTAAACATCATGAAAATAAAAATACAAAAGGTTACATTTGATTTCTTTTTAAATAAATTGGAGTATTGTGTATTTTAGAATTAAACAAGATTAAAAGCAACATTCTTTTTTATTTTGCTTCTACGTGTGGTACACTATGTTTCGACATGGCCATCTACTACATTTAGCGAACTATTTGTATCTCCACATTAAATTCCTCCCCGGTCACTCCATGCAGAAACATGACGACGGCTTTTTGAAACTCCTCCTGTGTCGCAAAACGTTTCCCACCCAGCCAGTTCTTCAGCATTGTGACGAGAGTTAAGTCGCTAATGCCAGATGAACGTTCTTCAACACGGACGTTTTTCTCCCCCGCAGAAAAGTGCCCGCACCATCGCTGCACTATAGCTTCCTCCATAACATCTCCACCATTGATTAGACAAGGACCTCCGAACGGTTGCACAATTTTTGCGGTGAGCAATAGAATTTCGGATCTCACTCTATAAATGTCGGGCATTTTTTTGTTCACAATAAACACGCACGTAACGCGAGGAAATCCACTTAACGAATGAATAATAACGTACGCATTTGAGTAACTTATATAGGTATCAGTGGCCATAAAAACAAGTGCAAAGCGGTACATGCTGGTGTTTGTTTTCTTTTAAAAGTCCCAACATGTAACAGGTAGAAATGCAAATAAACTGAGTATCCCATTTACGTAAGTTGATCCTCCATAGCTGCACTTTAGCACGTGCCCAAGAAATATCTGCTGATAACACCAGCGACTTTGTACTTTATAAACAACCTGGAAGGCCATCTGCATACCTCCTCTGGTTACTCGCGTTTCATGTTTGCAGTTTGAACCAAAACATATCAACTATGAAAAGTGATCGAAATGCCGCAATTACTCATTCTTTAAGAAAGACGCAATCTGCAGACTAATCCTAACTTACAGAAGAGTTTTGATGGAAGAACAAAAGGGTATGATCCCAGAAATAGAATATGTGAGTAGACTCTTAGGCCAACAAAAAAAGGGGGATGAGAAAAGTATTGACATGAAAGGAGTTGGAATTAGCATCAAACTACTAGAGTCCTGAGTCGGTCTATAATGAGAAAGATCCTAGAAAAAAGGACAAAATAGGAAAATTTGCTGCAATTTCAAATACACATCATTTTGGGGGTACAAAACGGATTTAATTATACATAGGTAGGGTATGCACATCTAAAATCAAATGCAAACTGAAAGGAGTCTTGATATATTAGGGTTTCACGATTTGAATAAAGTTCATCAAAACTTGGAATGCAAATGCAAATATTATCTTTATTTCATGAGGGGCATAACAGAGTATGTTTGCAATTAGAAACTTCCAAAGTACATTAGTAATGAATTAGCAAAGTGCAAAATGAGTTGCTCCGGCTCGTACGGCAATTTTATAATTAAACCACTTTCTTGTCCGATGAAAATTATCACAAAATATGTATTTAGTTAGTTTGACGACTCCTTCAGGATAAGTAATTATTTTTAAAGTTTGTTGCTGATTGCAGTGGGATCCCCGAGCATCCTCTGTATAGTTATTTCCGCCCTAGTCGGTGACTCAACAGCAGAAGAGTAGCTCGAGAACTCCTACGCTTGAACAGCACGTAATTGCAAATAATTATTTATCGTGAAGAAGCTGTCAATCTCGTCAGTTTCAATTAGATATTTTGTAGTAATTTTGTGGGGTTGAACTTGCCCCATTTATGTGTAAGTTCGCCGAGTTTCCGAATTCATTTCCACATAAAGGCAAAAATTGATCATTATTGAAATATATAGCCGCCATTAGATGAATGTGTCGTCTGCGATTTAAAATTCAATTCGTTCAAGTTAGGGGGGTCGGTGGTTGGTATTGATTTCGAATGGCACGTCATCTCCTCCAAATTGCATACGGTGGCCTGATTATATGTAGGGGGTTTAATTTATTCACGAAACTTTACACTCTGCCATTCGATGCTTCGGGACGAAATAATGCGGTTTTGATGGTTTCGAGCGCCATTGTTACCGACGTTATCACTTCTTTTACTCTCGGCTGAAATGTATATGCCAGACTTTACTTACAAAGTTATCGACGGCTCCGGCGGGCGCACCTTTGATGATTTTATTCTTGTTCAACGCGACGTTATTAAATTTATTTCGAAAAGGCGGCGCCTTTTATTGTGCTTTTTATTGAAGAAATAATTTTAAGAAAGTAATCGTGTCTGTATGAAGAGATTCAAGATGTTTAGCGTGCGAAATAAATTTTGCTACGTACGTATCTCTTCTAAGCTCGTCTAGCTTAGGCGTTCTTAATTGAATCGCATTTTCTCAGGCGGTTATGAAAATTTTGCCTGATCCTCGGCAAGCAAATCCATTTCCGGCGCAGCGGTGAGGAATTTAATCAAATTATTCCGATAAATAGGTTTGTCGTATCACTGGAGCAGCCCGGAGCATTTCGAGAATTTATTTGACGTTTAGAAAGGACCCGAGCGCATTTCTCACGGATATAAATAACCGAAGAGTGTTTTGTATTAATTTGCCCGAGAAAATTGAAATTTAACGTTGAAGTCACCGGAACGTTGAGCACGAAATTTATTTGGGGGGAAGAGCTTTGTTAACTCATTTAAATTTTCTGCTGTTTCGTACGAAAACGTAATTTTTAATAACTCACGTATTCAAATATGCTTTTTACTGTTTCAATTTATTTAAAAAAGGAAATTTTCTCTGCGATAAAAAAGGGCGTTAAGGAAATTCCGTCGTGGGCGAAGCTGGTGGAAATGTATTCTAATGAGTTGTATGATTAAATAAGACACAGTGATTTTATTATTCATGTCTGTCGCTTGAATGTAATTTTCTCTTCGTTTTGTGGGTAGCCAGGCTTCCCACGGAACTTACAAGATCAATGGGGCGTAATTCTCGAGCGGATCTTACCCTCGTTTAAAAGTGAGCTCGTTTATTATTCTGCCTTAGAATGATGTTTATATTTTTAGAACTGCCTTGTAATGATTGTAACTGGCAATTCAGTTTTCTTTTTTTGCAGAAATTTGGCAGGAAGAACAATACAGAATTATCAGAATATAAATCACTAATTAAGCGTGAATATGAACTGTAAAGTACTGGGCTCTTTGTGCCTTATAATTTCACACTTTAAATTAGGTGAACTTGAATGCTTAAAGGGTTCACAACTCGTTCAGAAAGCACTGGCGAAACTATTATAGAAACTTCCCCCTATATTAAGCGCATATTTCCAAATTTGACAGAGAAAGGTAATTTCCGGCTTAAACGAGTTTTGCAGCAGCAACAAAGTTTCCACAACGTAACGCGAGAAATGAAATTAAATTAAATAGTCGCAATTCATAATCACCTTCACCGCAGACTTACACGAATTTAAATTTCTTTAAAAACGGGGCAATTGTGAATTAACTAATTATTTATTTAAAAACCGGAGTTAAAAATGTGCTGGACACGCGTAGGGGCTAATTTATCTGAAATTATATCTCGCCAGTTTTTTGGGTTTAGTGTGAAACGTGAAATTCAATTTTTTTGCTTTGCATTTAAATTACCTTTCAACTACGTGCCATTTATCTCTGGCAATTTACAAACATGGAACTGGCCGAGCAATTAATTTGGGGAACGGGAATTTTGTGCAAATAAGGCGCGGACTAATTTTCTATGTCCTTCTAGTGAACAAACTGGGGGCTTTCGTTTATTTATTTTGCAAGTAGTCAACGTTGAACTAATGACTTTCCAACTTTATTTACATATTTATTATTATAAAGTCCTTGTAATTTTGGATACATTTTTAAACAATCATTAAATGCACGAGTTATTTAATTTCAAATTAATTAAAAAATTATTACCCCAGAATCAAGTTGCGGCGCTGCTTACGGAATACGACGCCACGTTTTATAAACACAGCAGTATAATAGGCCTATACATTTTATGATTATTATTATATTGACTTCTTGCCTGCTCACAATGCGACCTTGACTGTCTGAGTGGTTTCTTTTACGCGACGTAATTATTAAACGGTAACAAATTCGCAAATAATTGTGTAAATAATTGTTTGTTAATTCGTGCGAATTATTTGCTAGAGCGGAATTTACAAGCTGCTTCGCCCACAAAAAAGAAATCGCAAGGATTTCAATCTAGTGATCGCAGGGATCGATGCAAGGCCGAAAACGCACGGAAACAATAAAACTATTGGGATACAGCTGTTTTAAACATCGCTAGTAGAATTTTTGATCAAATCTGTGAAACAGTTTGTAATTAAATAATTATTGAAGGGCTTATTGTTAGAATGTGATAAGCCACAAAAACAGAATATATAGAAATCGATGATTTCACTTATATATTAAATCTGTAAAGTATTAAGGAATATTTTCATAGTATCGAAGATCCAATGTTTCATGAGGACATTTTTCTTACAAAAGAGTGAAACAATATGAAAAGGCTAGAAAAACAGAAACACTTTATTGATAAAAAAAAACGGCGTTAACTGTTCAAAAATGTGGCTTATCATGTTCTTGCGCGAGGCTGAACTTGTTTATTTTTAATACAAGGAAAGTGCCTGCGACACAAATTAACATGTTTTGAATAATCTGTAAGTGAAAAAAAAAAAGGAAAATTCTATGCAGATTTAAAGTCCTAATCTAATACTTCTGCTTGTTCTTGATTTTCATCCTCTTCGCCGCCACCATCCGCACATTTCAGTGTCTTATAGAAAGTATAATGAACTGGAGGGATATAAGGCAGTAGTGATCAAGTTTTTTCTTTGGGATTTTCAGTAGTCCTGTGTATTTACTCTTCAAACTAGATAAGGGTGTATTGACAGGTGCTATTTAACTCTTTACATTCACCAGTATCTCACCATCATTAGTACGTAAGGCTTTGCTACCTACCTGAAGGCCAGCAAATTGTGCGAGTGACTGACGTTTCTCCAGCATCGCTCGGCAAAGCTCTTGGAGAAGGGAGGTTCGACGTAACCCCAAAGCAAAAGGTGGGCAAAGTGAATAAAATAAAAAGCACCAGCCGAGCATACTTGTTTTTATTTAAGAAATGCTCAAAAATAATTAACAGATACCGAGTTCAACGCAGAAGGGGTCCCAATGAAAAGAACACGAAATGTACTTAAATAAACAACACGTTAGATATTACCCGATCAACAGATTTGTTCCTCGTTTACAATCATCGCTTAACGCGATTAAAGAAATTCACTAGATTAGCCAATACACGAAAAGTAAATATAAAAATAACAACGCCGCGGTAATTCAACAGAGTAATTAAAAATAATTTAGAATAATTCCGACCTTGTAATCAGGATCCGGCGTAATGACAGACAGCTCGACAGCTGTCAGTGGTGAGAGAGCGCCCTCCAACGGAGGTATCTGCAGTCAATGACGTACTCCGTCGCAGGTATTACGTCGGGTCCGCTTTATCAGGCGGGGGGAAGCCGTGTTGCGAGGCTTAAATCGTTTCAAAACGCCAATTCCGGCCTTTTCCTGCACCCAAGGGATGACAATATTCTCAACCCAGGTAAAACCACCACTAAAACCTAGAACTTGAACTACCACTTCAAGCTTAATAGAAGAGACGGGGCAAAATCAAAATGGCCACGAGACATATCTGTTCCTTGTTTCAACGACAGGACAGGCTTTCTAAAAGCTTTTTAACGAACTTGTAAATCTCTCGACGTACGTTTGCACAAATCTCAGAGTAATTACGGTTCCGTCTTCCTTCACAGAAGCTCGTGAAAGGAAGCACAAAGATAAAAGTCACAAATAAATGAGCCGTACGTCAAGAGCTCTGAAGACTGCGAGCGACCGCCGCGTTCTCTCCTACCATAAGTTCCGACAGGGGTGGTTACGAATGAAATCAGATTTAGCCGGGCGACAGAGTGAAATGGAGATTTACTGTAAGGCTAAATAACAACGTATGATTTGGTTGTGAAACATTGTGAAACATAGGACAAAGTCACGTACGCATACGGAAGTTACACATACAGGGTGCCTGCCAATTATTATGGAATGGAGTAAAAGCTTTCTTAATGTTTCCTAGAATAGGCTCAAAACTCAGGAAATCCGATTGCTGCATTACAGTTACCTCAAACGGTATTTTTTTTTTGTTGGATTCCCGAATAATTTTGTCCCGTTCCTTCGGTGAATAAATTATGGGTGCATACTTCCCGTGTCGCTTCTCTATCAAAGCGAAATCTCTGTCAATTGGTAAATGTGTATGACCACTCACAAGAAAATGGTGGGTGATAGCTTTGAATTTTTTTCTCCTTGACCAACTCTAACCAAAGGGACATCAACAGTCATTATCGACAGGGCAGTTATCGGGGAAGATGATGAGATCGTCTGTGTCAGTTCTGGCGCTTAAAAATGTCATAAGTATGGAAGGCACCTCTTCACTTCCTCTTTTTGCTACATCTTCCGTCCATAAAAACATGTGACCTCGACCTACAGTACAATCATGGATACCTAAGTTGTATAGCCAAATTTTTGTACACTAAAATGCAAGGCCCGTGGTTAACTTCGGTATGGGCATGGCCTGTTGCAGATCAAACAATATGACGCATCGTTTTGGAATGTTCTTTGATTGTTCGGATTCTGAAGCCATTACATTTTTCATCGCGTCTGCTCTGATCTTATGGTCCTAATCGGAATTGTGTAGTTAACTCAGTCACTACGTCATTGTGTTTCTCTTGGATAGTAGAACCTATTCTTATGTTTAGTTGGTCACATGTCTTGCATGTGTCAGACTTAGGGATTTTAAAAACCATATTGTATTCTGTACAAAATATCTTACGATATGCATATTCCAAAATTGGTTTAATCCCTCTATCCACACGCCAAGGAATGTACAACTCTCTGTATAAGCGAGAAATAGTCATGTCGCAGTCTAAGTAAATTCTGTTTTCATTGTCATTCCTACTGTAATGACATTGATACTTGGGAATATGATTCAGGTGATCTCTAACTGATTGCAATGATTCAATATTCAATGCGTTTGGCCTATTTGATTGTGTACCCCTTTTGTCCTTGTTAGGAATAGAAGAGCCTCTGATTTTCTTTGAGACAATACGATCCACCCTTCCACGTGAATGTTGGAAGCCGTGGATATTCAAAAATTAAAATAATAAGGTAATAATATGATAAGCCACATTATCCGTGTGATTTATTTGCTTAACAGTCGAAGCAGGTGTTAAAAGTGGGGCTGTTGTGATCCTTTGCAAGGAATAATCTGCTTCAGGTGATTTGCATGCATTTGCCAAGTAAATATTTTGTAGTTCGTATTTTACACCGTCGCTCGGGCGTTCACCTAAAAACGAAGTTGACGTGAAATTCCACTTCAAGGTCAAGTTCACGATCGATGCTACGCCGTCGTGCCTACCATAACACTTTTATGAGTACGTTTATCTCGTCACCTGCTCCTGCATTTTTTTAACCAGGGGTGCATCGTCGTTTGAGCCTAATTTTTGATTAACTATTTCTCGAGAACTAACGTAGAAAGAATTTTTTAACATTTTTCCCATACTCCCGGAAATCGTTCTGTCGAGTTAACTAACAGTCACCCTGTATACGAAAAGAAGAACTTGTGAAAACCATTTACTTGTTTATTTATTTCGACGACGGAATAATTCCCCCGATGGTTCTCACCGCTTTTCAATCTTAGCATCCGCACAGTTATAAAAACAGTTAAAAGCTTTTTTTTATAGTGTGTGCTTGCATTAGTAACGGGGTGTAATATATGGCGGTGTGGAGGACGTTAAAAGCAGATAAAAGGATTTTTCTTGGAAAAAGAAACTCATATTTTATTTTCGCCCGGATAACAAAACGAAGCGATTATGTTAGGCGCTAGACTAATAATAGTGAATATAATAGAACGTGTTCTAAACATATTGTGATAGTACAGTATTAAAATTAATGGATTTATTATTCCTTTCATAGTTTTCTTGTTTTATTTTCACAGACAATTTTACAATTATTTAATACGAGGGTTGATAAAAAATCCTATTGGAACACTTGGAATACTTAAGAACTTCATGACTTACAATACTGACGTTTATATCCAGTGGTTTAATTCCCCCAACTATGATAATTATTTGTTTATAGACTGTCATATTCATAGCATGATTGCTGTCGTTCATGTCTTGAATTGAGCCATAAACGCATGTCACACGACATTATTGTTTGTGACCCATCGAAAACGTATATGTTTATACGTTCCTATTCGAGGGGGTATAATGCCGGGGTGTTTAACGTTAAAGCCGATTTAAATATTCAATAAAACAGGGGGCGCTGCGGTGTGTCAAAGCGAAAGCCTTTTACGTTCGTTACATTGCACATTCCGAGGTCGTTCCTCGAAATCACTTCCACGTTGCGAGTTATTACGCGTTTTAAAGCCATTCTGATTACAATGACGGCACGCTGTGCGTTATAAAACTGTAATAACAATGTTACTAGAGGACCAACAAATTCGGCTCCGGGTTTTTACGAGACGAATATTAAACGTTTTTATGCTTGTAATCACGATCAAGGTACGACGAAAATTATTACTTGTTCAGTTTTTCGGAACTTACGTTTGTCGAGCTTGTTAGAAAATTAATTACGCCCCGTGTAACATAAATCGAATCCATAGTATAAGGTTAACTGGAAGCGCATCTGTTCGTGTTTGGCGTCGACATCGTTCATTAACGTCAAGAACTTCGATGCACACTTGCAAGCTTTCCCTTTGTATCAGAGGTTGCAGGGGTTGTTTCATCAAAAATTTCAGGGCATTGATTAATAAAGTTTGCTGTGTGTGCACTTAATTAAGTGATTAAGAACTTCTTACTTGTAAATTACATGTTAGATTCTTGTATTATCTGCATAACGCTTTTCGTATTCATACCATTCATGTTGATGTGTATAATTACACGAAACTTCTGTGTTTGCTTAAGTTTGCTTAGTACTAACTAACGCAATGTCAATACCTAATATTATCCAGCAGCTTATTGGCTGCCGTGTCACGGTTGATTAGTTTGAACGTTGAATGTGATCACTGAACTCATAGGTGTACTGGAATGCAATCAGAAGTTCCGCTTTGATCTTTGAGCCGAATGGGAAACGAGGATGGGGCCTCGTACATCCAAACATTCTTCCCAAATTAATATCAAATTTATTTGTGCAGTACGCGTTTGAATGTACACAAAAACAGACTTAATTAATTAATTAATTAGCTGGCGCACGCCACCCCTGGCAGTTATTAACTTGCGTCTACCTGGATTAAATTAAACATTTCTTCAAGGACGCCGAGAGAGCGAAAACTCTGTGCTAATTTGCAGCTGCCACCGAGCTTCGCAAACTATTTATGTCATTAATTTAAGGGGAGACCTATCAGGCGACGTTCGAAGTTACTGTACGGGAAACTCCGTGCCTGAGAATCTGCAGATAATCTCTGTCCTCGAGTTATTAAGGGAGTTACTAAACGAAATATTCTCATTTGCGAAATTAATTATTGTTTTGGTTTGCTTCATGACGACCAAAAACTATGCATCTTACAGAAAGACACGCTGTATAATTATATATTCACACTTTTTCATTTTTATTTTCGCAAATGACAACGAAAAGATTCACATCTTTAATTTTGACAAATTCGGGAAATTATTTAAAAACAAACATTGAATAAAATGAATCCTGGAGAATAGGCCACCAGTAAAGCAGAGAAGAAGGGCCTGCAGCGCACTTTCTAGATGGACTCGTCTATTAAAGCAGAACTGAGCACAAAATTTAAATAGTTTTAGATGTATAGTATATACTCTCTTGCAAGTTAGTTTAGTATTGAATTTCTTTTTTGCTGATCTTTGATAAATTCAAAGAGTGAAACAGAATAGCACAAATATAAAACTGGTCAGGTACCTCCCGAGACGAATGCAAATGAGAATCATGAACCGTGTGGCTTCGTTCCCTCAGGACAAAATATTTGACGGCCCGAACAATAACACACTAATTACGTTTGTCAGGTATGTGGGAATTTCATTTCGAGCTGGTACGTATAAGTCGGTTAATTAGTGAACTGCACACTGCGACTTTCCGAATTGCGACTGCCAGCCGTATCACAGGTTTAATTTTGATCCACACGGGAGCATAATTCCCGCATGTAACGTGACCGAATTTCGAAGTCGGATTTCATTTGAATTTGGGAGACGACTCGGCGACACCACATAACCATTCTCGAGTTTCGCTAGGTGTTCGAGTATTTAATTAAATTTTCTAGTTATAATCGTTTATTGAAGACTTGAAGCTTTCAGGAGAAATTGCACTAGAAATTGCCGTTGGAGTCAGTTTAAAAACTGCAGTAATCTGCTATGAATGAATCATAATAAAAAAGATCCTTGATTAGCTTACTTAGTTTCCTTGTTGAGTGTACTGTTATTTCGTAGGATTCTAGCTTGATTGTATAAGAAATCAGGTAAACGACTCAAGTTCAGTAACACCCTATATTGTCCGGTAAATCCATTATTATTATTAATTGAAGTATCAATTACGTACACGCTTTTCTTTTTCAAAGTTTGTATTTATAATAATAAAGATGTATCACTTCTGTCGTGCAATTAAACAGAACTGATCGATTTGATCGATTCCATTCAAACAATTCAGTCGTTTACCGTGTGAGCCAGTCCATGTGCTGCAAAATCTGAATTAATCGCCTATGATAACGGGATACATCGGAAACTATAGAGCGTAAATAAAGCTCCTGCTGGATATCATCATTAATAACGGCAAACATCAAAGCTCGACTTCCATCATAAAAAGCCGGCCTGCAATTAAACGGCTCCGGTGGCGTGCATGTCACCGGTGATAAAATGGTTTTCGGCGAACGGATGCACCGAAATGCACCCAGACGTTGGAATAAAAAGTGCGCAGATTTATCAAGTTATTAATATGCACTACTGTATTTACGTGGCGGTTAAATATAACGCGGCCGGATTAAAATTACTGTGGGTACGGCTCTGCACTTTTCAAATGTTGTTGTTGTGCGAAACTGTGGCTTGAGTTGAATTTCGATGCATGAAAGTTACTGTTACTTACGGAAATAATTTATGTAACTGAAATAAGGGTCGTAGCTCAGTATGACGAAACATTTAATTATATACATTTAGGGGAAACTTACATGGCTTGGTCACTTACACAATAAAACAAGAATTCTGATTAGCCATCACACTAATGATATAATTATCAGTTGGTCGGCTATTTAAAGGGGTTTCGTCCGGGGAGTTATGAAATTATGCCTTGGCATTTGATTCATGCGTGTTACTCAGAATTTGCGTATTTCTTCCTTGACATTTCTGAAAGATTCATACTTATATAATTGTTTACGGAAAGCTTTGGCTGACTGATTTTTGCAGCTGCGAATTTTAGCGTTCCTTGTTACAATATACAGTTTGGAAATCGATTTGGTATACATGGCAGTTTTGGCATAATGGTTAAGACAAAGAAGGAAATCTGTTGTATTACTTGAAAGGCGACTGTCGACAAAACAAAGGTCGGTTTCGAAGACTTACAATGACATATGGCAATTGGCCTTTCTGTTACACACAAATAATTTCGATTGTAAGCTCGATCTCTATCAAAAAAATGTTTTTTTTTTTTCAAAGAGTTAAGAAGTCGAAGGCTTAAGCTTAAGGCTCTGCACTTCTTAAAGTTATATGTACGACGATTTTACAATAACTTACGCGTTTCGTTATAAAACATTACGAAATTAATTAGCGTCCCTTTTTCTCCCCCTTTTTTCCCTTGACGTCTCGTTCCTTTTATAAAGTACTCCTCTGTTTTAAACGAGCCGAAAAGCAAAGAAAATGTTATATAACAACAAAAGATGCAATTTCCTGTAGCTTTCAACGTCATTAGCAATTCAAAGAAACCTAATTTACGTTTTCTCAGTCCTAACTCGTGCGATAGTTAGTACTTCACTTGAGTTTGAATTTTTCGTGAAACTCGTGAAGTATTTCGCTAACAAAGTACGAGTTTATGTCGCCGTTGAGTTGTATACGACAGACGAGAAAAGTCACCGCAATTTTCTCGACCGCATTCTTTTGACGCGAGAATAGACGTTTTCCTTTTATTTGCACGCCGTATTACTCATTTGTGTCCGCTAACGACGTCGCTATTCTCCGACACAACATTTAATTTACTTTTATTAATGCTCCTTTGCTTGCTTTTGTTTTGTGGCAATTTAGTTCGGCCTTTGTTACGCAGAATTACAAAAGAAGTCCCGAGGAAGAGACAGGAATTCACGCAACGTCATGTTTAATTTATGATGCATAGTTTGTAATTTCAGTGGATGTTGATACAAACGTTTTTGTATTTTACTACAAAATTAAAAATAGATTAATATGTACGTATAATATAACTAATTAGTTTTTTCTGTAGTCTTTCGTAATTACAACAGTTCCAGAAAGCATTTATGATCATACACAGGTTCATTTAGTAACACAGTCCATTATATCTAAAGGCGTTTCCTTTAAATCTCTTCCGCTCTTCCTAGAACACGGTTTTATAACTGGGCAAATTAAATCTAAAAATTAAGTTACGCTCGTGCAGAGCAGACATAAAACGCTCTTGTGCATTTAGGTCAATTAATTTAGAAATTCTCCATGAATTTCCATAAAACGAGAAAACTAATTTTCCTAAGTTGAACGTGGCACAAAGAAGACAAGATGTGTTTTGCTGCTAATCGCAAATCTGAAATATGTGGAATCTCTTCCGGGCTGTCGCATTCTCGGAAACCCCTCGTTCGTGCCCCATTTTCACACCCTTTCTCTTAGAATATTTTTTTCTCTCGGTATTCTGAGAGCGCGTCCACAAATTTAATTAGCCTCATTCTCTTCTGCTTTTAGTGGTAGTATTTTTTGTCTAAAACGTCGAAAGTATTAAGGAATTACGAATGGAACTTTACGTTTCTTTTTCTTTTTAATCAGGTGGTACATACACGAAGACAAAAGTTGTTGAAATAACCATTCTCAATCCAATCTAAATTTAACCTGACTCCCGGTCTTTGGGGTGCATTGTACAACATCAATGAAGACATTAATCTATACTTATTACGATAGAGAATGCGATCTTAAAATCGCTCTCTCGAGTCACATAAACTTTTAAAAGATAACGGCGAACTATCTAGAACTCGTGTTGTGCAATAGTATATCAAAGTCTAATGCGTTGTGAGCAATAAAATTTTGTAACAGCTTGCTGCAAAGTTCTTAAGGATAAAGTACACAAACAATGAAGCACATCATGTATTTGATGAGGATAATTTCTACAGTTATTATCGATATGAAACATTTTGGAAAGAAACAACAGTTAAGTAATGATTTAAGTACCTCAAGTCAGCAGTATGGTCAACTTAAACAAATGTGCGACAAGAACTCTTCAACTAAAGTTAGTCGAAAAGAAAAGGAGGTATTGTTATTAACGGACAGTCAGGGCCGAAGTATTAACTAATAACTCAATTATTATGGAAAGAATTCGGTGGCAAGAAGAATTAGTACAGTACAGTATGAGCAGCAATAGAGTGTAGGCGCACTGGTACTCGTAGCGAAGTTTCGCTTTCAAATTTACATTCAACAAACTGAGTGCTTCGTGTTACGACCATGGGTGGTGATCGTCAGATGAGAAACAGAGGCGAATCCGATAAGGACGAACGCTTGATCCAGCGCATTATTGAAAAAATTCTTACATCTGATGTTTTTATGGATCGATTATGCGAGAAAATCTCCAACCATCTGGCCAGTAACTTTTCTGATGTTATTAATTCCTGCAATGCTAAGGTTAGTGACTTGGAGTCCAAACTTTGTGATGCTTTTTATACTATTGCCTCCTTGGAGCAATACAATTTGCGGTTCTACGGGATCCCTGAACTACCTGGAGCCGATGTTATCAACAGTTTAATCTGGATTTGCCGGTGCATGTGACCCCGTTACCTAAATATTCATGTCCGAGTGAATTAAAGGATCTGAGGCCTACAAGCATATTGCCAACTCTTTCCAAAATTCTGGAAAGAGTGGTTGAGCATCAGTTACGAACGTACTTAAATATTAATTGATAACATTCTTCCTGAACATCAATCTGGATTTAGGCCCTTTCATAGCTGCGCGACTGCTCTGACAAAAGTTACTGATGACATTTTCAAATATTTAGATGAGGGTAAAATTGTAGTTTTAATTTTACTAGATTTCAGTAAGATTTTGACACTATTAATCACAAACTTTTACTTTCGATCTTACATTACATTGGTTCGCTAACTTCGCTCCGTCTTTTCAAAAACTATTTAAAAGATAGAACTCAAAGAGTAGCTTTAAATGGATTATTATCAGGTAGTATTAATTCTGTCTCTGGCGTTCCACAAGGATCCATTCTGGGACCTTTACTTTTCAGTATTTATACGTCTCAGCTTTTGCGGTCTCTACGTACTTGCGAATTCCACAATATGTATGCGGATGATACTCAAATCTATCATTCGTTTTATTATAATGAAATGGACAAAGCTATTGCAGACATCAATTTGGACTTACAATATTTAAATGATCTGTTACTGTGTATTAATCCTGCTAAATCGGCAATGATTTTTGGAAATTCTTCAGTCCAGTTACGTAATCATTGTAAATTTAGTATTAATAATATTTATCTACACCTATTTCATAACAGCTATATTATGTAACTCATTTGGGTTGTATAATGAGACTTACTATAACACTAGTTATATAATGAAAAAAATTATTAGTTATTATTATGCGATTACTATGGATATAGCGCAAATTCATAGCAAATCCAGGCTATTGCGATTTTCGCTTACTGAGGGCTTCCGACAATATTTTTTAAATTAATAAAAATAAAAACCATGTTGCAAGCGTAGATAAAACGTTGTATATTACAAGCGGGATAGTGCATTATTATAATATTCGTGCTCTTATCCTGAACTCGGGCTGACGTCCTCGTCAGGATAACTCATTGCACTCATATTATAATGATGTCTCTATCCCACTTGTAATATAAATAAGTATAACATACCAGTTGTCGATATAGCTAAGAATTTAGGAGTATTACGAGACACTTCTCTGCGATTTAAATCTCATATTTCTAAATGCATTCAACGTTCCTATTACACATTAAAAACTCTTTATACTCATAAGTCATACTTGCCTATACATGTAAAGAAGCTCTTATGTGAATTCGTATTTCTATCAAACTTTTCTTACTGTGCTTCTCTCATCGCTCATTGCTTAGATTACAATGATAAGCGCCGCATTCAGCTAGTTCAAAATTCTTGTTTACGCTTTGTGTACCGAGTGCGGAAGTACGAGAGAATATCGCATAGGCTCACCGATGCACATTTGTTAAATATGCAAAATAGACTCAAGTTACTTTCTTCCGTTTTTTATTATAAAATATTACAAACCAAAAGCCCTCCATATCTAATTCGCAAAGCTAAATATCGTACAGACAGACATTCATAATATTAATGTTCGGACATAGGGGCTCATTTCGCCGTTCCCACATAAAACTGCACTTTTTGAAAGAAGTTTTACTTGCAATATATACAATTTTTATAATAAACTACTCATTTATGTGCACCAGTGTAACCTGTGCTATTTTAAGGAAAAAAAAATGAAAAACATACTTTGGCAGCAGCAACTATAAATTTATAAAAAAATTTGTGCAAATCGGTTTTGATTACAGCGGACTCCTCGAGTAGGCTCTGTACAGCTGTTTCAGGCCTAGTTGGGCCTTCGACAGCAGAACCGTAGCTCGAGAATTCCACTTGATTCCACTGCAAAGTCTTTGACTGCAAACCAAACTGATCTGTCTTAGGTTATTCGCCTTGCGATATGAAAGTAATGAACATTTTAAGTAGCGACATCTTTCGATCGCTTTTTGACCTGGCTGGCATTGCAGTAGGATTGACGAATTCCCAACTGGCCATGGTTACTGTCAGTAGTTTTGTAGTATCTTTAATAGGGAGCGCTGAGGGGAGTACTCCACGGCAAGCTTTCTCGGAACCGAATTTTAGGCGAATTGAAACGGCCATATATACACGTCAGTGAATTTTAATGGAGCTGGCCATGGGTCCTACAATGTCAGGTCAAAAAGCGATCGAAAGATGTCGCTACTTAAAATGTTTATAAATTCATACGTAGGAATACCATTTTCAGTATTTTTATTCTGTAAACTTATTGTAATACATTTTTATTGTAATACATTTTCATGTTTTGCAATTTCTGCACATTCTCTTGGCTGCTGGAATTCTTTTTCTTTTCTAAAAACAGCGTGTTGTGGTAGACCATATGCAACATGAACAACATCCTGAGGTTTCCATAAATTACATATGTTTTTATTCATAATTATAAATATTTATCCGTAATTTCTCATTGTATATGTATATGGGAATAAACGAAATCATTATTAATTAATTATTATAATTAATGACTACCTGAAAGAAAAAAAATTCAGAATCATGTGTCACAACATTGGATGTAGAATGAAAATTACAAGGGTTGAACAGTTATAGCTCAGGTACACATATGTATGTATAAGCTCTGAGGGTTGCTCGAAAATGAACGTACTGCCGAAGGAAGATCGAGATGACAAGGGTGGAAAGGAACTGGAAGAAGAAGAAGTAGGATCACCCCAATGTGCAGATGGAAAGGCCATGAAAACTCAAGAAACCTTAAAACTACGAACCTCCGTAAAGACAAAGATACAACAGAAAGTGATGAGGATTCATTACACAGCGCGAATGATACGTTGGTCGACATGATAGAAAGTACAGAAGAATCATCTTTTTTGTTAATTCGATTGAACGGCTCAAGATTGCGCGCATAAACATACAGGGTATATCAAACAAAGTAAATTTAATTGATCTATTTTTAGATAAACTTAATCCTGACATTTTTGTGTCATTGAACATCACGCATCAAATGAACATTCTTATAAACTACAAATTGATGAGTTCTTATTGTCGAGCAAGTACCAGATGTGGTGGAGTCGCTATTTTTGTAAAACAGACGCTTTTAGAGAAGTGTTTCAGCATCGACCATATATTGCAGTTTTCTTGTGATTTTGATCTTGAGTGCTGCGCGGTAGGCTTTGAGAAGTTATGTGTTATCATAGTTTATAGATTTCTTTAAGAACTTAAATGAACTTTTACTAAACGTAATTGATAATTTAGATTGTATCTGCTTATGTCGCGTTCTGAACATTG
This sequence comes from Dorcus hopei, assembly GCA_033060865.1. Lineage (NCBI taxonomy): Eukaryota > Metazoa > Arthropoda > Insecta > Coleoptera > Lucanidae > Dorcus > Dorcus hopei. The sequence continues at coordinate 39,556,111 of CM065423.1, forward strand.
ATAACCTGACATTACCAAAATATTGCCTTTTACTGATTGATGTATTCGAATCATTTGGATTATATCCGTTTATTAAAACTCCTGGTACACCATGGTACTAAGACATGTCTTGTTACTAATAGTATTAAGGTTGAATCTGTCTTAAATTTCGATCCAGGCCTATCTGATCATTATATAAAAATAGTGTAAGCGAATTAGTTGCAACAAAGTTTACGATATAGAATTTTTTTCCTTTAGATCGTTTAATTTAAATGCAATGCATGAATTCAGAACGCTTATTAAAAGAACATTTACATTAATAATAGAGGAAACATATCTCACAATCAGTTTGGTAATTTCTGGGATACTTTTATCTGGTGCTTTCAAGTATCCGAAAAACAAAGATCACATGTTCTCAATAACCACTTAACTTCATTTCAAATGAACTAAAACAGAAAGTAGATATACTGAAGTTCTTTAATTGGTTGAGAAAGGAGCTAAAGCTGGATTCGATCAACACAAATTACAAAAACTTTAAAAAAATACTTGACACTGACATTTTTAACGAAAAACGGAATCATTTCCAGGAAATTAGCAATTTCACGTTGTGATATTGGACTGCAAGTGCCTTGTGCCTCGAATATTTGATTTTTTTTAACTGTGATTGTTGATAACTGTGATATATGTAATATGTTGTTTTTAATATTGTTATTCTCGCTTGTTTTTCCATGTACTTGGCTCGACTTGAGCTACTTGTTATTTATTTATGAATATCTAACTAACTAACCATATGTACCTACAATGGTGATGAATAAATTGAATTGAAGTATTTCAATGAATTTTTAAAGGTTTAAAACGTAAGGAGTTCGAATTTTTGGTTGCCTTTTCTGTGGATTGAGTCTTAACTTGACTCTGTCATTTCCTTTTCATGCAGTATTTGTTCTACGGTGGCTTTTACTATTGGTCTTTTTCTCTTTATTCTATAATTTCTTTTGGACATTTTATTCCTGAAAATAAAATCAAAGACTATGTGCACGAGTTGAAATTCTTGCATTTCTTGAAAAATCTTGCCACGATTTAGGACGACAAGGTGGCTCTCTACTACAACTGCCCTAAACATAATAATGTATACTTGTAGCTCGTTGAATGATCGATTTATCTAAGCAAGAAGGATATGGTTGTGTGGTGCAGTCTGGACATATTCGGGTCAAGGAATGTGAAGATCATTTAAATCAATATTGATGATAAAGGGCCATCGATGTTATAGGAAAGATCAAATGTATCAGCGTTACACCGTTTATTGGATGACGACAGAACCTCATTCTTCGTTTTCTTAAAAAAAAATGAAATATTTTGGCAAACTTCTAGGCCTGGGTTGTCTACTGATGAGCAACATCTGATTTCTTCCCCAGATTGAGGACCACTGCCCAAAACTACTGCGACTTAAGCAAACTGTTTGAAGTTTTCAGATTCTATCGAAAGAAAAAATGAAATCAAACGATAAGGAAGTTGACGATGATTTAATGGGAAGTCCCCAATTTTAGGGGCGAGAATCATCAACGGAAAAGTCTGTTGTTTGAAGAAGTTAGATTAAGTTTTCGGATTCTATTGAAAGAACCATGTTGTTAAATGCCGAGGAAGTTGATGACGTGTAATGGCAAGTCTCCAACCGGATTAAAAATGGCACTCTGTTATTTGAGGGGGAAGTATGCGAAGATTCTACTAGAAGGAAATGTAATTACACGCCAATTTAAAGGCAAGCTCCCATATCGAGTCTGCTGACGTCAGCATCGGGAGAAGTCTTCACCATCATAAGTCATCACAGTTGCAGTACTTGCAACCTACTTATTATGTTAGTTTTTTTGAGCTCTCATTCGATTTTTTTTCTATTGAAATTTTTTAATTAAAGTCTGCAGTTAGATATTTTTTCCTGTACCTAATCATTTTAATACTATCATTAAGTTGAAAGCAGTCAAATGGCAAAAGCTAATATTTCTTTGGTGCTTCTTCGAGGCCGTCGCTCAAACATTACGTATTATATTTAATTTCAGCCCTGTGGTGCCCGCCATTCATCCTCATCTTCGTCCTCACACAGGACGCATGGCTCGATTTATTGACTGGGACGACAGTATCTGGATGCCCATCATAATGAAGTGGTGAAATAGTTCATTGGGATGAACGAGTCGAGCAGAAATATCTGTGATGTTTCAGCGCGCCACGTCACAGTCAGCTTTTATTCTTAGGTCTGGGGGAAGAGTGATTTAATTCAGTGTCGCGTTTCCCCAATGACAACGAAATTGCTCGTCACAACGTTAATCGCCGTCGTCTCTCATTTCGAAGATGATTTATTTATGGCGGAATTGTGCTCAGAGTTTCTAGCATCGTTCGTTCAGTTGTTGCAGGTTTATAGGTAACTGAACTTGTTATTAGTTGTAATCGAGTTTGACGACTTTCGAGTTGAGTATTTGGAACTCGTTTTGTTTTTATTTGGTAAAAATAATTAATTAAATCCTTATTTTTAACTGTTACCACCACGCCAGATTGATTTTGGATATTGAGGAATTTTTGCTGTTTATTGGTTTGCTGTAATTTTTTAATTAGAAGCGAAGGTTCGTCCGGAGAAAAGGGGAAAGACGTCTTTTGATGCCGACGCGACGTACAGAATCCTGCGCTTACATGCAAAGCTAAGAATTATTTGGGTTTTGGCACAGACGACCTGTTTTCCGAAGCTCTCGAGCACGAAGTCGAGAGTAAGTAGGAAATCACGACACATGCATGTCATTATTTCAGGAAGACGGGATCTTCAGAAGTAGGACGTGGAATTTATGTTTCTCAAGCTGGATGCAGACGCAGAAGAAAAATATAATTTGCATATCCCTGAAAGTATTCAGCATTTTGTCACCCACCCAAACTTATCCATGACCAGTCGGTGTATCAGAACTTTAACAAATTAAGAAGCTCAAATTAGCCGGTCCATAACGAGTGATTCTAATGCAGCGATGGCCTGCTACTATTCAAATCAGAACACACTTTTATTTTATCGATGACAAATATTCGTTCAAGCCAAGGCAGTAATGTAGGTAGAATATACTTTTGCTTTTGGGTCCCAATTTAAAGTAAACAAAAGTAAAATGTGCAAACTTCGAGAAAAATTATGAAATAGGAAATAACCCAAGTGCGCAAGAATTTTGAACTAACTCACGCTTGTCGCTCAGGAGATGCGCTTAACGTGGTTCAACCTCCTGGACGTTAAAATACGCGTATGACTGCCCTAATAAACTGGAAATTATGTCAGTCAGCGATTCGAATTCTACAGAGATTCCGTGAATTGCAAACGTTCGTCATGTCGAATATTCAGGGCGTACACACACACATCGACATATGCGATCGTGTATAAAGCATAATACATCATTAGTTCTGATTGTCTTGTCACTGAAACGTCCCCAGCTAATAGCTCCGATCGGTTTATTGAAATTTATGTGTGTCGTCGTATTGTTTTCCATCTCGGGAAATGCCGGAGTTCCGTCGCTTTTTCCATTCACATTCACATTCACGTCCACGTTCACATCTGACTCCGGCGCGCATCACGTGCTCGCGTATTGATCCGCGCCATCCAGAGAGCGACGCTGCTACTAAATTAACGCTATTCATGAAAGAAATTTCCAACAAAGCTACTGCTGTCAAACCAATCTCGCGTTATGCCGGAGAATAATGACGTGCTGGAAGTCGGAGGCCTGACACTTAAGGGAAAACTGTTTAGGCATGCGAAGTCATTTTAGATCTTATCTTGAAAATTCTCGTCGCGACAGATTACCTGTCGTACCACAGCATTTCATATTTTTATTAAAAAAAAAAATTAAGCTTGTTTAGGGGGGATGCATTTTGTTTAAATCAAATTTATTTCGAACAAAAATGAAAGAGATTTTTCATTATTCTTTCCACGGCGAATTATCACGTTGTCCAAATTTATAATCCAACTGAATTATATTCCTGCGCTGAAACTTCGAAAGCCCTGATGTATTCCACGATCTGACCAAACGTTTCAGTAAATCCAGTTCGGATTTGTTAACCGCGAGCAGCTCGCCGTTAATCGAATTATTTCTCGCCACACACTGAAACATAAGCGCATTTACAAAACACACAACATTTTCATAACGGCACCGCAAATAATATATTAAATGTAAATGCGTATATATAATATTTGAACTCATTATCTAAAACTATCCAACGATGATAATTGGGAGCTAACGCGAATTCAATTTAGAATTTCAAACCCAGCTGTAATTTAATTTGTTGGAACGCAAGGGAGAATAAATGTGAAAATTATTTCACAAAAAAAAGCCAAATTGTGCTTGAGTTTTCCCTTTCTTCTGGTCAGTTACACCAGACACTTCAGCTTAGCTTAAATTTAAAATTCTAAGGCCCAGTTGTACAATTCCAGTTTAATTTTAAGCCAAAGCTTAAACCCTTGCTACCTACCTACATTGCAAATGTAGAGATGAGTAAATTAAAATCACCTCCCGACCGGCTAGACTCGAGGAGATGGGTTATGATGGGTCGTACGTAACCCCAAAAGTAAAGAGACTGAATTTACTAATAAAATTTACCAGTATAGCACACTTGTCTTTATTTGTGGAAATAAGGAAGCACGAGAAACAACAAAACCCAGAAAGGTTAATTAATAATACCACGAAGTTTTCAAATAAATATCCCGAAAATTCGGATCCGACTTTCGTTTACAAAGTCAAAAATACATTTCAAAAGTTAATTAATCAAATTCGTGCAACAAGAAGGTTGCTTCATTTAGAAGTAAAGCACTTGAAGTATCTCAAATCCAAAATAAAATCCAATCTGTGATTTACGTCGTCCGCTCCAGTGCACGTCAGCTGTTAAGACGACGATGATGTCCAACGAGAGTCGAATTGGGCGGAGGGATTGTGAAGCCAAGAAGGCGCGTCGCTTTTTCCAGCGACCTCTCCCACTAGCTTGGACGAATGCTAATCTGAACAGACAGGGGAGTATGGCGGCGAAGTAACCGTCGTTGACGAAAACGACCTTGCGATAATTCAAGGCTAGTTGGCCCCAGTTGTTAGCACGAAGGGTAGAGTGGACAGGGGGGTAATAGTAGAAAATCTTAATCGAATTTAGTCGGAATTAGGCATTATCAATGCTTGTAGACGCAGGGGGTGACAATTTCAGAATCCACTTAGACAATTTCAGCCTGAAGAAGTCTTCAAAAGCAAACACAAACACAAACAAAACGATGTGCCCTCAAAGTTCTGGTGGGCTCATCAAGATCGACGGACGAGTTAAAGACGGGCGTTGGTAAAAGAAGACGGTCGATCTTATGACAGGGTATGAGAGAGATAAAATATTACCGTGAGGCGTAGGTAATGGTTTTGTTTTCTGATGCAATATGTTGAAACGTGAAGAGCACGTAGGCCCGTAGGCGTGTTCCCACGTAATACAGGGTGACCCGCGATATTGAAAATGATTTAAATGACTCTTCATCCGTTGCTACCTACCCGAAGGCCAGCAAATTGTGTGAGTGACTCCAGCACCGCTCGGCAAAGCTCTTGAAGTAGGGAGGGTTCGACGAAACCCCAAAGCAAAAGGTGAATAAACAGTGAATAAAAATCACCAGCTGAGAACACTTGTCTTTACTTAAAAAGCTCAAAAATAAATAACGATTAGGAAAATAATTTACAAGTTACAAATAATTAGAGTAATTCCGACCTTTTAACCAGAATCCGGCGTAATGGCAGTCAGCTGTCAACAGTGAGGGAGCGCCCTCTGACTTCGCCGTGCAGTCACTCACGTACTTCGACGCAGTTGTTAGGTCAAGTCAACGGGTCAGGTTCACTTTCACGGACGGGGGGTGAGCCGTGTTGCCGGGGGTTCAACTAGTTTCAAGCTCCGATTTCGGCCTTATTCTTCCATCCAAAAAAGTTTGACTAAGTTTTTTCTGACGGGTAAAACTACCACTAGAAGCCTAATAGAAGAGAGTGATACGCGTTACTCGCAGAACATTCTCACAAAATGGCCAACAAGACATACCTGTTCCTTATTTCAGAAGCAGGCTTTCGAAAAGCTTTTTAACGAGCTTGAGATTCACGCGGCGTGCTTTAACAAATCTCGGAGAAGATTCCGTTTCATGTTTCAATCCAATGTGTGGCGTAGCAACATACACGTATCTAACATATTCCCCAAACCAACCGCCATCTAGGTAATCCCGGTCCTTAATCCCCAAGCTGTACGCAGCGAGGCTATTAACGAGCGCACTAATGACCACATTAGGCGGACGGGTTCGGCGAAATTCCTGATGCAAGTGCGCACACCGGCACGCTCTAATAAGACGAATTAAACGTAGAGTATAGGATCAAGAGGGGTGTTCTTAGAATAACCCGGGAAGAGGTCCTATATAAACCGGCCGTGTGCCACTAGCAAGACACTTCAAATCCTGCTGCCGAACAGGCCAGAACGAAGGCTCTTGCTACTGCTGCCGAATAGGCCAGAACGCAAACTTAGAATCCTGCTGCCGAACAGGCCAGAACGAAGGCTCTTGCTACTGCTGCCGAATAGGCCAGAACGCACTTCAAATCCTGCTGCCGAACAGGCCAGAACGAAGGCTCTTGCTACTGCTGCCGAATAGACCAGAACGTAAATTTCTGCTCCTGTCGCTGAATAAGCCAGGACAAAATATCAGCCCCTACGGTGTAAGGTCTGAGCAACACACCGCCAAATTCCAAGTCGCATCTCGAAGAACCACCAAGCTGGCGCCGACACCGGTACCACGTGGACGGACGAAGGCGACCATCAAGAAGAGTCGTTACCGGAGACATCAGCATCGACAGGAACTCCGGGACGCATTGTCAGAAGCTCGCTTTCCCCGAGCAGTGTCCCCCTTACCGCCGTCGCCGCAACGAGGACACTGGGCCATACCGACTGATCCCTCTAACGGTACCTCCACCCACGTATCACGAGGTATCACGCGCCCAGATCCACGTCTTCCCTTGGTACAATGCGACTACGCCAAGTTAGGAGAAGAGCAATACTATCGTCAGATACAATTTTGATGTGTATACATTGTATATAACCTGTTCCATTAATATAACTCTGCATTTACTGGAAGTTGTGTATTTGTCAGCATTACAAACCGGCTGGGCACGTGACACCCACGCACCGCGCCCCCACAAATGAAACACAAATATTTTAATCATCAAAACAAACAAGAGGAGCGCGCGAAACGAGCGCTGATGCAAGTATGGCCGCGAGATCGAGGGCGGCGTACTCTCCAACTATCGCTACGACGGTAGTCGTTACGAATGAACTCAGATTTAGCCGGGCGACAGAGTGAAATGGAGATATACTGTAGGACTAAGTAACAGCGTATGGACTTTTTGATGCAATATTGCGAAAAGTGACGACCGTCACTTAGGCACACTGAACTCTTACTTCCCGCGTAAATACAGGGCGATTGCCAAATATTATTATAAATATCTAACTTAAATGAATTCTTCAAGCGTAACACCGTAACACCCTTAACAACAATTGTTAAGGGTTTAAGCTTTAGCCTAAATTTAAACTGACATTGTACAAGGTGGCGCAAAAGTCCTCACTCGATTTCCCAAGGCAGTAACTTTGTGAATAAAATGAATTGGTTCTGTTGGTTGATTTAGACGTTCAATTTTTTACCATTAAGTCGCGAAGATAATATTGGTCAAGTGGCCACCGCCAGAGATGCATATTCGGGCTCGTTTCACAACATTTTCGATGATTTTTCTCAAAAATTCTGGCGATAAATTCTCCACTTCTAGTCGGATGTTCTCTTTTAGGGCAGCCAAGGTCTGTGGCTTGTTCATATAGACCCGTGACTTCAAAAAACTCAAAGAACGGTCAAATCGGGCGATCTTGCAGGCCAATGCAAATCGCCAAAACGAAAAATTAAGCATCCATTAACACAATTATTCCGCATTTTTGAGGAGTGTATTCTGCTTCTGTTTACTTCACAAACATCAAAATCGTGATGACATAAGACGCTATTAGCAAAAATGAGAGCGTCTCCCGATCCGGTGATGAGCTGATGACTTTTGCACCACCTGGGCTTAAGGGATGCTTAAAGTTAAACTTTTTTCACATAATATTTGAATGATGATAATTGGGGGCTAACATGAAATTGGGGTTTCATACGGCAGAGATAATTTAATTTGTTTGAATCTAACTGAGAATATGAAACGGAAAAAGCGCCTTTGCGAAGAGAAGCCAAATTGTTTTCGGTTTTTCCCGCAGTTCGCTCTGTGTCACTGGCTGCTCGCCGTTTGTCCGCGAGCTGTTTTCGTTTTTCTGAAACTATTGTTCGGCATGTGCTTCCCGAAGCCTCGCATTTTACAACTGCAACGAACTTTTCCATTTCTGGCCGGAACAAATGACTCCTGTACCCGTCGCGCTTTTAAACAGTTTGTATTGGCTTTTCTTTACGGCGATAATTCATAATATACTTACGGAAAGCTTTCGATAAACAAAAGGGGGAATTGTTGGAAGTTGACATAATTGATTGATAAATAATGGAATCAAGCTTCAATTTTTTGTGCTTGGTGTTATTTAACATAAAATATTTTACAAGAAATCCAAATAATAGCCGTAATACAAACATTCCTATTTAATCAACAAATATATAAATCGCCCATAATTACCTTGTTAAGAGTCAATTAACCTACATACACATATCCGTGCGGTATTGATGATTTATTATTTGAATTAAAACAAATGTTTGAACGTAAAAGCTCAATTTGAACATAAATATTTTGTTGTGATATTAATGGCATGTTATTATAATAGTTTGGAAGACTCTCAGCAAATGCCCGTCGTCTCCTCCGAATCCTCTCAGGATATATAACATTTATTGGTTTATTTTGAATTTGGAAATGTGAAATCTGCCCTCGCTCCGGGAAGGAAATATAACATCGAAGATGCAAATGTATCATCGATTTGCCCTTTCCACGTCACCGCCGCGCCGCTCGCTCGCTCGGTTGCTTTCACATGCGGTGGTAATATTTCGTTAATTTTTGAAATCTGCGGCTGTGACCTAAATTGAGGGGGGGGAGCACATAAAATAGAAACGATTCTGTAATTCTGCTAAATGGCTCGCCGCGCGCGCAGAAAATGGGTGGACATTAAGCCACCCTTCAATAAATATTTTGCCAAGACTTTCACAGCGGTGCTAACAGCTCACTTCGCTTTGGGTTTTGACATCATTGTCCTTGTTCAAAGAGGTTTATGAACAGTAGATAAGATATTTCATCATTTTTATATTTAATTTTAATTTCATTAATTAAGTTCTTTTTTTTTAATGGAATGTCAGACATGACCGAAGATTGTAAAATAAGCAACTCCTAGAATGCTCGTTGAACGAACGTTATTTTCTGATCGAATTTTCGTCACGGTGTTAAGCGGCGAAAAGCAGTTCTAAACTTTCCAACGCGAAACAACTAATTTCTTTGCTTTAACTTGCTCTTAGTCCTCCTGCTTTTGCTCCAGCGAAGCAAAGGATGTTAAAACTTCGCTCTTAAAATTACCAGTTTCCAAGCCGTCTTATTTGAAGTTGCTCCTAACATAAAGATGCGTTCTCTTGTTTTCGTTTTTTTATCATTTTGTGTTGTGGTTGAACTTTGTAATTATTTTTCGGTTTTAACAACATCCTTAGCTTTTAATTATTTTCATTCTTGCCTGAGCTGGTACTATATGTAAACAAAATATTTATTATCGTTGTTTTTAAAAGAGAGTACTAAATCGTTTATTTAAATTATTAATAATAATGTGTTCAGTTCCTTACGATTTTTTTACATCAAATTAATGTTTACTATCACTTCATCGTGCGTACTTTAATTGACTCGCGTTTATTCAATTAGAGTATCAATCGATACGTTCAAACCCGTGTATTTCGCTGCTTAACTGTACCCCAATTGAACGCCGGACATATTTATAAACCGTCTTAAAAAATGAAGCGCGTCATACAATGAGGAATATGGAAAAACATTTTCTTGTGACAAAAATTACTTTCTTATTCTTAAGTCGCCATGTAATTCTGGTTTTAGTTGTCAAACGAATGATACCGTACATGTTATTAAATCGGCTAAATTGGACTTGCTTCTGGTCTGAGAAGTCTGACTTCGGAGATGCCTTCAGGAAATGCAAATCCTCCACGATGGTGTACATCCATCGGAACTGCTTTTAGGCTGTGTGTTCGTGTGTCAGTCTGGTGATGAATCATAAATAGAAATAATATTGTTACTACAATTTTCAAAGTTCAAAACCATAATAACAAAGCAATATGTGTTGACTATGTCAAATAAAGCGGTATAAACACATTTGTTGTAGAATGTATAAAGTATATAGACGTGGTATAAAGTATATAGACGTGGACAGTTAAAAGTGAACGAGAAACAATAAAACTGTACTAAATTCGACCTTACGAGAAAATTTTAGAGCGTTCTCTTTTAACTGTCGACGACTATACATATGATTGTTATCTAAAGCAGTTTACTGGAAAGTGCTTTTGTTTACATAAATTCCGCACGCAATGCAAAATATTAGCCACGAGTGTAATACATACATAAACGTATATCGGATTGTTTTGTTCCATTCTGCATGCTCCGCTCACCATTTAATGAAAATATATGGGCCAAGTTGTGTCCCGTGGCGCTTACGAAGTAATACCCCAAAGGCTGCGTCCGTTTTGAAACGTTCCAAAACGGATTAACGAGCTTTATGACGTGTAAGCGTGCGCAAAAAATAAAACGACACTTCATTCGAGCCGTTTTCAAGTCGGATTAGTCAGTTCACTGCGTCAATTGTTTGTTAATGTCCAGGACGAGATGTTATCGTTTGCATTTGCACCGGCACTGATAGCGCCATTACCGCAGGAATAATGCAGTCTTGCAGTTTTAAGCGAGAAAGTTTAGGTTCACTTCATTTGAAATTCTAATCGTCAGGAAGGTTCGGAATTAGTGCTTCTTGTCTGAAATTATAGTTTGCCGTTTAAGTTTAAGAAAAGCAAAATACTTCTTATCCCTTGACCCCATGACAAGTGCGCTCTTTTTAGTTGTGTCCATTTGTTAGGTTTTGGCCATGTTGCAGTTCCATGTTAATCTTCTTTTCTCTATTCTCATTTTACGTGTTACTTACATAAGTGTAAGTAATGACGTAATGATGATAAGTTAGCTTATCATCAATTGATCATGTCTGATTTCAAACCATCTTGTAATCTGTGGAAAAGAACACTTTTTCTTGAGATAATTGATTCCATTAACAATTCAAATATCACGTAGTACAAAGTTGATTTAGGGGAGCTTTAGGGTAATAAGCTTTTCACGTTTTGTTTCGCCTTCCGATCCACTTACCTTTTTGCGCATATCCCCATTGAATTATGAGTAATTCCTTCCCTTGAGCACAGCGCTTTTGTGACTTTAAGACGGCATAAAACCGCATATCTGCTGCTGAGGGGAAGCAGTTCATAAAATTTTATTTCTCTATTCGAAGCACATATGTTCCACAAACTCGGTTACGCTTCAGGCAATGCGAGCAACAGAAAAAGCATTTAATTTAATGTTATCAAGAGTCCAATACTGTGTGAGAGCGTGAATGTACAGGTTACAAGTTATTGTAAAAAGTTTGTTGAGTGTTCAATCCTTGTTAATTATCAGCTTCGGTTTTGTAATTACGGTCCTCTTCATATTTTTGGCAAAATAAATCTCACTGATTGCATTAGGTAATTAGATTTCTTACGAAAGTTATTAATAAAGTGAAACTAACTCTCTCAGCAAGTTTGGAACTTTGTTGGAAAGTTGTAGTCGATAATATCAGAAGTTGTTTAATCATATATCAGCAATTCATTTTGAAGAGTCATAATAAAAAGGAGTTTCGAACGTTCAACGTTATTCACGTTAAGAGGGCATTAAAATTTCAAGCAAATCCCTAACTCTAACGAGCACAGCAGTTCAGCGCAGCACATAAATTTGGCGTACATTCTAACTGAGGAAACGCTGTGCGGATTATTCCGTGGTCCCGGCAATAACGTGGTTATAATTTTCTTGCCATGCCATGCAAAAGCAAAACCATCCTATTATTGGCGATGTTGATTATCGCCTTCATGGGATTGCGTCTCGGTGCCAAACTATTTCTGGCTACGCCGAAATAGCCCAATATATCTTATGGCGTTCATGTTTCTATTGTACACGTGCAGGATTTGTGTTACATTACGACAGGGCTTTCCCCATCTAAAGAAGTTCGTGTGATTATCACAACAAATTTCAAAATGCAGTGGTTTTTTTATTCTAGAATTTTTTTTCATGCAGAGGACAATTAACGATTGCTCTAGTTTGGTTGAATTCATATATAAACCCTAAATTATTCTCTCACCTACCCTTTTGATGTTACCGCATTCTATATTTATTCTAAATGAGTGCTCGAAGATCAAAAAGAGGAAGAAGAATTTTTTTAACGAACTTCAGCTACTTAGATTGCAAAATGTTATTGCTTCTACATCTGCATTTTCCCAGATAATTTGGAGTACTTTAAATGACGCACAAGGAAACCAAGCTTTCGAAGCTTGACCTTCCTATCTGAGTTCCATTTAGGTCTGATCCAAGAATAAGGGACTTTCGAACCTTGGAAGTCTTGTTGATCGTCACTTTAACATTCTTAAGAAGCTTGGCCTACCTAACTTGAAGAGTTCTATCAGAGCCCCATTCAAAAATGTGGGGTTTTTGGAACACTCGACGCAAAATCTTTCCTTGTTCATTATTTTAACATTAGGAAAACATTTCGAGCCTTGACCTTCTTAGGTTGAAAAGCTCTCTCTAGGTCCTGTTTGGTTATCATCCAAGAACATGGGAATGATGATTTGCTTGCCACTAAACGCCATCTAAGTTCTTATGAGGAAACTCCAAATCCAAAAAGGGAAAGTATAATTTCAAATTGATGCAGTGCTTTTATTCATCTTCTTCTGTAGAAAAAGTTGAGAGGATAGCAGTCAAAAGGGGTCAATTAAAAGTTTACTCTTGTTTGATTGCCGAGCTTTCGGAAAGTATTTATTTCCTTCATCAGGGCGGCTATAATATTAATACGAAAGTGTTACACAATTGAAATTTATGAGTTTTAAAATTTTACTTACATCTAAGTGAGGTTGTAAAAGCTAAAGTTGCACATTTTTCTTCTGTAGATATCTCGTTTGGTTTCAATTGTTCTTCTCAATGGAACCCAGGTGGAACATGGAAGACCAAAATTCGATTGGCTTGATGGCTTCACTCTTACTGTTTCCCTTGCTTTCGATTTCAGAGAAGACCTTTGACATTGGCCTGGAATAAATAAAGAACAAATTACATGTAATCAGTCAAAATATGTCAAAAACAGTGAAAATTTTTAATAGCATCTGGGGAAAGTCAAGTGAACCGAATATATCTTTGTGCGTTATCTAATTAATCCGAGGTTTTAATTCATTAAAGAATGACAAAATGATATTAAAATATTAAAATAAAGTTAAAGTTCACCAAAAATAAACCGTTTAATTAAGAATTTAACGTCGTCAACTCTGAATTATTCTCCTCTTAGTGTGCACTTAATAACTCTTAAAATTTTGAAAATTACATTTCGTCCTAACGATCGAGCGCGGTTGTCCTCTTTTCATTCCTGTTTCGTCGTATTTCACAATTAGATATCGCCCGAGATCTCGGAATGATAACCGGCATCCAAATAAAACCTCCGCGCGATAATTAAGGCCGGAACAACTGAAACGTGTTTTCTTAACGAAGTTCGTAATTGCGTCGTAATTTCTCTTTATTTTTCGGGCACTCGTTTCCCTGCGCGGACTGCAAGCGAAAATAAAAGTTTACAGAAGGTCCCGCCCTTCTTCCTTCCTTCCTTCGCGCTCGGCCCTTATGAATTATTTTAGGATTCAAAACTTCGAACTCGGGTAATTCGGGAGGATTTAAATGCTCGCGTCCGATCGGTGAAGTATGAGGCGGAGGAAAAAGGGCTTTTGTTTGACGGTATTGATTTTTGTTTTAGTTTTTCTGCCGTCACAGCTACGCGCCTCCACTTAAAATTGAAAGCTTTTTTTTCTAAGTTCGGGGAAGGCAAAATGAAAAGGACAGGTTTAAATTGATACAGAAATTTTTTTATTCTGTGTTCGTAGTCACTGACGTTGGCTTTATGGTAATGAAAGAAGCTCTGACTAATCTTAAAAATGGATCGAGGCTTCTTCATATTATGTAATTCTAGGACGAATGCTCCTACTCCTATTATTCTCATAACTCTGCATTATTAAAACCTTGAGTAGAATTTAATATATTTTCAAATTTCAAAATGTTTTAAATGCTGTAACGTTTTCTCTTTTTCTTTTCAGGTAAGACACCAATACAACAAAACTGCAGGTATGAACACAAACACGATGAACTGTAACCTTATTATTGATGACCTCGTATGGTTTTAAAGCGACCATTAAGGTGAAACGGCGTAGACCCTACAACAACATATCGTTCACGTAATTCCCCTAAAAGCTCTGTAAACATATTAAGATAAGTACCTCAGACAGTACGGTATAAAATCTAAATGGGTTAATAAGATTTAATTGTGCAAGCAACCGTCTTATACACAACACAGTAACTATAATGGCGTCTCGTGGAGAATATCTTTCTAATTAATTTAATGCCTGTGTTATCTTCGGCATTTCAGCGCCGGGGTTCAAATTATAGACATCTGCATATTTTAAATCCGATTAGCCCCGCACTCTGTTTGTTAACGCGTAAATTTGCCACAATATATTCAAGGTTTGCGGCGCATTATTAGATTTAACCGAAATTCTTTAACGTGTACATGAAAATAAAAGCCTATTAGGTTCGTCCTAAAATAGCTTCGGATGCGAATGCCGAATGGGATCAAATTTATTGATACTCTGACCCTTGGGTTACACTTAATTTATAGGACAACTTGCAGTTAAGCAAGTTTATTTTTAAACCCTTTTATTTAATTGTTATATATGTCCTATTGCCTTCCACTCCGAACTATATCGTATTAAACAAATATAAAAAATCGAGGGTCATTCATAAAAAAAAAGAATTAAAATCGAATCTTTTTTAAGTCCTCTTCTTTCTCTACATTCAAAAATGATTCTCTTTTGTCTATTATTGGCGAATTATTTTTTTTTCTTTAGCCTCTAAAAGGTATGAGAAATTTGTTTTATTTAAAAATTAATATGTGCGATATGTTCGTTGCGATTCGTAGGAAAGTATCACTTTCGTTAATCCTCGCCTGTTCCTGCCCTGATCCTACCAGAGTTTCTGTAATTAAGCGAAAGTAAATCATCGGGAAATCGAAAGTAATTTTGGCACATTGGAGGCGCCGAAGATTGATTGATTACTTTCCCAATAAGCAGTCCCTTCGACGCTTTAAATACATGAACGCGCGTCTGGCGAAGTTACGTCAATTAAAATCACTTCGCCCTTAACAAATGTAGTGAGTTTTCACCACTTAATTAAAAACTTTTATTATTTGTTCATGAAATAAAAATATATTGTAAATAATTCTGTAAAAATTATTAACAAGCGTGATGAATTTTTTTAATCGTTTCGCTAAAAGTTTCATCGTAGTTCTGATTGATTGATTACTTTCCCAATAAGCAGTCCCTTCGACGCTTTAAATACATGAACGCGCGTCTGGCGAAGTTACGTCAATTAAAATCACTTCGCCCTTAACAAATGTAGTGAGTTTTCACCACTTAATTAAAAACTTTTATTATTTGTTCATGAAATAAAAATATATTGTAAATAATTCTGTAAAAATTATTAACAAGCGTGATGAATTTTTTTAATCGTTTCGCTAAAAGTTTCATCGTAGTTCTTAGCCCCCATACAGATTGCTTTGTTCTGAATATGAGGATGAGGAGATATAAATTTCGTCTAAAATTCAAGTTAAATCGTTCAGAAAGCAAACCTAGAAATGTTAGTGATTTTTTGCCCCGAAAGTTTCCCATTACTTGCTCGATTTAGTTGTCTGGATCTACGAAACTTTATCGTGTAATTTTTTTACTTGAAAAATGTTTACTGTACAGTAAGTAGTTTCGTATGTTTGAAAATTTATTTGGAGTATGAAACAAATATTGTAAGAAATAGTTTGGTCAAAAAGGGAAGAAAGGTTTGAATATGTATTTGAATTATTTAAAGTGTCTTCCACGTATTTGCAGACGAAATGATAAATAAATAAATAAATAAAACAATTTGCATTTATGTATGTACATAAGCAGGCGAATCAAAATCAAAACACTAACGTAAATTACCCCGTCGCAAATTATTAGTATAACAGCATCTGCCGGGAAATCGAGTAAACTTTATAAACACATAAACATCTCAACTGGCTTGATGAGATGGATACGAACGAAGAAAATTACCTCGAGCCAGAAAATTACTTTCAACATTTGCTGCAACCTTTATTACGCAATGATTTCAATTTTTCCGACTCCTCGCGAATTAGGAGTTTTCTTTTTCCCACGTCCCTCCGTAAGAAAAGCCATTACGCCGCCGGTAAACACAATTTCCCCGGGCATATTTGAAAAGCTCTAATTAGGAAATGCGGCGGGCGTTAAAGGAAGGAACTACCTCCCACTACTTCAAGTATAATGAATTTTAATTGCTACTACTAGCCGGGGCTATTAAAAGAGTTTAATGTTTCGTTTGGTCCTCGTTTTTCGTAATTAATCTTATAATTAAGTTTACGCGGATTCTCTTAATTAATCAGCGCCAGCGGATTTACATTCGAATGAATTTGTATTGCTTTTCATCAAGGCACAAAAATATATACAGGGTGTAATCAATTAAGTTTCACATACTGTAACCATTATTAATGCACAAGAACAGAGACGAAGTTATGATATACTTAGCTAATATCTATTCACTCTTTATCCTCGTCTCAGTAGGCCGTGTTCTCGTTTCGTTAAGTTGCTGCCCTGAAATTTGACACATACCAGAATCTGACATGAAAAATATTAATGACAATTCCATACCACTAATCTGACTATGTTGCCAAATATTATACGAAGGAGCACCGACTATGGCACCGTGAAATATGCACTACAGTCGAGCTGGCAACAACGTCAGTGGACTCAAATTATAACCATGAAATTAAAAATAAATATAACCGTCTTATCTGACGTCTATGTTTCATTGTGATACCAACAAAAATGTCACCCTAACTCGCCTACTGGAACGAGGAGAAAGAGTGAATAGATTATAACAATAAATAAAAAAAAAATGGTAATTCAATTGAGGTCACATTCTAAAAGTATTATTGTAATAAGAAGCACGTCGAACTCGTCGTCCCTTAATTCATGATTCCTTATTGCGTTCAGACTAAACGAACAAAGTTCCGAAAGATCGCGGAGATACTCTGTGTACGTCTGTTCACAGTTCCAGTTGATTACGAGAGTTCAAGTGTTGTGTTGATATTTGCATTTTTAATTATTAGACGTTGTTTACTATTTAATATTCTGAAAGCAAATAGTGATTTATACCTATTTATTACATGATTTAAAAATATTCTTCTCAGAACTGATACTGATGCTGAATTCATTCCTTATGTGATGAAGAACTTACAGTATTAATAAGCGAAACTTATTGGATTACCCCTTTCTTTAAGTTTCACAACTGATTTAATCCTCTGTTATAATCAAACGTGTTGCTAGAAAATAGAATAATAAATTAATCGTTCCGGTTGTTGTTAGCAAATTAATTAAGGTTTTGCTGATTTGGGTGGTGTAAAAATGCAGGTTGATTTCACAGAGGATTAGCAGACTTGACAGACGGGAAAATCGTGCCGACGTAAATTTTGCGTTCGGTTTTTTGCTTAATAGAATTTCGGGATTCGATTCGTGCCCGCGGGGCTCAAACCGAAATGGCGACATGAGAACAACCGACTGTTTTAATACTCTTGTTTACAACTGCCTACGTACTACTCCAATTCACCGATATATTAACACCGATCCGAATCAATAGCTTTAGTTCTTACGAGAACGTAACGCGTTCTGTGTTATTTCACATGTGAAAAGAGTTAAAGAACATAACGAGGCAATGAAGGTAAGAAAGCACTTTAATACGACCTCCGATAGTAACGCATCTTGTATTATTTTTCTGATCTACCAGTTGGTGCCGAAGAATAGTTCGATATTTTTTTTACAAAATTTTTTGGCGGGCAAATTTTAAAAGCCCAACAAAAAGAAGTTGCGTTCCACGGGTACTCCAGATGAATTAATTTCGTTGTCCTCGGGAATAAATAAATCACCATCGACGTGTTCAAACCATCAACAAAGATTTAATTCAATTACTGATAATTACATGCGTGCTGATTCGATGAGTAAACTAATTAGCGCCTGTCACATCACAAAAGCGGCTTTGTATCTAAAACTTTAAATTTGCGAGATATATGTATGTAGTTAGCGCGACCTTCCGGTTCATTAGCAGAAAAGTTTGGAATTCGTTTCGTTTTAACTCTAATTGGCCGACTTATTTGCATACTTTCATGCAGATTTACGCAAAAATAAATATAAATTTAGCTTACTTTTAAATTAAGCTTAAGTGTCGGGCGAAAATTTATCTTAACGTCACATTAAGTATTGCTGAAATGTCATTATGTATTAATTCATCATCTGAAAGATACGAGCCAACTCATCATATTCCATCCGTTACTCGTCGGCCAAGCACGCTAGCTAAAAGCTCTTGTCTAGTATGGCAGAGTAGAACAATAGATCTACCCGCAAGTAGACTCTCACGTGAATCCATTAGCAACTAAACGCACATTGTTTTCACCTGAAATTAGTTTTTATTTATTCGCGCTTTGTTTGGATTGTGCGATTGTGTTGCGGAAAATTCGATGCGGCGCCGGCGCGGCGTTCGGAAATTGTTCTATGTATGTATATTTGGAAGTTGATTACCAACGAAAAAAGTTTGCCAATATTGTCGTTTGATCTGTTTACGGTGCAAATAATTTCTGTTTTATGGCCCGACCGTCTTGTCAATTTAATGAATGGATGTTAATGTTAGGGAGAAGCAAATAAGCTTATAAATTTATGGGCAACCCTAATCCCTTCGATTGAGTTAATCATAGATTCACGAAACCGCACATCATACAATCAAAGCCAAAGTTTGTAATATGCCTCTTGCTTGCCGTAATTACTTCCGCTTGCTGTATACGAAAATAAGGGAGTTGATATAATAGACACCCCTGAATGATTATGCCCTTGTTCGTAGCTGCAATGTTATCCATTCTTTACATGACAATAGAAAGAAAAGTGCCGAACTTCATACTTTTGACTTGATTGTTTACTTTTTCCGTCCGCTTCAAAATACGAAAGAAATCTTCATAAATTTGGCTTCATATTAAAGGTTATTAAATGATCTTTCAAACAAATTTTAATTAAAAAAAGAGTGGGTCGTTTTCTTTGTACGTAAGTGTACGTTTTAAGCCGATATTTATTTATTTCACTCTTTTATCAAAATCAAACCATAAAAGACCCAAGTAGCAATTTCTTTGTTTGTACGTTTCTGGTTTGAGTTTAGCCAGATATTGCTCTCAATGCCCGTTTTATATGGAATGACATTTTAGCCCTTGCCCGCCACTACATATATTTTTCGAAATTGTCGAAGTTTTCGTAGGTTTTTTCTTTTATGTGAATTTTAGTCCTAAATAAAAGAAAAATTACATATATTCAAAACAGGTAAAAACAATTACACATCAATTAAGGAATTTGGCATAAAGCGGAAGTCTGTACACTATTGAAATAATAACTCAAAGTCCTGTAACAATTAAGACAGTGTTAAGAAAGAACAAAAAGGAATACTTGTAATAATTCAGTTAAATTATTAAAGCGCATAATTTAGACAAATGTAAAATTGCAAATGCACAATGCAAAACAAATTCAAAGTAACCTCATAACGAGAAGAAACAGTATTTTGTAATTCAAATAGAAGCAGTTGTTAATATCTAATAACATAACTAATTGGCAAATGAATAAATGTTTTCTCACCCAAAACCATGGTACTGAATACAGAGAGACGGACGGATTTTCAGAGTTTGACCACGCACTATGACATTCGGTGAACGCTGACTACGCCTTCTTGTGATGTTCACAACCATACGACTACTAGCTGTATGATATCTATCATGAAATTGCCTTTTAATTTAACTTGAAAGCTTCCGCGGCCGTCGTCCATGATTGAATTGACATTCGGTTGGAACCGCGACTTCTTCTACTGCCGACGTTTCATTCTCCATTGCAGAAGAACTTCCTCAGGACTGCTGCTGCTGCTGATGGTGTTGCTGTTGCTTCCCGTAGTCGTTGAGACTGAGTAGGTATGTCTGGTATGTCGTCGTGGTATTTATAGTGGTCGGTGGAGGTAGTGAGTCGAAAGGGTGAACGAGGATTGGTCTGTTGGGGCGTGACGGATCGTTAATGAGATGTTTTCAGGTATTGTGGAGGCAAACGCCAGTATCACGGTTCAAGTTATTGGGGTGTTTGAGGATTTCTATGGATTCACGGATTTTACGAATGAAAAGATGAGCGGGCTAGAAGTTTTGTGTCGGAAAATGGGATTTGTTAACCGGTTTCTAGTTTGTGTTCATCTAGGGCCGAGCCAGTTGTTTGTACAGCGTTCATGTTTAGAAACACGAGTGCTGACAGATCGTTTTGTTTCACCGATGTATACACGTCAACAGGAACATGGAATTCGTTACACACCTTCGGATTTGTGGAGAGTAGGCAGTCTGAAAGTTTCGTCTAAGTAAATGGACTTGGTGTTCTGTTGTTTGAGAATTTTGCCGATTCTATCTGTTATGGTGTGGATGTAAGGTAGGTAAGCTGTGGCGACTGGAGGCGTATCAGGTTCAGGGCGTGGTGGAATTGGGGTGAGATATGTTACCCCAAAAAGTGTAAATACTGATACTCCTGAATGATTTGAAATATCAGGTGACAAGTAAGCGTTGCTTCCCACAACTGTTCCCAAGCCAGTTCAGTGAAGACGGGAGGGGTACTAAATAAAACAAACCAGGGCGCCATGCGCCAGGGAATTCCCCCCAGTTGAAAGAAATACACTTCGGAGACCCTTCCCAAGGTCTCGCCGTGTTCGCTTCAAGTAAATCGTAATCTTCAGGAGATTTGTCCCATTTGATACGCTTAGAGTAGGGTTTTGACATAAATAAAACACTCACGTGGTGTATAACAAATATATTAGTGCACAACAAACGAAATAACTACAGTTGTTTCAGCTCGTCAACTTTAAAAATGCATTCAGTTAAAAATAATAAATAATTGATTCACACGGTTCACGGGTAATCAGATCTGATTTCACAGAAGGTGCCTTAATGGCAATGTCGACTAACCGATTATTTGAATATGTTAACTTTAATCAAAGTACTGGCACAGTATCGGCTACTTCATTGAAAGTCCGAGAACGATATAAAAATAAATAAATAAATGAGGTTATACGTCACTCTTTGTCACCTGAAGTTGGTACGTTGCCTAGTTCACGTTAGTTCAGGTAGGTGGCAGCACTCCTCGGCGCAAGCGTCGCCCCATGGCCTCTCGCAGGATTAATGCGTGGCTCGATAAATTTTCCCCAAACAACATGCAGGCGACAAAACGGCTATGCCATACCAGAAGAGGTAATTAAAGCCCCAAAAGTGTTGCTAAATTAAAAAAAAAAAACGATTCTAAAAGAACAATAAGGTCGGCCATTAATTTCAGGGACATCATGAAAGAAATAGTAAAACCTACGAGGTCGTTGGTTTAAAATGCGAAACGCGTTTCACTGAGCCCTGTGGGGTACTTGAGTCTTCCAGTCAAACTGTATATTGTATATTGAATTTTGCACTAAATTAGCAACAGTTCACGAGAGCGAGAGGCTACGTGTTATCCTCCAAGACGGCAGACACGAAAGTGGCCAGATCGCGGAAAGCATGGAATACTTCCGGCAACCCCAACGAGATAAAATGGCGTGGCCAATGAGAAAATTATGACATAAATATATTCGAATAAAGAACCAATATGAAGACAGAATTTTAAAGCGACCGTTTTGTCTGCGGAGAATATGACTATGTCTGGCTTATTTTTCAAAGTTTTAAGGGCTTGAAATTCAGTTTTTGTGTAATTTGGTTTGGGGGGGTTTGGCTGCTTTTAAGATTTTGGAAATTTCGTGGCGAATAGGGTCTGCAATGAATGTGGGAAGGGAGTTTGATAAGGGCGGATTCAACTCCAGCTATGATGTGATGGGTGGGTATCGTTTTTGGGGTGATGGCGAAATTAGGGCCTTTGGAGAGAACGGAGATTTCGTTTTCAGTTAAGGAATAGCGAGATTTGTTTATCACAGTATGTGTTGAGGAATGAGATTCATGATGACGATTGGGTAGTTGTTTGGAAACTAACTGATTGAATTTACGGATGTGGGTATTAATGATCAACCGCCTTTTATGTGGTTTTATACCGGAAATTTCGATTACGAAAAATCTATCATGTGGGCTACTCGCCTTATGAGTCATCGTGAATTTCCTAAATCGTCCGCTCTTATGCTTGCAAAGCAAGTCATTTATTTACGTTATTTTTTAGAAAATTTTTGTGCAAATCGGTTTTGATTACAGCGGATTCCTCGAGCAGGCTCTGTACAGCTGTTTCAGGCCTAGTTGGGCCTTCGTCAGCAGAACCGTAGCTCGAGAACTCCACTGCAAACCAAACCGATCTGTCCTAGGTTATTCGCCATTGAAAGATGTCGCTACATAAAATGTTCGTTATTTTTTAGGTGGGTGAATTTTCCGCGATCGCGTAGGCGACGTTGTATCTAATTCAACTTACGCAATGAGCTTAATGATCTACAAATTGCCGATTTCTTACATCACAGTCAGTTTCTAATTATTTCTATACTGCTTATACAAGGCAACGAATAATGATAGGAGATCATTTGTTCACCCTTGTGTGGAATCAAGATTGAGATGGCGACCATTTGATCTATCATTATTATCGTCGCTCTTCTAATGAAATTAAACAACTTATGATACTCTTGTTAATACGTTCGTTTTGTTTAACGGGTTCTGCGAGGCATGCATCATTATTTTAATTATTCACAGTTCATCGGCCGCTCATTCATCAATACAACATCATTGTTTACGGTATCTGACGTTATTTCCACCCTATCTCCGAATCTTTTGGCTCGTAATTCGACACTACATTCATCAGTTTGCGCCCTAATTTTTTTTTAGTCCTTCGACTGAAATCGATGCGCCAGTTCCGAGCGTAATTTCGCCGAGTCGACTTTTCGTTGCTGACGGCCGCACGAGAGTCGATTTTACACAGTAATTACCGAAGTGAAAACCGTGTTACTTATTTAGAATTTTTTTGTGACTGCATTACATTGGCGACAAACGAAAAAATCAAATAAAAAAAAGCTTGGCAATAGAAAATTAGTAAGATTATGAGACTTTTCCGTAAGCTACAAGAACGATAAATTAACAGAGCCACCTATGAACAAGTAATCAAAGTTTATTATTTGCAAGTTAGTAAATCTTAAAGAAATTGGTTTCTATTGCAACAGATTAACAGAGTCATCCATGAACAGGCAACGTTCAAATTGGATTCTTGGGGAATTAGGTCAAAACGAGTGAGTACATCCAAGCGCCATCTCTTTATTGTTACAGAAAGCTTTTAACGAAAACGATTGGGAAAAATAGGAACACTCATAAAAGCGCGACAAAGAAAACAACAAAAGGCAAAAACGTTTAACAGCAGATCATTGATCTGTCATCAAGAGTATGCTAATTTGGCAAATAGTAAAAATAGTAAATTGATAATAGTATGATTTGCAACTCATGCAGATCATGAAACTGCTTTTACAAACTCTCATAAACAACTATGTTATACATACAGTCCGGTTACACACACACTGTTATCTTTATAGTAATTTAATGGGTCAGTAATTTTAAATCACGCTCGTAATGCAACAACCTCAACTAATATTTCAACTTATCTGCGTAGCCTAGTTTGAAATTTATTGCAAAAGCTGCAATGCCATTGCCATCAATCAGCGCATTGTCACGTTCTGTGGCTCTCTTGCATGATACCTCATCCGTGACTCATAAAGTTTCGTGTTTCGTGAACGTAAGGATATATTTTGCAATGGTTTCCACCACGTTAACATTCATATGCACAAAAAATTTACTTTATATCAAAGTGAAGCGTTTACATAATTGTAGTGCCAGTGATATTAAGAATTCCGATTGATGAGACAAAGGTGCCACAGTGTATCTCAAAAATGTGATATATTTTCATTCCTTAATAGTAATAGTGAAAAAAATACCATTCTATTAGGATTCTGGTGGAAATAAAAATATCAAAGGAACTAGAATAGGAGAGGTTTTTTTTTGGGTTACCTCAATGAAATGGAATGAGTGTATCATCACATGTTACACAACCGATCAAAAATAAAACCAAAGTAATATACAAAAGTATTTAGAGAAGTTCGAGAAGATTAGGGGTGCCTTTTGATAAGATATATCTGAGCACTTATACACACATCTATCTCCATTTACACTTTCTGTTGGTTCATTCTCTTTGCAAGGTCGAACATCTGTCTTTGTGTTCGGTTCGAATCCTCGCATCCCAGCCGCAGTTTCTCACAGCTCAAGATCGAAGGAGGCCGGCGTAGCGTGTAATTCAAGAGCTTTCGACTCTACGCAGGCTCATCACAATATCATCGCAAGTGACATGTAAAATATAACAGTACTTCAAATGGAAGTTATATTAAGTTTGGCTGTTCGGCCTTACTTAAAACTTTCCCTAAGTGGCACGGCATCGGTAGCGAACTTATTAAACTTGTAAGCGAAGTTTTTAGGCCGTCTAGTCCTAATAAAATTTCCACCTTTATTCGGTTTACTTTAAACGCTCATAAATATTTTATGAATCCGGAGAGAGACGTATAGGGGCGATGACTAAAAACAAGGGGATTTTTATGGTGTTATTATCCTACTGATGTAAAACGAAAGGCGGAGAGAGACTTAATTGCCAACTTTTACAATTTACTTCCATTAGCTAATTGTTACATGTAAAATTGATGACTTACTTACGAATAGAGTTAATGATATTAGGCAAAGAAAGATATTTTCGTACATCACTGACATCTCTTGACAAAATATAAAAAAAGTAACTAAAATAAAGAGTACGTGTATAAACCAGTTAGGTAATTAAATTTTTTTTAAATTTCTTGTAAAATCCGGCCTGTGTGTGAGTACTTGTATTTTCAGCGCAATCGATTACGTACTTCAGCCCCTGAAACAAAGCCATTGTTCTGGCATTGCGCGGGAAACAATCTTGCTTATCTATTGATTAAAAGTTTGTTTAGCGATTTTGATATCACGCCCTGCTCAGCATTAAAAATAGTTTACCTGTACGCGTGCTTTGTGCGATAAACAAAGGGTGAACGTTGGAAGCCCAATTTTGATTTATTTCTGGCGCCATTGTTTTCTTTTTTAAGCGTTTAGTTCAAGTGCAGTATCCGTTAGCTGCGTTTATTCTTTATTCGTTTTATTTTGCAAACTTGAGCGATTAACACATCAATACTAAAGTTTCACTTTCCAGACAATATCATTATTAATAGGAAACATCGTACACAAATTATAAAGAAAGAAGAGAAAATATGGAACGTGGAGTTCCTCAAGGTTTGATATTGGGACCTCTACTTTTATAATCTATGTATATAGATGACTTGACTTTTAAAGTAGTTGCATATAATGCATGCTTGTTCTCATTCAAGACAACACCCAACTCATTCAAGACAACACCCAATAAATTAAATAATAAATATTCTTTCTTAAAAACGTGTTACGGTTCAAATTTTATTCATGAAACTTCGGTTGACTGCTCTTTAGTTTGTTGTTGTTGTAAGTTGTCTTTGGTAACTTTTTATAACATTTGGGAGTACTGTTTTCCCCAAAAGTTCTTCGCGTTCGAATTCCGAAAACGATAAAGAAGGCGGGACTAGCCATTCTTTCACCTTGGTGTTTTTGGCACCCATTTTGGGCAGTTCACGAGCATGCTTTACAAACGACTGTCGAATATTTTTACGTTTTCTGTGCTGTTGCTTTGGAGTTAATGGGGTTTTAGTGTCGATTGTGAAGAGTGCAGTCCAACGCTTTTGTAGCGGATAAATTACGCGTTTCTCGTGGACCGCCTTTAGTTAACGCATTGATCTGTGGTCTCTCGTGGACCGACACGTCACGACGTGTTCCTTTAGTTAACGCACTGATCTGTGGGGAAAGTCTTTTCCGAATCAACTTCTTTCGCGTTTTCGAATTTTTCTTAAATTTGTGTTTCTTCCATTAGCACGTTGTATGGGCACGTTTTATGGGTTAGAATCCACCCCCCCCCTTGTTTGAGTTTTGGGGCCAGTTTGGTTCCTTCTGCTGTTGATGCCATAGAATCTCGAGATCCTGTCTATTTTGGCATCGTGTTCGCAGAGAAGGACCTTTGTTCGGAGCTGCCGAACCTCATAGAGCAATACCGAGGGTTGCACCGCTTCCCTGGATGAACCTTGGTCGACCTCTGCAAAAGTTATTTTATTGTGGAAAAATCTACGACCGCGGTTTCGTCTTACAAAGACATTTTCGAGTGGTGAGGTTGACTACAAACAAAAAGAAGAATCAAGTCTTAAAGTCACTCCGTCCCCTATCAATCTCCATATTAGTGCACTTAAAAAACTAGTCATTGGCACTGAAAATATTATCTCCTCTTCGAAAATTGACACACATCATAAATTTCCACATTTCAAAAAATAGTTTTTTGTAAAAATCTCCCACCCAATTTAGTCTAATTAATCATATTGACGTCAAACTTTTTTTACAAGAGAAAATTTCAGTCTGAACTGGTTATCTCCAAGTCTGATAAGGGTCAGGCTGTTATCATTTTAGACAGAGCTTCCTATGTTACTAAAGTCGAAGATTTCTTAGCCAACAATGGTTTTACCACCTTGGATTCCAATCCACTTCCCGCTTTTTGCACAAAACTAAATAAGTTTCTCAATGACGATGTTGATACGCCCTTAATTAAACCTGCTAAATTTAAAAATATGAACCCTAGGATGCCTAGACTCTATGGCCTGCCCAAATCACATAAAATTGGTTGCCCTATACGCCCTGTGGTGTCATTTGTAGGTTCCCCAGCTTATAACACTGCAAAATTTTTGGTTTCCATGTTTAACAAATACCTCAACATTAATTTTGAATATAGCATCATAAAAACACTTCTGAACTCGTTAATAAACTTCATTCATTAAATATTTCTGACAATATCATTTTAATCTCACTCGATGTTTGCAACCTGGTCACGTCAATCCCGGCTTCAGAATGTCTAACGTTGGTGGACGAATTGCTTTTTGCTTCTAACTTGTCTGATTCTGAGACTGCTTTTCTCCAATTCTTATTAAAAATCACGCTTCAACAGTCATTTTTTGTTTTCAACGACAAATACTGGACACAACTGGATGGCCTAGCCATGGGTTGTAACCTCTCACCCTTGTTAGCTGACCTATTCATGAACCATTTGGAAAAAAGTTCTTCGCATCTGACAACCCCCTGAAACAATACATTAAATTCTACGGTAGGTATGTGGATGATATTTTGATAGTGTGTGAAGACCCTGTGTCCTTTTTGGACGATTTAGTCTCTACATTTAATTCCCTGCACCAGAAAATCACTTTTGCTTTAGAATCCGAGAATCAGTTGACCCGTTCTATTAATTTTCTAGACCTCACAATTACTAGAGTCAATAATTCACTTCTTAAGTTCAGAATCTACAGAAAACCCACTCACACTCACACTTGTATTAATTACTTCTCTTTCCATCTTATGGAACACAAGTTCGCAGCATTCCGTGCCTTTTTTTTCACAGAGCTCTCTGTACTTCAATGAGTCCGGATGACTTCAGGAATGAGATCAGTATCATTGTCCAAATTGCTTTCTTGAATGATTTCCCAATCAAAACCGTACTAAAGGTCTTCACTAGAACTAGAAATAAACTTATCAACAGCTTGATTTTTCCGATCACTCCGAATCCACCTAACAACACTGAAGTTTGGTTTCTTTACCTTTTGTTGGAAAGGTTTCTGTTTCGGTTTCTGTCTGAACAAAAAAAATTCTGCAATCGCTTGCCTAATTGTGTCTCTCAAATCACAATTGAGCTTCAAGAATTTGTTCTCTCATTGTAAGGACCCCATTGATCCACTTCCCTGAGTGGAGTTTATTCTTTGATTTGCGGCACTCGTTCAGCCGTGTACGTAGGTCAGACAGGGAGAAGTCTTAAAACTAGGCTTAATCAACACCTTAGATCTTTTAGGTTAGGTAAACAAGATTCAAGTTTTGTACTTCATTTATTAGATACCTCACATGTTTTTGATTCTAAAGTTGAAGTTGACTTATTGCACAATTTACCTAAAGGTAATTTATTAACTTTTGCTGAAAATTTGGAGGTTTGTTTGCATAACCTATCACGTCCAAATTCTGTTAATTATCAACGTACAGCTCCTCTTCAGTAATACCAATTTATTTAAATCAATTCGTTGGCCCGCTGGCAGCCGACCAACTCAATAGCGACATCTGTTGACAATTATATGTACTTATTTTTTTTTTTAATATCTTTTAATTTGTTAATTTGCATCTCGTGCTTTAAGTAAGGTTAGACTTGATTCTTTTTTTTTGTGGTCAACCTCACCACTTGAAAATGTTTTTGTAAGACGAAACCGCGGTGGTGGGTTTTTCTACAATAAAATAATTTTTGCAGAAGTCGACCAAGTTTGCTTTTTCCTCCTACATCCACTGTCAATTTCGTCACTATACAGGATGACCGTCAATCTTACATGTTATACGGGTATAAACCTGCGGGAATTTCAATTACTTTCAACACCGTGTGTAGGCCTAGTGGTACCACGAGTTTTGCTAACCTACTTGAACAACCTTACGCTAAATGGCGCCCTCTTTGCATCCAGGTTTAAGCTACCGACAATCTATTTGAAGCCCACCCCTTCTCCACTGAGCTGGCCATATCTCCAAGTAGAGTTTTTAACATCGACGATTTTCCCCAGTTTTCGCAACTTTATACAGAGTCAAATAGATAAGGCGAAAAAGTAAGTAGCAAACAAAAGTGAATGTATAATATGTGGAACGATTGTGGGGCTCTATTCTCAACTCGTTCGAAAAGATTCGCATGCGAAAATGAGGTC
Organism: Dorcus hopei; assembly: GCA_033060865.1. Classification (NCBI taxonomy): domain Eukaryota; kingdom Metazoa; phylum Arthropoda; class Insecta; order Coleoptera; family Lucanidae; genus Dorcus; species Dorcus hopei. The sequence continues at coordinate 39,585,384 of CM065423.1, forward strand.
AAAATGACGTAAACTCTCGTACTCATTTTGACGTCATTTTCGCATGCGAATGTTTTCGAACGGGTTGAGAATAGGGCCCCTGTATATTTCTCTTGTTCATCACTATACGTTTTTGCTCGTCTTCGCTGAAATCACCTTTAAGTCAAGCAACCCTCAATGTGAATGTAAATAATTATTTTGTCAATTTTGATTTGATTTTGTTCATAGAAGCTTTGAAAAGCATCAAAATGATAACTGAGTACGTAACAAAAATTATAACATGTTAACATGCTGTCGACCTCGAAGAGTATTTAAATCAGGATGTTTCACATTTCGCTCCAGAAATTGCACCCCCTAACAAAATTAATACCAGCATGTTCTTTGATTATTACATTAATCATTTTCTGAGCGAAAGACTAGATAATTCCGTATTAAGCCCACATTAAAGTTCCATCCTTAACGAGCCTGCATCTGCCTGTTACGTTAGAGCAGTCCTCATCCAGTCCGTTAGTAATTGTATTTTAATGTGGCCGCATCTAATTTAATTGGGTCCTCTACCAGTATACTAACAGCATGACGACTATTTAATTTCAAATTGCACCCTTTTTGCCAAATAAATTTCTCATTTCGACCTTGAGGTTATTAGAAAAATTGTGTGCAAATCGGTTTCGATTACAGCAGATTCCTCGAGCAGGCTCTGTACAGCTTGAGGTTATTATTATTATTATTATTATTATTATTATTATTATTATTACTGAACAAAACGTTTTTCAATACAAAACGTAATATACTGGTTTCGAAGAATTTTTCAAGCAAATTCCAGGCGGTTTTGTCTTTGCGCGACGCCTTTGAACTTTCGATAAGTTCGTAAAACCCAACGTGTTTCTTTGCAACTGCGGAAATGATGTCTTGCAAATTGACTGTCGCATCCGGCAGTTTTGCATGTTTCACAACTACAATAAGGATTCGCTTTAACTCTATTTTCGTTGCTCCAATCTCGTGCCTCCAAGCAAATAAGGGAAGTAATATACCGTTGCTTTTATTGTTTTTGTTTTGCGTTCCTACGTATATTGAGTTCTAGCTTGACGACTTGCCAAATCTTACGATTAGTTAGTTTGATGGAATTGTGGCTTCAGGTGTAGGTACGTGTTTTTCTTTACTTATCCTAATATTTTTTTTGTAATTGTGTTGAAAATATGAAAAATTTCCTCCAGAAGGGAAGTTACATTCGCTTAAAATTTACTGCTACATAACGTACGGACCCTTTTAAAGTTGAAGCGAACAACGCTAATAATTAGTGCTACAAACGCTCTTCACATTATTTCGTAATTACCTACTGGCTCATCCTCTTTTCAGCCGGACTCCACTACATACTCAGTGCTGATGAATAACCCCACGCTGAGGACCAACCCTTGAACGCTGTACACATCGCTGAATTTGTAACTTCTGACCCTCCGCTCGTTTATCAACTTAATAGAAAACTAATGTGTGTAATATATGGGCGTAATATAAAGTTTTTGCCGTTTACTTAAATCTTCTTTCATTTAACTTGGCCCGTTAAATGATGCGATCGGGATTACGGGCTTGCCCGTTTCTGAAGTGATCGAGGGATACATTATGCAAAGCTATGGAATCGATAACTTGATTGCTTCCATTTAAACCCATCTTGAAACTACTTTTTAATTTCCTTTAACCCTTAAACAATTTCGTTTGTACAAGTCGAGACTCCTTTTGCTCGCTATACCTAAATCGAAACAAAATAGAATATTCATTTTATTGAAACGCGAAGCCAGAGAAAAAGCTAAAATTTGGGATGATTTAATTACCAACTGTGAAATTATTTGTGATGCAGGTCCTTTTTGTATGTTTGGGTTTTTAATAACTGTTTCCAAATGGCTTTTTAATTACAATTTTTTTTTAGCGAAAGGGTGGTTGTAGATACACAATTAAATTTTTTTAAATCTTGGCGCGCGTTGGTCAAAGTTTCTAATGTCTCCCGGCTTTAATTAGTCTTAATTAGCTCCGACCTAATCCGCACAGGATTTCCCTAGTTAGGCCCGTTGAGGTACAAACATTAAAGTAACCTAATGAATAGATATCGTCCGGCACGAGTCTTCCGCCCACATGTTATCATTTCATCCCACGTACAGCTCTGCGATTACTCTTGCGTGGACCTAAGCCAATCCCTTAAAGGATGTTGCCATAAAGAACGAAGTTTTCCGGATCGTGGACTTAGGCAAAATCGATCGTGCCCAATTTTATGCTTGTAATATTTCGAGCCATATTTTTTTTTAGATCAGCAAACTGAAACCTTCCCCCAGGTTTCTATGCTCTACACCCCCGAAGTCACTGACCGTGAAATTTTACAGCGATATTAATTTTCCTCGCAGAATACGTTGAGTAGTCGAAAAAATAGCGCCCATCTTTCACATATTAATTTTGTATTTTAATGAAATGGCGTGTTACTATTGAGCCACTAGCTTTTATCGCCTTTTCTTCGACCCGACTGCGCTCTTTTAAACCCATTACGTGCAAATTTTCTCGCACAGACAGATAATCAATGAAGCGTAGGCTGATAATTGAAAGGCACATCAATGAACCCGTCAATCTATTTGGAATTAATGAAGTTTAATATATTCAGACCGGGTCTAAATAGATTAAGGTCGACTGCGACATTACAAACTATTTTATCGGTGCAAGTATCTACAGATAAATACAACAGATTCACTTAATCCTCACAACACCAGAGAGGTTCTTAATTGAAATAAATTTAGATCTTCGTGAAGTGCTTGAATATTACACATTTTTTTGGTATCAACAGGTTTTGAGCACACGCATCCTAATAGAATGGAGACGAAGCTAAAAATAAGAGGTAATAATGGGGAGGGAATAAACTGTACATTCAAAGTAACCGATTGTAAGAAGTGATCAAATGAAAAATGTGTGTGTGTACTTGTGTTACAATACAATTGATTACAATTAGTATTAATATGACATGCATTTAAATTCCAACGCCTACCTTAATTCATTTTTATCTTAATCGCTTGTTAGAATTAATCGGTCTATTTAATTAATTATAAATGCGATGGTGAAGTTTCTGCTTGTGTGATACAGAAAAAGAACACCTTCCTTCTTTACAAATTTCGCGGTTTCTTTTTACATCCAAGTGATAAATTTTCAGCTAATGCATACGTCGTTTCTTACGTTTTGCCCGAAATGCAACTTGCACGGCAATATTTCTTTCCTGTCAAACCGCTGATGCAGTCAATACCTCGGGGGTATAGAGAACACGTAATATATGATCACAATAAGCCCCCCATTTTTATGCACATGAGGCTTTTGTATAGTTGAAAAATGTCGCACGCTCGCACCGACATTCTATAAAGTCTTTTGTCTTGCAGTTTATTGGATGTTTCGTTTTCGCGTTTAATGAAAAACATAAATTTCCCGGCGTCGAAGCATAAATCCCCCTCTTGATTTCGGCACTTAAAATAATCTCAGCTATCTCAGCCTGACGACGTTTACAACGTCAAAAATTCGTTTTAAAAATAATTTCCCGATAGAAAAATGCGGCCCATGTTCCACAGTTTCCCGAAGAATTTCTGCAGTCGGATCAATAAAAGCGAAAACCCGTCCGGCCCCAAGCAGGATTCGAAAAAAGCCGAGCTCAAGAAAAAACCTCGTCCGTGTTCATCGAGTGAACCGCCCCTATGCTCGGATAGTTGGGCTATTAGGGCGAGTTCTCCTTATATGAGGGACATACGTTCTCTTCGTGATCCTTTCGCGACCAGCGTGGCAAGAAAAGGTGGCGCGACATATCTCAAGAAACCACCTGAGGAAAATCAAGCAAGTAAAGAAAAGGCCAATGTTTTATCACCTGCTAGCTCTTCAGAAACGAAAAACGATTTTTGTCCTTCCACTGTAATAGCTAAAAAGAATAATAACTAAATCTTATTTACTGTGAATGATTTTGGAGATTTACCAGGAGGTTCAAAAAAGAAAAAACGAGTGCGACTGTCTATTATTATAACTATTTGTGTCGTAGATGTTCTCTTTTGTGAAAGTTTCTCCATCTCAGCTGAATAAACTTGCGAGTTTTCCTCTTAAATTCATTTTACTTCGACGATTTTAAACTCGAATCAACATTTGCGATAGCGAAATCGAATTGAAATTCTATCGGACGGGAAAATTTGCCGACGCTGTCGGAAAACAATTTGTTTCCTTTTTAAGGTGAGGCGATGAGTTGCAGTGACAAAAGTAAACTTCTCCGACAGGCGGAGATAAAATCATTTTTACACCAAACTTTATGGTGTTAAGTAGTTGATTTTGATCCAGCCAGATCACGTGTTTCTCCTCCAGACGTACTCCTTCAAAACTCTAAACAGTTCTGCTTTAACTAACCGGCATTTGAAAAACAACTTGAGCGAGTATCTGCGCGGGACAGTTTAATTATTGAAATTACTCCAGGTTGATAAACGACGCCCGCAGATTCGATGAATACGAGCACACGATTTTTTAAGTACCTAGAAATATTCGTAATTAATAGGAAAATATAATTTTATATCTCTAGATAAACAACTGGTATAATATAGATTTGGAAAAAACGAACTGAAGAAATGTACTGACTGTAAAGACGTTTGGATTGAATCTAATTTTCATACAGGGTGATCGATCGATGCTACGCCGTCGTGATTAATTAACAGTCACCCTATATAAATCAAAATTAATCTAAGATTTTTTTTGATGGTATCCATTGATAATTTTCAAAAAAGTAAAAAATAGAAACGCTTCCTTTATTTTTGATTCGATTAATTCAATGTAACAATAAAAGCAAAGCTTCTGATTAAATACTAATGTTATTGATCTCTTTGCTGTAGAATAGAATTACGATCTTCTCAGTTGAATATTTCTTTGACGCTATATCCAACTTGAATTTTGGCCGTGATGAAACTCGACTGGCTTTAAAAATTTAATTCGTCATAAAATTGTCTAAAGAAGATTGCCAGTCTTTTATTTTTACGACGGAACTCTTTCAGCTGACTGCCGCTAAAGCTCTTTAAATACAATTTATTATTTATAATTGTCGCCTTCCATTATTTTCTTCCGGCGAGTTCTCGGATTAAAATAGATTTTGCTCCTTCGAAGTGAACCCTAAAATTCTAAAAAAAAAACCCGGTAATTCTGTTATCTCTAATTCGTTTTCTTTTGTAGCCTGCTTTCTCTACATAGCTCTACCGATTCAATAGTTTTTTTCTTAAGCCTCCTTGCTGCTAGCTTTCGATATTATAGTTATAAGCTTTGACAACTTCTGGTCTATTTATTTCTATATATTTTGAATTTTTTTGTCTCATCTTTTCGCTTTATCTGTAACCCCCTTTCCCTAAAAAATTCGATGCAAGGCAAACAGGTCTGGTGTCTAACCATTTCACCACAACTATCCCATCCTGATCCAAAAGTTCCTCAGCAAATCTCTCTCTTCTTTTTTTATTTACTTTTTTATCCTTTTATTCTTATAGTTGCAGCTGCTAGAATATATTTCTCTTTTAATTCAGTGAATAACAAGTAGGAAGCAAAATAATTGTCGAAGTAGAGTTCATGTTCAGTTTTAGAAAGTATCTGTATTAAATGCAATATTACAGCAGGTCCTTGCCCAAACTTTCACAATTTTCTTCATTTATTTCAGTTGACTTGCCTTGATAAAATAAAAAGTCGTACGCCTGACCACTTTTCCCACATAATACAAAGACCTTTATGCCCTATGGGCATGGTTTCCTTTTTATGTATTGTTTTATGCCTGTAAAGGGAGTCATCTGCTCATCAATGGACAGATGACGTTCAAGATTGAGTTTCAAGACATCTCTGTCTAATAGCTTCTATCAGTGGTTTATACAATTTATCTGTAGATTCGGGAGGCGTCTCTAGATTATTTACAAAATGAAGACAAGTTCTGAGCTGAAAAAGCGATCCCTTGGCATATTTTCTAAAAATACGTAGATTTTTAAAGATCATTCCCAATACATCCGAATTCGGGGACACTCATTTAGGCATCCTATCATATGAAGAGAAATCAGAATTTGCATCTCAGATTTAGATGTTTGCTTAAAATTTATGACATCTTTTTGTAGTGCATACATGTTTGTATACGCTGCCATTTCTTCAAACATCGTCTCCGGTATATATTTCAAAAAGTAATCAATGGGAAAAAGAGGTTCTATGACACTATGATACGACAGACTGAAATGGCGTTTTCTTCCACTTTACATTTCGTTTCTTTTCCTTCATTTGTGGTACCAGAGATATCAGTGGTTCGTCATCGCTGCTGGAGTAAACTTCATCTGCTTCAATATTTTCTGTGTCCTTTTCTTGGGGTGTAACATCGCTCCCTGGTCTCACATAAGTTGGAAGATCCACTCATCCTCTTCATCTTCGCTTCCCTCTATTTCTCCAATATCAGACAGATCACCGTTTTCAAACAAATCTATAACATCTTTTGGGTTATTTAGATAATATGTTTTTTTTTAAATTTATCAATTTTTTCCTCAGACTTCAGATATATCTGCAATTTTTTTTAACTTTTTATAGCAGCATTTCAAACCATTGAGAGCGTACAAGCGCAAACAACAACTGAGACCGTTTGTACATACTCATGTACACTAGCAGACAATAAAATCCGGGAACATCATTTGTACAAAGTAAGCCTCACTTTAATATTTTTGACGTTGACATTTTGTATAGGTATACATATATAGCAAACAGTAATTCTGATGTTTAATACAAATTTTGACAGAAATATAAAAGCCTGATTTACCAAATTTATATAAATACGAACGACATATCAAATTCTTGCCCGAATTTTATTGCCCGCTACTGTACAACAAGTTTCTTTTAGAATTTTGGGTGAGAAAATACTGTAATTGCTATGCATTTTACTCGAACTACTTCTTCATAATTTATTGACATACTGTATGGATTTTTTTTATCAAATCCTAATCTATAATGTAATAGTTAGCAAATTTCAGCTATGACAACTTACTACTAAAATTTTTAAATGTGACTCTGAACACATTCGTTAGATGACGCTACCGGCTAAAATATTTCATATAAAAGATGTCCACGTATTATCGATATCATAAAAAACTAGGACAACTTTTAAATCCAGTAGCCATGCGTTTTCCATTATTTGATTTATATTGAACCTTACTTTGCTGTCAAGTCAGTAACGGTATTTCTCTTAACGCTGAAATTCTGAGCAATTTGTCTAACTGTGACACAGTAACACTAGCTATGCAAGTAACTTTTTAAACAATATTTACTGTAGGTATGATTGACAATGAGTGACTATTTCAAATAATTTTAAATTTATGGTGGTAGCAGTTTTACACAGCTTAAAAAGTCTTGTCCTAGTTTTTTATGATAATTATGGTACGTGTACGAATGGTATCATATGAAACTTTTCATAAGGAGTTTCAACAAAAATAATTTAAAATCGATGTACATATCTAAGTACGCCAGGTCTGAAGGGGTTAACAGTTGAGGATTTAATATACTTTAATTGAAACAAATGGAAAAATTGAATGTTTTATAAAGTCGAAGTGGCACACTTTTATGTGTTTTTGTTCTCAGGCCAATTTTTTTATTCGCCCATCAAATTTTATTAAAGAGTGCTCGCAGAGCAAACAAACTTTACATAAAATTCCGCCCCCGGAAAACAGCGGAATTTTCGTTAGCAAAAACACCGTCGCCTTTCGTAATTTCTTTAATAAACGCGCTTCCGAACGCGAAGATGAATTAAAGCGGACGATTCGATTCCTGCGCTTTTTCTGTTCGATTACATTGTTTCGGCCAGATAGGGTACGAAGCGAACACGTGAAAGGAAAAACCCGCAAGAACCGCTCGTCGGGGCGGAGATTGAATGCGAACTTGACGTTTTACGTATCACGAACGTAGCTTACGTTGACGTCCATTGATGAATTTTTTTTTTGAGAACGTATTGAGAACGTAAATAACTTTCATTTATCACCGTCCTCGATCGCATTTGTCGAATAATACACACACGTTAATGGGGGAAGAAATTTTTTTTATTGTTCTTTGTTAAAATCCATTTTTCTTTCTCTAGTTTTCTCTAAACGTTAAAAGCAATTTCTTTCAGTAATAAATAAGAAAGTAATTATTGCCCTGTTTGAATTCGGAAATGTAATACTAGTATGAAAAGTCGATGCAGTTGCTCCCTCTATTGGAAAGCGTCGAGTTCATGTTACACATGTAGGAGCTTTCCACAGCCAAGTTTCCTTCGACTGACAGGTTCGGTGAGAGATGGCGCAGGATATGTGGGGGAGCTTTTGTATCCTCACGTTCAACTCTCTGCTTGCCGATAAAACAGAGCTGTGCTCTTTTGCTCTATATTGATTGACTGAAAACGCTCATGGAAGGCATTGCAGATACCTGAAATTTCACATGCATAAATACAGAATTTTTCAGTCCTGGTTTTGTCTCAGCCCCTCGTTGATACAGAGTTAAATAAAAAATTAGTAACGCTTTTAATAAATTATTGATGCTTGACGAATAACATTTTAAATAAAAAGTTATTTATTTTTGTATTTGGTAATATTGTATAGTTAATTTAATCAAAGAACACACGGGGTATATAATTGACGAAAACACTTTTTCTTTTCTATTGCGCGAATTCAATTACAATTTCCAGTTAATTCATTCATTCAATTAATCCGTTTTACCAAAATTAAACGATTTGAACAAAGAAGTTAATTCCCAGTTTCGAACTAAAAAATAATGTAGTATTAATTCGTAAATGACGAAAAAGAAATTACATTTTTATTTAAAAAAATACTATAGTTTTTATTGACTTATTAATTAATTTGGAAATAACCAGCGAAAGTGGCCACTGTACCATGCTGTTGGGTACAGTGGTCACTTTGATATACTATAGTGGCCACAACTATTTTTATTTGTTTTTATTAGAAAATTGTTACATAAACTAGATTTTTAATACAAACGAGTATATCATTGTATGTTGTAACTGGATAGATCAACATTAAACTGCAAGGAACTTTTAACTCTGAAGTTCCACCTGTTGGCATGGGATCAGGCAAATGCAGGATAATTTCATCAACAGGAACATTTGCACAATCCAAAACTAAGGGAAATGAAAATTTGTTTCCACGTCTTCTTAAGAAGCTAATATTAAATTCCTTATGTATGAGATCAACCCCGATTACTTTTCCCACAAAACACTCTTCTGCTTTCTTTGTGAGAAATTTGACGACAACGAACGAATTAATATTGTGTGTCATTCAAATTCCTTAAAACAGGATTATTCAGTGATTCATCTTCGAAATAATCTATATCCTCCGAGTCCGTTAATATTAATTCAGATTGTTCACTATCTGTGGAACTATTAGTTTCAAAGGGTGTTTGTTTTTTGTTTATTCTTTAAGCTATCATGTCGTTCTTTCTTTAAAGTCGCCTAGTTTTTGATCTTTTTATATACCGGGGTGCTCCGTGATTTTCTTTTTCCGCCTCTTTCTTTTCGAGGCGATTTCAACAGCTTTTGGATATGGTTTTACCATTTCAGGGGAAATAAATAGGTCGATCGGTGTTACATTGTTGGAGTTCCTATGTTCTCTGTATCTCCATGGTTTTGTTCATCGTCAGAGAAATTATCTTTTGGGTCTGTAATAGGCGGAGTGTGGTGGCGGCTGGGTCCTGCTTTGGGTACAGCATCCTGGCGACTCGGTCCTGCGTCGGAAATAGCAACATCTTCCTTTTCAATTGGCGCTGACTGTGGATGACTGAAAATTGTGTTGTTGTAAGGAAAAATTCCGGTCGCTGAAAATCTGGATACGCAATTCCTCGGACTAAATGCAAGAGGATGAGCCGCCCCGATTATTTCGGCAATGTCATAAATTTTTATTCTCTGGCCAGGATGGTCGACGAACCGCGATTGACATGCATTGTTGTAATGTCGTTTTAACGGACCATAAACACTTTTGTCTAGAGACTGGAGTTTGTGACTAGTGTGAGGCGGTATTGTTAATAAAACGATGTTATTTTGAAGAGCCGTTTTGATAACATCAAGCGATATATGCATTGTCCATGACTAACAATACAGGTTCTGAGGGAGTAGGTTTACTATGTCGAATGAAATGGTCCATCCACTTTTTAGCAAATATTTCACAGGTGATCCAACTCGATGGAGAAGCGGAACCTATTGACCTCGGTGGTGCTCCTTTTAGCATATGATCTTCAAAATATTTTCTTGGAAATATTAGTAATGGGGGGATCGTGTTTCCAATGGCATTTATTGAGCAGCATATGGTTACCAGCGCTCCCATCTCTGCGGAAGTGATGTGGCCCACTTGTTTTTGACCTTTGGGCGCGATCACCTTGAACCGTTTTTAGACCAGATTCGTCCATGTTGTAAATCTGACTCGGCCCGAATTTATACTTTTCATAAACTTGCTTAAGATTTTCAAAGGACTTGGACACTACAGGTCTGTTGAATCCCGGAAGTTGCCTCTGCTATGCATATTGACAAACGTGGATTTCCTCTCATAAAATTTGTAAACCAATACTTTCCGGCTTGTCGATTTATTCGCCACATTTCGGGGATTTTCTTCTTGTTAGCCATAGCGAGTTCATAGGCTAGTTTCCTTACATTTTTGGGCGTCAGTCCATGGTGCAATCATCTTTTCTAAATATTTCGAGAGAAGAGCTTCTTCGTCGGTTGAAATTTTTTTATTGACGTTGTAATTTGGGGTTAATCTGGGTGCCCCTTCTAGGAAGGGGGTATTCCAAACAATAGCATCATTATTATTGGCACATTTCTTTATGTAACGCCTTAACGTTGTTCGCGGGATTCCGTATCTCAAAGCGGCGGTTTCATGTCTAGTTCTTCCAATTGTAACTAGGATAAGAAAACTAGCAAAGATGTACAGCTGAAAATCAGTCGAGCGTAACGTAAACATAAGACGATGACATAAACATAAGAATGACTCACTTGCAATTATGTAACGTATGACTCACCCGCAGTGCAAAAGATGCACATGCACATATCACAACGATGATTCATTCGCGGGCCGTGCGCAAAATCTTATGACTCATCTACGGGCACAGATCTAACGCAAAGTCGTGTGCAAAAATGTCAAGGCCACAATTGACGTAATACCCGGGAAACAAAACCCCTATAAAAAGGCGACAGATCGAACGTTAGCATAATCCTCGTCAGTGTGTCATCTAGTCTAATTATCAGTAAGTGCCTCAAATACAATGTGAGTATTAGTTGTAAATTGTTGATAATAAATGTTGTGTTATATTGAGCTACGACCCTTATTTCATGTTACTTAAATTATTACCGTAACACAATACCAGTTCGTTTAGGTTGGGTTCGTGGCATGGTCAAAACTATAAATTTTAACGAAATGGTGTAAATACTACAAATTCTTAATGTTACTGGGAACGGTGGCCACCCTTCTTCACAATTTAAAGTGATGGCCACTGTTCCGTACAGTAAGGTGGCCAGTGTTGCAAAATGCATACTTTTTTTTTCGACACATAACCTCTACCAATTCTGACACTTCTGTTTCAATATGTACCAATAAAACAATTATTCAATGTCCAAGGTGTATGCTACACATAAAAACATGGTATTTACTTCCATACAAATGTATATACCTTATCGCAAACTTACCTAACATAAAAAAATGCACAATTTTGTCAACAAAAAATTGCACTGGCTCATCTGCAAATGTAATTGTGGTTTGTGCACGCACCAAATGCAGAGCACAGACTTACGCGTTCACACAGTAGATGGCGCATTCCTGGCGCAAATATTAAAAAAAATATTTTCGAGTGTCCACTGTACCAGCTTGGCCACTGTCGCCGGACCTCCCCTAATCCATTTCCTACTTAAATTCAATTTAACAAAGGATTTAATGGATTTAAAAATACTAAAATTAAGCAAAATTTGTATTTACAATTGATCGGACAATTATAGTTACAAATTTTGCGTTAATTTGTAACAAACAAAGAAACGCTTCCATACTAAAACGAAGAGGTTAGGTTAACAGGAAAATAAAAACAGAAAATATAAAAATCGACCCTTTGGATACTTGGAACACTTCTTATAACGCTCTCTAATCGACGTTTCGTTGACAATCTTAGTTTTAAAGAAACGTATTAATTTCTTCTTCCATACATATTGCTGTGATATTTACGTTCGATATTTTAAAACGTTTTAAAACAAAATGAACAGTATCGAGAACGATGGAGTAGAAATAAGTTTGGCAGACGATGATCTACGGTGGGTAGGCGAGATCCTGCTACAGGCGACTTGGTTTAGGAGTTTCTAAGAGATAATACAGAAGTACCACAAGAGGCCAAATGCACCACTGACTGCAAGACACTGGCCGATCCAGGAGGAGAAGTCCGGAAGGAAGAGGAGGCTGGTATATTTAGACGATGGACGAAGAGTACGGCTGAAGGCGTCCAAAATCGCAAACATTTAGGTCGATTACCACGAACTTCTACAGCAGCACCTAAAAACTGAAAGAAAGAAAGTGAAATGCAGTGAAAGTGAAATTAAGTGCGGGAATTGCTTTTCCTTTCGACCGCAACGATTCAGACGTTTTCAGTTTTTGTAAAATAAAACAAACTTTTAATAATAAAAAGATTACAATCATGATGATAATGCATCCGATTTAAATAAAAATTAAATGCAAAGGGAAAGCAAACGTGCAAACGAGCTTGACTTTTTCATAAACGAAGATATTGGCTTGTGTCAAACAACGGAGGGAGTAATTTCTAGTTGTGCTAACGCAGGAAATTACTTCGACGTTTCGACACAAATCAATGGTCTTCAAAAAAACTAAATAAGTGAACGAAAACCCGCGAGAAAACAATTATACAAGAGAAAAATAAGTAAAGTAAAGAACCCAACTCTAGAGAAAGGAGTAAAACACAAGCAACATAAGTGATAAAGAAAGAAAATTGCCTAAAAACAACAACAAAAGAGCCAACAAAAATAATATTAAATTATTAACAGCATTATTAATTGAGAAAATTATGTCATGGAAGCTTGTTAAGTAGAAGGTTGAGCCCACGTGGATTATAGAGGGTTTTCACAAATGATGCACAAGTCCTGGTAGACGTTGAAATGTTCCGCCTCTTTCCGACTGTGAAATTATGATGAACTATTATTTTTAGTGTTTGCTTGGTTGCATAAAGCTTAGAGGTTTTTAAAGGCAGTCAACTTGCGTGAATTGATATTATTACGAAAATATTTTATATAACCGAAATAAGCGGCGAAGTCAGATAAAATAATATACTGAATATAAATACATAAAGTCAAACATAATTATACAAGGGAAACTTACATGATTGTTTACAATTATAATACACAATAAAGCCCTTCTGACTAGCTATCACTCTGATCATCTAATTATTTATCAGCTCGTCGACTATTTAAAGGGGTTTCACCCGAGGATGTTTTTCCTGGTGAGTTATGAAATTATGCCTTGGCATATGACTCATGGGGAACTGAAAGCGTGTTACTCGAAATTTGCGTATTCCTGCCTTGACATTTCCCAAAGATTCATACTTACGTAATTGTTTGCGGAATTCTTGCGTTGGTGGCGTTCTAATTTCCTTGTTACAATATGATCAAATGCAAAGCTTTAAACTGATATTATCTCATCATGATGTTACTGATATTCTCAAATGCAAAGATCTTCAATCAAAACTAGATTAAAAAAAGAAATTATTTGTCACCCACTTAACAAGAGAATGAAACTTTCATAACGTACAAGGATATTGCAAGTCTGAGCGAAATTGTTTCATTAAAATAATGCCAATAAAACAAGTTACAAGTTTTCAAATTTTAATATTCAGCGAACTATGTACGACGTTGATGTAAATACGAAGAAAATTGCCAATCAGTTAAATTAAAACATGAGAAATATTGCAGGGCCGTCGTTTCTGGAGCACTAGTAACTGCTGAATATTATACTTTAAAAAGGCTTTATGTATGTAACTAGTAAACATGGTTTGGTGTGTATTCTCATTGCGAGTACGCGAGTAAAAGGGAAAATTATTCTTTACAAGGGAACAAGGGGGAACCAGCCATTGTGCGCGCCTTACATCCCTTGTTCTAATATTTGAACGTTATGCTGGGATTAATTCTACATATAAAAAAATTAAAGATAAAATTGTGCAATATGTTTTGTGAATTTTGTTATCCTTAAAATGATCCTGATTGTGGATGTTGCCAAATATATTTAAATCAGGCCAAGCTACTCGAGAAATAAAAAAAACACAAACATATTTTATCGATTGAGAAGATGCAGACTTTTGCTTTGACTTGCTAATTTCATCACGTTGAACTTCAATTAAGCAACTAATGTTTATACATAGCCGTCCAGAATTATTATGCATTCCGGCAAACAATAATGCTTTGTGCATGCATCCCGAAATTTAATTAGCGCAGTCAGCGTTTATGGGACATTTAGTCGTTTGGTGGAAGACGAAATTTATATTGAACGCAAAATAATCTTGCTTTTGCCCTACCTAGTATGGTCTTATATAGGAGTACGTATAATAATTAATGGAAATCTAAAAATCAAATAATATGAGTACTCGAACACCAAGCACGGACGAACGAACATATTTGAAATGCAAATGAAATTCAAACTTTGAATTCATATTGATTTTTTTTGTTGCAGGTGAGTTCAGGGATGAAATTGAATTGTGAAAACAACGTTTCCTGGTAAGCTGCATTAGCAATGCATTTTATAAAACTGGATGTATTTATCGGAACGAAAATCAATCCCGTTGCATTAGTAACGCATATTAAATTTGAAAATAATTTAAAAATTAACGCTCTCGTATCATTCAATCGGACGCCATAAATTTGCTGTTTGTGCTCCAAGTTGTACGTGCTATTGTGATTAATGAATAATTTAAATACTGTACCAACAAGAGAAATTTAATTATTTGAAACAGATAAGAGCTAGGGCGGCATAAATTGTCACGCCGAATAATAATTGCGGTTTGATATCGGATGATTAATTTCGCAGTACTTGTTTTGTTGTTGAAGTTTCACATTTATTTACAGATTGTAATTAATAAATGACTTAAACAATGAGAGGGCTGAATTTAACTCTACCTAATTTCGTAGCTCCAATTATAAATAATATACATGTGCCCTACGTGTATACCATATGTTCCATTTTAAGTTGGAAACGTGAAAGTAAATATTTCATTGATGTATAATACAAATTTAATTTTGATAAAGTTAGTAGTACAAATCAAGGGTTGTATTTTAGATACGATGGAATATCCCCAGGTGATTTGATTTGTTTGGGGTCTTCCATTATCTCGGTAATAAACATGGAAGCTCGTGCGTGCTTAATGCACAAGTTAGCAAAGTACGCGTGTGCGAAAACAAACTCCTCATTTTCGTGTATATTTACTAGTAGCAGCACTATTTTAAGCAGATGTACAAAACATATTTCCCCATTCATTTGAATATTACCGCCCTATGTGCAAGGGATTTATGTTCGAGCTTCATGCAGCGGAAGCTTTGCGTCCCAGATTTAGGGGCATTATTTAAATGCGCGGGCACTTTCTTAAATTATTTGTGTGCGTCGTTTTTATTCTTATTTTCAACTAGTTTACTCGGATCGTTTACAACTCGGGATGCATGCATGTTTCTAATAAATTTTTAATATCCAGAAAATGTTTATTTAGTTTTCCGGATCACATTGTGAAAACCAAAGGGGATCACCAGATGTTCCTTGCACAGTTTAATGACTGTGATGAAATGTTGGGTAAACGATAATGATTTTTGTTTGCGGAAGCGTAAATGTTTGCCTAGATGTTTGACGAGATGCTTATTGGGATGTAGGGGTGTCTGAAGGGGTAATGAATATTCATAAGACGAGAATATTTAGAAAGACAAATGGTGAGATATCCTGTTGAATGCTCGGAGATGGCACGAAGAAACTAATTAGGTGTATAATGATGTCATAAAGTCTGTTTCGCTAAACAGACGGTCGTCCTTAGTGTTTTATTCTATTAGGAACAAATCTGGTTGAAATAACGAAGCACACTTTCACTTAAGATCCCGGACTTACCTGGTTATAAAATGTTAAAATGTGCAAATTAAGTTTATCTCACTTCTTACCTGTCACACTTTGCACAACAGTATTCGTGTCTCCCTGCATAGCATTATGCAGAATCGTCTCCCATCGCAAGAGCCTGATTTTTCGATTGCCCGTCTTCTTTTTATCCGGTTTTGTTTTCAATCGAGTTTTCATATTCTGCAGTTTCTTCTGAAATCCTTTTGCTGTCATCTCCTTCCCAAACTGGCCTATGTACTGTGCCACGATTCTCTCTAACGCAGCTTCCTTCTTCTTCTTCTTCTTCTTCTTGGCCGATGGGACTTGCGACTTGATGAGAATTTCAGGATTATCCTTAGCCGTCTCAGCAATGAAGAATAAATCGCTGACATTTCCGGACTCATCAACAGTACCTTCAAAGTCCGACTTTGACATGTTTTATTTTTAACAACGCACTTTTCTCGTTAAAATTAATAAAAATTCGCCAAAATTAATTAACACGCTTTTTTTCACTGCCACACTTCAAACAACAAAAGTTATAACTTAAATGCACGCAGTTTTGTACCTATTATACAGGTAGAGACTTGTCTACCACAAGCGTTCGCTTCTTTTACGTGAAGTGTTTGCTTAGAAGAGAGAGCAAAAGGTTTTGCATACGAAAACAAGCGATAGCTTTCACTTCTATCTTTATCTTCAAAGCAATCGCTTCACTTCCAACTTTGTCTTCGGACGTAAAACTTTTTTTATGCATTCGGCTGAACGTTTCAATGAGAGGCGGATATGATCGGCTGTCGTCGATTACACTTGTTGCTTGTGGAGGGGGTGGACTCACCAGAACTCCCGTGCTCAGCACTGTTCTAGACAATCTGTTTGCATTGCCATCTAGCGGCCAAATCTTTAAGTATGTTGTAGGTTCCTTTTTTTATGAGAGGTTTGGAGAGATCTTCAAAAGATACCATCAACGGTAATCCAAGTCAATGGCATGTTGGATTCACCCGGTCGTAGCCTTTCTAAAGGTCTCCAACACAGGTGCCTACCAACTAAAACTCCTACTCCTCTCTTGCAGCTGCTAATTCCTGGAATCCGCTACTAGGCATTACTTCAAGAATTTCGCACTGTCAGGTATTGATAAGTACCAGGGCTGGGATTCCCGCTAGTCACTGGCTCTCCAGCTGTGCTCAGGCATCAGTCCCGGTCGTTACCTTTCTTTATGTTTTTTATGTTCTCTCCTGTCTTTGTTTCTCGTCTTTGGATTTGACTTCCATTATGGTTCTCATCATGCTCGTTGCATGCTGCCAATGTTCTTCGTCCTTCAGCAGGATATCGGAGATGTTTTCTGTGGAGATTCTTACCCCACACTTCCTATTGGCGGTGTCTCTTATTTCTTCCCACCTCGCGCAGTCGAAGACCGTGTGTTCAGGGGTGTCGGATTGGTCGCAGTACCAACAGTTGTCGTTTTGAAGCTTTCGTATCTTTTTCAGGTAAGTGGCGAATACCCCGTGGCCTGTGATCGCTTGCATTACGTAATAGTCCACCTCTCCGAATGTCCTATTACTCCATCTGTCCAGGTCTTTGATGAAGGTTTTCGTCCATCCGTGCTAAGAATCCCATGCGATTTTCCATTTCTCCATTAGGTTCCCCTGGTCATATGCCTTCAGCTTAATAGGTGGAACAGCTGCGATCGCCAGTATTGCCTCGGTCGAGACCGTTCTGTACGCGGAAGTTATCCGGATCGCCATCCTTCTATTTATTGACTCAAGGAGTCCCTCGTAGTACTTGTATCTCATGGCAGTTGACCATATAGGCGCCGCGTACATTATGGTAGATAGTACAACTCCGGCTAGGACCTTTCTTTTTTTTGGTCTTGGTCCACTTATGTTGAGCATAAGCCTCGCCAGCGCCGTTAAGGATTTAGCCGCCTTTTCGCAGGTCTTCTTCACATGGGTTTCTATCTAAGTAGACGCCCAGGTACTTTATATCCTTCTTGGTCTCTATGACCGCCCCTTCGTGGTTTATCGTGAGGTTCTTTAGATTTCTTGGTCCGGCCAGGATCACTGTTTCGGTTTTTGCCGTGGCTAGCTTTAGGTCATGTTGTTCTAGTCATTCTTTTATCTTTATAATTGCGTACTGCGCTTTGTCCTCTAGCTGGGAGCTCGTCTTTGCGGTGATTAACACCGCAGTCGTCCGCGTAGGCTATGGTCGTTATGCCTTGCCCCATTTCGATTTGCAGAATTCCGTCGTACAGTACGTTCCACAGCGTAGGTCCTAGAACCGAGCCCTGCGGTACGCCACATGTCACTGCCACTTCCTCTCCGTATGGCTTACGATGGCTCTGTTCTGCAGGTAGGACATGTTGTAGGTACCTGTTTGAAATTTACCTTACCTGTGTTGCCATATGGTAACGCTGGGCGCTGACGGGTTATGAATCGCCATGCAATTCTGATTTTAGTTGTCAAACAAATGAAACCGTACATGTTATTAAATCGGCTAAATTGGACTTGCTTCTGGTCTAACAAGTTTGATTTCGGAGGTGCCTTCAAGAACTGCAAATCCTCCACGATGGTATACATCCATCGGAACTGCTTTTAGACTGGTGTGTATCTTTTAATCGTTCCCCTCATGTTTGTTTTCACAAAAAAATGTGTTTCCTTTTTAATATGTTCAAATCAAAATCATAAATACAAATAATAATATTTACAGTTGGTTCTTGTCCGATGAAATTTGTATCACAAAATCTTCTAAGCGGACACTAAATCGCGCAACTATACACTTTACGTTTCGCAGTCGTTCGACTGCTTATAATTTTCACTTCTGACGAAGCAGTCGAACGACTGCGAAACGTAAAGTGTATAGTTGCGCGATTTAGTGTCCGCTTAGAAGATTTTGTGATACAAATAATAATGTTACAACAACTTTCAAAATTAAAAACTAAAATAACGTAGCAAGATGAAGATGATCAGAGACTTGCCAGCCCCATTAAATATTATCTTAAGGCACTTATCATCTTATGGCATCTTAAGGCCATATCATAGCAAATTGAACAATGCTTTCTGCCTCGCGGATTCTTAACACGATAATTTCATATGTTCTTTGCGTCTCTTTCTTAACAAATTTCGGGCGAACCCTGGCTCATCTGCGACGTGAATCCTCCCTGACGATATCGCACTTGGGAATTCATCCTGGTCGGTTAAGCCCTTAGTAATTATACGTGGTAATTTGGCGGGAATTACTTTTTTTTTACGTCGTGTAACACAGTTAACCTTTTAAATGTAGATAAATATGTTCGAGGTAATAAAAAATGTATGCAATTTTACATTTTTAGTTTTAAAGAAAATAAATTTTTATACCAGTGATTTACAACACCCATTTGTGTTGATTTACAAAAAGCGTATTTAAATGTCTTTTTTGCGCTCAAAATATCCGGATATATTTTTGCTGTTCTAGTAAATTCTAAAGGCGTCAGCTTCCGTCATGACGAATGTAATTTAAGCGCGAAATTTAATAGCGGCGCGGCGCCGCGCGCCGGCGTCTGACACATCACATCATTTATCTTCATGTCGAAGCTGACTAGTTAGGAAATGAACGAGTTTTTGTTGGAATTAACAGATTTATTACTTCGCCGATTTGTACGTTTGTCGGTTCGGAGAAAAAGTACGTAAACCTGTGCTTTAATACACCCCATAAATCCTCCGGTGTTTGGCCCGACGTCGACGCCGACGCGTCACAAGTCAAATTTCTCTAAGCACGGAATAATCGGTATTTGCATAAAGGAAGACGGAACGGATCTATTCGTTTTCATGTCAATTTTTTTATTTTTGCTCTTTCATTTCCTTCCGTGCATCTCCTTTTATAATAAAAAAAAAACACGAGAGGTAAAGAAATTTTAAAACGTGTTAAAGACTTTCACAATCACCCATACGTTTGTTAATAATTAGAGTTTAATTGTAATTGTTTTAAAGCCAGAACGTAAGCGTTATGGGCACGTAAAAGAGATGGAGGCACTTAAAACTTAATAAATTTTAATCTTCAATCTATTTGTTCCCACTGAATTTCTATGATCTCACTTTCAGTCAACTACCGGTATAAAATGGTGTAAAACTCGCTCGCAAATCTTTACTTCTTGAAACTGTGAATGCGTGAAACTGCATTATCATATTTCATGAATTTTATTAACGCGAGGACATACTTCATGTCTGCACATGCATACATGCATGTTCGGGCATAATGAATGAGCACACTTATACATACGCCGACATGCAAATCCTTTGGTGTTAGCCTTCAGCGAGCGTCAAAAATGAATAGCCACCGCACAGTTAACTTAAAGCGTAAGTTGTCTTCTTTTTGCATGAAAGATTTTCTTAGTTATTTCATTGGTATTTATAAAAACACAATGCCTTTCAACAATTAAAAAAAGAAAACGAATATCTGTGATTGCAGTTTTATATTTATTTGAAAAAGAAAGAAATCCATTGTTTTAATTACAATTATAATGATGCCACGTTTCTTAAATAATTCATGCAATTTCTAAATATGCTTTTTGTAGATAGTTTAAATACTGGACAGGAATTTGATACAGCAAAATTTGTTACGATTTCAAGTTCAAATTAATCACTTTCAATCGAATTAAACTGAAATAATTGTTTCCACTTGCCGAACACAACACGACAATCAATAAACTTGACAAAACGCTTCGCTATAATAAAACGTTTCATTCGCTATTTACTGCGCGATCTGAAAATAAATTATTCGCGCTCATTTTTGCTTTAATAATCTTACCCCTTCGTCTCGAATCTTCGAGAGTCGACGGGAACCGCGAAGTTTACTAGAATGTGGCTCGAACTATTAACAGGTCATTCCTACCAGGTTTGCTGGTGGCCTACTCACCAGTATGTTACGTAAATTGCTTGTACGTATTGTTGTATACAGAATGAACGAGAAGAGGATGATAACGAAGCGGGTAGTAGTGGCTGAATTTCAAGGGAAATTCGCCGTAAAAAGATGCTACCACAAAACTCTAGTGTGAATTACTCCTGATTTAATTACTTAGATAGATCGGTAACAAGTCTGCGCTGTATCTTTCATCAGATTTTCCTCGACTAGCAACAGTGAAGAATGGGTGTGGGTGTGGGTGTGGGTAAATAGATTTTAAAATGGGCGCCAGGGTGAAGAAGATTGGCCTAATATATCCCGGCGTTGCAGTTGATCATTTTCAACAATGACAGGAGAGTTTATCTACACTCACTTGTACGTTGAAGGCACGGTCCATAAACTATAACGATTACCTCATGTCAGCAGTGATGGACGAGGGACGGGTGGAGTGCAGGTTAGCGTTTGTGACGTCAGCTATAGACCAGTCAAAGCCTGCTTGTTGAAGTTAAAAGCAGTTTTGATCAGTTGTCAAAAGGAAAATGACACTAAAAATCATACATGTTGAAGGTGAAGCACTTGAATGGTCAGTTGCACCAAACTCTTAAGCTGAGCTTAAATTTGAGATTACCCAACATTGTGTAAGTCATATTTTAAGTCTAAAGTGACGCATAAAGTTAAGTTGAGCATACATGTTTGATGCAATTAGTCATAATTGACAATATTTTATCGTTATCTTTACTGTTTACGTTCTCAGTCCCGGACAATTGTAGACTAGTCTTTACTTTCATTAATAAAAAATAAATAGTAATATGGTTTAAAAATTCGTTTTAATACAAATCTTCTGACAGTTAGAGAAAATTCCTGGAATCCGGTGTGCAATCTGAACGTGTACTAATAGTAAACACAAAAAGATTTTCATCGTACATCGTTAATATTGATGTGAAAATGATGCAGAAGTCAATCTAACATCGATTATTCGTATAAAAAAGGGCCGTGAATAGATAGCTTTAAATTGCCCATCTGATTGTGAGTGACATTTTACCGTATTTATTATTATCACTAGAGTTTCTGACCCGGGAATTCTCGATCTCGATTTCCCGGGAAATTTGCTAAATTTCCGAATTCTGCGCCTCCCCTTTCAGCTCAAGACAACTATCCGCTGCTCCGCAAATCTTATTCTCTACGGGCGAATTTATACAGCTTGAAGACTTTCACCTTAGCCAGTACTGGTTTCATGAAAAGCAACTAAGCGCATGCGACTCGCATATGTACAGCAGTGCGCAGCTTAAGTACTACAATTTGACAATTCTATGAGCCTTGTAACACAAGGTTTTAAGGGTGAGGTTTGCGTGCAGGCGGTGCATTTTAGCCCTTGGTTTCTTAACGTGTGCAGTGGAACGGGGCAAAACGTAGTGGAGATTACTTGTTACAGTAAAAACTGCAAATTTACGAATAACAATCAGTGGATTATAATATTTTCAAAAGCAGCAACTACATTAATTGTTGCTTGTACAGAATTTCTATTGTAATATCATTTAAGAATTTAAATCTTTCCAATGATATTAAGCAACGATATTGTATTGTTAATATTCATCTCTGCATTAATATTAATGCATTTGTGTAATCTGATCAGCGCCTTCCCACCTATATTGAAGAAAACACGCTACGCACCCTATATCCATCTCTTTCAACCAATCGTATACACGTGGTCTTTGTACTATTCTCGAAATCACTTTTGGCTAAAGCGAGTCTTCAAACGGTGTATATAACATTGTTCGAACTATTATTTTAAGAAATTTAAAAATTTGTTGCAAGTCGGATTTCATTACAATGAAATTTTGGGCCGACAATTGGCCACCCGTTAATCTCGAAATAAACTGTTACTATTTTGAGATTGTTTAATTAATTTTATTTTGTGCATTAGCCACTGTTTTTCAGAAGACATTTGTTTTTTGTTTTTATATTATGAAAGAGAGGGATTTTTAATTTTTCTTGAAGGCTTCCGCGGCCGGGTCGTCCAGAGGGATTCTTGCTTTTTTTAAATTACTTTTGTTAGTTTTCTAATGTTTATTATTAGAATTATTGTTTTGCTAAATTACCAAAAATGTTTCTACTTAAAAGATAAAACTAAGAGGTTTTTAAAAGTAAATTTTATGTTTACCAAAACCCTAGGTCGTCAAAGACAATGTGATAGGTATGAATATCAGGCTGATTTTTGTATACTTAAAGATCGAATTCTAAATTTTAAAGTTGATTTAAATGATATTCTTGTGTACTAATTAATTATTTACCTTTAATTAACGACTTTTGATTTTTTTAAACATTTCTCGACTTCCCGGGAATTCCCGGGAACAGACGAGGATTCTCGAGTCCCGAGAAATCGAAAAGGTCGAGAAATCAGAAACCCTAATTAACACTGACTGAAATTTACCAAGCAACTCATAACTTGAACTTTAGTAACCATGGAAATGGCGAGTAAGGTCTATCGGTGACGTTGTGTGTGTGTTTACAGACCGTGTGTTGAAGGTAGTTGCACAAATTTACAAAC
This sequence comes from Dorcus hopei, assembly GCA_033060865.1. Taxonomy (NCBI): domain Eukaryota; kingdom Metazoa; phylum Arthropoda; class Insecta; order Coleoptera; family Lucanidae; genus Dorcus; species Dorcus hopei. The sequence goes on from CM065423.1 coordinate 39,608,910, forward strand.
AACTAAAATGATATTTGCTTTAATTAAAAATGCACAGTATAATAACATAATGACAAACAGGTCAATACAATGTGATAGAATGTCGCATAGAATCTACGATTAAAACGACTCCGCCCGGGTTTACAACTTAATTATTTACCCTATTCAACACTACAAATCTAAATCGTCTTATTTTTACTACAACAAATTACCTGGGTTAGGGCCGTTTTCATAATAGAACTTTAAATATAAAGTAACTTTAACCTATAAAAACACATTAGTTTTCCTATGCTTAAAGTGACTTTAAATTAAAGTCTCCTTTAGCACTATTATGAAAACGGCCCTTAATTTACTAAAGGCGTAAGTTTTGTCGAAAATTTGCTCTTGAATAATGCAGCGTCACGAAACAGTTAATAATTAATTAAACTCGCGTCATCAAGAATGTGTTTGTAGGTCAAGGTCAATCACGCTTGCCTGTATGGGTGATTTTTTTAAAATTTTTATCAACTCTTGCCATGGAATTTGGACGGCATGTCTTAGCTTTTCTGTAAAACAGCATCAAGGAGTGCAATGACGTACTTTTCACTTAAGCTAAGACATGCCGTCCAGATTTCAAAGCAAGAGTTGATAAAATTTTTTAAAAATCACTCGAAATATACGATGTCCAAAGCGATTACATCCCTTTCAGCCGGGTACGTTCTTTGTTTTCTTTGTTTTCGGTGATACGAACCCACAGGGTGAAGTGCTGAGTTGTCAGAAGTATTCAACAGGAAACTTAATTTTAGTTAGTTTTAAGTAGATTAGATTTGTGAATCGTCCATTCAAGTTGCCATGACGCTTGATTTTACTCCATCTCACCTTGCATTTAATGTTTGGTTTTGGCCCCTTTCTTTTAGACAACCAGTCTCATTGACCGCATTTCATCCGTCAACTCTCCCAATTTAAAACCGCGCATAGACACTTGTTTCTTATCATCGATCACACAAAAACTGGTCCTACAAATCTGAACGTGAAATTTCGAACGCTTCTCTGCGTCGCTTACGCTTTAATTTTCCAACCTCGTGGTTCAAAATAAAATAACCAATACTTTTTCTCCAAGGAGATTTAATCTTCCCGAACAGACGGATAATTTTTTTGAAATATCAAATTACCCCGTTTACCCTCCAATATCCTGGAGGCTTGTTTGATTGGGAGACTCTGGAAAATGGAAAATAAACCTAAAGTTGGGATCTAGAGGAAAGATCTGCTGCCGCTTGAGGTCAATTTTTTTCTTCCTCTTGGAGTCACCACGTGTGTTGTTGTTCTGAGCTCCGATCGATTTTTTTGGGCGTCTCGTTGGAGCACTCAATCATCAAGTCACTGCAGGAAGAACATACCTTTTCTCAATGAGCAACTTGAATGGATTACTTGTAAGTGACGCTAGAATAAGATCATTTCATTCATGAGGCTTAAGATTGGCATTTTTTTACGTTTGCATACCTTAAAGGTCAATAAATTTCCTTTTGAATTCATAACTAAACATGAAAAAACATTTTGTTGCTCGTACGAATGCTCATTGGTCACCCAGCTACCCAGAACCTTAGATCCTCGCTCGCCGACTGGCCTAAAAATGCAGAGCTCAACCCGCGGTATTTGAAAGTGCCACCCTCCTTTGAAACAAAGACAGACAAATCTCCCGCAAGTTTTAAAATAAATTCGAAAGGGTGGGCAGGCACGTGACAACCGTCAGCTCCCACCAATCAGAAACCATTTGCTACCTACCTGAGTGATAAGTAGTAGTTTTACACTGGAGCGAAATTTTACTCCAATGTTGCCAGCCAGCTGCAGTGGGACGGGGGGGGGGGTTCTCAAACCAAAACGCGAAGGCCAATCCAAGTATTACTTAATTTTTTTTGTGAAAGGAATCGCGTGAAAAATTAAGAAAACACGGTACGTCCAAAGTATGAAACAATTTTATTAACGCACACAAAAATGAACAACAACAACGCAAGTCGAGCAATTTAAATAAACAGCTAGGCAATAAACATGATACGGTAATACCTAATTTTTCGGATCCGAAACTACTACAGAGCTAATTGAAATGACAAAAATATTAGTCGTCTATTCTAACTTCGAAGAAACCGAGTGGTGCGCTTAACGCACAATAGCCGGAGAATTCCTCCGAAACGGAGTCTACTTCGCGAGTGTACGCAATCTACGTGCACAAATGCGGCTACATTCAATCCACCGAGAAACGAAATTTAAACAAACAATAAGGAAACATGACCTGCTTAAGTAGCGTCGTTACGTCCGTCTATGGGGCGTTTCCGTGGACATCGGCTTTTCCCCGGATGGATGCGTCGATTCGTAGTCGCAAGTTGTCACGAGACACCAGAGCTTGATCCTAACCAAGACCGGAAACAGGAGATTGATCATAACCGTGACCAGAAACAGGAGATTGATCCGAACCAGGACCAGAAACAGGAGATTGGTCATAACCGTAACCAGAAACAGGAGGTTGATCCGAACCAGGACCAGAAACAGGAGATTGGTCATAACCGTGACCAGAAACAGGAGCCTATAAACAAAGGAAGAGAAAGACGAACGTAAGGGCCAAGTCGCAAAACTTACCTAGTCGGGAGGCTAGGCTGACACAAACCGCAGAGGAAATGCGGCTTTTCCGCTCCCAAATGAGCCAAAGAAATTCGGCACACAGCCGTACAACTCACTTTCACCTCCTCGATGAAGTGAACACGACACTAAATTTTCCGCGAAGGAACCATGCAGCTCACGGGGCGAACAGAGTATTACTGAAAAAAATGACGCTTCCCTCGACCGGTGGAAAAGAAAAAAAAAGAACAAAAGAGAGAGAAATATTCGAATGGGCCAACGGCAGATTTCATGTCGTCAGCGGAAACCAATCAAGATAAAGGGTAAAGGTTACTGGCATATGCAACAGTTTCCGGCTTCAACTGCATTCCGAAAGCCCGAACTCGTTCATCCGCTAATACACAAAATAGGACCATTTAAATTGGACAATTAAATATTGCGTAAACACAATCTCGACACAAAGCAAGGATGGGGTTAATTTTTATAATATGTACTTATTCGGCTGGTCTGAAGCTTTTAGCGAAAATGTATTAAAAAGAGAATTTTGGGTGAATTGCGTAGGCGTGGAATGGCACATTCCTACACCTAGTGGGGAAACAGAACAAAACGGGTTAAAAATAGCTCGGCACGTTGAAATATACCTTATACAGGGTGTTCTCGCACACGATTGAAAGTAAACTGTAACACATTCTTATCGAAAACGCCCATAATGGGATATGTCACGTGGCGATCGAGACACAGTATAAGAAATTACCCAGTAGCATCACTTAAACGTCAGTGTCAAAAAAAGCGGCCATACTGTTTGATACCTTTATGGAAATGTAATGTTATTTGCAAATCGGTAGGTATTAAACAAAATGGCAAATGTGACTGTTATACTCGAGTGACGCTACTGTGCATATTCTTATACTGTGATCAAGGTATCAGAGTTGCCATAATAAATTCTAACTTATTGCCAACCTATTTCTATGCGATTTTAAACTGTAACAAAGACAAGAAAATTAAAATGAAAATGATTCAGAAATGGCAGTAGATAGATCGTGGAAAAGCCGGAGTTCACTTCTCCGGCCAGAAATGTCATACAGGAATACCGTACGATCAAATAAATGATGTGATTAATTAATAAACAAAGATGCAATAACACGACATTTTAAAAATAAACCACGACGTATACTGCTAGATATTTAAAAGAGAATGAAAAGCAATAAAACAAGACCCAAATTTGACGTTATCTCTTAGAGCCTACAAGCCGAGAAATTGCTTCAATCATATTAACTAAAGCTATTGGCTTCTCGATGTCCTTCTTGATTTAAAATATTTTCAAATTTTTGTTTGCTATTATCACTCGTTTTTCTCGTTTATTTATCCCATGCTTGGAAGGAAAGATCTGGCTTTCAGTTCTTTTTCGTGGATCAAATCCTAAGACTGGGCGCTTTCAGCGATACTACAGGAATTCCGTCCGTCCTTATTCTAATTAGAAAGATAGGGTTGTAGTACATATTCAACCCGTTATTTTCTCTTTTGCTTTACGTTCCTTTGAAAGGACACATTCAGAATGAATGCATTCCAAGAAACTGTTTACAGATACACACCAAAAGATAGAAAATTAGAGACGACCAAGGAAGATTCACAAACCCGGACGTATCAAGAGATATAATCAATAAATAATGGAAGGGAAAAAAGACTAAATCGCTCAACCCATTCTTACGAATACCTTTAGATATTACAGTGGGTTTTTGCTAGCTAATACCCTTTTCTATTTGCTATCCACCTTCTCCACTCATTTATTTTTTGCCACCAATTACATGGTCTTTCCATTTTTTCTCGGTCCAAGACCTACTGGTTAATTTATTTTATTATTTTCTCTTGATGTATCCATAGCCTGGACTTTCCTTTCCTTTTCCAGTCCAGGACATACTGATTTCCACCTTATCGCCTCCATCCTGGGGGCTTATTCTCGAACTGGAGAAAAGTGATCGCTCCCGAAAATGACGTATTTTAGGTTTGTATAGTTTTATACGAGAGTCTACGTCATTTTGTCGTCACTTCCGCACTTCCTCGTTTTGAGAATAGGGCCCCTGCGCTAGTATTTACATTTCATACTATTGGGCTTCGTTTTTCTCAATTCATTGTTTTGTTTTCTTTAAACCTTTCTTTCACCATACCTATGTATCGATGTCTTTACGGCTTGCTCTATTTTACCTCTGAACATAACGGAATCACCTCGACCATGTGGGTTAATAAACGGATTACTTCCATCTCCTCTTCAGTATTAAAATACGTTTGAGTCTGTATTTTATTTCTCCGTGTATTCGTGCAATGATATGAAATACGAGAGTTACACTTCAGGAAAAAGATTTGCAATCTAGAATAACTGCCCGGCATTACTCATCGCACGTGAATACTTTAATCATTGTTTCCGAATTGACTTGTTTTTATTGTGTATAAATTTGCACAGTTTCCAACTGTTAATTTATCGCTATTCTAACTATCGATTAGATGTCCTGCGCATATATTTCCTAACGTACCTAGTTTAGAACTTGGGAAATTCCTAGTCAATTTGGTTCAACTGTAAATAAATCCAGATGATAAAAGTGAAACAAATATACTTCCTAATTTTTCTAGAAATGGTGAAATATCGAGCTTCAATATCCAAAATTATTGGTACAGTAAACGTGGAGAAAATAGAATCAATTCTAAAATGGAATAAACAAATCTAACTAATAGACATCGTTCAAAGCTAAATATAAAACACTAACACATCCAATCGAGCCTAATTAAGATCATATTCGCAGTTCAAACTTCGATTGGGTCAATTCGATCGAGGTCTTGGAAAAATTCCTCCTCGCGGCCCGGCCGGCCGCAAAATGAATTTTTCGCGGCACGAAGTCATTTTGCATTCGAATTCCCCTAACGAAATTGGCCGTGAAATAAACGAAGTTGTAGTATCTGGAAACTTCAATCGAATGAGATGCCTTACGGCCGAATTAACTGCCGGAAATCCGCTCTTGAATTTCAATCAGCTTAATTGTGTAGCGTCTTCGGATTATTGTTTTCGTTTTGGGGACGCCTTGCAAAGTTCCTTGTTTATTATGCATACTGCAGACCCCGAGGTTAAATGAAGCTATTCAAGAAACTTAATTTTTTATTGTACAATCGTATCACACACAGGTCCGTAATGAATTGAGTGTTATTAAGAAATGCAACGTTTTATAAGTATGTCATAAGTTGACTCTATAATCATATCGAGAATTTATGATAATAAGAAGATAGTTGTTATTAATTTGTGAGGGTTGGCAGGTTGCTTAGCGACCAACGAAACACGTCATGATGACAGTTGAAAATAAACGTCAAAATGACAGACGTCCAGCCTATTGTCAGAAGCACACACAAGCCTTCTGTGCAGCTCATTGTCGGAAGCATTCACCACCAAGCACACAAGCCTTTCGTGCAGCCTATTGTCGGAAGCACATCCAACACCTTTCGTGCAGTCTATTATCGGATGTACTTTCTGTGCACCCTATTGTCGGAAGCTCACACAAGCCTTTTGTGCAGCTCATTGTCCGAAGCATTCAGCAACCATTGTCACTCATACTCCATACTTACATTCATCAGCACTTTCGAAATCAGCTGTTGTAGAAGAGGAAAAGAGGTACACACCACTTTTTAGAGAGATTTATCGGTAAAGCTGAAATGCATTTCTAAGTGGGGTTTCGAAGTTTAAAAGAATTTTATACGAGTGCATGCATATGCAAGAGTTTCCTGGGTTAAGCTGCATTTCGGTTCAACTTAACTTTTAAAGCCGGCGCCGCACCGGAATTATAACGGTATCGTTACGTTGAAAAACGTCGAGCAATTAATGTTTCTTTTGCTCGGCTTCCTACTAAGCGAGCATTTCACGACTAACATGATAATTAAGGCTTATGTGTTATGAGTTGCATGTACTTTGAAACCACCACATACCTAAAACTTCGGAGGCGATGCAAATTGAAGTGGCGCGCCGACAACCGAGCTGCGCTGCACGAGTCCTTCCTCTACCAGACAGTGTTTGGCGGGCTGTCGTGTGGGTTTGTTTCCCGGAGACGGAAACCGTCCGAAACTTTCCGTCAAGTCTCATAAGCACTCGGTTACGATCATTGTTACCTACGTTAAATATTATTCAGGCCGAAAGTAGAAACAATTTCGCAGCCTTTCTTTTCACTCTTCGCAAAAGCTCGTTTCAGCCAGACACGCACTTTACATAAAAATAAAATGCTTAGGGGACGTGCGCGGAATTTCTGCCTTTCCTCAAGTGAAAAAATTTAAAAAAAAATTATGCGGTCCGTTTGAATGAGAGAGCGGACGTTTCTAAAAAAAAAAATTAATAAAATAACGTGGAACTCACTCGATATTTCGTTTAACAAAATAATACGAAGCAATTATTTTATTTAATAAATTTCGTAAATGCGGAAATAAATTGTGCGCGCTTTCGTTTAAGCCCTTTTGTATACTCAATTATTTAGGTAAGCCTGAATTACTATCAAGCATGTGCTACACTAAATTAGATATATTAAAAGTAGATATTAAATTTAATTTTTCAATAATGCATAATTTCGGAATTTCCGTCTATGGAATTATTGCTTTAAAACATTGATTTTTTTTTTTAATTTGGCCTATCACTGAATAAGTTCTTTTTTTATTAAAAAATATAATTCTACAAGTGCTTTAATTTCTGGAAAATGTTTCGGAAAATCCATGGATTATTCAAGTCGTACTTTTAATTACAACTTTTTGAAGCTTTCCGGGCAATTTCATTGCAGTTCTTCTTAATGGCACCTCCAGACTTTTGAAACCTTTTTATCGTCCCCCCGACGCTAAAGTTCCTGTATTATGCATTTACTCTCCTGCAAAATTCATGGAGGCTTAGGCTTTGTTTACCAGAAGGAATTATCTTAGGCTCAATTAAAAGACAATAGGCACACGGCGCGGCGTGATTTAAAAAAAATAAACTTTTCTTTAAACAAAGTCATTCGACGCTCGAAAATCGACTCGCTTCTGGTGCAACATACATTATAAAACGTATTAAACTAATAAGAATGTTAAAGGTCACAGTTGATGGTTTACTTGGAGCAAACGAAGCAAGCAAGATTCCTTGTAATAAATTCCCCAAGAGATAACGATGAGTGTTCTCGTTCTTTCCAACTTTATTTATTCTTAAAAATAAGGCTATCGCAATAAGCGACGTTGATTAACTGCGCCGTTTCAATTTTAAACTGTACTGAATTCAGATTGAAAAGAAAACTCTGTATAAACTGGGTAGATGAGAGAAGCCTTCTTCTTGCAGAATTATTTCTGCTATTTATCTTGATTCTCACGAACCGGATTTTCCATCAGCAAAACTCACGTCATTTGAATCGACAGTATGGTCATAAAATTTACAGTATTGTTGAAAAACTACAATAACTTATTTATTCTTTATTTACTTTTCTTCTTATTTAATCTTAAAGTAGTTGAGATTTATGATTGGCTCAACAAGTATCATTATCCTGTATTTCCGAATCCTGCAAGCTCGATATATGCATTCTACTGTTACTTAAACGAATAGCGTCTGCGTCTAATCCTGTAATTGGAGCTCAGCGGGTATTTTGTAATTCATATACGTATGTGAATACGAAATGACGGAAATAGAAACTTCTTGTTGCTTAATGGTCGCCCTTTTTACCTCGTTATATGTAGTATCTCTTCTTGGGTGCCTCATATAAAAAGGTCCTCATTGAAAATGATTGTGATGCTCTTTCTAACAAATCGCCTCGCACTGGTGTTGTACTTTTCTAGAAAACTTTGTGTAGGTATGCTTTGTTAGCATTACTGCTAATGAGCTTTAGCCTTCTTCATTTACATAGCTGATTTTGATTTGATCTAACGCATTTTAACGTGTTATTCAACCGTACCAACCGTATTTTATTACGTGTTTGCTTCAGTCTAGGTTTCTTCGGAGTAATATGACCTATCTCTTCGGATTATAATTACACGAGCGCTCTCTCGCAATATAACACAATAACAGACATTTCCAAAGCAATTCGAATCGACTTGGATCAATGGCGCTAGAAAATTGAACAACAACACACGCAAGTATTAGAAACATCGAGGGATGCAAAATTTTACCTTTGTGGTTTTTTTTTTCGAGTCAGTCGTTAAAAACTTTGTTGCTTGTAATTTTAGTCCTGGAACTTTGCCTGCAAGTTTGCCGCCTTTAAAGTTGCACGTAAAGGAAATAAAACGTATATGTTTTTTTTTTTTGTTCAAAGAAAGATAGAGAGCAAACAAAATAATTGTAGCCATTCATTTTATAATTTTTTTTTAAACACAGTGCAAGTTGGTGAAGTGTAAAATTGTGTTTTCCTTTTATATAAAACTGTTGATGTATGGAGCTGTACACTGCGGAGAGATAAATTCAGTTAATGTAAAGAAATATGAAGATTGTTTCGGTGGACGTGTTGGTCGAGCAACAAATTAATCGTACGTGAAATAGCATTTTGTATAAATGGTCTTAGTTTCTGAAAATACTGATGTGCTAAAGTGCAGCCGCACTAATGTCGTTTATTATCCGCAATACAAATATTATTACACGAAAAAGCCATAACGGCAATGCAGGCATTTACAGAGATTTCAGGTTACCGCGCGAGCTTATAACTTTCATGAATTTAAATGTTCTGTTTTGTAAAATACTGCAATATTTATGTGTACCTTCGGCAAAAGGATAGTTGTGTTTAAATTCCCTTAAATCGTTAGACTGATTTTGAAACAATGAAAATAAGAAATTTTGTCTTGATCGGGATCGTCGCAAATAATTGAGGGTGGGGGTTGAGCTTTCGGCGAGCTCGTGCCCGTCATTGCATTAGATCATTGTCCTGTGCTTTTCATATCTGTATAATATAACTTTGATCCTTAATTTTCTCCTAATTGAAATAATTGGTCGAGTAGCTCTAATAAATATAATTATATAAAATCCATTTAAGTCCGTTTTAATTACGCTGCTAACGAGAAGCTCGCATTTCCTGCTGCAGCATTCTTGTTCTTGGGTTTGTTTTTCCTTTTTCTTTAATTAATCCAATTTATCTTTGTTGTTCGATTTTAAAGCCGGTTCGAAGTTGAAATTGCTTTCAACTTATCGCCGTGAACGGCGCCCACCCGATGAAAATTAAATCAAACACTTCAGGCATAATGAATCGACGTTAATTGCAGATTACGTTCTATTCATTAAAATGTCGCGCGATGCTTGTTTCCGACGTTTTTCGTCGCGTCCAGCGAAAATCCTGAATAGTGCTGGTGATTGTATTGTACATAAACATGTATGTACAGTCGTGGACAGTTAAAAGAGAAATTTGCTTAGCACTTTTTTGCTTTCCATTCTCTTTTAGCTGACCACGACTGTACTCTCGACTGATCGATTTCGTTGCTGCTTTATTTTTAAATTAGTAAAAGCGTTAAGCTCTTAATACATATTTTCAATTCAAATAGAGTTACTGTTGCTCGTAAATTTTTAACGAAGTACTTTTGATTGCAGTAAAGAGTAATTTATTACTCATCAACTTTTACGTTTTACGATCAGCAATTTAAAGTTGTTGCCTGTAAAATAACGGAAAATGTCGACCTTTCGCACTTTCTAACGTTTGAAAAACGAAACGGGAACTAACGTCCCGGAAACAAGTTCCACGCCGAAAGCTGCGGATTATAATTTCTGCAATAAGTTCGTGCTAAATGGGGCACGAGGAAGGAAATAGCGCTTACAACAGTTAACTGAAGGATGCAACACGAAACAGACATAAACATAAAGCAAGGGGCCCAACAAGAGCAGACGGTGGTGGCGACCTGAATCGAACGTGTTGCTATTAGTGCTGTTTTTATGGCCAACCCTGCCAGTAAAATGCGGAGATTAATGGAAAAGGTAACGAAAATGAACGTTGATTTATAAAATTTGAGACACTTGCATTCGGGGGGGAGAGAATCTATTTTTGTTTTATTACAGAACATAAGACCTCAATAACTATTTCGCAAATTCAGGTTTCGGACTAAGGTGTGATATGTTTGATTGATAGTCGAGATGATGAGGTAGACAGATCAATTTGCCTCGAATTAGCACAGTGTAATTGAAGTTTAGAATCAAATTGGACGCGAGAGCAGCTTTAGATTAAAATTAGTTACTTAATGACCTGCCAGATGGCTCAGCAATAAATAGTTACCAGCATCACTTATATGCACTTTCCTCTTTTACATCGATCCAGTTGAGCTGGCTTTACTAAAATTCAACATGAAAATACATTTTAAGCTTCGTTATGAGGATGATGTATTCGTTCATCTATTTAAACCGAACCCATAAGTATCATACTCACGTCAGTTTTTTTTATCCGATACTGCCAGGTATCTGAAGTCATTGTTGAAGAGACCAATCGTCAAAAACTTACGAGACTGTAAATGTAATAATAATGTTGCTTGAATGTTTTTTCTGGCTATACGTTATAATATCGATTTTTGTTATCCCTCTTTACTTTTCGAACCGAATTTGAAGTAGTCGACGTCAAGACTCGCAGGTTCGACATTTTACGCCCGGCAATATCAGATTCCGCATTTAATAATATGAAAATTTATGCCTTTGTGCGCCCGTCGTGACACGAAAACAAAGCAATTGCGGAACTTAGATATATAACCCGGCTTATCATTTCGAAAGTACGTGGAAGATTTTTAAATCTTTGATCTCCCTGAATTTATTTCACGTGACTTTTTTTACTAACATTGGGCCGGGGTATTGCTGGGGAAAAAGAAAAGTACCCAGAGAACTTTCCGATTCTTAAAAAATTCTTAAATTCATACCAATTTCAATGTTTAAATACACACCGAAATTTAATTTTGAAATTAATATCCAACAGATAGCCGTTAAATCGTCTGAGGTTTATAATTAAACTATAAATTTAGTTTTCATTAAAGTTTCAAGTTTAATGACATCACGATCTTTAAGCAATGATGATGACCTGCTCTTCTCTTGAGTGTTTACACCAGAAGTTTGCTTTGATTGTTGTTAAAGTAAGAATTTATTCATTAAAAATCAATAAAATATTAAATGTTAATTCCTTTTGACCTGCTGAAGCTTAAAAAGAATCTAAGAAAGGTACGCTAAGTTCTTCCGGGTTTTCTTCTTCTATGGTGAACTTGATATGTTCATCATAACTATTAAAAATCTCAAGGATTCCGTTCGTCTTGTGCGAATAGCACAAATGATGTCACCTACGTACTTCTTTTCTTCATAAAGAAGTACGTACATGACAATTTGTGCTATTCATAAAGAAGTACGTAGGTGACATCATTTGTGCTATTCCTAAAGGCAAAACGAACGAAATCCTTGATATTTTTAATAGTTATGATGAACACATCAAATTCACCTTAAAAAGTATAAGACATTTCCCCGGAATAAAATTCAAGGCGCATTTATTTACCTGCTTGTCCTCCTATTCGTAACATAGGTAGTCTTCGTAGCTTAGACCGCAATTAATATCTTATTAAGGAGACATTATTTTTTATTCTGACTGTACTGTAAGAAATCGGCAATTTCCTAATAATCATTAAGTTCATTACGTAAGTTAAACTCGATACAACGTCGCCTACGCGAGCGCGGAAACTCGCTCAACTAAAGATTGTGTAAGCAGGCAAGACATGACTCAAGCCTGACCTTTGCAAATTGCAAGAATTGCAGTTACATGGATGACTCATCGAGAAAGCCGAGCATTATGTAAGCGTATGACCAGACGGTTTCGGAAAATCACGATGAATCATAGGGCAAACTGGCATACATGTAGAATATTACTTAATCGAAATGACCTTTCTAAAACCATAAGTATAAAAGGCTATGGCATAGCACGACAGACGTAATCAACATTTACAGAATGTAATAGTGTGCGGCTGCTCTCCAAAAATCCGTCCGTCTCTCCTTATCTAGTACCATGGGTGGGTGAGAAAGTATTAATTGATTTTACCATTTTGGCTATGTTTTTAGAAACTAACATCTAGTTCCTCACAGTACATAATATAATTACTGTTACAGTAATAACTAAAGCACATATTTAGGTCATACCTCAACGCATAGGCCTGATTAAAAATATGACTAATGACGTCATGCAAATGCACCTAAATCCGTGCTTTAGTAATAAGTAACGAGACTTTAATACATAAGTTTTTTTTTTATTCGTTTTAAAACCTACTGGATGGATACGCATACATACATGTTCATATAATAAAGAAATAGTAGACTGAACGCGAGTCAAATAAAATTCATTTGAAATTCCAAACAACCGGGCGCTGGTAGTTTAAATAGACCGCGAAATTTTTCGCGTTTATGAGCGCTTTATGATTCTGGCGTTGTCAGATATTGACCCCATAAATTTTATTGCGGCGATATTGTCCAGTTCCAGAAAGTGTGAACGTGCATGCTACTTGCAGTTTTACTACAGAAATATTCTGCACTGCCGATGCAAACGGAATAATAAATCAAAGCTCAAATACACCGTCGGTAGATAAAAAAAAAGAAAGTTTCTTTCATCAAGGCGATTCCTAGGCATACATACTACATGTAAGAGTGTGTACTTCTAGAGTACAGTTGAAATTGCTTTTTATAAATACATAATAATTTGAATATCTAAAGGCCTATTTCTTGTATAAGATTTGGTTCAATTTCTCAAACAATTTAATTTGTGCGGTAAACAGCATCAAAATTTAAATCGAATTAAAAACTAACTGGAAAAATAGAACTTGTTCTATCTCTGAATCGTATCTGCAGCTTAAAATTTTCCTGTTTCAGATTTTTATTGTAGAAATTGAACCAAACCTTGTACAAGAAATAGGGTAGTCTAAAGCAGCCTTTAGTGATACACTTGATTCATTTCGTAATTAACTACAATTTCATCAAATGTGTCGTCGAACAATTAGAGAAAGAAGTCGTCAAACTACTTTGCATTTGAGGACCTGATATACAGATTCGGTAAATGTTCACCTTGACATCCTGTTAGAATGCGTGCACTAGAAAAATAAAGAGAGAAATTTGACTAATCACGGCCGGGCATTCTCTGCGAATCGAATCGAAACAAATTTGCTATGTCCAGTACTCAAATTTCTGATTCCGTATGAAGGATATAACCGATTTAATTTAATTAAAAAAATTAAGGCTCTTAACTAAACAAAAATGAAAAATGAAGAGGTTTAATTAAAGCGTTTAGAATTTTGTTTTGTTGTTTTGAAATCTCGAACGAAGCCTTAGCAGCGTAAAACGTTACATGTGTATTTAAATTTCCAATTACCGTTCTCTCTCAGACATCCATTTCTTTTCTAATTACGGCGGAAAATAATTCCTGCTTCGCAATCTGCATATTGTATTAGGGCCGACGTCTGCGGTTACGTAATTCTACTAATTCCTTTGTTTCTGCATTGTTTTCCCTGCATGAATACGAATCAGTTGTTCTGTTAATTTTTCATCAAAGCTTGACGGTTCTCCTCACACGCGCGATGCAGGAGCGGGAGGCTTTAATTACCGGGTATTAAAAAAGGGATATTGTACGCGATTTTTACACGAGCTTTTTTTTGCTACTCTTTTTAACATCCTTGCGCGTTCGAAATTAAATTGTACTTACGAAAAACTGGATGGAAGTAAAAAGAATTCGTTCCGAGGCAAAAAAGGGATCGATGATAGGTAGCTAAAAGTAGGACAGGTTTAAGATTTCACAGCTGCATGGAAAGTTTGACAACAGTTTTGCGGAACGACCATCCATTGATACGGTCTTGTTGACTGAAGAGCGCGGCGAGTAAGTACAAAGTTTCTTGGTGCAAAATGCGACGGAGTAATTTCCAACGACGTCTACTTAGTTCCCGCCACGACGTTAAATTTAGTTTGCAGGATTCTACTCAACGAGGACACCTGCTCTCACGCTGGTGACGGTTATTTAGTAAAGCAGTAAACGTCATATTTAACCATCCCGTAAAAGTTACATTATACGCTCTTTTTTTGCACAGAGCTTTAAAGCTTTTTCACCAAGCTAAATGCTACTGTCATCAGCAAGTGGGATTTAAGGAATGATGAACCCACACGAGAAGAAATATAGGAGAAACAATAGTAAAGTTTAAAAACAACAAAAACCCTTGAAGATATGGTATTACCCGAAAAGAATTGAAACGCAAGATTTATGAACTTTTTGGAGACGAGAAAGGATGCTGAAGAAGTAGAATTATTCCGATATGAAAGAACAGTGGCTTAACAGAAAGTTAAATGAGGTCCACAAGGTAATAGCCAAACTAATAAAAGTGAACCTGCGAGCAGTTGTAGAGCAGATTTCAGAAAAGAGAGAATGACATAATTACGTAGGTATAAAGATGAGACAGACATCAGAAGATTTCGAGATGAAGACCTCCCTTCAACCTTACTGTTCAACTTAATATTGAAAAAGAGAATAGAGATTAGGTACAGTAAAAAGAAATCATGAGAAGGTAGAAGAGGCCTGCAAGTAAATGGGAGCAGCAGCAAGGAGAACTAGAATACGAAGCGATGAAGGAATTCTTATATCTAGATCTAGCGTCACTGATTACAAACAAATCTGTGAAGGGAAAAGAGATTGTGCTACCTACCTGAAGGCTGCAAATCTTGAGCGGGCAAATTAAGTTCGTCCCAAGTTCCCGGCTAAACTAAATGGGACGGGTCGAGGTCAGACGTAACCCCGAAGCAAAGGGGCAGAAATTAAAAATAAATAAGTCACCAGTTCTAATGCAAATATCGAAAACAACGTTACAGCTGAATTACGTACAGAATGAAAATACCTGACTTTTTGTTGAAGTCAGGCTTCGGAAGGCATACACAAATACTGTGGGTCGCTTAGAATGACATTCTCAGTTCACGGTTTAAGAATCTCCCGTTCACCATTCAATCAAACAAATCAGTCTGAAGCATTCCCACAATGACTGGACAGGACAGCATTTTTGCGATTTTTAAAGTGCCTGTAAGAAATTATTACGTCCCAGGTGAAGAAAGATGCAAGAAAGCCATGATCTTAATATTTTGCAATCAATCATGTGTAGATCTTTTTTCAATATATTCTTTTTATTCGAACATATATCGTACAGCGACATCTCACAGAATCTAAATTCTGAGAACGTGGCTGCACCTTATAAATTATTTATCGTTTCAGTTACGAGTGTGCATATCCTGTTCCATTTTCGATTGTAGTTAAAACTCCTTTCCTGCGTTGTATAATCTTTTCACCGCGCCTTTTTGTATCCGCATTATGAAAATACGATAAGTTTTTTTCTCGGTGAACGTGTCACCACTTTGCCGGACAAAAACACCCTCCCCCCCAATGTTATAATAGAATTTCGTTTTATACCTCCTTCGTAAGTAGCCGCAGGCGTTCTAATCTATTCCATTCGCGAAACTTCTCAGCTTGTTTGCCTTACACTTCGCCTTCTTTCTCGTTTTTGTTGTCTCTTCGAAGGGCCACGCATTTTTAAAGTGAAGTGCAAGACGACTCACAATCAGATCAAATGAGGCGGGCAGGTGAGCGTGGCATTATTATTCCAATTTTCGGCGTAACAGGGACTTTTTAATTACCGGGGACATTAAACAGTTTTAATATAAAATCGATGCTCACGGTATACAGAGTAATAAAGTCTCGTTGTTTGTTTTTAAGGGCCGTAATCACCGAAGGAGGGTTGGCACCGCTATAATGGAGTAATTTTTTATTTACTCGGCAGATCTCATTATTAATTCATTATTCCTGTTTTCTATTCCTTCATTCGCTAATGAAATTTTTGGCAGTAATTCTTATTTATGTTGATTTTTCCAGGATATTAAAAAAAAATCATCCATCAACCATCCATGCTACTCCTTTTGCTCGAAGGAGCGAAAGTTAAAAAAAAAGTTTATAAGGAAACTGTCCTGCAATCAAGACGAATGTTATAAATATTGTATCACAAACTCTTTTAAACGGACACTAAATGGCGCACAAACACTTTACGTTTCGCTATCGTTTGACAGCTTCTTCACAGCTTCTTCGAAGAAGCTGTCAAACCATAGCGAAACGTAAAGTGTTTGTGCGCCACTTAGCTGTCAAACGATAGCGAAACGTAAAGTGTTTGTGCGCCATTTAGTGTCCGTTTAAAAGAGTCTGTGATATTAAATATGTACAGCATAGATGCAAACTAATAATAAAAAAAAAATTACCATACTATTAAGTAATTTCATTAATCAACTTGGGATCAGTCTTTCAGGTTTCAGTTGTGTTTATCAGCCTTAGGCATTAATTAAATTTTCAACGTCACAAACATTTCTCGTTTAAATTACAAATTTAACAGTAAATATTCAGTAAGTAATCAAACTCTTTGCCGCGCTCTGATTTTCAAATTTAAACGCGACACACCGGAAAATCGATAATTAATAAGGACAAAACCTCCTGACTCTCGTGAAACATTAATTCCCCGTTCAGAGTGCGCCCGTTATAAATCCACTCAATTCCCACAGATAGCATCAGTACATATTCCAACTTTCGCTTTCACAGCCCTAAAGAGGCATATAAAACTCTGCGCCATTAGCATATCACTCCGTGTTCGGTTTTAGAACGTCTAATTTTTTTTTTCTTAAACCGGAGCTTGATGTACGCTGCTTTCAGACAACCCTTTCGTTTTTGCTCCTTCTTTTTTTGAAAGCATATCGGAGCTGAAATGTATTGTGGGGTTTACTGATAGCTAATATCGGCGCACTATAAATTTTGAAAGCAAGGGGCCGTTATCTTAAAATATTGTGACTTTTGACTCTTCAATTTATTTTGTAGTTCGTTTGACAAATCCAACTATTTCCTTAAAGAACGAGGATAACAACATATATCCTCTTATTTATAACTTGATGTCATATAAAGAAATCGAAGTAATTTTACTTGGTTAGTTACCTTGGATATACCGAAGAGGAAAAATTATTTAAAAAACAAATAAACAGAATTCTTGGCTCTTTCTCTTATCTAGCTTAACGGGATAGTAAACCCTTTGATTTGTTTGTAAATGAGCTGCAACTAACGCGAAAGGGGTGAAGAAGAACCCTCGTTGATTAAAATCAAAAGAAACCAATTACGTCTTTAATCGAATTAATAATTTCTTCCTCCTTTAGGTTTAAAGTTACGATACATTTTGATCTTCCTATTAATTTTCCTCCTTTGCTTGGTCTTCTTCCTTCCAGAGTCTTTTTAGTTATGGATCCACCCATTCTATCTCTTGAGTCTGCTAGTTCTTCATCAGATGCAAATCTGGCGTAAGACAATTTACTGACATCATCTTTGGGGTTTGCAAGTTAGTGTAGGTTCTTGACCTGTCTAATATTTTCCTCTCCTCTCTCTTTTAGTAATCTACTTTGTGGTCTTCCCTTGAACTTTGTTCCTATCAGGAACAAAGGCCTTTTATTCTTCTTCTTTTATTCTACCAATTCAGTCGTATTTCCCAGCATCTCATACGGGTTTTCGGTTTTATTAACTTTTCTTGTTAGAAATGAGATTTTCTAAATCTGCAATTTCTCGAGTGTCCTTTTGTCCTTTTTTTCTTTGTGTTGGATTTGCTTTTAAAGTTTACCTTTCGTCTTTGAAAGCTATCAGCTCGATTACGTTTCATATCATTCTGTTTTCGTCCATCCAGTAAGTAAAGGAGGTAGATAAGGGAAAACTTGTGTAAGCTCCCTTACGTAAAGAAGTGATCAAACTTACCCGTCCGAATATTGAATTTTTCATTAAAACTACCGCATCACGCTGGGCTTCAGAAACTTCACAAAGTGCTCCGTCGGTCATAAAATTTTATCGTCATTATCCTGGCCTAAGAAATTCCAGCTTCTGGAGTATCAGATTAAAACTTCGCGCCGTTTGCTTCCGTAATTATGACGCATTACCAGATTTTAGTTTTTATTTTAGTGACAAAAAGTTTTAATAAAATTCTCCTGGATTGCCCAGGGTCGTTTTGATTTCGGAAAAAGAAATGAGGTCGAACGTCTTTTAAACAAACGGGACGGAGTCGAAGTGCTCCAGGTTAAACAAACTTAAGGTCGGACGTAATACGAGCTCTGTGTCACCAGCACGCATCCAACTTATAAAATAGGAAGAAATTGTTTTTTTTTTGTTTGGATTTGTGTTTGTATGTCTTTATAAAAAGAAATCATTAACCCTCCTCCTTGAAGTTGTAAATGATAGGCCGAGGGAATTTTTTTTTTAAATCTAAATTATCAGCTTCTCAGGTGAAACGAAATTGCTGAACTCTCCGTGATTACCGGAGTTATATTTCAGAAATAATTGCCCGGAATGAGAGAATAATTTCAGCCTTCTCTTGCATCTAATAAATTAAGCCAAGGGATATATTATAAACGCATTACCCTACCGTTTCCTGCTTCATTGCTTTGTTTGCTCCTTTTTGATGTAAGTTTCGCGAAGTTTTAATTCCGCATGATCACATTTAATTAAATTGGATCCGGCGAACAAGTCGGGGTTATAAAGTTGAGAGGGTTACATCTGTTGTAGTTTAAGGAATACTTCAATTAAAATATTAGTGCCTGTACTCCATAGCATTAGCATTCAATCGTTACGGCAACAAGTTCTAAAAACTCGAATTCTTATTAATGACAAATTAAGAAAAAAAAATGTTTTACTTGCTAGCTTATTTATTTAATTACGTAAGAATATGTTCTATTTCGTTCCGTTCTCCGTTCCCTTAAGATTTATAGCTTTGAAGTTAACTTATTTAACATACTAGGTAATGGAAATCATAACTGTTTCTTTAGTTTTATAGTTTTTCAGTTAATTTAATTAATGAGCTGTACACTAATTACGTGAGTACGTTATAGTCCAACTCAAGGATAGAATATGTTCTATCCCGTTCCGTTCTCCGTCTTCCTTCAGATTTATAGTTTTTAAGTTAACTTATTTAACGTAATAGGTAATGGAGATCATAACTGAAAATTAATTACTATGAGTGAACTTTAACGTGCTGCATAAATCGAGTCAAATTAGGCAATTTGCTTGCGCAAGCTGAATCTGCGACGTGCGCGAAATGGATACGAATAAGAAGACTACATCAAACTTTTTCGCACAAGTCTTCATCGGGTGGGTGTCTCGAGGAGAAACTTTAATTTAAAGTTCGGAGAAAATATGAGATAAAATTCTTCGGCTCGTCTGACTCTCAGGCTTGAAATAAATTAGAGCGGGCAGGTGTCTTTTTGCATCATCGCAAATCTGCTCATTTCGTTAACGAGTGGTGTTTGTGCCAGATGAAGTTCCAACTTGTAGAAAGGTCGTATATTCTAGTTTTCTGGATGAATTATTTGTTTGTTAACAATTAGGGTAATGGGATTTCACTTGGCGAGCTTTTCGCTCAAAGCGTTTATTTTATTCAAAGTTTGTTTTAATTAAAATATGCAGTTTTTCGTAAACATCAGTGAACCGCCTTTCGCTCGAGCAAAAATAATAAAACTTAATTAACAATAAATAATTTAAAACAGTTTAAAGCCGTAAGGCACCGATTAATAATTCAAGAGAATCTTCTTAAACGCTCAGTGTTTCAACTTGGCAAGCAAAACGAGCTAAAAGGATAGACCGAAAGTCCTCCGAATAAACTGGAAGGCTCTGTGTACCTTGAGTGCTGTTAAAGGCAAACAAAACGGAGTGTAAACAAATCCCGATGGACTTCCGGAACAGCAAGAATATCGAGAAAACTGAGCTTTATTGAACGGCCGAGGCTTTACTCTAAAGACAGCTCGAGGACCGATGTGATTTTAACAGAATGCTGTGCTACGTAAGTCCGTTTTTATCTTTACTTGATACTTGTTTTATTGTCTAGGCTGCTTTTTGTTTTATTTTATATTTGTTCTAAATTAATTTCTTTTTCTTCGTTTCAGAAATTCGTAATGAATCATTTTTATATTGACTTCAAGGATTCAATTTGAAATTAATAAAAATAACTTCTTTTTCGAAAGTAAATAATCAAAATATGTTATTAAATTAAAATTACCAATTGATATCAATCATTGTTTAAATAATTTCTCTATTAATTAGATTTCCATGTGTCCACTTTTAAATCCTGCAAGACCATTTACAATTCTTCCGATAAAGCAATTCCATTGGAATTACATAGCTTCTACTAGAATGCAATCTGCGATAAAGTATAAATGAAGACGTTTTGCGTCTAACGTCTCTCATTTCACGTTTTTCTGCGATAAGTCCTCACGAAATATGAAACGGGGAATGTTTTACGAGATGCTGATGCAGCATTCAATTTGCAGTTTTCTTTTATGTCTCCGATAAACAAAAATACGCCTGTTTATTTACTAAAAAAAAAAAAATCCTTGCTCATAATTTCGCCAAGAAGATGCAGTGAAGATCGCGAAATCCTCAAGATCCTTTTCAAATGCGGAGAGACAGCCGGACAGGGTTAGTTAGCGTAAGCTCAGGGCACCTAGCCAGGGTTTGAATAGACGAGGAAATTGGTTCGTTCATTAAGACTGAGTTTCAGGGGGCACTTGCACAACCCACATCCGTACTACTCCGCCGTCAGTGTCAACAAAACATCTCTGCTACTAGAATTACCTTCAGATCGTCGCATCCTCTAACATTATTATGTCCTGGAGGAAGACGCCTGGATTACACTAAGGTTTTCATCCTATCACTCACAGGCCAGTAAGCTTGACGCTGTAGCAAGAACCAATTTGCACCTACTTATGGAGTTATTTGTGTGGTGTTCATAACACTAAGCAGTTCATTAAATATACAGTGCCTTCCCTTGTCATGTTTAAAACTATCTCGGCTATGTAGAGGGTGTGTCTCTTTTTAGGCGTTCCTGCTTTATCAAAGTCATCAAAACCAAATCCTCGACGTAATGAGAGTGTGTAGTAAGCGAGGAACACACATTTGATATGAAATGGTTACCCTAAATTCGGCCGTGTCATTACTTACGTAGTCAGGGTTTGAAAAAGGAAAAGCCAAGTTTTTTCGAAATTATCCCATACTCTCTATGATGTGCACAGGCAAAGCAACAAAGCGTATAAATAAAATCAAATAATTACTTTTACGTTTCTAAAATAAAAAGAGACTATAAATATTGCACTTTGAAGTACCTACAAATAGGGCAACAAGTAGTCGAAAGTAATGGCTTCTCGTCTCTGGAGATAATCTTAGCGAAATTTTCCTTTACAACGAAATACATTCATACAGGTGGATTTAAGAGCACAAGAAAGAAATTTACGGCCGGTATCTAGAATTTACATTATCTTATTAAATGCTTCTGCAGAAACTTAAAGTGGAAATCGGAATTATGTTTGAAACGCGCTTAGGGCTTTATAGTGCTCGGAAATTTATTGGACGTCCTCAGAGGACACTCGCTTGCATGTAACATAATTTGAAAATTTGAATTTTACATACGTTATTACGTCCATAAAAGTGGGAGAAAAAATTCTCGTTAGGGTTTTTTTTTTTGTGCGGAGGAGAATCCGGGGCATCATCTTTGGAATATAAAGGAAAGGTTTGCTGGTATCAAATGAGAATAGAATTTCATGAAGTCCTTTCCTTTTACCCAATTTTATTCCTAACGATTTTTCTATACACACTGGCGCAAATGAGCGTAGGACGTCTTATGACGTCTTCCGAAACACAAAGCATAAGTTGGGTTTGTTTCATTTAGTTCTCTCTTACTTTATCTTAATTGTAATTCTCTTGTTCTAAAGACCTACTACACATAGATTATTCTAAAACCTTGTTTCTTAATATAGAAATGAAGTCATTTCCGCCACCGCTAGAATAATTAACTTCTTGAGTCTTTTCAATGTTTCCGTCAGATTCAATAAACCTCCTTTATTCTCAATTCTTTATCTATCTTCTGGAATCTTCACCATAACTTTCCGGTGTTGATCAATTCAATAGGGTTTACCACAAGAAGATGAAAGTAGGGTTAAATCCAGATCTTTACCAGAACCTTATGATAGTCGCTTAAGGGTTAACATGAATCACTTCGGAAGAAGAGGAGATAGGGGTCAGATGGGAGAAGAAACATTGCTACCTACCTGAAGGTTACAAAGTTATGGGAGAACAAACTAAGATCGTCCCATTGCCGGCTAACTCAATTACACACTTGTCTTTGATTCAAAATAAAGATAAATGAATGCAAAGCAAACAACGTTCATTAAACCAAAAAATAAATTACCAAGAGCGAGGGCCGTAATCCGTTTACATACGTTATAAATGAAATCCGGTAAACAAACTAACTATTATGGATGCGAAATCAAATCGCTCAAAAATTGTAACGAATAAAATAAAAGAATAGAAATATGAATCGGACCTTAAGACATCTAAACTGTCTTCACACCAGTTAACCTAGTGTCCAGGTAGTCGTCTAGGTTCCAGGGTCAAAGAGGTGTGTAGTGTTTCCCTCTTTCATCCATGATGCCAAGCAAGTTCGAAAGTTCGAGGTGGAGCCACAAGAATTTCCTACAGCAGCTTCAAAATAACTCGGTGAAGATTGGCCCCAAATAAAGCCACGGATAAAAGTCTGAGAATAGCAAAAGGAAACACACGTTACGAAACAAACTGCGCACAGAATCCGCCGATTTATGTGTAAAAATCAGGCTTCGATAAGCATAGAAGAATGTCTTAAGTTGCTAAGGGCGGTATTCACAGTCGTGACTTAAGACCGTCTTTCGTAAGTTCGTCTTATAAGTTCAAGATTGTCTCAAGTTGCTATGTATTCATCGACGTAAAACTTAGATAAGTCAATAACAATATTTTCAGTATCAATGTCGTCAATATCTCGCATGTTCTGCAACAACAATCAAAATTGTTATTCCACTCCTTCACGAACAGTATGGAACACCTTCGAAACAACTGTGAGACGTTTTTAAATAAGATCGCCTTACGTAAGTTAAGACTTAAAGCAAATGCTTAAGATTTTTTTAAAACAAGTCTAACGCCTGTATTCATGGACAAGTTTTCAATTCAACTTGAACCTCAAGTCTCACCTGTTTCATAGTTGATCAAGTACAACTTAAGTTGTACTTTATGCTAAGTCAGACCCATCTATGTCTTAAGTCATACTTAACAAGTTGTAGTACTATTTTGTCCTAAATCAACGGTAATGAATTTTCTTTTGCAGTGTATGCAATTTTGATTAACGATTTTTGATTAACGCTACCAATACAGCAAGTCGTGATATTAATAGACGCCATCGCACCAGTAGCTTTTTGTGTGCAGGTTTACCGGCGAAGCTTCCCGAAATAGCGCGCTTCAACTCGAATTGGTATTATCTGAACTAGACTAGTCTCATTCTGGAAAATAACCGAGAAAAGCGACAAGTTGTTTATGAAACAGAACCCAGCAATAAGTTACACTTTGAACTTAAGTGAAGCTTGACGTAGGTATAACTTAAGACGAAACTATGAATACTGGGCGTAAGACATTGCTTAGAATTTTCTTAAGTACAATAACTGACCACGAGTACCGGCCTTAGAGTGCCTCTGTCAGATCACGGATTAATAACTTCCGTTCAACATTCAACCAAGCATTTCAGTCCGATGAATTCACAACGATGGCTCAAAGGCCCACAGCAAAACGACGGTTAGCAAAAGTACTGGCGCGATCTTACAGGATTCAGTGCTGAAGTACAAATGCAGACAAGAAGAGGGGGGGGTCACCTGATCCATTTTGACCAATCGGAAAGTTCTGTGACAACACGATAATTTCGTCCGAGATGAACGTCGGCAAGGAGAAATGGCACCCCAAAGGCGGGAGGGTTTTTCGTCTTGGAGACGTTTTGCGATTTAACGAAAATTTTATACGTTACGCAATTTTACACTGTAACAACATCTCTTGGTGAATCTTCAACTTCTCATTTTCACGTTGACCTTGTAGAATCTTCACCGAAATCTTCTGTGGCGGTTATCTAGGACTTAAGCAGAGACTACCCCGAAGAAGAAAGTATGGCTAGAAATACCTCTTGGTGATTTTGGAATCGTTGTTACGTTTCAATTTTCCCGCCAAGAAAACGCGGAATCGAGACGACATCTAAGCCGCCTTTCGATACAGTTGGCAAGCTTGTATCCCTCCTTTGCTTCCTCGAAGTTTATTCGTTGGGGTACACCACGTGACAGTCTTCGGGTCCGTATCTTAGCAACCACCACCATCTTCAATTTCGTCTCGATCGGCCTCTCTTGTTCGAAGCGTGGTGCACTCCTGACGTGCTTTACGTGCATTGTAAGTTATCGGAATTCTTGCTCTTTGGGAGAAGTAATTCATCAGCGGCCGTGCCGGAACGTTTAGTGACACCATCGAACACACTTGGGGATAATTTTAATCCCAATTCCAAGCCTGGGAACTCATTAGCTCTCAGGCTTTTCTCCTGTTATTGGATTTTACGAGTGCATTCGCAATTGGCTCTGCGACTGGGCTATAATCTCGTGTGGTAGCCCTACTCCTAACTCACGCTTTACGCATCGCTGTGCTTTCTGGGAATCGTTCTCGGCTGCGGCCGTTTGACCTGTCATATAGCTGTTGGAACCGGCGCGCCGGTTCATTCCGGATCAGCACCGCGGGACAGGAACCATAGATGGCGTGGTGATCACCAAATTCGGTTGACGTTTCCCTGACTGACAGAAACAAATTTGTGAGTCCTGTTGCATTTAATACCGAATCATAAGACATATATCGTTGCGATAATACTGCAGCATGCTTATTAGTTAATGTGGAGAGTGAATCTTCGGCCAAATGCGGACAGTGCATTATTAAATTATTTTTGTTGATTTGAGTAAATTCGAAATTGTCAACTTTACACGAACCTAGCCTAGTTAGGTGAACTCATGCATTTGTACGAAGTTGGAACCGCAAATAAATTGTAAGATTGTTAACTTTAATTTCGAGTTTGATTTCTACGTTCACATACCAGTGAGTAAAGTCTCGCCTCCGTTTGCTTTTGATATTTCTGCCAACGCTTGACGATTCAAAGACGTCGTCAAGCTTGTTTAGGGTTCAGTTGTTTAAAATAATTGTCTGACTTGGCGCCCTTTAATTTAATTACCATCTTAATTAACCCACCCCATTCTTCACTGTTGCTAGCCTGGGGAGCACCTGATACTTAGTCAGCAGATCTTGTCATTTGTCAACGTAAGTGAGAGGCAAGTCGTTTAAATCATAAATTTGGTGACATCGTCGAACAAGTCTCTCCTGTTTTCATTTCTTTCTTTCCTACTGGCATCCTTACCACAGCCTTCCGGTCATTGTTTTTAACCTAATAGGTCTATCACAGCAAGGTGAAAGTATGGTTGGATTGGGGAGGGAAACTCCTTTTTTTGGCCTTACGGTGGTTACTTAGAGTTTGACAAGGCCCTTATGAAGAAGAGCTTAACGAAGTTGTTTGACGAAGTTGTTTTACTCATCATCATCAAACCCCTTGATATTAGACTTCAATCTGACTAAAATCATCTGATAAATATTTTCTCAAGAGACGTGATGACAATCGATTAGATTAGGACAAGGTTAAAAAATAACTAACAACAAAACCTCAAATAAATGACAACTTCAACGACAAGCAGACAAGGAAGAACTTAAAAATGGCCTGCCATGGATAAGCTAAAACTAAGGAAGAAGCGATGAATGGAAGGGTTCACTCTTTTCAGTGTGGACTTTAAGCGATTACACAGGAACAACTGTTATCAAATGTCAGATAAGAACAGATCAGCAGGAACTGAAAATGCCCCATACAAGATAGGGGATGGGTCAAAACTAAGGAGGAGATTAAGAGTGGCCAGAATTTGATTTTTGCAAGACTTATTTTCAGTGGGGACCTCAAATAAAGAGACGGAAACAAGGAAAGAGACAAGTAATAAGCAAATATGAAAACACTTTAAAATGGCTTACATAAATCAGTGTTTGGGCCAGAATTAAGTAGGAAGTTGGGCCAGGAACTACTCTCATCCGCTTCCTTTGAATGGGTTTTCTTTTATTTTGCTTTTCCACAATTCAAAAAGAAAAAACAATTTTTCTTCTGTTATTCTTTTGGGTGAAACCATATTGTAACTGTCTTAACTATTTGAACAATTTTAGAGCAAGCAACTTTAAAAATTGCTCCTCCTCCATAAAAATGTCGTCCTTCTGCTGCGAGGAACGGGGTTACTTTTTATTTCTTGGAACTTACGAAAGAGAGGTGAAGACTTATTTATGTGCACACACGTATCATTCCAGGAAGGCCAAACTAAAAGCTCACGTAACCTCAGCCGGTTCGCCCTGGTCAATAAATCTTGTATAGTTTTGCGGCTTCGCTGCCTTTCCGTCTGATTACGCGCACTTTTATTGGTTTACTTTTTATGCCCAGGTACGTTATACGGGGTGCCCCCGAACAAAATCGAGTGCGTCATATTCGGCCGATAAAGTTTTATGCCCGGATGCAATATTTCAGAAATATAACAATACTCTCCGATGCCGTTTGTCCCTTTTTAACTAATAGATTTGTGGCTAGGCAAAGCGAGTTTTGGCCTTGCTGCAGATATTTCGGGTCGATTCCAAACATAAATCATTTTAAGCGGATGTTTAAATAAAGTCTTTGTGTTTGGTAAGCCAGATGATAATAACTATCCCGGTGGATTTATTTTCATAAAAATATTATTTCACAGTTTTAAGTTCCTCCGTTCGAAACATTTAATGACT
The DNA here is from genome assembly GCA_033060865.1 of Dorcus hopei. Lineage (NCBI taxonomy): Eukaryota > Metazoa > Arthropoda > Insecta > Coleoptera > Lucanidae > Dorcus > Dorcus hopei. The sequence continues at coordinate 39,636,188 of CM065423.1, forward strand.
TCGCCCCCAACACCACACCCGCACCCCTCGCGGTTCACATGTCTTTTCAATTTAACTTTCGCAACTGCTTGAGTTAGTTATGTGCCATTTGTGTTCGTTGAATGGCTGTAATTAGAAGCGGATTCTTACTTTTTCAAAACTCGTGTGCGATTTTAATGAAATAAATTAAACGTCGCCGTCGCCTGTAGGCAATTTCGACGAATCCTGGAAATGTGAGAGGTGGATATGAGAGGAGGGAGAGGGGTGGGCCGAATAACACGTTGTTGAGAGTAAATTAATTTTGAAAGTAAATTAATTGGGATGTAGTTGGGTCCTTCACTCCACCTAGTCCAATAATGTGGTATTCATCACCATGTTAATTCTATTTTGTAATCTACATGCAAATGTCATTATGGTCAACAATTTATATTCCAGTTAAAGAAGTCGATCTTATTAATTTGGAAAACTATTTATGTTACGTAATGGTCAAGACAAAAAGGGAATTAATTACATTGATATATACGTAGTAAGACAAAGATGTGGGTATATGCAACGTGGAAGCCATCCCCACTCTATCTATTCACTCACTTTTCTATTTCAAAAAACTGTAATCACCTTGAAATGGCACTACGGACTAGATTCATGGCGGATTTCACAAACGTTACTTAAATTTAATCATCCGTTAAAAGTAAACGTTGCCATGGTTACATGTGTTGAAGGTATAGGAATGATTATTCTAAATCGATGATTAAAGTTAAGTGACGTTTGTGAAATCCAGCGTCAGGGTTACATTTTCAATATACTCCATATTAGTTCAACGGGCAGAATTGAAAAAAAGTATAAAATCAATTTCCTTTTTATTTTTCTTCCTACGCATTACTCTTTACCCAAAAAGCCATTATACAATCCCATGCAGTTTACATGAAACAATATCTTAAACAATGTACTACTTCCCTTTTCCTACCAAATTAAAAATCAATTTGCGCAATTATTTCTTTTGAGACTTTCTGCAATACCAAAAAAGCTGCTTGCATATTTTCAAGCTAATTATAAAACTCTTAATTTAATTCCTAATTCTTCTATCCTTCGCAGGCTTTAAGGAATCACAAATTAAAAGCACCTTTTTTAATTCTCAAGTTTCTCGATTGGATGGGCAAGTTTAGTTATCATGTTACAACGTATTTTACTTTCTGATTTCACGCTCTTGAGGTCTGATGAGTATAACGAATCAAAGGTCTCTTAGTACAACGCAGCTCTCTTTGATCAAATAATAACGTTACTTCGAGAACGTACGTGAATCTCACTGTGGTAAATTCAAAAAGAATCACACGATGATGATTTCAGGATGGCGCTTTGTAAATATATTGTTACGTAATAATTTACATAACTACAAAAAAGGGGTAGAGCTTGATGAAACAATAAATTTGTTAAAAATAACGGCGAACATTAACTTACATGGTTTCCACTACAATACAACAAGAGAGACTTCCCTCTGACTAGAGGACACACACACTAATGAATTACAGGCGAATTTCCCGAATTTGGGAAAGCTCCACCGAAGAGATTATGTAATTCGAAAGTTGTTTTCAATGACTCATAATAATTAGGTCGCCCTTGATGGTCTAAAACACCAGATGGCCATTTCTTTATATTATGTTTTTCCTGGACTTTCTGCCAAACGTAAACTGATTGTTTCGTAACGTTTGATAAAAGCTGCTTCATTCTAGGTTGCTAATTTCCTTGTTACAATATATATTTCATGTAAACCAATTATTATTTCCTTCCATTCGAAATATCGCTCTCATTTCATTCATTTCACAATACGTCAGTTCCTTAAATCAAACCCGAATGAAAAATGAGAACCCGAACGGGCTTTGTATAAGCTTCACCGAAGACACATGGGTGTCTTGAAATAAAGGATACGTATATTCCGTGCCCATTTATTATTTGTGCATTAGACAAGTAATTTTCCTTTGCCAGGGTAAAAAGGGAACGCGAATCCTTTGCCGGCTTGCAACAAAAAATTGCCTAATAGGATAAAGTCTCGGGGAGTTGACGTTAGTGTTGTTGTAACCGAGTTTGCCCAATCAACTTTTTGTTGCTCTCTCTTTATTTTACATAGGAAAAGTATTTATCTTGCATCCGGGGGGTCTTTACGCTTCGTTTAGTTTTCAGGAAACCTCAATTGGATTAGTAATTACGTCATTCGAATCTGACCAAATGACCAAAATGAATCCAACAGTTTTGAAAGAACCAAAGACTATTAATATTAAAGTATCTAGAAATAAATTCTGTCAGGCTTTCATTGTGCAAGCTACTTTACTTAAAGAAGTTCGCGAAATAGGAAGCCCTAGAATGTCACATTAACGTACGTCAATTCTAGTTACATGATTTAAATTCAACTCCTCCGGGAAACGAATGAAGGAAATAATGCACGGTGATACGAGCAAATCCTGTTTTTCATCCCCCCGGAAAATACGTATGATGTATTCTTCTTTTAGACGGAAATTCTCGTTGCACGTGCGAATACATTTTCTGTAATACAATGCCACTCACGAGCAGTACATTTCGGTGATAAAATAAACCGTGACGTGGAGTGATGAATTAAGTTCTTGACAACTACAAAGTAAACTCCGGAATAAAGCATTGTGCGCGAATTATTTAATTTTAGGTGTCACCCTTGAACAGTTCACTTTCATTGTATTATAATATTCAAGGCTGAAACATTTTGTATTTTTAATTGCAGGCATTACTTCAAGCTCACGACGTGGTTGCTCATGAAATATACGGGGAGGATGCCATGCGGGTCACTCCCCCTCCGCTCCTTCCATATCTCAACGGCGGCGAGGACATCGACGGCCCCAATGGAGAGGTGGAAATGGAAAATGTGACGAGGGTTCGCTTAGTCCAGTTCCAGAAAAATACCGACGAACCCATGGTGAGATTATTTATACGAAATTAATCCCGCAGATTTAATATCCGCGTTTCGCAGGGTATAACATTGAAGATGAACGAAGATGGTAAATGCATTGTCGCGAGGATAATGCACGGCGGAATGATTCACAGGCAGGCCACGCTGCACGTGGGCGACGAAATTAGGGAAATCAATGGAATTCCGGTTATGAATCAGTCCGTGAATACCCTTCAGAAAATCCTCGTAAGTTCATTTCAAAAATACCACATCCCCCTTAACATTTATCTGAGCGAAAGTTGATTGCATTTTTGCTTACAGAGGGAAGCTCGAGGCTCAGTTACCTTTAAAATAGTACCATCATATAGAAGCGCGCCGCCCCCATGCGAGGTATGTACCAAACAACTTTTTGAGAGTATATTATGGTTTGAGAATGTTTCCAATCTTCCATCGCATGACGTTTTAAACTATCACCATTTTCACATCACGCATTTACAAATTTGCTCCGGGGATTAACATTACAGCCTTCCACAAACGTATTTAAAAGTTGGATAAGTATCATGATTGGTTTCAATCTCTAATGCAAAATGGGGTTTTAAACTAATAGGGAAATTAATGCCTTCAAATTTTAAAACATTTGAAAATGTGGATAAGATGATATACGCTCAGAGTTTCAAATTTTAAAACATTTGAAAAATGTGGATAAGATGATATACGCTCAGAGTTTCAAATTTTAAAACATTTGAAAAATGTGGCTAAGATGATATACGCTCAGAGTTTCAAATTTTAAAACATTTGAAAAATGTGGCTAAGATGATATACGCTCAGAATTTCAAATTTTAAAACATTTGAAAAATGTGAATATGATGATATACGCTCAGAGTTTTTATGTGCAAGTGCAAGCTGCTACGATCGACCATGATTTAGTTGAGTAGAAAGTTCTATAAGAATCTTATCAACACGTTGCAGAATATTCCATCAAATAACTTGTGTGATACCATTTGTTTAATGAAATACTTTTAAAAATGTTTGTGGGAGCTTTCTAGCTTATAAAAAAAATCGTTAACGTTTTATTTGCGTTTAAATCTAAATTCAGGACTTCAACTCAAAAGGTCCCTCGGGAAGCCATTGAATCTCTGCAACTTGCTTTGCTTCATCAAACTTTAATCTGCAAAAAAGTTTACACAACTTCCGCGTATGAGGGTCCTCATGCAGTGCGTGTAATTATTTATGCGGCGTCCTCTTTTCTCCACCGTAACCACAAAGACGTGTAGAGTTTCGAATGAAATCGAAACCGTAAATGCAAATTGCTTTCGGTTTATTGGTTAAAAGGGAAACGGAAGAAGGACAAACACAAACGAACTCCTCGCGTCGTAAATCTAATTCTTACTTATGGCACGTTCCTTTGTGATATCCCGGGGCACGTGTATTTTAAAATTTAGGTTTTATTGCGTTTTAGTGCGAGCACGTTTTCCATTTGTTTTCTATTTTTAGTTCGAAAATTCTTCGACTTATTTATTTGAGAGGAAAGCAATTTAGAATTCCTACTGGGGGGAAGGCATTTGATAAAACAAAGTCAATGGAGATATAAATAAAAACGAAACAACTAAACTAATTAAGTTTTGTACGAGCAGTCGAAAAAATTACGCTCCCTTTGAATTGTTTGGAAAGTATTAATCAGATAAATCCCATGCAATTTCATACAATAGGAACGCGAGGCTCTTCCTGAAAATTAGACCATAATTTTAGGACGGCTGTGTTTAGCGAATGTAATCATTTGATTTATATCATTTAGCCGTTTTCCATTATTACAAAAGCACATCTCATCACGCCAGATATGTTTATCACAAATCACATTAAATAATGCATCGTAATTTAACATGCCTGCTTATTATATATTACAAACGATTTCATTTGCAGATAATGCGTCAGTTTATCTGTAACATGTTGCCCAGTTAAAAGCAGCAGATTTATAATGTGGTTTATGTCGACCAGCTGAAATATTTTATGATTGTTTAATCCTTATGATCGAATTTCTGTTATCTTTAAAAAAATTCCTATTTTTTTTTTCTCTACATGAATGCTGTGCTCGCTGGCTTTATTTTAATTCCATTTACTAACTAGTACGAGCACCATTTCATCTTTCAAAATACCTAAGTAATGTTTACCGTAGCTCAGGAAATTAGATAATGTAACTGGTGTATTAATCCCGGTCGTAATTACAGACAAATCCGAGGATTTAAGTAACGTGGGTCCCGAAAAGGATAGACATTTATTCGGTTTCGCCATCCCATTTAAATTATGCAACACAACTTAAAAGATAGGACGCGAGCATTCCTTTTATTGCCTGCCTTTCGGATTAACACTGGAAGAAATGCACAAAAATGTAAAACGTGTAACAGCTCGCAGGATTTGAATTCGCTAAATGAGTTTGCCGACTGACTTTTTTGTTGCAGTCGATTCTAACTTGGAGTAAATTTAATTTCAATTGTCATTGCAAAGGAAATGCATATAAATGTACAGAACTGAAATTTTTTTATTTCAGGTGAATCCTTTCCCATCCCCCGACATTTTTACGATGTACCCCTGTCGTTCTCTATGTTGAAATATTTTTTTTCCTTGGGTGGACACGCACGTAAACTTGGCTCTATGGAATTTAGGGACTTTTACAGCTTTGCTGTATCCTGTCTTTAATGGATAGATATGTTCCGTTTCCTTTGTGAAGAACGAGATTAGCTTGTTTTTCGCCAGTGTTACGAGACTTTATGCCTCGTTTTATGCCAATAAATTCCTAACTGCGACTTCCTCCTTTTATTTCATCTGTATTTATTACGCGAAATTTGGCGCTGGTAGGCGAAGAAGCCAATAAGATTTTTTTTTTAATATAAACGCAAGCAGTAATTATCTCTCTTCAATCAATATTACTCTTACAGTCTTTTTCTTTTGGTTTTCCCCTTTTGTCAATTATGTTTCCGAATTTGTCAAATGAGTTTCCAATCCGCAGGCCTACTATACTTTGAACAGATTGGAAAGTCATTTGACAAATTCGGAAACACATTTGACAAAAGGGGAAAACCAAAAGAAAAAGACTGTAACGTAATTTAAAATTGTAAATTGTAAATGTTGAAGAAAATTTTAAAAAATAGAAGAAGGAGAAGAAATAAAAGACGTTTGCAATTGTTGAGTTTCTTCGATCTGTGGTAATGGACACCTTCAGGCATCTACTTCTGTTAACGTTGCTGTTGCTGTTAATCTAAAGGAAACTGAGTGCACTCCTGTATTTATATCTCATTGTATCAAGTATGTTCTAATTGATACGACGAAGAATGGGCGCTGGCCAATCAAATACTTCCATTATCTGAAATGCGACCAAACCAATCAGGTCACACACAGTTCACGCAGTCGTATATTAAATACAGGTGCCACAATTTAACAGACTCGGTTTTCTTTGAGTGAACAACAGCAGCGATGTTAACAGCAACAACAACAGAAACAATTACATCCCTAAAGAAGTCCCTTGCAATTTACGTCGACATGACAGAGGTTTTCAGTATTTTGCTAAAGTCTTCTACTTTGATCGTTTTTTTCCAATTCCTTCCACTTAATACTTCTTGCTTTCATTGCTTTGTGTGCACTTCCCCCCTCTCACTTTTCCTTGGCCTACCTTTTTCGCAACCTCTTTGAATTCCAAGATTTTCTTGATCATTGTCCATTCTACTTCTGAACTATTAGCTTCAATATACTTTGTGAGGTCATTTGTATGCCATCCTTGTTTAGAACTCGCCATAGATGTCTTCTTTATATTCTATTTAAGTCTTGTCGTCCTGGATTTACGAAGCATGTTTCATCTTTTCTACTTCATAGGTCTCTTCGAAATCTCTTTCTTTTAGGCTCTGACTATGACTTGCAAAGTCTTACACGTATTTTTCACTATACTTCCTCTTGTGAAGCCTTTGCAGTAGATGATATTATTCCTAATTGCTAGCCTTTAGACCTTTCTTGCTCTTTTATTTTTTTCCCCGGCTGTCCTAAATATTCTTCTTCGGTCGGTTTTAATCATTTCTGATTTCAACCATCATACGAGGAGCCTTTTTTGTCTATATTGCTTCGTGCAGTTTGTTCTATGATCTATTCAGACCAGTAAAATCATATTCCCATCAAGTCCTTTACAGTCCAAGGAACGGAGGAAAGGTTGAGGAAAGGAGGCAGGAAATGAAAGCCAAATTCATTTTTCTTTCTATGTTCCCTTAAATTCTGGTTATGGTGTTCGGCTTTCGTGTTGAAATCATCTTTAGTTTATTTAAAAATAAACCTTTATTAGTAACCTGCACGTTTGTTTTGGCTGTTTGAAGCAAAAAGGTCCTATGACTTTAAATTCTATTGGGAAATCAAATTCATTTTTTTTTTAGACTGAATCCATCTCTATAAGGGGGCGTCTTTCCATTATTTCGATTGAACGTCATCATCGTATCAAAGCCTTAAAAAAAAGTTAATTAAATTTTTCCATCACCCCAACAAAATAAATCTTCCTTAGAGCGGAAAGTTTTAGGGTAAATTCAATTGCGTAAGGGACCCAATATGGTTGGGTTTTTAGGAATCCCCCCACCTTTTAGAGATGCTATTAAGCTGTTTGCTAAGGAACGTCATCATCGTATTGTGGAAAAATTTGTTCACATTGACTTTGACATTCTTTGCCATTCGAAATGCTTCAGAATAAATTTATATAATTTATTTGTTTTTTTTTCCTGCTCCTCTTTAACTTTATTTAATTACTTCTTTATCCAAAAATTAAATAATTTGATTTCTTATAGAAGAAAGCTTAATTCTGGGTTTAATACCAAAAAAATAAATCAGCTGCTTTATTTGAAACTGCTTGAATTTTTTATGCACATATAAGCAGACTTGACGTCTTTAGCTATCATCATGTGTAGTGTTGTACTTTGGAAATAATATCTTATTTTTTTGTTCTCGGTCTGTCTAGTTATTCCGGATTAAACCTCTACCAGTTTTAGTAAGTACCCACTATCTGGTTCTGGTGTGATGTGCTTACTTAGTTTAGTTGTTCTAGTTTGGATTAGATTTATGTAGTGTGATCGATTTCTTCTTGTAGTTGACTTATTTAGAATTTTAATTTCTACGAAAATACATAATCGACGTAGTTCAGTCATTATGTGAAACTGTTGAGAACGTCAGTATCACGGTCGGATGTAATTTAAAACAAAATTAGGGGGAACTTGCCGCAATTGATGTTCACCGGAGCTAATATTTGCTGAAGACTTAGGATAAATGGAACTAGTTGTAGAGCAGCTGGGGCTTCCCTTGCACCTATTCATCGTAAATGCAATTATGCAATTCAATGTGCGATTGAATTGTTTGACTGACCAACGCACATTCACATACAAAGATAATTGAATTTCGTATATTTTATCGTAAGTAAAATCGACGCGGAAAGCTATTAATGTAATTAGGAGTTTAATAATATAGAAATAGGTTGTTATTATCCAGATGTGACATCGCATATTGTTTTTGTTTGTTAGGGAAGTAGCTTTTTACTAAACCACGTTTTCCTTGCGGTTTACGACATGAGACTTTAATTTTGTTAAGCAGCAAACTTGCAAAGCGAGGAATTTGAACTAAACTTTTTGATATTTTTAATTTCTACAAAAAAAAGTGGAAAGTAAGGGTCAAAATAAACGGACCACTTCTAGTTGAGGTAGACCTCGCTTGCTGAAAGTGGTCTGTGTATTTTGGCTCCTGGTCTTTTATCTTTAACTGAATAATTCAAGCCGCAATGTCAGCGTCGACAGTTTCCCGCTCACCAAACATTTATTATATAACTGCACAGAGATCTGCAGTGATAATTACTAATGAAGACCAGTCAGTAGAAACAGAAATTCGTGCAGCACAATAGATAAATACAGTTTAATTAATCTTGCATTCAGCCAATTGCACAAACTCCGTGAACTAGGTCCGAAGTTAGGTTAATTGCATTTGAATGTCGCGCTAGCTCTGCACAGATTTGTGTCGGAAATTGGTTAATATTCTGATTACACACGGCTTAGATGATTAAGAAGAAAAGCCATCGTCTTCAAACAAACGTAACGCGACTTGGGATATACATAATTAGTTGCGAAAGGGATTAGGAACGATAAACCAATAAATAAACAATAATTACTTCTCTTAAGGAGACCTTAGATTATGTCTTAAAACGCTGCGAAATATTTTGGGGTTTTGGAATTGACCTAATCCATTATTCCATAAATATTTTACAAGTGACGAAAATAACTCGTTCTCCCTCGTAAAATTAATTTCTTCTTCGCTCTTCCATTTTCCGAAGCTCATTATTCCATAAAGGGCTCACCCCATATTTATTATTTAATTTCAGATATTCGTGAGGGCCCAGTTCGATTACGATCCCTTAGAGGACGACCTTATTCCCTGCGCTCAGGCTGGCATAGCTTTCAAAACTGGTGATATACTGCAGGTGAGTGGCAAACCCTTCGCGTAATAAAACACGACGCCACTTGCGCGCACAAAATAAACAGGGCTCGCGTAAGCAACGAACCCCATCCCCTCCCCCCCCCCGACAAGTTTATTTGCTCGTAATTAAGCACCACCGACGAAATATTATGTATTCAGATGTAAGTAAACACGCACGTATTTGCAGATAATCAGCAAGGACGACCATCACTGGTGGCAAGCACGGAAAGATAATTCGGCCGGCTCAGCAGGATTAATACCATCTCCGGAATTGCAGGAGTGGCGGGCTGCCTGTGCCGCCATGGAAAAAACAAAACAGGAACAAGGTACCTACTCAATTATTACCTTATTTAAAAAAAATACTTAAAACAGTATGGTTAGGACTTTCCTTTTTATTATTTCCTGCCATTGATGGAAAACTAGGTTTCGTTTTAAATGAAAAGTATCCTCAGAGGAGATGGGTTTAGTTACGACTTCTTTATTTAACGAGAATAAAATTTGACCATAACACAAGTTTTTCAGATCGCATCAAATTCTTCTAAACCATCCAATTCATTTGATAGTAAAATTCTTGGAGCTTCTGAATCGTCTGGGAATCCACTCCAAAAAGCCAAAGTTTCCTTCACGTAACACGTATCGTTTCTGTAGACCATACATATGTATAATGTTTGGAAGAAGCAACATTCGGTGGTTTTTCCCAAAAAGGGAAAAACTTTTTTATCCACTGTCATTGTGGTTGGTTGGTTAAAACAGAGACTTGGATGAATATCGATTATACAAAAATCGCTGCCCAATTTTGAAGAAAATTCGCCAAACTTTTGTACTTGTTTTGCCTCAATGGACTCAATCTAGTTTATCTTCCAGCAATTATTTAATTCTAACTTATTTTCCAACAATTACTTAAATGCAGGCCTTCAAAACCAAAGCTATAAGTTTCCTCCACAATTTCGAGTTCCCCTCCCTCCTTCAAACCTGTTTCGACTCATCTCTTTCTGGATCTTTTTCACCATCTTCTGCCACTGGTTTTTTTGCCTTATTTTCTGGTAGGCCCTCAACTTAACTAAGCTACTCTTGCAAATGCAATTTAGAGATCTTCTCCCATTTTACTATCGTTCAGGCTTCTGCCACTGGTTATACTTTTCAGAACTCCCTTTACTTCATTTTCTGGTAGGCTCTCAACATGGCCCAACTATTATATTCCCCGAGACTTAACAAATGGCCTGGAATTTGGATTCTGATTTTTGCTTCATCTCTAACGTTTCTCCTGCTAAAATAGATGGAAGAAATGTCGCAAATTGTGTAAGGTTATGAATGGCTCCTCATACATCTCAAATTTCAGAAAGAATTGTCGTTTTAATTTGACAAGAAAAATTGAAAACATCATTTCTAGAATACAATTTTTCGACTCTTCGATTTGGACGACATCTTTGTATTTTAAACGAAAAATAAACTATTTCTGCTTCTACCAGTCAACGTATGAATAAAAATAGCATTTATCTTTTTTTTACCGTATAGTCAAAGATCAAGGATTTATCAGGAAAAGGCAACAGACTTGAATTTGAGAGAAACAACAACAACAGTCTTTTACAATTTTCATTACATGCTATGTAACTTTCTAGCATTTAAATAGCCTTCAGTAATTGCATCATGAGTGCATGAAGAGCGGCTTGGTGTGGTTGCATTAATTTTCCCTGACAATAACAATTACTGCTTTATGAATTTTCCAGTAAATTAAATTAACGTCCGTAACCGTAATTAAAGTGTCAGCTACTTTTTTGCATTTACTTAAAAATCCTTGTTCTTTCATCACGTAATACCTTGAAGGACCTTATTTTTTCTTTCAATTTTCAATTGAATATTGCGATTTAGTATTTCCAGCAGTTCATAAAAGGTATTGTTTTTTTGTTTTGTTTTTTGGAAACACTGTGTTTTGCATGATATATCTGCAGGGAATATCAATATTTCTGTGTATTATACGTAATGAAATTTGTGCACGACTACTTTTGAAACTGTCATGTCACGTACACAAACCAACCATGATGTGATTGATTGTAAACGTATTAACCATTAGAAGTAACAACATTCGTGTGACCTGTATTTCTGTTGAATGCCAGACGTGGAAAAAGGATGTTCTTCTCATGCAAATGGTTGTGATGGTTCAACAGGTATATGGCTTGATTACATAGAGTAAAAATAGAGGCAGCATGTCTACTTCCGTACATATCATCCGTATACGTTTGTTTTTGTTTAGATTGTCTGTGTAGTTGAGCAGTTACTTAAATACTGAATCGGTTTTTCCTGTATCTTGCCCTGGTAGACGGTTATTTTTGTGATCTGCTGGGAAAACATCTTTAAAATGATTATTTAAACATAGGACTACCGAAAATATTCGATGTACAAATTGCGACACAAGTATACAATTTGGAAACAGATTTGTGCCTCGCAGCTGTCATGGCAGGATTGCCCATGTAACACAAATTGGTTTCCGCACTGTATACAACAAGTACAATTCTAAATTATTTTTATTATTTCATAGCTTAAGATTTAAACAATTTGCATTTGGTGTTCAACCATTTAAGAACTACTTCAAATAATCAAATGTTTTAAATGTAATTTAATCTTCGCTAATATTGAATACACTGAAATTATCACATAAATTAAACACCAACAGCAATTTTATTATTTGCGTTGCATAAAAATAATTCAATTTGAATATATATTAGTTTAATAAAAGCGTTGCGTTGTACATATTTTGTATATGTGGCAAAGTAAAAATGGGTAACACATTCGTTATATGCTTTCCCCCGTAATGGGTATAATATATGGAAAATGTCATAGTTGGCGTAATGAAGTTAAATATAATGCATTAGAGAGAGGTGCGTGTTACTCTCCGGCTGGTTTAATATTTCCCTGATGTTGCTTTTGCCTATTACATACTTTTAATGTGAGATATTTCTCCCCCCTTTTTTTTCTAGAGTTATAATAGCTTTTTGTAATAAATTTTTCTGTTTCTTCTCAACTGGCAACTAACAACCAAACTCTCCTTTTTAATACTATATTTCATTGAACTATAATAATTTGATTTCTCGCATCGCCGACGTTTTTCATTCAAACACGTTCGTATTGATTGAGCGTGCAATTTATAGAAGAGCCGACGAATGTAACAAATTTTTCAATTTTTAATATCCGGCTCAACGACGTAAGTTAGATTGGTGTAGTTCGAAAGCTGACTCGTATTTTTATAGCAATCGGTTACATTGGAAAATCCGAGTATTAAAAGTTTCGAAATCAAGACCACTTTAAAAGCAATCGTTCAACGAAAACCGACGGCTGTTTGCTGAGTAAATATAAACGTGGAAATGGTTTTAAAAGTGAAACACACTTACTGGACCATGTTGCTGCGTTTTGATCTAAAAATGTTGAGTTTCATTTTGAACTACATACTGAATTGCATCCCCCTGAATTGATACGTACTGCGACTTAAATAAATAAATAATTAATGAGAAGATACCTACAACATCCAAAGCACTTTTATCTAAAACTTTCTTTGTATATACAAGCTTTTAGAGTCGCCAAATAAACAACAGCTTGTCTACGTAAAGAGAGTTCATTAGAACTTGCTTTTGTTTGAAGTTCTTTATGTAAACTATCCCTCTTTAATATCTTCACCACCAAATAAACAGGAGTAGAATTATTAGAGCTATTACGAACGCTGTTATGTGATTTTTGTTTAGCAGGTAATTTCATAGTGCCTCGTTCTGTTAGAAACAGTTTTTAATTCGTCCTGCTTCGAAAGAATTTGTCTGGGGAATAAATGACGTGACGGAAATTAAAATTGCGTTAAGGTTTGTTAACTTTTTTGACGTATTGAAAGTCGATTTATTTCCGGGAAGAAATCCTTCGGACGGACGTGAAATATCGAATTAAAAGTTTAATTTACGACCCAGTACTTCTTTCGATCGTCCTAACGCGTCACGTCTTCTGAATTTAGTTACTTATTGGCTTGAAATCTTTGCAGAATTTTTCTTAAATGCCTGCTCGAAACTTTTTATTGTAAGCATACAACCTGCAAGTTTACCTGCAGCAGTTTTGTAGCTTTTTTTTAATTCGATATGTACAGTCAAAGATAGACTAGAATACATCCTTCTCTATCAGTGAACAAGGGAAGGTTCACGTTCCATAATCAAAGAAGTATCAAAGGTTTGATTGCTTGTGTATTCCGTAAACAGAAATATCATCGTGATCTACTAGATTTCACGAGATACTGTGTCTTTATCCGGCCTGCGCAATTTATTAGTTTAACGGCCGGTATTACCAACGTTTTAAGGAGACCTTAAATTTAAGTCGTGTTTAGATTGTGACATTTCTGCTTGGTTTGTAGAACATCAATCACATTCTAAACACGAATTAAATTTAAGGTCTCCTTAAAACGTTGGTAATACCGGCCGTAAGTGTTTCCTCGCTGGCTCCACTTACCCAAAAAATTTCAGAAATTTCAGTTCTGCTAATAGGAAGGATGATGTCTTTAACGAGTGCTTTTGAAAATTTCATGACGACGTTTCTCCATTGCTTCGAATTATCTTTCTCTCTACAAAGACATGTAATTATTCGATATGGATCAGCCCTGAAGTTAAACAATTTAAAAATACCGTTGCCTTGATCAGCGATCTTTGTTTAAAATATCAGGGTTTTACGAGTTTGCGAAAGAAAATCAACATTATGTATTTATTAACTAGGTCTAAGTTCAACTATTTTGATTCTGTTATCTCTAATGCTGAAAGTAAAAGTAAGACGATGTGGAAAGCAATTGGGGGTATTACAGGAAACAGAAATCTGCGAAATGAGAGATTTGTCATTAGAGAAAAAGAATCGATACTTCCTGATCACATTTTGGCTAATAAATTCAATGAATTTTTCTCTTCTGTAGCTGAAAACAGCGTAGATACAAATAATAAATCCTATGATTCAGATTTTCTGGCAGCCAATCTTCCTATGCAAAGCAGATCTTTTTTTCTCTTCCGCTATCTTAGAAAATGGAGTTTTATTAGCTATTAATAATTAAAAAAAATTATCTCTCTAGTGGAGATGATGAAGTTTTCAGTACTCTTATTAAATCCTGTAAATATCTTATAGTTAAACCCTTGACATACATCATAAACCTGTCATTTCATACCAGTATCTTCCCTGGTCGCCTTAAAACCGGTCATGAAATGCCCATGTTTTCTATTATCCGTTTTTCTATTCTTTTGTAGAGCTTCCTTCTTTCCTTAATCTATTCTATTACGTCTGCTTCTCCTAATGTATTCATCACAACATTTATTGAAGACTGAATTGCCCAATGGGCAATGCCCAAGTTTCACATACGTAAGTCATTGTTGGTATGGCCATATTATAAGTAGTATTCTTACCAAACTTTGGCCTATCTCCTTCTTGTCAAAAAACGTTTTATTTAGAGTATAGCAGATTCCGTTGTCATTCAAAAGATTAGACTTGCCCAAATCTCTTCCTGTCAACTGCTATTTCGAAATTTCCTTCACGCTTTTCTTTTTATGTATCAATTGTTTAATTTTGTTTACCCTTGCGACTACCTAAACCCTTTACCCTTTGTATCTTATTTGTATATTCACCATAACTTGCATTTTCTTGCGCGAGATGATAACAACAGCTATCATCAAGGTATAATAGAGAATCCAAGTTCTTAAGCCCGATGGTTGTCTGGTTGTCTGATTGCATTTTTCTTGTATTTTTATAACCATAATTATGTCCGATATAAATAAGAGGAAACTCAAGCCCTGTTTGAGCTCTTTCTGCATAAAAATTGTTCGGATTTACTTCCTTTCGTTTGCACCAGTTTCGAAAATGCTTTCATAGTTTTTTAATTACGTAACACGTACTTTTAAGCAAATACCTTCTCTAAATCTAATGATTTCCTTTGCATTCTAATATTGCTTAAGAAAGCGTTTTTGGATGTGCCCTTGTCCCAAAGTTAATTTGTCAGTTTTTTCTGATAATTCTGATAAAATAATGAAATATTGAAAGTTGATTGAAACATGTCTATCCCGATGTCTATCCCCCAGAAAAGAACGCTACGTAAAGACAAACAGTTTAAAAATAGCTTTGGGAAGTCAGTCATTTGATAAAACAAAAACAAGGACTCGTCTGGGGCGCAGAAATGAAAAACTAGCCGTTCGAAGGCTTGATATCAGGAGAGATTAATGACGTGACAAGATATACGTTACTCCTAGAAAGAAGTGTTACCAGTTACTTTAGTATTCAGTATCGAACAGATCGAGTACTGACGTGGAAAAGTTTTCCCTACAAATACAAATACTAGAATTATTCACAGTATCGACTGGGGGGTTTGTTATTAATGGCAGACATTTATTTATTTAGTGGATGTAGACTTAAACCTATATTGAAGAATTCTTCATCCAAAGCCATTGGGCCAAAAATTTTGGATGTGAAACAAAAAGTGTTAATATCAAATTTTATTTTGAAATAGTGATTGCCAATCTCTTTCAGTATCTGTGTAAAGGATTGTGCATGATGCTGAAAATAATGATAAATTGCAAAATGTCGGCTTTAATTACTGCAACGAGGACTATTATATTAAAGTTCACCGGACAGCTTAAAATAATAATGCATATCGATCACCACCAAGCATTATTAGGTTTGATTAATTGGAATGCAGACTATTATATTGTCCGTGGTAGAGTCTGCGTAAGAGGTCATGTGCAGAGTTTGCCATTGTTCTCGTAAACTCTAATTAATTATTTAATAAATAAATAATACCGGGCATTATTCTATTCGTTGTATATCAAATCAAAAAAAGGAAACTCTGTTATGCTCTAATTGATACAGTCATATAAAATATTTCAAACGAACATTCATTTGATAATGTACGATTATATTAATTTTATTCACTTCAGTAAATAAATGGCGTTCATTTCGCTTTATAAACATTAAAAATTGCTTCCAATTTTATCAGTATTTTAAATCGAAACTATCACAGCATGAAGCTTGCACTTCATTTCAAATACGTAGGTGAAATAAAGTTGCAATTTGTAGAGTGATGTGAATCTTTTTTTTTATTCGAACGTTCAGAATGAAATTGCAGGATGTACAGGATGATTAAAAATTCGTGGTATAACTTTAAGTATCGGCTCTTATAATTTGAACTGAAAAGTACCACCTACATTATATAGTTATGAAAGAAACTTCTGTAACTTTATGTTTCAAATCATAACCTCTGAAATATAAATTTAATAAAGTTTTCTGAAAAGAGATATCATTTCGGAATTCTATTAGGTATAATTTCCAAACTAGCCTGAATTTTTTTTTATTATAAAATCATTAAATTATAAAACGAATGGATTTCGTTATTTATATAAAAAAAAAATGCACGCAAAATAACCTGTGGTCGGTTTTCCAGATAAACGTATAAAATATGTATATGTTGTTTTGGTTTGTTTGAACTCAATTTGCTTTTCATTAAAACGTAACCGACCAAACAAAACGATGTATATATAAACAACGCTTGATTGAAAATTACGTAACCAATTTATTTTATAATTATATTATAATAATGCGGAATTGATTGATTAAATCATCTAAGCTATGAAATGTAAAAATAACTACTTATTAGTCGATATCAAATTTCCAGTTTAAGACTACAGTAAGTGACTTAACAATAGGTGATGAATAATATACATAAAAAAAACGAACATTAACATGCATGTTAAAATTAAAATGTGCTTTTTCAAAAATAAAGTACCACGAACGAAACGAACCGTGCGAAAAACGACGGACCCCTTTGCATCCTCCTTTTTATTTCCAGTCAATTGCTCAATCTTCGGTCGAAAGAAGAAACAATACAAAGATAAATACTTGGCGAAACACAACGCAGTTTTTGACCAATTAGACTTAGTAACGTACGAAGAAGTCGTTAAATTACCAAGTGAGTACCGACGTGCTTTCGCATTCCCTTTTTTTCGAAACTAAATTGTGTTGCAGTGACAGATCCAGCTTTCCAAAGGAAAACGTTGGTGTTACTTGGGGCTCATGGTGTAGGAAGAAGACATATAAAAAATACCCTCATAGCACGGCATCCCGATCAATATGCATATCCTATTCCACGTAAGTCTCCAAATTAAAAACCTCGAACTTGTGCGCCAAATTTGATGTACTTTGTAGATACAACGAGACCACCTAGAGCAGATGAAGAGAACGGTAGGAATTACTTCTTTGTGTCCCATGATGAAATGATGGCCGACATTGCAGCAAATGAATATTTAGAGTATGGTACGTTAAATGCGTTGCGTTTTGAAATAAAATCGTAATTGCAAGGGGCGGGGGGGTCTTCACAGGTACACATGAAGATGCAATGTACGGCACGAAACTAGAAACCATACGAAAAATCCATCAGGACGGTAAAATGGCCATATTAGATGTAGAACCACAAGCACTCAAAGTGCTGAGAACTGCTGAATTTTCACCATACGTTGTGTTCATAGCTGCCCCCGTATTGCAGAATATTGCAGATGTAAGTATCAAACAGTTGTGGTTTTCTTGGTTTACGCTTTTTTTAAACTTTTCAGTATGATGGTAGTTTGGAAAGGTTAGCCAAAGAATCGGATATGTTGCGTACAGCATACGGGCATAATTTCGATCTTACCATAGTTAATAATGACATTGACGAGACGATCGGAGCGCTAGAAGCTGCCATAGAAAGAGTTCAAACCACACCACAGTGGATTCCGGTTTCGTGGGTCTACTGACAGAGGCAGTCCATCGACTTCGGCTCACTACAGCACTTTTAAATGAGCTTTAATTCAGAATTCTTAACGTTGTAAAATCGGCAAGTTATTTTCGTTTCTATAAAATTTATCACAGCACACACACACACATAAACACAAACCACGAACAGGTTGATTGTTACATTAAAAAAAAGATGATGTACCCCAATTAAAAGAATCAACCTGTATACTCGTATATTAATTTAATTTATTTGATACTTCCAATTCAATCAACAAGGTGGAATGCCTCAGAGAGTGTCATATTTTTAAGCCTAGGTTACCACAAGGGCTTTCTTTCTACTAGGTATGACTTCAATTATTATTTTTTTTTTTGTACAAACACTTGTTACATATTATTTGTTCGTAAATTAAATAAAGTCGTAAGTCGTACTAATACAGAAGGAAAGCCTAGTTACCATTAGAGTTGCCAGTTCATTCTATAGATAGTCATAACTAGTTCACACGGAAATTTTTGAACGCAAGCAAAGACTAGGCCAAAAAAATACGCTGCACAATTAATTTTATTATAGGTTTAATTCTGTATATACCGTAGTTAAAACCACAAACGGAGAAGTTATAAACAAATTAGTGATATATTTTTATGATTACTCTTTCTTGCACTATCATAGGCGAGTAGGTATACATTTTTTGTTTAATTTTTCCACACTTTATGTTAATACTCGATGGAGTAATATGCTTAATAGTATCTGCTACTAAAAACAAAGCTAGTGATGCCCACACATTCCAGTTTTATTATCGTCTGTAACTTACACAAACAAATACATACACAAATGCGAACGTGAGCTTGTTCCATATACCATACTATTAAAAAATAAATAAAAATTGAGCTTGATGAGTCCTGACTGTCAAAAATAACTGCTAAAATAGAAGCAGCAATTCAAACAAATTTAAATTAAGTTTATAGAAGAGTAGAAATCGTTAGTGTTGCTATTTTTGACGTACACAGATATTTGGATATTTCGATAACAGCTTAGCAAGTGAATTTTTTTATAGGTAATGAAATTTCAGAAATTAAAATTGACGTCACAGGTTTCAGAAAGAAAACTGCCAGAAATTTTTGACAGTTATAAAAGGACTTGGCAGGGTTTTACTGCCTAGCAAGGTAGAACTGGTTATACAAAATTATAAAGTTCATTTCTTATTTATATGCCGATCGTGTAGATCTGAGTTAAGAAAATGTACTAAAATCGCTTGCCTATTAAACTTAATAAACAAGTATTAATAAAAATCAAAACATGTGTAAAATTTATTCAAAATATTTCAGAAATATTGAAATGATAAAAAGCTGCAAATAAATTATTGTCAAGTAATGCAGTATTTCGCCCGAAATTAAGAAAGAAGCAGCTAAACAAAAATCTTCAAATACAGTTAGTAGGTAAGGGATAACTGATATTAAAAGAAATTTGAAAGTGTTAAAACTCGACATAGATAAAAACCTAATCAGACAGAACACGGCAAATAAAATAAATTTATTGCAAAGGGATTGACGTTATGCAAGTGACAAACAAGGAATAGTATAAATAATGAAACAAAATACAGTAAATTTGAATTCACCTTCATATGGGCTAAATAATACATTAAAAATGTTAAGGACGCTTTACAGTTCGCAATTTTCATTGCCAGCAATAAATAATTGCAGCAACTTTTATTGCTGAACACTTTATAGATGGCAATAAAGATTGCTGATGAATCAAGCAACAAGTTTACAACTTACTAAAAAAATACTTTAACGTAGAGTGGATTAAATTTGTTTGTAGCAGAAAAGTTAAAGTAGCAATGTTTTCTGATCAAAATAATACCTACACATCGTTGCAATAAATTGTTTACCGCCAGAATTGAAAGTTGCGAATTGTAAAGCGACCTTTAAATAAAACAGGCTTTACACGGTGACAATGCAATGCAAGGAACATTGCTGCAATAAAGGGCAAGAAAAAATTGCATGTTGCTCGTCACTTTACATGTTGTATTGGCAACGTAACAAAAATTTAATATTTCAATCGATAATGTGCACTTAAACGTAACCTGCAAGGCAAAGTAGTGTTTTTCGTGGTTGAAACACAGTATAAGTAATTACCCAGTGGCGTCACTTAAACGTCAATGTCAAAAAAAGCGGCCATACTTTTTGATACCCTTATGGAAATGTAATGTAATTTGCAAATCGGAAGGTATCAAACAAAATGGCAAAAGTGACAGTTATGCTCGAGTGACGCTACCTTTGATTATATGGACTACGTGGATAGCGCGTTGACTCTGTACACATGTTCCAAAAAAAGAGGCAGATATAGAAGCATTCTTGAGCGTTATGCGCACGCGCGAAATTGAAAATTGGACAATTCGTGCACGCACTAACTGACGCTGGATTAGTCCTGCGCAATGAGGTTTTATGTACTTCTAATACTGTCTCACTCTCACTTACACATTCCACACTTCTATCGCTTCTATCATTGTCTAACAATTTGGAACATCAGATGTACTCTTCTTACATAAAGAATGTGCTATCCACGTTAGTCTACATAATCAAAGGACGCTACTGTGTGTGTGTGATTCTTATACTTGTGGTTGAAATTTCTTGTGAGCAGTCTCAAAAATAACGATAAAATCGCTAAAAAAAGACATTCTGCAATGCAATAAAAATTACAGCACAATGCAAGGGATGCAACTGACCTTAAGGCCGCTTTACAGTTGGCAATTATTTATTGCCGGAAATGAAAATTGCAGCGATTTGTATTGCACGCATGCGCAGTGTTGTATTTTTATACAAAATGCAAATATCGCGCATACGTGCAACACAAATCGCTGCAGTTTTCATTGCCGGCAATAAATAATTGCGAACTATAAAGAGACCTTTAAGCAGGCTTTATACGATGCAATTTTTTTCGTGCACATGCGCTTTGGAAAATGTGTGTGAACAATAACTGTTAATTAACCGCAATAAAACCCAGTGTTGCCAGCAACACATTTATAAGCGTATTAAATGGCTTTTGGAAATTGTAATAGATTTGAATATTTCGTAATAGTAAAAAAATCGATCAAACAATTACTAAAAGCAACCTAAAAGTAATACATGAAATAACCTAAACTGCAAACTGCTGAAACATTGGCACATTATAAGTAATTACTCAGTAGCGACACTTAAACGTCAGTGCCATACTGTTTTATACCCTTAAGGCTGTTTTACATTATACTTTTTTCGTCTAGAAACTTTGACAAGTTCAATACTAGAATTAACTTGAACAATGTAAATCAGAAAAAGTCATCCAAGTTTTCATACTAGAAACGTTTAGAAACTTATTTCCAAACTAGTTGTCAACCTATTTTTCGTCAAAGTTTACAAACTATACTTGCGCATAAGTACACGTCGCAGTATTACCTACACCCTAAAAGATAAACATAACTGTGATTGAAAATATAACCTCGAAGCACCTTCGCAATAACCAGTCCCGACTCCAAATTCTAGGTTTTTTATTTTGTTTTTGCAAATCATAAATTTGCAGAATTTTTGAAATTTTCTGAAATCTGGTTTGCTTTCTTTTATAAAAATTCATTTTTCAGCATTTAATTTCTCTTTAATTTTGTATGTTGGCTCTTTTGTTCCACGTTTAAACTTTCCACACTACGACACCAGCAATCGGTTTATGAACTAATATTTAAAACAACCTTGAATTTAGATACTAGATTCTAGTATTCAAACTTGTTCAAGTTTCTAGACGAAAATAGTATAATCTAAAACAGTCTTTATGCAAATGTAATGTATTATCCGTTCACGTTCTTTTAGCATTCTAGTAGGCCATGTTTTTTTTTTTTTTCGTTAGGTTACGTGCATGTATTTTGATAGAACTCAAAATGTGACAAATGTAATGACACTGTAAATGACACTTTAACGTCAGTCTCATCGACTATAATGCTTCTTAAACTCTACGATGGCATGAAGAAAGTAAAATAATAACATGCAGTTCTTTCTTCTGAAGTAAACAATTTAGTATTTAGTTGCGAATTCAAGTTCAATTAGCATTTTACTCAATTTGAGATATCGTCTCTGCAATTTCTCCTTATGTTGATAAAGTGCTTCAAGCTTCAATATGCAGAGACGATATCTGAAATTGAGTAAAATGCTAATTGAACTTGAATTCGCAAGTCAAAATGCTAAAAATCAACAATGTGTTTCGGCGTCAGTTTTCAAAAATATAACCATCATATTAAAACGGAACATATTTGGTTGGTTCAAGTAACTGCAGCGCTGCAGTGCTTTAATAAAGCGTAAACCTGAGCGAGGGCACGTGACGTCATTGTTTGCAGCGCTTTCTTCAAGCGGCCGCCATTTATCAAGCGGGGTATTTATATGCTACATATCGCAGCGCTGCATTACATCGTGAGGAATTCATAACCTCTACAACTGAATCAAGTTCAGGTAATTTAAAGCGCTACAACTTTACGCAGTGCTGCAACGCTGAAAATAATTTTTTACCTGAACGCGACCATTCACTTGAAGGTACCAACAAAAATGTCACCCTAACACGGCCTACTCTGTATGCAAAAAGAACGTGAATGAATAATTAATTTGCAAATCAGTAGGTATCAAACAAAATGGCAAATGTGACAGTTATACGCGAGTGACGCTACTGTGTAGATTATTATAGCGTTTTCGATTGACCGTACTAGTGCGCACTCAGAATATCTTCATCTCGTGTTATTACATGAGGTTAAAAGAAGATGCAAATACACTGAGTGCGACCAGTGCAGATGAATCCAAATCGCTAATACTGTGACATTGGCGTCAGTGTCGCCAATAGTCTGAACATTTAGCTTAAAAAATCACTAAAAGGTCACTAAAAGCAGGTAATAATTAAGTAAATAGAAACGCAGAAAATGTAAGTAAAGGACAACGAACAGCGTCATCTATTATACAGTGGAGGAACAATTTCATCACAATCACATTTATTTATTATAATAATAATAATTTAATTTACATATTTTTATTTTATTTATTTATTTATTTTTATTCTTGGATTGTAGTCTAACTAAAAATAACAAATTTTTTCTGAGGGTAATTTTTTTCCTTCTTCGCTTAAGGATTCACGTTAAAAGTTTTTATTTGTATATCCCTTTCTCTTCCTCACTTAATGGTATATTTGGAAAATTTCGAAATTTTGCAGATTCTCTTGAGTTGTAGTAAAGAATTAGCAACGCCATCTATTATACAGTTTGGAAACAATTTACGTGCGTAATGATATTTATTACCTTTGTCTTTTCATCAATTCATTAATTCTTGAATTGAAAAGTAAATGTATTTTCTTTCTCAACAAAATTCAGGTTATCGATTACATTACATTACAAAGAATGAATTAGAAGCGCCATCTGTTAAAAGACGGAGAAAGTACAATATCAAAAATAAATTTTTTGCCAATTTCAAATTTCAAATCGATTTTGTACGTTCGACTTTACGTACAGTTCAATTTAATTTATTTTTAGACGAGGTACATCATCAAAATAATTAATTTTCTTTTAATTCCTTGCCAATTTCGAATTGCAGTGCACTTCTTACGTTTGACTTATTTACCGATAATTGAATTTAAATTTTTTTGTTTTCTTTTTTCAAATTTAAGCCAAAAAAGAACGTCGCCATTTATATTGAACAATAATGAAATTGATTCAAATTGATTCTTCTTCTGTTAATATTCATTGTTTACTTCGCTCATACTTGTCCACTGGAAATAAAAAAAATCTGTAAAATATCAATGCAAAACTTGTGCTGTTGGTAAAAAAAGAACTAGATTTTTATACAAAGTGGTCAAGAATAACTGTTTGAGTAGGCCATATAATTAAGAACATTTTCATATTCGGTTGTTTGCAACACTGCAACCGGATATAAGTTTTGTTGATTTATTTGACAGCGATAAGATTGATGGTTATGTGAATAAAAATTTGCGTTTTAATTTGAATTTGACATGTCAAGTAACGCTTGTAAAGTGACGGCTGTCAGTGTCAAGCCGTCAACAACCGGAAGTTACTCCAGTTGTACCATTTAGGAATAAAATTCGGCACTGCCAACTCAAACAGTGATTGTTGACCACTTTGTACCTCGTTAATTATTTCATCCCGATACAAAATGACAGAATTAACTGAATTATAAAGTCACTAAATTTGTCACTAAATGGAATACGAAATCACTCAGTTTTAGACTCATCTAAACTCATCAAAATTCGTCTGAAATTTCCAAAGAAAAACACCAATTGGCAACGCTGATTGCCGTAATCACAGTATAAGTAATTACCCAGTAGCGTCGCGGCCATTCTGTTTGATACCCTTATGGAAATGCAATGTAATTTACAGCTGGGTAGGTATCAAACAAAAGAGCAAATGTGACAGTCATAATCGAGTGACGCTACTGTGTGATTCTTATACTGTGGCCGTAATTGCAACGCGATTGCGCGAAACATTTCCATTAGCTACTCATGCTACCAACATCAAGATAATGGAATTCCTACGACTTAAACAAATCGCTGCCTTAGAGTTATAAGGTTCTATGTTATGCGCATAACATAGAACCTTATAACTCCAAGGCAGCGAAATGTCTAATACAATTATTATTCGGAAATATTATAAATAAAATGAATTAAGTTGGAAAATGTAATAGATTTTTCATATTGGTAACTGCGTAGTAACTAATTATAAAAAGTAATAGATCTATTACAATTGTAATGGCGCTGGCAACACTGATAGAACCACTCAAATATGAGGCACCATGAATATTTACCTTCAGAAATTGGTACCTTTCATTGCAACTACACAGAAATAGCTTAAATATAAAACCGCGAACAAGTGTAATTTTTTCATTGCATTGCGTCCGTGTAAAGCAGGCTTTAAATTTTCATTGCACGCATTGCTTCTTGTTGCAATACAAATTACAATGGTATAAGATAATAAGGTATAAAGCGGCTTTAAAATAATGCAGAAGGATATCTTCCGACTTTGAGGTAGCAGTGTAAGTGTACAAATTAATCAGGCTCAAAAAAATTAGCATAAAAATAATGATAAGGAAAGAAATGTAGATAGGAACACAATATTATCAACTGAGAGAAAGAACGAAAAGAGAAAGACTCAGACAAAAGCACAAGTAAGAAATTAATGGCAATTAGGTGTCATACTATATAAGACATACGATAAAGTTGAGAACAATTAAATAAATAAATCGAATTCTGTCAGATGTCGAGCTTGAAGTGAAACATATTGTATCTTTCATCTTTAATTGAAAATACTTGACGAATATACGACTGCAGCAAACGATTTTCTTTTTATATTCTTAATTTCCTTTGTTTTATGATGTAGCCATTTATGTCCTAACTCCGCCCTTTTTCAACCTTGAATGAAACCTTCGATATATTCCTCTCACATTTGAATTAAATATGTTTCAATGTTGTTTCTTAAATAATAATCAGTAAATAGTTTTAAAATCTCATTTTTTGAATTAAATTCCAAAAGAAGCGTTAATTTTAAGTATTTCAACTCCGTCAGGAAAGACTAGAACTTGCATTTAGATTGGAGTCATTAAACTTTTAAAGTAAAAGGTTTCAAATAATTAACAATCACACATTGTGTAAACCAGTTCTACTTTTATGATACCATATGAATACAGTTTGAAAATAACAACAACAACAACATGAAATTTAAACATCACATTAGCATGTAGTCCAAAAAATATTTAGGGAAGTTTAATATAAGCTGGATTTGAAGAAGTAAAAATATTTTCAAGCTGTACTCGCAAACACTACGTAAACTCGTCATACTACGCACAATAAAACGAACAAGAAGACAAAAACCCTTGCTTCTATATAAAACTGTATAGCAATACACTAAGTATTAGTATCGTAATTATTATATAATGTGATTAAATGTGCTCGAGGCCGTGCTCCTTAGAGTACCGTTGAGTTATAAAACTGTTAAAAGAATTTCAAACAGGTATGTCACCCTTTTTGCAAAATTAAGCCTTAGAAAATCGGTATAGGAAAATTTATATTGGCCTGAAAAATATTTTGTTTCCTTATTTACTGTTTATTTACTGTTTTATTTCATGTCTGCATTATGATTAATGATTAAATTTCAATGAACCCTGTAACTCATCAAAATATTTTATTTTATTATTTTTAAACATTTTACACGTTAAATTACATCAGTTTATTGTATTACAGTATTGTACCTAGTTCGTAAGGTCACCATCATCTATTCTCTCTTGAAAATTGTAAAGTAGTCATCCCAAATTGAATGAGATTTGATTTATGAAGCAAGCGACATTCCATTCTTAATAATAAATTTATATAAATTACCAACTTTTCATACGAAATAAATTAACGAAGAGAGTTTGCATGAACGAAAGTCATTAACTTGCGATGTAATACAAAAATTGATTACGCATTCAAATTTCAATTAATAAAAATTACTATTGTGTATTGATTCGTACAAACGACATTTCTATAAATTGCTTTTGTGATGACCATCATAAAGCAGGTTATAGAATCTGCCTAAATAAGTAATTGCACTTTCTTCAAACAAATATTTAATATCTCTTAAGAAAAAAAATGTTAAAACGTTTTGTTTATTGACAATGACATATCACAAATTGGCACTCGATTATTAATTTACATAATAAAAAATAACGTTTTGTGTTTCTAATAATATTAATCATAATAATACTCACATTGTCATAGAATAACGAAATAACATAATAATATTGTGACTCACAAAATGTGATGGTAATAAACTATATTATTTAAAGATTGTAAATAAAATGACATGTGCTTTGAAAGAATATGTAGTGAGAAAGAAGATATAATTTAATTTACCCTCTCAGTGACTAGATTGAATAATAAAATAAAAGTTCATAGTATAAAAAGAATTTACCTAAAAGCACTGCAGTGCGCATAGCCTTCGGAATTCCATTTAGTTCCGTTGTTAATTTTGAAAGCCGTGTTATGTATAAAACTTATTGTTAGCTTAAATTCGAAGAAAGAGGTTCAATTTTTATTGTTAAATTAAAGAAAGTCGTAGTCATTAAAACGTATGATTTATTTATTATATTGCTTCCCCCCCAATGCGTGTACTTATCTATTACATAAAAATTGAATTAAAAGGGTATTCCTAAAAGATAATTTCTTATATTGTATTGTAGCAAATTGAAAGTTTGCATTTAAATTATATTATAGATACTGTAGGTTCAATATTTCTCAAATAAAATGTAATATTTACTTGTTGTAACTTGTTTCATTTCAATCCATTCTCGAAATTAATTGGGTCCTTATCCTTTAGTTTAAGAATCTGCCAAACTTTACAAATCATATTTATTATTTGTACTTATTTAAAACAATACATATAAAAAAAGGGATAAAAGAAGAACGTGGATTCGACTTTTTCCGAAGGCTGCTAGACTTCTGAACAACTTCAACTTCAATACTTGAGTTCCAAAATATTTGGAGAATATGTTCAGGGGGGTTTTCAGAGAGAGAACTGACCCTATGTTTATAAAATACTTTTTGTTTGTTTTCATCCCCTGAATACATTCTCAAAATATAACGGGTTCCGCACGGAACACCCGTATCCGGTTTTTTGGGTAAGTGGCGCCAGCGGAGAAACACTTGAACTAGTAAATTGCCGAGGCCGGATAAGAGACGTCGTCTCGTGAAATCTAGTAGGTCGTGGGAATGATTATATTCTTAACCGATGATTAAATTTAACTGACTCTTGTGAAGCTCAGCATAAGACATTGAGAGTGCTGTGAATTTTTAGTTCCATTCTAGCGACAAATAATATTTAAAAAAATCTGCACACAGAGTACAGGTAAATTTTTGTTTAAGGATCTTACAACTATTTCGGTAACGGTTGAAAATTGGCCCTATGATTATAAGACTTTTTTTGTTTATTTTGGTCAAATATCGTAAACGACAATACAAGAAACACATGAAAATACGTATGTTTTGACGGCGATACCGCCACTAGCGCCCACTATTGGTAGGAGTTGCATACTACACTGATTAGCATGAAAATTAGATCTATTTTAAACGTGATTTTATCACATTTTTTTTGAAATTCTGGAATAATAGGAAGATGGGTTTTGCAAATATTTAGGCCTTAATAAATAACAGAAACTCAATTTTATGATGAAATAAATCATTATTGTACAATTCAAGACGGCAGAGGCGCTGTTAGTGAGAATGTGATTCAGTCACTAAATAAATACAGTACCGCAATCCATATGCTTAATATGTAAGACAAAGAAATCACGTTTTTGCACTAAAATGGCCGACTTTCCTAGTGATTTCTTTCCGGCAAGTTTAAATGGCCGACTTTTCTAGTGATTTTCATTCCAGCAAGTTTAATCAAACTTAACACCTGTCAAATAAATGCTAAAAAATGCTCAAGTGTGTCGTTAAAATGGCGACTAATTGCGGTACTGTAATTACTTAAGTGACGGTAGAACGTGATACTCATGTATGTAAATTTTGACAATGAATGTCATGTCGATTTAGATTTTAAGGATATTCCGAATTAAGCAATGTTCACTTTACTTTAATCTTGGCTGGGCCACTTTTGAAACTAAGCGTTCGCCACCTGGTGTCAACTAAACACACCCTTGTATGCTACACAACAAATCGTGTTTTGGCGTCGATCTTGAGTGTATGATGTACCAAGATTCAGGATTGTATTATATGTGACATTCACATTAAATCAACTTGTGTATTTGTATTAGTACGCACTTAAACATGTGCATTACAAAAATTCCGTGTAGCTTACAGAGGTTCAGATTTATCCACGGTAGCGCTGCGATCTTAAAATCAAACGCCTATAGGTCTAATTTTACTATAACAGCCAACCTACTACCTTAAAACGGCCTACTCCGATGGTAAATAGATAATGAATGGATTATACCAACATCATTTATGAACTGAAACCAACATAACCGAAAAATAAAAATTCCATTTACAAGATACAGCAACTAACCCCCAGTTTCATAATGGAATTTAAAGGAGGCTTTAAAATCAAAGTCACATTCAGATGTGTAAACAAATGTGTTTTTATATTTGTTTTGACACGTGAAGGTAACTATAAATTTAAAGTCTCCCTTAAATTCGATTATGAAACTGGGCCTAAAAGAAGTCAGGCTTCAACGGCAAAAGTTAAATCGTGTAAACCTGGTTTTCCTGTTTTGGAGATTTGGGTATTTGGGGATTACGGTCATAGGTTTTCGTCGATCACGTGATCACTTCTCCTACTGGCGTGGGAGGCATTGGTAAAATCTCAAAAAGTATGTTCAAGTGTTTTCTACATTTCTTGGGCAATTTGAAGATGCATGCGCGTTTCTCATTAGCTCAATCAGCTGTTTCTGTTCGTGTTGTTGTTTTTAAGGTCTACTTACAATAACAATTTACGTCAAACATACATACATACTTCGTACCCCTCTTTATTTAATCCTCAATTCTCCAAAGCAGGAAAACCAGATTAACGATATAACTTTAGTTACTCACAACGAGTTAATAATAACAGAAGGGAGTCATACTAACGATAGTCTCTTGTCCAAACTGGTCACTAAATATGACCACTGTATGTCATAATCGCACATAAGCGCTATAAGACCGCTTACGTAATCCGAAAAACCGACTACACTTTAAATTTTAGTTAATTGACGAGCGCTTAAAAATGAACATTAGTCATTTTGACATTAAAATATTTTGACAAAACAAATAAAAATATATTAAATGCAATTCAGAACGCAATAATTCAAACGCGATTGCAACATTGCAAGACAGAATCAGCATTCGAGCTATTGCAACTAAATTAGCTGTTAGTGTTACTAATCACAGAGAATATTTATTTCTTTGGAATCGAATGAGACGTATGAGTTTTTATAGGTTGACCAATAAACGGTGAGCAAATAAAAATCAGATTAGAGTAGGCGGTGCAAGAAAATGTATGTCTGTGATTAAATAAAATGTCAATAAATTTGATAGTCCATGAATGTATTACGTTAATTAATTCAGTTATGCCTGATTGCACCGCATTTTTAATCATTGATTAAATTTGAGACGTGCTTAGAATGTGACAATCGTGAATACATGACAGCATAATGTCAATCACCATCTAATTGACACTTAAACTTCAACTTAAGTGTCAGTTAGAATGCGCCTTACGTTATGCTGGATCTACGCAAATATCACATTCTAAACACGACTTAAATTTAATCTCTGTTTAAAAATGCGGTGCATTTGGCCATTAATCACAGACATTGCACCGCTTACTCTAATCTGATTTTTTTGCTCACTTTTTATAATTCATTCATCATCTATTTACCATCGGAGTAAGCCGTTATTAAGTTAGTACCTATAGTTCATTTTTCTTGCAGAGAATAATGGGTTGGCGGGAATTTCAAAATACTTACATTTGATTGGTCGTTTACCAGTCTTATTCACAAAGGACAAACGGATGCGAAAAAATTTTGCCGGATTCATAGCAGGATAGCAGGAATGTAAATGTCAGTTAATATATTTGTCATCTTTGACAGATTACTTTGTATCGTCCACAGTATCGTCTTCGCACAGTATTTGTTGAGTTTCCAGCGTTCTAGCCGTTCATTACTACACTAGTTAAGTTCATTTCACTCGTAGTATTTGTTTAAGTTAAGTATAACAACCAGATATGGCTCCTACAGGAGGTATTGTTTACATTTTAATTTTCACAGGCATTCAAATGCATACTCATAGCATACTTCGCAATCGGGTACATCTCACGAATTTAGACAAAATGTGTTACAGTTTCCTAACTTAATTCCTGCTGAGTTAGTACATAGATATTTTAGCTATGTGAACCTGTATTATTCTCTGCAGGAAAAATGGACTATAGATTGGCTATCATAAGGTCTATTCGAACCGCGAGTTCTGACTAATTCCGAACCGTTCAACACGTGCACTCCTCAGAGAGTTGCACTTCTCAAAGGAGGTATCAAAATAATTCACTACTTTGAAGGCCAACTGATTCGAACGTTCTGAATTGGTCAGAACCTGCGATTCGAACAAACCTATAGTAAAATTTGACAGATCTCTGTAATTTGATGTCATTTTGACATATACCAAATTGTGGCAATTGAAATCAGGTAGATACATAGATCAACGAAACATACATATTTGAAAAGTAACCCAGCCAAAATTAAAAGTGAAGGGAAATGTTTTACAATTTAGGTACGTCGATTTGGACGTGAATACACCTCGTGATGAAAAGAAAATATCGCAACACTGCCTAATTCGGAGTAACCTTAAAATCTAAATCGACATTAGCGTGAGAACTCCGAGTCCGCTAACGGATTTGATTCCGATGCTCCCGTTCCCTCTATGGAACGAATCCATTTAATTCGTTCCTACTTCGATTCCGGCGTATTTGAGATTGATTTTGCATCCAGTGCAGAATCTAATATAATGAGTGATCAATATCTTTTCTAATCAAGTGACCTATGGAAATAAAATCGTGTATCTTTGATTAGTTTATTATGTCAAACGTCATTTGAATTATTTATATTGCATTTCTACACAAAATCTAACTATTCTTACGTATTACATGTTTCTTTTTTTTATAAATTTGGATTTGAAGTTCACATTTCCCACAAAATGAAAGCACGGGCCAAGAGCAACGAAAAACTGGTTCATGGAAACTGCGTAAAATGTCCGCCGTTTACTTGTAAACACAAGGGAATTCTGCATTTTAAATTGTTAGTAACATTCGCTAAGATCACTGGATTGTTATTTAACTGTTCGCATTTGCAATGTAACAATAAACTCTTATGAACAAAGATTTCTGTTAATGAATTAAACTTACTGACAGTTATAAATAATTGAAATGAGATTGACATTTGAAAAAAATGAATTAATCAAAGACATACGATTTTCTTTCCATAGGTCACTTGATTAGAAGAGATATTGATCACGCGTTATATCTTGATGTAAAATGGATAAAACTGTTGCACAGAAGCATTAAAAACATCAGAAACGCAATATTTATTTGAAACTGTACGTCTAATGAACATTCATTTTGAGGTTAGAAGTGTGACATTTTATATAAACTATGTCGAGTAAATATTACATGTAAATACTTAAAAATTACGTCTGTAATGTAGAAAATATTTTTACACGCAGTTTTCCCAACCCTGGATGTAACTGAAATACCGGGCCATATTACAATAAATTTAACTAAATAAGATTCCAGAATTTTCAATTGTATGTTGTATACTGGAGGTCCATGACTAATAGCGTTTTCGATTCATCTGTACTGGTTGGTGGTTGCATCGGTGTATTTGCATCTTCTTCTAGCCTCATGTAATAACATGAGATGAAGATATTCTTAGTGCGCACTTGTGCGGTCAATCGAAAATGCTGTAAGAAATTCATGAATTTATTAGACGTCAAATTTGGTGTATCACACTTGTTCAACTTCTTCAGGAAGCGACTTCATGAATTAATTCATGAATAAATTGTCAATATGAAAAGAGCCCTAACTTATAACGACATAAAATACCGGTAATCGTTAAGAGTTAAGAGAGATATTCTGACCAATCAGGGCTTAGATTCCTTGTACTGATTGGGCAAAATATGTCACTTAACGATTATCGTTATTTAACGATGTCGTTATGAGTTAAAAGCGAGTTATCGCAACCATCACGTTAACTTACCGTAAACGTTAAGATCACGTGATCCAATGGAAATTGAATGGGGCTACGTAATTTTAACGTTTACGGTAAGTTAACTTGATGGGGTGATGGTTGCGATAACTCGCTAAAGAATAAGGGGGTTAGGATGATTCTTAAAGCAGATTTTATAAAAATCTAAAGATATATGCCTCTACGTCAAGATAACATAGTTAAAACGGTTGAATTATTTTGATAAATTCATTATTATCATTAATGATCAAATTAAACTTTGCACTAAATAGAATTAGCAATTAATAGAAAATCCAACGGATAGAATATTCAAGTAGTGGAAAGAATATGGTTGTGAAGGTAGGGTTATGTTTTTGAATACAAGAATAAAGTTTCAAAATAATGGCAACTATAGACGAGTTCACTTGGAGGCAGAACATAATCGCTCAACTACAGGAACGCAACAGAACACAAACGCATTGCTTCGAAGATCTAGTTTACGAACGTAAGCGATCCCACTGGTCCCACCATAACCTAGAACTGTATTTTGTTTCCAGACAATAAATTATTTGACAGCGCAAATGCACTGCGAAGTGAGAACCTGCAACTGCGAGTCGGCGGGGCCCTCTCGGGCGGTGGAAGCACCACCTCTTCTTCAACCGACATCCGGCTGTCAGAAAAAATACAACACCTCGAACAGAAATTGCTTGCGCAGCAGGAAGAACTGACAGAGCTACATAGGAGGAAAGGTGAAAATGCTCAGCAAATAATTGATTTGAATAGTAAACTACAAGAGAAGGAGAAGCAGTTACTAGCCAAGGAGTCTTGGTGCGTTCGATTATGTCACGTAGATACTTCAGTGCCGATCCTAATTTTCTTGATTGTAGTTTAGAAGAGTCACTGTTGTTAACCAACTCATTGCGAGCTGAAATCCGCATGTACGAGACCAGTAACAAGGAACTGGAGAATATAAATCAAATGATACGCGATGAACACCAAGCGCTTCAATTAGCCTTTTCGGCTTTAGAAGACAAGCTGAGGAAGGCTCAAGTAAGTTGTGAATTCTTTGTCCGGGAGTAATTTCATTTTTTTTAATATATTTTGCAATAAATTTGCATTTCATATGTGTCTCTCAGAGATGCGAGCCGTTGGCTCTTCATTAATTTTTAAGGAGTCAGTGTAATTGATCTCATTTAATTAAGTCAAGGATGATAGTTTCTTGTAAGATTAACCTATTAAGGAAGTAGCACTGACTTGCATGTTGTTTGTTTATCATTGAAGGTCCCTGGAAATTAAAAATGTAATCATGATGCTTCCTTATATTTGCAAATTTTATCTTTGACTTTGTTTACAGTAAACGATTCAAGTAGATAAAGAAATTTGTAAAATTGAGGAACGCCTTCCTTAAATTTAAGCACTTTTTACTTTAAACTCAGGACACATATAAAATATCTCCCTGGTTAATAAATCAAAAGATTGTTCCACATCACATCTTGTTAGAGGTGCCCTAATTATTTATATGTAAATTAAAGCATTTTCTTATCTTCTAAAAAATATCACAAATTTATGATTATAATTTTGTTGGGCAGTTGTAAATTCAATTTAATTGAAACTACAAATTTTGTGCTAATTGTAACGTACACCAACTCGTCTGAATTTAAATGGCTTTTAACTTAGAAAAGAAAAAGGAATCATGGAATACGTATGATTGTAGAAATAATGCGTGTCTATTTATTCTTCCAGACTGAAAATGCCCAATTAGTCGAGAGACTGATAAAATACAAAGCGAAGGACGCGGACAAGATGAACGAAGAAAACGACAACTTCCTCAAGTAAGTTGCCCCGATAGGTTCCCTCCGCTTTAAACGGTAATTAATGAAACCCAGATTTATGATTTGCCAATTTTTCTTGTACCTCCCATCTGTATTTTATTAGTTTGTTTGCTTGACAACTCGCACTGGCTTGTGATCATTTTGCAGTGGTACCAAAAAACTACCGTTGTTCAGCACTTTTGGTTTATTCAGGTAGGTTATTTATTTAGTACAGAATTCTTCTGATTTTTTGGATTTTTCTTTTTGTAGCTTGCTGTATATTGCTTTAAATGTTGGACAAAAGGTTTAGAATGCATAATATCACAAGTGATATCATATTATATTCATGACAAGTTTCATTTCATCTCCAAAATGCTTACGATTGTATCGTATGGAGATTATGGTACCAATACAACTTTGTATGTACAATTTGGGTATTAATTGCAGTCTATTTTTTAAGAGATTTCTTTGATATGGCACCAATGATAGAGTTGTTTATAATTTAAGGAGTTTGTTAATCTAGAAAATATTTTGCTAGTAGTTTTAAGTCATGTTCTTTTTCATTATTTCATTGTTCAATTCACTGGATTTATAACATTTCCTTTCTTCAAGTTAATAAAACTTAAAGGTTTCTAAATGTCAGAGTCTAACTCTTTAGTAGGCAATGTAGGCACTAATTATGCAGTGCTTTTTGGGTGGTGATGGTCCGTTTCTTTCTTTATTTACTTTTTACTGTATATTGTTGTTAAAATTTGCTGTGGCATTTCCAAATAAGAGTTTATTTCTTTTCTTTTATTTCCAAGAGTAAACGCTTTAAACTGTTTACTTAAATGACATGCATATATTTAAGTTTGTCGAATTGTAATTGTTTTTAATTATTTATATTGAAACTTTTGTTTCAGAAAACGAAATGCCAAGATGCAAAAGGAACTCGAAGAGGCCTGCAAGGACACGAGAGGCGTTTCTCCGGAAGACCTACGAGAAGGTAGCGGACCTATTTTCCAATCCTCCTTACCAACGCAAGCGTCCATTAAATTTGTAAGTAGTGATTCCCCGTGATCGTGGTATCATCCTCATGCATGTCGTTGTTATTATTTACTTCTGTACTAGATTTGCTTAATAAAAATATTACCCACTGTTTATGTGTCTACTTGTGCACAAATTTAATAAGTTAAAGCTACATAAAAATAATTCTCAGTACAAAACTACATTTAATTTGATAAATCTATTCAACTATTATTGTCTTTTTTACCTGAGCGAAATTACTATTCTTAAATACAGTTGTTGTTGAAAGTGTTTGAAAATAAGTGCATAGTTAAGAATTTAATAAATTCTTTTGGTTTTATCTATCTTAAGTTGGTCACACCAGAATGTTTATCTAATCACTCATAACAAATACTTCAATGCCCTTCAAACACGCACACCTCATTGTTTGCTTCTACGGATTTATTTACTTTTATGTTCTTTGGCTTAAAAAATTTAGACAGATCGTTTTTGCATGTACTTGAATGCTACATAAATTCAGAATTTTTAAAGATTTAATTTAAGTGATGATAATGCAACTGGAAAAATATTTGCCTTAAAAGCTCATCATGGAAACCTTACGACTTGTTAAAATTATGAGAAAATGAGCAGTTTTTTATCTACCTAGTTCTTTGGGTTATACAGTAAGCAGGTTTTTGTATTTCTTTATATGTAACTCGGATTACTTTTTCAGAAGAAGAGAAACTGAATTATTTATTGATTTGGTTTACATTCATATTGTTGAAATAATCAGGACAGTTATGTTTATTTACTTACTTTTTACATTCATAAAGATGTAAAATACATGCAGAAACCTTTAATTAGAGGAACTTGATAATAGTTTCTGATTAATTAAAGGGTCTAAGAAAAATGTGACAGTACTATCATTTTAATCTGTATTACTTTTTCTGTTGCAGGATGCACATGACGGTGAAGTAAATGCAGTGCGATGGAGTCCTATTGACCGGATACTAGCAACAGGAGGAGCTGATCGGAAAGTAAAACTATGGGATATCTCAAAAGGTTAGCTTTTACATTTGTTAATCAAATTTGCATCATAAGAATATTGTATTATTTTTTTTAACCTGTTCTTCTTCTTTAAAGAAATCACTTGCTGTATTAAATAAAAAAAAAATCTGCTAGCACTTGGAAAATTTCTTGATCATAACAATTCTCAAGGGCTTAATTGTATTTTCTTTTTACTTAAACTCGTCATGTAATATTGAGATTTTTATTAAACGACCATTATTTCTGCGTTTGTGATGCATGAGCTCAATTCCAACATAACAAGTGGTTCTAAATTGGTTTAATTAAATTAACAATTAAATAAGTGTTGTGCTTTTTCATACCACCTGTTGGTTTTAATTTAATACAGGTGTGACATCACCTGCTAACAGTAAAAATTTTAAATTGGTGGATCCGACATATATCTTGAATATTCTAATGTCAATTAAATCGTCCTCCGTCAAAATTACAATGTTAAAGTTGTGTTGTCCTCTTATAAGTCCCGTTTATTACCCACATAATTAATGAGTGCATTTCCTGATATATTGAAACATGCTCTTGTATTGCCTGTCTCCAAAATCGCTCAGCCATCTGATTACAAACATCTTCGTCCAATCTTAACGCCAATACAGTCCGGATTTAGGAAAAAATACAGTAATACTACTGCACTGATGAATGTGTTAGATGATATTTTTGCTGCATCTGATGAAGGCAAATTGACTGCTCTTGTTTTATTAGATTATATTCGATACGATTAGTAGTGCAGTATTATGTTCAATTCTGAAATTCATTGGTTTAACTACAAATGCTACAGCCTTCTTGGAACCATTCTTAACCAGTCGCACCCAGAGCGTAGTTTTAGGCGATGAAACCTCTCATTGCTTGCCAGTAGCAAGAGGTGTTCCTCAGGGTTCTATCCTTGGTTCTTTACTGTTCTCCTTATACACCAGCGACATATTCAAACACCTTAAGTATTGTATTTATTCGCTGATGATACTCAACTTTATAAGTCCTTTAAATCTTCTGAATGGGGAACAGCAGTTGATCAGACAAACTTTGATTTAGCTTACCTCTCTGAAATATCTGCCAACCATTCTCTTAAGTTAAATCCTGAAAATTCTTACTTTTTGGGAATAAATCTGCTTGCCATGTCACCCAAGATCTTATAAGCATCACTGTTAACAACGCTAAGGACGCTAAGGTTCCTTTGATGGGAACTGGCTGGTTGTTGAAGGCCTTGACGTTGTTACTGACTGGCTTTAGTGGCGGTGCCCCAATGGCGTCATAACTTTTAAGACCAATTATGGACGTTGTGGCGCCGGAAACCAACATGAACTTCAAAGGGCAGCCATTGATTTGTATGTTTGCGTAGTATCGATCTTCGTCTGACACTGATGTCGCGAGTTACTTGCGACAAATTTCGTGTAAGTTACTCGACTCGCAACTCTATTTATATCTATATATATCTAATTACATCAGACTTGCTTACATAAATCTCAAAAAACTTTGTCCTGACAGACGTGAACTATCCATTAATTAAAAAAAAACAATTATGTAAAGTCTTTGTGCTGTCTCATTTTTCATACAAATTTATCACTCTTCAATAGATCAATATACTTCCAACGCTCCAATAAAATTCAAATGATACAAAACTTTTGTTTGCGATTTATTTATGGTTAGCAGGTAGGATTATTCCTTAGCTTGAAGCTCGCCCTGGGGTTTGGTCATTCTTACCAATTTGTACTCACTAGTTTCATTTCTTAATTGTAATGGTAAGTTTAATGGAATAAAGACTATTATTATTAAATTGTAGGGACATGACATAATACGAACTCGATAAATAAATCAACACTATAATTAATGCTGACACATGTTAATGTGCAATCTGATTAATAAATAAATCAAAATTAAGGATTTTGTTCAGTTTAATTAAGAACTTATCCACATACAAACCCC
This sequence comes from Dorcus hopei, assembly GCA_033060865.1. NCBI lineage: Eukaryota > Metazoa > Arthropoda > Insecta > Coleoptera > Lucanidae > Dorcus > Dorcus hopei. The sequence continues at coordinate 39,674,837 of CM065423.1, forward strand.
GAAGGATAAAATTTTCTTTCTATGCTGGACCAAATAAAAAAATGGACTATTTGGACAGTTCGTATATAAGTGAGTTAGTATGAGATTACGGTATTAGAAACCCTTTAAAATTCCTCATTACTTGCCCATAAAGATAAAGTGAAAGGACTGTGGAAGCGCGGACCTGTTCGGAGGCGTCGTAATGTTACTCTTACCAGCGATTTTTTTTGTAATTAACTGTAATTTCAGTTAAACATTTTACGCCGTTGCACATGCACATCGATGATTAATGTTTAACCTGGAAAAAAATTGCCGGTTCTATGCACTCTTCCAAGTATGGGTGACGAATACAAATAAGATAAATCTTGCGATGAAGAATGTTTTTTTTATATTCGTACACTTATTACTTATCAGTTTTGAATAACACCTTAAATTTTTTAGTCAAATCAAAAGTGAAAAGTTCATTTTATAAACGAATTTGATAAAAACTATTAGTTATAAAGATGACAGAATATTATTTGTAGTTGATGAGACTTAGCAATACTGATACTTACTTCTTTTGGATTTTGATTTCCGAGTTTCCTACTTTCTGATAATAAAAAGCTTTTGCTTAAAGAGTTCCACATGTATAATTACAAAATATTTTCAGAATCATATACCTACACAAGCATTAAACTTCATAATACTTGTCTTCCCATGATTTATGACTTACACCTAGGTCCTTCATATTTAAATATTGGAAACCCATAAAGCTCACCTCCACATGTACTCATCCTGCATGCTAAACCACCAAGTCGAATCACTTCGTTCTTCACAATAATCACACGGCGTAACCTCGTGTGATGAATGATTTTATGTTAATTAAAGCTGGTTTGCATTCTGATATTGTGAGATTAATTTCCAAGAGTTACATAACGGATCTTCGGCGATTTTTAAAAATGAGTTACCACACGTTGAAATTAATTATTGACGCGACGCCTACCATCATTAATAGGCCAAAGTTCGATACGTCATTCTATTTCTACTTCGTTTGCATGCAAATGTACTGTTGTTGAGCACGGCGATTTTCTGCTATAAATCGATTTACCTCATTTTCTTTAGCCAGACACATATGGAAAAGAAATGAATCAGTCTGATGCAACATGAATAATCCGGGGAATGACTCATCATACTTCTAAATTCTTTTTTTGAGTTGAGTATATTACCAGCGGCCATTTTCCCTGGGATAAATCGATTTACCTCATTTTCTAACAGTAAAGAAGAAAGTCTGAAGTTTTTTGAGCTGCCCTTGTATATTGCAAACGCTTTACATAGGATATGTGTAAATCATAATTCTATTTTAATTCTACTTTCGTGTTATAAAATTAAATTTATTTCTATGCAGGTTCTTGTGAAAGCAGAGGGATTTTAGTAGGTAGTAATGCCGGTGTAATGTCCGTGGATTTCGATTCCACAGGGACGCTTATAATTGGGGCTTCCAACGACTACGCCAGCAGGGTTTGGTCTGTGTCGGATCAACGTCTAAAGGTGAGTGCACTATTTGTTTGCATGCGTCCGATCTCGGAAGCCCCGCACTTTATATACCTAAAAGCCCCCTTTTTGTTTCGTAACGTGTTTACTCGCGATGCGATTACCGTTTAACAATTTAAAATGTGGCCCGCCAGAAAAAAAAAACAAAACCTTAATGATCTGGGAAGGTAAATTTTAACTGTAGATGCGAAGAGCGTACGTGTTTTATGCCATTACGTTTTTAATACGTTAATTTCTGGAACACTGTTATTCGGCGTTGAAAAAAAAATCGTATTATTCCAACTCTTGCCCGACGACCGTGTAAGCTGAATTGCCCCATAAACTTTTACTGGCATCGATACAGTTATGTATTATATCTGCCGGAGTAAATGTTTAGTTAATTTTGCACGAAAGTATGTAAACATGTATAATAAAGGCTTATTAAGAGTAATTTCAACGAGTGTCGTCTCTTTCTTACCGTAACATGAAATTACGTACGTACAACGTGCACGTGATTGACTTAAAAAAAATGTTTCTCAGTAAGTTCCCTCGAATTTTTATTTTTATTCCATGTTAGAAAAAGCTGTCCATATTCGTAATAACAAATAATTTTGTAATCATGCAGAATATATTATTATAACGTTTATGGCTTTGCAAAGCAAAAAAAATAACCGGCTTATTGGTATAACATCTCTAATTTTCAAAACGGTACGAAATTACTTTTATTCAATTGTACTAACCTCTGGCTATTTTCGTACTATACTTTTTAAGTTATAAATGTTATGTTAGAATGTTCGATAATTAACATATATATTTTTTATTTTCTCGGATAAGTCTTGGTTTATCATGACCAGCTACATTAACATACAAATATAAACATAAATATACTTTGCATTTGGCACAAAAAATTCTGCTTTTCCATTGCAACCTTCTAAACGACAACGATTGCTTTGTTCAGAATGTTGAGGCCAGTTATCAATACCATCTAATCTTGTTTCAAATGAGTGCTGAACCCCTTTACATTTCTTCTTTGTCTGCGGTTTGTGAAACACTACTGGGTCTTCCTCTTTTCTTCGTACTTGCATTATTTGCCCCTAACGTAGTAAGTACCTTCGCTAATTCGGTTTTAAAACCTAGCAGTGATCTGAGTTGATCCTTACTGTTGTACTGTGCTATCCTTCTCTACAGCAACCACGAGTTACAGACAACGATGGAGTTACAGACAACGATGTCTATAATGTGAAAAAGTAGCCTTTAATACACCACTTCTTGGATCTGGTACGAATTCTATAAAGACCAAGTAGGGAGTCAAGAAGATCGTCTCCCCCCATGTGTTGGTTATAGACCTTTACGATGTGTGGGCAATTAATATCCTTTTTAGCCTTGTCAGTTTTGAAGAACCTTTGGACTTTGTGTAATAGCTGACTGGGACTGCCAGCAAAAGTGGAGAGCAGCGTAATCATTTTATTGCCATACAACTTTCATTTGTTGGTTTTTATGTTTGGTTGCTTTTTCTATGTAGGAACTTCAACCTTTTTGTTTCCAAACTTTTTCCGTGGGAAGACTACAACCCAATAATCTATTTGTTCTCACAATTCCTACACAATTAATTCCATTCTGTGACAAATGGGAGAATGAAGGAATGCTTGTGAAGTAATTATCACAAATAATTTGTGATGCAAGTTTTTTGGTATGTTTCTACTCATTCTGAGAACAACGTCGCTTCCTCCCCTTCTGTTGCATCTACCTTACCCATAAATAATTCGAAATCATAGGAAAAACCAGTGACTCCAGACAGTACCCACAACTTGAAACCCCACTTATGGGGTTTCTTGGGATTATGTGTCTCCTTGAAAGGAACTATTTGTTCATCGCAGGATAAATTTTCCTCCACTAGTATTTTGCTACATACCAACTGAATTTGGTCAATAACGGATCGAATTTTTTCAGTTTTCTTTTGCATTTGCTGATTATCGTTGAAGTGTAGAAATCTTTTTATTTCTTGGAAACGGTTAACTGGCATAATATCCGCAACTTGGGAAATGCGCGTGTCTGCAGACCAATACTGCTTTGTTTCGGGCAATTTTACAGGTCTCTTCTTCCTTCCACGCTAGCTTCTTTAAAGGTGTGGGGGACGCCTTTACCAAAACTGGGATTTTAACTTTAGCTTCAGCACGAATGAATAGCAGAGAAACTCTCGACGTTCTTGAAGGAAATTTAATTCCGTTTTTAAGTAACAACGATCATCAACAATGGGTCTACCAACAAGGCAATGCACGAATACATGTTAGTAGGGAATCGATGGCTTGGTTCGAAAAAAAGAAATTATTGGAGGGGCTTTCCTGTTTCCCAGACGTTAACCCAATAGAGAACCTTTGGGGAATTTTGGTCCGTCGAGTTTATCGCGATAATAAACAATATGCCGCCATTAATGAACTCAAAAATGCATTAGCGGAAGTTTGGGTTAATTTAGAGCCAGAAATGTTGAATAATTTGGTTGAAGGCATGTCTTCAAGGATATTTGAGTTAATCACAAAAAACGCAGGACCAACCCATTATTAAGTAGTAATTTTTTGTTTGAAATTTGTGTACCATAGGGTTATAGTTATGCACTGTTTAATTTCGATATTTTTCTTTAAAAAATTAAATGAATTATATCTAAGTACTTCTGAATTGGATTATTAGTTCTGTTTTAGTTCTTATTAGAATTCTTCTAAGTCACATGAAGTTGTCTTTGAATTAGACAAAAAAAAATTAAAAATTGGGAGCGGGGCTATAGTTATGCTCTTCAGTTTATATTATATATTTTTTGTTGCCCAGTGTAATTTATAAAAAATTTTCAGAGTGTCTCCATCGAGCTTTTAAATGAATTTTAGAAACTATTAACCCAAAACTGTTGTGGTACAGTTTTAGTTGTATTTCTCACATCCAAATTGTGTCATTGAGAGTCTTTAGATTAAAGTGAGTAGATATATGTATTACGCCGGTTTTGGCTTAATTTCCCATAATAGGTTTAACAAGGGGGTCTAAAAAAAGGAAAATGCTTTCGGGTATGTGTGGTTGCCTATCGTGGTAACGTGTTCGGTGAGATTTTAACTACTCTGAAATAGCTTTTAACTGCTCGGAAACTGCTATATGTTTTTACCAGTTCCAGAGTAGTTAAAACCTGTTTCAGAGCAGTTAAAATCGCACCGAAAGCGGCACCACAATAGGCAACCATACATACCCGGAAGAATTCGGTTTTTTAGAGCCCTATGTTAAACTTTTTGGGAAATTGAACCAGAACCGGCATAGTATATCTGTTAAAGTGTAACATTTCTTGTTAAGTTAACCCCCAAGTAATTTGGGAATTTGTTTGTCAATCTATGGATTTTTAGAGGTCACCAAGGTGACTGTTTGCTTTATGCTCTATGATATACTATATGTTTTTTAAAAAATGCCATAAGGGGTGGCTGTGGAAAAGAAAATTCATGTCTTAGCTCCATTCATTTACTCTAAATTTTCAGATTTGGCATGTGTTAGATGCCAAGCTACGACATGAGTTTTAATTTTCATGGCCAACCTTTATGGCATTTTTAAAAAAACACATGTTACAATGATCAATTACCCAAATAATTCTAGTTTAAAGAAGCGCCTTTGGGTTTGGGGGAAGTAAAACTAATTTAACCAAAATGCGTGGAGCAGCTGTACGTTGTTAACTTTTAACATAAAGCAATAAAAGAATCTTGCTTTTAGCAAAAGGTGCAATTAACTAAACTAAATTAACTAAGGTTTTGAAACGTGAGCACGTCGGCCAGTGGCCATGTTACCAAGAAAAACAGAGAGAGAAAAATTGCTTTTCTTGGACACATCATTGGAGGTGAAAATATCTTCTGCAGTTTATTCTAGATCGAAAAATAGTGAATAATAAAGGAACGGAAAAGGCAATGAAATGGAATAAGAGTCTTAGAAGACATGCTAAATATAGTGAGAGATAAGGAAAGAATTGTGTAGCGTAGTCACCATCCAGGCAGAAAAAAGACAGGAATATGGACTTGATGTACTTTAATGACTCGTGGAGATGTTTGTCCTGATTTACTTACTTCCTCAGTAGATTTCAACTATTTCGATTATTCAGTTTCGTTGCACGCTCTTGCATACACTCTGTATAAATAAGTAATTTCATTTAGTAAATTGGGGTAACTATGGGATAAAGCGAATCCTAACTTGCGGATGTGCTCTATGTAGAACTGTGGTGGACTTCCTCGTGAACATCGTCTCCATCATTAATCAGAATCTCCGTTTCTTAACCTTAACGAATTACTTACCTTTACATATAATTGAAAAATACGCTCAAGGTCTTATAAGGGCCAGTAAGCAATTAAGTGAAATATGATTTATAAAATAATTTATAATCTTGTCAGTCCTCTTAAGATGATTACTATTATTTAATTTCAAGAAAACTGTTAACCTACAGCGAAACTTTGAAACACTAAACGTTTAAAAATTTGTTTCAGGATATTTTTGCTCACAAAAAATTAAATTAATTATAAACTGCATGTAACTTTATAATTAATTTAGTATTTTCTTGATCTTCTTTATACTTCCGTTTTCCTTTTTTCACTTTAATCTGGCGAGGTAATTTGACTCCTTATTTTTATCATTTCCTTCGCAAATAATTTTTAATTAGTCGCGCCTGAAGTTGTACAGCATGTTACACATACATCATACGAGTGTACCTTCTCAGTATCTATGAATGTACTACATACTTAAATGTTCACGCTGCTCATAGCGGCAATTATAAAACTCCAATTAAGAATGGTCGGCCATGCTTTATCATTTGACTTTAATGTAATTTATTGCGCGATTTTGATTGCGTATTTAAATCAACACCTAGGCAGTAAGTAAGTAAGTAGTAATTATACGCTTAGGTTTATCCGATGTCGCTTAATGCGTTACCAGCACACAATATCATCGTTTTAAATTACATCGGTAATTGTACTAAATGTATGTAGACTCTTCTTTATAAATACCAGTCCGTGTTTCTTTTGTTTTTGAATAAGGCGAGATTATATAACTTGAAAAGACTTCTTAGGTTTGTTCCAACAGCAGTTTATGACTGGTTGGGAACAGTTACCCATGATAGGTTTTAACAGCTGCATCAAGTGTATAACTTTGATGGGTGCACGCTTTTGATAGTATCGAACTAGTCAGAAATTGTTGTTGTATTATTAACAAATTGGACCGCCAAATTTAAATCTGTTCCACCTGTATTTTGAATATTTTGTAGTTCACCTAATTTGATGGTTGTATGTTATTGAAGTCTGACTCAACTTTAAACGTTTCTTCGATAACTTGCTTATTCCTTATTGGAAAGGATAACTGTTCTCCTACATTTCCTGTAATATCTGCTTGCGTGGATTCACGAATTCTTACAATTAAACCGTCGATACATTGTCCATATTTTCCAGGCTTTATGATTATCATTTTGAGCTCCACACTCAACCGGAAACGTATTAAATTTGATGTACGGCGAATATTACACGAACTCGTGCATACACTTCCATATGGAGTTTAAACGGCGATACATCGGGGCGCCATGTTTTGTTAATTGCGTCGATTAGACGCGAGATGAAATTCCAGATAACATGCAAACCTAATTTAAAAAAGTGAGCGCATTTCCTAGCCATAAAATACGGCCGATCGACACATATATCTTGCTGAATGATTGCATATTTGTATAATTAGATGCCGGCGTGCTATTAATATTGGTAATTTATTTGGAACATTATTGTCGTGAAATGGCCAATTACTTCTAAGTAAATAAGTTAAGGAGGTTGTCACACGGAACTTCGGTTTTTCGCCCAGGTTGGCCTATACGCGTGAGAAAGCTCGTCTTGCAAAGCTTACTTTATAGCCCCTTTGGCATAAGTTTTATTTCTGCGCCATTAACTGCAATATACAAATAAATTTAATTAATTTATATGGAAACTCTTTTCTGGTGTTAATTCCCGTTTTATTTACTTAACTTTTCATCAAGTTACATACTCCCGTTTTTAATCCGAAACTTCTTTATTTTCAATCATTTCGTTTAATTATTTCAATCGTTTGATTGAGTAATATGCAATCAGTATTTTTTACTTAGCCAATTAATTGACAGCACTGATTATGATTTACGGCTAAAATATGCGATTTGCTTTAGTTGTTTATGTATTCTTGAAGCAAATTAATACATTAGTTGTATAATTAAAACTTGATAATATCATAAATGATCGCTCAAGGGTAGCCATAGATTTAACGCGTCGTATAAATAAATTCCTTCATTGTTTCTCGGACGTATTTCCTAATTAACATGTTTGGCACAACAATAAAATATTATAAATAATACCGAAAGTCAAAAAAATCTGGATCATTAAATGTTTAATAACTAATTATATTGATTTACGATTTGAGGTGGTTATCTCTCGTACATATATTTTTCCAGTAAACAAGTTACCCTTGATGAGAGCGAATTTATGTATATAAATACCGCAAGAAATTTATTTGCTCTTTATAAGGCAAAAGTATATAATCTCAAAGAGTTGTTACTTTTATCCCGACAAGTAATCAAGATAAACGACGAAATGGGAACTAGATTACGATTTATATATGTAAGCACTTACCTGAAATTAGAATTATTGACACATTTTAATTGCCGCAATTACACGTAATAAGGAAGAAATATTTTAGCAAAAACAAGATTCTCCTGCAATAAGATGAGAGTTCTTGCCAAGCTAAAATCGAAAAGTGAAGTCGGTTAAGAGGCAATCATTGAAGAGGTCATTTCTTCAAATTAAATTACTCTCCGTTTTATGAAATTATCTCAGGAATGTCAATTAATTTCACACAGGTCGTTTGTTCAGTAATTGCTTTTTAATTAGCGGGTAAACTACATCAAGTGTCATTCAAGAAATATCGTTCTTATGCGCATTTGTTGTGTTTTCGTACGTAAAATAAATAAAATTAAACCTAATTTTCATATTTATCAATCAATGGGTAATTAATTTAATTTTAACATTGGACATTTAGGTCTTTTACACGTGACGTCAGTTTTATCGTAAACAAAAACTGGGCAGAATGTTTATTTTAATGCAAACATAAAGTTTGGTTTAATAAAAAAATAAATAAATATGAATAAAACAGCGTGGGGTGATATTGACAGAGCAGCCAGCAATCATGAAATTGAAAAATAATAAAACCAAATAAAAAAAAGTAATTATATTTGCCTGCGAAGCGACTGCCACAAATATAGAAAATAGGCTTTTTTTAGAGAATGTATTTCATTTACTATTTATGAATTCACTTACACTTGTAACTGTTTAGGAATTACAAGTGTATCAATCACCTCCCGCAGTTATTAAGACAATAGAGATGACTTTTTATGGGAAACGGATTATTTTTTATAATGCCATCTGAAATGAAGAACAGGAAATATTTTAATACAAGAGATGGATCAATTCCAAGATAAGCCTTAAACAATAATAATAATTATAAAATACGAAGCGGTTCGATGTAAAATTAATAACAAGGTACAGTTTCGCATTATAAACGTAGCTGATGCTGCTTCGTGGAACCGATACAAGAGTTAGATAAAGTCGAGTGATATATTCGTAGCAAATAAGTGTATGAATTATTCATGGAACGTTATTGCTATATATTACAAGAACAAGAACGGCAAATGTATTATAGATCATTTGGCAACTCATACGATAAAACGTAAGATATTGGCGAACCAGTAAATACAAACTCTTCGGAGGGTACTCATGTAAACACGGTGTACAACAGGTGTCAGGGAAATAATTTATAGCAACAATGTAATCTTCATTAACTCCTGACCGGCAAATGAACGACTCGTTTATCCACTCATAAGCATAATAAATAATGGCCGCCCATTTGACTGCTTTTCCCACAAGTGTGTAACATCACCCCTGTTTCTGCCGTTATAATTACGAAGGTCTTTTGTTACATGAATTTATTTTCTGGGCGAAACCACATCTGCACCTGACACAGACTCATGACTTGCGTAAAAATTGTTTAACAAAAATAATACATTAAATTTTAAATACGTAAATGCTGAAGGATACTCTTCTCGTGTTGCACATACAAATTACATTTTGTACTTCTTTTCTTTTTTCACATCCAATTATTACGAGACTTGTTCATGTAGATTCATATCCCATAAAAGTCAATTTCAATCAATTCCTCATTTGTGTCGGGCGATTATAATTTTTTAAGTATCCTATTGACTAGTTTCCTTGATTTTTCTTCTTGCCTTAAATTCACATTAAAATTTTATTACTCAAAAATGTTAGATCACCTTCCTTAATTGCAGGCGTTTTATGGGGATCGCTCGTGCATAATTCTGTTACTAATGGTTCTTAAATCGTCTGCGATCATTGTCTGAATTATTATTTGTATTTATAACTGATAAATTTAATAATAGAATTTAACAGCCCGGCGTATCGAATTGCATCTGGAAACACAAAAGCGTGATCACTGGTACCCGCAAGACTTTCCCTTACAAGCACGAACTCATTATATCGTGCCAATAAGCCTAGTATCTAAGATATGCTTAACCAGCGATTACAGTTGCTATGGATTTTTTATTCCTCAATCCAGTGTGTTCCTCGCGCTTGCACCATTAGGCAAGAACTCGAAACATTTCACGATAAGAATGCATCTTTCCTGTGCTGAATTCTGTATCTCTAATTGCATATGAATTACGTATGTATGTTCCTACCTACCCATAAGAAATAAGACAGGTTTGTGAAGGACGCATCACATAAACCACAAGGTTCATTCTCACGGTTTAATTGAATAGGATTCCAGATTTATATTTCTTAACATTCAGAAAAATTTAAACTTCCAAATTGGAGAACGAAAACTGATTATTTTTAAAAAGGAAAGCGAACGTTCGTTCCTCCAAACACCTCACGTTGTCGGGTTCTGCTATACATATATTCCTAAAGCGAACTGGAGATTTGCAAGATATTGTATACCACCCTCAGTTTTATTGACAACGGGTGCCTGTTTTGTGAAATTTATTGCCTCGCTGCCGAATTGACACTTCCGAACATAAAAATTTCGCTCTGCATTCAAAATGCGTATAGTGTTTGTACTTTCCATTTAGCAAAGTGCGGTTCAATATTACTTGTTTCGGTTGTGGGGTGAATTTTCAATATATACAAAAAATCGTTCCGATAGAAAATTGGAAAATATGTGTGTCGAAGCCGGGGGTAGTAAAAGTCGTATACAGGGCGTAGCCTGCTTTTATTCTTTGTCGATAAACGTTTAAGTTGTGCTGCTTCTTTTTGATTCAATCATACCTACCTAGTAAGTAATTTCGTATTTAGTTGAAGTTCTTGAAATTCGGATTTTATATCTCTATTAACACATAAAACATTCCGAAGTTTATGTTTACACGAGAATAAAACCACATGCCATCTTTGATGTTAATCACAACAAGCGTGTCGTGAATAATTTGAATGATTTATTATTAGGAGAGATCAAGGAAAGAATTCTTTATCTTGGAGGCGTTAATTTGATGGTTAAATTTTATGACGGTGTATTTTGTCGGGTGAGTGACCATTGGCGCGAATGAATATTACACCTCTTTAACATTCTTGTAAGCGCGAGGGCATAAAAGTGGAGGCGTAGTAGGGAAACCGTTGATTGTCTCATAAATCATAGAAATAGATGCTCTAGGGGCTAAGTTCGCATCAGGAGCTTTAAAAGTGCGCCTGCTCTGGCTAATGCAGATTATTGAGTGCTACGAGCATTCGCAGTCGTGGGAGGTTCTAACAAGCAGATGCAAATAGAGATGTCCGATATGGTGACACTTCCCCACGGCTTATGTGTCTTTCTGATGTATGGAAATATTTAGTTACACAAGATTTGTAGTCCTTGGCTAAACGCAGGATTCACATAAACCACGGATACGGTTTCTCGGAATGAAAATCATGAGTTGTATAGAAATTCTTTGTAATGGATACGCTTAACTGTTATTTATTTATTAAAAATTATTTGTAATTAATTGCCAATTAGCTGCAGTAAACTTGCGCATTATCCTACTTATTATTCCCCATCGAAAGAATGCGTAACGTAAGTTAATGCAAGTTGAAATGAATGAAAATTAACGATATCCTCAATTGGGGCTAATAAACATCTCTTCGCCGTAGTATATTAACAACTTAGGAAGTTAGAGGAAAGTTACTTCTGGTATAACTGCGTTGTTTGTATTAATGGCACCTTTATTATTTGGCTACAAAAAGTTTGAATCATTTAGTCCAATATTTATTGGTGAAACTTCGGTTTTTAACAGGATTAATGTTTCTTTACGAATTCTTACACGAGGAAATGTGCACATTAATATTTTTATGAATACATGGAAGTTACTATGTACTACGTTGTATAAAATTAAAGCAGCTTCAACAATGAAATGGGGACTATTCGAATATGGTTTGATTTGTTACTTTTTGACATGGAAACCGCCGAAAAGGACTTAATTCAAAATGAATAAGAACCCTATTTGGAAAACTTGATGTTACTTCCTCAGAGGATAATACCTTTCAAACAGTTTTACTTAAATTTTATATTGAAATAAAACATGAATGAGAAGAACCAAATTGTATATTACGCAAAATATAAAAAGCTCCCACCATTGTAATATTAAGAGAAAGCCGATGTGTAAATGCACATAATTGGTACTTAAACTTTCAGGATTCATAACTCGGTAAGTTATCATCATAAAAGGGTTTGTTTCACAAACGCCTTGGCCTCGGCTATAACATTACACAATGAAATGTGAACTCCCATTTAAGAAGCTGAAGATGATCTTTACTAGCCTTTAAACTGCCACTAAAAATGAAAGTAATGGAATTATCCTTCTCTCCCATCTAAACTACAAAAAATTTTCGCCTTGGTTTATAGGAAATTTCAAGTGTTACTTAAACTTGCCCCACCCTGTATATGTACATGGAATTTAATGTCATTATAAATTTCCAATTTACTATTAGCTAGTTAATGTAAAAACTACACGTTTCATCGGTCGCGTTTGCAACGTCAACTTGTCGTTTTTATAATTGCCCTTTTCCTTTTTAAATTTCTCATGCAAGCAAAATTATCGCAGTTTATTTCCAGTACACTCGTTATCCTTTATATACTCGCACATATCACAATGGTATGAGAGTTGTTATTATTTTAATTACCTTGTGTTTCAGTTACTGTGCATGGCATATTAAATGAGACTGCATAATTTAAAGAACTGTTAGCGTAATGTCAGTCATGGCAATTAAAACAACTGTAATATCACTGATCGAGTTGATTCTACTATTGACTCTTCAAAATTGATGATTTTTTTTTATTTGTTCGAAATATAACCAGATTTTTCTTCAAGAATTTTGAAGAACCATTTGAAGATCAATATATTTTAGTTCACCCAGAAAATTAAAATGCAATTTCCCTACAATGACATTATTATCATTTTATCCCTGAAATTGGATAAAAAAATAAATCTGTGATGTGTTGAGCAAACAACTTTTTTTTAGCGAAATTGTATTTCTGTTTCAAGTGACCTTGGAGTGTAATTGCAGCGGAAACTAAAATTACAGAATTTTAACCCCAAACTAACATCAAGTGCGCAACAAACAAGAATACGACGTTTCTTTTTAATTGATTTAATTTGAGTCAAGAAAACACGTTAATGCACTTGCTCACCGCATAAAATTTCAGCGTATATTAAACTGAAACGAATGGATGCCTCAATTAGATAACGAAGAAAATGATAAATTATGAACGTGTATCTGAATGGATGACCTTTGTCCAATTAGTACAGTTTCATATTTTAACGCATTAAATGACGAGTATTTAAATTAACTCGTAAATAAAAAATGAGAATTTAATCTTATTCTATTTATGCCACAGCTTGAGGACGTTTTACTTCTTCGGTAGGTATATTAAAATACATACCAAAAGTGATTGTTTCGCTTTTACCATAAAACTTTGTAATTGTTTCGAAACAAGCCGCCCATTTTAATTTCGTAGAGAGCTAATAACTAGTGAATCTTTTATTGTGGTGCTGAACATATAGTATTACATTCGACTGTACGTAAATGAAATTAAACCAAGATACAATTTAAACTAGTAAAAAATGAGGCGGTATGGTTATTAGTAACTTCCCAAATTCAAATTATTTTTCTCCGAGTCGGTATTGCTTAAATAATAATTACCTATAATAACAGCCCGCGGTGAGTGTGGTTTTGAATAATTAGAACGAACGATGTACGATTTTATAATTTAATTTTGACATAATTTGCTCTCAGGTGTGTGTTTACATGCTGTTCCATTAATAAACACAATAATTACTGCAAATAGCAAAAGGCTTGCGGGAATATTTATTGTTTTAATTACGCACCGGCAAGAATTCCTTTTACTAACACTGAAATTGCAAAACATATTACGATGTTTGCCGATTCGATAATTGTTCAGTTTTACATTCTTCGCCAAGAAAAACCCGGATGAAGTCGTGAACTACGAACATGACTGTTTCTAACCATACTCTGTTATCTGTTCTGATTTATCCAGCGCCTTATCTTTAACCTGTAATTTAAATTGCTGTAAACATCCACAGCGAACACTCGATTAAAAATAATAAGGTCAACAACCAAAGTATTACAATTAATAGCCTAAAAGTTTCGAAGCAATCACACAAATATTAAAGATAATCTTCTCCTAATCTAAACTTCATCGTGATTAATACCGGAAAAACAGTTATACACAATCAATTTTTCGAATTATTTTAAATTAAGAACTTAATTCGATCCGGCAGTATAAAATATCCACGCTGGGTTTGCGTGAAAGTGCTCGGGCGTCTCCACACCACAAGACATCGTTATTCACCATCAAGTTCGAATGAGTAATTGCTTTAAATCTTTTTTAAATATTGATCAAGATTCGCATTTATTATAACTGTACTGTAAACAGCCACACGTAACATCTGTTCCCAGAAGATAATGTTCCACCTTCGAGGTCTCATTTCGATTTTTCCCAACGGTTTTCCGTCCCTCAGCGTTGTAATGGTTTATCATAGGCCTCCGTGTGTAATTATTCTATCAGAGTATTATGACATGATCTATGGAAGGACGTCGTTTACAACACAAAAATGACTTCCTTGTATTTACATACAGCTAAAAGAATGTTTTATGAATTACTTCATCAATCAGTTTCATACAAAGAACAACATTGTTGCTCCTTTCTATCACTATGGGTACTTGTTTTGACTAGCAAAGAAAATGAACTGAAATACAGAGATAGAAAGCAAGTAGTGATTGTTCTATCTTTAAAGTTATCCTGTATATAAGAAGGTAATAGAAAATAATTTTGCTGTCTAGAATTTTTTCATGAGTGGTCATTAATGAAGATTTTAAGTTTCTGTATTCATAAGCCCTCATTTGGTTTTCTAAACAGTTCCAAATACTCTGTACTTCTTTTAATTTATGGTTGCTATTATCTTTGCAAACGTGTGCGAAAAGGCACCAAAAAATACTGTGCAGTTAAAAGAAAAAAAAATTAATGTTCTTCTAAAGCTTATCCTCGTATTATAAACCGCAAATCTGACATTGTTGACAGATTTCAGTAACCGTATAATTCTTTATACAGGCCGTGCTTGTATTTTCATCTTTGTAATAACGCATGAAAAATGGCCGGGGATTAGTTCCTACAAGAGTTATGTGGCATTATGCTGTTGTTCTACTCGCTCTCCCTGCATTCTTTCATGTGACCGGCAAAAAGTCCGGGCGGTGTTTATTTTTACGCCAAAATTTGCCGGAAACTGTGAACTTTAGGAATTGAGTTAGATGTAGATTCGTTTCTCCATTCATTAAATATGTATAGTAAGTAAATTACACATTTATCATACCATACATAAATCCACAGATGAAATTGTTTTGCCTCCGTAGGTTTTATACTTTGTTGTATTCATCTACATGGAAGCAATTGGTTTTTCTGTTATCTTACCAAAATAGTTCACTAGATTTCACATTCGACCTTATAATTTATTTGCAAATAAAATATGTATACAAACACGTATCTGCACTAGATAGTTGAGCTAATGCACTGAAATTACAGAACGTGACTTGTAAGTGGAAAGTTCTTGGCGGAGCTTATAAATTCGCCGAACCAGATTTATTGCTGAAATAGTGATAATAGCGAAGAAACATTACTGAACCTGTCGTATTACACTCGTCGAAGCTGAATGAACAAGGCTTAATGCGAAAAATGAAATGTTTAACCTAATTTAACCCGGGAGTAATCATGCATGTCGGTGTGTAGGAATTTCTTAGTATCAGTTCTACTCTAATTGCATTGCAACTATAATCTCATTCTTAGCACAGTAGCCACTTTTGTAACACAGATATTTTATGGCCGCCGTTGGAACAGTTTTACTTCTTCATTTGCATAGTGTAGCTTGCTTAAGCTAGATTTGTTTTTAAATATATTAATAATTAATTACTTGGGAACTATTAATAATAGTTAGGAACAACTGCATGTGTATAATTAATTATTTATGCGATTTCACGCTGAAGATCATTGTTAATCAACCATCAAAATTGGAATTCATGTATTAGCCTACCCGCAAAAAAATTGATACTGTAAATTCCTTTGTATAAATGAAATGAAGCCATGTCTAATGATCCGCTAATCAATCTGCAATAAAATAAATACTTCGGAGATTTAGCACGGAGATGTTTTATCATGGAGTTGTTACATGGATTTCGAAGATAATAAATATTCTCTCTAATTAATTTTCATTACCTTCTAGTTTTTTGTTAAGTAGCGTAAACTTCTTTACAATTCCTAACCAATCAAATCCTCCCTGGGGCGGTGTTTTATAATTTCCTCTAATTGGTTACATTTTTGGACGCAATTTCTCTGTGAGTTAAATAATCGGAATCAGATCGTCTTTTGCTTCGCGTTGAAAGTGTTGAAACACCCTATATATTCTCTTTAATGAAAATGTTAATCGTTTGGATTGATCGGCGGCGAGTATAGTCTTAGTTTCACTATTAATATGATCGTTCGTTCGGAAAGGAAACAATCTTACAATAACAAACTGCAAGCGCCTTATTTCACACGTTCATCTTAATGGGAAAGAATTAAATAATCGCTCGGCGTTGCTACACCGCGTTCAAACAAAAATTCCTATTAATATACGTTATTAGATGTTTTATAGCCGGATGGAATAATAACACGTTGAAACAGGAAAATTAATATGCATTCTGTTTGGTTAATTTTTCGTTGGGATGTTTTATGATGTTCCCATAGACGTGCCTTGCGATTAGTTAAATTCTACCAGGAGCATACCGGAATTTACTTTCATATACACTCAAATGGAGACAGATGATAATTGTTCGAAGAAGAAGCATTATAACGGCAGTTTTTGTCCGAAAAAAGTCGTTGCATGCATGCATGATGGATTAAAGATAACTGGCAAACTGAACCGTCTTTTTTATGTTGTATAATTACGACGAACTGATTAAATACGTTTTAATTACAAGTGAGAGACGCTATTTGCTGCATTGCTTCATATTCGACTAATCCATCATCAACGCATGCGATTATTGTAATGCAAACGAGTGTGTTATGTGTGAGTAGTATATGATTCCAGCTATCATGCTGTTGCATTTCACGCGGACAATTTATCATGCCTGATTTCCATTTTGAAATTACGTACTTATTGTGCAAACAAACGGTCGTTATGTGTCTTTAAATAGTCCAGCGTTCGCCACTCGGATTACACATTGTTTTACGTAAATTAATATAGCAGTTTATATTTAGTCCACGTAATTATTAACGCTGTTTATACATACATTAATTATTAAGTTATAGCCAACCATTATTATAACTTCGTAATTCGCAGAATTTTAATTACTTCGTAATAGTTGCGAAACCTAATTACCCATCCGTTTCACAATGTTTTAAAACGTGTCGGGGCCAAAGCGTCCACCTAAAGTATTTTTTAATTAAGTAAGTATGAGAGGTTGCTGTTGAACGTGGCGGTTTTAGTTTTTGAAGTTTTACGAGCCCGAGTGCGAAGTTCATAATAATGTTTGCGTATTGGATGGATTGAACAGTTTGTACTGTTAATTAAAAAAAGGAGACCACTAAGACAGTAATGAAATTAAGTTTGGAAAATTAATTAAAATAGAATTACAAGTTTGATTAACTTCTGATTAATCGATACCGTGCGGAATTTCGCACCTCGAAAGCACGAACGCTTCAATGTGTGCAGTAATACGTTCAGGCAAATTCTGTTAATTGAGTGATTCGGATTTAACACTTTTGTAGGTGTGTGTCAAAGGAAGGATAAAAAGTGTAGTAATTACTTTATCATTGTTAAGTGCATATATTTTCACAGTGATGGCTTAAGTTTCTTTACTAATCATCACGAAGAAAACAAACACTACATACATAACAAGTCGGTGCGTTTATTTTTAAAATTATGTTTACTTAGTGCATGTAAAATACTGTAAAAAGCATCCCGTCATTGTTTAAAAAACATCTATGGTACTGTTAGAATGTTGACTGTAAAGAAACAAATGTTAATAGACTCGGAATCATTAAAAATATGCGGAATAATAAATATAATAAAGTGTGATTAATCATGATTGAAAGAATTTAATTGCTAATTAGTCGAGGGATGCAAAATATTTTTTCCAATTATTACAACTAGGTATGTATGTTAATTAGACATAAAAATATAAACCAAACTTTTTCCTACGTTGTTTTTCATATTCAACAGATGCCTATAGAAAAGTTTTATTTCTGGTTTATGTACAATCAAGGTTGAACTTTCTATAATAATATTTTCCTCCTGTATTTATTGTATATAATAAAAGAAGAAGATTGATAGTGAACAGAAACGTGACAAATCATAATGTTATTTGTATTAGGCAAATAATTTCCCTAGATATTTAGAAAGAAATGTACAATTTAAATTCCTGTGTTTATTGAAGTAATTACAAATGATTTTTCTAGTATTAAAAAAAAGAACAGCATTTAGAAGAGATTTTTATAAAAGTGACCTACTGGAACGTGTCTAATGGAAAAGATAAAAAATATATCTACGTGAAGGAAATGGGATAAAACGAGAATGTTATTCCAAGGTTATTCGACTGAGAAATAGCTCTGCGGTTCGTTGTTTTTCTTTTGCATCATATTTAGCCAGGCTTAATATCGGGGCACTTAATTTAAATTCCATATCAAAACAAGCAAGATTAAATCGCCGGTTTTTTTACACGATAATTAACAACGAAACAACGCCAACGTGTAGAGTCGAATTTAAATTTGGCGTAATCATATTTAACATGATATTCGTTTAATTTCCATTACGCATAACATGAAGGAAAATCCCGACACAGCTTGTGCGTTCGCTTAAATCTTATGAACCGCGCATAATTAATTGCATGCAAGAAATGTTGATAGTTTTCGGTTAATGAACTTTTTGATGAACATCATACGTACTACCACGTAAAGCGGAAATGGTGGTTAATAGCAGTTTAAGAAACTGGTTTCTTAAAAAAAAGTATTCTTTAAATATACCTACACACACACACAAGAACTCTACGAGTTGACTCGGAATTAGATGCTATCTAAGATTAATTTCAGTGCGATTTTAATTTCTTAATTAAATTTATTAAATCACTCTGGAATTAATTACGGCCATAATGTGCCTTTAAGTACTGTTATTAGGGTCACTGTGAGTCATATGTATCTTCTGGTATATTTATCATTAACTTTTAATTATATTAAGTATAATTTATGAAAGAGTTATAAACGTAGCAAAAGAGTAATTTTAAAGATTCACGTTTTTTTAGTAGCCAACAAGTGAAGTGATGATTCTTCAGAGATCAATAGATTCAAACTTCTTATAATTAAGGGAAAAACTTTTAATTAATTGTCTTTGTCGCAAACTCACCTGGATGTAACTTTTAGCTTTTATTATTGACATAGATTTAGGTGCTCTGTACTCAATTTTTTTAATTATTGAAATAAAGCAGTCGCTTCACCGAACGTCCTTTACTAATTCCTGCCTGCATTTATTTATTTGTATGCATAGCGTAAACCAAAGCGCAGTAATCTGAAGAAACGGAATAAAAACTGACTTTCTTGATAGAATTAACGCTCTAAATGTTAGACTTTGTTTAAAAATTAGACTTCCGCTGCATTTAGAAAGTACTACTGGAAGAATTTTATTTATTTTAATTTCTGTAAACGTTGCAGTGATGATAAATAATCTTTCGATGGAACATTGAAGGACTGATTTTATAATACTTCCGGAGCAGTAAGTTATTCGGGGGTGGGAAAATTTAGTTGGCCATGTAGTAGGTAATTCGTTTGCACGGGGGTTATATTAAAATCGTGTATTCTTTCGGGCAACATGAAACGAATTAATTAAAGCAACTTCCCTCAAATATTTGCTCCAGTTGCATTTCATAAGTCGAACGGGGAGAATTTTAATTTTCTCCGGAAGAAAATTGGTTTGCCCCGCGCGCCAAACTTTCTTTTTCACCGCTGCAATTAAATTCTTGCTCAAATAGCGCGCGGGTGAGTTCGGGAAAGTGTGCGATTTCACACGCAAAGGATCGGGGACGTAATAAAAAGCTCCTAGTATATATGAATTATCTATATTTTCTGAAATTTCATGGAATATACTGTTCTTAAAATACTAATAACTTAAAATATAAATATAATGTAGTAATTGCCTAAATAGTTAATATGGTATTCTTAAATAGTATTTTTATGATAAACGTATGATTAATGTCGATGATCTTGCTGAGCAGTTGATACATCCGTCCAGGCAAAATCATCCACTAACTTCAGGAAACGAGGACAAGCATTTTTTAAATAAGAACGATTCATACAGTTTCACGTACACATCCATTCATGCTAGATCATCCTCGGATCCTTATGTATGCATAAGTTTTTACGAAAGTGTATAATTGCGTATGCTAACCTGTACCATAAGCATCAAAATACTGCACATTGTCCACGATAAATTCACGACGCATTTAAAAAAAAAAATGAAGCTCATCGTTCTATTTCCGTTCTTCGATGTCCTACGCAACTAGTAGTTTGGCTTAACAGAAATACTATGTTTGAGCTATTTTAATTGTATGCGTTAGTGTAATACATTTTGCTCTGTTATTATAGCTGCAATGCATTCATCGACCTTGGCACAGAGTCGTCCTCGTTACAGTTACACGCTACAGCAATTATTATACCCTAGATAGACTAATGGCAACTGTATATGATGCCGTTTGTTGTCGAATGCGATAAGAGGAAACGCATGCAGGTATGTGTCACGCGCGATTTCGGCGGATAACTTAACGGCGTATCAGAGACAAGCAGAAATCACACCGGGTTACGATTGTAACTTATCGATATATCACACGCGATTCTGGAAATTTTGTGCATACGAATCTAAAACGAACAAGTTAAAATCGGCGGGAGTGGTTGTAACCGGCGTCGTAAAGTTTGCAGAGACTGTCGGTACGGGTCGAACTCAGTCCGGAGGGTAAACTCACACTAACGGACATCGTATCGTTGAGCTTGTGCCCCAATCGCCGTTTCTGCCAAATGAAGGTCCACGCTGCAATTATGGCCAACTGCGACGCTAGAAATACGGTTCCTGCAACAATAAGCCCGGCCATGTTCACACATAGTCCAGGCTCGTCCGTTGGAAGGTACATGGCTTCTGTGCCCAAGCTGGTTGTTTTGTTATCGCGGTCGAAACCGAATTTGTCCGTGATCTGGATGCTCTGAACTAACAAGAGGTCTTCTTGAGGTTGACCTGTTGAACGACGTCTTCTGCGTTTTCCGTATGAAATAACGGAGCGCAGCTCTCCAGTAGATTCCTCTTGATTGCACTGAACTGGTTCGCATGTTGGCATGCACGGAGTCACTAGGGCACGGAATTGAACAACCTCGGAGGATGGGAACTTGAACGCGTCGAAGTGAGACAGTAATACCTGCAACGAAAAAGTTTTCAATATTGCTTTTGCACGAAATCGTGTTGCATTACCTTTCCAGAATCGGCGGATTTATATAATGGGCCCATAATGAAATGATCTGTGGGGCAGCCGTTCTCATCGATAAGAACGATTTCGCTCGAGTCCACGCCGTCCATGGCGACCAGTTCTCTGACGAATATCTCGTAAGGACTGTTCCTGTCGAGGATTTCAAATCGCAAGGCTAATGGGTCACCTACTTCTGCGGTTGGCATTACATCGCCGCCGTTCCTGTCTGTTATCTTCATTGCTACGTTCGGCGAGTCCACTGTGACTTCTTCCGACAGCACAGGTTGCACGTCTCCGTGCACTCCGAGATCTACTTCATTTGTCACGCTTTTATTAGTTAAGTCGTACTGGCAGGTAACCGCCAATCCAAGATCGGAGCTCGTCACTATTTTGTCGTGATGTTGGATAACGACATCGTTCACGTATCTACCTAAACCATTCTTTCTGACGTTGCATTCTATATTGTCGAACGCCATCTCCAGCTCAAATTCTAAGCTGTTCTTCACGTCTCTCACACATGAATTGGGACTGCCTTTAGCGTATATCTTGCCATCGAATAATTTACTTGTTTGAATGCGTGCCACCATATCACCAGATCTACAGTCGATGCTTACGTTGTAACAAGAGCTCAGTTCGTACGTCGCCGCTTCTGGTACCTCTAAATATGGTTCCTGAAAGTAAAAGTAACTTAAAATTTCTGACATTATACGTTGAAGGTACGTTCATCAAAAATGATTTGATCATAGGATTAAATGTCATCGTATGCTCATGTTCGAGGAATTATAAGTTTGTTTCTTTAATTGTCTGAGCAAATGGGAATGTTCGAAGACGTATTTGAAGCGAAGTTCGCAGAGATTATTATATCTTCTTATGACACATTTAGATTTTAGACATTCGAATAATTTATTTTGTTGTTGTATCATTTTTTTTTGAAAAAGATAGACAACTGAAGGCAAATAGCAAAGTTAACATGCAAGTCAACATGTGTGTGTGTGTGTGGTGACCTTAATGAAATGTAAGAAAGATATTTATTATTGGATGCATTCTTTTTCTTGGTTTAATGGGAAAATAAATAAAATTGAAACGACGCATTTGTTATTATCGACAATAATAATAATAATAAAATATTTCAAGCCGAGTGAATTCCTTCGTCGCATTAGACGTGATTTAGTAAGTGTATTTTTTACCTGGATATCAGATAAAGTGGCTCTGGAGTGATGGCTGAGACGGCATACCATTTCGCCGGTATCGCCATAATCGTAAGAATGGCAACGGTAAGGAGAGTTCAAACATAAGTCACGACATTCATCGACAGATCCGACGTCCTGGTAAACGGAATCGACCGTCTTCAATATGCGTCCGTCGAGCTTCTTGAATTCGCATAACTTTGTGGGTTCGTCGATGCAATTATTCTCCATGTAGTCGCTACCATCTGCGGATTGGAAGGCGTTGCTTCCAGCTACCGTGATGCGGTCCATGCTTGACAGTTCGCAATCTCCTGTCGCATTGTTGTAGTTGGCAGACCTACCGGAAATAAAAACGCAACTTGATACCACCAATAAACTAATTTCTCAATGTCCTTTTATGCACCACATTATTTTCAAATGTACTTCTATTATAAATTATCTGACAAGTAAATAGACCATGGAACCATTTTTAGTATCATGAGGTTGAAGTACCTATAATTATAAAGTTGACTACGAGTGAGTCTTCATTTTTAAAATTATAATCGCAGCTGACGTTATTATTGTTAATAAAGTAAAAGAAGCCTTGTACTGTTATTTATTACTGTTTTTTCGTCATTGGTGCTATAACTTCTGAGTTCTTGATATATGAGTGTATCCTGACATAATGGTCGTGATGCTATTTGTACAAGTTAATGGCCAATACATTAGAGCATTGAATAAGAAAGTATTCAGCAATTATTCTGTTTAATTACGCTCGAATGACGGATTTATGGAGTTCAAGGAGATACCTAATTGATGTTATGTTGACAAGTGGAGTCCGTATGGTAACAAACAATTAAATATATTTTTCTCCTATCTATACGGATCCATTCCGCGCGGTAAATGTTACTGGCTCGCTTAGATTGTAAATTTATACAGGATCTACGTCTCATTGTTTCTCCCATTTGCGGTCTCAAAGGAGAACCTGTTAGATTCTTCCATGTTAGGCATAAAGCAAGTGCACACTATATAATGCATTTGCTCACTCAAAAATATTCTTTCCTCGGCATCGGCGCTGTATTTTTGCGTTTGCGTGAACGGAATAGTGTATAAATAATCGCGGCGATTCAACACCCGAGCAAATACATAATCAATTGCAGTGTTGGTATAAAATAACCACCGCCGTCGTAATTGATTGGGCGACCGCTGAGCTGCCATTTTTGAAGCATGCGAGTTTGTACGCGTCCGTGTTTCCATATTTACTGCAACATCCTGAATAGTGTGTGCTTGTAACCGCGCACCGGTCACCGAGGTAATCTCATCCGTAAATCTTAATATTGTCAGCTTAACAGAATGACCTGGAGAATGTATACTGCATTGTGTTGCTCCTATAATGTAAGCACCCGTATTGAAATGCCATTTTAAATTGGACTGATAAAGCGATATGAAAGAATACGTTGCATAATATAACATAACAAATATAGGGTCCACTGAACCTTATACTCCGCATGTACCTATTAGATCTATTCAAATCGAATTCAAAAAGAAACATTATTTTACCTCGAAGACAAAGACCTAAAGATTTCAAATTCGATCGATGGGGAGATTTATTAAATCAAAATTAAAAAGATCAGGCTTTATTTTACATGAAAATAGGTTTTGACAGTGGGGTATGTCTTGCATCCATTGCTATACTCGACGTTATCGCTGGTTATGCCGTCAGGGTCTGCGTCTGATTACAGATCCTGAAATGACGACAGATTCTAATTACAGATTCTGAAGAAACTGTCAGCGAGGAATAAAACATGGAACAGACACGCGGCGATGATTGCCTGTAGAGTTTCAAAAATATGATGGCGAATGAAATGCAGAAAGCGCGTGGGACCTCAGAGATAGTTTCAAGCCACCAAGACGTTATTACTTGTTGAAATAATTTCCTATCTATGTGATTACGCCAAAAAAGGGGGTTGATTCTGGGCTACATCCGCACAATGATAAAATATATCGTCTAAAAGGTGCACTGGCAGGCTATTATTCAAAATAGGTCGTCCAAAGCCTTAAAAGAGAAGTAAGCGATAATGGAAATTGCTTGTCGAATCCGGTATGATTTATGAACCATATAACATACAGCGTGTTTCTACTATAAAGGTAATATGTGCTAGTCTGAATTTTCATCAGAGCCAAACACACAAAAGTGAAGATATTTCTAGATATTGATAGACCAGAAGAAGAGGGAGCAAAACCAAGCAGGTACAAACGGATCAAGAGTTGGGATATGTATAGGCAATGAAAATATACAATTATATATTGTTGCTGGAAAATAACACAGTTCTATTCTGCAACGCAAAGGCAAGAGAAGATTTTTGCAACAAATGTTTTTAGATCAAATATCCAACGGAGGTGGAGCTTTGTACAAGAAAAAATGGTACAAAAACGATAATTTTAATGAATGAAATGGTAATGTTTATAGTTGCAGAAAGCTTAATAGAAATCAGCAACACTTTTAGCGTCAAAGCATCAAGCAGCCAGTCATGGTGATTGCATTTAACAAACAGTGTCCAATATGCTGCATTGTCGAGAACGTGACTCGCAGTTAGAAGCTGCTTGTGTGGCTCGTCATCGCAACTCGGTGACATTAAACACACACGCTTTGCATCTCAAACAATATAACCACCCCGGTTGGTTCCGAGCGAGCAATCTGCCCGCCACGGCTGATTACCTGCACATCTAGTGCACCATCTCGCGAGTTGCTCATTATTGTATGCGAATCACCTGATTGCCTCGGGTGCTGATATAATTTATGCAGACTAGTCACACTATAGTAGCCAGACCTATATTTATCATGAATTAATGAGAAATATCAAATAATAACGTAACGACCGCGTTATTTACATGCAACGTAATTAAACCGAAACAGTAATATCTTCATACTTTATATGGATGCTCATTACCGCCGACGTAATTTCAGCGCAATTTTTCATCCGATCAGAAATTACGCGTCGCGCAATAAAAGTGGAGCAATGTGTAATTAATCCTGACCGAACGCGTTATTCTTTATTGTAATCGCCCTGTAATTAGAGAACAACTCATGCCACCTTCATATATCAAGTCAAGTGATGTTCATGAGATAGTGAAAACGTCGTGTCATATCCGACGTATGTTTATATGTCGGCAAGCCGCCATGTAATTCTGAAGATATACAGTGTATTTACCTTATCTCAGTTCAAACTGTAAACAAGACAGAATTTATTTTCTTTCTATTGTAAAACGAAAGAATATAGTCATTTGAAAATGCCAAAAGCGTCTCTTTGATTTAAAAAGTTTAAGATCTTAGATTCTCTATTTCCTTCTTCTAATTATTCCATTTCATTCCCTTTGGGAGCTCCCACGGGGCGTTTCCTATGCTGTCTTCTTTATCAATCTACTGCCCATTAGTTTTTCCAAGCCGATGTAGTTATTATGTCCTCACCATTTCAATTCAATCTCCTTGATGATATTCACTCCTGAATTTCAATTAATTTTGACACTTCTTATCAAGGTACTGAATATGTAAGTCCTTTTAGGCTTGATATAATCCTTGAGTTTCATGCTATTACCTTTGGTGAATGTGGCCCTAGCGAAGCGAAGTTATGTGATAGGTGCTTAAATTTGCTCTTTGCGTATTCAGTCGGTTAAGTTAGGTCTTTCTTTCTCATTTCTTTCAGTTTTTGATTCTGCCAAGGAATTTACAAATGGAGTTTGTCCTTTGGGGTACTCAATTGGTTCAGTTATCGGTGCTCCCATAAATCCTTGGTTCATTTTTCAATTTGGATTCTATTCAAATGTCTCAATTCTACAATTGAGTTCTAGTTGGGCATTCAAAAAAATTATACTTGGCAATCCGAGTGATTCCAAAATGTTACTGTTTTTTTTTTGGGACCTTGTTTACTTATTGATAGAACTAGGGAGGAACATTTCATGTAATTAATTTTTTTCCACTATTATTTTACGTGTATATAAATTGGTTTTGAAAGGATCATTTAGTAAAATGATTATAAATTTAATATCTTTTTTAGCTTTGGCAAGCTGCTTGTATGAATAATGAAAAATTACCTTTTAGTACCTTGCACGGGTAGGAAGCCATTGCAGTGTTCTGTGAGCGAGGCATTACAGCAAATTACAAAGAAAAATTTAACAGTGTACTCTTTCACATAAGCAACATATTTCATTCGGTAACACGCGGTGAAGAGCGCACCTTTGTATAGGATGTCGAGTGGCATTCCAATTTTCCCTTTATCCCTAATTGAAATTTATATAATCACTATAATGGAACTTGATTACACAGACGGTAACAGCATATAATACAATACTATGTTGCAGATGTATAATTTTGCAATATGTTTTATGAAATTGTGCAAGTTCTTCAGTTAGTAACTAAGGAAAGAAGCTTTGCTTATTGACCAAAAAACGAAAGTAATAATCACTTACGTTTGCTTTGCAATTTTTATTATCTACTAGCTTTCTGATAGGATTAAAATTAGAACATGTCAGTGACTCATAAACCTTCTGCGTTTATTTTCAAGAGCAATATAATTATTATTTTTACATGCAAATGTGTGCGTGCAACCACATAATAATAATTACCCAGCGTTACACTAATTGTGGAGGAAGTAAATATTAACGATCAATTTCATCCTGTTGCATCTTTAATAATTTAAGGCCTAATGGTAGTTGGAAGCACATTTATGTAAATAAACCTTTAAATCGTTGCGCCGCGCTCGATATCAGGCAAATGGTGCTTTTGCATCTTTCGATCTCTTTTCCTGGGCGCATCGACACCTGACCGTACTTTTCGTTTTCCGTTCACGTTTATCTGATAAAAGAGCGCGCAGTTCCATCGTTACCGGCATCGTAATTATACCTTATTCAACGATTTTCTTGCACGCAGTAATTAAGCTGTGGCGCTTCTTGTCCCACAACTACGGAGATAAGTATGTTACTACGCTTTGAACTTGTACACTAAAATTTTCCGTAGTTTACGTAGTTTAAAACAAATATTCAGCATCTCTTTTGGTTATATAAAACCCTCCTCTCTTAAGCATTCATTTAGGGACTAAGTTTTTTTTTTGTTGGAGTCTATTGAATTGAAAGTCAAACCATCAACATTATAGTCTTCAGATGTATCCCTCTAAGTTGATGAGATTTAGCTGAACATTGTCCTTACTTGGACACGATTTTAACGAAATAAGGAATTTTTGCTCATACCTTTGAACATTTCCTTCTGGCTCTCATCGTCTAAGAAAATCTTCTCTTAGGCGTTCGGTTATGACTTTTACTTCTTCAATGGGATTCATATCTGCTGATTGGGTGGTCATTTCAAAAACATAATCTTTGGCTATACTCTTGATAACGTTGTCCTATTGAAAACTTTCCATTACGATTTCCATTAGAATCCTGCCTACCGTTCATACTTTTATCTGAACATTGTTGAACATTGCATCTTGGTTCAAGTTTCCATGAATCAGAGCTACCACGTTTAACATTAACATTGATTCCTACATTTTGGGTTAAACTAAAATGAGATAGATCCCTTTTTCCCCCTAGCCCAAACATTACTGACACACGTTTACCTCTTGCATGTAGAATTCCTGTTTGATTCAGCTCGAAATTTCCGCGTGATACATCACCATTAAATAGAAAAAAAAGATCAAAATTGGTTGAATGAAGACTCCCAATTTTTAAAACAAATTAATGATTTAAAATTGAGCTGTTAATGGATGACGATGCAATTTACCGCTTAATGTCTTTTTGTAATATCTTAGTCGTGAAAGTAAATGTTTAATCAACACGTGTACATACCTATCTACCCTTGCCTTGTACATAAAAATATCGCCAGTTGATTATAAAACATACTTTGTTACGTGGTACGTCGGCTTGATTAATGTTTCCCTACCGTGACTGTTAAATATACCAATTATTGCAGAGGGCGTTTTAATTGAATACGTTCAGTTTTCTGCTACAAATTGCACTTGGGTTTACCTCAACAATGCACCTGATTACCGTTTTGATGTCTAGATAATTAGTAATTAGTACAATGTTATACGACGGACGCGAATTGGTACGTGTGCCTATATTCCATTGTATGCAGATGAGTTATGTCTCGAGGCTCACTTTAAGGTGAAGGACTTGCGGATTGCCCCATTTATCAGACTGAATCTATCATCTATCTACCGCTTTCAATCAGTTTCATGAAAGGATTTAATAACGTTCTAGCGTTTATGAAGCTTTTAGAATACTTTGAGATGATAAATTTCATATCGGGATCAGTTTTTCTCTGGCTTCGGATTGAACCTCTCATTAATACTGGAGGAGTTTTCTCGTACTCGCTCGTTTTTCGAATCGACCTCAACACGCATGCTTAATAAATCAGCGGGAGCACTTAAGTGATCGAATACGTTCCATAAATGAGGTGCACGTGATTCATTGATATTGTGTCGTTCGGTGATGTTTTTAAGGCGCGTATGTGTGTGATAAATAATCTGCAATATTTGTTAATTAACGCAAGGTGTTCATTCCCACGGTGCACTTATTTGTTACATTCACTGAAACGAGGCAATTAACACAACATAGATATTGCCAAAGGACAGGAAACCACTGAGCATTTTACTTTACCGCCATGTTCGGTTAGAATGCAGTTATTGCAAAGAAGGGGGGGATTTTTTTTAAATAAAATTTTGATTACTGAGCTATTGAGATCATTAATCTTGATTCGGAGCTGCTATATTAAATGTTTATATCAGTCACGGCCAATCCATTGTTTCTCTTGCTTGGTTCTGATGAAAGACAAGGACGTTCGAACTTGGTCAGTGAGTTGGTTAATGTGGTATGTGTATACCTGGAGGAATCTGTGGTTTAGATCTTGATTACCACCTTGCGGACGATTTCATTTCAAAATTTTATTACCTAGGAACTCGCTTGTTTTATAATAAAACCGTTGTATTGGTTGGATTTCGACTGAATCATACATTTGACAGATTTAGAGCTAGCTCTGGCAATGTCCTCAAATCATTACCAGTTCTAACATATTTATTATTCGATTTTGATTTCGAATAATGCGAGGTAGAAAATAAATACTTCCAGTTCCGTTAGGTTCCTAGATAATACCTCCAGTAGGTTTTGAGGGTAATCAGATATTAAAAGTTACGTTCGCAATGTACACAGTTAATTTCATTTAAGATGCAAGTGTCTGTAATTAACCCACGTGCTGGTAATTTAATTTTTGATGTAATTGACCCTGTTTATTTAATAAGAAAATTCTCGTTGATTGATAATAGCTTTTCTATTATTTATCAATTAGCAATCAGTTGACCGAATAAAACGACACTCATTTGTAATACTAACACAATACAAAATCTTTGATTCTATTTCTATTCACGTTCGAAAAGTGTTCTGTGTATATGAATCGATTATTTTACATCCGCAAACTTGCTTTTACACTTCAGTTTGATGGTAAATAAATCTTTGAATATAAAATGGAAAATTATTCGGTAATCTGAATCACAATTATAATCACAGGAAACGCGAAAGCACATCATAACATTCCCTTATTAATACACACAGCTGGATATACTTGCACAACTCAAGGGTTATGATAATACAGTTTGAAGTGTAATCTAATGTGGGCAATTATTTCTGCTGCAATTGAGCAATGTAAATGTAAATTGGTAATAATGGAAACGACAGTGTTATTTATGAATTATATCACACGTTTGTTATCAAACTAATTTCAAACTTGACCGCATTGTTAGTTCATATTTACCGATCCTTTTAGCATCCGATGGAATGTGCACGTCTTTTTTTTCTTTTGGTGTTTACGCCGTGTTGCAATGGCATTTCGAGAAGCGCATAATTCCACGTTTATTTTGGTTTCAATTTATTTCTTAGCAAAAGGAATTATTGCATATAATCCTATTAATTGAAGCTAAGACCTTTGAGCCTGTCTTTTATTGAATTTTAATCTGCAGAATGACTTTTCAAAATTGCTTCTTAGCAGGAATTAGAAAGTAAAAGTCCGAATCGCCATTGTTAACCGTGAAGGTGCAGTACCAGTTCACTCCATTTAATTATCCGGGTCTTCTCACGCTAAAAATTTCGGTATTAATAGAGCATTCATCGCATAATCTAGGATTTTAGGGGAGGCGAGATAACGCTAAACTAATTTCCGATATGGAATCAATATTTGCTAATGTCTGGTGTAGAGTTCAGCAGGAAACTGCAGTGAGAACGCGCGGCGTCCAAACTTTGGTAATTATCAGTGGTTTGTCTTCCGAGGTTGACCAGTGACCTTTCTCTGATGTAATTTAATAGTATATTCGGTCGACGGGGGCACCGATAACTGTGTGCTGAGAGCCTGCCGACGTTCTCGAACAAATTGCAATTAACCGTGCCGTAATTTGGACCTCCACTTAAAACTGCGTTTGTATCGTTTTAACGCCATCAATAATGGCTCTGCCTCCGTTCCAACGCTCGATTTATGTCCACACTCGTTTACCTGATGTTTTTAACGTGAATCAACGTTTTAATAAATATACTGCCAAATTTAGAACGTTCCTTATTACGAGACTCGTATGGCACAAACAAAAATTCGTTGGTACAAGTCAGAAAAATGCAAACATACTAATGGAAAATGAATCATTAAATTCTTTTGCTGATGGCTACATGTAATACTGTTGCAGGAAAGATTTCGATTTATATCAGTAAATCAAGTTGCAGATAAACGATAGCGAATGGTTATTCCTTGCCACAGCTTGACGTCCATGCGCTGTTTATCATATGTTCACACACACTAAAGCTTAACGGTTAATTTCACGTAAGCATTTTCTATGTATACCGTGCGTATTAAAGCCGTGCTACATAGTAAATGCTGTACCGGTGTTCGAGTTATTGCACGAAGAAGTCATAATTTACGAATATAAATTGCGCTTTGACAAATAGTTACAAATATGCCGTAATTCTCTGAGAGAAAGAGAGAGAGAGAGGGAGCCAACATACATTTCAGTTTCCTTTATTTTATTTTGTCGGTTTTAAGCGCCGACTAATGTATCAGTTGAAATTGATTTCCTAAGAACTGCAGGCGCACGATTTGTTCATTTAGTTCCTACCGTAAAATGGTAGGCGGCCGGCATGAAATATCTAACTGTGGGACAGTTATTAATGGAGTATTAGCTAAGAGTTGTGAGTTGTGCAAGAGTATAAGCATGTCGACGCACACGCTCGAAGATAACTGTGAAAAAGAATGTATTTGGTTGTGGTCAATCAAACAAGAATGGTCAGACAGGAGCTGAAAATAACAGCTTTTAAAAGATGGTAGATCTGTCTTAAAGTGTTCTTAATATAATATATTATGTTAATAATACCTACAAATTATTTTCCGTTTAATGATGATTATACAACATTATTCCAACTGTATCCTATATTATCTTAGGTGTGTATTGAAGGCATAGAAATGCCGTGTCATTTAGTTTGTGCATTTTTCCAGACTCTAATTACAAACTGTTTATGATTTTGTTGTGTTGTGTTGTGTGCTACATTTACGCACGTTGCAAACCGCCGTGTCGTTAACTATAATTATCAGCAGTTTTTCTTTAATTTTACACGTAAGCGTGGTATTAAGACTAATTTTATGCAGAGTTGCTTCCAGCGTTCTATCCAACGTATTGCAGATATACACGTGTGCAATTGTGGGTACATTTTGAGGTTTACTTTCTTTATTCGTAGAAGTGTGAGGCAAAATTATTTTCTAGATTGCCTTCAGAAATGACACCATTTGCTCTCTTTGCAAGGAAGAAATCGCGGAAGTTCCTTCATAGATGGACCCAGTTTTTAATGCCCCAAGTTAATGATTGTATTTGTTGGTTTCATTTCTTTGAAATCATTTATAATCAAAATAAATTTAAAAGTTAAAAAAGTCATCAAAATGACTAAAACTGTTGTGGCTGAATTTTGCTTCTGAAAGAATTCCTTGCAAAATTTCATATTATCAGAGAAAAAGATTTATTACTGTCCTTCTTTTTCTTTTATTTGGATTTCTGTCAGTATTTTCCTCGTTTTCTCTTTCCTCTCATTTCGCCATTTCCCTCCTCTACTCATCTCTCTTTCTTTCTAAGGTGTATTGTAAAAAATCGAGCATTTCATAATCATTAAGCACATTACATAAGTTAAACTCGATACAACGCGAGCGCGAAAAATTCGCCCACCTAAAAATGATGTAGGATTATGTAAGCAAGCACAACAGCGGCTCGCTTTATCAAAAGCCTTGATCTTTGCAAATTCGGCATTGAAAAGGCATAGAGAAACTGGTACACATGTGGAATACTACGTAATCGAAATGACCTTTGTAAAAAATCATATAAACCGATAGATGAAACAGCCAGTGCCCGTCTTGTCGAGCTTAACTCCACAAGTCCGAGGGCGTAAACAACATTCACAGAATGTTATAGTGTTTAGGTTGATCTCCAAGAATCCGTCTGTCTCTCTGTATCTAAAGGTTGTGCACGCCAAAATCTGAACATAAAAATCTAATTTTTCTGTTGTTATGACAAAAGTTAGAAGCGCCAAAATTTGTATAAATTATATCAAGTAGACATAGACATAGTTTCCAAATCCGTTAGTTGCCATTATGGCACTGTCAGAAATACAGTGTCGGGAGTCAATCTTGCACGAAAATTGTAGTAATCCTGGTTTAGGTATTCGTAAACTAGCGAAAAAGTTAGATCTGCCAGTATCGACGGTATCTACTGTTCTGAAATAGTTCAGGGAGCGTTTATCTATTGACCGAAGGCCAGGAAGTGGCGGACATCAAGGCGTAAGTGATCCAAGGAAGGAAAAGAGGGTATTGGCCATTTTCAAGCAGAATCCGAAGATCTCGACAAGAGATGTTGCAAAAATGGTGAAAATGTCATCTTCTTATGTGCAAAAAGTAAAAAAAGGGCCGGATTGAAAAGCTTCAAAGCTCAATCAACACCAGACCGCAATGCCAAACAAAATTTGGTTGCAAAAAGTCGTTTTGTAAGCTGTACGAAAATCTGTTAGCAAAAAATGATTGTATTGTAATGGATGACGAGACTTATTGTAAGGCCGACTTCACACAAATTGCTGGTCATGATTTTTATACTAACCGTAAAGAAGCTCCCGACAGTTGCAAACTAAAGAAAAGGTCGAAATTTCCAAAGAAATTCTTGGTTTGGCAAGCAATTTGCAGTTGTGGACTCGAAAGTCGAGCCTTCTTTACTATGGAGACAGTAAATCCAGAAGTTTATCTAGAGGAATGTCTCCAAAAAGACTTCTATCATTTCTTAACCAACACAACACTAAGCCTTTGTTCTGGCACACTATTCTAAGAATGTCCAAAATTGGTATAGGGAGAATGATGTCACTGTTATTCCAAAAGAGTGGAATCCACCAGAACTCGGCCGATTGAGGAATATTGGTCTATCATCAAAGGAATTCTTAAAAAGAGAGGAGGAGTTGTAAGTACTGAGCAAAATTTTAATCAAAAGTGGCTTTGGGCAACTAAAAAAATGGACATTAGCTCGGTGCAGAGACTTATGCAACGGGTACGCACTAAAGCTTACGAGTCCACATCAATTTGACAATTTTTTTTTATATATTCACATTCATACTTTGTATTTCAATAAATTCTGTTACAATCGATTATATATTTTTTCTTTCTCTAATTTTAATTTTGTATGTGTTCAAATTTTGGCGTGCACAACCTTTAGTTCCACGGTTGGGTGAGAATTTATTAATTGATTTTACCATTTTGGCTTTGTTTTTAGAAATGAATACCTGCTTAATTTGATATATGAAATGCTCGTTATAAAATCATTTTGAATTTGTTTAGCATTGTGTTGTACAATGTCGTTCTGAAATAATCTGTGATTCTATTTAAAGTTTGCATTTGTCTAAATTATGAGTGTTAAATGTATGTAATCAGTTTTAAAATTGTCTAAATCAATTCATAATTGTTCTTACTTATTCTGAATAAATACGCTTATCTTCTTTATGTTTAATTAAATTTCATTTAAAAGAAAGAACGTAACTTTCGTCAATCCCGAAAAATATATGTAGTGGCGGACAAGGGCTGAAATCTCATTCCATATAAAGAGGGCGTTAATAGCAATATCTGGTTAAAAATCTCAAACCAGATACCTACAAACAAAGAAATTGCTCCTTGGGTCCTTTGTGGTTTGATTAAAATTTTAGTAAAACAATAAGTATTTACAGTTGGTTCTTGTCCGATGAAATTTGTATCACAAAATCTTCTAAGCGGACACTAAATCGCGCAACTATACACCTTACGTTTCGCAGTCGTTCGACTGCTTCGTCAGAAGTGAAAATTATGTTGACGAAGCAGTCGAACGACTGCGAAACGTAAGGTGTATAGTTGCGCGATTTAGTGTCCGCTTAGAAGATTTTGTGATAAAACAATAAGGATAAGAAGTGGGAATTGTTGATTATTGTGGTGTAATTAATTTTGGGAATTAAGACATAGTTTGGGCATAACAATAGAACTTCTCTCTTACTCTCGTCGAGATATCTAGAAGAACATAGTGTTTCGACAAGGCCTTGTAAAATTGATAAACTTGAAAGTAAAGGATAATTCATCCCCTTTCTGTTATTATTTTTAACCACCCGTTCCTCACAGTATTTATCGGTGACGTCGCTCATCTTTCCTTTTGAGCTTCGAAGTTGTGCTGGATAGTCTCCTGGTGGATAATTCGAGACCTCTCGTTCTGTTTTCTTCTTCGTTTACTCTGTCCTGTTCTTTTCCATTTCATATTTAAAAGTTCAGCAATTGGTTCTTCTTCTGCCAGTCTTTTCCCGTTTTTTCCTACTTTTCTGTCATTCCTCAATCCCCTTCCCCTTTCCCCTTTTTCGTTCTTTCTATGATGTATCTTGCGATGACGATCTCTATTTCTCATTTGTTTTCTTTTGGAGATCTACTGGGTAGTCTTTTGGCAAATTATTCGATATCCCTCGTTCTGTTTGCTTTTATCCTATTCTTTTCAATTCCCTTCCTTTTTCTACGTGTCCGTCTATGTAATCTTAAGTTATCTACATCACTGGTATGCTCATTCTATTTTTATCGGGCCCTTCCTAGTAAATTCAGCCCACAAGTGTCTATATGAGTGCAACTCGCAATGTTTTCGATTCACCACTCTAAAGCATGCTGAGAGTATCCTCATCTTGTTTTAACCTCATTTAATAATAGGAGATGGTGGTACCAAGAGAGTACTCTAGAGCAGCGAAACGAAAACCATTCGAAGACTCTCGAGACAGTAGGAAGAAGAAAGCAACAATAGCTGCAATTACTCTGGAGCGATGAAAGAAACGTCGGCAAAAGAAAAAAAAAAAACAGGGCATTCTGATGAAGGTGTAAGTTACCTTTCTTTAGTGCGATTTTCGTAGAGCAAATTTCTTGCCTTCTTTTAGTCGAATATTTCTATTTTTCTTTTTTTTTGTGTTTTTTTTTTTAATTATGGACGTCTAAGAGTTTATTAGGCCCAGTTGTACAATGCCAGTTAGCAACGATTATTTGAATAATTGTTGTTAAGGGTTTAAGCTTTGGCTTAAAGTTGAACAACTGGGCCTTAATCTCTGAATTGTTTTTGGAAACGTCAGTTTACGTGTTGGATATATTTGTTTTTTTAGTTTTCTAGACCTGGATTCGTTTTTCGAATGTTTTTTAGTTTCCGAGATCTGGTTTTACAAAGACCTTTCTCTTCTCTGTCTCTCGCTCCCTTTAATTTATTTCTGGAAATGTATATTGTAAGAGCAAAAGAATGTAGAAAGAATTAGTTTTTTCAGCGAATGATTGCGAATCATTAGTGCTTCCTTTTTATTATCTGTTGGAAGTTTTGCAATTCATTAATAGCAAAGAATCTGTTCTACTTATAACATGAAAAAGCCGGCGTGGCTAAACGTTAGCAGACCAGTTAAAGCGAGTGGATATTATTTTTAGCCTCTGCGTACAGTAAAAGTCTGATTTAATAAATATATTTCTTCTTGTCATGGTCTAATCCGGTCCTGAAAATGCAGTTTGCCTGCAGAGTGCACATTTGTCTACGAGCGCCGACATGCCGTTGGTAATGAGTGTGTTTACTGCCTTCGCATGAGTTAGGGCAAGCTGCCTGTAGCTGGAAGGAATGGCATCGTGATTTACATCGTCCGACTACTCGCACTTTTGCACTTAATAGCGCTTGATTCCCATCGGTTTCTTTTTAATCAATAAGCAACAAACACGCTTATGCATTAATACGACCCAAATGACGATTTACTTCGGAGTTTACGAGCGCTCGCCGCAATTCTTTCCGGTGGATTTCACAGTCGTCAGCGCAAGTCTTTGTAATTGCACCTTGCATTAGGTATAATTAAGTTGTACGCTTTTAATTCTTGTAAGCATCGTTGTCACTATAAAGTTTATTTTATGTGACAGTAAGCGGCATCTGTTTTCTACTTACGATCATTCGCAGTAAATTTTCATGCAAGACCAGTTTCATTCTTTCTTTCTTTGAGCTTTAGATTTCAGGACGTCCAAGCAATAACAATTTCGACGTTATTATTTTAAAAGTAATTTCTCTTGATTAACAATTAAAATTTCTTATAATTGCTCCTAATTAGTGGCATTATTGCACAAGCAAAATCAAATAATAATAAATAGAACTTAATTACAATTTGCCACAATTTCCAATTACAATACGATTTAATAAATTATGCAGTTAACTACAATAGAATTCGTGTAATTCCGAGTTTTCTTGTTTACACGGTTTATATACCTGTAATTAAAGGCAATTATAAGTACGGACCGGATGTATGTGTGCTTCAAACGAGTCGTATTTCTGACATTCCACAA
This sequence comes from Dorcus hopei, assembly GCA_033060865.1. Classification (NCBI taxonomy): domain Eukaryota; kingdom Metazoa; phylum Arthropoda; class Insecta; order Coleoptera; family Lucanidae; genus Dorcus; species Dorcus hopei. The sequence goes on from CM065423.1 coordinate 39,712,477, forward strand.
TGTATTAAGAACGCAAACACATAAAAATGTTTTAATAAGAAGACGTAAGACGAAGACGCGTATTTACCGACCAGTTTTCGAATGCAGGAAGTAATAAACAGAGTCGATGTTGTATCGTTATAAATTTACAGTTTCATCGACTATTTGACTACCTTTCAAGTATTATCGAATCGTTTCAGGAAAGCAGATCGATATTTCTTCCTCACAGTTATGGTTTTACGTTTAGTAAATTTTATTAACTTCAGTGTTTGTTAAGTCAACATTTTATGATTTCGTATATGATTCGAATATTTTTATTTGTATCTTCAGATTTTGATTAAGCTAGCAGATTTATGTTCGATAGTTTTACTGTCAATGAAACGTTAACAGTTCAATAATAGCCAGTGTAATTGATATCGCTATGCACAATTGAGCACCGAGCAATTAATCTGATTATAAATTGTCGGAAGCCGATCTGCCTGTGTGCTTAACATGCTTCTGGTTTAAAGATCGCTCGTCAAAGCGTTCACGCACACATTAAGAATGAAATCAGAATGTTTGCGAGTACATATATTTATAGTCGGGGTGGAAAGTAAAAAAGAAAAATGGTATTTACAGACCCGATACGCATGCATGGCTTTCGCTTATTTCTCGAGCCGCCTCGAAGAAGAGCTTCTAATAATCGCCCACCAAGGTAAAGCGACCTTTCGTCATTAATTATGAAAAGGAATTACTCCCGAGCAGTATTAACGAGTAACAGTTATCCAAAGTGATTAATGAAAGTCCGAGTCGTTGGAAGATTGTGCAAGTTGGTTTATTTTATTGCGTGGAACGTTTGTAGTAATTGCATTTGAATAATTCCGTTTTAAATGGATGCATTTTGTTGGATGTTTTGCATTACACTAACCTGCAGGTGAACTCCGTTTCTCCCAAGCAGAGTTCTAGACATTCCTGACGCGAATTCACCACTTGATGACTCTTGGCATATCCTACGAGGCGGTAGTTCTGCACGCGATCTATACACCACGCCCGTTCACACGGCTTAACCCCCAGGCAACTCTTCTGGGCGTAGATAGTGAACACAGGAAACTGCGACTTGGTCAGTGCTCCTGTAAATTAATTTATTTTTAGAAGCACAAAATGAAGAGTTCACTTTCATAACTTGTATCACATTACCTCCTTAATTGCAAGGTATTACTTTCATATTATCTAAGTAATTCATAACGTGTCAGGAATACGAATGCTGCAACTATTAGTTGCGTTGATAGACGAGCGCTTTTGGAATGTTATCTAAAGTTTTCCCCAGCTTACAGGTTGCCTAACCCAAACGGGGCTTCAGTCGAGTATTTATATATAGAATTAGATAAATGTTTCCGCAAAAGGTGGAATGGTCTGGTAATGATTCCCCAGCTTTCACGGAGCGGTGACTCGCAAATGCGCCGGCCAGTGGACGGATAATAGAACATGCATTTACCTCTTTGAACAGAACAGAACAAAGCAGATGCAAACGTGATATACTTACATATTCCGGCTGTAACATTTTTAAAGATAGTAAATAACGTGGAAACCGAGCTCGTGCATTACAATTTTAATGTAAATCAGTCGCTATTACGTTTATATCGGGCCACGTTATTGCAGGGGATAAAATTTCATAATTTAAAACCACCAGTCGAGCGCTTTTATAAATTGCATGTTGTCTTGAATCGTTACCATTCGCACCTCTTATCAGTTCCTCAAGAATCTCGTATTTCACTGCACCAAACCATAAATTTTACCTTTCAGAGGTTCACTTTATAGCCTCTTTGCTTACTTGTAACTTGGTCTTAATTTCACCTCCTTCAATCTTTATAATTGATTGTTAGTTTGATCTGCCATAAACATCTTAAAACGAACGAACCAAGCAATTATCATTTTAGTTTTACAGTGTAGTAATTGGAAACTCTGCTCTACACTGCATGTACATATTTGCTATTTTAAAATATGTATGTAGATAATTAAAATAATTTACTTGGCCGTAACTTACTCGCACTGAAATAAATCCTGTGCTATCTTGTAATTAACATTCTTCATAACAGTATTACCACATTCATTTTTGTTGCGATTTTCTTATGTATAGCGGGACTGAGAGAAAGGAAAATGTAAAACTCAAGCGGAAATCCTTGTATGGATGGAAGCCAAGTATGTGTACGAGTGTGTGTGGTATATGTTTTTATTTGCTTGCAAATTGGAAACATAACGAAGTTCGAAAATAAAAATCGTAGAGGAAGATTGTTTCATTAGTTAAGCTTGACGTACGTAACATAATAATTATACTGTTACTTCGATTGCATTATTTCAGTATTGTATTACAACTTACAGGGGAACAAAAACTATATTCAATTAATCACTGTGTTATAAAATAAACAATTGGGGTCTATTGTAAATTTTTGACCTTAACAACATATTCTTCCTTTTGTTTGTAATACACTTACGTGCAAAGAAATCGACTTACGTCGCACTTTTAGCTTGATGGGTTTTTTTTCTGCCCGCTTTAGAAGACAAAAGAAATTTTAATAAATTTGGCTTCACGTTAAAGGCCTTTCAAAGAACAAATTGAAAATTTGAAAATCTGATATCTAGTTCTAATAAATAAAATCAAAGTGTGAAGTGGTTCGATTTCTTTGCACCTAAGTGTACATTATTTAGCACTTGAAACAAATTGTAACAAATTCTAACGAAAATGTTCGCAGTTTATTTTAAATTTGAAATCTGATATAAATAATGAAAGAATTGTGGCGAATTCCGAAAAATTTTAATTTTGGAACTTTGATTTGTAACCACATGTGTAACAACAAAACGAAATAATCGTCGGAAACATGAATGGGTGCCACAATAAATTAGAGTCACAATACCTCCGTTTCTGAGGCCCCTTGTATCATTTATGACTGTAATTTACACATAATATGTTTCAATGTGTGTGGGTGTACTTTAATTACGATTTTCCCCGGAGCGTGCATTTGATAGAAACCTGGAAATTAAAGTCTCATCAGGGATAGATGTCCCAATCTGCATGTTTTGCTCTGCCACAGGCTCTCAGATCCTGATGAACGTCCACTGTTCGAGTGAAATACGAACGTGTATCTTCTTCGCTTGAGATGGCTGGTCATTTGGAACTACTCAGTGTGTAATGAACGCTGACGTGATATTAATATTTGGATAACAATCTTTGCAGTGCTGGTTTTCTTAAGATTTCACGATTTTGGTTGCTGTTCAAAATTGTTTCCGCATTCATACTTTATTACTGTTACCAAGCGCTAGGCAGTAGGTGGTCCTTCAGATAACTAATTTAAAATTAATTTACTCCAACGTGAATTATATTCACAAAATTTTTTTGAGATTAAAATCGTAACCTTTTTATATTACATACGCTGGGTGTTTTCAGCCGGGATTAGTTCTCTGTAGTATTTCAATTATCTCCTCTTTCCTCTGTTTACACTTTTATATTTCAACCCTTTTCACATGTATGAAGTTTTTGTCGCTTTAAAACGACACGTACGCGTTGCAGTTTCGAGTGAGTGGTGGTGTTTGACGCTGATGAATCGTGTCAGCTTTGTACAGGAAAATATACAACAAATTATACAAGAATTTACCTCCTCGCTGGTGTTTGGGACGGACGTGAGGAAATTCACTTGATGCGTTAAATACAATTTCGCATCGCGTTGAAATACCTACGAGTATATTTACTTAAATTAATAATGGTGTAGAGAAGATGTATACCCATGTCTATCATTCCTCTAGCAACTTCATTTGTGTGAAATATGCCTGACTGACACGTGTATTAAATCAACAGAGCTGTTTCCACGACGTACATACTTCAAAAACACGATAATTTGATTACGGTATTTGCAGGCTGGATTTGTTGATTATTAATAAAATTTTTAACGTGAAGTTTCCGTATTACATCGCTTAATTATTTAATAATTAAAGCAATTAAAATGCATTTTGTATTCGCATTGCGATAATAGTACAATTTAATTAACACATGCGCATGAAATGAAGCTTTAGATTCTAATTTGTATTGTCTAATTTATGTAATTACTCAAAGAGATATATCATGCGCTTTGATTTAGTGTTATGGTTTAGCACTCTCACTTGGTAATGATCATTGCACTTGCAGAAATATTACTTAATTACATCGTTTCCGGAAAACCTGATAAACCAAGTGCGATAATTATGTAGTTGCACACGATCTATTCACGTGAAGTTGGATTCAATTAAAAAAAAGCTTTTAATTCACAAACACTTTTTTTTTGTGAAACAAACCATGGGGATTAAATCCATTTCGAGAGAAATTCCCCGCTTTGGATTTATTTCCAACAACCTTTCCTGAAGTATTGGAAGAGTATCGACCATTGTTTTTATAAGAAGTGTAAATAAAACGCTGATTGATGTACGCGCCTGTTTCATCAGCACGTACAAACATATTTACCGAACTCGCAATTTGCTGAGTACACTCGCCAGCTCTGATTTTATAACGTCTCGGAAAATATAAAAAAAAGATACATTCGCGAAATCCTTACTTCCTGGGTGTTCCGAAATAGCTGCGCTCCTATAATAAAACATTCCTGCTCGTTCTTGTCAGTGATTTTGTTGTCAAACAAATCCGAAGTCGCAACAACAGTATCTGATACGTGAGGTGGATTGAGTACGTGTTCTAAGACGGAACTGTAAAGTAGCAGCGACGCTTCTTTCTCGAGAAAATCGTTTTTTTTTTTTAATTTTATTTTATTATAATCTGCACGAATTGTTTCAATTAGGAAACTGGTTGTTTTTTCTTCTCCTCGTGTAACAACAGTTAAATGCGGTAAATCTCTCGTGCATTGCTGAAAAAGGAAGCGCATAGAATGCTGTGTAGTTGCGAAACCACAAGAATTCTATTATTAAATGATTTTTACGCTTTTAGGATATGAAAAGCATTTTATCGTGCAGTATTTCTGTTAACAAACGCCGGAGATATTTCATTCATTTTTGCGCTGCGCTCGAGTACTTGAATAACCATTTTATAATGCAGATTAAAGCGCTTATTCTGAGTATCTTAATACCGACGTTTTATTTTAAATAACAAATCTTTTTACGTAATAATTCGGATGTTTTCTTTTCGAATTTTTTGTTTGTTTAGTTCGAAGAAACGAATAAATCCTATTGTATTCATTCAGGTTTTGCATGAGGCGAGGACAATATTTTCAGGAGAGATATTAAAAATTCTGCACTGCGTTTCACTCCATATATCATCCTGTTGACTTTGATTAAGTCGATGTTGATGATATGCGATAATATTTTACCTATTTTTAGCGCGAATTAACTGCACAACAGTGTCTTGGATGTCAAGCTAACAAAAGAAGATTTATGTATGTTGCTTTATCTTTAATTAATTTTTTTGCTTCCGTCTTATGTGAACGACACGTTATGTAACTAAACGTCATGTAGATCTAACATCATAAAATTTTATTCGCTCTCTCGGTGAAGTCCTGTAGAAATCCCTTGGCAATTAACTCGGTGCAATCAATGAAAGCACATGTTTTGAAAGTTGAACTTGAAATTGCTTGTAATACGTCATGCTATTAAATGGATTGCATAACTGTTGACCTAGACTTTGTTTAAGGATCAGGCTTCCGTGCAATTGCGAGGCAGGAGAAAGTCTGCTAACAGTGAAGGTGATCAGTGACCTAGCAGTTTGTAGGCGATCGTAAAGTTTACATAACATTATTGTTTGTAAGTGCAGGAAGAGTACGCGCAGGCATCAAATTCCGAAAGATTAACGATAGTGATTTTCGATGAAGAGGCCGTCGACCTCTCCCACGTTTCAGAAATTTAAAAAACTGCAGAATGTAGCATTTTTATGATAGAACAATTGCTCGAAAAATACTTCGCCTACACATTTGCCGTTCCTTAAGGACTTTTAAAACAGGAAATTGCCAAAATCATTATTTTGTTCGGGGGGTACTCCAAATCTTTGCTCCTTTTTCTAGTGGTTTTAAAAATGGATGCCAAAATGTTTTCGATCGTGATATTTAGTTTTGGTCTTCCTGTGTGCAGTTGCGCTTAAAATTCCCATGTCATTTGTAAGTACAAAAAATTAACATTACCACTTTTAATCTTAATGTACTTAGATACGATAAATACAAATGCTTTCCTAGCTTGCTTGCTAATGTAGCTTAACTGTCTCATTATATTTGCCGCAGCAAAATAGTACATTTCAGTTATCTTGTTCACACGTAGAGTCACGGACTCTACGTGGACATTCAGATCTACATTATGCATAGCCTTCTAATCAAGAATGTTTGCGTGCTTCTCGCGCATGACTTCTGAAACACATCGGCGTCTCAGATACAAATACTGAATGTCAATCGATTTGTTCCCACGCTGAAGTATGCTAACATGCGTAATCGGTAGATGGTTATCTGTATGACTTCGGTTATTATTGTCGGTGGACTGAAAAACGTCGAACGAACATGTTGATAAATATTCAGAATTCGTCACACATGTGATTACGTTTCTTTTCGCTGCCCGTACCGTTAGCCTATCGTAAATTTCATCATCAGGCCTATCGTTTTTCTCATTTGCAATCATAAATCTCCTCGTGCCTTCGCTGAAAGGAAAACGTACATGTATTAAGCGTGGGGCATCACAATAAAACCATAATTAGCTGTAATAATGCTTATCGCCGAGTCTAATTCATTACGTACTCAGCAACTTCAGTTATAAATTAGAAAACGAACTCCCATGCACTCTCAATTTTCATTGAATAACCGATTTGTCTAGTTGCATGTTTGCATTTACAGTGATTAACTGTTTGCTATATAAGGCGTGTACCAGAACATTAGAGCGGAATTTTCGATGCAGCATGTGCAGTTCTTAAAGCCTTCCTTTTCGATGTTTCTTTTGTTAATAGTACTATTTATTCAATAAAAAAATAAGAAAATGCATTCTACTCACGTGGAATTAACGTGTAGGCAAGGGAAATTGATTTTGGACAGTTTTATGTGTCTCGGAGTTATTCACTTTCGAAAATGTACGACCATGTAATGCCAGTAATTGTGCCTTGCACTACAGGATGGAGTTGTTGCAGATTTCAATAAGTACAAGGTAATCAGATCTGTTTATACCATATTCAGAAATGCTCATCCACATTGCAATGTGTCCAGTTAACTGCATACTTGAAACACTTCCTTCATATCTACCACTCACAAACTGGATAATGATTCCTAATTATTCAATTTCTACGTTTCAACGCACCTTTACATTTCCTGGCTGAACCACTCGTAATTCTGCGATGTTTTTATTCCGTTGACATTAACATTTTATAAATAGAGCTCATTTTAGAAAGCGAATCGTACGCGTCATTATCTGGAGATGATCATGTGATGTATGACACACAGGATGTTCATCCATTCAGTGCAAATCAATCATTTGCCTCATAATTAAGATAAACAGGTTTACGAAAATAATATTCCGCATTGAATAGATTATTTCCGTTAGATTAAATTAGAAAAAAATATCGATTTAATTATCCACTAAGCTACTGGGAAGGTGTCAATGGATATACATCCTGTATAAAGGTAATGAAATGATTTCTTTTTTGAAATGTAGATAGAAATTAATTGTTAAAACGGCTTCTGATCCCTACTGCGAACGTAAGGAAGAATGTGCAGGATTTGACTGCTATCCTGCTAGAACTGACACACTGAAATTAAATGTGATACAATTTTTTCTGCATCGAAAATATTGATTTATATAGATCATTTGATTTAATTTGCAGTAATACATATTTATGTTCGTTTTATTTAGATGTTAATGAACAAACAGTTATAGATATGAGTACGCATATCGTTATTTCAACATTACCGCGTTTCTATTAAGCTGGGACGCAGTTATCGGCCATTAGTATAAATTAATACTATACGTGCTTAACAGTACCGTAAAATAGATCTCGGTTATTAATACAACCTGGTCCACAAACCTACTGATAAATCGCCGTTTCAGTCACGCAATATCACTTACTTACCAGGTAAAGAATCGGAGTGCGAACTGAAAAGGACACAAAGCCCCGTCTCGTAGTTGACGGCCTGACAAGAGTCGTTGCCTTGGCAGGTCTCTAAACAATCCGTGAGCATTAAAGTTCCAGGAATGGAGTCCAGCACGTTTCCGGGAGCTGAAAATACGTATCCGGTTATCAGCTCGAAGCCGATCATCTCTGGATCGCAATCTTCGAGCGCGCTGGGCGCTGGCACGGGCAGTTTTTCTGCATTCTCGATTATTTCTGCGTCATTACCGTCATTTTGTCCAATTACAACCGCCGATAACACAGTCAGCACCAACAGCGACAACCAACTCATTTTCTCAACCTGAAACAAAGAAATTACCAAAGGTAATCAAGTTGAAGCTTGTGGTGGTTTTACGAGTACATCAAACCTTGAATGCTTTCGGAACAGCTTCTGTTCACATACGATTATAATTTATAGCCTAAAGTCTAATTGAACAATTCGATTGTGTTAATTTCGAAATTGCAAATTGTACAGTTAACTTCAGTATCATTGTATTATTACTTTTTTATTTCCCCCTTCCCAACTTTCCACCAATGTATCTAACACCCTGTATACTACACGTAAATAGTTATATCAAAGTATATTCGGTTAAATATTTTCAAATCATGTAGCAGCAGCCTCATTTTTCTTTAACCATAAATTTAAAACACAAGAAACCGTTAGGTAGACCTTCTGGCACAATTTTTTTTTTAATGAATCTTCAATGCGTTATTAATATTCTTATAAGTAGCGTGCGACAAAGAAGGTAGGTATTATTATAATACCTAATAATTAAATTCACTTGCGGAGACAAGCAAAAAAAAAGAAATCTCCGGCAGCACTGAATTTGATACAGTATAATAACTCTGCGTTCAGAGAAGAATAATGATAGCTTGCCATGTCATTGCGAAGCAGAAAATTACGATTATTAATAATCCCATAATGTCAATTATTGCAAAGTTCATTGCGTAGATTATGATTTTTTCGAATTTGAATTTTTCGGTGTTCTATTTGGGAGACTGGCTATATATCATTTAAGATAAGAACTAATTAGGTAGTCTATAATATTGGCTAAGTACATCTGAGTAACTCAAGCGGTGCCTAAATGATTTATGAGTTATTTGCATATGCAAATGTCTTACTCACATATATTAGGGTGACACGGTGCTTATAGGTGATAATCTAGCACATAGTGCAATCAGGATAGAGAATTATTGTAGTCTACCCATCTTAATTGGGAGTAAATTGCGCGGAACCATATATTTTGCTCTAATCCAGTATAATTCTGGTAGTGCATACATTATCCACGCGGGTGCTTGTACGGAGTCAAGAACCTAACGCTATCCTGCGGTCGTAAGACATGTAATTTGTTTCTTCTATTTCAATGTGGTGATTGCTGTTGGCACATTCTATTTTCTTGTTTGATCTCTTTCATTTTACTGCTTCGACGTTACCAATGCGAAATGGACATTGTTGTTATTAATACCTCCGCGATGAAGCGGTCGTTAAACGATCGCGTATTTCAGTCGAAACTAAATATTGCATCAAAATAAAGGAACATCCATTATTCATCTCAGAAGCTCTTTACATCGACAGTGCAATTTATTAGAGCCATCACAGTTGCAAAATAGAGAAACGTAATCGAAACCAACGCATATCTTTGCAACGTGAGCCTCGCGAGGAGTAGTTTTAAAATTCATAGCCGCCAGCGATGCTATTTCTTTGAAACAGTTCAATAAAGATAAGAGGAAACGAATGGTCCGGTGCGGTGGTGGTATTTAAGAAGTAACTCCACTCCGCAAAACCGGGTTTGTTAATTTAATCAAACCATTTTATTTATCAATCAATTTGGCTTCGAAAAGAATGCGCATTCTACTTAAGTGGATGCGCTAAGAGTTCCAAGTTCAAGTAAACATGTAACTAGACGAAAATGAAAAATTATAATTAGAAATAATTAATTCATTCAACGCGACATAAATGTTGCATTGACCTCCAATTAAAATTTCATTACATAATTTTACATACCTGCAAATTCAAATATGGTAAATACATATATTTAAAATAATGAATAGCCGTACGTTAGGCATAAAATAAACTGAGCCGGTAGTTATCAGTTAATCGCAATCCGCTATCGCTATTAAAATGAATTAATAGATTCCAAATAACGTTTTAATTTACAACTAAGTTGATGATTTAAAAGCACGGGTTGCTGCGGACCACACCAGCGCATTGAGCTTTATAATGCCCCCCTTTAGTTGCGCGACTATTTATTGGAAGAATTGCGAGTTGCCATAAACTTGAATAAAATGTTGTATCGGTTTGGGATTTTTCTCCAATAATTTATTTAAATAAATCGCCTATTACGGGACATAAACCTTCTCGTGGTACTTTACATATAAGGATACTTCAACTTAATCGCTGTTTATTTACGTTCAGAAGAGCTGCGTTTAAATTTTGCGATCCATAAATTAACACTATTTTTTTTTCTAAATAAAATATTCTATTATTGAGTCGTGTTCTCCCGCAGAATTCTCCAAGGAATACTAGTTTTATGCATCGGTGATTGCTATGAGTGAGTTTACAAGCAAGTAACTACTTCTTAATTCGTGAAATTACCGCGTGCATTTGCCGAAGATCTTCTTATCCATGCAAATTGGCAGAGAAGTTTAATGGGAAAATGGGCACTTTAGTAATTGACGTTGCACTACAGTGCCATATTAAATGGAGTTGTGTGCGGTTTAGCACACGTTCGCTTACAAATGTTAACAACGGTGGTCTCAGGAAAATGACTATTGATAGGAAAGGCATTTACACTTATTAAGTTAGAGTAAGTTAATTTAGCTCCATCATGAAATCCCACAATTGAAATTTCTCTATTAATTCTTGAAATTAATGTTGGGTTTGTTATTAAACCTCAAGATGCAATTCAGTGAAACTCTTTCTTATTAAAATAAGTAACAAAAATTTTTCCTCCCCTCCAAGTAAACCGAAATTGTTTCCTTGGAATTTCCCCGCACATATTTGAGGTAAACACATTTGGAACTTTAATTTTGTATAAGTGCGTATTGCTTCCAAGTTTAGCAAAGTCATGTTTACCGTGAAAACAATGGTCCGTTGGCACGTATCCAGAGCCGGGTGTTTTCCTCCCCTAAGTGCAGTCGATACAGCTAGAACCGACAGCGAAACCATTTTTATCCTCCTTGGTCGCTTGCAATTACGAAACTAATTGTCCTGTTAATAACGATCATTACGTGAAAACAAGCATCATCATGTGAAAACAAGCGCTCTAATTGATCCACGTGATCTAAAATTACATCTGTTATTATTTATGCAAGCGCAATTAATACTCCCCTTTGAGAATGCAGGTCTGCGTAATGAATGGTTTTCACAGATCATTGGCGAATTCGGTGAAACGGGGATTTCTAATTAAATTTCATAGCGAAGGTTAATTACATATCACTGCCGATGTTTCGTTGAATAATAAAAAGTGGGCTAATAATTGCAGTAAACTAAGTGGAAGCTACTTATTACGTTACTTGGAAAAATAATAATATCGCTTGAATCTATTTGTTTCAGAGATACTAACATTATTAACCTACCTCGTTCGATGTATTATTATTATTAACCTGATCGTGCCGGTAAGATTTCAATAAACTCTCTTAATACCGTACATGTGTACTGTTAATTGATTGACCCAATTTAATTACTTGTTTATATTGAAGAAAACGGTCTTCAAATTGATTGCTTTTCAGTGCTTAGTTGTAATGCGAATAACGCCAACAATAATTAAGAATCTCATCAATAAACACGTGACTTAATTATCCGCAAGTTTTTACAACTAACTGCGCTTTGTAACTTAATTAATTTCAAGTGCAATTGCTCCGTGAAAGTCAAAGGATGTTGAAACTGAAAGAAGAAGCCTCGCAGGATTCGTAATTGGTATCACTTTTATAGAAATGAATTTCCTTGAAGTTGATGAACGATTTTCAGGAAACTAGTACCTGGTTTTGAAAGTAATCAGCTCCGTGCCGTTATTTCCTCCTCATCGATTGATGCTTAAAAGTAAAGTTTCTGAAGGTCGTTAATAACAATAACGTTTTAACCTGAGACTGTTTACTTCCTGGTGTTGTTGATGGATCTGAACGGAAACTCTTTAGTTTCTTTGTCTGGCTTGATATACGAGTATGTTACATACATACCTTTGGGAATTGTTTGTTTCTGCGAAGTTGAAGTCGACATGAATTGACTTATCTTGCATTTCGAACGTAAAGCCTGAGAATTTTGCCAAATATTCTGGACACCATTTAGGATATTTTGGACAATATTTCCAAAGTGACTGACCCCATCCGAAGCAAGTTGATTTAAAATATATTTTGGACTTCTATAGTTGATACCATTTGCACTTAATTTCTTTTGCTTATTTGATACTTTAGTTCTTTTCACATTTCCTGCATGATCTCCATTGTACATTCACTCGGTAGATTATTTGCAGCAAATTGCAATTTTATCTTCGTTGGCTCAGGTCAAACTTTTCGACATTCGACTATTTGTCTTAGAGCCTTTGTGTTTGCCAATCCATTAATTATAGCAATGGTATTGTAGTATTATTGTGAATTCACTTCCTAGAGAGTTACATAATATATTTTTTTTTTGGGTAAAAACTTCGCTGTTGGTCTAAGAGACCCCCCCCCAAAAAGAAAAACAAGTATGAGTGTGTTAGTAATAGAAACATTAAGACCATTAAGGTCTGCATTGTTTCCTAACTAAATTCGTTTCTTTTGTTCTGTTGTTCGTGCATCGAGGTAATGTTCTCAGTCAAAGAAATATTTATGATCTTATTGTTTGACGGTGTTCAATTAATCTTTTTATTAGAAGAATTCAATCGGGTTTTTCGAGCGTACGTTCCATTTATATTTAGATCCGGGTAGTGTTATCCTTCTTCCTCTACTTCTTTTCTCTAGTTGTCCCTTCGCAAATTCGTGCGTTTATCAAAAGTGGAACAAATTCGTCGAATCTTGTGTTTACAAGCGGGATGTCGTCGACTGACTACTTTGGCATGACCATGTTGGCATGAAGGAATGCCGGATTATTATGTAAGTAACAAATAACGCGTTAGTACTAATTTCGCGGTTAGGCCTTGCGTTTGCCGAGTCACTGCGTCTGTATCAGCGACTTCTTGCAGTTGCGGCAGTGTCAAGACGAAGTTGCCATTATAATTTATTCTGACTTGTCTGATCATGCAGGCGTGTAGATTGTAAGTCATGTTCGACCTTTCGTGCCAATTAAGTCGGTAACAAATAGCTATAAAACCACCGTGTAATTCAAAATGTATCATCATATAGTTCGTCGGAATGGGAATGAGATCTCGTTTTCACGAAGTCGACAAACCGGAGGAATGTCCAGTCGCGACATATGCGTAAGGACGACCGTTATATTAATTTAATACAATTAAAATTTTCATTCCACATAACGTATCACAAGTCAAATTTATTGGCTCGAAAGAAGAAGTAATACGGTACATCAACATACTTGCAGCCTCGTCAGTCGCACTTAATAACTTATATTTCATTCCAATTAGTAAGTCAAATTAGGTTATGACAATAATTTACGTGCGCAAAACACAGACACGGATATTACATTCTTTAAGCGTAACAAATCTGTTGTTTTTTGCTTTATACATAGAAATGCGTACGTGTGTTAATATGTGTGCCACGTAAGCTTCGCCGTAATATTTTAAGGAAAGAAATCCAAAGCCGCTCTTCCAGAAGACTTAAGGGAGCATCTTAATTCTCTATCAAATCGAATCACAAGATTGTGATTCTGTGGTCGGATATAAGGAGTAGCGAAACGAATGTTTGCTTTGATTATTATTTTTCGTATTAATTTCTTCATTAACTTTATCGATTTAGCTGTAAGCTACTCAAAGTATACAGTGATACTTTTGAACAACAATCAATTGGGTGATCCTTTAGAAAAGTCCACAAAATCACTTTTTAAAATTTTTGGATCGATTTTGTCGATCTGGCCGATTCGGAGATTAAAAAGTGATTTAAAAATAATTCACAAAATCATCGGCTTTTGAAAAGTCATTTAAAAGTCATAAAAGAACCGGAGTTTCTAGAAAAAAATTGAGTATTTTTAGAAAAATGATGTTAACGAATGAATCTTTCTAGCGTAGCTTTGGGGAGATGAAAGTCACAAAAAATACTAAAAATCTGCTTCAAAAATAAGCGTCGAAAGTGTTGCCCCATCATTTGAGTCTTCTTTTGCTTTTAGTTTGACGAAATTATTTATTGGAATAACATGGGCGTTTCATGCAGTTTTTTCTTTTGCTTTATGTTGGTTTTTAACTTCTCTCACACTCCGTTGCAGAATCGCCGTTCTTCTTTTCTTTCTTGATCACATTTTTCTTCATATTTCCATGCCCTTTTATTGTTCCTTTTTATCTAATGTTTTTTTTTTCGTATTTCATTGATCTTCATAGTTTTTTCTTTTGAGTGCTTATCGGCCTGGCATCATTTAATAAATAAAATGATGGAACTTAACAAGGTCCTGTTAGGTCCTCGATGCTTTCTTCTCTTGCTGCTGCTGCTTTAGAAATTTTCTGTGTATTGCCTGATAAACAGAAGCAAGAAGACCCATTATCTGACATAAAGGCCTTACCATTGAAGAAAACTGGTACTGGCAAAGATCTTAAACCATGACATCAACAGGATACTAAAAAGTATGGGCCAATGGCCCCGACTGTGTATCATAACGTCTCAGTGCAAAAGCTCGTCTTCTCTAAGCAGTAGCAAGTGGGAAGATGCAATAGTTCTTAATCCTGAAGAACGTGTGAAGACATTCCTAAGTGACGTGGCTAAATGAGAATGTTATACCACAGATAATAGAACTAGACAGACGGCCCATCAAATGTTCAATTTGGAGACAAACTCGGTTTAGTTTGGAGACGGCTCACCAAATATGTGGTGGCGCTACTGTTACAATAACAGAGTGGAAAACCGAAACGTGTAAATATAAGTAATATTTAAACAAATTCTATAACTAAGAGGTGCGATGCAAAGTTTAAAAGGAGAATTAACAGCATATTATAACCGTACGTCATATTATTGTGTCTTGGCCCCACTTTAAACTTATTACTCTATTAATTAAAAGCGACACCTGGCGGTAAATGAGTCAATTGAGCTTCGGAATTAGCAAACGGTTTGTGGACAAATGTTCAGTTTTCGAACCTGTGCATACAAGTGACATCTATTGAGTATTTAACAAACTATTTTCAGAGCGAACATTCGTTCCTATCTCGTTGGCTATCTGCTATCACACTAGATGTGTGGAAGCGAAAGGAATAAATTGTCTTTGCTCTTTTTGTTACAATAACTTCATTCTAATAATATATTTTCTCGAGTTTTATTTTTTTTAAAGGATTTCTTAATCTCCCAATTGGCAAGATTATCGAATATTTTATGGTAGGCGATTTTTGACGGTTATTAAAGTTCTAAAAGATTTTTGTAATGTCCCGATTGTATGGTGTTGTGAAGTAACATTTTATACTCTACTTTAAGTAGCTAATAGTTGTTGAAGGATGACTTAAATAAAATAGTTAATATAGCCAAAGCAAACTTGGATGAATTTTGGTAATATGCCATTGCTCTATTTATGCAAAGGCCGTTTTAGACCCACTCTATTCGTTGTACAAGATTTGGTTCATTTTCTTAAACAATTTAAATTATGAGGGAAGGTGTAGCAAAATTTAGATTTAATCAAAAGGTATTTCAAAAAAATCTCATTGTTATAGAAATTGAACCAAATATTGTACAAGAAATAGGGTCGTGTAAAACAGTCTTTAGAAAGAAAAGTTAACGAAAACATATTTTAAAGTAATTCCTTGATAATAGAAAAGAATAGATTTTAAATAAGTTTAAAAAAAAAGATAGGGAACGTTTTGACGACTTCCAAGGATATAATAAAGTAAATGCCCTCTTGTAATTATCTACGTTTCGACACAATTGACTACTCACCGCCAATACACGCAATAATTAATACAACAAAATGTAATTACCTGTAGACTGTGCGTAAGAAAAATCACTTAATAACAGCCGTCCGCTTACTTCGAGACGTGTTTCTTTATTCAGTTGCAATTACTTGCGGCATTATTTCTATTATTTTATTTTTAATTGCTTGTATTAAAAGAGCTGTCCGCCATGGTTACCATCTTCATACAGTGGATGTTCGCCGAGTTCTTAACCATCAAGTAATTTTCTTTTCAGGAACAATGAAAATTAAGAAAAAAAAATGAACTAACAACTAAGTTTGCAAGATTTTTTTTTTAAACGTACAACCTCTAAAATAGTTCGTCTTCTCTTTATGGTTGATATTTACTTGAAAAGAAGGTTATGAAAATTAATAATGTATTTCTCATGCTGTTGACGTGAATAAACGAAACAAAAGTATCTGCACCGTGCTCCACTTTTTCTTCGTTTTAAAATGTAAAAAGCCGTTTCGAATACTGCCTTCATCTCGACATTTCGTAATTCTTTTATCAATTCCCAAGCGGTTTACCAGGTTTTAAATAACGGAACGCCCGTCGAGGACAACCGCTACGCTGTCGTACGCGTTTTTATGTTTCCGTGATAAGTATTCGCCGAGAATACCACGCATCTCAATGCTTCCAGCTATTAGCTTTAAAAAGCTATCCAAGAACTTTACAATTTTTCAAATTTCTTGATTTCAAACTGGCACAGTCTGCAAAGAGGAGCTTTCGTGAACTAAAGC
The DNA here is from genome assembly GCA_033060865.1 of Dorcus hopei. NCBI lineage: Eukaryota > Metazoa > Arthropoda > Insecta > Coleoptera > Lucanidae > Dorcus > Dorcus hopei. The sequence goes on from CM065423.1 coordinate 39,729,291, forward strand.
TCCGAGCTGTACGTCATTATTGTACAACTATTCGAAACCACACGTGAATGCCGCAGAACTCCGGAACTCTTCGAGTGAAAGTACCACCGACGTAATAATTGAATACCAGCAGTTTCAGTTTTTACAGTTAATATTCGCAAATTACTCGGGACTATCAACTAATTTTATTTATAGATAAGTGCCTGGTGTAATAGCTAGTTTGAATGGCGAAGCGCGGATTACCGCTATTACATTGCAATTTCGAGTGGATTAAAATTATTGTGAGCAAGTGCACGGTCGGAGTGTACGGGTTTCAGTTTATATATTATGTATAAGGGGAGTTTATCGGAGGCGTAATCAAACAAACAGTTTCTTTCGTTTTCCTCCTAAACGTTATTTGCACGAACCCTGTGCTGATTGGTATCATTATGTGTGTTAGTTGGTAGTTGGCTTTCCTATTCTATAACGGTTCTGTTATCGGCAGCCTCTAGTGTCCAGAAGTTCCTATGTAATATGCAGTGCCAACATTGACAGTCCACTCGAGTTAATGCTATCGACCACAATGATCTGCGTGTTAATAAGAACTACTTACGTAATTCATTCACCAACAAAAATAAAATACAAGATAGTTATAAATAAAGAGGTACCAAGCGAGCGGAATTAAATTGAATTAGAGTCTGAGATGGAGTTATTTGGAAAATAAACATCAACAATGAAGAAATAAATCACTCACCGGAAATGTTCTTCAAGTTAAAAGTGCAACTGTTTATTTATAGAACTTTGTGGCCGTTGTATATAACTCCGCATTTCTACAATTAAAACTCATACTTAGCAATGTGTTGATCTGAGTAGATATACAATTTGTCAACCGATTTCTGTAACGTAGCAGTTCAATAATGAGCAAGACAAAGAGGGAAACATTGTATTAAGTGTATTTATTAAGGCTGGGACTTTTCTCAGATTCGGTATTCGAATATTCAATTGAAATTTTATTCGAATATTCGAATAATTCGAATAATTCGAATAAATCGAATTAATTCGAATAATTCGAATAATTCGAATAAATTCGAATAATTCGAATAAATTCGAATAATTCGAATAATTCGAATAATTCGAATGAATCGAATAATTCGAATTAATTCGAATAATTCGAATAAATCGAATTAATTTGAATAATTGAAATAAATCGAATAAAAATTCGAATATTTAAATAAGTATTCGAATAATGAAATGGAAATTGCCCTGTACGGGCAAAATTTACATTGGCCGCGTTCGTAAGAACCAAGCGCTCAAGTAGCATTCGTCTGTGATTGGCTTATTTCAAAGAAATTCAAAAAATCCACCAATCACAGATGAATGCTACTTGCGCGCTGGTTCTAACCACCGCGGCCATTGTATTTTTCACTTTCATTTTAAACTTAATTTAAAGTATTTCCAAACATCACTTCTGGACAATATTTTGCGAATAAATGATGTGAGAAATACTATAACGTGTAGCTGCCGATCAGACTTCGTAAAAAAAGGGTCTACATTCTTGTGTCAAAGATTGCAGGGATACCTTCTTCTGAGTGGCGTAAAACGATTTTATTAACTTTGTTTGTCGATAATGAAGGCAACTAGAAACGTAGTTACAAAACATATTCGAGAAATCGGATTAAGTTAATATTCGAATGTTTGAATTTTTCAATTTACTGAATAATTTGAAAATTCGAATGATTTGAATTATTCGAATAATTTGAAAATTCGAATTATTAGAATTATTCGAATAATTTAAAAATTCGAATTATTTGAATTATTCGAATAATTTGAAAATTCGAATATTTTGAATTATTCGAATAATTTGAAAATTCGAATAATTTGAATTATTCGAATAATTTGAATATTCGAATTATTAAATTTGAACGTATTCGAATAGAGAGTGCACATGTATTCGAATATTCGAATTATTCGAATATGATTCCCAGCCTTAGTATTTATTACAAAGACAGCAATAGAGTGGGGCTGACATGAGTGGTGTGTGTCTCAATAGCTTGTATTGACAGTAACAGTTTTCTTACATAAATCTCTTTACACATGGTACATGCATATGAAATAAACATGTATATTGCTCGACTTTTATTTAACGAAAAAGAGATACGACAACTTTATATGTACAAATGCTTAATAATGCTTAATTTCTGGAACAGTGAGAGGTAGCTGAAAAATATCTGAAATTAATCAGCTATGATGACATGATTAAACAAAATATGCTACTTTAATTCCGACTTCTAAGAAAACATTAAACATGTCGGTAAATCAAATAAAAAAATTGATGGTTATAACCGCTCTTTGATATATCAAAAAAAAAAAAAAACCAAGGGTACTTCTCATCAACGAGAATTATAAATCGATAATAGCTTTTATTAGCCTTCCATTTTTTGTTCACATTACATGCTGAACGTTTTGATTGCCTCTATTAATATGCGCTTTTTGCTATGCAAAAGTGCTCTTAATACCACCTTGATTATTATTATTATTAAATAAAGGCAGAGAACACAAAAACTTGGCAGACAAAAAAGTTAAGTGCAATCGAATTTATGCACGCCAGTTTTAAGTGCATTTGCAAGCAGTAGTTAAAAAATGTGAGTTCCATTACGGTACTTAACTGAAATTACACTCGTTTAGGCAAAAATTGATTTTGATTAAATAATGAACAGAAGCTTTTGTTTCTAAAGGTTTTTATAGCACTTTGAAATACATTCTGACAATTTCAAACCAAAATACTTACTGTGTGTATAGTCCGTTTGTTGTGATGTTCTTAGAAATCTGTAACAAAAAAAATATATATATTAAAATTGATTATATTTTGCAAATAAATGATATAGTTCTTTTAGAATTAAAATCGAAACGATCGCGAATAAGTCAAGCAAATATGAAGTAACTTGAAGTAATTTGCCAATTGTTGTGAATTTTAACGGTACGTGCTACTAAGCAAACACGTTTCTCGAAACTCACTGGCGTACATTTTTCAACGACGTCGAAAAAACTGAAGGGTTGAAATTTCATTAACGCGAAGCACCTGCTGAAACAGCGGCCTGAGCTTTTATAATTCACATGTTCGACAGCCAGGGGGCAGGACACCGTAAGAGTTTCGCAAATGCTTTTAATTTCCTTTTTTTTTTTTTGAATCAATACACACACATGCACGTTTCAATTACTTATTATCAATTACTCATTAATCATTTAATCTATTATTGTTATCGATCTTGTATAATTTCTATTATAAATTACTCACCGGATAAGCAGTGTTTTTATGGCTGATTGCGTTACATAATGCGTTATTATAGCGATCTCCGTTTCAGCATGAAACTGTAATGAGGTCGTTCACTCGTGAAAGGTGGTGTCGCAGGATCTTGGAGGTCAAGACCTCCAAGTTTAACTTTCCGTTTCAGTTCCTCGTCACCTATATACTACGTTTCAAGGCCGAACGTGTTTACATGCTTAATTAATGAGAAATTCATTGTACGCTCTGTTTTACTTGCCCTCATTGTCCTATAATTTCCATGTTTCTTTAATTGCATCACCTAATGCGAATTAATTTTTTTCTTTTATAGATACGGAAATCAAATGATTAGAGTTCTATTATAAGCCATCGAATATCATATTGAAAATGTTTGCGTAAGTGAAATATAAGGTATAAGATATTATTCATGAGCATGGTGATGATGTTAAGGAAGTAATCAATTTGTGTCTCACGTCTCAATCTAAAATATTCTTTGACATAAATAAGACTTTATGCAGATGAATTTATATGAATATTATATGCAAGCAGTTGAACATCTGCTAACGAGTGTTCTTGGGGGGTATGAAGTATCGAAGATTTTGTTTCAAGTCGAAATTAAGCGAAGCTTACAGTTTTATCTAATTGTAATAAATTGTTTCCTTAACGTAATCGTTTTCATTTCGTGTTCCTTTTCATGAGAGTGCGAAAACGAGCGAGAGCTTCACGTCTCCTCGCCCATTGAATTTATCCAATTTTTTTTTGGTAGTTCTTGAGTTTGTAATCTTGCGTCAATATGAATACAGGAAGAAAAAGGAATGTAAAATCCCTTTCAGGTTACACACTACATTAGAATGACCTTACACATAGAAAGAACCGAATTAGATTATATTGCTTACAGTAATGTAGCAATTGCATCTAAGATAGAAATGCCAAAGACAATTTAGAAGATGGGAATAAGTAGAAAAAAGGAATACAAGATGAAACTCGAGCCAATAAAATTAATGGATGTTAAAAGGTTGTTGTTCACTAACAAATAAGAAGATGAGAAGTATAGATAGCACAGAATCCATTATTGAACCACATATTACAACGGAATGTCTATACAAAAAAGAAATGGATCTGTTGACTAAATAAATGCCAACATGAAATTACTTCGAAGACCAAAACGCAAAGAACAATTTGAAAGACGGGAAAAGAAAAAGAAAAAATTATAAGACACAAGTTAGACGCAGATTTTGTTCAGCAGCTGAAGAAGTAATAATAAAATAATCACACGCAAAGGATAACCAAATATATACTAACCTCGTAAATGTTTCAAAGTTAAAAAAAAACGAAAGAAAAACAATTTGTAAGATGGAAAGAAAGTAAAAGGGATCAAAAACGGAAGCTGAACAATAACTGAAGACAATGATGTAAATGTATGAGAAACAATAAATGACGCATCACAAACGAATGGTCATAAAGAAAGCCAGAAAAGAAGAAGTCAATCTGTAAGATGGAAAGAAGTTGAAGAAAACGTCATAAGACGCAGAAGAAGTTGAATGTTGTTTATTAATTGAAAAACAATGAAGGGTGCAGTCTGTTGTAAACAACATATACCATAGATGGCCGTACACAAGGAAAGAAATGGATAAGATCTGCAAATGTAAACATCAAAGAAAGAAACGCAAGGTGGTAGGAAGTAGAAGAATAAAGAACACAAGGCAGAGATTGAACCAAAATCGATGAAAGGTGAAAGCTGCTGGTCGTTCAGTCTATGAAGATACTGAATTTATTTGCAACATCGATTAATTATTATTATCAAGGATCATAAAAGTTAATACGTTTTGACAATTGGTATCTCCATACATTAAAATTTTTGACATTGTGAATGAGAACATGATGCACGTTAATGGAGGAACAACGTGTCTGAAACTTCAATCCTATCAGTAAAGAATAGGAGTTATGTTTTCTGCAGAATGAAATTCTATGTCCTCGCTGAGTTTGCACACTCGCGTGATTTAATTTGCGATACGCAGACGTCGAAGTGGTAACGTGTTAAAATGACCACAGGGGGACTTGACATGCATAAATAAATGATAGTGGTCGCATTGCGTAATATATTGACAGCAGTTTGTGTTTTAAAAGGCCATACATTCACATCGAGCAGAAAGTGCGCGGAAATAAATACAATGGCGGCCGAGTGCATATTACTCTTCGCACAAGTCTAGTGTTGGCCGTAAGTGAAATGTGTTTCCTTTCAATGCCACCTTTTATACCCGGTCGCTCTGAGACATGTTATGCAATAGAACTGAACAGTTTTTCAAGTGCGAGTGCGCACGGCGAGGGTTATCAACCCGCTCAACCACCATTTGCAAATTCATGGTCAATCTTTAATAAACGTGTTGGAAAGAGGACATGCCAAATAATTATCTAGTCACGTGCGAAGTGCATTGCTCGGGGCTGTTGCTGTATCTTTTTGTTTGTTATTCCTCCTAGGCCTTACTCACGTAGTCTGCATACCATCTTTACTACACATACATTTATTATTACTACAGATAAAACTATGGATGCGCGGGATTCTGCTCGTTAAATAAAATATTTCTCCGCTTGTCATAACACTGGATTGTACTTCATCAAAACTGATGATGAAACTGATTATAAAGACGAGGTGAGCACACTGGTAAATCACTGTCGTCGTGTCAAGTAGGATAAGTATTGCGCATGACATGATAAACGATTGCGGTGCTACAAAAGGTTTTTGAAAATTGTATGGCAAGAGCAAGATTGGAAATTTTCCCTCGCAAAGTGGAACACAAGAATACAACCGGCAGATACTAAATTATTTTAAAAGGCCTCTCAAGATTACTCTCTTAATATTTCGTTTTGCAGAAATAAAACGTAGCCTCACGTGAATGCTCGTGTGCATCGCGCTGTTTTATTTTTCCGTAATACACGCGAATTACCGACTCACTTTATTGCGATGTCATTACGTTATAAGAAAGTATGCTTTAAATTACTACCTTGTTACCTTCGTTTTTTGCGCCTGCGTTTCTCTTATTCACTTTTGCTTTCGGGAAAATAACACCTTGCTCGCTGCGATGGATACGGAGTAATTCTTGAACTGTTTTAATCGAAAACTGCAGGCCATCCATTCTTGTACTATAACTGGTGTTATTAGATCTTGCGTGGCGTTAAATATTATTATTACTATTATGAGAAACGAATTAATCATGGATGTTGTTGTTATTAAATTTATTTACAGAGCTCGAAAATTTTCGTCTGTTTCATTTACCCGAAACGTAGGAACGAATAAATTATAGTGATTGACAGTTTTGTTCTGCCAAATTGAATAATGTTTAGGATAATCGCTGTTCCTACACAAATTGTTTTGTAATTAATTATGCGCTAGTTCAAATCTGTGTCGGATTATGTAGAAGGAATATTTCAATTCGAAATTTAATTGAATGGTCACTGCGTGCGAAGCTTTTATTAAAACGAAGTGTTGGCCGACACTATTTATTGGACCCCTCAATTTCGTATTTTTGCGTTTGGATTACAATACAGTAGATTATAGACCACAATGGTCTTCTCAGCGTACAGATGATTTTGGTCCTTCGACGTGGCTCTTGAGGTACTTCACCAAGAAAGTGTGAATGTATTCTTGTGAAGAGAAGAAAGGGGAAGAGTAAAGAGTAATTGTAAAAAACGTTCAGATGTCGATGTTGTCTTTTTCTTTCAGTTTCCGAAAAAATATTAGTTCCATAAGATAGTCATTTCGGAATCAATTTATTGTCGGTTCTGCAGCACGAAGCACATCACTTTTTAGACGGGAAAAAATTCAGTAGTTTGTGTGTTCCTGTATTGTTTGTGCACACCGAACCGCAACGGAAACATCTGCGAAATTATACGTCGAGAACGAAGTCATTTTCATTCTCGTTTTGCGTACGTTGGTTTTACTTTTCAATTAAACGGCGCGTACTTTTACTACGCCTTGACAGAATAATTAGATGACCGATGCGCGGAATGTCGGTACGGACGGAATTAAAAGGCGTTTCTTTTAATGCCGATAATTTTAACGTCACCGATATAAAATGGACTGTAAAAATATTGCGCCGAATGGAACGGTTAGATAAGTATTTGTAACATTCTTGATGGTCATGAATGTTAATAACGCGGAATCTAAAAGTCGGCAACGAATTTTTTTTCCACACAAAATTGCACGTTCCATGTTGGGATTTCAATTCGACGCAATTTTCCGAACTGCTTGTTAAATTTATACACTTGCAAACGTTTGTACATTACGACGTATTTTATTTATAAAATAGTGCTTAGAATTCGTAATTTTGTAGTCGCACAGAACTCTCAGCAGTAAACAAAATAGATTAAAATTTTATGAGTTTAACTGTGGAAGATGTTTAACGTTCCTTCATGTCTCATGAAAATTGCACTGAACTGCACTGTTAAACTTGAGACATCCTGAGGACGTGGAGATATGACTTAAACAACGCTTGCTTTTCAAAGAAGAAATTACTATTACTATAATATTTTACTAAGTATTATATTGGTTTATTTTATTAATTGATTGAGTCAGTTACTCTTGATACACTGATAATAATAAATAAATTAATTGCTACTTGTCCTATTAATTCTTTGCAAACTTCTGAGTAATCTGTTCGTTAACGTATGCCAATGGATTCTTTTATTGATTTTCCGAACGTTGATCAATGTGTCGACGTTTCGATGAGATCTGTCTTATCTGCTTCTAGATAAACCAATCTGACATTGATATCAAGTCGAGCAAGATAAGTGAGATCTCATCGAAACGTCGACGTTTCTATTAACCATCATCTATCTATTACGTAGTTCCGGAGAACCAATTATAATAGTCCTCAGCCTTTGTTGAATGACCTGAACGCAAGGCAAGCATTTTTTTTCATACGTGGTGAATACGTTTGCGTGTCGTATATTGTTATTAAAAAAGTAACGGTGTGAGAAAAAATACTCCCGGAAACTGGAAGAAGCACGCAGTTCTCTCCGTTATCTAAATTCGCATAATTTTTTTCTAAATTAGCAATTCCTAATTCCCAGTGCAGTTATATGTACGTACGCGTTACGTAGGCAGAGGCGAGCATGCATTTATTCATAGTAAAGTATGAAATTTGTAAAGCATAAAATTACGTGCAACGTACTAATAATACGTAATTATAAGGCGAGTTGTATACTTAATGAATTGAATTGTATCGGTTTTATTTATACGCCGGCTTGTATCTGCGAGTAATTAATTACATCCATCTTCATTTGTGAAGCAAATGGATGTTCTCGGCGAGCACACACGCACTTCCAATTGAACCAGCCACTCGTTCTTCTAACCGATGTGATTTTCATTTCGCCAAATTATCTTCGTGATTAATTAGATCATGCAACTTAACTGTAATCTTAGGTAATCATTCATACGGTATTGCTGCAATTAGGACAGTCTCTGGTTATTAACGTCGCTTTTTAATTAGATCATTGGATATTCTACTGTTACTTCTTTGGTTTTATTTATGAACAAATTTGTCCGAGCATTAATTTGAACACGTTACGAAGTGCAAGAAAAACACTTGTAACTAATAAGTTCTAATGCAAAAGAAAAGATGAATGCACCCATTATAAGATATGATCATAAAATGTACTGATTTTCTTTTGGGGAAAAAAAGAAGTCTTTGCTTAGTTCATGAAAACGTAATTAATTTGACAGCTGTCAAAAAGAGGTACAGGGGCCGAATTCTTGAAATCACTCGACAAATGTCGTATGCGACATGACGTCAAAATGACGTAGATTCTCATACAAAACTATACAAATCGTTCGAGAATTACGTCATTTTGACGTCATGTCGCATACGACATGATGTCGAATGATTTCAAGAATTGGGCCCCAGGGGGAAGTTTACCCATACGTGATTGTGCAATGTAATTTGATTTACTCACTCGAAAATGGGACGCTACTATAAATACCCTCAATCAAGTTTTGCTTTGACAACTGGTTACAACTTTTAGTCAGTGGTTAATTAAAATTTTTAGTTTATTCCTGCAGAAGCAACTGTCTTTAGTAATGGTAGACATGGATATAAACCAAAGGTTAAAGTTAATTAGTTGATAATAATGAAACCAAACCAACGGCAATATATCAACAATAGAAATGGATGTTATTATCAAGAGGTCTTAATGCAGTTAATTTAACGATAGATAGTAGAAGCGTGACAGGTGCAAGTAATCGCTAATCAGCTGCGATGTTCGCACATATAATCGAATATTTCACCGAGAAAAAGGGTTGCATGATGGCAAGGCATTTGCCGGAATGGTAATCTAATAGTCCTCGTTCCAGGAACGTCGACATCTGATCTGCGCTCCGGGCGTTTAAAGCAGGAGTCGTCCCGGACTAGCCTCTCATTCTCTACTGAAGGCCCATAATCAAAGACACCGACCATTTACTTCTTCTTCTTCTTCTTCTTCTGTTTCAACCACGCAGTTATCCGCAATTGCAAATCCACGTTATTCCGTTTGTTTCGTCGACGTCGGCTGTAAGTTTTGTTTGCACGGTTGACAGGTCTGAGAAATGCACCCGTCCCTGCCTCACAATTAACGAGATTAATGATGATGTACGTTAGAAATTTCCTCGCGGCTTTTTGCCGTTTGCAATAAAGTGTGGATGGAATCATACGCTGCGCATACGTACTGAAAATCATCAATTATTGAACTCCTGCGATCACGTACTAGAAAGTAAGATCATGATGAGCTTTCAGGAAAAATCACATATCTTGCTCTACAGTATGAAGTATTATATGCGGTTGCGCGCCTCCTTCCACATACAAGCATAACTTTCCTGTTGTTTATGGTTTCAGTTGTAAACGTGGTTTTCCAAAATCACGAACTCTCCATATAGTATACTTAATACACGCGGAAGCAACACGTATGCAGTTCAATCGCATTCATTTATATACAATTACTGTATTGGTTTTGGTTGATTAACGTTAATGATGTCTGGGGATATCACGTTTAGTTATTTTCTTGTTTACTTAAGCGGTTCACAAGTTTTTTTTTTTTATATACATGTTTCCATAAACGAGAGCTTATTTTGATCATTAGCAACATTGTGGTGCAATGACGGGTGCGAGTAATTAATATGTATGAAGATTACACTAATTAGTTTAGATGCATCAATAGTTTCGGATCGCACAATGTTAAGTTTCTCACGCGTTACATAATAATCTGCCGATAACGGCTTCTGCTTTGATAAATAATCTGCATACTTACTTATAGGTGTACATATTAGTATGCAACATGAAGTCAATAATTATTGTTCCGGTGCCTGGCATTCTTTTTTGTTGAAGAGCAAGTTTGTAAAGAGGTTCTCACATTTAATATAAGTAACACTTTTATCCATATTTATAAGTTTATTAATAAATGGAATGAAGTATGGATTTGCATATTCATTACAAGGTCAGCATTACTGTATATTGTTGTAAATAACCGTTGCAGTCTACCGCATAAACATTACTCATACGGCGTTTAATTGATTGAACTAATAATATGCCGCGGAGATGTTATTATTCAATTAAAAGCCGAGTTCAGTCTAATCAATTTTTTTCAGTACACTGGCAAAATTAACAGACATGACTAATACGTCAACTTACGCTAAGGTTTATTGGAATTGCAAATGGTACGTGCTCTTAAATACTGTAATATTCAGTTTATTTAATTATACAGCGTATAACGAGGTTGAGGTTTTAAAATCTTACGGTCGTTAGAATTCTCGAATAAAAATATGAGGTTAGGCTGACTGGCAGCTTTTCAGAAGGAAGGTTGAATTCACCATGTCGTTTCTTTTCAAGAGCAACAGAATTTTCCTTCTTCTTCCAATAATTCGTAATATTTTATCTAATATTTCACAAACGTTCTGTGGTAATATTAATCGATTGAATAGAACTGAATTTGCCTTAGCCAATTAAAAAGAAATCGTCGCTTGTTAATTATGGGGTTGTCAATTTCACTATCACATTTTGTGAACGTTGATTTCTCCCTCGGACTTGTGGAGTTACACTCGACAAGACGGGCACTAGCTGTCTCTTCTGTCGTGCTATGCCATGGCCTTTTATATGATTTTACAAAGGTCATTTTGATTACGTAGTATCTTACATGCGTGCCAGTTTCTCTTTGATCCATCGTGATTTTCCGAAACCGTCTACTTATACGATTGCATAATGCTCGGCTTTTTCAATGCCGCTGCAATTCTTCGAATTTTGCAAAGGTCAATCATGACTCTCATCGGCCATGGCTCTTAATAAAGCGAGCTGCTACATAATCTTTAGGTGGGCGAATTTTCCGCGTTCGTGTAGGCGACATTGCACGAGTTTAATGATTATGAAATACTCGATTTCTTACATACGTACAAACCTAGAGAACTAATTCTCATTTGACAGGTGCACGTATTGCAGAAGATTGCATATCCTTCAGATTAAAAAGAATTGCGTTATCTTTTAATTGTGCGATTGTCAATTTTTGTTGTAAAATTATGAGCCATACAAGAAATACTGAATTCAGGAAAATAAATTCATTGATTTCTATTTTGGATAATTTTTATTGCAACAATATTTATGCACGCGTGTGAAAGTCAGACTGTACTATAAAGCATCGTAGATATTGCTCTTAGGAATGAATTATTTTTTTTTTAATGGCCTTCCAAAGAGTTTACTGCATTTCTCGTTAATTGTACTTAACATGAGAAATCATGTGCATTAAGGTTTTCGTTTTTTTCTGGACCATGCATAAATCGATGCCACATTTAAATTACCAACTCTTTATAAGTACCGTTATATCTTAAATCCCGAACCGCTCCTTGCGTAACCAGTTATTATCGTCGTTTTCTTAGCAATCACCCGTTACTTACTTGCAGTTGCACTAAAATTTAAATTAATGTCATGTAGTAAACTTGGTTGATAAGTACGCTGTAAGTTTAAAAATTTGATTCACCCAAAAAGAAGCAAAATATATATAATTATCTTTAGTGTTAATGCTGTTCCGTTATACTACGATGTAGTTCTATTGGAATTTGTTGTGATAGATAAGTTGAGGATGTGTAATTACCGTTTGATTCTTTTCAGGTGAGTTTGCTTTCTACAACCCACGATCGCTTAACTGCTTCGCGGCGAGAAGATTAATGCGAAAATTTTAAATTATAATTTAAATCCAGTTAACTAGAGTAAGTAGTGTCCAGTATAAATTGATGTTAGTAGTTCCTGTACAAGCGCAGAATGAAAATAGGTATAGCATGGCCTTTGCCGTTACTTGTTATGTATTCACCTACGGTATTTGGTTCAAGTATGGTTCGGCATAATGTATTCTTCAATGAGATTGGGTAACAGAAACGGCAGGTCGTATATCAAGTAGCCGAACATGCTTATTTGTACATACAACATGCTAGGGGGCAACGTAGGAGGTCGATGTTGTTTAGAACGTAATTATTATTTTACGGCTGTGTTCACCCGATTCCGGGTAAGTGCGAACGGCGCTACTGTACTTGATTTTCTTAACACTACAATCTTAAGTCTTAAGTCCAATTTAAATGAGACAACCTACGCACAAACGATCGCGTGCTTCTACGCGTATCTTATTAATTATTCAAGAGTTCCTAGCGGAATAAAAAACGCACTGACACACCACCGTTATGCCGTGGTTTACAATCTTGTACAGATAGTGTTCGTGCTAGGACGGAGATATTACACAAGACTGCGTTCAAGTAGAAAATCCTGCCGGACAAATAATATTTATTTGTTTGAGAAGACCTGTCGTAAATTCTCGTCGATCAAATTCGAGATAAAACATCTCTTCATTTATCTTTTGCTTGAATATCAGTCGGTAGACCAAGCAGCGAGAGAAACAAAAAGCATTTCGTTTTATTGCCCAAAAAGTGAGAAGCTATCCAATTTTTTTTTTTTAACGAGAAGGAAGTAGCTGTGGGGGGGGGTAACTTTTTTGTTTCAATACTATCACACACTCTAAGGTGTTTAATTAATAGTAAATTGCGTATGGCATCGTCGTTAACCTTTGAGTACGTAACGGATATGTTCATTAATAAAGCATTAAGATGTTTGGCGAAACCGAAGTTAGATAATTATTTTGATAGGATGCCGTTGGTCGCTAAACCATGGACATGTCTGCTCGCCGCAGGAGGTCAATACCCATATTAGAACACGTAACAAGCAAGCACACTCGTGTAATTGTAATATTTATCTGCTCTGTTATTATCACGGCCTTGTTACCTCAGTTCGGAATACGCTAATCGTGTACCGTAAAGATATACGAGAGCAGTAAGGCTGCACCAATTATATCGGAATACACGCCACCGATTTTAATTTATAATGCATTATTTACCGTATTAACATAGGATTATGGTTAAGGCGACTGTTTGCTCGCGAGAACATAGTGTTTTTATGTTTACCGATTATTACACGTGGGTATTATACTGCACTTGTTCAAAGGATTATGGTTGTCCAGGAAGTTTTCAAATAACTAATAAGTCACGACGTAATTTTTCCTTAGAATCCTATATACAGGTTCTATTATTTATTTATTTACTATGTGAGTGTTTGGTTAGATTACAAACAGCAAAATATTTAAATGATTTGGATTGTATTGCCTCGTTGCAACTTTATGCTCTTATTGTTACACTTTTTAAATGGGACGTTGATAATTTCCTGTGTATAATATAAAACACGCGAAATAAATACCTTACGCCAACAGCAAACTTTATAGCTAATGTACGGCCTCGTGTATCGACCAGTACAGGGAATAAGTAATGTAAAGAAATAATCTACGAAACATGTTTCATATTCTGCAATGTATGACGCGAAACGGTCGTATTTATACCGCGGCCGAGATCTTACGTTACCCGAGGTACTAAACAAGCTGGTTTGCGAATAAATTGGTCCGTCAGTATTAATTCATTTGATTATCTCATTTGAATCAATTAGCGATCATTACTGAGCAAACTAATAAATCCAGCGATCCGATAAGAAACACGCCGACGACGCTTTGTACCGTTCGCTGAAAGAGACCAGAAGCAAAAAGCTCAAATATTTGAACGTAACTTTCAGATGGGACTAATTAATTTAATCTTGATGCGGTTAACTCCGCGAGCTTCTTCACATGAGTGAATTTATTTGATTTCAGAACACGTATCATAACCCTATGTTGGCGTGATTTGCGGCATCCAGTAGCCACTGTAATAGGTTCATTATCGGCAGTTTTCCCGTAACTGAACGATTGTTTATGGCGCTTTGCCGTCCGAGATGTTTTTGAATAGAGCTCGAAAAGGAATCGGGAAGTTAACTTAAGTAAAGTATCCGATTCAACAGTCTGTGTAACTTTTATGATCGTCCGTGGACTGAAAACTAGTTCGTAATGTGTTCTTTTTTTTTGCCCGCGTGTATAAGGAAAAGTTATATACGATATGATCAATCCCGGCCGCGTGTTGTATCTACGCCGACTCATTGCGCGAGCTTTCAGACGCAAATAAAACTTGAATCGATAAATAAATATGGTACTTAAATGCGTCTGTTTTTTTTTTCTTAATTACACGTACGCGGATGCTAAAAAATTTAGATTTTATCTAGGTAATTGCAGTTCAAGTTCATACATACATACATACAGTCCGACCTATAATTCCTACGCGTTCGGCTGGAATTATACATGTTTCGCAAAAAATAGTCACATAAATTATGTGTGTCGTTCCAATTAGGTCGATTATAATAATTACAATACCATACATCATATCTGTCGCATATAGTTTCTTGTAATCATTAAAAAAGAAAACGTGGTGCTGTTTCTTTACAAAAAAAACAAAAAATGGAATTTAAAATTGAGAATCCTTCGCAGTTTTAGTTTTAGTCTATTAGATGAGCACTAAAAAGTATGCGTTGCATATCAATGAATAATCAATCCACTTAGTCTTGATGGTTCTCAAGATTTTCCATGCATCAGAAAGAAACTAGGTAAATGCTAATTTTTATGAAACTTGGCGAGCTGTTGATGAAATACGCAGAGTGTTAATCGGACGATTTCCATCATTCTGACAGTTATTACATGTTTCAGCAGCAGTGGGCTGTGTTTATGATCTTGAAAATTGCTGCAAGAAATTATACGCCAAATTTATCACTGATTCATTTCGCCTGAACGTAAATCTTTTACGTTTCCACGCATTCAATAAAAATTAAGCAAAATTATGTTAATTCGATTGGTGGATCTTTAGAATTTTGGCCCTGTCCCGTTAATACCTGTTTTACAACAACACTTAAGTAACAAAGACGTTGTTATAGAATGAGCAAATGGAAAGTTTATTGCTTCGTTAAGGTGTAATGTGTATATATAACGTCTTGATGCGACACATACAGTTACAGCATCGCTGATTTCGTACCATCATGCACAGTTAGGTAAATTTGTGCTATGCTAATTTTACTGACTCATGCTCCTGGAGATTAAACAAAAATAAAATGGCAATGCGTTGTAACGGCATTTTCATACATCCATTGTTGTTGAGTGAACACAGAGGTTTCGTGTCTGCGGAGAACGCGAGTGTACTTAATCATTTGCATAAAAATCGTAACTGCGTGTTGAATTTCGTTTTCACTCGTCTCGAGTGTGTTATTATCCGTGCATGTAATTGCCTAACTGTTTCTATAGTACATCGGCTTAATGACTGATTTTTTCCCAACTTGGCTTAAAATGCAGTTTTTGTCCCGTTGCTCTTCGGGTTGAATAGCCAGGAGGATGTGAAGGCTGCGATTTCCGTCTAATGCTTTTTAGTACTGATACGCGTTATGGCATATCCCTAGCACCAGGAAAACTGTTAGCGATATTGGATATTGGTACTCTTTTGGATCAATTCGTGCAAGATTTATTAGCATTGCTCCTATCTCATTACCATTTTCAATTTGGCGGAGTGTTTCCTCATACTTCCGATCATTCCGTCGTTATGAGGACGGCCGCCAGTGCGCTCGCCGGCTGCATTTATAAATCTTCATCAATTTGCTGAGCATCGCTAAAAGCTTAACGAATCGGCGAATCTTCTTAAAAATGCAAAAGCCCTCGCTTCGTACAATATTTGCTTGCAATTTATTATCAATGCGCTCCTTTATTTCAATGAAATGCACCTGCTTTTAACCGTCACTTAAGAAAGCTACGGCCTCGGGCGGTATGCAAAACCAATAATTCCAGGCGACGACTTTGTAATTTATTAGCGGTTTGGTAGTACAAGAACATGACTAAGAGAAATGGATAATTATTATTAGCGCTAATTTGCAGTGCTATCATGTAATTAGTATGATATACAGCCTCGATTTTATTACCCTTCTTTCACTAACGTTTAATTATAATGCTATCATGAAAAATTTCATTAACCCATTTATGGTAATCCAAAGAAAAATGTGCAATACACAAAAGACTATTCATTTCAGTTTTAATGAGCGTGGCTTCAGATATAACAAAATTTTACACTGTGTAATGATGGTTTATGGTCAGACTTTACTGCTCCTGGCTATTGTCCTGATAAATTAAATGCTGTTTAAATATAAGCAACATTGTGTGCCTTTATTACTTGAGCTTTATTGCCTCTGGCTTTTTTTGTACTATTACTTACATTTTCATTCCAAACCAACTACAAATACTTATTTCGTTGGAGCTAAATTTCATTGAACTTAAAGACGAACGATTTTGTACATTGGTTGCGTTCGAGAACTGCACCCTCAAGTTTATCTATCTTTTTCACTCACGATTTCTAACTTATTTTGCAACTCGCTCACCTGTTTCAAGAAGTCTTGTGTTTACATTATTTCCATAAGAATGGGCGGCTCACTTTTGACACCGTACTTAAAAGTGGGATGTGAAAAGTGTGTCCATTGCCATCGTTATAGTATTGTAAACACAAGACGTCTTGAAATAGTTAAAAATAGTGATTGAGAACGTAACCATTGTATTAAAGAAGCAAAGCGAAGCAAACTTTTGACAATTGACATTCCTGTCAAATATAGTTTGGTTATCAGTATCACTCATGCTGAGTTAATACTTTTTTCGGTTTACTCTTTCAAAATTATTTAAACGAAATAAGTACAATTTCGTAGTTACCTAGCCACTAGGTTTTCATGTTAAGTAACACGGTAGTTGTAAAATTAATTCCCTTCTTTGTTTATGGCTCTCTTTCAGGAACTACGCCGACAGATTTACTACCGAAGAAAACCGATAGTTTAATTGCACCGAGTGAAACCGATCATTATTAGTTAATTGCACCTCACGTTAAATTTAACGATTCATTAAGGAAGAAGGAGCCGCTTTATGCAATTTTTAAATACCAGGACGTATGTAACCGTTACAACGATTCATCAATAAATATAAGATAGTCTAGACTTGTGAACAAATTCTAGACGAGACAGTTTGTTAAGGAAAATCAACGTTATTTTTTGTTTATACTTTGAGAATGAGGGGTATGAGGAAGTCATTGTAAAGATCTACAGTTGTACTTTATCTGGCCAGCTTATTATATTGATATCCTCTTGTGCTCCCAGTCTTTCTAAATTCTTTGGATTCTTTTTTTTCACTCTTAGGTCATTCGTGTTTTCCTGGTCTTTTTGACAAAGTTACTATTAGTTGGTCAAGTGGTTGTGGTTGTTTTGAATTACCCCAATGACCTATTTGTTTATTGATGTAGTACATCGTTAAAATTCTTCTTTCTCGAGCTTGTACAAACGTACCACAGATGGCACATCGGCAATTTCAAGCCTAATTCAATTTATTTATTGGTACTGTTAAAATTATTGATTCTTTCGGTGCCGTATTGTAAATTTTGCGAAATATGACCCTCCATTCTGTGCATTCTATTCGAGCACAGATTTTCCTTTAAATTATTAAATTGTTTTGAAACGTCGTACTTCAGGAAGTCCGCCGAAACGGAAGCGGCGCTGTTTTGACAAATCCGAAACAACTGCGTCCGCCTTTATATTTCTAACTCACGGACGCTGCTGTCGAATAAAATTAAAGTGGTCCACAACGGCAAACTTTTGACAGCTGAACACATCAGGGCGCCATATCGAAATAACCTCGGTCAAGCTCCCCCCCCGCATCCGGGGCATCGACAAGTGAAGTGAAATGTTCCCACCGCTTGAAAATTGTTAAAGACGACAGAATTCTCGACATCGCGCGCATGAAAAATGACTGGTAAGCATTCCGCGTCGCATAACGACTCACCGGCAACATAAAAATACCAATAAACGGTAATTAAAAAAAAAGGCATTTAATAAGAATTCTTCTGGACTTGTTTTATGGTTCAATAAACTCGGTGATGATTTGTCGATAGTTGGGTGGTCGATAGGAAGGTTTTTGCGTAAACAGAACTTAGTAATAATTTTTCGCGTATTTATTTATAAATCGAGTGATTCATCAGTTTTAGCTAAAACGAATTCCATTGGGTTGGTGATGGTTCAAAGATAATAATTTTTATCTTCTTTCTTTGTAATTTATTCGATCACTTCGTGATTTATAGAAGACACAATTAGATGATAGTGGGTTTATGATAGTGAATCATATTTTCCCAAGGTTTCTGCTTTTATGGAAGTTATAAATCATCACTTAATACAGGCTTAATATTCTAAACAAGAAACTATATAATTTTTTCCAGAAGTAAATTGAATTTACCAGGATTTTAAAAGAGTTAGGATACGCAACGTTGGTTCACTCGGTGTATATGGTCATCAGGTGAGTGTGTGTAGCTGAGTGACTGTTAAAGGAATGTTGTTCATGACCTGCAGAAAAGAGAAGCGAGAGACGTTAAGCAGTAATTAATAATTAAGTATTAGCACGGCTTCACAGTTACCACCATAAAAAAGCTCACCTGCATAAAAGAAAGGGAGTTTTTGAGGATATCTCGTGTTGGAAACTAGAAAAATTTTGCGTTTAGGTACGATGAAGTTGGTAACTAGCGACTAACAGTTTGCATGTTTAAAACCTATAATTTTAACGCAAAGGAATTGCAACAATCAGAGTTGTCAATTACCGTCAGGCGTATCCAACTTAACACGAAACGGTGATAAATTGTTATTGGTGAAAATACACGCGGCTGTAAATTTTAATTATAATTACGTCCAAAAGCGGCAGACATGAATTTAATAAAACCTGATTGTCAGGTAAAGTAAAAACATCAACGGCGGCAATATTTTCATAAAAGCCTGATGGAAACGCAGCCAATTATATCCAATAAATGAGTTGCCATGCAAATAAAACTGCGCTCCTCATTTTTTGAGGTGGTACCCGGAGATAATGACACTGTTTCTTTAGATTAGCGATAAACATGTCGATGGTCTTTTGAAATAAATTTATAACCTGTTACACACACTCACATGTGAAACTGCCATAAATTGCGCGTTCAATTAAACGCACATATGATTTTAACGTGCGTTGGTTTATGGGAAAGTAACCTCAAGGGAGTTAATATTTCGCGAAAGGTTTTCGGAATTTTCCCGCGTAGATCCGAACGAGAGATAATCCGGCCAACCTGTGTAATAAGTCTTCATTAATTCCCACATGGTATGTTGTATATCAAATTCATTATTACATAAATAATATCAGTTTAATAGACGTAGAGGAAATGATTAAAATTTCAGCCTGCTTTTTTGCTTCTTGTTATAATAAATTATTCATAAAGAGGCATTATCTATTTGCCGCTTCCAACTCTAATCGTATCCTATCATTAATCTAAGTTTGCGTTGGGCAAACATAAAGATAGAAATTTTAATAAATCAACTATTGCCGGCTGAAGCACGACGTGCATAAATTTATAATGGCATTAACTCAAAGAACGGGGTTAATAGGTTCATGCAAAGTGTGTGGATGTAAAACGAACCGCACTTGCGCATAAATTACTGCAGCGAAATTGTCGGAGGTGAGTAAGTTAGCAAAAACATCGATCTAAATCCCTCATTTACCATTATTGGAATTCATTTCTTATTATTGCAAGAACAAACTCAAAGATACCAGCCGAGCTGACTTCTTTTCACCAATCACTAATTTGTTTTTACAGAACCAATCTAGAATGACATTTTTCAAGTTGTTAATGAAAGGCTTTACAGTCGCCAGCAATACGGAAATCCTATGATTGAATCCTTTTTTAAGCTGACGTCTACTTTTTATTGGAATATAATACAGGCAACACAGATTAGGTTGCATTTTGAAATTGTTTCAAACAACGAAATTTTGGGAATCATGACATAAATAAATAATTCAAGCCATGGAACACTTTACACACACTCAAATACACTCCCGCTCCTGAGGTCCTGACAAGTCTTTGACTTAGGACCCCGTTGGGCAACCACCACAGATAAAAAAAGGGTTATTAATTTCACAAAAAAATAAATTAATGAAGTTGGATGAAGATGGAACCAGCTTTAGTCTTGGTGAGGTCAATTAACTTTTTTAATATATCAACATGTTCTGCTTGTCAAATGATTGTTAACATAACGTTTTATTTCTGCGGTGAATGGCGTATTTATTTTTGTGGTTCGTCGGCGGGTTAGGTTTTCCCATTATTAAAGATTTATTACCTAAGACGGCGTAGGTGCAATAGGTTGGCAAGCCACACATTTATGTTAGCTAACTGTATGCGATTGCCAATGACACAAATTCCAAGCTTCATAACTTCTAGAAAACTCGCTAAACAAAACAAGCAGAAGATTAGTAATTTATCAAGATGCATGCTTCGAATTCTCAAGTCGCCGTTCTTCAATTAGTTTTCAATCGAAAACAAACTCCGACGTAACTGTCATTTTGCATAATTGATTTATAACCGACCGCATTTTGTGTAGATCTGATCTTCGGCATTCACGTTATTGTAGACGAAACTGTTTAAAATTCTTTCAATTCAGCAAGTCACTCGTGAATCTGATAGCTAGCTAATAATAAACACGTGAAAAACTGTTATGCCTGTCTAATTTCAGAAACATTTTGTTGACGAGATCCTCTCAAGTAGAAAAAGCCAAGCAAAGTAATGGAACAATAAATTTGACGGTGCGCAGTGATTTTCTTTTTTATAAAAATGAATTCCTTTACGCTATTTTAATTATGGAGTTTTTGGGCAAGCGGAATGGAAATGGGAATGAATTATGCAAAATTTAATAAAACATTGAACCTAGATATATAGCAAGGTAACAAATGCGGATAATAATTGTGCTGGCACAGTGAACTAGATACATATAATCAATCATGCAGTCAGTTCAGGGCGTTATTTTATATTCTGCTTTTTGCAGTTTTGCGTTTGCCAGAGCTAGAATAAATTACCATTATTTCATTGTCCTTGTTAAGCATTCAAGAAATATTACTTTTAAAGGCGAGTGATTAAGTAGGTATACACCCCCTTTCGGTTATTACACTTGTACACACTTCATTCCTAACGGTTTCATACGTGCAATTTGTTATGATTAGGTTTCAATCCGGATCTATCATCACCTACTTTAAGACGCAAAATAAAAGTTGTCGTGACGAAGAAGAAACCGACAGTGAAAATACCATTTTGATGCTAATCTTGGACGTGTGTGTGTGTGTGGTCATATACGCACGGTTGCTGAAGGCGTTTCACAAAACTCTCTCGATAATGAGTACGTAACTGTAAAGCCCAATGGCATAAAACACATAGCAACATCAAACGCCGTAATTATAGTTAAATTTAATTACTATAATCGTCGTTGCGTTTAAGAAGTTGCGGAATCTTAATGCAAAATCAAACACGGCTGACATTAACACCGAACGTGCGCAATTTATGCTAAAAACTTATGGGTTTGCCGTTTTGGCCCGTTACGCTCGTCTTCCTCTCTCACCTTATAAGTACTGATTTCTTAACGTTATAATTGCACCGACAAGTTTGCCATTATTGAAGACACTGCACTGATTGATTGGCAACGGTAAAATTTACATAAAACTCAGGATCAGAAGCTGAGGAAACAAAAAAAAAGCAGTTTTAATTATTTAGAGAAGTGGAAGACTTCTGTTTTTACTTTGCAGTGTACAATAACTTCTTCAGTTGGCTGCTGTGAAATTAGTAGCGCAAGGTCGTGTTAGGCCAACATGTATAAACCGTTTTAGACTAACCTATTTCCTGTACAAGATTTGGTTCAATTTCTACAATAAAACTTCTGGGCTGCAGATACGATTTGCAGACAGAACATGTTCTATTTTTCCAGATAGCTTTTAATCCAAACTATTTATTGCACAAATTAAATTGTTTAAGAAATTGAACCAAATCTTGTACATGAAATAGGCTAGTGTAAAAAAGCCTTTAGAATTGATTTGATTAATTGCTATGAAGAAAAAATCATAAAACAATTCTTTTATTAATTTGACTAAACTGAAATCCATGACCAGATGCAGTAATCGTTAACTGATTACGTGAACACATTAGCTTACAAAAGAAAACTTGTATTTTCTTTAAAAATAAATTTATTGAAACCAATTAATTTTTAACCAATAGAAATTTTGGCAAGCCACCATTCCTTTACTGCATCTGGTCGGCGACTTTACTATAGCATAATATTTCATCAAAGTTTTTTTACCAGTTACAATATGAACAGTTTATTTCTTCATGCTTTATTATTTACTTATTTTCATACTTGATATACATAATTTTAATTTTGCTGCACCGATTATAAGAGACAGAACGTCAGAAAACAAGCGATTTCCTCATTAACTTCTTGCATTTTTTTTGAAGTGTACGTACGCATTGTAATTAATTACGAATTTTTATTTAAATGAAGCATACAAGCCCATCATCATTAATATGACAAGAGACGTCTTGTTTCGTTAATATGCGAATTATAGGATAATAAACAGAAACAACAATAGCTATTTTATTGCTGTAATAGAAAATAACGGTTTCCACTTCGGCTGGCTGTCAATAAATTTTTTAAACACAGTCTTTAATTCGCATTAAATTATATGTACGACATAACGTGTCTAATCGCACGAATTTTTATAGCTTTAAACAAAATAAATAAATAATCGCCTGTGAAACCGCTACTTCAGAAATCATTTGATGTTATTCATTTTAAAATCACTTTACGAAAATTTGTGATAGAGTTCCATTGATTGAACGTCTTCGTTGTCTTTGAGTGATTTATTTATATAAAAAAAAATCGCCAAAAAAAATTAATTCAATTAAATTTACACTTACACTTCAAAATTAAATTTAAAATTACATTCGTGATTTTTCCGAAAATGTCGTTTGTACACTTACCTATTCGGTGTAGCAGAAGTGTTAAATTGCATTCCTAATTGCCAAAGAAGCGGAATTTTTAATTAAACCTTGCGCCATTAATGCAACAGATGACGCAGTTGGGAATCTTAATGTAGTTGATTTTTATTAATATTCTATTTTAGTTTTAGTTTGGATTAAAATTTGGATTTCCAGACTACGTATGAAACAATAAAAATATCTTTCCTCAGCTGAAAGCTAAAAACTTTGTTTACAGAAAATCCGAATGATTGTTGTAATTAATTACAGTTGAGGTAGAATGAAAATTGTTCAAACACATCATTTTAAACAAATTCAAACCAAATATACAGGCTGTATCAAATTCTCGTGCCACTAAATAAATGTTCCTATTTTATTTATAAAGAAAATTTAAATTCCTGTCGTTATTTAGATATTTGAGTTTGTCGTTGAGACTGAGTCTCAACGACAAACAAGAAGCAGCAGCAACACCACCAGCAGCAGCAGCCCTGAGGAAGTTCTTCTGCAATGGAGAACGAAACGTCGGCAGTAGAAGAAGTCAACGTGACGCGGTTCCAACCGGAAGCCAATTCAAACATGGACGACGGCCGCGGAAGCCTTCAAGTTAAATTAAGTTATTTAGATATCTTAAGAACCCCTGGATGTTTACTTTAATTGTTGGTATCAACTGGATGGTGCTCCAGCACACATCACTAACGAAGTGACACAGCATATTAATGAAATTTTTGGAAATTGATGGATAGGACGCCGCGGTCCGTGTATGTGGCCTCCGCGTTCCCCTGATCTTACGCCGTTAGATTTTTATCTTTGGGGCAAAATTAAATCAGATATTTATTCTGAACTGGTAAATAATAGGCAAGATCTTGAAAATAGAGTTCGTAACAGTTTTCGAAATTTAAACCCTTTTCAAATAAGACGGGCAACAACAGAAAGTATTATATCACGAATTAAAAATTGCCTCCAAATGAATGGCAGACAATTTGAGCAAAATTTGTAAACTTAAACATTGAAATGTAAAGCTAATTAATCCGCTGTTTCACGTCTTTGGTGCTGTGGCTTCGAGCTTCATCCAGATTTTTATGTTAGGATTTCATTTCATTTATTTTATTAGTTTCATTGTTTTGCATCTTTATTTGTGTTAAGTAAATAAATATTGTTGTTTTGCCGAAACTTACAGCGAAAAATAGGATTAACTGTAGCCAGACATGCCATTCAAATAAACAATTTTATTAATAACAGAAAACTAAGAGAAACAGATATAGGATATATAGGATATTGTAACATTATTCGATGCAGAATTTGATTCTGCATCTGACAATGTAAAAACATACAGGGTGTTCCATTTAAGAAAATTGAGTTTTGGGCAGTTAAACATAATGACATTGGACACCAGCCTGTGATTTTTTGGGGATAACTACGATATGATTTGAAAGCCTGAAGATTGTGCTTTCAAACGATATGCAACTTGAATCTTGAAATTTGAAAGTGTCATAGATACAATTTTTTAAAGAGAAGGTTACCCAAACTTTTTTTAAAGAAATTTAGAGATATCTCAAAATCTGTTACATTTAGGCATACAGAAGTCTTAACATTTTTTATTTAGAATAATGTGCAGAATCAGAATTTGTAATAAAAATGTAACATTCCCTTTAAAATAAGAAAGTTAATGGAGATATCCGGTATAACCGGAAGTAATGTAACAGTGAAAATATTTTACGCGGAAAGATCACTATGATTTAGGGCAGTGTACAAACTTTCAGAATTTTGCTTATTTCCTTCCCTATAATATTTTAGTAAGCCACTCTGTTTGGCAGACCCTGTATAGTCAAATCGCTGACCAGATGCGGTAATCATTAACAGCTCTCATAGAAAAAAAAAAACTTAGAGCGACACTGCATCAGCAGCGGTTGTAATAAGTACAACAGCAGCAGCAGGAGCCTAGAGGAAGTCTTTTTTCAATAAAGGATGAAAATTAATATTTTAAAACGAACACGAACGATGAAAACGAAATACCATTAAAAACACATAAACAGAAATCGCTTAACCATGAAAGATTTTCGAAAAGAAAAAAAAAAGGAGAAAATGAAATTTCAAAAACAAACAACGATCAATTCGTGGTTCATAAAGAAATGAAAAAGAAATATTGATGACAAATTTACAATCAGGATTTCGATGGAATCATGAAAAAAGCAAAAAGGTAGAAAAGGAAAAGTAGAAAAATTGATTGAAGATTCAACGAGAAAAGGTAAAAAAAAGACAAATGAAAGGCAAAGGCTTTTCCGCGGAAAACTTTTGAAAACAAAACTTGAAGAAATTTCAATAATAAAAAAAGACCAGAGAAGGATCAACCGAAAAATAAAATAGTTTTCTCTTTTTTGTTTTTTCAAAACTCCTTCGACGCTCATTTTTGTTTTCGTTCGTCCTATTGTCGGTATTTAGACGTCGCGTCGTTTGTTTCAATTTTCTTTTTTATTTAATTTTTTTTCTGTTGAATTATATTTTTACTCACTCTTCGCCGAATTAAATCGTCGATTTTCTTCTGTCCATGTAATTCTAATTAAGACGTACTTAATCTACGGTAATATTGATTGACGCTCGACACTAGCGCCACCTGTGAGTGTCATTTGCATTTAATTTGAAATCAACTAAAAAATATTGGTATAGCAGTTTTCCAAAAGTCGGCGTCGCGTCCGACAAAAAAAAACCGCACCTAATTAAAATGAAAAAGCACTTATTTTTTTTTCACAATCCAGAGTACAAACATTGAGGTTAAATTTTAAAAATGGTGTTGTTTAATTTTGTGCCTCAATTCTTATGAAAAATGACAGCTAAAGTCCAGTACACTACAGGGTGATTCACGGAACCCGTTCATTAGAAGTTTATGCACTTGCCTTCATTATTTTTCTCTGAAAATTTGTACCCTCCCACAGCCGCTGGTGCACTGTTTAATGAAAATATTTTCAAAGTATTTGAACTTCCGGTTGTACCGGAAGTCGCTGCCAACTTCATTATTTTAAATGGAATCATATACTTTTTCTTGCAAATTTAGGATCTACAGGTAATTTTGAATAGAAAGTTATAAGATATCCCTGCACCTAAATGCAAAATATTTTTAATTTTATAAATTTTTGTGCTTTAGCACTCTTTCCTTTCTAAACTTATACTTTGTATTTCACAAAACCATGTGCCATTTCAAAGAGAAACCTTTGTGTAATGCGTTGTTGTTTAGAAAGTGTCCCAAACTCTTACAGTGTGCTCGGCAGATGGCGTTTGTTTAAGCTAACTTCAAGTCACCAAAACTTCATTTTTTTTAATGGAACACCCTGTATATTTTTATTCTACCGGATGCAGAATTTACTTTGTATCAGAAATCTGTTTATTATTTCCTGAAACATGTTCGACATTTTTGTTTTGTACGTAAATAATGACAGTAAAATCATGTGATGAGGGATTTATCGATTAAAAAAAAAAGTGTGTTGTTTACTTTCTCCGCTCGAGGATCCGAGTATTGAATGAAATGAAAACGAAACGATAATTTATGCGGTATTTGATGGGGCGCACGAGAGGCTAAACAATAAGGCTGTTATTATCACCCCGTGGCGTTTACATTCTGACACAAACGTATTAGTTAGTCCGGCTTTCGCACCTGATAAAAATCGAAGCACTCGCTGCGTATGACAAGAACCGGCACATAACAACAACAATCCATTACCATAACTACCCGTTTTAACACCGGCAATTTAAATTGCTGCACAAGTGGTCGTGAATGCGCCCGCGGACGAGGTAAACGAGCCGTCCATCGCGTGCCGCTGCAGTCGCATTCATTAGGGCCGGCATCAGATTTACGATTGTCAGCAACAAATTATCCCTTGCGAAGCTTCAAATCAACGATGTTGATAAGACACTTAAAATGATTAGCACAGTCAGTAAAAAGAACGCAATTATAATGCTGTTTACAAGAATAATAAAACGGTCTTCATGTATACAGTTGTTTTCTTCTTATCCCACTACATACACGACTGTTAGTTACAGTGTCGTGAACATTTTATTTTACAACAACAGTAAATGATACCAAACATAACTTCTCAATGAGGAATATCGTCCTTTTTAGGACTACACAAGCTCTTCCGTATGTTCGATCAGGAAACAAAACAAATTAATACAATCGAAATGTGTAAGCCAGAAATTTAAAGATTTAAGAAGTGAAATGAGAAGACATGTATAAAGAAAAGTTAAAGTGACTAATGAGAAAATGAACTAAAAAGTAATTATTTATTGTTTGCAGTCTTGTAAGATTTGCTATTTAATGAACTTTAAATATATGTAGGTACATGATTGATGTGCATCATAAATTAGTCTGTGGCGAAGAATCCCCCGTCTTAATAACGCATTCTTAAAAATCTAACGAGGCAAGTCAACGCACCCTAATTATGCGAAAGGTGATTTAAACAAAGTAAGCGTGGTAAATACGCGACATGGAAAAGGTGGGCATCGCATGTAGACTTCTGACAGTAATAAAAAGTTTTCGTTGCGGAGAGCCTCTGAGATGCAGAAAATTATACTTTTTTTTTTTCTGGCGCAATAACTCAAAAAGTAAGGCCATTTACATATTTATGTGTTTGCTATCGTTTTAAAGATGAAACACGAGCGGTTGAAGGTCTGCTTTGTAAATAAAACAAAACGTCGCTCGTCCACCCTAAAGCACAGCTTTAATTGATATTTGAAAAAGCAGCGAGAGAAATTTGCATTCAAGACGGAATTAATGAATTAATATAATTTGCCTGCGCATATTTTTAATTTGTAATTAATGTTACAATTCTCATTCTATTTTCATTCTATTCCAATAAAATTGGTTCATTTTATACACTTTATAAGTTTTTAATTAGTGGAGTTGATCAAAAGGAAAATCAAACTCAAATGTACCATCACGTTCAGCTAAAATGATACCACGTGGCCCTTCGTCGAATTTCAATATAATTTAATATTTAATTTCGAAATAAGACAATTTTTTAGCACTTGACCAAGAATGTATGTATGTTGTGTGTTACTTACACACATAACTTTGCATATTTAATTAAACTCGACGTCCTGTTTTGTCTTATCAACAATTTATAGACTTGTTTTTAAAATGATAAGTAATTTAGCGTTAATTACGACGGTATTTCTCGACACAATTCATAGTGTGTCACCGTGTTCCAACAGGTTTAATTATGGTAATGCACAATGGATATGAATAACGGGCTTTGTGCGAATGCGAATTTAGGGTACTTTTATTATCGGGAACTAGATTGCGGTCGCTCTGCATTCAAGAATTACTGTTGGGTGGACTACCTACTTATCCAGTTTGTGAAAGACATGAAATGTACTTGCGTACACTCTGTAGTAGGTTACTCATCATTAAGTGAATGAATGCGTTTACCTCTAACGTCCTTGACTACGTTATATAATAAACATCCTCGTTACGTTCGATTTTATTGAGCTGAATTTTACTCTCGTTATCTTCGGTATGAAAGTGATACGTACAACAAAATACAGCTTGGTTGTTTTTGTGCTGCGGTGCAAGAAACTAATTCCAAATATAAAATTCATGAGATTCCGTCTTCTATTATTGCATCGGAACACGAAATAATGCAAACGGGGAGTTTTGTGTGCTTTGGGATTAGGCCACAGTGGAAGTAAATTTGTTGTGTAAAGTCTACGGTGTTCCCATAAAAGCGTTTCTTTGTTAATCAAATAGAACATATTACATTACAAGGCGGTTATATTTGCCTGCCAAACATTCAATTCTAACGCATAGCACGTTAAAGTCAATACCTTTTCTGTGTGGTAGGTACTATTTGAACTCTTCGGAAAACGCATTACAAAGTCGTCGGACATTTCACTTTTTAGAATTTACTATTTTGATCAATTCAAAATAGTACCTAAACATTAAATTGTCCGTAAGTGGTACTTATCAAAGAACGTCTTGAATTGCAGATGAAGGAAATGAATTTTTTCCTAAGGTACATTGGATGCCCCTAGCTGTACTTTCCTAGATGAATCTCTGTCGTATTGAGACGTATTATTTACAGTCGCGTTTTGCAAAAGATTAATCAGTGGTCTCGGTATGCCGTTAAGAAATAACGGAGCTTACGCATATCTCGCAATGAGCGACGAGAATCACCAGATTGATTTATTCGCATTGTCTTTCTTATCTTGCACGGCGTCCATTAAACCTTACGTTCGCGCTTTGGTAAGTGCCGGAATGTTGTCATCATTAACATATTTTTCTTGTTTGCAAATTGCACGGAGCAGATGTATTATGAAGATAATAAAAGCTTTGAAGAAAGTTAGAGTGAATGACAGTACAGGTACAAGGTAATGATCACCTTCTATGTTTCCTTCGATTCCAATGCAAAGGTGACAGGACATGTTATGTTATTGTGGCTTCTCTTCTGTATCAATCAAAAGGTTTGGATATCATCACTTATTTTTGTCTTTTCTGCCTTTTAAAATTGTGTTCACCTCATTTCTGGTCTTTTTCTTCCTCATCCTGTAACATATGGGCAACCACTTTGTTCCCCCTTTCATTTTAATGTCTCTCATTTTGCATATCAAGTTTTGTAAGGACGTCGAATCTAATCCCTATCTCATCCTGTTATTTTTTTAGCTCTTTAAGACTTTTTCGTTTAGTCTACCTTGGGCAACTTCCATTTTCTAGGCCAAGATGGAAATGGGACTCGATGTATGAAATAAATAACCGCTTTCAAATTTGGAAATGGAAATTTGCAGACAATTTGGATCATTTGGAGACGTATCATTGAATTAAAAATGACTATGGTCTTAGCATTGGGCATTGTGGTATACCAGAAATGATGTCAATGGATGATGAAAGTGTAAGACTTTTTCTATTCATACAGCAAATGACTTAAGAAAACAAACTTCGTTAGTCTTTAATATATCGACAGGTCTTGAGAAATACGTGAGTAAAATTGAATTCTGTCATTATATGACGTGTAAATCAGTAATAATTAGAGAACCAATTTGCTCCAAATGTGCTAATTAGTCATCTAGTTCATTGACTTCCTATATTTAGAAATATGCCGTGCCGCACATAACTGTTTTATGTATGCGGTCGGTTCGATGAATAACTAAAGAATAACTCGTTCAGGTAGTGTTAAATCCAAGCTGTCTGCATATTAACAATGCTTCTGTGGCGTGGGAGTTAAAGACGTCGGCCTTCGCATATTGATAAATTCTCACTAATCTGAATGCTCTACGGTACCACGTTACACATACGCATTTCGGAATGAACAATCTGGTTTGTTCGACGCTGAAAACCTTGGCCAAGTGACCTGTAATTCACGCCGAACTTCCATCTGCAGAGGGAATACAGTAGCTGGGTGTTTGACCTGTGCGAGTTGTGACTTACAGTTACGACTTCTGCGATCTAATAACATTCTTCTGTGGCACAATGGCACTGCGTAACTTTCCGAGAATTACGGCCGTAGGCCTTCGAGTTAATCACTGCTTTGGCGAAGTTTCATGAGCGCCAAGTTAAATCTATTGCTTCGGCGTGCAGGCAGGTCACAGTTCGAACCTCCACATGGCGACATTGATGACGACCTTATGTGCCATTTGCCTTGTTTGTCGAACGGGAAATTCTATTCATGAACTGCTTATTCGTTTCAAATTGCAACTTGCGTTCGAGGAAACCACATTTTATTTCAATCTCACTCACATGTTATTACTGCATTTGTAAATACAGTATAAAATCAATGTGTTGCAGTAGGAACGACTTCGTAAAGTTGAGCATTCTTCCATTAAGTCGATATTCAAAGTAAATGTGGTAAAGTATGTATGTTTCATATAAAAACAATTTTGTATTCGCTGGCATCAAAGAAACTGTAGTGTGTTTGGTAGGGAATTGTTTACTTGCTTGCTCATTATGAGTAGCTTTCCTGTAGAGATATGTTCATTTCATTGTATTCCCGAAGCAAATTATGCAAGTCATTCCGAACGTACGTATATGGAGAGTAATTTGTGCAACAATAAACTTGATAAACACACACGCATTATCCAATAGGTCAAGTATTACCGTAACTGCACAACGTTTAGCCTTCGCCGATTCGGTATACTGTTATTGAGACATGCAATTTTCTTTTTCGCCGGATGGTCGAAACGCTCTGCGAACGATCTTCGTTGTCACACAGAGTTTACTCTGTAATTTCGCAATTCTCCCTGATAGTTTTCACCTTTTAAGCTCTTTAAGCGGTAATTTATGTACATTATACTGGACGCGGGTATTAAGTGCCTTCTACGTGTAGCCTACAGAACCGTTGCGTATTTTTCAGCCTGCTTTCCCCAGGTGCGTTGATATACCTATAATTTTACATGGCTTTTATGACAGTTTAATCTATCCATTTTGCATTATCTTCTTATCCTTGCGAGTAAACCGAAAACTTCATTCACGTGTGAAGTTTGTAATACAGGTCAAAAGCCTCAGGTACCACTTGCACTGAATTAAAACAGTGCGAATGTATTATTTTTTCTGAAAACATAAATACCTAATTATTTTTAAAAGCTGGGATTAACTTTGAGTCAATTCAAGACGAGAACAGCGTCGTAAAACGGCAGTAAATTATGCAGATTGTAAAAATAGTTTATAATTACGATTAGTTTATTAATATTGCTCACCTTTAACTTCTAATGATAGTTATTTAAGGTTCAGTGATCTCACGCCTTGTCCGCTTATGTAACTGCCTCTAACAGATGATAACCGATTTTCAAAACTTGTTTGCGATTTGACATTTTCTATCATGAGTGTGTCTATATTTATAAATGACCAAATCGAATGAAAATGACTTATCTGTAAAAACGACACCACTTGGTACCACATTCACAGTACGCATGGTTCACTAGCCTAACAAAATTATGAATAAAAATGAGTTAAAAAAAATCGAGCAAGAGATTCAGAAATGGTTCTATTTTTATTCGAATCTTCTTGAGACTGAATGTTTTGGCGTTGGAAACTTCTGTAGAAAATGAAAGCGTCTTTTTAAATTCTCTTCAAATTTCAACTTGAATTGGTATAAATATTTAAAGATGGATATGGTGGAGTTATAAATTTGTAATGACATTGAAGTGAATGTTCTATAGAGTTATGATTGACAATGCAGAAGATGTGGTGTTGCATTTCTTTTATTGTTTTAAACAGGACTCAGAAGTTCCAAGCGACGTCTTCAAAGAATAAACTTCTTCATTAATATTAATAATATACATTAACTTGTAGACGGAGCTGCGGCGGCTCGTCTCTTTTATTTCGCGACCATGAAGAAAATTTGGTTTCATTAAATTGTTAATTTAGCGTCATAATTAAAAAGTAATTGCTTTTTCGTATAATTATCCGAAATTCATTTTTCGCGCACAAAGTTCCAGTTCGTTCACCTCAGATTCAATCTGATGGATTCGTCCGCCGCAAAATGTTGGCAGAAGTGATTCTGTCAACAAGTTTCAATAAAACCGTCAGCGAGGAACGAATCCGATTTCGAAAAAAAGACCGAAACCGATCATTGATAATTAATTTAAAAAAAGGGGTATTCGCGCGCGCGCGTGGTAAAGAATCGATTTGCGACAAGCGGAAAAGTAATTGGGAGTTAAGTGACGTCCGTTGATAAAAATCAACAACTCATTCATGTTAAACTCGGCTTAATAAGGCGAAGATAAACGTAATGCAGTAACGGGCGGCTGGAAATGGTTTTTAATCGCGAAGCTAAAAATAGTAACTGTATAACTGTCCAGAAAAACACTTAGAGGAAGGTCGTGCCTAAACAAGATTCAATTTGAACATCAACCTTTTTTCAATGACGCTTCAATAGATTTTTTTCCTTGCGCGCTGTGAAAAGACGCAAAACTCTTCTGTATTGTTAAAAATCACATTTTTTTCCTCGCCTTGTTTGCATTTTTGATTATATTGGCAAGTATACCGTAAAGTATACTGTTCCGTTGAACTTCGTCTATGAAGGACGCTCTAAGTTATCTGCAAATATTTAATTTTACTTGTAGAATTACCACTCGGTTTTGTTCTTTTTTAAGTTGTTTTACCTAATACAGTTGCAAGAAGTGGTTTGGCATGAACAAACATCTTTGACAGGAGGTTACTGTTGTCATCTAGCATTGAAGTCACTGACGTTTACGCGATTGGGAATTAATTTTTTTTTTTTAAATTAAATTTCTATAACTAATTGGAATTAGGTTTTGCGCTAATACCAACAAGCACCGTGGTGAATTGCGTGTACCTACAATTCGAACCATCCGAGGTATTTACGGTGCGGACGTATCCTTGATATAATGCCCATATTAAAATAGAAATAGTTCGGATTTTAGAGATTCGTCGTCGGCACATGAAAGTGCATCTAAACGCAGATATACGTACTGTAGAAATTGTGCGCCTACAGTAATGCGGCATGCATGAGTTGCTTTGAAAAACTAGAAAGACCGCGTGCGCGCAAGGAGCACTGTGTTGCATTTTTGCGCCGACGCAGAGAGTAAATCATAAAATAACGTGAGACGTCACTTTCAATATATTAAGATGGAATAAATCAGCGCAGAATTACCGACGACGAGTGCAAACAGATGGTCCGGTAATTGCCTGGACGGCCGGAGAATCTTTTGCCTACTGGTTTCAGTTGGTATTCAACACCTTCACCTTTTGCTTTCTTTGGGAATGCAAATAGAACTCTATTCTTGACACACTCATCTACTTCAAATTTAAGAAAATTATTATTTATTTACTTTGTGACATTATTTACAAAACATTTTCATTGTAAAGACTTGTATTTAAAAGCTCCAAGTTGGAGAAGAATCTTATTTATGTAAGTACATGATTTTCTCTGGAAAGTTATTGTACGAGCACGATCTCAAATAAAACCAACAAACTTCTGCATGTAAGTTTGCAGGAAATTCAGTTTCTCATTTAGCTCCGGCGGTAAATCAAAATTTCTTCTGTTGAAACTAAACTGGCTGTAATTACTACAAGGAAGTGTCAACTTTGCAGCACAATATATGCCCCGCTGTGCATATGTGACCCGGTGTCTTCTCCAGGAGATCGTGTGACCTGGTGCACTCCCACACAAGGAGCTGCTAACGGGCATCGCGCTTTCATTAGCGAGCCTTCTTCCTTCGCATGCCGAGGAGATGCGTATCGGTGCCTATTGTTGTTAAGATTAATGCACCTCTCTCGCCTTTAGATAAAATGAAGTTACAATACCAATAAAAATTAATTGAATCCCACATGAGGTGCAATTAATACCTATGTGATTAATATCTTCGCACCAAATGGAATAATTTTACGGCTAAAGTGAAACTGTCTTATTAATTTATTCAATTGATGTTTGATGTCAATAGGCAACACGGTTGAATACAATTTAAGCATTCTAGGACTTGTTAGAAATTATTAATTTGTATGGAGCATATGTCTGAATGATTAATTATGATTTTCCGATTGCAAAATTTTATGGATTCGTCTCGAAACCCGCAAATAAAAGATGGATAGTTCCCATTACATTAGAAATGGACTGAATTAGTATTATATCTAGAGCAAAATTTTTAATACCAGATGGATATTTATTTTGGAAATTTCTGATTACTTATTCATTTCCTCAATCGTTCTCATATAATTCTATTAAATTTTGTTTTCATAATAGGTTTTGTATTTAATTAAATTGTTCAGTATATTCTTTCATTTTTATAAAATAACTTCCAAACTGGGGCGATAGATACAGATTAATGAAAGTGATAGTTCTACACCATACATTTTATTTCTTTCGATACATTTTTTGATTTTTTTACAACAACGTTAACTAAAGCTGGTTCTTGTCCGATGAAAATTGTATCACAAACTCTTTTAAACGGACACTAAATGGGGCACAAACACTTAACGACGAAGCTGTCGAACGACTGCGAAACGTTAAGTGTTTGTGCGCCATTTAGTGACCGTTTAAAAGAGTTTGTGAAACAACGTTAACGCAATTGGGAATGGGTTAGTAATTTTTAATGACTATAATTTTTTTATTTTGAAAAAATATTTCCAGGTAAGCCAACACTGTTGTCGTCTATAAGAATTGTCTTTAATTCATCCCAAACATTGAAATTTTTTATTTATTCTGAATATTACCTCTTTCATTGTTAAATAAAAATGATTATTATTATTTTTTTTTATCTTTCAATACACTTCAATATTTGAATATTTACTTTAGAAATATTTTATTAGTCAAATAGCATCTAAAATTGTTCTAATATAACCGAAATCGAATTTATCCTGATGGATTATGTCTGCAATGAAATAATGTACTTGTCAAGCGAAAGTGATCCCATGAAATAGTAAAAAAAGAAGCGACAAATAGAAATTCGTTTATAAAAGAATTCTCTTCGGTTGTGCCCTGATGTATGTAATCAAATAGAATACGTCCTGAAAGTTCAATAGTAGGTAATTGCCAAGTTTATTTTATTTTAGTTTTTTAAATAAAGCTAAAATATTTGTATAATTAAGTTAGTTAGTTGTCAGACGAAAACGGTCAGTATTCTTCTGCGGAAATGCGTCCATAAGATTAATGTCTTTCGCAGAAAACGTAGCAAGCCATAAGTCCTTACAAGGATCCTGTCGTACGCGCAGGGTCAAGTTTGCGTTCTCAGCCGAGCAGTGTAGATACATCTGAACGTATCGTCCGACACAGTAGCAAAGTTCAGCTCGTGCTGCGCGCACGTAAATCAGATGTAGAATATGATAATGAAAACGTGCTCAGAATTTTCCCGGGTCAAATTCACGCATGTTGTGTATCAGAAATCTAAATCGTGTTTTGATAAAATTTGAATTATGAAATAAATTGTAAATTCAATGTGAATTTAGCTAGTAGGTTTCTGATGCTGAACGTACTAACTAGGCGCCTGAGGATCATTGCACCTACCTGTTTCCGTGTAAGGTGCTTGCGACTGTTGACTGAAGAGTGACACTGACACTGGCGCAATCTGTCCTTGGCCTTGTCTTTTGCGTTGCGTTCACGGTCACAACCACAACAGAAATGCTTTGGCGAGCGACGAACTGCTTCTTTTCCTGCATCAAGTCTGCAAGAGTACCTGGTGGTGGGGCCGTACCACTACTCGTCCACGGCAGGTGGAACATCACATATTTATAACTTGCGAAGTTTATCATTGGCTGATGATGCTGTGTACTTTTGTTCAAGTCCTCGATCCTGCTTTATTGTTAATAGTTCAGTGTCAGTTTTTGTGGCACTGAACTTGAGAGCGCACCATTAGAACAATGAAGGTTGCCGGTTGGAACGCGAACGCACCAGGAAAACAGGATCGATCCCTCGCACTCTTTTATGCGTGAGGTATTAAATTATTGCATTCAGTCCCTGGGCTACCGTACCGTTACTTCTTGTAAGTCTTATGCGAGAACTGCAATCAGATTCCAGACGCATCCTGTGAAACGAATTTAAAAATCACGACCAACCGTGAAAGAACATTTCATTGAGGAAGAAATTATCATCATCGGCTTTCGATAATTAAAATTTTACTTTTTTTTACTATTTTTGAACTAGAGACTTTAAGGTACTTCATAGATCTCTCTTTACTACTTTCTCCAATTCATTTATCAATTTCCGCATTGTTTTTCTTCTCATTCTAAATTGTTGTTAGAGTTTCAAATGCACAGACTGTTCTACTTTTCCAAAAACGGTTTAATTTAATTAGCTTCAACTTTTTCACCTTTCATTATAATACATATTATCTTTGATTTATTAATGTTTAATTCCTAGTTTGGTCTATTTTTTATATTAAAGTCATTATCATTTTTCCTAATAAACACTTTATAGCTAGCTGCTGCTTCCTGATTCACGATCCCTGCAACTTCACAAGTTAAAGAAGATTGACTTCTTTAGCTTGTTGTGAAATGAGGACTTCTTGGAAGGGTTTATAATGAATTTGGCACCAGACCTGATTGAACTCTAGGTTGAAATAGAACTAGGGAGTTGTTGCTGATGGTACTTGTACAAAAAGAAAATTCAGTTTACGTGTTTCGTTGACTTCAAATTTTCGGACGAAATTTTGACATTGCGTCGTATCTGAAAGAGATGATCTTACGAGTAAGGCCCGGTTTATTCATCTCTGAGTAAGTGACCAGTAAAATACTTGATAAATTAAAGATAGGGTAACTAATCTGTCAAGTTATAACTTGGCACTCATTCAGAGATGAATAAACCGGACCTTAATTAAGAGACCTGGAACGTTTTCTAGGTCTAATTTTTTTTTTGGGGGGGGGCAGCGTGTTTTTATCGTTCTGAATCTAGTCAAGGAAAAATAAGCTCTGGATGAATCAACTGCAATAAACACATAAAAATATTTCGCTATTTACAAATTCTTATGGGCTGAAACATCCCCTACGCAGTCTTTTAATCAAGATGGTATTTGCATTCAGTTCATTAATCAAGACGTCATAAAAGTTGACCTGAATAGCTTTTGCTTCGAAGCATTTAATGAAGATATCAATGACATTAAAGTAACCAGTAATCCTATATCAGGTCGAAACGTTATAAAAGGTGGTGTCGTTCAGTTGATGAACGATTGTATTCCTAGTTTTAAAAATGAACTTACTACCATCTAGTTAGCCTCCGCATCAGATAAGAAAATTTGTTTTCAAATTTTATTGCTTCATTTTTCACTTCACTTGCTGCGCCAATCTTCTTGGAGGAAGACCTTTTCTACACGACCTTGAGTCTTTCCATTCCATTCTCTTTGTGTGTCCAATCTTCTAACATCTCTATTTTCAGTACGTGTTTTTTCTATTTTTTTTTTACTCGGTTACTATTCATCTTTAGCGTATATCGTATCGTTTTCGCCAGTCTTCTTTGCGTAAACTCCTCTGTTACAAATTCTTTCTTTCAGTTTTTGCCTGGCTTCCTCTCATGGAAGAACTTACGTGATGGGTTACTTCTTAACTTATTCGACGTAATGTGATTGAGTCTAGGACCTCTCCTTCGTCTGGAAGTCGCTTTTAACTGTCGACAGATTAAAAATGAATAAAATAATTGCGAATGTGTTGTCAAGTAGTTCATGACCTAATCACTGCGCCACAATTTCGGCTGTGTTACAAGAAGATGGTGGCAATTTAGGAACCTTTGTATTGACTAACCGATTAAGGCCCGGGATAAGCATTATTCTTAGAATAACGTGACGTAGGTATGGAGGAACATCAAAGGATATTCAGCGAATAGTTATTCCGTCTTTTTTCCACGATTGTAAAACTAAGGGCCTAAGTGTTTCAAGAAGCAATTTGAAGTATTCTTTTTTGAATTTATTCCTAAAGGAATGCATTTCGTATTTCTTTGTCTTTTTGATCTTGTATTTCAATTGAAGTGGAGTTCTTTTCTGGAGACTTTATTCATTGCATGTTGGAAATAAAATCCATCTTTTGTTTGGTAATTTGTGGAACATGGTGAGATAATTTCGAGTATTGATAATGCGGTGGTCTGAAGTAATTTTCTGTGGTCTATTTTTTTGAGAAAAGAAATCCTGTCGCTGAAGAAATCGTCTCCCAAACAAAACTGCTAGGAGCTTAATTGCAGAAATTTGCGTTCGTGGAGTTTCATTTGATTACATTAGTTCTAAATTGCAGTGTATTTGTTATTGTGTGAAACAGTTCCTCTCCAGCGTTGATTGTTTTCCCTGCTGCGAATGCAAATTCACAGCTCGCAAGCCGGGGCAATCGTAAAGCACGCCGTGCAAGCTGCAGTTCGACAATCTCCGTGCACTGCTTAAGCCGGGTTCATTACAAGGACGTACGAAGACCGTGAGTAATTGACGTTCAGCGACCTAATACGCACTCATTGCAGGTCCGCTCATTATGCGGCATTAAACTAACAGTATCTTAAGCCATCTCATTTTTTAATTGCAATCCGCGTAATGTACTTTTTTCGAACATTAACGCCCGAAATGAAGCAACTTTTACCGAGGAATTTCAATAATTTCTTAATGTTCCTTTCAAATACTTGGCTTTTAATAAAATTCATTTACGTGTAATTTTTTATCACGGCTTCAATTCAGGTATTAATGTGCATTAAAACGATTTACGTCTTACAATGTCAATTTTACTTTTTAAATTAGCCAGGCAATTTATTGTGGTATTTGCCACTAATCTCAGCCAAAGAATTCCTAGAAAACGTTGTTATTATTTAATTTTCCATTATGCAATCGGACCTACTACAATCACCGCTCTTTGCATTTCTTAATTCCCTAGCGGTAAATAGCAGAATCGTTTTTAAGAAGTTCATTGCGTGTAAGTCACGAAAAGAAAACTAATCTAACAGTTTACAGTACACAGCTCCACATGTCGCACACTCCTAATTTTTACCTTTCAATATAGTTTTGTTTGATGTAAAGAAGACAAAACTGGAGTTCTTTAGGAGACGAGGAAACTAAACCAGCTCATGAGGTTTAAGACACTAAAAGGAATTGGAGCTTTCCTGCTATACTTTCATTGCTTCATTGATCAATGACTTATTATTAGTTCGAAACCTAATGCTATATATATATTTATTTTAATTAATTCTATAATTGAAATGTCTTTTTTTTTAAATAACAATAGGTTTTTGTATAAATGGCCTTGAGTAATCCTTGAACTCGTCGATTCCACCTGCCATCGTCAAACAAACGAGCTTACATGTGTTTCATATCTTAATTCCGCGACGTCCACTTTCATTATAATAATTGCAGTGACTCGTTCCTAATCGAAAGCACACAATATGATACGTAACATTATAATATACAAAATAAACAGGTAACCATTAAGTTGTCTAAATATCCTGGCCTATCAACTTTAATTGCATGATTGCGTATGGTTTGAATTTGAACCAACGAGTACATGCGCCGGATTGTATTATTAGTTCCTTGGACTTCTGTGAAACCATTATAAAACGAATAAACCAATAATGAGATGAAAGATGTTAAGGTAAGGAAGGCAGTGATGTTTAATCACTCCGGCGTTTTAACATGCCTAGGGTAATTACTGTGGATGAAAGTAATTTTCTAAATATTGGAAATACCATTTTTTCGAAAATAATTAAAAACACAACGCACAGAGGAAGTTTACGCGAAACTTTTCAGGAAAATAAATTCGTATTTAAACGCGCAAGTTCTCATAGTTCGCTCATATAACTGCACTGCAGTTAATTGTAATAAATCTGAAATGCCACGAGGAGACGGAAACAAAGCGTGAAAATCCACTGCAGCCGCTGGATTTTATCGCATAAAGAAACTGCATACAAATTTTAACCGCTTAGACCTAAATGCGTACGACCGTAAACATTTTCATATTAACAAGAATGTTTTTCCGTTTCAGTGATTCGTCATCGAATTATTAAATTATCGTAATGTTGTTGCAGATCTCTGATCTCTGGAATTTGGAGCGATGAGGTTTTGTTGTTGAAAGTAGTGCAGAATCTGAAAACGTTCAAACTGTTATTAATCGGTTGTTAAGTTGCAAAAAGGAAAGTCATTAAGTTCACCAGACTGAAATTGCAATTCATCTGAACAGGATGCTCCTGAAATTGTATTTTAAAAATGATTATACGACGCAAAGTCATTTCATACCTCAAAGAAGATATTTTTAGATTTCACAGACTTCTTTGGACAGTAAATTAGGCACATGGTCTTTTCAATAACTGAAATCGCCTCTTTGCGAATTTGGAGATGTGTTCGACTGAGAAATATTTTAAAATTAATTATATGCCACTCTCCCCTAGATATACTCAGGGTACCTATTGGTCTTTTAGGCGATATTTTTCGAGTAAAGTAAAGTTGGACCAAATATGTGAAAGAGGATCTGAATCCAGATCAGAATTTCGATCTTAATACTAGCCTGTGGAGCGTAATTCATGGAGTGAGTGTAAAATTCTGTGTTGCCACATCATATGCCATCCATGACCAAAAGCTCTACGACCATTCTTTGATTGAGAATCAAGGAAGAGGAAGAAATCACGCGAAGGCTTGTGGATTTGTAATATAGTCCTAGAACGTTCTTCATCTTCTTTGGAATTCATTGTAGAAATCCATTTTACTATCATTTTACCGTCTATCTTGACTTTACCAAAAATTTTTCGTAAGGTCTTCCTTCCTTCCCTTTCAAGCTTATCTTCTTCCTCCTTCTTCTCGCGGGCATATGTAAATGATGTTCTTTCTTTATCTTTCCATACGTTCACTCGGCTCCTTCTCAGTAACTTCTTTAATTGCCACTTCAATTTGTTTCCATTCTTGCTGTGGGCATGCAACTCGACTAGCAGTCAATGCAATTGACTAGCAGTCAATTCTTGTTCCAGTTCCATGGGGTTTTTATGTTTGTTAGTCCTTTTCGCAAGTTTGGAATTATGTACCTGCTTCATTCTTGCTATAATCAAGATGTGGTCACTGTTTGAGTAGGCTCCTCTAAAGCTTCTTACTCTGCCACTTCTTCTCTATTGGTACGTAGTCAATTTGATTTTTTATTCTTTCATTGACCGCTAAGTTTCTGTATGTTTTACGACAAATTAAAATGACACGTGGTTTAAGGTGATGTCAACCATTATGAGGTCTGTATTTTTTTATTGACTTAAACATGACTTGATTAATACTAACGTAGCTGCAGCGCATTTCTGAGGGCCCAGGCCCACCACACATTGTCAAATTTAATACCCAACTCGAATGCCCCCAATTTTCAGTACAAGGAGGGGGTTTCCACACGTCGTGCTTCCAAGGTCACATAGTTGCGCCACTCAGTAGTTACGACCTTGCACGATCAAATTAAATAAAATAAACTGTTGCATGTTTAATTAAAGGAAGAGAGAGAGAGAGAGAAAAGGCGAGAGGATGCTGTTTTAAAATACAAGAGTTGTGTGTGAACGAAGTTATCGACTGTTTTTATAACACCGCCTTTTTGCTCACAATGCAATTTAATGTCATTATTAGAAAGATATGTGCTTACGGAATTACACTCAGCACTAACCGTCATCTCATTGACTATACATTTTACAGTTATTACTAGAACTGAGAAGATTTCACGGAATCTCGCCTTGCTTGCGAAATAATGTCAATTACCATACCAGGCTCGTTCTCAATTCCATAACTGAAGTGTTACAGTTTCACTAATTATGGCTTAAAAATATTGTTTGATGTTAACAAACAGAATTTACGAGATCTATGTTATATGAAAGCGCTGGATTTAAATGATCGAGGGAAAATGCGTTAAGTGTATAACGGAGCTTTTAAGTTCTTGCGTTTAATAGATATATTGAATTAATTAAATTTTGTTTGTTTTCTTCTGCACTTTAAGATTAGATTTTTTTTGTTATGGTTTCCTATGGGCAATGAAGGCGCGGTCTTCTTACATATTATTACTCAAGCAACTTATTATTTATTTCTAAATCGGACTGCATTTCAGTACGTACGGGCATTACGTTTTTGTTACTCGGTAAATTACATTACCACAAAATATTTATGTATTCACATCGTATGGATAAGTTTTCACATTATGAGC
This sequence comes from Dorcus hopei, assembly GCA_033060865.1. Classification (NCBI taxonomy): domain Eukaryota; kingdom Metazoa; phylum Arthropoda; class Insecta; order Coleoptera; family Lucanidae; genus Dorcus; species Dorcus hopei. The sequence continues at coordinate 39,772,359 of CM065423.1, forward strand.
GTTTTATGCACACACCTAACCACATATTCTGGGCGGCAAAAAATGCTAATCAACACCCTGTGTACATGCCATCGGTGTTCAACATTATGATTTCCTCTGCGAAATGAAGCAGATTTACATTTATTAATCGTCACTGTGGCGTGCGAAAAAAATAACTGACAAATTTACGACCTCGCTGACGAAAAGGCGTGTAATCTGCACATTCAATGCAAAGTTAAGCGTTAACGTTGGATATTACCGTGGAACTTTGCATAAAGCAGGTATGTTTGTATTTTTGTTTCCTGGTGCTTTCCTTAAAAATGAACTTGTTCTCGTTATCGTCATGAACAGGTGCAATCTCGTGGGAAGAACCGGCAATGAACTTGCGTACGTCTACTAATTAATTTGTAAGAGCACCACGCAAGAAGAAGGTATTGTGTATTAAATTACTGTGGTAAAATTATTTAAATACTGATTGTGAGTAATAATGCAATTATTATATTACTTTTGTTACTTGAAATCAATTAAACTAAACTGGACACATTTCTAAACTTTAGTTCTTTCATAAAACAAAAAAAATTAAACGTTATCTTGCATTAAGTACAAAGAAAATGTTCACGCACGAGTTAATTTAAAATATCGTCCTTTTTTTGGTGAAACCAGAACGTTTCAATGGGTATAATAAAATTAATTAATCTAAAAGCTTCACGAGTCGTTTTTAAAAAATATTGACGATGGAAATTCCAGTTGCTTTCATTGCATTCATACTTGAAACCTGGCTTCTCCTCTTTAGATATTTGTTCATCAAATATTTGAATTTTTCCTGTCGCTCATACACATATGTCCAATTTTCTAGCGTTACGTGCACGATTTATTATACGCATATATTAATGGAGTGATCTTTGTGGATAGGCCTTTGAATATCATTGTGGTGTTTATTATTTTGTTTGTAAACATGATTAGGGGAGCTTGTACAATTTTTTGAGACGAACGTAAAAATCTAGTTTAGTTTATAGTAGAGGAATCCTCATAGAAACTCGTTGTCCTTGTATACTTTAATCAATAGCTCGGTTGTGATGTTTTTGATATTATCTTCGTAGCACTCATCTTCTGGATGGTTTGCAAGTCTTTTGACTGGAGAAGTTCTTTACATTCGGAAATTATTGAATTTATTTGTTTATAATAACACATTCTTTATTCTTTCAAGGTCTACTTTGTTTTCCAGAAATAATTGCTGGTAATTTAAAATATTACCTTACATTCTAATCTGAATTAATGTTTTGCTGTCCGTGTTACCAATAGAGCATCATTTTCTATAAAAGTATGCAACGGTATACTCGAATGTGTGTCAAATCGAAACCGCATTAAATCTACCTTGCGTTTCGCGTTTTACGTGAACAATTTCATATGCAACTGGGGCACTGAATTAATACAGAAAGCAAAACAAAGCTCGCGAACTGCACGTGCGTTTGATCTAACCACGCTTTAATCCGTAACGTATACGGACGAAGCCGACTGTCGAATTTGAAGAATTATAGATGCACGTTGCTAAAATACATTACACATTTATCACGTTATTTTCGTTCGGCAGAGTGCGAATTTATTATCGCAAAAGTAGCGAACGGATTTATTGCATGAAAACGTGAACATATGGTTTCGAGTTGTTGCTTGTAATGTTTTGCAACCCATCCACCACAACCACTGGAAATTTATGGTGATTGGTTATCGGTGAACTTTTGTTTCTAACCGGCACATAACGTAATTTTTTTCATTTTAAAATAATTTGGCTTTATAGATTTATGCATGTATACATCTTTGATCTGGCAAGGTACGAAATTTGCAACTGCTTCGTATGAAATCTTTAAATAAGAAATTTGCTTTTGGAAATGAATGATGAATTGAAAATGACAGACAATTAATAAAAACGATTAACTCTTGAACTTTGAATACCACGAGTTTCTGGGTTATCCGATGAATGATGGTAATGTAAATGGAACTTTAGGTCGCCAGGGTAAATGCACACGTCATTCTAAAAAAAAGTTCCAACTAACTGAAAATAAAGTTTGTACTCGACCTGATTGTAATTCAAACATCGCTTGTGATGATTTCATCGAACCGAGTTAGTTGGTATGCATTTGGTGAAAACTGCTCTCCTTTAACTTCTATCGAGCAGATCAATTCCTAAACATCGCGTTTTCTAAACCACCATGTTATTACCCTAGATTCAGGTACAGATTTATTACGTCTTTCGTTAAGAGGGCACCGAGCTCTGATGTGATGTGGAACACCGGTCGTAAACAAAAATTCTGCTGACTTATTATTCTTCAGTGCGTTTTGCTTCGTTCCTTGCGACGACATATGTGGACTGTCGTTAGAAACAAAACTAGGTTTATATCACGAAACTGGATGTTAAAGACATAAGTTCTAGTTTTTCTAACGTAAATTGTTGCAATTACTGTATATGCTGAGCTGGTTTTGTTTTACTAACTTATAAAATATGTTTAAAATCAAATATTAAGGTTTCCTGAAAAAATCTTTACATCTTCATATGTGGATTTAATTTATGTGTGTGCATACGTGCGGTATGAGTTATATTAACTGGTTAATGTTTCCGTGGCGCATAAACTATTGGAAAACGTTAACTTGTAAGCGCGGAACTTTATTTGCTTTCGTTTCCAGTGCAACTACAGAAGATTGCATAATCATCACCGGCTTAATCAAATGCATGATTTGCATAACGATCATAGTTTCAGTATATGGGTATCCCATAAATAATTTTAAACAGAAAAAAAAGGTTCCTGCAGTAAAGTACTAGAAACAGATTAGTTCTGAGTCTTCCTTCCAAAATAGAATTTAAAAAATGATATTTTCTGTATGTTTTAATGTCATTAGTTCCTCATTAGTCTTGTTAGGTCGTGTTTAAACTTAATATCGTTGTTTGTTTTCGAGTCATTTCAAGTTCGCGAATGTAACAAATTTGCATGTTTAACAAGGTAATGGCGCAATTAATTCATTATTTATTCTCAAAGTAAGATTAATCTGTCTTGTACGTCATGCATATCCAGCTTTTTCATATTTTGCTCTTGCTAATCGTACACGTTCCTCTAGCCAACTACTGTCAGAAGCGAAGCTAATTATATCGTTTTTATACAACGTGGGAGTCATTATACGGGCTTTAATATGTTTTCGAACAAGCAGAGCCGCCAAACAATTCAAATACTTCGGCGGCACTTATTTTGACAGGTCGAAATTAAGCGTTTGAGGTGTTTAACGACCTTCGGCGATGCCTTGCGCAGGTCAGGACACTTAATTAAGAATCCTGCTCGACCGGATGGTTTTTGCCGGTATCTTAAATTATGCCTCCTTATATCTCATTTTTCTGCACTTCTTTGCCCTTTTTTTTTCGCTTGCTCGCGCTTGTTGGTTTCGTAACTATGCTGTTAATTATTACGTGTATCATTTGCATACGCTGATACTAGTTTTGATTTATCTTTACCGCGCTGATAAAATGGTTAAGTAGCGAGTTCATTTTTGTAATAAAAGCATCGAGAGATTGCCAGCATAATTTATTAATATATGTGTGCGTGCGTGTGTGGGAAGGAGAATTATAGACGATTCTGTTGGAAAACTTTCAGAACATTCTTTGGTTTCAAAATCGTATTTGATTTTTTTAACATAAAAGTCTTGTTTTGAGAAGGACCATTATATGAGGCTATTAGAGTCCAGTTCTTCAAAATTTGGTAATTGATCCCCCTCCCCCCCAATATTTTGTTTTTATTTAGTGTTCACCGTGTGAACGGAACTTAAATATATTTCACTGTTTATTTAATTTATTTAAGTATACTTCTGCTGAAGCCTTTAGTGCGTTGTCAAAACGAACATTCATTCATACACTTCCGGCGAGAAAGCATCGTTTGATTGCTGTAACCGTCCATAATCTATTAATCAAAGTAAATTTATGACGAGTGTTATTGCACTTATGAGGTATGAAAATATTCAAGCATTCCGAATCCTTTTCCATCCATCCCGTTTATACCGAGCTGCAGACTTATGAAGATAATTAATAGGTATCGTTAAGGCTGCTGCAGTTTGATATCAGAAATTGTTCCGAGAAGTTGCTCAAAAACCGCAGTTTTTAGTTATGTCTTAGTAATCGCAAACTCGTTTTGTTAGTCCTCTTCGGTGTATAATGTTGCTCAATAACCGTTTAATTGGATTACTCTTTTTAATTGCAAAAAGTCACTTGCGTTGTTTACTTCTCGGTAAACAAAAAGGATGCTTTAAAGTGTGGCTCCTTAAAAAGTTAGCGCGCTTGTTTTGCGGTTTTTTTTCTTAAGGCGTTTCTAATGCAGAATTCCAGAGTTGGTGCGAGAATAGTTTCAAGGAATTCTTTTTTTTTTGTTTCAGTTCTACTTCAACACTAATTGTTTGTCTTTAGTACTAATAGTCACTCTGCTGCAATATTGCTTAATATTTCTTAATCTTTTCAGCTTGATAAAACTATAATAGCATTTGATTAGTTGATAGTTTTTTCGTCGATTTATAAAGGTATTTTAATTAGTTATAAAATAGTGTGACGCGCTTAATAAAGACCGGATTTTCTAGGTTCCTCTGCGCTAATTATAAATTTAATCAATCTTGAACGACGCAAAGAAATTTCAAACAAAAACTAAGCAAGGAGAGAAAACTTTATATAAAATTTCAATTAATATTTAATGTCTATTGACTTGTGGTTTTAGCCAAAGAGCTCAACTTAATTCATCTTGAAAAACATGATACCAAACAATTGGTCTTCTAAGTAGCTGATAGTATCTTCTTTTGATTTTATCTATCTATGGGACATCCATGCGCGTTGAAAACGAATACATTGCTGCTACTGAAGGAGTACCCGTTTCAGTGAATGGAGTCTCCTAAAAGGCAAGTATGGAAATAAATGGCGGGTTTTATTTTACATCAACATTTTCAAATTACACCACGCGTAGCGAATGGTCAATTCAAAGCTTCGCAGAGTTATTGTTTTGCATCTTCTCCGGGATGAAGATATTATCCGGTCGCATTTATTCACTTGTCCAGTTTTTCACCGGCCGCCACGTAATCACGCGTTCGCACTTCTTATTCCATTAAACCCCGACGAATTCTATTTGATCACAGTGCGGCAAAATAATTCTCGTGTCATGTACGCTCGTTATATACGGACTTAAATTCTGCGAACAATTCGCTCGTAGCGCACACGTGTGAAGAAAAGATGTATAATATTTTATTGCTCTCCTAGCATTCAACGAACCAAAGTCACTTTGAGCTAAACATTTGTTTAGTGGTAACATGCTTGCATGTACACACACATTAGTTTATTGAATAATAGTAGTCGAAGTTATGTAGTCATACATTGTTGTACACGTATTTGTGTACTTGGCAGTTCAAAAGAAGACACAAAATTATTATTATTATACAAACATATGGTCGGTATGTTCGAGTTTGTTACTCTACAGAGGATTATTTATTTTAGTGTTTTCATTGGGACATTTATTAGTAGGTCCATCTTGCTTGAATCTATAACTTAACTAGTGCCCAATTTCTTCATGAAATCTCGCCTAAGGCCAGTCTTTAAAAATGACGAATGGTTAAGTTGGATAGGACTCCTTTGCCTATTTGTTCGAAAGCAATTTTCACGACCTTTTTGGCCTGCGCCAAAGATGTGAGTCGTCATTAGTTATAAGTTTCATTTTGATTGACCTAAACACGCAGGTACATTTCTTCTTCAAGCCAACTCCCGATAATGTCAGTACACTTTATGGAGAGTGAACACCAAGATGTGATCTATTAATACTCATAAGCAGAACGCCGTGGCGAATGTGAAAAACAAAACGTCTCTTCGGGCACACGCGCCAGTAAGCACTAAAAAATAAACATTTGATCTAACGTAAGGTACGTTTGCACTGGAGTGGCGATAAGCGAACCCGGGGAATCGTTTAAAACAATTTTTGAGATTCGGATATGTGCGGCGAACAAAGCGGATAAGATCGTAATGTTTCATGCTTATGGGAATCATTCATGTGGCGAGTTATATTTAATTCAGAACATTTTTTTTTTTAATGTGCGAGGAACTTTACCGTTTACTACTACGGGTCATCAAAGTTTGAAGCTTTGAGCAAAAAATTTTGACCTCATTTCTGCTACGTACTTTTAAGAAAGTAAAAGCCTCTCGTCTTTGTAGTTGTAATCTCTTCATTTCTATATGTATACAAGTACAAATGCTAACTGTAAATCCAGGTTTTACTTTCTTGAAAGAATCATTGCCAATATGTACACGGAAAACTCTCAATACAATCTGATGCATTCGTCTCATCCACGAACATATTCCTCGAGCATGTTTAACACTGTCGCTTGTCTACCAAGTTAGTAGGCGTATGGTAGGCAAGCGTGACAGGACAAATGTTGGTTATTGATACTGTCATTTACAAATGTACGTCCGATCAGATAAAAGCTCGGCTAACATAATAAGAGAAATTCCCCACTCACTACGTGTGTGTGCATCAGCGGCCTCTCAAATAAATTTCTTTCTGCCGTCCCGTCCCGTTCATTCAGGATTGCCGTCGTTTGTGCGAACCATGCGAGTTAAAGACCGAAAGTCGGCGGAGGACAATTAAGTAAGGAGATCCTCTGCTTTGGGCGAATTCACTGAAAGATGTTTTAGCTAGATCAAAGGAGACGTTTTGTGGACAAATCACTCCATGTCAGCCTATGAAACCTTTTTTTTTTTTTTTTAAATGATTGCACATGATGCCCGAAAGAAAGGTCAAAGCTACAAAGCAATTTTAAAGACCTGGAAAATACGACATTTTATTATTGTTGTTTGCAAGATTTTCACTTACACAAATCTTCATCCCTTTAAATAGGTTTATTGCACAGGTTTCGAGTTAATCTTGTTGTCTAGTTTCTAGGCGTTCGATGATGTGTTAGAGTTATTATTTTATTCCTGGTTACACGACAATCAATTTCCGTTAAGTTATGGTCTCTGACCGTCCTCTAGTAATTACTTAATGGATAAATAAAGACAGTATTCTTTTAGAACGTTAGCAGCGTATATGAGCGTGCAAAATTGCTGTTTTCTTCGGCAAAAAATTAACTGTTATTAAACAGGCTGAACGCATAGATTGCGTATTAATAATTAATGGATGTGCGGTATCGTATCGGTGTGGCTGGTGTAATTAATGATTTAATTTCAGGTGAACTCATTCTCAGCGAAATAAAAGACTTTAATTACGAAGTTATTATTGATTATATTAGTTACAATCTGTTTAATTAAAAACCTATCCTTATTTTCTTGTAATACCCATTCAATTTTGGATAGAAATTGAAACGAATACTTTCCTTTTTTTTTACTTAAATGATTGTTGCTAAAATAAAAGAAAGAATTTATAATTTGCTTGAGTAAGATTTGAGTAATGAGAGCGAATGCGTGAAAAAAGTTTGTTTTTAATGTAATTCGTGAAACGTCGATGAAATAAGCCGATTATTCCGTAAATTTTCAGCAAAATATAATAAACTTAGGTGTCTATAAGCGCTTGATGCGATTTCGCGTTTCGTCGTGAAGCTGCAAAGAAAATCATGAAACAGTTTTAACGAAATGGGGCGTAATTACGTCTTTTACGGAGATAATAAAATTAGTAAGGCTATTATCATTTTAGCCCTTCGTTACTTTCAACTTTTAAATGGATTATTGCTCTGCCAACAGTTTCAATTCTTGTTTGTCGTTCCAATTAAATTAGCTTCCACAGAGCGGAGGTGTGATCCTTGTACCGTGACAAATTAAAACAGTTGCTGAATCTGCCTGACGAGTCGTTAGCTTCGCACAAGTTACGTAACGAAACGTTGCCTAGAACAAATTCTTTTTCAACGTCTCAAACATTATTTGCACAATGTGATATTTATCAGATAGAGGGAGCTTTTAATTATGATGTCGTCATGTTGACGCGCTCACATTATTTAAGCATGATTCTCCATCTCTATAAAAGAAGACCCTCCATTACTCATTGCTACTTACGAAGTGACACGGGAAAATTGATAAGAGGAGAACAAGGCAAGCGTAACAATAAGGTCTCAATTAATTAACATCTATTCTGAACAGGCTGGGGGGTACTTCTCCGTACAATTATAGTAGAGATAAAATTGAAATTCATTAAATATATGGGGTGCTGAGACTCATAGCGAAGAAACTCGAACTATGAGGTAACTACAGTTTATCAAATTTCTTTTAAATTGGCCACAACTAACGAGAGACAGTAATGCAAATCGAACTGGGCATAATTTTATAAATCACAGTTTGAATCTTCCATTTTTAAAGCTTACAGCTTTACGTGGTAAGCCTGCAGAGAATGACATTACAAGAATATAGAGCTCAAGATACGCAATGTTGATTTTTTCTAGCGCATAAAATATCTACAATCATCTGCAGCAGTAATTAGGCATCAGAATGACTTTTCATTTCTCTTTGACGTATCTACTAATTGCACCCACCCGATCTGTTTCCACCGAATTAATTCATGTATCGCTCGTTCGCCATCAGTAATTACGTCTGTTACGCTTCTGGTTCTCTGCTGTAATTTTCTTCGTTCTCAACAACTTCATTTTTATATAAGGCAGAAGTAATTAAAACATAGATTCGAAATGACTCGTTACAATTAAAAGTATTCCTCTTGCTTTAGACAAATTGCACAATTTCCAAAAAGAAAATTCAAGTCAGTAATTTTAGATAATTTATTATCAAGATTACAGGCCTGCATGTGTGTTGTGAGAAAGTATTTTGTTGCAAGTCACAAAAACAATATAATAAATTTAATAACAGAAAAAAGGCATCCGTCATTATTATTAATTTCCGGCTGAGAGGTAATATTAATTTATTCCCTCGGCAAGAAATTCGTTACATTCAGTACAAATAAGACCATGCAAATGGACACGTTCCTGTTACAACAATAAAAAAAGACAAGTATTTATTTATTCGTTTGCAAATCCGTTACTCATCTGAATTTTTTCCACCAAACAAATAATATCGATTTCAACTGAACAATGCAAGAACAAAGGCAATTTCACAAATTCGTCATCCTTTGTGAGCTAATATCCAAATAATACGCACGCTGTTGCTTGCGTCCCGTGGTTTATTCTTTAGAATTTTGCTGCAGTGATAAGTGACAATGTCCCGAACGAATTTATTGTTACGGAATTTGATTTTCTTTGTCGCAATTTTACACTTAAATATATCACAGTGAGGATTTCGGAGGAGCATGAATAGCCGACGGTGAAATATTTTTTCTGCCGTTTCGGGTTTACTGTTACTCAAACTCTTTGATGACGGCAATCTATGCAGATGTCCAACTATTGCAAAAAATAAATAACCAATCACGTCAATTTTTTTGCCACACACATATTTATTTATAGATTTGGTTGTCATTTTATAAGGTGATACCCATTTCAGTTGATGCCTCAAGAATTTGTATCCACAGCTCTCAGAGGTAACAGAAAATAATTGCACCTGTATACTTTCAATTTTTCACATTGTTTTTCAGGAAAATTCATTACGAAGAATAATGGCCCACGGTTATTAAGTAGGAGAGTCCGTATGCAAGTCGGTTCGTCGAGATTTAATAAAATTTAATTAACAGAAAATTGCAGCAACCTTTTCATCCTGGCCAACTAATTGTCTTCATTAATATCTCCACGGTTCAGTTTTGTAGCTTGCCTAGGAAAAACAAGTTAGTAATTATTATACATCAGGAGTGTTGTTAGAAATACTTATTCTGCCCACTATAACTAACTACGTGTTTTTTTTTTAACCAGAAAGAGTTACTTGCAATTCCAAGACAGAATAAAATGGTTTGAACTAAACTCAATCATTTTCTTTGATTTTATAAATTATATTGTTGCAAGTTTTCCTTGTGTATAAAATTTTCGCTTCGATTTAAGCAATTCTCTTCGAATTCATCCAATCAATTAGAATTTGGTGTGATTGTTTGGTGAAGTGTAAGCGTGTCAAGATTTAAGGGTACGTCAAAACTGATTGGTTATGCAGGAAGTCAATTATGGGCGTTACTAATTTCTAATTGGTCAGTTGCGAATTCGAGGGAGTAAAAATGGTCTTTACATTGAAAATAGACTCTGTGATTGGTTGTTTTTAATTTAAGGGAATGAAAATGGGCGTTGCCTTTGATGAGTAAGTTCTTTGCGCTATTCAGTTTTTGTAACTCTAAGAAATGAAGATTTTTTTGCCCCTTTTCCTTTCCTGTTTTGCCTATAACTTGTTTTTATGGCAAGTAGAAAATGTCCAAGGACAAGAGGTAGAAGACGATAAAAATTCATCGTAAAACGAAACAAAAAAATAGAAAACAGAAACTGAGTACCTATTCAAAGTAGTAAAAATAAAAACTCTAAAGAAAAGATAAAAGGTTTCTGTCAGCATCCATCGACTTTTAATCAACGTGCCCAAATATGTGTAACCCCTTAATTATCCTTCCCTTCTATGAAATTGTATATAATAGGTTTGTTCCACGATATACAGAAGACTGGTACGCTAACTAGCCGCCATTTTGGGATCCAAATTTAAACCTCAGTTGTGTAGGTCATAGGAATTTCGCTAGATGGCAGCACATGGTTTGGCGACTGTCACTGCCACGTGTTTGTGTTATTCCGTCATTCGGTGAAACTTTTCATTTTTGTTAAAATGAGAAAATATTTTATTTGTGGTGAAGATATTTCTTTATTTCAAACTCCCTCGGTACGTACCAGTACTTCACAAACTGAATTAAAGATCCTTAAAGTCTAGATGTATGACAGAGTGTCTTTCAAAATATTTTTTAATAACGTTTTCTTCGTTGAGTATCTGACACGGTGGTGCGTATCGATATCTCCGAAATGTTTTAAAGTTTTCGAATCCTTTCGGTTCCTCCAAATCCTTTGCTGAATAATTGATATCTCGGCCTGTTTCAATTTCAAAAAAGCACTTGACCAAATCCACGTTCATGGACTTGCCAAAACGATTTGGTGCGAAAATTATCACACGTCGCTCTTTGGTTTCTGATAATAATTAATTGATGAACAAAGATTTATCAACAAATCCAGTCCATTTAACAGCTTTTCTAAAAGTTGTTAGATTCGTATTAAATACTACTTTTCCTTTCTGCAGTACAAACAGAATGATAAAAGTTAGTAATATATCATTAAAGAGGAACAAGGATCTTACTTTTTTATGCTGCTGCTGCTTTCTGAGCCTGGGCACCTCTTGCAAACATTTCCTGTAACAGAAGAAAAAACTTATCTACTATTTTTCTTTTCATAAAGGAAAGGCAGTGAGACCACGAATTAAGTTTATTTGAATGCTAACAACAGTAGATGAGCAGGTTGCAGTTAGATTCATCTTCTGGCAGTTATTTTGAGACATATGCGGTGGTTCACCTGCAAAAATGATATGTTACTAATCTTCTATACAAGGAATCATCCAGAATTGGCGAGCTTTCTCAAAAGAACCCTATATACTTTTCAATAATCAATAATAAATACGTTAGGAACTGAATGAATGGCATTATATGTCTTTAATTTGCTATTGTGAAAATTTATCTGCTTTCGAATTGTCACTTTGCTAAAGGGGATGTGGCGTAATGACAACCATTAATACATATAACACCATCTAGCGATAATTACTGGAATCCACTATCTGCCGTACATTTTTGGCTCATTTGATAAATGAAAGTTATAGGAGAGTGAGCGTACTAGTCTTCTGTATATCATGGTTTGTTCCAACGACAGTTCGAAATTGTCAGATTTTGACAATTCTGTCAAGAGTATAACTTTGATGAGTGCGTCTTTCTGTAGTTCCGAACTAGTGACGAACTGCTGTTGGGATAAACCTAATGCTTTTTTCTTTCATCGCGGTAATAATCGCCATTTTACTCACATGCTGATATCAATCGAAAACGCAGGAAGCATAGGGCACGGTAGGTCCATTACTTCATTAGCATCTTAGATTAGCATTAAAATAACGTAGGTAATTGTTTTTGTATTATTTGGAGTTCTAGAATCAGTACTTCCACCATTGCATATTAAGTAACTTTAATATGATGTGGTACGCACTATAAATACGATAAATTATATGATATATAAAATAGAGGAAATTAAATAAAACTATGACAAAATGAATAGAAGTAAAAACAGTACTCTACATTACGATTTCTAATGAAACGAGAAACTGGTATAGATTCCATAAGTTTCTTTCATCGGTTGATTGCCGCTTCTTATAAACCGATTTTTCGTCCCACTAGCACTTATTTATTTAATCAATTGATATCGTATGTATAAGCAATTAATTTTATCTGCGTCAAATCTAAATAGTGTTCGAACCGTGTGAATTTTGCTACCTCCAGCGTCAGTAGATTGACGATAGCATCCAAACAGTTACACATTATTGAGATTTGCCTGGGTATCACACACATAAATCATTACAGTGCGCATAATCCGTAATAACAAGTGCTCCACTTTAAAATGCGAGGATTAATAATAATGGTTCGATATTTTCTCACAAGCCGAGCGAGTAAATATTTTGATGTGCTGCGTTAATCCCGTCAAAGTTAATTGGGTCCGTGTTGTTCTAAATTATGCGTTTATTAAAAAAAGGATATTGAATAATATGCTGAATTAAATTGGCGTGATAAATTCCTGTTCGTTGTTACCTCAATGTAACACCTTTTGTTTTATTAAATTTACTTAATTTACACAATGTTTTAATGAATTAACTTAACACTCCATTAAATTCTGCTCGTTTCAGTTAGCCAGTCCAGTTTAAATCTTTATTCATCTAATCAATCAGCAACTTACAAAGTATCGAATTACACTTAGTTGCTTGAGTGAATGAAACAGGACTTTCCCGTGTAACTATTTTCAAAGATTCTTTCCAGAGAACCTGATTCATTTACAACTATTTATACACTCACACAGCCAGAGGAAATAGCCGACCAAAAAAAAAGAAGAAAAAGAAAAACTAAGAAATATTAACGCGTTCGCCAAGTACGGTGGACGTAATTTAATTATTACTGTCGGTAAGGAATGAATGCACGCGGTATATCGACACTTTTGTCCGATGATAGCAGTTCATGAGTGATTCGTTAATTCATGGTTGTTAACTTCAAAAGTCGGGTGGCGAAGCTCCATAGAAGCTGAACCGGCTGATTTGAAACTAGTTAATGACAGGCAGTGCGTTATAATTGCAAATTATCCTGTTTCGTTTACACAGGCGCTTATTCAAAGTACCAATATCTGTTTCAGTAAATTATTTGTTATAGATATGCGTTTTCATCGAGTGAATGTTGATTCTTTCATTTTGTCGACTTTACACATATTTTCTTTTTTGCCATACACACCTGATTGCCTTAAACAGACTTGCTTTTAAATTAGTACTCGTTTAAACTTGAGGCAAAATGGGTATAGTTTTCTTTTATTGTTAAACAAATTCGTGATGATACAGGGTGTGTCTGATTTTGTGAAAAATCGTGAAAATCATTTGAAACAGGATGTATACTATGAGGGTCCTCAAAGAGGAATACAGATGTATATAAATTAGTATAATTAACAGTTTTTAAGTAGTTTAATTTAAATACCTTCTAGGAAATTGATATGACAAAAGTACTGTATGTGCCTACTCAATGTGATCAAGTGGGTAAAAGCAATAGCTAAATTGCAAGCTCGTATTTGCATAGGAGCTTGTAATTTAGCTGCCTTTGGTAAACAATATTCTCATCAATCACTATTAGCGTGGAGTACTACAAACTAATTGGTATTTATCTGCGTTCTTTCCGAGTGTGAATTTGTGTTGATCGTTGCCTGAGAATAATTATCCGTATAAGATTGCAGCGTTAATTAAACATGAGAAAGTGTATTCAGATCGAAATCACATGTAAATTGCATGTGGATATTTAAGCATTTCCGAGCCTGGAAATTATTGCAGCGTTGAGCGCGTAAAACACGCTGACAGTTCGAGCCGAACCGACCGAAACTTATGGTTCTCCAGTTTCACTTAATGGCCTGTTCACAATAACTTACAGAATCGAATAAATTATGTAATAGGTCTTTAATAAATTAATAATATTAATGCGGCGAATGTACTTTACTGAGATGTGCTGCACATATCACGAGTTGGGTATTATGAATAATGCATGCAGCTCTGCATACACACGCTGCATGTGACGCGGCCATGTAAATGTCAAGTGAATTTGTGATGGATTATTTGCCTCTCAAATGGCAACTGTTCTATTGCGGTATTTGTTTCATGTTCGTTTAAGTGGCTTTTGCGCGCGCTTTTATGTTTCATTGCATAGGGAAATTTTGCTAGAACGCCATCGCCAGAGTCGGGTTTACTGTTTATTGATACCACGCTGCAGCTCGTTTTACGCTCGAATGTGATCGGGACGTGTGTTTAAAAAAAATACTAATCCTCAAAGCCGAAACCGTTTATCACCGGAAGTAATTGAAACGTAGCCTGATTGTAGTTACTTATAGATTCAGATTACTTTACATTTACCTGCATCACTGTGCCGTATGATTGGCTTTGTTTTATGGTTGTAATCCTCATTTGGCCAAAATATTTTTAATCGTTTTGGTTTTTGCTGTCCAAATCAACCAAAAAAAGTACAATTTATATATTCTTGACTTGTATCTCATAATTTTCGAGATTTCTACGATTCACGCTAGACCTCATTCTACAGTTAATTACCTTTTAAATGTACATAGAAAAATTCCGTTGATCTGCATCGTTTACCTAACCAACACCATGATTGCATAACTTCAGAAATCAATTTGGTTACATTAACTTCTAAAATACTGCGGCGAATATCATCCATCAGAGATGGTACGCTGTGGTTGTGCATACATTTCATGACTTTAACGCTCCATAAACTCTGCTCTTAATGTAAATCTTCTTGGAAGCATTAACTTGATTTACATGCTTTTCAAAATCTAATTGTTTTCTTGCAGACGAAATATTTTTTCCGAGCTTCGCGCAGATTGTTTCCCTGCCGTGAAATTAATTAATCTTCTGCGGATAATTATAAGAACATCATAAAGTTAGCAAGAAATTAGTTTCCAGGTAATTGGGATGGAATAAAAAACCTTATGTTATTAACACGGGGTAGGTATTTATTAATTTTATTTTACGGTTGGTAAAATACGGGGTGTTTGATTTATCAGGTAGGTACATCATGTTTGTGAAGTTTTCTTTCGAGGATAAGAGCCATCGATTGTTTAGTCCAGGCGGCCATTTGTGTACGGGACTTGAAAAGTTTGTATGTACTTTTAGTCTAGTGGAAGTTTAGTTCCTAGCGTCTCGGGCTAAAATTTTATGTCAATGAAACTTTCTGTTCAACTTAATATCTTGCAGATTTTTCTCTCCCGCTGCGTCCGTCCGCAAGATAAATTATCCTCTTATCATTCCTCCGATTACTTTTATATTAGACAGAACAGACCGCAACGAATTTCGCTGATTTCCAGGAAAACCTTTGTTAATTAATTGATTCCGTTTTACTACCGTCGGCCTGGGATCAGAATGAAAGGCGGCGAGAAACTATTTCAGAAGGCGGAATGAACGTTGCTTGTTGTGGCGAAAATAAAATTCTCTTGATTAAATTGTATATTATTAATGCATCGGTTTATTGGGAATGCAGGGTACCTCTTGGAGCGCAAGTTATTTTCCGATTGTGTATTATGAACGCATGACCGTTTCTCATAACCCAGAACTGTCTTTTAAAGCAACAAAAGTGATATGGATTATATCTGAATACAACTTATTTCTGATAACAGTTACTTTGGAATTTCACGAAATCAATATACCTCCAGACGATTAATTTTATACTTATTTATTATCTTTCGTTGTATTGATTATGTATAGGTATAGAAAACGGTTATTAATAATACATATTATTTTCTGCATGTGTTTTATTCCCAAGACACTTTGAATTATTTAGGACTTGTTCTATTTTGAGGTAAAACACATTTGAATAAAGTAAATTCAATATAGAAGCAATTAACGTGTAATTATTTAGATCATGATATTGGCAAAGATCAACCTTGAGATAAATCGAGTCAAGTCTATGGTTTAAACAATTACGTAGTGTAGTTCGCCCGATAGTCATTTCTAGTGTACGGACGAAGTTATAGTTTGGAGCAATTAAAATAAATGAAAGTGCACTAGTAATAAACGATAACGAAAGCGAGATCATGTTGTAACGTACCCATCACGTCGTAATTTATATTTCATCGTTGTTGTGCTTTTTCAGCTTGCCCGATGCTGTAGGGTACCTTTTCCTATTTATCGTGGTGGATAATTACAGAGCGACGGAAGCTCGTAAATTCTCGACTTGGTAGCTTTACAGAAAACTTAAATTCTTAGACGTATCATTTAAATAACTCTTTGATTGGGATATTAAAATGATAACTGACATTTAAATGACTACGGAAAAATACGTACAACTTCGATATCTAATTAGTCTTAAGAGGCACCTACACACCTAGTTTTTAACGTTTTTAAAACAATATTAAAAAAAAGAGAACTTCTCAAAGTTTTATTTCAGTGCTTCTAGATTTATCAAAAGAAAATTGTTTGAGAGTCACTGATCTCTGCGTTTGGTTGTTGACACATCCTTTCAATTCTAGGTAATCCTGGGCATATTTTTTAAAAGCAGTGTCTTCTAAAATTCAGTTAAGAAAAATAGAGAAATAAATAAAACATTTTCTTAAAGGTGTACAACGAAACGTCAATTTTGAAAAGTGATCGAGTGTATCACAAATCTATTGCAGAGAATCATCATGAATAAAATTTAAATGAATGAAGTGATTCTAATCTTAAAATTAATGAAATTTTATAATCGTGAGACTTTCGCACGTTATTTTTCATGTTGCTTGCACAGATAAGCTCTACCCTGGCGGATTTTATTTAAAACGTGTTCCGGGTAAATAAAGCATATTGTTCAGGTACACAATGGCAGTTTTTGTTTGTATTAGCAAGCTGCTTTGTATGCCTATGCCGCTCTCATAATCTGCTTTGATTTAGATACTGCTAAATGCTTTCGTAGTTCGCTGTAAAATCCTTATCTCCCTGTACATCACATAAATGTCGCACGCTGCATGCTTCTTTATCTGGGGAGTAGTAAACTTGCATTGAACTCTATTTGCATACAGGAGCACAGAAGTCGATAAATTCTTAACTACGTATGTAGATTCAGCTTCTTTTTATCTAGGCCTTTTGACTTGCAGATAACATCAACATAATTTCTTCGTTTTATTTAAAAATGTCGCGAAATAATTGCCAATTGATGAAGATAAGTTGTGACAAGAAGTGACGTTTTGGCATATCAGCACAGCCAAGTACACGTGTAATTAATGGATAATTCTTATAGCTCTTGCTCAATGTCTTTTTTTCAAATTAGTTATAAACGTAAATTTCTACGCTTTTTATAAATTTCGTGACGCGCGTTCCTGCCGATCCTAATTCGTATTACGTGTAGATAATAGTGTTTCATTTTACAACATTACGCATATACACGCGGCATAAAATTACCTAACGGCATCGCCGTTTTTGTGAATGCCATCAGCACATTGTTAAATTAGAAGCGACGCGTGTATAACTGCAAAACAAATTCTGACCGATTAATTTTGTAAATCGTCGGTTCTCACAGCCTTTTATTTGTCGTGAAATGCCTTTATGGACCTCGCCATGCCATCCACTTATTCAGATGTATGCACGATTGCGTAATGTGGATGAAGGAAAACTTGTACACATACAATCGCACCGATTATGTCTATGTGGTGCTTAACGGTATAATCTTTAAAGCAAACTAACCTAGCATATTTAAGCACTGAAAAGAATACGTCCTATTTCCTTCGACTTAATCGACGTAAAGGTCGAATGGTATTCAAATAAGCGACTAACACTTGTGATGTCTGCCTGATGCGTTGGGAATTGTAAAGCAATACGTGATAATATCCTCACGTTTTACCTTGTTTCCATTGGAATCAGCATGATCAAAATAATAAAGGAAATTAAGAAAACACGTGGTAATACAAAACAAATTAAGGAAGAACCTGGGCGGCAAAAAAGAAAGCATATCGTAGAAGAAATGAAGCGAATGCGAAAAACAAGAAGGTGTATGAATGGGAAGACTTTTGGTTAAGAGTTAATTATTTTTAAATTTTAAATATTCCCGCCTCCAACGAACACTCAACAATACAAACATTACATTGCGCTTGCTCCGTGTTAGTACTTAGGATGTCAATTGTCAAGTGTAGCGTGTTGTATGTAAACGAAGTGTTTTTCAATTATTAAATATAAACGACGTTTATTAAGTTGAAAGTGTATTTGTTTTTCTCTCCTCGTGTCTGGAACTTCAAGTTGCAACTTCAGGAAGGGAAGGAAGAAGACCGTAAAAGAAATGAGCAAAAGGCAAGAAAACATGGAAGGAATGCAATTTTGTCTATGTTTTTCAATGAAGTTATTTGATTTGGGCTTGGATCCTTATCCAAAAGCTGCGTATAGTTTACGGGTGAGGGATAGAGAGGGTCAATAGCTTAGCGTAGCGTTGGTTGAGCGTGAGGTTGAGAATTGGTTTGACGGAGGAATAAGAGGTTGATTATAACACCTGAAATATCAGAACCAAAACCCAAAGGAAGGAGAAGAAGAGGAAGAGAAACAAAAACATTTTGCACCATTTTTATTCAAAAACTTCCCCACTAAAAATTAATCAAAAAATATTGTAACTACCAACGCAAGACCTCCGAGATCATAGCTGCATGAAGCAGTCTTCCTGGAAGGACATAAATAAATACATCAGGCGGTTTTATCGTCACTGAACTGGCACGATTCATCTACGATTTTCCGATGACTCATATGTCACGATATGATTTCATAAAGCCTTCCTAGAAAAATCTTCTAAAAAAGGGAACCCTTTAAATACTGGCGAAACTAATTTTGTAGAGATTAGAGTGTCATTCTAGTCAGAGGAAGGTTGCCTTCTCATGTAGTGCAGTGTAAACCATGTAAGTTTATTATTTGTTACTTGTAGTAAATGGATTAATTTATCCAGCTGCGTTACATAAATTATTTCGTAACAATATAAACAGATTTGAATTCTAAAAAATAAAATAAAAGAAATTTGTTTGCTTCATGTATTTATGTTTGGGATGAATTAATTATTAAAGTTATTCAAATGAAATTATTCTGCAACGAAGTGAATTCGTGGAATTTCAAATGATCATTTAAGTATCATTAATTTTATCTGGAAACCCACTTTTGCTAGTTATTTGGTGTTAAATAGCGTTTAATGATAAGGAACTTTACTCGCCGTTTGTTCAATAGTCGAATAAAATACGGTGTCATTAAATTCTATTTTTTTCCAAGGAGAATCCATTAGCATCCAGTTTTATAGTGAATTATTAGTTAAATTTAACCAGATATACACCGCTAATGACCTGGATTATTGTCTGCGGAGTTTACTCACGTAAATATCATTGCACGTTTCGCACGAATTGCACACATGTACTTTAATATTTATTTCACGCCGTTTTTATTACCACTTTGCTGCTAATGATAATTTTTTTTTGTACCGGAATTACCCCCGACTTCCTAATTACAGATCAGTTATAAAACAGAATTTCTAATAGGTTCTAATTGAAGCTACTTCTTCTTGCTTTTTTAAACTGAATAATACAATAAATTCTGGTTTCAGGCACCTGTGCTGTAATTAAGTTGAATTAAAATAAAATAATGCTCCTGTATCGCGTGGAGAACATGGTAAAATTTTGTCGCCAGACATTTTTATACAATTATATCTCATTAACATTTTGCACACTCGCGGTTCTCGGTAAACGTAAGTTTTAATTATTAATTTTTGCAGGAAACTTTGTTTTTCTGCGACACGTGTTGTAGTATTCCTGTTTCAACCAAATTGTTCTCGGAATCTGTTATAATGCCTTGCATTCGGTGGATCACTAGTTTAGCATAAAATATTATGTTAAAAAAAAGCGTCCGGATTCAATGAGAATTTGTGTAATAAATTCTTTGACTGAAGTGAAGCGCAAGCTCTATGTTAATTAATTAAAAAATCCTACGGTTTTTTTTTTGTTAAAAACGTACGGTATGCATACATTACCAACTTTTTGTTTGTTTGTTTAATTACTCTCTGTTATATATTATTTTGAAATAGGTGGGTGGGATTTATGCAGCAGGCTTGAATATTAATTATTATATTTAACTCGGAGCAGAACTAATTTATATTGTCTCTAAAAATCGGCGTGCGTGGCTAAATTTAATTAATTTCTGACAGTAGATTTAGCAACGTGGAACTCCTTTTTTTGCTTATAATTTTATCTGCTTTAACGCTGCTGGAGTTGGATTAAACATTTTAAATAAGTTGCATAAAATACAATGTCATATTTTATACCGTTTTGTAAATTATGCGTGAGAATGAATTGAAAAATTGTGATCGTTGTAGTGAACGCAATGCAGGTGTGCTTTTAACACAAAAACAAATTTACTGCAAATCACCCGCTCTGCAAAACTTAACAAATCATCTACAAAGCTCTGTTTTGTTTATATTTGCGCGGACCAGTTCATTAATAAAACGACTTACGTTTCGTCAGAAACCTCTAATAAAAACGTTCGATTATATTAGCATTTACAACATTAAAGTGTGCGTAATTACATTGTGCTTCTTGTTTAACATAGAGGCAATTAAAGCGATTAGTTGTAGGAAAAAAGAGAAATTATTTGCCTCACTTGATGATTGTGTTTATTATGTTATAATTGTGTTATGTTATTCGAGAATCAAGATTTTCTGTTAGCTGCTTAATGAGCTAAATTGATCGTGTAATCTCATCGAAGCATCACAATATATAAGTTACACCTTAAGTATTTACAACGTAAATATATTTAATTATAGGTCTTCACGTACTTACAGATTGAAATACGTAATAAATTTATTTCATTGTTTTAAAATTTTTGATGCTTTCAGCTCAGTTTATTACTTTCTGTGCAATTTACGGTTTAAATGAAAAGAAAAAACGTGAAACTTTTTTGATGAATACGTGTATTAATTGGAAATTACTTCTGTGTAGTCACCACTTAAAATATAATCACCATTCCTCAAATCCAAAAAAAGAACGTGTTCTTTTTTGATCGTTTTCTCCAATTACCATGCTCGCCGAGTTCTTATCTTCAACTCCTTTGGCGTTGTTACAAACTACGTGCGAAATGTTTGGATTATTCGGGCAAATTCTTTTTTCTGAACCAAACGTGATCTAACGGGACGCTCTCCAATTATAATCGCGAGAATTTTGTGAGTAGTTTAACAAAACGCGCTCGTTCGCTGAATGTGGTAAGTGGGTCGGTTCATAAACGAAACTGGGTTTTATTCTTGCATTAATTCGACGTGTGACGTCTTTGTTCGTTTTTTGGCCAATTAAGTACAGTAAATCCTTTTCTGGTCCCGACGAGCATCTTTTCGGTGGAGGTGTCCGTGTAAAGTGGCCACCCGAAACGAAAAGTAACTCCATTAGCTGAAACTTGCCGAAGTAATTTTACGGTTGACTGAAAAACTACGGACACTCTTTTTTACCCAATTATTGTAGTTCATTGAAAAGAGAGCCAATATGTGTTACGTTGTTATAAATTATGATTAACTGTTGTATATAAGCATAGCGATGTAAAATGATATTGTATGGAAATATAAGAACCGTAAGTTTGTTATCAGGATAGTGGTTTTATGGCGTGTTTGAAGTGATTAGTTATTACTGCTGCATATGAGTTCATAAAGTGCATGCATATTTAAAGTATATTGTTTTCGGTTTTACGATAGCGTGCGAATAGAGATGAATATGCTCAGGCGATGTTGTAATTAGAAGAGCATTCGTTATTGCTGATCACTCAATCTAGGTAATAACCACACTTGAAATTATCTAATTTATTTCAGGCATTTCCAATTGCGTAAGCAAGACACTTGTGGCACTGGTCTTTCAATATTTCTTTAGTTTTATTTTATTATTCTGTACATCATTGTTCCACTTTTTCATTTTTAGTACTTTTTGCTCAGAAAGCATTAATTCGGGTGATTTGACGACATCAATAAAGATTCGACGCTTCTAGAAAATTATGTATTTGAAGTAGAACGGCATAGATTAGATTTGGAACCGACTCAATTGTTAAGTTGCATTCATTCATTAATCTGGAGCAGTCCCGTGTTATTGTGTGGCGGTAACATTCACATTGACATGAATAAAAAGTGTCACAACAGATCGTAATCCTTTATGTTGCAATCCGGCATCACGTCAGGCACGTAATGCGTGCGTAGCACACGCGCTTGCCCTCACATTTGATATTCTTATGATAGCAGTTTTGTTACCGGAAAGATTATGAAGTTGTAAGAGAATTACAAATTAGCTTTTATTACCGACAATTTGGGCCTGCCATACATACAGAGTGCTTATTATTTGTATATCAGGAATTTTGCATTACGCTTTAAATTTATGCCTATGTAAAAGCACTTTTCTTAATAAATTGCGACCGATATATCTTGGCTTGCTTCTCCTTATAGTCACATAAAAAAATTGTTCCGCTGTATCTTGTACAGAATGGGTAGAATGTACTCATAATATTACTCGTGTTTTATAATGTTTATCACATCCAACCTAATATGTTTACAAGCTTCCTAGTTACTGTTAAAGATGGTAAGAGAAAATAATTGAAACCAATTTGTGTCCTGTAAAGCTAGGCGTTCACTTGTCCGCATCGCACGAATCGGATTTTATCCTGCTTATGCGTTCACATCGTAAGAGGCGATCCGTCCGATGCGAAACAGTGAACGCAGATACATTTAAAATAATGAAAAGAATGAGTTTTTATGATCCGTTCGATGCGTGCGATGCGTACGATGCGGACAAGTGAACGCCTAGCTTAAGGCTTTATAACGGGAGATACGAAGGAAGACACACCAATTGGACGCCTTTCTGCAGAAAGGAACCAACCCGCAAATTGACAGAATCTGAGTTCTTCGAGCTATGAATGTGTTAAGCATTTAAAATTCTACTGCAGAATAGATCGAAGCCCCAAAATAATGGTAATAACATCTATTGGCTGCTGAACCAACCTACATTAAATAGTGGCAAATAAATAGATCTGCAGAACAGAACCATATGGGTTGGCTCCTTTCTGCATAATGTCATATCAATGGCAGAGTATAAGAAAAGACACTTAAACGTCAGTGTCTAAAACTACACAAGTATTCAACAGGCCTCAAATTGTTGAGGAATTTTAGAATTGTTCAAAACTTAGATCACTGTTTCCTCAGTTTAACCATAACGTGGGTTGGTTCCTTTCTGCAGAAAGTCGTCCAATTGTTTCATTGAAACTTGGAAAAAGGCGAGAAAGAGACAAAATGGTTATGCTATAAATACCCCAATTCTGTAACTCATAACAACATTGCTAAGTTAACAATATTGTTAAGTGAGATATTTTGACCAATCAGTACATAGAAATCCGTTGTATCTAAGCCCTAATTGGTCAAAATATCTCACTTAACAATATTGTTAACTTAGCAATATTGTTATGAGTTACAGAATTGGGGTGAAAATAAAACACGCAAGCAACCGGAAAATGACGCAATATTTCGTGCATTTTTAAAAACTGTAAGGAAAAACATAAACATTGAAAAAACTATTAACGATAGATATAGACAACCCTATATCATCGGAAAGAGAATTAAATAGCACTTCTAATAGTAGTAAAAAACATATGGCGTTCCATTTAAAAAAAAGAATTACAGTTGTTTGAATATTCTCAAGTTTATTAAATTGCTTGAAAAAAACTTATGTCACTTGGAACTTTTCTTGACAGTGTAAGTGAAAAAGCGTTTCATAATATAGTGAAACTTTCATTTGAAACATTTTTTTTATAAAATGAGTAACTAGAGAGGTATGAAAGAAATCGTCTTAAGTGAAACACCCCGTATAGCACAAATCAGTGAACATGAACTAACTCATTTCAGAAATGCTCTAGAAATTAAATGTTCTAATATTTGATGTGTTTTAAATGACAAGCATAAAAAGTCAGCATACTTAAACCACATTTTTTTCTATTAATTCATTATTCTATGTACAAGAATTAACGATTTTGTAAGTACCTTTTTCTACCTCGACTTTTGCTTGCATAAACCGGAATGTATCGTTACGTTTATTAATATTTACTTATGGATCGATAAAACTCTCTCCATGTGCTTACCAGATGTTTCTGGTTTTACATATTTCTTCATAAACGATTAAATTGTATTCACTTAAGAAAACCCTGCTGTGCCAGTAAATTCTATAATAATTTATTAATTCTTTTTAATATTGACCGACAATTTCTATGTATGTATTACACTACGTGTTGCCCTACTGTTTTAATCAATTTTTTATTTCTTTAAAATATTCCTTATATCTTACAATGAACTTTTCCGGAAGTTTGAAATGAATGATGATATCTTATTCATTAATTCATGAATGCAAGTGCTTACGCATTGCATAAATAAATTTAAACGGTAACGTTACCGCATTAAAATTTATGTTATTTTTATTACCGGACTTTATTGTTTTGCATTTTAGATAAAATGTAATTAATTAGTATGATTCAAATGAAAATTCCCGGACGTCTTCCTTGATTAATGCAAGCTTGTTATGCAGCTGATATTGTAACTTTATTTATCGACGTGTGTATCTGATTAAAGCATGACTTTATAAAACTAGTTATGCGTACTTCAAATCATCTTAATACACTTATTACTGAAAAACTGATAGGATCTGCTCGTATTCAAAGATCCTACCTGCTATATCGTCTAATTACGATCAGCTTTGCTTTACTTAATCGGAAGATAATTTCGCTATCCCACGTGCATCTACCGCACTGCAATTACGTAAGAGACAAAAAAATGAAACACTAGAGCACACAGCTTCAAGCTTGTATTTCTTCCCGATATCAAAAAAATTCATTGCCATGCAATTTTGGAGCGTGCCTATAAAATATCAAATCCCAAGAAATGCAAAATCACCCAGTATTAAGCAACTGATAATAAAATAATTGTAAATATTAATTTAAATGTAAATTATAAATGAATCACCTCACCTGTCTATTTAAACATAAAAATATGAATTTAATGAAACAATTACCACCTGTTATTGAAACTGGCATGAATTATATTTCACATAATTTATCAATCAAAATTAATTTGAATTTATATTCTATTAGTTCACTGAGGTGGAAAGAATCAATTCCGTTATCAATTTTCATATTGACAGTTTACATTTGCATATTATATATTGAACGGCGTAATTCCCTTTTAGCCATAAGGTTCTGTGCGTTTCTGATTTCCTGAAATATAAGCTTCATGTAAATAAGATTCTGGTGTATAATATACTGTGGGGAACGCAATAATAAACCTGCACCGTTCGCAAAAATACCTCGCCACAATATGCTATTTCATTTGCTTATTAATTATAGCCAGTACATGAAAATCAGCTGTGTATTAGATAATGCTGTACTTCATTTAGATCTCCCTTGGGATACGAATAATTACATACTTTCCCGTTCAGCTTAGGAGTAAATTAATGTAATATTAAATCATTTGCCTAAAGCAGATACATTATCATAGAAAAGAGTGATTTAAATAGATTCGAATTTTTAAATGATTATTATAATGAGTTAGTTGGTCGTACTGCAACAGAATACGTTCTTTAATACGTGCTTGTCCTTTGAAGTTAGTTTTAAATTTTATGGTTGCTGCGAGGTGAATTTATGAAACGCATAAAGGTCACTATTTGCAAGATTTATTAAAAACCAAAAAATCCCATAAAATTATTTAATGAACCAAATGAAGACAGAACGTTTTATTGCTTGTTTGTTTTTATGTGTTTTAGTAGTTACTGGGTTATAAATTTCGAGATGAATATTTCCATGTATGTTACTAACGAACAAGATAAGTTCACGGTCACTCAGGATGTTCATTCAACATTAATGTTTGGTCGGCAATTTGTTACATACAATTAATAATGAGCTTTAGCGTCTTAATTTATTGCATGATGTTTGTAATTGTGACATCATATCGCGGCTACGCGTTACACTTTCACTAATATATCAAGTTCTTATTCAATGTAGTTATTAACTAACATATGTCATTCGCCAGCTAACTTAATAATTCTTATCGAGCAGTAGATTCATAGGCAAATCATTCGCAATTATGTTTGTCGTCAGTGCTCCACTTCGAAATGAAATATTATATACATGTGTGTTATTAAGACTAAACAAATGTGCCTCATTTATGTAGGTACTGTATTTAATGAGAGTTACTGCCTGCCTACCTTAATTGTCATTGAAACGTTAGCACAGTGGCTGTGTAGAAAACAGGTTTAGCTGATAGCCTGAATAATGAGAACTGAAAATATTTAAATGTGCTGTGATGTATTGCTTCATTTTATATGCAGATGTACTTAATTGAATGGAATTAGTCATTTTATACCAGAGGGGAACTTAAAAGTTTCTTCTACTTGGAAAGAGTTGATTCCTGTTTGCTTATAAATTTTAATTTGCGAGAACTTGCAATTGAATTGAATTTTTCAGGCTGCCATAATACTTTCTTAAGAAAACAAAATTTCACATTTCAATTTCAATTTCAAGTTCAAGCCGGAATACACTTCCACAGAATATAAACTAAAACTACTGTAAAGTGAACTAAAATTAAATTTTACTTGGGCGAAATAGAATAACAGACCCCGGCAATGTGTATAATGTTACCGGGTAAAGGCTTTTCGGTGTAATTTTGCACATACTGAACGCTGTAACAAGAAAACTAAAACCGCGTGCGGAAATAGGAGGACATTTTCCAGCGCGGTAATAACCACATAAAAAAGTTATTGTAAATTGAATGCGAACGAATATAGAGAGAGCCGAGCAAAGTTCGAATTGTTTTCTTTTAATATTCTCAAACCGCGGCGTGCTTTTTTAATTCGCACATTACAAACTTTAATCCGATACAAAAATATTACGTTTTTCCTTTTACTTACTTCGATGAATAAAAAATGATTCTAAATGGATTCTGTCTTATTTTATTTATAAAATTTATTTCTCACTTACTCAAATAAGTTGAACTTTTGAACAAGACGAATAATCTAGTATAGTTTTTAATCGGAAATAAGTTAATAGGACAGTTTACAATTAATGTGTAATTGCATTCTCATTTCGAAACCACAAATTCAGCGTTAACTCCAATTCATAGGGTCACCAGAACAGAAGTATATTTCCATCGTGTAAGCATTGAAGACATCCATCCCTTGCTGCCGACGCATCCAAGAGGACCGACCAGATCGCTGCTCTCTGGACGACTATTTACCCCTCGTTGTCATCTCCATCACTTCACTGAATCTACGCAATCCGCGAGGCTTCCATTGCATCAACCCCAAAGAGGAACTCTGTTTGCGCAGCGTCTTCTCGACGCCAAGTTTCCCCCCATCAACATTAAATTAATTTAGGAAACTAATAAAAAAAGGTATATTTTGTATCAAATTGTTTTCAAGCTCTACCTACGCCCCTAAACGGCTAACGTGAACCGCTGGACACGGCAACCCAAACAAATTTCTGAACAATCCTCACTCCTTCCGCAAAGGAAGTGGAAAACAAGAGGTGATCCTTTGAACATTTGAACAGAAGGAAAAGATTAAAATAATCTGAAATTCATACTCCCAGGACAAATCTTAGATTATTACAAAAAGATAAATCTTTTTAGGGAGTAGGATTACAACAGTCCAAAAGACCGCAAACTGGGTTTAAATGTCAGCAAAACTGAACATCAACCCGTGGATGAAATGGGTAACGAAGAAGAACCTAATTAGAAACTGTGACAGGTTTCGGTACCGCAAAGTTACCTTCCCCAAGATAGAAAAATTCTAAATACAATTGGGGAAGAAGGAAGTTAATTTGGCATGGATGGCTAAATGATTAAGGAAACTGACTTGCTTAAAGAAGGTGGAAATGGAGGTGATCTTAAAAAAAGCTATGTGATAAATATTATAAATATTAAGTCAAAAGTAATGATAACAAATAATATAATTTATAAGTGTCGTTAAATCGTTAATTCAGTGGAAATACAATTTGCCTATGTTGATGGATCACCTCCTAATTATAATATAACCTAATCGTGTATAGCACACGATTAATTTGAATTGTCACTGATGCATCAGAAAGACACTTATTATAGCTTCAAAAATGATTAATAGGGTTCACCGTCATCTGCTATTTCTTCATCTCCTCGTGCCGGCATCCGCACCGTGAGCGAGATTTCATTAGCCGTTTCGATCCTGGCGTAATTAACGACTGCGATTTAGGTACACTTAAGTGGGCTTGCTATTTCTTTGCTTGTTTTACTTGATGCGATTTATCTCCTCTAACGAATGATACCGATCCAGTTTCTAATGTTACACATTTGCTGCCGGCAATTTTTCGCCCGCCTCGCACATAACTTCTTTCTTGCGAGCGACTTAACTAATGCGCTAATGCAAATCCAGCACCAGTGACCTTATTCAGTGCAAACGTGGTGCGACTTTCTGTTTGTTTTAGAATGCCCATTGAAATTTATTTATTCTACGTGTCTCCCAGTTTGCTGACATTCAATTTGTTATTGATGATCTCAAAACGTCTAAGTACCATTGGTGTCTGCAAGCAGAAACAAATCCGGAAGAGATTCCTTCACGAAATATATCTTCCAGAAGACGTTTATTATAATTTTTAATTTATTAGCGTATTTCTCTACATGACAGTATGTGGGCGTGCAGTTGTAAATTATTATATCACTTATAGCATTTAATGCTTACAAATGAGATTGAAAGACCGTGGAAGAATACAAAGTGATTCCTAAGGTATATTTCATAATCATTAGTTCTACCATTCAATTATGCATGAGTGCAGTTTATGTTTAGGGACGGTGGAATAAATCCTTCGGAAAAAGCTCCGTCAAAGTGTTTAAAATGTATTTATTGTTCTTAAAATGCGCACGATTGTTTCGTAGACGGCAAGTACTGATTACACGAACAAATAGTTACTTCTAGTAAGACAGAACACAAATACCATTATTTAGTAAAGATAAACACTGCGTAATTCGAGTCGTGTAAACCCTGGAGTTGTCAACGGCATACTGACAACCGAAGACGATACACACCCACTCGCTCACGCTTTCCATATTGTTTAGTCTTAGAAAACATTGTGTTTTGCGGTTTAAAACAACTTTATTTTCTTATCGATGGCATCTTGTTATCACATTTTTTTACTACTTCAAAGTTTCTAACAGTGATGTTCAAATAAAAGCGTACAGTTAAACTTTCATCCCTAGTATTCTTGCTATATAAAAAAATACATCAGCAATATCGAAAGCGTCCCTTGTTCTTCTTAATAATATTCGTACGTTTCTGCTGCTAATGGTTTATAGTTGTTTGTTGTTATATAAGAAATCCACCTTGTTTCTTATAAAACTAGTTTGAATCTCGATTGAAAGTGTCTTTTTTTATATACTTGCATACTCTTGTTGTACTTGCATACTACGAATTGAAATTAGAACAGTTTGCAAAATAAGGAAACCTTTTTTCTCTGTTTGAATATTTCTCTTATTTATTTACCTTTACTTTATTCGATGTTCCTTCTACCTGTTTTGCATTAAAATTAGCAATGCGCGGTCATGCATAAGTAAAATTACCCAATGGAAATTGGAAAGAAGAAGAAGTTTCATTATACGCAGCACCTTAAATACATAAATATTTTTTTATACCTTTAATTAAAGAATGTCTACGTATGTTTTACTTATTTTATTAATGTTCATGCGTTGACAGTTAAAATCCATTATACATAAATAACTGGCTTGAAATTTCTAGTTTCTGATGATATGTTATTATTTTTTACATATTTTGAGTTTTTATTCTGGAGTCCCGTTGTTTCTGACCCTATTTCTACGTTCATTAGATCTAAGAAGAGAGCAAATAAACCATTAACAGGAGTTTATCATTACGCGACTTTTCGGTTTTCTTCGTCCATTTGGAAAATCCATTTGTGCTCCGTCACATATTTAATATTATTCTGTCACTTTTTCATTCTTCATTGCGGTACATGCGTTTTTGATTCCATTTAAGTTACGTAAAACCACTTAAGCAAAATATAACTGATTCTAATTTAATGCAAAGTATTGGCATTTTATCACTTCTACAGTTACGTGCCTTTTTTGGATGGAGGTTATCGGCCTAATTCGTTTTTGCCCGTCTATGTTTAATTGGTCAAACTACTGCCCCGGTTCTATTGATTTTCTTTGCTTTTTGGGTGCCAGTTTAAGTTTTTGCTTTGTTTCTGGTAATTAATGCTTTTGAAACGACACCATTCGCGAACTGATTTATTTTGATTCTGTGCAAAAAACAACTGTCTACGTCTTGCTTTTATCTCTGTGGTCTAAATAACATCTATGTTATTAGTTAGTTGGCGGTGGTAGCCATGATGTGGTGTATGTAATCAACCACATACTGTGTTGAGGTAAGAACAAAAATAAACCACAAAAGGAAATTTAGATGAAATTTGAAAACCACTGAATTATGCAAGAGTTTAATCAAGTTTATTATCTGTACGCAATAGGTTTATTAAAAACCGCACTTGATGGTTAATCTGAGGAAATATTCATAAACAGAGTTCATTCCACCTGCGGCCTTCAGCATCCCTCGTCCGGCCTTGTCCCCTCTATTACGGCAGGTGAGTTTGCATTAGATCAAGTTAAGATTACAAGGAGGTTGATTCACTCGCATTTTATTTGCGTCCTTGCTACAATAGGCGCGCGTTTTCTGACGTTGACGACGAGGACGATATAAAATATCATCATAAACGTCGATGGACGTTTTTACTCTTGATTTTCATTAGCGAAAACTCGTCATTACGTAGCTCAGGGTGGTAATAAAACACTCACCATAAAAATAGGTATAAAATTACAATGTAATTTAATAGTGCACTTTGAAATATTAATATAAGCGGCCGGATATTTTCTTCTATTACGAGATGTGTGTGTAACTACAGAGTGGCTTGCACTTTTTGCGTTGAAAAACTTAAATGCTCTCACTCGTAGTGTTGATTATAAGTTTTTACACGTCTCGCGTTCATACTTTGTAACCTTTACTTGCAAGTAATTGACTACCTACATATCAAGAATGCAAGACATATTCAGAGCTTAACTAACACTGTCCATTTTAAATGTCTCCTCCATTCCGAAGTAGTATACAAGAGTATATTGAGGTATTGACAATCAATCAGGCTTTGAAAGGCACTGTTTCTATTCAATTTCTACTAATCTAGTTTAAGTAAGTACTAAACGTGTGGGTAGGATACGTCATTAAAAATAAATACTTTACTAAAGCTCGGTGTACACTTGATGATTTATCGTCGGGTATGTCGTTTAATTTTAGAGATCGCTAGGTGTATACCGGACTTCAAATTGAAAGATCACGTTTGTTATTAACGTGTGCCCTTCCCACAAGTACTTCTGCTCAATAATACGATGTTATATTTGAACTCGTAAAATATTTATAGCTAGTTATTAAATCTTTTAAGCAACAAATAGATACTAGACATTGGAGGAAAAAGATGAACTTGCTTTGGAATTAAAAATCGGGATTTTCGAGCATGTCTACAAGCTTGCATATGCGTGTGGAGCTGGCCTATGTCATATCCGTTAGATATTGACACATTTAAAGTCATTTGCTCATGCAGAAGTTCACTTTACCTTGCGTTGTAATCAGCATTAAAAGTCATTTTACTTTATTTTAAAATCTAACGCCTTATAGAAAATCGATTAAGCCTTAAGATTAATTGCACCGTGATGTTGCTACTTAGACACTGACGATGTTCATTATTCAAAAAACTTTCTTTATTATGCTGTCAGGGAAAATCATATCATTTTTTATGTTGCATTGACAAAGACTGTATATTAATTTTATCTTGTTTATCCTGTTTCGAGCATACACATCAGGAAACTCGAGGAGTAATGTTATTAATGTCCGTGAAATTAAATCAACCCTGCACATCTTAGAGTGCGATTAAGTTATTCAGTAAAGTAAAGCTTGCTTATTATGAGAGAGAGAGAGCGAGAGTAAATAAATATACATATTTAGTTTGGATAAGTGTTTTTAGGTAATTACGTTAATCTGTGCAACGAAACATGAGTTTCATTTTCACAGATAGGTAATTTATATTTTTGCTTTGCTAGTTTTTCTTTAATAAAAAAGGAAAGTGTTTCCATTCGTTTCGTACGATGCTTTCAATTTCATTGTATAACAAAAAATTAAGAGCGGGGAATATTGCAATTGCATCGGACATGCTCGTGATGTATGAAACATCGGTTTTTACTAAAGCGAATAAGAAATAACTACGAATTTTTATTTCATAAATGTTTAGTGTAAGTCTAAAATTATAATTCCGTGAAGCGTATAAGCTGCTGCGGCTTCAAATTTGCCATACATTCCATGAAATTGCCGTAAATTCCACACAAAAAGACAGTGGCATTTCATCGTCGAATAATCGGAATTCATAGTAATTTCCACAACAAATATAATAATAAAAGTGTCGGAAATGAATCCGAATAGAACGACTCGGGACCTGGCGTTTCGCAGAAGCGGTTTTTGTGGCAATTACCTAAAAATGATCTCAAAATATATACCTGTCTAAAAATTAACATGACATACGCTGCAGCAATTGCTTTCAAAACAGCACAGTCATGTAATCGTCTTCTGTATTAACATACCGGAAAGAAAGAGGGCATTTACGTCTAACTATACAATTTTTTTAGACACGGACATTGTGTCGAAAACGAAAGTCGAGAGTTCATCACTCGCCCGAATATTTACTACTTCGCTGCTCACATTTAATGTTTATAAAAAAAAAGCTAGGAAACGCAATATATGAGAAAATATTTGCATATGTTGTCGCAGATACCTGTTTGATATTCCAGTCTTGTTAACGCCAACATAAAAATGGTATATTTAATTAGAATAACTTGCCGGCGGACAAATATTTCCAGATAATTACGCAAAATGTTGCTAATAAATTCAGTATCAATCATTATTAAGAACTTTATCCTATTAAATAATCTCCGTCTTATCTCTGTCGCGAATTAGGATCGTGATTTTTTTCTTGTAACCAAAGCTATAAATACAAAGCCAAATAAAAAAACAATTTTATCTACGTACTTTACACGCATCATATTTGAATCGATAATTTCAAATCTTCTCGCTTTTTCTGAGTCTATCGTTTATCGAAAATAATTGGGCGAACTTTAGTCGTTCTTCTGGAATTAAAAATTGAAGAGGAAAAGTCTTCGAAGCTTTATTCTCATGTTTGTTTCCACAGCAGTTTTTTCGTGATTGT
Organism: Dorcus hopei; assembly: GCA_033060865.1. NCBI lineage: Eukaryota > Metazoa > Arthropoda > Insecta > Coleoptera > Lucanidae > Dorcus > Dorcus hopei. Next base: position 39,805,822 of record CM065423.1, read on the forward strand.
GGTGAGTCTGAAAAGAGGAAAAAAGGACCATGTTTCATATCAAATTACTTTACAAAATTGAAAGAACAACGTAGATACTTGATTTGAGAAATGGAATGCGATCATGAGAGGAATTACGAGGTGTGATTGGAAAATTTTAAGACAGGTGGTGCCACTGCTCAACAGGCGGGGCTAGGTTTGCCCGCAGGTGTGGAAAGGGGGGCTCATTTCGTCCTTGAAACATTTTGAAAAGATCACCGCCATATCTTTGTTCAGTAGAAAGTGACATCCTGGTGAGTGAACACGTGTTTTAGGTTCTTGGCGGATTTTTAATTTAGTAAAATGGATGATAAAATGGAGCAACGTGTTTGTTTCAAGTTTTGTTTTAAAACCGGAAAATCAGTTTCAGAGACTCATGACCCTTAAAAACAGCTTTCGGGGATAAATGTCTGAGCCGTTTTTATCTGGTTCAACGGATTTAAAGATGGCCGCGAATCAGTCGTCCGGCCGGCCTTCCACTTCAAAAATCAAGACAATGTTGGTGGTTTTTTTTTCGGTCCCACGGGTATCGTGCCATTATGAGTTTGCCCCTAGGGGGCAAACGGTCAACCAGCAATAGTGTCATCCAGCGCTTGCGCGAAAATGGCGAGGCAAGAATTGGGTCCTCCATCACGACAACGCACCGGCTCATCGTGCGTTCTCGATCACAGAGTTTCTGGCCAAATTCAACATTCCTGTGCTTCCACAACCCGCCTATTCCCCTGATATAGCTCCTGCCGACTTTTACCTGTTTCCTAAATTGAAACTTTCCTTGAAAGGAAAGAGATTTGACTCAATTGAAGACATCCAGGCAGATACGGAGACGATCCTTAATACCCTTAAGAAAGAAGATTTCCAGGAATGCTTCCAAAAGTGGAAACATCATTGGAGTCGGTGTGTACAATCAGAGGAGGACTACTTTGAAGGAGATCCATCACAATAGCCTCTAAGTACTGCCATTTTTACATTACGAGCCCAGTCTTAAAACTTTCCAATCACCTCGTGTTTATGTCGATTGGTAAAATTATGTATACAAGGTGTCGCTTAATTCCATGGACATGGCTTAACCACAGATTTCTGGGCTAAACTTATCTATATCCAAAAGTGTTTCATGTTATTCCGTCCGGTCCTGGCGACTTCCCTGTTTTGATGTGTTTCAGTGCGTATTCCAGCTCGTCCTTAGTGAACGTCCTGATTTCGTTTTCCTCCATCTCCACGGTTGGCCGGTTGTTGATTGGCTTGAGTTTTTGAACTTGAAAATCCAGTTCGTTTTTCGTCAGCGAAACTGGGGGTCTCAATTTGAGCTTCTTAGTTACTATTTGGTAGGCTTTTCCCCACGTGTCCCTGTCCAGGTCTTTGCAGAGATCAGCCCACATCACAGCCTTTTGCTTTTTGATTTCTTTCTTGAGGTCTGCTTTGGAATTTTTTGTAGCTTTGCAGGTAGAGCGGAATTTTTCTCCGTTCTCTCTCTTTCTTGGTTGCTCCGGTTAATATTCTCCTCTTCTTTGTACATTCTCTACGCTTTGCGGAGATGACTTCTGACCACCAGTAGACCGGTTTACGTTCATCGGGGTTTGGATTTCTGCGAGTTAGGTGTCTGTCACAGACTCGCGTGATCTCCTGGATCAGATCCGTTGGAGAGTATCCGTCCGGTAGATTGGGAAGTCCGTCCTCATGTCGAGTAGAGGACTCTTTATGCTGCTAACAACCGTACTTATGTTGAATGGGTGATGTGTTTGCTGCAGTCTGTGAAGTCTTCGTCTTGCCTCTCCCATTATCACAATGTGTAAGGGAGGGTGGTCTAGAAGGGCCTCCAGAGCAGCGCACATCGCCCCCGTTATGGGCTGTCAAACGAAAGCTGCATAGGTTATTGTGGGTCTGACCATTCTGGTGCACTGGCTGTACACCAGAATGGTCAGACCCACAATAACCTATGCGGCTTTCGTTTGACGGCCCATGGTTTTAGGCACAATGTTCTGTCGCTGGCCCCCGCGAGGGTGGTCACCGATCGTTTGACGATTTTGTGTGTTGGTTCCAGGTATGTTTATAGTCAAGGATTACTCCAAGATACTTTACCTCCCTCGACAAGACTAACTCATTTGCCCAAGACGCAGAGCGTCTAATCCCTCTAGGTTCCATCTTCTTGTGAATGGCACAATGTTGATTTTTTGAGGACTGATCCTCAGATTTTCCTTTTCAGCTCACCTTGTTAAACATTCGGGGCAAAAGAGATATAAATTGATATAATTGTGCACGACAAACAAATTCTTACCGCATGCATAATTAACTTACTTTCTGAAAGAGGAGTTCTTTGATAATCTTTGCCTCTTTTGATGTTTGCGACAGTTTACCGTTTGCAGTTTAGAAAAAAACCTAAGACGCAACGGCGCACTTTTCAAAAACGAGGTCTTTCCGAAAAAACAGTGATCTAACTTTGTTCCTGAGAAGTAAATACTTTAATAGTATAGAAATGTTCAATATGGTCACAATTTTCCCGAATATAAAGATTCAGCGTAAAAATTTGAACTACATTCAACTTTTCTGCATTATTCCTAAGTACCTTGTTTCCCGATCCAAAGAACCGCTGCTGTGTTTAAAACACAAGAGTACACTTTGCACTTTAATATACGAGGGTGGATCCCTATGCTGCACACCTGACCCCCTCACAGTAAAACTACAGTGGCATTATATTTTTTATTTTTCGACATAGTCTCCGTCTACACTAATGCACTTGGTCCATCGGTGCTCCAACATCTCAACAGCCTCCTGGAAAAATTTTTGTCCTACCTCTGCAAACCACCTCTCTACAGCTTGCGCTTTGGTCTCGGGATCATAGTGGTGCACCCATGACTCGTCCATGGTCACATACCGACTAAGAAAGTTCTCTTTGTTTGCTTGGTACCTTTCCAAAAGACGCTCACAAGTCAACACCCGATTTATTTCTTGATCAATGGTTAACATTCGGGGCACTCATCTTGCATTCATCTTTTTCATATCTAATTCTTTAGTCAGTATGTGGTGCACCACATGATATGATAAGCTAGTAAAGTGTGTCAAGTAATTATAGCGCACTATGAAAATTTAATTTAATTGCCATAAATCTTTGTATGTACGTTCCGCCAAGAGACCGTATATCATGTATTTAGCTATAAAATACAATACAAATTACATTTGTGATAAAAATTTTGTATACATTTTTTTATCGGATGTCTCGGACCAGAATTACTACCGCGTTAAACAAGTTCGTTTAAAAAAGTGTCAATAAATCATAGCGCACATTGAAAATTACGCAACTGTTAATAATTTGTGTCAAGTGATTTATTTTTCTTGTGTAATTTCTTTGTCTTTGTCATGCTTAAAGGAGCCAAACTTACAGAATTCGAGAAGGGTCAAATTCGAGCCCTAAAAGATGGTGGTAGTTCGGACGCAGACATTTCAAGAAAAATCCATCGTTCCCGAAAAGTTATTTACAATTTTTTAAAAGATCCAGACAATTATGGAACATCAAAATCCACTGGTCGACCTCCATTGCTTAGCGATCGCGATAAAAGAAGAATTATCAGTGCTGCTTCGAATTCCACGATTGGTACTAGAACCTTGAAGAGAACTTTGGGATTAAATGTGTCACATGAAACCATTCGTAAAGTTATTAAAAGCGAGCCTAGACTTAAACGGATGAAAATGCAGATTAGACCTAGCCTTAGTGCTACTGACAAGATGCGTCGTCTTGAATTCGCTCGGGAACACATGGCTTGGGAAAATGAATGGGATAGGGTAATTTTTCTTGGCTTTTTGTTTTTGTTCTTTGCAGCCATAAATGCAACTTCTTATCTTCAGGTTATTTTTTCGGATGAAAAAAAATTTAATTTGGACGGACCAGATGGTTATCGATATTATTGGCACGATCTGCGTAAAGAAAAACGACATTTTTCAAAGCGCAATTTTGGTGGTGGAAATGTAATGGTATGGGCAGCTATTAAAGTGACCGGTGCTGTATCCATAGCGTTTGTTAGCTCGAAAATGAATAGCCAGGATTACCAGAATGTGCTTGTCGAAAATTTGGAACCTTATTGGTTACCGGGTTACATCTTCCAACATGATAACGCTCCAATTCATTCCAGTTTATCCACAAGAAATTGGTTTTCTGATCGAAACATACCCGTTTTGAACCATCCCCCGCGCTCTCCAGATCTAAACCCGATCGAGAATTATTGGGGAATTCTCGTTCGTCGAATTTACGAAAATGGGCGGCAATTTGGATCAATTCCCAATCTAAAGGAAGCCATTCTCCATGCACACCATTCTATTGAGCTGGAAATGTTTCGTAGGCTTATCCGGAGTATGCCAAATCGCATTTTTGAAGTGATTCAAAAAAATGGTGACAAGATTGATTATTAATTAACATTTTCTTCTTTTAATTTATTATTTATTCTGTTAAATTTTGATTTTTATTAAAGTGCGCTATAATTTCTTGACACACTTCTAAAGCATTTTTTTATTATTTATAGATTCTTGTCCCACTTACGTTATAAACTGGGTACGCTAATTTTTTCTTATCAATGTAATTTCTAGTTTTCACTACCTAAATGTAATATGTAAAGTATTTTAGGTGGTAATATCAAAATGTTCGGCAGTACGGCAGTTTTAAATTAGTTTTCAAAGGTGCGCTATAATTTCTTGACGCACTGTATCTTCCACAATGTCCCTTTTTAATGTTTTTGTCTGTTGTTACCGTTATGGGAGGGCCACCGGCATGTTGGTTTTCACAGGATGTTCTTCCGCATTTAAAATCTCGACACCAGCGTTTGACTATGTCATAAGTAAAGACTCCAAAAGAAAGTTCCGTTTGTCCGTCCAGTTGTATATTATTCGCTGCTCGCGCCGATGCACTGTAAACCCTCAATCGGTCGACTGGCTGTGTATTCAGTGCTGTTTACAGCTGCGTGATGCATAGATATAACGAGTTTTATTTAAACGAATGTTTTCGTTTTTTTTTTTTCAAATTATATCGTTTGGTCAAAAATATAGCAAATGACAAAATAAAATGTGATAAAGTTGATCAAAATATTCTCCCTATACCGAAGAAATAATGTTTGCAGCGCCGAAATTCGATCGGTGCCACACGTGGCATCGAAGCGCCTATGCATTCGGGTTTGAGAGTTGGAGTCTTTAGTCATAAGAAACTGCAGATTCCCCAATAGTTGTCACAATGTCTTCATGAATTTGAGTTGGTGTCATGCCCTTTTCCTGGAGGTATTTTATTACGGCTCTTTGTTCTACAGGATCCATTTTTATGAACAATCACGACACACGGTTTAAGAATTAGCCACAGCACAACAACGCTTTGAGACACAAAGTTGATATTTTGTAGATATGATCTACAAATGTCAGTTAACTAACTGTCAAAAACATTAATCAAGCAACCACTTAGAAATAGGTCAGGGGTGGAGCATAGGGATCCACAGTATTTGCTTTCCTGTGTATAGTCTAATAAATTAAAATTCTAAATTAATTTAAATTTGCAGCGTATGGATTTTTCTATTTTTTGACTAAACCATAACAGATATCAAAATTTGTAATGACACAAGAACGTTCATTAATGAATGACTTTCTAAAAATAAATTAGTTATCCAGACAATTGTTCTTCGTGTACGGGCTACTTTTTCATTTTGTGACCAAACCCTAAGAAGTATCAAAGTTACAAAGACACGAAAAAGTTATCTTCTTAATTTCAAAAGAGTTATTGCGAAATCTATATTGTGGTAGCCCTGTTTTACATATTAGCTGTCTGCTCCAAATTACTAAAACCATCTGAAAATGACTTACCGTCCCGTGGGCACTCATGCCAAATATCAAGTGTACTTTTGTTATAACTTAATTAACTTTTTTTTTTGAACAACTTTGAATCAGAATACTGATTTAACGAAGCAATTTTTGATGTAGATAAGTTGGGTTAAATCATCTTATTTTGAGCCTAGGGTTAAGCCATGTCCTCGGAATTTTATTTGAATCAGATAAGGCGTACTCCACAGAGTGTTTAAAGAACCATAAAATTGTAATGTGGAAAAAGAATACGTACGTTTACGTTTTGCTTCACAGTTTGAAGCAAGGTAGATGATTAGGTTTTATGATCATTTAAGTGCACATTTCTGCGCCTAATTAAAGTAAAAAAATAAAAGAGAAAAAGCTAATAGAAATTTTACTCACTTTTTGATTACACAACGGATATAATTCAGAAGTAAATAAAATTTGTCTCATAACACCCGGATTAATTAAGAGGACTGTCCTTATAGCTCATGAAATAAAGCAATCTAAATGCTGACGATATTGCTGCCTAGCTTAAATGAACGTGATAGCGAGAGTGTTGTAATGTATAAATCGATAATAAATAACAGAATTTCTAGGCAATCTATATTTATAATTGGTTCGTTTAATAACCTGTGATGTTCCATTAATTAGGGAAAGCAGTTAAAATTTCCGTGCTTTATGTTTCCTGCCATAAAGTATGACTTTTACATTATCCGGGTCGTAATCGGCGATCTTGTTACAGATTCCCGGAATAATTATTATTTAGTCATGGCGTTTACGTGTCTTCTGCTCTTCGAGGAGACAATCTGCAAGTAATAAAACACACTATAATGCGTTTAATAATTTCCGAGAATAATCCGCGTTAAACTCTTTTTTTCCGCAAGAATGATAAGGTATTAAATTATGAAACAATGCACAAGAAAATGGAATCTCTTCAAGCGAAAAATGTTATAAATAGGATCGCTTTTTTTTCAAAAGATTTACGGTTAACGTTTATCCGTCTCTTCGCCGCGATCGTTTTTTCGACGTACCGGATTAAGCGTTTAAACAGTGCGGACGAGTTTACCGTTTCGTTCTTTGCCGTGATCGAATTATGTATTTTTTTTTAACATGTGTGATAAAGCAGACGTGTACCTTTGCAGGAATCCAGTATAAGCATACAATGACGCAGTTCTTTATTCTGCAGTGTTGATGTACCGTTACTCCGGAGCTATTTTTATTCAATTTAGCACGTTTTATGCAAATATATTAGCAGTCGTGGTCAGTTGTCGAATGTGCAAACTAAACAATACCGGACATCATTAGCAGTTACACGGTACATCAACTTACCATTACCATCTCATTCTTTCCGTATGGCTTATTTCAGATAGGTTGATTTATGGCTACATTAAACAATATAAACATACATTATTTATATTGGTGTATTTTTTGCATCAAATTGCTTTACAATGTTGAAATCCTATAATTCATAATTTAAGGATGCAATCTTTTTTTTAAAATTATTTATTATAAAAGTATTTAAGTATATTTAAATATGTGCAAATATTATGATCTGGATATTTTATTCATATTAATATTTTTCCTGTAATTTAGTGAAATGCGTATATGTAAATTGAGTTGCCAACATTTTCCCTTTTTCGTCGCAAACTGCCTAGTATATTTCAATAAAACGATCAGATTAGAAATCGTAATTATATCGATTTAAATGTTCCATGTGCGTAAAAGCGTAAGGCGCGTATGCACGGCAATTTACATAGAAATTGTGTTCAGCTAATTAATACTACTGCGTCCAATTAAAACTTAGAAAAAGAAAGACGTTCTGCGTCAGTTACCATGCACTTGTAAGTTACATTACAGCAGTACTTAACTCATAATTAGATAATATATTCCTGCTAATTTATAATTGGTAATTAATTTACTACTTTATCAGATAACGAGCTAGCGAGACTAGAAATAAAATTCGCATTACGTGATTGTCTCATAATTGCGGCGTTTTTGATATGTATGTTGCTTTTATATTGGGGGCATTTGTCGGACGTTTAAGTAAAATAAGGTAAAACCCGTCACGTTGAAAGCGGATTTTTTATGATAGTAATTTAATCTTATATTTATCGTTGGCCCTTTTGCCTTTTAAAGTCGGGCGAGCTCTGCGCGCTCTGAATCAAAGGATCGAAGTGAATTTCAAATCCCAGGTTCTAAATCTCGAAATCCTAGTTTCAGAACGGGCTTACGCCTGATATTTTGCGGGCTTACGTGTAACGCAACCTAAAATAAAGCCCTTAATTAATTTAGGAAGATTATCTGCTAAAAAAAATGGCGCAGCTCTCTTGTCATGTGTCACGAGATGGAATATACGCACACGCCGTACTAATTTCACACATTGCAGATAATAGTTGTAATTTACGCAGTTTTTTTCATGTGCCCTATAATAAAGCAGAACACAAGAAGTGAAAGTCGTTTTTATCATTTGAACTGACAATTGTACTGCAAATTTTAATTTAATTACGCTTTAGAAATATTAAGTCATTTTTGAGTTGAGGGCAATGTGCAAAGTAATTGAAATATCGGAATTCAACAAAAAAAAGTTAAATAAAGCCCAGATATTTATAGAAAACCTCAAAAAAAAACGCGAGCGAATACTAATGTAATAATAATCATCGCAAGTTTTAAACTAGCACACTGTTGCCTCCAGCAAACTGACATATTAGGTAATACAATAATAAAAAACAGGTTCCACATGTTTGGCTACTAAATTACTTTTGTTGAATGGATTTAACACGCTGAGTAAATGTACTTTAAAAGTGCTAATTAGAAAAACTTGGGAATTAATTTTTCGGGCGCGCTCGCTGGTTTTAATATCATAATTCGTAACGAGATGATTCAACGCTACCTTGTCTTTAGCAAAAACTGTTATTAGTTGTTGTTGATATCGGTGAGCTAAGAGCATTCCACTTCACGAATGAGAGTTGTTTATTTCATCATGAGTTTGCAAATAATTGCTGTACACAACAGTAGCAGTAACACCAATAATAGTTTTCATCCAACTGGCCTTCTTGATGAAAATTAAAACTTAAATTGGAATAAATAATTTATCCTATTTTGTAGTGTTATTAATTGTAATTCTACAGGGTGACTGACAATTGTTTCAATAAAGAAAAAACACGATAAGAAGCGATGTCCGAGAGTATGGGAAAAATGTTCAAAAAAATTCTTTCTACTTTTGTTTTCGAGAAATAATTAATCAAAAATAATCCCGAAAAACGACGATGCGTCTCTGGTTAAAAAACAGAGGAGCAGATGAACGAAATAAATGCCCTCATAAAGGTTTTATGGTAGGCACGGCGGCGTAGTATCGATCGTGAATTTGACCTTTAAGGCCCGGTTTTTCAATATCAAGTTAAACTGTAACTTTCGGTTTATTTCCATGGCGACAATTGTGTTCTTATGGGAGTAAACTGAAGGTTAAAGTTAACATACGATTGAAAAACCGGGCCTAAGTGGAATTTCACGTCATCTCCGTTTTTAGGTCGACGCCCGATGCCGTGAAATACGAACTACAAAATATTTACTTGACAAATGCTTGCAAACCACCTGAAGCAGATTATTCCATGCGAAGGAACACCTGCTTTGACAAATCACTATAGATTACATAATTAAGATGAATTAATGGAAGCAATTGAACACAAAATTCAGGCTATTACATGGGAAGAACTTCAGCATGTTTTTGAAAACATGAAGTGGAGAATTAATTAATTTATGTCTACAGCATCAGGGCCACCACTTCCAACATTTTCTGTAATTGTGTTCTTAATGTAATGCAAAATGTTTGTATTATCATAACAATGATTTTGAAATTTATTTTATTATAGATATGAAAAGGATAGTAACGATTGTAATTAGCAAATATTATCAATAAACATTTCCAAAAGTAAATAATTACATCAAACTGCTGTAGCGCAAACTTAACCAAAACTCCACCTTCTTGATACCTGTTACATTTTGATATTATTATTGCATCACAAAATCTTTTAAGCGGACATTAAATCGCGCACTATACACTTAACGTTTCGCAGTCGCGCAGTTGTAGCTTCGTCAGAAGTCGAACGACTACGAAACGTTAAGTGTATAGTGCGCGATTTAGTGTCCGCTTAAAAGATTTTGTGATACAAATTTCATCGGACAAGAACCAACTGTAGATATTATTATTGATCTAAAATTTAAAAAAGTAAAGTTGAAGTAAATAATTTATTAAATAATTACTTATATTCAGGTACCTAAACGCTTCAAGATATGAAGAATTTCTCATATCTTTCTGGTGAAAAACCGGAGCTGCGCAATCACATATAACTCTACACAGACTTTGTACTTTCTTAGAAGTTTCTTATCGGCTACAATACAATTAAAAGGAAACTTTTGTGTTATTAAATTGACCATTGTTTCAAGCCCAGGACTATCGTTTGTCAATTCTCCAGATTCAGAAACATAATAATTGACAAACCATCTACAGAAAGGGTAGTCCCTTGCCTGCTTATGTTGTATGTCATCCACAATAAAGTGGGTTGGGCAAAATCTAACAAATACGTTTTTGCGTTCGCCCTTATTTTTATAATCAAATGCCCCACACACTGCCCCATTGGGCAAATTGCCTGAAATATGGATAAATGAATAATAAAAACGTGTACTACAAAAAACATTTGCCTAGAACTGATAATAAATAAAATACAGAATAAAGTAAAAATAAATATAAAGTTTATACATAAATGAATTTAAATTTCTATATAAAAAATATTTTTTGAGGTTGTTCTTTTTTCTCTGAATATAATTTTTCTAATAATTGTATTTATAATACTTACGGTTATTCAAATTCGGGTATATTTTCAACAACTCACCCATCTCAAGCTTTTTACGCTTAGCTGTCTTAATTACTTCTTCCATGACAGAAACTATCAACCAAAGAGCTATCAACTATAGCTGCATTCCTTTTGCCACAAAGGTCGCGTTCAGGTAGAAAATTAGTTGCAGCGTTGCAGCACAGCGTAAAGTTGTAGCGCTTTAAATTACCTGAACTAGTTTTCAGTTATCGAGGTTATGAACTCATTACGCTGCAATGCAGCATGTCTGTTACACAGTTTCAGTGTCTCTGATTTCTTAATAGCGTTTCCGCTACGTTTTCAGTGGAGGCTATAGTTCCACATTTCCTATAGGCTTCTTCACATCTACTGCAGTCAAAAACTGTATGCTCTGGCGTGTCTATCTCCTGACTGGGCCAGCAGACATTGTTTGGGAGTTTCCCGATTTTATTCAGGTAACTGGCGAATACCCCGTGTCCTCTCATGGCTTGAGTGATATGGTGGTCTACATCTCCGTATTGCCAACATATTTGATGAAGATCTTGGTCCACCCTGTCCACGTGTTCCATGCCCTTTGCCATTTCACCAGCAGGGGTTCTCGAGTCTCATCGGAGGGTTTTCTGCTCTCTTCAAACTGCAGTCTAAATTCTTCTGCTTTTAGCTTAATCGGTGGGATAGCGGCGATCGCGAGGATAGCCTCTGTAGGGACCGTCCTATATGCAAAAGTGACTCTCATGGCCATCTTTCTGTTTATCGACTCAAGAAGTCCCTTGTAGTGTTTGTACTTCTTGGCCGCTCTCCATATAGGCGCCGCATACATGATAGCCGATAGTACTAGTCCGGCTAGTACCTTTCTATTTTTGGACCTAAGTCCGCCTATGTTTGACATTAGCCTGGGCAGCGCCGTGTGAGTTTTGCTGGTTTTCTCAAGTGTTTTTTTGACATGGGAGGTCATCTTGAGGTCTCGATCGAGGTATATGCCCAGATACTTTATTTCGTTCTTGCTTTTAACTTCTGTTTCTTCAAAGTTTATGCTTAGTTTCCTGGGACCCACCAAGATAATCATCTCGGTCTTTTTGTTGGCTAACTTCAGCTCGTGATTTTCCAGTCAGTTTGTGATGTTCACCATGGCGCATTTGGCCTTTTCTTCAAGCATAGTGGCCTTCTTAGCCATGACAATTATCGCCAGGTCGTCGGTGTACGCAAATTGACACCTTGTCCGAGTTTTAGGTGTAGCAGACCGTCGTACAGTATATTCCACAGAGTCGGTCCGAGAACCGAACCCTGAGGCACGCAGCACGTCATCTGTATATCTTTTCCCTGTGGAGTTATGGTCGACCTGCCTTCCAGATAGGATTGGAGTATCTTTATCAGATACTTGCTGATTTTTGCATTTTTAGGGCCTGAATGATGTGTATCCACGATGCCGAGTTAAAGGCATTTTCAATGTCCAAGGCTAGCATTAGGCCGAAATGCCTATGTTGCCAGGGCAACTTCTTAGTATTGTTGACGATGTCTCTCATCTGGCACAGGGCATCTACGGTGGACCAGCTCTGTCTAAATCCATACTGATGATCGTTTAATACATTTTTGTCGTGTAGCTCCTCCACCAGCCTCTGTTTGACGAGCTTCTCTAGACGTTTAGATACTACGTCCAGGAGGCAGATGGGTCTAAGATGGACAATCGAGTCCAACAATGCTAGCCTTGCCTTTTTCCATATAATCGGAATACCCCTTCTGTCAGGCAGGAGTTCATTACCTGTTTGAAGATGTCGAGGTTAGTCAGGGCAGCTACTATTACAGCTTCCGGGGGAATATTATCCGGACCTGGAGACTTCTTGCATTTTATTTTGCTTATTGCAAAGTCCATATCTTCGGTAGTGTTGATCCGAGGCCAAATTACCGTCGGTCTCGAGGGGAATAGCGCCTGGATTTGGTTGGCCGTGTCGGTATCATTTAGCATTACTGGGGGGCCTCAGTCTCAGCTTATTTGTAACTATTTGGTACCCCTTTCCCCAGGGGTCGCTATGTAGGTCTTTACATAGCTCCGCCCACGTAATGGCTTGTTTTTTATTGCCTTTTTCAGATCTTTCTTTGCGGACTTACACCTGCGCTTGATGATTGCTAGGCGCATCTCGTCCAACCCTCTGCTGTTTGATCTTATGAGGGTTCTCCTGTTGTTAGTGCAGGTTCTTCTCTTGTCCGCAATGGTTTTCGTCCACCAGCACACTGGCCGGTGCTGGACTCGTTGATTTCCTCTAGACGTAAGATTTCTGTTACACGCCTGAGTGAGGCTCTGAATAAGCTCGGCCGGGGTGTATCCTTCCGCTGAGTGTGGGATCTTACAGTCTTTGGCAAGTTTTATTAGTCTCCCCTCTGAAACATACCATCCGTTGTTGTTAGTCGTTTATTTTTGATTTTGTGTATGTCTAGTCGAATATGTGATGATCCGGTGGTCGCTCATATTCTTCGCTTCCTCTTCCACCTGCCAGTCTTGGATGATTTCGGCAATCGCTGCGGTAGTTAAGGTGATGTCTATAATTTAATTTCCCAGGGCACCGAAAAAGGTGGGTGTGTCCCTCCTGTTTTGAGCAGTGAAGTCCAGCAACTCGATCCATTCCTCCAGTATCCTGCCCTTCGGGTTTTCTCTGTTGCTTCCAAAAACGTGGGACTTAACGTTAAAGTCACCTCTTATGATGCAATCTTTGGCCTGTGTTCTTAAATCGTCCTCAAGGTTGGACAGAAACGTCTCGAACTCGCATGCGGCCCTATTTGGAGAGAAATAACAGGAGTACACCGTGATGCTCTCCAGTTCCACTCTGACGAAGCTTCCGCTGCTGCATGTGCTTATAACCGGTATTCCTTTCCTGACCCCGATGAAGGAGTTCAGGTTGGAGTCGCAGAAATATTTTTGAGTATATTTTTTTTGATAGGCTCTTGTCCTATCACAATGTCAATGCCTTTTTCAAGTCGTGAGCTGCAGCATGCCGATCTAAATTTAGCTGCAAGAGTTTTATTGGTTTTATGAGTTTAGTTATTTTGGGCTCCATTTTGGTGTTGAGTAAGGCCCTCGTTGTTGTCGGTTTCCATTTCTTTCCCGTCGGTATTGTTAGGGATTTTTGTTGTCGGGCTCCTTGCACCTTGACATTTAAGACCCGTGTCTTTTCACGCCTTGCAGGAGACAAGAGCGGAATATAAGTTTCCCAGATGTTGCCGGAGCTTTGGCGGAGTTATCGTTGTTACGGTGGGTTCGAGCCCTCGCACCAGCTACGTATTTGGCTATCCCGCTTGTTCCTTTCCCCTTGTCTGGGTTGTCCTTTTTTCGTTCTTTTTTTTTACTTTCTATATTCAGGGCTTCCCTGAAGGCACTGCACCTGCACCTGCCCGTGCCAGCCTTATGCTCCTTTTTGTCGCAGCACGTAAAGCATACCTCTGGGTATGCCCTCCCTTATCCTGCATTGTTCTGATCCAAGTGATTATTGCTCCTTTTCCCATTCGCTTATCTGTTTGATCTTCCTTTACTGCTTTGCTTAGACATGTTTCTTGTAGATTCGAAGCTTTTCATAACTAAATTTTTACTTTTGTCTTCAATTGACGTGTATTCATATAAAATTAAGATAAATATTTTTACCAAAACTCTGATTATAATGAGCTTCATAATCAATTATTTCTGTTATGCAAATATTTTATTTAATCAATACGCTTCATTAATTGTTATCGAAGAAAACCTCGGACGTTTTCTCTTTTTTTTTACTAAATTAATTAATTCAATTTATTCATTTCCAATCGAAGCAGCAGCTATCACGTCCATCGAAACATTTTAAATGACATTCTTTGTCTCAGGGAACGATCTAACGATTTCCCGCAGTTTTAATCAAGTGTATGCAGATGAATTATACATATATTTGCAGATAATAATACGTCGATAAGGTAATTGGCAGGCATTCTTCTGCGCCGTGAATAGCGGTCGCTCCGATGCTTCATCAGCAGTAATTGACAGTCAATTACAATTTAGGAAGAGAGCAGTGATTGATTGGGTAATGAATTCGCGTCCGTGAGCAGCCACTGGAATAGATTTCACTTCTCTGCTGAAGTTTAAAATTTTCGTCCGTTCGTTCGTTCGCCCTCTGCGAGACGTCTCCACTTCGGTACCAGAGCTATAATATCGTCGGGAAGTAAATGAGACATTCTTGCATTTTCAGTGATACGCTTTGAAAACCTTCTACTCCAAAATACTCGTCGCTTTAATTAATTAATTAATTAATTAATTAAACTCATCGAATATTTTGATAGGGCTTCAACTTTTCTTTTTCGTTGGGTGTATTATTTAAAAACTAAGTATTAATTAATGCTCGTTCATTACACCGGTTTATAATTAGTTCTTATTTTAGACGATAATCGCCTCAGGATTTGTATGAGTTGCAATTTCGACTTGCTCTGAGCACAGGATCGATATCATTGTTATTGGGCGAAGCCTCCATGTTCGAAACGTTTTCCATTTACGCTCATGACACATAATTCTTATAAATATTTGCGGTTCGAATAAGATGTTTATTTCCAACAATGTATTTCACAGCACAATACCGCAGCTTACGTTTTGAGTGTTACGGTTTAGCGGCCTGTAAAAAATGTGTTGGGATGACTCGGCGAAAATCATTTTCAGATTCAATCACTGCAGAGCCTGTCCTGTGTGGATTCCATTCGAATTTTTGTTCTTAAATTGAAAATTAGTACCGGGTTACATTTTCGGTTTTCTTACATGAAATACATTCTGTTACAAATTCTTACTTACCAAAGTGTACAAGTTCTGTTAAAGTAAAATGTATATTCATGTGTATTCTTATGAGAACGCGTAATGATAGTGTAATAGAACTGAAATAGAACGTGATATTTTACTTAAAGTTAATATTGTGATGACGTCCTTCAAATATAACTGAAACTTTATGGTTTTCTAACTTGCAACAACTACCGTAATTAACGTTATAATATGATATTATTTCGAGAATTTTTAAACAAACGCATATTTAACACCGAACATGTAATAATAACTACGCTGCTAATAACAGTGCGAACGCTCCATAGTCGAGCAGTTTCTGCTTTTTTGATCAATATAATATGTACAGTAAGTATAGCCTTATAAACGCGTGTATAATTATTGTGCTACTTGTTGGGTCTAGTTGCATTCTTGTGATATTGGGTGTAGTTTTTGTTTAGCTTTACGCTCGCGTCATTTAATTTATAAATGAATTTGCCAGCGGGCGTTACAAATCCGACGCGAGACTAACTTTTTTTTGTAACTGCAAACAAATAGCTTTGAAATTAGTTTCGTATTTGCCAAGTTTTTTTTTTTACTCCTAAATAATTGAGACTTAATCACCTAGAATATTTACGATCCGCCATGTGAACAACGAAAATTTTTAAGCAATAGTATAATATAGTTGTTAGAGAGAAACGTGATTGTGATATTTATCTCGCTTTAGAGCGGTGCAGATACAAGAGATAACCCATACGTATTGAGACCATATCATGTTCGAGTGTCGTTCGGTGTCATGTATATTCCCATCGTGACATTATGATAGATAAATGCGGAAGGTTCTGTTCCAAAATGCACACGGTGACATCTCGTTCATGCATTCTGATTGGAAATTATGTATTTCTATCGTGGTGTTTACTGGGACCGGTGATTCATGAACGAACGACTTTGAGCAGTTGTTGTTGTTCTGAAGAACAGCATACGGCGAAGACGAATTCATGTTTGGTGCTCCATGTAACGGTATTGTGATCATGAGAGATCAATACTGTTGCACTCTTTAGTAGAACTTGTGGAATTCCAGGGTATTGTATACATTATGATCTGCTAAATAACAAAATTTGGAAGGTGGGTCCAAAGTTATTAGAAGACCATTTTATTATAACTACAAGTGGGCATGATTTGCATTTATGTTGCCTTAGGTAGTGTATGTATATCAAAGCACGATCTTATCTTGTATATCACACGTCCATTCTCACGTAACACAGAACTTTTCCAGCTTTCAGGATTAGATACCCACGGTAGTACAGTAAATCGCAATGAACTCACATCTTCACACCAAGTGCCGGTTATTATGAATTTAAATTTAATTATGCATTAATCGAATTGCATGCAACTAGAAGCACCTTTCGCGGTCAAGAAAGTGAACTCACGAGGTTAGTTGCCGGTCATTGGTGCTGAATATAGACCTTGCCCTCTGACTTGTGCGTGTATCTGCCGGTCGTGTGAGCTGGGTGTAATGAAAGTGAAACGAGTTCACGGCAGCCTTACGTGCCCGAAGAGTTTTGATGAATTTATGTAAGTCAATCGACAAGAGTACTACCCATCCATCCAATTATCGATGTCATAACAACGGGCAAGTGATTGAGCACAGCAAGTGCGCTTCGTATCAATCATTCCGTCGGATTTCATAAACTTTTAAGCGTAGTACACGTTCCCGGATAGATAAAGAGTGCCGATTGCGCTTTCATACTTGTGCCTGGTGATCTATCCACACTTCGTGAATGTGAATGTGAATCGAACAGCTTATCGAGATTAGTATTCAGACGAGAGAGTGTTAGCATATTGCAGGGTAGAACCAATCATCGAACGCTTATTAATTCGCGCCCCGTACTAGTGGGGACTAATCCCTTAGCATGTCATGGGGGGGGCTCTTTGTTTTTGGTCGGGTAAAATATTAGCTGGCGTACGGTCAGTAATTATTTCATGCTAAACACAGGCGAGCGTTTTCTTTCCCTTTCATTCGCACAAAATTGATTCCTTTTGTGTGCGTCATGTGAAAAAGGGAATTGTTGCTAATTCACGTGATTATGGGGCGAGTGTTCCTGTTCACTTTGGATACGTAATTGGGACTTGCTGATGATATCTTCATCCTCGCAGATGAGAATTCTGTATGGTGTCAGTTCATTTTTGAATATTCTAAATTTCGTAGCAGTCCCA
Organism: Dorcus hopei; assembly: GCA_033060865.1. Taxonomy (NCBI): domain Eukaryota; kingdom Metazoa; phylum Arthropoda; class Insecta; order Coleoptera; family Lucanidae; genus Dorcus; species Dorcus hopei. The sequence continues at coordinate 39,823,468 of CM065423.1, forward strand.
TTCATTTCGCGCACTGTCAAGATGGAACACACTCATCTGATTAGCTTCCTGTGGCACGGCATGTCTCGCAACAAGAAAATATAACACAACATTATCCACGTCAGGTCACTAAAAAACTTTATTTATTCTCGCGGTGCGAAACTTTAAATCGCCAAGTTTTGTAATAAAGTCGTTCGCAGAGTCGGAGATCTGTACATCTGTAAGTACAACAACACAAACACACAACTTTAAATTACGAATTTGTACACGGACACGGGTCGACTTCAGAGTTCAGTAAATACGTACTAAAGATGACCACACTTGTAGAGTTCGTTTACTGAAGAAGACACGAGGCAAAGTCTAATTACTGTGAGAGCTTTTTGAGTGACCTCTTAGGCAAAGTGTCTGTCTCTATGAGCTAATGTTGACAAAGAGCTTCAAACTAATTAGCTTCCACTCATATTTTCTACCGAGGCGATACTGTTGTTTAAAATACAGGGTGTACTCTTTTGGGGTTTAGAAAAAGACGTTTCCAATGTAAATAAGTTCATCTTCGAGTTTTGATTTATATTTTATTGTTTGTGTATTATTTCATCGTCTGGTGTTTAAAGTTCGAATTCACATCGTACAGTGTTATTAACAATTTTATACGTTTGGCTTTGGGTGTGTACGATTTATAATTAATTGCGTAAGATGTAAATAGTGTATCGTCGATAAAATTTTACATCCGCAATGAAATAGGTGGGACCTTCAGGTATGATGATGCATTACCCGAGGTTAATGGCTATAAGTTTTGAAGGAATCTGGCTAAATGCGTCACATATATTAAATTGTCACGATAATATGATGTTCCTCGTAATTTATAGCGCGCGGTGCATGTACGCGCTTAAATTAAAATCTTGGCACTTGTAAATTTGATAAATCCCGTGGTAACACTGATGTTACGCAATTGTAATAAGAAATAAACGGCAACGCCCGCGGAATTCCTAATATCCCGAAGCAGTAGCGAATTGGTGATTTTATTTTAGTGCTCACATCAGGTTTTACGACGCACAGGGTTAGCGGTTGTAAACCTATATGCGTCGTGATCACTTCTGTCACTTTAAATGATCATTTGTTTCTAATTGCCTTGGATATAACGATCAGCGTAAACAGCCGACGGTAGTTTAGAATGGTCGTATAATTTTTACATCGTAAAACGTTTGGCGCTGACACAGGGCATTTGCGACACCACCATAAATAGAAAAGTTCTGTGACAATTTATGTGTAAAAGGTGCGATGCAACTGAAATTATTCATGGCTCTGCTACAAATTCTGTGTTGTATGTATTTTGTAACGGCGATAATTCAATGTGGAAGGTTATTTCATTTTCCCTTTACAACACAAACATGCCAGTGCAGTAAAAACTCCTTCATATCCTTCGACTTTTATGGAATGAAATTGGAAAATAGTTTTTATGATTTTCAGTTCTCTTGGTTTATGCTCTTGTTTTTGTTTAGCATTTTTACAATCTCAACAGCACTACATGCGTAGGCATACATTTGCAATCGAATAATATGTTATCATAACCAATAGGCACGAATCATTTCAGACACGAGGTCAATTGGTTCTGTTATTTCTGGTTACTCTTACTTCGCAAGTTTCTTTAAAATAACGTATATAACGCTTATGAAAATTATGGCGATAATAGTAGGTAACCGGTACTGTACGTAAACATTTCTGACTTTAACTGTATCACTAAGACACGGTCGTTTTTAATAACGATCGCATGATTCAAGCCTCAAGTTCGCACTTTATCGCTGATGCTTGGCTAACCAGGTCAACACGATGAACTGACAAAGTCTCTTCGGACGACCCGATCGGTTAAATATGAACGTGAAACTGCAAAAGCTCCTCGGGCCTATCTAAATCGCACATCTCGGAAATGCAAAGGCTGTTCCGCGGTAAAAAAAAAAGGTTACCTTGGACAGTACTGGAGTGCAATAAAACTGCTCCGTTGGCCAATGACCGTTACGTAATACATCATCACGTTACGAAACGAAAATAGCAGTTGTTCTTAAGTTAGTTTTAGCTGAAAGTTTAACCTTAGCCTTACGGCCATCATGGATTTGGAACTTATATAAAATAAATGAAAGAAGTTGATGTTGTTCAAAATGCTTATTTAGTATCATAAACATAATGGCCCTTTTTTTATACATAAAAGATGGTTTTACGTCTTATTGCCTGTAATTTGCTGCCCTTCTAAACTGCGAATTAACAAACGGCAATTTTATTAAATGAGTTCGTTTCCATCTGAATTAAGGATTCTCTAAGCTCAAAGCTTTATCACCTATTGTACGGTATTATGCTCGGCAGCTTCCAGGACTTTCTCGAGTAATAATATGAATTTTATTGTACTTGATGCGCTCTTTCCCTCCTAATGCTGGTCTACCCCGTCGTTTTTATTATTTTTCCAGCAACAATTTAGAGCGCAGAAAGTACTTGAATAGGGGGATCTACGTAAGAAAGCGGATCCGGAAGTAATTCAAATTCGTGTTCGTTTTGTGTTGCAGTTCTTATGAACGGACGTAGCGATTTCGAATTGTTTTATGACGATGCATTATTATCCTCCTTGCTTTATATAGTTTGACGTTAAAGCTGACAAAAGAATCAGAACAATGTGGCATGATTCTCATCCTTTTTTTTATGTCACATTTACATCTCAAAAATTACTATGAGTATGAGACTCGGTAATTCTCTTTTTCAATTCAGAAACATGTACATACATATAAATTTGCTCTGACATAACAAATGCGATTGCTTCCTAGAAGTTAAATGACTTTCACAAAACTGTATCATACACAGAATCTCTGCCTGTAGACTAAGATTTAAACGATGATAATTATTACAATAATTAAAACCATGTTGATTAGTTCGGGAAATAATTAAAAAGCAATGCTAACTAAACACTCGCGTTTTGTGTTGGTATTAATGGTTAGTTAGTTGTCACGTCATTGTTGAAAAAAAAAAAATTGGTATTCACAACGACCACGGGGATTTATTTTATTTCTTTCGCGCTAATAAGTAAAATAATAATTCTTAACTTAATGGCAACACGTACTCTGCAAAACGGTTAATACAAATTCGTCGATGAAGTTATACTTGTGGTTAGAAGTTTAGTAGAAAAGTAAAAATTAGGACAGTAAAGTGGAACACGATTTCCTAAATTACATAGAGTCTCATTATCTTAAAATTTTTTTCATTATCCTCTAAATGCCTAATTATTTTTCTTGTGTATTCAAAGTGAGCCTGTTAGTTACTTACAAATATTTATTACTGGTGTGAAAACAATTTTCTTTCCAGTTCATGATTGAACTGATTGGAAGGAGTGCCAAAATTTCTACTTTTTATTGATCTCCAATTTTCACAATGATTTATTACGGTGAGAAAGTTCGTTGCAAATAATTTCTAGCTTTCGGGTCATTCTGTATCTTAGCGAAATAGTAATTGAGTCGCAGTTTGACCTTTTGGAACTTGGACTTAGTTCAAGGACGACCCTTAGAACGTTAAACAACCCTGGACAACCCCTTTCTTTCGTAATGAGACTGTGGGATATATTAAAGGCTTGCTATTGGCCAATGGACCTCTCCCCGCCCGCGAACCGTTCACGTCGAACGCCGAACCGATTGAAAATTGCGCCAGTCGTGTGACCGCTCGCTTGCCAAACAAACCGCATTGACAATTATTCTCGCTTTGTGTAAATTTTTCATGAAACGGTTTGTTTGGAGTGAAAAAGGAGACGGGTATGTTGCCCGGATGTTAATTGCTTGCGGCGAGTCCTAGGCTTCCTTTTAGGCCCTTCCAAGTTTTTTTGTCGAATGTACGTCGGGCGGTGGCGGTGTTTTCTTTTCATTTAGGCTTTACTACTACTATTACTATTAGTATTATTGTTATTTGGTTCTTCTTCCCCCCATTTATGTCTTCGTGTAATTTCTTTGTTTATCATGATTCCTGTTTTTTAACTATCTTTGATTTTCAACAAGGATAATTAAAATAAAAAGATATATACAGAGGACGAGGAAGGCAAAGACCAATGTGAAGGTCTTGGCCTTCCTCTTTTCTTCTTCTCATTTCGTATCCAGGACTTGCTTGTTGGACTTGACCTTCTCCTTTCTTCTCCGTGTCCATTTCGTTTTTAGCTCTTTTCAACCTGGCCATACCAATTACTTTTATGTGTTTTCTATTTTTGTCGTTATTCCTGTTTCTATATTTAAGTTTTAAGTATAATTTTCATGATGGATACTCGGTACTCCCGCCGTCCATGTTTTCTCTTCTTCTCACTTAATCCTCGTTTATTATTAATTTGGAAGGGCGTCCTTCCCTAATTATTTCATTATGTCCACACACCAACTGCCCTTTAGATTTTCGCGATGACTTGATTTAGCAAGGCCAATTTTCCAATGGCCATAGTATTTGAACTTGTGGATTTCCCTCTGACATGGATCTTTGTATTTTTCTTCTTGTCTTCTTTTCAGTTGGTCCATTTCATTAGTAATTTGGCAACTATCTTTTCAATATGTCCACATCAACTCATTTGATACTCTTCCTAATCAGTTTCTTGCTGTGAAGTTTGATGAATGTAATAAAGTCATCGCTTAACTTGTGTGTATTTTATGGAATAGTAAAAGGGGGATGAAATTTCAGCGAAATTCAAAATTTTATAAAGTTTAACTTTAAAGTGCAATGTAATTTATTCATTCGTGTGTGTTTCCGAATGCTACGGAGTTGTAGTTATACGTGCATTAGTTGTGGTGCTTTTGTGGCGATAAATTTCGCGCAAAGTGCATTTTCTCCAACTGTTCCCGTGTCAGAGGTGTACGTACTTTATGACGTACAGAGATCACATGCATTCATATGTATGGTACGTCATGACGAGCACTGGACATCCACGTTGACCCCGGAGCCGCGCCGCCTTTAATTTATCGGAAACTGCGAACTGCTTCACCATCCGGTTCTGCTGTAGTCACCACATGCTCCGTACGGGTGTTGCGCGCTTTATTTAAAACACGACGATATTTATTGACTTGTTATCAGCTTGTTGCATTTCTATGCAGTTTTCCGTTATTGTAAGAATTCTACGGCCTGAGTTATATATGCATGTTAATTGTACCACTGGAAACGCGCCAGTGTTATTTATTGATGCCGACGCATTAAGCGTATCTGCACTTCTTATTTCTTTCTTTCTTTCCTTTCTTTTTCCCTCATTCTTGAACATGTGAGATACTTTTTTAACATGGCTTTCAGAAGAAGTAACCACTAAATACTTTTATTTTATGTTCAACAAATTAGTGGTAAAAGTCTGCAGCCAGGAATTTCTTGCACTATTTTCTAGTGTAAATCTTTGATATCCACCATTAGTCTCGAGTTAGTGAAACGTTAGCAGCTCATTATGAAGAATTCGCGTGTTGTAAGTGTTGGGTATTAAGATAAACAATCTGCATGTTTTAAAAATGATTGCCAATTAACATACGCACATGGTGTTCACACAATAAAACAAGTACAGGTAAGCCAAGGCGATTAGTTTAGTTTAAATCGACCCCCAGCTCGGGTGACACGTGGGCACGTGGAGTAGCCATGCTCGGTTGCATGCACTTATTCTACGATAACAACCTCCTTACATTACCCAGCTTGTATCCACCAGTAGATTTGTATGCTCGCTGCCCACTTCGAGCCTCTTATCACACGGGGACAACTTTTGTAATTGCATCTCGTTTAACTGTATAAAGTACACGGGAAACGACTATTATTCTTTATCTAGCTTCATATCATCACCATATGGTAACTGCTTAATAATTACAAACTGGTTCCGTTCTGGTTGAAGCATTTTCGAAATTCGCGATGTTTTACATCAAAACCGGAACACTAGGTCTTACGATTTCATTTTGGGGCAATCTTCAACACTAGAGATCTCGCAACGTGAGAAGAACCTATGGGCGGAGCTTACTTACCTACTTATATTACTTATGTAGCCAGAGGTCGCGTCTCAAGTTGCGAAATCTCTACCTTCTTGTTATTACTTCATTTTATATTTGATGGAAAGCTGAAGGCATGTTTCTTCCATGAAAATTCCAAATGCAGGAAACAAACTGTATATATATAAATTGGTGCACGTTACTGACTAATATATTTTAATTAGCCAAAATAATTTAGTGTTTTTACTGTCTTTATTATCACAGAAATTAAATGTAAATTAATAAACGCTCGTTAGTTAATTTATTGTTTGCTGCCGTTTTAAAGCAACTCCGTTCTACAACCCTCGATGAAATTGATCCATGGACCTCGTTAAATTAACAACATTTTTTTAAAAATGTAATACGTTCGATATAATTTTGATAAACGTCGAAAAAGCTTATCCTCTCCTAACTTCGTGGATAATAATGGAAGGGCAGTGAGTAGAGAGCATCACAAAAGTTGCAAGTCTGATGAGCGAGATAATTTAGATGAAGACCTTGATGCAAGAGCAAACTTAAGAAAAAGAAACTGCCGAAAATGATACGAACTCAAATATTCGAAGCTCTACTTCTTAGGTCATTGTCATTACAGGAGAAATCAGGTTAGAAAGAATCCAGAATGACATAACTCTGCGTTACTATGATTATAAAACTTAAAGGAAAGCAACAGCTAAGATGAATCGTGTGTATCTTATGAATGAAATTATATTTCCTTCAAGGATGCAAGGATAGTAGAAGTTTGCAGGATCGACCAAGAAATTATGGAAACGTAAGCAAACAGAAAGAAAGGGAGAAGCTTACTGCTTGAGCTTACCTTCATTTTATATTTTAACTCTTGCTTACGCTGTAAAAAAGAAGAAGAATTACGTAATAAGCTGGAGTTTTGCTAATTTCACTTGCAGGATTGTTTCTTTTTTTTTAATTTGGGTCACCCTCAAATATACGGCACGGCATGTGGCGTACAGAAGATTTTCGAAGATAGTAATGGTAGAAGTTTATAGGGCCGACCAAAATAAAATTGGTTGAATGCGGCCGAAGAAATTATGAAAAGAAGGAAGCTAGGCCAGAACCAGGAAGAAACGGATAAAATTACTTCTTCTTGGCTGCACGCTTAGGCTGTAAAAGAGAAGATTTAAGTAAAACGGTAAGTTATTATCTGCTGGAGCTTTTGCTACTTTCAATTGCAGATATGCGACGTTTCTTGGACTTAGGTTATCCTCAAACACACTTTATCCGTAGGTCTTCTATTTTTGTGAAGCTTCTTCTTTTGCCTTTTACTTTTAATGCCAATGTTTGGTTTTACAATAAGTTTCCGCACTCATTTATTCCCGTTCTTCAATAATCGCTTTGGTATTTATTTTCCTCTTACCTCATCACCCTCTCATTGATCTAAATTCTTTCGGGCTTTGTTTTTGCAATTTTTATTTGTTGGCTTCTTGTTACTTACTGCATCACTATTTATGGGGCCATTTTATATGATTTTTCGCTTATTCAAATCGGACCTTTAATAACAGTTGTGCCCTGTCGTTATTTACAATGAATTTGGCACTCGAAATAGAATTACTCCCCTTTCATTATGTGTGTTCAATTCGTTTAAGTGCTTTATTTCCCCTCGTTAGCAAGAAAAGAATTATATTTGTGTTCCCACAGGATTGAAAACGCCTATTATGTAGGAAACGAAAACACGCAACCTCGACGATCTGATTAATTTACTTTCCCGTCGTCGTCGTCTACATACACTGTACAAGACAATTTCATTTCCGAATTCTTGTTGCTTTTTGTATTTCGCCGATCCGGTATTGAAGCCATCGTAACGTAGTTAGTTAGTTATGGGTGCTAGTATATGCAGAACAGTGTTGTTTGCGGCAGTCGGTCTTGTAGAAATTGCTTGATCGTTTTGTGATTACAGAACGTGGCCAGCGGTCATTGAATGTTTCAGAATAGAAGCGTGAAAATAATATGCAAATCTCTCGCGCTATTCGACATAAGTGCACACGGAGGTTTTTCTTTCCTTTTTTTTTAAATGGAACTTGTTCTTGCGGTTCATTTTTAAGTCGGGAGATAACAAAAAGTACCTTAAGTAAAACGCAAGTCAGCGAAAGCTGCCTTTATGTTTTGAAAAGTAGGTGTTATTGCCTTTTTGGAACTGGATGGTTTAGAAAGAAAAATCCTAAGTCTTCTTCTCGTCATTTCAGATTGGCCTTTTACATAATAAGTACTTATAAATATTAGCAACTCATTGAGCCTAGAAGTTGCAGGTCTACTGAAGTTATTTCTGGTCTTCCATTTGCTACCATATATTTAGATTAATTTTAATAAATACTTATATCCTATAAATAGTTGACCTGATAGAACAACTGCCTTGTTGGTAAAGTAAACCAAGAGACCATATATGTATGTGGAACATTTTTGGCGTAATTAATGTTTCGAGATCAACAGTAAACACCAGCTTACCTAGATAAGTGAGAACGGAAACGAAATATGTGTCGCACGAAAAGTGTAGGTAATTGTTAGTCATGGAAAGGCATTAAAAATCCACTCGAGCGTAATTACTTTAATCGATTCGTTTAAATGTGGGATTTATTATTATTGAGCAAAACGAAGGAGGTTAACGAGCTGCTTGTTTCACTATTAAGTAAGTGAGCGAATTGTAAGGACGGCGAAATCTCGAATCTACGTAGATCCCGTTACAGTCCAGTTGTGTTTATCGATACACACCGTATTGTCCTCGCGCTCTCAGAACGCTATCACGTAACCGCATCACTACCGGTGGCTTTGTGTGACACATTGTGACTTCTGAACGAACCTCGCCATTAATTCGCCTCATACCATAGGTGGCATTTCAGAGACGACATTCTTATGTTAATGAAAATTAACTTCCGAACAATTTAATGGCGGCCGATTGTGAAAATCCGAACAAATCTTTACAGGAGATACATTCCCTTATCAGAGTATCTTTCCGATCTGTCCTTTATGGTATATGCATGACGTTAATGGTTTACGTTTGCGTAACGGTGTTTCGCGGAAACAATGCTCGCGTTACAAAGCGAAAAATATTCCAGCCTTAATCGCTTTTAAATCGAAGCTGGAATAGCTCAAGTTTTCAGCATTGAAATTGCCATTATTAGAATAATTGTCGTTTATGTAACGGGTGCACATTGTGAGTTTAGATTAAGCATTTCGTGATAGAGCTTCTGGATCTGCTGAGAACTTGGAAATACTACTTACATATCTACTTATTTCCTTTTGTAATTATTAACCGCAGAGAAATCCTTCCTTTCAAATCAAAATACTTTCATTTAGAATCAAACAATAACGGTCTTCCCCTTTGATTTCACCACAGATAACGCAAACTGAAAACAATCAGCTTATTTGATACATTGCATCTCGACACCTAAAAATTGATCCACGACGAAATAAGGACAAAACATGCATCGCAAATTTACAAGCGCGACTCCAGAAAACCGTGTCAGTAGATAGACAATTGCCGGAAAATGTTCGAGTCGAGTTACACTTACAGTCGCTAGGTTCGGAATGGAAAAGCGCGATGCAGTGGAATTGAAATCGTTCATGTGGAAAGTGAGTTACTGCTAATAGGTCATATTATTTATTGCAGTAAACACGGTGGATGCAATTTAACAATGTGCTGGGTTTTTTTTTCTTCGGGGGGGTAATGGGTTTTCCGACTTTCACACGCGTTTCTTCTATCGGCTTCATAATTTAAGTTTCATATTTATTATGAAATTTACCTCGTAAGTACAGTAAAACAAAAAAGGTACAGAATGAAAGATCACTTAAATTTATGTAGAGAAGAAAACCTTTAGTTCTTCCTCTTGCTATTCCTCTGCTCAGAACTTTGATTATTCGAAGAGCAACGAGCGACTGGGTTTCTTCACTGTTAGTTATTTTCCAGTTCATTGCTTTTCTCTTTCCTGTTCTGTTCGTTTTTCTCACCCCCATAAATAATTCTTTTCCAAATCGTCAGTGTTTCCTTTTTCCTTCAGCTCATTTTTCACGATTCACTGCCTCAGTTGACTATTGAACTTATAATTATTTTGGGGATTCTTTCGGAAACATTTGCCCTATTTCCTTATTGACATGGTTTGTAACTTTGGCCTCTACGTGGTCATCCCCAAATAATTGGATGTTCCCACTTATCCTAATTTTTCTGCAACTCTCCTTCCTCCTCTTCCAATACTGTAATTATAATCTTGTCTTCTTATTTTTTTTATTAACTTCATTCCTGTTCTTTTGCTTTTGTTTAGTTCACTTATCGTTTCTGTTGTGTTCTATTTCTAATTCGAACGTGGAACGTAGGGTGGTTGCAGATACAGAAAGTTGTTGTTTATCACGTGTTAAATCATTTTTAGTTAGCAGTGGTGTCATAATGAGATAAAATGAAGGTAGGTGTTGGTGTGAGACAACCATAATCTGCTCTTATAACCAACTACCTATGCAGACAAATGCTGTGATCGCGACACTATCGGGGTGATTTAAATTACACGACAATGCAATAGCTTTACGCTCGGCCGCCGCCTCTAGAATTTAGTTATTGATAAATAGGTTTTATCCTTCTTCCGACATTTGTTTTGTCGCCTGAGGAGTGAGAACCGATACAAAGCTTTTTGTAGGCGTTCCATTGCAAACTGATATCAGGCTAATTGTACACTATTATTGCCTACCTGTATCATTATCTACGCCTGACTACCACTTTCATTTTTAATATATTTTCCGGAAAATGCGAGGGGCGTGTATTTGTTTAAATATAATAATATATTTCAGGCTGCGTCTTTAAATTGATCATCAATTTCACTATCATTGAGGAATTCTGCTGTCGTAAATTAAATTATTAAATGCGGAATTAATTTAAATTATACTTTTTATTTAATTCTTATCTGATTCGATTGGTAATTGATGACAGCTTTTTCATTGTATATAAATTATTACACCTTTTTCTAGCATCATAGATATTCATGAGTGTGTTTTAAGTATATATCTCTTGTCTGGATCAGAGGAAGAATTAAAATTGTAACGTGCACGTAGATGAATAATTTGCATTCGTATTATTGAAAAATAATTACGAGTTTTATTAAAGAGATCGTCAGTGTTAGGTTAAGCATATTAAATTAGCTGAGTTATCTGTTACAAGAATGTAATGGCAATGCAACAGAAATAATTATAATTAATTCTGGTTTACGTCCGACATACAGCAGACTTTAGTGTGAGGTCTTGTTAATAAATAAAATTAATCCGTTGCAATCAGATAGTTTTTCTCGTATTAGCAGAGTTAAAGCTGCGTAATCATAATTAATAACACTTTTAAAACGAACTATGACATCTTTTAAGTCGTAAGTATTCCTCGGTACAATAATTTTATCTAATCGGCAGGCACTTAATTTACGTCGCCGAGAAGTAGAACATACGTTTCGTTTCCATATAACAGAAATCACATTTTACGAGGATGTTTTCCGTACCATTTGGTCGACGCAATACTTTAAGATAATCTCGTCATAAAATAATTTAGATAATGCGCGTATGTCACTGTGTTATTTCTGTACGCATAAATTTCACGAATGCTAACAACATATTGGCCATTATACATTCAAACATTCAGTTTATTTACGTGCGACTAAACTTATCTAGATCGGCTATAGAATTTTCAATTTGAGATGAATGCGATAAGCTTTAAAGGTTCACCATTGAGAATCGTCTTTGAAAATATAAAATACCTTTGAAATACAATTTTATAGCTCGCTCCATGCACGGCGGATAATAATAAATCACCTATGTGCAGTGCCAGCAAAAGATGTTTGTTAAGATTCAAAAATGTACCCTTCTATATTTTATATATATTTAGTAAATTCCATATCATTATTTTTTTTTCTATTGATACATGTACACGCACTACAAACTTTTGTAATAGCATTCGATGTTCGGCGTATTAAGTAACTGCGTAATGGGACTGACTGTTTTTTGTTGAGACCCAAAGGACTAAAGGTTACTTAAGCTTTCCGGGCAACAATAACTTTAGAAAGTCATAAAGTGTTTTGTACTGTTTAGGATTAATCTGTTTTAAGTGCGCCAATTATTCATTTCATGAACCGCTCCTCTTGCTCCGGCAGTTCCTCAGGCTTCTTGTTCTTAGTGCTATTAGTTTAACGGCCTATAAATACATTACGAATGAAACAGAACTGTCAAAGATAAAAAAGCAATTAATAAGCAAATCAAGATTAAAACGTTATACTCTTCATTTTTTTCTAAATTTTGGTTTAACTAGAAGTACAAATGTGTAATTTGTCTAAAACGTTTCAATGAAATAAAATGAAATTTGAATATCGTTGCTCGTGATTTAAAAATATAGAATGATCGTATACTCTATGACGTGATAATGACAGTTCGTTTGAATAGTTTAAGTCAAGAAGTACTAAGTATTATTAAAAAAAAAGATAAGAAACAGATAAGCAATTTCACAATGCATTAACTTTTGCTTTCATTCGTTTATAATAGTCGTTAATACGTAAAGGCATTTCCATTGAACGTTTACACTTCAACCTCGATGTTATCTTGTTCGATAACTGCCTGATAGGACCTAAGTGATCTATTCTAAACCCCTTTGTTCAAGCAAGTGGTCTCGTTGCATGCAAATGAATTTCCAAAAAAGATTTGTAAATAAAATTACATTACACAAGTATTTTTTTATAAAAAGAAAAACGCAGAAGTTGGTGGTTGATGAGAGTACTCGTGTGTACGTACGTAAAAAGCTCTCCTTGCAAACTTGAAACCATACTTGCTCGATTGGATAATAACGACGTATTTGTTTCAGAAAGTTAATAAAAGAGGTCAGTCTCCACCCTGAATTTAATACTGGCTCGTCTCTTGTTACATTCTTAGAATCTTCGATACGTCTTGCAACTTGTTCTGCTTGGTCGATTTTAATTATTCGTATCTCCTGAAAACTATGTGTTCGCTGTTCACTCTTAAATAATTGCGTTTCGTATTAATTGCCTCAGTAAAATCGTATTTAATTGAATTTCTCTAGGGAATATCCGGAATATACTGAGTGAGGAATTAAAAGAATGAATTAGGATTGGCATGGCAATTTTTTAAGAGAACGTCAAATTTTGTACGTTATACTTATCAAATATTAGGGTCTATCAAAATGACAAAATGAATTAATTGTAAGAAATCGAGCATTTCGTAATTGTTAAGCTCATTACATAAATTAAACTCGATACAATATCGTCTAAGCGAACGCGGGAAATATGTTTACTTATAAATTATGTAAACAAACTCCGCCAGTATGAGTCAGGGCTGACCGTTGAAATGAGGCTGCGTTCGCAGAAATTTTCAGCTGCGTATTGCAGTCGCCGAGTTGACTCATCAAAAAACCGCATTATGTAAACATAACTAAAAGCGAACGATCCCGGGATTGGAATTTAATTTAATTTCCGGTTTAAAAGTATATAAAAGGCCATGATGGCGTAGCATGACTGAGGACCCATCTTGTGGAGTGCATCTCCACAAGCCCGAGGCTGTAATCGACATTTACAGAATGTCTGTGTGTGGTTGATCTCCAAAAATCCGTCTGTCTCTGTATCTAGTTTAGGGTGAGAATTTATTAATTAATTTTACCATTTTGGCTACGTTTTTTTTTTTTTAGAAACTAACATCTGCTTATTATTTAATTATGAAATGCTGTTTTTCTCGTTATAAAAATCATTTTAAATTTGTTTTATATTATCTCGTATATCGTTCTGAAATAATCTGTAATTGTAAAAGTAAAGGATACTTCATCCCCTTCCTGTTATCATTTTTTTAGCCACCCTTCCCTCACGTAAAGTGTACGGTCAACTGTAATTCATTTTAATTTAAATAAAAACATGTTCCTAACTCGCGTTATTTTTGCGTGCGGTAATTTTAGAAGAAGCGTATTAATTTTATTTGAAATCTTCTGCCGTCAAAATTGTATAAAATCGATGAATAAGTAATTGAATCTCGACTTTAACGGATGCGTTTTTAATTCGTGCGGAAAAACGAGTATTTCGTCTCGATATTTGGAACAGGTTACGGTAGTTTCTGAATATGTGTTAGGCCAGCTTCGTTAAACAAAAAAAAAAAAAACTGTGCCTAATAACAGGCCCATTAATTTCCTACCAAAGTAATGGCAGGAATTTATTCTCAGTGTTTCTTTTAGCACGGAACCAAATCGGTTTTAAATTGAATTAAGGTTTTGCTTTTACACCTATCGGGAGAAACGATTAATTTTATTTATTTCTTTTTGAGGAAACATGTAATTTACTCGGATTTATTATGGATTTTAATCATCAGTCGTTTATGTCAATCAAAAATTTTCTTTTTCTCACGCTACAAATTTTGCTGTTCTAGTTGAAATTGTTGCAGACGTCTTAAATAACTATAATTATAATAATATACACGATTCAATTTTTTATGGATTTTAAAATTGTTGAACATCTGTTGAAGATCTGTCGGTTTGAAGCTTGCTTTGATTGTTGTAGAATCCTCAATCATTCTGTGAGTAGCTATTTCGGCCCTTATTGTGGACTTACCAGCAGAAGGCGCAAGCTCACCGACCAGACATTTCACAGCACATAAAATGCATAATTTTATTATGTTGTGTAATCAGCTTCGTATCATACCAGTTTATTTATTTTTTGTTTCCTTTTAGTGAAAGCAAAAATTTGCTTAATCACGATGTGTGCTATAGAAGTTTTGCTTTATTCAACAATTCCTTTTGTTATTTATACTTTTATTTATAAAGTGTACAACAATAATGCTCACCTATAACGCATTTAAACAATACGTTTCAAACAAGCTGCTGACGTACAGAATATAAATCCTTTCAACGTCAGTTGTTTGAGTCTCTTCGGCTTCAGGCAGTTCGGATAATGGAGTTTAGAATCTCGTATACAATTATAATAGTAAAAAATAAAAAATAATAGTACTTGGTGAGTTACACTCGATATGATTTTTCATAAAACGTAAATAGTTTAACTGTTTCGCCTACATTTTTTTTTGAAATGTTTATCCCACAGTCATATTACTACAGGAAACTAATTCCGCGTTAAATTTTTAAATTACCGCAGCGAGCTGAAAAGTAAGAACATGTTTCTAGTCTCAGAGCAATTTCCTATGCCACACATGTTGACAGACAGTTTACGTAGCTTCATTTAGAAAGCGAAACACAGTGAATATTGAATTTGCAGATTTATTACGAAATCGTCGCTCGCTTGATTTTTATTTAATTTAAACGTCCTTGTTTTATTAGAATCATATATTAGCAGTAACTCGCTTCTTGAGTGGGACGTATTACATCCTTCCTGAGTGTGTGTTTGCTAAAAAGTTAATTTATCCTAGCCGTGTTGCCTGTCACAATTCAATGTCTCGTTATTCAAGATAGTGTGTGCTGTTAACTGTGAGAGTATTTAACGATTTGGTTACTCAGGAGGATATTATGAAACAAGCAGGATGCCACTAAATTCTAGTCAGGCTGAACAAGTTAATAATAGATTGCTGCATATTAATTGGATGGGTTTTAAATTACACATCCTTTGAGTATGGTACGCTACCGTATGCTTTATGCATGCACACTTTTTGTTTTAGTTATTTTTAATTAAACACGAAAGTTTTCTCTCAATTATCTATCCGTGTAATTATACTAAATTTCTATCTGACCCCGCTCATTTACACTTCCAGCAAGAATTTCATAACAACTCAGCTATGCACAGGCCGGTGGCCGAAACAAGCTCGTCCAAGTTGAGCAGTCATGATTACAATGCAGATAGTTGGTACAAATACGTCTGCTTTGCAACGACTAGAATTATAACATACTACAAACCGATCCGTTGCAAGAGCAACGTCAAGAGAATGGAATATAACAACTCACGATGTCTAAAATGACATGTATTGCAGGATCGAGCTTTTGAAGACACGCTTCAAATATAAAAGTTATTGATTGTTACGTAATACTTACAGTTTGCGTCCCAAATCCCCCCGCCCCCCCAAATTATTGGTTCTTCCTTCGTAAAACCGTTAGTTATGAATGTCATTAATTTTATTTTAAATACAGTTAATTATGTTTACACGTTGCATAAATATGAAATAGCTGCAGGACAATTTTCAATTCAATACAACGTATTTCCGGTAGTATATCTGTTTATCATGTTATCGTGCTATTTCACACGTTAATCCACGACTTGAAACTAGATAAACAATAAAAAAGTTAGGGACCTGAATAATTAAAATTAACCCCACTTCTTTAAACAAAAAGAAAAAGCACACGAGGAATAATAATTATGGTGCAATTGCGATGGTACAAGTAAATCTTCAGCACCGTCTGAAATTTTTCGTTTCGCACAAGAGATAATCTAGGCGAAGAAACGTTGAACCGCGTATTGTGAATAAACGTAAAAGCGCACACTAAAATTACTTCCTATTAATTAACAAAGGAATGCGCTTTGATAGTGATTGTAGACGGCCTGAAAACCTGTAATTTGAAGAGAGTCTCTGGCCTTTTGTGATCGATACATATCAGATTTTTGAAATTGCTATCGGATCAAAAGTACTCGAACTTTAGCCATGCAGTGCTCCTAACATAATACGCTTTAGCGTCAATTCGATTTTCATTCAAGTCGACGTTACTATCTAACTTATTTGACAATGCGAGCTTTATTATTATTGACGGAGGTGCAGTTTAGTTCTAATCATTTCGAATCACCGTTATTAGTATTCATTTCAAAATGCAATGCAATTTTACTATGACGAGAAAATATTATACAGATTAAGTCTGTAGATATGTTCGTGTATATGTTCGGCGACATGCTTGCCTAACATGTACTTTCGGAATAATAACTGATTCAAACAGCGCGCTAGGTTCAGCTTTTATAGTAGAGATCCTTCGCTTCTCGAATTTTCCAGCAAACGTCTGAAACCATCTAGCGTTTGACTCGAAACTCTCTTGAGAAGTTAAATGGCGTGACCAGGTTAAAATTGAATCATCGGCTGTTCAGACGTACCAGTATTGTATCGTATCGACATTGATCTCTGCGTATAACGAGATTTGTCCTCAACGTTAAAGTCATGGTATCCTGATTTAAACTGGGCAGCACACATGGGCCGTGCACTTTTCTTGTCAAACGCACTGGAATACTTAATTTGATTTCCCAAATAGAATCAAGCAGGCCATTTTATTTGAATCTGTCCAATTACTTTTGATCTGGTAACTTAAACATTGGTAGAGTCAACTTGTCCCTTGGTGTCCCAAGCACACAAACACTTTCTTTACTATTTAGTCCTATTTTGGCACTAACAGAAGATGGAAAAGTATAATTTTGAAATGTTGGAGAAGTTATTTAGAAAAAAGAGTACTGGAGAAACGTAAGTATTAAAAAAGGTCAAGAATGTTTGGGAGCAATTGAAGGAATGAAAAGCCATCGAGAAGAGCAAAGGAGAAACTATACAAGACAGCTATGAGGTCATTCGTAGCTTATGGGGGGAAGCTTCGGAAAATAAGTCAGAAAGAAATTTGAAAGAGAAAGATATTGCGAAGAGTGTATGTAAGACAAAAGTTGGAAAATATGGCGGAGAAGAAGAGTAAACAAAGAATTGCAACAGTTAAGTCAAGGTTACTTCTAACAGTTCAGAAATGCATTGGACGTTATCGTCAGATAAGTCAGAATCCAAGACAATCTTGAACCGGTATGGAAGTTAACCACATCTAAAAAGATCAAAATACAATTCCGATTGATGTTACAACGACTCAATTTCTTAACAAGACCGTATATTTGTGAGTTAAGGGGAGATGTTCTCTTAAAATGAAATCTAACGAGGCCGCCAGTACGTAAGCTGGGGAATTGCAAAAATTCACTACAGGACGAATAGGAACATTCTGTGTAACCCATATAAACGAGGGTCAGAAGGTGTCTATTGTTAATCAAATGATTGTTCTCAAATTTGTAAACCAGAGATCTGAGAGTCTTGTTAAATTTAGTTGAGTTGAGGAGAATAAAGTTGTTGTCACCTAAGAAAGATTCGACTTTATGGATGTAGTCTTCTTTGTCAAGTAAATAAATAAATTGTGTCGTGAAAAGCAAATAGCAATTAATACTGCTGCCCCATGAGCTATCACGCACGAGATAGCGGTCAGTGCGGACAAAGCGTGTCATCGCAAACGTGCAAAATTGTTGGTTGCAAGTCGGCAGGATTGCAATGGGGCCCCCGAGCATATTCTGTGTAGCTATTTCGGCCCTAATTGGGGCCTCATCAGCAGAACAGTAGCTCGAGAAGTCCATTGCAACCCCCTACGACCAACAAGACATACGCACGGTTAGCGCGTAACTGCAAAAAAACAAGACAAGACTTTATCAGCTTTGGTAACAATCAAGTTGTTATTTTTGATTTTTCTTTTTAAAGAACTCGGAGTGACTGAATCGATGCTTCTATAATTTTGTGAAATACAAGTATTCAAATCCTCAGAGCGTCTGGACCTAATTTGTTCACCATCAAAAAATTCGAATTTGTCGATAATGGATTCGGTATGTATTAAAAGATTTTTTAAACATGAATCTTGGGTTTGATTGAAAATTTGGAATATTTATCCAACAAAGCAACCTGCTCTTGAGTGAAGGAAACATTAGATAAATTCAAAAAACGTTTATGAAAATTATGACCAAAATAGCCTGTTACGTTCAAATTTGCCGCCACAACATCGTGGCGATATGGCATCATTCAACTGCGCTTTAACACAGTTGGCCACACTGTTACCCCCTCATTTACATCGCTATAGGGGAAACCTGCTTAACATTCATAGGCTATGAAGGCACTATGTGACTCCCAGGTCGCCTGTCATTGGTTATCGTCGGTAATTTACGCGCGTTTTAGCGATTTTCCCCATCTGCGATCTCGTCGCTTTCTTTCCTGTTCGGAACGTTGTGCCAGTCAGACGTAATTTACGTGTGTTGTGAAATTATCGTAGTTTTCGCTTTCTGGGAGGAATAACTCATTCGCGGCTGTGCCGGAAGATTCATTGACACCGCCGAACATCGATTGGAGACAGTTTTTAATCTCCTTACCAAGCCTAGGACTCCAGTTCTCTCAGGTAAAATATGACGACGTAAGCCGACGAATAAGCTAACATGGCCGCTAACGAAAAATCATTTCTTCTATGTAGGCTTTTCTGTTTGGGCGCAGGCTTATGTAATCCCCGCAAGCTTTCATGCGAGGGTTTCCCGTTTGTATTGAGTTTTGGTGCCACGACAAATTCCAGCTGTAGTCTCTCGTTCTGCGAGTAGCGTGGGTCCGCCATTTTGCTGCCAACCAGTAACCGGCTAGGACAGGACCACTAGATGGCGTGGTGGCAGCCAACTTCACTTTCAATTTATTGCGCATGCATTTTTAAGAGCGAATTAAGGCCTCTGTATGCGGATTTAAATAACAGATCGCTTTATTAGTGAATAAGCAACCTCTTGTAATTGTGTAACGTGTTGTGTGTTCGAATTGTTTAATTAAACGCTTATAATTTATGTTGTGTGTTCTTGTTTAAACTTTCACGCACACCAGTGAGTAAAGTCTCGCCTCTGATTATTATTGATTCATTTTCTGCACGATTTGGTCGATTGGAGACGTCGACTGATCGAATTACGTTCAGCTGAAGAATAATTTTCTTCTGGCGGCCTTAATAAGTTTACCACCTTTGATTAACCCGCCCCTTTCTTCACTGTTGCTAGCTGGGGCTCAGCTGATACGTTAACATCGGCAGAAGCTTGTCACCCGAACTGTGCTAAGTAAGAGGCAAGTAAATTAAATTTAAAATTTGGTGACAAGCCCAAAATAATAACTTTCCTGTGAAAGTTATTTCTAATATTTTTTTACAATACTAGGAATACTCTCATTAATAGAGCCGTTTTCCTCAGATTCGAACTTAATCCTTCTTCTACCGACATTGCCTTACGTTTCGTTACCTTTTTAGGTATTCTGTCTGAAAGACTTAGAAAAGCTTTGAATAAGCTGGGTGGTGTAAAGATCACTTTCTCAAATGATTATAACCTATTGACTGAACTCTCTAATTCCAAAGATGAGACTTATTTTATGAACAAAAGTGGTGTTTACTCAAACTGGTCGTAATTTAGCTACTCGAGTCAGAGAACACTTGGTTTCTGCTAGACTGGGTAAAACTTTGCCTCCCATCTTTTAGATTCTGGACATTTATCTGGTATTAATTACACTGTTAACTAACTTCATCAGCTTCCCAAAGGTCTTCAACTTAATATTGCTGAATCTCCTGAAATGTTTCTGGCCACCAAAAACAGAGCCGTTCTACTCAACGATCAGATAATTTTTCTCCATTTCAGCTTTTTCGAAGCCATTAATTGGAATATTACTTAACTTGCCAGTTTGCTTTCAATTTAATTTTTAGATTAAGCTCTATTTTTCCAATCTGCTGTCAACTTAATTTTTAGACTAAGGTCTTTTTTGCCATTCGCTGTTAACTTAATTTTTAAACCATGTCTAGTTTCAGCCTAACTCTGAGGGTTTCTCTGTCTTTTGCCATTTGCTGTCAATTGATTTTTAGACTACGGTCTATTTGTTACATATATTTTTCGACAACCATCTTACACTTTAAATTAAATTTAAATTTTCCGCCTGTTTTCAAAATTTAGTACCTAACTTACTTTTGTCATGTTAGGGATCTTTACCAATATTTTATGTTACCATTACTGTTTGTCACTCAGTCTTAACTAAAATATCTACCTTAAAGTGACTTTAAGTGACACAAAGGAGATCACGATTGGAAGAAAAAAGAGCAGTTAAACAAGGTTGATTGATGATTGAGTATGGCCACGTTTAACGGAAAGGCAAGAAGTGAAGGAAATTCTAACGCGTGTCTTCGCTTGAAAAGTTCATCAAGTTGGTTTTGATTTTTTTGATGAAAGAAGAGCGAAGAAGGAATGAATTCCTAAACCGATTGACGTTGGATGGATGACGTTGGATTTGGCGTGGTGTATGTCTTAATTTCTTGAATTAAGTTCACCTTTCAGTGAAGTTTTTACAAATTAGCTGCTTTCAGGACTAAACAGAACATCTTTTCTTTGTTTAACGATGGCTTTCGCTGTGGGGCAATTCAATACAACACCTACTTCACAATGTTACGAAAAATTTAAAGGGTACTTGATGAGCTTCAATTGAACACCTGATAGATTCCAAGGAGGTTAGAAACTGGAAAGTTTTGGGGAGAAACAAAAAGAGTTAGAGGAGTATTTGTAACGACCCCACTTCAAAGTTGACTCATTTCAATGGCATCATTATTGGAATGACCTTGGTGCAAGCCCCTTTCGTTTCTTCAATATATATTTTTTCTGATCATAGTGTATTCTTAGGCCTTCGTTATAATCAGACTTCATTAAAGGCGAGTTATTTTCATTTAGATTATCAATTATCTCAATGAGCTTGTTTACGAAGTAAAAGCATACAAGCATCACCATAGATTTAAACGTATTTGCGCATGTCTTAAAATTTGATGAAAGATAATTTCAGTTGTTTTTCGAACATGTCTACGAGTATGTTTTTGAGTGTGTAGGTGCTTGGATGTTGTCTGGGCTATAAATGCGTGAGCACATAAATTAAACTTTTCAAAAATGAACATCATGTTTGCGGGGGCAATTAAACTATCCGCCGTATTTATTGAATAAGTCCATTAATTTTACTTGGGAAAGTATTCTGCGGAAATATTCGCGAGACATTTATTACGATTTAATGTTTTCAGAGCACATTCGCCCGAAAGGAGATTGCCGCTTTTATTAATTTCTGCATTCAGTGTTAATAATCAGCCAATGGCTTATATAACTTTGTAATAAAACCTCCACCGCAGAGCATAATCTACAAGCTGGGAATATTCAACTTGTCTGCATCTGAACTATGAGCGAATTTCCATTATCAATAAAGTTGCCCTGGTGGAGCGGGTGTCCGAGACAGCGCCGCGGGTGCAACACTCGGTTAGGATAATAACACGGATTTTGCATCTTAGAATACTAGGAATGTACACATCAGTTCAATAACCATCTGATAATCCAAATCACGGAGAAGAAAATAAATAGAACGCGCTAGTTCCACCAAGTTTTATTAATAACCATCGCACTAGCTGCTGCGATTTTAACTTCAATGCGCTCGACTCGACAAACTTTTTATTTAGATTTTCCCAAGTTCTAAATCGATTATAATTTATGTGTGAAATAAGTTTCATTGGGTCAACATAAAAATAATTTACTTTGTCGTCCTCAATATTTTAGAAATGCTTTTTGTTTAACTTATTAATATTAAACGACCATGCGAACGTATATCTGACACACACCTCTTCAAATCTGAGAACATTATGTGTTATGGAGAAAATGAATGAATTTGGGAACCCCCCGACCTTAACACTAACGGTGCAATTGAACTGCGAAATCAATTTTAGATGAGTAAAGGCGATTGGTAAAGCACGTGCATACTTGTCTAACTGTAGTAAATATATGACGACGTTGATAACACGTATTGATAAAGCACATCACAATTGCCGTTATTATTTGGTTGACCCTTGTAATTATGTGTTAGCAAATCTAACAAATAAATTTATCAATTATGCGCAGCAACCATGGAAATGTGAAACTATAACGCAGTTAATACGAGCGATTCAAGTTCCCATATTAATTGTCACTCATGAAAAATGGCTACGAAAAGCGCATTAGTCATGCTTGGATATGTGTGAAATTGATTACACCGTGTGTGTGACTACGTCCATGCTATTTCGTGTAATTATACATATTATTAGATGTTGCATTGCAGCTTCTTGCCTTGAATATTAATGCAATACATTAAGGCATCAAGAAATGTGCATTCACATTTAACATTTGATAATCATAATGTTTAACATAATGAATGGGCTTACGAACTGCGTCTGTGCTTATTTGGATTTCCAAGTTACCGGTATGTCCTACTATGCACTCGGTAGTTATTTTACACTCACCTTGAGTATTATAGTTAAGAGGTACTCATTTTATATTCGCTCCTTTTTTTCTCTTTTCAGTCAGAGAAAGCTCCAAGAAGATTTATTATGGGACCAAAAGTAGTTTAGTTCGTTCACAATTTGCATTTACTTCTTTCATGTAAATTAATTTTTACGTTAACCGTTTGGTAAACGGCACAGTTTCTTGTGTACGTAAAGTTAAGGTTTCAGGTTCCGTTAATTTGAAAGGTCTGCGGTTCGACCGAAATTTAAATTCATTTTAATATACATACCTGTTTCAATGTTGATAACGTTGACCACATTGCATGCCGACGAGTGCAACACGTTATACGGAGTGATTAAACGATAAATAAGTTCGCAGATGAGCAGGCACAGAAACGAAATGACCCAAATTGCAGTTAAAGTGCATTCCAAAATTTAGAAAGTGATAGGAATTGGAACGATTACGAGGACGAGTCAATAATTAAAGGCACAAACACATAGAAATTGGAACGATCTGAAGAATTGTGAGGATGAGTCAATAATTAAAGGGACAAGTTCCTATACATTACATTGTTAAAACACTTATCTTGATCAAGTAAGTATTTTTCCTACAATCCACAACTTATTTATGAATTATGAAACAAGTCGTATATTCCATCTAAGCAGTGATAAAATTAATTTTCTTGCACTCTCCTGTTTTACATTAAATATTACGCCACTAAAAACCTAATAGCCTCAGTTTTATGCAAACACTTGGGAACAGATTATATCAAAATTAGTCTCTTAAGTGTCCCCCGTTAAATGGCGACGCTTCCGTCGCTTATTTAAAGTGCCTTGCAGAAAACGTCGCGCTGCATTTGACGCTATTTTCCGGCAGAGCGATTTCTGTTCAACAATTTGACGGATTATGCAAAATATGGCGGGTAGTCCATTAGATGATTTCGTTGCTCCATCGAACTCCGTACAAACCGGCGTGCAAAATTTTGCGTTGCATTAAATTGAGCTCTCAGATATGCCCCGCTCGGAATAACGTTGAATCGGTTTTGCGTCTCGGCGCATTCACGGCACAGCCCACAGAAATTATTGTAATTAGCTTTAATGTGCTATAATTTTGCAAATGTGCATCGCAGAAGAAGCTAATGCTACTCAACTGTATTTACTTACAGAATACATCTACATAACGTTGATCTAAATTAAGTTAGTTTTTTTTTCATTAAAATAAGAACGCCAAGTATGTGTGGTCTATTAACATTTTAAATCAAAATATTTGCAAAGAAGAACAAAGGAAGAAGGAAGAAGACGAACAAATTACGAAATCTATTGAACTTTTGTAACGAGCCCGCACCACAGTACCTACAGTACAGATATGAAGACGAAAAGATTATGATGTTTAGAGTTAATGGAAGAAAACAAGAGTAATGAGACGGATAGCTGATACTAGCGGGTAAGAAAAGGAAGATCAAGAAAAAAGGGGAGAACACAGAGGTACTAAACTGGCCAAAATTACAAATGAGCAAGTAATGGCTTTCAACGGGGAAAAAAGAATGGAAGGTATTGGAAGAGACCTGTGTCTAAAGATGAGCAGATCGAAGTGAAGGGAGAGGATAATTTCGTCTTGAACATAAACGCAGTATTTATGGAAGAAATTAAAAACTTGGCAAACTTGGTTGAGTTTCTGAATTTTTGCAGATTTTGACTGTTTCCCTCATTTGTTATCGGTTCATAACCAAATAACCAAAAAGATATGTCCGTTGAAAAGGTCACTGGGATATGACCATTAAAAACGTTGTATTGTATTGTACTGGGGGGCCGAAGGGCCTCTTCAGTAACTTCACAGAACTCTATTGTTCAAACCCTGCGTGTAATTAATTTCTTAGACCCCTGCCTTTTCAGCGAAGTGCAGAATGGTCTTAGTTTTCACTTCATAAGGTGTCAGACTCACACTGTTTCAGTGACTAAGCCGAAGTCTAGCTATTGCCACGCATTTGAAAAGTATGTGCTCACCTGTTTCGATTTTTGATTCACATAATCTGCATGTTTCACTTTTTGCAAAGCCAAGCCCATTTAGTCAAGGTGATACCTCACGGGGCAGTGGCCAGTAAAAAGACCTATAATAGTCTTTAATTCATTTTTTGTTAAAAGTAGAAGCATTTGAGCAGTCTTAGGCGAATAAATTCGCCTGTCTTTGACCTGGAAAATTTTTCTAGTCGGATATTTTCTTCCTTTCTATTCACCTTTCAGTCTCTTTTCTATACCGTGTCTTACTCAGACCACAGTAAGGTTCAGGACCTATGGGAGAAGTCTCAGAACCATTTTGTTGCCCTTAGCTAGTTCCTTGACGGATTGCTTGCATTCCCATGTGGAATAGGATTCAGTGCTTTTATAGTTGCCTGACTATCAGACAGAATATAGGTATATCTTTTTACCCTTTGTGTTCCTTCTCAGGCACTCCTGGGCACATAGGTTTATTGCAAGTGCTTTAGCTTGCATAATTGTCGGGGTAGTACCTAAGGCTATTGATTTGGGCCGTAAATACCTGTGCGTGTCCCCTTTGTTGTCTTTGATGGAGGCATTGTTGCCTAACTCTGCTATTTGGCTTTTAGCCATATGGCGGCTACTGATATCCACTTCATAAGGTATGTCAAAGTCAAACACTTTCGGCATCATGTCTGAAGGTTTTTCTAATATGTCTGGCTGCCAAAAATCCAGTATTCTAAGATGACCTGTGCGATCACCTGGTTTGCATCTCCTAGTCCGGGTTAGTCTCAAGGAAGGCTAGCATGCCCCCCTCTGCACCTATAAGTGAAGTGGTGAAATGTCTGGCAAGACTTTCAGAGCTGCTGTGCATCGCAGCGAATTCGCGACGCATTTGTAGCGAGCTGGCAACATCACTTGTATGTATATCTTGTCCGAACATCCGACAACACTGTACGCTGCGCCGGAAACGTCTATTTGGCTTCTCGCTTTCGTATCGGTTCTTTCATTCAAAACTCTTGGCGTCATAATCATGCTAATGGCTACCGCTTATGACGTAGTGGTAATTTCGGCGTCCTTCCGTTTTACGATAGTGCCTTTGTTCAGTCTTCATTACACTCTCTTGGTGTGCAGTCGTGTGATATTGTGATAACGAAATTCTTACTCTTAAAGTGAGGAGAATTTACCAACGGCCCTGCTGGAATAGAATTCGCACCAACGAGCGTCATTCAAAGCTTGGGATTCCTACTAATCTCAGGTAAAATATTGAGCAAATTGTCTGACGTCATTTTGGACGCTAACGAATCTGTTCTTTCCTTCTATTCAGGCTTTTACGTTTGGGTTATACTTCACGTGCTAGCCTCACTTCTAACTTACGCTTTACGTATTGCCGTACTTTCTGGAGTTCGAATCAAGCCGAGCCGACTCAATCCTCGCGGCCGAGCGTATTTTCCCTACGCCTAATCTGGTACGCCGACCCGCCATCTTACCAGTTTTGTCCACCGGTTCGAGCCGGATTTTCGACGCTGGACAGGAACAGTAGAGTCAACGTCACAGCGCAGACATTACCGACGGTACTTTGACAGAAAAGCAGTGAGTCTACCCATATGATTTATTTTAACTGCGTATCGTTGCACAATTATTGCATGCCCGTTTGGAGAGCGAATTTTCGGTCGAATAAATAAAATATATGTATAGATTTAAAAAAAAATGCAGAGACTCCATAGATAGGCTGTCATTGAATAAGATAATAAATAACTTTAGACTTATCGTAATTTATCGTCGAGTACATTTAACCACATGCTTACCCCGATGTAGTTTTGTAATCTGCATTGGTTCGAACTTTTGTGTGTAAATAAACCTTAAATTTGTTAACTTTAGATTTGTATTTGATTTCTACATTCACGTACCAGTGAGTCAAGTGTGGCCTCTATTTTTGTTTTGGCCTTCTGCCCAATCAAGTCGGTTCGGGGATACCGACGAGGTTGTTTGTCTATCGGCTGGGGTTCATTCCGTCCTGGCGCCCTTAATAATTTATCATCAGCTTAGACTCACCCCCCTTCTCACTGTTGCTAGCCGAGGGGATCAGCTGGTGGAAGATACGGCAGAATTTGTCACCCGGTCAAGGTAAGGTTGAGACTGTCAGTTTAAAGTAAATTTGGTGACAGCGGTAGGGGTAGTTATTCCCAGACACACTGCAATTTCTGCAGTTCTTTTACGTAGTTACCTTTGTCCACCACACTAAAGAAGCATAAGTAACTATGGGCCTTACGGCTGCCGTATATGACCATTGAATCATTCGGGGTTTCAGGCCCCACGTTTTACCAAAGAGCTTGCGATATGCCCAAAAAGATGCCGTTGCCTTTGAAACTGTCTTATCGACATGTGCTTTCCAATTGAGCTTCCAGGGTTACTCCTAGATATTTCACCTCTTTGGAGAGCTGTATAGTGAATCCGTTTAAACGAGGAGCGTTTAAATTTTTCATTTGAAAATTATTTAGTATTGAATAAGTATGTTACACAGCACATATTTTGCAATTTTCCGAAAATAGATGAGTATTAATCTATGTATTCGTCTTTTTTTTTTAGTTTTTTTTTTACAAAGAGCTGCTTACAATTCTAGACGCAGCATCTCCTTTGAGGTAACTGTGCTAATATTTAAATCCATTGAGCGCAGGATCTCAATCTAAAGCAATTGAATAAACACCAAACGCTGTTTGCACTGACCTGTATTGACGTGTATTCAACCCGAATTTACATTCGAGTTTCCGACCCACTCGATAACAGCCATAGTTAGAAGATATATCTTAGTTATCACATCAAACGAAACGCGTTGTATTCGCCACTTCTAAATTAGTTGGCAAATAAAATTCTCGAATTTCACGATCGTAATACGTGCTGTTACGAGTCCACGACATTTGACATCGCCCGGCATAAACCTCATGATCCTGGCACTCTGGTTTATGGTGGAAATACGGAAGTTGGAAAATCTCTTCATCTGTCTGTGATTACCTCTTTAATTACTTCTACCTTCATGTGACATCGCGCTATCTCTTGGGAATATCAGATCACTTTAAAGTTTATATTCTAATGAGACTTCTGTGAGCTCTATGTACAAACGACGTTAGTTCCACTCTATTGTTGTCATGTCGCTTCCTGCTTGCCGTGATTAGTACTCTTGGTAATTCTGAAATTTGTTAAGATAACTTTGATAAATTGATATGTGCGATAAGACGCTTCCGTAACAATTATGTAAACAATTTACTTTCATTAGAATTAACGTCGGGCAAATTAATGGCTAAACTATGCCAACTGGATCAAATTAAAATGTTTGTAGAAATTCCACCTTTTGCAAAATCTATTTAAACGGCTCAATAAATTCCTAATCATATGTTCTCTTATTATGTTTATTAAATATTTGCTGATAATTACTGTTAAATTATTGGGAAATAATTTTGCATAACTCTGAGCTATTCGTTTTATAAATCGTTAGCATACTTGATGTTATAGATAGAGATAGATATCAAATGGTTTGAATCTTTTATGTGTGCGTGAATCGCAGACACTTTGAAAACAAGCAAGTCTGTGGTCATGCTCGTAAACTTTTCCCTTCTATTAGACGAAGCGTTGGGGTTGTGATTACTTATGACAAATCGGAAACAATTCTCTTTTCCTGCCATGTTTTTTATTTGTTTAAACAATGACGTGTTTGAGAATAAGAAATTGTTGTGTGTTGATGAAATAATTCTGAAGTTTTATGTTAAATGATGTTGACACCATCGTCGGCATCATTATCGCGAGAGGTAAAATGGTGGGTGCTGGGTCTACATAAACCGTTATGAATATGAAATAAGCGCTTTACTGCTTCGATTATATTACTTTTGAAATTTACTGAACCCGCCAGTCGCTTCTTTACAGCGGTGCAGAAGATTTCAATAAAATTTGCATTTTATAACTTAATGTGAACCGGATTATTGAAGTTTCACACTGCAAAATTTCCAGTGCATTTCGCCGAAGTTCCGTATAAATTTTCTCGTCATTAATATGCGCGACACATTGTCACTTCTGCTTTAATTCGAATTTTTAAAGTTAATAACATAAACGGAGTTAATTTAGATATTGTTGAATCAAATTACACAATTTGAATCGTCGCTTCATAAACAATCGGCGAATTAATTCACTATCCGTGCTGTGTTTGGACGCCCCATCAAAACCGTTAATTGTAAAATCTGTACTTAACGCTAATTTAGCAATCTCGAATTAGAGTAATTCCAAAATCGATGGTGTGCGTGAATTTCGCGAAATTGGCTCCCGGATTATGCAGCATAAATTTTGACCCTATTCTCTTGTTAAACTCCTAGAGGAATTGCTATAATTTATTCAGTGGAATAAATAAGCGCGGCCTTAACCGAAAAGCCTTACCATTTTGTGCAAATAATTTATCATGCATATCCATGAGAGGTAATTATTATGCAATTAAAGCGTTTTCGTGTGATTAAAGGGGGAGAAAATAAACCAAAAATTTATCTCCCGTTAAAATTTTCAATCTACAAGAAGATGCAAATGTGTACGACACGAAAGAATCGAATGCTAACAACATTACTTAATAAAAATATCTTTTACGTCTTGAGAATACATCTCGAATTGAACTCCTACGTGTGTTTGACAAAGAAAATGTTAAAGGAAGGTCTTTTGTTGGCATTAAATAAACATATTCAGATTTGTGGTCGATTTTCCATTTACAAACAAAAATTTGCTTTTGTTAGTTTTAAATATTTAAGAAATCATCCTTTCTTTTATACTGAATAACAATGAGATAGGCAACTTACTTTGAAATCTGCTGAATATACAGGGTGTTTCAAAGAATGGTCTGTTTTGTTATACTAAATGATTATATACGAGTATTTTTCAAGTGCCATTGATGAAAAGGCATACGAATGTACACCACAATTTTCACTAATAATTTATTATAATATAACTGGGGTTATTGTTGTTTATTGAAACACTGAAAGAAATCGATAAAGCGTTTACTGTAAAACCAAATAAATTCAAAGTTGAATTTCTTTTAATGGGTTTGCTCCTAAGGGACGTGAAACTGATCTTGACAGCATCAATACGGTCGTGTTTTCGTGATGCATTCTTTACTGCGTGCTGCAATGAAACAAGCAGGTAGAAGTAACTGCTTGTTACTGTAAAAAAAGAGAAGAAGTATTAAGTGCTGCTCCCAGCAACTATCGTTTACACAGAACTATTAATTACGACGCATACATTACTTAATTAGCTCACGGAATTCGCTAAAATAACAGTTAGGCGAGTAATTTATTGGTTCGATCACGTATTGGTAGCACACTGTTACATTATCTTCGTTAATATGCAAATATAACTTTCCACCAAATAGATACTTCTTCCAGGAAGTCGCGTATAATTTAAGATAATAATCGGACGGCAGCTTTGAGTATAAATAATATCAAACTGCTGTATCAGGCGGCGGCGCAGATACTGCATGCTGTATTAGGTTTTCAGATTTTATGCCGTCATTAATTTTTAATAAAATACCATTTCGCTTCTTGGTTCCATGACACTAATGGTTTAATCCGAGTGGATATCCAACGAAGTGCAAGTCTGTGGGGATTCCTGGGTATTTATGACGTCGCTAAGAGTGCCGGACACTTCAATTATTTACTTCTTTTTCTTATAGAATGCCATAATAAAGCTTCAATTCCTGAATAACAATTTGTAATAAATTTTTCGTTGTTTATGCCGCGCGCATAGGCGCAAGTACTTCGCCGCGCTTTTATGTGGTGATTAATTAATTCCAAGATGCAGCTTCAAAGCATTTAATTAAATCAAGACAAGATAGTTGAATTAGAAATTGCTTTGTCTCTAATGGTCGGCGCTTATGGTCGTGTATTAATTTTATATAATTTATAAGAAACGGCTTACAATAAGACGTTTGGCTTCGGGCAGCGTTTCTATTAATGTTCAACTTTTAAACGCCGCGCGTTTGCGAGAACATCGTGTTTCTATATAATTATGTAATGGGTCGAATCATTTATAATAAATATAGTTATTAGTTTATTATTTTGACATACTTTTCCAGGCGAAATATCGTGAATTATGCGACGTGACTGGAAGAAGTAACACAATGAACGGAATGTTTGATTTTTTTTTTCTGTTCATTTATTACTGTGAAGAATTGTTATATCTTCTAATAATATAATATTACACTTCTATCGATGTTAAATAATAAGTCTTTATGTAAACCCGACGGCATGTACACGAAGTAAAAGAAAATATTAAACGTGTATGAAATGAATAACAAATTAAATTAAGTATTAAAATGTTTCAATTATTTTTAAACCTGTAAGCTGTAATCCTCAGTGACTACACAAATTAATACTTCATGGAAGCTTTGGCTTGTAAAGCTGGAGGGTATTCTCCTCATCAAATCTTCAGTGCAAGTAACACTGGAGATTTATTTTATTTTTTTGCTTCTGTTCTTGAGTGCTACTGTTGTGGTTTCAATAAATGACATCGTGTTCAATAACACCCTGTATATTTCAGGGCTAAAAGTTCCTCCTATTTTGTTTTTCGACTTGACTATGAAAAACAAATTTGCTTGTTTGTAATATAAGACTTTTTTGTCTTCTGTTCTTGAATGAACGTACAGCAACAAAGTAAATGTATTTATACTATGTTGTAATTATTTTTTAGCTTTGTCGCGCGTGTGTGTGTCACCCTCACGGCTTTGAAAATGTGTACTTTAAAAGAATCTCTTAAAACCAAAGTATTTCGTAGTATGCATACATGAGGCGCACATTTTTAATTCATCTGCGTACTCGTGCGCTTTCGTTATAATAATAAATCTTTTTATTCGCAGCCATGAATGTATAAAACATGCGAATTCACAAAGAGAAACAAGTAATATTGCTTTCATAAATATTATGCGACTACGTTCATGTCCTTTAATTAAAAATTTAATTTCTAAAAGTCCGTAGGGGAGAAAAATAAAACGTAATCAGGTTATTGTTTTGTTTTTATTTGCTTTTTATGGTACATGCGCATTCTAATTTCCTTCGGCTATACATTATTCAAAAATTCAATCTACGCCGAGACGCTTTACCGCGGTGGTCAAAATTTAACGCAAAAAAATCTATTTCCAATAAGCTTTTTTCTGCGTGCTTTTGACGGTTCATTTTGCGAGCATTTTAAGTTGGGATTTAGTAATAAAAGAGATATAAAAAGAACTAGCTTTGTTTTAATGAAATTTCGTGAATATTTTCCCGGGCATTATAATAATAATAATAATAATACGACGACGGGAAGAGAATCCTTCTCATATTTCAACAATCGCGATGATAAAAACAACGGAAGGAAGTGCGAAAAATTGTTTCGGTAATAAACTTTTACGGTTTTATGCATGGCCTGAGCCGAGGGCCTCTTAGATATGTGGTCTCCATATAAATCCAACGTAATTCCCCGGAGGAAAGTATTTATTTTCTTTTACCTAATTGTCCTTAGGAGCTTTTATGTCTCGAATTAATTTTGTAACGGGGACTAATTTAATTTCTCTAATTTAATCTCTTACTGTAACCTAAATTCGTTCGGAGAATTTAGGAGCAGGAGGAACAATGGCTCTACAGCGTCCGGAGTAAATTTTAAGACTTTCTCGCTGTATTCAAATGTGACAGCCAAGTTTCAGCGTAAACGAGTGAATTAATCTCTAATTTATTATTTTACTGAAATTACAAGCAATTTTCTGCGAACGTAAACACCTAAATTCTTCGTATTACAAATTACTTTATTCGAAAGTTTATCATCAAATAATTCGTTCGACTTAAAAGGCAAAAATGGGCAAAGATTGTAATTTGAAGTTATGAAGAAGTGGTTAAATATGTTTCTTCCAAAAACTTGTTTGTCTGTTGTAGTAAATTGTTCTCGTAAATCCATCTTATACAACTCGGTCATTTAAAAACGCTCTCGGTTCAATTGGATCGTCTTGACGTAATAACAAGACTCGTTCCAGTATTTATGCTAATAAGAACCTCTGCAGTTTCTATTTATGTTTGTGTGCGGAGTTTGCTCGACAATAGATTTGAATTCGTGCCTCCGGGAAAAAAGCAGCGTCCACGCTGAGATAATCTCGAAGAAATTATTCGTGAAGGGAAGCTATGCGATTCAAATTACCATACATTTTTTACTGTGTGTTTTTTCAACACTTGTGCGTCTTCGCACTCCAACATCTCGAAAGAAATTATTTCATTTTTGAAAGAAGAACTTAAAACGAGAGACGAAAATTAATGACCCTATAGTACACATTTATTTACTTTTTTCAGAACGTATTCTTCTAATTACCTACGTAAATGTAACCATTTGCGGTTTCCTCAGACGAAATGCACCACAACATACATACATAAGTGTACATAGCAATAATATTACTTGTTTATGTGACAAGTTGCGGTTTAAAAAAGTGGGTGAAGATTTATACGCAAATGAAGATTTTAAAATTCATGAGTGTGCAGCTCAACAAGTGGACATTTTCCCATATAAAATTTACATATTTCAGATCTTATTGCGCGGAATATGTATACAATGATAATTACGAAATGATAAAATTAAATATTGTGAGTCTATACGTATAAGGCGAGGGACGTGCTCTAGATAGTGTATGTTCTTCCTGCAACGCACGACGACTCCAGTATATTCACATTTCACGGTAGATCTGCTAAATTATAAGCGAGTTAAATTATCTGGGCGGCTTCGAGAACGCCGCAAAGGATTGCATTAGAAAACAATGAATAATTGAAATATTATACCATTCTATGCGGTATCGCATAAACGTCAGGGAATGAACTTATTTAAATTGTCGTTAACATCTGCACTTATGAACGCTAACGCGGAATAACGATGTGTTAAAGCTGATAAATGCATCGAATTTATGAATAGCTGTATATGCATAATAGTGGTGCAGTCTCACGATCCCAGGACATGCATTGTAGGTCCGGTACGTCTAGATAACTACACTAAAGTAAAACGCAAGTCCAGTCCGTTATCCTGGTAGGTTTGGATGACCTATAGACCGACCCACATTGAATCACCTCTGACACCACAGTAACCGCTACGCTCATTACTTAACGTCCAATGATTCAAATCAGTTTGTTTTGTTAGGACGAGGGCGAGGGTGAGCCTCTCAAAAAAAATGCAATAGAATAAAAAAAGAATTCGAAAATATTGAACTAGTTGAAAGGGCCACATTTAATTCTACCGTAAACCTATACGTAATTGCTTTCCATATTCAGGTAATGGTAGTTAACAGTACGCATTAAGACGAATCATTCACATTCACATGGACGAAAAGCTGCGCATTAGTGGGCGATAATGCAAGAAGTTAAGTGTTGGAATGAGTGACCTCTTCCGTGTGTAATTTCATGCAACATAATTGCAACATTAAATCAAATATTTTTGTTACTTTGTACAGCATAATCGTACTGAAATGTGTAGCTTTAACTTTTGTTATTTCCAAAGCTTTAATGTTCTGCTTTTAAAGCTCCATCTATCAATTTGTTTTCGATATTAAAAAAAAAAGGTTAATTTTCACAACTGTTAATTGTCCTTATAACTGTTTAATATGCCGAAGTCTTCCTCGCATCGTTAGCCATCATTTTACTTCTTAAAGCGCATTCTAAGCAAATGCAGTAAGTTAAATCATTTATAGAATATCCATATACGGTCTGATGTGGCTCGGCCTTTTAAAAATTATAATTGAGAATCTTGCACGTTATTAAATATGACATAATATAAATCTCTTTTACATTCACCATTCTGTGTTGGAGAGTTCACTAGCACAGTGCTCATAACCCACAAATGCCCTGCAAAAATTCCTCGCGAAGGTGCGACCTTTGGATTCTACATTTAATTTTCAAAATAAATAATTTCCGTTAGTCCTTGCGGCCGACGAGGATCTGTTGTTACTTAACAAAATATTATGCTCCTGCTTAATTACCGTTGGTTTTAATTCAATTTGGAACATTATGTACGTCAATTTAGTCGGAGATTAGAGCCTTAGATGCTTAATTGCATGTCTTTCCCCCTAATGCGACTGTTATGGAGTTGAAATTGAATTTTGAACCTGCACAAAGCTATTTTATTATTGCTTCAATTACAATTACAAACTGCTGTAATTAAGTCGTTTTCTGTTTCGCTGCGATCAAATTGAATTTCTACCGAGCTTAACAAAGAAGGAAGCAAAACCGATAATTTTTTTTCTATAGACCAAATCCTCGATACATTCTTTTTTTGTTCTATTTTATTAGCATAGTTGCGTGTTAATTCATTTAAGTTGTTCAAGTGTAACAACGGGCTTTATCGATTTCCCAGACTTGTGTTCGGATACTGTTAACAGTTAGGATTTTAAACGAAACTGTTCTCTGGGTAAATCATGCGGTTGTATTCTTGATATAGTACCTCGGTTTCTCTATCTAAATGTCGGTACGTTGCATATAGTAGGTGTTTGTATCTCTTCGTGTCATTAACTTTAATTAGATGATTATATAAATTTACAGCACCATCTCCACAATTTAATTACATATGGAGCTTTTTCATACTATCTTATCCGAGAATGTAATCTCCTAGTTATGTGTGCACGTAGTTCAAGCCTATATCGGATATTTATTATTAAGCGATTTTCCTTTTTAATATGACCGCGCGTTTAACTATGTTGGTTTTATTGAAGCCGTCCCGGGATTAAGTTACATAGTATAAATTTAACTGGCGCTTTTGTATATCAAGCTTCTTTTGATTTTGAGCAAGCGCTTATTTCTCTAATAAAATTTATCCTGTTTTACAGTCGTAAAATAAATTTAATTATACAACTGTTAGCTGTCGCAACAGAATTTCCTGAAAATTAATTTATTTAAAATATATACCCACGCTTACCGTATATGTTCATTCCAACAAAATCGTGACAACTCTTTTAAAAAAATTGAAACTCCGCGCCATGTCCTTCGTAAACAAAGATGTGCATTATAATTGCAAGCGCATGGATTTAGAATTGTCATGCCTGCACATTTCTTCTTCAATTCCTTATGGGTTTGTCGTAAACCAGAATTGTCGTAAATCATTTATTATTACAGACTCGTGTCGCTTTCTCTTTTCGGAGGGTAGTATTGGTATCAGTCAATCCCGACCGAGCGGCATCCAATTCAGAAATAGGGAGTAGCTGGTTTTAATTATTTAAAAATGTCTTATTTCCTTAAGTGCTATGTAAATGGTTTTATAATTTATGGACACTTTGTCGTAAACCAGAATTGTCGTAAATCATTTATTATTACAGACTCGTGTCGCTTTCTCTTTTCGGGGGGGTAGTATTGGTATCAGTCAATTCCGACCGAGCGGCATCCAATTCAGAAATAGGGAGTAGCTGGTTTTAACTATTTAAAAATGTCTTATTTCCTTAAGTGCTACGTAAATGGTTTTATAATTTGTGTACACTTTGTAGCGATAGAGTAAACCGTGATACAGTGCAATCATTTTCTAAATTTAAACGTAATTTATGGTAGTCATTAATTAAACCAGTTTTTAAATACACTCGTATATTAAAACATAATGACATGGTAGGCCGATAGATAATCCGAGCGTTTATTAAGTTGTGGATGTGACAGTTTATTTTGTAGCGTATCGCCGAGCGAAGGAATAATCGACATCCTTTACGGCAAATTGTAAAAAAATACTCTGACGACTGCCTTTTCGCTTTATTGAGCCTCATAACTGGAGATTATATTTTGCGTCCGCGATAATCCGATGAGAGGTTAATAGAGTGTAGATGCTACTTCTTACCAGCGGGGTTTTTTCGATTGGTATAAGATTGGCTTCACTTTCCCACCTTTTATCTTTTTCTTTTTTCTAGAAAGAAACGACATAGGAATTTTCATCATGGGTTCATTTAATTAATTTAAAAATGACTTTCCCAGCCTTCAGTGCAAGTCGCTTGAAGGCTCTGCAATATTAGCAGCCATCAAGTAAGCGATGTTGTAGTTATTTACACAAACTAAATCTTAAATCAACGTGCGACCATCGTGAACGTCCAGTGTTTCCGTTTCGTTAGCCAGTGCCTTTTATTTACGGCGGAAATGCCGAAGTGTCCCCTGATTTATGGCAGTATATCAAAATTCTTCTGGCTAACTGTATTTATGGGCGCAATTAAATTTCTGCCGCTTAGCTTCAAATGGGCCGTAGACTTTCGCATGCCGGACTTGATCCGTAAGCCGTTTGCGATTTGCATGGACGTGTTAAATGTTGTGTACGTATTTAATACGATTAATTGCTTCAATTTTACGATTTGCAAATGCTCGTTCCCATACGTAATTGTAATCCGCAATTTACTGAATAAATTATCTCTTGTGAATTTAATTGCACCCCAATACTATTTGGGAAGTCTTTACAGTTGTTAACTTTAAGTTGTAGAAGGAAGCTCTGTTTTTCCCCAACCCTTTCGTTCTTTGGCCTTTCCCTCTTTTTCTCCCAATTTTGCTTAAGCTGTCATCAAAATTCCAAGCCAGCTCATACCCGAAAGGCTTTTTGTCTTTTAGGGACATCAACGCATTAGGAGGAAAAGATGTCCAGATTCTCTATGTGTTCATATCTTGTTACGGTTGAAAAATTCATTTGAGTTATTCATAATATTTTCCGAACGCCCTGTATTAGCGCGAGAATCTAACGGCCAGGCTTGGCCTACGTCACTTTCATCATATTTCTCAATATTGCATCAGTTAGACCATCGTTTCTCAACCTGGGGGTCGCGACCCCCAAGGAAATCGCGGTGATATTAAAGAGGGGTCGCGAAAAAAGCCTAAACAATAATAAAATCATGTTATGACGTCATACATGTATGTTCATACCCGTCACAATAAACGCAGCGACATAAAATTATAGGAGGAGGATCGCGAATTATTAATTTTATTTATATTTACTATTTGGGGGGTCGCGGAGCGAAAAAGGTTGAGAATCGCTGAGTTAGACCATACGTTGTTATTTAGTCCTACTGTATATCTCCATTTCACTCTGTCGTCCGGCTAAAAACAGAGTTAATTCGTAACGACTTCCGTCGTAGCGATAGTGGAAGTGTACTCCGCGCTCAGTGTTTCAATAGTGCTCCTGGCGTGCGTAACGTTTATTTGTGTCTTCAATCTTTGTGTTTCTTTCATGGAGTTTTGCGATTGAAACCTGAAACGGAATCTTCTCCGAGATTTGTTAAAGCACGCCGAGTGATTTTCAAGCTTGTTAAACAGCTTTTCGAAAGCCTATCGTTGAAATAAGGAACAGATATGCTCTGTTGGTAACGCGTTTCTCTCTCTTCTATTAGGCTTTTAGTGGTACTTTTATCTGTCAGAGAAAACCTTTTAGTCAAACCTTTTTTGGGTAAAGGAATCGGTGTTTGGAACTAGATGAACCCCCGGCAACACGGCCCACCCTTAGTCCGTGAAAGTGGACCCGACCGACATGCAAACGCGACGCCGCTTGATGACGTAATACCTGCGTCGACTGACTGCACTTACCTTCGTTGGAGGGCGCTCCCTCACTGTTGACAGCTGACTGTCATTACGCCGGATCCTAGTTACAAGGTCGGAACTTCTCTAATTATTTTTAATTACTATCTTGTGTTAATTCACCTTTTCGCGGAGTTGTAATTTTTATTCTCATTTAGTCGTTAATCAAGTGAATTGCTTTAATCACTTTAAACGTTAATTGTAAACGAAGAAGAGATCTGTTGATCGGATAAATTCTAACTTGTCAGTTTATTTATTTATTTTCGTGTTCGTTTCACTGGACCCCGTCTGTGTCATACTTAATAATAATAATAATAATAACTTTATTGTGTCAGATAAAAAAGAAAACTACAAAAATAAAATAAGAAAATAGCAAACCATGACACAATCACAAGGTGAGATTCAGCTGGTAAAACCAACCCCTGTTCTTACATCTAAACCTTGATAATTGAATAATAAAGAAATTACACGAAATGCCTAAATAATAATAAACAAACAAAACAAAAAATATTCTTAAAGTACAAATAAAAACAAAAAAACAGAAAAAAAAACTAACTATATATGTAATATGAAGAACTCAAAATAAGTTTCTTTAATTATTCTGCTATGTACGCACCGCCGCCATGTGAATGTTAGAAAACATATAAAGAGAAAATGATTAAGAACTAAAAAATAATATACTCGTCGTTCATAATGATTAATAATTAATAATTAAGCCCTGTGTCCAATGATATCGCTACACACTGTTTATCAAATATAAAATCGAACGGTCTTTTGCGGAAGAGTTGTAACTATTGTAAATTGAACACCTGTTTATTATTTTTACTAAATTTTTGAGCACTTTAAATAAAAACAAGTGTGCTCAGCTGGTGAGTTTTAGTTTATTCACTTTGCCCACCTTTTGCTTTGGGGTTTCGTCGAACCCTCCCATCTCCAAGAGCTTAGCCGAGCGGTACTGGAGAAACGTCAATCCCTCGCACAATTTGCTAGCCTTCAGGTAGGTAGCAATCCTTTGGGAACTCTGTACTTCTTCCAATTGTCATCAGAATTCCATCCCATTGCATCAGCGAGAGCCTTTTTGGCTGTTTGGTGCATATAAGAAGAGGAAATCTACTTTCTTGATTTCTTTAGTCTTTCGCTTCTTAGAAAGCTACTTTTGTTCTTCTTTCGGATTCCAATCTTTCGATGTACTTGGATGTTGGTTTTCCATGTTTGTTTTGTCTTAGTTTCACGTGTTCCATTTTTAAGTGCTTCACCTCTACTTCTTATTTAATGTTGTCCTTTTTCTTCCGATTTGATATGTTGCTGCAGTTTTCTCTCTCTCATTTAGTACGTCCATGTTTCTTTACTTGTTAATTTACTAGGTCTCATCTTATGCTTTAGCATCTGCACATGTTTGCACATAAAGCGCGTGTATAAGTTTTTCCCTTACTTTCAGAGAAACAATCGGTGTTCTTTGGACTTCATTGCTATTTTCATTTTTAACACTTCTTAGACATTTACTACCAGCAAAATTTAATCTTTTTGAATATGATTCGTAAAAGTGGCATCTTAATTAATTTATTCGGAAGTTAAAATTACAGGTTCATTTTTTTTCTGGAATGTGCAATCATGGTAAGGGAAAGAATCGATTTTCAAAATTTCGTTAATTTCTGATTTCTTTACGTTTGTACAAACTAATTCGTGTAAGCTGGAAGTGAAATGCAAAGAGATTTTGCAAACAGATTGTCATATTAGCAGACCGAGTTAAAAGTGAAGTGAGTTCCATTCAAAGGCAGAAAAAAGTACACGGAAATGTACTGTTTCCTTCTTACGTTTCTACACACGTTGCCTTTAATTAACCAAAAGTGATAATTACTTATCTACCACATGTTTTTCCTATTAGAAATTTAATGTTACCGCATACTTGCAATATGTACAAGACTGGTTGCAACGAGTTACAGTTCTGCTATTTCTGTAACAAATCCTCGGGCTATGTGTGTATGTTGTTTTACTTCTCCATACAACGATCAACTTCGATTTTCTTCTTCCTTCTGGAAATACCGGTGATATATTGTTACATGTGAAATAAATTCAAAATATTCAGAATTAATTTTTTAAGATATTTGTTATCCTGTCGACGAGAGACTTATTTAAGTAAACAATTTATTCAAATCAATCCAAATAATTTTTTAGTATTCTCGGAATACTAGCTTTTTATTTCAATTCACTGGCTTCGAATTAATGAAATGATCGCCTGTACCGTTAATGTGACAGAAATTCACAAACCGACAAAAAGTACCGCAAAATAGATTTCTATAATTTCGTTTTGTATCGGAATTAAATCGGCCGATTAAGTTAAGCGACAGGCGTGAACATGTGTTGAAATAATTTTACCGAACTAGCGTTATTTATTTTTTTTTTTCAATTGTTACAATCCACCAGCACAAGCTTTATAATGGCCAGAGGCGGCGTTTTTGGGACCACCTGTAACGATAATATGCAAACATCATCAACCACACAGTGTGAATAAAATAAATTTATGAACATTTTTTTATTGCGTTAGCCCCGATCGGTGTTAATTATAATTCCGGTTTCGTAATACATACGAGTCTACCCGACAAAGTGTAGAAGTTTTATTTTAATCGACCTCGTAAATTTTCATAATGATTGGTTTTAGACGTGCTATTTACATAATTATTGTAGTTGTCGCTCTTTAATGGCGATTAATTATTTTAATATTTATGTTGCTAATTGTTTTTGATATTAGAAATTTAAATTTTCTATTAAAGTGACTGGTCTCCACGACTATCATCTTTTTCAACCTACTGGTTTAGCAAAAACTTTATACAGTTACTGTTTTTGCTGTGCTAGATTATGATCATTACATCTTGCAGAAAATTAGCCATCAAAGTATTATTTTGACATCAATTATAAAGTAAAATCAAAAAGTTTGTAGCTGTAACGTGACCCACTGTAGGACCTTAAATTATTGTACCCTTTGTTTATATCATTACTGAAAATATTTTTATGTTCTTGTTTCTGTTTCAGGTAAGATGCGCGTGCATCCAAGGTTATTATGCCATTCGATTTCCATTCGATTATGATTCCATTTGGTAAGTGCTGCGATTTTTAATTTCTGAAACCTCCAGCGTGATAAAACTTGTACTATCGTAAAACGTAAAGATAGAGTTGTGATAATAACGTGTGGAACGGAATCCCAAAGCGTAATAAAAATTGACGTTTTATTGTGTACAAGAAAAAGTAATAATAGAAGTATCGACGTTTCATATTTGTATCATAGGCGGCATGATTGGATTCTAACGCTCTTTCCAAGTCAATGCAACAAATCAGATTACACGTTAGGAGCTTTCGTGACGCGGATGCTGCCGGAGATTGCTATTCACTTTCAGTCTGCACTTCACACTTGGCGGCCTCGCACTCCACTGCATCCAACACTATTAAAGCCAAGCTCGGCAGAATAGAGAGAGTGTTTTGTTTATACTGAAAGAGAGTGAAGAGCGTTATTTACTTACTTCTTTTGTTATTGATTGCATGCCGGCTTTCTTTTATTGCGCGGAATGAAGTTTATACCGAGGATGATGTATGAGTTGAACGCAGAGTCCTTCTCGCTCACTCGTTTTATTATGAATCTTGCCTCACGTAACTCGGTCATTATCACTTTTGAATTCGGAAAAATTATTGTAATGGCATTATTTTCTTCTAAGGTTGCTCTGAAGACACGTGCTAGCTATACTTTTACTGACGTTGCTCGTTCAACTGCGTTCATTCTCTTTAACAGTTTATAGCACTGCTCAAAGCAATAAAAATAGTCATTGGTTTTTGTTATTGAGGCTTAAGATTTTTAACTAAGAGTTGGCAAGAATGTATTGTAGGATAGTTTTTTTTTAAACAATCTCGACTAATAACAATGTCAGAGGACCGAATTACAATAAAGATTCACTCACCCTTCGGTTAGATCTCTCTTTCCCTGTGTTCTTTCTCTCTTTCTTGACCTCTGCGGAGCTGAGGGTAAACGTCTTAACATCTGGGCTTCGCTATCCGATTCGATAAGGATGTCATGCAAAATTACAAATGATTATTTATGAGTATCTACTCAAGACTATAGGACTTCATTACTCACCGGGCCTTCTCCCGGCCCCGCCCTATCCAGCGGTGACTCTAGAGCGAAAGCTTCCGTCTGGGATGCGTTTCACGGAGAAGGTGTCCAACTTCGTACTTCGCATACATAAAGACGAACCCCAGGTGGATATTAGCATACCTTGCCTTCTGAGCGTACATTCTCAGAATCACTGGCCCAAGCACAGTCAACACCAAGTCATGACCGTTTTTGAAAGCACAAGGCAATCACCTGGTCAGGTATACAACTAGTTGTTTTTTCGACATCACCGGTCACCTACCAGTGTTCTTCACTGCAACCGCTCCCCGGCGATGTCGTACTGGTGGTGAAGTACAATATAACCGGCAAGTCGACCAGACGGTCTCTACACATCGCCGGTCAAGGTCGAGGTACTGCCAAATTACCTCTGTCAAGATATCGCCAACTTCAGGTCGATATAATTTCTGGCAAAT
Organism: Dorcus hopei; assembly: GCA_033060865.1. NCBI lineage: Eukaryota > Metazoa > Arthropoda > Insecta > Coleoptera > Lucanidae > Dorcus > Dorcus hopei. The sequence continues at coordinate 39,866,526 of CM065423.1, forward strand.
TATCGCCTTTCCAACGCCGATATTCCACAGTCAACCCTTATCAAACATCCACTACATTTCATTAACTACACTCGCGAGCCCGTACGCCTAATTAGCGCATTTTACCAACACACGTTTACCCTGCTGCATCTACACGGAGAGACTGCCGCTATCTTTTCTTCCATCCCTCTGCCTGAGACGCACCCCGTATCATATTACCAAACCGTAAGATAAAATAAACAAATGTGCTCGTGTTTTGCGGATATATTGAAAATGCATAAACTTTTCTAAATTCTAAACTTGATAAAATATACAACGACAATAGAATACTTTTCATTTTTGAGCGGTGTTGATAAACCTCATTTATTTTTATTTACTTTACACATCGTATTTCTAATCATCTTCCAATAACCATATTTAATTTGTTTTGGAAACCCTAATACCTTAGCATGAAGAGAAGGAAAAGCAGTGGTCCCAACTTAGTTCCTTGTGGAATACCTGAGTGGGGGTACGTACAAGGTTATACTGAGAAGAAAATCCATCTCGTTTAATGGATACATCAACATCAAATTGTCGTCAAAATAAATGCACAGAATGTCGAGTAACGTCTATGGTAACTTTAATATTTTATTTGCATATGATTTCACGAGCAAGAAAGAAATCCTGAAGCTTAATGTTACTCTTACAAAATGATCCTTCTAAGGGCCAGTTTCATAATCGAATTGAAAGGGGACTTTAAATTTAGCCCCCTCCACCCCGTACGCGACGCCGACCATAAGATAAAATAAACAAACGTGCTCGTGTTTTACGGATATATTGAAAATGCATAAACTTTTCTAAATTCTAAACTTGATAAAATATACGACAACAGAATACTTTTCATTTTTGAGCGGTGTTGATAAACCTCATTTATTTTTATTTACTTTACACGTCGTATTTCTAATCATCTTCGAATAACCATATTTAATTTGTTTTGGAAACCCTAATACCCTAGCATGAAGAGAAGGAAAAGCAGTGCCCCCAACTTGGTTCCTTGTGGAACACCTGAGTGGGAGTACGTACAAGGTTATACCGAGAAGAAAATCCATCTTGTTTAATGGGTACATCATCATCAAATTGTCGTCAAAATAAATGCACAGAATGTCGAATAACATCTATAGTAACTTTAATTTCCATATGATTTCATGAGCAAGAAAGAAATCCTGAAGCTTAATGTTACTCTTGCAAAATGATCCTTCTAAGGGCCAGTTTCATAATCGAATTGAAAGGGGACTTTAAATTTAGCCCCCTCCACCCCATACGCGATGCCGACGGTTTCGACCCGATCGCACCATATATAACGGAACGGCGATAAAGTCATTTTCAGATGTCAATGTGACTTTAGTTTTAAAGTCTCCTTTAAATTTGATTATGAGACAGGCCCTTATTCTAACTTCTTCAATTAAGGAATACGGTGCAAAAATATACAGGGTCCTTCGTAATAAATGAGAGTTTGCATCTGCGATCTACTCTACTCTACACAGTTGAGCCAGATAGGAAACAGTTCCATGATTACCCACGAAGTTTTGCTTTATGAACGTGCACTGTTTATTTTATTGTTGCATGTCTTAAAGAAAATATAATGGTAGTCATCTGCGTTGTTATCAGCCTCTTGCATTTCGCATTTTTGCGGCGAGCGTGGGTAATTGATGAGTAGGGAATATTTCCGTAGACTTCTAATAATAATGAATCACAAGTTGCGTATTACGGTATATTCATAAGGACATAAACATGCTGCATGTCATAATCCAGGAAACGACCGGGACGGTTCAGTGTTGATTTATCATTCCTACCGGCTCTAATGCAACAGATACGCTTATGATAAGTTATAATTTTAGACCGGGAGACCACACATCTCTCACTTATTCGCTACGAGGAACTTAACCTGGTTTCGAATCGTCGATAACTAACTTAAGCATTAAAAGTGGATTTTTAATAAAGTAATTTTACAGTTGTGCGAAACGTATAATCTGCTGGTGTCGGACGTAAATCAAAAATGTGTGTTATATTCGCAGATGTATTGATAATTTATTCGCGTAATATTATAATTTAGCCTGCTTTGAGAATGTTATAGATCTTTCGAATTAACGAACTATGTAATAACGTATTTAACGTACACACGTTACATCATACGTGTTATTTATGCATGGCTGTTACTGGTCAGGCATAAAAGTAAACTCAACAAATATGTAAATTCTGCATTATATTATTATGCAAAACTGCGGCTACATAAAAGATAATAGGTTTACCGAGTAGGTGTTCTCATTTGCGACTACCACATATCTTCCTATTTGACAAATGAATGCGGCATCCTGTACATACGACGCGAGCCTGTTATTAAAGCTTTATTGGTTTTAGCGACATTCTGCGATTATTGGTCATGAATTGCAAAGCCGGCTATCCAAAGGTCAGAGGTCTGTGAGGGATGTAGGTTTCTAGATTCCACGAAACAACGGAATATCCATGTCGTGTGTTTGCCATTTACAGTTAAGAGGAAAGAAAGAACGTCTGAGATATGAAATTGTCTTCCCTTTGCATCTTTCATTATGGCATTTGCATAGCGCAAACGTTAATCTTGCACTCACTCTATGCTGTTCGCGTCAGTGGGGAACGTGATAATTGTAATTTAACAGTTTCAGGCATCGTCGTTTTATCTGATTGTTTAAACCTAATTCAAATAAATTATTTAACAACAACAAAAAACAAACAACTAAACACTTTTGAGCACGCACGATTACGATGCAACAATTACAGTTACGATTCCTTAAAGCCACATGGTATTTTCTTTTAACGATAAATATTGTACGTTATAGTAATAGACAGTGTAACTTGTAAAAAGCGGCCTTTCAGGTAACTGCAATTTATGAGATTATGTATGACGAAATTGACTCATTTGCTTAAACGAATTCTTTCTTGTAAGAAATTTAATGCCGCGTTAAAGCATGCGTACGTTAAGACTTAATGCCCTCTTCCTTATGCAGCGCATCTAATCAGCTTTGCTAGAAAATAGGATAATAAAGGTGCCAAAGTGATTTTGGACGAGGCGCATTAAAAAAAAAAAACATTATAAATCATAACAGTAAAATAATTCTTAAATGACCCAAAACCATGCTTCAAGACAAAGACAAGATTTTTCTATTAATCTCCGGCAGTTGCGGAGGAAATATACACTGTATTTGGCTAAGCTATAAATAACGAACACTATTTAAAGAAAATTAATCGAAAAGACATCAAAAAGCTAAGACTTACAATACTATTTATAGCAAAACTTTTCTAGATGGTTTACAGAAGACCTCTTAGACCAATTAGATGGATTTAGATAGCACTGTCCTTTTAATTTCAATACGCCCTTGGGTACAATATTTAATTGTGCGAATTTAAATGTCTCAATGTATTATATAATTTTACAGAAAAATGTTTAAGGAAAACAGTTATAACGCTGACATGTGTGAGATGTAGAAATGAGATAGATGTAACGGGTATACAATGTGGTCGAAGTGAGAAAAAGGCGCTGTCATTCTGCAATTGTTCAATCGATTGTACACCATTGTTCTTCCTAACAAGACGGTAATCTCGGGCTATCTGCTGCTATCTTAAATTTATTGCACCCGTTTCGACTTTAATTACCGTCGATTGTAATATTACACCATTAGATATTGAATACGACGACTGCGATACTAATTTTGAGTCACGCGGTTTTTCAAGCTGTAACGCTCTGCCAATTAAAAGTTATTTAAAATGATCGTCACGTGGAGCTGCTGTTAGCCACAAGAAGTAACAATGTAAAACTTGTTTGATTAAGGAAATATATTCTTCTGGAATACACAAAGAATTAATTTTTTTTTATAATTAACATATCGTGCCTTATCATTATTTTTATGAGCTACATGTTTTTAAAGACGTTTGCGTTAGTAGTAGTTTCGGAAACCAGGTTAAAGTCAAAAAAGCCTTAGTAGGAAGAGGCGGATGGAAAAGGAGAAGAGAGGAACAAGGAAGGAGGAAGTAGGTCTGAGAAAAAATTGGCGAAGAAGCACCATGAATAGACAGAAATGGTTAAAACAGCCCTGGTAGTCAGAAAAGAAAAAAAGCGACAGAAAGGCTTAGGGAAAGATTGCTTTTGACCATTTACACAAAATGCTAGTTGCTAACAGTAGACCTCTTGTTAAATTCTAGTTTTGGCAAAATGATTCGGTTTCATCATGGAGTTTGTACGACTCCAAAGACCTTGGAAGCCCAGTCTACAGTGTTTCATCTTTTCCATTTCCTTCCTCGGGGGACTTCTCCGGTGAAAACTTGGCTGTGCAGATTTTTCTTCTGATGTATGGTCTTTGGGTCTTCCATATACTTATATATTGTTGGCTTGATTACTTATTTCGCTCTTCGTTAGTCCTTTTATCCCTCGAATCTTCTTTTTTTCTTCCTTTTGCACCTACCTCTCTCATAATAATATGCTAATTCTTTTTTCTAGACCTAATTTTCATAGATCCTTCTCTCAGATGACTTCAGGTTTTAAAACCGCGCTGTATTTATTCTTTCAGGTATTTTTTTAGCTTTTCCATTCTCTTTTCTGGCCTTCTTCATCCTTTACCCTTTCGCCTCTCCAATGAGAGTTGATTTTCTGGGTTTTGCTTCTGGCAAGGCTTGGCTTATTATTTACTTTTTCAAAGTTTGTTTTCATTGCTTGTTAATCCTTCTAAACCACTCTTTCTTTCCCATCTCACTTACTTATGTGTCAACCCACTCTGATTGATTCAATTCCTACAGCTTGATCCCCCCCATAGGGATTTGAAATTTATACCTGTGCTATATATTTTTTTCTTTTATGTCTTTAGCTTGCTGCTTCCAGATATTTTTGTACTTGTTATATTATTTTGTCAGAGACTAATTTTCTTTCTAAATTGGCTTACAAACAACAGTGAGACTTGGTGATTGACTTTAAAAGTAATTGTTATGAAAAGTATTTTATTTTAATAAAACTTCTTTAGTAAGTGAATGAATTTTAGAAATGAAATTCGTCCGTGTTCTGCATTAAGTATATTCGCCTGGAGACACCTATTTTGCAATTTTAATTAGAAATAGTGTGAAACTTAGCAGAAATATTGAAATTAATATCGCACGTTGCCGCAAAACTTATCTTAATTTAATCGCATTTTCTGTTGCAGCGCGGCGGAGTAAGTCGCGATATATCATTTTAAATTGGAGTAAAATTTAATAAAAGTGCACCAAAACATTAACAGTCGAAACGGTGAAAAAAAGACGACAATTTCGTAATAAACGGTATCAATAAATCGTTTGGCTATGACATCTTCAGCTAACGGGCGCACTGCGGTAGTAGCCACTCGCTTAACCGCGGGGATTTGCACCCTTATTAGTATAACGGATAGGCGGACGTTGTCGTTTTTGTTTGCTGAAAAGATATTTCATTGTAGCGCGCATTACGACCTCCTCAACTCGTTGTATAAATCAGGAACATCGCCAACAGGACTCGCGTCCTGCGGAACTGTGACGGTTCCTGCACGACTTTTTCTTTCATTATTCTCTTCCTCAATTTACCAGTGCTTGATGCTGTCATAACATAGTATGCTTTTACAAATGCACTCGCGCATTAACGACCACATAAATTGGACTGCATGAATAATTTTCAAACGCATTCAACTCCAGCTTCTTTTCCTGTTCGTTCTATACCACCACCACCACCACCACCAACGTACCTCTTTTATATTACCGCAAATCTAATACCCCTTTAAAAATGGCTATGATTTATTAATAAAACGAAAATAATCCTACTAATTACACGAAAGAAATATGTATATTTTTATCCTTGTATTTATTGGATCGCCCTCGTATGTAAAATTCCAATATTATATTACATTTTGTGGCAGGTAAATTATAAATGCGACAAGAAATCAATTCGTGTCAAGAAAAAACACAAATTACAAAATCGTTGACTCAAAAAGTGAAAAAGTCACTGTGCAGATTGAATTTAAAAAATGCGAAGACTGTAACTCGCTGCATGTAGTTACTTTGAAGTAAAGGAAATATCATTTCATTCGTAGGCGGTCGGGAAGTGAATTTGCTTGTCGCTATGACATTACATGAATAATTATATTTATGAATTATACGGTTTATTGTTTAAAAGAGAAGACTGGGGAGGGAATTTATAACTCGACGTCTAAAGGTCATTCCAAAATTTTCGACGAAGCTGCATTTAATTTAAGCACATCAATAAATAACAAATTAATTTAAATGCCTATAGAATTAAAAAATGAAATATGAAATACATTATTACTACTATTATTACCTATACGTTATTACTTATTAGACACTTGTAACAGTGTCTGACTCGTTTTCATCCTTTATGAGCATGCCTTGTAGCTTTTTTTTTCCTTAAATGCCTGTCTGTAACGATTGCACAGGTCTCGGTGGAAACATCTCAAAACATGGTTCTGTCCATTCACATACTATTCCATATTCAATTGTAGGTTCATTAGACACACTATACTGTATAATTTTGGTGTTATATGGAATGTGTTCTTCAAGTATCTCAGCGGGTAGATCCATCCCATCAGATAAATGGTACTCCACCAACCATCTACTTTTTACAACGGATTGTAGCAATTTCATACATTTTTGGACAACAACGTTGATACGTTTTTTTTTGTGTCATCAGCACCATCGAGTTGCGCACACTTAGCCACATAAGGCAATGTATTGTTGAATAAATTGGGGTATACTTTCAAAATATCTGGCAGCTCATTCCAAAACGGATATGATGCCGCCACTTTAATACGAATACATAGCACGTACACACGTAGCAATACCGTTTCCCGTATAAATAATACACAAAAAGAAAGCAATACAGCAGAAGAACTAACCGAAGTAAATGATGAAATTGTATTAAAGGAGGAAATAGAAGAAGCAGCAAAATCACTAAAAAACGGTAAAGCACTAGGACAGGATAAAATAACCCCCGAAATGATGAAGAACATGGGAGAGCAGGGATTACAAGCGCTTACACTGTTATGCAACAAGGCTTGGGCCGAGGAGCAGATACCATCTGACTGGAAAATGGGATTGATAGTTCCACTCTACAAAAAAGGGAATAAAAAAGAATGCAAAAACTAGACTTAGCATAGTGGTGAAGATATATGAGAAAATATTAGAAAGAAGTTAAGAAAAATTATAGAGCCAACACTATCAGAATCTCAAAGTTGCGAAAGAAGTGTGCAAGACCACATATTTACACTAAAAGAAATAATTAATAAGACTCTGAACACCAGGAGTAGAATTTATTTTGCCTTCATGGACCTGGAAAAAGCCTTCGATGATTAAAGTTATGGGAAACCCTGTGAAAGAGAAAGGTGAACAAAAAATTAATAAGGGTTATGGCAAATATGTACGAGCCCATCGTCAGTAAAGTTCGTACCCCTTCGAATGAATTTTTAATTTATGTATTAAAAAATTTGCGAAGGTCAATACCAAAGATCCTAATCAGAAGACGACCACAAGATACCTCAAGGAGACTTACCAGAAGCAGATTATCTTTGGTCAGGCTCAGGTCGAAGCAGCAGTGAAAAATGTTATTTTGTAATTTTCCCTAAAAGCAAGCGGTTTGCCAGAAAACGCTAGACTGCCTGAGCCAATGGTACGATTTACCATTCAGTCTTGCACATTTCTGGCAAATCCTTTGCTATATGTATAACACTTTCCTGTGCAAATAAAAAAAATACTTATAGGAACTTTTTTAAGTTTCGTTGTAAATATTATACTTCGAGTTAACTATCAGTTTTCTAGGACATGATGAACACGAGTAGAACGTCGGACAGTATTTAAATTATTATGTACCATGGAAACGGATGACGAATGTTGAGGTGGTGATAACGAAGGTGCTAAGTGATCGGCAGTAACTTTGGTTGCTTCTGTTTCAGTCTTAGAAGATACGCCGTTGTCTTCATTAACCTCATCCAGTACTAGATGAATCTAAAACATTTGAAGGTAACGGTGATGATGTAGTAGGTGGTTCACGACAACGAAGTTGATTAACGTGGCGAATTTCTTCACGACCATTGACGTTGACTTTATAAAGTACTCGACTTATTCTTTTTGGAATCTCTGCGGGTATCCAACGCTGTTTAGCATCCTTAAAATTATAAGCGAATACCAATTGCTTCGGTCTAAAAGAGTCATGATGTTTGTTGTACTGATCTTACATTTTCCTGTCTCGTTGTAGAGGACGATTATATTTCTGTGGCTGCAAGAGACTCAATCTTGAACGAAGGGGTCTGCCAATAAACAATTCTGCTGGAGTTGATCTATTTGGCAAAGATTGTATCGGTGTGGAACGGTAGCTAAGAAGAAACTCTTGGATAGCAACCAATCATCAAGCTCTTTGGGGTGATGGTTTTTCTTTCACGAAGGGTTTTCCTTTAGCATGTTTGTAAGGCTTGGAAGTTTTCGAGATACCAGCTATTTGTTTATTTGTTACAGGAGTTTGTTCAAGTAATTTTATATCCTCCTTCAAAGTTTTATAGCGTTGACATTCTTTTACAAGGTCTTGTAGAGATGAATCAGGCTTAGCTTCAAGTTTCTTCAGAACTAGTGTTCGTAGTTCAGCATCTTCCGATGTTTGAAGACTGACAGTGAACATAAGTGCTTTGAATTGATCTAATGTCAATCCATGAGCGTGTTGATTTAAACTATGTATATAACAAGAAACAAAGATGAATGTATTTAACACTATATACCGAGTGCTCTCCCGACAACAAAAGAGCAAAATACAAGCATTAGAAGTGAAGTATTTAAGAAGAGTTACAGGAGTTACGAGGAGTTGGACATAAAACCGCTAGAGGAATTTATAGAAGGGAGACAGTTAAGTTGGTGGGGTCATCTGCAAAGAATTCCAGCTAAAAAGTATGGATGGCAGCAATACAAAAGAAGAGGAAAAGAAGCAGACCAAAAGAAAGAAAGGGAAGGCGATAAGCGATGCCAAGAAGATTGCGTTGGATAAAAAAGACTGGAGCAAATTCTTGTGCAATTAAAAGTTTAAGTTAATCCCTAGTATCCCTACACCTAACGTTAACATAAGCTTTTCTAATTCTCACCTTTTTTCTGAAAATGTTTTGATTGTGTTTATCTTTAACTGTGATCTTTAACTTTAGAAGCCTTACGGTCTCATTACTTTCTTCAATTTCCCCCTATCTGATGCTTTGCCTTTCCATCTATTTTATTTTTCTAACGTCCTCAGAAGAGTAAAAATCAAATCCTTTGCTGTAGTAAACCCCCAGAAGTTTGGTAGTCTTGATTGCCTTCTACTTTCCTCTAGCCCTTCCTTTGTCTTTCTAGTAATTAATATTCCGTAGTTTCCCAGCGACTGGTTCTTCCCTCGTTTTTTGCTCTTCCTTCTTCCTAACGTCAATGACTTTTTAATAGCGTCTCATTACATGCTCCGTTCTTTATATCATGCAGTGTTCTTCTCTTTTTAAATTTTTGATTGGTGTGTGGTTGTTCTCCACCCATTCATTATCGTCAGGTATCAATTTGGGGATCGGAAAGATGTATAGTCTGTGGAGTTGAAATTCTAATGAAGCAATGACCTTGTGGTAAATGATTAATGCCCCCATAGAAACGACATTATCAACTCGAACTCAAATCAACGTCGAAATATGTTATTTCAATCTATACCCTGTCTCTAATAGTTGATGATAGAATGTTGTTAGTAAAAAATCGCTTATATAATTGGTCCTGCATGTTTGCAGCATTAAAGGATTCTGCGGTAATTGACCATGTCTAGCTTAGCCTCTGGCTTTGCTCTTATGAGAGTCTTCCAGTTTACAACATATTTGATCAAATGATCAGTGACACTTGCTGACGTCAGTGGTATGTATGTAATTCCGATCTCTAGTTATTGTAAGCCACTGCCAATCTCCTTATATGATTCTTTTCTTTAATTCTTTTCAATTTACATAAGTATGCAAATAGTAATTATTAATTTGCTAAGAACAAAGATATATTAATTGAGTGGAGGATATAAGTTTTAATTTTAATGCTGTTATTTCCAGGCCTTAAAATACAATATATTTAATTCTCTGTCCATTTCAACAAAAGACAGCTTATGTTTTGGATGCGTTAAGCAACGACAGAGTGATATTTACCCTCATCAAGCAAGTGAAGTTGCTGAACTCGTGTGACAGTCGTTTTACCAAAGCCGACGTGTTTATCAATACGATTTATAATTACCATGAACTAGCATTTATAAAGGCAGCAGCGTGTGTAAATCATGACACTTAAAAAACACAATGCTGGATAAGAAATTGAAAAGACGGGAGGAAAACGAACGGTAATTCCTACTTTTCTAAATTCTGGCTAACGTTACCGTAAACTGTAGTATGGTTTTGTTTGCCAGGACGTACACAGTTTTAGAATTTATGGCCGCACATTACATATATTACTGAACATTACTGGATGTTATCGGCGCTTAACCGACTATGTCTTACCTCGGCTGCTAAAACAAATATTTTCACTTGTGTAATTCCGCATAATTACGCGTTTATGAAGAGAAGGAGCGAAATAAATTTAAAATACCTGAGATTATTGCTTTTATGTTTGTCTTTTATCTCGTAATAATCATTTTCAGGCTACGCATAAAGCTCTCCTCAACGCAATAAATGTTTTTAGTCTTCTTGCATTCACGATTTAATTGCCTATGTTAAAGTGTCAAGCACAGAATTTGTTACTCATGAAGGTAAATAAAAGTTTACATATTGTAACTTGTTATTAAAGTTATCATTCTATTATTTAATATCCTCTAAGCTTCATCCTTTTTTTTTTATTAACTTTTCGCAACCTACATGTAGTTTTGCTTGGGGAAAAAAATGGATCCCATGTTTGTTTGTGTACAGCAAAACGTTTACGATTTCTTGTAACGGCCATTGTTCGTCTAAGCCTGGAAATTGTTCGTCGCTTTAGAGGTGTTTATACTGCAGCAAAATGCTGACGGAGAATAAAGAAACTATTTTACTTTTTGTCGTGCTATGTTGTGTGAAAGTGACACATGTTCGCCGGCGTTTTTACGGTATATATTAAAAGGCTATTTCCACGAAACGAATCTTGTTTGCTGGCAGCGAAGGACCTGCACGAATAGGAAAATTTTAAATTATAAATATCGACTAACACAAAAGTGCAAAAGCAACACTTTTTTTTTTAATTTTTCTTTGTTTCATAGATCTAATGTATTTCCTTCTATATTGTTGACTGAAAGTCGCAGAAAATTATGAAGATTTTTCTTATGGCTTAAGGTTTTCATAACTAGTCATATTTATTCGTGAATATCCGAAAGAAAATTCCAGTTCCAAAGTGCATGGTGTTCTTTAAGCTCAAGTTCAAGATAGTGTACTAATGTAATTAATTAATTCTTAGTTTACTGGGCTGCTTTACCCAGGGCAAATTTACATATGTACAAGCTTATACTTTATACTCTGGCCTCACATATAACTAAGTTTTCCTTTCATAATCTCTTGAATTTTAATTACGAGTAATATCATGTTTTGATTTAAATTACAATTCATAAGTTCGAACCGCCTTTATGACTATTTATTACGTGTTCTGCTGTTACGCAATAAGCCTTATAAGGCACATGGTTTGCCTTTCGTAAATACATATGTATGTATGTATATTGAAACGTTCATCCAGGATTCACGTAAAATACATTATTTACTTACTACTTAATCGAACGTTGGCCTTCTAGTTAATGACAGATGCGGTTGAGTGAGCAAATATTTTGAGTATCTCAGTTTTTCCACATACACACACACACGCATATTAGACTTGAGTATTTAATTATTTCTTTTACATGTGAAGTCCAAAGATCTGTTAGTGAATCATAATTTTTTTTTCCGTTGGTTCTCACATACGTGTTGATTTCAACATGTGGCTTTATATTATTAATAAACTGCTTTGTTGTATTAATTGAATTTAATAAACAATCCGCCTCGAAGATGCCGGCAAAAAAATCAAATCAAATCGCGTCAATACGAAACGTATTGTATGTGAATCGCTTCTTTAAAAGAACCGTTCGCATCGAGCTATGCAATAATTTATTGACAACTGAAGCTTTCATTAAAGTGATTATCAGCTTTTGCGAGGCTTACATAATCTCGCCGATTATTATGTGATTTTTAATTCGACTTACATGGTTAGAACACATTTATATGCTAACCGCAAACCAACGGTAGACTGTAGCGAGCTCCGAATTCGTTTCGAATACCTCTCCATAGGAATGTACAGTGCACGTTCCTGCTTTGGAAATAATTGTGTGTATTAAATTTTTTTTTTTTTTGATTCAGATGTAATAACAGTGTTATTAGGTACGGAATGGTACAAATAGGTAGTGAAAACTATCGCGCTATTGTTATCAGACTCAATTACAACGAGTGCAATCATCCTTATTATTAATTGTGGCGGAATGATGATAAAATAAGCGCCAGACGGTGGTGCCTAATGTGGCACATCGAACACGACAATTGTGGCAAGAATGAGCCTGTCCTGACAACAGATGTCTGAACATAAGTCGCTAATAACATCAATTATCATAATTAGATAACTCGCAATCAGAGGAACGCCTTGCGCATTATTTATTTAAATGTAACTACATCCTCACATTTTTTAATTAGGCGAGTTTGTTATATTTACACGTAATTTACATGAATCTGCCAACGCAACTTACTTATTTATGTATAGTTTATGTAAATCAAATACATATATAAACATGCACCCGTAATTAAATATCTACATATTTCTTACTTCTTGTAAACATCTTTGGTAGTAATTTGGAAAGTCTAAACTTTTGATTGCTTAACATGTGAAACTAAGTGAGTAGCAAGACGTTGAGTTAAATAAGGCTTCTTTTTTGCACTATTAGAGTCTATGACTCAAATTAAATTAGCTGTGATATATCCTGTTAATGCAATGCAATTAGGAGCTGCAACGGTTACCCAGGACAAGAAAAGCGCCGTTATATTCATTTTTATCTGACAGCGAAGATAATCATCAGGCAGTCAGGTGTTTAATCAGGGTTTTAAGACAAACGCAGGTGGTACTGCGTAATCGCCCTAAATTACTTAGTTGGTACAACTGCCGCACACGCTGTGTTAACTCGTTTAAGCGTCAGATCGGCGATAATGATGGTCAAATGTGATATATGCGGGAGTAGTGTACTATTAACTGCGTTTAATTGTTCGATTTTCTCGCGCCACGCAAATTAGAGGTGGTGCTTGTAAAGTATATCGACTTTTTCAAACATCAAGATAAAAAGCTTTCATACTACACGTTAACGAGTTAACAAAGAATGATACTGTTATATCGTATCAGAAAAATTGCCTGCTTTGTATTAGAGCAGTAGAGTTAACATACATTTTTATTCTCCACAACTAACTAGGAGAAACTGTACAAGAAAAACGAATATAGAAACGAAACAAGATAAAGAAAATATAAAAAAAACATGTTAGCCGTGATGATGGGAGAAATAAAAAGGAACACCGAAGAAATGAAACGAAAATTAGAAGAAAGTATTGCAAATTTAGAACAGATTAACGAAGAAATCAGACAAAATATGACGGAAATAATAGAAGAAGTAAATAAGGAAATGGGGAAGAATAGAAAAAAAATGTTAAATTTATTTGAGGAATTTAAAATAGAATTAAGAAATGAAACGGATAGGAAATTCACGCAAGAGACAAGAACAATGAAAGAAGAGGTAAAAAGAACATGATAGAGCTAGGAGAAATCATACCAAAAGAGACATCAGGAATAATAATGAAAGTCGAAGAAAAATTCATTACAGCAGACCAAGAAATAAATGTGACACGGATACATGGTAAATAAATTCAATTAACATGAAAATCAACGGGAGAAAGAAAGGAAAGAAATGAGGATATATAGTTTGTCCTTGGTTTCCGAACTTGAACCGCGTTTTTTACAATTACGTAACACTTTCATATATTTTTTAAAATTTTACTTTACTTCAAACATAAAGATTGATTATTATTTTTTTCATTCATTAGAATAAACGAAAAACAGAGATGTGAAGATAACTGAAATACCAACAAAAATACAATAGAAGAATAGGGCTTGGTACAGTAGATGAGATATCAACAAATTTATTGCAAACATACAAACGGGGGGGGGGGATATTGGAAACTAAAACTGAAAGAGCAATTCTGAAATTGAAAATAAAAGGCCAATGAAATGAGAATAAACACAATTTAATATCTACTGAAGAAAGCAAATGAAAGCAAAGAAATGAACCCAAAATCAATCTCTTTTATTAATGTAGAATCATCGTATTTCGTTTCATTACGTTCTTTCGCCAACGCTTCAAGAAAGTCAAAAATAAAAGACTCCTAATCTTAAATGGCTATTAGAGATTAGCCAAAAATCCAAGAACCTTACCTTATTCCAATTTCACCTAACGTTTCGACAAAAGACAAAACAAAAGCAAAGATCAAAGGACGAACGAAAAGAAGAACTGTCGAGAAAAAATCTATTCACAAATTAAAAAGGAAAAGAAGAAGCTTTATCAACGCAAGAGGAAGATCTATTCACAGGTGAAGAAAGAGATAATTTTTCACGGGAAAAAAAGAATGAAAAGATGTGAAACAAATTAACCTAAAGAGAATGATCACTTATCAACCTATAATCGTCGTATTTCGTTACGTTCTTTTGCCAAATTTTCAAGAAAGTGAAAAATAGAAGACTTTCCCAATCTGAAAGCCATTTATAAGAGGCCTGAGAGGGATCAACTGAAAATCCAAGAAGAATCTTTACCTTATTCCATTTTCACCAACGTTTCGACAAAAAACAAAACAAAACCAAACGTCAAAAGACGAACGAAAAGAAGAACTATCGAGAAAAATCTATTTACAGATTAAAAGGAAAAGAAGAAGCTTCATCAACACAAGAGGAAGATCTATCCATATTCACGGAAGAAGAAGAAGGATAAAAATATGTGAAACAAAGTAATCTAAAGTTAATGATATCTTATCAACATATAATCGTCGAATTTCGTAACGTTCATCTGCCAAATTTTCAAGAATGAGTGAAAGTGAAAACTTAAAGACTTCCTCAATTTGAAAGCCATTTATGAGAGTCCTCAAATGGATTAACTGAAAATCCTTATTCCATTTTTCTCCAACAACGTTTCGACAAAAGAAAAAACAAAAGCAAAAGTCAGAAGACGAAGGAGAACTGTCTAGAGAAAGTTGGTGCCGGGTCTGGAATTTACGGACAGAGACCAAAAGATGGGTTATGCTTCCTTTGAGCCAATTTGTCTCTGTTTTTCAAACAGAAATACTCGCCATATTACAATGTGCGACGGAAAACATGAGGAGGGCTTATACAAATAAGCGGATCTTCATTCTATCCGGCAGCCAGGCAGCTTTGAAGGCTTTATCAAGTTCAAAGATTTCATCCAGACGGGTGTGGGAATGTCTAGATGAACTTAACAACCTGACGAACGCAGTTGCGGTACGCTATTGTGGTTCCAGGATATAGGGGCATTTACGGTAACGAATAGACCGATGAACTAGCTAGGCAGGATGCAGATATGGTAGATCCTGGTCCTGAACCTGCCCTAGGAATAAGGGGGCTTTTTTAGCAACTGGATAAGCGAAGAACACAATAGATACTGGATAAGCAGATCAGGGCATGGATACAGCAAAACCATCCCTAGAGGTCCTTGCTGGGTCGAAGCAGGTCGCAACTCAAGATCACCACACGGTTACTAGCAGGATACCTGACTGTTAAGGAGCACCTGTGGAGGATCGGCAAATTTAATGGTGACTTAAATTGCAGACTCTGCAATGGAGAACCAAAGACAGGCTGCGCATATTCGGATATCATATAATGACCCCCGAAGAAATCAGCACGCATCCAGAGTGGTACAGGGGACTTGGCCTCAATGACTGGTTGCGATAATAGTACCAGGGTGAGCACAATAAGCTTAATTCATTTTCCAGTTTTCTTTGTCTTTCCGTTAGACTTCTGTATTATTCTTATTTATTTTTGTTTCATATATGCCTTATAAGCAAAAGCTCTCTTGCATACATTGTCGTCAATCTTATGAACTTGTACACGCTACGAGTTATTTATATACAGGGTTATTCACGTAAACTGTTCTTGAAATGTTTTTCAAGACGAAGTTTAGACAGAAATTGGTAATTTACGAAGCAGATATTTTGTTTTATTTGAAGTTACTCCTTTTGTTGCTCTTTTCCTATTTTTTTTTATTATTTTTTATAATATATCTCATCTGAACTTTGGTGACCAAAGAGCACAATCCCTGACAAACAAAGACGTGATTTCGTGGTTTTTTTTTTGAAAAGCGCCAAAAGGGAAACACTTTCAACCCTAAATTTACCTATTAATAAAGTGCCTCCTCTATGTACTCTACAATTTTGTAATACATATTTTTTGGAGTAGCAACGAATTTATGAACGCTTTTTGTTAAATGTAGGGGGTCCATAATTTCTTTTTAGATTTTTAATCTCTTAATAACCGAGATATAACGCCCGTGGAAACCGGGGAGTGCTTTAATATGACATGTTTATTAGGAACGGGCGAGCTTGAAAGGTTATTGTCGTCTTACGGATTATACTTTCTGCGTGGGTGACTAGAATATTATTTCGTGATCGTGCGGTTCACACGCTACCAACGAAATATAATACCGTATTACAGAAAACAATATAAACCGTATAACTGAAGAATATATCATTGTGCCCCGTGTACTACGGTTCCTGTGCTCTGAGGTGTAATACGTGTAGACGTAATATATTTGAGTTACAACGTATTTTCTTAGCGTTGGCGGATTTGAAGTTGCGATTACGCTTAAATATGCGCATATCCGTTTTGATTAGCATCCGTGGATGTGTTTTGTGACCGTAGTAAAAAAAAAAGAAATGTTTACGGTGCGCTAATAAACGCCGGTAGGAAGCAATTTTTGAGCGTTCGTTTCGCTGGAAGGAGCCAAGACTTCTTGAGTCCCCTCGTAAATCCGTGCGTCATCTGCACAAACTATTCACTACTTATTGTTTTGTTAACTTGCTCTCATTGAATATTCATACGGTGTCCGATTCCAGTGCGCTTTCGTTCACTGGCCTTCGAAGCGGCGCTTCGACCATATGGTGACTTATCAACGGCCATTTCCTGTTCTCCTTTGATTTACATAAGTCTGCGAGGACCATACCCCTTGGTCGTGCTGCCATTGATTTGGGTAGTGGAAGGTCAAAAGTAATTTCCGTATCTACAACAACTTTTAATTAATGCAACCTCGATTCCAATCTCGCATTAAAAGAAAGTTCTGGTATGATGCGTGTCAACAAGCTGATTGTATGGGCAGCTTATCTTCATGTATTCGTTGCTACTACAGTTTGTGATTATACACTCTCCGCTATCTACTATATAATTTTCATAACATTACAAATTATATTCTGACATATTATTTATAAAGCTTGATGAAGACGTACATGATCTGGGCGTATTTTTATTTGCACCGGCCTTTTGACTACTTAAATCATGCATAACTT
The DNA here is from genome assembly GCA_033060865.1 of Dorcus hopei. Taxonomy (NCBI): domain Eukaryota; kingdom Metazoa; phylum Arthropoda; class Insecta; order Coleoptera; family Lucanidae; genus Dorcus; species Dorcus hopei. Next base: position 39,884,120 of record CM065423.1, read on the forward strand.
GCACGGGCGAGAGAATATTCCAGAGCAAAAAAAATCTACCATATAATTTTGTATTTCGTAACGAGATTACCTGCATGTACTACGGGATGATGTGTTGTAGAACGTGAATTACTGGTATAAGGAGGAGGCTTGAGAACCACAAACTACTATTGCTTAGAATGAAACCGATCCTTCTCGATCTCTATTTTGATCTAAACCTATTTGTTTCATATTCCATTGTAAGTGTTATAAAGTTATTAAGCAATTTGATTGATTCCTGAAATCGTTCTTTGGGGCTCAGTAATTACTAAAGGATTTTGATTGATATTTTTGATCTTGCTCTTTGATTTGGTAACTTTTCCACTATAACTTTCCCTCCTAATGTCTTCCAGTGTTTGACCCATGGACATGTTGTTTTTATCTCACTTCAACACAAAACTTCTTAACCATGTGTACCAATCTCTCCATATTCTTTTGCAAATTCTGTTTAGCTCTTAATGGTTGATTGATGGATGTCTTCCTGGTGTGCCAATTTTTTCTTGACGTTTTACTACTCATATTAGAATCTTCTTCTTCAAAATGCTTTCTTATAATTAATAATTTGAATATTATTTCTGATATTAATCTCACGCTTCTTTCACATACACTGCTTCTGACAATGAATTATAATCTAACAAGATTATAATAGAGAACATCTGCAATTTTTTGCGAAATTTATTTCGGTATTTCGGTAAATGTACAGTTAGAACGTATTAATCTCATAGCGGGAGAGGAAATTTATTCCATCAAATTTTTGTCCGCAAAGAATTAAAAATCTCAGCTCATAGATTATGCGCTTTATATTTAACGCCGCGCCGGGGCGATACATATTTATCATAAGTTTCTAACGCCACAATTTATAACGGCACTTCTCTTGTGTATAACTTATAACTATGCATAAAATATGTGAACAAACGTACAGAAATTATAGTCTCATCGTATTATGTTTAATTTTATTTAGAATGTTGCTAGCCGGGAGACACCAATAAATAACCACAAATGGTTGTGGACTCAGCAATTGCACAGTAGGAATTTGGTTTTCAATCAACAGACGCGAACGTGTCGGATCTGTTTAATATGAAGCATTTTTCCTGTGGTTTACTCTATGCATCGAATACGTGATTACTAATCTACATTATTTAAACATCTTGCATAATAACACACTTTTTGCAAGGCACATTGTAGGTAATTTGCGACATTTTTTGCCGTATTAAAAGCGGACGAGTTTTTTCGCACACCCGTATTTTATCGGAGTGTATAATGTAAATGCCGAAGAATTATTTACGGTACAACGTGGTGAAACTTCCAGCTGTTAACTGTACTGCTGCTATTCAAGCCGTTTCATGTCCAGAAACCAGGAACCTCAATTCAGAAGATCCACTGAGCGCACTCGTGCATGCTAAAGTGCACAATGCACTCCTGAGACAGCCACAAGTCCGTACATCTGTAATATTTGTTCTAATGTCGGAATATTTTCTCACAGTACACGATGAAAGAATAGTGAAATCAAATTCCTATTTTATGAATATTTTAATATCACGTATCAATGTGCCGAGTGATACTGAAAATGGAATTATCGATTTTATTGACAGATTTAGGAAGGACTCCTTCGCGAGCAGGGGGAGAGATTTATTGGCCAATGACAGACCTAGGACTAGCAGCGAATAATTAACAACGGAACATTATATCTGTAAGAATCCAAGCATCTTATAATTATCAAAGGCGTAGTACGGAAATGAATTCAATGCAACGCGACTGCGAGAGAAATCCGCCCACATAGAAAAAATTAAATATAAAGTGACCGTGGCGGCGGCTCGTTTATCAAGGACCTTGCGTTAGATTGGACACGATTGACATTGCAAATTCTAAGGCAATGCACCTGCAACTGCAGTGACATTGATAGCTGACCTCGTGCTAAATCACACACTTAAGGAAGGCTACGTAATCGGAATTGACCTTAGAAAAAGTAAATATAAAGAGGTCGTAGCAAAGCACAAGATGAGACAGCTTCTAGCAGTTTGATTGTAAAGATTGCTAGTGCCCATCTTGTGGAGTACATCTCCATAAGCCCGAGGGCGTAATGGACATTTACAGAATGTCTTAGTGTGTGTTGCTATTCTCAAAAAAGTCCATCCGTCTCAGTGCTATGGTTGGTAAGAATTTTTATTATTGATTTTTTTACTATTTTGGCTGTTTATGAGATGTTGTTTTCTCGTCATAAAATTATTTTGAATTTGTTTTATGTTTGTTTGTTTATGTGTATTGTTCTGAAGTAATCTGTAATTGCATTTAAATTTTGAATTTGTCTAACTTGTGTCTCTAGTAATTTGACTAGAGTGTTGTATGCACTTAATCAGTTTTAAATTTGTCCTAATCAATTTATAATTGTTTACTTATTCTTAATATATTTATTTATAAAATTTTTTCTTTATTTTCAAGTCAATGTTGTTCTTAAAAGAAAGAAGGTAATTTTTCGTCAATCCCGAAAAATATATATGTAGTGGCGGGCAAGGGCTGAAATCTCATTCCGTCTAAAGAGGGCGTTAATAGCAATATCTGGCTTAAAAGCTCAAACCAGATACCTACAAACAAAGAAATTGCTGCTTGGGTCCTTTACGGTCTGATTGAAATTTCAGTAAAAGAGTGTGGTGTGATTAATTTTGAGAATTAAGACCTAGTTTGGACATCACAATGGAACTTCTCTCTTACTCTCGTCGAGATATCTAGACGGACATAGTATTTCGACGAAGCCTTGTGCTAAAATTGATAAAGTTGAAAGTTCATCCCCTTTCTTCTGTTATCATTCAATTTTAGCCACCCGTCCCTCACATATCCGTTTACTTTTTCACTCCAAAACAAGCACCGTTTAATGAAAAATTTACACAGACGCGAGAATAATTCTTCCATACGATCTGTTTGCAAAGCGAGCGGTCACAAGACTGGCGGAATCTCATTCGGATCGGCGTGCAACGTGAATGGTTCGTAGGTGGGGGAGAGGTCCATTATCCAATGACAAGCCTTTAACATATACCACTTTCAACATGGAACAGTCTCATTACAAAAGAAAAGGGTCGTCCGGGGTTGTTTACCGTCCTAAGCGGCGTTCATGGAACAGTCCAAGTTCCAAAGGTCAAACTGCGACGCATTACACTTTCGCCAAGATGCAGAGTGACCCGACAGCTAGAAATTATTTGCAACGAATTTTCTCACCGTAACAAAGAGACATTGCAATATTGTCGAGTCCAGAATCTTTATTGTCAGATCCTGTAAGTCAATTTAGTGAATGTCTAGAAATGGTAGAGGCCAAAGAAAATAATGAAAGTGTGTTGAAAAATTTAAGGGAGGGACTTTTACTTGGCAAATTGCAAAGTCAATGGAAGAGGGTAGGAAACTCCCTGAGATGCAACTCGTAACCTTGACCCTTTGTGGGCAATAAAAACTCGAACTACTTGTACAATTGGTTACTTACTGCCTAATGCTATTAAATCCATTTCAATTCATCTCCCAGAATCTAATGATTTCCCATTATAAGTAGGTTTTTTTTTGGTTTCGGTTGGAAAGGCTTCCAAAAATTTGACTTTTATTTTTTCTTGTAATTTTTTGATGTATTAAAATTTAGTCACAAAATTACTTAAATTTGTAACACTCTGCGTAAATATAATGAGTGTTTTGTGTCATTATGTCGTAGGTATTAGTATTCCTCGACTTTCTCGCTGAAACTATGCATGACCAATCCCCTTAATGTTTTATGTATAAATGTTAATTAAGTAAAGCGGTGGTGGTGATAACTGATTGACCTATCTATGGACATTGCGTGGGTGAGGACACTTATTGCCAGCACTGAACGCGGCACTGGACTTAATCTCTAGGAGATAAAGTTGGTTTGCAAAGCGCGTGTGAAGGCATCCCACGGGCACCACATACCGGACATTGACCGCGTTTCTTCCGTAAATCAACAAAGATACCATTCTCGTGCCCATATGTATCGCCGATTCTTCCTAGTCATTGATAATTGACATCTTAAAGAAGAACACGCCGCAGAATTATATACGTGTTTATAATTTTTATGCTCGTTTGTGTGTATACAAATTGCATTGTGCCATTGTATACGCAGCTTGATGCCTGTACTTTTGAAATTAATGAGGAGGGTACAAGACGCTAGTTCACATTTCATGCGCGGCAATCATTCATTCATGGAGATAATCTTGTGGGATAAAATTCCCCACAAATTACGTAACTATTTCTATTTTTAGCTTTTTGTGTTGTCTATCATTAAGCTTTTGACCTCTAATTTATGAATATTAATAGCATTTAATACTTTGTCTTTACCAATGTGACCTATGCTCTTTGTAATACTTAAGACTGATGCTTTAGTTATGGTAAATTTTTATAATAACAATTCAATTAACATAAACACAATGAGGAGAATTAAGGAGACAAAGGTTCTTTATATGTATTATATTATTAAATAGTATTCGAGTGCAATAAAAGAAAAATTAGAAACTGCTACTTAATTGTAATTTACAATCTGACTTTTTTATTTAATTCCGTTTAATTAATTCCTGCGACTTCCTAAACATCCATTAGTAATGAGTTTCGAAACTTACAATTAGTAGCCGACAAAGATGTTTCATTTATCGTGTTTGCTGCAGTAAGTTATTTAGACCGGTATTACGTCTTCTTAAACGGTTCGATTTCCATTAAATATCGCAAATAAAATTTCAGGGCAAAAAAAGCGGTTCAATCTCGATGAGTTGAAAATTGAATTACATCTAACAAATTGATTTCAATGTAACTACTTCATTAGCGTGTAAATATTACGGCGATTAGCGCATGTAAATTAATGCAAAGTAGATCGTCCTATTGTGTATTATTAAGTTATTTAATGGTCGGGTAAGTCTGTGTTTTTCCCTTGTCTGTGGCAGTCGGCAAATTATTGCTACACTTATTACAATTGTTCATTCTAGCGGAAATTGTTTGTGCGGCCTTGAATAACCTATTCCACTTATTTCTTTTACCTTAGTCATTCAGCATTTGTTCAGCACAATTTTCACTGGAGCTGCTAACGAGGGCGAGTCAGTTATTCCATCCATGATTCGATGAAATAACACAAAATGTTGTAAAGAAGCATGTACATGAGTTGTTGCACCTTATTTTTTTTTTTGCAATACTCTGTATGAGTTTTAGTAAATGTAATAAATTGCCGCCACAAACAACTGTGGTTATCTGAGATGAAGATAACTACCTACTTTTTGTCGCCCCTGTAATTCCATTGAAAGTTTTTTGTTTTATTATTCATCTTGAATATTCAGATATTGTTAGATTTGCATTACAAAGTTGTCAGCACAGTGTTAAGCAAGTCTTTAAACAACATGCTCGTGGGCTTCTCTTTCTTAAAATAATAAAGTAAGAGGTATCCCTTAAGGTAGTACTCTGAGCTCTCTTTGCTTTGATGATATTAACAAGTGCTTTAAATACCATCATGTTTATTTATCTGAATTTTTTTATTACTGTTTAAATGTAACTATTTCGTATACAAGTACGACCAAAACGTTTTAGAAGTATACTTAGATAGGAAGCATGACACAACAATAAGCGAGGAGGCAACTAGTTTCATCGATGAAAATTAAAGAAGGAAAGCATAATTTTAATCTGTAATCAGTAATCAGAAGCGTAGCAATCACGCACATCTAAAAGTAAGCCATGTTAACTATTACATAAGTAAAAACGTTATTGAAGTGCAACAGCGGGATTATAATTAACTTATGTATATGGTTCGCGGTACGGTTTAATCAAAATGCCACGGTGTAAACGCAATAAAATCAAAACTGGCTCATTTATAAATACATGCGTTTCCTTCCTGTTTATGGCGGAACGTCTTTCTTAAGTGACACAAATTGTCAATTTAGTTTTTCGTGTTCGAGAGGCTTTTACGTTGCGGATCGTGATTTTGCTAATTTCGATGAAGATCGTAGAAAACTTTCAGCCACGAGCGAGGTCAGAACAACAAACAGACGTGACTGAAACATTTTCCGGAAATTATACGGTGTTTGTGAACATCACATTCGGATTGTAGCGTATCAACGCCGACGTACGGCGAACAGATTTTGCATTGTACAGAAAACAATATTTTGAGTTATATAAATGCAAATGTCGCGTACCCGTAACATACTTTTCATCGAAATTGCCAGCAGAATATCGGAAATTGAAATTGTAATCACGACCTGCGTATTACAGTATAACGCGGTCGGTAATATCGAGTAATGTCCTACGTATGAAAGTATTCAACAGCTGTCGTGCAATTTTTAATCCGGTTTTTTTTAATGCGGGTAATAACAAAATGCAAATTGGAATATTTGCCAATCAGAATGTTATTTGAGCGGATTACATATTCATATGGACAATAAAAAATACGCTCGAGCTTTTATTGATGTACAAACACCATGTCTTACTCTAAACAAGCAAAAGCTTCATTTGGACAAGTATTTCCCAAATAATATATGTAATGCTATTTATTTTTAGACATCCTTCACTCCACACATAATTAATAATAATGATAACGGGACGAACATGGGAAAGTGAGTAAGTAAATTATGAAACAATTACTTTGCCTGCATCGATTTTCATCGGTCATAAATTTAATGCAGGTATAGTTCACGGATGTGCGATAGTGTGATCGCTATCCGGTAGTCAAATACCTCCTGGTAATTAATAAGAGATTTACTGAAGCAAACAAAGCAAAACAACGTTAGCATAAATACAATAAGCTATGTAGCTTTGTCGATATGTACGAGCAAATATGGGCAGACTTTGGCGGGTTCTGTAGATGCGTCAAAACGGATAAGCACGATGTCCTGTGTGCATTCAGAAAATTTATTTTGATTTCGACATGTATACTCGTGGACAGCTAAAAGAGAACGATCGGAACTTTGCTTATTGTTAGTTCACATTTGCATATTGCTTGGTTTATATCTAATTAATTATTTTCACGTTACATAACAAGCGCCAGGTTTTAATTTAATTAGAAATAAACGTATTAAGTTCATATTTTGCATTATTTTAAACTAATTAAGGTTCATCATAGATGTTGCAAAAGCCTTTCTTGTCATAAAGAGTATCTCGCAGCAATTACTTAAGTATATTGTGAATCTCTTGCTGATTTTATTTTATTAAAGCCACGCTCTGCAAAGGATGTAATATCATGCTACTACGAACGTGATTGTAAACCTCCTAATCTAAATTAATCAATTGTAACCCAGATAGGACATGTGTGCAGAAAATAAAAGACTCTCACTTTTCACGCTAATAATAATAATCTATTAATATACACCACAACACCATCAGTTTTAAATAAGTAAACACATTGTACCTACAGGGCAAGTCACGATGAGTTGAATCTGTACGAGTAACAAAGACCTAATTTATTGCGAGGATTTTTATATAACAGGAATGATATGATGAATTTATCCAATAACTGTATCAACTACCGTAATATATTCTCTGCTCGCATAAATTACAAGCAAAACCTTGTTTGTTTTAGCTACACTTTGTGCTAAGTAGCCTGATTTGACGTGGTTTGACTTGCGTTCTGAGAAACTCAAATACAGTTTGCTCAATAAAACGTGTGGAATATCAGCATTCCCCACATTTATAATTATTATTTACAGCGAAACATTTAAAGGTGTGTCAATTTTGCTGCACGTAAAGCGTGGACGACATGCATCCTAAATTCCCCCAGCTTAGTCCTTTTACGACTGGTATTCAATTAATTGTAAATTAAGTTGTAATTATTCGCTGACGTTTTAGTTTCAATGTGATTCAGGTATGCGATAGTACAGGATATACATAGATAACGGTCAGAAAAAGAATGGATTCGTGCAATAAATTTAACTTAAAAGATGAGCAGTTCTCAGATTACCATGCAAATTATTAACATAAAATTTGAATTCGACATTTCTCACACTATACTTTTTACTTGTGTTTGTGTAACATATTTAAACTAATTAGTGAAACGAGTTAGTTGTTTTCTTTTTTTTTATTGTGAGTACGGTGCTGCTTTGCTTTGCTTTGCTTTAATAGAAAATAATGCAGAAATGTTTCTTGTAGTTTTCTGCAAACGGAAGCAATTTATTGTTAGTGCAAAAACGTACATTTTAATAGATCGTCCTAAAAATAAGAGTATTGTGTTTTGTATTTATACAGCTAACGGGATTTTTTTTTTAATGAGCGCGACGGATGCCAAATTCACTTGAGTAACATCATTGTCCGGCCGTCAAGAATAAAAAAAAAAATTCTATTGTTTGACCACACAGATCGCACCTGCGCCACTTATTTCGAGAAAACGCAGAACCAGATTACACATCGTTCACTTTTTCACGAGACCATTGTTTTGATTCGCCAATTTATTTAAATGATTTATTAAATTAACTTTTTTGCGCGCGCTTTTTCGCTACAGACGCGTTTAAAATATTTAACGAAAGAAACCGACTAATAAATTTCGATTGCACTGTACCGTGATATTTCATTCTGTACGCTTTTTGTCGCAAGAGCAAGACGCGAACTTGTAGCGGTCTCTAATCTTTATTTATTCCTGATGCTTTTTCACGGTTTTGTTTCTTTTTCGTTTGATCATATTATAAATTTATCGAAACTGGTTACTTTCGAGTATTTCTGTGCTGAACTGGTTTTGTCACATATTTCAGTTATTTCTAGACGCTCGTCATTGTCTGATCGTTTGTCTGCTTCACTAAGCAAACACGTACACACGAATAGGAATTTTATTATAAAGGTTCATAAAACCATGAGTTTTGTAGAGATTATGTCGAAAACAGACAAATAGATTAGTAACTCATGTCTTTTATTTATTCTTTTGCTATTGAACCGCCCTCGTATATTCTTTTCATTTCTATAAGGAATTTTAATCGAATCGGATCTGGTTTACTTCGAATGCTTTTCTAATCAAAATTTCAATTATAATTATAGAAATAGAAAGACGAAAAATGTAACAATGTACCGGGCACTCGTTAAAAAAAAGGACTTCATTTCAATTTGTACGTACAAAATTGATACATACAATGTAATTTCGACACCTTAATAGTTGACATGAGATAAAGCAGATAGTTGGGAAATCGTGAAGCGCAATATTAAAAACACTAATCTTCCTGGACTTCTCCGTTCCGGCGATTATACAGAAGAAGCACGACGAATTCTTTTCTGAAGAGGCGAAATTCAAGAAGTGCATAGATGGATGTGTAATTACCGCATTATTTCATGGCTTACGTACAAAGAATATCTCGTGAGTCGGAAATTGAAGAGCTCGGGGCTGACTCGTCTGGTTGCCTTTGTGTAACGACTCCGAACGGCTCACACATGTCTTTAATTTAATTAGCAATTTACAATTCAAAGAAATTATTTACAGATTAACAGATTACGTTCCCCCCTGGAAATCTCAGGTTTCGATTTAACGCTTCGTTCGAATTAATTAAATTACTTGGATAACATCAGAAACTGAAAGTGCATCAATAAAGAAAAAAAAAATCTAGAAATATCATCTCCAAGGAACTGGGGAACAATTAAATTGTATTTATTTTTTAATACCGAGAAGCAAAAATTCTTGTGGTACCTACTTTTCCTTTCAGCGATATTTTAATTCTATTTGAATTCTATTCAGTGTTATACCTTTCACCAATTTACGAATTTCATAGTATAATGTCTATAAATTCGTGGAACTACGCCTATGATCACGCCGCCAAATGCATTTCGCAATTAACATTAAACTCGCGGCCTCGCTCGTTAACATTTATTATTATTTACCCAGTCGTTTATTGACGTATTAATATATTAATGTCGCAGAAAATTACACGCCTCGATTTATTACTGTAATCAGAATTTACCTACGAGTCCAATTTCCTTTTTGTCTACTTATTTCGACACGTACGTCCGTCGCTATCGAATTCATAAATCATTGGCGGCTCCCATGTTATTTTTTTCCCCGCGTAATTATATTTCGAGCGTAACGTGTACTTAACGACGCCACTGATTAATCGTAATAACTCATTGGACGACATGTGAACATATTAAGGGAGCACTAACAATAGGTAGGTCTTAAATGAATTCAGATTCGCCCGATCTTTCTTTCTGGAATCATCTGGGAATCAATTAAATCGCCTTTGTTATTAAAGATGGCGCCTTGTTCGCACTTGCGAATTAAACGTGAGAGAAAAAAATTGTTGCGCGTTAATGAAAGGGAGATTACGCCTATAGCTATTTCAATGGAACGTAATTGCCTTCCAATTAAAATGGCTACTAATGACGAAAGCAAAAATTCTTCGAAAATGTCGCAAAGGAAAATAATTAATTCCAACTTGGAAGATTCATGCGATAGTTAAGACGTAAAACCAAAAACCCCATGAAACACATACACCAGAGTTGATTGTGGCAGAAATTCCTTCCCACGCGTTTTTGAAACACAAATTGATTGCAGACGGAAACCAATTCTATTTTGGCATGACAGAGGTTATAAAACAGCCGGATAATAGCGTGTAAAACCTTATAGGATCGCGTAGGAAGGCAGAGAAGAATTACACATTTGCTGTTAAATCTTCATGGTGGTATTAAGCGGATGAATTGATAAAAATGGACGGCGTGTGCGACTGGAGAATAAACTTCTGCAAATGCAGACGTGAGTTTGTTTAATTCTGAATCGTGAAAAGCCGTAAATACAGAATGCGAAATATACAAAGGCACGTTCGAGTGTATTAATAGATAGAAGAACAGGAAACAATTTCCCTTAGCCATAAATTGATTTTTTCCTTTTCTATGACTTTGCAGAAATCAATTAACTTTTATTGTTGTTTGACGAACATTAAGAACGACAAAGGTGTAATTTTATTATTTTATTTCGTCTCCCTGAATACCTTCTGGACATTTGTTTAAAAACGAAAACAAAGAGAATGTAAATTAAAATTACTTCAAATATGGTTGTTCTATTTTGATTCTGTTTAAAGAAACTGGAAAGGTATTTTAATGCGATTGTAGCTCGACCAAAAATTTATTTCGTGTTTGCTGGGGGCAGTTGAACTTCCATTTTGCAGTCGTAATTCCTTGACTGTTGTTGCAAATTCTCGGATGCATTTCTCGTAATTTATAACAGCAGCTTCTGTCAGCCGGACTGCAAGAAAATTGCTTTGCTTGTGCTGAAGTAGCATACATCATATCTGTTTTGATCGTGCTACATTAAAGTAGCGATATTTCCGTGTGCGGTGTATATCTGGATCAGACGATATAAAATGCTTGCACCTTACTGAACGTCACAGGGGAATCGCATGACCATAATTTACTATACACAAGCGCAGACACGATGCAGTGCATTTGGTGCAGGCAAAGACAGAATTGTGCATGGGAGCAGAGCATCCCTGCAGGAGGCCGTACTACGACGATGTTTGCGGAACTGTTCTCATGCTTCCCCCACGTTGCACAAAGACAGCCAGCAATGAATGATGACTACCATGATCGGACTCGAACCGCATTACATTGTTTTAGATTTCCTTGCGTTAATACAATGCGGCGTGTGGATACGTGTACGATGGCATATTCGTTGAAAACAATCGCCGCCTTGCCTGGGGCTCCACTTACCTGAGAATCTTGATAGGCTCACATGTAATAACTATTTATTTGATTTTAGTTTATTGTTCTTGCTCGTGAAATTGACGCTAATTAATACATTCTACGCGCCGCTGCTTTTATGAATTCGATGCATTAGTAATCATGCCACATTCGAAATTGATTACTTCGGAATTTCGAATTCATTACATCAACACCAAATCCTCTATCTACTTTATATTCTAGAAAATTCACGTGGAAATCACTTTGCCCGAAAGAAACCAGAGTACGCTAGTTAAACCTCATTCCTTCCACAAACTTTCAGAACATTTTGATCTTTAGTTCACACCCTTCATGGAAACTGTGGCATTCTTGCAAAGTTTGGAGCTTCATGTCGTCAGGTGTGCCTTAGATATGCCAGTCGCATCAACTAATGATCTACATTTTATTTTCCGCTGCGCCCATATTCTTGACGTGACCGAAATGATTTCCTATTCTGTTCTTTGTTGAAAGAAGAAGTCTCATAACTTTCCTTGTCGAATACTCGATAATAAGTCTTGATTTGCCTATAAAAGGGTTCAGGATCAATCGGGGAAGCCTCTGAACTTGCTCTAGCAATTTTATCAGTTCCTTCTCTATTCCTTCATCTCCTGGAACCCACCTTAGGATAATTTTGTTACCCTTGGCCAGTGCCTTGGGAGTTGGTTTTCAGTTTGTTTCAGTTACAATAAAAATGTACAAACAAACCAACTTAAAATTTATGGCCAATTTAAATAACTGGACTCACCGTATGACCGGGGAGATTCCGAAGGGCCACCCAAACTCTACTACGCCAAGTGCATGCACTCCTAGCCGACCTTTCCAGACGGTCGCTACCTGCTGTGTCTAAAGATCTAACGCCGGCGCTAACGCTAAAGGGGTTAGTTTTTACTGACCTTCTTCTGTTTAAAATAGAACGACCCTCCGGAGAACCCGCTATAAAGAATAATACCTTTAATTATGGCTCGTGATCGCCGTGAATAGGAAAATACGTCGTGATAACCCATTCTCTTGGTGCAGGCGATAAGGAACTCTTCAGAACAAGGAATTAGATACTTTACAATAAAAACGCAACAAGTAAATTTAATTAATTATTTATTGAGAAAAAAATGGGAAAAACTCCGGATATCCGCCTCTGTGGGATCGGATATCGTGAGCGTAAAACCCTTGCCTTTGAAATCAATACAACTAAACAAAATTTAGATTAAACAGATTTCACTTTCGAACGTCGGCGCGATCTATTTTCTTTCGATTCACACCGTTGGTCTAACGTCTACACAGATGTTAGTTGGAGAGCTCTGCTCCTTAATTAGATTAATAATTAATTGAGCTTCAACTTAGCTCTAGTCTTGGCACAAGTGTTCGTCACTTCTGATCGTACCCAAAGACTTGTTCTGTTTAATAAACCAACGCACAATGTGTCACAGTGGGACTGCAGTGTACTTAATTAATGGAGTTAATTAATTAATTAATCAAAAAAAAAGGTTATGTTCTCCATGTGGCGGTTGCAGAGCAAGAAGTAAAGAAAAACGACGGTGTCGCTCTGCATAAAAACTTTATTGGCGGCGCGACCGGTTTCGCTAGATAAGCATTTTCAAGCGCTTAAGGCAAGCAGGCGGGCATGAGCAGGAGCAGGCGCGACCGGTTTCGCTAGATAAGCATTTTCAAGCAGGTGCTCCTGCTCATGCCCGCCTGCTTGCCTTAAGCGCTTGAAAATGCTTATCTAGCGAAACCGGTCGCGCCGCCAATAAAGTTTTTATGCAGAGCGACACCGTCGTTTTTCTTTAATTAATTAATCAGATGTTTTGGAGAAGTATGTGACACAAAGTGCCGCCTTCAGCGATCAATTTGCAAAGTCAATCAGTAGCAATCACCTGTTTTTCAGGGACTCCCGTGGGAGGTGTTGGGTACCTATCTTTAGCTAACCTGATTAATACGGCGGAGTGTAGTGAGCCGAACTACTTCTACCCCCCCACCAGAGCGTTAATTAAGGTCGAAATAGTAGGAGCTTCTCGACTACTTTCGCCTTGCTTTGAGGGCGGTACTCTGTCCCCAACTGCCTGTTTTTCAGGACCCTCTGTCTGTCGCTCTTTCACCGTCTAACCTATCTAATTAATTTATAGTGCAAGAAATTAGTTTTGACTGTTTTTTTTTGCACTCCACTATAGGTGGTTTTGGCATTGCACTCTCTAGGCAATCGCTTCTAATTAACCGGCAAATCTCTCGGCAAAGACCACAGTGTGATCTACACACGTATACAGAGTGTGAAAGAAACTTTGTTAAGAAAATGGCTATGACTATGCAGTTCCAATCGCTCAGTCTCGTAAGTTCACGAAATTCGCAATGACAATTAATTGGCTTTGATTTCCTTGTCTATTTTGTGCTGGCGCACTTGAATCCAGCGGCAGATATAATTGCCTCACGCCAGTGATTGAGATTGGCGACTTCCCTGTACAAATCGAAAAACAACCGTTAGTGTTTCCAGTTTGCCGGAGAAAATCCCCAAGGGTAGAATGATTTCTAAAGGTACACTTTATTGGATTCCCAGGTAGATGCGGGGAATAGTTAATTGCTGTTGGTTGATTAAATTACAGAATTGGTCTAATAACTAAAGAAGCAATGACCAATAAATTTTCTAAGATGAAGGTCACTAGTGAGTTTTAATACTCGCTGGAATGTAAATAAAATAGTTTGATTCAGTTATCTAAATGCAATGTCTAAATAATGCAGATAATGCAAATCAAATTATCCCTACGCAGTTATTACCACCAAAGGTGCGCTGAAGGAATACAAATAAATGTCAATTACCTAAGCCGTATAATCCGTCTCACATCCGCACTGTTCACTTGATTTAAACCACTCGCGTCGCGACGCACGCGTTTGTTTTTAATTGCCCTTCTTAACACACTGTATTTAAACCGTACCGAAATAATGATTTAACTATAAAATGAATAAAGACTACAAGCGCTTAAGGAAAAACACAACTAAGCCAAATTAGAAATGAACTCAACCGTTCTCGCTAAAGCGTCAAATGCTACCTGCGTGTTTCTTCGCGTCCCGTCCTTTCAAGAAAAAAATTAGAACACCCCCACGGACTTTGCAGCGAAATTCTGAAATCACTTCGACCAATGGTAACCGTTGATTTGAATTCTATCCCACGCCCTTGAATGCATTTTCTCATAAACACCTATAAATTACGCGCTCCAAACTGTCACCCCACAACATCTGCGATTTGTTTTCTCTAACTTCATTTCAAAAGCCTCTTGAGTTGACACAGAATTATGACGCTAGACTTGGAAAAGAAACAGACAAAAACAAAACACTTCAACTTGAGCGTAATTCGATTTGCCTTTTCCGCTAATGTACATGTACCCGCGATTTTAACGCGACAAACTTTTGTGCAGAAATTTGAAATACAAAGATAAAGCTGGCAGATTTATGGTTCTCTGTGTGGTCCATCATTACTAGAAAGGGACTGCACGTCGCCCTGCATTGCTGGCTTATCGCTTGCAAGAAAAATACCAAGAATACGGACATGTGTTTGTTATTTTAAAACCAAACATGTAGTACAAAATTTTTGTTTTGAAACAAATTTTGTGAAACGTTTCAAGCTGAAGCAATTCTGCAGAAGCGTCGTTGGCAATAGCCTTTTCGGTTTGAATCTCAAGTCTTACCAAAACATTGCCGCAAGCAACTCTGGAAGAATGGCATTGCTTTGACAGTTCTCTTCAATTCAGTTTTGTATCCAGGCTACTTCACCTCTTCGGAAACTTGTATAGATAGTCCGTCTAATTCCAGAGCTTTTATCCAACTCAATTCTTCTATATTGTAATTGCTGAAATAAATATGCAAAAACACATTTAAGTAATTTGCCCGAATTGGCTGAAACTCTTTCTGCTTAACTTTGTTTTAACGGACTGAAGGTCTGACGGTTTCTCTTCGCCCAAAGACATAACCATGACGTGCGATGTAATGGAAAAGTCCAGATCTGTACATGTTTTATTTGTGTGAAAAAAACCTAGACCCCTTCATTAAATGAGTTTCCCACAGGAACAGCTCAAGAACGTAAACAAGCAAGCGCGTTGGTTTTAAACGCGCAGCAGCAATTCAATAAGAAATTTCATTTTTCGAATGGCATATTTGGCTTTCATTAAGCTTCAGTGAGCAAAGCTTGAGTGCAAACCAAACATTCTCAGCGAATTGGATTATGAACCACCCACGTCCTCTCAGCGAATTCACTTGAGGGCAACGTGTCACCACCGCACAAACGCTTCCAGTTGATTCATGAAGGATTTGCGTTCGTTGATTTATTTTGAAAATTAACAAGTTGATTTTGGATGATTAAAGACAAAGAAAGCTTCACGCTCTATTAAAAAAAATGTGCGGTACACATCAAGGATATTATTTAAGTTCTCTGTCGACTCGTTGCTGTAATGAATACAGATTCTATTTATTGCAATATAATGAGAAATAAATTCAGCTCGGCATCGTTGTAAACGCTTCTAAGGCGTACGGGCAGACAAGAAGAAAGATACGTGTCCCGAAGGACAATGCTGGTGTCTTTAGCTGTGACTGATGAACGCTCTAATAGGCAAATGAACTCCATCTAATAGCTATGTGTAAATTGAATTTTCTAGTTGAGTAATCGTCGTCACGCCCTGCGCGAGATCGCGACACGTACCACGGACAAAACATACTCCCGCAATGAGCGCCTACGTTGTTTTAATTAAACCTTGCTTAAAAACCGGCGAGACTCCGGGAATGTTAAGGATTACCAAGGTATACCGAGATTCCTTGCTTGCTATCAGGTTTTCTTCCATTGTGTTTTTAATAGCTCGTATCTGACTTTCAAATGGAGCTTTGTTTTGGAAAAAGTTGCAGGATATAAACAGAAGTGTTATTACCACCTACCTGCATGTGGCGAAGCAATAAATGAGAAAATTTGAAACTCTTAAATTCGTCTTTTATGTGAGATTATAAAGAGAATCGTTTAGAATGAAATTTGATTCTGAAACTGATCGATTTTTTATAATGAGCTTTTGAACTTTTAACTAATTACAACGAGCCGCCAATAAATTACGGTCAGTAAAATTTTAATTACTCAATTTGACACTTCTTCCTGTATTTTGTTTTATTAACAGTAAATCCGTGAAGATGTCCTTTTTCTTCCATGTTAAATGATCCATAAATAATTGAATTATGGAAGCGTCTGATCTCAATTATTTAAAAATAACTCCTGCAGTTTGCTCCTGGTCGTTTTGCTTTCCCGATGGAACTGGAACTGTTAATTCCGCTGGCACTTAAAGTTTGTGTTTCTTGTGTAACTTTGCGCGCATTACATCAGTGCCAGTGGTGTATTTATTTCTGCAGAAAGTGAAATGCCTTTGAATGCCTAGGCCAGCGCACAGACACGACTACCTATTAATAAGTGTGTATGTGCACTACACAACATAATCAGTTTTAATAACCAATAATTGCACAGGTATTCAATAGATAAGTGGTAAAATAATCACTTACCTTTTGCTTTATGGTGTTATAATTATTAACCAAGGAAGCGATCTTATATCTGGAATAAAGTTTCTAAAACTCCTGCCTTGCCACGGTGCATCGGGTAATTGCTAATTATTGCGGCGATTTACGTAATTGTTTTGATGATTAAGTTTTCGTATAAGACGGCGCGGCGATTATTTTCTAATGAATATACATTGTACTCCATGCCGTATTACGACGTCTATTACCTTAGACTTTCGTTTTTCTGCTTTCCTCTGCGTAATCAGAGTTAATTTGCTTTGAATGGTGCAGCTGCATTTAAACATTGTTTTTCTTCGTCCTTATCGTATGTTATACTATTTATTATATCTGGTTTTACAACTGAATGTAAGAGGAATACATATTTATCTTAGCTGTAACAAAATGTCCAAAGAAATACAATATATTCTTCACATTTACGTTTCTGAAATAGTGAGTCCATTTCAGATGATACGAAATAAGTGCGTGATACTTCCCGTTTGTATCAAATAAGTCGTCAAACACCGCATCAAACATCTAAGGACGAGTGTAGACGCGCTATTTAATTTTTTAAATTTATGTTCTGGGTGCATTAGAAATGATGAATAAGTCTGAAATGCATATGTGGGCGTATCCTTTTCATTAAAATTCAATATTCAATATAATGTAACTAGGATAAGAAAACTAGCAAAGATGTACAGCTGAAAATCAGTCGAGCGTAACGTAAACATAAGACGATAACATAAACATAAGAATGACTCACTTGCAATTATGTAACGTATGACTCACCCGCAGTGCAAAATCACAGCGATGATTCATTCGCTGGCCGTGCGCAAAATCTCATCTACGGGCACAGATCTAACGCAAAGTCGTGTGCAAAAATGTCAAGGCAATAATTGACGTCACACCCCGGAAACGAAACCCCTATAAAAAGGCGACAAAGCGAACGCTAGCGCATAATTAAAACAATTCTCGTCAGTGTGTCATCTAGTCTAATTATCAGTAAGTGCCCCAAATACAATGTGAGTATTAGTTGTAAATTGTTGATAATAAATGTTGTGTTATATTGAGCTACGACCCTTATTTCACGTTACTTAAATTATTACCGTAACAATATTGCTGTAATATTTACGTTAGGGTCAATAAAAATATTAAAAACTTTAAAAAGTTATCAACGTATCGAAATTTTTATTGTAAATAAACAAAGAAAATTTTATTTTCATTCATGAGTAGAAAAGTCAGAAAGACATTTAGTTAAAAGTAGAAGTTAAATCAAAATGAACAGTACGGAGAACGATGGAGTACAAATAAGTTTGACGGCTTGGCTAGAATTCTGCGAGATAATGTATAAGTACCACAAGAGGCCAAATGCATCAATGACTGCAAAACACTGGCCGATCCAGGAGCAGAAGCCGGGAGGAAGAGGAGGCTGGTATATTTTGACATTGGACGAAGAGTTCGGCATCCAGGTCGAATACGACGAACTTCTGCAGTAGCACCTAAAAACAGAAGGAAAGTGAAGTGCAGTGAAAGTGAAATGAAGTGCTGGAATTGTGTTGGTTTGTTTGAAAATTTGAACTTTGATTTAATTTGTTTCAGAACTAATTTTTATTTGGAGAATTTAATTTGTTTTGAAAATTATAAAGTCAACGGTTGTTAGGTTAGGATGTCAATTTAGTTTGAAATTATGCGAAAACGTAGGTAGGACTTACCGATGTGGAAATGTAATCAACATTTTATTTGTGTCACAAAATCTTCTAAGCGGACACTAAATCGCGCAACAATACACTTTACGTTTCGCAGTCGTTCGACTGCTTCGTCAGAAGTGAAAATTATGTTGTCACTTCTGACGAAGCAGTCGAACGACTGCGAAACGTAAAGTGTATTGTTGCGCGATTTAGTGTCCGCTTAGAAGATTTTGTGATACAAATTTCATCGGACAAGAACCAACTGTAAATTTTATTTGTGGAAAAGAGGTGTTTCAAATAAAACTGTAAAATAAAAGGAAAATTTGGTTTCCAAACTTTTAAGTAAAGTTTGAAGCATTGGTGTAAGATGCATGTGAAAGGTGTGTGATGCGCCCACTAATTGTTTAACTATTAATTAATCCTAACAAGTAAACAGACCATAAATTTTGAATAAGCCAATACTAAATATGTGTCAACCGAAACTAATTAAGGTTTATTGCTAAGGGATGCCTGTCTAGTCTTTACCTGCGTGCGAGGTTCGTCGCCCTTTCGGTCTGACTCACCAGCTGTTGTTATCGGTTTTGGCTTTTACGGAATTTGTTAGGCGCTGAAGTTAATTTTAATATTATATAATTATGACACAATTATCGAAAGTAAATGGCCCTACGCTGTGGTTTCCCAGGTTCTTTGTTTGGTGCGATAGTACAATTAGCTTTAGCAAGGAAATAGGCAAGTTGATAATAAAACACAACAATTAAAATTTAAGTAATTATTTATTGTAATAATTAATTTGATCGGGCAAAAAACTCCGTCTCTCCTCTTCTGTCGAATCAGAGAAATTGAGCGTAAAAAACCCGGATGGTTTGAAATCAAATACAATTAATCAAAAAAATTTACGATTTTCTGAAATACAGTGTGACTTTCGTAGTAGTTTCCGGCGTCGGGTATCGGCGCGATCTAAATTCCTCCGATTTACACCGTTGGTGGTATAATGTTACACAGATGTTTGTTGGAGAGCTCTGCTCCTGACTTAGATCAATAATCAATTGAGTTTCAAAGGTTCGAGTCTTAATACAGCGTCTGTAACTTTGCTGGTATTCAAAGACTTGTTCGATTTAATAAACCAACGCACAAAGTGTCTGTGGGACGACAGTGTACTTAACAAATGGAGTTAATTAGTGAACTAATCAGATGTTTTGGGCGAAGTACGTGATTTCTGCCGCCTTCAGCGATCAATCTGCGGGTAAATCAAAAGCAATCACCCGTTTTTCACGGACTCCTTTTGGAGGTGATGGTGTACCCTATCTCTAATTAACCCAAGTAATTAAGGTCGATGGGTAGGGGACTTCCCAGCTACTTCCGATCGCCTTGAGAAAATGGCCCTTGGCACCTTTTTTCAAATCTCTCCCTTCGTCGTTTTTCCGTCGGCTAAACCTATCTACCTAAATTATTGCGCAAGGTCTCTTCGACTGTTTTTTTGGTGCTACACTATGGGTGTTTTTGACCTTTCAGTCTCGAAGCAATCGCTTATCATTTATCAACAAATATCACAGCCACGACAACAGGTTGACCCTCCCTCGAATACAGGTTGTGAAAACCTTGGTCAAGAAAGTGTCAGGAATGTATTGCTGATTGTTTGTTTTATAATTTGCTTGAGAGGATTCCCCTTGAGTGGTAGTTTCTAACGTACACTGTATGGAAAGTCCCAAGTAGATGTAGGGAATGACAAATTGTCGCTGATTAACTAAATTATCGAACTCGGCTACAAGTTACGAACGCTGACCAATCAAAGCTTTTACGCATGAAATTCACTACTGCATTTTAACACTCGCAGTAAAGTAAATAAGAATAGTTTGATTTAAAGTTCTCTAAGTGTAATGATAATAATGAACCTTACTGACTCTTTCGACAACGAATTAATGCAATTTAAATTATTCTCGCTCTATTTATGCCACCAAAGATGTGATGGAGAAATACAAATAAATGCAAATCACCAATATGCGTTAATCCGTGAACCACTCCCGCACCAATTACACTCCTTGTTTAATCACGCGTGGCGCCCGCGTGTTATTTTAATTGCTCTTTGTCACTGAACTTAATCGTGCCGGTATAAATAATTTAACAAGCAACCGAGTTATATAAGGATACAAATTTGAATAAGGACTACAAGCGCCTAAGAAAACTGCGGAATCAAACTAAAAGATTCAATTTGACCGTTTTAGTCTAAGCATAAATGTTATCTGCCTTCCTCCGCGTCTTTTTACTTAACACGAAAACAATTAAGCCCCGCCCTCGGACTTGCAGCGAAAATTCAAAATCACGTCAGCCAATTCCGTTCGTGGCATTTTTGGTTCACACGCTGCCTTTGCAGATGTTAGAAAAATTAAGAGCATTCTACTACTCCATGGGGGTGTTTTGTTCATGTCTCACGAACATCTATAAATTTTACTTATTCAAGTGCGGAAGTTGACGTTTTTAAAAGGTCTGTTTTCGGACTGACACAAGACAGACTGCAATGACATCTCCACTCGCAATGCAACCCGATATCCTCGTGCATTAGGCTCGCACGTTTTGCAGTTTTGACAAAGCAATCTATACATAAGAGTTTAGAAAAACAATTTGAAATGTCGAGATAGGTTGGTTTATGTTGTTTGCATGACTCGCTTACGCTTGGCGCCTACAGTGACTGTGTGATGATATTCGAACATGTACGGAAATGACAGATAAAAGTTTATTGGACAGATTTACAACCCGCCCGTTCGAAAGGAACCAGAGGCCCCGAATTCCTGACCACTCACGTAAGCCCTGCTGCAAGCCCGGCGGAATATGAACATGTGCTTATCGAAATCAAACATGCAGTAATCGCCTCTTATTTTTAAACAAATTATCGAAACATTTCAGGTGTATGGGCGCCAACTTAAAGCGCCAAAAGTGTGGCATGCGCAGGCGACGAAAATAAAAGGATTAGAATCATGTTGAATATGAATTTGAGGAAGTAGAGAGTTTATTATTTATTACTTAAAACAAACAGTTCAATCCGATTTAAACAAAAATTTAATACAAAGGGAAAGCAAACGTGCAAACGAGTTTGACTTTCTCATAAACGAGGATATTGGCTTGTGTCAAACAACGGAGGGAGTAATTTCTAGTTGTGCAGACGCAGGAAATTACTTCGACGTTTCGTCACAAATCAATGGTCTTCAAGAAACTAAATAAATGAACAAAAACCCGCGAGAAAACAATTATACAAAAGGAAAAATAAGTAAATTAGAGAACCCAAGCTCTAGAGAAAAGAGTAAAACAAAATTCATAACCAAAAATAGAGAAACCAAGAAACCGCAAAAGGGCCAACAAAAATAATATTAAATTATGGCAATTCACAGCATTATTAATTAAGAAAATTGCTTTAAAAAAATGGGTCACAAATAACAAACAAAATAATCAAAAGTACAGATTGCCCACAACACAGCAATATGTCAAACATATCAAACAAATTACCAAACATCACTTGAAACACCTAAACACGTTCGCGTGTCAAATTTAATAACTTTCTTGAAATTATTTTAAACTTGGGAATTCAGATATTGATTTCCTTGTCCTCGGTTTTTTTTTCTTCCTCATTTCATTATAAGCAATAACAAAGTCCGGTTCGTTCGCCCTGAATTTGTCAGAAAACAATTTCGTAAGCAAACGCGAAGAAAACGAACAACGATTCTCATTTCGTCGGGCACATTTAAATCGTTCAAACTTCATACAGTCGCGCCGAAAGTTTTAAGATTCGATTTGAACTAACTTGAAACTCGAGTGAGTGTTCCGCCGTGAAACATTAGAGCGAGCTTGTCGCACTGCGAACTAAAGTAATTAATGATTTAATTACTTTTAGAAGAAGAAAAATTTTATAAAACGCACTCTTTTTACATCGTTTAGCACTAGGCGAACGAATAAGACACAAGTACGAAGTCGCCCTGTATATAAAAAGGGAAGAAATAGAAACAGTTCGTTTTTAATAGCTCTTGCAAATGAAATAGATTAGAGTAACACTTTCTTATTATTTAATATTAATTGGTAGTTACCAAAAGAAATTAATAGAATTTCTTTGTAGATCTACTAAATAGAATGAGTTCGCTTCTAATAACGTGTTTTACCCCGTTTTCTAACGTGTGTTTTATGAAAAAGATAATAGTTTCAACTCTTTTTAATAACAATAATTTTATTGCAGCAATTTCGCAACAGTAGGAAAAATGCCATATAATTCAATATGTCTAATTAGCTAAATTATAGCCAATTACCGGCAACGTAATGTACCTGATTTAGATTTAAATTTCGCGGTTATAAATAACGCTAATGATATTGCACGGCGAACAAAAAAGAAGCTGAGCGCACAGGCCATTTATTTTTAGTTCGAAGTAATTTAATTAAAGATAGACCCATGTAGATTGCTTATGTGTAGGGATACTTGAAGCAATACGACGGGATTTATCTGTGGCGTTTTAATAAAAGCACAGGCTCTGATGAACTCGATAGTAACTCCTATATAACCTAATTGGCTGCTCAGACGGCGAACGATATTATAAAAAATTACGCGGTAGCCCATTAATATTTATTATTAAATAACCCTCGTGGAGATAAGACAGACACTGTTGAAGAAATTCTTAAAATATTAATTTATTTAAGTACTTCAGATGATTTAGTATCCACTAAAAGATTTTTTTCGCATTGCTTTACTAAAACTAGAAAATAAGGTACAGGGTGTTGTCACAATTAAATATGACGTGAAATTAAATTGTAGACTACTTTAAGTATTAAGTAGAACTTGAAAGTTAGATTATTGACTGAAGGCTACTGCATAAGTAGAAGTACGTTGCATATTATGTAATTTCTTGTTTCAGGAAGTAATTTGTATTGCTTTAATGCGCCAAATCAATACACTTTTTTCAAGTTTCCGTTCACATGGGCTTTCACATAAATAATGATATCTTTATTTACATATTGTAAATTAAACTGGTAACCCTTGATCCACACCATTCCAATTACATACATATAATTAGAGACACATACGTACATAAATAGAAATATTAGTTTGTTGAAACCTGGCAGTTAAATAACTATATTTTAATTAATTAAAACCGGAGACTTCATGAAGAACGAGATTGAAACCGCTGAAAACTTGCAATTATCCTTTAGATTTGTAATTTCATTTAAATAAATACACATCCGCTAAGTGGAGAATAAAACGAAAGCGGCGCTCTGCTAAAGTGTCGTTATAAATTTCAATTTATTATATTCCGTTGGTTTACAACAAGGTAAGTTATATTCGTAAGACATTTTAATTATATTGTTAAAATGTTGGACACGCACGCACCTTCATGCAACGAGTGCATACGGTCAAGCACCCGCGCTGGCGACCGCAAGGACGCTTACCGCAAAAAGAGCACGCCCGTAGCTTTCAAGCACACTATTCTCCTATTTTTGCCTTCCTCACAGCAATCTACACTCTCACTAGCGTACATTATGTCTAGATGACAGGCGGAAAGTTCTACTTTGATTTGTAACCCGATGATTCGTGCGATTTTTTTCCTAAACGAACGCACAAATCTCATTACCGTTGTTAGTGGTAAACCACCTGTCTCTTATCTTGAAATATATGTGCTTTGGTACTTAACGGTACGTATAGATTTGGTAGTCGGCATTTTATATAAAATGCCTGCGTTACCTGTTAAACCCATTTCTGTATCACCGTTAGCTGTTTTGTATAATGCGTAATAAAATTACGTCAATTTGACACCGGACAGAAAAGACGTACGTCTTGTGTTTGATTACGTTAGGTTGCATTCTAAAGCGTGACTACCATTCAGGCCGCTATACAGTGCGTTGTAAATTGGATTAGCTGATGGCGGAATCCTGTAAACCAAAGGAGTCTTTTGAAAGGAAGATAACTTTGCACTTTTACGTTCCATTAAAATGAATTTAAGAAGAATTAAATACCATCAAAAAAAAAATCATATACTTTAATCCGACGCATTCACAACATCATAACTACATGTTTTAGCACTAGTTTTTTTTTTAATCTTTCATCTTAAAAATACATTCAAGTTGAAATAATTAAACCAAAAGCCAAGATTTTTTAATGACGAGAAGGTATCATTTATAAACCTGTTAGCAATTTGATAAATAATACACAGAGTGTGATTCGGAAGAAACTGTACGTACATCCAAAGGATACGAACATGCACTTGCTAAAGGTTAAATACCTCATTGTCATTTCATCATTAAATGGAATTTCGTATATCGAAAACATACATATACATAGTGCATGTTATGTTTTATAAGAAGGTGACATCGAAGTAGTTAGTACGATGTAGTCCTCGACCATGAGAAATGAGGCATCTTCAACATCTTTCCACCTTAAGAGAGTATCTAGCTACTTCATATTTATAAACAATTGATTTTTCCACGTGTACCTCTTTTAGGGGTTACATCGCGTTCAATACATTAATGTGATCTAAACAGAACAATTCAACATATTACGTGCGTTTCCTTAATAAAAACAACAAAGAACTGCCCTAAAAGAGCGTACATGCCATAAGAATAGCAAGTTTCCTACTCAAATTAATTCCATGTATACGCTGTCTTAATGTATGCATGTTACACTGCGTGTTTTCTTGGTATATACATTTTATATCGCGTTAAATACCTCGAAGTTACCTCTACGGGCCAGTCGGTTTAAACTCAAGTTTAACTGAGCCAGGTTCAAAGTAAACAAATTCGCATAGGTTCTTATGGATATATGGCAATTAATGCATTCATAAATAAAATTTGATGCGATTTTGTTCACTTTGAACCTGGTTCAGTTGAACGTCAGTTTGTACAACTGGTCCTATGTACATACAACAAACGTTCGTTTTAAAATGTCAAAAGTGCTCGTGTGAATACCAGAGAAAATATTAGATATACACGATTCTAGTTCAAAGTATATTCCATATTTATAGAAAGATACGCTGCCTTAGGTGAACAGTTATTCTCCGGACGCCCTATACTTAAAAAAAAGCAATTTACTTTATAGAAACAACCCATATTATTAAAGTATCATTTGCTTCTTTAAGATAAAATACAATTTTTACGTGTCAGTATCAAATATACAGTGTGTCCGCGGATGGACCTAACTAACTTAACCCAACCTAATTTTTTTGACAAGAAAAAGCTCTTCAATTTGAATCAACATGGATACCGTCTACAAAAATCCACAATAACAGCTTTTCTTCAAGTGATGGAAGAAGTGCTAACGGCGTTTGATGAAAATGAAACTGTAAAATTGACATTATGTGATTTAAGCAAGGCGTTCGATACTGTGTCACATCGTTACCTACTGCAAAAGTTAGAGAATTATGGTATTCGGGGTTGATGAAAAATTTACTTCAATCCTACCTAGAGGGGCGTACGCAAAAAGTTTTCTGGAAAAATGTATGGTCACGTACAAATCCTATCAGTTATGGGGTACCGCAGGGATCGGTTTTAGGACCTATCCTGTTTATAATCTACATCAATGACTTACCTGGATGTATAAAAAATTGGTCGACGTTTCTCTATGCCAGCGATGCTTACGAGCCGTTACAGTTTGAAATTTATCCCCTTCCATTTAGTAAGGGGAAGACGAAACTCATCGCGGTGACGCAACGATACAAGTCCAGTCAGTGAAAACAACAACGACATAAAGAAATCTAGATGGCTGAAGTGCGATTAATTATAAATACTACATTGATGAGAAACGGATGACTACTGACGCTCCCAGGATTGTTTAAAAAATGTTTGCATTTCCATTTTATTTTAATCGCAGATTTATATCGCAGACTTATATCACCTTATATCGCAGACTTATAAATCTCGGCGCTCTATTCTTTCTTAATTTGATAAGACAATCACTCACCTCGACTTTATGATATCACCGCGCCTGTCTATCGAGCATTTAAATGAAATTGCGCAACCTATCAAAGGAGGGGATGACGCTTCTCAAGCGCTTGAGAGCAACGCTGCTCTATGCGGACGACACATCTTTCTTGGCACGCGACAGAAGCATAGAAGTGGTAAAATCTATAACAGAAAAGGCACTTAAACAAGCAGAGGAATGATTTGATGTAAATCAACTTAAGTTAAACAGTAATAAAACAAGAGAAGTTTTCCTAATAACTGGTTGCAAAGAAAAAAATCACTCGATGACTTTTTTGGGTATTAAAATCGACAGCAGATTAAATTGGCTTAGACATTCCTCTGAATCACACAAGAAACTATCTTGTCAATTTTACTGCAATAGAAGAATAAAATCTATATCAACTTACACTGCTGCTGGAACTGTCTACTTCTCTAATTTTCATAGCCTGCTGTCCTATGGCATCCTACTATGGGGCACATCTTCGGGAGCTGAGAAAATCTTCTTACTACAGAAAAAAGCCATAAGACTACTCTGTGGCATGGGCTCTAGAGATAGTTGTAGAAATGCTTTCAAGGAATGTGGGATACTTACCTTATCCTCCATATACATACTCACCTGTCTCAAACACGTACATACAAACAAAAACAAATTCCTAAGGAATGAAGACAATCATAAATATAGTACACGAAACAAGGGAAATCTGGTAATACCTAAGCATCGGCTAAGTGTCACTCAACAAAGTGTAGGCTACTGGGCCTGAAGCTATACAACCATCTCCCGGAGTGCATAAGAATATTAGAATATAACAAATTCACTTCTGCAATAAAAAAAAATTCTATTCAACAGAACACTTTACTCGATTGATGAATTTTTTAACAGTGAAATTAATTTGTAAGAAATCTTGTGCTCAATCTGATCTGATTTGTTTAGTTAGTCAAATATGTATTTTTTTCTTTTACCTGTGAGTAGACATTTATTGTTAGTGTAATTTTTTTGATGATGAATAAATAAACTTCCTTATTTCGCATTTTAGGAAGAACAGTCATTCTTCACGAAAAGTTTTGCTTCTTCTAACAAGTCCTCATCCACTACCAAAATTTCGAAATGACATACAGGTGGTTAGAAAACGAGACAACATGAAATTTGGTTAAGAGTAAAGTACTTTTTGTTTGAAAGGAAAGTAAAAGTATTACTGGAAAAAGATGTTTGTAATGTCAATAGAAGCTCAAATATCTCATCTGAACGTTGTACCTTAAATTTGATTTTCTTTGTCTTCATTACGATTAAAGTAATAACATTATTCAAACATTGACTGACAATTTGTTGACATGAAATCAATCATTTGAGTTAAATCTCAGTTGCGTTTGTTATCATAGATAACTGAGATAATCACGCTGGCTACATTTATACTTATTACTTATTAGTCACAATGAATAATTGAAATTAATCTCCGCCCACAATAATTTTATATCCGTAGATACGTATTTCGGCAGCTAAGCTGCCATCTTCAGTATACGCGCTACAAATTAAAAAAAACACTACATGAAATCTAACAGCTAACAATGAAGACAAACTTACAGATATAACGTTCAGATTATATATTTATGCTTCTATTGACATTACAAACATCTTTCTCCAGTAACACTTTTACTTTCCTTTCAACATTTTCTAACCACCCTGTATGTTATTTCGAAATTTTGGCAGTGGTTGAGGACTTGCTAGTAGGACTGTGCAAAAATATCGATATATCGATAACTATCGATAATCAAATCTGTTATCGAATAACGATATGTAAAAGAAAAATTATCGATATATCGATATTTATCGACATATCGATAGTTGTCGACATATCGATAGTTATCGACATATAGATAGTTATCGACATATCGATATATCGATATTTATCGATGATTGAAAACTATCAATACTTCGATAAATATCGATATATCGATAATTTTTCTATATATATCGATATACAGGGTGTCCCAACAGTGTGTACTCGGGCCATATCTTCATAACAACTGAAGATACAAAAAAATTTTCAACACAATTTCTTTTTCAATTTACGAGGTCTCTAACACAAAATTATTTTCATCTATACAGAGTAAATCAAAACTAGTGTCGGACACAACTTTTTTATTTCAAATGGCATGCCCTATATATGAAACCAAATTTGGATTGCCCGTAAAATTCTACACATTTTCTGCATACCATTGCTTACACCTAAACCTAACCGTTCTTGAGATATTTAACATTTTGTCTAAAGACTGCCATTTGCAGCCACTGTTTTATTTATTCATAATTTATTTATTTTTAACTCGAAGAAAAATATTTTTGTACAGATGTATTTGATACATAAGCTTATTATAGGCCGTTATTAAATGTACTTTTATCGCTACAGGGTGGCCATGGTAATAAACAAAATGCCAGAAATTTCAAAATGGCAAAACTCAATTTTCTTAAATAGCATGCCCTATATTTTCTATCCTAGATTCTTCGTTTAATAAAGTACTTTCATTTTTGTTAAGTATGTTTTATACATAACGTAAATCAATCACATTTCTTTATTAACAAAATCAAAAAGAAGCAAAACTTTTTATGAAGAATGCGAAATAAGGAAGTTTACAAGTATAGTTCGGTGCATCCGGGGACACACTGTATAGTTTTTGAGCAGGAAATGAAACGAATTGAATTTGGAGATGATGTGTGAAGATTTTAAGTTGTCTTAAAGCGCCACAGGTGTTCTTGAAATGTTCGTCAAAAAGTGTGCGGTAATATTCTTTAATTATTTCATTTAATTTCACCTCTGAGATACAAGGAAACACGTGCGGGTTTATTTTATAACTGAACCGTTCGTGCACAGCAGGTGTTTAAGTAAAAACGAAATTGCGAGATGTTAAGGATTTATATTGTAATCATCGCAACTCGCCATGGTTAAAATTTTAGAATTCGTTCAGAATTCACGGACAAAGTTACGAAATGATGCGCAATATTTTTTTCTTTTAGATCCGATCCTTTCTAAAGATATAAATACCTTTTTCTTTGCGTACATAAAATTAATGGCGCTGTAAA
Source organism: Dorcus hopei (assembly GCA_033060865.1). Classification (NCBI taxonomy): domain Eukaryota; kingdom Metazoa; phylum Arthropoda; class Insecta; order Coleoptera; family Lucanidae; genus Dorcus; species Dorcus hopei. The sequence continues at coordinate 39,913,973 of CM065423.1, forward strand.
TAATCTATTTACAGAGAGACATGTTTAATATGTTGGGGGACATAAAATTAATGGCGTATGTATACAAAATGCGAAAATGTATTGAAATTTTAATTTGATACCAAAAATAAATGTGTTTTGCTGTTTTGAGACTGTAACCACGCGCTGTTAGGTTCGGTTCCCTTCACGGCGTAAAATCAACTTGTGACAACAACGCGACTTCAGAAAAAGAATCACATTTAGGTGTTCCCAGGGGTATCAGATCCCAAACACATTTCTCAACGACGCCAGCCGGGTATCCCTCCTGATATTTAAAACCGATTTATTTATACAGCTACTGTTTATCAATAAACATCGGGACTAAATCGTGCGTTACAGGTTCATTTATATTTTATCTTTTATATTATGAATATAACAGAGTTAGAGTATATTATGTACGTATAAGCAACCACCTCGTTTATCAATTAAAAGAAATAGATAAATGGTTTTAAAAAGTTACTTAACTTTAGAGCCAAAAGCAACAGGAAGTGAGCCCACCGCAAATGAAGTTTTAATCGAGTTTTCCTAAAACTTTAAACAAGTTTTCAAATATCGATTGCAGGTGGTAACAACAGCCATACTTTAAAAACGCGGCGGCGCCTAATAAAGTTATTTTAAACACCGCCACGTAGAGGCTGTTGAACACGCCCTCCTCAAAATAACAGCGAGCGGGATGCGTGATAAAAAATGAGAGTATTAAAAACAAATTTAAAAAATTAGTCATCATCGTCACTAATTAATAATTTAATACCTGTGAAATTCTGGCAACAGGGGGACGGCGGTAAATGAACTCTGGCGTCTGTATTGAAATTACTCTGGCAACGGAGTTTATTAGACCCATTTAATTGAAACAAATAATTATATAAGCGTCGCCTAGAATTCAATTTTATTGTTCCGCGCCGCCTTCCATTGTGCAAGATTGATTAATGTGATGGCATACAGCTACTGTCTTTATACAAAACAATAACGCAATATAAGGTAGATAATGAAACAGATAAATGGAATAAATTCATTGGAATCTTACCACTGCCGGCTTGTTTATATTCATTTATATGATAATGTTAGCCACAAAAAAGGTAGCATCAGATTGTTGCAATCATTACGTATCACTTCCGGCAATCTTACAGTAACACGAGATTTCGCTCTGTATATAAAATACAGCGTGTGTCAAAATTAATGTAGGCGACGCAGATATATTTTCCTTCAGATTTTAGCTCATTTAATCATGACGTTTACGGTATATAAAACCTTAGAAGATCATTCACGAAGCTTCCTTTAATTGAACCAATTTTCTACTAAGGCATCAGCGACGAAATTAATTCCTTTTTTAACTTTAAAATTACATTTTGGTTTCTCCTAATCAAGTCTCTTCTTCTTAACTTATATGTTTAAAAAAAAACAAATTATAGTAAAGCAGAAGCGTAATTGGGACAATGCTTTTCTATACTATACAGTTTTATTGTAGAAACAAGTCTACGGCTTCGGAATCTAGAACATCTAAGCATAGCTGGAGGATGTATGTTGTAATAAGGTTTTCACATATCAAACGAAAATAATTTTCTTATAATTTTCTGAAATGAAACTAATAACATTATTATACGGAATATAATAGTGCGTTTCTTACTTCCTGGATCTTCAAGCCGCCGTAAATATTTCACCATCCATCTAGCACAAATCACATTAACTTGAAATTAAAATTTTCAACATGTTAACATCGGCTACGTTTAATGACAGTGAAATCAGCTGCGGCAAAGTTGGAGGAAAAAGAGTGCGCCCGCGGCGAGTCAGTGATAGTGAGGAAAGTAAATTGCGTTCCTTGTTTATTGAATATCTGATCGATCGTGCATTTCGCATTCAAACCGCATTACAAAAGCATTAAGCCTGAATATTAGAACTGTTAATCGTAATAGCTGGACAGGTACGGCGAAACGTTCTGTCGACAAGAATTATTAGATAAGAATCCTTGTATAACCTTCCTTGTTTGATTAGGATGTGTACAATTTATTACCGGAGAATAATCATAGTTTTAAGCATGACGTTGTAAACAATTTTTTTCTCTCTTATTTATATAAACTTCAGGAATCAGGAAACTTTCGAGTTTCAGTTTTTTTTAAAACGCTATACTTGCTCAATGTCAAAGTTTGATTCTCCAATACTTACTTACCTATATACTTACCCCGAAAAGCAAAGTCAATCCAAATCGAACCAATAGTCCTTCGGGATACCTGTATTTTTGTGCACCTTGTACACTTGAAACACCATAAATGATGTGACCTGGAAGAGCTTCGATGATAATAGAACCACCTGGACCTAAATAGCCAAAGACGAATTTGCGACCTCCCTCCATCGTTGGAATCCATGGACATCGTTGGAATCCATGGTTTCGATGAAATCGGTTAAGCAGATGTAGTGAATCCTTGCGAATTAGCAAATTGCTATTGAGGCCAACATCCAGCTGTAAAATTTACTCTGCCAGAGAAAAACGTTGCCACTTTACCATCTGCGCAGCTCTTGTTGGGTCATGAATGATGCCATGGGGAAGAGTCCAGACAAACCAATGCAATCAACGATGATGGATCCACATGGTTCTAAGCCGCCCGCGATGGATTTGCGACCACCAATAATGAATCTGACGTCCTTGGAATCTATGGTTTAGTGAATTCTTGCGACGAAAATACAACATCCGGCTCTGCCAGAGAAAAGTGTTGGGTTAGGCCTTCTGCTCCTGGTGTCACCAAGCAAACCAATACATGATGGTTCTATGCCGCCAGTAATGAGTTTGCGGCCTTCAATAATAGATCTGATGCCCACTATTCAATTTTTTGACATAATCACATAGAATCAAATGGCTTTTTGTTACTGTAACTTAATTGCGCGATTCAGTAGGTTTCTTTTTGTATTATAAAATTAATTATATAATCCCGACAAGGTCTTGCATTTAACGCGTTCGCCTAATTACAAAATCATATGGTATTAATCTGCAACTGCATTTGAAGTTGAAAGCCAAGGAATCATTACGTTTAATACTGAATGTGCAGTGTAATAATGCTTTAAGGACAAGTTTACGTGAGCTTCTAAGAGCATATTTAACTACTAATTTGTGCTCGGAAGATGCGCGCTTCGTAGGGTTCCCGAGAAATTTCATTCTAGAAAGAGGGAGGTAATATTTCTCCATGAAATCAATGAATTCTGTTGTTTTCCTCGGAAATAATCATCACCGTTTGATGTTCGAAGGCAAACGTCGAAAGCCGCTTTGCACGCGACGCGCAAAAATACACGCTCTAAACAGGGGCCCGGTGAAAATGAGCTTTTTGTTTTTGGAACAAGAAGGGAAGACGCTGTAAAATCCAATATTGCCGATTGCGCACGTTAATCGGCTGACGTGCATTAGAGAATTTCTATTTGTACTTACATGCCGACTTGGGAATTCGGAAAATTTGTAATTAAATATAGCTCCTTAGCCCATATCCAATAAAGTTCGAGCGAGAGCGGCTGGCTTAACACGGTATAAGAAATCAGTGTTTGGCAGATACTCCAGGAATGTTAGGACTTATGGAACTTCACTTTCCCCCCTTTTAGTTTGACGTTTAGGTTTTATGTGGTGTCGAAAACTCGCAGAATCTATGCAATATTAATTCTTATTTCTCACAGAAGTTGATTATTATTTGTTTATACGAGTTACTGTCATTACTGCAAACCTTTACCTACGTTGTAATATTAAAAATTCTGTCTTCAGACTCGTGCAGATTGCAGGAAAAATTTTGAATTTCTCTCTTAAAAAAAAAAACTTACATAAGTCGTAATTATATAATTGCTAACTCCTAGCCTAGCTGCACCTTTTTTGTTGTTGTTTTCAAATAAAACTGCGCATTCGGTTTTAAAGCACGCGTCCAACACAACACAAAGAAATTTTTGTTAATCGCCGAATAAAGTGAAATTAGCAAAAGCTGCGAAGTTATAAAAATTAGAAGGCGAAACGGTGCAATTACGAACGAAAAACGAAATAAAAACGCGAACATAATTTAAGCTTGGATTAGCACAAAAGAGATTTATTTTAAAATGGCTTTACGTGCCGTTATTTTTCCAGTCTTTGTTAATTCAAGTTTGTAAAAGCTGCAGCCGCGATTTGTTGCCAGGCGATGATGTAATTTTGAAATAATAAACGGCTTCATTATTTACATTATCTCATTAGGCATGCAAATGTACGACGTCGGTGTTCGGGAACATCTCTTCTTACCTACTTTTAAAACACCCTTTACTTACCTTCATTTGAAAGTATAATTTAACGCGTTTTATTTTAATTGATTCTCCTAGATGAATAAAAACGTTAATAAACCGACACAAAAATAAAATCTATATATCTCTGTTAATTTGTTAATGTTAGGCATGCGACTTTTATGTGGTTTTAAATGGCTTATTACAAATTATGTCTTTTCTTTAGTTAGTCATTAAATCAAATAAGATGTATGCCCTTTTAATTTATTTAAATTTTTTTACACAACTTTTGATTCATTGATCTTTAAGTCATTCTCTACTTGGAGAAACACGTTTATTTATTTCTACACTCCAATAGACTATTATAATGTCGATGTAATGTGGTGTAATTTTATGGGTTCTTACACACATGTAGGTACAGGGGCGATGCATTTCAATGTATTGCACTCGTTTTGTTCGATTCTAAATGCAAATCAGATTTCGCACGACAATAAATTCTCAAACTAGCAGCCGTAAGTTAGCAATTAATATGAAGTCACTTTAAAAGGCAATTACTTTAATTTGCATTCGTGCGACAATAATCGAAATTTATTCGAACTTTATAGTACGAAGCGAATGTATGTGTGTGAGGTTCGTCGACAGCGTTGTTAATTAAATATTAAACGTTACTTATATTGAATTCCACGCTACCTGCACACGCTTGAGATATATTACCTTAAGGATATTTCAGACACAATCAATAACATGCTCGTTTTCGAGTTACAAATATTAGCAATAAATAGTGCCAATTATAAACTCGGCGGTGCGAATTAATTATAGGGCGTAAAATAAGGAGGTCTGTAGCGACGCTGTAGCAAACCGAATAATTAATTAGATTTTCATAACAATATAAGGTTTCCAGTTAATGTCGGCATACAGCAATAAATTCAAGAATATAACATCGCCATCTATACTAACGTCGTGAAATCCGTGGAAGATGCAATACGTGCTGCAATAATTGGTTTAACGCAGAGATACTTCGTTCGTAGAACGAAACTGCATCACTTAATTACGTTAATCACGCTTCATAGAACTTTCCAAGACACCAATATGTTGCACTTGCGTCTCTTGGCATTAACAGTGAATAACGGCGGCATACATTTGCAACTTGCACTTCTTTGTCAAGCACGCTGTCAATAATGTCGGGCGTTATTTGTCTTAATTTATATCTGTCTTCGTTCGGGAAAGTCATGCTTGTGACAGCCACTTTGTATCTGTTTCAGTTGAATGGTGTAAGTGTGTGGCAAAGCTGGCAGGACATATTTTCTATTTCAAATTTCTTAGCGCGCGCGATAGTGCTTCTACATTACTTGCGGATACATTTTAATTTAGTGCTAAACATCGAGAAATAAATTTGAATTAACTTCTCCCTCGAAACTTTTAAATAACTATTCCGCGTTTTTATCCGTGGAGAGAGGGCAGGCTTTTATTAGGAAAGTCTACGGGAACTTTTTAATTTGACTACGTAACCTTGTATACAAGTATAACCTACATTTCTCATATTATAGCTTTGTGGTGTTCTTGCCCGATACGTAGGGCACAAATTACATAGCATTTTGTGAATTTTTGCAGATTCCTCCTTTTCTTGCCTCACACGTTGGGTGCCAATTTTGTAGTAGTTCGTATGTTCTAGTGCTTGTCGTGTCCCTTTTTATTTTTATTTGTGTGATGGTATACAGGGTCATTCACATAATATGTAACAGTTAATATCTCAGGAAGTACAAGTCTAATCTATTCAGTTGATATACCAGGTGTCCCAATATGGATGGCGACCAGCTTCAGGAAAAAACATTATATGCAATGTGACCATGAAACGTTCAAAGAAAATATTTTTAAGTATCAGATTTGACCACAAGTTGGCCCAATCAATAGGCTCAAAATAAAATTTAGTGATACTAGTGATACACCATCGGAAAGTGGAATTAATGCTGCACATCTTTGATTTGAAACTTATTATCGTATCGCCATTAATAAGAGTAGATGAAAGAGTTGAATTAATTAGTTTCAAAAATCCTATAACCTCGGTACCCTTCATCAGAAATGAACGAATTCATGCTCGATTCAAAGGAAATTTTAAGCTGTTCTAAAATTTGTATTCAGTTGTTATAAATTAGTTAGAGGGCGCTGTTTACAATGGTAATAATTTTACCCAGTTTTCTTGAAAACATGACATGGAAAGGTATATAAATTTCTTTTATAGTGGTTACAAAGCTTCCAAAAATGCGAACATTTTGGTGAAAACCCAAACTTGATATCTTTCTTCGTTTTCGAGATATTATCAAATGAATCTCTTGATTCGTAATATTAACGAATCAAAAAAGTTCAAAGATTAAATAACGCAAATAGGAATTTTATTAATATTAAGACATCAGTATACTCAAAAGCATCTAATTGTTAGAAACAGAGCAATGTAAGAACAATAATAAGACAACAAACAATCACAGAACACAAACAATCACAGAACACAAACAATATATTAGTAATCAATAGTTGAGATCGCGACATCCTGCGATCGATTCTTGACCTAACTTTGCATGAAAACTAACAAATAGAAACCAATTTGCTGCTTAATAAGCCATCCCATACAAGGCGGCCAAGCAAGCTGTCAAAGCATATTTGAAAATTTTAAAAAAATATAAAATTTTGTTGTTGCAAAACGGTTTTGATATGCAATGGATACTTCGAGCATCCTCTGGATAGTTGTTTCAACCCCCAGCTAGGGTCTCTTCAGCAGAAGCGTAGCTCGAGAACTGCTGAAGAGGCCCCTGAAGAGATTCCCATGATTTCCATTGGAGAAAAAATAAAATATTAAAAATGTTGAAATATTTAATTTCTCAGTATTCAAGTTTATAACTAGTACTTATATCATGAAAATAACAGAAATGATTGAAGTAATGAACAAACCATTTTGTCACATTGACAGATTTCCGGATTTGACGCCTGTAGACTATTTCTAAATAATATTGAATATCAGAAACCGTCACAAAACTTGGAAGAACTAAAAGGCAAAATAAGAACTGCATGCCAAATTACCTCTGAAAGTATATCTGCCTGCAACCAGCGGAGCGGTACTTTCACGACGAGTGTACATGTGTCATCAAAAAGAATCTGTTCTTCAATTGGAACTGATATTGTAATTAAATTGACCAGATAAACTTATTTTATTTATTATTTAAATGTTCCAATAATTAGATCAATGTTTTGTTTGAAAATTAGTTATTGAGCTTTACTAGTACTTTCTTCAATATAAATTCATACAGTTTTATTTTTTAAACACAAAGACCTGCTTTATGTAGGTATATCATGTCATTTGAAAAGCAAGGCACTTGCAGTTTATGGGAAGTGACAATAAGTAACTGATATTATCTTTTAGTTCTTCCAAGTTTTGTGACGGTTTCTGATATTCAATATTTTTTAGAGTACCCCACAAGTTATAGTCTGCAGGCGTTAAATCTGGAGATCTGTCAATACGACAAAAGTGACAGTAATGGTTTATTCGTTACTTCAATCATTTCTGTTATTTTCATGACTCGAATACTGATAAATTCAGTATTTCAGCATTTTCAATATTTTAATTTTTCTCCAATGGAAATAATGGGTATCCCTACATGTGTTACACTTCTGAATTCACGACAGGAATTGCTTTTAGTTTTAAACAGATATTTAAAAAATATACTATTCCATTTGCAAAATCAAAGTTGCCCACACTTCCTGTTAAACCGGAAGTGAACAAACATATTTGATACCGTGACTTAATAGAGCTTTTGACTCCATATATCAACCGAACAGATTGCACTTATACTTACTGAGATATTAATTGTTACATGTTACGTGAATGACCCGGTATATACTTCTTATTAATGTGATCTTGTTCCTACTCGTACTCACATGCGCCTAAGAAATCGATCGTTTATTAAAGAAAATATTTCATCGTGTTTTCGTGTGTATTTTTTCTTGCTGATGTTAATTTGCGTATTTTTCTTTTATTTCTTACTTTTAATAAAAGATTTACTTACGAAGTCATTTTTCTCCGTTCATTTTCTTCCAGTATTTACTTTAAAAAAAAATTAAGTCAGAATGGAAATTAGTTCAATTTTGAAAATCAAAATTTACTTTTGACCGTTTTGATGACGATGTTTTTGTAAATAATTTGTGGCCCAAATGCGCGTTGGAACCAGTGTTGAAAAAAATCATGATTTACAAAAAAAAAATCAATAATCACCAGGGTTAGGAGGATGAGATTCCGCGTACAACAGTCCGCCTGGGTCGCCGCTTATACTGTGCATGTTTATGTACGATCATTGCGTTGGCTCATTTCTCCATAAGCGTCGGACGAAATTTTAATTTCATCGCGTAAGAAATTGTTAAATTTAAACAAAATTTCGTATTTTAGAATTAAAAATTAAACAAATCAAATTAAACACTAAACGTTCTTTGCTATTGCAAATTATGCATGCGATTATTTGCTATTCCCGTATCGAGTGCACTTAGACGTGACGCTCTTGCCAGCGCGAGCGGAATCCGATCCACCTAACCGTGATAATCACTGATTTATATACAGGGTGAGTCATAATGGGCGGAACAAATTTTACCAGAATGTAGGAAAGACTTTTTTAAGTAAAAAAGTTCCTATAAACCTATGTCCTAATCCGCTCAGTTGAGGAACTACAAACAAGAAGTCAAAGTTTTTCTTAATTAAAGTTAAATTCAAAATTTACAGTTAGTTCTTGTCCGATGAAATTTGTATCACAAAATCTTTTAAGCGGACACTAAATCGCGCACTATACACTTAACGTTTCGCAGTCGTTCGACAGCTTCGTCAGAAGGTAATATCAAGTCGTTTGCGGTCTTTTTTTGTTTTGCTAACAATTGATAAAATTCTTATATCAGTTTGATGACAGTTCGTGGTGAAAATTAAATTTTGGAGTCTCATACCACAGGAATATGTTGCCTTTAATTTAGCGCAAAGAAAACCATTTCACGTATTTCTTATAAAAAGAGATTTGATTATTTTTTAATTCAAAAATCGTTCTGATTTTTGTTTGTAAGTAGAACCATATTATTTTCATGCCACCATTCAGTGCTTCATAAAATTAATTATCTTACAGTTTTTATGTGAGTGTCTTTATTGAAATATTTATTTAAAAGATATAAAATATAGAAAGTATTGTACATAAGTAAAGAAGTTTTTAGTTTTTTGAAATATCATCCGTTATTTTTTAAGTACACGTCAGAAGATTATTAAGTATTTTTTTTTTTAAATAAATATTATGTATCTCATCTTTTATTACTTTCTAAAATCGAAGAGTTTGACACTTTCTGAATTTGCTTTCACATCATCAATTTTTAATAAACATCAACTTCGATTACTTCGAGTTCTATTACAACTAGAATTTTTTTTTATTATCACCGATGGCTTGCGAAGATTTGCGGTTTTATACAATCAATTTTTTATATGTGTTATAACTGTTTTGTTAGCTTAACAATTTTGACTCCCGAATTTAAGGATTTTAATTAACTTATTTAAACTATTAACACCTCCTTTGAGAGAGAAACGACTTGAAAAACAAGAATGCAATTTAAATTTACACTTGAAAGCATTTCTGTTTCACCAGATATAATCGCAGAAACCTAATAACGGTGCATGGGTGACGTTAATAAAGAAAACACACAATACAGATTTCGTCAAAGCCGCGGACTTTTGTTGGCGGAGAAGTATTTGCTTTATCCGATTTAATGTGAAATTTTATCTATTATTCTTTTTATTAGCACGTGGTTGTAATGGCCTATTATTACGCATAGAGCTCAAAAAAACGATGTACCACAAGATTAAGACATTTATCGATAGCAGCTTTACTACAACTTCCAATTATTTTCTTTGCTAAATGGAGTATTTTCTGATACATTAATTTGATGAGTGTTAGAGGCTCCGCTGCCACTTCAATTAACTTTTTAGACATTTATGAGCCAATTATCATTATAGCAATGTTAAAGGGGCAGAAAAACTTTACCACTTTACCACATGCATTAGAAATACTACTACGTAAGCGTAATGCATTTGATTTGATTACTTCTTGAGTTAGATTCTTAATTCTTCAATTAATTATTTTTTTTTCTTGAACAAAAAAAATTGATTATGTAAACATGTAGCAATTAATAGAAAGATGCGCCGGACAAGTAATTAATAAAAACATATGAAATAAAAGATTGATTAAATACTTCCACGCGCGATTACACACTGCGAGGAGGAAGTCCGTATTAATTTAATTACTGCATAATGTAGATATAACTTTCTGATTTCGCCCTACGCAGAACTTGTTTCGCATGTAGCGTGTAAGTTGCGTTTTTAACTATAATAACATTATTTAATACTTGCGATACACGTGCGCTACATGTTCGCCGACATAATAAAATAACAGCCGTACGGCAGGGATTTTTACCGCGGCCCTTATCGCTTGTGTACCTTCCGCAAAAATGTACGAGACTTAAATGGATGCGAGGAAGTTTTTAACGCGCCATGAAAACGGAACTTTCCTTAAACGTACCTTGATGTTTATATCGTATTGTATCGTGAATTAGATTAGCCAATCTATTTTGTTTTAGTTTTTGTTACAATTTCATTAAAGTTTATTAGTTGCTACATTTGTGACTGAAGAGATTGGATGTATTCATGAATTCTCGTAATTCGCTCGTAATGCGTTTTGATTGATTTTCTATTTCACCTAGTTTGAGCTTTCATTATTTTCAAGAATCATGGAATTTTTCAAAAGAAGCAAGAAGACAAGATACAGTAAAGTGGTGCTATCTACCTTATCTATAACCTACCTAGATGACCCTGTATATATTGCGAACACTGGGGGAAAATCGATGATGTTAAAGGGAAATCTACTTGGAATTATGCCCAGCTCAGTGGAGACGGGGTGGGCTACGAATATATATGGATATAAAAGGGGCGCCACCTAGCGAAAAATTGTCCAAGTAGTACAGTAAAGTATGCGGTACCGCACACGTTGTTGAAAGCCCTCGAAATTCTTTCAGTTTGAATCCCGTGTTCGTCAGATACTTTATACATTGACATAACTGTCAGTCACCCTGTATAGTATCGAAAAATAAACAAGAAATTCGGTAAGCGGTGGTACATCATTTATTAAAACACAAAAGAAATGTGGCCCAAAATACAAGCGGTACGCTCTTCCATTACGGAAGCGGCCTTAACAAACGCTCGAGTTATAAATCGTTACGTTAAGTAAAACAGTTATTTACATGGCAAAGTTAAGGCGAGGATATCCTGTACGGTTTACAAAATAACGTACAATAAACTCTGTCAAAGGGACAGTAAACGCAACTTCAAAAACGAAAATTTACAATAACAGGAACTGTCACTGGTTCTGAAGGAACCAAAGCCTACAGCAAGCAAACATCAGGAAACGATGGTACAAAACAGGTACGCAAATATTAACGTAACGTAAGGTAAAGCAATATATACGAGATGGTTAGTACAATACGGATCTCGAATTCCACTAATTCTACGTTAAGTTCGGCCTGGAAGGGCTGCGGCACACGAATCTTGTTCAACACAGATCGGCAGCTCCTAACAGAGTTCCAGAACGTCGAACTACGGTGTTGTGGTAGAAATACGACGGTATCCCCGACAAAACCGTTCAGGTTTCGACAACTTCAAGAAGAAGTGACGCTACTCTCACAGTTTAACCCTCACGTAGTAGCTAACGGAAGAAACATAAAAATAAGCAACAGAGAACAACGATATGGAAACTGAATCAAAACGACCCTTATATGGAGGGCCTAATGCGAAAAGAAATGGCGATGCGTCGACCTTCGATAGAACGTGGCGTCTTGATTCAACAAACACGGGATTTATCTGCTATAACGGCACTGGATTTAACACTTCCAGATGTAGTTCACAAACAATAAGATCCCCAACAACCTTTGGGTGGTCAAACTCAAAACACAAAATAAGCTCCAACAAAAATGCGACCTCTGTTCGTGAAATGTGTTTGTAGAATGACTCATGACGCCGGATGGACGCTGGACGCGAGCAAGCCAGATGTCGAAGACACGCCCCTTCCATTTGGATTTGGGCAGCCGACAGTGTCCCCAACTGACGTAGAAAGGAACTAAAAACAACTTCAGAAAATGAAAAGACTAACCTTATAGTATATAAGCAGATAGAGTGGACACTGAAGCCGAAATAGATCCAACGGAATAAGAATTTGTAAACGCGAAAACGGAACGTAACAAGGCCAGTAAGAAGAAACCCAAATATAAGCAAAAGAGAACAACGATACGAAAACTGAATCAAAATGACCTACCCCTTATATAGAAAGGAGCTAGAGCGAAAAGAAATGGTGACGCGTCGACCTTCGATAGCACGTGGCGTCTTGATTCAACAAGCACAGATGTTGTTCACAAACAATAAGATCGCTAACAACCTTTGGGTGGTCAAACTCAAAACACAAAATAAGCTCCAACAAAAATGCGACCACTGTTCGTGAAATGAACTAGAATGACTCTAAAGGTCTGTTCGTTTGTATTGCTCGGAGTTACTCTAAAAGTTGTCAAATGTAGTTTTCAAGTCAAATTCGACTTCCATTTGCCATCACGTACTTATACTTCATTAAGTTTAAGTAAAACTATACTAAGTCTATTTAAAAGTTATTTTATTGTAAATCTGTAAATATATTATTTGAATAAAGAGAGACTCGCGCCGAAAAGACTATGACTGAGAACTTCATTTGACAGCTTTTAAAGTAACTCCGAGCAATACAAACGAACAGACAAAATAAGCTCCAACAAAAATGCGACCACTGTTCGTGAAATGTGTTTGTAGAATGACTCTAAGATGGACGCTAAAACGCGAGCAAGCCGGATGTCGAAGACACGCTCCTTCCGTTTAAATTTGGGAAGCCGACAGAGTCCCCAATTGATGTAGAAAGGAACTAAAAATAATTTACGAAAATGGAAAGACTAACCCTTAGATTATATAAGCAGATAGAGTAGACACTGAAACCGAAATAGATCCAATACAATAAGAATTTGTTAACGCGAAAACGGAACGTAACAAAGTCAGTGTATGGAAAATTCAAAGACAGTAAAAAGCTAGTGAAACAATGGTAGGTAAGAAAAAAAGGAAGAACCGGAAGAGAATACAACAATGCAAGACATAGAGCCAAATGGATAAAACGAAGCAAATGCTTTTACTTCTGTTATAATTTTTTTTAAAGCTTAAATACGTGGGAAAATTTCAAATTCAAATCATTATACGATTCCATTTATTAAAATTTTTACTACGTTACAAGCAGAATTATTTAGAATTTCATTTTTCTTCAAATATTGTCAGTTTTCATTGAAAAATTTGATGTAAAAGCATATGCTTCGTTTTATTCATCTGGCCCATTAGAGAAAATAAAAATTACAAAAGTAACAGATGACAATTACATGCCCACAAGAACTGTCGTGGTTAACAAAAGATTATCTCTAAAACCAACGAAAATTAAACGTGGTTAGTAAAAAGGAACAGCAATGGAAAATTGAAATTTGTAAAAGGCTATGTCATCTTCTAGAGATGAAAAATTCAAGGAAAGTTAAAAGAAACTTTAGTATGTAAGGAAAAAGGAAAAAAGTAGAATTAGAAAGTAGGAGGAAAATGGCACGTAGATGATTGGAAGATGAAGCAAATATACCAAGAAAGAAGAAAAGAAGGTAAATGGAGGAAAAGGAGGAAAGTAAAGATAAAGCAAGAAATTAGTGGGAAATTGACTGTAGGCCCATATAGGTTGTACGAGTAGTCTTTCAATAATGTCCATCTGCTTCCCTCAAAGGCTTTCGCAGGCAATGTCTACTGGCATTTCTCGACTACAGGAGAGAAACTATTCGTAAATTCAATGACGAAACGTCGCGAAACGTTGCGATTCGCCACCTTTTTCTGTTTTCCCATAACAAAAACATTAAAATTTTTGAACTCTTCAATATCTTCTTTAGCGATATATGCTTTTACTTAAACCAATTCAACCATAACTGAAAATGTAAACAGAATTACGGTGATTAGAGCTAAACTCCTTCCGGTGAAACGATAAACATGTTCCACGACTAAATTGAAAGTAAGGTATCTCTCCAGGACCTCATTGTTCCATTAAGCACCTAAACAATATTTTATCTTAATAAAATAATGACAAGTTATTTCTGCCCGAGCGTTACGGTAAACCATTCTAAGCCGACACCGTAAATAACCGGTAATTAGTGCAGTATACTTCGCATTTTTGTTTTGCGTCTGTGGGCACCATAAATTGTGTGTTACTTTTCCCTGCTGGCCACGTTGCGTGCGTGGGTGGTCAAATACTTAACGAAACTGAGAAACGGTAATCTTAATTGTATACTTTGCAATTGCCATATTTCATTCTTAATTAAATTCATTATGTTTCAATTATCGTCTCTTTTACGCTGATGCAACAGTACTTGTTGGTATGTGGAGGAGGGCGTTAATTCTTTTTTGTGTCTATTTCCGTAGGAGAATAGGTAATCAAAGGATTTGAAATAACTGGACGTACTGGTACGTGCATATTTTGGGCATGACATGTGGGTAACGCTTTGACTTTATATAATTCATCGTTTGCAATCGTTTTTTTTGAATAGTTTCTTCCATGTAGTTTTGCAATGCAAAAAAGTATAAACTGTCGAGCTCTTACATGTGGAATCATCTTAGTCGTTTGTGTTTTAGACCCAGTTTTACAATGCCAGCTTAAATTTAAGGGTTTGTTAAGGGTTTAAGCTTTGGCTTAAAATTAAGCTGGCATTGTACAACTGGGCCTTGGAATGGATGTACAATCTCAGCCAAAGATAATGTCATATGTTCTTACGTATGCAAATAGCGTTCAGCTGGGTTTCATCATCAATTATGTTTGAGTGTACCCACATTTTATATTAATTGAACCGATTAATCAGCTATTAATATTTCTTTACATCTTACTATGTATTATATGTCTTAGATTTGTTTTCTTCTTAATTAAGAATTAAATAAGCTTACCTATCCTTACCCGGAAAATTACGAGCAATTTATTGAATGCTGATTGCTTCTGTTAATTCAGCGAAGGCAATAAACGCTTGTCGTTTTGAAATATTTTATATAAAAATAATTACCTGGTAACGGTAAACTTTATTACTTTTTTATTGCGAGTGCTCTTCCCACTCGATGGAATGTGTATTTCCGCTTGCGTCGAGTATGTTTAATTAAATACTTTTTAATGAGCCGACTTACTTGAGATGTATATTAGTAATTTGTAATTAACGTAGCTAGCTGAAGTTCCCGGCGAAACTTAAATAGAAATAATAATTCTAGATGCGGCGGCTTCATTATTTCACATCGGATTTTCTCCATGTTAAAGGACGCCGGCAGGCTATCGACGAGTATTTCATAATGCACCAAATAAGGTGCACTTGTATCTTAGCCGAGGCTTGTTCTATGCGATGCCTAAATAATAATAGACTAACGGATGGAGAAGTATCTACGATTGTCGTTTCATATAACGACTTGCCTGTTACATAGCGTGGACATGTGATCGGGATAAAATATCATGCGTTCCATACAAATAAGTCACATGTCTTTGAGGAATATGTGAAATACACGTCGTTTACGTGCTGTGTTTGTGGTAATATGGACGTATAAGATAAGCGAGATAAGCACTAGGTTTGAATTATTAAGTTATTACTGTAAATGCACCTAATTCTTTACAAGAACTATTTGGTTCATTTTTTAAACAAAGGTGGCGAGAGTTCAACTGGTATAACAGTAACTCAGACGTGAAATTATTGGAATTTACAGAATTTCTTATATTTTTCTGGAACAACGACACATCAGCTCTTATATACATTTGTAAATGTTGTGGTTGTAAAAAATTTTGTGCAAATCGGTTCTGATTACAGCGGATTCCTCCAGAAGGCTCTGTACAGCTGTTTCAGGCCTAGTTGACTTATTATGTAGCGAACTGGCTTCAATTTGTGTCAATCCTACCGCAATGTCAGGTCAAAAAGCGATCAAAAGATGTCGCTACCCAAAATGTTGTGGTTGTACTTTACAATATCGTGTAACTGGTGATTAATTAAAAAAATTTGCCCGGCGCCTCCACCAGTTGTTTATAATCTGTTCTTAATTAAAGCCTTGTATGTATGAAATCGTAAAAATTTCTTATGCTACGCTAGAAAACGATAAACTTTCAATTATTCTAGTACCATATACTTAGCTTGATACCACTTTACTTTGTTGCAGTCGTAAATGCGTGCCTGATACAACATTGTTGATGCAATTAGAAATGTTTCACGCCACTTACGTATTATTACATGTTACAACCGTGCAGTGTAGTTCCCCAGGTTGAAGTGGTCCAGAGTATTAAATTACGATATTAAAGTCGCCCGTGTTCACGTTCCGGTTTGATTACGGTAATTTATTAAAAGGAGCCCCTCTGACGAATCAAACATATTTAACGTCGAAATCGTTGCACTGATAGCGCCGTGCCGCAATCAATAAACGCTTTAAATCTACCGGCCACGACGCCGCTATATTTTGCGCGGAGTATAGCTGGAAGTAAAACATGAATATTCATTTATAGAGATCGTGTAGCACTAAATGTATTCCCAATTGCGAGCGGCGAACTTGGCGAGTTATGTTCAGTAAGTTTAAAGTACTTTTCATTTTGTACAAATATTTTCCTTGAATACCTATGAGATTCAAATAAAAATTTACGATCGCTTACGTGAAATATAAAAATGTACAAGAGCAAAGCACCTATACATATCGTTTTACAGCAAAGGGTATATCAAGGTTTTATTTAATTTTAATTTAGAAAATAAAAATGTGAGTGAATTTTTCTACACAGCAAAGAGGTATTTATTTATACATAAGACTACACTACTTGTGGAAAGAGAATCTAGTAACATTTCTCTTCTTGCCAAGATATACATTTTTGGTAAATATGTAAAGACCCGGAATTCTGTTGGGAAATTCATTTTTCTTTAAGTCATGAAAATCATTGAGCCGTAAGAGATTATATCTTAGCAAAAATTTTATATTTCAAAACGAAACGGAAATTGAATTACGCAGGAAAAGCTTCGTCCTTAACACAGGCTGACGCCGTAAGAAACCGATAACTCAGCAAATTCGAACCTTTTTTCTTTAGTCAGCAATTCAGTATGCCATCTCGCGGAAGCTACTCCTCGATTAGAAGCTTCGCGCGGAGCCGATATTTCGAATTTAATTGGCTAGCCGTCTCTTCCAAAATTGATAAGAAAGGCTTTAAAAATAGGGGAGAAAAACGGCAGTTTCGGTAAATAGTTTTTTAACTTGATTCTGTAAGACCGCGAGTACGGGAGAGGGATGGTTTATATTTCGATAAAAGTGGTTTTTCGTATAAGACCAAATTTCATGTTAAATGTATTTTACATGGGAAGTTCGAGAGTTTGACTTTGACTTCCACTAGACTCTGAAAACGAACATCCTTTTTAGGCTAATTTCACACACAGCGGTTTCGTCCGTACGGAATTTTTTCATACGGAAAAAATGGTACGGACATGTCTTTCACACGCACCGATTTCCCCATACCGGATGCCGTCGTGTGTGAAAACTCCCATAACACTGTATGTTCTATTACTTTATCCGGCAGGAACCGTACGGATTCCGTACGGGCGAAACCGCTGTGTGTGAAATTAGCCTTAAACTTTTACCACCGAAATTTTTTCAAACCGAATCGTGATGCAAGAGGCGACTTTTTTGTTAGTAGCGTTTCTGGAATTAGCAAAAAAAAAATAGCAAGAAGTCGTTCCGCCTGCTCTCTTCTGACTTGGTATGAATTTTGGGCCCTTCTTACCCTCACTCAGACTTACTATTTTGGGGTTGTTGAATCTTTCTCCTCTACTTGTTCGATTTACCGATTTTTAAAAGGTTCTCTAAATTCTACTTCGAGTATTAAATAAAATTCGGAAGGTTTAACGATTAAAACTTATATTGAAGAAAATTAACGAGAACATAGAATTTACACGAGCAAAATTTAACTAATTTGAATATCACAAACCAAAACAATTTTTACGGCAAAACACAAGAAACTAATTACAGAACCAAGTTAATAATGTCTAAAGTTTGTGACTTCTGAACAAAACAAAATCCGATTTTACTATAAAGAACTTTATAACAAAATTGATACTAAAACAGATAAAACAAAATATCCTGAAATATATAACAAAACAAAACAAAACAAATACTTCGACGAGAAGAGAGAGTGGTATAATACCCTTAGAAAAATGCTTTTTATTAAATTGATTAACTTTTCAAGCAACAATGACATTGAGCTTACCGGCGACGAATCTGAAATGATTTTCTCGTATCCGTATTTTAGGAGAAACACTATTGATTTAGATCTACGAGAATTGTTTCGTTAGCGAGCGAATTTATCTTAAAATAACTGACACAAAACTTCACGGAAAAAGCTTCTGCTTTTTCTACCCCGAAACCGATAGCAAACCTTGGAAAATTTTACTATTAAATAAAAAAAAAACCGAACTTAGACCAAAAATGTAATTTAACCAAAATTACTGCTTGTTTTTCTCTCACGGCGGCTACTTAAGCTTTCGCCACCACCCTGAAACACCAAAGGGGGATTTTTCAAAGTCAGCACTATTTTCCAAAAACCTGTGCTTCATTCGTAGCTTCTAGCGGCGAGTCGCTCTCCACGAGATGGCGTACTCGTCTTGCTTTTACCGTTTTTATCCACGTGTCGCACGGTCAAGGACAGAGATGCCAAGCCAAACGGCGTGTTCAACTCCGAATGCTGAATCAATGGGAATGAAAAACTTTATCACTGTAACCTAATATCGCCCCTGGCTTGAAGACACGTTGTAGTCTCATAAAGCGATGCGTGTTTCCTGCTCTCTGGTTTCTTTCAGGAGTTTTAAAAAAATAATTTCGAAATTTCTTCAACGCATTTTTCGGGTCCTTACAACTCTGCGCGTTGCTCCCGTCGCTGACTTTGGGTAAAAAGAGTGAGAAATTTAGTAGAAGGTAAATTGTGAGGAATTTTGTTTGGAGTAAGAGTTACTTGAACTCCCCTTCATGTTTTGATAAAATCTTCTTTTTGCAACCCTTAAGGCCAGATTTTACAGATATCTTGATTACCTCTAAATTACTGAATATATATAAGTATGTATGTGCATAAAACTTTTATTATTCAAGTGCATGCATATACTGGCTGTTATTAGTATTACGGATTAGTTTAGTTTCAGAGTTATTCAATGGTTATGTTACAACGGTTCCCATCTGTTTTACATTCTCCAAGTCAAAACTATGCCTTTAAAGGCCGCTTTACAGTTCGCAATTATTTATTGCCGGCAATGAAAATTGCAGCGATTTGTATTGCACGCATGCGCGGTATTTGCATTTTATATAAAAATACAACACTGCGCATGCGTGCAATACAAATCGCTGCAATTTTCACTGCCGGCAATAAATAATTGCGAACTGTAAAGCGGCCTTTAGGACTAAAGAAGAATTTTCTTACTTATTGTTAGTCGTGAATCATCCTGTCAAAGGAATTGAGAGTTGAAAGTCGAGAATGAGGCAAAACCTTTTAAACTAAATCTGAATCTTTTTAATATTATTTATTATATTATAAATTGTGATCGTTCTTATATGGTTCTTTTTTTGCACTCAACTTTAGATTCTTGCTAAAAACAGTTATGAGATGCGTAAGTACTTGTAATAGCCAGTATTGACATGTTAAGTATGCTTTTTTCCACGAAGTTCATCGTATTGTTGAGTAAATAAATAATATTAATTTAGATTCTTACGATCACACATTTTTCGTTAATGGCCATCCAAATATTCCAATTCATTGTCGTATCTTATTAGGTTATTAACTTGAGGAGTTGTTATTAAAAGCAGCAAATTTTAGATTTATAAGATTGATTCGAGCTGCACGAAAAGACTGGTATCACAAATCTTCGGTAGCAAATTAAACGGGCGCTTTAGCGTTCCATCGACGAAAAAAAATGTATTGTAAAGTGTCACGATGCGAATACAGTACTCCGATACTGCTCCCAGAATTGTAATGCCTTAAATCACAGTTCACGCCCTCTGGACGTGCTCTATTTTAAACAGCAATACGGATCGTGATCCAGCAGATTTCCAATCTTTCAGGCGATCTACTTGTCACTGTCAGCAGCATTGCTGAATTGGCCTGAAGAATGCTGTGCGCTAAACATACGCCGCCGCTTACAAATAATACGATTTCTTATGATCGCCTTTTCGTTTCAGCACACGCTCACCGGACATTCTGGTAAAGTTATGGCGGCGAAATTTCTCGGAGAACCCTCTAAGGTGGTCACCGGAAGTCACGATCGTACTTTAAAAATTTGGGATCTCAGAAGTAGAGCGTGTAAGTATCAACGTTTTTGATTTTATTATTCTAAAAGTTGTAAATAATTAAGAGGGTTATGGGTCCACGAAGGTGTAAAACCGAAAAAATATTAAGCTTCCTGCAGGAGTGCGAAGGGCCGTCTGTATATTTAATTTAGTATATCCATAAATGACGACCCTTGGAAGATATCTCAAGAATGGATAGAGCTGCTACCTATGTCTACGTGGGGGCATCTGGTCGTTGCTGTTGCGTCTGCTCCTTCTCAGGGGTCGTTGTAATTTTATGCCTCATTAATGTTCAGAAACAGATACCGGGTATAGAATGTCAAATTTAATATTAAGGGAGGTACAGTAAAAAAGTCGTTAACAATTTATGGGGCACTTCATTTCACTTTATTCGGTGGAAGATTAAAAGTTGGCTGTGAAGACTGCGGCGTTATTGTCATTGTCGAACGTGTCTCCTTCCACTCACTCCTTCTGAAACCGATGTCAGTCGCCCACAAATTTTCTTGTCACCGCCGCGTCACTAAACTTCGCTAAATCGATTTTAAATTAAATTATGAGCCGACATTTTTCAGCACTTATCTGTATTCTGCATGCCGCTCTTTCTGTACTGCACTCTGAAAAAGACTGAAATTAATGGTTTCATATTTTCAATATGACGTCCCGAAATAAATCTTTATTATGCAAAATTGAATTATTCTTGACGCAAATGAGTTTATATATTTCTTCGCCAATTTCTGTGTGGGCTAAGGGGAGGAAGGACGCTTCAAACCAATTCATTATTTCTTAAAGTATTTTATATCCAGTTGTAAAAAGAAAAGAAATTAATTTAAAAATTCATAGAGAGTGTGAGTTGCGAAAGTTGTTTAGCAGATGCTTTATTATTAGCGACTTCTAAAAGAAAGCGCCCTTAAATATTGAATCGGCGGAACCTGGCTGGCAAGAGTATTAAAAATTCACTCAGAAGTCAGAACTTGTTTCGAACAGAACTTTCATTCGATTTATCTTTGTAATATTCGCCCGAAACGTATTCACACAATGAAGTTTATCAGGCCCTCTTCTTTATTCAAGCATTTACCCATTGTCGGGGTATTTCGTAAGAGCCGCAACATTTTAAAGTGAATTATGCGCTCATTAAAATTTTATTCCCCGACAACAATGTATTATGACTTACCATATGTTATTAGCAGGAATAATTATATTGTAAATTAGAATACAGAGAGGAATTTAATTTCAGATAACTGTTCTCTAATGCAATTGTAAACATGTTACGAAAACTTTCATTAGTTCAACGGCGAGCTAACAGAGGCAAAGTGAATTAGATTACGAAGTAAATAAAAAGGCTCTCGCTTTTTTTACTCCTCCTCGATTGTACTATTGTTTATTTTACTGTTGGCAGCAGTGATGGAAGCTGGAATGAATACTTGTTCTCATGAATCAATATTCTGTAAATACGGGTATGACATGACAGGTATGATATGCATTTTAAATTAGTTGCTAAAATTTCGTTTCATTTCGTCACATACTCACACGTATGTACACACGTACAGGCTGTTCGTAAAATCGTTGCATTTTGTATGCCGATGGCTTATCATGAAGGGCTGCATTCCTGGTTGTTATGTTGCTCATAAAATATGCACCAGTATGAATCATTATTCAGCTTTTAACTAAGCATCACTCATTATGCTTATTATTAATGCGTTTTACTTAATTAGAATTTACTCAAACAGCTCTGCAATCTTCCTAATCTACATCTTCCGGTGTTTGAAAGCTTCCTATCAGTTTGGAAGAGATAAATTTTCTAAGTACATTCCGCAGTACATGTATAATGCATGAAATCAAATTATCGACGTGAAGATAACATAAGATCTTTAAATGTGAGGCCAGTTCTAAACGCGTGGGCAAGCTCGTGGTAAAGCTCGACTCGTATAGTTGCAAACGCATTTAAAAAAATGTAATCGCGTTTTAAGCAAGGAATTTAAACTTGTTGAAGTAACCGAAATGACTGTGTTTAGTATGCGCTAGACGTTCGCAGATTTAATTATTGCGGGAGAAACGTAATTAAAATTTACCCCATGTGCTGCTGCTACATTTGAATTATTTTATTGACTTTGTGTTTATACTTTTTCATTTCGGGGGGTTTTCGATGAGCGCGTGCTACCAACGAACAGTTGGTATTATTTTCCGCGCATAATACAGGGTGTTTCATTGAAGATGCACCAAACTTAAAGGACACGTTTCTGACATTATTTCAAACAAAATATCTTAATAAAAATTTTTAATTGGTGCAACTTGAAATTTGCATAATTTGGAGCCGATGTTTTTAGAAATACCGTAGCGATTTAAATTTCTGCAGCCGTGAAACAAGACGAGCGATTTAAATTGTTTTATGAATGGCACGCGCCTGCAAGAAGACAGTAAATAACTATCGTAAACGAAAAAATTTATGACAGGCTTTTAAGTTTGGCCTTGACCGCAAGACGAACACTTTGAAAAAAGCGTGCGTTTTCACCGCACTAACATTTATGCAAACCGTAATTACATCAAATTTGCCGAGTCTTAATAATCTACGATAAATAATTAACGCTTGTAACGTTTTTATTTGTCTCTGTATCCAACAATTACTACAATTATGTACAATTAATAAATTGGAATTGTTGCTTCCGCCACGCCGGTCTGTTAAATTATTTGCCTATCAGACTGAACTTGATCACATGAGGAAGAAACAATTTCGGAAGCGGGCGAATTACGCAAATGGCAATTACCTTACAACATGGTTCGAATAATCTGCGTATTCTCGAAATGTGTAATTGCCCATCGCACCACCAACACACCCACACACACACTTACATAATAAACTTAAAAATGAAAAGTATAAACTACACCAACTAATTACTCGCCACTACAACGTTAGTCAACGAACGGAGTGAACGAACTAAATGTGTTTCATCATATCATCTGAGGCGCGACAGTTTATGGGGTAATAAAGTAAAAAACCGAACGTTAAGGTAGGTTAAGAATTCGGGCCGCTCTCATCTATTGTACGTTTTAAAAATATACGATTCTCCTTTCCCTTCGATTATCTCAAAACTTATTCATTTAAAAAAAAAATATTATAGGAAACTTTTATTTCTTTTCACGATATCTACCAACATACCGAGTTTGGTGCATCTTCATTGAAACACCCGGTATAAATGCAAAGGAAGTGCACATTAATAAATTGCTCGCTTGCAAATTAAACCGCGCATATTTGTGCGCTTTGATTTAAATATGTTGTGATTTTTCCCGGGTATGTTGTTGTTAAAACAACAATAGTTTTGATATTCGATAGCCGGTATATTCATTTTAGTATAAATGAAACAATTAAAACGTTTTATTAATTTTTGATGGGATTTACTTTGTTAATTTATTTTACTGTTAAAAGTTTTAAAATAATAGGAAGTATAAATTTGAATGAATTAAAATATGTGTTTATGTTGTGTGCACTCAGACCCTCCGACATGTTCGACGTGATGTTCGATCATTTAGCCACATTCACATAAGCTCCTCCTTTCACTATTTAATGCATATTTTTTGCTACGCTTGTGTCAAGGTTTTAAAACCCCTCAGAATTTCGCTGGTTATACGAGTAATATCGCTAGGGTCGGTCTTTATTAGTTCATCAATCAACGATTTTTTGTATATCGTTTCAAATTAGAAAAGCTGAATCACTTCAAAGAAATAATTTAAGGAAAACTTTGATCTTAATTTGGGCCTTTAATTAAAACGGGCGGGGTACACTATTCAGCGACTTTTCAATAAAAACAAAAAGTTGTAGGACACGGTTTTAAAAGTAGCTTAAAATAAATCGGATCAAAAGCAGCGGAATATTTTTACTCTTCGAGATGTGGTACAATTACACGGGGTATGCATTAGCGTTGGATTTATGTGTGCAAGCACTCGCAGCTTGCCCCAGTTTGCCTACTAAAGCAGCCACAAAGTTGCAACTTGAAATTTCCAGAAATTTATATCGCTTCTAAATAAGTGTTTCATAATAATTGCAAATCTCTCCTCTTTACAGGTACAGAGACTAAATTCGCCGGTTCGAGCTGCAACGACCTCGTAACTGCAGACGGATCTGGATCTACCATCATTAGCGGACACTTTGATAAACGCATCCGCTTCTGGGATACGCGATCCGAATCGGGCCCCAATGATATTGTGTTGAATGGCAAAGTGACTTCCCTAGATCTCACCAGAGGTGAGTTTTTACTTGCATGGAAACCTCATTTAATGCGTTCACTTACGTATTTATTTAAATATCCGCAAGTACTAAATACTCATATATTTTAGAAAAGCGTAATTGATTTAACACATTTGACTTTAGCTAATAACTGTCCAATAAATAATTATAATTATGTTACAATGTAGTTAACTTTCTTGTAATTGTAAGTTATAAACAGCATAAATACTGAAATATGCATCCTAGATTTCTGTGTGATACTTAAACGCATCGATTATTGCACATATCTTAGCGAAATTTACATGAAAACGATTTAATTTTCATGTTAAGAATGATTACTTACAAAACCAATAGCCTACTTTTATTTTATACACTTGTTCATTTGTATATTTCCACGAGGGCATCAAGTCTTCCATCCATTGCCTATATTTTTTCTGTTTTTTGCGATTCTTGCTTAGTATCATAGTTTTTCCTCTCTTTCCCGCTTTAAAAAACAAAATTATTAAAATTTAAGTTATGTTTAGGTTTGCGAAGCACCCTGTATACTGATCTAATAAAAACAAACGACTGCCTCTACTCGTTACATTCTTTAGTCTGTAACTAGGAATACTTTTTTTTGTTTTATAATTTTGCCAAATATTTTAACAAGGAAATTCTATGTAGCACGTGTAAAATACATCAATTAATTAGTTCATTCCATTAACGAACGGTCGGTCTGTCGTTGCTTTCTTAGTAACAATAACTATGTCTTTAAACAACTTCTGGAATACCGAACGTTCTTTAAGTTCGAACAGTAATGTTAATCTATCGCAGAATGTTAGTTATAGCTTGAGGAAATGAATCCCTGGGAAGATTTTTGCAGCAGTAATTTTTTAATTAGAATGTTTACGACATAATATTTTTGGAAAACCCAAGCAGGGTCCGTACATATTTTTTTTTTAATAAAAAAAATTAGTGTGTCTGGATTAGTTATTTACTAGGACTGTTTGCAGCATCTATCTGAATCATCAAGCGCCCACACAAATTAATGCAATTCTTCCTTTCGATCAGATATTATATTGGGTATGTGAGAAATCATTGTGCTTTTGCAATATCGTGTTTCCTGAATCTTATATTATTTAATGGCAAGAAACTGCAGCCGTAGCTTTATCGGCCATCTTTATTTTACTAGGCCTCAGTATCTATCGCTCGATTAAATTAAACGGCGGTATTTATTGTTGTAGGAAATAGTTTTCTTGTTATAAGTGTAATTAAATCTATTTTGCAATACAGATTCTCATATATAACTAACACATTAACTGTAAAGTTAATGTCGTCTGTGCATTAATTTCATTTGTGTTGGCATGCTGAAAAACATCCTGGACACTTTTTTTGTGTTCATTATGAAATAGCTTGCATAATTAATTAAATCGTGCGTAAGGATAGGGAAGTGAGATTTTCACATACTTCGCTGGCTATTTATAAATGTTAACAAAATGTGCGTGTACTTGCCTTCTCACGCCCTAAATCTACTTCATGCTCCGAAAAAAATAACTAACATATTAATTTATTATGCAATCATTAACAGATAAAGTTTCCTTTCATAAGTGATTTAAATGAAATGAGAGTGGAGAGTACAGGTATAATTAGTCGTTTATTATTGTAATTACATAGTTATTTTTATTTCGTTTAATTAATTTGCTTCATTTGCAACTAATAATTTATGATAGTAATTGACAACGTAAACCAAACTTTTTCTTTTCATCACAAGAACAACTATAATTTACAAATGTAACTGTAATTATATTCTGTGTTTAATAATCAAACCTTCTCTTGGAAGAAATGCTGTGGAACTAATAATAAATAATCGGTCTGATATGTGTCTGATTAAGAAAAAGAGCTATAAGTAATTTTGTTTCAGATGCAAAATACCTGGTAGCTTGTGTCAGAGATGATACTCTCAAACTACTTGATCTCAGACTGAACCAAGTTGTCCTTACGTTTAGGTGAGTCTACTGTCTTTATATTCTTTCCAGTTTTTGTATATTGAGCACAAATTTACCAATAACTTAAGTACCCCTCACGTACCATAGCTTCCACGCGGTCTAAATTTGGAATTCTTAGTTTTTTTTTTTAATAAAAATATACGATGGGGTACCCAAGAAGAACAGAAATTGAATTGAGAAGAGAAGACCCATGGAGACATAGCGTTCTACACAGGGCAGTGCAGAGAGTATGTTGGGGGCAAGCAAGTATTTGAATCTCTGAGTAAAAATAAGTGTACGAGTGGGTTTCTCGTTTCAAACTTGCTTAAAAATAAACCTCGCTGAAGTCGATCATCAAAGAACGAATGGAGGAAAAAAGTCCGCAAGGTGTAAAGTGTAAAGGTGATCAGATTGTTGAGGAGGAGGGTGTAACTTGGGTCTACTGCCGACGAATTTTAATCGAAGAATTGAACATGAAATGACTGAAGAATTCGTGCCGCTTTTACTCTTAGCTTGAACGGAATAGCTGGAAAATGCGCCACCCAATTGCTTTTCGAGATGATCTGAGTTGCAACTCTTGATCAAAACGAAAGTTGGGGCGAATTGTGAACTGAAATTTGTTCCACTCGAATAGTCCACCCCAAAATTCAAAGTTTTAAAGCGAAGACGTCAGTGGTTATAGAAAACAGGTGATTGGTTCCTACACCTTAAAAAAATGGCACGACCTTTGTTTCCCATCCTTGCTACTCTCCAGACCTCAACCCTCGCGACTTCTTTTTATATTTTTGGATATAGCAGGACCTGAAAGGGAAGCGTTTTGCAAATGTGAAAGATGAGATAATGAAAGAAACGACGAAGGGACTGAAAAGCATCATAATTGAAAGGTTCCAAAGGTATCTTGACAATTTTAAAAAAAAACTTGGGTACCCTCTCGTACTAATGTTAGTACTTAATGCTGTTACATCCTGGGTACTCAAGTGAGAAAATGTAATGATACAAAGTGGCCCATTCTTTATTTTCACATTTGTCATTAAATACGAAGAAAATATGTTATGGATTCAGTTTTTAATGCAGCTTCAGATGTAGAATTTATTTATTTGTTTAAAAAAATCATGCTATGACTTTAGCAACTTCAAAGCAAATAAAATGTTTAAAAAAAATGTTGCATGTTATAAAGTTCGTGCACGCCTTAGCTAATGTAAAATCCAAGGCGGAGATAAAAACGAATTTATTTCGCGTAGTGTACGTCTGGCATGACGGAATAAGTTGTTTAAAAGATGTTTATTGGATTTTGCCGATGCGCTTGAATGCAACATTACGGGCAGATCGGGACTACATCACAGGGTGCGATATTCTGGTTCGATAACGGCGCATTTCAGATAACGATTCAAAGCGAATTGTCGTTATTTCGTCAGGATTAAGGAACGATTGAGCGTATCTACCTACCGAAATTTCAAAGAGGAGCAAGATAGCATGGCAATTTTATGAACTTTCCGGAATACCTCCCAGTCAGCTCATTTTATACCGATATGAATTTTCGGTTTTATACTTCAGTCTTCCATCGGAAATTTACGACGTCTACAGTACGAATATTACGAGGTATTATAATGCATTACGATTTCAGTTTAAGTCTGGTATAAGTCCCCCTGATCGATACATGCTTTGCAAGATCCCCGAAACCAATAAAACTCGATGGCCAGCATAAAAATAAATCTATCATGTCGAAGAACGTTTTTATGTGATATCCCGATAGTAAAAGTTTATTATTTAAGTGAAATATATTAGTGTTCCCCATCGAATTTTACACCGGTGTGCAACTACGTCATTCAAATTAAAATTACGCCTTCACAAATTTGCAGAAATTAATTTAAAGTCATCCTCAGAAGACCATGGCCTTAGTTAAATTCATAATAGTTATCAAAATATTTCAGATTTTCTCAATCTATGTAGTTAAGGCATGGTTTCTAATTCCTTGACTTTCTGAGGATGTTTTTAATTGAATCACTTGAGACCTGCGGGTAAGAAACCATATCGTGACTCATCCAGTCTGATACATATATCATCCTATACATATATCATCCACACATCAGATTTATGCAGATGATCCAGTCTCTTGAGTGGAGCTTGGTACTTTAAGAAATCGATTCTAAAAGGAGAAAGTTCAAGGCCAAATTTGTTCTTTCGGGTATTCTGGCTTTCTTCATCGCAGTCGAAGGTACACTTACAGTTAGTATCGTCTTAAAGGAAGAACGTTGCATGCCAAAATGCACAGAGTATCAGCAAGTATCAGAGGATCGTGAATAGTAGTCATAGTAAACGTTTTTATGAAGGCGAGCGATATTTTCATTAAAATAAATTTAGGCGCATCTAATTATGTTTTTTTGCTCGTGAATGCCAAATCCTCAAATGGAAATAAATAAATGTTCGTTTTTATTCGCTCGAATACGCGATTTTTTTAAATCCTGATCCCCGATGTACATGTGTAAAACAGACGGAAGAGAAGAGGAAAAGCATTGTTAGTCAGTTATTTGCCGAAGTTCGAATGCTCCTCTTTGGGGAACAATAAAAGCCATGTATGAACTGTAACGGTAAGAGGCCATTAAAGGAGCTTTTATGACGTATTTTTATGTGACATATTTACCGTCGAAAAGTTGACCGGCGGTCAAAGTGGAGAGCCGTGTCCATTATCTACTCATCATAAAGAGTTTGCGAATACACTTGTCTGGCTCAGATTCGGTCGCGTAAATGTTGACTGGCTCAAGATTAATGATATAAGATAAAAACGATGACTTTATGGCGATATCAGTCTCGCCCCGAGCGCTGTCTTATCTCGCTATCTTGGAGGACCTGTTGGCTTCTCCACTTAACCCAATTCCTCACTCCGAGGAGTTAAGTGTTTAACGCATTTTGTAAGTAAATGAATTACCTTTTCTCACTGCATGATTTATTAGAACATTGACGCCATTCTAGCGTCAGATTAAAACTTACTTGCTGTTAAAAAGTTTTTCAGGGCAAGGGGTTCTTAAAATATTACTCAACACCTGAAATTTCAAGAAATAAATCCACGCGTACGTCGAACGTTACATATTTTCCATCTCTGCGAGATATTAAAACGCAAATCATTAAAGTTATAACTGTGATGGTGCTCTTAAAGCAAATGGAAAGATTGGCGCTCTTATAATGCCTTAGAAAGGTATTCTTTGTGTACCGAAATATTCAAAGATGAATTCTCGGAACTTATTGTACCCCCTTTTAATTCTTACGATAATGACACCTGAGATTTTCATTTCTGAGTCCCGCTTATTGAAATAAAAAAACTCTTCCATGCGCTCGCCCGGAAAAAATAATTCAAAGGAAAGGTGGAGTAAGCCTTAATAATCGCAGTCAATTTTTTTGGGAAAGCGCTTAAATGAGGACCGCACAAAGACTTTTCTTTTCATTACACAAATACCCTCCTGTTTTCAAAAAATTGTTGAATTCTAATCAAGGAAAACTAATTGTGTACCTACTCGCGTTGTTGTTGTTGTTATTCGGTAGCAAGAGTTAATTGCGAATGAGTACGTCGGATTTTAATTTTGATGCAAAATCCAATTCACTACTTATTTTGTGCAATGGACCAAAAACCGAATTCTGCGCTTCATTTGTATTTCGCCCAGCAACTAAATCCGCACGTCGATTTCACGTCGGCGCTGCTCCCTCAAGTGATTACGCTTTTGTGGAGAAAATTGAAATAACATGTGGAAATTTAATTTTTAATTAACTTCACTTTAGATACTTGCGTTGGTTTTCACGCACGAGAGGCGCAGATGGAATTCGTCGGGCTTTGTTTCCTGATTAGTTTTACCAGATCAACTCATCTCATGGATTCGCAGTTTTATAGTTTTACGCAATTATTTGCTAACACCTAGTTATTTAATTAAAAAAAATTTAGTTTTCAATTAGAACTTGTTATTTATCCGCATTTGATTTTAATTTACCAATAAATTGGTCTCTGTGTTTCTGGTTGATTAAAATACTGACGCCACACGTTAAATAAACGGTTCTTCTTCCAGTGCATCATACTTATAATGACTTTGATGACATATACAGATACCTTCAGGGTAAATGAGTATGTCCAAGTTGTCACAAGTGTACAAACTCAATTCAGTTTGAAAATAAATGAAAGTCTGTGTAAATATTATTTATTATTTCTTTGTGTACCTACTTTGTATATTATTAGGAAGCTTTCATTACTTGAAATGTTATTTCAGGAAAGAAGTGCTCCTGCTCTATATATTATTAGGAGCTATAATTTGAATGCCGCCGGCAAGAAAATGCAAAACATCTCTATACAATCTGTCAAGAAAAAATGTAATAGTTAATTATTAAAGAGTTTGCTTTTTCCCTGTGAATCCAGCGATTACCCTTATTAGAAATTCTAAGCAGCAATTTACTCCTCAGAGAGTGTTTTATACGTTCTTGATGATACGTTGGAATCATTTTAATATTTCAGTATTAGTAATAAGCATACATTATGCCTAAGAACTGAATGATATCGCATTCTTCCAGTTGTGATGGCTTCAAAGTGGGTTGCGATTGGACCCGAGCAACGTTCAGCCCTGATGGACAGTACATAGCAGTAGGATCCGCCGACGGCAACGTGTTTATTTGGGGCGTTAACACCGCCAAGGTTGAGACAGTCCTCAAGGAGCATA
Source organism: Dorcus hopei (assembly GCA_033060865.1). Classification (NCBI taxonomy): domain Eukaryota; kingdom Metazoa; phylum Arthropoda; class Insecta; order Coleoptera; family Lucanidae; genus Dorcus; species Dorcus hopei. Next base: position 39,945,542 of record CM065423.1, read on the forward strand.
CGTAAGTAGTTCCCACAGATAATAGTTAATAGTTCAGCAAAACTGTATTTAGTGCGCCTGTTCGCTTGCTTACTCCACTCTTCTAATAGGTAGTCATTTTCTACGTTTACGTTTTCTTTTCATGTCTTTGCTTTATTTTTCAGTAACGATCGGGTCTATAAGTAAAACGCGAAATTATGCACTCAAACACACGATATCTTCACAAATGAGTAGATGAGAAGCACTGAGTTTTATTGTTTCCCAAGGAATCAAACACGAATCCATTCTAATGCTCAATGTTGTATTGTACCGCGCGATCAAAAATAAAATGATCTCCAAACCTTTTTTCAACTTTTCGCAGGTCATCTAACCCCTTCTCCCATAAGGTCACTATCAACGTAAGTGAATGCTACCAAATCTATCGTACTAATCACCTCCTACTCTGAATCATTTTATTTTCGATCGCGTGGTATCTACCTAACACAAGAAACTATACACATTTTAATTACAAAGGTGTCCAAATTAAATTTTTGTGGTATACATAAGTGAGACTTGTATAGTCCAGTGGAACAAAAAATTTAAAAGTTTCAGCCTACTTTTTTGAAAATTCTAGCGGATCCCTAGTTTCAAAATTTATTTTTCGACGTTAAGTATGACCTATGACAGTAAATTAAAAGAATGAATCCAATTACGTAACTATTTTATAGCTAATTGCTTTGTTTAAATTATATTCAAGTATAGTTAAACTTTTTTTTGTAGTAATAATAACGTGGGTAGTAAACGTGTGTTATACACGCATACGTGATGTTATTTTCTGCAGAATTTTCAGCTGAAAGTTATTTCTTTTAAAGTCACTATACTGCTAGTTACTTTAAAGTTGATGAGGTGTCACGAGCCAGCGTGGTTCAACTTCGCTGCTTATATTAAAGGATTCCGCGTACCCATTTCCTCGTTGGATATCAGAAATTATAAAACTTTTAGAACATACATCCTGCTTGTTAAATATACGGACAATTTTCATAAAAGTTCCATAACACTGGCGCTCCTGACTTCAACCGTTATTTTCTTCGCCACTACATTTTATTTTCGGTTGGCGTCATGTCAACTGGTATTACGCGAAACTGAAATTAGTTTCTCGTCGAAGCTGTAGGTAGGTAATTTTTAGGTAATCAGGTTTGCCTGAGCACGTTTATCGATAAAGGGGAAAAAGTGGCAGTGCACTGCAAAACGATTATTGCTGGACCGAAATTTAATTTTATCTTTATCGCTGTAAAACAGAACGTAAATGGCCAACAGAATCATATTTTAGTTACATCGATGTGTACGTACAGTAGATGCGAATGTGCTATTGATATTGCGATACTCGAACGGACGCTGAGTTTATTGCATTACCGATTGCATTAGCAATCAGTATTAATAGGAAACACAAAGACAAACGTGCATTCCATTCATCATCCTACCAGCTAGCACTTTGTCAAACTGTAATTGTTTCGAAGACCATACTAATTAATAAGTTCGAGTATAGTCGTCCCAGTTTGGTAGCGGTTTTATGGCCTTGCCAAAAAAGCGACAGAAAGGCCACCGCAGGCCGGTCTCTTTGAAGCTGTATTTTATAGCAATATCATAAAACCGATACAAAACTTGAACGACTATAGTACATAATTTTCTAATATCAAGTGAAACAACTCGATCTTAAACTTTCTTGATCACCTTGTATACATACGTATATTTTAAGCTTCATTGTAGGGACATAATATTTACGAGTAAATTTGATTCGTTTTATTATTTATTTATTTATTTATTTTTTTTAGTCGAGATAATCATATGGCAATGTTGTTCGTAAATCCTCTTATATTTACATCCGCTGGCGCAAAGCGAGGAAAAGCGAGCAGAGCAGGATTTGTTTATTTATTTTCAACTTTATTCTATTTGCATTTGTAACATAGTTATCCCACATACAAGTTTTAAATTACGACTTGTTTAAATTGCACGGATGCATCTACTGGTTGGCAAACGAAACACACTGGATAAATTAGATCAATTAGTGAAATTTATTGCTTCGTTTTTAAATTATAATACGCGACACCGCTTTCAGGGCGACAATAATCCGGTATCTCTCTTAAGAGCGTCGAGAAAATGCCCAATAAATTAGCGAAAGTCAGTAAAAAATTAGTGATATTAATCCATTTTAAATCACACATTTGTTATTCACTTTAATATTTTAAGTCAATTTTTCTTCAATGCAGAAAATATGAACGGCGTTAATATTCGTTAAAAGCAACTATGCCTGCATGGAGTAAACAATAAATAATTACTACGTTATATAAAAAGTAAATGAATTCTTTGGAGGTAATAAGAAATTTATGACCAGGTTTTTTTTTTTAGGAACTTGATTAAACATTTGAGAATATTTATTTTTAACACATAGCAATAATAATGAATTGTAAATGTGTTAATAATCCAGCGTTTTCAATTTAAGTTTAATTGCTATATTTATTGTTTGTAGAAAACGGTGACATGTGACCTCTGCAAACGCAGGTTTATAATTCTGTGTATGTCAGGAAATCCATTAATGATGGTAATAATAATAATAATAACAACGGTACTTTTGCTCACAAAAGGATTGGACTACTAACCCATTGAATTTCCAAATTTGGCGCAGAGTTCATCTATGCTCTTTTCCAAATTCCAATTCGTTCGATTCACATAGGTTCGTTCCATTCGTCAGGATTTCGAATTCTGAACCGTTCAAAATCCTACTGAGCATGAGCAGTGCACAAAATTGGATATAAATTTCATACTGCGCATGATTTGAACGATTCAGAACTTGAAATTCTACCAAATGGAACAGACCTAATAATGTGAACCTTATTGAAATAAGGTGCTTCTTAAAACAATACTTGGAAGGCAGTATACAATCTGTATTTTGGTTAAAACAAATACGACCACATTTGCATAAAAAGTTAGTTGAAATAAAGTCTCTTTATAATGTAAATAAAAACAATTTTTTGTGCAGATCTCTGAAACACATCCACTTGAAATTTTATTGTATTTATGGAACCATTTTATATACCTAATTTTTCACTTATTCAAGTCGGCCTATAAATAACAGAGTTATGCCTTGAGTCATTTTTATATCACACCCGGTATAAAGTTAAATTGAAATTTGAAGAAGGCTCCAGTGCCATCTAGCACTCTCTCAAATATGGTGGAAAGTTCCGGAAATGCGAAGAACCAAGACTGACGTTGTGCTACTTGGCGAGAGATGGCGCAAATAACAAATTTCATTACTAGGTGATAGATGGTGCCAGTAACAAAGAAACAAATTAAGCTGCTTGGGTAATAGCAAATACCGTAAATGACAATACCGGAAACTCCACTCCAAAACCGGCGACACTTTTAGCAGCGCCTCTGCCGTCTAGAGTTATACAGTAACGATTTATTTCATCATAAAATTGAGTTTCTATTATTTATTAAGGTCTAAATATTTTCAAAACCCACCCTGTTATTCCAGAATTTCATTAAAAAATATGATAATTTCACGTTTAAAATTGATCTAGTTTTCATACTAATCAACATAGTATGCAACTCCTACCAATAGTGGGCGTTAGTGGCGGTGTCGCCGTCAAAACATACGTATTGTCTCGCTTTAAAAAAATGTCACACGGTTCTGCTTTTGCATTGGCGTGAGCAAACGCTGCACCCATCTTGCGGAGAGTTTTCTCATGCCCAAGATTTCATGCAAGATATGGTGTGTCCGTTCTTTTGAGATGCCTGCAGCCTCAGCTATCTCCTGCAACTTCAATCGTCGGTCTGAAAGAGCAATTTTCTTTACTTTTTCGACATTTTCTTCATTGGTAGCTGTTTTCGGGGCTCCAGAACGTGGTGCGTCTTTGGTGCTCGTGCCGCCTCGTTTCAACTCGTTTACCCATTTGCGAATAGTCGTCATTGATGGCGAAGAGTCGCCCAACGTGGAATCCATTTCACTTTTTATTTCAATCGGCGTTAAACCTCTCAAATTAAAATATTTGATTACCGCCCGTACCTCTTCTTTCTCCATTTTCAAATAGTCTATGTATTTAATAAATTGATTAGTTACAAATTTCTGTAACAAACTGAAGGAAATGTTTCATGAAACCATGAACTAAGGCTTCTAAGGAGTTGTAATTTTTCTAGGTTATGTTTATTTACATGTACTAGGACCCCTAGCGGCGAAAACGTGAACTTATCAACCGGCCCTCGTATATACAAAGCAAAATATGTATATATATATATATATATATTCTGTTAATGACATTTTGCACTAGCTTATAAATGAAGCTTCAATATACCTTGGGAAGCAATAAAATTGCGGAATAAAGAAAGAAACCGTTTTTTTTTTAATTTTTATTGCACTTGTAATTTTTAAAAAAATCTTGCATTCTCTGGCATTACGTTTAGCAAGCGGAATCAAAAAAGTATTCAATTTATATTAAAATTCTAATTAATTCGGGAAATTGTTATAATTTTAAAAACAAGTGGTTTAGAAAACGAAACAGTATTTTGCTGAATTATATTTTGCAAATAAATTTCATTTTTTTTGTCTGCCAAAATTTTTCACTAGTAAACAAATCCTTCTGTTTTAATTTTTTTGTTTGTGTTATTACTTTACATTACTGCTACTTCTAGCAGCATAGCTGCATGCTTTTGGTTTATTTGTTGCATGCTCTGTGAAGGTCTCATGGACTGTTCTCCAGGTCCGCCGTGACAGCAACAGCCTGGCATTCGTACGGCAACCACCTCGCCAGCGTCGATAGAACCAAGAAAGCGATCGTATGGAGTGATATATGAGAAAACCCCGTGATATGTTAAGTAGCCTTCAAGATTTTAAAACCGTAATTACTCTTACGGGTAATTATTTTTTCTGTAAGTATACACCGAGAGGTCCTGGACTTATTCACCTCGAGCTTCACATTTGATCGTAACTGCACTTAAAATCGTGTCAATTATACGAAAATAATTATAATTCTTTTTTAGTTTATTTTATCTTACCTATGTGTACCTAAATGCAAAAACAAAATTAATAAGTCCAGAACTTCACTGTTTGTTAATAAGTACGTTTCATGTAAGACTATTAATGAACTTAACTGACTTTATCAAAGGCACTGAATAATACTCACTCTCAAAAAGTAATTGCTGACTGATTCTTAATTACATCTAAGAATGATCCATTTCAGATTCCAAATCCTTTTTTAACTGTACTTAAATAAATAATATTTTCGAAAAAGAGATTTGGGTTTTGGAACAAATTCTGTATGAATGACTAAATTAATTTTCACGTTGTATGTGTTTAGTACTCCTCAGGAATTGGAGATGCTGTGTCTTTGATAGGCGTCAAGGTTCTTTTTCCTCTTTTTTTTTAATATGAACGAAACTCTGTCAGCTGTTTATACAAATTGAGAGAATTACTTGTTCGAATGCAGGATGTAGAATAAAATAATCGTGAGTGCACGCTTTTAACTGCTCTCCAATCGCCGAAAATCTGACGCGACGTAAATTCGCGAGGCCGTTTCTACCGAATCCACGTAACCCGAAAAAAACTTTCCCGTTCTTTATCAACATTTCAATAGATTTCATTGTAAACACGGCTGTGACAGTGACAAATCGTGTTACATTTATTTTTTCATCTGTCAACTATAATAAATCTAGTATTGTGTCGGAGCGTATAAACTGCTAATGTTGTTTGCAAAGTAAAGGACGAATTTTAGACGAAAGTTAATGTCGATAATTCACAACGTTTTGTCTTCTTTTTTTTTTGGCGACAGCTTCGTTAAAATCTCTTTTGTCTTTTGATTTAACGAACAGATTTATAATAAGTGAAGATGGAAACGTCATTTATTTAAAAAAAAAATCTTCATCTTACATTAATTATTTAATTTCTTATTACTCTTTCAAAGTCGTAGGCTAATTCTGCAGGATTACCATAAAGACACATAAGTTCTTCAATAAAGACATCAACGTCTTTTACAGTTTAAAACTGTTAATATATAAATTGAAGGAAGTTCACTTCATCATCCATTCAATTTTTTCTAGTTTCTATTTTCGTTCTAATTCGATAGGCAAGTAATTACGACATAAACCCTGAGTTTTATCTTCGTGTTTTGACCATTATTATAATTTATAGGATAAAGTCAGAATTATTTATTGCATAGATTTTTTTCCCCGATCTAAATTCAGAATAAGTGAATCTACAGCGTTCGTTCAGAAAGACGTCCTTCTAAGTCAGATGGAGTGGAAAATATCAGGCTCGTAATACATTCGCGAAGTAACGAACTATTCTGGCGATGTCATTTTTTATCGAACCTAAAACTAGGTCGCCCCGACGTATATCTATTTCCTCTCAATTTATATAAATGCAGGCGCAGGCTTAGCAAATTAGTTAACATTTGTTTTGCATCGCCCTTTTTTTTTGACTTACTTGCTATCTGGCGCAATTTGAAATTGTGCATTTAATTCGTGCTCATTATTTTCCCCGTGCAAGTGAAAAGATTTACATTTCTGCGGACGGTACTGCTAATTGGCTATTATACATCACATTTTACGGGTGCTCTTTTATTGTGCTTACTTCTTTTTGCAGTGGAAAGATTCATTGAACAGCTTTAACTTTGTTCGCAAGTTCTATGAAAGCGTGTTTAGCCCAATCTGATCGCGTGCTAGGAGGGCATTTATCGTGGATGGTAGACAGTCCCTGTACCGTTTATTTTATCTCATTTCGGTATTAAAAAAAATATATTACACAATTGTCATGTACTATTAGCGACGGGATTAATGTTCTGCGCGGACAGATTTTTGCCTTTCAAGTTTGTACAGATGTTATTGTTGATAATTTTTTATAGTTATACATGGTTATTTTATATTTAAAAATCCTAGGATTTATTATTGTCACTGTAACGACGCAGCGCTTCAATCAAATTGAATTATTTAAGAACGTATAGTTATGTAATTACGGCGTTCTGACTGTGCTTCGCGGTGACTGCCGTTTTGAACAAATGTCTTGTCCGAAATGGATACAAAGGAGCCTTTCATACTGTTTTGTTATTATTATTATTGTGTATATATAGTGAAATTTTGTATTATATATAAATGGCTGAACTATTTTTTAAGAAAATAAATTATGTATTATATTTGTTTCTTTGTGTCTCTCAAAAATTACCACCGGAAAAAATACATATTTGATTAAACCCTGTATAAAATTTTTACGTGGGATTTCATTATTTTTTTTATTTCCCAATTCTTTACTCTTTCAGAGTCGTAGGGTAATTCTGCAGGATTACCAAATACATTTTACTTGACGTTTTTAAAGACACATAAGTTCTTCAACAAAGACACCAACGTCTTTTACAGTTTGAAACTGTTAATATATAAATTGAAGGATGTTCACTTCATCATTCATTCAATTTTTTCTAGTTTCTATTTTACGTTCTAATTCGATGAGAAGCCGAGCTAAGGTAAGTGATACAATTTTTTTTTGATGTTTATACTTTATGCTAATTTATTTCAGATTACCAACGAAGTTAAAAATAACATCAAAAAGAACTAATTAATAAAAGTTTTGGAATTGGTTACTTAAAACTCGCTGGATTAACAAACGCGGAGATTTTAATTTAAATTGACGTTGTTAAATTTGTTTTCAATCCACATATTTTATTAACATGTTAATGAATAACATGATTTATAAATACGAAGCAAAATAGAGCAGAATGTAATTAATGCATTAGAGTGTAAAATGCGAGAGTTGTTATTTGGCAGTTGGGTCACTCCGCTTGTTTCCGATAATGATACTGCACTTCCGATATTCCCCCACGTTTGAAAACATGGGGGGAATATTTGAGGTACCAGATTTTAATAAATACGGGCTCGCCGCCGCATCATTATTATTAAATGTGTAAAAATAATTTTCATCTCCGCCGTTCCTTAATATTTTTAATATCAAACTTTCTATTTCATAACCTGAGGATATTTTTCGCAGCTCTTCTGCTAATTAACATTTTAAAAGTTTCCCTGAGCGGCGGCGGCGGCGGCGCGCTGGGGAGTTTCATTATTCGGCCAACTTATTTCTATAAGCTTGGGCGCATTCATGTCAACAAATATCGGAATAAAATTGAATTTTCAGCTGGTCTGAAAGTGTAAAGCTTATTTAGGTGGGAGTTTCGTGCTTGACTCGTTTAATCCGGATATAATCACCTGAAAATATCTAGTAATTTTTCTTAACTTATAAATAAATTAAAGACATTTAATAACTTTAATTGAAATTTTTTTCCTTGTGTAAGGAAAAGTACAAGTTCATCGTTTTCCAGCAACATATTAATTAATTGTTTATAAACACCTACTAAAGGGTGGCTTTAATCGAATATAAATTCCTCGCTGAAAATTCGCTGAAAGCCGCCCCCATCCATAATTAATTTCATCGCATGTGCCCCGGGTGTAAAATAAGGAGGTGTAGATAAAATTTAGGCAATATAAGTAAATAATGCCACGGTGACAGGCCTAAAAGCCCCTAAGTGGCTGCATGTAGGTAGCAGGTGCTGCCAGTGTGTAGCGGTGGTTGCAGCTGTTTTCCAACCTTTAATTGACTATTTGACCGCGCCCGGCACGCTAGATGGTACTGCACGCAACATGCTATCAGTCTGTGCCAGGGGATTTCATTAATTGAGATATCTTCTTTCACATAATCCCCGATTTAGTTTCACTCTGCGCTCTCCTATTATCCATTACATTAGAAGAGAATTATATTCTCGTATCGCAAGGTCATTACAACGAACTTAGAACTCGCTTTCTAACGGTCAAGTAAATAAAGTTCATTTTATTTAATATACGTAATTCATTAATAAAACGTAGCCAGGCTACTATATATTAAAAGACCACCAAAGTGAGTCTAACTTTTTAAACTCCCTTTAAGTTAATTACTACGCAGTTGGTTTTAAACATTACGTTTATTAACATGCTGTAAGCGTATTATTAATTACAGAGGAGTAAAGCCGCGCTGATGTTATAATTATAGAGCTACATTATACAGTTGCTTAATTAATTCGCGCAAAAATAGTTAATAGGTAAAAATGTGTGCGATAATTAATATTACACAATGCGGTTAAGGAAGCCCCCGTCGAACCAAAAGGAAGCAGCACATCTTTCGCCATTCGGATTTAATTAAATATAACTTGAAGGATTATAAATGTGGCGTCTAGTAAATTTCAGAAGCAATTAATATTCAGCGAACGGAAGGAGTATTTCGTCATTAGTCAGACTGTTTTCGTGATTACCACCTGGAAACCGCATCTACTACTATTTTAAGATAAATGGCTATCGTCTCGGTAAAGTCTCCATAGATCTTCATTTTCCAATAGAAGTCGGACGAGAGGAGCGCCCCCAAAGTAAAAGCAAAAAGCAAACTCGAACGCTAACTATATTCTTGTATTATTTCTAAGTTGCAGCATTTCATCCATCAGCCGGACTTCTTCGATTAACCCCCCACCCACCTAAGCTACACCAAAAACAAAATTATTTCGCGATTTTGATTTGCAGCGCGTAACTGAAATTCTTTGATTTTATACGTCTTTGTGTTTTCGTCGAATTCACGAACTTTGCTTGCACAAAACAATAAATGCTCTTTGCGCTTTGCCCCCTTTGTGAGTGGGAAAACTTCTACGTACAAATTTAATTCGTTTTACTTGAAATTTGCTTGTAATAACACGAATCCGTAAAGTTAATTAAAACGCTCAAAATCGTGAATTAAATAATAACCGGATTCCGCCTTGGACGACCTTTATAAATACAATTCCGCGAGTTTAATGAAATATGTATCTAAGGATCGTCGCCCACTTGCATTTAAATTTAAGTCAACAATAATTGTGTTTATAAATGTCATTACTATTGATTCTAGTTGTTGTTTTCTGAACGTCGCTAACATTTAAAGTCCGTTTTACACTACCCTATTTCTCGTACATGATTTGATTCAATTTCTACAATAAATATTTAGAATAAGAAATTCTTGAGCTGCAGATATGGACACATTCCAGATTCAGTACAATTCTTGTACAACAAGATTGTTATGTACACCTATTTTGTGACAAGAATAATTAAAATCTTGTTGTGGTAATTATACTCCGGCGCCTCCACCAAAAAACATTCCGGTACTTTCAAGCCAAATGAATGAAAGCATTCGATATAAGAATTTAATTCATTTCATAGAATGACGCTTAATAACATTAATTGTTTACAGTAAACTTGATTAATAAATATGTTACAGTTACGGCCTGCCTAATATTTATAGTAATGGACTACTTTATCATGCGCTAGATTCAAGTATGAGTTAAGTATCATTGTTTTGGCGTGAGTATCATATGCGAGATAATTTACGATATTAGAGATATACCTATTATGGAAATCATGTTTCAATTGTCCACTATGCTGGCAATCGTAAGGCCAATTACACGAGTTCTTTTGGAAACAGTTCTTATTGCGTTGCAAAATATTCTAATAAAACGAGGATAAAAATGGATAGACCAAATTATTATACAAGGTTCAACAATGTTTCTATGTTTCCATTGCAAACCTTCAAGGGCGATGAAAGTAATTAATGAGGCTGATTTGCATATACCGGGTGTCCCAAAACCCTCGTATGAGACTGAAACAATATATAGAGAGGCGCAAAAGAAACAACTTTTTTCCATAATTTTTTTTCCAAAAGTCAATAATAAAGGAATTATAAGCTCTGAAAGACGGTTAGAAAATATTGTTCTTTTGACAATATCTTCTGGATCCTTTAAGTTATGAAACTAACATTTTAAATTCAGGTATAACTGCCCTTTCACAATAGTGTTAATGGTAACGTAATGTTATAATGGTAAGAACTAGAAAATGGTGACAGACGTAGACTGTTCACAATAATGTTAACAGTGATGTTAACGTAAGATGTTGATGTTAGAGTCCAGAAATTTTCTGGTTATTTAACATCTTTAATAACATCCACCAATGAATATATGACTGCGACGCATACGGACTGTCATATGGAGATAAATTTTAACCTTAACGTTAACACAGCTCATGCCAATGTGCGCTTGTGTAAAGTTATTATAAATACGTTGTGTAAATATATGTTTTATTCCGTTTTTATTACATTAAGACGCTCATTTAAAATAATTAACATCGGTAACATTTTGCGGGGACAATGCAACTACTAACACCACCATTACCTGTCTAACATTACTATTAACATTAACACTATTGTGAAAGGGCAGTAAGGCACCTAACTGCGCGTTTACAATGTATTTGTTAGGTCCTCTCTCCTTTTTAAAGGGTAGATTTTTCGGTATTTTATTCCTAACTTTTTATTTTTACATATTCCATCAAAAACTTATGAAGAGAATATTCTTTAGATTATTTGGCACAAGAAGGGTCTCTTGTTAGATAAACCGAACCGTTTTCGAGTAATTGAGGTTTAAAAGTTAACATACGTCCATTGCATCTTGTTATCATAAAATACTGAAAGTAATCCCCTCAAACTACCCATTAAAAGAGAAGAAGGATTTGACAAATGCGTTGTAAATGTTCAGTTAGGTGTCTTATACCTGAGCTTCAAATATTAGTTTGATAACTTAAAGAATTCAGAAGACGCTGCCAAAAGAAAAATACGTTTCATTCCTCTTTCAGTGAATTATAAAATTCCCTTATTGACTTTTGGAAAAGAGTATGTATTGAAAAAAGTTGTTTCTTTTGCGCCTCTCTATATACTGTTTCAGTCTCAAACGAGGGTTTTGGGACAGCCTGTATATTGTCAGTTCATTTCGCAAATTCTACTCGTTTGCATCTTCAAGGACGGCTTCGCCATCAAGGTGCCAAGATTAAGCTTGCAGAAAAGTTGCACCGAAAGAATGCATCATCAAACAGTCTCTCTTTGTCTCTTTCTTCATCTTTCTTTCTTCCTCTTTCTTTCTTCGTCTGTCTTTCTTTGTCTGTCTTACTTCGTCTGCCTTTATTCGTCTGCCTTTCTTCGTCTGTCTTTCTTAATCTGTCTTTCCCCGTCTGTCGTTCTTTCCTCGCCTGTCTGTCTGTCTCTCTGTCTGTCAAAACAATGAAAAATGTCCTAATTGTAACCGTTTTCGATGGTCTGGATCATGTCTATTTTTTTTCGAAAAAGTTGTGTAAGGTACTATCTTTTATATCACTATTTAACTGACAAGAAAGACTATCAAAATCTGCGTGAAAAAATTAGGATTGCCATTTCAAAAAATTAATAATGACGTCACAGCGGAGAAACAAATGCCGATGGAGAAAAGATTTTTACACTAAAATGTGTCTTCTGGATTTTGCAAAAAAAAAAAAACGTTAAATAAACGAATTATGAGCTTGGGGCGGGACTTTATAACCACTCTGTACGTTTAACCCTTTGCGGCCTACTGGTTATATAGCATAACCATCAATTTACAATTTTTGTGTTTAAAATCCAAGTGGCTGCAAAGGAATACCATGGTGTATATTACGTTGCCTATAGTATTGTACAATTCGTCGGAATAAATGCGGGGGTTTACAACATCTGTTTTATCATGCGCAGTAAGCATTTACGGACTCTAGTGTTTTGAGGTAACAGAGTGTTATTTTTATTAAAAACAATTACCATGGCAAGTAAGTACATACAAAATATATAAGTACAATGGTTATTGTTGATGTTATAAAGTAGATTTTATGAAATGCTGAGAAAAATTTGTAGCGATTATCGCATTGGGACTAACGGCTTAGTTAGTCTAAAGTGGATGGATAAGAAAAGTGTCCACTTTATTGGCAACTTTCACAACCCAATCATCAATGAGTTTATTGGGAGAAGAAAAAAAAATGGTGATGTTGAAGAAGTTAGTTGTCCTGTTCTAGTAAAAGATTATAACCGACACATGGGTTATGTTGATCTTTTTTCGTCTGTCTTCTTCCGTCTGTCTTTTTTTCATCGCCTGTGTGTCTGTCTCTCTGTCTGTCAAAACAATGAAAAATGTCCCAATTTGTTACGGGTGAAAATCCCGTTAAGATCATTTTAGTATTGTCAGTCACCCTGTATTGTGAAATAACAATAACATTCCGTTATTGTGCCATGCGCATTTCATTTGTACACCGATTAAACGATGGCCTGCAATATGCAATACGGAATTGTTGCCATCTCCCTCTGTCCGGAAGTGAGTAGTTATTTCTGTTCTTCTATCACCCCCCTCTTGATATCGTCGTGGCTCGTTGTAGTTGTAGAGTGTAGACCACAGAACATACGCAAGAAAAGAAACGACACCAAATGTTAAAAATCTGAAGCAGTTGAGTTACGGCGCCCTCTATGAACGGCACCATGCACCAAGTAGTATGGCGCCAAAAATTTGTTTCTATGACACCAGAATTAAAACGCATTCATTTATACATTTGAATTTTTTATGTAGAAATACCACGTGATCATTTAAATTTATAATTAAAGTAGGTGGGATTTTTTTATATGGTTGTGCACCTTGCCAATCGACTCGCTGTCTAGATTAGAGGTTATGTAAATATCTTGACGTTTATAGGATTCTCATCGGCCTCAATCGTTTTAATTTAAAGGAAGTGAAACAGTTTTAGTGACAACCATAGTAAATGTTCAAAGTGTTCGCCCCCGGCTATTAATTAAACATTTTGAAGCGTCACTTTGACAATTCAAACTCAAATTAAGCTGTCAACAGTTATTGTTGCCAACCTAATTCAAAATTCATAGCCTACTCTAATTATAAATTTAAATGATCACGTGGTACATGACATACAGATCTTCAATGTAATTAACTCTCTGTTAAGTATTAATTATTTGTAAATTTAAATTGAACATTGCAGAACAATGACAGAACTTTGCGTGCAGTGCCATCTATAAACGGCATCATATTAAATTTTGCGATTTATATGTTTCCCTTTAAATGTCGCGGGGCTGATGTAGACGTGTTGTTGCCTGTAGTGTACTTTGCGAATTCATTTGGCTGAAATCGCCTGGAAATGGATGTCTACGGTACTTTGGTTACCGGATTTTATAAATCGTCACCCCTGCGTTTGTAAGCATTGTGTAATGCCTGTCCAAAACCTAATCCTGGCAGTTGAAGATTAGGTAAATTTGGCACGCAACAGGGCGTGGTACAAAGTGTAACGCATGTGTTCTTTTCTTTTAGGTTTTTCTTCCTTTCTCTCTTATGTGTGTTTGCTGATTGTTACTCTTTCTTCTACCCTTCGATGTATTACGATTACGATGTTTGTTGGAGAGTTCTGCTCCTGACTTAGATCAATAATTAATTGAGTTTCAAAGGTTCGAGTCTTAGTACAGCGTCTGTAACTCTGCCGGTATTCAAAGACTTGTTCGATTTAATAAACCAACGCACAAAGTGTCTCTGTGGGACGACAGTGTACTTAACAAATGGAGTTAATTAGTGAACTAATCAGATGTTTTGAGCGAAGTACGTGATTCCTACCGCCCTCAGCGATCAATCTGCAGGTAAATCAAAAGCAATCACCCGTTTTTCGCGGACTCCTTTTGGAGGTGATGGTGTACCCTATCTCTAATTAACCTAAGTAATTAAGGTCGATGGGTAGGAGACTTCCCAGCTACTTCCGATCGTTTTTCCGTCGGCTAAACCTAGCTACCTAAATTATTGCGCAAGGTCCCTTCGACTGTTTTTTTGATGTTTTTGACCTTTCAGTCTCGAGGCAATCGCTTATCATTTACCAACAAATCTCACAGCCACGACAACAGGTTGACCCTCCCACAAATGTGGTGTTTTGTTCATGTCTCACGAACATCTATAAATTTTACTTATTCAAGTGTGGAAATTGACGTTTTTAAAAGGTCTGTTTTCGGACTGAGACAAGACAGACTGTAATTAAGCCTAAACTCACAACGTAACGTGATATCCCCGCGCACCCGGCTCGCACGTTTTGCAGTTTTGACAAAGCAATCTATACATAAGAGCTTAGAAAAACAATTTGAAATGTCAAGATAGGTTGGTTTATGACTCTACCACTGCGAACGTCGTCAGTTTTCAAACACGAAACGGACAGCGAGACATGTTTCCAATTGCCTGCAATCTGGTCTTTGTGATACTGGACGAGTACTTAAAATTTAGAAAACATTCAAACCCATGTGGCGATGATCTATTTATTGTGCTCCTGGGTGGGCAGAAACATACAACCCGTCGGTCCCGGTGGCGCCTCCGGTCAACAAATCAATGCTGCAAGTCCGAGAAACGAATATGTGTTTTATGAAATCAGACATGCAACAATCGCGTTTTATTTTCAAAACAAATTATCGAAACATTTCAATACTGACATACCACACAAACATTTCAAGTTGCATTAAAGCGTATTTTGCGGAAAAGTATGCATTGGTGTACACCAGTTCAGGATAACAAACAGACCTATTAAAAGTACTCATAAATAAGAGGCAAAGTGAATATGTTTCTGTAAAACATTTAGAAATTTTCTAGAAACTAATTTTATTAAATTTTAGTTAATTCGACTTTCTAACTGTGTTTTTAAAGATAAATTAGCTTTGATAAGGCGCCTCCGAGCGGAAGGTAAAGTACGTAAATTACATAAAAACTTTTCTTTTCAGAATAAAAGAGCCGGATCAAAGTCTAAAGTTATTTTATTCGCAAATCAGGTGGACTCTGTTGATTGCGTATTCCTAATTAACTTACGGATTAAGGAGGGGCTCGAGAGGCACCTCTCATTTATCGGCTAATTTGAGCCAACATATTCTTTAAATATTTATCTAAGCGGGGTATTTAACGAAATCGATAATGGCGCTGCTCTGCGTGAATAGAGTCTGCTTATTGAATTACGGGATTAATTCTTCAAAGTTCGGGGAGAGACAAAATATTTTCCCAAGTTGAAGTCGAGGCCCGCCAACAAAAGGAGTGATTTGTTTATTTGTTGAAGTAACACATGTGTCATTTCCAGTTCGTATGATAAATTACAGTATATGATGAAGTGTAGGTTAAAGGTCGCTCGGGGACAAAGACCGTTGCGGGTGTTGATGAAGGTTGTCACTTGTCAACAAGTCAACTCAGGGCAGACCAACATTGCTACGAATTTAAATTATAAGAATTACAATCCCAGATGGAAAATTTTGTGTGTAATTTTTAATGCTGCTCTGGACGTTGCGAAAGGTAATTAAAATTTATTTCATCTCGCAGTAAAGTTAAATCTCTCTAAAAGCGAATTCATATTTTCTCAGATGTGTTTGCAAAATATCTGAAATCTAATTCAAATTCTTGAATTAAACAGAGCGTATAAATTCTCCCAACTTTACATACATACATAATTAGGTACTTGAAATAAATAATTATGTTTATGTTAATTAAACGAATGTATTCGTCTCTTTTTAGGGCAAAATTATATTAATTATAATTACTCACAAAACTAGAAGGTATAACCAAAACAAAATTTTGTGCTTTGTAAATTCAATGTCCTTTCGTTTTATTAATAAAAGATTTTGATATAAAATTTATGTTTAAGTCATCGTGCTCTAAAAGAGGGCGGGGGGGAGACTGAAAGCCATGTTGAGAGCTTGCTCCGGATTTATAGTAGAACAAAAATTGAATTATTGCTGTAGACAATCTATAAATCGAAAGCACCAGAATTTTCTAAAAGTAGTTCATAGTTACGACTTTGCTCAACTGTATAGTATACATATTGCTACGTTATTCGTCATTGAGAAATTAATTCGTTTATTTTTCAATAAGGTACATATTCGGCTACAACATGAAATTCTTACAGCTTCAGGGCGTAACCTTTTTCTTTCGTTTTAATTTAATCGAATCTATGAACGCTTTTGGGTCCTTTGAGTTTTTAAAAAAGTTTACTTGCAAAATTTATATTTGTTAAGTTTATAAATCATTTATTATTACAATTAAAGAATGCGTAATAAAACAAAAGTGATTTGAATATCTTTGACCTGCTCGATGAATGGTTCTTAGCAAAAAAAAGTTGTGCTGTGAAAATTCACGGACACAGCCACTGGCCGAATTCTTGTTTTCATTTAATTACAGAAAAAAAAAGGAGAAAATGTAGTACATACTGCGACCCTCTTCGCATTCCAGGGTACGGGCTACATTAATTTTACGGCGTGGTGCGGTATTGTGGAATCTTTTATCTTCCCCTCATACATAAACGACATCGGTCAAACAAGTTAGCGCCGAGAATGCTTCGCTGAACTGATTTATTCCCTTCGTAAAATTTTTCCTTTCCTCTGTTGTAAGGGCACAACTTAGAATTACGCCCTGGCGTTAAACAAGCACGGTTAAAAGAAAGAAGAAGAGGAATTAAATGTTATTCCCGCGTTTCCTCTTGCATGGTATTTTTCTAACAAGCCTTCTCCTCCCTCTAAATTAAACAACCTCTTTTCAGTTTTAGAATACAATTAATTCGTGAGTAAAGAATTTAGATTTATTTTAGCTTACGCAGATTCGATGTTAATGTGCATACTTCGCATGGATAGTTTAGGAAGTATGTGGAGGCACGAATGTTTATAGTAGTAATGTATTTCTCGTTAAAACCAAAGTGGATTACATATTCCGGGCCGGGCTACATTCAAATAGGTAATCGAATGAGAAGATACTTTGCTAAGTATAATTCTCTAAGGACCGACCGCATGAGTGAGGGTCACTTTAAACGAAATCCTCTGAAATTGAAGCTATCTTTTATAGATTGGATATTGACCAGAGAATCAATCCCCTGCTTAAATGGATGTGTGGTGAGTCATTTTGAAAATGTTTTTGTTGCGAACTTGCCGGATAAATGAGGAACATTTCTATTTTACACGTGCGACTGTAATTACAAAATTGTTCTTTTTTTATTCGCACAAAGTTCAATCAAGATATTAATTATGTAGTTAATTATCTTAAATCTTTGTCAGTTACAAAATTTTATGCTTATTTTTTATATATTTGTATTTGTCCCCTTGTTCATAGATGTCTCCATTCTGTAATAAAACAACTTGCTGCTATATCAGTCGAATCACGTCAGCGCGCACCCATTTTTTTACTGCCTTTTGAACATACACGCTTAACTGGCTTCATAGCCGTTATTTAGATGGGCGACTACTAAACGACGGGTCCCGAGTTCGAACCTCAGTAAAAAAAATTGATTCCTCCGCCTTACACATAGGCAACTTCTGCGCAAATCGTTCCTGCGCCTTGCACATAGGCAACTTCTGCACAATATGTCAACGAGGACCGTATGAAATGCCTAGCAAATTCGATCGCCCATAGCTACTCTACTCCTGTATTATAATTTTTCATGAAAATAATAAATCATTTCAAATTAAATTCAAATAAACAACATCAAAGCTTCTAGAGCCGGCACTGTTTGGGACCAAAATCAATTTTTTTTTTTAGATAAAAAGTTTTATTAATTTTGTAACGCGCCCGTTAAAACGCTGTGTGTTTGTTTACTTCCCGGACAAGCGAAGAAAATAAACAATCCAAACAAACCGACAATTGAAATTTATTGCCCCTCAAGTAACTGTACACAACACTTATTTTCAAAGAATTCCGAGAGGCCACCAGATGTTAATACTATAACTGCATGCGGTCCTGTCTCCTCCTGTGGGCTTTATGGCAGGCGCTACGGTTTAAGGGTTAGTGACCTACTTCGGCTTACGGTGAATGCCCTCCGGAATTCGAGCAGTAGTTGGTAATTCTCCTATGTATTGCCCGATCGTCAAACAACCCTGTAATTACGCTGTGGTAACCTGATTCTTTTGGTGCGAGAGGCAAATAACTTGCCAGAACAAAGGAATTAGATACGTCAAATAAAAATGCAACAATTAAATTTAATTATTTATTGAAAAAAAATGAGAAAAACTCCTTGTATCAGCCTCTGTGGGGTCTGATATCGTGAGCGTTTTAAATCAATACAACGAAACAAAAAAAATTACAGTGATCAGAAGTACAGTGTGATTCGCTCAACCGATTTCACTTTCCGAATATCGGCGGTCTAACCTGCCTTCTGTCACAGCTGGTGGTTTAAAACACGCAGATAGCCGTAGGAGAACTCTGCTCCTCAATTAAATTAACAAGTAATTAGAATTCAACTTAGAATGGTCTTGGTACTAGTGTTTGTCACTTTAATCGTACTCTAAGACTCGTTCTGTTCAGTCAACCAACGTACATGTGACACAATGAGTCTACAGTGTACTTAATTAGTGGGATAAATTAATTAGACGTTCAAGTGGCATATGCCGCCTTCAGCGATCAATTTGCAAGTAAATTAGTAGCAATTACCTGTTTTTCAGGGACTCCCGTGTGAGGTGGTGGTATAACCCTATCTCTAGCTAACCTGATTAATAAGGTGGAGTGTAGGGAACGCCGCTACTCCTCTCACCTGAGCGTTTAATTGAGGTCGAAATAGTAGGAGCTTTTCTCGACTACTTTCGCCTTGCGTCGAGGGTGGTACTCTGTACCCGCTTGCCTGGGTTTCAGGTCCCTCTATTTGTCGCTCTTTCGCCGTCTAAACCTATCTAATTAATTTATAGCGCAAGAACCCATTTGACTGCTTTTCGACACTACACTATGGGTGTTTATGGCCATTTCAGTCTCTCGGCAAACACTTCTAATTAACCTGCAAATCTTTCGGCAATTCGGTTCACACACAGACCAGTGGTTTAGATTGGCGATTTCCCTGTACAAATCGAAAACAGCCGTTAGCGTATATCCAACTTGGCAGAGAATATCTCCAAAGGAAGACGATTTCTAGAATACACTGTATATGAATTTACAAGTAGATTTGATGGATAGTTAACTGCTGCTAGTTGGTTAATCACAGAACTAATCTAATAATTAATGAGACAAAACTTTACCAAGTGAATGATGTTTGTCGGAGTTTAAACTCTACTCAATGAAAATCAAATGGTTTAATTAAATTTATCTAAAGCAATGGAAATACGGAACTCGCTAGTCACTAATTAATGCAATTTTAAATTATTCTCACTCAATTGACACCACCAAATATGTGACGAAAGGATACAAAGAAAATGTAATTTACCTCTTCGCGTAATCCGCGGATCGCGTGCACTCACGCAGTTAGAACCATATGCACCAAACACTTTAATCGAGCTTAAATTTGAGTGACGTTTATATTGGTGACATTTGAGGTTTCAGAATATTGTGTAAGCCACATTCTAAGTGGCGCTTAAAGTTAAGCTGAGTTAATTCGTTCGGTGCACACAGGCATTAGCACTCTTGGTTAAATACACCCACATCGCGACGCGTAATTATTGGTTTTTAATTGCCCTTTTTATCAACACACTTTATTTACCCGTACCGGAATAAATGATTTAACTGTAAAATGAATAAAGATTACAAGCGCTTAAGAAAAAACGGCTAAGCCAAGCTAGAATTGAACTGAACCGTTCTCGTTCAAGCGATAATGCTATCTGTCCGCTTGCCGTGTTCCTATCCCGCAAGTAAAAATTAACAACACCCCCTCGGACTTGCCAGAGAGATTTTTAAAAACTCACCGACCAATGGTAACCGTTGATTTGAATTCTAACCCAAGCCCTGAATGCATTTTCTCATAAACACCTATAAATTACGTGCTTCATACGGAACGCGTCTGTACTTCACCATCTGCGATTTGTTTTTCTCTACTGCATTCCAAGCGCCCCTTGAGCTGACCCAGAATTATGACGCCAGCTTTGAAAAGAAACAGACAAAAACAAAACACTTTAACTTGAGCGTAATTCGATATGATTTTCCGCTAATGTACATGTATTTGCGATTTCAGCGCGACCAGCTTTTGTACACAAATTCGAAATACAAAGATAAAGGTTACTCTGCTGACAGATTTATAGCAAGCTGTGGGTCCATCATTACTTGCAAGGAAACGGCACGTCGCCCTGGATTGCTGACTTATCGCTTGTAAAAAAATACCAAGAATACGAACATACGTTTGTTATTTTAAAACTAAACGTGTAATACTTAATTTTGTTTTGAAACAAATTTAGCGAACGTTTCAATTTTAAGCTTTGTTTTGTGATTTTGTTTAGATGAAGGTACAACAGGCAAATAATAATAAAACCAGGACCTATCCAATTAGAGCCAATACTATAATTTTAGAACCGCAGAATCGAAGTTGACCCGGAGGCGTTCCGTTGGCCGCAAACAGAATGGTGCCGACACATACATTTATAACTTGCAGTAAAACAATGGATATGTCGAAGTGAAATCTGCGGTCGATTTCCCCATTACAGTTATAAATTGCCGGAATAAAGTGATTTTTAACCGAAGAGCCGACGACACGAAAATATTATGTACAAAATCCGGGGAATTACGTTCATAAATTAGGGGTGGGTCAAAAAAGTGCCAACTCTATTCGATTTTCTATCGCATGTAAAACACTGGCGTTACAAATATTCGCGCGTGCTCTAAAATTTTTTCGAGGCCGCGTTATAAAATACGAAATTAAATTATAGGTTGTGCAGAATTAAAAGCATGAAAAATTTTCCGGGAAAAACAATAAACGTTGTTTTATTTAGAGGACTGACATGACGGTCGTTTTGTCAGGTGTTGCATACACAGTATTATATTTAAAACAACATATTCATTTACATAGGAATAAAAAAATAGGAAATCAACAAAAACGTATTCCGCATTCGCGGTTCGGTTCGAAATTGTGTACACACCTTCAATAATAATTAAGGAATGATGTGCGGAATCGTCCTCTACAATGCAAGACTATCTGTTGCAGTATTTACCCATAGAATTGCTGTTTGCTCAAAGTATTTATTTTCCCCGTTCAACCAAAATACGTATTTTCCATATGTTTGCATTCGCAAGTCTCTAAAACCTTGGATAAACATATGCGAAGTGTAGTTCCCAAAGTCGCGAGCTTAAAGTAGGAAATAATAGCAGCTGTGGCCGGACCGCCTCATTTTATAGCGGACAGTAAAGTTTGTTGGTGGAACAATCCGGGAACACTTGTTACGCTCACATTAGATTATGATAATAGGCCGAGTTAAATAAAACGTCCAGTCCAATTCTAAAACGTTCCGCAAAAACAAAACCTCTTCGGAAATCAACGTCCATTAAATTTCCCATTCTTATCGAAACGGTGGGTTGTAATTTGTCGTGCTCGTTTGAAGTGAATCAAAGGTGCTTGGGGGTATTATAAAGAAGGCCGGCAATGAACGATATAAAAATACAATCATAAATCAAGAGGGTTACTGAAAAAGCTGACAGGAGGAACAGTGAAACGTCAAACGTCAATGTATTCTATATAATCCGGAAGAAACTACATCATTGTGTCCCGTTTGTGAAAACCCAGCCGATTAAGTTATTGTTGGAATTTCTGGAACTTTATTATTTCGAACAGAAGTGTATGGAAAATGCAAATCAATTTTCGTATCGATTGGGTGTCCTGTACAAATTTGATTTCTATTAATTTTATTATTTAATTCGTATTTTTTGTCAGCTTAAAGTATTCTTATTTCATTTTTTTCATTTGACAGTGAAAAGTTTGGAAACATCATAAATTACTCAACACCACATGTTGGTAAAATCGATTCAATTTCCTCAGAGATTGTTACGGTCCAAATTTCATTGTTCAAATTTTTCTAACCCTTTGCCCATTTTCGGATTCGGTTGATCATAATTGTTTTTATACTCCAGGGATTCTCTTTTACATTTGTCAAGTTGAGAACACTGTTGGTCTTCGCGCCCCCAAATTACCGTACGTTAGAGGTGGTGGCTGGCCATTATTCGCGTTTGATGAACTTTGACGCCCCTTTTGGGGCAGATCACGAGTACGCATCGCAGACGTTGGACGAATATTTTTGTGCTCTTTATGTATTGCCTGGTAGTTTAGGCCGCCCTGTGATAAGGGGTTTTATTAACGTCTGTGAGAAGTCTCTAGAAGCTTTAGTTTCCGACGCTTTTCCGATGCGCCACACTTCTTCAATGAGCCCATCTGATCTGTGGGGTAAATCTTTTTCGAATCAGTTTTCTTTTCGATATCGAATTTCTCTTATATTTGTGTTTCTTCCGTTAGCCACGTTTTGAGGATTAGAATCACCTCCTCGTTCGAGTCTGGCACCTACCTGAAGGAGAGCAAATTGAAGGAGTGCAAGTTAAGTTCTCCAACACAACCGGCTAACTCTTGGAGAAGGGCGTGGGTCGTACATAACCCCCCCAAAAATTTAAAGCGGGCTGAATTTATTAATCCGAAATAGAAATAAGAGCCACCAGTAATACACATTTGTTTTTATTTGTGTCCAAAATCAATACTTTAATTAACAACCTTCAATGATTGTATCAAGTCAGCGTTAAAGATAAACTGGAATGTTCTTTTACGAATCTGTTTACAAAACGCATTAAAATTAACGGTGGTTTAAACACTTAATATTAAACCATGATGACGCAAACTAAACAAACAAAATCAGAACGACAGAAATCCCCAACCTTTGGTTATTCAAAATGCAAACGCCAAAATGTTGTCCGTCGAGGTTAGGCGTAACAGGAGCGCCGCATCATTCCGAATGTCATCTTGGCTTCAGGGCAACGAAGTAGGAATATGGTGGAATAACGGCTCTTAGTTACCACTTTCGTTTCCGCGGAGTGCCCCCTCCTGCGTGCCTCACACAATGACACACACACCACGTTGTCGAAATTCAAGATCCGTTTATAACGACGCCATCAAACTTTTCAGCAAGGGCACACCAAGAGGACGATCGCCAAGCAGCTCTCAACGGAACTCCGGTGAAACGTTCAGAATGAATGGGGGGGAACCAATTAAGAGTATATTTTAAAAAAATCTAGATGAAAGAGAGCGCAAATTACGAACCGACCATCGAACGATGTAACGCTAAAAACATACCTGCCGTAGATACAACGGAACAGGCTTGGAGGACCCTCGGATTTCGTCGCAATCAATTTCACATCCGGTGAGTAAAATTTCAGTCCGAAACAAACCCCGTTTAATGAAAAGTTTAAACAAATCGAAACTACCCTCAGCGCACTTACAAACGAGTAGTCACATCGACTGAAAGAAATTTACATCGGAGCGTCGTTCCACGCGAACGCTTCGCGGGAAGGGAGAGAGGGTCTATTGGCCAGTGATAGGCCTGTAATGTATCCTACTCCCCACGCTCGTTTGTTTCAAAACGCCATACATGGATTTGGAGTTAAAAATTATTTATATTTCCAAGATTGGTCAGAAACAGTAAGTTACTTTCTTCACCGTTAGCTTCTCCACATTCAGGTCTGTCTGTAGGGTAAAGTTATAAAATGCTTTTTTCAATGAAAAATTCATGTGTCCCCAAGCACGAATTAAATGTCACAAAAAATTCCGTATTTCGAGAACAGTTAAAGGTAGCGAGTCGTAACCTTCACAGTGCCTAGGTCTATAAAGCGAAGCTATACCTTAAGTTCCCTGAATTAGTTCATTTCAATGAATAATCTGTGTAGCGCCATACATGGACTTAGAGAAAAAAAATTACTTCAAGATCACAATAAGTTACTTTCTTCATTGTTAGCTTCTTCATATTTAGATCTGTCTCTAGGGTGAAGCTATAACGGATTACCAATGAGAAATCATGATAAAAAAATGGTTCTTTATTCCGAGAATGGCTATAGATGGTGAGTTGTAACCTTCACCGTTAGCTTCCCCGTATCCAGGTCTACAGAGCGAAGCTATACAACAAGCTCCCTCCAAACTCAACATAAGAAAACCAGTATCTCGAGAATTGTTAGAAATCGTAATTCGAAGTATGCATCGTTAGCTTTACCAAGGTCAGATCTATACACTAAAGCTATATTTTTAAGCTTTTCAAATTGTTTTCATCAATCTGTAAGTCTGTTTACTTTGTACTTGGACTTACTATCTCGAGAACGTTTGGAGACTATCTCGAGAACATTTGGAGGTAGAGAGTTGCTATTAACTTTGCCGTACCGGGGTCTATAGAATGAAGCTATACCTTCAGCTCTCTCAAATCGCCAAACTTAGATCTATACGTCGGAGCTGTACTCTGAACTTGTTTCCTTTAAGAGAAGTCTATTTCCTCGCATGTATACGGTATAAAAATGTATAATAATAATAATCTTATAAACTTTTAGGTAAGGCGGAAAAGTAGGTAGCAAGATTTTATTAAGTTCTACAAACATAACCATGCATTTTTTTTTCTTTTGAAATTGTTATTACATCCTTCCCCAAGGATTCTCGAAGATTCGACACAAGCTCCAAATAGGACTAAAACTGCACCAGTTCTAGAACAATCCTGATAAACGAAACCTCTATAAAAGGAGACTGTGGGCAATTAAGTTATTTTTTATTTAACAAAGAGCGATTTCTTTGAATCCTAACAAAAATTACGTGCAGGAAAATATGCCTCAAAGTCATTTTTCACAAAATGCAATTACGATGATATTCTTATTCATTCATACCGTACTTTGCGTCCGCTGTTGACCTTCATAAACGAAAATTGTTTTTCTAGTACTCCTCCCCCTGAATCGCACGAGTTTATTACGAAATGTTGCACGAAGATGGAACAACAATTTTCTTGTTTGTTCGTGTAGAAAATATGTAGAGCAAACGCCCATAATCCGGAGGGTCGACTTCGCTTCACTTACGTATGAATTCTATAAAATTTTATTCGAGTCATCCTCAGTAGCTGAAATCCAATTTCAGTGCGACAAATAAATTTCAGTGTTTTTCTACTGTGACGTATATAAATGCGTTAAATATTATCCCTTCCAAGAGTTTAGACGGAGAGGGCGAGACGTTGCGAAGTAAGTTTAAATCGAAGTGAGTTGGGGAATTCTGTTTCCTCCGGAAAGTTATCCGGGGTTTAACTTGGAGCGGATGTACCTTTAAATTTTTAAAAAGCAGCACGCGACATTCTATTCAAGACTAATTAGCGAGCGTTTGGTGCTGACATTTGAATGTATTCTCATAGCACCTGGCTGAATACCCGAAATTAATTACAGTTCACGCGCTTCAGCAGATCCCCATCTATCTGTGATTGCATTACCTGATTCAAAATTAAATATGCTCTTTAACAAATACACAGAATAATTCATCCTCTGCCTTCAACTCTCATCACGGAACATAATACATTTGAAGAATTTATGAACTGCAATATAACATTCGGTTCACTTTGACGTTTAATAAAGGAACTTATCAGATTTAATGATTCTTACGAACGATTCTGTTTTCATGTTTGAACCAGTTAATATTGTGGGCATAAATTATTTACTTCATAAAACTGATTTGGTTAATAGCGTAGTAAATTCAGTTATAATTAAAATAAACATAAAGCGTACGTCGACACAATGGCAAATTTTCTGCTTACATGGTTCGTCGGATTTAATACGTGCACTACACGGTAGTGCTTCTGGTTCTGTGATCAGCGAAATTAAAAATACGACCATCCAACTATTTTACTGCTGGTACTCGGCCAATCGCGATTATACTTTAAGAGTTTATTTCTTTTTTTATGTTTCTATGTAACAAGGTACAAACTTTATTTTTCTTTTACTCGAAATCCTTATCGAGATTGCTTGTGCTATCCACAGTGTTTGGGCTTATTACATGAATATGCATGAAAAGTGAGAGAAGCTTTCTTTACTAGTCAACACCGTCAGCAGAAAACGCGGTTATCGAAAATTAATTAAATTTCGTAAAACTTGAACAATAACGCATGTGATCAAACTTGATTTAACTAAGTTTTAAATGAGGTATTTTATCCGGGAGGGCCTTAACGCGAAAGTTAACACCAACAGTCTACGTCTACATCAATCGATTGCTTCCTCTTTTGTGTATTTTTTAATTAATTAAAACTGTCTTCAGTCAGCATTTACTTTCAAACTTATTTTTGCTACATCGCCCCGGCAAAGTTATTTAACAAAGTTCGAAGTAATTAGCTTCTTTAGTATTTTATCTCGCGTTTAAACACTTTTATATTTACATGATATCGACATTAAAGAATGTTTACGGAATAGCGGGGGGGTGGGGGTTTGTTTTCAGAAGACTTCCGTAATCCGTCCGTCTTTTAATAATACAATCTTTCACGAGCGCACAGATTGTTGTTCTCATTCCGCCGCGCGCTTATCGATCAGAAAATTATGTAAAAATTCAATTACCTGGGAGTAATTTAATTTCAACTCGATGTCGAGACGAAAAAGAATAATTCAACGCGTTTTAATCCTGGATTTCGTCGTTTCATAAATGTTACATGTTTCACGGATCACGTAAAACAATTTCTTTTTTGCTTAGTCTTCCCCGACATTTACTTCGTACATTATTAAGCAGGAACATCAACACGAGACATATTGGTGTCCCTGCGAAACGTAAACAAGAAGAAATTTATTTCAAGTAAATCTAGCATAACGCTATATTCAAGCGATGTTTATGAAATAAATATTCTTAAATTATTGAGAATTAAAACAGTTCTTTTATTTTTAGTTTTATAAAACCTAAGCTTGAGGTTTCACGCAACTTTTTAATTAACCTGCATAAAATAGCGTTTCATTTCAACACACTTGAGCCTTATACTGAGACGTTTCCGCATAAAGTATCCTTTCAGCGTGGCCAGTTTCATTTCCGCAATGCATTTCAGCGGCCAAATTCATCGTTCCAGCTCATGGGCTCGCCTTCCATTCTCGAAAATAGAATAAAGTTCTCAAATATAAAATTACACTTAGGGGGTGTGATATATGCAGGTTATGTTCGGCCGTGCTGAATATTAAACGCATAAATTGCAAAGTCATGAACCACGCTGTAAATATTGTACCTTTGTGTTGTTTACGAAGTTTTCAATGTGGAAAACGCTGCGAAAACTTTGCCGAATTCGTTTCTGCGCTTCGCGCCGAACATTCTCAAGTCGCTGGAGCGCCTATCGATTAGGTACAGTCGCGATTCGATAGGCATTTTCCGCGCTTCCGCGTATACAAGCAAGATTTAGTTGGGTAATAAAATTGGTGGTAGAAGTGCGCGACGTTAACACCAAGAACACCTGCCTAAAAATATCTAATAATACATTACATACTTTCCACAAAGAATCTTTTTTTAAAATTTATGCATACTAAGTGGAATAGAATTCTTCAGCAAGCTTATATCTTTGTACACATTTTTGATTTGAATTGTAAATAGTTTTTATTACCTCTGGTTTCCGAACACTCCAATTATGATTGCTATAACCATGAAAGGATAGATTTGGTCATCTCCAACTGACGACCTAGGGTTTCCAAATTCTGCACCAAAGAGTAGTGAATAATATAAGAATTGGCAGTACATCCAAAAGTTACAGTACAAACAAAAAAATAAAAAGTGAGACCTTTCGTTGGCCACACTTTGATACTATTCTCGTATTAAGCAAAATAGAAACTAACTACTCGTATTGTTAGACTTCATTAGAGGCCATCATTTTCTGCAAGTCCAACCTTGAACTGCCCTGGTACTGCTCCATGCCAACTTTCGACTTCTAGTTTCATGTTTGGTAATCATAATTTTCAGCGTATGTCTTCATCAGCCAATTCCTGTTGTGTTTCTTCCCGGCCTTAACTGCATCCTTTGCCTCGGTCTTCAAAGGCATTTTATCCAGAAGATTACATCATTGTGATAGATACTTTTAACTTAGATGCCTTACCATCTTTTACAGAAATTAAAGGAGATTCGGTGTATTGGTTTTCAGTCCATCCATCCACAGAAAGAGCTGCTACATCACTTAAGAATAAAAATCTAATATCTATCGACAACTCTAACAGTTCGATAAACGGAGCATCCCCATCTGAGCTTCATATGGCTGTCAAGTATCTTCTACAGAATCACGATTCATGGCTGAAAACGATTCCTAACTAGTGAATATTCCCAACGGAATATCTTCAAGAATAAGCTTCAGTAAGCCTTCGTCATGATGCCAGAAGAATCTTATTTGGAGGTAGAGCCTTCGAATGGTAATTTTCTTCATGAAACCATTCAAAAGCGGTTGACTTTGTAGTTTAGAACCTATCTCTAAAAGCCAATAGTCTTAAATGGGGGCATTTACTTTTCCCTTCGCGTTCTTGATCATCCTCAAACCAAGCCATGAACTGATTTCGATCGACTTAGTTTCGACTCAAGTTTCCTAAACGAAAAGAGTTTTTCCTCAAATCAATAATTCAAAAAAAATTGACTGTGAAATCAAAATCTTCACGTTTTTCACTATTCACTCAAGAAATACTTTTTCCCAAATGTTTTACGAGGTAAGCGCCAAAATTTCCCGGCCTGACATAAATCTAGATATCGCAGTGGGTCTAAATTTTTGTAACACATTGTTCCAAGTTTTATTAGCCTTGAAAAAAACAAAATTGGACTTTATGTCAATTAGTTTCCTTATAGCTGACACTCGTTCATCACGATGTCAGAAGTCACGAAAATTGAGTATCGAGCTGTTATAAAATTCCTTACTCGAGAAGGTCTTTCTGCTCAAAGTATCAAAGATCGGCTAGATGGGGTGTACGGGAAAAATTCCTCGTCTTATTCTGTGGTAAAAGATTAGTCAAAACGGTTTCGAATGGGGCAGGAATCTGTCAATCGCCAAAAAAAGTGATGGCCACGATATTCTGGGATTGTGAGGGTATTCTACTCATAGACTTTAAAGAACGTAACACCACAGTCAACGGGGTATATTATGGAGCACTGCTACATAAATTACTACAAAATATTCGGGAGAAAAGACGTAGGAAAGCGACTAGAGCCGTACGTTTGCTGCATGACAATGCACCCGTGCACACTGTTGGAATTGCACAAGCCACACTTCGTGACTGCGGTTTCGAACAAATCGATCACCCTCCGTATAGTCCAGATATGGCCCCCAGTGACTATTATCTGTTTGGAAATTTGAAAAAGGACCTTTGTGGGCACCATTTTAGTGACGACGAAGAGGTGAAGACTGCAGTTTGGCCACATTTTGAAGACAAACCCAAAGAATATTTTTTTAGGGGTATCGAAATGTTGTTAAAACGATGTAATAAGTGTATTGATGTCCAGGGGGACTATATTGAAAAATAAAATTTAATTGTGAGTCTACGACATTTCTTTCATAGTCAGGCCGGAAATTTTTGGCGCTTACCTCGTATGTCGTTGTCCAAAAATTGCTACCACGCTAGAAATTCTGAACAAAATAGTTTTGGCAAATCGGCAAATAAAAGTCAACCTGTTTTATGAACGAATAATTCATATTTTATACATACTGCAGTGATAATTACCTTGAACGATTACAAAAAACACTAATATTTCTACGACAAAGACAAAAAAGCGCACCAAGTTCGACGTCAAGTATTCCGGAGGGTGCATGTCATGAGAAAGCACCTCTACGTTTTGATGAAGTTCCTTGGGAGAGTGTTCAGCATATCAGAGCGAAAGAGATCATCAGACGCAAGTATAAAGGTACATCGTAAGCAGAAAACGTCACATCGACCCAAATTTTTTTCAATCTACAAACAAATTCACATTAAACGCATCGGAATGCAACAATACAATCCTCCATTACCACAACAAATAAGATCCAGCCAGAGAGTGGTGCTGATTTCCATGGAAGCCATAGATATAAGATTGGGTCCACGCATTCAAATTGACTTGGACGAGATCCTGAGGACGTGGTGAATCATCTACGGTTGTGCAACGAACATTTACAGTGAACTGGTGCTAGACTTTTCATTTTGTGTTAAATTTTTCGTTTTGTATCGTTAGTTGTTTGAAGTTTCTGAAAATAAGTTTCTGTCAAATTTTTATTTTAAATAAAGAAAACCGATACAAAGAAAATTCCTTGTCGAGAAGAATCCTCCTAGTCCTACCATAAATTTGGAAAGAAACTAAAGAAGGGGAAAAATGAAAGAAATGAAAGAAGCAAAGTAAGTCAGATTACACACACACTTATATACAATATGTATAACGAATTGGGTTAAACAAAATTCTGCAAATTCTGATGAATTTGTTCAATGCAAAGAAGAAGCGCCTTCGAACTCTCGAACCTCAGTTGATTGCATGGAAGTGTTTTAGAGGAATCCAATTGAGGCCTGGATTCATCACTACGCCAGAAAAAAAAAGCAAACAACAATGGATCGAACACCTTGAATCCGTTCCGAAGAAAGCAATCGCTTGAAAAGTTGAACGCTTTGGTTTTTCAGAACGCAAGAGAAATTTTGCTAATTAATTACCTTGATAAGAGAAAAAATGTTATTAGCCAACATTACACGATACTTTTGGGACTTTCGCCTGGTCCCAGAACTCTAAACATTAGGCCTCTTCGTTAGCTCTGCACTTTTCTACACTTTTTGCACCAACCGCACCTGAGAGAGTGCGATGTATATAATATAACATAAGTAGGAGTGAGAAAAATAGAATAAAGGTGTTAAAAGTGTAGAAAGTGCAGAGCTATCGAACAGACCTATTAATAGGCGGAAAGACATTTCGATTGAAAGAAGAATCGTGCCTATAAACGGTTATTTTGTGGACCTGGAAGAAAGTCATTTCCTAGAGGGTATCAAGAAGGCAAATAAATGTTGGACCAAATGTGTTGGGCTTTGAGGGGATTGCACTGAACAATAAAATATAACTCAAATTTGATTTATTTTGTTTTCATTGTCATTCTACTCTCGTACGCGTAATGAAACGTGTTACGTCCCGTTTTCGCGATAACGATTTCTTAATTTTTTGTATCTATTTTAGCTGCAGTGACCGGCCTATCTGTTTTCAAACTCTAAGGTTTTGAAAAGTTTAGATGACGACATCCTGTGATCACTTTTTGCAATCAAAACCGACTTGCAACAAAATTCTCTAAGGTTTTGGTTTTATTTCCTTTGCAAGTTCTTTCCATAACAGTTGGGGACTAGAATTCAGTAGCGGAAGGGGCGTGTCTTCGATATCCGGCATGCTCGTGTCCCGCCTTCATCTTAGAAGCCATATTTGACGCACACTTCACGAACAGTGGTCGCGTTTTCGTTGGAGCTTGTATTTTGAGTTTGACCACCCAAAGGCTATTGGGGATCCTATCGTTCGTGAACAACATCTGGAAGTGTTAATCCTGAGCTTTTATAGCTGATAAAGTCTGTGCTCGTTGAATTTTGTTTGAGAACGCGACGCGTCGCAGTTCCTTTCCGCTCTAGGCCCTTTCTCTACAAGGACAACTACGTAAGGGTCAAACGTAACCGTTTGGTTCTCCTCGAAAGAGTTTTGCCGTGAATACCACTGTTTTCGAGAGCCTCTTCTACTATAACACCGTCGTTCGTCGTTCTGAAACTCTAGAAGGAGCTGCCGGTGTGTGTTGAACAAGTTTCGTGTGCCGCAGCCCTTCCAGGCTCGAATTTATCATAGAAGTGGTGGGATTCGAGATTGATATTGTACTAACCGTCTGCATTTATTGCGATACGTACATTACGTTAATTGTTGGGTATCTCTGGTGCCATTGTATACCGTTCTTGCCTGCAGAAGGCTTTGGTTCCTTCAGAACTGACGTTCAAGTGCATGATTTTGTAAATCTTCGATCTTGAAGTTGCGTTTACTGTCCTTCTGACAGAGATTATTGTACGTTATTTTGTGAGGCGTACAGGATATCCTCGCCGCGCCGGTGACTTCGCGCTTTGTAGATATTGAAATATTTAATGCAGCGATTATTTTAATATTATTTATTCTCGGGTGTTTTGTTAAGGCCACTCCTGCACTCGATTGCTGAGCGTTTCGCTCGTATTTTGGGCCACATTTCTGTTGCGTTTTAATAAACACCGTATCACCGTTTATCGTAGTTCTTATTTATTTCTCGTCAATATACAGGATGACCGACAGTTGTACCTTATATAGGGTGTCTGACAGGCACATACGTTCTGCGGGTTTTAAACCTGAGGGAATCTCGAGCGCTTTCGACAACGACAACGTGTGCAGTTCTAGCGGTGCCGCGTCTTTCACCGTACTACTTGGAACCTATTCGCTAGGTGGTGCCCCTTTTTCTTCTACATCCGAGTATGGAGCTACCGACAATCTGTTTGTAGCCCACCCCATCTCCACTGAACTGGGCATAAGTCCATGTAGTTTTTCTTTAACATCGACGATCTTCCCCCAGCGTTTGCATCTTATACAGGATCAACTAGGTAGGTAGCAAACGATTTGTATCTGCCACGACCTACTTGATTTCGCGAGACAGAGTTATTAACCGGCCTGGGAAATATTTCATTTAACACAAATTTTCTTCGCTTCGGCGCTAGTCACCTAAATAAGAAACACCATAAACAACGAAAGGAAAAAGCACAAGTAAACTATATTTGAGCAAGAAAATACAAGTGTACTTGCCATAAACTGCGTGAGCTTGACGTTAATTGAAAATGACGCTGTGAAATGACGTTCCAGATATAATTCGCTTTCGATTTTTTAGGTAAGTGGTGCCAGAGGACAAACACTTGAACTAATAAATGACGCAGGCCGGATAAAGACACACTGTTTCGTAAAATCTAGTAGGTCGTAGGCTCAAACGAAGCAAGTCGTGCATAAAATGAAGCAAAAGAAAATTAATCAACTTTTATAGAAAAATTAGGCAAAAAATATGCGATCTGTATGTCTTGCTGTTTTTATGGCGTATTTGTATCTTGTTTTAAGTTTGTAATATTAATGATTTGATACGTTCGAGTGATACACATTGTCAATGGTCTGTAAGTCGTTTTTAATGACGGTAGCAACATTATTAAACGCAGCTTAAAAACCAATATCATCGAAGCCCAAAGTTTGTACGGAATATTTACTCGAAAGTTAGAATATAATTCCGTAGTTTAGATGTGGAGTTTTCGGTCGGTTCATAACACAGCAGCAGATGTCGCCGCTGTGGTCACTTGTGCTAAACCCCGTCAATTTTCGCATGTTGTACAGTATTAGTGTGTATTTTCCAAGCGTTTCGCCATTACAAACTTTTGTGAAAACTGCGGCAGTTAGACATCGGCACTAATTATTATGTTCTCCGTGCCGTGCACAGCGCATAATTGGAAATTCTCCTGCAACAGCTAATTGGGATTTATTTAATTGCGGCGGTATAAAACTGTGCAACACCCCGGATTCGCTTTCTATTGAAACAGGATGCATTTTACCGCGCATAAATTTCGATTATTCCCGGTGTTATTAACTTGTATGCAACAACATGGATTACAGTTTCACTTTGACATCGATACCTCTGCGAAGGCGTGTAGCTCGAAATGCGGGAATTTAATTGTCACTGATCAACTAACTAATACCATTCACCTGCGGCATTCTAGTGTTATGCATAATGTCTTTATATTGTCGTCTGCATGTGCGCACTGCATCTTGCGATATGAGATTACATCGCATGTAATAAATTTACGTGAGTAAAATATGAAACTGTTCCTGTGCCACCCGTGCAACAGGCGGAATAAATACATATTCCAAGCCATTCATTACTTTAGTAATACTTAATTTCGTCTACAATTTAAATAAGTGCGAATTTATTTAATAAAGTTTTAGCCTAGATCAGATTAGGATTATAATTCGATTTTAATTCTTTTTTTTATTTGGGTAGTTTCTATTTCATGCTGAGTTTATAACATTGTCTTTAATGGAATCTTCTATGACGTAATTTAAAGTTATTTATAATATTTCATAAAAAAAGTGACGCGTCTCATTTTTTTTAGACGTAATCTAGTTTTAATAATCCGTGAACTTCATAATAAATACAGAGCTGGAAATAAAATTGGAACAGGTATAAATTCCGCACAATAAAAAAATATAAAACGAGCATTGTGTCACGGTGCCAAGAGTTATTTAATATGTAAATTAAATCAACTTGATACAGCGAAACAAAGAAAGGAACAATGAATAAAAATTCTTAAGTCCCTCAAGATTTAGTGCCGTCTGAAATTTGAATTTCAAAAATTATGAAGCGCTGGGGTGACTCATCTCTGCCGATGAAGTTGACAATCGCGGAAATATTAAAAATGTGCCCAAGAAATACACCGTGACGGAGATCGTTAATTTTTAATCAAATTCTCAGTTTATAGCGTCGTTTTCTGTAAAAGGTAATGGCATTTGAATAAAAAGTCATTTCGGATCCAATTATTTCATTCCTTTTGTGATATATTACGTGATAACAAAAATTTCTTTGACTGGCATTGTTTTTGAAATTGCACCTCATTTTAATCATATATTATTTGTTCAATATGGTATATAAGACATACTACTGAAAGGGATCCAAGGATTAATCAGATAACTTCGATAATACATTACTTCCAGGCCTAAGGCCTAATCCAGGACTATTGTTTATTATTAAAATAAAGCCAGGCACAATTATGCTATCGTTAATAAATAAAATAAATTTTTACACTCAATGTTTCATAAGGGATTTTAGATGCATGAGTTTGCACTTTCTACGATCGAGGGGAAACTTCTCTCGCAGATATTAAAACCCGGCCAAAAAGAAGTGTTTTAATGATCTTATCGCTCAGTAAGTTTTATTTTTACTTACTGAATACTTTTCTAACTCTCTGCAAACATTTTTTGCCTCCCTAGATTCCGGCGAGAATCGAAACCGTGAACCGCACAGTTTAATCCAAACTGACCTTAATCTGATCTCAGAAGTGCTTCTCTGTCTCATTTCGAACATTTTCCAATCGATAGAAGAAATAAAAGTTAATTACTGCATTAGGAGTAATCTGAGGTTTGATTTATAACCGGCGGCGCCTTCAATTAATTCGTTCAAATTTCCGGTGAAGTGCGTCAATAAACAAAGGACATGTTTGACGCAATCAAGTGGGCTTCGCATTACGTAGCACAAAAAGTATTTGTTGTTAAAATAATAAGTACCTATACGTAGAAGAAATGAAAGTTAATTATTGCATTAGAAGTAATCTGAGGTTTGATTTATAACTGGCGGCGCGCCTTCAATTAATTCGTTCAAATTTCCAGTGGAGTGCGTCAATAAACAAAGGACACGTCTGATGTGCTTGTTTACGAATGCAATGAAACGGGCTCGAGAAGACGGGCGAATTCGCATTGCGTAGAGTGATACCTGCATCAAAGGTATTTGTTGTTAAAATAATAAGTATCTTCGTTCCTGCCATAATTTGAATTCCTTTGATATTCCGCTGCAGCGACTAGCGGTGAAAGGTCCTGAGACAAATGTTCATCTGAAATGGTTTTCAGTTTAGTCAGTCTGGCGCACGATCTCGGGGGATGTTTCCCAAACCAATGAACAAGAGCGGCTCCTGGAATACAATAGGTTATCCCCGACTCGCTTTACCCGGTGATAAATAACAGAAGTAGAAGAATGTATTACGAACACTTAACGTCTTTGCGTACAACAGAATTCAATATTTTGACGACTACTCCACTATAAAACTCAATGATCGGGTTGTTTATGGTTGAATTCCTTTTTTCAATTCTTCTGTGTTCGTTGACGTGAGTTTATTTAGGTGTGTTCCTTTTTTCTTTTAATTTATTGGTTTTACAGTGAATGTAAAATGATTCGCTCAATGTTTTTATATTTTTATAATTAATACAATTAACATCAACTTTGCGTAGATTTTTCTCTTTTGGTACATTCACTATTTCTCTTCTCACATCATCTTCAATTTTTGCTATCAAATTATTTCAAGACTTTAGCATATTGCTTCCTTTCAAATCCATCTCTTTTTAAACAATTTTCATCTAATTTCTTTATCATGAACAGATTTTGGACATTCTTCTATCTCATCTAGGCTATTGCAACGGTTTTCTTTTAGTCTAATTCCCAATACCTTTACTTTATCTAATTGTCAGTTTTAAGTGAAGCAGTTACTTTCCTTCTGGTATCGAAAGTAGTAAGGAAAAATAGAAGATAGTTGAAAACCAAACTCTGCTTTAAGCTTCTTTTTACCTCGAATTCGGAAGATTTCCCCCAAGTAGCAATTTCTTCGTTTGTACGTATCTGGTTTGAGCTTTTAGCCAAGGATTGTTCTCAATGTCCCCTTTATATGAAATGAGATTTTAGCCTTTGTCCGCCACTACATACATATTCGAAATAGATAAAAACAAAATTTGGCATAAAGCGAAATTCTAAACTGTGAACAATAACTCAAGTGCCAACGTAGAAAAAAGCAAGGATGGCTCTTAGAACGGCTGCTGGTTCTCTTCCAAAAAAACAGTCATGGACCATAAGTTGATTCAATGGAATTGTAACGGTTATCATAAGAGCCTTTCTGATCTACAACTAATAACGGCCAAACTCTCAACCTTCTGCATCTGTTTGCAAGACACCCATCTCCTACAGTCGGATCAGACTACCCTTAGAGGTTATCGAACCTTCAGACATGATGTGGTCCCCGTCATTCGTTTCAAAGGGGGTGTGGCAATTTTTGTCAAAGATGATGCTCCGGCTCAACCTATAGCTTTGACCACTGACCTGCAAGCAGTACCAGTTCGTATTTTCAGTCCTATTAAAATGACCGTTTGCAATTTATATCTACCTGTCTCCAATTGGTTGGAGCGAGCAGAGGGGACCTCCACCGGTCGACTGGGTTGGACTCACGGGGGTAGTGGTTGATGGCCCGCATGCTGGGTTAGGGATGATGTCCACCCCATCCCGACGTGTGAACTGCGGATCTCAGTTCCGGCACTAGCCTGGATAGCTAGTAGAGATTAGATAGGTCTCCCTTCACCAGAAGGGGCGAGGAGCGTGCAACTCCGCACCAGTCTGGTAGCAGGACGACACTTTATAGTGTCAGCCACCGAGAGGTGGGCTTCCCTGCGCGTTGATTGAGCGTATCTCAATCCGATGGCTCTGGTCGGGGCCCGGGACGGTTAAGGGCTAACTTGCTCAGGTACCGCTCGTAGCGTTAACGGGGTAGATAAGGGGCTCTCTGTCTGTCTGTCTGTCTGTCTCCAATTGGTCTAATACCCAGTTGGACAACTTGAGGGCACAACTTCCTCAGCCTTTTCTCCTTGTAGGCGATCTTAATGCCCATAGTCCCTTACGATAGTTTTTAAACGATTACGTTTACTATTCTGCAGGCCAAAAGACGCTCTTGGGAGCGCTACGTGTCCTCCATCAACCCGTCAACTCCTGCCAAGGAAGTTGGAAGCGTATGAAGGCAGTCACCGGCCCTCGAACCTTCTCAAGTATTCCAAGCCTTCGGATTGCCGACGACATAGTAACGTCGAACCCACCACAAGTCGCAAAAGTACTTGCAGAACACTTTCAGCGAGTTAGCAGCACCTACTTTCCAGATCATCAAAGAATCCTGTGAAGTTCAATAGGATCTCGAACCTGATCACCCGGCATCTTACGATGGCCCTTT
This sequence comes from Dorcus hopei, assembly GCA_033060865.1. Lineage (NCBI taxonomy): Eukaryota > Metazoa > Arthropoda > Insecta > Coleoptera > Lucanidae > Dorcus > Dorcus hopei. Next base: position 39,983,839 of record CM065423.1, read on the forward strand.
CTCTTGAACTGAGCTGATTTTCGCTCTTAGGAGCTACAAAGACTCATCGCCTGGGATAGATAATATAGGTACCGTATTCATTCTATCGCAATCTCCCTGAAACTGTCCTGCCTAGGCCCAGTCTTTTCATCTCCAATTAACTTTATCTGATGATTAATTTCCATAGTAACAATTGTGATCAGGCCAGATAAAGTTAATGAGAGATGAAAAGACCATGCCTTAGGCTACTAGCTTTCTTTAATATTATCTGAGAGAAAGGCTCTTACCCTGCTCTTTGGAGTTGGCCGTTGGTCAAAGATGGAAAAGATCCGTTGCTAACAAACAGTCACCGTCCTATTTCTCTTACTTCGCTGTTCAGCCAAGATCTTCGAGAAAATGGTGAAGAATCGCCTAGTTTGGTATTTGGAAAGCAATCAGCTTATTGTCAAACACCAGAAAGTTCCACTCCACAACAGACCACTTTGCCTTTCTTGAAAATTCCATCCAAGATGCCCTCTTTAGACGACAGCACCTTACTGCCGTTTGTTTCGATCTCGAGAAGACATTCGACACCACCTGGAGTTTTGGTATCGTCGAGAGATTATACAATTTCCTAAAAACCCGTACATTTAGGCATTTCGTTTCGTCCAACTACCTACTGGAAAATGGCATCCCTCAGGGTTCCAATCTTAGTGTGACCCTGTTTCTTGTGGCCGTAAATGAGATAACTGAAGGATTACATCCGAGCATTGGAAAATGCACGTACGTAGATGACCTAGTCATATTTTTGTCAGCCCCCGCCCGCCAGCCGTACAATCGCAGCCTTCAGGATGCAATTGATGTGGTAGTTGCTGAAGCACGTGGATTTAAATTCTCAGTTATTTACTTCTGCCACCTGCGGAGACCTCACCACGGCTCACGATTAAATCTTCTCCAGTCAAATGTGTTCGCTTAGTCACTTTTCTGGGATTGACAGTCGACTCCATCTTATCTTGGAGAAATCATAGTCACATCCTGTCGGAAAACCATCAATCTCATCAAAATATTAGCTAATCTCAAATGGGGAACGGACAGAGAGACCTTGCTGCGTCTCTATGAAGCGTTAGTGTTAATAAAAAATGACTACGGGTGTGCTGCTTACTCATCGGCCTCTCGTTCTCGTCTCAAGTCCCTCGACATCGTCCAAAACGCAGCAGTCCGTTGGGCAACGGGAGCTTTTTACACGAGCCCCATCTTGAGCATACTTTCTGACTTCCGCCCCTCTCTTATCATAGGCAGAGATTCCTAACTTCGTATGCTGCAAGGATACTTGCTAACCCGACGCATCTCAACCACCTTATGATCAGGGATCCACCGACCCTTGACGTTTAGAACCGCAGAGACCCCATGAGGAAACCAATAAGCATCCGTATCTACCGGCTGATTCCTTCTCTTATCGGAAACTCCTCAGCTATTCTTCCAACACCTCCCTGGCGTCTCGCAGTTGTTCACTGTCGCTTTGATTGACTATCGCTGGATCTCTCCGCTGTTAATCAAGACCTAATACGCATTTGTTTTCTAGAACTCTTAGGATCTTACCCAGACTTTTCGACAATATATACCATCAGGTCGAAATCCCCAGATGGGGTAGGTTGTTCGTTCGTTGTTAGAGAAGAATCCTTCTTTTTTTCTCTCCCCACTTCAGCTACTTTATATACAGCTGAACTATATGCCATTCTGGAGGCTTTAAATTATTGCGACCCAAAGGCAGTTCAGGGCCTAATTATTTGCTTTATTGACAGTGCGCTCCAATCACTTTCCTCGGTCTTTACTGACGACCCACTAATCCAACTCATTTTGCCAAAGTTGAGTTTGTTCACCAGATCCTGTGTTTTCATCTGGATACCGGGGCACAAGGGCATTAGAGGCAACGGGATAGCTGACATTGCAGCTCGTTTGGCTGCTTCCTTGCCCTCATAAGATATTTCGAACCGCCACTCTGATGTCAAGGCATTCTTGCACACCAAAGTATTAAGTAAATGGCAAGAGAAGTGGTACGCCCACACTGGGTGGTTTCGTAACATCAAACCTAACATTCGGCCCTGAAAACCCCCGGTATCTCTGTCGCGACGAGAATTCGTAGTCCTCACTCGCTTGAGAATAGGCCATACCCTATTTTCCTCATCCCACTTAAGGCACTGATTGCCATGTCCCATTCACAGTGAAACACGTACTTATTTAGAGTCCGTCCCTCACTCGACTTCGTTTGCTACAAGGCATACTGGTACTGCTGTGGAAATTCTTTCCGACAGTGGTCTCCGTATAAAATCCGTTCTTAATTTTATTAAAGCTGCCAACCTATTTAATCATATACATTTATTCATGTTCACTTCTACAATGTTTATCTATGTTATCTATTTATCGCATTGATACCTCTCCACCTATCTTTCTTTTATCCACTACTCATGTACCTGATACTCGGCAAGTGAACCATTCCAACTGTGATTCTTAATCAAATGTAGTAATTGAAAAATTATTTGGGTTACCAAATATTAAGTGATGTGCGGCCATTGATCACCGCCATCGGTGAAAAATAACTCAAAATCATGTAACACTAAAGAAAGAATTATTGAACAGCATAATTTAGACAAAAATGTAAAACTTATTGTAACTGAAGATTACTTCAGGACGGTATCGTACGACGTAATGCAAAACAAATTCAACATAACCTTATAACAAGAAGGAACAGCATTTTCGAAATCAAATAAAGTAGTTGTTGGTTTCTAGTAACGTAACTAATTTGTAATGGAATTAATGTCTTCTCACCCAAACCACGGTACTAGATACAGAGAGACGGACGGATTTTCGGAGTTTCATCATACTATGACACTCGGTGAATACTAGTTCCGGCTTCAGACGCTGGGTGATGTTCTCGACCACACTGAATGAAACCCAGGCATCTTTTATATGGTTTATACCGGTTACGAAAAACTTTGCATGTGAGTTACGTGCCCTATGAGTAATCGTGATTTTGCTAGATCGTCCGCTCATAATGCCGGCTTTTTTGATGAGTCACTTCGGAGACTATTTGACGATGCAATATGCAGCTGATATTCTCCGAATGCAGTCAGTCTTTTGACAAAGCTTAATGATTTTATTGTTCCTTTACTATTTCTTTTTTTAATCATGTTCCACCTAAGTGCTTTACAAAAATCATAAATTGAAATGTAATTTTTGAGTCTGATACTGTTTAATGTTTTCGTGGGTGCTGCGAATGATGTCGAAAGAGGTCTCTTAAACGAATTAACTCGGCGCGAGATTAAACCGAATTAAACAAAACGCGGGCGCGATTTTTGAAAGCCCAATTCAACGCATAAGCCGAATAACCGAGCCAATTGTTTGAAGTTAATTAAATAGCATTTTATAATAAATTCGAAATGCCGTGACAGGGACCTAATTCACTCTCGCGTGCAGAGCAATTTTCATCGGGTTTAATACGATATCTCTATAAGCAGTCTCGCTGATGCCGAAGTCATTACGCCGATATGAAAAGCGGTTGAGCGCAAATACTCATTATGTCATATGGTAACCATCGTTCATTGTGTCTCTGTCAATTTCAGAAATGTGTGACTGATAGGTTATTATATTAACTCAAAATTTATCTCGATCGGATTATTGCCGATGGATATCGGGTTTAATTCTGTTACAGTCAAGTGTATCTTTGTATTGGAAATATTCGATGGATAATAACAAACCGATTCATTTTGTATATCCATCTCACTTTTTGACAACAATTTTCACACTTGTGAAAGTCGTTTAATTTAGAATAGAATTGCATTTTAAAATAAAACCGCTCGCCTGAAACTTTCGCGAGAAAATAGCGGCAAGTCATTATGTTTTGTTGGTGGCCTATCCACCAGGAGTAATAATAAGATTACATTTAGACTTAAAGGAAGCATTATAAATAAAATGCAGGCGGAGTTCTATTTCCATTCTTTCTTTTTTTTTTAATTTAAAAAGAGGTAGTTTTATCCGTCGTGATTTTGGAATTTTTTATAACGAGCGCCCGGAAAGGAAAAATATTTATCTCGCAGGATTCGGACGCAATCCTGCGACATCTTTACGGTTTTATTGTATTTTCGTAGTCATTTTATAAATAGCAAACATGAACGTCATTCCATGAACGTTAGAAGAAGGGATTTTGAATTCCACCCGAGGTATATAACGTGGCAGCTAACGCATGTCTCGTATGTTGCCTGCGGTTAGGTTGTTGATCCTCCGGACGACTTCGGGAGCTTGGATCCACCAGGATTACTGAGCGCTACATGGAGTCTCAACTATCCCAGGACTGTCCCAAATAGATAGGATAATGTTAAGCGCGTTATATACTAGTTCTTTGATCACATATTTGATCGTAACGTGCAACATCAAAGCACAAATTATTTACAAAAATTCAAATACCTATTTCAACAAGAAATTTTTGACTCTTTGGAAATATAGAACGTGTACTAATTTTTCAGACAGTTTTTGATTCAATCTACTGCATGATGAAGCATTATATTCGTTTTGTAATAGGTACCTACACGTGTGATGTGACAAAACGAAATGAAACAAATTGTGCCATTTCGAATGAATCTCCGTTCTTGAAAATAAACAGATGCAATAAATTAAATGGCATTGTCTCCGAAAGAAGTTTAACTTGTACAAACTTTTCAGCCCCCGACTAACTCGATGAAATTCACATTTTCTATTCCCAAGCTTAAAACAAGAAAGTTAACACTGTATGAAATTAACCTTAGAGTTTGTAAATGTCGGCGTCACCTCCGTAATACATTATATTGTTCCAAGTTATACTGTTTAAATTGTTTTGTTTTGTAATTTGCATGAAGAGTTTAGGAGATTATTTTATTTACCGTTAATGAGTTTAAGGAGTTAGGTATTATAAACGCTTGATTAATAAAATAGGTGAACAAAACGCGAAGGAATTTGAATTATAAATCAATTATTCCGAGCTTAAGTTCGGGAGCTCCTCGAGGAGCTGAACACTTTGTAAAACAATAATAAAGAAAATAAATTAGTTTTCCAGTGAGGAGGTCGTACTGAGGAGAACATTGCGAATTCTGTTTCTAGCCATTGATTTTCCGTCGCACACACAGTATTGCTTTAGGATGTCATTTGTTTTCACATTATAACTTGTAATAAACTTACGTCGTTGTTATTCGCATACGATTCTGAGCAAAGTTTGCGTCTCGAACAGCTGTTTAATTAAATAAAAACTTCCCTCTATTGACGCGGGTTACTTATCGGCGTTTTTCCGCCGATTTAAGGCGCTCACTCAATCAATTCAATTACGGAAGCGCTTCCGTTCCACCCGAAGAATGTGTCAATAACTAACTTATAATTAATGCGTGGGAATAATTAAATTCGGGGATTAATAGTTTTGATTGAGTTCAAAGTATTCGCCTTCGCGGATTACAATGAAATTACCATTTCGATTACGCATTTGCATATTCTTTAAGAGCGCGCCAAGTAACGCCTGTAAATATGCTTGGATTTGTAAATTTCATTAATATTTATCGAGGCATTATAAGTCTGCATAATGGTGCGGCCGTGAAAACGAGTTTTATTGTGCGCTCCGGAAATATTTTTTAAAGTGAATTAAGTTTGTAAACGAAATCGTGTGCGTCGTCCCTGCAAACCACCGCAAACGTGGTTTATATAATTAATTATATTTGTTCCAATCAAAACTTTTCCTGTAGGTATAGATTTAGGCCTCAAGGGAGAGTGCTTGTTTTTACATCAGCGATAATTGAATTACCTACCTCCGTACGTTTGCCCTTTCCAAAGTATTCTTGCTATCATAACTCAATATTTAGTAATCAATTTGTTCCAATCATTCGGTATTAGTTTGCTGAAGAAATAAAAAAGCGAAGCCAATCTACTTACTAACATCCTCATTACTAATTAAAAAGTTATCTCATTTTCAAAGTGGAAACTTAAGAAGCAAAATAGAACTTGTTCTATTTTAGCGAGCGAATCAAATCTGTACCCGAATATTGCCAGAATTGACTTCACCGTTTATGTAGTCCAAACCACGCCTCTTTATTCCTACAATAATACAGAAGGCACCGTCGAAATTTTGAATACGCTTGTAACTAATATTGTAACAGAAGACAAAAACATCCCTGGTTCATCCGCATCTGCATGGATTGCATCGTCGTGGCAGCCGGCAGGAGAGAAAACTGAATCATCAGAATTTCCAAGTACAACTAACACCTGCACAGACTACGTCAGTGGAAAGTAGGTCAAGTCAATTCATATAAATAGATCGATTTTCCGATTAGGAGTTAGTTCGGCGAGATCCTGATCAAAGTGCGCGAACTCATGTCATCCGCATCTGCATGGATTGCATCATCGTGGCAGCCGGCAGGAGAGAAAAATGAGTCATCAGAATTTCCAAGTACAACCAACACCTGCACAGACTACGTCAGTGGAAAGTAGGTCAAGTCAATTCATATAAATAGATCGATTTTCCGATTAGGAGTTAGTTCGGCGAGATCATGATCAAAGTGCGCGAACTCATGTCATCCGCATCTGCATGGATTGCATCATCGTGGCAGCCGGCAGGAGAGAAAAATGAGTCATCAGAATTTCCAAGTACAACCAACACCTGCACAGACTACGTCAGTGGAAAGTAGGTCAAGTCAATTCATATAAATAGATCGATTTTCCGATTAGGAGTTAGTTCGGCGAGATCCTGATCAAAGTGCGCGAACTCATGCGGTCTAAGTAAAGTACCTTAACTACTGGTCATGTAAGTATAATTCTTGTATTTGCAACCTCAATAAATGTACCTTATGTATTTCGTGTCACCTTAATTCTGACTACGCCCTTCAACCCCTTTAAGTTTACGTTACTTCTTGGTACAAAACTGGATTACCAAAAAGGTATCGTTACAATATAATTCAATTCACGACAGGCACACAATAATACATATAAATCTTAAACCTTAATATTTAATCAAAAAACAAAATTAAAATTCAATTTACAAGTTGAATTAGTACGTAAAAGCTTACTCCCCCATAAGTTTAATCAGATTTTATTTCGCGAAGTTTTGGGTATAGTTACATTTCAATAATCTACTACTTTCAATGACAGGAAACTCCATTTAATTCTGCAAATCTTCACTTAATGCGTCGTTGATCTCTTAATGGATAGGGATTAAGACAGAACTCCGGAATTTCAAGTTCACAAACTGCTCGATGTCAAACTACCTTTAAAGTTTATAAAGCTTATGTGTTTTGTAAAAGTTCTGCTCCGAAATTACCGGGACGACAAATAAACAGGCAGAGAATAAAATAATAACGTTGATCGTATTTAATTGTTTTAATATTCGTCGTGACTTCCCATTGTTTGCACGTGTAGGCGTTTAACGGATGCAGGCAAATCAACAAGAAGTGTTAGACAACAAGAGAACAAGCCATGTGGGGATGCTTGTTCTAAGATGCGGTGTTGTTGCGGGCGGAACAGAGGAGATGATGCAAGTGCGATGTGACATGGCATCGGTATTAAGAGAAGCTTTGCGGTGCGTTCTCCGTACCGGTATTTCCTATGCATTATTCAAAATATCCAGCTCGGTGTGCAACCTAGGAAAATAAACTTACCGACGCCCGGTCGATATTACTTTTCAATAAACTTCAAGTCTCGCGTTGAATATTGCAGATTGATCCATTTTTATATAAAACAAAATATATTTGCAAGTTATCTCTTCTCTTTCAACTTTAGGGTCTTATAAAATATTGAAAATAAATCTCTGTATGAACTACTTAAGATGATGGACTAGTATAAAGCAAACCGTCTAGAACGCCCACATAATTTCTGGAAACGTATAGGCACTTCTAGACTGGCACCTCCTGTGTTATGTGGGAGGTCTATACATCAGGATGTAACGTGACCCCTCTTCACGAATCAAGTACTTTATAATTTTATATTTAAATGTTAATTGTAATTTCTTAGCCGTAGTAAGTATAAAGCACGATGTAAGTTATAAACTTGATGGTTCTGTTGTGTTAAATTTGTAACCGAAAGCCAAACATTAAGAGCAAAACTTCCTTGATATATGAATATCGTAGCGTGGATATTCACTTAACTGTTAAGTTTAATTTACACCTGTCCATGTGAACATGCAACGTGCGGTAGCGCGAGCGATTAAATCACCACAACATCTAATTATCCCGATAGTTGATATCAGTAATAGATTAAATAAACCTTAATCGATTTAGCCGAACGTGTAAGGGAGTTAATAGAGTGGCTAGAATTGTGTTTCCTCTGCAGGAGGAAGTTTAAGGAAAGCTCGTCCCGCTCGAGACTGTTAAAGCACTCGTAATTAAAATCAGAATACGATTTTATCGACGGTTTTAATGTGAAAGATATTTTTAATGTGGCAGGTTCCCGCTGACGAATCAATAATATAAATTATGGTGCCATAAAAGTGGCGTCATACGTAGATGGAACCGGGAATATTTTAACGATATTCGGACGTTAAATATAGCTCGGAATAAATTGATTTCCGACTAAGCGTGGTACGGTCTGGAAAGCGATAACACAAGGAAACAGTCAAAAGTCATAAAGGTCAGATGTATTCATTTTGAACGTTCACGAGAATCGGTTCCGCATTATTTATTAACTAACTGACAAAATATAATTTATTATTTTATTTAATGTCGAATCTTTCTCGGGGAAAGAGAGCGGGGATTTTGTTTTCGGAAAGAAATCGGTCATTAAAATGGGATCTACATTCAATAGAATTATTTACGTTATTTTGTATTTTCTTTCTAATACTTGTACGTACACAAACTGTTACGGTGAGAAAATTCGTTGCAAATAATTTCTAGCTTTCGGGTCACCCTGTATCCTGGCGTCACAGTTTGACCTTTGGAACTTGGACTGTTCCATAAACAACGGTTAGGACGGTAAACAACCCCGGGCGATCTTTTCTTTTGTAATGAGACTGTTCTATGTTGAAAGTGGGATATATCAAAGGCTTATCATTGGCCAAAGGACCTATCCCCCACCCGCGAACCGTTCACGTCGCACGCCGACCCGATTGAGATTTTGCCAGTCTTGTGACCGCTCGCTTTGCAAACAGACCGCATGGAGAGTTATTCTTGTTTCTGTGTAAATTTTCATTAATCGGTGTTTGTTTTGGAGTGAAATAGTGCTGCGAGTCCTAGGCCTTTCCAAGCTTGTCCGTCTCCTGCTTTAAGCCGAAGATGTACTTGAGTCTTCGTGCAGGAACCATCATATTGTCCAAATAATTTTGGATACTGCGATTGTAGCGAATTAACAGTGACACCAGTCAATGTGACAGTGTTGATATTAGTCCATTTGGTGATGTTAAGACCGGAAAGTACTTTTTCGTTATTATTTATTACCAGAATAATGGATGGAATTTTCGTTGAAAGTGAAAGCGACCTCACAGGTACCTAGGATTTCGATTTTACCTCCGTCAGCATTAAACACTTTTGCAGGACCCTCGCCAAGGATTGGTGTCCCGCGCTATGGTAGAAAAGGCAGCACCAGTATCTGCTTGCTTCCTGACACTGATTCCATTGATCCTACGTTGGGTAGTGCTCATCCGTAAAGTGAATGTCCTGAAGATAGATAGTCTTGACTGAAGTATTTCGATGCTCCCATTTCGTCCTCAAGTATTCCTTCTCTTTCGACCTTCTTCTTTTTGCGACAAACTTTGACCAAGTGGCCAACAATTTCTACAACTTCAAACCCTTCCAGTTCCATCCCTATGTGAGGTCTGTTTGTTTCCTATTATTACAGAACACACGTCAGCGCTTAAAACCCATTACTTGTTAACCCTTTTCTAGTTTTACCTTGTTTCATCCCTCTAACTCCTAACTCATTTATTGAATTGAGTTATGTTTATCCTTACTTTCCTCCTTTTCTTGCCACTATCTTTTTAACCAGTCCTTCCCATTCCATCCTACACCAATTTTATTTCTCACGTCGTGTTTCCCTAAACTTTAAACATGTTCCAACTTTTCCTATCAATTATGTTAACGCATCATTTCAGTTCTTTTTTTTTTTGGTTAATATTCATGTAATTTAACATGAAGGCTTCCGCGCCCGTCGTCCATTAGTCGTTGAGACAGTCTCAACGACTAACGAGAAGCAGCAGCAACACCACCAGCAGCAGCAGCCCTGAGGAAGTTCTTCTGCAATGGAGAACGAAACGTCGGCAGTAGAAGAAGTCAACGTGATGCGGTTCCAACCGGAAGCCAATTCAAACAATATTCATGTATTTAGTTTTATTCATGTTTACGGTCAGACTTGTCATTTTTATCGAAATTTAACGAAACCCTACGCAACACCTATGGCCATCTTCTATTCTACTGTTAGGATTGGCTATTGTTTTCTATTCTTAACTCGCTTATTCTTTCCGTTAGATAAATTTAGTTTTCGAATATGTGTTTCCCATTGCCATCGGCATTTGCCGTTGCTCTCTGGGGCGCGAGTTCTGGGACACAGTGTAGGTATGTTACTTCTACCATATGCTGATCATTTTTTCTATATATTTTATCAGCGTATTTATTTCCTATTTATTACTTGTTAACCCTTTTCTGGTCTTACCTTGTTCCCTTTAACTCCTACGTCTTTTATTGAATTGAGTCATTTTTCTTCCTTTTCTTCCCGCTATCTTTTTAACTGGTCCTTCCCATTCCATCCTACACCAATTTTTTGTCTCACGTCATCTACCTGTGTTTCCCTAAACTTTAAACATGTTCCAACTTTTCCTATCAATTATGATAACACATCACTTCAGTTCTTTTGGTTAACATTCATTTATTTAGTTCTATCGATGTTTACGATCACGTTTACCTTGTACCGCGTATTCGACTTTTCATTTTTTTTTGTGAATAGTCAGAGGTCGTACACTGCCCCTTTCCTTCTGTTTTAAATAAAAGCGAACATTATTTTATGTAATTATATGGCTGAAGGTTCGCAATCGGTTTTCCGCTTTTATTTAGGTTTTATTTTTATTTGGTTCTTCTTCCCCCTCCCCTCCGTTTATTCCAGACGATTCACCGAAGTTCCTCTAACTGGGAGCTGCTTGGCGATTTTCTTCGTGGTGTCCTCGCTGAAAAATTTGATGGGGTCGTTGTAAACCGACCTTGGCTGTCCATCTTGGTGTTTGGCAGCTCATCGCGCCGCACATCGCAAGAGAGCGCACTTCTTGGAATGAAAGTGCATCTCTACGAGTTAGCCGGTCGTGAGATGAACTTAACCTGCACAATTCAACATTTGTAACCAGGTAGGTCACAAATTTGGCGCCCAACGTCGTGCTCGGACCCACGACCCTGAGATTAAGAGTCTCATGCTCTACCGACTGAGGTGGCCGGACGTGAGATGAATACATTTCAACATTTTTTGTAACCAGTAAGTCACAAATTTGGCGCCTAACGTGTGCATCGCCTTCTATAATCTTCGTGAATTTCAGTATTAGAATAAAGCAAGAATAGCGAAATTGATTGTCGGGCGACGACAAGGTCTTCCCAACAACAAAGGCTCACCGTGAGAACGCACCTGATATGAAGCGACAATAGGCGACGCATACACATGCAGTTTAAAAACAAATGTATAAATTTTTCACTTTTGGATAAACATAAGAAAAGAATCACCATTTTGAAAACTTGTTACAAGAAATAAATAATGCACTGATAATTTTTTTTAAAATCTTTCTTGAATAGGCAACTTCTTTTTTGAATCTATTTTTGAAATAATTTTGTTGGAAACCGGACTTGGATATGCACCTGCATGTAGAAGTTCAGGTTTTATTTCAGCATCCCGAAATGATTACGGCCAACGAAATTTATGGTGTCACATAAAACGCGCCGTAAATGATAATATCAAAAGTATAAACTTAAACGTATACATATATCGGCAAAAATTTATTGTTTCGTGCGAGTGACGAAAATAAGAATGCGGTCTTAATATTCTTATTGATTCTGATATAATTCGGCGAGAGGGAAAAACGGAAATCATTATTTTTTTTTATCGCAAGTAGTAAGAGTAGCAAGAGTAGTAGATAAGTTCAGGTCAAAAGTTAAGTTAGTATTTGATGTCTTGGAATGGTGATACGAAAATGAAGAAAGCGTACGGAAAAAAATAGGAATAAGCATAATCAGGAAGAAATGAAAAAGAACCAACCGCTGATGTTATATATCTTCGAAATAAGGGCTGAAGAAAAACCGTCGAGTTGACTTTTCCTCTTCTCCTCTCGGGGGAGGTTTAACAGGAGTAAACAGAAAATATTTAAAATTGAGATAAAGGACAAGGCAAATTTAGAAGAAGCTTGGATGTTTGTACAATATTGATGGTAAACAGAAAAGAAGACAGAACAGGAAGGGGTTGAACTTGATCCATTTTATAGGAGTCTTTATGCTCTTGTCATACATTGAGCGTAAACTTTGGCAAACAAAAAGTAAGCGATAGATTCCACAGATCGCCAGACTTCGGCGTGCTGCGCCTCACTTAAGTGTGCGATCGGATTACCAATTAAATTTGAATTTCCCATTAACTACTTGTTTTATTTTCCATTACGTTTTATAAAACAGTTTCAATTTTAAAATGGAATGTAAACGAGTTTCCAGGAATTAAAATGAGATGCACAAGTATTTATTATTTGTGGTATGATATAGTGAGTGTGTGCAATATTATGTCAGGATAAGAGCAGCTGCCTTACTACTTTATGAAAGTAGTTTAAAATAAACACACCCCCTCCTGAAAATGTAAAAAGTAATGAGCTTTGACGTCTGGTGGAATTTAAATTTTAATGCGGATACACGTCATTCTATTTTTGTTTGTCTCGAACGGTCGACAACAAATTTTATGATGTACGATGGAAGCGGATGAAGTCAGGTGGCGATTAAAAATAAGTTGGTATTCCATCCATACGTTAGTAAAAAGCCAGGGCGGCTCAGAATATCTGTAAGCAGAGATGGTTCTGCCTGTCTGCGGTTAACTGCTTGTATGATTTAAAGCCCGCAATCAATTCCGCAGAAGCACGGTTCATGACGTGACGCAAATGCTACTGTTCTCTGGGGAGCCAATCAGCCCGCCAGCAGCTTTACCAATTCCAGTACACATAAATACGGCTCTCGGAGCCCATCACAATGCCACAATTAAGCATTTCTTTTCAAACATCTATTTCTTTTGTACATCGCGAAAGTAGATTTAGCCCAACGTTAAATTGTGTTACCGATTCGCTCGGATTACGAATGATTTGTTTGTTTGAAATGATACTGTAATAATAGAACTATCTTACAAATGCAAATTCACTTCCTTTATGTTCTATAATACAAGGAGGAAACGTTCTTAAAATTGATTACTTTATAAGAAGTTCCTATTTTATATTATACAGGATGTAGTATTATTGGAATAAAAAGCACGCCGAACTCGTCATCCCTTAATTTATGATTCTTTATTACGTTTAGACTAAACGAACAAAATTCCGAAAGATTGTGGAAATGAACACAGTTCACAGTTCCAGTGCATACCCAATATACTAAGCATTTAAAAAAAGTAAACCTGAGGTTGGACATGAAGGTACTGCAGTAGTAGTCATAACTTTATTCATAAATCAATGTACTGTAACTAGTGGCGTTTATCACGAGTGTTCGAGTCTGTAGGTCGTGCACAATCATGGAAACATAAGGGCACGTCGTAGTTTGAGTCACATTTACAAAGTTTGTATGACGTATTTAAGACAAAATCAATTGAAATTCAGCGTTCGTTGAGAATAGCAAAGAGCAATTTTCTGTAACTTGTAAGGAATATATTTGTAGGGTGTTCCTTTTAAAAGAGCAAACACCAAATATTTGCTTAAACCTCAGGTCGTTAAATTATTTATAATTTTAATATAAATCGTAAAGCATTCTCGCAAGCTCCTGTTGACCTAAACATTAGCGGAGATGTGACGTAGTAAAAATTAATTTCCAGCAGGTATAGTGGGAGATCAATTACAGTGTCATAGTGTGTTGTCACGCGTAATTGTGAAATATTAAATTTCCCAGCTACAATAAGCAATCACGCCACGACGACGACGGGAGCCCTGCAGCCTTACACTACTACCAACATCGAGTTAAATGAGCAGAATGCCTAATACAATGCATTAGCAATGGGGCACGAAGCACGACTCTGGGAAATGAGGAGCGCATGAAGATGGGGGAAGACTCGGTTTGAATAACCTTGCATCTTAATACTATTTTCTCATTTCATAATACAGAACATTTAAGAGCGTGAACGTGAGTCGTTTAAACGCGGTAATCCTAGAATTTCCGTCTTTTTTTTACCCCTTTTTTGTTTTAAGCAAATTAAAGTGAAGGAAAACATAAATTTTTCCATGTCATTTACATGAATTTGAAGATTTGGAAATCTAGGCCATTTAAAAATAAAAAATCGCCAAAGCAGGAGTTCTCAAACAATTCAGAGATTATCTATAGTGGAACTTTACTTTTGAGATTAATTTAAAAACATGTCAGTCGCACTTTTTAATAGTGGATGGAGGGCTGTAGATCACGTTAGTCTTAGACCAGCAAATTTTCAATTAAGTTAAATATTTAAATATATATACAGTATAGGGCCCGATGTCGTCCCTTCTAAAGATGACACCTCGTATATTGAAGTAAAATATTAAATGTTTAGATTTACTTTGTACTTTGAAATTATTTTACTTCAGTCAATACCTAGTTTTAGATAGTTTTTTTATGCTATAGTAATTTCGAGACATAAAAGTTGCCAGAATTTTGCTCGGATCAAGAAAACTTATTTAAAGGAATAAGTTTGGGGCCGCAGGAGCAAAAATTTTCTCAAGTTCTTGACAAAGTTTCACTTACGTTTCACGATTATTGAATAAATTATTCATAAATACTAGGAAAGGGAAACTGAAGTTTTAAGTTCTGCTGCTAATAATGAACGAGTAATAGGAGGACTAATAAAATACCTAATAATAATTTGCCTGGTTCTTGTCTAATACTTACCCAGACGAGCAAAGTTCCGTACGTGAAGATTCATTAAAATAAGTCTAATATCACATTCATAACCTTAATCAAATACCTGCTAAAATAGTACGTAATATTAATATATCTCTTAAGGGAATACAGGATTAAATGTACCAGTGGAGCTATCATGCATGCAAACATCAAATGATTTATCTCTCTGCAGCCGCACGTTCAAAACGAATTATTAAGGTAATACGTAAAAAGGCAATTAAATTTCGTGTAAACGAACGTCCAGCGGTAAGTAATAATTTAATTAAACATAACACCAGAGGTTTCGAGCGGCATTAAATACGTTTAATGTGAGTCAAGTTTATATCCATGCACATGTTTCTAGTCGTTCATATTCTTAGTGGAGGAAAACAGAATTTCCCCCGAGCAATAAATAATTCATGACTCTTTATAAACACCAGCTCTAAGTTCTTTGCAAAGCCAATATGAAGGTAGATGATTATTTTACAGTTGCGAAGACAGTTTCTCGTTTCCATTATATTAAGCTTTTTTTTGTACGCTTTTGTTTATCAAAATTAATCAAATTGACGAGTAATTGAAATACGAAGTTTCGAAATTAATTGTAAAAGGAAGTTGATAAAAAGAATCGTCGTCATTTATAAAATGTTGAGATCCCTCCTTTTTATATATTCTCACCATCTTCTTTAACGGTACAAATTTAGCAATCTCTCTATATACATTTATATAATGGGCGTTGTTTAAAATTTCCGGCACGTTCCGCCCAATTTATACGCGAAATTTAATTTCGTCACATCCGAAAAATGAAACAGACATCGCCCGCCCGCCTCCGGATTAAAATATTTTCCTTTTTAAAGGCCGAGTTTATTTGGCGACCTTGTTCGTTTCACTCGCTCATTTTCCACTGTCAAGATTCATCGTGGAGAGTTTTATATCCTCGTGGAGAATATGCAGGAGCACGTGTTGCCTTTAACATCAAGCCTGAGCCTGAGGTAAATAATTTGACTGTGCAAAGCTGCATTCATCCTTTCGCGCGCTGAGGTAAATACTGTGACCGAACCAACAAGTTTGAAGCACCTAACTAAGCAGCGAACAATTTGTCTACAGGTAGTTCCACATAAAGCACCCATAAGTCACATTAAATTTGATCTCTTTCATGTAGATACATAGATATAGTCACAATCTAAGATAATTTATATAATACTTAATTGTCCCGCTGATTTTTTTTAATTAGAAATTAATTAGGTCACATCTTTTGCAACACCTTCAAAAGGAAACTAAGACGTCTACATTAGTTTATGAAACACTTTCAAACATATTCAGTTTGAGGAATCTTGCTAACGTTACTACTTTAAATGGAAATGTTCTTATTAAAACATGGAGTAATGGATAAGCGAGAAAAGATGCAATCACGAGTAGCTTTTTAACATCACTCTATATTAACGAAATGCATTAGGATATACGTACATGCATTGCATAAATAACTTCCCTGCTTTTAATATATCCGATAGTTAAAAGAAATCCGTACCTCTCCGAGTGGAATATTTCATAAATTTTAATGACAATTTTCCACCTCTGGTCGGATTTCACATGGACGAAGTGAAAATTACGCGCAGCTTTTATCTTTCGAGCGTCGTTCGGTGCATTTGAAATGAACTGAGAATGCACAAGTCAACGGAAATTGAAATTGGAAACAAAATTTCGAAACGTATTACGGCGTAGTTCGCGCGTGCATCAAACGATACGAATCGGCGGAATGCCTTTCTCTATTATTTCATGCGGTACCGTTTTGAACTGAAAATTACTGAAGGATCGTGTATTGTACGAAACTTCTGTCATGCAGTTGATGAAGCTTCAAATTGTAACAAACACTGATTTTAAGTAACTCGTAAAATTCTACTTTAATAACGTGATTTATATTTTGCTTTATTTTTTATAATATATTCGTTTTCGTCCGTGTGACTTTTCTAATTGGAGATTGCCATAAGATACGTGCGGAAAAACGATAACAAACAAATTACAATAAAATTTATACTTCGCCGAGCTAAATGGGAGCTTTGTTGGAAAACGCAACGGTATTTATGTCGCCCGCCGATTAGCTATCTCCGTGGGTGAAAGATATGCTGAAAGAATGTGAAAAATTCTTTTGTTTAAGCGTAAGTCTGAAAAGAGCACTGCACATACTCCAAATGACAAAAATTATTACGACAGCCCAATTATTTTTTTTAATCTAATTAGTTTTATATTATTATTCTTTAAAATTAAAAAAAAAGTGAAGGTTTTCATCTTCATTTGAATTAGGAATTTTGGAATATGCTAGTTATTAACAGAAAACAAAATTGTGTCATTTATCCTTCAAGAAGTTCTTTGCACCTTCTCTTCTTTAGTAGAACAAGAATACAGAGTGACTGTTAATTAACCCGACGAAATGAAACCACAATCAATAAGAAGCGATATCCGAGAGTATGGAAAAAATGTTAACAAAATTCTTTCTGCTTTAGTTTTCGAGAAATAGTTAATGTAAAATCAGCCACAAAACGACGATGCGCTTCTGGTTAAAAAATAGAGGAGCAGATGAACGAAATAAATGCCCTAATAAAAGTTTTATGGTAGGCACGGCGGTGTAGCATCGATCGTATACTTGACCTTCAAGTGGAATTTCACGTCAACTCCGTTTTTAGTAAATAATCCGCACGAATTAATAAACAATTATTTGCACGATTATTTGCGAATTTGTTACCCTTATTTCATACGCAATTCCAGTTATTTTAGAAATTACTAATACTTACAACTCGAACTTCCGTTCCCAGCTGTTAAACGTGCAATAAATCGAAATTGAGACATGTCTCGAGGTGTGCCGGCAAGAAGTCAGTAAAATGTATAGTCCTATTTATTATACTGCTGCGTTTATAAAACGTGGCGTCGTATTTCGTCCGCAGTATCGCACCTTGATTTTGGGACAATTTTTTAATTAATTATAAACTGTTCAAAAGAATTTTTTGAACATTTTTTCCGTAATCTGTGACATCGATTCTCTGATGTGTCTTTCACCCTGTATACGTATTTGACATTATTTGTTTTGTAACGAATTCTGTTCTTTGTTTATTAAATTGCAATTTATTTTTATTATTATTTTACTAAGTGTAATTGAGACAACATTCTAAAAGAGTTATGTTTGCACTCCCAAAATGTATTCTCTGGGTTGCGTTCATAAATTATACCTCCGAGAGTATCTTGGGCGTATAATCGCATCTTTCTCACTCACAATTTTTAACATATTTTGCGTCTCGCTCGTCTGTTTCGAGAAGTCTTCGAGTTTACGTTATTACCATGACAACGGACGTAATTTTCACATCCGACTTGTAAGTAGGGTGTGTAAAGTGCGTCCGACTTCTTGAAACAGATGAACGAGATGCAAAATATGTCAAAAATCGTGAGTGAGAAAGAAGCGATTACACACGTACAAGATGCTCTCGGAGGTATAGTTTATGAACTCAACCCTGGGCATTTATAATATTGCTGTGATATTTGATGTATTGTATAATAAAATAAATTAACATAAAAGGTCTGAGAAATAGAATTTATGACATTTTATTATCATCAATAATAAAATTCACATGTCACAAACAGCAACAAGTAAACAAAAACAAAGAGACAGTACAGTTGTGCAGTGCAATTAAACATGAGCAGTTACGAAACAGAAACGATTACCGTTACGTGTGAGGAGGAGGAGGAGGTTTTGGCAGACACAGTTCTACAAGAGGCGGTATGGAACGAGTTTTGCGAATTAATGCAAAGGTTCCACAAGAAGCCTGGGTTTCCGCTCACTGCGAAACATTGGCCTGTTGGGGTCCAGAACAAGCAGAAACGATGACGAATTTTTTACGGTACCTGGGGGTGTTCGGATCGAATTGAGCTGCACGTCATCGTATGGCAGAAGATGACGAGGAACGCGATGCCGCCACGCGTTTGAGGATCTGACCATGCGGAGTGCCGCTACAGCACCGGACACCCGGAAAAGGGTGGGGCGACAATAAATTGTGTATCTCTGAAACCAGGAACTTTTGTATAAAGGAAGTTTAGGTATTTAGCATCTATTTAAAGAGTACTATCGTCAGTTAAAATATCTGTACAACTTTCAATAACACACTGTATGTATAATCAAAGCCCACTTCTACTAGTTAAGGTGTGTGGTTACAATACTATCATTGGTATACGAATTTGATCCATTCTTTCTTGTCCTGCGCTTTTCGTTTAACTTCTTCCCATGTGCTTCCTTTCTTCGCCAGCAACTCAGTTATAGTGTCTTTTTCGGTCTACCCTTCTTCCTCTTCTTATATATTCTTGCTTTCCATACGTCTAAAACTTGTCTTTCACCTCTCATACGTTGTAGGTGTCCCCATATACTCAATTGCTTTTCCTCGATGTATGTAATTAACGGTTCTATATTCAAGTTCTTTTCGTATTTGTGTGTTTCTGATTCTTTCTTGGTGACATCTTTGATCTTCCTCAAGTACTTCATTTCGGCTGCTTGTAGTTTACTTTGCTGTTTCACAGCCGAAAGTCAACATTGGTCTGTAAATTGTTTTGTAGTCGTTTATCTTTGTTTTGCGTGACACTTGCTTCTTTCCTATCAAGCCTTTATTCACGGCGCATAATAGGTTTTCGTTGCTTTATCTATTTTGTTGTTAATTTCTGCATCTTGTGATCCCGTACTCTCAATCGTTACTCATAGATATTGAAATATATCGACATTTCTCGTTGGTCTCCTATTCTCATGCATTTCGTCTTAGCTTTGTTCATTGCCATTCCGGATTCTTTCAGTATTTCGCTCCAAATTTTCATGTTTTGTAGATTTTGCTCACTACCTGTAATCACCATCACGTCATCCGCAAATGCCCCTTCAGATATTTTAACCATTTGTAAGTTCTTGTATCCTACGTTTAGCTTATGTGCTTTACCTGCACATCTTCTGATTATGTCATCCATAAATATAATAAAAAGCAATGGGCTTAAGCCTCCGCCTTGTCACGGTCCTTCCTTAGTCAGAAACACATCTGATTGGTTATTTTTCCATATTACACAGTTTTTTGTTTTCTTGTGCGGGCTTTTTATGACCTGAATTGTTTTTTCATTTATTTGCCTTCGTTGCAGTGTCTCCCAAGTTTTCTTTCTTGGTACCTTATCAAAGGCCTTTTCTAAGTCTATAAATGCAAGTGAGGCAAATGTGGTCCTGGTTGCTTCTTCCCTTACGAAAACCACTTTGTGTGTCGGTCGCTTAATGTTACTTCTATTTCAGTTCTTAATCTGTTGTCTATTATTTTTTCATACACTTTCATAGGTGTACTTAAGAGTGAAATGCCTCTGTAGTTTTTACAGCATTTACTATCTCCTTTTTTATTGGTTGGTAGTATCAGCGCCATCTCCCAATCAACTGGAATAATTACCAAGTTCCGTACTTTATTATAAATTTCTAGTAATACATCAATCTCTCTTTGTCCCATGTGTTTTAACATTTCCGATGGAATTTTACCATAGCCTGAGGCTTTTCCATTTTTGAACCACTTAGTAGCGTCCAGTAGTTCTTCTTGCTTTATTTCTGGTGTGTTTCTCTTGAGATAAAAGAGAAAAATTGACGAAAATTTGAACAAATATTCCAAAACTATTTAGCAAGGTATCGGCAATATCTCAAGGAGCTTAAGGACCCCTGATTTTCCATTAAAAATTGTTAAATGTAATAGCCATCCGACTTTTTATGTTACCTGTTAACATTTTCCGAGTTTATTCGATTCATATTTAATACATGTACATGCCCTACTCTGCGACATTATCTTAATTTATAAAAAGTACCATTTGTGTTTCTGGCTGTAGGGGAGCAACTTTCATTAAAGTACGTAAGCCTTTTTTTTAACTGAGCTTTTATTCTAGCCTTTATCTATTGGATGTAAGTATCGATATCAAGTTCGTGGAAAGTAGTGTAGGATCAGGACAATCAATTTTGATCTCCTTGTACTTCTTCTAAAACTTTTGTTCCTTACGTCATGACGAAGATATACAGGTTGTTTCAAATTTAGTATGCACTGTAGGAATCTCCTAAACTATAAGAGACACAGATTTAGTTAGAAGCCCTGTAGAAGCCTTGGTGACAGAAATACAATTTTAAGTATCTACGCAAGAGAAGTGCTACACAATTATTATTTCACGTAAGGGAGTATCAGGTTTACAGTTGCAAATGGTGGTTTTACTCCAAGTGTCCTAAATGAATGTGACCGAGTAGTATCTTGCGGATATCCACGATTAGTTGTGATCAATATGTAATTACGTGCTATTCTTGAGATCGATGTGGATGTGCAATAATTAACAGTGGTGTAAACTGGCACTTAAATTAACACGACCTTTACCGCAAATTCCAGATTCCTAGCATTCGGACAAACAGCTTAGGTTGAGGTTGGGAGACCAAATTGTGTGGAGAGTATTATTGAAAAAGGAGACGCCGCTACAGGCAATTTGAAGAGATTTCAGTTTCGTGGTGAGTGGGAGTGGCGTCGCTATTGCGTAGACGGGAGCGGCGCGGCGCAGCTTCATGTAGTCATGTCCCTCTCCACCAGTTTCCGCGCGCTCTTCTGAACAGCAGGACGCGAAATTTCCATATTTCAGTGCGATTACTTATTTTTATCACCACCATTAAAAAGTATAAACAATGCTACCCCAAACTCTGTCATGAGGATTATCTAAGCGCACCGGTGCCAGGCCCCCCAACGCAACTCACCCCTACATGTGCGAAACTTTCAAATAAAAGAAAGGACCATCGATGTGTTCTAATTACGTGTACACAATTGTTTACATTTTCACCTGTTAACAGTGAAACCTAGTGATTACCTAGTGTGCACGATCAACTGAAACATCCGCGCGAATGAAATGACATCTTCCAGGATGTTTTATGTTGTTTCAAGCAGGAAACAGATGATTTCCGTGCTCCTGCTGACCATAACTGCTGGTTAGTTCTATGTCTATCGGCATCTTGCCTGCTGCTTGCATTATTTTATTAATTAGAGTGTGCCAATAAATTTCCAGGGGAAATTTACGAAATTTGCGTTTATATTGTTTTCGCAATTAATTACCTAAGCGACGCGCCATTATCTGGTTTGACATTTAATTCCCAGCACTTTTAAATTAGTTTTAAAGCAATTAAAAAACTTGCGTACTGCGGTCGCCGCCGAATTAATTTATGCTAATGCTTTTGCGAACATAGCGAACTGAAGTGGATTACGAAATATATTGCTTGCAATTAATACAATCCCCCACCCCCCGGGCCCCCGAACTCTAAAACAATTGAGTTTTTTCTGGTAATAACTATAAATTTAGGAGAAAGAAAAACACTGGAGACTGTCGGGGGGGTTTTAATTCACGCAAGCCAAAATTTACATCGATTTAGAGATTTTTGAACCAAACGACGTTTCGTCAACAGGTTCCAGAATTTTCCCGTGGTGCGCGTTCAGGCATAGGCGTTTTCAGTTTATCTCTGTCTTACAGAGAACATGGCTTCTAACGGGGAAAATTTGAAACGATTGCTTCAAGAACACAAACCATTTTTCTTTCGGTTTTGGGCTATTTCAAAACGCCCCCTTTTGATTCGTGGCAATTTTGAATGCGCCTAGTTTTACAATTGCAACTTAACTTTAACCCAAGGCTTAAATCCCTTAGCAACAATTGTTGCAATGATAGTTATTAATGGCTTTAAACTTCAACTTAGATTTAAACTGGCTTGAACAACTGGGCCTCAGGCGAACAACTAAAAATTGTCAATACGGTTTTTGCTTTTACAAAATCAATCACCCGTTGAATAAATTTGAAGCAGAGATTTCACATAGTAAAGCCTGCAGTGGTTTTATGTTAGACCAACTTCGGATTACTTTTGAAAAAATAATTTAAACTTAATAAATTAATAAAGTAATTGAAAATCAGTTAAATGATGCAAAAATTTGTAAAAGCTTCTCTGGATCAAAATTTGATCAGCTGATTGCAAACTATAACTAACCCCTTTATTTTCTAACTCATAACGACATCTTTATATGTATAAGGACAAACGTTAAGTGACATGTTTTTTACCAATCAGTATAGAGAAATATACTGATTGGTCAAAAATATGTCACTTAACGATTATCGTTGTGTAACGATGTCGTTATGAATTACAAAATAAAGGGGCAAGTAAGAAAATGCAATTTGAAGCGATGACACCGTAAATTATCATGTAAATTGCTGATCTGTTTGTTACACGTCAAATTAGGATCGCCCACTTGGTCGAATGTGAATAAATTTAAAAAAAAAAACTTACTTTACATAGAACTTGATCCGACGTGACCTCAGATTTGACAGCTTGTAGTGACACAGACTCCATTAAGTTTTTTTTTTCGAAACCTCCCTCGTATATTCTTTTTTTTTATTGAAGAAATTTAACTTGACCAAATAGGTGAGCTTTGAGCTTTGGTAGAATGTTTTGTTATATTTTTTTAGGGATGGCAAAATTGTTTCGAAACCAGGGCCCTCAGCCACTCCTTTTTCTTTACAAAACCACGAACATTTTCATAAGTATACGAACAACACTTTTGCATGTATACATATAAAGGGAAAGGTAATATAATAATTTCTATATTTAATTTTATAAATTGATGTATGTAATACGGTTTATATTTTTATTAATTAATTTATCAATTGAAACGAACTAGAAACGAATAGCTAGCAATTTGAGTATTCAGTCAATCAAAATATTTATTCGAAGCGGATGCTGTTAATTAAAATAAAAACATTTTCCAGCTATTAGTTCAGAAATGCGTGGCAACAAATTTAATTTATCAACGACATTGAAACAATCCCGGTCCATTCCGATTATAAATTATAAATAGAAAATAGAAACATGCGTTTGTTATTATTTGTAGAGAGCGGAATCGTATATTTTGACATTATCATTAAAAGAAAAGTAACAAATTTATTTTTAATTTTCTCTCATTGTACAACTCTTTTGGGAATAATCTGAGGAGTGCCCAAATCAGTTTAAGCGAGTTCTTCAGAGTGTGGCATAGCAACATAAACGTCTCACATGATGACGTCGAAATATGTAATTCCGATCCCTAATTATTATCATAGTTTTATTCTAAAATTTTTATTGGTTTACCTTGTTGAGATAGAAAACAGAAAAAAATTAGAATTTAGTAACATTTTAATTTCATCATTCTCTTTAGGACATTCCACATGAACTTCTCTAACACGAGCACACAGTATGATTAGATTATATTATACTTGACCCCTACGTCTATTAAACTTGTCCTAACTCTAGCCCAAGCAAAGTTGCATCACGTTTATACATATTTACGCGATAGCAAACTTGTTAATGGGAGGAGGGAGGGTGGGTGGAATTAAGAGCAAAACGTAATCTTCATTATCGAACATATCCTGGTGCAATTCTAATTTAGATCACTCAGATTAAGGCTTCTCTTAGAAACGGAAAAATGCTGCCACGCTTTTCCTTTTTCATGGAACATGCCACTTCGCCCGTTAATTGCGAAGATCTGTGGGGGTGATACAATAATTTTTTTTTATTATGAGACGGACGTGAGAGCAAGGGACGCTGCTGGAATGTCGTAAAATATTTCAGCGACGGCAAAAACATGCCGCTTCGTTCGGGCAAAAATTAATGGCGTATAAATTAGATTATTTAATCCTTTCCGTTTTATATTTTGGATATTAGTTTACGGCGCGAAATTTTCTCGGGTCGAGTTCGAGCGCGATTGCTTTAATGTTTTTTTATTGGCTCGCGATTTATAAAACCGATCGGCAATTTTATTAATACATATTAAATATTTCGTTTGGGCGATGTTGCTACTATTCCTGCCTTCGTAGAGACTGAATGTGGTTGTTTGATGTTGCTTCATTTATAGTATTGTACCCGAAAGGAAGAGGTGGGGCTCACAAATGACCAATGGGGACCAATGGGAGAGCAAAATCATTTATTTTTTCCTAACCTCACATTTAGATTATTACTTCGCAAATCTGAACTCTCCGAATGTACACTGCGCAGGATTTGTGGTTGTTAATTCGTCGCAAGTTAAGTTTAATGGAAATTACTATTAATGCCCAGCTAAATAGTAAGCTTTTCTGTGTGCTAATAGATTAGATAATGATGTTCTACTAACGAGGGAACTTTAAACATGAATACTTCAAACTATTGCGGAGCTATGATCCTGTACTTAGGCAGTCCCTTTGTTCACTCATCTTAACTTGAATTTGACTATGAGGTGTATTTAGATCAAGCTAAGAACTAACTCGTAAATTAGGTCTTTTTTTATTCTAACTTAATTTATTTATTAATTGGGCCATACATATTGCTACGTTATTCGTTACCGAGGAATTAATTTGTTCATTTTACAATAACGTACATAGTCGTCTATAACATGAAATTCTACCAGATTCAGGGCGTAATCTTGTCCTTTTGTTTTAATTTAATAAAATCTACGAGTGCTTTTGGGTCCTTTGGACGCTCGTAGATAATTTCTTATGTTCAAAAATAACTCTGTTCAAATGAAAATTCTTTGTTAACGATTTTTTTAAATGCAACAAAAAGTACTGCCTGTTTGTTTAAATGAATTTCTTATAAACAATGGCCATTTGTTTAAATACGTATATCACCAAACCATTGAAGGCGTAATTATTATTCTTATTTTTAAAAGCGAGTTGTAAATCGGGTTAAATTAGTAGTTTGTTCAGTTCCTTACGTTTTTTTTTATACTAAACTAATGTTTCTTATCACTTTACCCTGCGTAGTTTAATTGATTCGCGTTTATTAAATTATAATGTGAATCGAAACGTTCAAATCCGTGTATTTTGCTTGACTCCACCCCAATTGAATGCCGCTCATATTTATAAACTTAAAAAAAAAATCTATAACGCGTCATACCACCATTTTTTGTGATAACGCGAATTGAAATCTTGATAGCTTTGTAATCCCTCACTCAACATATTCGTACTTGATCTTAAATGAATCGCCGTAATTCTGATTTTAATTTCAAATGAAACCGTACATGCTATTACATCGGACTTTCTCTATGTACTTATATTCATATTTATCTTTTTCAATTCTATGTTTAAGTTGTAATTGTACATTGTTCTTATTACTGCGATTGTCTCTCTATTTATTCCTATCCTTTCTGAGCTTACCCATACATCTTCTCTTCTAATTTTATCGAATGCCTTTTCCAGATCTACAAAGCATATGTGCATTTCTTTATTTCTCTCTATATACTTTTCTATTGATTGTTTGAGTATGAGTATGGGGTCTCGTGTGCTTCGTCCTTTCCTGAAATCATATTGCGTTTCTTCTAATTGTTGTTCTAGCTTTTCTTTTATCCTCGCTTAACGTTATTCCTCGATAGTTAGCGCAATCTCTTGTTTCCCCTTTTTTATATATCGGCAGGATAATTCCTGTATTCCACTCTTTGGGTACTTTCTCTTCTGTAATGATCTCATTTAGTAACTTTCTAAAGATTTGCTTTCCAGTAGCCTTTAATCATTTCTGGTGTTACCTCATCGATCCCAGCGGCTTTTCCTATGTCTTCGTTTGTCTCTTCATCCGTGATAGATGATACTTTCTGGCTTTCATTTATTATTTCTTCTTCTGTTTGTCTCTTTTGATTCTTTCTTTCTGTTAATTCTTTAAAGTGTTCCCTCCATCTTCCATTATTTGCTCTGTTTCTGTTATAACTTTCCCATTTTTATCCTTTATGTTTTTCATAGTGAATTCTTTTTCTGTCTTAACTGTGTAAGAGTACAACCGAAAAGCTTTTGATTTTCTCTAAAATTTTCATTTAAGTTTTGTCCAAATTTCCTCCAAGATTCCCGTTTTGTTTCTTTCACTTTGTCTTTCACCTCTTTGCTTTTCACTTTGTATTTTTCATGGTTTTCTGTCGTTTTAGTACTGGTGTATTTTTTCCACAGTTCTTTCTTTTCTTTGACGATTTTTTGTGTATACTTTCACCACCATTCTGTTTGTTTTCATATTTTTGTTCGTGACTTTTGATGAGCCACAACTTTCTTCCGTCGCTTTTAATATTATTTCTTTCCCTATTCTCTTCTATATTGCTTTTTGCAATTGCTAATATTTTTCTTAGACTTTCTTGGTACTTAGTTTTGTATATTTCTTCTTTCAGCTTATAACTTCTTATTTTCTTTTTTATTTACGATTTCCGTTTCTTTTATCTTTATCTACATTTTCATTAATACTAAAAAGTGGCCACTGCCTATTTGTGCTTTTCTTGATACCTTTACGTCTCTATATTTCTAGTATTTCTTTTGGACTAGAAAATAATCAATCACAGATTTCTCTCCTTTGCTTGGTTCCTCTTTATGTATTTCTTTATTATTATTTTCTTATTCTTTTATGTATTTCTTTATGCTTGAACTTTGTGTTTGCTATTACTAGATCATTCTCCATGCACATTTCTATAATTTTGTCTCCATTATTATTTTTGGTTATTTCTCCTTCCATTCCCATTACACTTTCTGTTCCTCTGTTATTGTTTCCCACACGTCCGTTTAAATCTCCCTTAATAATTATATTCCCATTTGCTGTAGTTTTTTAAAGTAAGTATCTTTTCTTCTTTCCTTTCATCTTCGTTTACTCCATATCCAGTATCCTTTACGTAATTCCCTTATTTTTTGTTTCCATTATTCCTAGGATTTTTATTTGTTGTTCTACCATTTCCTCTACTATTTTTTCCTCTTTCCCATTTAACCCTCTCACAATCCACGTTCCTATTTTCAACTATTCTGTTTCTCATTCTTTAATGTTGTTTTCCTTTCGTTTTATTTTCTGTTCATTCGTATCCATTTTCATAGCCGGCTTCGTTAACTTATTTCCTTCCTTCACGCCAATTAATTTTTCCTTCACGTTTTCCACTAATGCTTCCGTTTCATCATTCCATTCCCACTCGTTTCCATCAATATACAGTTTTCTTATTCCTATTTTCACGATTTTACCGTTATTTCTTTCATATCTGGCTTTTTCTCTAATTTTATTTTGTATCTCTCGTTGGTTCTTGGTTAGATCTTCATTTATAAATACTACTCTGTCCCTCCTTTGTCTTAGGTTGTGCTTGTTCTTCGTTATTTGCTTCTTGTCGCTAAGTTTTTCCATTTCCATATAGAGAAAATCTAAAAATAAGACCAATCATACAGAAGATACAGGAAAGTCAACTAGGGTGGTTGGGACACATCCACAGAATGCCAGAAAACAGATTAACTAAAAGACTCTATGAGGTACAAGTACAAGGAACGAACAAAAGATGAAGGGCATAGACGGCAGGCGGCACAAGAAAGGGATATTAAGTGGAGGGATATATACAAGCTCGCACAAAATCGAAAGGAATGGAAAAAGAAAATAAACTCAACTCCAAAGTCTTACACTTCATGGCACTTCAGGATTAAGTCAGCAAGTAAGTACATTGGACTTGCTTCTGGTTTCGGAAGCTGGGCTTCGGATGTGCCGTCAAGAATTACAAATCCTCCACGATGGTGTACATCCATCGGAACTGCTTTTAGATTGGTGTGTGCGTATGTCAGTCTGGTGATGGCGATTGCATCTTTTAATCATTTGCCTCATGTTGGCTTTTCTTAACAAAAATTTGTGTTTTAGTAATAGCAAAAGGATCTTAAAACTGTATATCATGATTTATCTTTAAAGAAACAAAAAAAAATGTTGTGAAAGAATCTTAAGTATAAGAGAAACTGAATTTGAATTAAAAATTTCCAAGCACATCTATTTTTTGAAATTTTCAAAAATATTTTCGTTATTATTTTGATGTTTCTTATTAGCTGGTCAATAAAAAATAATAAAATGTTCTCTTTCAAATACAATTAAAAATAATATAATATTTGAATAAATAGAATTGCTAAGTTTAATAAAAAAAATTGGAATCGAAGAATCATTCCTTTTTAGATTCTCCTGACTTGGGTTCTTAACGTTTATCTTGATTTTTTTATGTCAAATTTATTTATTTATTGATCGTACGAAAAAGCATTTACCGCAACGTTTTCCAAATGTAGGGCAAGAGGTAGTTTTCCATAGTAATGTGCACTTCAGCGTCATCAAAGTCAGTTTAAAAATGAATTTCCGTTTTACGATTCTGTTTGCAGTTCACGGTGAACTACAGAAGTCACTTTATTGTGTTGTTTATGGTCGAATTATTGCTTTTAATATTCTCCGTGCCTCGTTTGTCGATGTCTTATTTCTCTCTCTGTAAACGGCGAACAGCCATCCATGCATATGCAACTAACTAATTGTGAGTTGAAACGCTCTGTAGATAGTTTGTACGTAATTGCAGGTAATCAATCTGGTTATTGGCAGTAAAATTTGCCTTAATTTGGAAGAGAATACAATATTAAAACCGCAAAAAAGGAGAGCTTTAAGTGATTATACAGGGAGGAGCTTTGCGAGGTAATAAATTCGGTTTATCGGTGCTTTGGGGCCTCACTATTTCGTGTGTAAAAATTATTGTTTTTATATTGGTAATAAATGTTATTAACTTCACACTTCGCCTTTCACTTAATCTTTTTTTTATATTAGGTCTATCCAATTTTAATTCCCAGGGGATCGTTACTGCTGCTAATACTATACTACTTTATCCTTCTTTTAAAATGACAAAAATTTGATGTAATTAAATGATTTGAATTGTTTAATTACTTTTGGGATTTATATTAAAAAATATAAGCAAGTGAATGTAATGAAATTTATCTTTTATAAAGGTACCGGTACAATTTCATCTTGTTTTATTCCTCAAAAGACCAGCAGCAGCCCCTGAGCAAGTGAAAGCAAATACTTAAACAGGAAATTAAAATACTTGGCACAGCAACTCTTCATACAAAGGAAACCGGATACGTATCGAATATTACATCAAATTTATGACGACCGGGTATCAGGGGATTCAAACGGGGAAACTCCATCCAGAAAATTTTACTCCGAATTTAAATTTTTACATTTAAAAGGGCGACTGACTCGGAAAGAAGTTGCCGCCTTGTGACATTGTAATCCACCGTTCACATTAGCGCACGTTTCAAGTATTTCGTACTTTTCAATCGAAATTAAACGCGGAACGATTTCGCCCCCGAAAATCGAAACTTACTTCCCGAGGAGCGCGGAATTGATCCGCACGTGAGTTATCAAGACCGAAAAGTCCATTAGTCCCTGGCATTATACCGACGCCGTTATTCACACATTAAATTGAATTAGAAGGAATACACGAGTAAAATCGAGCTTACGGGATTCCAAATTGCCGGTTATAAGATACAAATTGGGGAGATGCCCTGTTGTATAATACATAGATTAAAATTTTATACGCCCATTAATTTCGAGCCTGAATGTGCTCCCATTCGTAAATAAAACGCCCAGATGCGAGTTGCTTGGAGATACACTTTTATTAAACATTTCGTTATAGCTATCACGCATAAAATTATCTTTCATCATCATCATCATCTTAAAAATTAAAACGTTTTGTTTCTCAAATGCCAATGATTTTAAAATTCTACTACAATCCATCTCACAGAAACAATAAAATCACACGTACTTATTTCATTTGGTCTTTAAAATTAGGTTTCATTTAGAAAAAATGTTCTAAGCTGCTTTAGATAAGTTTAAAGTAGGAAAGCAGGCAATGTAACAGACAGAGAGGTATATTAGACACATGTAAAAAAGATGGAGAAGGCCTTTGTACGTTCTAGCCCCTTGGGGAGGCGTGGCGTTTCCCCTACTCACTAAACTAATGATATCCCTTTCGCTCTTCATAAATTTTAATGTACAATTATTATCTGTGTTACTTGTTTTCTATGATCTCAGTTTCAGTCAATTACCAGTATATGGTTGTATAACTCTCTCAGTATAGTTGCACCTCATAATCAGTACTTTATTTAATAGGAATGAATATGCAGTTTTAGTCATCGTACAAAGCACATTATCCAAATTTATTAGATACCTTGGTCGAGTTTCCTTTCAAGTAAAATAAATTTTTCACGAGTTCCACAGAAACGGAAAAATGCTAATGCTGCTACACTCTTTTTAATGGAACGTGCCACTTAAACCGTTAATTGCGAAGATCTGTGGGGTTGATACAATAATTTTTTTTTTTATGAAACGGACGGAAAAAGCAAAGGGACGCCGGAACGTCGTAAAATATTTCAGGAGCGGTTGTTGCAAAAACAGGCCACTCCAGCCGAGGAAAAATAAATGGCGAATAAATTAGGTTATCTAATCTTCCCGAATATATTGGGTTTCATTTTTTGGGAATTAGAGTTTTCGCACAGATTTCTACTGACTCGGGAGCAGCTGTTTTATTATTTGTTGCTGTCGTCAGATTTTTATAATTTTTTATGCTTTATTTTAATTAAATTTAAACTGCAAAAGTATATGTATATAAATATATCAATTTAGGTCAATAAACATGATAAATTGATCGTAAATTTTAAAAATTATCGTTTTGTTGTTTGAAATATTGTGCAAATGAATATTTTAGTGGTTGCCTCACTATTCACACATATAATAACAGGCCTGTTAGGGTTAGTCTTATCAAATATTTGCTCATTAATCAGTCGTAATGTGCCGACACATGCAAGTTTCTGATAATAACAACATCATTAGCTAATTAGGTATTGCGTGTTACTAATAGTATATTTTAACAATGCATGGGACCAAGCGATCATCCGAACCACGACGGGGTGGTAAACGCTTTTGAATTATACATACATTTATTTCAACGAAAGTGCTGCCATTGGCTTATTTTCACCCGCCGCTGCTGTGGGGAATAATCAATCGCGAATGTATGGTTATGACAAAGTGGACGGCAATTCGACTAGGATTTTGTAATTTGCGGTGAATATGTTGGAAATATAATTTGCCTTCCAAAGGATCAAAGCACAAAATAGTTTGTTCTATCAAGCACAACACAAAATGTGTTGCAACAAAGCTTACCTTTTCTTTAAATTACTGTACATTGAAGAAATCATCTCACAAGACACCTATCGTTACTATCCATATTTAGGATTTATTGTATTTCCCCCGTCAGATGATAAACGATTAGTTCTTGTTTATCTGATGCACCCTGTACAAAATGTAAACGATTAAAGCTGGATTTACATGGAACGTTGAACGCGTCAAAACGCCGGGCATACTTTACTCCCATTGGTTAGTGCTCGTTACGTAAAGAGCAGTAGCCAATAAGAGTACAGTACGCCCGGCGTTTTTACGCGCTTAACGCTCCATGTAAATCCAGCTTAAGTTTTACATAAACTGTAACCACTATTAATACACAAGAAAAGAAGCGAAGTTAGTTAGTTAGTTAGTTGTTACATAAAACGTTTGAGAAGCGCTGGCTTAGATTTAAATCCCCGGCTGAGCAGAGTTTACTATTATGCGCAGTAAATGATAGGGCAGTAAACCCGCAGATGCAATGCAATAAACGTTGAGGCAGATCATTTATTACTTTCGTACGAAAGAATACGGCGATTCCCGGCTATTTTTTAAATTAATGTTTAAGTAATAGAAATGCAAATTTTTCACAAAATTATTCTTACATAATAATATTAATTTATTTCCTTGATATAATGAACGAGGATAAGTTCTATGGCCGAGGCGCTAGCCGAGGCTATAAATTATCCGAGTTTGTTATACAGGTTGAATTTTAAAACCAGGTGGATACAATTAAATTCGGACGAAGTCGTGTAGGAGTAGAGGGGGTTCAGCTCACGCCTTCAGCAGTGTTGCCAGGTGTCTACCACAAAAATTTCCTAATAATATAGTGAAATTTCCCTTTTTATAATTTAACTTCCCTTTTTCTATACTTCAAATCTTTTCATTGCAAAATAATGTTTGTTGTAGGGGTTTAAAAATAGGCAAAAATGCTGCTTTGCACGTTTCTTTTGTGTTACTGTTTACTTTTTATAACTTGTCACTTGTCAGTCTTAGCTTGTTACATATTTTCACTCCAAAGCTATGCTCGCAAGGTTGTCTGGGAAACGAATAACCAATAAGCCATAACTTTCATAATCCATAACCAACCGAAAACGACGAATGAACGCGTGATTGGATTGGTTCATCTCCATATTCACGGCTGCAACTTTAAAATCTTTGCTATGATGTTTCCGATTAAGTGAATGTCTCTCTTTTCCAAAAAAAAATCCTACAACCCTTTTTGTCCGACTTTTCCCTGAAAAACGGGATTTTCCTTGCAACCTGGCAACACTGGCCTTCAGTTCGAAACGTGCAGTTTTTAGAGATGTAACGGGTCCTTTATTGTATGTGATACACAATACTAAATAACGTTTTACAATTTAAAGGATGGTTGAAAGGAAAGATTTTAGCAGACTTTTAAAATTTAGCGTAAAGATACGGCCTCTAGGTCGTCATGGATAGCGTAACAACCATGAAAACAATGCAGTTATAATGAAATAACAATCAAGTATTACGAAAAGTAAGTAAACTTGGGATATGTATACGTTTCCAATCGGTGGATTGGAAGACGTGGTCCATTGGAATGACGTGCCAGATCCCTCGATCTGTATACAACATTTAGATTTCTTCCTCTGGGGACTTGTTAAAAGTCAGATGTACAAAGAGAAGCCCAATAATTTAGATCAATTAAAAGATCGAATTAGAAGAACAATTAGAGCTATACAACCCGAAATGTTCTGCAAGAGTTTGAAGCTAGACTGGTATACTACCAAGTTGGCGGCAGACATTTTGAACATTTTATTTAAGATCATTTTATTCCTATACGTTGTTTTATATTCTAAATTTATTTATTGAATTGAAATGTATTATAGGCTCGGTATTTCAGTCACAGATTAACTTTAATCTGCATAGTAACAGTTATAAAAACAATTGTTTCTATGGCAATAGGCTGAAGATTAAAGTTAATCTGTGACTGAAATACCAAGCCTAAGGCTGAGTTGCGCATCAATGTCGTTGTTAACTAATCAGAGATTAAACATAGGGCTTTATTCGCTTTAATTCGAGATTAACTTTAATCGATGTCGGTGCAAGCTAAAAAGGTTGGCAAACTGCATGCATTTGCGCAAGCAAATTTGTATGCGCAAATGCTAGCATAAAGTAAAAATACGTTTTCATGCAACGACATCCTTGTGCAAATTTGTGTGCACAAGCACATTTGCGCAAATTGCTTGAGCGTGAAAACGGACCATTTGGTTCATATTTGGTATTAGAAAATATTGTCATATATCTCATAAACTCACGCAAATCTCTTGGCTTAATATGAGTAATCGAAGAGAATTGCAGTTGATATGTTTCTTTCATAAAATAATTACCTCTAAAACTACTAGATTTCGTGGGCTTATATCACCCCCTCACATAGAACGGCTCTTTTTAAGAGCAGCTTCTCTTTTGCCATATACAGCAAATACAATAATTTACCTAACGAATTAAAGGCCAACAGTTCACTTTCTTTCAAAAAACTTCTAAAAATACATTTGTATCGTAAACAGTCCAACGTCACTTAACTCCACTGGAAACTTGTGTTTTAACAAATAGTTGATGCATGCTAACACAAATAGAAATGAATTCTTACTTTTTGCTTCTTTCTCCCCACAATTATAATTATAATTATAATTATTATCAGTTATTTATCTCTTGTCTCTTTGTGAGTGCACAGTATTTTTTTATTTTTTTTCAATCAGGGTTAAGTTGGAAAGCAGGCAAGTAACTTTGTCAATTTGTTACATAATAAAGCCATTATTATTATTATTATTATTATTATGGATGAAGATTTCATTATAGATTTGTGACTGACCCAGTGGCCGTGACATTTGCGGAATTTATTGTCTAACGATGTGTTTATAAAAATCGCAGACGTACTGACAAACTAGCAGAGGTTTTCAGACAAAAGGCGATGCGCTCTTCTGGTAGGTCAACTTTTAATTTTTGAGCAAAACCATTGATATTTGTAGGCTTAATTCCTTATGTGATGAAGAACTTATAGTATTAAGTGAAACTCATTCGATTACACCCTGTATAATAACTCGCTATATTCAGATTTGTTTTTCTGTGTATTACCAAGTAGGTTTCCCTATTAACCGACTTTTTGATTATCCAATGCCGAATATTGCCCCGAAATAGAAGAGAGACCCTTCAAGTAATTTGTAGCTTTATAAAGCTACTAATTTACTTCATAAAATATTTGGGGCCTTTATTTTATTACTCTCCAGGCCTATGAATGCAAGCAAGCGCCGTTTACATAATTTGCATTATAAAGTTGCAAATTAGTAGAGAAACATTGAGTTGCGAGAAAGTTCTTTTTTTTTTGGTCGTTTTAAGGAACTTCGCCAAACTTTTTTTAGGAAATGCACACGTACGAGGGTTCCTTTTAAACGTAAATAAAACGTTTTAGTTGAATTTTCGATTTATAATACTAATATAATATATTGCAAATTCGTATTACATTAATGGCTGCGATGAATTACCTGCGGGATGGGTTTCCTCCACGGTAGACTTAAATTTAAGTTCGTTTCGAATACATTCGGTGACATTTACGATCGGTTATGTCTGCCTCCGACAAATATCCCCAGACAGTTTTAAATTATACATTACAAGAATAATGTAGCAAATGCATGCAATTGTTACCGTTAGGAACCGGTTGCAAAGTCGTAAAATTTAAGTTATTAGCAGGGGCCCTATCGGAATCCGATCTGTTTGATAAATAACGGGCAACTTGTAAACTTTGTTGTGCACTGCTCTGCTAAATTTAGTTAAATTGTGAATGTGTAGTGTACGTCCTCTGAGACAACACGTAAAAGTCCTTTGTGCATGTTGGGCTTCATTTTAACGTCATTATAGGCTATATATAGTGATGTGCTAGTACTTTATTACTCCTGCGCGGTAACTACAATAAACAGATTTAGATTCTTTCTTTATTGGAGCTGGAACACCCACGTCGTTCAAAATGGGAAAAGAAAATTAGTTTAATTACATGAATGTTCCTTGTGTCATCAATTTATTATTTTGTGTGCTTCTGTGTTCTGTTTTAGTGCTATTTTATGTTGTGAAAATTGATGAAAGCATGAGGTAAAACATTGGTTTACAAACTACTAAGCAGAGCTAATTGAAAACATGTCTAACACCGAAATTTCTTGGATGTTAACGGAGTAGACGAGGAGCGGAAATTAATGTCTTAAAAATTTCCGGCTGATATCGGCGGTACATTCTGAATTATCTTATGACAGGGAAATGTTTAAGACAACGGAGTCGCATCCTTTCACAGATCCATCCGATAAATTAAAAGTTCGAACGATAAATGAATTACAGCGGCGAGAAATTGTTAAATTGCGTTGTTTATAATAATGAAGCCAATATGCTTCCAGAGAGGTAGGTAAGTAGGTCGTCAACTTTGACCCAAGTGATAAATTTGTTTATATTGGCAGTTGGATGAAGATAAGCAACTCCCAATGCTAAATAAATCCGAATGTTAACTTGAGAAATGGTCCAAACAGGAAAATTATAGCTTTTTATAATTTTATAATGGGGATATACTTTCAAATGTTATGTAAGTGTTCTCGCAAAAGCTCTCCTCTGTACGCACGAGTGACCATGCGGCAAATACCTACCAACTTTAACGGAACGGAAGAAAATAAAGTGAATGCGTATAAAAAGTAAGAATCAGAAACATTTATGGCCCACTCGAAATTTTGTAAGAAAAACGGTCCTGCGACTCCGGTTCTCCTTGTAATTTATCATCTGGAGTAGCAATTATATCTGTATCATTTTTCCGACTTACGCTTCGCCCACAATTCGCTCTGAGGAGAATTTTCTATTACGTATTGCCGCTCCCTTGCACGGCGACACCACCTAGCCATCAAATTAATGTGAAATATAAGCAGAATTATCTGAAGAAGTCATTGTGCGGGCAAATATATTATATAAAAGACCGCGACGTTGTTCCTTTTGACTGGGACGAGAAAAGCTGGTTTAAGGAAAAAACAAAAAAGAAAATAAGTTGATAACTTTATTCTTGCGTTTTTATAAAGAGCAATAAAAAAATTGCCGAGTTTCTTTCTTTTTTATGTTCGTGTTCCGATGAAAGCCGCCTATTTAAGAAAACAACAAAAGAAAGAGAAGTGGAAAATTTGATGAGGACCGCGCGCAGTATGGTAATGTTATATTTGACGGCGGAGGTGTTAAAACGGATAGAGATTTAAATTTTAAGAAGCTTTGTTCAAATACAAGAACAATCCTCTCTCGCAAATAAAATGGAATCCTGCTAATTCCATTTTGCTCAGTAGCTTTGATTAATGCACTCCTCGGGGCCCGCTGAAATTTCTTTGCTTAAAATCTTGAGCACGACATGCAAATTTCATAGAAGTCTTTCGTGTTCGGGATTTGTTTGTGATATAAATTTAAAATTTGACGAGTTTGCTGCGACGACGACGGGGGATTTTTCCTGAAATTGTCGGCGAGGTTAAAAGCAAGTGTTTAATTGAAAAAGTTTTAAAGAACTGCACGCTCTTAATTACATATTCAATTAGTGCGTGTAAATTAATTATGATGCTAATAGAAAATTATGCACGTATGCTGTTTGTTTTGCAAAGTTAATTATAGTTCGCAGAGTTTACAGAACATGTTCTGCATTTACTTTTGAAAAAAAAAGGACTTTAATTACCGAAAGAAAATATTTAATTTTGTGTCCTGGGGGGTGTAAAAAAAAAATAAGCGTGATTCGGCAAGATTAAGGCTCTATTAATTGAATAAGGGTTTTTAGGAGTGAATGGCGAAGAAAATTAAGCTGAAAAGTGTTTACGTAACATGGGTGACAAAAGATTAATTACTTTATCGGCGTTAGGTAATATAATTTCGTAAATCCGCCTTTTAAATAATTCAAAAGAAACTTCGGGGGGGATTTCGCCCCGGCGCAAATTTATTGTTTCAATTTATCTTAATCTTTTCGTTTCGCTGCATTACATCATCTCTGAGGATACACAAAGACAATGCCGAGCAAAGGAAAACAGGAAAGTAGGCCGTACAACACTGGAACTATGATAAAGATAAATTCTTTTCTAACGCTCGCTCACCAATTCGATCCTGACCATTTATAATTCTTTTCGCTTTTTGCGTTGTCTCCGAGTTACGTAACTAAAGCGTAAATAAAAATATAATACTTCGGAGGTTTTTAAACTTTAGTTTAATTCCTCTGTAAGAAATCAGCAATTTCATAAATTATTAGGCTCAATTAAACAGCAAGAATTTCAGCTGCATAGGTGACTCATCGAAAAAGCCGGGCATTATGCAAAGCATATGAGTGGACGATTTCGGAAAATCACGATGAATCATAGGGCAACTGGCCCACATGTAAAGTGTTACATAATCGGAATTTCCGTTATCAAACGATATAAAAAGGTGACCGAGTTTCACGGAGATATCAGGTGCGTTCGTTTATTACAGATTTATTACATCCAACAGATCACATTCGTCTAAATCGTTCGTTTGTTGCTTATCGAGAAAGTAGATGTACATCTATATCGAATATCCAAATTCACCTCGACTTGCTCGGAGTATTACGACGGAGGTTCAGATTTTTAACAATCGCGCATGCGCTATGATTATTTTAGTACGTTTAAATTAAAACTTTAAATGTAAAGTGACTTTCACCTATAAAAACAATAGTTTTCCTATTCTCAAAGTGACTTAAAGCCTCCCAGTTCTTTTATGAAAACGGCCCTTAGTTCGTTTACTTCATGTTTAATTTACAGTAAGATAACGTCTACAGAAATCGACATGCTCTGTTTCGTTCGTTTATTTGTTCGCTTACACCTGAAGTCACGTGACAAGTATCTGTTTGATTCAGCTCGCATCTGAGATATAATAAACGAACGCAGCTAGTAGCCATTTGGTCGTGTGCAACTCCCGAAGTCCGAAGGCATTCACAGAATGTCATGGTGTGTGTGAGCAAATTCCGAAAATCTGTCCGTCTCTCTGTATCTAGTACCATGGTTCGGGTGAGAAAACATTCGTTTGTTTGCCAATTAGCTACGTTATTAAAAACTAACAACTGCTGTCCTTTGTCGAGTCTGTACACAGCTTTAACCAGCTGACGAAATAATGCGAATAAGTGCGCTACAAACACAGGATATGGAGTGAGAAACGCGTTTTGAATTTGTTAAATTTCTAATAGATTTGTGTTAATAATTCGTCACGCACAAAACGAAATTATAGTAATTAAGAATCGAAACGAGTGAGTTCACTGATTATAATGTTTTAAATTCTGGTGATAAAGGACACGCTTCTTGTGGAAATAAACTTTATTTGCAATACAACTAAAATTAAAATGAAAAAAAAAATACTAGGAATTCTTAACACGGAAATCTTAATTGTTTTTCGTTTTAGTGATTTATTTGTTTACCTGCCAGAGCATGTGTTAAAACTGGGGCCGTTGTGATCCTTTGCATAGAATAATCTGCTTCAGATTATTTGCATGCATTTGTCAAGTAAATATTTTGTAGCTTGTATTCCACGGCGTCGGCGTCGGGCGTTGACCTAAAAACGGAGTTGGCGTGAAATTCCACTTAAAGGTCGATAAAAAAAAACTTATACTTTAATTGTCAAACTGACTTTTTTTTTATCTGTGGTGGTTGCTCAACGGGGTCCTAAGTCAAAGACTAACGATGATTTCTCGACAATTATGACAGTTATCAAAGTTTAAATGAAATTTTCTATAAGACCGCTGAAGACATCTCATTATCATTAATTATGCTAATAAAAAAACAAAATTTATATTTTTTAGTCGAATTGACTGACCGCTAGTTTTGACAATTACGAAAACCGTCAAAGTTTTTTGTACATCATTAATGACGTAATCCTAGTTGATCACATTGTTAAAAAGAAATCTTTGTCGAACTGTCCGACAGTTGCGTTAATAAAATAACTTACATATATTTTAATTGTCAAACTGTCTAACAACGTTTTCTTGACAATTATGACGCTTGTCAAAGTTATAATGAAATTTTCTATTAGACCGCTGATCACGTCTCATTGTTATCAATAATTACATTAATAAAAAACAAAATTTATATTTTAATAGTTGAACTGACTGACGGCTAGTTTTGACATTACGAAAACTGTCAAAGTTTTTTTTTGCACATCATTAATGACGTAATCCTAGTTGACCACATTATTAAAAGGTGTCAAACCCTGTAACAGCTGATTTACTTGACAATTATCACAGCTGTCAAAGTTTTAATGAAGTATTCTATGTAGGCTATTGATGACGTTATTCTAATTAATCGCGTTAATAAAAAAATCTTATATTTTAATTGACTGACGCCTGATTTTCTTGATAAAGTTTTCTGATAACCTATTAGTGACGTCATTTTAATTAATCGCATTGAAAAAAAATGACTGACACTTGATTTTATTTTTGACAGTTATGATGACCGAAAGTTTTAATAAACTTTTCCAGTAAACTATTGATGGCGTCATCAAACTGAATCAATAAATACAAATGTGAGAGATGTCAAATTTTAATGTATTTTTGTAGTAGACTGTTGAAGACATCATTTTAATTAATTACATTAATAAAACTTTTATTTGTTAAACAGAGTGGGAGTTGATTCTTTTTGCAGTTATGACAGATGTCAAAGTTTTAAAGTATTTTTATAGTAGACAGTCGATGGCGTCATTTTAATTTTTTTATTTATTTACTTAGTTTACCCAAATACAATAACAATATGTCTGTACAACTTAGCTTAAATAACTTAACAACTTCCTAAGATTGACTGAAATTAAAGTTCTAGAGAATCAGTGAAAACAAACTTAGGATAAATTATCACAACATACTTAGCATACTATGTCTGTACACTTAGCA
Source organism: Dorcus hopei (assembly GCA_033060865.1). NCBI lineage: Eukaryota > Metazoa > Arthropoda > Insecta > Coleoptera > Lucanidae > Dorcus > Dorcus hopei. The sequence continues at coordinate 40,024,739 of CM065423.1, forward strand.
TAAATAACTTAACAACTTAAATAAAACTGACTGACTTATTGTTATAGAAAAGAGAATCTAAGAAAGTATAAAGTATAACAGAAAAAGAATGCAGCAATAATATAATAATATGTAATAATATTAATAACATTAATAAAAATTTTATGATTAAACAGATTGACAGTTGATTTTTTCTTTGTAATTATGACAAATGTCAATGTTTTAATAAAATTTCGTATTAAACTGTTGATGACGTCATTTTAATTGATAACATTAACAAAATTTTTATTGTTAAACAGACTGGCAGCTGATTTCTTAGGGCAATTATGACAGATGTCAAAGTTTTATTATATTTTTGTAGTAGACGGTTAATGACGTCACTTTAATTAATAACATTAATAAAAATTTTATTGTTAAGCAGACTGGCAGCTGATTTTGTTTTGCAATTATGACAGATGTCAAAGTTTTATTATATTTTTATAGTAGACGGTTGATGATGTCATTTCTCACTCTCGTCGTGTTATCTAGAGGAGCATAGTGTATCGACTAGAGGAGCATAGTGTATCGACGAGGCCTTGTAAAATTGATAAGTTTAAAAGTAAGGATAATTCATTCCTTTTCTATTTTATCATTTTTAACCACCCGCCCCTCACATCTCTTATTCGGTGGCCATAAAAGCTTAGTTTCATTAAATACAATTTTATATATTTCTGCTTCATAAAATTGCAAAATCCGAGCGCCATAAAATGTACAAAATAATCCGAAACATTTTACAGAGACGCTTGATAAATTGAGCGCATCATCTTGAGCTGTTGTACATTACCGAAGTTTCTTATTAAATAATAAAATTAATTGAGACAAAGTTTTGACGAGTTACAGAGTGCCATCATACTATAATTCTCTTTCCAACTTCGGGCATAAAACACTTGATTGCTTTACCACAAGCTTCTTATAGACTTGTTTTGGAGATGCGCGCCGCTGAGCCGCTTGATTTCTAATTTATTTTTTCCTTTATTATAAAACTTCAAATTGTGGACGCGAGCGTAACGCAATTTCGCAACATTATCAAAAAAAAAAAAAGAAAACTTCCGGTACGTTTAACAAGTTCTTTTTTTCTTCTAATGCCGCGGTACTAAGCGTCGTCACAAAGGAGGGAATTAGAATTCACCCTCAGTGTTCGTAAATTGTTCGGTGGATTTTGCGAGATGTTCTGATGAATTTAATATAATGCAATTAGGCTTCGTAAACCTGATACTTTATGGAAGCAGTTCTCAACAGTTTCTGCACTTTAATTATATTGGACCTCGCGTTATAAATTTCATCCCTGAGCACTTTTTTCACAGAGTTTATTAAATTTTATATCTATTCAATGTTTTTTTAAATCAACCTCTATAATTGGCTAAAGTATAAATCAATGAAACGAAGAAAACAACCAACATTTCCAAACTGTTGCGATCGACCTGCATTGCTAAAGTGTGGTTCGTGTATTCTGACTTCAAATCTCCCCCTAATAACTCTTAATTTTATAAGTTTTCCGTCCGTGTTTCACAGCAGCAATTAGAAGCAATTCATTCAATTAAAAAAAATCCTCAAATTTGTTAGTAATCCTCTTAATGAGGGAACGAAGAAAGGCAGGCAGAAACGTTACACGAATCCCGATTCCTGCCGCTAATATTCGCCGAGGAGAGAAAAAAAATGATAACAATATAAAAATTATGAGGGAGAGCCGAATGCTCTAATTGGCAATTAAATTAAATTCGAATCAATAACGAAAGAAAAACAAGCTTTTTTTGCATTAATTTTCATTTCCAGATACCAAATAACAAATAAATAATTGAAAAACGCGCCGGGTCGTTTTTAAAAAAGATCTATATTTATAAGTTCGTGCTGAAATTCATAGTAGTGAATGTTATATGTACATTCCATCTGGAAATCCTGGAGCGATGAGACAGCAGGTTGAACAGCGGTGGTGGCGGTGAAGTTCTTCATCCCTTGGGACTAGTACTTGGGACCGCTTTATGAAACTGCTAACGTCGCTCGGAATATTACAAACATAATTATAATTGCCAAACCAAAATTGCGTTTATCTCTGCGGTTTTTGCTACCGAGGTAATGTTTTCTTTGTCCGGAATAAGAACAAAAAGTTAACACAATTTCAATCCTGCTGTTTACGTTTAATACACTCGCGCAAATATTTTATTAACCGAACAAACTTTGCGTTAGTTTTGACGTTAATGAAAGAAGATAAATTCGGGTTCTGTTTTTACAGTATAGTATTTTTAAGTACAGAAAAATACTGGGGAAGGAAACCTAAATTATACTTGATTGTAAACTAGCTTGAAAATAGTAGGCGGTGTAATGACCAGGAAACGCAGAAGTATTTAATTAAAACTTATTAAATATACAAACAGAACTTCCCTTAACACAGGAACAAAGAGTCTGTCGTTAGGGAAAACTTGTGCGCGGCAATTCTGGCACTTCAGCGTAGCAGGAATAAAATTAAACATTTCAGGCTAAAACCCGCAGAAACTCAATATTTATTCCGCCCACCTCCGAATTTATATTGAGCCAAGAAAAATTTATTTGTGCTCCGGTAATCTCTCTAATAACTTTAACATGCCGGGGCTCTAATAGACACGAGCAACACGAGTGGAATTCTTAATAATTCGGGGCCAACGCGGTATGTTTGTAATTGGATAGATCTTGGTGAGAGGTCAGGCGACAGCCGGAAGTGTCAATATACGTTTAATTACACAGACTTCGACACTTCTCCCCCTCTCTGATAATTTTAATTAATTTAAACTTTGCACGAATGTGAAGCTATCACTGCATTGCTTACAGTTTCGACGCTTTCAAGGAGTCTGGCGTTAATTAAAACAGTTTTAATTCTTCGTCGTCTTTTTCGCATGCAATCTCTTTTTTCTTCCTCTTCTTCTTTTTTCTTTCAAAAGTCTAATTATCTCCGGGCAGATTTCCGCTCGACATAAATGTAACACAAAGTTGTAACTTTAATAACTTTAGTTGTCTTACACGTCTTTCGTGTTCATTTCTCTGACTTTGTTCGCTTAAGTAAATACAACATTATTGCATTTCACGTTAATAATCTTACCTTAAGTTCCTTTACTTTTACAATTGAAACATTTTATTTTTTCCTGTCTCATACAGGCGAATATCAAAGAAATAAATAACGATGTACCTACTTGAAAAATCATTCCCAAATTCGAACCAATTGTAAATCAACGGATAGAACCAAACCCAGAAAGAGAAAAAGCATTAGAACATGGCAAAATCCAAGAAGAACAATATAAGACCGGGGGTTACTGAAGCTGGCGAACATAAAATATGTCTTAGGCCAGCAATGACATAAGCAGCATAAACCTCACAAACTAAAAGAACCCAAATACTATGAGTGCTAAGAGGAAGCTCCTTAAGAGAACGAAGACGAAAAGTGAAGCTACCAAACTGAATATGTAATAAAATGGACGAAAACTAGAAGAAGAAGTTGGAAGTCCCGAATTGAGTGCAAAAATGAAAAGAAGCTCCCAGGTGAGTTTAGGGCCAACCAACAAGAGCTGAAGGACTGCTAGTCTTCATGTCACGAAAGTGATTGAGAGTAGAAGGGCTAAGAAGAAGCTTCTTTGGAGATCAGGACACAAAGATATTCGATAAAAGCATGGATGAGTTCGAACACGTCATGGATGGACTACAATAGTTTGACTAAACAAGTGATCACCAGGTCAATCATTAAAGAAGTGAAGGAAAGCTGGTCTTCATATCACAAAAGAGAGTGAGAGAAGAAGGGTACTCCCGAAGATATCAACAGGATCAAAGGTTTTTGTGATACTAAATACGTAATTTGATGGATAGAAGTACGAAGAAGAAGAAGAAGAAGACATGTCCCCAATAGATTAGAATATTTTGGCTAAAGTAATCAGTGCCACCTACCTGAAGGCCAGCAAATTGTGCGAGGGACTTTGACGTTTCTTCAGCACCGCTCGGGTAAGCTCTTGGAGATGGGAGGGTTCGACGAAACCCCAAAGCAAAAGGTCGGCACAGTGAATAAAATAAAAATCACCAGCTGGGCGCACTTGTTTTTATTTAAAATGCTCAAAAGTAAATAACGAATGAGAAAAAATAATTTACAAGTATCGAGTGCGACCCAAAGGGGTCTAACAAGTTAGATTTTATCCGATCAACAGATCTGTTCTTCGTTTACAATTAACGCAAACGGTGATTAAAGAAATTCACTTGATTAACAAATAAAAGGAAAATAAAAATAACAACGCCGCGCCGCGGTAAGGTGAGTCAACACAAATAAGTCAATAAAAATATTTAAAATATTTCCGACCTGGTAAGCAAAGTCCAGCGTAACGACAGACAGCTGTCAGTAGTGAGAGAGCGTCCTCTAACGGAGGTAAATGCAGTCAATGGTGTTACGTCACCAAGTGGCGTCGCATTTGCAGGTCGGTAGGGTCCACTTTCACGGACGAAGGGTGGGCCGGGATGCCTGGGGTTTTATACGTTTCAAACTCCGATTCCGGCCTTTCCTTCCACCCAAGGGATGACGATATTCTTAACCAAGGTAAAAGTACCACTAAAAGCCTAGTAGAAGAGAGAGATACGCGTTACCAACAGAACATACGCACAAAATGGCCAACCTGTTCCTTATCTCAGAAGCAGGCTTTCGAAAAGCTTTTTAACAAACTTGAAATTCACTCGGCGTGCTTTAACAAATCTCGGAGAGGATTCCGTTTCAGGTTTCAATCACAAAACTCCATGAGAGAAACACAAAGATTGAAGACACAAATAAACGATACGCACGTCAGGAGCGCTATTGAAACACTGCGCGCGAAGCCGAGGGCGGCGTTCTCTCCTACTATGCGCTGAGACGTGGGTCGTTACGAATGAAGTCCGTTTTTAACCGGACGACAGAGTGAAATGTAGGACTAAATAACAGCGTATGATTTATGTGATGCAATATTGTGCAACATTGAGAAATGTGACGACCGGCACGCAGGCACCCTGAACTCTTACTTCCCGCTTAAATACAGGGCGATTGCCAAATGTTTATTATGAATAACTCAAATGAATTTTTCAAACGTAACATCAGAGACTGAAAATTAGCTTCCAAACGACTACCAAGTCAATCATTAAAGTGATACAAGAAGGACACAAGAACAGGTGAGAGAAGAAGGAAATTCCTTACGAGACTACCACGATAGCCACCAAAGAAATGGAAGGACTGTAGGCCCCCATATCCAGACAAGAAAAAAAAAGCTTTCGCAACGATTTTAACAGTCACCGATTTCGAACTATCCCATCATTCATAAAGTATAAGTCAGTAATTAACAAAGTAAAATGTAATTCTGATTTTGCTTAATGTGAGTAACAAAGTTGCAATCGTGTGTAGTTGTGCGACGAAGTAAATCCTTCTTTCGAGCTACAACCATCAGTATCAGAAACGATTTATCGCAGAAAACAATTTATTGTGTCGGTTCCAGGTTGTATTACCGTAAAGTCGAGGCAAGCTGAAGCCAAACCATGACCCACTTGCTGTGTTCAAGAAAGAACACAATTACTTCTAAGGATGAATGGTGTAATAAACTGCATTGTAAAATGAACGTGGAGGTAAACAAAATTATTGCATGCGATTTTTCGTAATCAAAATAATTCCAGACAAGCGATGGCGCCACGGATTCGCATAACCTGATACCTCCTCAAGCCATAACTGAGATTTTGTGTGGTTGTGGAAGTTTAAAGTGGAAAGAATTTAAACTGAAGCTGCGCACCCCTAGTTCATAAATAAGAAGGGAGCCTCTCTCTTCCAATTGACGAATTCCTCTGCTTTGTTCGACCTGGTGCGGTGGCGATGTAATTCTTTATATGTAACGCGAACTTGCTGACTAACAGCGTCTTCGCTCTCTTGATTTGAAGCGATCTAATAAAGAAGATGGCGAAATAAAGATTAGAATGATTGCCGAACATTCCACACACCGATCTTATCATATGCCCAGCCGGTCTTTGTTGAGAGTGAATTATCGACTTAGCTTTACTGAATAGTCCAAGGAAAGAGATTTCTAGACGAGAATGAAATTTTCTGGGATCATCATATAAAGGCGAGGCTTTAATCCGGCATAAAATACACTGCGATAGTCGTTGGATGGAGCAATATATTTGGCTATACATATATGAGTTCACGCCCTCATCTTTGTTAGGAGACGACATTTTTTTTATCGTCGTTACAATTTATAAATATGTACATGTTGCATTATTATTTTGTTAGTTTAAATTTCCATCGTAAAAGGGTGTAATGAAAGCCGTTTACTAAATCGCTAGTTGCTTCTAAAAATATTCCGCAATAAAGTGGCAGAAAGTGCTACATAAATTGTTTTATAACCTCATCATATTTCAGTTAGCAAATTATCGCTTCGCGTAATGGTTTTCCATAAGAACATTTCACGACTTCAAACAAAATAACTGCTGTTTACGTAACGGGTGTTACAAGAATATTCCATTAAATTTAGTGCGCATTGACAGAAAGAAAATTGCCAATTGAGATTGTTACTTGCGATAAAACCGGGCGCACAATGATCCAGTTATATTATAATTCTGTTTTATCATTCTTATTAGTGTCGCGCTTTCGTGACTTAAAAATCGAAACGTCTTGCTTTAAAATGGTCGAAATTTTAAAATTTGGAAGTTCATCTTCTTCTAATTACAAGCAGGTGATTTAAACCTGCCTTTTGCGAATTGTTTCCATTCACCTCTGTCTTTTGTAACCTGTATTTGTTATCATCCTTCCTTTGGTACTTACTTTTTCAATGCCCGTGCACCATCCGCCCATTAAAATTTGATGAGTTTCACTTTTCGTATCGAACCGGAATTAACGTTTAAATCGCTTGAAGTGAACCGGAAAATAGTAGTAAATTGATGATTAGCTATATTTCATGGTAAATTAATTTGCTAAAAGCTTTTTTCTCCACGCGTTAAATTTTTCAGGGACGTGGAACGCTTTTGATTGAACGCAAAGTCATCAAATATTGATAATTAATCAACTTTGTGCATGTGGTTTTCAAATTTATTATTTACAGTACTGTATCTACGTGTATCAAATGTAAATGAGAAAGTAACTGTTCGCGTTCTGCGGATGAGAATGAGAACTTTGGCGCTCGCGTTTATGCTCGAGATGAAACGTTTTAATCCACGTTAAACATTATACGCAAAAGAAAATTATGTACACAAGTGCTCACTAAGTAGGTAATCTGAAAAGGTTCCATTTTAGGCTCACGTCTGCGTTCAGGGCATTATAAACGCGGGGGTTACCACTAAAGAAACGGCTCAAACGCCGAAATATTTTAATGTTCCTTTGTTATTTTGCTTATGTAAATGTTACGGGCGGGACACTGCGTCGAAACCGGAGAACAAATGTTTTAAACGTTAATTACTGTCGGAAAACAAACCCACCCTTTATCACTTTGACAGTAATAAGGTTATTTGTTGTTTTCGTTCGGTGGCTAAGAAATATGACAAATTTGTTGAACTTTGAAATAACGCAGTAAAATATATTTACTGCATAATTAAATAGCCAAATAAAAAGTGTAAGAGGTACGTATATCATTAACTGAAGGGTGTATTTTGTAGTTTGAGTTTGTTTGCGCTAGTGAAAATACTGTTGTTTAAAAGTAAACGTAAATTATCTGTAATCACGATAACATAAGCCAAGTACACCTTTGAACGTAACGTTTACACGAAATATTTCATCGCAACCGGAATAACGTTGAAATTATCCTTTGCTTCTGTTGTTAATAGGCGGCATAATCATAGCGCGCCATAAATGCAACAGGGCTAAAATTTTAATGCACCATCAAGCTCAAAAGCTCGCGAGCTATGACGCCGATGCTCCATTTTCTAATGCGCTTCTCTGGTCAACTCGTTAGGTCCTCAGGAAATTAATGAGCGAGCATTGAGGTCACGCCGTCGAGGAAAACTAATAATAAAAATACATGCAAACTACGGCAGGAACTTGTTTTATTGCTGGAAAACAAATAGTGTAGTAAAATAACTTTCGTTTTATGGGGGAACTTTCATAAGTTTTTATGTTACCGTCACACGTTTCAGGACACCATATTACACGAAACGGTATAATCCTACAATGTATAAGGGAGCAAAGGATTTTTGCACTTAACCTACATATAGTTTCGATGAAATGACGAATAGCATTTGGATAAAATCGCTTCTCGCCTTTATTAATTTCTATTTCAATATCCGTTCAAGTCGATTGGTCTTTTTTTTTTTGGGGAAGTGTTTACGAGGATTTGAATTTGCATGCAATAATCGCCATAGTAGAGAAGGGATTACGCAAGCAAAACGTACTCTAAAATGTGTAAACATGTATGTAGTGTAAAAAATGTTTTCAACGTATTCAAATTCACAACTGCGTTCCAATGTTTATTTTCACGGGGCATTTCGCTTCGCGTTACGCACGCATTTACTGAATAACTTCGCGCAGTGTTTACCCTGTACATGATACGAAACACGAATTTTTTATTCATAAAAATATTTTTCTTTCCCCGGGAGCGAACAATTCCGAATATCCCTTGGGATGTTTAACGCGAGTTCGGGTATCTTTCCGGTTAATTCTTCCGGCGGCGCGGAGGCTCGGACCCCCGAACAATTTTTTTTTATTTTCCTTGTTTTTCTCCTGTTCGCGATTCGCGACAAATAACGTTTCGGGGGCTGCTAATTGCGCCCGGATTTGAATCTCGTGATGAATTGATTGAATCTCGGGGGCGAATGTAAAGTGAAGGGTGTGGTTTTAAGAACTATGGATGAGCAAGAAAAGTAGCTGTCGCTATTTAGGTTGATGGAGCGTCGAACCGTAAAAGGTGACGCCCGGGACTGCCTATGCATAACTAAACCGTGAAAGGCGACGAGACGCGCGCGACTTCGTGAGGCACATCAATTTTAAGGAACAGGTGAAGAATTGATTTAGCATTTCTGAGCGTTGTGAAAATTGCCGTAAAGTGAAAGAGCTTATAGAATGTGCTTCGGATCCAATTCCTTTTTCACGGTTGGAGGTCCTACGCAGTTATGTGCTCGTGGGACAGCTTGCTCACATTCCTCCTTAAGATTCACCCTTTAAACAAAAAGAATAAAAAAAGAACCTCTCTGTTTTGATTAACAACAATTTGGGAGTGCGAAATTCAATCCCACCCCGATAAATTTTCCCGTTGCATTCCTTTAGAAGCAAACAACCCCCAAATATTTCGAAAATCCAATAAGGTATTCACTTGCTCCATCACATTTTGCGACACCTACGGGAATATATAAATGTCACTAGAATTAGCCTTGATTTATCCCCTCGCGCCCACGCACCCTTACATTAAAATCTGAAACGGGAATATATGGCCTGCGATGTATCAAATTAAAGCCCCTAAGATGTGGTGTTCATCAAAGTAATAAATATTAAAATAGGCGGTTTGTTGAACTACCTTTGACTGACTAAATCTTATTTTAAAATATTTAATTACCAACAAAATAAGTTTGCCCTATTTCTTTTTCTGAATAAGCGCATTTTTAATCGTCTTTAGTAACCCCAGCCAAGTCACCTGTGTAATGATATGCAAATTCCACACGAACTTCCAGCACATTCCCAGATTGTTCTAGTTATTTAACTTGGTTTATTTAAAAGTGTAGATTTGCATAAAGGAAGCTGCTTACGCTTCTTGAATTAATGCGAATTTTTGGGGATAGAGGTTTCATTGCATTTGAGAACAATCACTAATACACTTGAGAGGCTCGAATTATTGATTGTCATGTTAGGTGTACATCGAACATGAAAATATATGAAATGCTTTCGGAAATGCGACTGTCTAAACTTAATACTTAACAATTATTTGGGAAATAACGAATTAGTTTAATAAACGCCTCATTCACCGAGACAATGACCTCCGGTCTGTTAGTAATTTTCGGTCAGGCGATTATAATAATTAGATTTCGCTCTTTCTGGACGCAGGGGGTTCAGCTCGTTAAGTTGTCGATACGTTGAACAATGGTCAACCTAGAGCTACAATAAGCAGCTGCGCAACTTGGAGATAACAACTCGATTGTGGTAAAGGTCTGCCCTGGGACCCGTACAACCCTTTATCAGCTGAACTGTTGCCTTTTGCACGACTCTCCAACACATATATTTGCTATTTTACACCGGCTAAACAATGGACATCGTAAAGTACAGACCTAAAATATGAGATTAGGATATAAATGGTTATTTCCCAAGTTCGCGCAGATATGGCAACGCCGGGCGTAATAAAAATTTCATACAATATGTAATTACTTTTTACGCTTACGTTACGTACGATAAAAACTTCCACTATAGCAATAAATATGTGGCTGTTTTAAATTTGGACAAACCCTTGTAATAACTATACATTTAATCGTGTTATACGTGAATGCTTTATAGTCCACAAGCAAAGTATTTTCATTTTAAAAAGTTTTATCTTGTGTCCTGGTCGTGTACTGACGTTATCTTCTTCTACTTTCCAAATTCTTCTATATTTTAAAACAATTTAGGATGTTTGCTTGCTTGCAATTTTGGCCCAGGCTCATTCTCTCTTCCCTGAATTGTTTCTTCCTTTTCTCTCTTTTTGATTTGTCTTAGATGAGCTTTGGTATCGTATTCATCTAGCTTCGAAAACATGCTCGTCTAGAACCATCCTCGCCATTTTATTCCTTCTATTACGTTTCTTCTGCTTTCCAAATTTCCCCCACATTTTAATACGACCTACGAAAAGCTTTCATTCTTATGAACTCCGGTACCCCTTCTTCTTGTTCTTCCTCTTTGAAGGGTTTAGGTGTCTTTTCCGTCTTGCTTCGAAAACTTTCCTCCCTCGCTCCCTTGCCATCTACCGACGTATTTTCTTCTGCACTTTCTTGCTTTGGAAACCTTTTGGTTAGGATTCATTCTCAATCTTATGAGCATTCCCTATTCGCCAGATTTCTTCCTTTTTGATTGGTTTTAGTTTGGCCTTTGATCTTTATCTTTTCAACTTGCTTCGAAAATCTTCTTCTCCAGACTTTATTTTGGGTCCTGACCATGTTACCTTCTGCTCTTTAAAGTCCTCTCATATTTATTTTAATTTCTCTTCTTACTTTTAAAGCTTTTTGGTCTTATCCTCTTACTAATTGGAACTCTTCCACGTTACGAAATATTAGCAGTACTTTATAATTAAATTATCATTACGAACCATTGCATTTACAAAGGCAACTAACACTTATTGTGTTACCAGCGACCTTTCATCTTCTTAAATCCACACAGCCTCTAATAAACAGCACCGCTTCTAAATTGGAGTAAATTGAAGTGAGCATACGAAGTGCATGCGGGAATGCCGTTTGGAATAAATCGCATTACGACGCGAACGATACGGCGTCCGTTAACTTGTTAACTGCTATATGATATTCCTCTCGTTCCGTGACACAAGATACAAACAGATTATGCCCGTGCTTATCTGCGATGGCTTCACATTAAATCTTCGAAATTGCCATCACAGGGGCAAGCTCGAACGTATTTGCCTGTGTTAACATATAATGGTTCAGTAATTTTGTCGTATTGGATGGACGGTTCAATTTTTTTTTAACAAAACAAGGCGAGAGGGTGTTTTCTGTAGCTCACATTTTAGGGAAACATTTTTTTCTATTGCGCAATCTTTCACATCTTTTTCTGAGCTTAAGTGCAAAGTAACAAGCGTCTAAATAAAAACCTGGTCAAGTGGGTTGTGATCGAGAATTTATCCATTGCATTTACATAGCAGAATTACTAAATGTAGGTACTTGACCAGGTTTTTATTTAGACATGGTTTAGAATATAACAAAGAGCTGTTAATAGTGATACTGAATACATCAAAAGTAACAAAATTTCAACGTTTTTACTGAACGAAGTATATAACTCAACAAGACGAGGAATGATTCAGTAAAGTGTGGGAATATTAATCATACTTTAGCCGTGGTAAGGACATTCCATCCTACAAGTGAATCTTAATTATGTAGTAATGCCGACAAATTTAAAATAATTGTCATGAAGTTAAACAATTATTTGAAAGGTCACTTGTATTAGGTCAATTCACGGGGAATTATGTTTCCTGAGCAATTTTCCTAGATATTTCTACTACTAGGTTTAAAATTACGCATTTGATTTACACAACAAACGAAAATAACACCGATCGTTTTTAATCGTTCCCAAATTACATTAAACTCAAATCTTCGAGCAAGCAAACCTGAGTTCAGGATCTCAGTTTACGAGGTTCTCCTTTTTTTTAGGGCATGCCATTGTTTTATAATCAATCACTCGCCAGAATTCAGACTGCACTTTATAACATAAAACCGTCCGGTTCCATTAATCAAAGTCTTTGTTTTTAGTGATCCAATTTCGTTTCCTTTTGTTTGGTGTAACGTTCGGGAGATGTGATTCCGTACTTGACTGGCTTCGTTTCCTAATTTAAAAGTTCACGTACTGCGATGATAGTTTATTTCCTCCGAGATTAATTTCACAAATAGGAGTAAGTTTTCCGTCATAAATTTATTGTTTTTGATTTCGCGTGAAAGGATGCGCTGCCGCCGCCGCCTCACACGCGGAAAGTTGAGAACCTGCTAGATAAATCCTCTGGATCTGCAATCAGTGAAGTGCTAATTACGTGTTTAGTTTAATTAAGTTAATGTCCACGAGGTACGTGCAAATCGGATCAATACTCTACTATGATCAAACACAGACGCAAGAGAGGAACTCCTGCATAATAGATGTTGCTGACGTACTCTACATGTTGTTTGCGATTCAAACGTAATTACGACATTTCTGTTGGGAAATTTTCCTGTCAATTCGTTTTCTGGACAACGTGAAACTTTCAAATTCTACTGCTCTCAATCCAACAGGGACCACGTAACTTTAGGAAGAGATCGATATAAAAAACTAGCTGAATTCAACTTTATCTGAAATAATTTTTTGTTTCACACACGCGAAAAGTGAGTATTAAAGTTTCTATGCCCCCCCCACTTTCATCACACATTTAATTAAAAACTTGAATACTTCATGTTTCACCTTATCAAAGGCACTTGGTAATAACGAATGTTTTATAATTGTAAAATACTAGGCAACACGGTTTCCAGTTCGCCTGCAAATTACGTTGTACGTGTAGACGTTCCTTTTGAAGTAGCTGCTCAAATTAATAACGACGTGGAAGAAAACTAAAAGGAGAGTCCAAAGTCAATTTGAACTTCAAATAATATCCGCGCAGCTAGGAATTTAAATGCAACATAGTCTCCACTGTTCCTCGGGAGAGTGCAAACCGAACGGTTTTGATATCTCAAGCCCGCTTTGACGGGAACGTAAATGCAGAAACTGGGATGCACTGTTGGGAAGTAATTTGGTGAACGTTACGAAACCATCGGAAATCGAATTTATAACGGCCGCAATAAAACCTAATACCCGAGTTCCATTTTCTGTTTTATCTGCGAGGTATTAACAAGCCTTTATTATTATAACAATCGCCCGAATCCATGAAGGCCTCCGTGAAATAAAACAAACAAACAAACAAACACACAAACAATATTAACGAATGCACGTGATATAAAATTTTATGTTGTTCCAATGGAAACAATTATTTACGTTTCAGTTTTAATCGCTTTGTTAATTTAGCAGTGTTTTGTGCACGAAAGCATGAACGCATAAAACTTTATTATTTATGTACACATAAATGTAGAATTTAATTTTAATTTTAATGTTACGAATTTCGCGGTTGGACAATATGAAAGAATAAACGTTGGAAATCTCATCAGAGTGTTTTGGTTGTATGCGACCTTTCAATTCGATTTGTGTTCTTTTTAATTAATATTACAAAATTTGGCACAAATTCCCGCATTGTCTTCAAGTCATTTACATTCACTCATTTCTCGCTACGTACCGTATGTTTCATTTTGTGTTGGAAACGTATTGCAGTGATATTTACCTATCAGAAGAAATTTATTCATCGTAAGCTGTTTCGAAGAATCTTCACATCGTACAAAACTTTCCAAAATGTAACGTTCTTCATGCAACAGTTCCCAAAAATACAAAGTTCCACAAGAAGCAATTGTCTTCATAATAACATTCCCAAAACTACAACGTTTCACAAGATGAAACATTCTTCAAATATACAACATTCTACGAGAGGCGGTCTGCAAGGTGCAACATTCGTCCAGATGCAATGTTCTTCGGGATGAAGCAAGAAGGAGCGTACTTCAGGATGCAGCGTTCTTTAAATTAAAAATTTGTTGTAATTCAAATATTTAGGTTATTAATAATTAATTGAAGTATTTATAAATAAGATGGAGGGGTTGATCACCAAGGAGAATAAACAAACTGGGGTGTAATGGGGAGCTAATAAACACAAAACGAAAATCTTTCAATAGCAACCATAAAGAACACATCAAAAATAATTTTGCTCTTATAAAATTTAATCCACAGTATACTTTATAAAAAATTAAGTTTCTTTAATTCATTAATAACGCTAGTAGAAGTCTATCCAGAGATGTCTCACAGCATAACGCTCAAGTAAGTTCATTTGATTTAAGAAAATTCTTTTGGTTTTAAAAACACATTACATATAATACATACTATCATTCATCAATCATTTGAAAACTATCAACACACATATACAAAGAATCCTCATTATTATAGAAGAGTTATTGTTTGTTTCGCAATTGGGCGTAACAGGTAGCAACACTTGGCAAATACGACTCTATCTATAATAATAAAAATTCTAATTCAGCATCACACTACATCTAGAGTGCGTTCGTCTTGGGCGCTTTCGTGCTGACAGTACCATCGAACAACTTATTTATCGTTCGTCTTGGCATTTGGTAGCGCTGAAACAAATATTATGACGTCATACTTTTGCCTCAAAACGTCATCAGTTGAACGCTTGCAACGCTATTTTCAAACAGGTAGTGCAGAGAAAGCGTAAGTGCTGTTTGCAAACCGAACGAAAATGGAACGTTATAATGTTGTAGACGAGGAAACTGGGATTACATACTGCATTGAGATGACACCTGGAGACGCCAAACGCTTTGAAACAGGTAAATAGTCTAGAGTCTGTCAAGTATCAACACCACAACACCGAAAAAGCATACGGCAGAGTAGCGACCTTCTCGAACGAAAGAAAAGTTTACTGCCAGCACAAACGCTGTCAGCACGAAAGCGCCCAAGTCGAACGCACTCCTAAACGTTACAAAATTCTAAAGCATCATAGGAATTTTATTGTTTGTTTCGCAATTGGGCGTAACTTGGCAAATACGAAATTACCTGTGTTTCTTTAGAATTTAGACAAACATTATAAAAATTGTACAATTAAATTACTCACCAATTTATCTTCAAAAGAATTTTCTTCGAAATTATAATAAATAACTGAATTTCAATTGACATCGAGAGTTCCCACCCTGTTCTGTCACTTTGACATTTTAAAAATAAAATTCATAAAAGACCGCTACATTACGTAATTGTGTAGTGGATGTGGTTTAATAGATAGAAAGAAAGAGAAAATCAACAATTTTTATACTTACCACATCTGCGAAGAAAGCAACACTATAGTGTGTTCGCAACTGCCTCGCCTCCTCACTCCTTGGCTTAGGGAACCATGCCTACTTTTACACAAACCTTTCATTTTTTAATGTAGCCATTTCTGTAATGTCTTCGCCCTTTTTCCAAATTTTAATCACTCAATCGATGTACAGAATGGTTTCTAAGGAGTAGTGGTTTCAAGAATACCTGTCAATATAGAAGGAGGAGCTTAGATGGTTATACAACGATGGAGCTCAAAATGAAATGGCCGAAACACTATGCCACTGAACCAAATTCAACGGTATTATGAGTAGACGCGGAGCAAGACGATTTATTTGCAGACTGAACATGACCAAAACGTCCAGTTGCTATCAATTTCGCTTCACCTACTCAATCTCATTGGTTAGTTTCGAATTATAGGAACTAAAAATGGGCGTTACATTTAAATCACGTCAAGAACAACTTCTGTGATTGGTTCGTGTCTAATATGGGCGTTACCCCATTTTATCTTAATGAATAAATTGTCTGACTGTTTAATTTCGATTTAATATAAATTAACTGATGGGTATTACGAGTCCAAGATTCTTGAATACTTAACTTTTTTTTCTTAAACTGTGGACTGCATCAGTTTGTTTTTGGCTCCGCCCCCTTACTTGCGCCTTGCTTGTCGAAACAATACAGGCGGATACAAATATCCTCGCCAGGTGAATTTTATAGATATCGGCAATTTCAAGATCGATCTGTACGCAAAGTCAACTTGTACTCCGTCGCTCCCAGTTCGCTCTTATTGGTTAGTCTCGAATTCATGGGTGCGGAAGATAAGCGTAGCGCTGAACATCAAAGCAAGAACAAGTCCTACGATTGGTTGTTCCCTAACCTGAGGGTGGTAGTAGGCGTTAGCCTATTTTATCATCTGAAATAAAGTTACTAATTAATTTCACGGTAATAGGCGTCATTTTACTTTGGCAACAAATTTAATTTCGATGTATTTTAAATGAAGTGGTGGGTGGAGCTCAGTACTTCCAGTAACATCCCCTTAACTTGAGTAGCACAATCAGATTACTACGGGGTTAAAGCTCACAGGATAGGTGCATTTACATCAGGCTCTGCCTCTTCACTTGTGCGAGGGAGCCGAGGGAGAAGAATCGCGAACAACGATCCCTTTGCTAGGACTACAGAAAGGATCTTGTTTTGTAGGCGAAATGAGTGACACACAAACTGTGTTTGTGTCAGGTTGTAGAAATGAAAAGAGTGAAAGGCGCTCTCTGATTGGCCAGGGGACTCATGCCATGGGCGTTGCTTATTCTCCTATTGGTTAGTCTCGTATTCTGGAGAGTAGAAAGGGGCGTTATGCTGATCTCACACCGTGTACAGTTTCTGTGATTAGTTGTTCTCTAATCTAATGGAATGGTAGTGTGGTATCACCAGGAATAAACTCTGTTATACAGAATGGGAAATTTGGGTTCTCGACATAGCAAGTTTGCTTCGATTCGGTTCGCGGAGAACTAGTGTGCTAACGGCCCGGCAGGGTGGGCGTGATTAGTCAAATATCTCTCTTTATTTTTCTAGTGTGTTCCCTGTCGCACGCATTATAACAGGATGTCAAATTGAACATTTATCGAATCTGTATAAGGTTTATATAAGTACATTTAAATTTAGTTGTTTGTTGGACTATGTGGGCGTACTATTTGTTTTATGGTAACGGATTTCATATACGTGGGGCGGTAGCTTTGTTTTAAATGAAATTGATATGCACAATATCTGCAGCTTTATTGACGTAATACGGGAACGTGTCATAATGCAAAAATAGCAGCTGCATACGGTTATAATAAATTGGCGATATGCGCCCGCGTAACAAGTCATAAATAAAATTTCGCCCGACTGCGATTTACATCCGCGTCTTAGACACATCCAAGTGTAAAATATGAAAACATTCGATATATCACCATTATTTTCAACTGTGAAATATTTTCGTGCACCATTTGAGGGCAAACACATAGATTAATAAGCGGAATTCGTGCTTTTGCGAGCGCCGCTAAAGCTCGTCAACAGAACTGTTTGTCAACTTTGTCAGCTTCGATTTGATTGTGATGACAGTCGGGATTTTGCTTTTACGTTTTAACAACCCCCCCACATCAGAAATTACTGCGACTGTTTCATCTATATCCGCCGCATTTATTTATTCGCACAGGAAGACACGGGATTTGTTCGCCAAGCTCGGATATTTAATTTAATTACGGCGACGAACGTAATTGCAAAAGCCTACATGCAAATTCGGTTTTGCGGCCGCCAATATTCCGCATTAATTGGCTATTACTGTAATCCGCCCTAATGAGTACGGTTAATTTTTCGAAAAGCGTATAATTTAAAACCTAAATTGAATTCGTTGTCATGGTGGAAACTGATCGCATCATCAGCACCGCAGCCCTAATTATTCAACGCCATGTTTTCTTTTTTAAGTCGGATTTTCAATTATAAATTAACAAACGTAATTTAATGAAACCAATTCGCAATTAATCTATAAATCATTAATACCTGAACAACTAACGTACATATATCAATTACACACTCACTAAGTTTCTTATCAGATTTAAAAAGACAAGATTGAAATCGACATAAAATGCCTCTTGCAGAAATGGAAAAAATTATATTGATGGTTACAAGGGTGTATCAAAAAGTTTTATTAATACACATATTTAACATTTCAGTGTCTGTCGAGACACTGAATATTTTTTGTTTAATAAATAATCTGTAAAATACACGTTACAATGACAGGGGATTTGCGATAAATATTTAATAAAAGGGATATTTATTAAAGAGGGAGGGTCGCAGTACATAAAGAAATGAACAACTGAGGTCGAGAGTCGGACATAATATCGGGGTCGTGCCTATACAGGCTGTTACAAATTCGAGGCTCACCATTGGGATCTCGGAAACGGTAAGAGATACGAAGTCGGTTAAATTGGGGCAAAGTTGCGTATTTTGGTGCTGAATAATAATCCGTTCTGAAAAATCTTCTACGTTTTGTAGTTTTTGAAATATTTCAAAAAAATCAGAAAACGTAATTTTCTTTTTTATTTTTTCCTGAAGTTATTATTGCAGGGATCATAACAAAATTAATACATTCTACAGGCACTTTTTTAAGCTCTTTATGATAGTATCATTAGATTTTACTTAAAACGTTTCGTCTCGTTCTGACCATCATCAACTTCATTTTTTCTTATGGGCGCTACATTGGGTTTTAATACCATTGAATAGATCTATTTTTTCTGATGCTTTTCCATGTATCACACATCCCTATTTAATAATCTGAAACAGCTGGAAATGCAAGAAATTGTTGAAAATAACACTGCAAAGAAAAACATGGTATGCAGTGAAAACAAAAACCAAAAAAGTTTGATATACCTTCGGAGTTTTATTTCGTGTATCACAAGAGCTGATTTTAGTAAAATTTTTAGATCTAAAAATGAATGTTTTTGAATCCAAGAATGACGTAAATTTAAAAATTTATTGTGGTCTTAACAACAACAATTCAGTAATAACGAGCGAAATTTCCTTTCAACAATATCCAGAAAGACAACTACAAAACAAAAGTTGATTAGATTTGTAATTAAATTATACATTATTATTATTAAAGCAAGAAAATATCAAATTAAATTATGTATGACTTTAGAAAACTCGTATCTTAAAAGATATTACTGCTCGAGGAAACATTCTTTCTTGTAGTCTCATAATTTTATACATTTTATAAGTAACTATTTTTATGTAATCTACCTGGCCATGAAAACAATGACAAATGACAACGATTTTGAAACGTCAAGTACAAACTACCTCTACTAATAATTCTTCATTCTCATCATCATTAAGGCGATCTCGATACGTCCTTCGAGCTTTACGAAAATATCCATAAAGTGCAATGTTTCTATCTAACTTAATAACATTGTTCTGTGTAGATGGAATCTTTCTGGGTATTATTGGAAGTAAATTTCTCTTGCTATTACTAAATTGTTGTTAGCACAATACATTTTTAAATTTATAAGAATGAGAGATTTTTTAAAGATATAATTTCTTGTGATACTTTCTTGCTTTAATCATAAAAATGTATAATTTAATTACGAAACTAATTAAATACTGCGTCATCGTCATTGTTGGAAGTAAATTTCTCTTGCTATTGCTAAATTGTTGTTGTTAGCACAATACGTTTTAAAAATGTACGTCTTTCTTGGATTCACATCATTTATTTTTATATCTAAAAATTTTTCAAAAATCTGCTTTTGTGATAGACGAAATAAAACTCCGAAAGTATATCAAACTTTTTTGGTTTTTGTTTTCACTGCATACCATGTTTTTTTTTGCAGTGTTATTTTTCAACAATTTCTTGCATTTCCAGCTGTTTCAAATTAATAAATAGGGATGTGTGATACATGGAAAAGCATCAGAAAAAATAGATCTATTCAATGGTATTTAAACCCAATGTAGCGCCCATAAGAAAAAATGAAGTTGATGATGGTCAGAACGAGACAAAACGTTTTAAGTAAAATCTAATGATACCATCATAAAGAGCTTAAAAAAGTGCCTGTAGAATGTTTTAATTTTGTTATGATCCCTGCAACAATAACTTCAGGAAAAAAGAAAAAAGAAAATTACGTTTTCTTGTTTTTTAGAAATATTTCAAAAACTACAAAACGTAGAAGATTTTTCAGAACGGATTATTGTTCAGCACCAAAATACGCAACTTTGCCCCAATTTAACCGACTTCGTATCTCTTACCGTTTCCGAGATCCCAATGGTGAGCCTCGAATTTGTAACAGCCTGTATATTACTGTAATTTTCAGACCAAAAGCAATTTTGGTATTTATTGCGAAAATAAAACGTGCCCCCGACCAAAATGAAATCAAATGAAAGTCATAGTTGATGAAGTATTTCAATTACGTATTCATTTAATCGCGCCGAATTTAGCTGAAAGTTCTTAAAACGCGAAAGAAATATATAATAAAAATTTAATTTTAACGTGCGACATTCGAAAGAGTTTTCGTTTGAAATTGAAATTCTTCGGGCTAAGACGTGCAAAGGAGGAAAAGTCTTTGTAGCGCATTTCAATTTCAGCGGTCCCTAAAAGGAGCGAAATTACATTTCATAACCATTTGTTTATTTAAAGGGGAGCAGTTTTGTATATCGAACGGATAAATTTCCCAAAGCGGGGATTACCGTGAATGCGCAAAAATTAACATCAAACGGACAAATCGTTTGTTTTGCGTCCGCCGCAATCATTGGAAAAGTTTTTTTCGAATTAAAAACGCATCGGACAAAACAAATTAGGAACGCGGCATTCACTTTTTAATTCGCGAACATTTCCGATTTTCGAAATAATGCCAGGGGGGGTTCAATGGAGCAGATCGACGAGTGATTTTCAATTGTCGACGTAAAAAAAGGAGCTCACAGTGGGCCACATCACACTTGAGATTTCCTATTTTAGCTGGCCAGAAGTCGTTACTCTCGAATACAGCCGTTTGTCGGGGTGTAAATGTGTATCTGCGTTCACTCAATGATATAGGTTGAGGACTCAATCATCGATACATAAAAGATGTCTAAGTCGTAAGGATTTGTTGCTATTGATAAATCTTTTGTATTATTTTACTTCGTCCTCAAGAACTCAAAAGGTAAACTAGAGTTGTATGAAATGAAAACGATTCGATTTTGGTTCGATCCTATAAACGTGCTTTTTTCGCATTAATATATGACGGGTGTGAATTCGAAATGCGTCAAATTTGCGTATTTCAAGATTCACACTCTAATGCGACTTAATTTGAACATCATAAATCAGCCAACAAAAGCAGATGCGCCTGCAAAAGATTTGAATGCATTATGGTCTACATAATTAATTACATTTCAGTCGTTTGGTCTTGTTTTGTTTAGGCGGTTTCCAAAAGTACAAAGCGTTCATGTACCTCACTAGCTGTATACAACCCACAGCGCCACTAACGAAGCGCTTCCTTCATGACTGGTAATTACCGTCGGAACTCGGTCCAACACCGTAAAATGTGAGCAATCTAGACTATAAATCAAGTAAGCGTTTCAGGGCTGCGTTAAATACAATATATTTTGTATTAAAAGTAATGTCAACTACAATTTAACCAACGCAACCACCAAACTATGTACGTAGGTACATACACCACGTTAATGTTAATGAAACGAGTAATTAACATCATTTTTTTTTGGTCTCCTCCATAATTGTTGTATCATGCTATAAAATGTATAAAATAGGTCAACATCCTTATGATTATGCATCTTCCCCTTAAGTAAATCATCAAACATCGCATTAAGCATCTTAAGCACGCCTGGGAACTTCTTTATAGTTTTAGTGTCATTAATTTAAAGTTAACGTTTGCGAAGTCTCTACTTTACCTTCGACCACTTGAAAAAGTCCAGTGCTTCGTCCGCCGAGGATTTATTGCTTTACTGTTCAACCTCATTAATCTAATCGAAAGAAAAGCGACCGGAGAGTCAATCAATTATTACGAACGGTATTGTTATCATCTTTTGTAAGTTGAATCATTGGCGGGAGTTTATTTTTTATTCTAGGATGTAAAAGTGTGCGCGTTGTAAATTGGGGGATACATCATTAAAAAAGTTTCCGGGATCTATTTCGCCCGGGCGCTCTCTCCTATTCTCCCCTCTCTCGGAATATCCCATTTCCGTATTCATCATTAAAGGCGTCCAGCTCCACTAATTCATCGGATTAATTTCATGTTTGAGCGACCGCCGGATTACGTCGGTGTCGCCGTAAACTCTCAGATATGCAGGCGGATGTTTTTGCCATTACCAGAGATCTTTATCGGCGGTGATGATGACACAGTCGACACTTTGAATATGAGAAATGTTCTCTCGCAAGAAAGCTTATACGTATATTAATGGGATAAAAAATGAAAATTGGTTCAGGCATACATATTTCAAAACAAATATGAACTTACAGGTTTACAGGAAATGTTACACGCTGCACAATTCAAATATTGATTCGAGCAGGTTCAATTCATTTCAATTGATGGAAATTTACTGAAATTATCATCTCGCACGCCATCGACAGCACGGACATCTCAGAGGCGGTTGCAGCCCCTGTACTCTCGCGCGTCAACTGAATGTGACACACACTTAAACATTACAGAAAATCATAGAGGAACCGTTATATCCCGATTTCATTCTCTTTACAGATGAAGCACATTTTACTCTTGCTTGAATCTTTAATTGACAGAACAATCATGTCTGGGCAACGGAAAATCCACATGTGCAGCGTAGTAGTTATTTTCAAAGACAATTTTCTATTAATCGGTGGGTGAAAATAATTGGGGATTTTGTAACTTGCCACAACGTTTGACTGAAGAAATGTATTTGAAATTTATTCCTAATATGGTAACGCCAGAAGTGCGTGATAAATTTCCTCTGCAGATACGAGTGATATATGTATAATGTGCGAGATTTCTTAACAGTTCACTGTATTTACATTTCAAAAAATAAAACAAACAAAGACATAATCTGACTGGTCGGAAGGGAAACAAGGGATTGGAAAGCTATTGTTGTCGAACTAGTAAGGAAAAGCATCATGCGAAAGGGTGGGCCAAGAGTTGTACATCACCTTCTAAAGATTCCTCTTAACGAAAGAAACACAAGCACCCCAAAAGAAACCTATGTGATCAATGTCCTCACACTTCTTTTCGTCCTGTGCTAGTGTTGGAAAACTCGTTCGATCCAGTAGACCTTATGTTTTCCATTCTCGTCGTCAAAGTCAGCTTTCTCGTTACCTCCTTGATTGAAAAGAAAACAGGTGATTGCTCCAATCAATCTAACGTTCAACTGCTCTTGTCTCGTGTTTTGTTTTCTCCAGTTTTAAGATAATTGCTTTGCAACTGCTTATAATGCTGCAGGAAGAAGAAAAGGTAAGGAAATGGATGAAAGGATATCTACAATCTGCTGGAAGGCGCTTTAGAGCGATAGCGATAAAAAAAAGAAAATCCTGAAAAATATCAAAACGATAAGGCTTTACCAGTTTCAAAAAATTTACCGTAGAACTTGGATATTGCTAAACAAGATAAACAAGTAATTTAAGACCCAACAGAAGTTACTGTCGTGGAAGCTGGATACTAATAACATATAATAGACGTAATTTAAGATCAACAGAAATAATTTTCTCAAAGTAAACAGTATATTAAAGAAACAAATTAAACAGAAAAAAAATTGAGGATAGATGAATTAACTTCAAGACTTCCCGGTCAGTTTCCCACCCCCACCAGAGCTTCCGGATTGAATTGCGTAACCTGAACTGTTATTGGAAAAATGGTAACGCACTTCAAAGTGATGAAGGTGAGGGCAAAAGTAGAAGAAAGTCGTTTTCTTTTAATAGAGGTTTACAGAATCTTCTAAAGACTACCCTGGCGATGGTTCAATGCCAAGGACAGTGTTGGATGCACACCGGTCTTCCAACGCGCCTACCAACTAAACTGCTTTCCTCTTATGGCCCTACGTTAACTGTTGCGGCATCACCCTTCCGCATTTCTTCATAGCAGTGACCCAGTCCTCTCACATCACATTATATCTCCCCTCCTTTCCTCTTTTCCCTTCGTATCCAGGATTTCCTCTGCCATCTTCGCCACTACCGCCCAGTTTTCTCCAGATTTCAGCATTAATGTTACTTGTCAGGGGTTATCGTCTGCCATATGACGTTTGTGGTCACTGACTTCGTCCCATTGCTCTCACTCGAAAAAGGTTTGTTCCGCATTATCTACGCCAGCTTGACAATATCTGCACCTCGGGGATTCCACTTTCTTAATCCTATGTCAGTATTGTTTGAAGGACCCGTGACCTGTTAATTAATAACTGTGTTAGATGATATGTCAGTTTCCTATGCTGTCTTTCTAGCCACTCCCCAAGGTTAGCGATCAATCTCTTCGTCCACAGGGCTGTTTCGCATGCCTTCCACCATTTTCTCATATGCAGTCCTCCTTGCAGCTTGGCCTGTTCGCATTTTGCTCGTTCCTTTGGCCCTCTCCGCTACCAGCAAGTCTGTCGGAATCACTCTAGACAACACTACCACTGCCTCCGTTGATGCCTCCTGTATGCCCGGCACACTCTAATTGCAACTCGTCAGCTGTTGTCTGTACTTCGCCGTCCAACAAGCCTGTGCCCAGACCGGTGCCGCATAGAGGAGATAATAGATTCTGCAACCGACCTCCGTATTCTCCTTTTAGCTACACAGCTACCATGGGTGCGTAGCATTAACCTTGCAATTGCGTTTTCCGTCCCTTACGCCCTGCTTGTCACATATTCGACATGCTTCCCGAAAGATAGGTGCTTATCGAAAACCACGCCCAAGTACTTCACCGTTGTTTTTCGTACAATACTAGTGCCGTTTAGTATGAGACTTATCGGTCTTTGCTTTTTCCTACCTGATAGCATGATCGCCTCCGTTCTTTCCGGCGCTAATTCCAATCGGTTGCCTTGTATCCAGTCTGCAATCTGCGCTAGGGAATGGTTGACGTTTTTCTCCAATTGGTCTTTTGTTCTTGCAAATCATCGTCAGCTCTACTGCCCTTGGTACGCTCACGTTCAGGACCCCATCATAGAGGATGTTCCAAAGCGGTGGCCCCAAGACGGAGCCCTGTGTCTCCATTATTGTTCCCTCCTCGATTTTTATGGCCCTATCTCTCATGTAACTGCCTATGATCACCCTTAGGCACTTGCTGATGTTTCTCCTGGGTAGTTCCGCCTTTATTAATTCCCAACTGGCGGTATTAAAGCCATTCCTCACATCCAGTGTTACTAGGAGGGTTCAGGGTCTTTTTTTTCTCTCGCTCTCCGCTATTTCCACCCCCCCCCCCTCTTCAGTGCCATTATCGTCGATTTGCCCTTCCCGAAACCACATTGTCTGCCCGATAAGTCAACCTTTCTCTCATCCATTCCGCGTTTTAGTCTCTCTACGAGCAAGTGCTCAAGCAGCTTCCTAAATGTATCTAACAAGCATATAGGCCCGTTTGTTTTTTCTTGGCTTTTCGATAAGGACTAGGTTTGCTATTTTCCAGATTTTTGGGAAAACGCCTGTTTCTACGATTTTATTAATTATTCCGAGGATACAGTCCGGCTGTAACTCGGTCACCAATTTCAGGATTTTTGTTGGTATGCGGTCCCTGCTCGATGCTTTACCGCCTTTTATCTTGTTAGTGGCCAGTTTGAGCTCCTCCTTGCTGAATGGAATACCCTCACCTATGGGTTCCTCGATTAAGTCCTTTTTGTCACCATCCTGTATCCATGACCCCAAATATCCTAGAAGAAAGTCGTGCAACAAAGTAAAAGTTCGAGAAGAGATAAACCAACTGGTATATTTGGGAGACAAATTAAAAAGATCATTTGGCTTGGGCATACATTAGGAAAAGAGGTGTTAAGATTAACAGAAGGCTATTGAAGTAGAATCTGCTAGGAGAAGAGAGGATTAGGGCAACCAAAAGGTTCAGATACTGAAATATCATGTTAAGGGGTCGGTCAAAAGGGCAATATCAGAATTCTATGAGGAGTCTGCAAGGGGAAGAGAGGACTAGGGCAACCAGAAACTAGATAGACATCAAAAGAAGAATTCTATGTTCCTCAAAGTCTTTAAAGAACAAATAGAAAAAAGAAGAGACAAGCGAAAGAATTTAGAATTTATTTAAAGGAAGACAGTGGAAGTAGATGCGCGAAATTCGAAAGGAGGAGAAAACAGAGACGATTTATACTAGATAAGTGGAAAGTTAATTGCCTCATTGTTTTCTAAACTAAACTAATCTACTTTATACTTTCTGTAAATTATAAGGCCAAAGTGATCCCCCACAAGCGAGTATCGATCTGAATGAAATCGAAGTAAAATTAATGTGGTCTGAGAAAATCGTCCGTTCTATTATTACCTGAGTCTATATTATAGTCTTGTGTTGTAGTAGTTTAGCGGAAACTACTATCTCGGTGCAACTTGGCAACCAACTTGTTATCAATATGATTAGTAAATAAAATATTCCAGTGTAAGTTCGGATGTAATCGCCTTTTCATGTAAATTTCATTGAACAGAGTTCCGCACTACATTTCGATTCTGTGTTAATTATGCAACTAAGTTTCTCTCAGTAGATCGCACAAACCGATAGTCTGCTTGTGCCAGCGTACAATTGTCGTGATGTTGTTTATGTATCCTATTTAAATCAAATAAACGTTAGGGATTTCGAACTACTTAATCTATTTATCTCTCTCTCTCGCCCTGTGTGTACGTCTGGTTGGACTACGGTATCGATTTCTAGGCCAGATTAAATAGTTTTCCTATTTTCGTTGCTAAACTTTATACGTATCTCGCAGTTTCAAGTGAAAAATAACTTTAGATCATCAGTATTATTAACATATTATTATATGACGTGGGATTTTTGAAAAGAAAAAGGAAAAATTTGTCGCCCCCCCAAGAAAATATTACAGTAAGCGGAGATAACATTGTATGAAACGTCACTGTTGTGTTGTTAAGTCCGGAACCAACTAATGCCATTTTCCTGCAAATTCAGTTTAAGGGGGGACCTTTCCCGTGAAACTAAATAAAAATTATTAGCCTTGATAGTATCATTTACGACGGTCGTTTAAATTAAACTTAAAATTACAATGTTTTAAATGGCCCCTCCTGCAGTGCTTATCTTTTAATTTAATGAAATTAAACATTTTTTATCCCAGGCATCTATACGACGTTACGGCGCAGGTTGTTTTCGTTTCTGCTTCGATTATTTGTTTCGCAGGAGGAGGAAATAATTTATTATGAGGCCGGCGCAAAAGAATGAAGCGATTTCGGCGTGAAATTAATTCGGTTATGCACTTAAGTGCACTTCGCCTGGCTTCGCGTTGAACAAACAAATTGTAACGCGAAGAAATTTTCTCCTTCTAATTACGTTCGCCGTCTCGCATTTAAAAAGCGGAAGTTATTTGAATGCAGCCGGAATGTAAGGAATGAGTTATTAAAGTTTACGCAGTTGCAAAGAGGATTCCGGTAGCTTTATTGTGCTAAACTCCGGGCAATTTCGACAACTAACTTCATCTGCGTCGTTAAGACTACGTTGGTCCCTAACATCGGGCATGTGCTTAATGCATTACAAGTGATAACTTATAATCTTCCTTAAAGTACATTACAGTTTAATACTACTCCACAAACTAATACACACCAATGAGTAGAAGGGTCCTAAATGTAAAAAAAATCTATGTATTTGTTTTCTCGAATACATTCGAATATTGAAGCCAATTAAAATTCATTGATTATTATAAAATGAGTGTAATCAATCTAAAATGGATGTCCCCCCTAAGAAATGGGGCGTTTTCAATTGTTTAACATCAATTGTTCCGCAGGACCCGCAGCCTTTCACCTAATAAGCCAACTCAGATAGGACAGATGTTTCATTCTCACTAAACTCCAGACAATACCGGCCATAAATTAACTTCCGCGCTAAGAATTTAGATTTATCGTTCAATTATTTTCCCGGTGGCGTGAGGTGCAAAATTATTTAAACAAACGATCAATTTCGAGCCGCAACTATAAGCAAATCGTAATAGTCGAGTTCCTAATTTTTAATGGGCTGATAATTATTATAAACCTCAAACGGATACGGTGTTGACAATGTTAATTACACCAGGAATAACTTTGGCTCGACATCAATAACTTTTGCATTCGAAGCCACTTTTATTTTTACACATCTCAAGCAGTGTTGACTTTACATATTCAAGGAATTGCCTGTAACACGCCTGAAAATTAGGAGAGAAAGACGCCCTGCTTCCTCTGCAGGGGCGTTCCAGCACCGGATTGAAATTCAGAATATGTCTTTCCGGTGCACGTATGTGTGTTGTACAACATACAATATACTAAAACTATGCGCTTGATATATTATCAAACGGATCATAATCCAAATGCGTTGCATATTGTATATCGGTTTCAGCACGCTTAATAGAACTCCAGTTATCTGGTAAATATGATTCTAAACGCTGTGCCGGAATGCCGATGGCATGCAATTCATAAATCAATTGCTTGTTAGAGAATCGTAACGAATGTGTAAGCTAATATTTACACAAAAGAAAATAAATTATTTTAAATATCTCAAGATTTGGCAAACGCGTTTGAAAACATGAAGCCTAGGATACGTTTGTGCATTCAAGTTGAAGCTTTAGTCTTGTTTTAAAAGTAAATCAATTAAAACATGTAATGACAGAGTTATAAATAAATACAAAAGTATAAAATGAAATGAAAACTTAAAGTTGATTTATGCAATCGCACTTGTGAATTTTAAACAATGATCCACATTTCTACTAATTAAATCCGTGAATGGAAAGGGAGTTTTGATGTAAATCCCCTAGGTTAAAACAAATCTCTGCCTGAATTAATAAATTTAATAGAAAATTTAATTACGTTGGAATATCAAGATTAGGACGAGGGTATGTTCATATTTTATTTCAATTCCCGAAACTCAATTTAAATGCTAAGTAGCGATTGTTAGCAAACTAATTATCAGCTTACGACGATTTCGAGGGAGGTTTAGCATATATTCAGAAGTGAAAATTAATTGAAGAAAATTTCATATTTCCCGAGTTAGCTGCACCGCGGCATTGTTTTAAAAGAATTAATTATCGGGGAATTATTTGGCAGGAACGCGTCGAGTTTTGTTCGTTTTCGCCCGTGCAGATGCCAGGGAATGAACTTATGAATGACTCCCCGGCACCAGATGTGCATCTATAAATAAGAGCGACCTGTCTCCTCTGCGAATGGAAAGGAATGAATGAATCAGGAGCCGGCCAATCAGAACGCAATGATGGAACGTTCACTTTTAACTCGGGTTTAATGTAACGGAAGTACAAGTTTCGCAAAATGTTATTTTCAGCTTAAATGTACCGTTTGAGTAAATTTGATAGGATCTTAGGAAAATTCGGGGGGAAAGTGAACCCCATTTGATTTTATTACACGTGAAGAGTCAATTCCCTAAATGATTACAACCAACACCCCCCAACTTCATTTACTTTAAGTTTTATTTTCACTTTGTGCTATTTAATTAAGCACAAATCTCACGGAAGTAAGGCGCGGGGGGGGAGAGCTGAAATATTCTACGTCTCTCGTAAATATGGGCGGAAAATCGTGGCCATTAAAAATAGGTTTGTGTTCGTAAATATACGAATGGGAATATAAATTAGGTCATTCTTTATTTTACGGTAAAAAAGGAGCTCCGGCGCATAATGCGATCCTTAATCACGCAGTTTCAGTTGACATTTAGAGTAAGCTTCAAGTCACGTATAAATTATGTTAATAAATATAAATTATCTTTTTTCCTTAGAATTCTTAATAGAGAGATATAAGATTTTGGGTGCTATCTGTTATTCAATCAATATTTGGGGAAAAATGGAATGCATGGAATTGGATGGTTCATTGGTTTCATGAATTATTTCTGCCTGCGTTTGTATTATCCATGTGAAATGTGTATTTCGCCAATATTTAAAATTTATTATTCGAACGTGTACGTTGAAACCAAGGCGGTGCAAATAAAAATATCTCCGCACAAGTCACAAAAGTTTATTCCCTGTTCCGTTCATGATTGATATTCCTGCCGGCATGCGGACGTAAATATAATGCTCGAAATAATATGTGCTCAGAATATGCGGAAATATATGGATGAATTTCGATGGCACGTAGTTCAGTCACCTCTCCTCTCTGGTGGCAGATGCTGCTCGGCGAAATCAGAATTGCCACCGGATGTTGCATGTCCGTTCGCTGACCAAATAAAAACATTCCCTGTATTTAATGAAGACTGAGAATTTAGTTCAGCACGTGTGTCGGCACGTCAAGCTGTCGGCGTCATTCATTTCGGCTCGTCCTTTTCTTTTATTTTGCCCCCGGTACTCTATCGTTGGTTTGCAGCTAGAGCATTAAACTTAATAGTTAGCAAATAGAACTTTCGGTTAAGTTCTCTTTCACGAAATTCACGGAAATGTGCTCCCCTATCAGACAGCTGTCCGGTCCCGCGCTGCGATCACGGAGCTTGTTGTGGTTGTTGAATTCCGGACCTTTCGTGTTGGCAGCCATCTGAGCTTTATAC
Organism: Dorcus hopei; assembly: GCA_033060865.1. Lineage (NCBI taxonomy): Eukaryota > Metazoa > Arthropoda > Insecta > Coleoptera > Lucanidae > Dorcus > Dorcus hopei. Next base: position 40,055,411 of record CM065423.1, read on the forward strand.
GAATGGCCCTTTAACCCAAGGTTCATGATAACAGTTTACTGATTATACTACTTCCTCAGCTATATCCTTTTCAAATGATTTTCCTTTACAAAAGCTTATTAAGAACAATTTTAGAACGCAAAATAAAAAAGGCCCATGCAAGTGGACCAATGCTGGATTAAATATGATATGGGCAAATCATGAGCAGTGATGTAAAGATTCCACTAGAGCTCCTTTTAGTAAATCTACTTATAAAACTATATTTTTTTTAACTAGGCAAGAAAGTTTTCAGTTTTCATGCATATACATAAGTGCGCCACCTGTACCTGATGTACTTCTAATAACAACTTACAGTTAGTTACACGAAACTACCAAAATAATTTCCAAGTGTGTCGCAAACTTGAGTTGAGCAACGTAAACAGCATGGACTAATAAATAATAGTGTTTTCTTCATACGGACCGAGTTAATTACGAATATTAATGGCGGCGTAAATTGCATCAGGCGAAAGCAGATTCGCCAGGACGAAGGCAGTTACCCACACTCAGAGGACTGCATAACAGCATTAAACATATCGCGGTCTACGTGCGGTTCCTGTGACTAACCGGTAGTAAATCCTCATTTGTGCGGATTGTTTCGGTTTGTCCATGCAAATACAACCTGTTTACACGGCAAGCTGTTTTGGGTGTTTATTCGTAGATAAGGAATTTGTTCATTTCGAATAGTAATACTTGATTGCGTCCGCCATAATTATTACAAGTTAACGAAAAAAGATGTATGCTTAATTTATTAAAAAATAGATTTTTCCAAGGTAATAGAACTCTTATGTAATTAATTTTTGAACATACATACATTAGACATAAGGAATCAAGGACGTCCTAATTCACCAAAGCCTCAAAATTTGTGAAATCTCTATCCTACGTGTAGTTATTAATGTAAGAAATCGAGCATTTCATAATCATTAAGCTCATTACATAAGTTAAACTCGATACAATGTTGCCTACGCGAGCGCAACTAAAGACTATGTAAGACTATGTAAGCAAGCATAACAGTTCGCTTTATCAAAAGCCTTGGCCGATGAGAGTGATGATTGACCTTTACAAATTCGAAGAACTGCAGCGGCATTATGTAATCGTATGAGCAGGAGGTTTCGATGAATCATAGAGAAACTGGCACACATGACGAGATGACCTTTGTAAAATCATATAAAATGCCATGGCATAGCACGACAGATGAGACAGCTAATGCCCGTTTTGTGGAGTGCAACTCCACAAGTCCGAGGGCGTAATCGACATTTACAGAATGTCATAGTGTGTGGTTGATTTCCAAAAATCCGTCCGTCTCTCTGTATCTAGTGCGATGGTTTAGGGTGAGAAGTTAATAATTAGTTTTGCCAATTTGTTATGTTTTTAGAAACTAACATCTGCTTATTTGGTTTATGAAATGCATATCAATAGAACCTTTCTCTTATTCTCGTCGAGATGTCTAGAAAGACATAGTGTTTCGACAAGGCTTTGTAAAGTTGAAAGTAAAGGATAATTCATCCCCTTTCTGTTATTATTTTTAACCACCCGTCCCTCACATTATTATGAAGTGTTGAAATGACACGAGAAGGAGAAACAACAAACAATAAACTATTGAAGGTGATACAAACATGAAAGCACATAGATAGAATAAATTACACAGATAATTTTCTAGTAAAGTTGACATATTTAAATTAAATATATAAACAGAGTTCTCTATTCAAATGTGAAAAATAATTTAATAAAATTTATTACTACGCCTGACCGACGCAATTATCCAGTTTTAGCTTCAATTTCAAAACTGCCCTTTATTTAGCCGTTTTCCAACTAAATTATGCATTTTATATTTATATGTAATTAAGTTTGACGGGCAAATAATATTTACATAAATATTAAATTCGGACAACGCTGCAAAATGCAAACTCATTAATTGGCATGAAACCTCCAAATGTATTTATAATTTAATATGTATCTACCCTACCTATGCACTGCATCAGTCAATGTCCTTTAAAAAAAAAAAACTCGGTTAAAACAGAATTAAATTTTCTGGGCGTGATGAGGGCAATCATCTCTAATGTAGGAAGTGTTAAACGATTACGCAGGACCCCGCATTACAAGGGGTAATTTTGGAGCACACGTTCTGGGAATATACTTAACTGGATGTCATTAAAGCCGGAATTCGTACCCGTAACCAACAACCTACGGGAAGAAAGGGGCGTAAATACTTAATTCCTTCTGTATTTATCGCTAATTGTTCCAATTATGGAGTAATGAATTTATACGTCACAATCAACGCGAACTGTGTACTGTTTAATAAATAATCCCCTCACGAACGAGCTTCTGTCCCCGAAGGAGAACAAAAACTCTTTCTCATCAAAGAAACTTGCGATTAGTTTCTCTATGGACTCGCAGAGAATATGTAGTTTGAAAGTTTTATTTTTGTAAGCCACCTTTCTCGCTTTCCCAACTTTCTTAGTTATAACTGTTGAAATTTACATAAACATGAATGTAATACGGTAGTAGTTACTTTGAAATATAGTTGTATGTATGCAACCAAGAAGTAATGCAGTTAATTCTTTTCTAGGAATATCAGCTTTAAAAGATGTTAGAGTGAATATACCCCAGGCTGCGAAAGTCCATGAAACAATTACGCTTCAGTGCCATTACGACCTGGAAGGAGATCCACTGTACACCGTCAAGTGGTATAAAGGACAACGAGAGTTCTTCAGATACATCCCCAAAGAACTGCCCAGCACGCAAATATTTCCCTTCCTCGGCATGGAAATTGACGTAAGTGGTCCTAACAAAAATATAACTCTAACGTATTATACACGAAGAAAATTTCTGTCCATGCAGATCGGGAAGTCTAACCCTTACAATGTGGTTCTGAGAAACGTCCAGCAAAACATGACGGGAAAATACAGTTGTGAAGTATCATCAGACGCTCCGGATTTTTACACAATTCTATCATCCGGGTACATGTACGTCATTGGTGAGTAAGAGTAATGCATTTATTTATTTATTTCGTAGGAGTAAAAGACGCATTGATTTTATATTTGTGCTACGCTTATATAATCCATCTTCATGACTCTATTAAGTGTCATGTTTTGACAGGGCTTTGCGACTGGCTTAAATTTTATAATGAATGATGGTAGAGCACACACAATAGTTTACCCTCGCTCCTTCCAGATTACGATTTCTGCCTCGACGTAATGAAAACTGCATTATAAATTAACGATTGTGCTTTTACCGAATATATTTCAGGTGTATTGTTCTCTAACAAAAGAGTTTCAGCGGCTCCCCGATTTTCTCCGAGTCTTTGTGTTGCGAATTACAAGTCAATTTAAAGAAAGAATGTAAAAATAAAGTTACACACACAGAAAAAGTCGGAAACAACATTTCCTGGATACTAAAGTTTCTGCCTCTTGAACATTAGAGTACTCAGCTCTATTAACCGTACAAGTGTTTTGGGGTCTGTGTGTACTTTATTCTGTCGTTGAGAGCCACTTAGACAAAGTGGAGGAATAATTTAAGAATATTTCAGTAACAAGGTAATGCTATAAACTTACCTACTTACTAAGTGCTGTTATCTCATGAACATAATTCCTAAATTTCCCCTTTTAAAGAATTTAATCTTCACGTGCGATTGCGAAACTATATTTCAGACGTTTTAATATTTATGAAGCAATTTGGTTTAAAATTGAAATGTTAAAAAATCTGAATGCGAACATTTATCTCCTCATGCGAACCCATTTTTTTTATAATTTACGAGCGCGACCAACGAGGTAGAAGTTATAGGGCAATTGGAACATATGTGGCCACATAATATTTTAGGGGCGGATTAAAAATTAGGGGGGGAAGAAATTAACATTACAAGTGACGAGCGCCGAATTTATTCCTAATTTCACTGCGGAAGAACGTCGCCGAATTTATAAACGAGCTAATTTGGCTGTAAAATTTCGTAATACGTTCTGAAACGCACGCAATAACGTATAATTAGGTATATTACAATTAGTAATTTGCTTCCCCTGTGTCTTCACGGTCGGTAATCAACATCAACTCAGATTTACCGAAATTAGTTTCAATGTAATTTATTATACAAGCTGGTTTAGCTTAGGCTATATTCCAGGCTTCCACACTTACACATAAGGCCGTCGTCTGAAGATAAAGATACAAACTATAATTTAACTAAAAACTGTATAAATAAACTATATAATGCAGCACGAAAAGCATCATAAAAGAAATCGACGTTGGGTTTAAAATGTGCACCAACATGCTGCTAAACTTTAGAGGCATTAAAAAGAACTTCACGCGAATGACGTCTAAATTATAACATTTTGCACCAAATCCCCGGCGCTAAAAATAATTAGAAAAATGTTGCAACAAATTTGCTGCAAGGCATCAGCGAAATTAATGGTTCTGTGCACAGCACAACGTTCAGCTTTTATTGCAGACAAAACAGAAGTTGCTCTAGTTTCGCCCGGACTCAAATTCCAGGTTTTATCAATTCCACATTATGTTGTTTTAATCTGCGATCTTTGTTAATGATTTTCACAGATCATATCTTCTTAACGGAACAGAATAAATAAAATGATATAAACATTATTATTTCTTTAATACTCTTTACTTTTTTTTTCGCTTCGAATACACGTGCTATCAAAAGAATGTTTGGGACATCCTGTATAAATTAATAATTGGAGACTCGTATTTCATTTTATTTTCTTAGCTAACTTCTGGATTTAATTTTTATATATATTAATTATACAGGGTGTAATCGAATAAGTTTCACTTATTAATACTGTAAATTCTTCATCACATAAGGAATTAATTAAAGGCGCGCATCGCTTTTTGTTTGGAAACCTCAGCAAGTTCGTCAGTGCATCTGCGGTTTCTATAAACACATCATAGGAACAAATCAAGTGAAATCGAAATGCTTCTTTGTAGAAAATCATTGAAAATCAATCGAACATTGGCTCAGAGCAGATGAAATAGATGCGCTTCAGTTCAATAATTATTACTCCTATTTAGTAACTAGTTTTTGTAGACAACAATCGAATGGTGGAGGATGCGCGATGTATGCAAGAAATTAAATTAAAATGGACCATTTAAATCTTAACATAAACACTCAAGAGAATGATATAGAACTATGTTCTGCGCGATTTCATGTAACAGGTAAAACATTTTTCATCTTATATTTGTACAGACTTCCCTGTGGTAACTTTGGAGATTTCGTCGACACGTTCCATGACATCTTGAATAATGTTTGCAACTACAATTATTACTTGTTTATCACCGGAGATTTTAATGTAAACTTCAATCAAATATTACCTAGAGCAATGCAGATAACTGATTTATTTATGTCTTACAATTTACAGCAGTATGTGGTGAATGCAGTGACTCGACCTTGCAATTCCGGGGGATCATGTATTGATAATGTTTTCGGAAATTATCCACAAACACAAACAATTATTTCAGATGAGGGACTTTCCGGTCACTACACTATTACAATTAAACTTAACGTAGAAGTATCGCATGTTAACTCGTACTTCCTCAAAAGATTTTATAATAAGGACAACTTAAACTTAATTCATTCCGAAAGTTGGGAAGAAGTCTTACAAGAACAGAATATAAACTTAAAATATGCCAAGTTTTTTAATACTTTCTTTTATTATTTCGAAATGTCGTTTCCTCTAAAAAAAAAAAAAAGTAGAAACTGCACCAAATAAACGCAAAAGATTTATTAATACTGAGATAAAAAAAATGTGGGTTCACGTCTATGACTTGTATTCTCTTTTTAGGGTTACAAACGATGAGAATATTTTGCAATATTACAAGTATAAAAAGATGAGGCAACTGAATATACGATAATAAAATTTTAAAATCTAAAAATAAATCTAAAGCAGTGTGGCAAATCCTAAATAACAAAGCCAGACCTAAGTTAAACGACACAGAAAATGACATTACAGATGATCCTGACGCAACAGTGTCTTCATTTAACTATAACTTCACCAAGGGACTTCCAACGGCAAACTATAATCAAATAGCATCAGCAAAAATATAGTTTCAGTTACGACGACAATGTTTTTAATACCGCGTGATGCTGCAGAGGTATACAACATAATTAATGACATTCTTCCAAAGTCATCTACAGGCTTGGACCAAATTCCCTTCAAAATTCTCCAAAAATGTGTCCGTTACAGAGCAAAGCCACTAGCCAATATCATTAATTCATTAATAAAATGTTTAAATCTGGTATATTTCCAACGAAACTCAAAGAGGCCAAAGTAATTCCCATTTATATAATAGGAAGTCGAACTGACATCAATAAATAATTACCGTCCTATATCATTATTATCTTCGTTTTCCAAAATATTTGAAAAGGCTATTTACGTGTGGCTATTATCTCATCTAACTTCTACCGCATATTAAGTGAACGTCAATTCGGCTTTCTACCAAAGAAGTCCTGTGAAGTTACTACTTTCGAATCTTTAACATTCATACTAGATGAACTGGAAGAAAATTTATTTTGATTTATCAAAGGCATTCGATACGATTAATCATAACATTTTACGAGATAAAATGTCTGCATACGGTAGCGTTGCATCTCTTCGAGTCATATTTAACCAACAGATCACAAAGAGTTTCCATCAGCACCATAGTAAATCGAGAGCATAGAAATATATTATCTTCTCCCGCCGAAATTTTGCAAGGAGTTTCACAAGGTTCCATTTTGGGCCCTGTTCTATTTTTAATTTATGTCAATGATTTACATATATCAGTTTGCTGATGACACGTCATGCATTTCTAGTGAATCGACCACTGTTAAACTGTCCGCAGTGGCGACAGGTGTTAAGGCCGGTCTACATGCAACGACTTATCGAACGACTTGTCGAATCAGACAAATCGTATCAAGACGGAGCGTGTGGACCGCAAAACGTACGTCTAGCTTTACGTTTTGCGGTCCACACGCTCCGTCTTACTTGATACGATTTGTCTGATTCGACAAGTCGTTCGATAAGTCGTTGCGTGTAGACCAGCCTTTATGATTGATTGCTGTGAGTTAAATTCTTTACATCTAAATGAACCAAAAACAACTACGATGGCCTTTTATAGTAAAACTCCCCACATTACAGTAAATGGAAAGTCCGTTAAAGTAAATCAAACAGTAAAATTTTTAGGTGTTACTATGGATCCCGAGCTAAAATGGGAGCAGCAAACTAAAGACATATTATGCGCCAAGCTGAGAGAGGCATTTTATGCAATTTATCATCTAAGGGATGAAGTTAGTCTTCATGTTTTAAAAACTTTTTATTATGCATATGCATATTGTCACTTATCCTATGGTATAATATTTTGGGGATCATCTCCTTATTCACTTCTTCTGCTTCTACAAAAGCAAATACTTCGATGCATGCTTAAACTTCCATCACGAACGCCCTGTAGAAATTATTTTAGAAATCTAGATGTTCTTCCACTCCCTTGCCTATACATTTATAAATTGCTGATTTTTTATAGACGGCACGATGAACTTAATAGTAATTCTAATTTTTCCAAATTTCATTAGCGCGAAGAATGTAAACATGATAGACAGTCAGGCCAACGTAAGAATGTCAAACGCCCAAACAAGGGTCGGAAACCAAAGAAATTTGCAACTAGAATTTTTAAGCGCGACGCACGCGTATTCCATTTTAAACAAGTACGGACACGCTGAAGGATAGTATGGAGGGAGATGATTGAATTCACGCGAGGGAACGTTTAATTCTTGCTCAAGCTTTGAAGCGTACAGACGCATAAGAATTCGGTCAACAAAATTTGATTTTATTATCTGAAAAGTTTTATTACAAAACCAATTTAAATGTTTCTTGAATATTAAACATCATTTTACGATCATTAAAAATTATTTAAACTTGGAATCTCTTATTTACTTTGTTAAAAATATCTAAAAATTTAAACAAGCAATTTTAAAACGGGAAAATAATTTACATTGGCTCGAATGTAAGTTCGCCAAATGTTAAATTATTTAAACAAAGCCAGCAAGAGGATTTTAAAACAATTTTAAAATACCGGTTGTCTTTCCATTAAACGAGTGCATTGGTTTGTTTCAACCAACGTAGAAATTGTTTTCTAGACGTGCAAGCACAGGAAAGCAATTTGAGGTTTGGAATAAATCAAAGGCAATCACATAAAAAAAAATAATTAATAAATTAAGATCAAAATATTGAGAAAAGACAAAAGAAAAATTCACCGGTTTTAAAACAAAACAAAAATTCATTACTCATCGCGTTGCCCAAGACAGGAACCCAAGCCTTGACAAAAAGAGGAGAACCAGAAAAACTGAGCTAGGACAGGTAAAGTAAATTGTTGCTGAAAAGAAAAACAAAGAATAACCCAGAAAACACAACAATAATGTTACGGTAATAATTTAAGTAACATGAAATGAGGGACGTAGCTTAATATAACAATACATTTATTAACAGTAAATTACAACTAATTACAAGTACAATCACTTACATTGTATCTGGGGCACTTACGGACAATTAGACTAGTTGACACTGACTAGAACTGTTCTAATTAAGCGCTAGCGTTCGCTTTGTCACCTTTTTATAGGGGATTTCGTTTACGGGGTGTAACGTCAATTATTGCCTTGACATTTGTGCACACGGCCCTGCGTTAGATCTGTGCCCGTAGATGAGTCATAAGATCTTGCGCACGGCCCGCGAATGAATCATCGCTGTGATATGTGCAGGTGCATCTTTTTGCACTGCGGGTGAGTCATACGTTACTTAATTGAAAGTGAGTCATTCTTATGTTTATGTTATCGTCTTATGTTTACGTTACGCTCGACTGATTTTCAGCTGTACATCTTTACTGGTTTTCTCATGGCCTTCTAAATCAAAAGCGAGTTCTAACTGGCCTGGGCGTTTTGAAAAATTTACATTGAATTTTTGTGCTCGAGAAAACGCCAAAAGTCGACACTTCGGCGCTGGTTATGGGGCACTGACAGCAATGAGTGAAGTGTACTGTCATTACTGTCAATCAAAGTGAATTCACGCAAAATTAATTAATATTGTAATTATCGTAATACAAGATAATTTATGTGGTATAAACTTTATAGATTCATGCAAAAATCATTTGATCTCGTCGGAGTGAAGTACGCTTGCGCAATAAAGAAAGACTGTCATGTTATGAAAGACTGTCGTGTTATGAATAATTACAACAAGTTATATAAAAGAGTTTCGACTTTTGATAATGTAAAACGTGTTAAAAAAGGCGTTGATAATTACGCACAATGAGAAAAGCTTTATTATACATGTTGTAACTTACCACAGGTAAGATTCTAATCTAAAACCGTAATGGTTTAATGTTAAATTAAGTTGTCGAAATTGGACATAAATACTCCACCTTATTCCAACGTAAATAATATCCAGTATGCTCAAATTTTTACAACAATAACGTTAATTGTTCTTACACGAACTCATCCACAATTTACATGTGACAGAACTGTCAAGATTTTAGGTCAAGAAAGCGCCCTGTAAGCACTGCTTGGCGGAGCACGCCTGAACTGCACTTTTGCGCAGGCCAGATAGAACACGCTTTTCATTTAGAAGGCCATGGGTTTTCTTATCCTAGTTACAATAATTTTTGGCTTCTCCAACAAATTCTCTACTCTTCCAACTCCTCCATTACACAGCAATAATTTTTGGCGCCCAACGTGGGGCCAAACAAAAACAATTCTTGATTCTTCGGACTTCCTCCATCACACAGCAATATGTATGTATTTCTTTTGTACAATATTGTGTGCTTTCCCTGTTTAACAACAGCTAGTCAAACTTAAAAATAACTTTCCTATCAACAATAAAGCATTTAATAACTTATTAAAAATTAAGATGATTTATTTCATGAAACGCTGACATAGTTAAATGCTGCGTATTAAAATTTTTGGCTCATCACAGTCTGTATTTGTTTTGCAATGATTCGCAGAATAATCTGCATAAAGTTTGCAACAACTTCTTTCACTGACGATTGTGATTGTTTGTTACCATGCTAACGTGAATTTGTTTTGTTAGGCATTTCATATTGTTTTCTCTTGTGACACTCTCAAACCTTTGTACTTTAAGTGTTTGAAATAAAGATTATTATTATTATTATTAATAAAACGATAAATTCCGCAAATGTCATGGTCACTGGGTCAGCGCCGCTCGCAACACAATTCGATAACGAAATCTTCGTCCATCAGTTTCATTAGAATCGATAATAATTACATCATGATATTCCCTACTTTGTAAACAAATAACACAATACGTGATTAAATTTATTAATTTCGCCCGTTGAAATGGTGAATGCATGTTTTAAGTACATCGATTAAAAGCCCGTCCACAATGACTTACAATTAATCATTTAATAAAAGTTGGAAACACTGTTAGAAATGTAAGCGTACTAATTGGCTAATTCTATTAATTTACTTTTCTTAAGTTGACAACTTCCATTTTTAGATTAACTCTGTTAAGTACATTCAATCAACAGCATTCTAAAACAGTATATAGTGAGTGTAGTCCTTGAGTCCTCGAGTTGAGCAAAAGAATTTTAACCTTTATTAACCTAGACAACCACTAACAATTTGCAAAAAAAAATTCTTCCTTGTGAACACATAAATTAACACTCTAATTTCCTTAATTTAATTAAGGAAATACGTTAATATTATTATGTACGAATCATTTTGTCAAAAATTTGCATTTCCATTACTTAAATATTAATTAAAAAATAGCTGGAAATCGCCGTATTCTTTCGTACGAAAGTAATAAATGACCTGCCTCAACGTTTGTATTGGATCTGCAGGTTTACTGCCTTATCTTTTATTGCACATAATGGTAAACATCGCTCAGCCGGCGCTTTAAATCTAAGCCAGCGCTTCTCAAACGTTTTATGTAAAAACTGAAGGTATATTTTTCCGGACTTATTATTATGATTATGGTGTAGACTTTTCTGTGCAAAAGCAACTGATTTTACAGAGCATGTTTTTTTTTTGAATTCTCTGTGCAGGTATTCGTAACGTTTAATTTTACGCCAAATATGTTTACTCCCGATACGCAATTAAAAAATGTAAAAGAGATGATTTAAAACAATCGAATATTTTGCCGCAGGTCCGTGCGGTATTTAAAATTAATAGACCACATCAACGAAAACCAAAGCGTAAACACGGTCCGCATAAAATTATTGAATAAATAACGCGGCAAATGAAATACTGAATGAATGGGCGCGTCCAATTAATCGAAAATCCGTTATCGACGCGACGGTTTAAATAATTTTTTGTTGTTGCTTATTCGTTTACGTTTTTGTATGAGTTTGTAATTCGAGAATAATGGGGGGGTTAAACTAAATTACAGGATTTACACTAGTTTTGCATAAATATTCATATAAATGGTCGATGTTTTATTGTATCTTGATGTACTAATTCGGATCATTTATTTAGGATTTACTAAATCTTATTAATTGATGAAGGAACTTAGCTATCACAATAGAATTACGGTGAAATAACTTTGAACTAAGGGAAAGAGAAAAAAAAAAGGTTCCCTTTTATTTTCGGACACTATTCTTGATTAAATAACATAGATCTTTGTTAAGAATGGGTGGAGCTGGCAAAGAGCAGCAGCTTTTAGCAAGTAACGGTGGGAGCCACTCAGCCGTGTCGGTCGCCAGGTGGAAACGAGTGGCCCGCATTTGTCAACCCGGACCGGTCCGGGACTCCGGGTACCACTTCACACGATACGTTCAAAGTTTAAATATATGGTTAGAACATTTTCAATTCACAGCCGTAACCCACCGAAACATTGATTTATAGAAACGGCGCCACTGTAACTCATCCGAGGCGTAATATAGTTTCCCCAGTGAATATTTTATGATAATTTTGCGAAAATGGCGGAACTAAGACGGACGAGGAACGTGCGAATTCATAGAATGTGTGAAATATTTTATATATTATTTAGATTTATATTTATTTTTTGCACTTTTCCTTTTCGTTTGCTTTTTTTTCCTACTTTATGTGCATAAATTTCACGTGGCATTAACCAAATGTGGAAGAACGGAAACGCGCGGATTTGTATTACTACTGTAATAATATAAATATGCAGGTTGAGCTAGATGTAAGGATAAATTGAAAACACGTCTCTCCTGACGCATGTAATATCCGTTTTTTTTTTCCTTCGGTATTTCAACTGATGTCTAGAAATTCCGATGGCCATTTTCTTTTATGTAATATACTTTGTCATAAAAAAAGATATTTTCTTTCTTTGCCTTTACATTCTTATTTCCTCTCGTACAGTTAAGTAAATTAATGACGTTTATAAAATAAATAAAACATTTTAAACATTTACGACATAATTGGCCGGTATTGATTTTATATAACGCGTCGACAGAATGAACCTTTGTTAGGGAACAATGTATCGTAATTTCATTTAGCGCCGGTTTTCAATTCAGCTTCTAAATTAGCTTTACGGCACGAAGTCTGACACTTCCATTTCGCATGCGAGAGTGTCACAAATATTCAAAACAGTGTGCAATAGTATGCACTCTGGCAATCGTATGTACTTGAAAAATCGCACTCTCAAAGTTTAATTTAAGTAAAATACCGCCGCCCTTACTCACACATCTGAACGCCCGTCTGCAATGAAATCAGACAAGACCTATTTCGAGATCGAAAATGTGGATAAGACAGATATATTTTTGAGGAGGAAGTATGCATGAGCCAGTACTTTTATACACGTAATTTCCTTCGCTGCTTGAATTCTGAAGATCAGAGTTTTGCTCGTGCGATCACATTTCAAGCAAATGTTACCTATTTTCTGGGTATGGCGATAAAAACGGAACAAATTATTAAATTTGTTTAAACGAGGAAAATTCCGATTACTTCAGAAACGAGGGTAAAAGAAAAAAATAAAATATTAATCTCGCCAAGCAACGTTTATTTATTTGAATCTATGTACTACGTAGAAAAAGTACCAAGGTAATTTAGTTTCGAGAACTTTTAATTTTAATTTACTCCTTTTGCAGTAAATTAATTCAAATAAGCAGCCGCGAGAAAAATGAACCCGTGAATATGCAAGACGTGTATATTTTTCCGCGCGTTGTTTTCATAGTGGTAGAACTCGCTTTGCATACTTATCTCACCTTGTAATTTCTTCTAATTTAAATGAAGTTTTCATTTAAGTGGAAAATCTCAACGCGTTCCTGCACTGCACAGATATTCAAATTATTTAAAACTCTGAGGGAGAAAATAGAAAGCGTTCTACAAAAAAGAGAAACATTCGTAACGTTGGAATTAGTTCTCTTTCATAATTAAATATGTTTTTGTTATGAAAACAGGAAATTACAGAATACAATGTAATATTATTTAATAAAATGAATATTCGAGGAAATGTTTTAGCGTAGCGTAGGTAGGATAGGATAAGCAAAGACCAGAGAAACGAAATTCAACATTTCTACCTAAAATTCACAATTACATTCCAGTCTCTGAAAATAATAAATAAATAATAAACCCCTTTGGCAATACACATTTGTAAAGGAATGTTGAGGGTTTAAAATGCTATTTTACTAATTGCAGCGTCATCATAAGCTCTGAAATGTTTCGAGCACATAGTCTGAAACTATGTGCTGAATGCTAAAGGAAATAGCGAAAATTGGGGAAGAGCTTTTTACGTATAGCACTAAATTCCTCCCGAACAATATTCATCCATTATTCAACTTGTTGTTCTCAGGTGGTCGTTTGGCTTTCACTAAAATTGTTTAAATAGGTCCCCGGAGACTTATGGCCCGTGTTGTAGAATATTGAAAGGAGGTCGCTTTAGTGGAGGAACTAATAACAAATGATGGCGCATCTAAGCTGACAGCATGATGCTTTCAGACAGGTTACCCATATCTTAGCGCAGCCGGCCTGAAGCTATTACTCACAAGGTTATGCGACATGAGAGGCACGAATATAATATTATTCAAGTCCCTGCGTAACCCCGCCGAGATTAATACAAATGGACCCTTCCTTGCTTATATCCGAAACAATTAATTCTGTACTAATATTTTAATTCCGCGATGGCCATTCGCCCCTACTCCCGCCGATTGAATACTAAATTCGAAAGCATGGAATTTCTAAAATGGAAGCTGAATCGCATTAGGTTAGGTAAATATTTGAAAGGTTGATTAAAATTTTATTTATAAAAAAAAGTATCCAATAGGTCGTTCATAATTTTTTTCCATTATTTGATTTATGTCAGAAGACTGCTACACTTTAGCTAATTACATCGGATTTGTGATTGTGAAAAAAACAGTTCATTTTGCTCACTGCTTTTAGTCCCAACCGAACAGCCGTTCATCATGCAAACCTACAATTATGTTTTCATATCAAGATTACATACTTCGTAATTACCTTGCAGATAAGTCAGTTTAACGATTGCAATCACAGTAATATTGATTTCTCTTATTACATTAGCTTTAAATGTATAGGTTGGTAGAATTAATTGAGAAGGACGGACATCAGCAAGGTAGATAGGTAGGTAGAGCTTGCGTGTGCTTTAAAAATTATGACCGCTATCTGGAGGGCTATTTACCAGAGCGGATTTTTTTTCATTAAGTTGGTAATCTATTTTTATAAAGTACGCAACTTAATATTAATTGCCGTGACAGGAGGAAGTACTTTTATGTGGGCTAGTATGTAGTTTGAAATATAAGTGTTGCGATAAGCGAAACATGATTAATGAGGGGCAATATTTCCGAGTTACGCTTGCAAGTTTTTAGTTGAATACTGACGTTCATTACGAAATTAATTTTAACAGCGCGGAATTTCGTGCCAATTAAATTAGGAAATAAAAAGTATTTTGTAAATGAGTAAAAAAAAGGCCTACGTAATTTTATAATTTGAATGGAATAACAAATTTAACTGCCTGTTAAGTAAACGTGCAGAGATTAATAAAATTGATTTAGTACACATGGCAAAGCAAGTATGCGTTTTGAAATCATCCTTATGTTGAATGTTTATTCAGCCATAAAAGCATGATAATATCGCTGAACAAACAACGGCCAACAACCAGTAACGGTTACCGCAGACCTCAAAGCATACGCAATACAAGCCGCAGACCGGAGCTTAAAAGCTAACATCTCCTGCAGGGTAGACTGAATGCATGCAGATCATTACAGTATGGCCAACGCAACGTGAAAACCGAGATGGAGCATTAGGCAAAGAAGCTCTCGCTTAAATATGACAAAAATTCGGAACTAAAACAAGCCGGGAGATTCTCATCTCTTACCTCGACGGCGCATCCATCAAGCAGACATGCTTGATTAGTTGGCCGGACGAGCAAGAACAAAGACAACCAGCTTTAATAGGGAGAGCGGCTGTAAGTTCGACCGCGATAGAACGTAGATTGGCTCGGAGGGTACGGTAACCCGGATTATGGGATGGAAATTGTAACATATAACACTGCCACGGATCGGTGGAGGAAAGCATGTAAAAAGCGCATAAAGTAGGGCGTGCTAAGGAAATTAACTCATTCAACTTCTACACTAGTAAAATCTACTGAAAGTACGAATATAACTTGGAATATAAAATCTAATGTTTCAGTTAAATTACCTTTATATAAAACTAACGCAGGGGAATTTATTAACCGTGTCATTATCGCGCTACTAACGAACAGATAATTCAGAAAGTTTTCCACTGTGAAAAGAAAAAACCTTTTATTAATATAACACATCCATATTTTAAAAGTAAAAAATAATATAAATTAATTATTATAATATGTTACGTTAAGTATTTTAACAGATGTCATTTGAACTAAAAATTAATCACTGATAGTTCTTAATTCGAGGAACAAAATTCACAATCAGATGGAAATTTATAACTAAATATTTAACAATATTTATAAATGCTTTATCTTTGTTGTTATCTTCCAGAAGGTAAGACAAATTATTGTTCTGATAAATAAATTTATTAACTAAAGATTTGGGAAAATCATTGTTTATGAAAAGGTTGGATAATTTTTCAGGGTGACAAATGTATTTGACTCTGTTTTTCATTGAAATAATCACATTGAATTTCTGTTTCGTAGAATGACAAGAGTGAAAATTTATAATACTAATAATAAATGTCTTTATTACCCACAAGCAATTGAAAGGAAAATATTACATTAGACTTAATATTAAATAACATACATGAATTGCTAGCAGGTAAATCACAAGGCGTAAATCAAATCAGCAGGATATCAAATGCTGCCCTTGCTCTTCCTTTAAACCTTGGGTGAGAGGAACTTAAATAAAAGAAAATGCTAATGCCTAAATCTATGAAACTACAGTAAATTATAACTAAGTCTGTGATTATTAGTCCAATTGATAATTAATTTAGTAATTACACATTATTAAATAGGAAACATAGCGGAATCATTATGGCAGACGTGAATTCGAGAGCAATTTTTTATACTCTGATTGAAAAGGATTAAGAGAAAGTTTTTTAAAATCAAAAGGGACACTATTTAGAGTTTTTGCAATTTGGAAAGAATAGGATCTTTGATACAAAGTTGTTCGATGGATAGGAGGTGTGAGCGTACCTTTATATCTTAGATTAAGCGTATGTACATCTGTTCTAAATGTGATTTTGTTATATAAATATGCAGGTTGCTTGGAAGTAAGTATTTAAAAAAAACAGACAACTTTTTCTTAAA
Source organism: Dorcus hopei (assembly GCA_033060865.1). Taxonomy (NCBI): domain Eukaryota; kingdom Metazoa; phylum Arthropoda; class Insecta; order Coleoptera; family Lucanidae; genus Dorcus; species Dorcus hopei. Next base: position 40,072,108 of record CM065423.1, read on the forward strand.
GATTAATCTGTCGTATTTAACCAACCAATGTGACTTAGCTTGTGGGAGATATGATCGTATTTCCTTATTCCAAATATTAAGCGCAAACAGGAATTTTGTACCCTTTGTATACGAGCATTAGTGTCGACAGTTAGGCAAGGGCCATAAACTGACGAACAATAGGAAAAGTGAGATAACACTAGTGTTATCTTAAGAAAGAGTTTTCTTAGCTTGAATGGAGAGATAATGTCTGTGGGGATAGATTAGTTTAATATTTAAATATGCTTTTCTGATATATTCAGTAATTTGGGAATTGTAACGAAATGTCAATCTATTATCAATCCCAGGTTTTTAGCTTTCTCCATTACAGGGATATTGACACCATTTCTCTTATTTCCGAACACCAACAGAACATATTTCGTTGGATTCAAAAACAGCGAATGTTTGGCTGATATCATTGCAATGGCATTCAAATCATCATTCATATATGCAAGTTCAGTGTTATAATTACTTGAGTAAAATGAATGTTAAATTTGTGTGGCATCAGCATATACTTGAAGTTTGCAGGTTTTAATATATTTATGAAAAGTGGCTGTATATACAGTGAAAAGAAGAGGGCCTAAAATTGACCCTTGTGGGACACCTCGCAATACTAAGCGCTTCGTCGATACCGAATTATTTAAACGTACATATTGTAACCTGTTAACTAGGTAGTTCTGTATTACAGTCTTTTTCTCTTGGTTTTCCCCTTTTGTCAAATGTGTTTCCGAATTTGTCAAATGACTTTCCAATCTGTTCAAAGTATAGTAGGCCTGCGGATTGGAAAGTCATTTGACAAATTCGGAAACATAATTGACAAAAGGGGAAAACCAAAAGAAAAAGACTGTAATGTGACAAACCGAAGAACTTTAGGATAGCTAGGAGCATTTCGTGATCAATTGTGTCAAAAGCCTTGCTGAAATGCAGCAAGGCCAAGACGGAGGTCATTCCTTTATCTGTGGCAGAGAAGAGCGAATCTGTCACATTCAGCAGGGCAGTTTCACAACTATGGCCTCTTCTAAAACCAGATTGGCAGTCTGGTATAGCATTATTTTTATTTAAATATGTTTGGAGTTGAGTATATATATATACTATAACTTTGTGGGTTGTTCTTAATGAAGATCTTGGTTTTGTTGTAAATTCCTTCAAACGTAAAGGGTGGTTCATCATATTGTAAATAATTTGTAATGATATTAGTAGTTTTTGGCATAGGAGTAACAGCAGCAATTTTCCATTGAAAAGGATAAGTAGCCAGTTTGTTGTCATAAGAAGACCATAATTTAAGTAATGTGGTGGTCTCTTGTCCGTAGTGGTTCGTAATCATTTGATAAAAACCCATCTGAAGACAATAAACGCTTTGTAAGTCGCGACCAAACTTAGTGTAAGGTTTTAGGGGTTCTATTAATTTTTTTATTTTAAAACAAAACACGAAATTGTTAATAAACTAATTTATTTAAAAACAAACCCATTAACACTAAATTAAACACTAATTTATTTACAAGCTTATACCTAATTTATTTTAACAGCCGAGCGAAAGTAACGCGAACTTTAATGCCGAACTGTTCAACGCCGAATTCCCTTTTCCCGGTCGGCTTGCTTCCTTATAAACCGGGCTCTCTCTTCGAGAATGGCCTGGAACGCGACGGAGAGTCTCGGATTGATTCCACCGCTGACGTGATCTCGAAGCGCCCGAAGTTTCTGGTCTAAGGCGCGTCGGCGATGACGCATGAGACGGGCTGGAGCCGGAATCGTCACATTAGTAAGAAAGAAAAATGAAAAAATCTAACGGGATGTGGTCTCGTGGACATCAATTGAAAGGCAACTTATGATTATTTTACTCTTGTTCATAAAAAATTGTAGTAAACTCCTGACGATGTTGCAAATTACAACGAAATATTTGAGGCCTTCAAGAAAGGAGTTGCCTTTTAATTATTGATGTCCACGGCACTCCATTCCGTTCCGTTCCATTCATTTTTCTTTTTAATATTTATAAAAACCGAAGTTTAAGTTAATGAAGTACCTCTGTTAAATAAATAAAGATCACATAAAATTTCTTTGGTATTTTTAAGTCTTCAAGTTCAAAATTTAATTGGAACTTTTTCTATTGAATGTGACACGTGCGTGTCGAGAATTTCGAAAAACTCAAAGTACCTAATTATTTTCCATGTGCGATACACGAAGGGGGAGAGCCGAATTTAGAACATATTATATAGGAATTTATGTTTCCCACGCATCGTAAATAATATTTAAGGCTCGCGGTTAAAAGTCGTCTAAAAATACGCGTTTCATGTTTCTTTCTGAAAGGAGTGAAGGTGTACATTAATATTCCGAGATTAAAGAAGAGAAACTTATTCATTTTATTTAAAAAAAAAATTTCAAAATTCTAACGCAAATATTATTAGACATTTAAATGTTGTGGTGCATAAAAGACGAGGCGCGTTATCATACGCCATGCACAATGCATTTCTGTATTTCTTTCTAAAAATTGAATTTGAATTTCAGATCCACCGACTGGTGAGCCGGAAATAACAATAGAAAAGAGTACGTATGAAATAGGAGACACGTTAAGAGGGAACTGTACTTCTCCATTATCATATCCCGCAATAAATCTTACTTGGTATTTCAACGGCAAGAAGGTGAGTGTTTTACAAATAGAAAATAATGTTGCTTAGCCCCTCTTAGGTGGAGTTTATTGCACGAAAAATGTCTTGGCGTTAGCTTAAATGAAAACGAATTCTTTGTTTCGCACGTGCTTTTAATGATAGGAAACTTTTCGAGGCCACCTTATTCGTAGCTTTAGATTTCGTTAAATCCTGATTTTTTTTTAGTTATATAAAATTATATCAGATCGATAAAAGCGACAGTCTTCCTGAAGCAATTTATTTCTAAAAATGACCCACCTCACTTACACTCGCACACAAATCGAACATTGCTCAACTGGAATTCAGAAATTCTCACGATTGGGCATGCCAAGCTTATCCTTCTTTTGGCCATCAACGCTTACGTTAGCGATTCAACCGTGAATTGGTTTCATACCACGTTTCCTTTTCGGTTGAGGACCCCTGTATTGTACACTCTTAAAACCCCACTTTACTATTTTGGCGTTTACGTAAATCAAATAAAATACACTTTTATTTTATTTTTTTAATAGATTGCACGCAGTCTCAAAATAAAATTTAAAAAATATTGCTGTTAGATAAACCCTAATAGAAAATATTCTCCGTCGATTGTTAAAGGGAAAAACTCTTCCCCAAAACAATTATCTAAATAGCATAGTGAAGTCGTTTATTAAGAGGTTTTCCTAGCTATAAAACTTGTGCAAACATTCGAAAGTAAGCCATTAGCGAACGCATTAGCAAGAAAGTTCTGAGGGGGGGAGGTCCTTTTATCGAATAAACACATGGCTAGTTACCGTTCTTTTCTCATGATCGAATCTGTTTTTAAGGAGACCGGGGTATCAATAAAATAGATACGCAGTATCAGTAATGCTTGTTAGGCACGGAAATAAGAAAATGTAATTTTATTCCTCAATACGTATTCTGTTTCCGTGCCTGACGTTTCCGTGTATCGACCACCGCAGGAAATAAAAGAAAATAATGTTTTGTCACAACATTTTGCCACCGAATATGTCATCTTGGAATAAATACGTATACGTTATATCTGTTTATCCGTTTCTATTTTTCGCAGCTGTGACTGACGTACCCACACTCTCGTCAGCTCGAACAGCCCTTATTTAGAGAAAAGATTTATTGAAATTACACCCGCAATTCTTCTTCATCACCTGAACGAGTTTAATATAATTTATTGATCGACAGTTTCATTGTAATTGCGGATAATGCAATAAGGCCCCAAGCGATATTGCACGTGACGTAAATTCACACACGTTATCAAAATTAATTAATGTGAAAATTATCGCCAGCGATAAATTTAATCTGAAACATCTTGAAACCTAAGATTGGGATGATAAGAGAAAATCTAAAAACTGAAACGACCAATCTATTTAAACAGCGTGTCTTTCGAAAAAAAAAAAAAGTATAATCGTTACATTCTAAAAAGCAAAGGTGCGTGAGGAATAAAAAGACGTGTTTACCAGTAATGCACTAATGTTGCCACTTCTGTTCCTTTTTTGTGCGTTAGAAAAAGTTCCACAGCTTCCCGAAAAAAAAAACTTTCAAAAGCTTTCCGAAAGAGCTCTAACGCATTAGCAATCATCGCCCAGTTGTAACTCCATTTGTTAAATTTTGCCGCCGCCACCACCACAAAAGAAGCGAACAGCTTTAGTGAACTTGAATACATCGGCGGGGGGGGGGGGGTAACATTTAACACCACCGAATGCCGTGCTTAATATAAAACATCATAAAGCTAATGCCGGAACAGACACGGGCCACATCATTAATATAATTCATTAATTAATTAGAGTGGAATAGTTAAATTTTAGCAACACTAGCAAGTGTGTAACAATTAAAATGACAAATGCAATAGCTACCATAAATCTAAATTTAATAATGCCAGAATAAACAAGAAATGATATATAGTCGCTGTACTCAACTCCACTCACCTAATAACTAATGAAACGTAGTTAGTGCCTGTATTTTTGTTGGCTGGGGCTCTTGTGATGATAAATAGGTAGATGCTGTTGTCACTTCAAGTGCTATGCGCGTGGGATACCTAATGCCTGGAGGCTGTGCTGACGGACGTTGACAACTTCTGTTAATAAAATCGTACAATGCATACCCACCTTTAATTATGAGGCGTTTGTGCGAGCAGGGATGCGAAATCTTTTGTTTGCCGCCGTTTTGTTTTAGAGATATATTACAGCATCATCATTGTAAAATGCGCCCCGGCGCAAGCCAACTACAAAAGGAGTCAATGGAAAACTTTTTAACCCTATTATGTAAATGGGATAACGCACCGCCTCTTATCCCTTGTTTGCATAAAACGTCAGTCGAATTCTACTTAAATGGTTACATTGTAAAAACGAGCAAAAATCAACACACTTGTGATAGATACAGCCTTACCATTAAAGGAACTGCCTTGTCTTAAATTATAAGCGGAGTATCACGTACAGTCATGGACAGTTAAAAGAAATCACTACGAATTTGCTTAATACTAATGCATAACTAATTTGGTACAGTTTTAACTGCCCTCGATTGTATATGTATACAATAGTGTTTTACTAAATTACCAGCAATTGAATGGAAATCAGTTTCACTTCTTTGCCTAAATTTTCTAATATTTTTTCGTATCTCCAGAAATGCACTTTCCAAATTATTTTCGAGTTTAGAGAGTATGTAAATTCATACATTACCTTTTGCATGCCCATTTTCAGAACGAAAATTAATCCGATGCAAATTAATGACACTAGAGAAAATAATGTAATAAACTAATGGTGCGTATTCATCAACTAGCTCGGAGCTAGTTCAGAACTAACGAGTTCAAAGCAGGTTAAAAAAACTTTTCGGCCTGTACACACCAAAATTCGTTGAAGTCGGAACTATTTCAGAACGAAAATCCCGATCTGGTTCGCTATGAATCAGCTGTTGCCAGAATGAGTGACTCACGTCCGCACTGGAAATGAGTTCCGAGCTGGCTTGCAACTTGTCCGAAACTCCGAACCCTTTCATCTTACCGCTGCTTCACGGATCGGGTTCGGTTCGCTGGAAGCTCAGAACCGGCCAACTCGAGAAGCGTCCTCACCAAGTTCAAATGTTTTGTCGAACTAGCACCGCGCAGCTCTAAACTTGTTCGGAGCTTTGGTCAGTACGCGCTTTTAGGCATATAAGTAAAGTAAGTTAAGTCATGTTAAAAAAATGGGAAAAAGTAATAAATATAGTATTATTGAATTCGATGAAGCCAGTGGAATTGTTAGAGAAGAACTCGAGAAGATATTAACAAAATAAAATAAAGAGAGAAATCAGTTCAAAGGCAAACTACTTCAAGAAAAAAATTGTTAAGGAAAGATGTTGAAGAATTTAACTAAATGGCAGAAAATGACTATATAGAATTGGATCACTCAAAAAAGGTTAGCGATAGCAACAAGTATATTCTAGGAAAGAATAACTGGAATAACTACAACTCCATGTGGGGCACCTACAACTTCAGTAGCTTTAAAAATGTAAGAGTCGACTTCAACATACCAGTAATATTTACAAAAATGTAACCCTTCAGATTCTCAGAGTTTTTTTTTTATGAGGATGAGACTAACAAGATCAAAATAGGTAGTAGAATGGTTAAGACAGACGCAGATTTAAAAAAAAGTTGTTGAGGGGCCAACAGGGAGAAACTTGATCAACTAAGATTCGGTGACGATGTCAAATGGAACGAAATTATAAACAAAGCATGTCGCAAGGGAATTAATTCATTCATCTTTGCGATGAACCATCTGCGTCCGTTTTGGAACACGTATGCGCTGAGCTGCAACATAGTTTAACTTGAAGATTTTGATCGTAATTATGGCCGATTTTTTCACCACGTTTAACCTAAGGTTAATTTATCTAACAGTTGGAATGTGACGTACAGTTGGCTGTACACAAACTATGTGTCACATTCTAACTGACAGATAAATTTATCCTCAAGTTAAGGCGACGAAGAAATCAGGCATTAATCGAAGTTTTGTTACCTACCTGAACGCCGTAAGCTTAGGGGAGGGCAAATTAAGTTCGTCCCAAAGCCGGCTAACTCTCAATGGGACGGACGGGTCGGGTCATACGCATGAATACAAAGGGGACACAGTTCAATAAAATAATAATGTCACCAGTTGTCAAATTAAACGAAATATTTAAACAGAAATTTCGGTTATCTGAATCACGAAATACAGGGCCCGCGATTCGTTTACAAACTTTACCGTAACAGTACGAGTTTACTCAAGGTCAATACGCCGATGCCTCCCTCGATCGGCAAATTGATACACCTCACCAGGTAATAAGAAAAGAACAATAAGTTGTTCAATTGTACGTCAAACTTTACTTCGGTCCTGATGTAGACGTTCGGGTGTCACGGTCAAGGAAGCGGCGTCAGTGTGCCATCCAACGTTTAGACCGGGACCGGCCGGAAAGCTTTGCCGGCACCATAAGAACTCTAATATAGCAGCAAGGTAGCCCCAAATGAAAGTCTAATTAAAAGAATGAAAACCAACGTTACAACCTAAACTGCGCACAGAATTCGCTTGCTATAAGTAACTGATTAACTGTGGTGGTCGGGCTTCGAAAAGCATAGAAGAATGCTTCGATTTGTTTAGAGTGTCTCCTTCAGAACACGGATTAATATTTTCCGTTCAACATTTAAGCAGACTTCCAGTCTGATAAAATAACAATATGGCTCACAAGCCCACAGATGTAGATGCGCGATTGTACTTGATTGTGACTGTTGTCCAAAACACAGGCCCTCGGGGGGGGGGGGTCACCTGATCCATATTGACCAATCATCCGAAAAATCAATGCTGACGAACGACGTGCTTCAACGGCGACGTGATGACGGACTACTGTTTCAACGGCCATATTGGAACATTTCTTTTTTAACGTAAAAATACATTGTAATAGCTTTTCGGATGTGAAAGATGGCTGTTGACATACAAAAGATAATGACGAGTTCCAAGCTCCGTTTCTCTCTCTGTATCCAATGCCATGGTTTGTTGAGCAAAATTCAACTTAATTGCCAATTAATTGAATTGCTTTAATTGATGTACAGAATTCCGTTTCTTCTCTTTATAAAATTGTTTTGGATTTGTTTTTGTGTTGTTTTGCATGATATCAGTTTGAATTAATCTTCATATTTATTATTCTCATTGATAATTTTTCTGAATTATTATATTTATTTTATTTTTTCTTAAGTTTTTCTTTATTGTTATTTAATATTTGATATTGATATAATATTTGATTTTGAGTTATTTTTTAATGCTGTTTTGAATTTTGGGGACATAGGAAGGCCCAAGTAAAGGACGGGGGCTGCAAGAGGGAGAAAGGATCTAAGCGGAAACGTGTCCCCATCCCGATCGTCCTGCAATTTTACGAAACGGGCTGCGGCATCGTTTTCCCCGGACTTTTTCATCCCAGATAGGGAGAACATTTCCAAAGTCGTAAAAAATTCCGGAAAGAAACCGGATCGCTTCGAAAAATCGTATTTCCGAAAAACGCATTTTTTCTGCGAAAGCGCCCGGCGGGTTACGTACCCGAAGGAGTGTTCTTGCGTATGAGATAGTTTAAAAAAATTCTGACAACTCCGAAAACCGTGGAAAACAAAAATTGATGGTTGAACCGGAGGATACCCCCGTCCTTCCCCTTCACGATGGGGGTCGTCCCGTCCGGCTCACTCTTCATACAAAAGAGCCGCGATTTTTTAAAGTCGGACGTTCGAAGTCATGCAACTTCCTATGTTCCGGGTTGAAAATGCTCACTCGGTATATGAATTTTCTTTTTATTTTTAACTGAAATTGTTATAAAATTAGTGGTGGGCGATTCCTGGTTACTCAAAACTCAAACCAGATGCGTACGAACAAGGGAACTGCGACTTGAGTCTTCTACGGTGTGACTGAAATTTTGGTAAAAGAGGTGGAATAGTTTGTTTATTTATGTGAAGGATTAAAGCCATAGATTTTGGGCGCAAAAATTCGAATATCTTTCTGACTCTCGTCGTGGTATCTAGAGGAACATACTGCCTTGTAAATAAATTGTCAAATTCGAAAGTATTGCATAATTCGTCTCCTTTCCTCTAGCTTCCTTTCAGAACTACCAAGTTTAATACGGAACATCCATGTGACTTCCAGGAAACTATGTATTTTGATTGGAATTTCAACAAATCCAATTGGATGATGTGATGATTGAGAAGAAAAAAAAATAAATCCATATAATAGTGGGAAGTAACAGAAGGAACCAAATTGTACCTACAAGTTTGAATTTTTTCGAAAATTATGGACTTCATTTGAGATGGGTGCTCTTGGTGATAAAACACACTTACGCCATAGCCCCCCAACTTCCTTCTTTTGAAATATAGAGGGCCAAAGAATCAATCCCAACATGTAAAATGGGTTAATTTGGTAAAAAAACAAATAAGATCGTGATGTGGAAAGAATAGCTTCATGAAGAAGAAATTGGATCAACGATAAAGATGGGTTTTGGTTTAAAATAGTTTTGAGTCCAACTTCCGAACAATTTCTGATTGCTTTGATGGCAAATATATTTTATTATTATTTTATTTTTAATTGATATTGCATACTCCTGCAGTTTTCCTTACTCTCAATTCTATTAATTCTTATTTTTTAAGTTTAATTTTTGAGCCTGTTCATCACATTAATAATTCAAAATTTATTTTAAATCCTGACGATAAACGAACTTTTCTTCACATGAAGACACCACACCGCCCCCAAATAAAACTCGGAGCATTCGTTTTTATTGCGAAACGTAAAACCAGCAGCGCACAGGAACTTCACTTACACAGGCCCTGAAATATTTTCATAAATTACAAAAAGGTAACATACGCTGTAAACTTTTTCGTCACTGCACACACGCAAATCGCTGAAAACTTCAGTTACACGTCTGCAAATGCACATTAGCGAAATTGCATGCATTTCAACTTTTCGCATTAAGCGCGAGAATTTTTCTTGCACGTCCAGTCTATTTAGCCAGCAAATATGTCATCACAGCGGTAAAATAAATATTTTTTTCTTTTTAATTCTGCACACTATTTTTAAGAATCCAATTTACTACTTCAGGACTAAGCTTTCAGAGAAGGCGTGTTTAGATTTTTGATGTGATGTTAATTTTTTCGTAATTTTTTGATGCGCCACATATCACCACAATCCATTGATGAAATAGGAAGACCATAAATTTAGTTTTGTGTTATTTAAGTATTGTAAATTTATACAGTGTTTTGCGGAATATATTTATTTGCATTTTGTCTAAAACAATGGTATCCACTGGCAAACATATTCAGTTATTTATTCAGCGGCATTTGTACAGGAGTATTAATTTGCATACGCATTGATGAAATAAAATTTTGCATCCAATTCGGGAAACTAACCGTTAACAATTTGGGTATGAAAATGTTTCATCGAATACCTTTTAAATTCTGGTAATATCAATGGGAGTAGTTCATTAGTTCTAACGATTTGGGTACGTGCGCTTTTCGGAATAAAAGTTTCGCTGTTGATTTATTACCGGATATCAATTTGCGCCGGAAAATGTGGTAAATAAAAAAATAGAATCCCGCGCGCATCGCTAAACTAATTGGAAGCTGTCGTTCGTTTGAGAAACGAACTTTGAAAGTAATATTCAATTTAGGGAGTTCAGCACAGAATCTACTAGTTTTCATATTTCTTCTGCATATCTTTGAATCGGAGCGTGACTCTAATTTTTATCATGCGGATCTTTCAAGTTCCTCCACAGTGTCACCGACAGGACCAGAGCTACCACGTACGTGACTTCATTATTTGTCACCGCAGGCCCTTTACAATTTCCGAACTTGGAAAATCTATATATTGCTTTCGCCATACGTACAACATATTAGGTTATAACTTGCTGATGAAGAAGTAACGTCCCCCTTTCTTTTTTGTTTCAGGTGAACGAGAGCTTCCGCACACATATTACGGACGCAAACTCGGTATCAGATAAGCGTAAGCCGGTCGTAACCGTGGTAGGTCTGGAACTGGAAATTGACGGCGGCACTTTTCATGCAGCAAAAGCCGTTCTGCGCTGTTCGGCCAATTTATTTAATCTTTATCAATCACAAATGGAAATTGTTCTGGAAGAGGAACGCCCGAGGCCACGACCATCGTCTGTGCTTGGAACGCGAGATGCTGTTTCAGGTATTTCTCATTCTATTTAATATAATGAAATCACGAATCTTATTTTAAAAGATTCTCCACGAAATCGCTTTGTATATGAAGAAAAATTTAGAAGCGACGCCTAAAAGGCAACGTGACGATAACAATAACATCAACCTTTATGTGTATCCTTTAGGCTACACTCATTTCCGTTTTGGTATTCAACGTTTGATAACATTAATCGTCTAAAAATTAAGAAGAATTATTGTGTTCTTTTCAAGAACATACTTCAAACTCTTCTGTAAAATAAATTAAGAGACCGTGTAACGAAATTTAATCAAATAATAATTCCCTGAGTAAAACTTTTTACAAAAAAAAAAAAAAACTTCCCAAGAATTTTAATAATGCTTTTTCCAAAACAATGCCAGGCGTAGGTCTTTTTTGTTTCTTATTTATTTCAGCAGAGAAAGTGTTGAGTTTCATTCGCGGAAGAACTTTGCTTCCGAATTCCATTTCGCAATAAAAAAATAAGAACTTAAGCAGCAATAATAGGTAATCAGAGAAAGGAATTTCGGTTATGAAAATTCCGTATTAAACCAGAGCCACTTGTCTTCTGAGATATTAATCACATTTTGCGAATAAAATCTCATCCTTCCGTGTCCCTGTTATGTACAATATTTTTAGAAAGAATTCGGGAAATTTAAGCCGCATCTAATATAAAATATTAATTTCGCGGCATGCATGGAATGCAAAAGGCGAAGAAGGAAAGAAAGGAACTATGCAGAGGAGTGTAATTTCAAGGAGAATCTGTCGCGTTTTTTTTTTTTTTTTCGCCCGTGAAGTTCGCAACTGACATTAACAGACCGGAAATTGAGTAACGAAGTGGGAGTTTAAGTCCCGTTCACGTTTGACAAAGCTGATGCTGTCTCCAGCTTCGACCAAAAGTATTGGTTTGTGCCCCATGGGAAATCATCTTCATTTTTGTCTTCTGAGAACGATTCTTATACCGAATGCATACTGTAATTGAATTTCTTTGACATTAGTATCACTCATGAAATATAAATTTGTCTTAACATGCCTGGAATTTTAAGTACTTCCACACAAAGCCTAATCTAATAAATAAACGAAACGACTAGGTACACTCCAGACCCCATCCGGTACATATACTTTTAGTTTAGTGTTACTTTCCAGGATGACGTTGATAAAATGAAATCCTGCGGCGGTAAATCTAGAAATAAAGCTCGCTTGAAAATGGCGTCGTTGACTTCCCTTTATGTATTATCTAAAAATGGCAGCGGAAGAATATTTTGTTTTTACCGAAATCCAAAATAAAACCACGAAGCATAATGCCTTTGGACATTTTAAGGACAGAGTAGCTGGGTGTTAAGAGCACATAAAGTGGGGTACTTTATAATCATTATCTCAGAACTCGCGGACCGAGCAATTTTACTTATTCAAGGAACTCGCTCCCCTGTTTATCTCTATCTCGATCTTAATGTTTCACTGAGTTTACTGATATAAACAAGTGTTTATTCTTTCAGAATACGTATTATGAGTGGAGCTCTTCCATTGGTAATCTATTCATGGCCCCCGCTAAAAGCCAAACAGACATAAAACATTCGACAGCTTTTATTATCCGAAATCTACTTATTTATTCTCTTTTACGTGAAATCTCGTATATATCAGTCGATTTTACAACCGAAAAAACATTTCCGTTTGAAGTATTCATAATCGCGTATTTCCCTGGCAAAAAGGACGATTACTGAAAGAGATAGGCACACAAATTCTGTAGCACTTCAGAAAATAAGAAATTTTAATCCCAAGCGCTAAACTTAAAAAGAAAAAAAAAACTTTAATACATACTATTTACATTTTCCTTGTTAGTCGAGAGTATTCGTCAAGTGATTTTGACATATTTAATTTCCTCGTCCTATTTAAGTACAGCAGAGTTTCTCTCTGCAAGTCTTTTTATATTTCAGCATATTTCATAGCGCTTTATTGTTTCAGGTTCGTCTGTGCTACAGGGTTTTTTCTTGATTAACGCCGTCGTTTTTCTGCCAGTCGTTATACGGTAACAATGAGACCGAAACTAAACGTTCCGCATACATACAATCATAATAACTTGTACATAAGACTGTAAATAACATAGTGTCTGTTCATTTCAACGCCTAGCATACGAAAAATAGTTGGTTCGTGTAATAAAAGTTATTTTGTAACACCTGAAACCATCTCATCGGATAGACGGTAATATTTTAGGGAGTTCCAAATTTAATAGTTAGTGTAGTATATGTATATTTAAAGTGATCTGGATGAGGGGGGGCTACTTGTTTTTGTGATACGGTGCGAGGACATTTTAAAAGATGTGAAAGCGACTCGAATATGTATAATTAGATTACGTGTTAGAGTGGATAAGTTTGTACATAAATTCTACTAGATTATTTTTTAAGACAGGGATTTTGTAATAAATTTTAGGTTCTCGATGATTCCCTTTCAAAAGTCTGAAATACAGGTAAGAAGCAACAATCAAATTGGTATCCTTAATTCATACTTATGTATATTGTCGGAGACCACTCTCTGCCTCTTTAGAACATTTCCAAACTATTACTAGTGACGTTACTCGTATTGGAGAATTATAAAAATCAAAAGGAAGTAATTGTTGTACACTATAATAAATATTTGTTACCCAGTGTAAAACCCAAGCTATAAATAAAAGTTTATTGTTATTTTACTGTTTCATTTCCTTGATAAATAAAAATTGAATAGGAAAATTACAGAGTAGAAATTCGGGTAAGTTTATTCATTGTATAGTCACTAATGTGATTCTGTTTTTAATGCAACTACCTATGGGTATTTCTGTGCATGTGGACTTTTAAAATTAATACAAAAATTCAATTTGTGAGCCTCGCTGTTATTGTTAGTTTAACATTTGCGTCAGTCACTTTTTCAAAATATGAAATAATATACTCTTTCGATGTCACGTAATGCGCAGTCGAATCGGATGCAATTTCATTTCACAATTCACAAAAGACGTCGAGTGACAATATTGCCGACTTAAACTACCCTTGTCATAAAAGCCCTTTGTTATCACGACGGGATTAGCTACGATCAAGAACGCAATGCAATGCAAGAAAAGACGTCCAAGGTCTTTGGAAGTTACTTCGCTCTAAAATACAGCAATTATTGGATATACAGGTAAGTCAAACTTTAGTTTGAACAACCAACTTAATAAAAGCTTAATTCGAATGATAAAAAAAGGTTAAACCAGCAGATTTTCAAAATTAAATCAAATATCTTTCTGTTGGTGTTGTTTAGTTTAAAATAATTTGGAGTATAATTTTCTTAATAGAAATGCTTCAGTGCTGAAAATGTTTATACACATGAATGAATGTACGATTTAACAAAACAGCATTCGCGAGCTGAATCAAGAACAATGAACAATGCATACTATAGTGCATTGAATCCCTTTGAATGTGCAGTTATTTATGTATGTATATACCTACTCTCTATTATATAAGAATGTATACAGGGTGTACTCGAATAAGTTTCACTTATTGATACTGTAAGTTCTTCATCACATAAGGAATTAATTCCACAAATATCATTGGTTTTGCATTTCTCGCTTGTCTGTTCTAAACTGGCGACATTCGAAGCACTATAGATTCACAGATGTCATAAAACAAATCTATCTGACGTTTAAATTGGTTTCTTGGATTTTGTACATATTTTGTCGCGTTAAAATTGTAGATAAATGGTCCATGTGGTTAAAGACATGTAGTCTGGGTCCTTTCAGTCAGGCAACAGATACTTTAAAAATGTCAGCGTTTACACGTTAATAGTTAAATTTATGGGTGCTTCGTTTGCGCCAGTCGACAGCGAATACTCCTGATAAGTTAATAGGGGGTCTCTTGATACATTTTTGGGCATCTGGAATAAGCGTGCGTGTGAACTAAATGCTACGACTATGATTGGTCGAAGTCTGCTGCAAAGTCCGCGGGGGTGTGTTTTAATTGTTTTCTTGGAAGTACGGGACGGGAAGAAACAGGCAAATAGCATTGACGCTTGACCGAGAACGGTTCTGTTCAATTCTAATTTGACTTAGTTGTGTTTTTCCTTAAGCGATTGTAGTCTTTATTCATTTTATAGTTAAATCATTTATTTTGGTACGGTTTAACTACAGTGTGTTAAGAAGGGCAATTAAAAACAAACGCGTGCGTCGCGACGCGAGTGTTTTAATCAGAGTGGCAATGCGCGGAAGTGGTACACGGATTATACGGCTTAGGTAATTGACATTTATTTGTATTCCTTCAGTTACCTTGGTGGTAACAATTGCGTAGGGATAATTTGATTTGCATTAATTAGACTAAAGGGCAGTCAGGTTCATATTGACATTGCATTGGCATTTAGATAACTTAATCAAACTATTTTATTTACATTCCAGCGAGTATTAAAACTCACTAATGACCTTCATCTTAGAAAAATTTATTGGTCATTGTTTCTTTAGTTAATGAGACCAATTCTGTAACTTAATCAACCAACAGCAATTAACTATTCCCCGCATCTACCTGGGAATTTAATACAGTGTACTTTTAGAAATCGTTCTACCCTTCGGGATTTTCTCCGGCAAATTGGAAACACTAAAGGTTGTTTTTCGATTTGTAGGTACAGGGAAGTCGTCAATCATCTGGCGTGTGACAATTATATCTGCCGCTGGAACCAAGTGCGCCAGCACAAAATAAACAAAGAAATCAAGGCCAATTAATTGTCACTACGAATTTCTTGAAACTACGAGGCCGAACAATTTGAACTGCATAGTCATAGCCATTTTCTTAACAAAGTTTCTTTCACACCCTGTAAACGTGTGTGGGTCAAACTGTGGTCTTTGCCGAGAGATTTGCCGGTTAATTAGAAGCGATTGCCTAGAGACTGCAATGCCAAAACCACCCATAGTGGAGTGCAAAAAAAAAACAGTCAAAACTAATTTCTTGCGCTATAAATTAATTAGATAGGTTAGACGTCGAAAGAGCGACAGACAGAGGGACCTGAAAATCAGGCTAGTGGGCACAGAGTACCTCCCTCAAGGCAAGGCGAAAGTAGTCGAGAAGCTCCTACTATTTCGACCTTAATTAACGCTCTGGTGGGGGAGTAGAAGTAGTTCGGCTCACTACACTCCACCGTATTAATCAGGTTAGCTAGAGATAGGTACCCAACACCTCCCACGGGAGTCCCTGAAAAACAGGTGATTGCTACTGATTTACTTGCAAATGGATCGCTGAAGGCGGCATTCTATCACATACTTCTCCACAACATCTGATTAATTCCATTAATTAAGTACACTATAGTCCCACTGTGACACATATGAGAGTACTATCAGAGTGACGAACGCTAGTACCAAGACTCGAGCTAAGTTGAAATTCAATTAATTGTTAATCTAATTAAGAAGCAGTGCTCTCCAACAAAAATCTGTATAGACGTCAAACCACCAACGCACAGTGGGCCAGTTTCTTCAATTTGCGGCCAAAATTCCAAATTATCCAAATTATAAGATCATCAGATCTTATCGAAAATGTGTATAAACAGAAAGTAAAATGTTCACACTTTAAGGGTGAATCATCACTTTAGGCCATTTGTTGTTCATTATTCTTGCGAATAATTCAGTGAAAATAAGTGATTGTTTTGGACGTTTTTTGATAAGTTTGAACCATGGAGGATGTTCTTCAAAGTAAGTACTTTCTTTTCATATATAATTTAAAGAAATTTGCTGTCTTTATTAGGCAGTGAGCGCGTCTTACATTTAGCGTGTCAAATTTTTTAAAGAGTGTATAAATTTCACATTTAGCTTGATTTTTAAAAAATGTCCCGCACAATTCCGCCGTGAATTTTTTTTTTAATTTGAAGCTTAGATCTTCCTCTAACTGTTCCTGCAAAAATTGGCTGCTCCGACCTGCCCCCCGTCTCACAAAAAAAATTATAAATTGATGCGTACGGTTCTGCTTAACAGTAATACTATTTTAGACTGATTCTACAACTTCCGGAATTTTCGCCTGAAACCCACCCCCAAACTACTCCAATTCTAAGTTAATTTTTTTAAATGTTTTTCCCTTAAAAGTAATGCTATTTTAGGCTGATTTTGAAACTTTCAGAATTTTGGTCCTACTTTGTACTAAAGCACACCCCCAAACTACCCCAATTCTAATAGTAATTTTTTTTTAAATTATTTTTCCCTTAAAAGTAATATTATTTTAGGTTAATTACGGAATTTTGGCCGGAAAAATTGAATTCTGGCCCACTGTGCAACGGTGTGAATCGAAAGAAAGTTGATCGCGCCGATATTAAAAAGCGAAATCTGTTAAGCGAGTTATACTGTACTTTCTGAAAGTCGTAACTTTTGTTTAGTTGTATTGGTTTCAAACGCAAGGGTTTTACGCTCACTATATTTTGACCCCACAGAGGCAGATATCAGGAGTTTTTCCCCATTTTTTTCTTTTTTTTTAATAAATAGTTAATTAAAGCTAATTTCGTGCGTTTTATTAATGTAATCCGCTCCTTTGTTCAGTCAAGAGTTTTACTGCTTGCACCAAGAGAACGGGTTATCACAACGTATATTTCTGCTAGCAACGATCATGTAAGCCAGAATTAAAGGTATTATTCTTTATAGCGGGTTCTACGAAGGGTCGTTCAACTGTAAACAGAAGTAGGCCAGTAAAAACTAACCCCCTTAGCTGTAGCGCCGGCGGTAGATCTTTAGGTACTTAGCAGGTAGCGACCGTCTGGAAAGGACGGTTATTTGGCGTAGTAAAGTCTGGGTGGCCCTTTGGAATCTCCCCGGTCATACGGTCGGCCCATTTATTTAAATTGGCCATAAATTTTAAGTTGAGTTTGGTTGTATATTTTTATTGCTTGTTTACTTGTACGTAACAGCCAATAAGCAAGGCTAATTAGTGGGCGTGTTACAGGCAATTTCTGATGATATCTTTGTACGCCTATTTGCGAGTACCAGTGATTCAACCTGAGTCACACATTCATCATCGTTTGCAGTTTTTGGTCCTCCGCACTTTGAATCATCTTCAATGCTCTGACGGCCGTGCTTGAATTCTTTAAACCACCTAGTGACCGTAGCATACGAAGTCGCATCCGATTTGTACACTTTCGATAAGCGATCAAAAAATTCCTTTGCATTTACACCCTCTTTGCACAAGAACTTGATGATGCTTCGATACTCGAACTTCTTCAAACTACACTCAGCCGTATTTCACAACTAACAGAAGGAAAACAAAAGCATATAGGACAATTAATTTTTGAAATCAAGGGTAAATCTAAACTTTGTTAGATACCCCCCAAATTGTAACACACTTTGAACGCCCCACGTATGTCATCGCTTCATTTCTTATGTATTAATAGTGGTTACAGTATGTGATTCTTAATTGATTACACCCTGTATAAAATATTTCCTACTATATAGATGAATGCCAGTTTCGTTCGTTTCTTAAAAAATAATGTTTTTAGAGTTATTTTCTTATTGCAATTAATAATCATCAAAAAAGTTCGCCCCGTAAAATTTTCACTTAGCATCACTTCCTGACGCTTATCGACCTGTTTACGTGGGTCAAATTAATTTATTGCGATAATAAATTGTTTACAGCCGATACCGAATGATTAATATGTTTATAACGAGGAATAATTGCCCCCGGAGTTTCCTCGTTTTATTCCAGCCTCACCGCAAGCTCCGGCGAGGTAGATAGTCCCCGTCTATAAAAGCGAGATTAAAATAGCGCGCGCGGAAAGGATTTCGCAAGTTTTCTTTTACAACTTATTTTACAACTATGTTTTAAGCATCATAATTCAGAAAAGTTTCAAGTTATGTGCGAGCATATACCCCACTCGCGAAATCTCTATATTATCTTTTATTTATTATCACAAACTTCTCCGCTCCTTATAATTTAAGCATTATATAAAGAGCCCGAGTTAACACGTTCCGGTATATGGCGGTGGAGAAAAATCGAATAATTTAAGCCGCCGAACTTTAAACGTAATTTAATATTCGTTCGGAAAACTTTAACATATAGATTAACTTGGCGATAATGGCATGTTAATTAACGTTTCGAAGGTAACCGATTACGTTATGGTAAAATTTCATTTCTCGTTAATCCAAGGCGAAAAAGTACGCTTTTTTCACAGAGCAGGTTTCTTCAGTTAAATTATTAAAAAAGGAACTCGTCTGAGCAAATCCTTACATCAAAGAACTTCTTTTAATATTCCTTTTCCAAAAATAGAAGTCATTACTTTTTTTTTAAATCCATCTATTTATTTTACTGTCAATTTAATTATCATTATCAAGCAAAAGAAGATTCATATTAATGCATCAATTTCGTAATCGTAATTTTTCTTTGTATTTTCTTTCGGTAAGTATTATTTTGGTTCGTAAATGTGATATGTGAGAGAAGCGCGCTCACTGCATAGAGAAATGTAAAAATAAATCAATACTCTTTACCGACTGAAGAGTCGTTCTGGTAAAATATGTTCTGAAGTAAACCATATCTTACGCCGGCAAACATCGGGGTACGCCGGTAGTAAATCGACTCGGGCAAGCAAAACGGGAAAAAAGTTTCACTTAAAATAACAATTTAGTTGAGTGACTCTAGAAAAAAAAATTTATAAATATCGAGTTTTGAATAAAGTACACAATACAGGGGGGGCCTTTGTGTCAGATAATCTATCAACGGCGACCTCAAAAAAATCCAATCAATTTCTGGATGACAGTTTTACTAGAAAATACGCCGGCATTAACTGCAAATTACAAAAGAAAATAAACAATGCACGACTGAAATTGATGGAGCTCATTACTGTACGACAGTCTGCTTTGGACTGATAGTGAAGTTGTGCGGAGGGCATTCTTTCCAATAGATGAAGTTTAACACCATTTATTTTATTAGTTTAGTTACAAAGTATTTCAAATCTTAAACAATTATAAACAGCTACTAATTCATGATTAACATCTTGCTACGTTATTCGTTGTACATATTCGTCTACATATAACATGAAATTCTTTCAGATTCAGGACTCTTTTGAGTCCTTTACACGTTCATAGATAATTTCTTATGCTCATAAATAAATTAAAAATAACTCTGTTCAAACCCGTGTATTTTGCTTGACTCCACCGCAATTGAATGCCGCTCGTATTTATAAACTGTCTTAAAAAAAACTACAACGCTTTTAGACTGATGTGTGTCTGTCTCAGTCTGGTGATGACGATTGCATCTTTTAATCGTTCCCCTCATGTTTATTTTTCTTAACAAAAATTTATGTTTCAGCAATGGCTACCTTGGGATCATAATTTATCAAATTTCAAAACCAAAATAACAATAGCAACATGTAAATCATATAGGATATCCCAAGCTACAAAACAAAATAAAAGTTTGTTCAATATACCAAATAGATAATACCATCATGAAAATGAATCCTGCACATAATTTAAAATGCATTAGTAATGTTCGTTACGTGTCAGAAGTTGTTTGTTTCGATCACGGAAATCTACTATCATGTAACCGATGCAAATCATCCGCTCCGGAAATCATGTGCAGTTCCTGTTATGTTGGCTAACTTTGGCTTTAACGCTTGCTTTCCGCACTAATTAATGTCATAAGCTTTACTTATTGTTGATCCTTCGGCCTTAATTAACTGAAACGTGTTAGTGTGCTCGGAATTTAATAATCCCAGTTCGAAGCAAGTTCCAGACCGCACCGCTAAAGTGTCTTATCCTTACAGAACTAGAAACATTATTTAAATTACTGCGATTATGGCTGTTCCGTGCAGTGTGCGGACGAGGTCATCTATACTGCACAAATTTCCTGCGTATTGTCTGGAAAGTCGGTTGGATTCACTCCACACTGTGTACACAATGAGAAATTATCTGGGTTACTCACGCTAAGTGGCGAAATGGGATTTAGCTCACTCTCTAGATTTATGTGAGGCTGCACAAATGAAAATGTATTTTCTTTTGTACGTCTTACTTTTACGTTTTTTTTTTTTGTTTTACTTGGTTAGCACTTTTCTATTATTTGTTTCAAAATTACATTATGTACTGCAAGTCTGACTTTTATAATGACATACGTAATGAACAAGCATTTATTATTTATTTATAAGCTAAACAAGAAGTAGATAGAAAAACAATTTAAGAGGTGCCAAACGATTTTCCTTTTAATGAGATTTATAAAATGTAAAGATGCAAGTTAAACGCATAAAACTAAAGACTGTCTGCTAATTACACTTATCTACAACCACTCAGATCGTTACATTTGTAAATGAAGTAATTATGTAACGTGTTCCCAAACAGTTAGTTCTCTGAGGAGAGTACGATTCCGCAAACTGCAAGTGGTTTCCTTAAATTTAAGTCAAAGTTTGCAATTTTCAAATTTAATTAGAAGTCATAAATTGCTTTAAAAAAAATTTATTATTGTTTTATTCTTTCTCTGTAGTCATAGCTAAGTAGGCCGAATGTCATCACACTTCGTTTTCTTTTACATTTCCTTGTGGTTGTCGGTATAAATTTTACTCTTCTTCTCATTCATCGTCTCCAATTTGGAACATTTTCAGAAATCCAAAGGATTTTACGAAAATAGCAATTTTGGAGTCAAATCGATAGAAAGATTTTGGCCTAGCCATGTCTTCAGTGAGAGATTTGGAGCGAAGTGGAGCTACTTTGTTCGGGCTGTTGTGCATTGGCTTCCGAAGTGGAAGAACGTTGATTTTCTCTCTTCTGTCAGTCTTTTAATCTTTTGAGTCACCTGCGATTTCCTCTGCGGAAATAAATTCAAAAGACTGGCAGAAGAAAGAAGATCAAGCAATTGTACCCCAGAAGCTAAGAACCAACGGGAAACCTTTGGAAAGGAAACTTGGCCAGAAAACTCGATTCCTTGGAATTTTTAAAGTCTAGGAAGACTCGAAATAAAAGAGCCATAATAGACTGAAGGAGTGTGTGAAATTTAGGAAACAGGATCAGGTGACGATGGTTCGTAGTGGCCCTATGATTCTTGGTGGATTGATCATCACTTCGTTTCTATTGAGCGTCTCGTTTTATCCGATTTTTTTTAAACCAACTACCCCTCTGTGGTTCCTTTATGAAGTCATTCTTCTTCCACTGGGTTATTAAATAATCTCATCGAAACTCTATCAATTTTCTTTTCTAACGTACAATCACGCTTCAGTCTGAGCTCCAAGAAAATTTGAATTTGTAGATCCCATGTGCAGTATCGTTCATTGAATCGTCTTGATTTCCGGAGTGGAACTATGTTGATTTTCTCCAGTCTTCTGCCAGTCCATCTTTTGAAAAGATTCATTGGCCACCTACAATTTCCTAGATGAAAATGGAAAAAACTCACAAAAAAAGAAGACCTAGAACTAAGAAGGACCTTGACCAGAAGATTCGTTTCCTTGGATTCTTAAAGTAGGTACACGACATCTAGGAAGGCCCAAAATAAGAGGATTGAATTAGGTTGAAGGAAAAATAAAATAAAATGTGTCAAATTTGAGAAAATAGAAAAATGTTAGGTAGAAATAGGATCAGATGACGATGGTACTCCTATGCTTCTTGCTGGAATGATCAGATTGAACATTGTTACATTCAAATCTCGCGCTAAAATATGTGTGTTTTAACCCTGTTGCCCCTCCTCTACATCGCTATGGGGGAAACCTGCGTGCGGTGATCGCAGAACTTTCATAGGCTATGAAGGCACCATGTGACTCTCAGGTCGCCTATCATTGGTTATCGTCGGTAATCCCCGCGCGTCGAAGCGACCTTCTCGATCTTCAATCAAGTCGCGTCCTTTCTTGTTCGGAGCGTTGTGCCAGTGTGACGTGTTTTCCGTGTGTGTTAAATCTAACTGATTTCTTGCTCGTTTGGAGAAGTAAATCAATTGCTGGAATATCAATTGACACCGCCGAACATCGATTGGAGACAGTTTTTAATCTCCTTACCAAGCCTGAGGCCCCAGTTCTCTCAGGTAAAATATGACGACGCATGCCGACAAATAGGCCAAGATGGCCGCTAACGAAGAACCATTTCTTCTATGTAGTTTTGTAGTTTTCTGGCGCAGGTTATTAGACCAGACCTTTTGGCCTAGTTCTCCGGGGGCGCTCCTGCCCATAGTCGTATCGAGACCCGATCGAGAAAACCTGATCAGCCATCTTAACGATCTGAGCGGGTCCAGTTCATTCCAGTTTGTGGACGCTTCCTGCGGTTGATAGAGGGCGTTGCAACTCCCCACCGGCCTCTGCGCTTCGGTTGGCACCGCTGATTTTGACGTACGTCTGGACTCGCAGTTTGAAGGTTAGGTTTTCACTTTAATCTGACGTTTTATCGATCGGTTGTTAAATTTTACTCCTAGCTCGTGAGAAATAAACCGCGAGTACGAATTTCGAAGTACGAATTGCGCTGCGCTTACCGTAGTTAATTTAAGCCTAAAGTAAGCAGCCAATTGTAATTGTTTATTAATAGTGTAAAGTGTTTATTGAAGTGTGTAATAAATTGTGTTAACTTTAGCTACGATTTTAATTTTCTACTTTCACGCACACCAGTGAGTAGTTTCGCCTCTGATTATTAGTGTTTCTTTTTCTGCACGATCTGGTCGATTGGAGACGTCGGCCGATCGAATTACGTTTAGTTGATCAATTGTCTTCTGGCGCCGTTTATAAGTTTACCACCTTAAGTTAACCCGCTCCTTACTTCACTGTTGCTAGCTGGGGCTCAGCGGATCGTAGAATCGGCAGAAGCTTGTCATCTTGAACCGTGGTAAGTAGAGGCAAGTAAATTTAAATTTAAACTTTGGTGACAACGTCGCTTTTCATATCCATTTTTTTAAAACTAACTACCGCTGCGTGGTTCCTTTTCTCGACTGGGCGATTAAAAAATGTCATCAAAACACTGTCAATTTTTTTTCTAATATACATTGGTTGTATGCTCTCCAACGTTATCTTTTACTTGGTACATCTTCCACTTAGGCCCGATTTTACAATCGCCGGATAAGCTGAGTATAGCGCTATTCTTGGAATAACGTGACGTAGATGTGGAGGAAGGTTAAAGGATATTCGGCCTTATTCCACGATTGTAAACTGGGCCTTAATCAACTAACCCTTTCAGTGTTCACTCTTATTCGAAGCAGTTCGTAATTACCTCTTTTAAGTTTAGAACAGTTTTAAAATCAGTGTAAATAATACCTTGCAATAAACATTACCTAAATATACGAGCGTAATTTATAAAATGCTTCATACATTGCACAGATATTTATCCATTAGATTTAAACTTCCTTGCACATAGCTGGAAACATATTACCGCAATATTTCTCCTCCTAATCGTTTAATTGCTCCAGCGAGTATTTCTGTGAAACTGTTTCTTGCGAAACAAAGTTTCCAGAGGCGTCGGGCCCACTACTCGCTAACTGTCGGGGATAACGCCGCTTGCATCGCACTAATTGAGTTTCGAAATGATTCTTCATTTCCCTTGCACAAAGTGCAAAAACCAATTACCCAAACCCCACACTGATGGAAGGGAATTATTGGTAAAATGGAAAGCCGATGTCATTGATATTACACGAGGGGTTGAAAATAACTTTATTGTGCGTTAAGAGACGGGGTGTTCGCTAATAGCAAGGGCGGCTAAATTAAAACTCCCGACGAGTAAATCTTTCTCGAAGAAGAAGCAGAAGAAGAAGGTTGCTTATGTCGTCATAAATTTGTTTTGACGGGTCCTAGTCAGGATGCATTACATTGGAAATATCACTTTAACCCTCGAGATAAAAAAAAAGATATGGAGAAAGCATTTTATCCTATCCTGAATTATTAAATAAATTTTGTACTTTATGTACTTTGTAATTTACGAGGGTCAATGAATAAATATTAGGCAAAAACTTTCTACAGATAATTGGAATATTGATTGAAACTTAAGTATCACTGATCCAAATTTTCTATAATAATTGCAACACCGTTAAACGCATCTCGTAACAGTGAATTCAGCGAGGGCAGACAGCTTTCCTATAATATGCCTTCATAACACATTAGTTCTACTTTATTAACTTTGTCGTATCGGCGCGCTATTTTATAAACGAAATTCAATTTCCTATATTACCCACAAGTACTGTGCAGCAATTGGGTCATCTTCGTAAACAGTTTCAGTAGTGGTTTTACGTTACGGTTCTAAAGTCTCCCCGAATAGGCACTTTCGCTTAATAAGCTGGGACCAAATAATGGCCGAAGCGAACTTTGAAAACAAAACTAATATAGTTATTCTGTTTCCGAGTAAATTGTGCCATTAACTTTTTAACTACTTAACTAAAACTCAAATTTTCCAATGAAATTCGAATTCTATTAACATTCTGACATTTATTATCATTTATTCTTTATGGGTTGGGACATACTTAGAAAAGAAAAGTAGTAATTCTAGGAATGGAAGGAAGAATTGGAATGGAAAAGCAAATGTTGAAACGATTCCATTCCTAGGCAACACTAATTTAAAAAAGAAAAAGGAAGAGGAATTTGTACAATTGGGTGAAAGAAATAAACCAACCAATTACCAAAACATCCAGAAAGTAGACAAAATTGGTTAACAACGTCAAAGAGCAATAATAAAATAAAACTAAGTTGGATTTGGTTTCTGGCTGTTTATTGAGCGCTTCCATGATACAGTAGTCAAATTGCGTTCACGTTTCATTTCGTTAAGAAAACATCTACTTTCCGTTTACACAGATCAAAATTAGCAAATTTCCCATACAAACACTCGAGCATAACTTGATTAAGCCAAGTTTTATTACAACACAAATAATATACATCCCGAATGGAACCACGAAATTAAATTACTTTCGAGTCTTGTTACACTTTGCTTTTGTCTTAATCGATTTATGCAAAATATTTAAATTCGAGTCTCAACGAATTTAATTATGTTTATTAATTAACTTTAATAAAGTCGACGCCGCGATATTAGAAGCAAAACTCAGTAGTCGACTTCAAAGTTTCCATTCCCTCCAATTGAAAGACAAACATGAACGTTGTTAATCTCTGTGCAAAAAAAAAACTGTTCATCGAAGTAATACGCAAATAAGTTATTTTTAATTTATTAATGACGCCTGAAACGAAGGTGTAACTGTAACTGATTACAAACTGATTTAACATTCCCTCCAATTGAAAGACAAACATGAACGTTGTTAATCTCTGTGCAAAAAAAAACTGTTCATCAAGGTAATACGCAAATAAGTTATTTTTAATTTATTAATGACGCCTGAAACGAAGGTGTGACTGTAACTGATTACAAACTGATTTAACATTCCCTCCAATTGAAAGACAAACATGAACGTTGTTAATCTCTGTGCAAAAAAAAAACTGTTCATCGAGGTAATACGCAAATAAGTTATTTTTAATTTATTAATGACGCCTGAAACGAAGGTGTAGCTGTAACTGATTACAAACTGATTTAACATTCCCTCCAATTGAAAGACAAACATGAACGTTGTTAATCTCTGTGCAAAGAAAAAACTGTTCATTGAGGTAATACGCAAATAAGTTATTTTTAATTTATTAATGACGCCTGAAACGAAGGTGTAACTGTAACTGATTAAAAACTGATTTAACATTCCCTCCAATTGAAAGACAAACATGAACGTTGTTAATCTCTGTACAAAAAAAAAACTGTTCATTGAGGTAATACGCAAATAAGTTATTTTTAATTTGTTAATGACGCCTGAAACGAAGGTGTAACTGTAACTGATTACAAACTGATTTAACATTCCCTCCAACTGAAAGACAAACATGAACATTGTTAATCTCTGTGCAAAAAAAACTGTTCATCAAGGTAATACGCAAATAAGTTATTTTTAATTTATTATTAATGACGTCTGAAAGGAAGGTGTAACTATAACTGATTGTAAACTGATTTAACATTCCTTTACCTCATAGGAAATTTATAAGTAAAGACAAACACCTTGATTAATGGCCGTATCGGAAGAGCTTCCAACATGATTGATCGAGTGGGTCAGGACATTAAAGAAGAAAGAACAAAGTCCGAATGCGCGTAAGGATAGAATTACACACGAGGGAATTTACACGGGACAACATTTCAACCACCGACACAAATATTTACTTATAGCCCCTTTTTGTTTACCTACACATTATTCTTACTTAATATTTCCGCCGGAGTATCATTTTATTGGTCGCGCGGGCTTGAAATTTCCAACAGTTTCACGTTGAGGTACGAATTTTGAATGTTTGTGTTTCATCAAACAGGAGTGCATAAAATTTTTAGTAAATCAAAACATTTTTTGTAATATCGCAGCTGTGAAGTTACTTTACTTCTTTATGCATCAAGTTTAACTGTTACAGTTAAATTATTACACAAAGTCACTTGTATTGAACAGGTTTGTGTTTGACATTTTGCTTTATATTCTGAATCACTGTCTTACTGGGAAGTTTCTATTTATACAGTTGTCATACTTAATTGATGATACGTCGCGTCGTTAAAATCAACGCCTTCAATGTCAGCAAAATTCCGTTAAAGATAAAATGTCCCCAACTTGGCGCTTTTGGTCCTCCCGGTTGAATGTATTGATTCTTCGAAAGGTCTTTGTGATTAGTCAGTTTGGGTCATGCGACTAACCTTCGTGCCTATGCGCATAATCAAGTTAGTACTTTGCTAGACGCGTTGGAGTACTGAGTTGTTTTGCTTTTGGCTCGCTGCCATTTTGTTGTTCCCTTAAGTAGCGTGTACTTGTGTGGGAAGCCGAACGGAGATTTAATCCGTGATCTGGACGAGACACTCTACGAATAGGTACTTGTGTGGAAAGCCGAACGGATATTTAATCCTTGATCTGGACGAGGCACCCTACGTGTAGGTACTTGTGTAGGCAGCCAGACGGAGATTTAATCCGTGATCTGGACGAGGCACTCTACGTGCAGGTACTTGTGTGGGAAGCCGAACGGTGATTTAATCCGTGATCTGGAACGAAGCACTCTACGTGTACCGAAAGCATCTTGTATTTGCTTTTGGAAGCCTGGCGGATGTGAAGTAGCCAGGTAATTTCGGGCGATTCAGCCGGTAACGTGTTCTTTCTTTTGTTATTTAGGCTTTTCTCGTTGGGAGACCTCAAGTTCCTACTAGAAAGATTTTCTGTTAGCATTGGTGAATTTCCCATAATGATTCGCTACTGAGATATGCATCGCCGTATGTAATCAAGGGTGGTTCACACGGGGACGTCGGCTACCGCACCGCCCTGCCCCAGACCTACAGTACTCCTGGTTTGGACGTGTTGTTCTCTTGTTGCTAAAATAAAAGCGAGTATAAAGAGATTGGTGGTTTATTTCATTTTAATCAAGAGCGCCCCCTTTTATTTTATTCTGGTTTACGTATGAACCTGCCCGTTCCATTGAACTAGCCGGTAGTAGGACGTACGTTAATTTTTCCTCCCACAATCTTCCTGCTGTTGAGCGGTAGGTAGCACGACAACTGTGTAAATAGAAAGTATTACATCTAAAGAGTTAGTATGTTATAATCCGACTGGAATATTGTAATTTTAAACTGTTAGCTTTGAAGTTAGTGCCAAAAAGCAAATGGCTTTTTTATTCCGTAGATAAATCGTATGCTGTTTGTAAGGCATTGATTAAAACTTCAAGTCTAGTCGTAGTAATGAAAATACTTTTTAAGTTTTGGATCATCTGCTATGATAAATGATTACGTTTTAAAACGATAGTGCTCATTCATGTTTTAAAGCAAGCGAAAAAAAAAAGATTCACACTGTAAAATCCTAATAAATCGCGGTACTTGAACGTCGAGTAAGCTAAGAACTCGGTTTTATTGAGAAAGCTCGTTATTGAATGCCTCAGTGATTTTCACCGCTAAGTGCATCTAAAAATGTTTTATCGTGTCAGCATTTCTATTATACTCCCCCAATTTAAATCCGGGAGCAAATAGATGAACGCGGGAATGCAAAAACTGAGAGATTTCGCTTACTGGAATATCGGAAGGCACCTGCCGAAGGAGAGCCGTTGCACTTTCAGATGAACTATATTGGGGATTACAAAAACAAAGCGTCCCTTTTTTTCCCCCCGATCGGGAATATCCGTGTTCGCCTGCCGCTGTATTATTGAACTAATCCTCTCCGGGCTTGTGGTTTAATGAAATTAAGACCAAATGAATTGACTTTACCGTGGATTTAATGACGTTATAGTCTTATTTGCTAGACTTACACTAATTACAAATAAATTGGAAATTTAATTGAATATTAAAAGCGAAATCATATCTTCCCAAGAATCGAAAATCCCTCCCCATATGAAATAATTTAATTTAAAAAAAAAATGTGTGCAGGGGGGATATGACGGGGGAAATATAATTTAGGACGTACTGAAAATTTTAAACAAAGATGGAGTGTTTTCGCTGGGATGGGCTGACAAGTTTAATTACGACCGTATATCGGAGGTGTACACTGTTGCACAATATGCAACACAGACATGTAATTACACAATATACACAATAGCTAAAATATCAGTTGCGCGCAGATCGTCACATACGGTTTAATTTCGGGGAATACTTGATTAAAACTTTTCGGGGTGAATCCTGAATAAATGGATTTGGGTCAATTGTAAATTGCTAGGGGTACCTACTAGAAAAATTCTATTATTATAGTTGAGTGTAGTTGAGTCGGGTACTTATAGAATAAATGGATTCATACTAGTTTCTAGTTTCTATACAGGTGTAATCGAATAAGTCTCACTTATTAATACATAAGTTCTTCATCACATAAGGAATTAATTCTGCAAATATCAATGGTATCGCATCGCCTTTTGTTTGAAAACCTCTGCTCGTTCGTGCGGTTTTTATAAACACATCGTAAAGCGACAAATTCCGCAAACGTCACGGTCACTGGGTCAATGTCGCCCGCAACACAATTCGTTAACAAAATTTTCGTCCGTCTGTTTCATTATTAGATAATCGATTATAATTACATCATGATATTCCACACTTCGTAAACAAATAACGCACTAGGTGATTTAATTTGTTAATTTTGCGTGTTAAATTGATGAATGCGTGTTTTAAGTACATTGATTAGAGACAAATTGGTGGCAGGAGAATTTTGCGGATGGTTCCGTCAAATAAATAAATATGTACATTGACTGCATTTAATAAAAATGTGTAGTTTAACGCTTTCCCTAAGTTTTGAGGAGAACATTCTTAAATAATTTACTGTAATGAAGTAATAAGGTGCGATTTTATCGCTCGAGTTTAACAGTATATGGACGTGTATTGTTTAATTCACGTATAAATCACTATTTGCTTTCAGAATGTTAAATGTGCGAGTGTGATGAATTATTACGTACTGGTGATTTTAATATTAACATGTTGCAAACTTGATAGTCCGAATACTAGTAAATTTTATTGTTTTTTAGAATCATACAGCTTGTGTCGGCTTATTACTGAACCGACAAGATTAACACTGAACTCGTCTACTCTTATCGATCTTATTATATCCAGTAATGTGCATGATGTACTTAATTCTACGGTTCTTTCGTCACCTCTTGCTACAGATCATGAAGTTGTGTCATGTATTCTATCTAATCATATAGCTAAAGCTGGTCCTACAACTAGAACATTCCATAATTTAAAAAATTTTGATCTACAGTCGTTTAGAAGCGATTTGCAATTGGCGCCCTTTTTACTTTGACAATATTGATGAAATTGTAAATTACTTGAACGATTTGATTATGTGTTTATTTGATCTACATGCTCCATTCAAAACTGTAAAGACTGATAAGCCCAAAGCTCCGTGGCTGACAGATAATCTACGATTGATGATGTCTCTTAGAGATAAAGCTCACTGTCGGTATAAGCATACAAAAAGTGTGAGTGACTTTGAATATTACAAAAATTTAAGAAATTTAACGAATTCAGCAGTGAAAGACGTGAAACAACTTCAAGACTGAATGATGTTATGGAAAGTACTTAAAGCTTTAAATATTTCTAGTAAAACTCATCATAATCCCTATTCCTGATCATCTAGCGGATCCTGATGGTGATACTTCGTTGATTCTATTCCTTCCAATATTAATGTTGATACTGCTACACTTGATCTTTATAATAATACTTCATTTTTCAATTTTTCCTCCAAGTTTAATTTCTCTGAAACTAATGAAGATGAAGTGTATAAAATCCTACCGTCAATTAAAACTAACGCTACTGGTACAGTATCATTATCTAGTTGGTAGGTCCCAGGTTGTTACCTTAAATAATATTTTCTCTTTGCCTAGAAATTTGCATTCTGGTGTACCACAAGGTTCAAACTTAGGGCCTTTATTATTAGCAATCTGCACTTGCAGACTGGGATCATGTTTAAAATATCTTTCCGCTCACTATTATGCTGATGATACGCAGCTGTATTTTCCGTTTTCACCTATTGATATGAGTTTAGCTAAAGATTACACTGATGAAGACATCGGTGCGCTTGTAGCAGCCTCCAAAAATCACAATTTAGTCTTAGACTCTAAAAAAACTGTAATTATGTTGTTTG
Organism: Dorcus hopei; assembly: GCA_033060865.1. Taxonomy (NCBI): domain Eukaryota; kingdom Metazoa; phylum Arthropoda; class Insecta; order Coleoptera; family Lucanidae; genus Dorcus; species Dorcus hopei. The sequence continues at coordinate 40,103,416 of CM065423.1, forward strand.
GAGAACTTTCGCTAAGTACTCGTTTTGCTTCTGAATTAAAAGTTGTAGTTGATGGTTTAGAGCAGTGACGGGCAGGAGAGGGGAAATGATCCCCCACTAAGCTAAGCAATAGGTGACCAGAGTATCGGTGGGGTAGTCGGCAGAGTCGACTTCGTTCCATAAAATACGAAATTGTAGACGGCCTAATCGTTTTGATGCTGTTAATATCGAATTAAGCTGAAAATTACACTGTTAAACGCTAATAAACCAACATGAAGTAACTCGCTCGGCGCTCTTTGTTTTTGATTTCGTTGATACGACTGAGTCAGTTACATATGCCGGCGCTTGTTTGTCTGAAACATCGGGATCGCCGCAAATAATTGAGGGTGGGGGTCGAGCTTTCGGCGAGCTCGTGCCCGTCGCTGGTTTAGAGATAGCTCGCGGAAATTCTTCTAGAAATCTAGGTTCGCATGTGGATGTAAATCTGCGATTTCAGAAACATATTAACAACTTCATTGCTAGAGCGTTTACTAATCTAAAATTAATTTAGTCGAACCGATTGCTTCTTAGTAAAAAATTGAATTTTCTTTTGCTGACTCTGTTTACGGCCCTTGCCTTGATGATTCCACATCTGGACGAATACAGAAAATACAGAATTGCTGTCTCAGGCTTATCTCGGGTATACGTAAATATGAACATGTGTCTCACATGCCTTTGGACATTAACTGGGTGAATATGGCGAACCGTAAATTGTTACACACTGCTTGTTTATTTATGAATATCTTAACCACGGAAACTCCTGCATATCTGTACAACAAAATACGTTATAGAATCGACGTACATAATATTAACATCAGGAATAAAAATGTGATAACTCCACCTCTGCATAAAACTACTCTTTTTGAACGATCCTTCTCATACAACTTCTGTATATAATATGGTTCCAGCGGATGTAAAGTTATTGCATAAGTCCAAATTCAAATCGAAATTTAAAAAGTTGTTACTTGATCGACACTCAGATAAACCTGCTCCATAAATTTTGATCAATCAATGATTTTTACATTAGTTTCGTTAATTGGTCATATCTTATTGTAATGTATAATGTTTTGACTACGTATGTTGCAATATGTATTTAATTCTAATAGGTACACTTTTCTTTCTTTCACTCTGGTATGCTGAATACTCTGGTATGCTGAATACTCTTCCAAGGAACCTTTTTATGTAAACGTAGAGGTGCTTTCTCCGCTCTGGTGGTCCTTCGCTCATCATGGATCGTGTTGTATACTCGACGTAGAACTTGGTACTCTTTTCTGATTTTTATTAGTTACGATGATTATTTCTTTTTATTTTCTTGTACTCAGGTAATTATCACTGCAGTATGTCATAACTTCGCTTCTTTTCTTGTGTATTAATAGTGGTTACAGTATGTGAAACCCTGTGTAAACTAATTCTTCATATGCTCAGTTGTACAAAAATATTTATTTATAAAAAAATATGAAATACTTTAAAGGCAAACTAAATCAAAATATTTTGGATTATTCAGCCCTTGATTCGGTACCAAATATCGCTGTTATTCAGTCGTTCTGGCTTGTATTCATCCAACAATTCATAATCCACGTGTAATTTCGGTGTGGACGTTATTAGCTTTCCATAAATTAAACTGTGTATAATGATACCCGTATTGTGATCACTACAATTTGCAAGTGAACTAATGATAATTTCAAGTGCGATACTTTCATGACAGCATTATTAATCAATCGAGCGTTGTGATGGGTCATATTGGATACGGGAGATTGGCATCGATATGAGGACAGTTATTGACAAGTGGAGCTTCTATTCGCTCAAAATCAAAATGTAATATCTCTTTTATGTTAAAATGAATTGACCGTGCGCACGCGAATATTACATGGTGGATGACATAAATCCGACACGCTCTTTTTATTATTTATTTCGGACAAATCGAGTAACTGTTTCAATTTTTATTTTCATTCGGCGATTTTAATTTCCCAATTTCCAAGGTGCGTTTTAATTTTTTCCGCATCGTTTTATAAACCTTGAGAGTCGGTGGATGTGGTTGGAACGTGTGTGTGCCTCACCTTTATACCATCCGAGCTTTAAGTGTAAGAATTTAACACGGATTTGCGTTTCCTTTCAAGTCTCTCTCGACTCAAAGGCGCAACGTAGGTTACGGCAACCTGTTAGAGACGCTACAAAGAAAGTTTATTTGCAAAATATCAAACAAAATACAGCGTCTAATAAAGTCTAGAAAATTAACATAAACAATATTGAATTTCGTTCGGCTTTCAGGAGCTTCGGCTTTGTGTTCTCTACAAAGACCGACGCGAAAATAAGGCGCTGACGGGTTTTCAAGTTCTGATCATAGTAAATTATTAAATTACTTTATGCAGCTTACATTAATGGAAAATGCGAAGACTGTCTGGTTAAACAAAGGTAAGTCTTTTCGATAATGCGAGCGCCGGCTGGCTAAATACAGAAATAGAATGAAAAAAGAAGATGATTAAATAATTTACTAAAAGTTTCTTCCATCTCAAAACATCCTGTTGGTTTCAGTACTGTTTATAATTAATAAAAGTAATTGTAATATTTGTATTGCTTCTTCAAGCAAATTGCTTTATGTTAATATAAATCTACCTTGACTTTGAAACTTGAGCGAGCGAACCCAGTTTTTGTGCTTTGGGGAATTCTCACCCTTAGAAGATCTGAAACAGAAGACGAAACGTACAAACCGATAAGCGTGTTTTGCAACTGCCTTGCGATTTTGGAATAATCAAAAGGTAAATTACTCCCTGTTGGTAGTCGGCGGAAAGCACGATTAGTAAGCTCGCGTTTATATTGTGAAAATCGTAAAGCGAAAATTGTTTGTCATAAAAGCGTCATAAAAGTGGCATAAATTGATTTGAACCGAACACGCCGGCGCTTTATGTTGGCATATATAATGATAAATAAACATTTATATTGCGTATAATATAAATGCAATAAACGAATACGATACAAACGTAAAAGTATATAGCAGAGGAGCAAACAGTTTGTTTCTCCATTTCATCGGGATTTCAAAACAAATAGGTTCATATGAGCCAATATCCAGAAGCTCAACAAGCCGGAGGGTGGCGCGGTCTTCTCGAGCGAACAAACGGTGGTTGTATCCAGCTACAGCTTACGAGTTTGCGACCGATAGATTTATAGTCCTGGCGGACGCGAACTCGCCGTAATGCTATACCTACATAACCGCGTATACCAGCGCAGACTGAAGTTTTATGTATCTTAAACATAATTTTCAAATGATTTATTGTCGAAGTTATCTCTCACACATTGATTAATTGTCCAGAATTTATTCCGCCGCCGCCGGCAGATTGTAAATATTTTCGCGTTGCCATCCACTTTTCAGTTACTTTTGAAATTCACAAACAGTTTAATTAAAATTGATTGCGTGTTTCAAATTTAAAAATCGACTAACAACACATACTTTTAAACAGAGATACGTAGACATAAATTCATTAAAATTACTTTTTGTCACCCCCCTGTACATCGAAAACGAAACAATCTAGGCCACACGTTTATAGAAACTTTTTAAATTAGAATCAGTACAGGAATCACATCTTCAATTTTTTTATACCAATTCAGTTACACCCTGTATGCTTTATTCTGATATAACAGTTCTAATTTTTATTTATTTTTTTTCAGATTAAAGATGTGCTGGCGTAGAATAAAACGAACCCAAGCTAATGTCATCTACAGGATCGCTTCAAACTAACAACCAGTCATCATCAGCCACATTACTATAACCACTATACTATAACCTCACAAGGTTCTCGTTCAATAAATGTATGTGTCACTTGCGAGCCTGTAGGATTTGTGTAAGTTGAATTTTATAGAATGTTAAATTAACCGAGGAACCCAGGAAAATCATTGTTGTTAACTCCCCATAAATACATAGACGTACATAAAAATAATTCATGCTTAACGTCTTCGTCTCGCAAAGCCCCCACATCTAAAGCAAAATAAAATCAATATTTATGCTCGGAATTTATATCATAAAGCAAAACACTGACTGGCAACATCTTTATCATAAGATCCATCACTCACGTACTCTTCTAGATCGATGCAAATCCTAAGATAACTTATTATCATATTAACTTGATCTAAACGTGGAAATGTGATGGTTATTGATTATATCATGTATAAGGGTGCCTGCCTTGAATGTGAGCCAACTATAAAATTCATAAAATTCGTTTCGATTCAAGTACTATCGTGCAACTGAATAAATTCCAACTGGGAAAATAAGTTTTTCATTTCGTTTTCCGTTTATCTACATAAGGGGGCGTTTTGTTTATCTTTTAATGGCGCATAATTAAACGGGGTCTTAAAAAGCAATACGGACGGACCAAAAGAAGGCGTAAATAAAAATAAGAACCTGCAAGATTGTTTTGGTATTCCGGCTCGTATTTAATGACATCAATTCCAACAGCTGTAACAGCCTTGATAAGGGTAGGGCAGCGCTAAAGCAACACATTCAGGCTTCAGCTATTTTGCATTTTCAGTCCCAACATCAGCATTAAAGTATGTCTCGCAGAAACACCACCCGAAGGCCATTTGGCTTTAATCACTTGTATTAAAGAACGTGACACAATGTTTATTAAAGGGCAAGAGTTTCGTGCACATAGAATGTCAAATATTTTATTTACTACACGTTTTATACAAGTAAATTAAAATTATTGTTGTCTTATACGATACAGGGTGTAATAGAATAAGTTCTTCATCACATAAGGAATTAATTCTGCAAATATCAATGGTTGGTTATGCACAAAAAGTAAAAACTGACCAACCACAAGAACGCGTCGCCTTTTGTTTGAATTCCATCAAGCGAATGTCATTTTCCTTTTTTTTATTTAAATTTTTTCTTTATTTTTAAAGTGGGTACTTTGATTTTCTTCGTAATCCAATCTGATTTTTGGATCATTTTTGAACAAATTCAGGTTTTTTTTCTCGTTTTTACTTTTCAGAAGAAAGGTCAAAAAGAAGAAAATCGATCGTCTGCATTTTATTTCTTCAACTGCGTTCTTCTTCTTGCTTGTCCTTGCAACTTCGAAAAAACCGAATTATTTTATCCCTTTTCCTTCTACTTTTTCGTTATTCGCAAGCACTTTATTATTCATTTATTTGTTAGCCTGCTTTAGCATTCATTTCTTGCATATTCCATTCTTTTCTTCTCTTGCTCTTTTAAAACTCAAATTTATATCGTTGCTACGTTTGAGAAACTCATTTAGGTTATTCATAGTATTTTTCGAACGCCCTGTATTAGCGTGAGAATCTAACGGCCAGGCTTGGCCTACGTGCCGGTCGTCATATTTCACAATGTTTCGCAACCAAATCATACGTTGTTATTTAGTCTTACAGTATATCTCCATTTCACTCTGTCGCCACTCAGAATCTAAGTTCATTCGTAACGACTTCTGTCTCAGCGCACAGAGGAAGGAACGCCGCGCTCATCTGGCGGTCATATTTGTAACGGCGCTTGCGTCGTGTGCTTCGTTTATTTGTGTCTTCAATCTTTGTGTTTCTTTCTTGGAATTTGTGATTGAAACCTGAAACGGATTTTCTCCGAGATTTGCTAAAGCACGCCGAGTGACCTTCAAGCTTGTTTAAACAGCTTACCGAAGGCCTGCTCCTGTGAAAAGGAACAGGTATGTTTTGTTGGCCATTTTGTGCAACTGATCCTCGTGAGTAACGCGTATCTCTCTTCTATTAGGCTTCAAAGTCAAGTTCAAATTCCAGTCCGAGTTCTAGCTTCAAGTGGTAGTTTTACCCATCTGATGTAACCGTAATAACCCTTGGGGGCGTAAGAAAAGGCTGGTTTTCGGCTTTTGAAACGATTTAAGCCTCGCAATCCGGTCTTTCCCCACCTGTGAAAGTGGACTCGTCCTGCAAGACGACGCTACTTTGGTGACACCACTGCACCGACTTACGGCGCTAATCACTGCGAGAGGGCGCTCCGACACTGATTGTCATTACGCCGGATCCTGATTACAAGGTCGGATTTACTCTAATTATTCTTTTTTTTATTATCCTACTGGGTTGATTTAATTTCCGCGACGTTGTAATTTTTATTCTCATTTTGTTGTTGAGCAGTTAAATTTCTTTTTTTCCTACACTATTAGAAAATTCAATTTTACCGCCTCATCAGAGAAGAGAAAGCACGGCTAGCCCAGCAAAATGAACATAAATGCCTAGCCGGGAAAATAATTCACGAAGCTTTACCACTAGGTGGCGCAACAATAATTTCTGAAATGCATTTTCATCGACATCAAAAAATTAACAGACGTAAGTTTTTTTATTTAATTCCACTGGTGTTTAGTTTTAAAAAGGATTAAAATTATCAAGAAAAAAAAAGTCAACTTGGCAGCGGTGGGATTCGAACCCACGCCTCCAAAGAGATTGATGCCTTAAACCAGTGCCTTAGACCGCTCGGCCACGCTAGCACATACACCACTGGTTTTTAAAGCATCTAAATTAGTAATAATTTTAATAGTAAATCAATTTTAATATTTTTACTTCAGAATGTTTGTGTGATATTAACAAAATTAATTATAATGTTGTGTAGAAAAAAAATAAATTGTAAACCATGGCGGTAAAGTGGTTTTCCAGGCCTCAAGAAGTGGCCAGGCTCGGCTGCACCTCGCCTGTCTATAACTTCTCTCGACCTGGAAAACAAGCACTTTACCGCCGAGGTCTACAATATATTATTAAGTTAATTGTAAATGAAGAACAGATCTGTTTGTCGGAAAAGTTCTAACTTGTCAGATTAGTTTACTTGCGTGTTCGTTTCACTGGACCCCGTCTGGGTCATATGTAACTTTGTAAATTGAATACCTGGTTATTATTTTTACCAAATCTCTGAGCATTTTAAATAAAAGCAAGTGTGCTTAGCTGGTGCTTTTTTATTTTATTGACTTTGCCCACCTTTTGCTTTGGGGTTACGTCGAACCTCCCTTCTCCAAGAGCTTTGCGGAACGGTGCTGGAGAAACGTCGGTCCCTCGCACAATTTGCTGGCTTTCAGGTAGGTAGCATCGTATTCAGCTTTTATTTCGGCGATTTCTTGCTTTATATAACTTTCTGTATTTATTTTATCACATTTTTTTCTGAATCCGAGGTCACTTCTCATTAAGTTAGCCCAAAACGGTTTCAGATTATTCTAATCTTTATTAATGATGATGCTGGAGGGCGAAGTCTCTGATGACGTAGTAACGGATGTAGAACACGGGCTTAATTTAGGAACTATCTCAGGGTGTCCTGCTTCTGCTTGAGTTCCACTCTTGTTCCACGTCTGGCTCTGACGACACCGATGGATGTGTGGAGTATGCCCTCGATAAGAGGTACGTGTGATAGATACTCCTGATAGTTGGTTGCACGGGAGACTTTGGATGTGCTTTCGACAATAAGTTACACGGAAGGGTGATGTATGTTACTCCTGACAATGGGTTGCACGGGAGGCTTTGGTGAATTGGTAAATGACTTTAGTACAATTTATATTTTTAAATTTTAGCCATGAATTAACTTTTAGCTAGAAATTCAATCGGCCTTGAGAATTCATTATTCCATCGATTACTATTACAAACAGCAGTGCACCCAGACTGCCCCCTGCTTATTTTCTAACTCCCTCTCAAATTACCTGGACGTCTCTCCGTCCAATTGAACTGCTCCTGTTACACTTGTGATGCACTTTTTATTACTTTAATAAATAATAAAGGAAAGGGCTAGGCAAGAAGAGGAGGATATACTCAAAAAGATTATTACTGGTTTGGACGTATCGCGAGAATTAAACTAAAATACTTATAGAGACCGGAAAAGTGGGGAAGAAAGGAAGGGCAGAACTGGGAAGAGCTGGGGCGACAGAATAATAGTGGTAGGATGAAGAACGAGGGGGAAAGGGAGAGAAGAAATAAAAATGTGTATTTTAACGCTTTCCCTAAGTTTTGAGAAGAACATTCTTAAATCATTTACTGTAATGAAGTATTAAGGTGCGATTTTATCGCTCGAGTTTAACAGTACGAACGTTTTTGTTTAATTCACGCATAAATCACTATTTGCTTTCAGAATATTAAATCATAAACTACGTCTAGTAACTAAAAGTGCAAATTTCACCTCAACACTTGAACTATCGTAATCAACTGGCGCTGTGAGCAGACGTACATACAGTATCTCCGCGATCTTTCGGAATGTTGTTCGTTTAGTCCGAACGTAATAAAGAATCATAAATTAAGGGATGACGAGCTCGACGTGCTTTTTATTACAATAATACTTTTAGAATGACACTTTTTTTGTGTACTAACAGTGTGAAACTTAATTGATTACACTCTGTATAAGTAAACGTAAATGAGGGATATTATTTTTATTAAGTATTTCGTTACGTTTGGGAATAAGTAATAGCACAAAGTCTATAAGGGTTTAAAGTAAGATGAAAAATTGAGTGTGGGGTATCGGATAGAATAAATAAAACGTTGCAGTATTTCGTCAAACTGAAATCGAATTATTTTAATTTTCAACAAAAGCTTCATAATTTATTATTTAAATTACTGGCATTTGTATGAGTTGTAGTTTTAACTGAAATTGATATAACAATTACTTTACGTCAGGGATGATTATTTCATTTTTAAAGGTTTATAAATAAAAAGAAATTACATGCCGTGTAATTTAATTATTTATTAATCTAGTCGGCATTGTTTGGTAAAATACGTAAATTTTAAACAAGCTGAACCCTGCTTTCATAAAAAATTAATATTTGCAATTACTGTTGCATTTCCGCTGTTAACAAGTTACATAATGCAATTTGGTTATTAAAACATTTTGAAATTTACATTAAATTTATTTCGTGTGTGTTGGAATCATTTCAATGGATTTATTAACTCGAAAACAAGCATCAATATTTTATTGATATTATTGTAACGCTGATATCATCTGATAAATATTTAACACGATTTTTAAAAGCGACGCCTCATTTTTATTTCAAATTTGTATGGCATACGGTGCTGTAGCGTAGGTACTAAGTTGGAAGTAATTGTTTGTGAGTTCATTAAAACGTTTCGTGACATCTAGCATAAAATAAATACGAGAACACGGAAAGGCAAGCTTTTTCTTAATGAAACTCCGAAATACAATGAAAAGTAATTTAAGTTAAAATTCTATAACAATGTAATAGTGAAGTGCCAGAATGAAATTTCAAACTGTAAAGAAAGAAAGAAACGCTTTTAGCAACACTCTTCATCGCGAACCTCAATCCATTATGTTTTTCTCCACTGGGACGAAGGAACGTGCGCATTGTCATTGATCGCCTATAACCTCTCGCACTCATTGCATTTTACAGAAAGAACGACGCGTACAGATAATTGAAACTGTGCAAAAAGAAAATGTATTCTCTTTTCATGAGCGCGGCAAAAACCAGGGGACACCATTAAATCAGATTGACATTTAATTACCGAACTATGCACGACACCTTTAACGGCGGGGACCGTGCTGCTTTACCTGGATTGTTAACTGTTACCGAATTAGTAAAGTTGGGTGACAAGAAATGTTAAGCCAAGTTTACCTAACATGTCAGTGACAGTACCTATCAGCAAGACCTTTACAACACAAATTTACTGTTTATGTATTAACGTTTCTAATTATTACACGAAACGTCTACCTTGTACTTATAATCAAATCAATATTAGTTACTTGTATAGTTCGTGTATCCACAAAAGAATTAAATTAGAATCCTTTTTGTGTTCATCGCCGAGGTTAATTTATATAAAAGAAATTCTCAAGTTCGTTTTTATTTACAACCGTCAACAATGAGGGGAGTTTCGAAACTAAAAGTATTTATGTAGATAAATTAGTTTCGTGAAACGAGTTCGTTCTTCGATAAGACATCTGTCCGATCCCGCGCTCGGTCCATGGAGCTTGTTGTGGTTATAAAACTCCGGGTGCTTCGAGGGTCCACCCATCAAACTACAAAATCTCCCGGACGACCCTTTAACCTGAGTTTCCGATTTTTCTCCGTGCGAAACAGAAATATTATAATTGCACGTTACGACCTCCGCCGTCATTCATCCCGACGAACGGGGATGATACCGAATGGTCTAACATTTTTATTGAATTTGGAAGTACGTGTTTTCGCGCCTGTCACTCCGTTAGAATCAACACCACACAATTTCTTTCCGTTGACATAAAAGTCTCGCCTGTCGATAGGAGATTGCTTTCAACGGCTCTTCTAATATCATTGTTTTCAATTCGCCATTCACATGAAATAAATATCAAACAGGGACTTTTCTGTTCCGTATTTATGTATCCAATCCCGTTAATAAATTGTATTTATATTTGTATTGTACTATGAAAAAAAAAGCGATGGTACCGTACGTGGAAAATTTAAAATAAAATTCTGCTTGGAAATAATACCCCGTGCCACATGCATGTATTTACTGATTCATATCAGGTCTAGTGCCAACATGAAGAGGTAAAATATGTTCAGCGTCGGGACGCAGTGCTTTATAGCATTTTCAATTCACGCATGCACATGCCTGTGATTTATAGCATTGACTTTAGCATAATAAAATAAAAAGATAGAGATGTCCAAGTTAGAAATTTATTTTGGGGTGAAACCTAAGCCCAGACTTTAATTTTAATATTTATTTTACTTATAAAATCGCGTTCATTTTTTCATGGAATTTTCTGTAACAAAAACAAGACATCGTTATATTAAAATTATTTTTTTCCTTCTAATGGAAAGTGAAGGCGTTTCTAAGGTTGCTGTATTCACATACAAGATTGGCATTGCTTAGGCAGATTTCCAAGTCCTAGATTATTGGGCGAGAGGAATAAATGAAACTCTTCCTCATTTCCAGTTGGTGAACAAAATCCTAAGCGTTCTAAGTTTGCCAATACTGAATTGAATATCGTCTTCTAAATCCCTGAGCCCTAATGATTTCCAAAGCTTCTGTCATGATCAAATGTTAGTTTGTTGTTGCTTAGGCAGATCTCCAAGTCCTAGATTACCGGGCGATAAGCACAAATGAAACTCTTCCTAAGGTTTTGGCAACGTCGCCTCATTTCCAGTTGGCGAACAAAATCCTAAGCGTTTTAATTAATCCTAAGTTTGCCAATACTGAAATGAATATCGTCTTCTAAATCCCTGCGCTCCTAATGATTCTGTCGTGACGCCAAGGGTGGCATTACTTGCGCAGAAAGTCGAGTTTTAATTACCTACTGAATTCGTAGTGATTTCCTATGCTTCTTTCGTCGTCCTAAGGTTGGCAATACCTATACAAAAAACGCAGTTCGAATCCCGGCACGGGTGAAATCTTCCATCACCTTAAAGCTGGCAACGTCGCCTCCTCGATTCCCGTTGGCGACGGTGATGAAATCCTAGGCGTTTTAATTAATTCTGAGTTGCCAGTACTTACGTAAAAATCACCATCCAAGTCGCCTTCTAATTTCTTGAACTCCTAGTGATTTCCTAAGCTTCTTTCGTCGTCCTAACAAAAATAACCATGCAGGTTCCCGTCGTCCTAGCACCAAGCACATGTGAAATCCTTCGTCATCCTAAGGTTGGCAACGTCGCGTCACCTCAATTCCCGTTGGCGGCAGGGGTGAAATCCCAAGCGTTCTAATTAATTCTAAGGTTGCCACCACTGAAATAAATGTCGTCGTCTAGATCCCTGAGCTCCCAGTGATTTCCCAAGCTTCTGTCATCACGCCAAGGTTTGGTATTACTTACGAAAAAAATTCCTTTTAATTGTCTGAATTCATAGTGATTTCCTAAGCTAGTTTCCTCCCCCCAAGGTTGGCATTACTCGCGCAAAAATCGCCTTCTAGGTCCTTACTGGCGCTAAGCTCGGGTGGGTGAATGCCGTCTTAATCCGAAAGTTGGTTTTACTCAGGTGAACGTCAGGCGTCCTGAACGTTTTCATTAATTCTAAGGTTGCCGATATTGAAATGAGAGTCGCCTTCTAGGTATCTGGAGGTCGGGTGAAATCCTAAGCACGTTTGACTGTCCTAAGGTTGGCATTATTCAATTTCTGCCGACATCAAAATTCTAAGTATTTTACGCGGATCTGCGGTTTTGATTTAATTTGGCGACAGCAGATGAAATCCTTAGCATCTTACACCGTCCTGAGGACTGCTCGCAGCAGAAGTGTGTTGCATGAACATCATGCAAGCGAAATTATTGATTTCTTAAGCTTTTTACGGTGAATTCCTAAGCGTGTCGTTGTCCTAATGAGTCTCCCCTGTCTTTTTGGATAACACCGGAAATCCTAAGGCTGACATTATTCAGGTTGAAAATTGCTACTGACAAAGACAAAAATCCTAAGCTCTTAACGCCGCGCCGTTCTAATATTGAAAGTACCCGGTTGATTAACGTCACACTTCTTGCTGATTACTGTACTTGAATTTCTAAGCATCCTACGAGTTTCTAAGTCTTCTGAAGACTGTCTAACAATAATAGAGAGTGCAGTTACATCATTGTAAGCTCGACGTTATTCGGGTAAAAATCATTCTGATCAAAGCTGAGCTAATCACGAAATTACTCCAAATGAACACATTCCCTGTATTAAATCCTAAGCATTGGACGTGGTTCTAAGCTCGGTATTGTCTTGAGAGAACTTCCGTCTTCCTGATCATAACAAAATGTTGCAATTACGTCATCCTAAGCTTGACTTTATTCGGGTAAAAATCGCTGCGCTTCGTGGTAATCAAGGAGAATGAAATCCTAAACTGTTTTAATCCTGAAATGATTCCAAATTATTACAGGAAACAAAATGTTAAACATTTTACGTGGTTCTAAGCTCGGTATTGTCTTGAGGGAACTTCCGTCTTCCTGATTATAACAAAATGTTGCAATTACGTCATCCTAAGCTTGACCTTTTTCGGGTAAAAATCGCTGCGCTTCTACCATCAAGGAGGATGAAATCCTAAACTATTTACTCTGTCTTAATCCTGAAATTACTCCAAATGATTACAGGGAATAAAATCCTTAGCATTTTACGTGGTTCTAAGCTCGGTACTGTCTTAAGGGAACTTCCGTCTTTCTGATTATAACCAAATGTTGCAATTACGCCATCCTAAGCTTGACTTTATTCGGGTAATATCGCTGCGCTTCGTGGTAATCAAAGAGAATGAAATCCTAAACTATTTACTCTGGCTTAATCCTGAAATTACTCCAGATGATTACAGGGAATAAAATCCTAAGCATTGGACGTGGTTCTAAGCTCGGTATTGTCTTGACGGAACTTCCGTCTTCCTGATTATAACAAAATTTTGTAATTACGTCAGCCTAAGCTTGACTTTATTCGCATAAAAAGTACTCCGTTTAGTGCTAATCAAAAAGAATAAAATCCTAAGCCATTTACTCTGTATTAAGCGTGGAATTACTCCAAATGATTTGTACAGAGAATAAAATCCTTAGCATTTTACGTGGTTCTAAGCTCGGTATTGTTTTGAGGGAATGTCTGTCTTCCTGATAGGAAGAGAAGTTGCAATGACGTCGACGTCGAGACGCAGTGCTTTATAGCATTTTCAATTCGCGCATGCACAATGCACTTGCCTGTGATTTATATCATTGACTTTAGCATAATAAAATAAAGAGGTATAGAAATGTCCAAGTTACAAATTTATTTTGGGGTGAAACCTAAGCCCAGACTTTAATTTTATTATTTGTTTTACTTATAAAATCTCTGTAACAAAAGACCTCATTAAATCAAATTAATTTTTTTCCTTTCATCCGATCCTTTAGACTCCTCGAAATTCAGTTTTATAAATATTAGAGCAGGTAACCTAGACTTCTCGTAACTATGTTAATTAGCCCGCCGAGCCATTGTTAAAAGCTCTAGCAAAACGAACGTACAGCTGATAATTAAATGTTTATTTCTGCGAAGCTCGTTCGCTTTGCACGGGCGGCGTGGTTTTCACAGTTTTAAACAAACTTTCGCCCGTTATGGGCTGATTTTATTCGGCCCAACTTTTCGAACATTTCCATTTCGATAATCTGAAATGAATACGCTCGTTTCGCTTTCGCGCGCTAATCGAAAGCGAAATCGCTTTTGAATAAAAGCACTAGATCTTTTTTGTTTATTGTTTCATTTTTTTTTGTAAACATCCTGTACTTTTTAATTGTCACTTGTCTGTTATCTCTTACCATCTTGACGAGCTTTCTATATATCTCTAGGATCAAGAGTGCCTTAAAGTAAAAGTTTCAAATAAAATAATTGTGTGTAAAGTTATTTTAAGTTATAAGCCACAACTGAGAAATGCAATTCTTTTCTAAAAGAATTCTTTTTTTCATAATTAAGCCTCCTCAAAGCCTAATGTTCCCTTAGAGTCGATTTACATATTCCATTATGCATTGATTTAATAAACCGCGAACAGCTGCTTTAGTTTGGAATTATTGTCGTGCTTGAAGTCTTGAAAGCTGGGCTGTCAGGTGTTCGGTTACGTCTGCGTTCATGACAAAACAGCTCCGCTAATTACTTTATAATTGCGTGGCCGAAGAAAAATCCCCGCTTATTATTCGGAAAGATCGGTAATTGGCCGCACGTTTTTTTTAATTAAATATGCGTCGAAACACTTTGTATGCGAAGTATTCACTTCAGGTCGTCTGCCGGTGACACTCGCGAAAGCAGACGGGTCCTGCATTAAAATGCCCCATGTTGCGCGCCTTTGCGGGAGAAGCGGTATTATAAGAGACATTTCGGAATTCTAATAGAAAACTGTGATCATATTTCACCTGCGGCAGCGTTGAACACTGGAAATTATTTTAATGCGGGTAATAAAGAGAACTGTTATTTATGAGGCCATTTGTCTTCGCCTGGACAATTTTCAAATTTTTATTTCAATATTTTCATTTACAAAGAGATAATATTTGCCCAGATATTTATTTTATTGGATTACTACATACTAGTACTTTTAATTCCAAAGCCAAACAGACAAACTCGAGACGGTGAATCGGTGAAGCTTTTAACAACAAGATGAATAAGTAAAAAGCACACAGGCAAGTACTTTGCATGCAGACGAGTGTGTGGAGGGGGGTGTTTGGTTTATTAAACAATTATTATATGTAAGGATAGAAAAACAATAACACACTTCATGTTTATGATTATGAGTTTGTAATTCGTTTAACCTTTTGTTGACTTTCGAATATATTCTCCATTTTGCCTTGTTTCCACGACTTCCCGAGTTTAGCGCAACATTGTTTTAAAATTGTAAATCCCTGATGGCTATATTTGTTTATGTGAGCTCTCTTTTGTTGGGGTAAAGTGCGTCGAAATAAAGCGGGCGTGCCGCGTTCAAAGTTACGTTATACTTCAAATCTGTTTCGCAGTTAAAAAACAAGTAATTAATTTTTTCGGGGCAAGCAAGTGAAAAGCGGAAAATAAAGAGAGGGGTCTAGAAAGTACGCCGATGCTGAAGTCAAAGGCATGACGTGAACTGACAAGACTCAAAGGCATAAAAGGAGATGTATTTAATGCGATAAATTTACTGCAAAATTTCTTACGTTTAAAGGAGTGACTAAACGCAAGCGAATTGTTTAAAATTAAATTAAATATTGATTAAAGTGAAGCCTGTTACAAAGATAAACTTATAAAGCAAGTCAGATATATAAAGTGCAGCTTCGAAAGCTTTATGTCCAGTAAGTTTGCAGACGGCCTATCCATCAAGTAGACGTGGTTGATTAGTTGGCTGGACGAGGCGGGATGAAGATATCCCATACTAATAGGACTACAGTCGTGAGTTTGACCGCGATAGCACGTAGATTGGCTCAAGGGATACAGCGGGTTGGATTATAGGATGGAAATTGTAACATATAACACTACCCCATGGTTTAGAAAGGAAGGAAGCATGTAAAAAGCGTATGAAGTAAAAGGGGGCGCAAAAAGGACATTATAAATTTCAATGAATGCGTGGTTTTATCTATATAATTTTGCGGCCCTAAATTGTTTTGTTTCAGTACGAAAGTTTCCCTTTTAGGCATCTAATTATAACAACGAATATTATACGCACTCTGAATTCGAATAAAATAATTTTTAATTTAGTCTCTCAATGACGCGAAACTTTTACGCGCTCCTAATTTCCAGAGGTTTTCCTTCAAAGCAAGGCCCTTATTAATATCGTCATATTTCATCCTCGCCGAAAAAAAAAAAAATCGTGACTGATATTAAATCTCAAAGAAATTTAGTAGTGAAATTTATTCATTAGAGAGATATTTCTCTCGTACAAATTACTTCCAGACTTCAATAACGCAAAAAGAAAATTTTTCATTAATTGAATTCGTTTGGCGCAAGTCAATCGGTAATAAATTCCCCCGGTCGCGTCAACAAAACTGTGATAATTAAATTCTTTTATTTCATTTGGTCGGACGTCGCTTGCAGCTGACGTGATCATAGATTGTAAGTTCGGGGCCGCGTTAACAGCAAATGGCCCAAAAGGGGACAATAATTCCTTGCCGAGGAGCCGACTGTGATACATGACCGAGTACAGAAGCACGGTCCGTCACTTCCTGAAAAGATTCCTAGTAATTGCGTTGAGTTTTCAGACGAACCTCTGAAATATATTTGGGGATTCAACAACGTAAGCGCCATTTATACCATCGACATATTCGTTGATGTCAGTGTTGAATTGAGTTGTCTTTTCGATTTATATATACCTAACTTCCAATTAATTAAACAATTTTAACAAGTACAGTTCTGTGAAAATTTCATAACTATTATGCCTTCAAACCAGCACTCATACCTAAACCTTCTACTTTTTGATATCGAAAGTCCTTAATGAAATGTGAGGGACGGCTGGTTAAAAATGATAACAGGAAGGGGATGAATTATCCTTTACTTTCAACTTTATCAATTTTTACAAGGTCTCGTCGAGACACTATGCTTCTCTAGATATCACGACGAGAGTGAGAGAGAAGTTCTAGTAAACTCAAAATAATCAACAATTTCCACTTCTTCTCCCAAGTTAACAATTTCTTTGTTTGTAGGTATCTGGTTTGAACTCTTTAGCCAGATATTGCTATTAACGCCCTCTTTATATGGAATGAGATTTATTGCCCGCCACTACATATATTTTTCGAATTCAGGTTTTCAATTAACATGCGTACCAAGTTGTCAAATTATTTCAATTCCCTGTCTTATTATTTTTATTCATAATATCTCGTAGTGGTAATTTTAAAAGCTTGATCTTTGCTTGTTTGCCTTCTGTCGTTTTTCCTTATTGAAATAAAAACAGTATAGTCTAATCACTTAGTTTTTTATCTTAATGTGTTCTTTACTTTCAGCCTTGGATTGAAAAGTACTTGGTTCCATCTGCTTTTCTTTGTCATCTTTCTTGTCCAATCCCATAACGCTCTGGCTTTTCCTTTGTGTACCTAACGGCAAATCCTCTCGGCTGCTTCTTCAAAGTAGGGATTTGAAATGCTTCTTTTTTTAGTTTAAGTGATCTTCTTCATTTAAATTCCGTACGTCTCTTTTCCTTCCCTCAATTTTCAACTCGTGGTCCTTGCTTTTTATACTTGTCTTAATTTTTCCAAATTGCGTTCCACAAATACATATTTACACGTACGTATGCGACGCGGCATTTTAATTAGTTGAATTAAACCCAACCGTAGGAAAATTAAATTCCGCTTCCGAGATTAGTTCAAACTACAATTATTAATAATAAGTAGGTAGAACTTAATTTCGTGAAAAGCCTCGTCATTAATAAGCCGTGTTTTCTGTATTGTACGTGTTCCTCATCCGAAATAATGTTGCTCAAAGTGCTTTCTCCCTGTTCCGGATAGATTGGATTAGCAAAGACAAAAGAGAATGATAAATTGCAACAGATATTGAGAAGTTCTTGCTCCGTGATTGATAAGGCCTGTCTGGACAGGCGAACGGCGGCGCACGGAAAATGTAAATGCATTTGTAATGACGATACGTCGCGTCGGTCGTTCGGAGCTGCACTTCGAATTTCCAAGCACACTTCGTCCTCAAAAAACAACGCACTTATTACTCGTTCGTAAACAGTAACGAAAAACAAAAACTTCCGCGGCGTTTTCCTTTGAATTACCTATCAGAAAAACATAAATGTAGCTACGTTAGCACTTGCCAAGTTCATATTTTTACAGGCGTTTATTTTCCGCCTGAATAAATTCCTGGATGTATTAAAACTGACAAGGCAGAATGTAAAATGTAGTTATGGGAATATAAAACGAAAAATTAGAAATATTCATCATTTGACTCACGTCTGAGAAAGAAGTTACGTAACTTGACCTTTGAAGCGCGATACTTTTAAATTATTAAATGTTTCCCTCGATTTAAAATGTACTCGTCTGAAGGAAGATTCAATCTAGAACTACAACGTAGCAACCGTATCGCTTTCCTAAGAACTAATAGAAAACGAATATTTAATAAACTGTTATTGTTATTGTTAGTTACAGGAGCGAAACGGAACCATCGATTTAAATAATACATAAATGTATGCGCCGTACGTGAACCTAAAGAAAAGAAAACTGTTTCGCGAATGTAAAACCCCGGGATGAACAATAAAGGCTCCAAGTATTCGATAATTTAAATTCTTTACACCCTGAACGATTTGAGCTTTTCAAAAAGCGTAAAGCGTAGGCAGTAAAATAAATTACACTTCGGTAATATGCGCGATGTGCTGGTTTCGTTTTGTACGCCGGGGGTTCTATTTGTAAAAGGATTTTATTTTGATCGAATTCAATCAAATCGTTTCCCCGTGTTATTTTTGATAGTAAATGAAATAATGCACTATTTTCAAACGCGACGAGTTTTATTTTGTAGGATAGTTTGTGTTAAACATTCTCGACTAATAACAACGTCAGAGGACCGAGTTACAATAAACATTCACTCACCCTTTGGTTAGATCTCTCTTTCTCGACCAATGCGGAGCTGAGGGTAAACGTCTTAACATTTGGGCTTCGCTTTCCGATTCGATAAGTATGTCATGCAAAATTACAAATAACCATTTACGAGTATCTACTCAAGACTATAGGACTTATTTACTCACCGGGGCCCTCTCCCGGCCCCGGCCCCGGCCCCTCCAGCGGCGACTCTAGATCGGAAGCTCCCTGCTGGGATGCGAATTCACGGAGAAGGTATCCTCGAATGTCCAACTTCGTACTTCGCATACATAAAGACGAACCCAGGTGGATATTAGCATACCTTGCTCTTCTGAGCGACGTTCTCAGAATCATTGGTGCCACTGACTTCCACAGTGTTTGCTACACTGGCCACAGCCCAGTCAACACCAAGTCATGACCTTTTTTGGAAAGCACAATGCTACAAGCACATTTACTACTCACGCCTCTGCAGCTAGCGGATATGGTCAAATGCCGTGCGCAGGTGGAGTGATCCCCTACTCTCTCCGACTCTATCGACGAATACAGAGCGATCACCCTTATGATAGAATGGCCAATCTCTTACTCTCTGTCCGAGCCAACAGCAGACACCACGTGATTGTCACCTTACTCTACCTCAGAGTATCATCTATCATCAGCAAGCCTTAACTCTTGCACAACTACTTCATCACGTGCTCGTGTTTTACGGATATATTGAAAATGCGTAAACTTTCCTAAATTCTAAACTTGATAAAATATACAACGACAACAATTTGGTTTCTTTTTGTTTTTTATTGTAAATATTTTTCTTTCATCAATGACGATTGTCAATTTGCATGTTCTTTATAAATTTCCTTGTTTAATTTTAACCCGTCAATGAATCAATTTATTCTTTGATGGATGATAAGTAAAAGAACAAACAAACAAACATAAGACTGGAAAAAATGTTTTATTATTTTAATAAATTGTTTGAAGCGTCGTTTAAAATCACATGTATGTGTAAAAGATTATAAAATAACCAATCTTAACGATCTAAATTCCGAAGTGCTTTCGAAGTCACACAAAATTTTATTACAGTTCGAGAACTAAGTCGGGCGAACATATTTCACGCTCCGAGAACAAACATTTCATATTTGTTTATCGCACGCATCAAATGAGAATAAGACTTTGATCTGTGTACTCTGCAAAAATGCGAATCGAAATTCACGCGAAGTCGCAGCAGTAATCAGGAAAGGCATTCGGGATATTTGCTTAAAAATGTTCGGGAGGACGAATGAATTACAAAAACCGAATCGAAATTCCGACGGACGGGACGGACAGGTGCGGAAAAACTGCTTTCCAGGTTAAACATAGAATTTACCACCAAATGATCTAAATATCTGCTGCTTGCGGAGGCGTGAAATTACATTTGACAATTGCTTTCAGGCGGTGTATACTGGGGCTTGCCAGAGGTCGCCGGTGCAAGGGTTTCTGTTCTTGTTCTACTTCGAATACGATTAAGGCGATATGACTCGCTTGAGACGGCGCGAGATATCTTACCATGTAGATATGGGTGCCCTGGGAAACTCGCAGAATGAATTTGAATGTCATTTCGATTCTTTTCAGCTTTCTTTCCTGGGTTGTAGCAGTGCAAGCAAGGGGTCACACGTTCTGTTCTGCGTGAAACGCATATAATCCTAGATGCAACAGATGTCTTCCTGCCAACGTTTACTAATATTATATATGTACGAGTAGAGAAACCCTTTTTTTTATTTTATCTTCAATTTCAAGATTTTATTCTATTTTACATGCAGGTTATCTCAGTCATGTTGTGTCCTAACTAATAAAAAAAATAAAGCAATTATTAATTTAATTAATCAGTACTGCGAATCTAATTTGTTCCAGTGCATTATATTCAACGCACACATCAGAGGAATTCGAAAACAAAGCATAATCCAGAATAGATTTGATTACTCAAGTCTGCGTACTGTAATAATTCGCGTATACTAAACGTGTGTGCTGTGACAATAATGCAATGATCAATTTATATATGTAAAGTCGATTGAATTTAAAAGAAATCAACTGAACATTGTTTTTATCAGAAACATGAATGATAGAGTTCGCAAAGTATTTTAATATTATTCCGATCGGAAACTTTGAGGAGGAGCAAGGTAGGAAGTGTACAAAAGCAAGCCGGAAATATAAAATGCTCGAAGTTCTTATTTATATACGGAGAATTTCTCTTATAAAGCGAACAATCTCAAACATTGTTTATAAAATTGAAAATGCTTAAGTAAAGTAAACAAATGAAGTTCGGAAGGCGAAGCACAATAAGAAATAAACTTTGATCTTGAAAGGTATGGTAAAACTGTGTATAAGTTACAAAATCCGCTGCTCAAACTACAGCTTTAAAATAAGTTTAACATACAATGGAATTCAATTAAACAAGCAACTCTGTCGAACATCACCGCTGTAAAGTTCCGGAATAATTCCCCGTGTAATGTTAGATTCGAATTCCTGGAGGACGGTTCCCTCAGGCTTATGTCTCCGGCAGAATTCCTGCTACCATACTCGGATCAAATCTCTACACACTGATTCAATTACTCCGGTTAAATTATTTATAATTCGGAACAAAAACAATAGACGCAACGGATACAAACGCGCAATCCATAAAGATAAATCTAATTAGTACGTGCTCTTGACATGCTTCTTTTTACAAATTACATTACGATACTCCACACAAAGGACGATGATAAATTAACCGGCAAATGTATAAATCGCTTTTTGTGCTAATAGAGCAGAACAAGGATTTCTATTGTGATAATCAACCGAAGCTAATTGCCCCCCCTTTTCTCAATAAATCAGTGCACACAACATTAATTACTCGATATTAAATTCAAATTTACAACGCTTCTCCATTTTTGCGCCGCCTGTTATCGCCGATTCCCATTTTCTGGAAATCTCTTTTTTTTATAAACGAGAGCGCTTCGGCAAATATATGGCGCGCACTATAATATGGTACATTAATAAAATTTTGTATTTCGAATTGAAAACGTTCCCGGTGGAAGGGAAACGTTCGAATAAAATATTTTATGTTTGACGTACTATTTACATCGGCGCATTCAATGGGTTTATTGTGTGTCATATAAAGTTTTATTCGCAGGAATTCCGCGTCACAAATGAATTTATGGATTTCTCCGGCAACCATTTTTATTTAAAATAAAATGTCCCCCGGTAGGTAATACTTTATTTAATACGTACTTACGTCACATCTCTCCCATCACCGAAAGAAATCTATACTATCGACATCACTTTCACAAAAGCAATTCTTATTTCTTGAGAATCCTTGATATAAAGAACTATTAAATCTAGACACCCTGTACACTGAAGTTGTGCTCTAGGAAATAAATTTGAATTTTTTTTTGTTGAAATTTGGAAGCTTACGCTACAGATTGTATGCATTCATAGTCCTGTACATCCCTTGGTTAAAGTCACATGACATATTTTCTCCATTATTCAACAGATAAGTTTGAAAAGCTTACAGCAAAGCTATAGACATCGAAATGGCAGAGCTAACTTACTTTCTCTCAAATATACAGAGTTAATCAATTAAGTTAATCAATTAAGTGATGAAGAACTTATAGTATTAATAAGTGAAACTTATTGGATTACACCCTGTATACTTTTTGGGATGTGAAGTCTATTGCTGGGTTCGGTAATTCCTCCGCGCTTACTCTATTCACTCCTCGAGCACTTTTGTCTCACTTTTACGTATATCAAAACAGCTGCGCTCTCACTCTACTTTCCACTCGGAGCTTGCACCGTGTGAATTTCCGAACTCAACATATGTAAGGGGGAAATTAATAAATTTTTCATCGAAGTAAATAAACAAGTTGACAAGGCTAGTATACGAGGGATACCTTTTTAGTTTTTACAAAAACAATTAAAAAAAAAATTTTTTTGGGTACAAATCGTTTTATTGCTTTTCAAAACATTCGCCTTTAAGTTTTATACACTTTTGCATGCGTTCGAACCAATTCTCGAAACATTTTTTCCATTCTGAAGGTGGTATCTCTAAAACATGGTTCTTGAAGGCTTCAACAGCTTCTTGAGGTGATGAAAATCGCTATCCACGCATTTTTTGTTTGACATTCGGGAACACAAAGAAGTCGTTAGGCGATAAATCAGGTGAATACGGGCAATGAGACCATTAATTCAATGTTTTTCTCCTTCAAGTAATCAATTGTTAAACGTGCTGTGTGAGAACTGGCATTGTCATAATGAAGGATGATGCGACGTTTTCGGTTGTTTTTCCTGATTTCATCGATGACTTCTGGCAAACAAATTGTTGTATACCATTCAGCATTAACTGCTGTTCGATCCTTTAAAGGAATGGTTGCGACATGTCCAGTACAACCAAAGAAACAAGCAATCATTTTCTTGGAAGTGCTTCGTGAACGAACAACTTTTGTTGGATTCGGTTCATCTTGGAACACTCAAACAGTTGATTGTTGCTTAGTTTCAGACTCGTACGAATATATCCAAGTTTCGTCACTTGTATACGGATTTTGCAGTTCCTCGGTCGAATTTTTTGAGCATTGACACGAGCCTTTTTCTGAGCTTCGGTCAAATTATGCGGAATCCATCGGGAGCAGATCTTTTTCACGCCTAAATGTTCATGCAAAATAGAATGTATTGCAGTCTTCGATATGCCTAAGAATGCCTCTATCTCACGGTAAGTCACATGCCGGTCCTCTTCAATCATGTTGCGCACAGCATCGATGTTTCTTGGAACAACATCCGATTTTGGTCGACCTTCACGAAATTCATCACTGACGAAAGCACGACCACGACGAAATCCTGCAAACCAGTTGTAAACTGTCTTTTCTGATGGGGCTTCATTACCAGAAGTTGAACGAAGCTATTCGAGGCACTGTTGTTAAGTTAATCGTAAAAAATCATCCAACGAAAGCCTTCACGTGAAATTTCCATTTTTCTACAAAATTGCGTTTTTTAAACGCTCACTGTAAACAAACTACTCTACCAATTTTTGAGCTGACACTGTTTTAACAATAACAAATGTCAAATTTTACGAATGTCACATCTCAATAGCGCCATCTAGTAGTCGTTTGTAAAAACTTAAAAGGCGGCCCTTGTATAACAACGCTCCATAGATCTGGACACGATAAAGGTAACGGTAAGGTCTGGTAACAATTTACGATTTCTGCGATATGAAACCTTTGCATATTTTTATTGAAGTTAGCAGGTTTGAAGAACCCCGGGTTTTCACCTGAAAAGGATTAAACAATGCTCTTCTGTTTTTTAAAATTAGCTTCAAGGATTTTCAGAATTTTTCTAACGCCAGTTTTCAATCAAAACACATCAAATCTTTCCTTCTTGAGGTACCATACGACGTATTTCTGATTGGTATGAAATAGGTGAGAGAGGGGGGTTGTGTAATGATTAATGAAGAACTGTTAGGAGGGCAGTTAGGGTTACCAATCGATTGTATACTTATAACTTCAAACAATCTAATATTACCCACCTTGATAGCTTCATACAATACAATTTATACTTCGTATAAATTAGAATATTTGAAAGTATGTTTTCTATGCGCCCCAAACTTTTTGACGATAGTGTACATCGATTTGCAGAAAATGCAGGTAAAATTTAGATTCAATAAATTATTACACACACACACACACACACAGTCATTCGACGTTGTTATCCGAGCACAGCTAGATTAAGTAATGTGGTAAATAAAGGATAAATGCTTCCCAAATTACACAACGGAGACTAGAACTCGTTACGTGTTAGATAGTAAGATAGAACACAGCCCCCTCGTGGCTATTTTGGCGGTACGTTTTTAGATCGACTTAGAACATTCCTACTGATACGCTGTATCTGCTTCAATACCATTTATTTTGCGCAATATTTTCGATTTATTTTATTTGCACTTTTATCTGCTCACTTCAACTCGTAGATACAAAAAGAAATATTGTTAACATTTGTTACACAGGTAAGTAATAAAAATTGTTTCCGACGAATTTTCGATTTTGTAATTCACCCTTAATTACCTACTGGCACGTTTCCTTCCTGACATATATTAACACTTCAAACCCCATGGGCCCTGCGAATAACACAATTATGTTTCGGATCGGAAGCACGTCGAAAGCCGGGGGGTTTCGCTGTGGACGCGGGACACCCCGAAATAAATTATATTCCGTAAATCTTAATAGCTGTACTTTGAAATCAACTTAAAGCTTGTTTATCACGTTATTTGTTACGGAAATGCTGGCATTCAGCCAGAATGTTGTGCTGATCCATTGCATTTTATCATGTGAACAATACAGCGGTCGTGGGAGGCCCATGAAATATTAGAGTCATAAGAATCTCTGGCTGCTCTTATTCTTCGGCGACGTTAAGTGCTTATTGTGCATTAAATTATTATAATTTGTAAGCCGCTAATTTCCCCGAGGCTCATGGAGTTTTGATGGAGTTTATTAACGAGCTGTTTTCAGGACTTTCATTACATTACCTTCCACGACTTTTATTTAACAATACTATCGAGATCTACCAGTTAACCTAATTAAAAAGGATTTGCCCACTATTAATAACAGTGCCCGGTTATAAATCCACGCTTGAGAAAGTTTACATAATATTTGTCAGAAATTAGTACGTAACGACGTAATGCTAACGTGACGCCTTTAATTATATTACGGGGTGCCTATCTGAAATGTTGTGCACAGAGAATTTGTAACTAACTTTTAATTGGATGCCGTTGTTTTAACTCAGCCGGGTATTAGAGACCCAAATAAAACAAATATCTGCATTTGGTTGCAGTTTAAAAACTTCGTGCAGAGAAACAGTTTATAATTTGAACATTGGCTAATTACGTGAGTGATAACCACTTCCGAGGATCGCCAAAAAGTTTAAACCAATTACAAAATAAAATTGGCCTTATCGATTAATGTTTGCAGGACGAGATCTGGTATAATTTGCGCCAAATTTTCAAGAACACAATTCGCCGCATGCAAACTTGCCTTCATTGGACAACTGTTATAAATTGTCCTTATTGCAAGGAAGGACTGCGAAACTTGGGCAATAAATCATGCGGTATAATGGGTGTGTAATTTAATTACAATTAGATACACAACTTGCGTCGACTTTGAGAAGTTCCTTAGGATATGAATTTAACCATATAATTCTGAGTGAAATGCTCCTTCCTTGCCAAGTCACAATTGTTAGCTACTGAGACTATGAATGAGACGTATGTAGTGCAAGGCAAAGATGCGAATCCAAGTTGTCTGCTTCAACGATATACGTATTCTATTCCATTATGACAACTTACTTTGCGAAATAGGCATTCATTAATGTTTCAGGAGTAATCATAAAGTACACCACAAGAAATTCTAAATCCAGTAGTGCATGTGATACTTATAACATAATTACTCGATTCAGTAGACTTGCATAACCAATTTTTTCACTAAAAGTAGAACAGCTTTTGAATTTGCTCACACAACATAGAACTGCTGAAAAGACAAAGATATTTGTATGTATTTTCTTCTTGACTTTGATACTATAGACTCTTCATGACTGTTGAAAAGAAATCTTCACTGAAAAATAATATGATGGAAGTGCCAGTACCTTAAAATACAAAGATTTTGAGACCAACCCACAAACATCATTCAGTAATATGGAATATAAATAAAGTATGCATTTTTCAGAAAAGTTACTTTCAGTATACAAAATGAAAAATGTGCTGGGGTAAAGGACATTAATGTAAGAATAATGTAGAAGTAAACGTTGATTAGAACGAGGACCTTATTGTGTATGCAAGGACTTTACGACAAATACATTTTCAGCTCGTTTCAACATTCATAAAAGTCTACGTGAAACTGGGTGAAAAAGAATGCAAAAGTGCTTTCTACGGGGAAACAGTTTTTATTCACGGCGCAGTATTATCTCCGGTACTTAATTTTCGCATTAGGGGGGGCGCGCAGTCGATGCGAATTAATCCATAAAACTGAATCACCTTTGCCGGGGCTATCTAAATCTAACTTTGTCATCCGCGCGACTTTAAGTACCTATACTTAGACACAATGCCTGGGACATGGGATGAATTATTAAGTTCCTTCCTCTCAGCCGTGTAATTGTCTTACACTCCATAATAACCCGCGTATACGACACTAACTGCTCATTCATAATTCAACTTGTGCAAGTGTATTAAGGCAATGAACCTCTCTAATTTGACAATCAAAATTACTAAATTCGTTCCGGAGTTTCTTATAATCGCCCTCGACTGTAATTAGCACTGACACAACCAGACACAAATAAATCGAAAAATGTTTAATTTATTCAAAGAAACTTCCTCAACAGTGGAACGTGTGCAAGTCTGATAATGGATAAACTTACCTACGCAAAATATGAGACTTTGTAGTTTCATCCCGGAAAGTTTCCTCTCTTACCAAGAACTCGATTCTAACTTCGCATAAATTTTATTCAAACTACCGAACGCGTACACGAGGATTTTTATAAGTTATTATTTTGAGCTTAATGCAACGACAGACCAACGCAAATCGATCGACTCTTTTTTCGCGAAACTGAAAATACGTTTTTTTTTATTTGAACTAATCTGATAATACTGTGCACTATTACAATTCAGCAATTTTAATTAAAGCGCGCGCGTTAGTTTGTTAGGGTATTCATATTTGAACCCCACGTGAAACATGGC
Source organism: Dorcus hopei (assembly GCA_033060865.1). Taxonomy (NCBI): domain Eukaryota; kingdom Metazoa; phylum Arthropoda; class Insecta; order Coleoptera; family Lucanidae; genus Dorcus; species Dorcus hopei. The sequence continues at coordinate 40,130,989 of CM065423.1, forward strand.
CGGCATTAAAATGCAGATGTGCTCTGAAATGGAAATACGTAATGCAATAAAGTGAAAACGTGTATTTTTACATTGGCCGCTGCAATTGGATTAAAATTGTTGAGCTTTTATTAACACGTTACGTAAATGGGGAACGTATTCATAAGTGGAAATAAATGAAGGTGTAAATAGCGATTGTATTTCATGAAGCATTCGCTTATTGCAAGTACATGTCTTTAATTGAACGTTTTCTGCAATTTCAGAAAAAAAAAAAGTACAAATAATGAAACAATCAAAAGTAAGGAATAAATGTTTTTATAATTGAAATCCACCATCGTGTTCACTTGTCGTGATGTATGTATATCTGCGTGTCTTTGAAGTTTTTCAGATTCCCAATTTCAGTTCGGTTCGGCTTTTATTTCTCTGTCAAGTCGACTCAAAGTTCGTACAACGCATGATGAATTTGAAATAAGTTTTCCTCATTGTGTTTCCTGGTAAACTTGTAGAAGAAAACATTCACATGTTTGATGAAAAAAAGAGGAAAGTTATTGATCTATTGCACCTCCTCGGTGTTTCACGTCGGCGGCGAGAGAAACCTGGGGGGCAATAAAATATGAAACGAAAAAAATTGCGTACGCCCCACGTTCGACTCGGAAATTATTTGTTTCCTCTTAATTCGTTGTGGGAGAAGGCAAGATGAAATTAAATTTGCATGGAACTGGATACTTTTAATTTATCGTTGGATGAAAACTGATAGCACACATAGTTTCAGATAGTCCTGTCGGTTTCAAATGTCGGAGTGAAAGCTCGGAAGTGCTGAAAGAATCCCATTAGTAAAGCTACTGCTGCTCTAACGACTTGATTGTATAATTTCATCAAGCTTTTACTGCTGCCTCAAGTTATTTGTTGTCACACTATCACGTTCGTTTTGTTTTGTTTTGTTATAAATAAGCCTGCAAGGAATAAAAAAGTGCAGCCTTTTAAGCGAACGTAATAAACTAACTGGGTCTGAATCGTTTTGTTTTGGCAACAAAAGATTAAAGTTAAACGACGTTGAAATTTTAAAAGCGAACCGGAATATTTTTCGATAGTATTCGCTGTAAAACGTGCACTTCGTTTCCAGCTCATACAACTGTATTAATTGCCTGTATGTCCCCATAGGTCATTTAGAAATTATGAGCCCCATTAGACCAATTTGCTCTTAACGCAAAATCGAATCAACGAACTGTAACGTTGACTCGATATTTAACGGAGCAGAAGCGATGCTTGTGGCTTTTGTTGATGTTTGGTAGTTTATTGTGAACTGCCCTCGACTAGTCCGGGTTTGCGGACATAGAAAGTGTAGTAGTGCTTTCTGTCCGCTTCAAATTAATATGCGTCTTTGTTGCGGTCTCGTTGGTATTTCACATGTTAAGTAATTAGTATTTTCTTTCACATACTCTAACTTGTAATTACATGTTACGATTAAGACATTGCAGTTGTGTGTCTTGTTAAACTTTTAGCTGCCATAAATCTTGGAAAAAATTCTACCGTAGTTAATGCTTTCCTTTTCGGTTGTTGACCAGCGTCCAGAAAACATACATTTAGTACAGTTTAAGTTTCTTTAAAAGTAAGTTTAAGAGAAGTCAAACTGGAGTTCTGAACACGCCAGTATCAGCGGTTACGAGGGTAGTTTGGAACCTCGGGAATCCATAACAGTAAATATCAACGGCGCTGTAGCTCGTTTAGCCTTGCAAGTAAGCGAGTTACACTTCCAAGTTCGGACCAACTTTATGTTCGGCTATTCAAAGTCCAGGACATAAATTAACGGAAGCGGGATTCTATTTGAACATTTTGCTGAATTCGTGTATTTAACCGCCTCAGATGTAATTTCTTAATATTCCTTTGGGTAAATTAAAAAGCCATCAGGTTTCCGCTTGACTTACGCCACCTACACCAAATGTCCCTTTCACATGTAACCGCATAAAATTCGACGCCGCTTTTTATTAACTCTACGTCCGCCGAATTTAATTAATTTGGATTTGTGTTCAATGTATATATACATACATACATTCATCAGAAAAAATCCGCTTTCGATCCAAAAACATCAAAGAACACAGTTTATTTTTGTAATTTCACTTCGCTCATGCCCCCCCGTTAATTAATGACACCATCGTTTATTTTTGGACCAGACACGTTCGTATAATCCCTTCTATTTGTAAGAAATTGGAAATATGCCACGTTCCGTTTTAAAACGTCCTCCGAAATCCTCTGGAACATATGCAGCGTGCAGAAATTAATTCTATGTGACCCACTTCACCCTATTTATTCAATATTCAACAGAAGGAACGTACCCTGTGTTTATTCACATAGGCATATTTACCATACCTTATCATACAAACTCCATTTGTGTACAATTCGCTTTATGTTATTCGGGCGAAACCACGCCAATTATCACACGACAAGCATACCTCAAGGCTTTTGTGAACATTCTTTAGATTAAAAACAAAAAATAATTTATGCAGTTGCACTGTTGCAAAATTGTAGATATTAAATGCCTGAAATTATTAAGTTATATTAATATCACAGTCTAATGCATAAAGCTTTTAAAGCTCAGAACAGCGAATATCAATTAAAACATTTGTTTTTATTTTTGGAGCTTCATAAACACACTTGAAGCAGCATTAGTTCTTTTTGCTTGCTTTATTTTACATTGACAAACAGGAGCACGCTGGAGCAGTTTTACAGACAAGTGACTTGCTGTGTTTATGCAGAAACGCCCTGCGACGAATATTGATGAAAGACTTCAGCAAAAAAAATTACTCCTGTTCGTACTTTCAGGACACCGCATATTTAAAAAATGTTTATGTTTTGTTGTATTTATTTATGTTATATATTTTGTTCAGGTAACGCCATCCACGTATTGTCGAAATAATTTTTGTTTCACAAATATTTACGCTCTGTTAATCGTTCGCATTCGCAGATTTTCAATGTTACACAGAATATAACATGCATATTCGTTATTTCAGTAGCAATTAATAATAGGAAAGACGACAACAATACAGTGTCCGATTGTGTGATGAAATCATTATTTGTGGGCTTTTTCATTTCGTCGAAGTATTGTACGGCTCGGAACAAAAGTGCGCATAGAAAAATTTTATTTCATTCGGATGTAAATGCAACAACTAGTTTTCGCGTTTACACGCCACTTTTTTTTTTTAATAATGAATGATTAATGAAGGTTTACCACGAAAAATGGACGTTGGCCGTCAGACAATTTAATTTTGATCAATTTAATAGTATTACTTTGAGGAAATGCAGCTCGGTCGCAACAAACTTCCGAAATTTCTTCAAGTGCCCAGCCACTTTATTGAATCATAGAGATTTCTAAATCCGTCCCCGTTTACTACTCACTTCCTTTTATACGTGATCAATATTAGGCAAGTGTACAACCTACACAGTCCAATTGCCTAGATTACCCTATAACTTCTACCTCAATGACCGCAAACCGTAAATCACCGAAATTGGATTTGCATGCATGCGATAAATTGAATTTTCGTTGCAACAATGTCATAAACATATTAGTTTACCATATTTATAGTCAATTTTCCGATATAAGAATTTAATACTCGCGCACTGTTTGCCGTTATTTAACAGCAAAATATTGCTTTCAAGTTTTTACCGTTATTAGTAGGACGCACGTTTCTGGGTCAGCGTAATCATTATTCCAGAGGTTTTCAAATTAAACCAGATTTACACGTCTATACTTTTGTTCTATTATATAAAATGCATAAATTATTGTTCTAATGGCAGTCCTTTGATTGAATTTCTGGGATCCTTCACATCAGAGTGTGAAAATTCGTCCTTCCCTTCCTTCTTGTCTGAAAAAGACGAGACTAAGAAGATGCCTCTTACTTTCTGCAGCATTTACTTACTTGTTAAGGATCAAGAGGTTTTCGGAAGAAACAAAACCAAAAGGTTGATCCTCTTGGCGCCTTTGGCTTTGCTATTACTAAGAAAGAGAAAGTTTCCAGAAAGAAGAAAACTGTTTTGATTATCAAGTTGATAATCATTTCAGGAAAAGATTAAGAAGTCGATGGAACGCAGATAGAAGGCAGAATTTCGATGCCAAAATCTCTTTATGTACCTATGATTAGGGCTAACTAAGGATTGATAAAATCTTCTTTAAATTCATAAAAAGAACTGATAAAGCAACCATCTAAATACAGGGTGTAATCAATTAAGTTCCACATACTGTAACCACATACTCTAATCAATGTGCTTGAAACGTGCATTCATCATTTTAACACGTGAAATAAACTAATTAAATCACGTAGTGTGTTATTTGTTTACAAAGCATGGAATATTATGATGTAATTATTATCGATTATCTAATGAAACAGATGGACATGACCCTCATGTTCTCCCATTCTTCTTGAAGAACATTTCTGCAGGTAGTCTGCAGATAGTCTGTGGTGCGACATCTCGAGCTCTCATTCGTCGTTTGAGCACTTCCCATACATGCTCTATGCTCTATAACTTCAATATCGACGGTATTCAGGTATTGTTGTACTACCCTTGCAGTGTGAGGACCAGCATTATCATGCATTAGGAAAGGCCCATATGGCACAACATAAACTTCCAAAATGTTCGTTATATACCTGTCAGCAGTTAGTGAAGCATTATCTATGAATACAAGATCCGTGCGAGCAGGGTTAGAAATGCCTTGTCCACACCATAACAGAATTCTTATTGAACGGTGTTCTGTCTCCAGTCCTTCTACAGACTCTCTGGCGTCCATCTGGAGATCGCAATGCGATTCTGGACTCGTCAGTAAATAGTATGTTATTCCATTGATGGTGTTCCCAGTTCAAGTGATTTCTGGCAAACCGAAATCGGGTACGTCGATGTTGTGGGAGGAGTTCTGAACCTGCAGTTGCTTTTCGTGATCGTAAGTTTGCTTCCTCAAACCGTCTTCTAATTGTTCGTTCGATTACATTGGTACCTTGGACCTCAGCAAGGCGGTTTCTAGCTGAAACAATAGTCAGCTTGCGATCTCTCAAAACCTGATTTATTAAAAATCAATCATCGCGTGCTGTTGTAGCCCTTATTCTCCCTGATCCAGGTCTTCTAGTATAGGTCTGTGTTTCGTGATAACGAACAACAGCCCCTTGTAGGATGTATCAACAATTCTTGCAGCGTAACGAATACTGCGCCCATTCTCTACAAAGCTACATATCTTGTAATATCTTCTGTAGTCAACGACATTTTATGCTACAAAATACAGTGTTGTGTCTATTGACAAAAATTAACATAAAAAAAATAAACTTGTTGTTGCAGAACAATAAGAACAATAAACGAGAATGCGGTACTCTTAAACAACAATAGAAGTATCAACAATAGTGACACTTCTACTGGGAATTTTATATGTAAAAAATCATATGGTATTTCTAAGTAACACGGCCACCTTGATCGTCACGAAATAAATATGTTGCCAAAAACATAGCTCGAAGAACTTTGTGATTCGGTTTGTTTGCCTGTGAGTGTATAGTAGAGTTTTGGTTAAAGAGTATTAAAGAAATAATAATATTTATATCATTTTAATTATTCTGTTTCATTAAGAAGACATGATCTGTCAAAAAATTATTAACAAAGATCGCAGATTAAAACAACATAATATGGAATTGATAAAACCTGGAATTTGAGTCCGGGCGAAACTAGAGCAACTTCGGTCTTGTTTATAATAAAAGCTGAATCTTGTGCAGTGCACAGAACCATGAATTTCGCTGATGCCTTGCAACATTTCATAAATTATTTAATTATTATTTTAGCGCCGGGGATTTGGTGCAAAATGTTATTGTATTAATGTATTAATAAGTAAAACTTATTCGATTACACCCTGTATACGGGCAGGCACATAGGCATTTATATACTTTTTTTTTTCCAGCTTCAACTAATACAGTGAGATCGTTTAGAAACAGTGCACCGTTTCTTACTACTTGAATAAATTGAATACTTATTTAAATGTTCGTATGTACAGATTTTCTTTTTGAGTAAAAATAGTAACTTTTAAGAACATATATGTAACCTGGTGAATGTGAAGTTTTGGTAAGGTTATATATAGAAAGTTTTACAGTATTTCAAACGTGAATTTTAGCTTGAAATATATCAAGAAGATTATGTCTTCGTCTGATGTATATCTTACATCAAAGTGCAATAAAAACGCCACATTTCAAATGGAGACCATCATTTTCCATTTTAAGTAACCGTAGATCAGAATATCCTCGTCACATGGCCTTAAATCCTGACGCAGATCCTGCAGAGATTGAAGGGGTTGCCGAGATTTATCCCTTATGTATGCTGAATTTGTTACACGTTATACCGGACAACAACTACACGGGCATTATACGTCGTGTCCGTGAACGAAAAACATGCTTCAATGCACACTTAAATCATGTTATGTACACTATAACAAGATAAATTTGCTTTCCGATACAACTTTGCAGCGTTTATTTTTAGATTTTGCGCCTCGGATGTTTATTTTTGATAAAAGCATGAAAATCCCGTTCAATTTAGATGAAAATTTTCGCCCGCTTTGTCTCATACCTTGCCTGATAAACACGGAAAGACGACGAACGTTTTTGATATTAATTATTTCACAAAATGGAAATTACTTCGCCTGCATAGTTCGCGAACAACTAATGAAAACATGTTATTGCTTCGAATGCCTGCGCTTATTAATAAGATCCGCACTTAATTTATTTATTGCAGAAAATTTGGGGCTCTTGGAGTACGAAAAGGGCGAGGAAATTAAAATCTACATAATGGAGTGTTTATTATCTGAGAAGATCGATGTATTTCCTATATTTCGACGCCAGAGCGGTGATTATTTTTGTCTCTTTCTTGTTTTTCTTACCAATCAATCTTAAATAAATTCGCAACAGAATATAAATCATTTTCGCGTTTTCAGAGATATACACACTTCTTGAATAAAAAGACAGTACCTCTGGTTACAACTATATATCTATTAAAGGCAAGAAAACTGTCCTTAAACAATTCGTAAATATAAGTAAGAGAAATAGACGATATTTTTAAATAAATCTAAGCAGCATTTAATTTGTTTAAGATCTGTGTAGTTGAATAAATGAAATAGATTAAGCGAATTGATTACGAAGTTAAACTATCAAGTTGGAGAGCAAACTGTCCCGAAGTATAATAGTTGCAATTGTCTTTTCCATAGAGAATTGTTATTCACTTCACCAGAGGATTGCGAGAGAAGACGTTGATACGTTTCCAAGTGCTAGAAACTCCTGATCATGTCACTCAAGCCTTCAAAGAAAACTTTGCTTCCCAGCATATTTCATCAGGTCCGCGTATTTACTTTCCGCATTTGTTGGACAACAGGTGAGGGGGTGGTTCCGAAAGAGCCTTTTCGCGGAAACGCACTTAAATTGCGTCGAAATTAAAACCGTTGTTGCAATATTAACAGGAAAATATTCGACCGACGGACGTCCGGTTTCCGCGCAGGAAAACAGTTTAAAAATATAGAGCCGATGCAAATATTTGTTTCCGCTCCGATTCGATAGGAAAAGCTGGCTGGAAAATATTTAGCATTTTTAGCACGCCTCGAATGTGGCGCAATAACAATGAAAAGCTTCTCTTTTAAGATAGCTTTTATGCTACATACACCGCCTATAATCTTATATAACTGCGCTATTTTATGAGGGTAAAATAAATACTAAAATGATTTATTTTTGACGACATAGTAAAGAATTCATTGCGTAACACTAACGTTTACTGGTAGGTCAAGTACTAGAAAATACATTTCAAATGAGAGTAGCGAAATATAATAGTTTCTATTTCCGTTGGAAAATAAGAATATACAAATCGAACGAATTGTAACGCGTTTCCTACGTCTCTTTTCAAGAATATGTATTTCCTAACTGAGCTAACGGTATTTTCGCGAGCCAGAACTACTAGAGTTTAGTGGTTGTCGGAAAAAGTGACCCTATTTTCGTTTTATAGTCCGACCTAATATAAATCAGGGATTGTGGTGGTGTGACATGTCTGCGAACCGGATCTGTTTAGACTTGTGAACTTAACCAGTGTAATGCAAGCCCTTTCTCTTTATTAAACTGGCGACAAACAAGAGTTTCACCTCTTTTTGCTGTTTTATCAAAAACAACGAGCAAATTGCTTTTAAACTTTAAGTTACTCGAGAATAAGCTGAACTGAACATTTAAGGGAGTTTGTTACATAATTCGATTAGAAAATAACACCTGATTTGAAGCTTGAATCCTACAGGATCATATAAAAGACATATTTTATTTCCGTTTACTTCACACATTTAAAGGACTTCTGAAAATTAATTTGTAATTAACGAGAGATAAAATTCTTGATATACGATCACCTTGGTAGTTGAGCTTTTTCACTTTTTCCACATTTTACCTTGACGTTTGGTTAACTGAAACCGATACTAAAAGAAATTTTCAATTACCTCTTCGAAATACAGTTCAGATAAGACCGTTTTAAACTACTCCATTTCTTGTACAGGATTTGATTCAATTTCAACAAGAAATTTTTGGGCTGAAGATACGGTTTAGAGATAGAGCTTGTTCTATTTTTCCAGACTGAAGAATTGTTTAAGAAATTTATTGATTTGTATATTTTTGATATTATTAGGTAGGTTTTATTATCTTGCATGGCTTCATGAAACGGGAGACTTTTTCTGTTTGTTATTTTCTTTTAGCCATTCGTTATTTATGTTATTCTTTCCCGTCCAGCGGCTATTCCCTGTGTTTATTTAAATAGGTCGCATATCCTCGCAGCGATTTTCTTCCTGTTTACCTAGATGTGGGTGCATCGTTCCGGGGACGTGATTTCCTGAATCACCAGCGCTGCCAATCCTGTACAAAATCCATGGCACTGTGAAGTTCGATTTTAATTCAAGACAGACATCCAGATTAATTATTATTAAAAGTTGTGAAGGAATTCAGCAAAAATGTAATATACCAAAAGTTGAGCATGAAATCTTTGTTAGAATTGTTAAAAATGAGTAGGTATATGATAGACGGTTAATTGCTCTTCGCATGGTAGTCCCGTCGCAAATTTTTAATTAGCATTTCACCTTCAATGCAAAGTCACGACCTGTTAATGCTACTTAAGGTACAAAAGACACGTAGCGACGACGAATTAATTAAGTTACAGTCAGATACGGGGCAGGATAATGAAAGTCTAGCAGGGTGAGGTGACAACGCCTTGCTATAAGTTAATCAAGAGCCATGAATATGCATTTAGTCTTTTTTATTCTATTAGGTAATTAATAAAATAACGTCGCTACACCGTGGCATAGATGCCTCCAATATTTTAACGCTGCAGCACGTAGCTGATAAACAAAGTTAAATTATTCGTAATCTAATATAGAACTACAAGAGCGCAGGTAACAAAACGGAGTCAAAAGACCGGAGCGAACGTGACGGAAAATTAAAGAAGAATCCTCTCCCTTGCCAGGATCCGGCATCTCACCTAATAAGCAGTAGTTAATAAACTAAAACGGAGCACAAAATACTTTCCTAATTAAATATTATTACGACAAGATGCAATATTACATTAACAATAAATAAATTAAAAAATAAACGCACTCGTTTTGTTTAGAAATATAGAAGGCTTCATTTTATGAATTTTCTGAAAAGTAAAGGGCAGATAATTTTATAAATTGCAGTTTACTCTCGTTAATTTTTTAACGCACTTCTTAATTTCGAGCGTAATTTGTTAAAACATTAAACCAGACGATGAAAAAAATATCACGTATACCGGGGAATCAATAATATAACATCAGTTCGCAATTAGGCCGGAACGCATTTTTAAAAAGTACTCCACCTACGTCAATACCGACGGACCCAACTCCAATATTCGATTAAATACTCGTATGATATATGAGAAAATCGACGCAGTAATGAACTAATTATATTAACGGCCATTTCATTTTACGGCTGCCGACAATTTAATTACAAAAACATCGGCAGCACTAAAACTACGGTCGATTTTATTATTTTGCTAATTATAATTGACGTCCTTTGTCGTTAATTAAAAATTAAAATTTGCACTCGCTTCTTAAATGAAAATTAATATGCCCCGTGACCCGGCTCTTTTAAAATCGCGCTGCAAAGAGAGAGGAAGTGTTTTTCTTTCGGCCGTATTAAACGCGAGCTCTCAAATAATTTCGTATAAATGAAATGGCGTTTATATTTTAAATAGAAAAGGATTTTCCAATTTCTTTATGATGACGATAATTAATAATTATTACGTTTTTAGATATGTATTTAAAATAGAGCCAAATATCGGCCAAATCAGTCAAATTATTTAAAATACACCAGTTCGTATTATACCGTCTGTCCCAACTTTAATGGGTTTAAACGTCAGAAAAAAGGAACTGATATTTTAAAATAATTTAAATGGTCTAATCTACAAATCCCAACCAGAGCACTCCGAATGCGCCCATAAACCACAAAAACTGATGGCGCTAAAAAAACTGCTCCTCATACTGAGGCTTTGGTTAGTATCACTAATTTTTTTTGTTGAGCCTACTGATTGCACCCCCTTGTGGGCAAATCTGATACTTCAAAATATTTTCTATGAATTTCTCATGGTCACTTTGGTTACAAATTTTCCTGAAGCTCTAGGTATTAACTTTTTCTATGTATACATCGCCGGTCGCCATCCATTTTGGGACATCCGGTATATTTAAAAATTTAGATTTTGGTAAAGATGACTCTTGTTACTATTTGTTACTGTGAAGGTAGGTAATCATTAAAATTTCTGTAAACTTTTAGAATGCTTTAGTTATGTATTATAAGTCTTCAGCTGTTTAATAAATCACAGCTGATAAAGCTGATTATTTCTCGGCTCTGTAGTTACGCCATAAATCACGGTGAAACAAAGTCATAGTATAAGAGAAGCCGGAAAACAAAAGGAAAGTCACAATTTAACATGAATTATTTTTCGAAACCGAATTGCGCCGGTAAGTTCGCAATATCGGCGCGAACTAATCCCAAAACTTTGCACATTTCTGCAAATAAATCTGAAGCCGCAAACTTTCATTATTTGTTGCTGGTGAAGGATGGAAGTGGTTTGATGAAAAAGCGAATGTAGAATTCATATCCGGACCGCGACATTATACCTGCAGCGCGCAGCTGGAGGCGTCGTTCCGGAGGACGGATTTTCAATATCGGTTCTTTACCTTCATGCGACCCTTCTTAAAATACACGCAAAAAATCTAGATAACTTATAAAGCTTATGCTAGCCCAAATTGATCAATAAGTGTTGGAAATATTTTAAGAGTTTACATAAGGATTTCCATCACGTTTCACACAAAAAAAAAATATTGAATCATTTTCCAAGATGTAATCGAATAACTTAAAAGCACTTGCTTTTTTACGTTTTACAACAACGCCCTAAAAATCAATACTTCTCTATACAACCTCCTTCCTTGGAATTAAACTTAATTATATAATTCGGCAAGAAATGGCTTCGATTTCCAAATAAAAATGAACCACACTCCATGTAATGAATGTAGCTCTGCCATTTTATTCTGACATTAAGAGAAATATATTTATCAACATAAATGACCAATTTAAAAATTAAAAACGAAGGGGAAGTATTGATTGCCGACGCTATACTGACTTACCATCGGAAAATAGTTCTTCAACCGCATCTGATACTCCTCGACTAATGGGGGTTTTAAAATAGTGTGCAGTTTAAGAAATAAGGTGGCAAAGAAATTTATGTCCTGTCATTTATTATCAAGGAGGTAAGCGCTATACGAACCACGATAATTAATATTCTCCCCTCGAGGGGTCCGGCTATCAGTCAGGAAAGCGGGGAGGTGAGATTGCAGGCGGGTCAGGACGCATCAACTTTGGATAAATGAAGAACAACTTCCACGCCGAAATCCCATATATCTTTATTTTATGGGCCTCTAATTTCTTAAACCATGCGCAAAACGCCTTAATCTTGAATTAACCAAATTAAAGTCGCCCTTGCGTCCTTAATAATTACAGATTATGGTGAATTTGTCAGAAATTTTAATAACGAATTGAGATTCTTAAATTTTGGATTTTGTTCGAAAGAATCATGAAATTTTTAAAATATTAATTAAATGTCTTCATTTGAATATGAAATACAGTTGTTTTATTAACTTAGTATGATAGTGCTTTGCTTAGTTTGTAATCAAGTTAGTTTCGCAAATCTGGTGAAAATTAATCGAATTTAGCTTCGGCGTTACAACTTAGTACAACTTCGCGTAAGTCGACTTAAGACTTACGTGTTATTATTATACGCTTAGGCATATTATTTCGCTTTAAAGCTCATAGTCCTTTGATACGTTTTAATGCGATAGTTATTTAAGGAATTCTCAAACTATTAATTATCGTTAATAATAAATTCGTGTGCAAATTTAAAATCGTACTAAATTTAAGAGTGAAGAGTCCCAGTAATGAACTGTAATATGTTGCTCAGAACTTGTTTCTGTTCATAGAGCCGAGATTACAGAATGCTTGAGCGCACCTCATCCTTGAATCACAGGAATGGAACTTTGCTGACTCGTTAGCTTTGTGCGACGAACGTGGTCTTGAAAATGCCCTTCATCTCAATGCGCCCTTTTACGGGCTCTGTCCTTACTTCCAATTAAATTTCATATAAAACTCCATTCGCCGGAACATATCAAGTTCCGTTTATCTGTTTTGCTAATGAAATCGATCGAGGAGTTATTGTCGTTCTCATTTTGAACGCCGCGCCGTTATGTTGTACCATTAGCGATTTTTCTCGTAATTTTATGAGTCTGCGAAATTTACGTTGACTAGAATTTTATCGTTGATGTGTTTTCTTGTGTTATTTTTTAATTTTGCTTACAAACGGGAAAATTGTGAACGCAAAGTAGAAAAACAGTTATTTCTTTGAACCCCGAATTCGTAACAATATCAAATAACATATTCAATTTATTTAACTTATTTGTTTTTATTATAATATTAGGAAATGTTTAGATAGAAAAGCAATAACAGTCGTTTCAAACCGATGCGATGTAAGAATAACGTACGTAACGTGCTTTCATGTTTCTTCACATAATAATTTTCTTTCCGCAGCTGTCAGATTTTCTGATTGAAAGCTCGCACGAATATCCCTGTGGTTTTCAGAGAAAAATGTAATTTCACGAACTGCAAAGATTGTTTATCGAATGTTGCACAGATATGTAGGTTTAAAGTAATGTGAGTTTTCGAATGCCAATCGAGCTGGGCAGAGCTTGAGCTTAAATTATTAAAAAATTGCTCGGAGTAAGCCGCACATGTGGAATATTTTAAGACGACAATAAGTAAATTCTCTAAAATTGCGGTGATCCAAGTTGATGGTTCAATCTTTACTGGACACCGCAGTGCTCTGCCTCCGGTAATGGACGAAATTACCCACAGAACGTGATTTCGAACACTAATAGAAGGCTTAGTGGAACCGCGTGTTTTCTTTATGAGGCACGTAGCGCAAAGCTGCAGACCTGAAAAAAGGTGCTCAATCTTTACTACACTGATCATAAAACTTTTAGAAATCAATGACTAAATGAAAATGCACTCAGGTACGTCGAGCTATTACGATTAAACTTTTGATGTATTTAATAATTTCATTCAATCAATTTATTAAGATAGAATATTTAGATATAAAACGATGAGGATGTAGGAAATTTTTCTAATATAGCGCAACCCCAGCGTGAAACAAAATATTTACACGCTAGGACTTCCTTCCATAATAAAAAATCGTATTTACCTCTCTATTTCGCAGGAAGTTGCCGTTTCCCTAATAACACGGACTTCAAAAAAGAGAACGCATATCCGCGAGAATTTTATGCGCAAAGAAGTGGACACAAATGTCTATAAAGGGAGTAAAACTCCGAATACAGCGCCCGGCATTCGAGACAAATTTTTTTAAGGTAGATATTTGATACGAAAATATTATCCAGTTTAGAGCATCCAATATGCGAAAGCAAAACCTCTTACAAAATATTTTAGCTGGATATAGGCCCCGCACGATCCGTTGCGCCCTGACTTTACGCACCAATAAAACGCCCGATGTGATACGAACTTAATATAACGAGAAATCTGTAAACTTTTAGGTGGAAAATTGATATCCAATTTAAAAAGAACAGTTTTATATCCAAGTGCTAACTTCATTCGTGCCTGATATTGACAGGGATATACAGTGGAGATAAGGAAGTTCATTTTTTTACGCACGCAATCCCCAACATACACGCAGAGATAACTCATTCAGTAAATATTTTATAAAAAAATTCACTTAACGTAAGGTGAGATTATTTTGTTGAAAATACCGGGTGTCCCAATATGGACCGCGACCGGCGATATATAGAAAACGGTAATATCCAGAGTTTCGGGAAAAAAAATTATAACCAAAGTGATCATGAGAAATTTAACGAAACGTATTTTTAAGTATAAGATTTGACCACAAGGGGTCGCAATCAATAGGCTCAATAATAAAATTTAATGATACTAACCAAAGTCTCAGTATAAGGTGCAGTTTTAAGTGTGATTGGAACGCTGAATTAATGCTGCACATTTTTTATTTGAGACTGATGACCGTATTCATACACAAAACTTACGCTGTGCGTTTACTAAAACATTGCGGATATCTATTTATGTATTGCAAAGATTTCTTTTGTGGAAAGTAATTGATAAACTGTACTTAAACCCATATTGCTTGTGCGTCCGCAACACGTTGAAATGCGTACAGATCATGAATTACTAGCGAATTATTATCGAGCGCATATCCTAAATATTGTTTATGAATACGGGCCTTAGTGTCCTATCACCATTAATAAGAGTAGAGGAAAGAATTAGATTATTTAATTTCAAGAATCCTACAACTTCCATATCCTTTATAAAAAATGAACTAATTTAGTTTTGCTTCAGTGGTTTGTGCTTTCACCACTATAGATGTGTCATCAGCAAAGAGTATTGAGAGACAGTCTACTACTTCAGGAATGTCGTTTACATAAAGAATGAAGAGCAAAGGTCCCAGTATTGATCCTTGTGGTACTCCAAGTAATATTTTTGCCCATTCTGATCTTATTTGTTTACCGCTGCTATCACTTGTTATTAAACCTCGGAAACCCATGACTTCCATTTTTTGGAGTAGAACACTGTCGAAAGCCTTAGTAAGATCCATGGAAGCACATATAGCAGGACTTTTCGACTTGATGCTATCCGAAATCTCTTGTATTAGTTGAAAAATTGCTCTTCTAGTAGATCGATTTTGGAAATGATTTGGTAGACTACATTTGTTTATAAAAGTTATAATTCTATTAAAAACAAATTTCTCTATTATTTTTGATATATTTGAGATCAGTAGTTCCTAAATTCCGAGGCATCACCTTTTTTATGAACAGGTAAAACAAGTGTATTTCATGTTGCTTGGAAATGAGCCCGATTGAAAAGACATGTTTATAATAATACGAACTATTGGTTCTGCTAGGGCTGCAGAGCAAAATTGTAGAAATATCACTGGAATTTCGTCGCCTCCTACTGCCGTTGTTTTATCTAGTTGCATTATGGTTTTCTTTACTTCTTCACGATCAGTTAAACATAATAAGAAAGTATGGGGATTTTGTTTCAAGTACTTATCTACGGGATAATTGCTTGCAGTGAGAATATCTACGTTGCTCTGACGTTTGGCATTAAAGGATGATAAGGAGAAGGTTGTTCTTTTAACTGAAGCACCTTGTAAATACTTAACAACATTCCAAGTCGCTTTGGTATGATTCATTGCGTTTGTAATGTTTTTCTTCGTGTCTTTTATTTTCTTCCTGAACTCTTGACAGAATGTTTTATAAGTCCCTCGATCTAATCTTTGGTCGAGCGTCTTTTTATGGCTGACAGCATTTTGATTTCGTCTGTTATCCATTTATTGTGTCTGTTATTTGATGTGGAAACAATTTTTTTCTTAGAGATTTACACGTATAAGACTGTAAGATGTAAAAAAGCAGTCGTTAACGTCCCGGATATTTGTTACTCTTGACCAATCAGTGCTTTCAAGGATGTGCCTTATTTTATGGCGTAGATGCAACAGGACGTAACCCACAATTTTTGAGAATTTCATGTTTGGGCGGTTTGTTATTGATAGTTTCACTTTCCACAAGTGTGCAGAAGTTGGCTACACTGCGGTTATCAGAAATACCGATTTTGGATTGGTTGTGAGAAGTCGACAAAGAAATGACAAAGAACTCAGTGCAGCAGTTTTTTGCGATTCCTGAAAATTTTTCTGGCAGTGGGTGGTTACGTCCCATTGCATCTACGCCATCGACATGTGATTATATCGTTCTTTGAAGAATAAGTTATCTCAAAAGTTAAAGTTAGTGTAAAGTGATCAGATAAAGAAGACTTGATTTGACATTTCCTTCAACTACTTCTAAATTGATAAATATGTTGTCCAGTATCGTTTTTGAATGACTTGGTACTCTTGTTGGTTCTTTCATCCCCTGTGTAAGATTAGAGGATTTTATTATATCATTTAATTCTTTAGTATGATGATTATCCATTTTAGTTAGATCTACATTAAAGTGACCGCATAAAATAGTGATGTAACCATTGGGAAGTTCATTTACAATGTCATTTAATAGTGAGAAAGATTCTTCCAAATTCCCTGAAGGTGGTCTGTAGATGCTCATTATTATTATTATTACTGTTTGTTTAGGAATTTGTGTTGCACTGCATTCTAATACTAATTAGATACTTTTATCTTTTAGGTTCATCATTTCTACGCAGTCGAAGTGATGAAATGAAAACTATTACTCGATAACAATTGTCTGAACATTCTCGATATCATCAATCAATAGATTCATTTGATAATATCTCGAAACCGAAAGTTTTCGGTCTTCGCCAAAATTTTCGGATTTTTGGAAGCTTTGTAACTCCTGTAAAAGAAATATACCTTTCCATTTAATTTTTCAAGAAAACTGGGAAAAATTCTTACCATTGCAAAGTAGCCGGAGTCACTGAATGCAAATTTTAGATCAGCTTAAAATTCCCTTTCAGTCGAACCTGAATTCGTTCATTTCTGATAAAGGGTGCAGAAGTTATAGAATTTTTGAAACTAATTAATTCAACTCATTCCTCTACTCTTATTAATGTCGATACGATAATAACTCTCAAATCAAAGATGTGCAGCATTAATTCCACTTTCCGATAGCGCTAAAAAAACTGCTCCTTATACTGAGGCTTTGCTTAGCATCACTAAATTTTATTGTTGAGCCTATTGATTCCGTCCCATGTGGTCAAATCTGATACTTAAAAATATTTTCTTTGAATTTCTCATGGTCACATTGCATATAATTTTTTTCCTGAAGCTCTAGGTATTACCGTTTTCTATATATCACCGGTCACCATCCATTTTGGGACACCCGGTGTAAACAATAGTGTTTAACAGATAGTTCCGATTTCAAGAAGTTCACAATATTAAAAACACGAAAGGATTTTTAACTTAGAATCACTAGTGGAAGGCCCTTGGCAAGAACACAAAGAGCAGAGGACCCAACATGCATCCTTGAGGGACTTTTAAATTTAAATCGTGTGTTTGAAATGCAATTAATTTTTTGGCGTTTCAGGAGGACTGTATTCTTTTATGAATAAGTTTTTACACTTTATGTCTATTTGAATCAAAGAGATTATTGTTGTTGAAAATACATGTATGCATGTATACTTAAGTAGGTCATTTTGTCACTGTAAAGTAAAAGTTATTAATACTGTTGCTTGTATTTCCTCTAGCGATTGAAACTTGAAAGTGCAGGTACGTATACAGAAATAAATTTCGAGATTGGAAACTAACCCCATATTTTCATACTTTGAATTATACGTCCGCGATAAATTTATTAAATCGGCCTTTAAAAGCGACGTTTGATTGAGCTCACTTTATTTATGATGTGCAATAAATAACCTTCGGAAGTTTCGACCGATTATAAATTTCCGCCTAGGTGGTGCGGGCGCAAACTAAATCTCGGTAAATTACCAAAGCCCCGGTCGATCTTATTTATTTAAAGAGCGCGGGAAAAAGTTAACGCAGAACAGTCCGAGCTAAGCAAGTTATAAATGCTTTAATATTTCTTTGGCGGGGGCTTTTCGTCTCCTTTGTTACACGAGTGCCACTACATACAATCCGTTGGTCGATTCTACCGAAAAGAAAATAAAATGTTAGCGAAACTTTGGCTATTATTATGAAAGCTGGTCGGCGACCATGAAGTTTAAAATACATATAAATTTTTAAGATCGTTTGGAATTAAAAGTACCTACCTCTTTTTATTAAAGGTATCTCAAAATTATAGAAGAAAGTGCCTTACTTTTGTGTTTAATTTTTTTTCCTGTCTAGGTACATGGCCCTTGTTAAAAGTTTCTATCGATTTCTTTATTTGTGTCTGGTGAAACTTTTAAACAAAGAATACAAAAACAATAAAACGTACTGCTATCCGACAACTTCATATCAAATATTACGCGATATATATTTATCTGCAAATATTTCTCGCCTGGATTGAGAGCTCTTTCTCTAGCAGGCCTGCATAAATCGAAAATGAGTTATGAGCTGTCTGTCAGCAGAGAAATCCAGTATGAATAAAACAAAGTCGTAGCCTGAATAAACATTAGGCCGGGCTTCAGATTATTTATTCATGACAGCTTCGCCCGAAATAAGAAAGAAATGTCCTGTAATTTTATTAGTAAAGCGCAATATTTTCCGTAATCGAAAAATCGCAGGGTGCAGCGGCCGAAAATATTAGGTCGAACAACAAAAACTGCCCTTTGTATTACTCTCAGCTGCATCAATAAATCAAAAATCGTCGGAGTTATTTATAGACTTTATACAAATACATTTAATGTGGGCTCATAAACTCACATCATAAATCATCGTCTGTCGTGAGACGAAGCTGTCCCTTATCTTATTTCTTGTTCATTCTCCTAGCATGCCTAGGTATGCCTAAAGGGATGCTAGGGCACATTTTGTTTAAATCTAAATTATCAATGGTAATTTAACTACATTCAAAGTATTTCAAAAATTAGTACTTGTACTCTCAATTGTCAAAGTCTATCTGACTGACTTCTCCTTTTCTATCTGCTATTTGTAACAAATTTAATTTCGTTTGTCGAAGACTAACAACCCATAATTCATTCGCTTCATTTTTATTAAATAATTCTTTTAAAAATACATTGAAGCTGGAGGAGCAGCAAATTTTTTTTTTAAAGAAGATTCTTGATGCATAATTAAAACTGTAACCGAGACTATAATAATTCATAGTTGGGAGTATAAAGAGTGTACGCTTCATTAACACCGTCCTTACAAAATTCAATTTTTACCACCCTTAAAAAGAGCAGCATCGAAGCACGCTGTATCTTTTATTTTCCGGAATAAAGCTTCGGTAATGCGGCAAAGCTTTCAGAGCAGGCATTCATAATAAAGCCCGTATAGATACTATCTCTGTTATAAGGCAGTCATTATTTATTTAGTTAAATTGTCGCTGAGATAATGATATTTTATCACGTAAACGCTACGAACAGCATGTAAGCTTAAGTGGATTCATTTTGGATATATATTATTCAGGGTGGCTGAGTAAATTTTAATGCGTCGAAATAAGCGAGAAGTACTTCGTTATAAAATGATTTCATTGCCTTCGTTTTATTGCTACTTTAAACTGATTTAGCAGTGTTAATTATTTTTACGAGTAATTTAGAATTACATGTGATAGAAGCTCCTTTTCTTGTTTTAAATACGATCATTGGGGGGGTTAGTTTGATGCATCAATTCCGAATATGGCCAGAGTATGCAAGTTTCGCTATCGGGCATCTTTTCATCTTCTTGGGGACCTAGCAAACATATTACCATTATCGGCCGATATTACACGACTATCTCTGTTGACGATGCACTTTAAATCATTTTCAAACCATCAGCATCAGCAAACGCTTCATCCCACAATTGCAATGCAAAATCCATTAGGCAATGCGCGAAGTGGAAGGGTTGTTATTTATGTGACTTGCCCTTCGATTGTTAAATCAAATTTATAAATAGTTTAATATTTCGACTCTTACTTCTTCGTAACTAATAAATAATATAATCGATATCTGATTTAATTAAGATTCGATTCAATACCCAAAAATGAATACAGTAACGATTTAATAAGATAAAATGTAAATTTAACGTAAGAAGCGAAGAAGAATGAAACCGGGAGTAAAGATACAATAGAATTCATGCAGGAATTCCGAGTTTGGGGGGGCGGAGGGGTGCGAGGGAAAGCGCTGAAAGATTTTAATTTTCTATAAAGTGTTGCAATCATCGTAAATATCTTGATATAAAACGGTAGAAATTGCGAAATTTCTGGCTCGTTTGAATCTCCCGACCAAACGTTTTTGCTCCATTGAATTCCTAACAAAAGGTTTTCCCACAAACTTACCTGAAGGGAAATTACTCTAACGTAGTAAATCGATTTGTAGCGACGAAGTTAACGAATATCCTGCGTTGAGCTGACCGAAGTCGGAAGTTATAATGAAATACGTGATTTCGCGAGTTTCCCTGTGTAAGAGTAATACAGATACAATTTAACTGTAATTGAGATTTATTGTAAGAGATTTATAGCGTTTAAATTTCGCCCGTGTATTTTAAAAGAAGTAAACTTAAGCAATTTACCATCCGCATGTTAGTTTTCTACCGCTTTGATTTACCTTAAGTTTTCAAAAGAATAAGAAAACACCGCAGCATTAATTATTTCCATCTGAAAGTTTTTCTTGTGCAAAACTTTGTTTTAATAAAATTTTCAATTCAAAGCTAATCCACTAAACTCAACCAACAGAAATGTACAATATAAATCACATAGTACAGCGCAAATCAGATAAAAAAGTATATTTGTTATTATCCCATTTGCATTTTTCACTTTTGTATTTAAAAAATGAGTACAAGAACTCTTTTTGTATGATTGACAAAATTTCTGCAAGTAAAGAATGCATGAAAGTTAACTAAAGAATGCAGGAGTTACCAATACCCAATAAACTCTCGAGTACAGCCTCAAAATATCTCAACGAGGACAACCCTAGATACAATAGAAACACACGTTACGACTTGAATTGCGCACAGCATTTGCTCGTATAAATACCCGACTTATTTGTTGAGATCAGGCTTCGACAAGTATAAACTGATTGGATTACTTTTTGGTCGCCTAGAATGACATTCTCAGATCTCGGTTAAAATCTTCCGTTCATTATTCCATGAAACGTTCCAGTCTGACGAATACACAAATGGCCAGCAGGCCGAGCAAACGATAACGTGCATCCTAGGTGATCAGCAGAAATACTGACGCGGTCTTAATGGATTCGGTGTTGACGAATAAACACAGCAAGGGAGGTTGTTAAGAGGTGGCAGTCGAGTTACCCCGGGGAGTGAGTGAAATAGAACATTACCCTCTAGTTGTGAAATATTTTGAAATCCGATGCAACGAAAGAAAAACCAATAACGTATTTTATTTCCCAAACAATACAGAGTGACTCGAGATACTAGAAATAATTATAATGAATTTTTAAACCGTAACAAGGAGGCGTAACCTAAAAGGAGAAGCAGAAACGTATCTGTATGTCTCATGAACTACAAGATCGAAGAAATTAAACGCCTGTAGCTGAAAGTGCTGTTTGTTTGCCCCTTCCTGTCGGTTAGTTAGGCAACCATACCTACACATTTGAAACGAAGACCCCTATGTAAAATTAGGGAAATCAATAAGTTAATCAATCTTTGAATTTGCTAAGGTAATAGTTTCTATAATTTCAAACTCGTAAGTGTTTTAAAAATGTCACATTGTAAGTGAAAATAAAATTGAATTAAAGAAAACGTATCACGTTAAAAAGCCATAAGTGAAATAAGTTTCCCGTCTCCGCATACAAATGAAGCAATATAGCGAAATTTGTTTTTGTAAAATCACGGGTAAGATCTCGAAACTTATCATGTGGGAATCGACTTTTGCTCGATTGGTTTTTCGGCTGCGGACCTGAATGTATACAGAGTTCAGTCGTCTGAAAAATAAACTCTTTGGTCACGAAATATATTCCGAGGAACCAACGGCAAACAGCCGGGCTCCTCTTTTTTTCCGGCCTTATACGTTTTGTGCTGTTGGCTTTTCATGTGTTTCGAAAGCGTAAATCTCGTACACCTTCGGCTTTGCATCCCTTCACTTACCGGGGAGGCGGACAATGAGCGGAACGAATTTAACACTTAATTTCCATGAATGCGTTTGATTTATGTTTCCGGCGGGCAAAGTGTAAACAGCTATAACTCATTTTTGAACGAAATTGCGAATATTATTGTGCTATACGTAGACGGAACTTTTTTAGCTTGTTTGCCAGTGGAAAAACTAAATTGCTAGTGTGATTGATGGCCACCAGGAAAGTTCTAGCATAGCGAGGACGATAAAAGAAGTCAGCATGTTTTAAAACAAGCGATAGTGGTATCTTCTAATTTACGGCACTCCTGCCATTCTTCCATTGTATACCAAAACATCACCCTTGATAAAATATTAGAGCCTTTTTTGTTCTTGCCCCCTATACGTTTTTTTTTTTTTGTATTTTAATTCTAATTGTTTATTTTGTAAACGTAGCTCTGCTTTAAAGCAAATGATACCGTAGCCTGTATTCTAACGGTGGTTGTATGCAATCGCTCTAGGAAAGCTTCCTCGGATATCTGAGATATTCAAGGTAAACACTGCAGAGTGTAACAAGGCATTACGCTTAATGCCTGGCACTCAAGTTGAACGAGATTACTCTAATAACAATATTTTCGAAAACATTGCAACGCCTAAATTACGCAGTCGCAATGTAACACTAAATTAAAGTTCACACGGCGGTGGCGAACCCGTTTCTTAAGAGACGCAATTTAGTCGCAACAAAAGCAAGATCTTTTTTCTTCTTCTTCTTCTTCTTTTTCTCTTATCTACTTCGGACTAATTCTGTTTTTGAAGGTACAAGTTTACCTTAGTTAAACGGTTAGTTAGCAAAGCAAAGTAGGGTCGTTTCTGCATTACAAGAGGTTTTCCGGTACTTTGTGTTATCCAATTTTTTTTGTTCCTTTTCTACTACGTAAATTTCTAATCTCTCTGCGCGGATCTCCTATTACTTCGGACAATTTAGAAAAGCGCCTTACATACATAAGCAAGTAAGAAATGTAGCTTTTCCTGACCGCATTCGTTTTTGTTCTTAAAATAACCTACGTGGTTACCAAAAGCACATAATTAATATGCGTGTAACATCTTTCGATTCAAACATCAAAAATTAGGGCGAAAATTAACTTTGTTGTATCCTGTTGTATAGGCCACCAGTGAAACTGAACTTTTTTATTGTTTTGCTTTTTCAATATCCCCAAGGTAGGGTCGGCCTTCTAAATGACGGGGCACGAATTCAAATAATTCAATATTAGGGAGAATACGTGCGGTAGGAATTATGGGGCCCTCTTTTAAGGACAGTGTGATGGTGTAAGTAACCGGGACGGTGTACTGTACAAAAAATTATTACTTCAAAATAAATTGCAGTCATAAAATTTAGGCTTAAACTTATGAGCCTGAATTAGCGCAAACAAAAGGATCAAGTTAAAACAAAACATGTCATTGTGCGCTATGAGTTGGAACTGTGACAATCAAGTCCCTGTGGTTAGAATAGACATACAGTTCGAAGAATATACTCGCAGCTGCAAGCCTTCAGGAGGAAAATGCTGAATATCACCAAGTAAACACAAGTGTATGCATCGACTTGAGTGGGCGTACTAAAAAAAAGAAAAACAAATGGGAAGGACAATTGCACGCCCTCTGCGGATAAATACATTTTCATTCGGAAGCTATGCGCGTGATGGCACTGTATATTTTAGGGATGTTGCTTGAGAAATGTTCGAAGACAATCAGTGGTGAATCAACAGACAAAATGCACTTATATTCAGGCCATGACGTAACACTTGCGGCGTTGCTACGTTGCTTGGGCTTAAAAAATCCAGTGCTGCCCTCTTACGGCGCAAGCCTAATTTTCGAATTGCTTAATTTCGACGGCGTTCTTGACTACAAGGTCTAATTAATGGTTTAATTTAATTAAAAAAAAAAAAAAAAAACTAAATGGTATAGATACATGAAACCCAAAGCCTTCATGATCACATTTTGTTTCATTGAGTGTCAAATACCATGGAATTCTGATCACTCTGTACACTCTGTATTCTCAAAATAACTCTTATTTTGAGAGATATAGCAAAGTCTTTAAGAAAAGTCGCATTGGAAGTTAAGGGTTGCAATCTGGAGAGCTCCAATGACCTTAATTGTTTTGAAGCGGTCTTCTTATTTTTTATTATAATTATTGTTGTTTTCCAAAGGATTGAAAAACATCAATAATTACTCCAATTCCAAAAGTGCACAATATCTACTTATTTATGTGAAGAATTTCGTCCCATTAATACAGTGCCTGTGTATGAAAAACTATTAGAGCTTGTGATTAAGGACCAACTGGTAGACTACTGTGATGAGACTCGGTAATTGAACTGGTTCAATCTGGTTTCAGAGATAATCACAGTTGTGAAACCGTAATAATAAACATTTGTGATAAATAGTTAAAAGCTGTAGATTGTGATGAAATAGTGATAGCTGAGTTTTTGGACTTTAAACGTGCTTTTGAAACGATTGACAGGAAACTACTTTTAGAAAAACTGTGCAAGCTGGGTTTGCGAGACAACGTGTATAAGTGGTTTGAATCATATTTAACAGACAGAACACAAAAAGTTAAATATAGAAACTATACATCTGACGTGTGTACAACAACCTACGGCGTACCACAAGGGACAGTATTAGGGCCATCATTATTCAATTTGTATGTAAATGACATGGTAAGCTCCATAAAAAAACTGTAAATTAAATATGTTTGCCGATGATTCAATGATTTTCATAGCAGGTACAGTGCAATTTTCTAAAACATTTTATAAAAGTTAATTTTGTTTTATATCTAAAATCTGGAGGTGAACACAAACATGTTCCTTTTTATATTTTTTTCTTATTAACTGTCAAATTTTAAACCAATCAAGTTTCTGAATAGTGTCCTTTATAAAAGAAAATATCTGTTAAACTCGTCAAAGTGAAATGTCAGGAACAATTAATTTTTTTTGAAGCTTCCTATACAAAAAGATTCCTAATTCTTATATATTTTTGTTTATTAACTGTCAAACAGGTTAACCTGTTCTATAACCGAACCGCTCGGGTTTGACAGGGTTTACGAACGCGCGAACGTTTCATTGAATGACCTCGGAAATGTCAGAAAATAATATAAACAAAAATAATAATAATATAAATAAGTAAAAATAGGTAAATATTTGCTTTCTTCTGATCTTTCGTGCCGCACTTGCCGCAGTGACAAAACGTGAAAATTTGAGGTTATATTCACCAAGCCGGTATTTTAACCCTACTAAGTACCAGGGTTATTTAAAAAACGTAAACCCGGTTGCGAACCTGAAGAGATCCGACAAATTAACTGTTAGTTTTCGAACACAAGTCATTCGATCGGGTTAAGTTTCCGAACGGTTCTTTAATAAGACCTAAGAAACCCGATCAAGCAGTTTAAGTTTCCGAAAAGGCCTTTTGTGTATATTAACTGTTAAACTTGTCAAAGTGAAATGTCAACAACATAAGAGCAATTTCTGAAGTAATCTGTAATAGAGAAACCAGGATAAACATCTTCTTTTATACAGCGTGTTTCACTTTACACGTAGACACCTAAATAACTGTTTTATTAGTAACACGATTGGTACAAAACTCTTACCGCAGTAAATTAAAGATGCACGTCGTGTTATGATAATTCACGGTTATATATATATATTCAAAATATTTTTCTTATTTTGAGAGATACAGCAAAACTTATGTAGGATGTTAAAGGTTAGTAGTCTTCATTACTTCTAAGACCTCGATCTTCAATTGTGTCCAAGAGGCCATGCCTTCTTCAGTTTTTTTCAAATTCCATGGTGTATTTTTTTTTGAGGGGTTAGGCCATGATTGTCAGATTGTTAGATACCTCTGCTTTTCTAACAAGTAATGACCATGTTAACCAAAATCATTATTTGCTTAAAAAAAAGTAGAGATACGTAAGTATTTTGCTTGAGATCATGGCCCAGCACTGCGAACTTGTACTGGACGGTTGCGGGTGATGTCATTTAACCCCTCTTAGAGACGCCGGACGGATTATTTAAATACTGTGAGCTGTGTTTATATCCCGTCAGGTCTTTTCTACAGTTCGATTTCCTGTTAAATCAACTAATTCTCCACAGTTTTATTTATGTTTGGCAGGAAAAGAAATTTTTCCATTTGTTTTTCATAAATTCGTAAATGAAACGTCCTCGTATGAAACGAAACTGGCGTATAAAAATTTTATTAGTTACCCCTGTATGCAAAAGAAGGAAGTAATTTCTTCATGTGAAAAAAGTAAAGAGTAAATCCCGTTAAATAATTGTATTACTGATGCAATTTAGAAAATGAGTTCAAATATTTGCAAGAGCCAGTGGAAGGAAGGGAAAAAAAAGCATTTTGAGAGAAGGGCCACCGTTCTGTAGATTTAACATTGTAGCACTTGAGAAGTAATCAGGTTCACGTGTTAATGCACGCGTGCGCGAAATTCAATTTGGGAAGAGTGGCCATATAACACTTGTTCTCATCTCATCGCACAGCCGCCGAGAACACCGTCGCTTCGACACTGAAACCCTATTATAAGCTAGATAATGGAATCCATTTCCATAGCCCCACGATTTTCCGAAATCATTTGGACAGTCGCCAATACAAATTCTTACATTTACATGGGAATCGTTTTCTTGTTTTAAAACGAAATGGAAAGGAGTGTCTAGCATCATATGTTCTACAATCCTATTTTCACTCCAACATAACAATAAACGTGTATCACATTCCGTCGTCGTCTTCGCTGAAATGTAAAAGTATTCACGCTTTTCGGTACGTAACTCCGGGAGATAGTCGACTTTATATTATTTCAGATTGTGTTTCGATTTTACAATAGAATATTTTGTATATTTGTACAACAACCTTCAGCAACTTCACTGTGTCAAAAATTAGCAGAATTAATTTGGATTTGAAGTTTTTCTTCGCATGTATATAACAAATAAGTACATACGGAGGTATTGTTTTAATGTTTCATAAAGTTCGTCACTATTTAATTTGTAGTTTGAATCCTAATGCAGCAGTAAAAACAACAAGCGCTAGTTCATTATTGAGTTGAAAACAAACAACCGAGGAGCCGTAGCGAGTTTTGCTCGTCGCTTTCGTGACCACGGCGGAGCTTTTCCCTAAAGCGTTTGAGCTGATCATGGGAGTTCTACGTATTTTCATTATACGGCACTCACTTAACATGAAGTTGTTGGCAAACACGTTCATCCAGCTCAGATTCGGTCGACGTAAATGTCGACCCGAGCAAGATTAATGGCAAAGGTGAGAAAATTTCTTTGCCTAAATGCACTAATGCCCATCGAGCGACAAGCGAGACGTACGTACATCTCCTTGACGGGATCTCATAACGAAACTTTTAGATAGATGAAAAGTAGCAAATCGAATAATAAATAATCTATTAGTTTTCGAAGGCAAGTTTTAAACTAAAATTAAATCGAACTCGGGCAAGAAACTAAATTACACTTTCAAGTTCGTCTTGTATTTACTGGTGCTTATTTTTAGTCCTCTTCCTCTGAGCTTTGTAAATATTTTGGCATTTCCATAACTAAATCCATCAGGTAATTCCAAGGCCATATGAAGTTAAAAAAAGTTATAGAAATAATAAATTACAAACACAATTCTTAAATAATCCAATTTCAAGCTATTATACTTGGACAATTTAAACGTGGCCAACTGCAAATATAGCCCAGGAATATATCAGGAGATCCTATCAGCAAGAGCATTCCGACAATATATTCAGGATGTGGCTAGGGCCACGCCGTCATTAGCAGCTGTGCCACCTGAGTTTCCAGCTCCGGAAACCCCGACCTGCGCTGATAACGCCGCGAACCAAGCCTCCTGCGACCAACAAATACTTCAATTTATTGCTTACTCTCCGCGATAAATTGGGTTAATACGGTCATAAGGGCAGGGGACCAGCTTGGGACTGATTTTCTAGAGGAAACGAGATTAAGTAATTTACTGTGACTATAAATTAATTTATTAACAATACACGCTTGCCAACACCAATTAAAGTTGTGCGAGAGGTCGTTTGTAAATGTCACGTCCGTTTCCTGCGACTCTGTTTAAAATGTAAAATAAAACTTAATTGCGTCCAATTTTTTTTTGCTTCGCCGATCATTTTGGACGATTGAAATTAATGAAGGCCAATTTATTTTCAGGCCGAAACGATTCTGTAAACCCCAGTCGCTATCTGGTGGCGAGAGCTTTACTTACCCGGGGGGAAATTCCTGTTCTCTCCTACAGTCGCCTGTTCTGCTATTTTAACCCACCATCAAATGCTGCCCTCTAGACGCAAGCGCCAAACTACGCCGGTTTCATAGTAAGCTCGTGCTGCCCTCTGAAACAACTTTCTTGATTACCACAAAATCAATGCGGGGGGATTAATAACTACAGTAAATAACTATACTTTAAAATTTTACAAATTAATATAAAATCTACTTCGGAATTGGTGTATTTTTTTACTTAGCAAACTTTAATGTTTAAATTTAAATTGCGTTCGCTTAGTTCAATTTTTTCCCGAAGAGTGGAAAAAGAAATAAGTAGAAAAGAATTCTGGAAACGACGTTCGGAAAAGCGACTGTTAATTGTGTGTTTGGACGTGCGAAGGTGGTTATTCCAGTTCTAATTTAGAATAAATGGAACTTTGCGCGCAAAGTAAAACACATTTGTCATTGTGGCAGAATGACAGAGGTAAGTCCGTTCATTTCGTCTGCGTTGGGGATTCATTTGTTGGGTCAGATTTGAAAAAAAAAAAACGTATTAAAATCGTGCACCTCGAAGCTACACAGAATTAAACAATTCTGTCTGTTAAATAAATATTTTTTGCGCCACTGAGAAATTTAAGGAATAGAGAAAGACAAGAGGCTTTTGAATTTATAGTCTAGTTCTGGTAAGAGTCAAAAATGAGAAAACAATTACAAATAATTATAATAAATATAATAACAAAGTAATTGAAAAAATGAACCAAGGAAAAAGCATACAAATCACAAGGCGAACTTGTGCTTTTAAATTTAACTTTGATAACAAACTTTATTCAAGAAAAGAAAAGTTATGTACAGTCGCAATTATATTCTTTTACAGAAAAACTCGCCATAAACATTTTATTTGTGATTTCCAAACAAAAAATAATTTACCACTTCCCGGATTCAGTTTTAAGTAGTAAGCATTCGACGATCATAGTTTTGAAGGAGATTGGTTCGATGTTCTGTAAGCTTTCTGTAAGCGTCATAAATTATGATTGCGACTGTACATATTATGACTGGGAATTCCTTCCAAAAGAATGCCCGCAAGCGCTGAACATATTAATCACGAAAAATCTCCTCAAGATCTTTTCAAATGACTTGTGCCAAAAGCAGCAGAAATTCTACATTCATTCCTTAATTTTTTGTACAAATTTTACTTTGAAATTTCGTTCTCTAAATAGTCTGTAGTTTACTGGATATTCGTGAATATAGAGGAAGCTTGGAGAGAAATTGCTTCCACTTACTTCCACATTGCCACACAAGTCTAAGACACTAAGGTACCATTGCCAGATAAATAATTGGCGCGGTTGCTTTGTAAAGTAGTCTGAATTTTTAAAATTTTAGCATATTGAAATGTTCTTAAATACTAGAATTAAAACAACACATGAAAGAAATTCGGGAGCTGAATGACAGAAAATTACAGAGAGAACCAGAAACTATTCTATGGTACATTAAAACAGCTCAGACAGAGAAAAGAATATGGCATGCCGAATATAAAGGATAAAGAGGGCAACATAATAACAAATGAAGATGAAATAATGGAACGATGAAGGGAGTATTTTGAAGAGCTAACAGCTATTGACATATCGAGACATCAAGATGAGGAGGTAGCGATAGCTGAAGAGGAAATGGGGACCATAAGTGAGGAGGAAATGGAGGAAGCAATAAGAAGGATGAAACTAGGCAAAGCTCCCGAAAAAAATAATATCACACCGGAAATGATAAAATATATGGGAGAAGAAAACAGACATTATATTACCAATATATAAAAAGGGCGACAAAAGAGACTGTAAAAACTATAGAGGAATAACACTTTCTAGTCCAGGAAAGGTATTCGCAAGAATAGTAGAAAAGAGAATAAGAAACAAAATAGAGACAACGCTGAAAGATACGCAATGCGGATTTAGAAAGAACAGAAGTACACAAGACCTTATATTTACGTTTAGGCAAATGAGTGAAAAGATAATAAACAAGAACAGACAAGCTTCATAGACATGGAGAAAGCCTTCAATAGAGTGCGAAGAGAGGACGTGTGAGAGATACTGAGAGTAAGAAGGGTAAGTAGAAACATCATGGAAGTAATAAAACAAACAACTAAGAATCAAAAGAATTCGACACAAGCATGCGTATTAAGCCCAACGGTACTAGATGAGGCAATGAAGAAGGCCAAGAAAAAGATGAAAATGTTGACATTAGGATACCGGCGGATGAGACCCATACAACTGAATGAAGAGATCTTCGCAGACGACATGGCCTTGATAGCAGATCTACAGGAAAACCTACAATGTAACCTCGAAGTAATAAAGGAAGAAATGAAAATCAGTATACAAAAAACAAAAACCATGATAATATCAAACACACCAGATAAAGCTGGACGGAAAACCAGTTAAGCAAGTAGACCGGCTGCGATTATAGAAGAGAACGGGTAAACGGACAAGGATATAAACGAAAGAGTAGGAAGAGCAGGAGGAATATTCAAATTCAATGAAGACAACATTTCTACGAAAAAGATCAAAACGGAGGTTGTGAAAAAAGTGGTTAGACCAACGCTTATGTACAGCAGTGAGTCATGGACACTAACTAAAAGAACGCAGTGGAAATGAGCTTTCTGAGGAAAAAAGGAAACAAGGACAGAAGAGACAAAATAAGAAATGAAACGTTCAGACGAAACTTACAAATTGAACCCATCAACGAGAAAATTATTGAGGGACAGCTTAGATGGTTTGAACATGTGTGTCGAATGCCGGACGATAGACTCACCAAAATAGTGTTCGAAACGCGAATGCCGGGGAGAAATAGGCGAGGAAGACCAAGCGCAAGATGGTTAGACAGAATAAGAGAAGAAGTAGAGAGGAGAGATAGACAACAATGGAGACAGCCTTACACTTAACGGTAGAACGGCTTTGGACTACATAAGTAAGTATGTAAGTATGAAAAAATTATTATGTTATGAAACCACTATTCCGTTCCAACACATCAGTAATCCTTAGGCCCATTCATTCTATCAATGTTCGTCTGGAAAATCTGCCACACCAAATATTCATCTCACAATAGTAGATTTATTACTTTTAACCAATTGTAGGACAAATGTAGAGAAGTGCCAAAAGCATTGGCCCATTAACGAGCAATGTTGACAGCAAAATTGGGGACAACATCGAGAAGCAATGCAAACAGGCAATGCATCAAGTGACCCAATTTAAAGTTATCTTCAGAACGTCATGGAATTAAAAATCATGTCTCATTATGCCAGGTAATAGGTATTATGAATCTAGCTAAGACGTGATCTTTTGAAGACCAAAATTGAGAAGATTGTGAGTAAGAGAGACTTCAATAGCTTTGTGAGATTCTCAGAGGTTAATATTAAGAGCTTTCAGGATATTCGGGAACGATTCCGAAGTTAGAGTAGTTTCTAAAAGAGCAGAGAAGTTCAAGGAAGTTGGTCAATTCAAAATTCAAACAGAATATAGTCGTCATTAGCAGTCGATATCGCCAATCATTTCTTTACCATCAGTTGTCGTAAGTTGGTCATTGTTGGAAACCAGACATAACAACGTCAGCTAACAATAATGATTACCATTTAAAAGCGCAAGTTTATACTTGAAAATTCCAAACTGATTTGAAAGCCTTAGAGAAAATCGGTAGATTCTAGAAAAAGCCAGAAGATTTGTGTAGCTTCTGAGAGAAACTGGCCCAGAATGACCTTGGACAAACAAACAGAGAAGCTGGATGTATAGTTTCATTCTGTAGATTTGAACGAAGCTAATACTAGTCGTTTTTGTTTATGTAAGAAATATAGCTTTCCAGAAAAAGGTAGATTCAGAAATGACCTGAGTGATTTCGTCAACATTTACAGGTCTCGTATTTATAGAAATAAATTCAATATTAGATATTCGGTCGGTTTTCATTTGAAATTGGAGGAATAAAACTAATTTTGCACAGCAGTAAAACTTGAAATCTTATTTTCAATAGTGTCTGAGTGGAGTTTATTTTAAGCGAAGCGCTACGCTGATCTCGGTAGAATTTCTCAGGATGCAGCTAACTCCAAGTTATGCCTGTGCGAGAGCTGCATCGAATTATAAAGCGACTTACGTATTCTAATTTAAATAACGAGATTTAGCGTGTGCATTAAGATGAACTTTATATATTCGTGTTGCGGCAATTTTCTAATTTGCGCGAAAGTTTGTGCCTCCGACGAAACGTACCCACGCCTTTCAGACGTAACGAAGCAATTATATCAACTTTCTTCTTCGCCAGATTACATTTACTTTTACTTGTGTTTAGTTCGCGAACTGTATAAATAAAATAAATAAAATGGCCGACGCCGGACGGAGCTTTATAAACTTTCACAATGGCAGCGATCCAAACATCCTTTCAAGGAACTTGATATCGTGATTCTGTGGGTTTATACCTCAAACTGCGCAAATAGAATGAAACGTGAAGCTGTTCAATTCGCGCTATTCACAACATACAGAAACAGATCGGCTCTGAAGAGAAGTTGATACGAGTTGCCTGAGTTGGCCTGCTCTTTTGATTGCTTACGTTACATTCCAGGCACGGAACAGAAACAAGAAAGTTTCAATTGGAACATTGCGAAAGAGCAATACCAATTTAATATACGTATGTTGCCGTTTCCCTAGAAATGCCGTTCATGCCTCACGGAACTGCTTCCTAAATTATCATCAAAGGATATGAAATATCTAATATATTCGAAGAAACAAAAAACGAAATATTCTCGATATTCTCATATTCACATGACGATGCAGAACACTAGGTACATAACGATCATATTCTCGTACACTACCTCAATTTCTATTAAACAGATCGAAAATTCTAGACGTTTTTTTTCCTTTTAATTTACTTTGTCCTGTTTTTAAAATAAACGAGTATAATAAACTGCAGTCGTTGTTTTGTTTCTCAAACAATTACTTAAAAGAAAGGCCTAATTAAATTTTTATGCCTGACTTGTTGTTTCAAGTTTTTAATTAACTTTTACATTACATTGTTTATTTTAGCCCAGGAAATGTTTCCCGTCGTCGGGTCCAAACCACCACCGACATTCACAGATATAACTACCGCTGCCCTCAACAGTCACTATTGGATTTTCATAATTCGCCTGGGTATCCCAAGCTCAGACGTTATCGCAAACATAAAGAAAACAACAAGGCGAGAGGAGCCTTGCCGTTTCTCGGTCTACGACGCGCTTCTTATTTGGCTTTATTTCGCTGCATTTAATAATGCGCATAGAAGTAATTCAATCTAGGATTTAAGCTAACTAACGTTGAATCTAGACTCCCCTATTCTTTTCTGAACTCTCTCGTGTGCTGGAATAGTTTCGAGCGAATGTTAATCAGAAACTGGCTTCTATCAGAGTGCAAGCACACTTAAGTCTACAGCTTCAAAGCATTTTGTTTTATATGAATTCGACGATGCACTGCAGGTTTAATTAGATATAAAACCCTGTGCATCTCAGCTTTAAATTAATCACTGAAAGTTTTATCCAGTACGAGTAATAGGTGGGGTTGATTAATCTCACAATGTCTGTACACCTCATAAACATAAAAATGCACTGCATCAAAGTTGGAACATGTGTTTCGCGATAACCGTATTTTAAACTGTGTAAAAATCTTTCTCATTTCCTTAATGCAGATGTTCAGCTGTGGAATCATTGCCAATTTCGGGTTTTCTGACGTGCTCCAAGATTTATCTATTTAGTTTAAACATATGCATTTGCTAGATGGAATTCGCAAGCTTATTTTTGCTGCTGGCCAGGGAACGTCGAATTATGGATAACTTATGTAGCGAACAGTTTCGGTGTGCAACGAAATTTTCACGAACTGCTTTAACAGACCCCATTCGTCACTACTTCGGTTTGCGGTTATTGTTTCTGATGCCGACTTGATTTAAATATACAGGGTGTAATCAATTAAGTTTCACGTACTGTAACCACTATTAATACACAAGAAAAGTAGCGAAGTTATGACATACGTTTGGGAAAAATGTCGATAATAGCTCCGGAAAAATGTACCATTAGTTTTTAGATAAAACGATTCAGAAGCGCTGACTTAGATGCGCAATAAATGATGGTATATTTTCTTCTTATCATATGAATGATAAACAAACAATTAAACGATTTTAACAATCAAGTGAACCCATTTTATAATGCAGAATATGAAAAACAATTTTTAACTAAATTATTTAGTTAGCAGTTTTTTATGCAGCCCTAAACTATTTCGGGTAACATGTTTGTAAATATTTTCGTTGCGCGTAAAAAAAAAACATTTATTCAGTTGAAGTCCAATAAATTACCTTTCGCCATACGTACAGAAATATACCCGAATAAGCAGACCGGTTACATTTGAATTAAAACCGATCTGCAACAATTTATATTCGCGCCATCGAAATAAATTTATGGACGGCTGCATTTATACATATGTATTGTTCCACAAGTGATGGCGATATCCAAACGGTTATACAGGATTACAATACACATGTGAGTCAAAGTTTGGCGACCCATTCCGAACAAGCCGGAATCTATCGAAATCCACGTTAATCTAGTAACAGGTTGTCAGAGCTTTCAGGATTTACTGAAATTAAGTGACAAATTTCCTAACGAAGTTAAACTGTTGCTTTCGATCGCGTTTTAGAATTCTATCCGTCTTCTTTTACATGACGTAAATTAATTCGTTTTATTCTATTTTTTCACAGTATAAAAAGAAATCATAAAAAAGCTCTCGGCCTATAGTTGCACGTGCACTTTAATTTTTCCGCGAATCTTTTAACAATTACATCCTAATATAAAAAGTTTAACGCTAAAGCTATGGAGACGCAATGCAAATACTGACAATTACTAACAATTAGCTAAATCTTGAAATTATTTGTTTCAATTAATTATTCCCGAACACAAAAGTTTTCTAATTACACTCTTAACCCTCTCCCTGATTTAGCCGCGGATACCGTACTTTGTAACTAAATTCCGGTAGGAAAATCGAATTAGGACGTGACGTGAATAATTCCCCGCGATTCAAACAAATAAACGAATCCAAGTCGAATAAAATTTTTAAGGTAATTTCGAAGCTAAATTACTCTCCACGTAAGAAATGCACTTCAGTATTATTTCCAAAAGCTTCGCGAACAATGGATTCGCGGTCCTGCTTTTTGCCGTAACGGAAACAATGGCCAACGGAAATGTTGTATGAAATGTATGCAGCACCAGCAGCAGCATCATCATCAGGAACTCACAATTTATTTTTCCATTCTGTGTTTTAACACTTTGCGTCGCTCTCTCTGCTGAAAATGAATTTCAAAAAATGAATTTTATAAAACCATGTCTTATAAACGAACACCTAATTCAAAATTAATCAAAGCTTTTTTAATTATGGTCCACACAAAGACGAAAGCATTCTATTTTGAACTCAAAAGTTAATATTCGCACCGAGTACACGAAACGTCCGCACTTAAAAACAAGTTGTGCGAAATAATAAATTCGAATGAGAAGCGTCACGAAAATAAATTGGGTGAGCGAAATATGCACACGTCATTGGCTTTTATGTAGAAACATTTACAAAATTATTACATCAGTTAAAGCGTGGGATGCCTGGCATAACTCACGACAAGTAGATACTTGAGAATGCACGTTATGATCCAGGCCGAAACGAGCTGGGCAATTTTCATACGGCCTTTTATAATCTTTAGTGAAAAAAAGTTTTAAATATTTGTATCACCCGCTTCTACTACTAGTAACGCTTGAATACGAACGCGAAGTAATATATAAAGGGAGCTTCAAAAATAGGCTCAAGGATTATTTCGAAATTAATATAATTAATTTGCTTCGCCCTCATTCCTTTAATACAATTTCAGAGGCTTACCCAATTTAACTATAGTAATTCGGCTCTGGTTTAAGGAAAGCCGATTAATTTTCTGTCTTTTAAATGCAAATTGAAGTTATCTTTAATTAGCTCATTTCATATGAATAGAATATGTTACCTCAACAAAGTAATTTAAACGGAACATTCCCAAATTGCTACGTAGTTCTCAACTGAAACCGTACTAATCCATTTTCTGCGTAGCTCGTTGTAGCTCCACGTGCAAACAGAAACTCAAAGGACTCGATTTAGAATCCTGGAAAATTGCACGTTCTGAAAATAACCCTAGCCCACATAAAAATCGAAATCTAAAAGCAGATAGAAAATCAATGGATTCTCAAAATTAGGACGTTTTAGTTGAGTAATATTTTACTTAATATTTTTAAGTAGAACATAAAAGTGTTGTTCTCATGAATTTAAGAGAGACTTAAGCGTTTATGTCAGCTTAAGAACAAGGGAACGCCCATAAATAACAGGAAATAAAAGCGAAAGCCGAACAATTAACAAATGAAACTTCCCTCCGCGATAATCCCGAACAAATCAAATATACTTTCTCAGGTGACGACTTGGTAATTAAAGTGCTCCAAGCAATCCGGCAACGTCTTGCATTCTCTAATGATAGATTGAGAGTGCACTTGAAGCACTTACCCGGACTTTTTGTAGCGTTCGCGAAATCAATTTCATCCATAGTAAAAAGTTCCAGTTCCTTAAAAGTTATTTATTGTCTGAATTTTTTATTTAACAAGTTAAAAAGGTCGGAAGGATTGGTCGAAAAGGTCTGAGTCTCGCATTGTGTTTGCTCAGAGTTTCGGTCTAAGTTCGGGAGATTTACTACGGGGTATACAATCTTTTGTATACTGAAAATGGACTTACGAAAATAGTCACCTTTTAAATGGATACTAACTTTAATTTAATACTAAATACAAACACTCACTTATTAATAATATTCATGGCCATTCTTACATTTGATTATTGTAAGTAATTTTTTGCCAACGTGAATCGCCGACGCAGCAATTGAAAGGTTATTAAATTTTTTAAAGCTTTGAGGATAGGGCGTTTGTTTGAAAAAGAAAATTATGTTCAAGCATGCAGACTTTATTAAACGCAGCTTGTTAAAATTAAGAACACAACGTTTCCCTTTTTAATATATGTTATATTTTGATGTTCAAAGGAGTCCCTATTATTAGCGAAGTCAATAAGGTAAATTTTTAATTAAATTCTTCTTCGCTGTCAGGCTCAGACGCAGGATAATAAGAAAATGTATAGGCATTTACTTCACTTGTCAAAGCCTGCATCTGTTTATGATATGTCTGCGAGTCGAACAATTTCCAACGAGGATTTAATAAAAATATGCTTCGGAACGCTTTATAGTATTATTGGAACTTATAACTTTGGCGCATTTTCTGTAAACTACAACACTCGACCACACATGTGTTATAAATCACCGCAACTAAAGCACTTGGTGACAACACCAGATTTCGGCGATACAAAATACCACGATATTTGACGCGATAAAGCTCGCACGAGAGGGATAGAATAATTTAGGGTTTTTATCTTTTTGCGTGTGTTCGAAGGAATCGCTCGTTCGTCCTTCCACGTTCTTGACTTATTTTTTTAGTCGCGCCGCTGTAACGCGGACGTGCTAATGTATTTGTTATTGGATGGAAATATTGATGCCGCGGTAACGAGGACCATGTTAATTGTTAGTCCATTAGCGGAGTAAATCCCGGACTCGAAATTCGCTTCAAATATCGGTCGGCTGACCTGACTGAATGACAGATTTACAACGGGGTGGATTTCAATTTTCGAATATTCCGTTTCCCTTCTGCATCAAAATCAGTTACTGCTAAACCTTATCAAATATTAAATCCCCTTATCACTAATCACTATACAATAACCACCACCGGGAAAAAAAACAAAAAATAAATTCTTACCTATCACATTTTAATTTGACTAACGTGAAAACAATTCCCAAAAAAAAGGCACAAAGATGTAATCTCCAATTAACAATTAAATAGGATAAGTACCTTTACTTTACAGCCAAACTCTAAACAGTACCAAAACAATAGCTCAAAGTCATGTAATAATTAAGACAATAAATTAATGTTTTCTCACCCAAACCATGGTACTAGATATGGAGAGACGGACCACGCACTATGACATTCGGTAAACGCTGATTACGCTGTAAGGACTCAGCATATTATGCAGAGATTTCTTTACTTTAAATCGAACGAAATTAGAAACAAAACAGTCGCGGAGATGATTCATGAACACCCGCGTGGACTTATGCCGATATTCTTACAGAAGTTTGTTTATTTTAAATAAAATGCAGTGGTAAATAAGACAACACGAAATACTCTATCAAAGGCGCGCCGCTATGACCGTGAAAACACGTTTGCAAGCAATCTGATTCAGCATGCAGATTTTGGTCGTAAATGATCGGAGTTTTTCGGCCAAATAACTAAATAACAAGCGGCTATTGTGATAGAAAAACGATTACACAGATAGAAGACGCATGGCCGTAAAGTTATCGGCGAAATTTTCAACTAAAATTCTTATAAAAGAATGAAAATATAAAAAGAGAAGAAGCTTATTTTCAACAATCCCAAAAAATATATGTAGTGTTGGGCAAGGGCTAAAATCTCATTCCATTGAAAAGGGGCTAAGGGCGATAAACTTAAACCTTAGCTTAAACCTCAAACCAGACACGTACAACCAAAGGAATTACGACTTGGACCTTTTATGCTTTGATTAAAATTTTGCTAAAAGAGTGAGGAGAAGAGGTGGTAATAGCTTTTCTATCTCTGTTGTGTAACCTAAAATGTCACAATCTAAACGCCTTCTAAATTTAAGCTCGGCTTAAGTGTTTGGTGTAACTGGCCATTAAGGCCATAAATTTCAGGCAAAAATAAAATAAATTCTAAATCTCTTTCTCACTCTCGTCGTGATATTTATGGGGAAAGATATCCCACGAGGCCTTGTAGAATAATTGATAAATTTGAAAGTAGAGGACAGTTTTCCCTTTCTTCTTTTATTTTCTCATTTTAACCACCCGTCCCTCACAACGCCTTTGGAGTCTGGTGATGTTCACGACCATGCGACTACTAGCTATATGATATGCATCGTGAAACCCAGTCGCCTTTTGTATGGTTTATACCGGAAATTCCGATTACGAAAAACTTTGCAAACTTTACAAATTGCCGATTTCCGAAACTTTGCACTATATTCCAGAGTGTGCTAGATGGCACTGGAGCCTTCTCAAGATTTCAATTTAGCTTTATGTCGAGTGTGAGATAAGAATGCCTCGTAACATCACGAAAAATCATGTAAAATTTCTCGATAAATACTAACAATAGATAAGAGTTTCACTTAGTTTTGGTGTCAAGCGATGGCAATTTTTTTTTCAAATGAATATCTGTGTATCTCGTTACCCTAATTCGCAAATGTCGTAAGTTCATTTTTACTAATTTTACAGGAGACGATAAAAACCATAATGACAGTTTACCTATTAACTATACATTTTTTTGTTGTTGGATTAGGTAATATAATAGTACTTTTTATTTACAGTTGTTTCTTGTCCGATGAAATTTGTATCACAAAATCTTTTAAGCGAACACTAAATCGCGCACTATACACTTTACGTTTCGCAGTCGTTCGTATAGTGCGCGATTTAGTGTCCGCTTAAAAGATTTTGTGTACTTTTTATTATTTTGAAAGGACTTTAATGGAAGAAGTTTAGTTTAGTTTTATAATGGACTTACGACATTAGTTCCTTTGAATAGTGGACATACGACATTTTCTCATTAGGTGCATTTAAAAAAGCAATTCCTAAACACATTTTTATTTGAAAAAATATAAAGAAGCAAAACCCTGTTTATAAAACAAAAATATAGTACTGAAGAACGATGCAGAAAATGACAACGATTCTATACGAAAATACAGTTTCATTTTTAGCTAAACAAATTAGAAACATTTTTTAAGAAATCAAGAGAAAAGTTTTTTACTAAATCTGAGAAAAA
Organism: Dorcus hopei; assembly: GCA_033060865.1. Classification (NCBI taxonomy): domain Eukaryota; kingdom Metazoa; phylum Arthropoda; class Insecta; order Coleoptera; family Lucanidae; genus Dorcus; species Dorcus hopei. The sequence goes on from CM065423.1 coordinate 40,171,325, forward strand.
TCAAAACTACTTATTCTAATGATTAGCCAAATTATCATAGAAACAGTGGATGGATATCTGGTGGGATACTTTCTTTAAATTTTTATAAATGTTCCGACTTTTCTTTTTTTATTGAAAGAGGCTTACAGTAAAGTTGTGGTAAGGTGTTGTAATCTTGGGCTTGTTCTTTATTTCTTGAGGAGTTTCTTAGTCGTAGAGGAACATAGTCATCAGTATGTCTAATTTTAAAGAAAACATTACCATCTTTATCGTATTTTAGTGTCCTAAGATCCGTTACCACAGGATCTCCAACCCTACGACCCGGTCTAATTGATAACAAGATTTAAAGGGAAGCAAAATTTTTAAAGAAATCAAAGGAAAGGTATTTTACATTGAATGGACTGGGATTTTGTCTAGCACAAAGAAACACACCTATATAATCCGCAAGAACATTAATATTAGTATTTCGGAGCTTTCTTTCAATCAGTGAGTGCATGTGGTCAGCCTCCATTTGGGTATGTCCCCTTTCTAAATACTTTTGTTCAATAATGATACTGTGTTCTAGGGCTAATTTTAATAAAGCATTTGATAGAGTGACCTTCCTGTTCTACGCAGAACATCCATCACTATATAGAATGATATTTTGATTTGGCTGCAATTGACTTATACGTTTTCATTTATAAAAGAGCAGATTATTGAAGAATAATTGTCGGCAGTAACACCTTCTATTGCCTCATGCCATATAAAGCAATACCCTTCATTTGACTTCATGCCAAATATCGTAAAGTAGTGAACCATAAGTTTCATTTTGAAATAATGTGCAGAAGTGATTGACTTTGGACTCACAATCAGTAAAACAGCCAGATACATTTTTTTCAGAAGCCTTGTCTTTTTTCTTTGTTTCCCTAGCTTGATTTTCCTTGATTTCATGCAGCGCATAATCTTCTTCAGATACATTTTTCACACGGAAACTAACACAAATGTCGTATTCATCTTTTTTGGGCTTAAAAATTCCCAAATTAAATTAAATTCGTCAAAATTATGAGAAAATAAAGCGCTTGACACATACTTAGTTCCTCGGTTGTCGCAATAAGATTTATAAAATCTATACAGGTCTGATTTAGAACTCCAGGTTGGCTCTAAATATAATTTGGGGGACCTAGACCTGCAGTAGTGGTAGAGAAAAACTCTTTCAAAACGTCTTTTCGGTCCTTTTCTTCAAACTTTTGAGTCACTTGTTGCCCATTGTTTTTTGTATCTGTCTCCTTCTGGGGTTATTTTTCCAATCTATTACTATTCGTTCCTTCAAGCATAAGGTATTTAAGAACATTTGTTTACACACTCGAAATTTTTTTCCTTTAAATTTTCTAAGTTTTCCTCCTTGCACGTTCTTCATCTTTTCTGTTTCTTTTCCTCATAGTATTTTCCTTCGTGATTAGATTTATGTAAATTTTACGTTGCTCCAACGTCATATCAGACCAAAACTTACTAAAAATTTCCTTTCTTTCTTGATTGGTTAAAGCTCTACATTGCATGCTTCTATTTCTTAAGGAAGCTTTGCAGTTACAGACGTCTTTGAGGTGTTTACTTTCCCTATTTATCTTATAATTCCAGGTTCTACTAATGCTTTTTCCCTCTTCTCTTTTTCTTTTATTTTCACTTTTGCTCCAAGTTTTTTCATCAACATGCTGTCTTTTTCTCTTTTTCTTTTTATTTCACTATTATTAAATTCAAGGTCATCTACCGAAGATAAACTATTTTCTTCTTCATAATCAGCATCATTCAAATCTACATCTGTTTCGTCTTCATTGTCTTTGGTCATTTCACACATTTCTTCTTCGTCTTGTTCAGCACTGCTACATTTATTTTTGGTGTTCTGGTTTTCCGTATTAAATTCTTGAATTTCCAAATCGGTCTGTTCTTTGGTAGAATTAGAAATCACACTTTTTTCAGGTTCAAATAATATAAATCTAATACAATATCATTATATCACAGTTTAATTTGGAAATATTGCTTATATTAAGGTATTACTATATAAGACATTATTTTAGTTTGATATATTTTAAGCATTAACTGTTCTTTAACGAATGCAAAATATTTTGTGTTTCTTTCCTAAACTTGATGTTTCGTGAAAGCTATCCACACGAAAAATTTATTAATATTACCCCACGATATGTCAGTCTGTTACCAAATTTACCGCCACATGACGCAAACGTAGCGGGAAAAAGAAACAAATACGTAAAACGGGGCGAAAAAAGATTCTGCCAGGACCGTATAACTGCCGGGGTGTCAAAGCCAAATTGCCAGTGAGTTCTCGGATATATGCAGCATTTGCGGCCACCTGGCGGCTGTAACCACTCGCTGCATGTAAACTATCCGGCCCATACTCGCGACATGCAGGCGCAATGCGGCATAAAGTGAGAACGTGTCGATTTGCAAGCGAGCTTTAAGTAGATAATCGTTCAAACATGAGCAAACATTTAGATACAAGCTGCGATACCCGTTCTGTGTACTCTTCCCCAGCTACTGATATTCGAGCTGCGATTCCGGTTGATATCTTTTCAGTTTACTCCGTCCGAGGCAAGAAATTCATGCTAGGTCTGATACTCATTTCATTTGGCAAATAGGACAGCAATCACACTTCGATGACGATGATGTACTTTGCAAAGATTATAACTGGATGAAATGCAATTATTCAATTGGCCTTCACAACGCCAACTAAAAAAAAAAACTCAATTAGAGTAGGCTTTGATTTGCATGTATAATTTAGCAATATTACGTCAGATCGAAATAATAACACTGCATCAGAATCATAACTGAAACTTGTTTAAGATGATCAAGTATCAACGAGATGGTCATGATTGGTGTACGATTTAGTTGAATGTGACTCTACGCTACAGCAGAATCGACTAGATGTTTCATATATCGGTTGTCATCCAAAACCTCAGAGATAAATAAATTTGAATTACAAAAGGGATGCACGTGCATAAAGCTACATACATGAAAACAGAGGAATTACAACAACATATGGGCGCAATGGAATTTTTAACGTGCTCTGTTCGCGTTCACACACTGAATACCATAGATCTGATACCTGCGTTCGATCCGATGTTTAAAAAGCTTTATTTCAGTTTATTCAGTAAAAAAATGCGTGTGTAGTTTCATGAGTGTGGATTGGACGTTTGACACAATGTTATGAAGTACTACAATCAAAAGCTTTGCATACCATTTCATACAAAGATCGCAAATATTTAAAGTATAACATTTATATTTATATTTATTTTTATATTTCTTCAATGATCTCTATTATTTATTGCACATAATAGTAAACTTGGGTCATCCAATCACACCCAGTGCTTTTCAAACGTTTCTTGTAGATTTTCCGAAGTTATTATTGATCTCAGCCTCACATGTAAGTCATAATTTCACTTCTTTTCTTGTGGTTACAGTAAATAAAACTTATTCGATTACACACTGTATAATTTTGATACATGAACACATACATCAAAAGTGTATTTACCTGAGGTACTGTGAAGTTAAATTAAATTTAAAGTTGAAACAAAAAATAAAAGGTTTCTGTTTGTAAATCATACAATTTTCAAGAAAGTACTCTACGTTCCGCCGTCTTAAGTACGAAGTAACGAGCTAGTTAAAAATATCTTGCAGTTACAGAGAGTACAGTGAAGTTTTAAATAAAGGAAAGAAGACCAGCAATTTAATCCGAGGCAAAGGTAATTAAATGTAAACAGGGGGCTTTGATGGCAGGCGAGCTTTACGAGGTGCTCTTTTATAGTTCAGCCACGACTTTGTCAAAATAAGTTGGTCGTAAAAAAATTGTAACACATCCTGAAAACAAAACGGGATACAATAAAAGCCCGTTACTTTGGATTAGCGTTTGATATTTCTCGTCTTCTATATTTTGAGCTTTTGCGCTCTTATATCACACACGCGGGCATCCTGAAACAACAGCCTCCGGAGAATGGAACAGGATACGTGCATGGAATTCATACGCGTACTAACGCTTGCATTGATGGAACGCGGAAAAGGTATGAGTTTTGATATATCAATACACGCGACCCCCCTATATCGGCGTTCATATTTTAGGCTTATGTGTATACACACACAAATGCAGGAAATCTGATAAAGTCAAATCTACTTTCAAATTCAAAGGGGATGATCCAAAGTGGAAATTACTTTTCCCCCAAACCACATAACAAATTTTCCATAAATTGTAAACAAATCAAAATCTTAAACGATTTATATATTTAATATCTACGAATGTAAATCAATTTTATTTGAACTTAATGATTTATTTTTAAAGAGCCTCTTTTAACAATAAACCGAAACTGGCGCGTACAACGAATCTTTCGTGTTTGGTTGAGTATAGGTTTTTTCATGATCAGAGCGGGTCTAGCGTACTTCCACCGGAACCTTCTTTTGTTTGCTCTCTGATTTTCCTCTCGTTGATAAGGGCAAATCTGCTACAAAAGATCACTTCTTTTTCCGATGTTATTTTCTACAGTAAATCACAATAGTATATGAAAATCTTACCTCTGAAGCAATCCCGTAAATATAAAATCCTACTTGCAAAAAATAACTAAAATTAACTGAAGGCGCACGTCGCGTCTCGTCGAATAGAAAAGTTACTAATCCTATCCTGTACGAGCACAAAAGGATCACCAGTTGTTTCCTAAATTAAGGATACCTATGGCTATGGCATATTGCGAGCCCGTATATCAGGCTTTAAAAGCATAGGGCATTTGAGGCCAATCAATATAGTAATTAGTTTAGTTTGGCGTTTGCGAGTAATTGGTGATTAAAAGAAATACGGCCTGATTATGGCAACTATAAATATTGCTTGCGTACGAAATTGATTTATCCTCTGGGCAACCCTAAACCAACCACAACTCACCCAGTTATCTATTTACCCTAAAAATACCACATTTTATTTTGTTTTACTTCTTTAACGTTTTTTATTTAATGACACGACTCTTTCAAAATCAATATCAAAACTTTTTGAAGCAACATAAAAATTAGAAAAAAGAAAACCTCGGTAAAGTCCCCAAATCAAATCAAGTTAGTTTGAAAATTTGTATTTATAGCAATGGTTGTATTGTTCGAAGGAGGTATTTCCATAATAATTCACATTTCTCTTTTATACAGAGTGTAATCGAATAAGTCTCACTTAAGTATTTGATTACACCCTGTATAAAGAGTTGTTATACATATAACTATAAATACATAGTTCTATTATCTCTCTTTAATATATCAACAGAGGTGTTTTAATACTCCAATAAATTAAGAAATGCGCTCATTAAAGTGCTTCCCTTGGAACTAGAAGCAATTTAAAAGAATCGTTACGAGCTCAAGATTCAATTTAAAGTAGCCGCAAGAAACAATAAAACATAGAATATTCCACTCTGGAGGATAGAGATCCCGAGAAATTAGGCATCTTACGTAACTGCTTTAATTAACATTTACCTTTAAGGAAGATATGATAATTAGAAATTCCGTGGAGACTTGAGACAGTGGTTTGCAGTGCTTGTCAAGTTTAACTCCACACATCTCGCTCGGATACATGGCGTTGAACATGAAAGCGGCGGGGGCAAAGAGCAACTTCACCTTTGGATTTAGAACATCTTGTAATTTATCGCACATTTTGAGGTTTCCGTTAGAGGAATATCATCACTTCAGTAATTAGGCGTTACAGGCAGGAATATTTCATTTCTATTTAATTTCCGGGAAACTTATTTGCTATAAATTTTTATTCTTGCCTATTTTATGCCTAGAATGGATAATTACTATAGAATTAATTGTTTTTTCTATGTGTGGAAATACGTATTTGCTTGTCAAAACTCACGAAAGAATTTCACACTTTAATTGTTAAAATAAATAATCTTAGGTGACCTCCTTACGATAAGTGGCCATTAAGATATGTTAAAGTAAATAAGCCACGCGACTCTGAGCGCATGAGCCGGTCCAAAAACTCCTTGCCATCCCCTCAGGGTAGGCAACTTAAGTCACTGCAGTTACTTAAATGAGCGAAACCCAAAGAGATGCTGCCACCTCACAGTCGCAAACTACAACAAAAGGGGCTCTGATTTTGAAAATGTAAACAATACGGATCCGCAGGGAGAGGAGATTCAAAAAAATTAATTAATGTTCACCGAGTCATGTTCGCGAACGGTTGTGTTTCCAATGTTCACATTCCCATTCATTATTTTTTATAAAATGTTCGCCGAATCCTTTTCGTGAACAGAAGTGTCATCCTTCACGAAACCTTTAATGTTGTGAAGATCAATAAATCACTTTCCTGATATACAAAACTCATCTACGGTCTAGTGAAACTGACTCACGGTACGACACTGACGGTTACGTTCATGCATTCCACAGCTGTATCTAATAAATAAAATAAATAGATAAAATAAAGATTTTAGAAATTCTCAGCGATGGATTGCAAGTAAAATGAAGTGTTTTACACTTTCGGAAGGAGCGATTCCTTGTAAATGTAATCATCGCGACTTGTGTATAAGTCAGAATCAGAGAAAAATTTTAATGACTTAAAATACTCGGCCCACGGTCCATTACTACAAAATTTTAACTTAAACTTGATCCACTGGTGAGAAAAGGTTCGCCACCCCTGGCCTAGAGCCCCATAGGCAAAGCTAAAAGGCAAAGCTGTAGAGAGGACCTCTGCTGCTGAGTCCTCGGACTACCCTATCAGGTAAAAGTGGCAAAAGCGTGCGTCGCTTTCTGGCAGTGGCGCTGTGTGATGGGCAGACTTTGGGGACCATCACCAAAGGTGTGTACTGCCGTAATTAGGCCCATGCTTTGCTACGGAGCGTTGGTCTGGTGACCCAGAGTCAGACTATCGGCAACAGCGTCGGAGCTTTCGCACGTACAAAGACTGGCATGTATGAGTGCTACCGGTGCGCTGAAATCCATTCCCACCGCTGCCTTGGAGGCTGTCCTTGACCTTGCTCCACTGAATATACAGGGTTTTTAGGTTATTGCTTGGACAAATTAAAACTGTAGATTAAGGGTGTCAAATGGGATCAGAAAGTACCTAGATACGATGGATTTTCGGGACATTTTGAAAAAATGCAAAAAGAGCGAACTATTGAGGACTGCTGATAGTACTTACGTAGCGAGCGCCTATTAAAGCTCGTTGCACAATTGCAATAATCGCTGGCGACGCGCCGATATCTTCACACTGCAGCACATGCATTGCACCTACATTCTCCGTACGTTAAAATAATATCAACAATTTCGTTATTTGTTTAAGCTGACCCTGACCTGGCACTGACCCGCACTCTTCGAAATCTGTTGAGACACTGAACGTGCGTTATTTGCTTGTCGTAAAACAATAGACCATCTGGGAATTTATGGGACGGGATCGCTCGCCCGGATGGCGTTCGGCGCGTGGGTGTAACAGTAGATAAGAAAATCAGTGGTTTCCAAACAATTTTTATCGATTCTTGTTTGATTTTTTTTTCCTGGAAAACGAAAGCCGCAGCACCCTCGAATGTAAAGGCTTTTTTACTCTACAGAGTGTTCTCAATACGTGGTTTGAAGGTGTCCACCCTGAATATGTGGATCGGCCCTGAGGCTGCGGGCAAAAAAGGTGTGGAATAATAAAGGTCTCGGAGGCAGACACCATCTCATCCTGGAGGAGGCTCTACAAGAAACTTCTCTTCTTGGGGCGGTGGACGACTCCCTCTCACCTACATATATTATATATTTAGGAAGTACTTCAATGTTTTCTTGAACGCTGAAGATGTACCCAAACCCGACATATCCATCTTCACCGATGGATCTAAGACTTTGGAAGGAACAGGCACAAGAATTTTCTCCGACGACCTGGACCTTCACATAAGCATAGCACTTGGCCAACTGACAACCGTTTTTCAAACGGAACTAGTTGCCATTATAGAAGGTGCAAGAGCAATTCTGGATCGAGGTGTTCAGAACAAAATCGTTAGGATAGCTAGCGACAGTAGAGCGGCACTCTTAGCTCTAAACAGCAACAAAATATCCTTAGGAATAACACACACAAGTGGCCAAATACAACACCCTGCAACTTACTTGGGTTAAAGGACACGCCGGTACAATTGGCAACGAGCAGCCAGATGAACTGGCTAGGCAAGGCTCGAGGCGGCCTTTTTGGGGCCCTGAACCGGCCATAGTGTTGTCATCAAGCCTATTTAATGCCTTATTGAAACAAGGAATCGACTTATCGATAAATGGGTTAAACTAGACATGTGTCACCAAACGAAAAAGGCTATAATGCCCCCCTCGCTTAAACTGACACGATTCTGCATGCAACTACCTAGAAGAAGACTACGTCTACTAGTAGAAATGCTTTCAGGCCATTGCAAGCTGAACAAACACATGCACCGCATAGGTTTAACAGACAACCCAATTTGTAGAGGTTGCAATTTAGAGGAAGAAACAGCTGAGCATATCCTCTGTAATTGCCCTGCACTCGCCACGATCTGAGGTTCCATGTTAGGGGAATTCTGACCTGACATGCCTGGAATTCGCAATGCCCCATCGAAGGAGTGGGATGACTCGAATAGCGAGAATCATGCACTGCCCAACTTGGGGGTAGTACAGTGGGCCCAATTGTGGCCTAAGTGCGTGTGAAACCTCATTCACCCCCCTCACCAATCCAGAATCCAGAAATACCCTAGCAGATAGGAAACATCTAATGTACTGTCTGGGTTTTTGACAAAAATGGCCCTTATTTAAAGCGTGTTTTTACGATACATACCATGAGGGCGATTTATGTGTTTAATTCACTTATACAGGTGCATAAGCTCGGAAGAACGTTCCTTCGGTTTCTCAATAAATGACCATGAAACTAAAATAAGCATTAATATTTTTTGACTGCCTGATTCAGTCTTTTTAAATTCGTAAAAATCCGGGCTTTAATAATAATAATAATATCAGATAACATTAATATGGGCAATGTCAGTCTGTAGCTCGTGCACATTTTTACGCTTATTCATACAGAAGCTGTAAAATATTGATTCGTCGTAAATCCTGGTTTTCATTCGTACGAACATAAACATAAAAAATACAATAGCTGATGAAATTTATACGGCGGTAGATTAGATATTGTTGAGTAATAAAAACAAACTTATTTGTCACAGCAGCCAGATAGGTTTATTGTGTGCCATATAAATCTTCTTCCGTACACTAAATCAATATCATAAATTGTATACACATTTAGCTAGAGAATTTCGTCGGACTTCCCTCCGTAATAAATTCCATCTGCAAATGAATAAATGCCCCTCAAGATCATAAACTCTTCAAGTTCACGTTCCTCTTTTATTAAAAAATAAAACGTCCCTTGATTACCGCGCCCCGAATTGAGTAGAGTTCGAATTATCTTACTTACAATAGTGTGATTGTTCGAAATGTGTCAAATTTGATCAAGTTGAATGAAAATCTGATTATTACAAAAACGCGTTTAGTAACGCTTGCGCACCCTACAATTTGCCACAAGCTGCGGGGTTGTTCCTTTATATCCACTCAACATCTAAACCTCGCGGACGGTATTCCGGCTTAAATCTTGCCTACATGTTGACGCTCCATTCGCAATAAGTTCGCGCGTACACAGCCACGCGTTCCTGCCACAATTCGAGAATATTTGCTGCGCCCCCCGCCGACGAGGAAAATCAATTCGACAAGGGCTAAATGCACATTTGTAAAACTGTCGTCGCGGAATTATATAACACGTGATGTGAAAGGGAAACTATTTATAGTGAACGATGACAGCGTTCAAGTGGATAATTGAGATCGCCCTGCTCTTCTTACTATGTTGCAAAGGTATTTTTTTTTCTGTCGATGCATTAAGAAGAGATCGCAAAATTAAAAAAAAAAAAAACAAATCGATGCATGCATTCACCGATTAAAACCAATCATATTTCAGATACGACATTACATTACATTACATAATCCCAATTGTAAGCACGCGAATACCTGTTAGCCGTCATTCGTGTCTAAAAGAAATTATGTTTCCGGAAACGTGACAATCCAATTTTGATTGGAACATTATTGATTGATTGACTGATTGATATTGAGGCAACTCGGTCAAGAAAAATGAAAGTAAACTTTGTTCTATAATAATAATAATCAATTTAGTTACTTTTTTTTCATTTCTATAACGTTGTAATAAATTCCGTTGAAAGCACCGCCAAGGACGAAAAAGGAAGAGTCTGGATCGGCGTGGTTCAAGGACTGTGAATATTTTATAACGTGACTCAAATATTTCAACTCAATTTATTATTTCTTCAGTTTGAATTCTTCAATTGAATAGTTTCGTATCGCTTCTTAATTGCAGCTTGTTTTGTAAACCATTTATTTGCGGGGTCATAACCTCATAGCCTTCCACTTACTTACTTTCATAATGATGGCTATTTACCACTTTTTCTTTTCTTGTTCTTACTTTTCTGCATTTTTTTCTTTTATAGGTACATTTGTTAACATCACTCGTGCTCTATTATAACTTTTGAATATCATAAAGAATATCATTTTTTTGCTTTCTTTCAGCGGTCCGGAAATTTTATGCGTTTAGTTTCCTCGTAGTTCGTATAATAGCAGTTTATTGTCCCTAGTATTTCAAATCGTTGCTCCCATTTATGTTTATTATGATGGCTATTCGTTGCTTTACGGACGGCTTTAGTTATCCTCTTTCTTTCTTATCACTTACTTGACGAGACACACAACTCTGCCCTAAGGATTAGAACTGATTTATTTATTCTTATTTTTAATTTTTCTAGTAATACATCTAAACGTAAAAGAACGTAAAAATGAATTTTTTGCATATACAGGGTGTGACACGATTTAAATAGACATTCTTAGATTTTTAATTATTTATTATTATTTCTTTTGAAAGGCCCTGTGCTCTGATTTTCTTTCCTTTTTACGAGCTAACGCTTCCTGGTGAACTGTACCTTCCTTACATAAGTATATAGGGCTTACCATTTTCTTATTGAATTAAATAAACCACGTTTTCAATTCTAATTTAATTATAAAGATGTGTACACTTTTACTTTAGTTATACCTATTGTAGATCAGAGTCAAATATTTCTTTTTCTCTTGAATGTGGGACCAGGATTTTTATTTGAAATTAAGTAATAAAAAGCGTGTTTCAGATTTAAGTAATGCGGTGTGGATGACATTTTCTTTCGTTACTACAATCAATGTATTTTGGATTAATTTTCCTAGTAATAAATTGCGTGCTTCTTTTATGTGAAACAGGAAGTACAAAAATAATACCAGCAGGATTTTATTGTATTACAAGCTGTATTATAATTTCATATGATTTTATAAGGTAGGTAGGTAACGGGGCCACTTTGACTTTTATTGCATAATTTATGACTTTATCGAAAAAGCCCTCTGTGTCGCCGTACCCCGCTTTAATAAACTGCGTATGATCTTTTCGGAGAACAAAGGTGACATATTCTGATTTTCGAGCATCAAAGGAAAATATATATTAAGTCTCCTATTTCATTTCCGTATATTGATATCCCGATATCTACCTTATTCATGGAGAAACATGTCTCTTGAGCAAAGTCTTTTATTATATACAGCGTTTCAGGACGCGGAAGTAATTTATATATTTTCCTGTAAAAAAAATATATATACATCAGGAACGTCTTTGAGAAAAAAAGCGATTTCCTGTATTATTGTCGAGAAATAAATGGCACTTAAGTGACACATTTTCTAAATTAAAGGAAATTAAATCAAGAAATTTAAATTGAAGGTGAAATTAAAGAGATCAATTTATGTATATGAAGAGTAAAAGTAAAACTTAATATATTTAAAATAAAATGTACGAAAATGAAACGAGAAGATTTTTTTAACATTTGCATTTGTATTTATACGTGGGTGAGTTATTAATTATTTGTCCATACTATACAGTCAAGAAATTAATCTAATTAAAGGTAATTATAATCTGTCAATGTTAAGAATCAAGTACCTATTTAGAAGCATACTTTATTACAACATTTTTTAATATGTTGATGTCTCTAAAATTAAAATAAAACAGTCTGTCCTAATTTAAGCTGCACGTTACAATAAATACAAAGCGCAAGAGCAAAGCCATGAATTGTGAGTGTATTTTTGTAGATGCAGAATAATTCGCCAGTGTCTGGCATTATATTTAGAATATTTATGTTCTCTAATACGAACATCTGGCCACACATATAAATTATTGCCCGCACAACTGTTTCAAGAGTAGATACAGTTGCCACCTAAGTGACAAATAAATTACATAAAATTACAATAAATTTCGCTCTAGTTTTCAGCCTAAGAACTCGAGCTTTGTACATCGTGCAAACTGAGCCCTATGAATTTAAATACACCTGCTTCGTCTGGACCATTTACATACATACATTTTATCAGTCTCATCACATGCCATTTCACAAATTGCTTCTATTTTTACGTACCACTATAAACTCACAAATTTATAATATGTTTTTAGAAATGAACATTAAAAAAAGTGTTTTCGTGACATAAATTGACAGAGTTCCCATTTAAGCTGATGCTATATTCAAAAAATTCTGAACAAACAGAGGCAGTTTGATGACGTTCGTCAATGATATTAACAACTCACGAGGGACTATTGGCAGCGGCAAAGCCTTCCAATCACCAGACAGCTTCATGTATTATGTAACGGTTTATCGCATCAGAATTTTTGTTGTGTTTCACCAGAACTGTTGCAAACGCGTAGAACTGTTAAATCGATCGATTACAAACAGCATCCAGGCAGATTTTTAAACTGTTCGAGTCGGACAAATTTCGCTTACGCCGCCCGCCCCGAAAGGGCCGCCTCCATTTTACTTTTTTTTTTTTTTACGAAGCGATAAATTTACGGCATATAGTGCCCCGGACTGCAAATATCTGTTTATAAATTATTTCGAATGTAATCAAATACGCGGCTTATAAAAAGCGTTTAGTGCCGCAATAAATAACTTCTGGCCCGGTGAATTCAGGATAATTCTCTATTAAGGCAATTATTAATATAAACAGCCGTTTTTATTGCTCCTCTCCTTGAATGTGCTGCGTTTATTCTTTTGAGAGCGTGGATTTGTTTCGATGTGTGTTATTTTGTAATCAAGGATATTGATTGTGCTAATCCAATAAGGGAAGGTTTTTTTTTGTTAGCTTTGATGTCGAAATAGAAACGATTTTTCCGGTCAACCGCATTTAAATATTCCGAGCAAACAATTAAATGCATTCTTCCGTAATCAAGAAGACGGGATATTGATTCTTTTTCTGATGCTGTGTATCGAGTCAAATAATCGTGGGGACGTTGAATTGATTCGATAAAAGAAGGTTTTTTTTTGCCTTGATGTTTAATGTCGGAACAGAAACGATTTTTCCGGTCAACTGCATTTAATCCCGGTAAATTGGCAGCCTTAGTTTAACATGCTGATTCTATATTTGCTCAATTGGTTAGGGAGTACCGTTGCGACCGTAATTTATACGCAGTCTTCTTTTATTGCATTCATCGAAACCTATTTAATTGTGCGGACAGTTTACACGCTTAATATATTCATTGATGAATATTTGCTTTATGTACGATATTTGCGATACGAAGCCTCTGTACAGAATGAATGACAAACTATATTAACAGGCTGGCCAAATTAAATGTTGAAAGAAGATACATATATACAAACCTAAAGAATACCTTAACAGAGGAAGGTTTAGTATGACCCTGTATTATGACAACGTTGGCAAACTAGGGATGTTTTAAGTATAATTAATTAAGGACCGGTCGTTCTATCTGCGCATTAAAATTTAGACTTATACAGTTAGGCTTTTATATCAAATTACCTTATATTAAAAGTAGTTTTTCTTCTTGCTTACCCGGCAATCATCGCCCTTAATTTATAGCGTAGCATTCATGAAGTTTCGCCGTCGTTTAAGGGGAAACTGCGAGCTGCATTGTCAAAACTTTTCTCACAATTTACATAAACGTACCAGGATATAAATAAACTGACCTAACTGTAATAAGGTTGTTCCGAGGAAAACTATTTTCGCGTTCCTTTCGCCGGTCAGTTAGAAGAATATACGATTTCCTTTATTGCAAATAATTCGCCTTTGACGTTTGTGATATATAGAGACGGTTATTAAATTATAGTTTCCTGTATCTGTAAAGCTCCTGCCCTTTAAATTGACTTTGCGCAAAATGCAATAATTCCCCGAACATAAATAACTACATCCATCGATAATAACTTGAGCGGTCCCGGTGTGCTCCTATATTTCAAGCTAATACTTTACTTGACGGTAAAATTACTTTTTGTATTAAATCAACAATAATCAATTTACCAGGGTTGTTTATGTTAAAAATATTTTCACGTGTAATATACGAAACACCGAGGATATTATGTTGCCTGAACTTTTTCTAAGCGTTCACTGTGTAAAATAATTCCCGTAATACTCATTTATTTTGCGAGGCCATGAGAGTTTATCGCAAACGACAAATGATCCTTTCACCCTTTAGTAAAAAGGATACTCAGTTTATCCAGCTTTGGCGTGCTATTCGCACGAAATTCTAACGTTACAGAGTAGCTTTTTTTTTCTTTGTTTAAACCTCCCGGTAAAATAATACCACTTGTTTGGTTTGTTTAAATAACGGGGTTTTGTTAAATTTAATCCGGGCGATCTTCTGCAAATTCCACGTTTATAATTATTGCACGTACAGGTTCAAACACATCACATGCGATACAATTTGCAACTCGATTGCTATTTGTATCATTTAAACCGACCACTGCGGTTATGTACTCTCTAAATATTTTACATGTTCGAATTCCCTCAACGATCCGTGTTTCTAATATCGTCCTGTGTTAACGCCAGGACGGTGGACACGTCGCAAATTTTACGACCGTTATAAAAGTCCGTTTAATTTCGATCATTCCCGTTCTGCATTAAATTTATTTGAGGTTTCGATTTCAATGGCAATTAAATTTGTTTTGTTCGGTGAAGGTATTTCGTTTGCCATAACTTTTAAAAGGTTAGGCATCGTAAATAATTAAAAATCATGGCATTATATAAGTCATCATCGAGTAAATAATTCTGAGGAATAAAATTATCAAAAACATAAAATAAAATTGATCGGCGCTGGCAGACTCCGCAAAAAACTGCAAGCACATATCTTTTTGGCTTACGTACAAGTATATTTTCATGGAAAATATTTTCACTGCCGTTTTATCATACGCAAACAGCGGTGCTGTTTTCATTTGATGAGCAATATTTTCCTAACCGAGATATTTGTCTTTGTGTGCCCGTATTATGTCAATACCATGAAGTGAAAACATAATAAAATCATAAAACCTAACAGTCAAATAATATTTTCTTTCCATACGTATGCGAACACGGGCGCGAACAAATGTCCGTTAGGTTTAAGCCGGTAATTTAAATTAGGGTATTAGCAAGCGTAAACATGTCCACGTTCGAACTTTCGGTATCGAATTTTAATCTAGAATCAATCCAGAACTGGATTAATTGAATCGAATTTTATTTTCACATCCATCAGATTTTTTTAAAACAGAAAGAGAATTACAAAAATGCAATTAATATGGAAAGAAAACTGTAAGTATTTCAAATTTCGAGCCATTTGAGCAAATTAAAACAATCGCCGTGATAAAGTTGTTTAGTTAACATGAGATGCTGTCCAAAAGTATGCAGAATAGATTGATTCCTTGGCCAACTTAAAGGTTGCGTTGCCCAAATATTAGGGATCGGTGCCTATCAGACTCTAGTGCATTACAAGGACTCTGCCAAATGCTTATTGTGATTATGGTCTGCGATTAAAACCCAGTTGTTGTTAAGGGTATAAGCTTCAGCTCAAAGTTAAGCTGGAATGGTACAACTAGATCTTAGAAAGACTCGACAATTTCTTGAAGACAATAATACCCAACCAGAACTGCAATCGAAATCTTTTAAATAAATCAGACTCATCATCAAGATAAAATTGTTTGAAAATATTCTCATTTTGTAAATACGAGGCGCCATCCAAAAGTTGTTTAAAAAGATCGATTTCTTGGTAATCTTAGGATAGGTCAGCCAGTCCTTATAAAAAGCCAGTGCCAGCAAGCTTAGAGAGTCTGCAGTCAAATGGTAGCAACTAAAATCTTTGATACGTGCATTTCTATAACTTTATATTTGGCTTAGTCTATGATTAAGCGAAAGCTAACAAATAGCAACAAAGAATAAGCACCAGTTTCTCTTGTTCTTCTTTTACTTACAAACTTATGCCTTCCTATCTTTGGACAATTTTTTTCCTACCTCCAGCTTTTAGGTTTCCTTCCCTTCGTTTTCTCTGTCCCTCTGTTTCTGCTTCAGTTGCTATCACCAGTCTACTCGAAAATTCAAACTTCAACCCATAAAAGGCGTGAATAGGCTTTTGGTAATAAACTTTCAGAGCGTAATTTGTATTTTGAGTGCCATTTATTCTTCATTCAAAAACAGTCAGATGTCTATTGAAGATTGTGAACACTCCAGACGGCTTTGTAACAACAAAATCAATTCTCGAAAATGTTTCCCATGTTTCATTTTTTCTGCCCTTTTCCCTTTTCTTTTCTGCTTCAATAATCTTTCACAAGTTTCTCTGAAAATTCAAACTCAAACACTTAGAAGCGTTAGTAGACTTTCGTGATGAAGTCCCACGTCTAGATTGGTCCTCTGAGCGACATTCGGTCTTCAAAAAAAAGGATAAAATGATGGTGGAAAGTGATGAACACCATAACTTTCCTTTTACCACAAATCTCACCTCAGATCAGATAATCGCCATTTCCGTTAGCACGAATAAGTGAGTTTGAATTGGGATTTCGACCTCCCACCTTGCCGCTCGAGCATTCCCATTAGTTGCTAGATTGAAATATTCTTTCAAACTTACTTGTCCATGCCTGTGTCCATGCTAACGGAAATGACGTTTAAGTGATCTAAGGTAAGATTTGTGGCAAAAGGAACGCAGCTTTTATAAGGGTGTCTCAAACTCAGTATACTCATCAATCAGTAGTAACAGCTAGTGTCGGCGCCTTTGATGTTCATACTGCCGTTTTCATATCCAATATGGCCGTTATTGGCGGGCCTTCGTGTTATTGCTTCTAGATGTCACTGGTTGAAAAAGTGGCACGGATAAAAATGATTGCAAGCAAATCATAGAATGCGATGTTGTTTTACACAACTTCGGACTTTCCACACAACATAAATCCAATATAATCTAACAAAGATGGTTTTCTGTTCAACCTTTTTCATCACTCCGCATCCATTGTGGAAGGTCCGCCAGTTTTCAGACTTGCGCGCTCAAGAACTGTAGCAGCGAAAACGCCAAGCTGCGCATACTGATTGATGTATATACTGTGGTCTCAAAATACTCAAATATTGGACAACCACCACAATTGGCTTCTCGATCATGGTCAGATTCCGCTTATAGTGATCATGTCATATAGTGTTTGAGGTCCAATGACATTTGAACGTTGTACAACCTCCGCATTCACACGTTTTAAACCCCTTAAGACCAACCACGTTGAGCTACTACCTTAACATCCACCAATACGTCGATACGGTTGTTTCAATGAAGACCTCCATTCAAGACCATCCCATTAATATTTCAAGCAATTGTAAAAAGTACCAAAACACCAAAGCGAAGTACGCAATTCCCATCACTGCAGACTTTGATTTAAATTTGAAGTGGAGAGAGATTTGGTGCGACACTTACAGGCGACTGTAGTATAGCTCCTTCTCTATTGGAATAGATAGATGGCTCTGAAGTAAGAACGCGACCAGCCGGATAAAGGACTCTTCGCCTTGTAACCATCTAGTAAACTGTCAGAATGATTACGGTCGTTGTTTAACACGCTGATGATATTGTCATTTGAATTGAAACGGAAATGCAGACATGTTATCGGATGCTAATGTAGCGAAATCTTTTTGTTTTGACAAAAAAAGAAATGTACCTATTTCTTTATTTTTGAACAGTACCTCGTATAAATTGTATTTAAAACCGACGAAACGTTTTTTTTACCACCAAAATAAGAATTTCAAAGTCTGGATGACATTATGTAAATTATTTTATCAGGGTTACAACACCTGCACTCATAGCCATCTTTATAAAATTGACATTTCACATAATCCATTTCATGAATGTAAAATTTCCTCGCGGTTTCTGGCTCCCGACTAAATCCTGTTTACAATCTCGAAATGCTGAGAACGCGGTATTCCTGGAGTAACGCGTAAAGTTAAGATAGAGACGTCTATGTAGGATTAAGGGGACGTTAATAAACTTTGCACGTGACTGATTTAATTAAAAAAAAATAATAATAATTTTTTGACTGCAATTTAAATAAATAAGCCGCGGAAACTGCTAACGCTTAACGCTTACTTCCGGTTCCTATTACGTAACTTAGCAGAAATATCCTCTTTAAACGTTGTTCCACTTAAGCAATCTATTAAACTTCTGCAAGTGTACGAGAAACTTTGAAGACAATTGTTGTATGCAACTTGCGTCGTTCCAGAAGCTGAAATAATTTAAATACATCGGCAATTCGACGCTGCACTTCTATATTTAATTTTCTCGTGCAATTAAAATTTAATTAACGTCGAACCTTGCCCTCAGAGCTTACAATAGATGTTATTTGCTTCGTTTCATGTTTGCAGTAATTAGTAATTATTTATTTCGTTTCTTGTTAAACAAGACATTCTAAAATAATTATTAAATAATCCTTTCAACTTATAACTAATAGAGCAATTGTTTCTGTTTTCTTTTTTCCATCTTCCCTCACTTTCTGATTTTCAACTACATAGAGTGAAATCTATACATTCTGAGAAACTTTACATACAATAATATAATATCTTTCAAATTTATCGTAGTTAATTTAGTCTATAGTCTAAACTGTGCTCTTGTGGAAATGAAATTCCATATCCTGTGTGGTATGTAAAACTGTAATTTTGTTTAAAAGCGTTGAAAATATGCAGCAGACGTGTGAATGATATATTCGACTGTAAATCGTATCAGTTTAATCGTTCCTCTAAGTTAATGGCTCAGAATATTTGTTGGCAAATCGCTAACACCATTATAATGGCGGCATAAATATACTTGTCTGTTTATACAATGTAACTGTTGTTGTTGTAACCCAACTTATTGGAGCTTCATGGGCATCGGAATAATCGCTGACAATACACGTCATCGATTAAATTTTATGAACGCGTAAGTTGCAAGCGTAAGCTGTTTACAATTAATTTTCTGTCTAATTTATCGGGGATAAAAGCGAACGGGCAACTTGAAAAATTAAAAGGGATGTCGTAATTAACTTCTCGTTTATAAAGGGGCTCATATTTCACGGGATGTCATTTTTGTATATCTTGCAAAGTCATCTATTAGCGTCGGCCGGGAAATGTTTCGTTGGCTAAAATCGAGAGGGCACTTTTTGATATGCATTTAAATGGAAACCACCTTTCCCTTAAACACATTAGGCACAAGTCTACCTACGTTCGGTGTTGAGTAGATTCGTAAGCAGAAGGGATAATTCGCATTCGGATAATGAAAAGGGGAAATATTCAGAGTTTTTGAATTACGCGGTTTAATTTAATTTTCATTTAAAAACTCGAGTGGGTCGTGGGTCGGAAAAGTCGTTGAATTCAAATGTCCTTCGGATACCTTACAATAAACGTTGAGAGATTTATTTTTTTATACTCAATCTAATTTAATTTACTCTTACTTATTTTAGTTTAGTGACTAACGAAAATATCACAGACGTAAAGAGAAGACTGGCGGGAATATTTGGGAACAAAAGGAAAGGCACAAAATCTAGAGACGATCAATCATTTTGTCAGATATGTTGTATTTAAGTTATGAATTATTTATGAAATAAAAGCCGGATGATAAAAATTTCCGATTTGTTTCTTTTCCTTTTCGCAGTTTTAGCCTTTCCGCACTTACGCTAAACGAATACGTAACTGATGTGATTTCCAGACAAATTCGAAATTATTCAAAGCTGTTTACACATTCAATTCAATCAAAATCTCCAATTATTATTACATTAATGATTCGTTACTAACTAAATACCCGAGCTGGAAGTAAGTGTGATTTAACTTCTTCTCACGTGCTTAAAGAGTTTCGAAAATTCATGAATCCGATTCGAATTTCGTCGCCATTTAAATTAGGTATTTCGCCTTAGGTGGAGGAGTTATAATTATAATTAAGTTAGCTAATTACTTTTGTGTATCTCTAATTTCGGTGTTTGAGAATTACGGGAACGACGGAATCAATATTTAACGGCGCTTAAGCGGGGGGGTTCGGTCTAATTTCTTGATGTTATTAAGGGGATCTGCATTAATGTTTAAAAATAGATTAGAATTTAATCAGCGCCATTATTCAAGATGTGACAGTCATGGAAATCGAATTTAGCAGTTGTACTTTCCCGTATTCATCGCATTTAGGGTCACGTTTAATTCGGTTTCGCAAGTTGTGAATTAAATTAACCCTGTGGGAAAAGCAAGATAATAAGCTCAAGCGCAGCTTCCAATCTTAGCCGGATAATGGAAATTTCTGTTGTTATTATTACCCAATAAATGAAGGGCGTTCAATCTTTGTTTTAAAGATTGAATCTAATCGAATTTTTCCTTTATTCAAATGAGGGAAATCATTTTTCAGGAAATACATGGATTGCACAGCGTGGATTTCGTTTTGAGGTCGACTTGATGGAACTACAAGTGTTTTTACGTCGTAACGAAGCTCGCCCCGGAGCATATAACAAAGCTCTTGTATTGTAACAAATAGACACTCAGACTACTTATCTTGCCTCTTTGACCGCACTCCTCCTTTTCAGTCTTTATTTATTCATCTGCTCTGAATAACGGAAACCCACATTACTGTCAGTCAAATAAACGTGCATGCCTTCAATTTGAAAACGAATATTCGAAACTGATCTGTAATTACTAACGAAAACGTTCAATTGAAAGTGTCATTTAATTATTTTCACGTCCAACAAAACAGGTGGCAAGATAGAGAGCTTGCAGAGCTTTAAGAATGGCGTGAGGAGTTCAAAGCGGAAGGAAATAATTAAAAAGCTTCCTTGCAAACGGATACAGATCGTATATCAAAAGTCCACCCGCTCTCTCTTCAAAGCGCGACAATAATTAATAATTCCTCAAAATACAATTGTTATAAATAAAATAATGTTTAATTCTAAGTAATCGTTTTGCATCTTGTTTGTTTTGTTTCTTATCAAGACGCCTTTTGGCTTTGATAAAATTCATAAAATCATAACAATACTTTGAGAAGGGAGAAATTATAAGAAGGAATTAAATAATACGTTTAATTCAGTTTATATTTTTTTCAGATTGCTCGAGCTTGAAGAACGTGAAACTGACAATCGAACCTCCCGTTGTAGTAAGATATCAAAACGCCATACTCACTTGTACATATGACTTAGAAGACGCCCCCCTTTCTTTCGTGCAGTGGTACAGGGGTACGTTCGAATTCTACAGATGCAGCGCAGCTAAACACACAAATACGATGACGTTTCCTATTTCTGGACTGACCGTAGATGTAAGTCGTTTTCGCAGGAACTTAATCCACCCCCGAATCAACTTTTGTACAGTTCAAAGTAATCGGCGCTTTTGAGTTGGTTTTGTTTCTTTGATGAAAGAAGGAGGACGACTTCCTAAACCCATTGAAGTTTGACAAATTGACAGCTGTTAAACAGTTTAATGCCTAACGTGACATTTTCGTTGATCTAATGCAAGACCTACTTTACAATATTATAAGAGATTCAAAGGCTATTGTCAATTAAACAACTGTTATATAACTTAACTCAACGACTAACCAGAAGCAGCATCAACACCACCAGTAGCAGCAGCCCTGAGGAAGTTCTTCTGCAATGGAGAACGAAACGTCGGCAGTAGAAAAAGTCAAGGTGATGCGGTTCCAACCGGATGCCAATTCAAACGCCTGTCATGTAACTTGGAAATTGATTTGTGTCATATATAGCCCACATAATAAAGAAAATACTTATACAGTGGACATAAGCTGACATCTCTCTTGACCGGATAATTTTTCTGGAACCAAAATTCGCTTAGCTCTTATAAGCGGACAGCTCCAATAAGCGGATAAAAAAGTTGGAACCGTCGATGTCCGCTTATGAGAGCTTTCACTGTATTACAACAAAATGTGGGGGGGTTATGCGACGCACGAGCCATCCCCATTCTCTAAGAACTGTAACTTTGTGTCATAAACACGCTTAATGCAATATATTTCGTCCTTGTTCTAACCATCATCTTATGGATCACAAATTGGTTTCCAAATTGTATAATGAATTAATTCCTGTTTCTTTGATTTTTTTGCTTGCTCTTTTTTTGTGAAAAATAGCTGCGTAATTTGTTCCGGATTTATTTTTCGAAAGAAAGACTAAAGGATTTTGTTTCCTTGCAGCTGGATCATTCGAACTGCACGCAAGCTTACCTCCGCAATATATCCGACTTTAAACTGAGCGGAAATTTCAGTTGCGAAGTAACCACGGACGAAAACACTGTTTCCACGGGATCTGATACGCAATCCATGTTAATAGTGCGTAAGTATAATTCTTTAAAAAATAATTAACAGCTTTAGTATAAAATAAATAACCCCCTATATTTTGCTCATTTTATTTCACTATTAAAAAAAGAAACGTGAACTCGTAGATAGTAATCATTTATAAAACAGAACACCATTTCGTATACGTTACGAAACTTGATGAACCCTCATCGATTAAATGCACGAGGTGAACACAGCGGCAATATTATCGCCATTAGTCAAAATTAACTTCGTCGGACGTGCGAAATCGCTTTCATTTAAATATCTTGTTACAACGAATGCTGCCTGATAAATTAACGCTCAGGCTCATCCGAAAATGAACAACGACTGATAAATTTGCGAGCATTACTTAGATGATAGTTGGTTAGCATCTGGTTTCTGAAAGCGTGGACCGTTTTGTCCCCTGTAAGCACTAAAGCTGGCTCATAACTTATGAAACCAACGTCACGGTGTACACCTATCCTAACTGCGATATATTATAATTAAATAATACTGATAATCTAAAACTAGCTGTCACAATTCAAGCTACAAAATTTTTTTTACCAAATAAAAGGAAGAGGGTTTACACACGCTCATAAAAGAGCATTTCCTGTTTTTATATTCCTTAGAGGTATATATTTTGTTATTATTTTCGGGAGGCACAACCGGTAGATTGCGTCGTTCTGCGGATTTCCTAAACGTATGTCGTTATCCCTCTGTTCAACCTATATTCATTCGAGTGAGATAAATTTATTTAGGCAGACCAGATGTAGCAATATTAAAGTGTTACGCAATACGTTCCGTAGAAGCAATAAGATTTATTACGAGAGGAGGATTTGCGGAAGTTCTACATTTCAGTAATAATTGCCTCGTCATGTCGATCGATTCCAATATCAGACTTGAATAAGAACAACATCTTTAGGCGATATATTACATGAAATATCTTAGGAAGCAAAATATGAATCCGAATGACTCGTTAATTACAAGAGAAAGTAACGTCGCCATTAACCCCCGGAATTATCTCGTAACCCTTAAAACTACAATGCACTCCGCCCCCTCGGCTCCATTAAAACTAACTTACTCGATTCAAATTTTAAAAGCACGGCCAAGTTTGAAATTGATCCGAACCGCAAACTTAAATTTAAGTTGAATTTATTGCCAAATTACAGCTTACCCTAATAGACTCGATAACAAAATTAGAATTATTGATTTCCTATTACTCAGTATCCTATGAAAGTAAGTAGGTGCTCGGCGCGGCGCGGCGCGGCGGGGTAAAATAAAATTTCCAATTTCGCCCCCGAAGACAGAATCCAGATAAACTTTGCCAATAAGAGGGGGCCGATTTTAATATTGGCCGGAATTGATTCTGATAAACACGTTCGCTCGGCTGTAACGTTTTTGGCTTATAAAAATACAAATTGCGGCGGCGGCGCGGGCGGTGACCTACCATGAAAAGCTCTGTGTAACGAAGAGTCGTATATCTTTGATGTTTTTTGTATGCGTGCATTTTAGTCGACAGAACACTGTAATTCGTATGGTAATTAACATGCGCTGGAAAAATTTATTGGTCAGGCGACGAAATGCATGCACATAAAAAGCATGCAAGTTTTTTTCTTTTTAATTAATTAAACCGTAACAATTTTTTCAGCAAAATACGTATAAGTCACCAACCTTTCTACAGTGGAAAAAATTCCAGATTTTAAATTGAGAATCGAATTAAGAAAACGACAAGTGATGCTCGACATGCTCGAATTTGTAAGTCCATGAAGTTTCAAAGTAATGCTCCATTAGATTAAACTCGAAGCCAGTTTCATAACTGAAATCCGCTCATGTACGATAAATAAGTACATGACTGCAGAATCGATACTTTAAATGCAGATTCTACGGAATCCGATATCTTTAAACCCCAAACTTAAATCTTTAATTTTGACGACATAAAATCTTCAATTTCTGTATCTGTGTACAAAATGGACAAAGTTCAATTTACAAATTTAACAACATACGCAACGAAAGCTTTCAAAAAACAACAAACCACACCAATTCAGTAGAATAGAATAGATTTCGAATAATTTGAATGCTTAGAGTCACTGAACAGGAGCGCCATCTTCTGGTCGATTCGGAAAATTTCTGCGTTGCAAAAGAAGAGACGTTTCTATTGGTGGTGAAGTAAATTCAACGAAAGTTGGGATATTCGAAAGCCAAGCAAAAAAACTTGAGTTGAATTGAGTACGTGCTACAACTTGGAAAGAGTACTTCTCAATGATTAATCTAGAGCGTCATCTCTTGGCTAGCCAGAAAATTAATTTCCTGTAACTTACGAAAAGTAATTGATTTTGAACGCTATCTTTTGGTAGGTTCAGAAAATATATTCGTTGCTGGAGAAAAGAATCTATAAATAAATCTGTAAATCTTCTATAAAAAAAAATCTTCAATTTCTGTATCTGTGTACAAAATGGACAAAGTTCAATTTACAAATTTAATAACATACGGCAACGAGAGCTTTCAAAAAACAACAAACCAAACCAATTTAGTAGAATAGAATAGATTTCGAATAATTTGAATACTTAGAGCCACTGAACAGGAGCGCCATCTTCTGGTCGATTCGGAAAATTTCTGCGTTGCAAAAGAAGAGGCGTTTCTGTTGGTGGTGAAGTAAAGTCAACGAAAATTGGAATATTCGAAAGCCAAGCAAAAAAACTTGAGTGGAATTGAGTAGTGCTACAACTTGGAAAGAGTACCTACTTCTCAGTGATTAATCTAGAGCGTCATCTCATGGCTAGCCAGAAAATTAATTTCCTGTAACTAACGAAAAGTAATTGATTTTAAATGCTATCTTTTGATAGGTTCAGAAAATATCTTCGTTGCTGGAGAAAAGAATCTATAAATAAATCTGTAAATCTTCTATAAAAAAATCTTCAATTTCTGTATCTGTGTACAAAATGGACAAAGTTCAATTTACAAATTTAACAACATACGGCAACGAAAGCTTTCAAGAAACAACAAACCAAACCAATTCAGTAGAATAGATTTCGAATAATTTGAATACTTAGAGCCACTGAACAGGAACGCCATCTTCTGGTCGATTCGGAAAATTTCTGCGTTGCAAAAGAAGAGGCGTTTCTATCGGTGGTGAAGTAAAGTCAACGAAAGTTGGGATATTCGAAAGCCAAGCAAAAAACTTGAGTGGAATTGAGTACGTGCTACAACTTGGAAAGAGTACTTCTCAGTGATTAATCTAGAACGCCATCTCTTGGCTAGCCAGAAAATTAATTTTCTGTAACTTACGAAAAGTAATTCATTTTGAACGCTATCTTTTGGTAGGTTCAGAAAATATCTTCGTTGCTGGAGAAAAGAATTTTTCGGCGTTTAAAACGGTTGCAGTTATATTTACATAAATCGAGGTAATTCAAAAGCAGAAGAGAGAAAGTGGAAGAAATAACTTTCGAATGACCTAGAACGCCATTTTTTGGTCGGCCAGGAAATCAGCAATGGCCAGAACCCTTCTTTTTTTTTCGTTACAAAAGAACAGGTTGATTCCTTGGATGATTGCAATTCGTAAACTTCAAACCAATGAAAGTAAAGCCAAATATGATTACTTCATATCTCGGAGAAAGTAACAAACAGCAACCTATACAAAACGCCATCTCTTGACCGACCTAGTAAATCTCTTTTTTAAAAGATTGCTACGTTCCATAGCTCGCTTCAGAACGTTTCTTCGTTGGCACAGAAAAGGGTTTTCTTTGGGCGTTTATAATTTTTGAGTTAAGGTCGCAATAACCACCCGAAATCAAAATCAATTTCCAGGAAATTTTTTTCGCTACAAAAGGAAAGGTTGATTTGAGGTTCTGAAACTATAAATCAAAAACATGAAAGTATGAGGCGATTAAAGGAACGAACAGGGAAAAACTGAAGCATCGAAATTAAAGAAAAAGCTAATGTTCCTATGCAAAGCAGTTCTTTTTTTTCCCTATCTTTGAATCAAATACCTTATTGTTCAACCTTGGACATTTCATACTGGTATCTTCACTGATCGCCTTAAAACCTATTTGTATAGCAAAATCAACAACATCAAAGGAAATTTGAAGTACTGGCCGAAAGAATCTAGAGCCTCCACACCTCCATACCTTATGAGACATCCCGTATAAAGCGGTATTTCCTTCAGACACCCTTTTCTTAAATATTCTTGATAAAAATAACTCACGACAGTTAAGTTGCAATTTTGCTGCAACAACATTACACTATTTCCTTTGAAGTAACTTCTAGTTTTATTTTTTTATATTTGTTGTTATTTACGACATTGTCCAATTTCTTATAGACGCTTAAGAAACGAACGTAAATTTTCATTTCTTTCAAGGCCGAAACACCTCTCCTCTCCCAATTATGAATTTCATTTCGCCTAAAAAGACTACGAATCAATATTTTCTGTTCCAGACGTACGAGGCTGGCTCGTCAAATTTTGGAAGCGCCAATTTCAATACTTTAAATGGGCTCAATTTTTTTTTTCAGGAGCCATCGCTCCTTTTGCCATGCATATTAATACGTCGATCAATCTTGACTGACAATTTGTGCAGTCATGTTTGGAATTCCTTAATTATACGGCCGATGAAATAGCAATAAGCCGCAGATTTCCTACTACACGCGGGCACTTTAGATTGTGATTAAACGTTTAAGATAATTAAGTTTACATTCACTTGTAAACTATGATGATTTATCTTGACGTTCACGTATTGAATCCTTGACGTGCTTCCATTAGGTGATCTTTAATCAAATTATGAGCACTTTGACTGCATATCTAAGTTATAAAATGTTTTTCGTATTATTGGGTACAACAAATCTGAGTGTTTTCATTATTTGTTGGTCAACTACCTACCTAAAGCGTTTGCGTGTTGTATGTTTTTAAAGCGCGTCATTTAAAATTAGTTCCTGTTTGCAGTGTGTTATCGAAATTGCGGTCGTGTTGTAATAAATAATACGGACTATTTATTATAGTGTACAACGGTTCAAACAGGGTGCACTTGTGTTTTATGCTCCCAAATCAATATCCGCGGTTTTGTGTTTACACGTTTGGTGTAAAACAAATTGCGAGGTAATATTTTGACTTTACCTCGTATGTGCAAGCAAACCATCTTAAAACCGACGTGGAAAATCGACTCACATTATCAAAATTATTTTCGCTACATAAGAATCACTTATTATAGTGAATTTGTTGTTCTGTTTTAGGTCATACAAATAATTGTTGACTACGGTTCTCCAATGTATTTAAAACAGGGAAACAAATGGCTTCCAGCATTTCCTGTTAGGCTTAATATATCTAGTTGAGGAATCGGCGTGTTCATCATTCACGTCTTAATGCTCTACTGCTTTGGACAAGTGTTCTGTTTTTGTATTCTTTGTAGAAAAGTAAAGTTTATGTTTGCTATTGATGTTTGGGGGCTCCGGCAAAAAAGCTGTAGTTTAGCAGTTCCTTGGCGCGAATGATTTGTAGCCCTACGTGCCCGTCTGTTTTTCCGGCAAGGACTTTATAATGCTATTAATTTCGTAACCTGGTTTTCGCGGAAGAGCGTTTCAATTGCAACGTTTCCGGGTCGATTTTTAACAAAGAATTTAAATTACAGCTTTGCTGCATAACACTGAACAGAAGACGAATTACACTTTCAAAGAAAACTAAAAATTTTGGATTTCACAAAATTATTGTCGTTTTAACTACGTTTATAGGTGACTGCACAAACAAGTATGTAATAGTTTTCGTGTGAGCTTGCACTAATGCTTCTAAATCGAATTGAAACTTCTTTCTAACGCTTTCTTTTTAGACTTTTTAGCAATTTAATTAGAACTTTAAAGCGCTTTAATCAAATAGCACACCGGCACTCTCGTAATGGATCACGAATTTTTCTGAAAAAGCTCGAGCTTTCGATACACGCATGCGGAGGACAGGACGGACGGTAATTCAATCTTTAATTAAACCGCCGAATATCACGTTACATTGTCGACATCCGCTACTTAAACTGTGCAAATTTACATGATGGGATTAACCTACGCGTATCTGTCTAATCCTAATCTGCTAATGTGTGTTACCGCAAACAACATTGCGGAGTGTATGAACAATATGTAAAGGCGGCGCTACATTACATGGCAAACTAGCCAAACGTTTGTGATGTGTGAAGGTTCGCCGAATAGTGTGTATGGTAGAGCATTTGTCAAACTCCTTCCAACGTTTGCATTCGTATACGTTCCGATAGAAGTCGGTAAATGAGACACTTAAACGCGATTCAGCAACATCGTACACATTATTTGACAAACGTTTGGAAAACTGTACACATCACCAACGTTCGACATTCGCCTAGTTTGCCATGTAATGTGGAGCCGCCTTAACGTGCAGGACAATTTCCATTACTTTCGGCTAGCAAAAAATAATATTACGAAAGACTGTTGCGTAACAGTCGTGTATGATGACAAAAAAATTCATAATGCGATGTGAAATGAGATGTGTTTCAAAGCGAGGCTGTTTTGAATATGAAATATTCCTGGAAATACCTCAGGATTCAATGTAAAAGCATAAAGCTTTTCTGTGGGTTCAGTTAAGAATGGCTTGCTTTACTTTAATTAATCGAATTCATTCATGCTATTAATAATACCTTCAGTAATTGATACATTAAAGACTCATCACAAGTAATTCTATATACATACATTTGTGTTGTATGTACAAGTGCTATCATCAAAGATAATGTCATACTCACAACGGAAAGGCAGTTTTCTTATGATGACTATGCATATAGTTGTTTTATAAAGTGAACAAACATTTGTCATTTGTAAGAAAGCTCTAATTATCTTCGACATGTCCGCAATATATACTTTTACGTATTAATATAGTTAATCATGGAGAAGTCGAATAATTTATTTTGGAAAGTGAATTTAAAAAGTTACAATTAGTTGGGCGACATTAATCTGTTCCCCCCACGTTCAGTTTGCGCACTTTTGGCGTTAGCGGCGAGAATTTATCGATAATTTCGTAATAACTGAACCTCTAAAACGAATATCCCGAGTTCTCCGAGTCAAAAACAAAAGTTTCTTTTTATACTCCCGAAGTTCTCTGCTTTAAACTTCGCCGAAGTGAATTAGAATTTTAATCAAATATAACGTGGAACCCGGGGATAATATTGCTAATGGACTTGTTTGGTTTCACGTTTTCAATCGGAAAAACTCGCATAGTTTTGTTTAAGTTGTGCTCCGCGTCTGTTGGTTCCGTTATAAATTGATCATTGGGTAAGAAAGTATCAGATAATTTTTCATTACATAAAATAAACGTCTAGATTTTATAAATAAATTGGATGCCTATTTGCGTTGCTTGTATTGGGTAGATTTTAGTATTTAAATAATTCCGCCGGTTGTGCTTGTTGCTAAATTACGTATTGTTTATTTAACAAAACAGATTAATATAACGAGCTGAAATTATGCAATTCAACTGCTGTTGAATTTATACGAACAAGCTAATTTTGTACAAATTGATATTACGTAATATTTGCCTCCGCAACAGATTTATCAAATGCAGCAAGCGCAGATGCAGATTTAACTAACGCGTTACTACAAATATTTCTCTGGTCTCGAAAGCCCCCCCCCTCTAAATTATAACCACGTTCACATATTTTATATTATTTCAGTTCTACTTTATGTGTGGTAATCGATTTAAAGTTACAATCATAAATGTAATTCAAAAAGCTGTCACAAAATCCAAGTACATATTTTGCCTGTTTATTGCCGCACAGAGCTGTGATAAATGCGTGAAATGATAAAAATGCCGTGATAAGTTTATGGTCGCTTTTACAGGGCAGTATCAGAAGAAATAAATCAAGCCCCGCAATTGCTAAGCTGCAATGAAATTGCGTTATTGCTCTCAAATGATATCTGCAAATGTATTTGCTGCAATCCATCAAAACTCCCGAACGGTTTCATTTTTACGCTTGTATTAGCGACCTCTGGTTTTACGAGGTGAAACGAATGGGAATTTGTTTATAAAAAAATTATTACACCCAAACAGAAACGTAATATTTTTTTTTTGATGAAATTAATATTCTTGATAGTTTTTCTTGGCTGGACGACTTAATTAAATGAAAATTCTTGAATCACAGCCTAATTATTTATTAACTTTTTGTTTATAGAATTAAGGTTATAGGTTCAACGAAACCCCAAAAGCAAAGGGTGGACAAATTGAGTAAAATAAAAGTCACCAGCTGAACACACTTGTGTTTATTTGTCAAGCTCAAAACTGGTAAAAATAAGACAATGGTTAAACTACGACCCAGACGGGGTCCAATGAATCGAACACGAAATGTAATTAAGTAAACTTTGTTATCAAGCAAACGAATAAGTTAGATTTTAACCGATAAGCAGATCTGCTATTCGTTCACAGCTTAAAGTGATTAATGAAAATCACATGATTAATAAATAAAAATAACAAAGCCGTGTTAAGGTGAGTCAACAAAATAAGTCAATAAAAATAATTAAAATATTTCCGACCTGGTAACCAAAATCCAGCGTAAAGACAAACAGCTGTCAGTAGCTCCAACGGCGGTAAGTGTAGCCAATGACGTAATTCTGCACAGGTGTTACGTCACCAAGTGGCGTCGCGTTTAGATGTCAGGTTCACTTTCACGGACGAAGGGTGGGCTAGGATGTCGGGGAATTTATTCGTTTCAAACTTCGATTTCGGCCTTTTCTTCCACCCAAGGGATGTCGATGTCTTCAACAAAGGTAAAACTACCACTGAAAGCCTAGTAGAGGAGAGAGACACGTGTTACCAACAGAACATACGCATAAAATTGGCAACAAGACCTAACAGTTCTTTGTCCCAGAAACAGGCCTTAGAGAAGCTTAATAAGGAGCTTGAATTCACTCGGCGTGCTTTTAAACAAATCACGGGGTAGATTCCGTTTCAGGCTTCAATCAAAAGATTCACATGAAAGAAGCACAAAGATTGTAATCACCGACAAACAAAAGGTCAGCACGCCAGGAGCTCTGTTGCGTTCTCTCCAATTATGCTAAAATGAGAGTCGTTACGAATGAAGTCAGTTTTAGCCGGGCGAGAGAGTGAAATAGACAGATACTATAGGACTAAATAACAGCGTATGGTTTGGTGGCGAAATCTTATGAAATGTGACGATCGTCACGTAGGCACACTGAACTCTTACTTCCCCCTTAAATACAGGGCTTTCCGGATTAATGTCAGTTAAGTTTAAATTTGTTAACACTATTCTACGCTTAAAAGCCTTTCCTGTTTATTTTAAAGCTAACCGGCAAACTCCTTCACAGAAAAGATACACTTTCAGTTATTCAATAAAAATAGTGAAATTCGACGTGGATTCTTTTTTTATTGTGTCGTCTCAGCGAATTTATATAACTACCCGAAAATGCAATATAAATAACAATTTCCTCTGCATTTATGTATTTATAATACTCTACATGTACACCATTTAAATAAACAATACTAAATGTGGTTAACTTAATAAATGATGTGTACGTTTATGTTTCTAAATATTTAAACAACAAACTATCCTCCCCCTGAATATATCGAATAACTGTGTCGATACATATTCATAAAAAAAAACAACGGCAACTACGCATGCATTTATCCTTTCGGTTTTCAGCCAAATATTATGAATAACTTAAATGAATTTTTCAGTCGTAACAACCTCCAAAGAAAAATGCCTAAAGTATCAAGAAGGCGATGATGATGAAGACTTCGGAAAGCAGTTGATGTCACCAAAATGTGAAGTGAAAGGCAGCTATTTCCCAAAGAATAAATTACTTCTGAAATCATTGTCCTTTTTTCGTTATCCATTTGCAATCTTGTTTGGACAAAAAGAATTATGTTTAATGATTTCATCAGTAATTTAGAAAAAGAAGTTCTCAAACTTATCCTTAACATTTGCAATTTCCGACTAAATCTCCAACCAACCAACCAACCAATCAAAACCAAAGTTATTCTTTTTCTGTAGTTAATTTTGATTGAAACAAAATCCACAGAAGGCATTAAAACACAGGAGATAGAAATTCTGTTGGTACTTCTCAATGTAATTTTACGGTTAAGTAAAGGAGGACGAGAAAAAGGAAGACGGGCGCAATTCTCTCAATAAGAAGATTGACGGCAAAGAGGATGAAGAGAAAGATAACTTCGAAACGCTCCTTCTGTATCATCTTCTTGGTGGCATTCATTGGCATTTTATACATATTTTCTGTCACATGTAGAAGTTGGCCATACTTAGGTTGGTAGTAACCGTGGCAATGTTGTAGTAAGATTTGGACGAGAAAGCTGATGAGAAAAGAAGCACTCGTTTATTATTAGGTACGCCATGGCCAAGGCTATAATCATTCGGTGTGTTACTGATAAACACTTAGACCTAATCAAGGATTCAAAGACAGCAAAAGATAGTTGAAAGCCCTACAAGAAATGTTTGCACGATTTGCAAAGTATCTCTTTGGCGGAAGTTATGTGGCCTCAAGGACAGCTTGGAGGATTATTTTCAAAAATTCGATTCTGTAATTCGTGAACTCGAAGCTCTGGACTCAAAGTCTCAAAGAACTCCGAGTCAGATCGCATTTGTTTATCATTACTTGGTTTGTCGTCAGAGTATGACACGGTTACAACAGCCATAGAGACGATTCCTAATATGAAAATGGATTTTGTAGTCACGTTTACTTGGTGAAGAAATGGAGATGAAAGGCAAGACTGAAAATCGTAAAAATGAACAAGAGGAAACCTCGTTTGTTGCAAGTCCAAACTCCGGATGTTTTATTTATGGTTATAAATCACACTTTAAAGCTCAACGCCCAAGAAGAAGTTCAGTGCCCAATTTAAGAAAGAGGGGTGGTCGACGAGGAGGTGCTGGTAGTTTGTCACTAGTAATCGATCAGAGGAGAAAGCCAGTGAAACTGAAATCTCATTCGTTGCATTAAATTGTCAGAGTAATAAAATCAGAGAAGACGTAAGTATTTATATTAGACTCAGGTGCGAGCCACCATTAGATAAAATCTTAATTTGAACCATTAATGTTAGATGTATGTACACTGGAACATAAAGTATCCATCAAAGTTGCAAATGGTGATGTTATGATAGCTGATAAAAAAGGAAAGTTGAAGTTAAAATGTCAAGACAGGGACATAAATGTTGAAGCACTGATAGTACCAGGTTTGTCAGCTTCCATGTTGACAACTCGTGGTTATCGTATCTTGATTGATAAGGACAAAATGTTGATTTCTGGCCAAAATTTTACATTAGTTTGTAATTATATAAATGGTTTATATACACTTGAAGTTTCTTATATGGGTGAAAAGTGTATGTTGTCACAGGTAGTTGAAAACCTCTGGCATCGCCGTTTAGGCCATCTTGGAGAACAAAACCTAAAATCACTTTAACTTCCAAAATTGTCCAGCCGATGCTCTGCATGTGAAGAAGGTAAAGGTAAAAAGCTGCCATTCAAACCAAAATTGAATAAAGCGACGCATATTGGTGAACTCATTAACAGTGATGTATGTGGTCCCTGTAACCCCCCTACTAACGATGGTGAAAAATATTTCCAGGTCATTTTGGATGACTACTACTACTACAAAAGATGAAGCAAGTGATAATATTATGAGTTACATAAATGAATTGGAAACCCAACAGAACACCCGAGTAAAGAAAATTAGAACCGACTGTGGAAGTGAATTCAGTTTAAATGAATTCAAAGGTTTTAGTAAATCAAAATCATAATCCACAAATGGATGGGAAGTCAGGGAGGATAAAAGGCCAAAGTTGGTTGACTCAGACGTTCCAAAAAAATGTGGGGAGAAGCAGCAAGGTGTTCTGCATATGAGCTAAATAGGTCTCCTACTAGTGTGTTACAAGGTGCAACAACTTCAAGTATATGGCATGGTCATAATGATTTGACCAAACTAAGAGTTTTTGGTTGCTGTGTGTGGTGCATCACTCAACCAAAATATTTTTTTTTTCTAATTACTTATCTGAATAAACAATTTTGATAATGGAATCCTTTTAAAACCGATAAATCTTCGTCCGCGCTTTTATTTAAAGGTAGTGAGCCGAGGAAAATTTTGTCCCCGGCACTTATTCGGGTTATCTCGGTAATAAGCTGGAAAATGATTAATAACTCGCCCCGCTTTATTATATGTTGAATACGTTACGTGCGTTGCCAGCTGAGTTTGAAATTTATGAGACGATAACAATTCAATGTATTACTGAAACAATAAATAAATGCGACTAAGATTTATAGCCGCACCGTTCCCTGTTTAGGAGGGCTCTGTCACTTAAACAGCTCGTTACAGTGGGAAATTTATTGGTTCGGCATCTCGGAGGATGGCGTTTTACGTGACAACTCTATGTACAGTTTTTCCGAGACACAATTAAGATGGGTTTTTTTTTTATTAGCCCGAGACTTTTCAGAAACATCCCAGAGATTTAATATTAACGACCCTCTCTCCATTTTTCTTTATAGAATCTGTTTACAAACTTAACTGGAATGGATTTCTGAAATAGTTTCCGAAATCCAAATGAGCTTTTTTTAACAATTCCACAATTTTCCAATCATTTTTTTTAATGGGGTTCAGAAACATTCCAGAGATCATCTTCAATTTTCTTTATAAAATCTACTTACAAACATAACTAGAATGGATTTCTGAAATAGTTTTTGAAACACAAATGAGTTTTTTTAAATACATCCACAATTTTCCAATTAAGCAAAAAAATAACAGGGATTAAATGTGTAAGGGTTAGGAGATACATAGTTCATTTAATTTTCAAAGATGCGGCAAAGCGATAACTAATTGGGGTTTTATTATCTTTGCAGAATTGCCGGAAAGCCCGCCAACAATTAGCGTGGGGCATGAACCGTTAGACTACGGCCATACATTACAGGCGAACTGTTCCTCTCCACCATCGAAACCGCAAGCACTTCTCAAAATAACTTTAAATAACCAGACGGTAAATTTTGGCCCGTCGGGTTAAAATACATCCGACTGCTCTTCGTTTCCTTTCAGATCTCCAGGACGGACATAACGACCCTGAAAAAAACCTCCGAGCCTACTTGGAGCGATTTAACGGTCACACTGACTCTGGCGGAGTTCCACTTTAAGGAAGGACGATTAATTCTGGGTTGTGTGGCGCAGGTGGCGCATTACACGAAGAAAGCTGAGTTAGAACTGGTCAGCGCACGACATCCCGTCCCCGAGAGAGGTTTGTATTTATCAATGTTGCGGTCTGACAGTCTACATTTATTTATTTGATAGTGTAAAACGTTAACGGTGAATTGTATAATACAAGCTGAGGCCATTAATCGTGTGAAATTACGGCTGCGCTTGTTTTCATTTTCTGCAATCATTCCACTGGGCCATTGAATAGATTTAAAGCTTTGCGCGTTTCTGTTGCCAAATCCTAACCAAAATTATACGGAATTATGGCAATTTACGCTAGAAAATTTGGGAGGTGATAATTCCAACAAAATTCCTTCAACATCAACATATATGTACCTCCCTATTTACTAGGGATGACCTACGAACGAAACAGTGGAGGAATATGCAGAAAATGAGATCGATTTTAAAAAATCATTTGGAGAAAAGACCAGAAGGAGGAAGTTCCTTGAGGAAGAGGTTGCAATAAGTACGTCTTCTAAAAGCTTCTCAACTTATGCAGTTTTCTATTTCATCAAGTATCTAATTTGAGGAGAGTCATCTAAAGAAGAGACCTGAACCTTGAGGAAGTAAATAGGTCTATGAAGAGAAAAAGGAATCTCACCTTCTAAGAATTTCCCATCTGTTCCCCTTGATTCAATAACCAAGAAGAACTCTGCAGCAAAGAATTCGTTTTGTCATATCTATTATGAAATAGCTCTAACGATTATTATTTATTATTAACATTGGGTAAATTTAATTGTACAATTTCATGAAAAGGACTGTAATTACACTTTCTTTGTTGTATGTTGTGTGTGAACCCTTTTTACTCTTTTTTTTTTTTTCGTATCAGTTTGGTATATCATTTGTCGATTTGATTAATCAAATCTGCTCGTATAAACTTTTTAACTAATTTAAATGTAGCAACTAAATTTGTATGTTCTTATTTTCAGTGAGCGCAGTTGATTCTGCAAGTTCCCTCTCAACTTACGCCGTAATTCAGATAATTACGTTTAACTGGTTGTTTTTAATTAATAGTTAAGATTAACTTAGAAGCTTCAGGGCAATTAGCACGTTTTACAGGATCATTTGGAACCGGGGAATTTATCGTTCCTTTAAAATGTAAACCGTTCGGAAGTTATAAGTTTTTCGGGGCGGCGGGGAGCATATTTCTTGACTCGCTTTTTGTCCTGTGTTGTTTAGAGCTTGCGGTTTTTACAGATCTGTTCGTGTCAACAAACTGATTACGTTGTTCGAAAATTGCGTCGCTTGTCTCGGAAATCCCTTCGTGTGGCCTGATAATCATTTTCAATTACGGCGGCGTCCACGCGTCAAAGGCGGAAAGATAATAACGCGTTCGAATGGTTGCACCCGGGCGCTAAGCTTTATGTAAATACCCAATTTGTTACTTAGAATTATTAATGGTTATCATCTTAATTAATTGGTATAAACAGGATCCCAATTGCCCATGCATAGGACATTCATATTGATCGGCTTATTGTCACATTGTATTAATTTATAACTTAAAGCTAGATTATGAAATGAAACAAAACGTTTCATGACTTTCTGAATTAATTTCGACGAATATTTAACTCGAAAATAAATGTATAAAGTACAAATTCTTAATAGTTTTGGATAAACCAAAAATACCAATTTGGAAAAAGTCAAAGGCGATTATTATCAATCAACCGAAGCTTGAATTGTGCTATCACTTTAATTTGGTTTAATTCCTACAATAAAAATTTAGAACAAGAAATTTTTGGGCTACGCAGATAGATACGGTTTGGAGATAGAACACGTTCTATTTTTCCAGATAGTTTTTAATTTTGGCACAGCTTACTGCGCAAATTAAGTTGTTTAAGAAGTGAAAGCAAATATTATGTACAAAAAAATAGGGTAGTTTAAAACACAAATTTGGCAAACATGCATAATAGCTCTGGGCAACACAACGCTTCAGTTTCATTTTTAATTCTCACACACCCATAATTTGTATGCTTCGTAATCATTAAGGCGTAAAATATTTAGTGAAAATCGATTTTAAATGGTGTATACAGAGTGAGTTGTAACGAACGGAATAAACGAACTCTAAAATAAGCGCGAATTTTAGGAAGAAGGTGTCGTACAACATCGTATCTATTTTTTACTTGAAAAAGCATTCTGCGTCTTGGGGTTTGTTCCGTACTCTCTGACGTACCCTGTATATTAGATTTACGTACATAGTGCCCACGTGTAAGCTAGAAATCGACTTGGAAAATTGTTCGAGTATAATATTATCAATTATTATAAAAGAACGTGTCCTTCTTTATCGTTTTTTTTTATTTGTACGATAAAGTTTCATCTCTATGCTTATGTGTTTATAATTTATTGTCCTTTTACATTAAATCCTTTTTGTTGTAAAAATTAATTTTCTCATTGTAGTAAATTGTTGCTGTTTTTATTACACTTCTGTTTTACATATACTTACACTGCAA
Organism: Dorcus hopei; assembly: GCA_033060865.1. Classification (NCBI taxonomy): domain Eukaryota; kingdom Metazoa; phylum Arthropoda; class Insecta; order Coleoptera; family Lucanidae; genus Dorcus; species Dorcus hopei. The sequence continues at coordinate 40,209,503 of CM065423.1, forward strand.
ATAGTAACAATAAAATATAATGTATCATACAAATGATGTTTTGTTTACATTATATACATAAATCGGCTCGAGATATTTTGTTTTATATTCAACGTAGGCCCTATAGTACATATTTATACCTATTTATAAATGGCCCATCCACGTGTGTTCAAATATCGTTTTGCGAATTCGCTTGTTACCGTTTTAATTACACCTTTCAAATTACTTCTGTAAATGTTAGCAAAGGATATTTAATGTTATTCTTTTGTTGGAAAGAAGTGTTAACTGTGATAATATCAAATAAAAATCGTATGTAGAAAACCCAATTACCGTTTTATTTCGAAACCAAATTATTCCGCTCTTCTTTCAGGTCCCCGTGCAATATGCCCTTTTTTGATATGAACTAGTGATAGGTCTCCCCAGGGTCGAGACACCGAGGAGGACCGTTGTGCCCATCCGGACGGGCTTCAATATTGGCAGATTGAGTTTAAGTTTCTGCGATACGATCGCCTGTACTGTGGGATTAAGCGTTATAACCTGGTTTATTAGTTTCCTCTACTTTGAAAAAGTTTTTAATGCGATACTTTTTGAGAATCGACGCTCATGAAAAATTAGCGTTAGCCACGCTGCGACGTATAATAAAATAATTACATTAAGCCATGCCCGGGGCTAACGCCGCCGCCGTGAGACAGAACACTCCCTAATTAAGAGGAGTGATAACAGCAATTATAATATAAAATGTGTCAAGGGATGTAATTAGAATGGCGTACTCACACAAGGGTGTGGTGACGCAGTTTATTATTTTCCACATACACACGAAGTCGGTGGACGAACGAAACATGCACGAGGGGGAATTGCATAGGGAAAAGTTCAACATGCAACACAACAGTTTTATAAATTATGCATTGCCGGAAAAGTCAATATTAATCTTTCATTTAAATGAAACGTAAGTTTATTAACGTATACATCTTGGGGAAGACAAATACTGAAACAAAATGAAACTCACCGGACGGACAGGTAAGTGCATTTCATCTTCCTCTTCTTTTGTGTTTCAAATTTTGTTCTATAAAAAAGAAGAAATTAAAAACAAATTGAATACGATTGCCTTTTTGCTTCTGGAAACGCAAATTGATGTTCAAAATGTAGAGGAAATTGAAACCAAGATTTACTAGCTACCTTTGTTATAAATTTTCTCCGGCAATTTGGTGCACGTGTTGTCAAGCATCCCGCTGCGAATCTCATCAATGTCGTATTAATCAGAATGTAACATCAAAACATGTTTATGCCGCATTTGGTTCCAGATTAGTCCTTATATCCTGCTCAACCCTTGATGTCTTTGCGCGCTGCTAATTCGTTTTGGTCGAGCGAAAAATCGCCGTAATATTAAATTCTATTTACGTCCCCCCATTCGTTCTATTAAGGCCTAGGTATTTTACAAAAGTGTTTTCAAGTAGAATTGATTAATGAAATTCGCTCGGTGTTACGGGGTGAATAGTAATACTCTTTCTTAATTCCCGACGTCAAAATCTAAATCGGTTAGGTATTTGAATTGGGATTTAAGATGAAATAAAATCGGCGCTTGAAATTGGGAAACTTTATAAAATGCAACCATTAATTCTCTATTGCCGTTTCAACTTTGATAGAACATCAAGGGGAATTTTCCAGGTCTTGCACCTGAGGTCGTTGATACACTTAAGTTCAGAATTACGAAGCGAGCAACCGACTGCAAATAAGCTTTCTTCAAATTGGATGTGCACCTCGCGGAAGGAAAAAAGATAAATTATCTGAAAAATAACACACGCGCGCAACACAAGAACACCGGTTCTTGCAAAAACTAAAACAAATAAATCTTCGTGACAAATTGACAATGTGCCGTAGACAATGACGTATAAAGGTTAAAAAATATGTTTCGCCGAACAATGTGCCGACGACGTCGATGATTTAGTTTACAAAGGCGAAATTAAAGGCAGTTTCGAAATTATTATCGGCGGTGCATTCGCTCGTTTACGTACGGTATAAAGGTCTGACGATATAATGACTAATGAAATTGCAAATCAGTGCTCGCGCGCACCGTTTGCACTAACCCTTTAGCGTCGACGTTAAACGCAAATATAAAATTCTAATTATTGCGCTTTGTAGTTTACTGGAAAGTGCAAATGACGTTTACAACGACAACGAAATTTCGAATCTAATTCAAACTACGTTTAAACCGTCTCGTATAAAATCTAATTACAATGCTTCACAAAATAAACTAAAATTCATTAAGTTGAAAAATTTTAATTAAAAGTGAAAATCAAAACTAATATAAAACTGATTATTATAAAGTAGTTGACACTTTATGATCAGAAACAAATTGACCGAATCAAACTAATTTGACTTTGATGATTCAGATGAAATACAGGGTGTAATCAATTAAGTTTCACATACTATTAATACACAAGAAAAGAAGCAAAGTTATGACATACGTTTGGGAAAAATATTAATAATAACTCCGGAAAATATACCACTAGTTTTTACCTAAAACGTTTGAGAAGCGCTGGCTTAGATTTAAAGCCCCGACTGACCGGAGTTAACTATTATGCGCAATAAATGGTAGGGCAGTAAACCCGCAGATGCAATACAGTAAACCAACACAGCTTTTTTAACCCTTAATTAGGCGCACGGGGTTACCACGATCCCAAGCATTTTTCATTTCACTGTATCGTGTGTATGCAACCCATTATAGATTTGTGAATTCAGGTATTCTGATAGAACTTTGACAGTTGTAAATTGCATCGATCAATACTAGTTTTTCTCTAAAAAAAAAATAGTATCATTTGCATACCACGCGACCAATTGTGTGACTTTGACAATTTATGGTATTTTCTTTCATTTTCGGTAATTTCCATGGTTTCAATGGATCAAATCGACAAAAATAACATTTTTAATCTCAAAAAAAAAATAACTTCAAGTAATTTTAGATGGATAAAGACCGACACAGGCCATTGACAACAGCAGAATTAGAAGAGGAAGCTCGCCGAATTTTACAAGATAGTTCAGATGGATCTTTTCCAGAAGAATCAGATGAGTCAGTATGGGATTAGAGTGAAAATGGTGAAAATCGAAATGAAGATGATTGTGGAAGTCGAAGTGAAAGTGGGTCCTTTCGATACACAATCAGATGTTGAGGAATCTGAACATGATGATGATGAAGTTCCTGTGATGAAGATGCGCAAACAACTGATGGTGAACAAAACTATTATGTTGGAAAAGACAAACGCAGTAATCCCTTTGCCTACAAGATCTAGATCGAAAAATATCATTTCTCATCTACCGGGTGTAAGACTGCCAGCTACCGCTGTTATTCATAACAGAGGAAATACTCCAAATAATTGTTGATACAACGAGTAAGTACATTCAAATGGTGAGAGACAAATTTAGCAGAGAAAGAGATGCAGTTGACACAAATGTAGCGGAACTAAAAGCCTTTCTTGCAATTTTGATAATATTTGGCATGTACCGAACTTCCCATCACTCGTACTTGGATATGTTCAACCCTGATGGCAGTGGCATAGAATTTGTGCGGATGTGCATGAGTGCCAAAAGATTTCTATTTCTTCTCAAATGTCTTCGATTTGATTCACTGGCCTCCAGAACAGAGCGAAGAGCCACTGACTGAATGACTCATATAAGACAATTTTTTGAGTTGTTTGTTCGTCAATTTAAAGAAAACTATTCTCCTGGTGAGTACCTTAGCATTGATGAGACGTCGATACCCTTCAGGGGTAGATGCTCGTTCAAATAATATATACGAAACAAGTTGTATGTGGGCAAACAGCCAGAAGGAGAATTTTCCACAAGTAACAGTCCAGCCGATGTGGTGAAAAGGCTTGTTGAACCAATTAGGCGCACAAATAGGAATATCACCTGTGATAATTGGTATACTAGTGTTCCTTTGGCACAAGATCTGCTCAAAAACTATTCTCTAATTCTAGTGGGAACTCTGAGGAAATCAAAACAAGAAATTTCGCCCGAATTTTTGCCCAATAAACGTCGAGAAGCGAAAAGCAGCGTTTTTGGATTTTGTGACGACATGTTGCTGGCGTTTTATGTACCAAAAAAGTGCAGATCCATAACACTTTTGAATGCATTCTTCTGCAGATATAGATAAAGTTACTGGGGACGACATGAAACCTGAAGTAATCGCTGTTTACAACGCGATAAAAGCTGGTGTTGATGTGGTTGATTAACTGTCTGCTACGTATACTTGCCAAAGAAGAACTAGAAGGTGGCCTCTTGCAGTGTTTTTTGCATTGCTAAATATTGCCGCTATCATTTCCCACGTCATATACAACTATCGCAAGCCTTCGTGGTATTTTTTTAAGACAACTGGCTATGGATCTGGCAACTGAGCAAATAAAATATATACCTTCACTGCCAAGACCCCTGAAACGAAGATTGGAAAGTACATCCGTAGAAGAAAGACCTGAACCTACACCCCCGAAACCTAACGCAACTCAAAAGAGGTGTTTGCAGAATTAATTCCTTATGCGATGAAGAACTTACAGTGAAACTTATTCGATTACACCCTGTATAAATAAAATAGTTTACACGTTCTTAAGTAAATATTATTGAATATGCTGTATACAAGAAAGTTCCAACAATTTGATTAGTATGATGCTGCATGAAATGTAATTGCACAGGAAACGCCCGGTTTATCTCTCATCTAACTATGTAGCATGAAATAACAATCATGTAGCAAATGAGAGGATCACCCGTACATTATCTATGGGGTTTCTATATTCGGAATGTCTATAATAAAACAACAGCCCGTCATCTAGAGCAAAATTGAACACGCCATGCTACGTGTGCAGAATTCACCGAGGGTGGTTGAGCGAAGATGGGATGGATATCGAAAGCAGTGGCACGTTACAATAAACCTTGATATGTGTTCAATAAACTCGATAAATTAAACTTATAAACGGATATCTCCTCTTTCCTTTATAAAATTTCTCCGATTGTTCGTCAGCCATGCCAATTTCACCCCCGCGCCGCGCCGAATACAGAGGGCTCTAATTTGAACGCAGAAACATATTATCTAAGATTTTTCTTTCTCCCTTCGCCTAATTTGTAAGAGAAACTTTCCGTTCGACGTTAATAATCATTTATTATTATTATCTGTGAACCCTAACTGTTATTATTATCTGTGTCACACGCAGGTATTAAAATGATGGAGTAATTTCGTACAAAGCTTCCTTGATTGCGATCTGTAATTACCCAAGGAAATTTTGATTTAGACCAACAAATTTTTACGTGACCAGACACATCGAGGCTTTCCACTTGATTAGAAAGAACATCTGCGTATACTATAATTGACATTTAGCATTCATTAGTATATTGGTGCGCCTAATCAAAATAGTCGTATACAGGGCCTTTAAATTAAAACGAACCTCTTCTGCCTCGAAGAAATAAATTAAGATAATGAGGCCATTTCGCAACGAGGAAATATTTGGATATGAACGGCGGCGAACGGTGCGTCATGAGGAAATGAAAAGAACAAATTCTGTTTGCTTAGTATTTATACTTTGTATTCTAGTGCTCCCCGGATGCTATCTCGGTGGATATATTGAAGCGACGAGTGTTGCTTCTTTCGCAATTTCGCACGCATCATTTATTGCGTAAGGTGTAGGAGATGGCATACATACTTAAACTTAACTCGCTAACCATAAAGTTGAATAGACGCGAGGAAAGATACAGTTCTCATGCCCCTTTCGTGTATTAAAGTGTATAAAACAAATTTTCGCTGGTAATCATCCAAAGATAAAATCATGGATTCCATGAAACACGAATTGAACGTTTAGACCATCATTAAGGCTGGGTTTCTCAGTCCTAGTTTAACTTTAAACTCCTGTTTATTTCCATAGGAACAATTGTTTTTATAATTGCTACCATGGGAATAAACAGGAGTTTAAAGTTAAACTAGGACTGAGAAACCCAGCCTTAATGTAGAAATCATTCGAAGCTATCTTTAGTCATATTTTCTAACAAAATGCGATGCTTTGAAAATATTTTCGGGAAACTGGAGCATTGTGTTCCATTAAAAACTTAACCTCTTAACCCTCGAACAAGACACTGGCTGAAAACGTTAGAGAGTATCATCATTCTGAACATCGTTATAACTTTATTCCCCGGAAAACTTATATATCAGAAGCAGAATATTTGAAGATGATATCGTAATTTAATAACAAATTACTTACACCCCCTTTACCTCTTACACATTCCATTTATTTTCTTCCTTCCTGTTGAACAGTTAACGTCGCTCGGCGGTTTGATGTATGTAGTGCCTACTACTTGCTAAAATGCAAAAATAAAACGCACGGAGTAGAAAGTGGGAAAGTTTCATAAAAAAAATGTACTTAACGTTAATAAATCTTTGTTTTTTGGTTTCGTATGTGCTATTAAAACGTCATTAATCAGCCTGTCTGCGTACTTTCAAGATAAATTGTTTTGTAATTGGGAACGGTTTAATTTAATAGCCGGTGAAATGCCTGACAAGGCGAGAACAGAAATAGTAAAGCGTAAAGTTTCAGCTAAATATAATTACTCACGTGACTATTTTTGTTATTTCTTTGCGAAGAAAACTTTTTTTCTTAAATCGTTTAAATTTCTTAAGGAGTAGGTAAACACAATTTCTAAATTAAATACGCACCTATCAAAAATACTGCAAGCTTAAGAAACGCGCCGGGCGGCGAGAGGAGCTTAAATATAAATTAGATCGTCCCTTCAGCCACTCTTAAACGTAAAGTTTATAAGCCGCACTAAAGTGTTTAAAATTTCACGGCTTACTTGAATGTATCATCTTAGAGAGTATGAAATTCGTTGCAACTCACGAAACTAAGAATGACGTAAAAATTTTACCACGCACAACTCGAGTAATAAATAAATGAGCGGAAGGACTAGCAAGTTAATGCAGGGCTGCAGGAACGAGAGAGCGCTAGATCAAGTTAAAGAGATCGCTACTAAAAACGAACTTCGAAAGAAGAAAATTCAATGAGCGAGAAAATTACTTTGACCTAATAGTACCTTTTTAATAAAAGTCGATGGATAAGGTACTAAATACTACGTGACTTTTAGCGCACTTCCGAACTGTACAGTACAACTGTTTGCTTATTTCTCTGAGTGAGACACGAATTTTGCTAAAACGAAATTATCTCTTGGTGAAGTTTACTATAAAAAAGGAGAGTGAGAATACGTTTTCGTAAAAGTTTGTCCTGTGTCTAGGGAAATAGATTCCGAGTTATTTTCAGGACGGAGAATTTAAGACAAAATCAATAATAATAAAGTAGGTATGTTCAAGAGTATATTTAAGCAAAAATAGTGTAACACAAATTATAAATAATTTCCAAGTGATTACTTCAAATTTAAATCAGTGGCTTCAGAAATAGTCGAGAGTCACATATTTGGTAAAGATAGGCAACCAAGCATACTCGAGTGAAAATACTGTTAAAGAAAATTTCCTAACACAGACGTCACGATGACCGAAAAACATAGCATGACACTCCACGAACATCAAAAGAGAGTAATCCGCTTTTGATTGGTCAGCTGTTTATTCCGCGCCAATAATCTCCCAAACTATCACTTCATGTCTTTACTCTCTCTATAAAGGACACTATTTCATATACTAATTTCATATTTACCTTATTCCCACGTGGGTAAACTTGTTTGCTTATGTTTGTCAGTCACATGTCTCTCAATTATTTCTGAATGCACTATAGAAGAAGCATTTCATGTTGGGGTATGCGTTTAATGTTGATGTGTTTTTGTTTTGAATCCATAATCTCCGACTTCATACAAAAACTTTACACAAGAGCAACAGACTTTTTGCCAAATTTTTTGTCAAATCATAAGAGACTCCAGTCGCAATTCCTTTGTTTATGCGTTTCTAGATTGAGTTTCAGGTAGCCACATTAATTGATTTTTCACAAAAGCCGATCTGAAAAAAATTCGCGACGAGAATTAAACAGTCAGAGGGAAGATGTAGAGAAGACGCCTCCACTTGCTGAAAAGGCAGAATTTTCTTAACCTGCCGATTTGAGGCTGTTCAAAGTGGGGCCAGCAGCGATAAGAATTAAAATTTTCCACGTAACGTCTACGCAGAAGCAAGGTTTAAATATATTGTTTTCAGTCGCGGTTCGAAGTTTATTTGAATAATTTGTTTCTGTCGATCCCAATCAGGAAGTCAACTAAGAGTACGGGTTGGTGGGATGATGAATGTAAAAGAGGAATAGGAAAAAGAAATAGGCTGAGAATCAGAGCACTGCAAACGAAAAGTATCAAGAACAAAGGAGAAAGATGAAGAAAGAATGCAGAAGTAAGAAAAGGGAGGACAAAGAAAGACATAAGAATAATAGGGGATTATTTTCAAAGAAAGGAAATTCGGAATTTCTATAGAGAAGTAAAATATGAGAAGAAAGGATTTCCAACACAGATGATTTACATTAAAGATAAAGAGGCGAATTTAATAGGAGAAAAAAAGGAAATAATGGTAAAGTGGAGAGAATATTTTAAGGAAATATTGAATGAAGAAACAAAACCAATGAGGAAGGCGAGCTTATAGAGTATAGGTAGTAGAAAAACCTACAAAGGAAGAGTTAGAAATCTAAAGGATAATAGAAGTCTGAGTGGAAATGGTATAGTAGCAGAAAATATAAAATATGGAGGAAGATGGTTAAAAGATAAATTTTATCACGTAGTTGAAAGAATTTGGGACCAAGAAAAAATGCCGAAAAGTTGGGAAGGAACGACGATCACACTGTTATCTAAAAAGGTGATTTAGTTGACTGTAATAACTACTCAAGAATCTCTTTGCTAGATGTATCATATAAAATCATGGCAACTCTAATAAAGTTAAGGCTAGAACCAGTAGTGGAAGCCCAACTCGGAGGATAGCAAGCAGGCTTTAGGAAGGGGAGGGCAACTACAGACTACAGACCAAATTTTTATAAGGAAGGAGATACTCCTGACTTGCTACAAGTATAAGATCTCGGTGATCGTACTTTTTCTGAATTTTAAAAAAGCGCATTATTCTATCAGACGCCAAAGGTTACTCAATGTAATGTTCCTACCAAATTAATTAGGTTGGTTAAGACATTGAAAAGAACAAGAAGCAATGTAAAAGTAGACGGAGAAGAATCCCAAGACTTCGAGATTAGAGTAGGGCTTAGACAAGGCGATCATCTGGCAACTCTTTTATTTAACTTAGTCTTAGAAAAAGTTTTGAGGGATAGCAAAGCAAACAGAGAAGGGGACTTAATGTATAAAAGCCATCAAGTCATTGCTTTTGCGGATGATATAGCTCTCATAGGACGAAGTGAAAAAGAACTTCGTGAAGTGGAAAGAAGAGTGATAGAAGCAGCAGAAGAAATGGGACTCCGGGTAAATGTATGAGAATTGGATCTAGAAGAGCTAGAAATAAGTGGAAAGAAAATGGAATTTGAAGAGGTGAATGAGTTCCTGCATTTAGGGGTCTTAGTAACAAAGCAGTGCCAGGAAGAAAAGGAAATTGACATAAGACTGATGAAGGGAAACCGATGCGGAAGATCAGTGAATAATTTATTAAGATCCAAGCTGATGACGAGAAATTTGAAATGAAGTAATAAGACCAATCGCTTTATATGCATGCGAAACATGGATAATAAACAAAATATCTCAAGGAAGACTATTACGGTGGGAAAGGAAGATTTTGAGAAGAATATTAGGAGGGAAAAAGATCGAAAGTGGATATGAAAGAAGGTCCAATGAAGAAGTTTATGGAATGTTCCATGAGGCAAGGATTACAGAAGTGATCAGAATGAAGCGATTATAGTGGTTGGGATTGGGACATATACAGAGGATGAAAGAAGACAGAATATTTAAGAAAATAGCATGGAAACAACCATTCTGAAAGGGAAAGACCAAGGAAAAGATGGACTAAGATGGTGCTGTCGGACTTGCAAGAGAAAGGCATACGAAATTGGGAAGAAAAAACCAAGGCTAAGAAGCGATGGAAAGAAGTGATAAATTGTTGCGATATCATTTTATTCATGTAATGTCTGATGTTGCTGAAACGTGGCAGCCTACATTAATTTAAAAAAAAATGCATAATATAATTATCCCAGCATTTTCACATACATTTTATTTATGTGCCGGTTTAATTGAATGTTGTTGTGACAGAGTCGTAAATAATACGCACTTTGTAATTAGGAAACAAATTATTTCATTGATAATAATTAAACATACGCGATTCATATTTAACGTCCGAAATAGCCGGAAGTTTTGTTTATTGTTTAAAATAAATGAGGCCTGGTTTTGTTGCGCTTTATTTTGAAAAAGTTAAAATGAATGCCAATTAACCGGCTAGAACATTACATTACATAGAATTTAATATTCTGTTGTAATTTTGCGACCGAGATTAAAGTGAAATACGATTACTACTAATTAACTTTATTAAAAGTAATGTAACTAGTACGTACAGTCATCTATGTACAATGTCTCCGATACTTCCGATCGTCAGAAGTATAAAACTAATCTCTGTTAATTTAACTTACAGTTTCATAAAATCAATGAGTGCATTTACATTATCAAAATAACGGCACTGAGGTTGGTCGCGAGACCTGAACGAGCGACACATCAAACCTAACAAAAAAGGAAGTTTACTATAAAGATCGGATCGCGTCCTCGCTCTACGATGTTCCTGCTCAAATAAATAGTGTAAAATATTGACATATACATTTAACTGAAATGGGATAGTTTTCTAATAACATATTTCTCGGTTTGATTGCGCCTTCGGCCCAACGAATTAATCGAAAATTAATTTATATGGTCTAGCATATCTGTTGAAATAAAAATCTAAACATCGAAATAAATTGATTTAATAACTATGATAGCCCAACTAAGCATGCACTGCACTGGCGTCTTGTTCTAAGTAATTTGTTTTTATTGTTATGGTCTTGAATTTCTTTGTGAAATTAATTATTTAGATATCGCCGTGTTCACGGTTGAGTCCCTAAAGGAATTTAATTCATATTTTGATTTAAAATGCGAATTCGTTCATCCCGAAGCCCGAAGGATTCAATTTACAATTGTCGATAATAAATTCTTTGCAAATGAAGACATTCCCGAATGGCAAGACAGAATGTAAATCGTGACACGATTCAGAATAAAGTTTATCCCCCGAAAAAGGTACACAGACACTGCAAAAACATTTCAGAGACTCCACTAACTATATATTACTTGCAAATGAGGCAGAATATCTCGGGTGTCGGTTTCCCTTAAAGATTATCTTAAGCATAATGTAACCTATAATCAGTATGAAAGAATGATTTGCATAACCGAGGTCGCTAATTTTTGAGGATTTCGCCTTTGTATATCGTTTACATACATTAAAAATTAGAGGACGCTGGGTTTCCTCGAGGTGGCGAGGAAAACACAAAGTCGATTCGTTTATAAAATCAACACGCCTTAAATTTCTATTTCGTCTGACTTTACTCGGTAATCTTAGTTTAATTTTCTATGATAACGGGGAAAAATGAATGAAAATTTAATTAAATTCCTCCTTTCTTCTCTCAAGACGCTGAAATAGTACAGTTCATATGCCTTGTCTTTTAATTTTAATTAAAATCTCACCTGCAATATTAGCTCAGGTAACTATAGAAGTAGTTTACGTAGTTTTTTTTTTTCTTCTGACGAGAGATTTTCTTTGAAATTTCACTTAATTGAAAATCACTGGAATTGACAACGTTTTCAATAAATTACAAAATTAATTAATTCGTAAGTTCTCTTCAAAAGCAAGTGAAAACAAAATTAAATTACGTAGTCGTGCGTTCAGCTTACTTAAATTTATCCTGCCAGTCTTACAGATAGTTTGTTAGTTTATCGTCGCAAACAAATTAAACGTATTTATGACCACTTAGCACTTGCGAAACATTAACATTTACAATGGAGTTCCATTTCCAGTGCTCTGGAAATTGCATCATTCAAGGGAAGATAAATAAATAGCCGAGTGGTCGCGTGACGGTGGATTAACGTGCAGAAAACGTAAAATAAATAAATAAATAAATATCGGACCATGAATAGGAAAGAATTCATTTTCAATCTTTCATTCCACACACGAACAAGGAACGTTGACAACTATATATATATTCGGTAATAACAAACCGTCAAACCCCACGTTATTCCATAAAAATGTCGGACCGTCTTTCCAACATATTCTTCACATTATTCTGTGTCAGATTTATATTATACACATTTACAAATTTATAATCGTAGAAGACCAACATTCATCAAGCAAATATAATCCTGACTGGAAGTATCTTTCAAAAGCTCATCTTTAATTGTAGTATGAGAATTTATATAGAAATTAAGAACTGCGCCCTCCTCCATTGAAATAAATTTCTCCGGTTTTCCAGCAGACGAGATGAGATTAAATTAAAAACTAATAGTGCCCACCGCACAATATATTTCTCTGCGGAAGAACGTCAACAGCTGTTACAAATAATATTGATATATTAAATAAGTTTTGGGATCTCGATTTTTCAGCTAACGCTTTTGAAACTACATCAATTTAAACTTTTTAAATTCGTAAACGTTGGCTAGGTTCGGCTTCTACATACGCATACAAGAAACTTTTGTACATTTTGTTAATATCTCGTGCTGTTTATTTTGGACGGCGGCGCGGCGCATCTTACATTGAAGCCTGACGTCCTCCGGAAGTAATTCATCACACCGAATTGATCGCCCAGGAAGTTTTAAGTTCGTACGAATCCTTGTTCCAAACGAACAAAACAAATTAAATAAAAATATTTTATTTGATTTCGCTAGGAAGTATCTAACACAAAAAATAACTTTCACATGAATTTAAGTGTATCTATAATAATGAATGAATAAGGGTTGAGACAGTGATATAGCGTTAATACATATATCATTTAATGTTTCATTAAAACGATTTTGACATTTACAAGGGCGTAAAATATGCAAACTTCATATAACCAGAGGGATTAATTTAGATGTTAATTTTTTTAATCTAAACTTGAATATAAGAACATGCCTGCTTAATTAGATTATATTTCTTATGCATATTTAATAGGGCGTGGCCGCTTCGGTTCAAACCTTGTAATTACTTCTTATAACTGCGAAATGCATTTCAGGTTCGTTTTCATTAGATTATTAAAGAAAACCTTCGATGAGGACGCATAGAAACGAAAACGTCGAGCTGTGAAGCAACCCAAGTCTAATCATTTGCCTTTACAGTTCAATAAATGATAACTGAGAAGAAAACATTCTTTTACTTTGCTTTTAGATTTTAGTTCGAATTACAACTACTATCGCACTATCAAATTACAACACTATCGCTTATGGCGTGTTTGCATCTTTGGCGTCCTTTCGTTTTACGTTAGTGCCTTTGTTCAGTTTTCATTACGCTCTCTTGGTGTGCAGTTGCGTGGTATTGTGATAACGAAATTCTTGCTCTTAAAGTGAGGAGAATTTAGCTACGGTCCTGCCGGAATAGAATTCACACCAACGAGCGAGTACTGGGGTGTTTTCAACCCCATTCCAAGCTTGAGAAAACCACAAATCTCAGGTAAAAATTGTGCGAATTGTCTGACGCCATTTTGGACGCTAACGAGTTTGTTCTTTCTTTCTATTAAGGCTTTTACGATTGATTTTACGTTGGTACTATTTCACGTTTGGCTCTGCTTCTAACTCACGCTTTTATGTCTTGCCGTGATTCAAGCCGAGTCGACTCAATCCTCGCGGCCAAGCGTATTTTCTCTACGCCTAATCTGGTACGCCGACCCGCCATCTTAACAGTTTTGTCCACCGGTTCGATCCGGATTTGCGACGTTGGACAGGAACAGTAGAGGGCGTGGTGACCGCCAACTTCACAGCGTAGCGAATTTGACACTTTCGACCGAGCACTGACAGAAAGGTCATGATTATTTAATTTATTGTCAAATTTCGTATCGTCGCTCAACTATTGCATTCCTTTCGGAGAGCGAATTTTTGGCTGAATGCAGAAAGAGCATTTATAGTTTTTTTTTATCCTTGAGTAAATACATTGACAACTCGATAACTGTAGATTATTCGCAGTGTACCGATGTATGAATTTTACTTGTTTCGAATAAGCATATATATAACTTGATATCAATTGTAATCTGCATTTGCTCGAATCTTATCGATCAATAAAGTTCATGATTTATTAACTTTAAGTGCGTGTTTGCGTAACCCTTCCTTCACGTTACCAGTGAGTCAAGTGTAATCTCTATTTTGTTTCGGCCTTCTGCCCAATCAAGTCGGCTCAGGGATACCGACGAGGTTGTTTGTCTATCAGTTGGGCCAAATCCGTCCTGGCGCCCTAAATAAATAACTAGATACTACATCATACTAGACCCACCCCCGTCTCACTGTTGCTAGCCGAGGGGAAAGCTGGTGGAAGATACAGCAGGATCTTGTCACCGGTCAAGGTAAGGTTGAGGCTGTCAAGTGTAAAGTAAATTTCTCGCCATCTGCTAACTCCGGCCCTTGTCAGATCCTCCTCTACTTATTCCAACCACGTTGCTCTGGACCTCCCTCTTGTTCTCTTCCCGCTAGGTTCCCATGTCCCATTCTGATTTTGCTCTCCAGACATGTCCAAGCCGTTGCCGTTAATCTTTGCTATTATGTCTTCTTCTATCTCATCGTAAAGCTCATGGTTCATTCTTCTTTTTCTTACTTCATTCTCTGACACTTTCACTCCCCCTGTTATTGTTCTTAATATTTTCCTTTCTTCCTCATTTCTTTGTTATGCTCATTGTTTCGGCTGCATATAACATTACCGGTCTTATTATAGTCTTATAGATGTTTACCTTTATCTTTCTTGTCAGATTTTTGTTTGTCAGGAACTTCTCGTTAGCATAGAAAGCTCTGTTTATTGCCATAATTTTTTTTTTTAATTTCAATCTCTGTGCATCCATCACTACCAATCATCACACCCCGGTATCTAATTCTATCAACTTGCTGAAATGTATGTTCCCCCACTTTCATGTTATTATCTCCTTCCACTTTCACTCCGAATTTCATTATTTTTGTCTTGTTTTCATTTATCTTTAAACCGAGTTTTTTCGCTCCTTCCGTTATTATTTCTAGCATTTTAACCAGTACTTCTCTTTTTTCTTGTTCTTGACATCAGGGTATGCTATCATTTGACTCCCTCTTGTTCTTAATGTCCCTCTGTTTATATCTCTTGTCGCATATTCAAGTACTAAGTTGAATAATGTTGCAGATAGTGCATCCCCCTTTATTTACCGTGAACTCTTCCGGTTCTCCTTTTATTGTTCTAATGCTCATCTTGGTTGATTTCTTCTTGGTCTTCTTATTTTTGCCGGTATCTCAAGTACTTTCATTGCCAGTATGAGAGACTTCCGGTTTACCGTGTCGAAAGCTTGCTTAAAATCGATGAGAAGGAGCTCTAGTTCCATTTTGTGTTCATGTGCTTTTTCCATTATCTGCTTTAAATTATGAATAGCATCCGTTGTTGACTTTTCCCTCGTGAAACCACACTGATACTGACCGATAACATTTCTTGCTTTACCTGTGAGCCTTCGTTGGATAATTGAGGAGAGGATTTTATATAGAGTACATAATAAGGTGATTCATCTGTAATTTGCGCAGTCTTGTTGGTCTCCTTTTCTGTGTATTGTTACTATTTGCCCAGACTCCCATTCCTTTGGCATTTCCTCCTCTTTCCAGATTTTTAAGATTAGTTTAAAATATTCTGTTGCAATGCTTCACCCCCATATTTTATTAGTTCATAATTTATTCCATCTTTTCCTGGTGATTTCCCGTTTTTCAAACCTCTTATTATTTCTCTCACTTCTTTCTCTGTTGGCTCCTCTACTGTATCTTCCTCCATTATTAAATTGTCCAATATTTGATTTTCATTTAGTAACTTTTTAAAGTAGTTCATCCACACCTCCTTATACTCCTCCACATTTTCTATCACTTATCCTTTGTCTTCGTATGAGTTAAACCAAATAAAAACTTAAGGCCAATCTGAAGATCGTTACAATTTGTAGCTTTCAATGCCTTTATTCTTTTACTACTTCTTCCTGGTTATATATCTCTTCTTCCTTCCAGTCTTTTCACAAAACTTCTCCCCAAATAAATTCCTTCTATTTTTACTAGTGTTACCGCAAGACTTTCCAGATCTTCATTCGCATGACAAGTCCTTGCAATCACCAACTTTTGCTCCCTCCCTTCATTACTACCCTCATTCAATTACTTATTTCAATATCCCTATCATTTTCCTCATCTTCCCCATCCTTTCTTTACTTAAAACCCTTTCTGGGATTTTTTGTTTCATTCACCTTGATAACATGATCAATTCAGTGTGGTCATTCATTTTTGTCCGATGCGGGTTTTCTTTGTATTATCAATCACTGGCAGTATTTTTTTTTCTCCCTTTCCCTAAACATCTTCCTTTTATCACTTCTTTGGCATTGTAGGTCAAATCAGACCTTAGCCTCTCCACCAACTTTCATTTCTATTTTAATTCGACGTACCTTCTATGCAGTGAAACACTGCCTTCTCATATTTTCATTTACTTTGGACACCTTGAAGTTCCTTTTCTTATGAATCATATGCCATGACATTACAATTTTTTAATGTAGTTTATCCTATACTTCATGAACTCACTTCACCAAACTTTCCTCTCCTTCTCTACTTCTAAATGTTTTCCTTTCATCTTTTCATTGGCATTAGAGTCCAAATGAAATTTTGGCCTAGAGGAAGTTCGATTCCAATCTTCTTTATTCATGAATATCCTTTCGTAATTACTCGTCTTTTTTATCTTCTCATCATTCCATTTACTCTGAACTCCTTCTTGGGACTCCTTTTATCGTCCATTTTATGACATAACCAATCCAGGGCAGTCTTCGCATTGCTATACATTCTTTTTATCGTTGATGTATTACTGTTTTATCTATTTCTTGACGAACCTACTTCATAAATTTTCTTCTCTTTCCATCTAAACGCCATCTTTTATTTTTCCATTGCATTGGCAAGATATGTCCAAATCAGTTCTCGACGTTTGCACATTAATGCTTCTCTCCGATTTCTTCCTTGTATCTTCTACAATGCTACCCTCTCATCCTTTTATTTACTTTGTAATACTTTTTTAGAAACTCTACTGGGTTATCTAATTCTTTCTGAACTCAATTCACCAATCTTTTGTCTTCCCTACTTTAAGTGTTCTTCTTTCACCTTTTCATTGCAAGCGAGTCCAAACCAGATTTCGACGAATTTTCGATTCAAAGTATTCTTTGTCTTATCCCATTCATTTACTTTGCAAATCTTCTGGAATACTTTTTTCAACCATCCCAATTATTATTATAGATTATATTAAGAGATTTCTTGACGTCTACATAGAAAAAAAAGAAACTAAATTAGATTTGTCATTTCACTGCTTGATCAAAAAGTTCATTATTAATTTTTGTCAAACAATGAGTAGGTATAAAGTTGTCTTGTACTTGTTATGTATGTAGGTCACCATTAAATTCATCTGTACGTCTTATTTTGATTTTAATAATTTTACAAGACACCGTCGTCTCGTCCGTTTTATCTGTAACTTCAAACCGCTCAGAGCGGAAAATCGCGGCCACAGAGATATTTCTGAAAAGAATACAGCAATTTAAATCATCCACGTCCAAAGTATTTATCTAAATAGTGCAGGGAAGTAAGAGTTAAAATGTTTTGCAGTTGAATAATGAGGATTTGAAATCGTAAGAACTGCATGAATGAGAAATGAAAAGACATCTCTTGGATGCGGTAAATAAAGTTTCGCGACGTTGCGACTCCAGAGACCGGAACTCGTCTATTCAGATGAACAGTGAGAACGAACTTTGTCTCTTCACGAGAGAAAAAAAATGATAGGAACTTCTGTACCTTTCATCGACCTCCATATCAGAGCTCAATTTCATTTTCCCAATTTAGGAATTCATGTGCGCATTATTGTTTTGGGGTCGCGTCGAATTTCAACAAAGGTCTTTCAACAAATAGCGTTGTAATTATTGAAGCCCTAATCTGTACACGTGGCACTGAACTTTATGTTTAAATGGAAAAGTAAACTTTCTTTTTTTCTTTTCTGTTAAATGAGTTGTGGAAAGTTTCTTTTCTCTGAAGTTTCTATTACGTTTTCGGAAACTTCTCATAAATATTAAAAAAATAATAAAATAAAATATGGGAAGGAATAGGGATTTTAAGATGACGAGTATATTCCCTTAACGTACATACATTTTATGTAAGTTCCTCGCATGTAAATTGATTTATTTCCATATTTCATTCAACACAACAAAAAAATCCTCATGTCAAATAAACAACTCATGTCAAATAAAAATTCGTTATTATTTGAACATTTTCGAACTCAAAACAATAAGAACCCGGATGTGGAGAGTACGAATATGCACCATTAAGTGTAATTGGGGATTATTAATCAGTTTCAAACTGAAAGGGTTCATACAATTTCATCCAAGCACAAAATAACGCTTGTAATTACTAATTGTATGATTCCTCTACAACTAGTTCATAATGGCCAGTTGATCGGGATCTGGATTAAATGATAGAGGACCTCGTAAATTTCACGAGGTTAGGTAGATGGGGGGGGGATATAGATTTTCAGTCAGTCGCCTGAAATTATCAGTAAAATGACTTCAAGTCCAAAATTCCAAAATAGAAAAAGCATGGATGATGGGCTTCTTTCTTGGGAACGCTCTATTTATATAATTAATGTAGAAGGCTTTGCAATTTTATGCTCTTCAATTTATTAAACAAATATTTGCTTCCTGTGGAACAACGGCTAGTTTTCATCTTAAGGATAAATCCTTCGACATCATCGAAAGGAAGTAACTAGCGTTTCCGAGTCGTGCGCCGAGTGTTTAGATTTCAAAAATTTAATAAAAATATAACTTAATCGCGGCCGCGTCCCCGACATGGGAAAATCCTGCTCGGAAAAGGTTACACTGTTTTCTTTCAACTAAAACACAGCATCTCCTGAGATTGCTTTAGTGTTTACTATTTAAGGATTTGAGAATACACAAAAACACGGTTTCCCTACAGCGCAGAATGTAATTTAAGTTATTGCTTTAGTTCGTACTTGCATCCGCTGGGGAGCGTATGAATTTTATAACGGAAAAACGTTATAGTTGTTCGAGTACAATACAAAGTTCCTAAGCTAAACGTACTTACAATGGAATATAATTTTGTCAACTTTATATATTTCGATTTAACATTCAATATATTAACGAGTAATTTTATTTGAGATTTCAGCTTGATCTCTAACATCAACTTCGCGTTGCAGTTTCTTCTTTTCAAAAACATTTCAGCTTCTAATCCAATTCTTTGTCTCGACTCGTCGAGTTCGTTGAAGGCGCCGCGATTTCGGCTTAATAACGTCATCCAACAAGACGACAGCAGAATTCGAACAAATTCCATTACACATCTCCAATCGGAAAATAACTCCACAGTCCGAAATTAATGGCATTCGCAATTTACATTGATTACCTGCTTGAATGTCAGTTAATAGCCAAGTGAATAGCCAGTGGAAGAAAGCGGCGGCATGTTTTGAATAAGGAACGTGATATAAATTGCAGAAGCTATTCATTCACGCCAAGCCATTCACTTTGCGAAAGAAGCAAATTTATTCAAGTATTAAGTATGGTTTTTTTTGGTTAAAAAAAGAAACCGCCGCGTGAGTTTAATTATGTATTCGACACGTGTGTAAGTACCCACGATTGGTACAGTGGAAGTTCCTTTCGCCTTACTTTGAATACATTATTTATTAAAAACTGTGTTACACGTAGAAGTTTTGTAATGAACTTTTTTCGTACTTCATAAGTTTCAATTTGTAGTTAATTACTTTTTTCCTCATTGTTTCTTTTTTAATTTATAATCATAGATATACATTTCCATTATAGACACGAATGCAAATGAGCTAGAATACAATGAAAGTTCCTAACGTATCTGGAAATATAAACGTGGAGAAATCTCTTGGAACTTAAACAATATACAGACTAATAGTTAGCTCATTGTTACATTCTCAGTTTTCATTTAGCTCTAGCGTATCCGTGCTGTCATATGTTCGTTTAAATAATTACCTACCCCGTCGTTTCATGAAACACCCTGCACGCGATTTGCTTATTTAAATCCCACGCCGTGCAAGGACTTTTTATTTTTGCACCTCCGCAAATTCGCGCGTATAATAATATATAAGAGTCTGAAATCTCGCCCGTATAAACTGAGAAAGTAATAAAATAGTAGGCCCAAAATAAGAAAGTTGAAAATTTTTAATAAGGTCTAGCACAAACCGCAGCCGGGAAATAACACTTTGCCCCCCCTTTTATAACCGCTTCCGCTCTATATTTTTTTGTCGTAAAAACTTCCAATGATGTATCTCGTAAACCCTGTTTGCTTTTTTTTGCCTACCTACTACCTACTTTCTTAACTTCCGAGCGTTCTGGCCTGTCCGAAACTCGTGAGAAGTATAAAACAATAAAATCGAGCGGGAGAAATATTGCTTTCCTAATAGAAAATCGAAGCTGAAAAATTGAGCTCGCTGTATTTACCTCGATTTATAATTCACAATGCCATACTTACAGTACGCGATTTATTGTGTTAGATTCGAAATTTATTAGTTGTTTTAGTTTATTAAAAAATTGAATTGAATCTAAAAATTTAATACAAAATGTTCTGCTGTAAATTAAATCTACTGAAGGGATCCTAAGAGCATTTAAAAAAAAAGTATTAGGAATAAAAAATATTGAACGTTTCTGTAATTAAACATAACTGAATAAATTAATTTTATTATCGTTTTATGCCCCTAGAATTAGTAGTTTAAAAAGTGAATTTATTATTGTGGGAAATGTGTTAAGTAATCTGAATTTATCTGCCCCCCGGAAAAAAAAAACATAGAGAATTCCGCGGTTCGCAGTTTGAATTAATTAATTACTTAAATTATTGCCATAAAACTGTAGGTAGATTAAAACGGGCAGTCGACCGAATAATTTATAGAATTAACTTATTTCATTTTTAATTAAATTTGTTAACTCGTCCCGGCTTCAGTAAAACTGTTCGCTGCTGCTTTATCGCGCGGCCCCATTAACTCGATCAAAATTTAATCCGTTTAGTGTTCGGACGATTTCATTTCCATTAACAAATAAGATCATTGTTTGAGTAAACACTTGGTATTGTGTCAGACAAACACGTGGGCGCACGCGGATGCAGGGCCGTATTTTAATTAACGTGTGCACACCACTGTTTGGAAAAATGTTGCATTCGTTTGACTGGGGGGAGAATCAACACTGCATTAAATTGTAATTTCTGCTACTATCCCAACAGTAATAATAGTTTCGAAGATTTCAAATTTATAATTTCTTTATACACATAAGAAGAAAACTATATTATTAAATCCAAAATGTAAAGGTATATGAGAAGAAGAAGAACAAAGACTTTCCATCAAAACTTGAATGTAAGAGAAGAGATTATTTTGGTGAGACACCTATTCTGACATAAATGAAGATATCTGAAAATGGAAAATTGGAACTCAGAGTGTAACAAAGATAAATAAACTTTTTGCCAACAAAGGAAGAAGGATTTATTATTGAATATTTGAGTAGTATTGAATTTTTTTTAGACCTTATTAATTTGTTCTTTTTTGTTTCTATTACCGACAGGATATTCGAAATGGAAGCCCTGTCACGAAAATCCTGCTGATGGTTTCACAAATTCAATCTTACATATCTATAACGAGAATCTCAATTTTTTTCGTATTTGTCCGCATGGAACAAAATGTATTCGCCATTTTGCCACACGCAGGTTTAACATATTCACGCAGGTTATGAAATTCGATACGCGTATCTCCACACAAACAAAAAGCGGCTTGTTTTTTCCGTACGACTGGAAACGGTCGAGTCGTTTCAGAAACCGTTTACAATAGGAAACCTCGTAACATTCATCTTCGTTGATGGTTTGCAGATTGCGTGCCCGTGCAGCCCAGCTTTTGAAACAGATGTGCTGGCGGATTATTTTGCTCTGATGATATTGTAAACATTGCGATTTTAATAAAGAGGAGCGTACGCTTTTAACTAACGAGTTCGTTAAATTTAAGTGTGCACGCAGTCATTATAACTTACAAACAAACTACATTCAAACCTTATCGTTTAGAGACGTCTTCCTCGTAATGATATTGGCGGAAGTAATTTGAACTAAAACAATTTTCGAGATGGAAAACTCTTTTAACTACATCAATTTTATAATCTCTTTGACTCTTTGACTTGGGCTACTTAACAGGCTATTAAATATCATATAATGTTTTTTGTATAAAAAAGAATATATACGGAGCTCTATAGGTCTAGTTGACCCATGGCTTGGTTAACGATCATCTTCTATTTTCTCCTATCCCTTGACTTTTCCCTCCATTGTCTGAGGTCCATCTTTTTTATGTCGTCGTCTACTTCCTTTTTCCATCTTTGTCTTGGTCTGCCTAACCGTCTCTTTCCACCGTGTCATCATCATCTTCGGGATTCTGCCGTCATCCATCCTTATTATATTATGTCCCATCCATCTTATGCGCTACGCTTTCACTACTCCTACTATGTTTGGTTTGTTGAACAGATTATATATCTCCTTGTTTGTTCTTCTTTTCCATACGTCATCTTCTGTCTTTCCTTTAAAAATTCTTCTCAGAATCTTTCTTTTCCATACTTTGAGTCTTTGTGCATCTTCTTTCTCAAGCGTTCACACCTCGCTTCCATATATTACTATCGGTCTAATTGTAGATTCTTACTTTCTGTTACAGTTCATTTTTCATTTCTGTTCTGAATACCCCCTGTATATGCATTGCCACCGTCCAGCCTTCATTTCTGTTCCGAACACGCCCTGTATATGCGAAATTCGACGTGTCGGATTATTCCCTGGACCGCGTCGTTGTACACATTGCAGTCAGACATCAAAGGAACAAAGGTCGGAGCGTTATAGTTTCTTTTCTTAGTTTTGAGCGATATTTCGCAGATTTAGTTTTTGACCCATTACTTTGATTTTGCCGCAATTAAACTTGCAACTTATTGCGCAACCGCTGGTGTAATTTAAAGATGATATAAGTAGATGAGCGTTGACGCGTGCAAATAACCGGAGATTGCATTCTTTTATATTCTGTTGCATTAGTTACGATTTGAATCATCTTAATATAGTTTAATGCGAAGTTCGGATCCGACCAAGTCGAATATGTTGTAAACTTTTGTGTTCCCCATATATTATTTATTTGTGTATATTCTTTTTATGATTGTTGTTGGTGACTAAGTAAATTGACGTGTTCTGGATGTAACGGGTTTTCTTAATTTTCACCTTGTCCCCCCCTTTCAAAAAAATTAAGTGGCGCCTATTTTCTTATGGGTTTTGGCCTTCGCAGTTTGGATTTGAACCCTCCCGTCCCACTGAAGCTGGCTGGCAACATTGGAGTAAAGTTTCGCTCCAATGTAAAACTTCTGCCTATCTACGCAGGTAGGTAGCATTTCAATTTCTAATTATTAAGTTTAGCGCTCCCATGCACCTATTCCCTGCCGCAATCCTAGCTTTTACACTTATGTCTTATGTCCGATTGTCTTTTGAAAATAGTTTCAAGATATTTAAAACTGTCAACCTCCTCGAAATCGTATTGTTACTGAGTGGGGATTTCACTCTTGCGTACCTGACACGGATGTTTCGTCTATCCTGACCCTGAGTGGTGGTCTCACTCTTGCTTATCTGACACGGACGTTTCGTGTATCCTGACCCTGAGTGGGCGTCTCACACTTGCGTACCCGACACGGGTGTTCCTGTATCCTGACCTTGAGTTGGTGATTCACTCATTACCGTACTACCTATCCGAGTCCCGGATTCTGTACCGAAACGTGAAATATGTTCAGAATATAAACAATTCCAAGTTATAAATATGTATATGTAAATATACATATTTATAACTACGTTTGTAAATAAAGTTGTGTTGCTAAGTGATCGACGCTTTTATTTCCGCTGAACCCGGACACCGACGAGCAAACCCGAACCGCCGCGCCGGACCGACGTCGAGCAGAGCAACAATCATCAACACCAGAGAGAAAAAGACGACCCGTTACACGTTTTTTTTTTTTGTGTTCAAAACTTTGTACCTCTATCTCTCTTAGGCCCAGCTATACAATTCGAGTTTAACTTTAAGCGAAGCTTAAACCCATTGCAACGTCCATTATTACAACCATGTTATTGTGAAGGGTTTAAGCTTTGATTTAACGTCAAACTCGAGAATTGTACAACTGGGCCTTAGTCTAAATATTTGGTCTGCTACTCCTTTTTCCTTTCTGAATCCTGCTTGGTACTCTCCACTTAACCCGTCTATTTCGTTAATAAGTCTATTTTTTAAACTAATGGCCAACATTTTATACATCACGTTCAGTAAAGCTACTCCTCGGTAATTCTCACATCTTGTTTTTCCCCCCTGTTTGTGAGTTGGCCCCTGGCTTTCTTTTTCATTCCATCTTCCCTGTCTTTTCTCCGTTTCCCTCTCCTGTCGTGTTATTCAACAATTTTTCGAAATGTTCCTTCCATCTCTTCACTACTTTGTCCTCATCTATTCATTTTATTCTCTGCAGAATCTAATTTCTTGTTTGTATCCATTTTTCCCCCTCTCTTAATCCTCTGTATAACTTCCTAATCTCCTTATTTTTAAAATATTCTTCTGGTTCCATTATCTTCTATTCTTGATGGTTTCTCTTCTTATATCTTCGTACCTTTTTACATTCTTTCTTTTCTTTATGGTATCTACGAGTATTTTCTTCCGTATCGTTCACGATCATCTTTAATCTTGCCTTATTTTTTCTCTCCACTTTTTCCTGACTTCCTCCTTTTCTCCTGAGCATCTTTCTGCACATTGTTTCATTTCTTCCCGAACCTCCTTTATATTTCCCCATCTCCATTTCCTTATTTAGCAGTTTCTCATATTTCTTCTCTCCTTTTGGCCTTATTGCTACTGTCCTATTTGTTCTTTTAATGTTCTTTGTCGGACTAATTTGTTTTATTTTGATTCCCACTACGAAGTAGTCAGAGTTCATGTCAGGGCCCCTAGAACTCCTTATATTTAATATGTTATTTTCTTCAATTCGTTCTATTAGTAGATGTATTGTCCTGCCATCTGGGCTCGTCCAAGTTCCTTTATGTATCTCTTTGCTTTGAAAATCCGTGCTTTTTATTACCATTTTTTTTTCTCTTCAGCAAGAGCTCCATTTTCTGATGTCTTTTCGTGTAAACTGAACCTTCTTATCGTGGGGAAGTATATTGTTTCCTACTTTTGCATTAAGTCCCCTACAACAATTTTCATTTCATTTCATTTCAATTTTCACACTGCCATACTTTTCTTTTCCGTTGGGGCATGCACATTAATTACGCTTATTTTTTGGAATTTTCCTCAGCCTCATGTAACACATTCTTCCAGTAATTGGTTTGAATTCTATTGGGGTTCCTAGTAAATTCTTCTTAAGTAGCAAACCTACTCCTGTGATCCTATTTTCGCCTTCGCTGTTAAAAAACATATAATCCTACAGTTCGATTATGTCGTTTCCACTTTGCTTTGTTTCTTGGACTGCTATTAGTTCAAAATTACATTTCTTACTCTCATTGTTCAGTTGGTTCCCCGTAGACGTTGCCATGATTATTTTGTCTTTGATCCCCTTCTTTTTCCTTTTTTTTACCATTGTCCCCACTCATCTTCCTTATTCGTTCTCCTTTTTCGTGCCTTTTCGTTATTTTATTTCGTTTTTTGAACTTTTCAGTTCTATCCCCTCCTTTCTCTCATTCCAGTTTCAGATTTGTTGATCGATCATCACTCTTTGGAACCTCACTTTGACATTTTTACCTTTCCCTCTCCCCTCTTTTGCTATCTGTCTTAATTTTGTTTGTATTTCTCTTTCACTTTTACTTAGGTCATCGTTAATGTTCTTCATCACAGTGTTTTTATCATCTTTGCTGTTGAGCTCTACCAAACATATTTTTTCACCTGTCTTTCTTGCAGTTTCTTTTTTTAACTCTATAAAAAAGAATGAGTGGAAAATTGAATGAAATTAAAAAATACATTGATCGTAATTATCCTTGAAGATCTTTTGTCCTGAGAGCACGTCCAAATAATACCAATTAAGCTCTATTTCGCAATGAATTAGCTGCGCGAGCTGAAATCCACACAAACAACTAATTTATTAGCAATCGCTATAAATCTAAATTCTGCAATGACACAATATCAATATCCAAGTAAACTGAAACGAAATGAAGGCGTCATCTGCAGACTTTGATTAATTATGCCCCGGATAATGAGGCTCGTTAAAGTTACATTATCACGCCTTTAATTAATACGATGTTATGCCGATGAAAAACTTCCGGTTACAGTGATCGGATTTTAATGCCGGGGGTAAATTTGATTTTTCCCTGCACTTGTGCGAGAGGATTTCTTCTTGCCCGGTGGAATTTAAAACGTCCGCCCCTTTTAATGAAATTTTTCATAATGACTTTGTCAACGAAACAAATTTAATTTACTGGAACGGTTCATTAAAGACTTCGGTTTTTGACATTTAAAAACTGAAAGTCATCCTCATCACGCTGGTCTATTAAATACGAAATTAATCTTTTATATTATTTGAACGTCAAGTGAAATAATATAATCATTGTGTTTACTCTATATTAAAATGTAAAGCATTCACGTAGCTACTTATTAAATTGTGTGTAAAATGTGACACCTTTTGAACCAAATAAAAATTCTGCGACGCGTGAACAGGGCGCGTCATGAATCCAGTTATTATAAAATGTTGAATGCTCACTCTTATACAAAAGCGCACAGAGATTTCTATTTCACAGAATATTTTTGTGAGATTATTAAAATTTTTATACGCGAGTTCATATATAGGACGGAATTCAAAAGGTGAATTTAAATATTCCTTGCGTACATACATAGAACAATCACTTGAGATACGACGAACTAAGTATTCCTTTAACATCGCGTTTTATGTCTGCCTCTGAAAATTTTATTTTGAAATCACAATATAATTCAAAATTACTAAATGAAATTGTCCATATATGAATGGCGTTGATTACGATTGCTGTAGTAGAAGTAAATGATATGTTGTCATCGATCAGCCAGTGAATTTAACAAATTTATGGATGATCACAGTCTGCAAAACGTTTATTCGTTAGAGCTCCCAAAACGCATTGGTGCGAAATAATCTCTCTAAAGTTGAATCTCGCCCCCGAAACCAGAATGTAGCAGCCCCGGCTCAAAGCTGTACTTCCACTAATGGACTAACGATTATCCTGATTTCTGAGATGAGACGATAAGTTTTTTGAAGTAGCACCAAACTGTTAAGCATTCAAAGTTAGTAGGAAGCATTAGCACTTTGTGAAATTCTATTGCCGCCTCAAACACTAAAATTATACGGCTTCGAACACTCTGTATTATTCATGCTGATAAGGTGCATTTTTTCTCTTTGAAATTGAACGTTCCGAGACGTGAGCTTTTCAAAATAAAATAAACCTCAGAGTGGAATAGGTAAGAGTAAATCTTTGGGGGATGTGTGCTAAGCGCATTAATTTTCCACGTCGGCGAATAACTTGCAGTGTTGACAATTCTATACAAGTCTGCAGCGACGTCAGCGCATTTCGAATTATTATTGTACCTTATGATATGATATAATCTGGATGCACAATGTGTACGTTGCAATCCTGTCAGGTGTATACATTGTATTGTAGTAAAGATCAAGAGAAGAAACTAAAACAAAGTGAAACGCAGTACAATTTATATAAATAAATAAAATAGAATTATTTTAGACAATAAATAAAATCAGGCGCGCCTATATTTTACCTTCATTAATAATTTTCCTGCCTTCGATATAAACACAATTTGTTGTAGAGTTATTGAAAAAATTTTAATTAGTTGGTCCGTTTACATAACAGGTGGAGTAGTCCGGCTCTGTTGTTCTACCCCCATCGCATCGTCAATATTTACATATAATTAACAATTACGAACATGGCGTATGTATACAAACAACATTAAGATCATCCGCTTTAAATTGTTTAAAATCAAACACTTCACCAGTAATTAGATATATCATTATATCATGTCAATAAACTTAATTTGTGTATTAACTGAAACAAATCAACATTTTCTTCTCTCATACATACCGATTGTTTCATTGAAACTTGATGAAAATTAAATTAAAACGAAACATACGATAATATCGTTCGTTTAATTCACACTCGATTTTAAAAGTAAAAAGTGCATAAAATGTGTATATCACGAATCGCTAGGAATAACAATGATTATATCTTCGATGAAAATTATGTATATGCGAAGTTTGACATTCACAGAATATTGTAAACTATCCACATAATCTCTGCTCTCCATAATTTGGCGATATCTAATACTGCGCAGCCAAAATTTAATGGGGTAGGTAGTTTATGATGGGAAAATTTTATCTGCGCAACTGTACTAAAATATGCAGGTTTAGTAATAATTTAGAATTTAATAGGCAGTTTCGTTTTATGTGGCGATATAAATAGGAGAAATTATACTGCATGTTTTTATAATCGCGAAAATTTGTACCCGGACTGAGTGAACGAGGTTAATGAATAATTATGAACTGATTTTCATGGGTATAGGTTTTAAAATAAACGGCCGTTTTATTAATTTCATTATTCGATAATTTTTTTTAGCTTCTGGAATTTTCACTGGCCTTTATACCATGTACACTGCTCAACAATTGAAGTGAATGATTTATTTTTTACGCAAATTTACAATACAAATTTATTCATCGATGGATGCTACGACACAATTAACGAAATCAAAAGAAACACACCTTGAATGGGAAAAAATGAGTAATTGAAGAAATATTGTATAAGTGGGAGAAAAATAACAACTTCCAAAGAATTAAAGAAAGTTGATACCGTGTAGGTCCACCCCTGGTTCACGTTAATGCTGTTACTCTATTGGGAAGACTTTTTGATACAGTCCTGTGGTATGACTTCCCAGATTGCTTGCAACGCCCTAGACAATTGCTGTAAGGTGGGGGGGAGGCTGTTGGAGTTGGTTAAATTGCCTAGACATCTCGGCCCAAACATGCTTAATGCAATTCATGTCTCGTGAGCAGGGTGGCCACTCCATTCTCGTGATCCCATGACGTCCTATCCGATCATTTACAATTCTTGCACGGTGAGGACGTACAGTATCATCAATAAAAACAAATCCTTCACCTATTGCACCAGCAAGTGACACTATTATCGGCTCTGTAACACTGTCGCGATATCTTATGGTAGTCATTGTTCCTTTAATTAAAACCAGCAGGTCAGTACGGCCATCAAACATATGCCTCCCAGACTCAAACTGATCCTCCTCCAAATGCCATTAAATTTTCATTGTATCATTGTCCTCTTTCTCTTCATACCAATGTTCGACCACCACACGTGTACAAGCGAAATCTCGATTCGTCAGTAAAGAGGCAATGCCTCCAATTTTGAAAATTCCATTGATAATTGTTACGTTTGAATTTTCCGCTAAGAAAGCATCGTCTAAGCCGCGTTTCGGTACGTTTGGCAACCTTGTACTCCTTCCCCGTTACCACGAAGCTTATTCGAGGCAGGACACCACGTGACTATATCATGGCTCACCATTGGTTACCGCTTGCGGTAATTTAGCATCCACCATCTTAAACTCGCGTTCCTCTTTCATTCTGCGTTCGGTCATCGTGAGGTGTAGACGTGTTTTAGTGTAATCTCGGGGTTCTTGCTCTTTATGTGAGGAGAATTCATCAACGGCGCTGCCGGCATTCCTGACTACACCACCGAACGAGTTTGGGGTATTTTTGATGATAGGGTGTCCAAGCGTCCTACCGGCAATACGCGCTGTCCTGCCAGTAGGATCTAATTTGGATTTTGGATACAGTTGTTTTTAATGAGATCCCCTCCTTTCTGGAAGATGAAATATTCACCATTGATTCCGTCGTAAAATTTTGCTTATCTAATGTGCAAGTCTCAACTTGTTAGGACTAGTAGTAACAAAGATACGAAGTACCAGTGGCGTGCGAAGAATATAAATATGCTTCTGCAGAATTATTATTGTCTTCACAATAGAGTCAGCACTAAGCATATAACTCGCATATGAAATATGCTTCTGTACTGTCGGAAGCCGCACACGTACTTCTGGCAGGAGAACTCTTATTTAAAAATAGCGTACTGCCGTCAGGACTGTCCAGCTGTCCTTCTGGAAGCTCCTTTCAGCCTAAATTTTTTGTAAATTTAACAATGGGCAACTTTACTAACTTACTAACAAATTTTCCAAAATGACTCTATGCCTATTTTTACCGAAGAGTTATAACAAAAGATTTTTGCTATTTAATTTTAAATTATTTTGGGATGCCATCGAACTGATGATGTTAAGATCGTGATGAAAGTAGTCCACTTGAAATTATGATAGATTTGAATATCATGTGCATAAGGTTGAACTGTACAGGTAGAAACTGAGAATAAGATATCGGATAAATTATAAAAAGTAGAGATCCCAAAACAGATCGCTGTGGGACACCCGAAATTACAGTAAGCAATGATGATTTCGAATCATGCAGAAGCGCTTGCTGCCTACGACCTACGAAATAAGATTTCATCAGTTCAACAAATTCCGAACTTACTTAAGAGTAGTTGATGATCGAACGCCTTCGAAAAATCCAATAGAATCAAAGCCGTCATATCTCCACTATCAATATTTCTTATTAACAATATCATCTATCTCGTGTAGTATATATAAAGTAATACAGAAAAGCACATGGAATGTTATATTGAAACAGATACTTGAAAATTTGAATTTCATGAATAGGATAACACCAGAAAAAAAAAAGGGACAAATGTAAACAGAGCAATTTCACCTCGCCCGGATATTTTTCTGGGTCTTGCGTACACATACTCGTTACAATGTATTAACTGTTTGTTGTTACGTGATAAAGTAATTAAAAAGCCGTTTATTATGCTATATTTTTACACGTCGCCCAAATTAAATTACCAGCGGCGTCGTAAAGTGAAAGCAAATGGGGGGTAGCAGCTCTCGTGAAAATATGTACAATATTGAAAAAAAAATTAGTTATTTAATTATATTCTCGTTTAGTTCATTAAATATTTATCACATTCGCAAAGGCTTATCGTGCACCGATCGGCACGTACGCCCTCACGTGCGCACGTACTGTATTTCTAATTAACCCTACGTGAATTTGCAAATTGTTTCGGCGTGTTAACGAATATAAAATGCAATTAAATGTTTCGGGGACGTTAGATGAGCAGTCGTTAATAAGGTTCCACAAATTCGGATCATTCGTGTGATAAAATAGCACCGGACAAAATACAAATGTTTATCTGGCACCCACCTGCAAATATATCACGATAAGAGTGCAAATTTAGAACTTTTAATTAGCCCCTGCGTCGGTATTTTTATTTTGCCAGCTCTCGCTTCTGCCTCGGGATTTATCTCCTCGCCATTTAATTTATTTGATTCTGACACAAAGCCAGACTCGAAAATTACTGATAAAGAATAAAAATTGCGTATAGATGCGTACGTAAAAAAACGAATGCCATCCGGGATGAACTCTCAGATACATATGTAAACGTTAGGGAAAAAAATATGCCAGCGAATTTATAGTCGTACAGGCGCCCGAATTTTTATGTTCTCATATGTAGTATATTTGAAAAAGTGGGGTGCTACCGGCCAACTATCCGCTGTTGCTACGATATTTATGACTTTAAACCCTTCTAAATCTCTCCATTGATTTAACCACTCTTTGTTTCTGGAATCTCATTTCCTTGCTACAATCATATATTTTATCTATTATAGTTCGGCGAACAAAGATGATAGCAATCACGTCGTTCCCAATATATTAGAGATCTGTCGGAAATTTCGATCATAGTTCAAACACTAATTAAAAAAAGTTCATCCAGCTTCAGCTTAAACTAACTTAATTAAACCCACCAACAAAGTTCGATGATATTATTGTTACTATTAATAGGTATATCAATACATCGCAATTTTTTTTAAAAAGAAAGCATGAAAATGATCTGCGCACAACATTATCATATTCGTGTCACTTCTAAACATGTTCTTGTCGATTCCTAAAACTGAGTTATATAAAACAACAGCTTTTAAATTGCCTCCTGTGAGGTTTGAACTCACGACCCCTGGTTTACGAGACCAGTGCTCTACCACTGAGCTAAGGAGGCTCATGCTCAGTAGAAACGGGAAATTCAAGAGAAATAACACACCTTAAAGGTGCCTACACACCGAAAAAATAACAAAAACATCTTAATAACAAAAGTTCTAGTAACAATATTCATTTGATTAGCACCGAAATCATCTTATATTTACATTGCTATTAACATTGTTAGAACAATGTTTCCTATCAACAATATTACTAATATTGTTATCAACAATATTACTGAAAGTGCTGAACATGTTGGTAAATTTGATTATGCATTGTGCATCATGTTTGAACAAGTTGCTATTGCTGCTGCGTGTGCGGTAATTTTCAGTAACACTAAAAAAAAAACAAAGAAGAAAAAGGAGAATCTGGGTTTGACCTTACCTGCAAGGTAGAGACACTAGGGCTGCGTTGTATAAAAGGTTTAAGCCAGGATTAAAGTTAATCCTAAGTCAGAATGTGACACACAAAATGCTGTACGTCATAACAAGTATCACATTGTAACTTAGGATTAAAGTAAATCCTGACTTAAACCTTTTATACAACGCAGCCTAAGAGTGGATATAAGGACGAGAATAGAATGACCAACAACAAAGTCAACAGCATATTTTGTCTTTCGGAAAGCAAAGAAATGTTACTAACAGTTTGCTTCCAAATATAACATGTCAGTAACATTTTGGTTAGCAACATTCTTTAATCTAGACCGATTGCAAACTATTTTCTATTAACAAAGTTACGATGAATGTTATTAACACGTTAATGTAAAGGTGCCTATACTGTTACGGTAATAATTTAAGTAACATGAAATAAGGGTCGTAGCTCAATATAACACAACATTTATTATCAACAATTTACAACTAATACTTACATTGTATTTGGGGCACTTACTGATAACTAGACTAGATGACACACTGACGAGAATTGTTCTAATTATGCGCTAACGTTCGAACTGTCGCCTTTTTATAGGGGTTTTGTTTCCCGGGTATTACGTCAATTGTTGCCTTGACATTTGTGCACACGACTTTGTGTTAAATCTGTGCCCGTAGATGAGTCATAAGATTTTGCGCACGGCACCCGAATGAATCATCGCAGTGCATGTGCATTTTCCGCACGCGGATGAGTCATACTTACATAATTGCAAATGAGTCATTCTTATGTTTATGTTATCGTCTTGTGTTTATGTTACACTCGACTGATTTTCAGCTGTACACCTTTGATTGTTCTCTTATCCTAGTTACAATACACCGAAACAATAACAAAAACATCTTAATAGCAAAAATGCTGAGAACAAGTATGTGAATAACATTCATTTGATTGGCACTGGACACGTAGATAACTATTTGATATTAACATTGTTACTAACATTGTTGCTAACCAAAAAATGTAATGAATTTTAAGGATGTATAACAATGTTATTGACACGTATTACTGATATTGCTATCAACAATGTTATTAAAAGTTATGAACCTGTTGGTAAATTTGTGTGTCCTTGTAAATTGAAACCTGATGGTTCCGTAAGCATTAATACTTACGTTGCCTACTCTACTAAAATTTAATACTCTTTTCCTTAGACCATTCCATCTTGGAGCTTTGAAAAATGCGAATACTGAACTCAGAAAAACAAGACTAATAAATTAGGGAAGAGAGTTCAAAACTAGAAATCACAATAAAGTTGATGCGCATTTAGTCTCTCGGAAAGTAACGAAATGTTATCCACATGTTACTAATATTTTTTTTTCCAACTATAACATGTCAGTAACATTTTGATAGCAACACTCTTTGATCTAGACCGTGTCCAGATCGTTTAACAAAGCTATAAAGAATGTTATTAACAAGTTAATGGAAGAAATAATAAACGTTAACAGCCAATGTTATTAATATAAATTATTTTCAACATGTTACTAACATTTCTTCGGTATTTCTTCACATGTTAATGGCAAATGTTGTTAACAGAAGCTAACAGCATTGCTATTAACACCGTTATTAACAATGTTACCTCCGGCGTAAAGCCAGCTTAAAAAAAACAACAAACGTTAGCAGCAAATGTAAGTTCTTCAGCATTTCTTCACATGTTAGTCGCAAATGTCAGCAATGTTGAAAACGGAAGTGTCCTAACATTTCTTGTCCCAGTTTTTAAGATTTGTTAACAACATTGCTATTAACAATGCCATCTTCGGTGTAAAACCGGCTGTATGTAACTTTTTGAAACAAATTAATTGTAAATGCTACGACCTTTTGATTTCTGAAAACCTGTGCTTATAAAACTTTTAAAATGGCCCTCACGCGGTCCAGATACCATCTGTTTATGGATAGTACCGACAGTATATCAGTAATATTGACAGAATCGAATATTTCACATCAATATTTCCGAGAAGTCAAAGCTAGAACAGCAACTATGTTTCAAAAAAAGGAGAGTACCAGCAGTCTGCAGCCTTGACAGTATCTTTGAATATGTGAGGGGCGCTTAAGTGATCATTTTCTCGAGTTTCTCATCAGTTTCAGGTTTGATTATTGTGTGCTCGTTATCAATATATGACATTGCAAATTTAAAAAGTTATATTTTTATAGAACCGTTGAAAATAGATCGTCAATAACTGCAGTCTCTAATGCACACAAACCCCGAAGTAGCAAATACGTATTTCTATCTAATTATATTATAATCTTCAGGACTCACATCTGATCGTGAAGGTGCACGGGCAGTTAAGGTCAGCGCAAACTATGCTGAGGCGGGCCGCAGTGCATCTCACTGCATAAAATGCGCATGCAATCGTTTTTACACAATTTGTACATGAGGCGGCTCGCTCCGATCCGTCGCGTCGCGTCGACTGTATGCGATAGCTCATTTAAAATGTACGAATGTGTGCGATGCGCTGCGCCCTGCTCCAGCACACAGTTTGCGCTAGGCTTAACAGTTCCATTGTTGCAAATATTTACAAAACAATCCAAGTTTTGAGCAAATAAATAAGTATGTTATTATGTTATCAAATAATTACGCAAAACACAATGCTAAATAATTTAGAAGATAATGGTAAAATAATCCATCAAGTTGAAATGAAATCGCATTCGGAACCTGATTTGCGCCACAACTTTTACAGATCGAATAAGTTCAAGGCAAAAATTTAGACTTTTAATAATAAATAGATGGCTTACGTACAACAGCAAAAACAAGTGACGCATTCATCTCGTTGCCTCCTGTGAGGTTTGAACTCACGACCCCTGGTTTACAAGACCAGTGCTCTTCCACTGAGCTAAGGAGGCTCGATGCTCAGCGGCTGTGCGGAATATCTCGGAAAATATGAAGACTCATTGCTTTATATTCGAGATAGCTTCGAAGCTATTACTTTCAGAAATATTTAATGAAAATTAGGCTTAATCTGTGAATGGCGGCGTACCTACTTTAACTCATATCAAAAAAATTTGCTAGACGCAGCATGAAAGTTCGCGGTGCGAAATGATTGTAAGAAAGAATTTGCAAAAGAAAAGAACCCTGTATTTATTGCAGCCAAATTCTGTGAGGTTTGAACTTGCAACCCCTGGTTTACAAGACCTGTGCTCTTCCACTGAGCTAAAGGGGCTGATTGATATTCACAAACAATAGCAAATGGAGAGTGCCTCGGAAAGTATGTATCTAAAAAAAGATAGTAGCATAAAACATGCTGCAAAACTGTGACAATAACGATATGAAAAGTCATTACGCAAAAATGTAAGATTAATTTACGAGTTTTATACAAAACAATAGCTTGCTTGCAATTGCCTTCTGTGAGGTTTGAACTCACGACCCCTGGTTTACGAGACCAGTGCTCTACCACTGAGCTAAGAAGGCTCAGTGGCTCAGTAGATATGCAAATATGATGCATGAAACCATCGTCATTTCAGGGCCTTGATTTATAAAACAGGTACCCTATTACTGATCTAAAGGGTTTAATGGTCAGCAGATGAAGAATCAATGAGGTACAATAGCACTTTTTACTTTTATTACAAAATGGGCCAAGTGTGCTTCCAGAATTTCAGTTTCTTTTTTCAGTTGAAGACCTGTGTACACTTTGTGCACTCTTCATTTTTATGATGATTGGTTCACAGAACGGATCTTGGAAGGCGGCGAACCCCTCTCCCCTTAATACCACGAAAGCAGGAATTTCTAACACTATTACTGAGAGACAACAAAAGTTGTAAGTACACGGGACTACTATCACCGAGTTAATTGTTGCAATAAAAATATATTTTACTTATTCCAGTTATAGCTGAAACAAAAGTGATTCGCTTGCCTCCTGTGAGGTTTGAACTCACGACCCCTGGTTTACGAGACCAGTGCTCTACCACTGAGCTAAGAAGGCTCAGTGGCTCAATAGATATGTAAATATGATGCATGAAACCATCGTCTTTTCAGGTCTTTCAGGGCCTTGATTTATAAAACAGGTACCCTATTACTGATCAAAAGGGTTTAATGGTCAGCAGATGAAGAATCAATGAGGTACAATAGCACTTTTTACTTTTATTACAAAATGGGCCAAGTGTGCTTGGAGAATTTCTTTTTTTTAGTTGAAGACCTGTGCACACTTTGTGTACTCTTCACTTTTATGATGATTGGTTCACAGAACGGATCTCGGAAGGCGGCGAACCCCTCTCCCCTTAATACCACGAAATCAGGAATTTCTAACACTAGTACTGAGAGACGACAAAAGTTGTAAGTACACAGGACTACTATCACCGGGTTAATTGTTGCAATAAAAATATATTTTATTTATTCCAGTTATACCTGGAACAAAAGTGATCCACTTGCCTCCTGTGAGGTTTGAACTCACGACCCCTGGTTTACGAGACCAGTGCTCTACCACTGAGCTAAGAAGACTTACTCCTGAACCGATTATCGATTAATGAGTTTGGCAGTTAATTTGTTTAATGACAAAAGTATAAAACGGTACCTCTCCACATTATCTACGTGAGGTTTGAACTCACGTCCTCTCAAGACCAGTTCTCTGCCTCTCAGTAGCCACAACTTTTCAGAGACTTTGAACTTTTACAGTAAAATAACACCCGTTTGGACAAACCCCGTAAAGATAGAAAATTCCAATAGGTATTTGTGTGTATACAAACCTGGAAAAATGATCTATCTACGCGTATGTAAGTAAGTACCAAGATGTAGAAGATCTTAAGACAAGTGGAAGGTCGCAAACCCTACTGGTGTGAAAAGGAACTGTCGTCATTGGATTATTCTAATGGTATTCGAACGCCTTGGTTTATTGTTTGTTCCAATTTATTAAATTTATTTTGTTTAGTGACAATAACTTTACTGATCAAACGTAACTGGTATTTTTTTTTCTGAAAGAAGGGAATAA
Source organism: Dorcus hopei (assembly GCA_033060865.1). Classification (NCBI taxonomy): domain Eukaryota; kingdom Metazoa; phylum Arthropoda; class Insecta; order Coleoptera; family Lucanidae; genus Dorcus; species Dorcus hopei. Next base: position 40,247,100 of record CM065423.1, read on the forward strand.
AAACCAATTGGAAAGCGAAAACACATCCGTTTCATTCGTCGCATTACTATTCCGTTTCATAATTCTTATTTCACTACGTTACTATAAGATTATGATTGATTTTATGGCCGGTTATATCTGGGCCTCATTCGGGGATATTTTATTGTTATGCCTCCAAGTGCGGCTTCCTACATTACGTATCCCTAAATTCGTCACGGCGCATATAAAACGGCATTATAATACATTATTTTCCTCTCAATTCCATCTTTACGATACATATAATAAAGTGAACAAAAAAGCCTTCAGTGTCTCCTAATTTCTTTCGGGGAAAGACAGCAGCGAAATGCTCAGTCTTAATAAATATAAAAATGCATAAGTCAGATATCGCTTGAATAAATTCCACTGTCGCCATCCTCATTATCCTAAACCGCGGTTAAATATTTTTAAACTTTATTAAGTGTGCCGACGAAGTTTTAATTGCAAGTAGAACTACTCATTCTGTCCTCGTTAAAGTTGGTTAACAAAGTGCACAATTTAGGAAATTTGCAATAAAAAGGGACTAGATTTTTAATTTTCATTTACGTTTACTAAAACCACTTTTACAACTGGTTGTAAATTATCAAAGGAGGACATTTCGTACCCCTGGAAACATAAGCGAGATTGGAGCAGTAAAATAATACGATAAGGAAACTATTACCTCTTTAACATAGATTTTGGAAAACCAGGAATATCATCAAATGTGTTTAGGAAACCTACGAGTTTTCTTGGTGGCCCATTTTCACAATTGCATTTTATGCTTCCTTCAACACCTCTATCCAATTTAGGCTTTGATTACTAATACATCAAATACCATCATTACTTTTACTTTTCCTTTTCTAAAACATTCAATTCGTAATAACACGTAATTGTTCTATCTCTACTCTGGCTTTTTGTAGGGGGAAGGAAAGGAGTTGGAGGAAAGAAGAACGAAGAGATGGAAATAGCCCCCATATAAGAGTCATCAGAAAACATTTCCAAGTAATGAACTTTTAAGAATTATACATCAAGTAATGCTATATTAGATGAAACAGTTTTGAGCTGAACTGAAATCATAATTAATGAACTTGCTAATGGAATTGGATTTTTTTTGTACAACTTCAATAATTACGCAACTGCCACGCCCAGTTCTGTACAAGAAACAGGAAAACAAGCAAACGCAAACGAAATAACAGAGCTGGCAACATTTATTAAATGCGCATTTCTCCTTTCTGTTATTTCTAATTGATAAGTGCAGTGTCTGAGGAGCACAGTCAGGGATTCGTTCGGGAGCTGACTTGCTAATTCACAGAGCAGCAACTCAATAACGAGCTTTCAGAAGACAAAGTCAACCACCCTCTCCGTGGACCGGAACTTTCCACTAATTACGGTTGTAATTCATCTTGTAGTTGCGAAACTTGAATTCGGGTAGGTGTGTTATTTTAATTGTGAAGGTGTTGTCATATCTTCAATTTAATTCCGAATTCATTTAATTACTCACGGACCCGAATTACGTATTCATTAAATCGCGAGTGTAAACATCTTTGTGTGTGGTTATGAACGACATAAAAACAACTTTAAATTGCAGTTTGCATTATTTATAACCGAGCACTCTCGAGTAGGAAAAAAAATAGTAAAGTCAACTAGTATAATTTAATATGAACTGCTTTATTTGTAGTATATTAAAGCAGCTGCATGGAATTAAACGCACGTTTGAAAATTAAAATGTGCAGTTATTTTCGTAATGAGAAAGAAGTTGCTTCATCTTTTTGAAGCGCACCTCGTAATTAACGAGGTTTCTGTTAATATAATTTAACGAACGTAATGATCATTATTTTACGAACCGAATAAAATAGTACAGTTCCTATCATGTATAATCGTGAGCAGCTTAAGTGCTACAACTTGACATTTCTGTGCGTTCTTGTACCACAAGGTTTTAAAAGGATTAGTATTAATATAGATCAAACATAGCTCACCCACTACAATTACTAGATTTTTTTAATATACTGTTGAATTTTTGATTTGAGCTTTGAATAAAGCCATTATTTCTTTTCGAATTAAATTCAAGCTTTTGTATTGGGATTACATATGATCCAGCCCATCTCCACGAGTTAGCAGGTCGTGACTCGTGAGATGAACTTAATTTGTACATCTCAACATTTGTAACCAAGTAGGTCACAAGACAATAGAAGTGGTAACCACATTCTGTTGAGAATACCAGATAACATCCAGTGAGCAAAGAATAGTGCAATAAGGAACTTCTGAATTCTTCCAAAAATGATCATTTCAAGTAACCCAGCTCAGGACAAGACCGAGGAGAACTAAAGAAGTTGATTTGCATTTAAAATAATAAATTGACGAAGTGATTTCGAGGGAAGTAAAACAGCAAACATCCTATTGATATGCTTCTGATCAATTTTAAATACAATTTCATTTCTGCGTTGTGTGGAAATTATCTTGTGCAGTAAATTCATCGATGCGAATAAATCAGTCATGTATTTAATTTGTCTGTTAGTATGTGTAGTATACATTTGTATATGTATTACAGGTCATGTTAATATATTCCCAGAAACAGAATTAGCTTCGCACTGTTTACACTTAATAGATATTATTAATTACGATGAAATTGTATTTAAGGTAAATATAAATAAACGAACCAATACAAGCTTACGCAAGGAAACCTATAATAATAAATATTAAAAGTTAATAAACTATTTACAGTTTTAAATCGCAAAATTGCATAGGTATACAGGGTGTATCAGATACTATGTTAGGAACTTTTTAAGTGCATAGTTATGAAATTAATTTTTAAGAACTGTGAATATTAAGAAATGTTAAATATTAAAAGTATGTATATCGACATTGTCTGTTGTATTAAGTAAGTTACGTTATTTAATACTCCTCCTCCAACGATCATATTTCATTTGTGGTAGATATTAAACTTCCGGGGGCGTCGAGGGAGCAATATTTTCCGAAGTACTCGCTCAGGTTATTCTCACACGTCATTAGCAACTTAAGAATTGGCATTTCTCGGGTCTTCCTCCCTCGACCAGGACCGACCGTTCCATAAACTTCGACCGAAAACTTGTTAGCATACAAGCGAAACGGATTAAATCGAGGATATCGATTTAAATGAAAGAAATAAATGGAGCGCGGTCGTAGTCACATAGTATCCGATATCAATTTAGCAACGTCGATAACCACAATAGAGTGGTGATTTGACCCCTGCGAAAGAAAAAGGAAGCCTGTTTTCATTCTGTGTGCTTCTGAATGTACGGAAAAAAGGAAAGTCCTTGCTATTTACGATGGAGGAGATATATTTAATTTACATATTTTTATTCGATGGTATAATAAATAAGGCTTGACGTTTCTCTGATTTCAGCAGAATCATGATTATTCCTTCGTACATTAAACTGCATACATTCAATAAGTGTTAATTTAATTTAATGAAGTGGTTCTAACTGGAAATGGTTTTAACATTTCATTGTACCGTTTGTTTTTGTAACGTCTCCCCTCTAGGGTTTAAACATTTGGAGAGAATAGTGTGGACCTTATCTGGAAAGTTTTAAATAAGCGTCTTTGTTGCAGGTGCAAACTTGAGCACCGCAGTCAAGTGACAAAATAAGCTCGAACCAATTTTCAGAGTACATACGTATCAGCAGAAGAAAGTATGTGTGTACCTGGGGCGCTCGTAGAATACAAAGTACGTACATCCCAGAGCCGGTGCATTACGGACGTTACAGCGAAGGAGAGTCGAGTTGTGAAGTCAAATTTCACGAAGTTTTCTCACACTGGAAATAAATGCAACGTTCTTTCTTAATTTTTTCCTTTTTGTCGTAAGTCATATTAATAAAGTTAAGAAAAAAATGCTCCGTTTGAATCCGATGTAAGAAATCGGCAATTTCGTAAATCGTTAAGCCTCAGTAAGTTAAGTATACAAACGACTAGCTTCATCAAAGGTTAAAATAAAACTGCGTTCGGAGAATTTTCAGCTGCATATTGCATTACCAGGCAGTCGCCAAGTTCAAAAGAACCGCATTATGTAAACATAACTAAAAGCGAACGATCCAGAGATCGGAATGTCCGGTTTAAAACGATATAAAAAGGAACTTGGTTTTATGATAGATATCACATAGCCAGCAGTCGTGTGATTGTATACGTCTCTCCCAGAGTCCGAAGGTCAAATTAACATGCACTGTAAGTCTTAGTGTGCGAACAAAATCCGAAAATCCGTCCGTCTCTCAAGTTTCAATGAGCCTCTCCTTCATTTACTCACAATTAACCGTATACCTAGTCTTGGTCAGACCAACTGAGTATACAGTTTCTACTCGTTTTCATAAAGAATATAAAAAAAATGAAGGGAATAAATTCTTTTTAAATAAACAGGAATAGAATTTCCTAGTCGTATTTGTTGTTAGCCAAAAGAAATCGTAAAAGCAGCAAAAAATTTAGGCATTTCAAACGACCTAACGCGGGGCAATTTCAAACGACCAAACGTGGGTCGTCGAAGTGAACGGCAGAATTTTATTGGCAATGAAAAATTAAATTCCTCTAAATCATTGCTATCTCCTGACTGTGCACTTGCGATACTTGAAAATCGAGGAGACGGGCAAAGGTTAGCAGCGCCGATTATAAATCAATGATAATATTTCTTGTCAGATGATCCGGTCAAAACCTGAGCACACGGATTTTCGGGATAATATCTCACGAAAATTTGTTACAATGATTTATTCCAACAACTACGTAATTTGTACAAAAAAGAAATTCAATTCTTCTTTTAAGTCATAATATACAAACGAACAAATGAGACCTCCAAGAATATTTAAGTTGTTAAAGTTTGTTAGAATTGAGGAATGTCTGTTGTTAAGTATGGGGAAAATACAAAGAGGAAACGCTTCTAGAACTGTTTGGTTTTTAGTATAATTGTCATTCTATTTTTGTTCTTGCATTTAAGGAAAAAAATCGTTTAGTTTTATAATCGGTCCATGGAATAAAGGACAGTCATATTCAAAGTGTTATCGGAGAGACAAAACCATTTCCCTTTTTTAGCACAGCAGAAGATGAGTTTTATGATATTATCGTCAAGTTTATGATAGATTCTTGGCGCCCGAATAAAAAAAAATCCCTGCTTATTTAAAGTTTTTCTAACTACCCAAGCACTGTCCTCGCTTGGAATAATTCAACTTCCTCGAAAAGTGCAGCGAATTTATTTGCACTTAAATTACGACTGCATCTAAAAATTTTGAGTGCCTCTTCGAAAATAAAAATTAACGGACGACGACGCGAGAGAGATGTTTATTCTAGGGTGTCGTTAGTGTCCAAATATTGCGTCTATATTCGCCAGCCATATTATCCCTTAGCTACAAAATTGTTGTTTACTAAGCAAACAATCTGTTTTTGAAGGGACATCGTCACATCAGCGAGCGCTGAACAAACACGACGGCATTTCAGCAAATTTAAAATACTTTCGCTCAAGTCAATTTAAAATTTAATTCGGGAAAATTCACGAAAACGAACGATCAAATGTAGTTATCTCGCAGGACGTTTTCTCTCCGCCCGTTACATTTAAATTAAAGATTAGCAAAAGCGTTTTGCTGCACGCTTTTTTTGCCTTAAAGTCCTTTTAATGTTTTTCGGGGAAGCTAAGTCTTGTGTTATGAAGTGGTTGTATATTTTTTATATCCGAGACTTCAGAATGCATTTTCGACTTTGTATACTCTCGTAGAAAATATGAAAAGTTCCTTATTTTACCCAAAAATAAATATATTACGTTCCCGGCATACAAAGTGAAAGGCTCTGTGCTTAAATTTTCATTTTCGTACGTACGTATGACTCGGACGTCGCGTCGCGTCGTCTAATAAAGTTCAAAGATTATATAAAAATAGCGGAGCTTAGTCAGAAAGAGCTTGTCGTGCAATACGTGCTTTACCATTTCGCGACCGTATCGCTTATTAAATTGTTGCTGTCACTTTATATTTGGCAGTTTCAGCTGCACAGCACAGCACAGCACCAGAAGTCCTGACGTGGATACCTGAATGTAATAAATCTTGATCCCGCCGAGAGCGATTGAAAGCTCGGGCCATCGAGACGGTATGCATTCTGCATACCGGATTTGGTCGGGGGTAGTTTTGCGAACTGATATTCCAGTTTGGCACATCGGAGCCCTTTATGTAGTTGAGATATAACATTTGTGTAGTTATATTAGAGGCGAGAGCGGTTCCTTTATGTAAATTGTGCACAAACAAACGCTCTGTGGTTAGTCTGAGTAACCAAGAGAACTGAGAATTGCCGGGATCTGCGTAACGAGGCGAGGACTAACTTAATCACATTAAATTAGCCTCGTTTATTCCTGCAATGAACAATATTTACCATTCCTTTTTCTTCAATTCTAAAATATATTTATGTCTTCCAACTGTATCAAATGTTTAATTACTCATAATCAACTCACAACTCTAATTATTTGCTTGAGTATTACACACAACGACACAAAAAATATGAATATGAAAGGATTACTCCACGACATAACATAACAAAGAAACAATTCACCAGTAATCAGGTAAGTTTAACCCAGTTACTTATTGTTTAGAACTAGGACGCTCTTTGTATGTATAACTTCAATCAAGTTTATGAAGTGTATGACTATGTTAAGTCAATCAAAACTGTAGAGCAGGGGCTTCCCTAATTCATGTAGCAAGTTGTGTTTGTTTCGTTTTCTCTTTCCTCTCAAAATTTTATTGCTTTTATGGTGGGGAAGCGTTAACCCCATTATTATTGTTATTAATACTAAATGAGAGATCTCCTGCTGTGGTTGTAATTAAAATTAATTAACATGGCACCAGCTGACAATAGCTCGATTAAATACTTGTACGACACAATTGCTCAGGCAACAATTTTGTTAAATCGTTTCGTTCGAAAATATGATTTAATGGAATTGTTTCCTTTGGGTTGCCAAATTTAATTTAATTCATTTCGGTTTGCTTAAATATAATTTATGCACTGTCATTTACTTTTATTTTTGTTTGTTCCATTCCTGTCTTCGTCCGTAATAAAAAATAATTATAGACGTATACAAAACGGACAAAGCACAAAGGTTATAAAAACGATCCAAGCTAGGGAATTTAATAAATGTACTGTAAACGCAGCTGCAAAAAAATGTACGCTGATGAATACAAAGTGCTCCTGACAGTTATTAACTTACAACTAAGCATGAAGTAACTATTACTTTGTCCTAAAAATTGCATGAAGCGTAACGTAAAAATAATGCTTCATGAAATGGCATTTTATAAAAGCGTAGTTATTATTTTGTCAAATAGGGGGGGGGTCGTGTAGTAATAAGTAAAATATTTTCTAATAAAACGTTCTGAAATATGTAGAAAAAGTGTGATGAGTGAAAATGTTGTTAAGTAGAAACTTTTGTGCTTCTCTATAACGCAATTTAAGGAACGGTAATCTTAAATCAGTATAATTTATAAAAAGGAGAGCCCGAAATTTCGTTTCATAAAAAGGAACAAAAGAGAGGGAAGTTAACTTTCGTTCTATACGTTTATAAAAGTTACTTATCTTTTAACCCCGCGTCGTTTCTCCTCGGAGAAAACAAACAGATGATACTGAATAGACCAAAAAGTATTTAAAAGCATTCTGAGATTAAACAATTAAGATAAAACATCGTTGGTCCGAAATCTCCGTCTTGAAGTTTAGACAATAAGCTGATGCTGTGTCTGCGATATAAGAATTAGCCCGAACCAAGCGAACTGCACATTAGTCAGCGTTGACAGGGACGTGCTCAAAGCGCCACTTCACACCCCTACGAACTCTAAACTATCCAGTCTTAACTTATTTTATAGTCTTCTGACTGGAACACATATGGGACTGGAAATATATTCTTCATTATTTATCCCCGACACCGAAATGCGAAGGTTCATCCGACATTTTTCATTTTTTACTTTCGTCCTTTTACTATTAATTCCGCACAAATCGTGGAGGGCTACGGGAATGCCCGAAATACGAATATAGTACTAAAAGGCTGCGAACAACAAACATAAAAACTTTTTACTACTCCATATAACTTTGGTAATATATACTTTGAACGTTATAAAATGCGCTCATACTATTATCATAACATCATTTATGATGCCGACAGAATTGTAATTTTATTACTACATCAAATATTTATATTCCCAGACTGAAATTTATTAAACAATAATGCACTCGAATTATCTTAATAATTCATTAACAATATTTACAAATACTTCTGAACCAAATACAAAAAGTTCAGGTGAGCTTTTTATTAAAACCAAAGAGTTCTTTCCCTTTTACTTTCTAAACTCGGAGAGCAATCCTTGGCTTCTTATTTAAATAATCGCAGTAGTTATTGATCTTAGTTGAGGGTAATTGTAGGGATAACGAAATTGAATCCTGGAGGTCGTAAAAATTTGAAGTCTTTGCAAAACTTTTTATCGAGGGATGATATAAAATCCTGAAGACTCTTGAAAGCTTGCTCAAACTAAGTTTATGCACATGAACTAATCCTTCTGAAGAATACCTAATTTCAACCCTCTATTTAACTGTCGGAAAGTTTCTCGATCTACTGAATCTTTCTCCTTCCTCCAATTAATTTTTTTCCATCATCGATAAAACAAAAACAATTATCAGTTATCTGATTTATGAGAATAAAAGACAAACTGATTGCAAATTGTAGTAACAAGCGAAAAAAAAACACTTCTTGGTTTTGTAACCCCCAATTGCACGGACGTTACAAATAAAGATCTTTCGGGAGAATTTCTTTTAGAAAAACGATTGGGGTTGTTCCCTAGTCAGGAAGATCAACCAAACAGTCTCATATTGATATTTTAACGCCCAAATGTGTGCAGATACGCCAGAATTAATTTTCGTAGGACGTTGGCAAAACAGTTCCTAAGTTACCAAACTCTTAACAACCTCTTAAGTAAGGATGGTAAGGTTATCCATAGTCCACAGATTTGGTATGTCCACAAGTGAGTCAGTTCCCACGAATTTTCAGAGCCCACATATTTCCAATTAGATTTTATAATATAATACCATGTTCGACCATGACTGGTGCTTTTAAAAGTATTTTGAATAACTTATTGTTTCCACTGACAAGGAAAGGCATTTAGCCAACGTAATATTTAATGACAAACGTATTAACGCTTTCATTGTGGATAAAATACTTTCTCTGTTGCCCTTTGGTTGTTGGTTGGGGTTTGCGATTCGTTTTTCATTTGGAGATCACATGGATCGACGTAACAACCATCTTGCTGGCATAACAACAATCTGAAGACAGTAGTCCTCCCATGGAGCATCCATCGGATTGGATTTAGAAAAAAGAGTCATGGAGTGACTCTGAGGTCTTGAGGTACTCATAGTGGTATCGCTGGTTATGTGGCCAATTCCAATTGCTTTATTAAGAAAATGAAGCTCCCATACTCTAAATGTTAAAACTTTAGGCCAAGAAAACAGGAAGAGATTTGGAATTGATCAAAACCTGACGGACAAATATTATTTAGCAAAATATTTTAAACAAAAAGAAACTATTATTTAATAACACTAAATAAAATAAAACGACTTAAGAAATTCAAAGTAAGATCGTTTCTGTATTGTATAGAAGGAAAGAAATTCTGCATGAAAATAAATTACCAGATTTATTTATCGATTGTGAGAAATGGTTACCGTTTCTTTGATGCATTGGAAACTTGCGCTGTAAGTTTCGCAGAGAGAACATGTTAAATGCTATTCTGCGTGGAATTTATGGTGGCAAATCAGTTGTAAAACTGGCAAAAGTTAAGTTTTGTTCCACAATGAGATTTCATTGAAAATTTACCGGCTGCAACTGTGGAAAAGTAATATCCATAACAATATCGATATGTTATCTTTATGTGTACATGTAGAAGCATTTCCCTCGAGTCCACACAATAGAACAGAATATATGAATCAGTTCAAGAAGAAACGTCTATACACTTTCCCAACAAATCCATGGCATCTTTCTGCGGAGCCGAAATAAATTCCTCCGAGTCAAACGTCGTACGTGTCGTCATTCTTCTTGACGCCTATGATGAAATGAAATAACACTTTCTTATCCGAGCCACTTTATTCAAATTAATTCGCTTTAGCGGCAACTGTGTAAGAGATTAATGCTCGGATAGGTGACAGTGTAAGTAATTTGTTCCGTGTTTTTGTTTAAAGTGGAAATAGAACTTGGAACCTGTTCTTATGTTAATGTTAGAATTTATACTACTCCGGAGAAACACAATGAAATGTTTACATTAAGATTTGCGAAGTATTAATATCTGTGTGCCGGATAAAACTAGTTGTAAGCTTCGTGAATAAACTTTAATTTAAAACGTTAAGCTCGAAACGCGAGCGATACAATAATCCATTAGCGCGGAACAACGTCAATCTAAAGCTGTATTTAAAAATCTTCACGTCAAGTGTACTTAATAAGCGAAGCTTTAGAAAGTAAATGAAAAATTAATTTCTCTGACATAATTAAGAGTATTTAGATAAAAGTGGACCCAACTGCTATTTGCAAGTCTCAGAATGATTGATTGTAATTCCCTGTATTGTGACTTCATAATGGATACGTCAGTATAATAAAAATATCCATTATCTTCTGGTTGCCAAAAAGCCACCGGAATAATAAATCATTTCTTTAGACATTTATGAAGATCTGACACCCCTCACTAATGCCATATTTCGTGCAGAAGTCTAGACGCGTCTTTGTGTATACTTCCGCAAAGGATTATGTCGATAGATAGACACGTTTATTTAAAAAAAAAAAGCGTGAGTTCATCAAGAGCTAAACAATAGAATACACTTAAGCCAGTTCGAATCGATAACGCGAAGATGTCGGGGAGCAGCGATTGCGAAACTTCGTTAATAATTGATTACTCTAAGCTTACATACTGTTATTTATTAAGGCTTCAACTTCGAGAATTATTATTTATTCTAGCCTACGACGCGACATTATAATACAATATAAATTTACTCTGGTTATTAATTTAACCCTGAGTCATATTCATATAATTTGTATCTAAATTATTTTTAGATCATCAGCTTTTAGTTTTTTTCCTTACTTATCTTTACAGCCATTGTAATCTTCTTGTTTCTTATGCTTTCTATGAATAGAGTGCTTTATCTTTCTGTGTGTCTTATGCACTTTTTTTAAATTTAAATTAGCTTTAATTTTTGCAGCTTGTATCAAGTGATCCTAAAAGTCGTCATGAGCTTGCGGTTGCTCGGGGGTTGGGTAGCTAACACATAACAAAAAAGACGGTTAAGACGATGTCCTTAACACCAAGATGGCGTTACCATAAAATGATGTTGGATTCTTTCGTGCCATCTTCTCCTTTATCTCTTCGTTGAAATCTTCAAAATGTACTTGGGGCTGGCTGGTGGTGATGTTCAGATGATGGATCTTTAAACTCCAATTTTGATTAACGCATTCACTGATGTTGGTATAAGCTGGTTGAGACCATAGGGATGGCTTCATGACAAAGGTCCATGTAGCTGGTAGGATGTGAGTGACATAAATGTTGCTTATTCCTTGGCCACAGGGCAATCTTGCAGTGATGATGACTTCTTTCCCTCTTATCAAACTGCAATGACATGGCAAGTTGATTTTCACTGCCCCCTTCTTGACATCGTGTTAAGGTTCCAGTTTGGTCGTTTCGTTCCTACACTTGATGGTATAGTATCTTCTGCTGGATGAGTGATGATGAATTCCGTATCTGTAAGTTCGGTGGATCTTTGTGACACCGGAATGGACAGTATTGTCTTATTTCTTCAACGGTTGCTCCTCGGAAGAGTAATTTAGCACATTGTGGTCCCTGTAGCGAATCCAACGAAAAGCAAGGTAGGAAACATAATTCCAATCCAAGTTGCTGCTATCCTACTGCTAGATCCAGGCTGTTGTGGTTGACCACGCATGTGCTGTCTTTCCAAGCGAACGGTGTTGATGTTAACTTATAGAGGGCCTATTGTCTTGATTTGGTCTTTGTTGGAACCTTGACTGTGATTGTTAGTTGATTGCTTCCGATGCTGCAGTCGGTATTAGACAACTGGTAATATCTTCCGACGTTCTCTACTGTTCTTCTTTGGATAGTCTTCTTAAATCATTACTTAACGTGTCCGGATTCACCATTAATATTGGAAGCTTTGCATGAGGAGATGATGGAGGTGAACTTGATGGAATTACTCAATGCGTGTAGACGTCTGACGTTCATGAAGATGTCATGCAATGAACGGTGCACTGCATTGGATAATCCACGTCTTGTTGTACTATTCTCTTCGTTTAATGCTTCTGTGACCTTGATTCTCGTTTGAATAATTTCCATCGAGCTTGCCACCTGGTATTGATAATCTTGAAATTTTTTGGGGTTGATTCCAAAATCTTGTAATTCTTTCTGAAGTCCCTGGCTTAACCTCTTAATGGATTCTTAAATATTTTCACCTTTGGATATGATGTCGTCCAGTTGATGTTGGGTTGCAACGTCTTAGCACCAATTTGGAGCGTCACCCATAAAATTAAGTTGATAATATCTTCCGCAATATCTTCCACTTCACTTTGCGGAAACTGTATTTAGAATTCGCTAAAGGTCCATCCTTGCTGAAGGATTTTCAGTTCTTGATCCAGTGCGAATCCTAATCGTTGCAATTTCTCGCTTATTTGACATTCCAGAGTCTTGATCGTGCGACATTCGGCGTCTTTAATGTAGTTGGCGTCGACGGTTGAAGGTTTCCATGGGGCCTGGTACACTTGCTTCGTAGACTATAGTTTCTGGCAGCGGTTTCCAGTAATTTCCACGATTGCTCCAATGGGAAAAGTCCATATTAAGAGGAGTAGGATGACTTTCGTTGGTTGGATCATATTTAGAATTTTTATAGAAAAGAGAAAAAGGAAAAATGTGTAAGTATATGGAAAAATGAGATAAGTGTATAAATGAATAAATTATAACTAAGAATTAATTATTCAGGACGAGGTTCATTGGTGTAGGGGACTCGATGACATCTTGCAGGTAATCTTCTCTCCCCCAAATTCGGCCTTCAAATCTTCTTTAATCTGGTCCCATGTTTTTCGGTCGTTACGTGCACCTTGGGAATATCATTGGGTACCAGACATTTGCTGCCTTTTCTAGGAATGTTGACAGGTAGTATATCTTCAAAGAGTCGTCCCACCCGTTGGTAATGCCTGTCCTCTCGTAAGACTTGATGAAGTTGATAATGTTGGAAGCTGAAGGGTTGAAGATCTGCGGTGAGATGAACTACTGGTGTCATCGCAGATGCGGGAGCTTCAGACAATGTTGTATTCGCCATTCTTCCCTGCGGAGATGATGCTTGGAGTTGATTTTTTTGCAGTTGAACTCTCGGGGCCGCTTCTTCCGCTTCCCTTGATGATTCTTTTACTTTCTGGGGTACTTGTTTAAACGGCAAGTCGAACACGATCTGTCGTTGTACGAGATGCTTCTCTTCTACGGGAACTGCTGCTCTGCTGCTGACGTTTTCTACCCTATGATGTGATGTAGAAGACCTGCCCAGGAATATTGCGTCTTCGTATGTCCCTTCTGATGAATCTGTGCTGCTGTGGTGATGAGGGATGAGTCCTTGAGGGTGCTGGATTCAGAATCTTCCGTGTTGTCTTCTGTGCTTCTATAAGGTGGTTAAAACTCGCTGGGCTCTCCTGGTGATTGATTTTTCGCTTGGGCCCTGATCCAGTAGGGTGCCGACATATGGGAATTTCGGCGCCTCCACCATTACGAGCTTGCGGTTGCTCGGAGGTTGCGTAGCTCAGGGATGAAGTCACGAGCTTGCGGTTGCTCGGAGGTTGCGTAGCTCAGGGATGAAAGGGAATAATGGGGGTAGCCGTAAACTAACACATAACGAAAAAGAATTACCTCTTTATTATTCAAAGGTTAGAATACAGATCACTGTACTCCTCGATGACATTTTACAAAATTTGCACATGTTGTATACTGGCTAAGTACGTTTAAGAGCTCCGAGCGCTCGGAGTTCACAAACACGTTCGTTTTAGTGCACGGAGTTTACTCTATTTCGTTCGACATGGCACTCAAATGTTGCACGGAGTTTACTCGATGAGCTCTGGATTCAGTTGTAGAGTTCTGAAGTTCCGCATGCGCACTGCGAATTTGACTTGTTATTGTTGGTAATCACATGTGCATATTCTAACCTTAAATTTAAGTTTTGGTGCGTATTTGTCAAAATTATGGAGGGTGTACAATTTATTATTTATTAATTAAACGCAATTCTGTCTGTTTATTATTTGCAATCAAAAATAACCATAAAATAACTTCGTTATCGTACTTGACATTTGACAAATTTCTTAAACAGCTGGCTGGAGTTTTGTGTCGTTCGCGTGAACCACGAAGCTCTGTCAATGACGTCACGCACTCTGCTCTGACACTACTCGCTCGATGGAGTTTTAAAATGAACTTAGCCACTAAAGAAGTACGTGACGTCATGACCAAAAGTTCATAAAATTTAGTTGACCCGTACAGTTACTTGGTTGCCAACAAGGTAATGTCAGGGTTTTCACGCTGTTTCCAAATCGTTTTAGATTGCGACTTAATTGCTTTTGCATTATACTAATTACCCAATGCTTCAGATATTTCGCTGTGCCATCGATTTGTGTTTACGCCTGCAAGTTCAACGTCTAACGTCGGAAATGCATTCGCATTGCTTTAATTAAACGAAAGTACTTTTAGATTAATAAAATTTCCAAATTTTTTCATAATCGTGACAATATGCATCTCTGCTTTTTAATTCCATGCCCATGTCAGTATGACTTTAAATTGAATCGCTTGATACTTCCTGTTTCTATTAATTCCTCTTTTTTTTGAACGTCTTAATCCTTTAAATTTTTTTCTTACTTGTGTTCATATTATAACGAAATAGCTTGATGCATGCCTAAGTTGGAATAATATCATGTCACTAAATAAGTACCGCTGTATTTTTTTTGTAAATCCTTGAAATTCCTTTTTCCAAAACTCAGAAAACTAAAAGGACATCTAACGCATACATTATTAAGTAATTTAAATACTGTTTCGTACACGTCCTTTTGCTAGTAATACCTCGAGGAATATTCAAAGCTTCGCTCGTAAAATGATACCTACATCTCCAAAGCAAACTAAATAACACGGAGACTGCCGTAATATTAATGCATTAATTCTTTGCGAATACTTTCAAAGACGTAAATGAATACGGCGATAAAGCGGACGCTTAATAACGGAACTTATTTCTCCCAGCACTTAGTCTAACTCAATAAACTCAACGCAACTGCTCCGTTTACTCTCTTTACGGGCGGGGGTATCTTTGCTAAATATTTATATGCAATTTGCTTGCAGAGCTTAAACACACATGCTAATCTTATGATCTCGGGCGGCTTATTTAAACCGGCTTCGGTAAATATTACTGCAATGTAAATGAGTAGCAACATTAAATAACCAATTTTTTCTTTGTATTATGAGAATGCCAATTTCGTGGTTGATAAATTGTAATTATTTATTATTTAAAATAGATAAAGTGAAACCCCCCCGCATAAAAACTAAAATCAGAATCGTGTAGTGCGAGCTTTAGCAATGGAACCAAATGTAGCTTTCCGCGCCGGATAACATAAATTTCGTTCGATTAACTAAAATATTATTGCAGAGTACAAAATGATGTTTATAAATTACGCGTTGTCGGGCCCCCGTTATTAGAGATAATACCGAAAATGAGCAATATTTTTGAAATACTAATCGATCAAATAAAACAGCAAGGATCTGTTTCCATGTTTCCAACGGCACACATCAGTGTACAAAGGCAATTTCCTCCTCGTACACTCAACGCAAATTTAGCTGCCATTGTTTCAGAAGCGAAAAGTTGCATGGTAAATTTAACACAAATCGTTTCATTCAAGCAGAAAAAACCGATAACCGCATAAATCGTCAGATATTGTCCGAAGGATTTAAATACATGGCATCGCTGTAGTGGTATCCCACTTTTAAGACAAAGGATCCCTGTTTATTTCGAAAATAAATTCGTCATGCTTCGAACGAAATTATTTAATCCGATATGTCAGGGTGAATCTTTCATAGGAGATTTTGGGCGGGCGTTTGAGGTTTTGCAATCAGCCTGGTGCTGTCGCAATTGAACGGACAGATCAAAGCTCAATGTAACGCCGTGCGGTTCTCTCTCTACCGCCCATTCATCGAGATCTCCGTTGATTCCCGGCACGTAGAACACTCAATCCCCGGAGGCTCTTGTTTTGGCCGAACACCCACATGTGTACCAAATAGCTAGGGCAAGGGAGTGACAAATTATCACGCCGTACGTAATTTTAGCGATTTTTTTTCCTAAACAAATACCCCCGACCATATTTCGTAATAACCGCCGAGCGTCGCAAGAATAAAGATTAGCGAAGGAAATTAATAATAAATACATTTTGACTGGACCAACAAATAGCGAAAGGCGAGAGCAATTTAATTTAAACTTACGATAACTGTTTTGCTAATAAAGAGACAGGGCGTGTACATTCGATATTCGTTCGCTAACGAGTTGCAAATATTATTTTAATTTCCATCAAGTGTAATAGCTAAAGTTTCGAATAAACTTTAAACGCAGAAAGTTTAATTACGAGTTGCCAAAGACTAAGACGTTTAACCTCGAATTTATGTGTGATTCGAAATTATAATGGAGATAATTGATGAAATTATTGCTTTGAATAATTGTGCTTACCGTGGAAAGTGCTTTTCTATAAAATAATAATATCGATTTGCTATCCTGTCTTCCTGATTCAACTTCAAAGAGCTTTTTCTCAACAGAAATTAGTTTTGTTTCGTTTTTTCTCCAAAAATACAATGTCCTTGATCTAAAATATTATAAAAACGAAAGTAATCTTCATACTTTTAGTAACCAATAACTTTTTCAGAAGCAGAAGCACGTTTTCAATGAGAATATAAATTTAATAACTAACTGTCTAAATTTTCTAAGCGACTAAAATATGAAAAGAATTGCGAATTCATTTTAGTAAGGCCAAAAATGTATTCTGCTTTTTCAACTAGTATTCGGTGAAACGTCATTAATTTTATTATGAATTAATGACAACTTGTAAATACAAAAATCTGGAGCTAAATATTTAATAAGCTAAAGTAATGAATAAACAATTCAACGGACTGTGACCATAATATTTCAACCACAACACATAAATTAATTGCATTAACGTGTTTCAACGTTTTTGATTCTATGAAAGCGTGAAAGCGCAAAAATATTTTAATTATTTATTAATATTGAGGTGGACCTGAAACTGTGTCGCTTCGATAAATTTAAATTAAATATTTTATTGAAACGTTTTAGTTTCAAATTCATATGTACAGGAGAACGAAGGAAATTAGTTTCTAAAACAGTTCTATAATTGAATTCTGTGTGAATGTATATATTACGTTACATTTGCGTTATTATTTATTAAAATCAATTATATTTTCATCATTTCAATCCTTTATTGGTAATATTTTATAAATGCACTTGAAATATACATTCAACTTTAACTGCTAACGCCTGAAATTATATTGTGTGAATTCTCGTCAGAAAAAAAAATGTTGATACAAATATTTGATTTACATATTTCATAGTTGTTGTGGTTGTTGTTAAATCCAAACATGACCTTATAACCCTTTAAAGAGATGCGTGACACGATGTCACAAAATTATTCATAACGTTTTGATACGCTTTGATGTTTGACGCTCACTTTATTTTGCGGTTGAAAAATTACAAACGCAAACGAAAATCCGCAGTAAGCAAAACCCGACGGTTAAAATCATTATTTAAATAAGTGTTTCAGAAGCCCCGAATAAAACAAACTCGGGTGAATGCTCATTAATGTTTCCTTCGTAAAGGATGATCGTTTACTCTGAGTTTCGAACTCGCATTTCTCAAACAGGCAGCTTTCCAATATTCCTCCCGACAAAATTGATTAGCTTTCGCGGAGGTCTTAAAAGTTTCAAAACTAATTGATACAGAGTTTTAAATATTTCATCAAGTGCACTTCGGTTTCGATTTATATACAAATGCAAGGAAACTGATTCCGCTTGTATATTTTGTTTTCCTATCAGACTGTGTATATTATTTACTAGCATGTGTAGTGAGGAGAAGAAATTTACTGCTAATAGCCCCTGTTCTTACCAAAGAAACTAATACGTTTACAGGAACTAAAAGCAAGTTCTGCAACATTTACTGGCAAGTTCGCTGTAAATAACATAACACAAAACACGGGACAAAGTTTCTTTACTTGATATAACATTTGTCGGAGCTTCGCGACTATTGTAATTCAATCGATCGGTTTTGCTTGTTGCCCCCATATATTTAAACCAAAAAAGTCACTTCCTTATTATTATTCTTAGTATAAGCACGATGCTAACGTCCCGCCATTGCGATTTATCATTCCTTCAACGTTTTCAAATATATAAATCTCCGTTTATATGATTACATCTAAATTCCTCTTAAACAAGGTTCTTATCTTAAATTAGAATCGTTTTGCCTCATTATTCACTTGTATTACCTTTCAAGAAATTTATGTGGACGTTCTGGATTTACAATAAATTTTCTATTTCAAAATAACTAACGCCAAAAAAAATTTCAGTGTCAATTAATGTTTAGATATAAAAGCAATTTAAGGTGAAAATATTAAATACTGTTACTCTGCACGATTCATGCAATCAATTGTATAGATGATTTTATTTTTAATACACATAATGTAGAGCCACTAACTATTTGAATTTTTAAAAGTATAAAATGTATAAATTCAATTAGCTTAAAATGTAATTTACAAAGACTATATATTTTTATTGATCATGTTTGCTTGTTTCAATTTTATTACATCACTTCCAGACTTTTCTCAAATTAACCAAGGCCCAAGTTCCCATTTTATTACATACTACTGGTTCAGTGAACTTTTTCCAATCTATCTTATCCTTGTGCTCGCAGTACCCCCGTTTATGAACATTTTGTGATACAGTTTATTACATATTACCTTCAACTTACCCTTACGTATATTGCACGGCGACATGCGACTTGCAGAATATAAAACAGCAATTCCTGCAGGGTCATATCACCACCCAATAAAGTTCAAACTGTTGTGTATACGTACAGTATAAGAAAATAAATAATTTTGTTTTCTGCAGCTGATCCTATAATTCGAGCTTTATTTAAAGGTGCATAGGGTAATTATTTGATAAGCTCCCAGTAGAGAATGATAAAGTAAGTAAATATAGAGCTGCTTAAGATTTAAGCGAAGAAATTTATTAGATACTTAAACGTGACGCTAGTTGTAGCCCGGAGATCAAATGAACGGACGCATAAATAAGGGGCAGACATTTAGGGCAAGTTTCTTCTTTAATGGAATAATAATAATACGTCTTCGTTAATGACCCCTGTCTTATACTCGATTAATCACTTTTGCATAGAATGAACCCCAAACCCCCCGGAGTTTCCACCATTTCTCTCAACGTAAATGTGTTTATTTGCTTATTGCAGGCACGTAGTAGCACTACCCCGAATACAATATTCTAAACATTAACCGATCTGTTTCGTAAAGAACAAATAATTTAATTTGTTTCACTTGATTGCTTCAAAAACAAAAAGTACCCTTTTATTTGATAATAATAATTCAAAAATGCAATTTTCAACCTGCCTAAAGGCAATAAAATCTGTAACAGGTGTATTCCATCATTTATATTTATGATTTCAATGATTACGTCGCGCCTCTGAAATTTTAAATATCACGTGCCCGATCAAACGAAACGACTTTTGAACGCTTTGAACGTCAGAGCGTTCGATAATCAACTGCAAATATTCTCGCTTATAAACGCACACGTCGAGAATAACGTGAAACGCATAATGTCGAATGTTTGCCGAAAAAATATCGAGGAGTTACTTGTAAATTACAAAGGTGTATAGGGTAAGAAGCGTTCTGTTGATCTTTTACGTTAAATCTTGTTTCCAGGTAGTCTTTGCTTAGGGCCATTACGATTGCTTAACACAAACAAAGTTCACAAGAGACAAACTTAAAACCGTTAGCGCTTTGAAGGACCTTAGGCACCAGTTGTTAGGTAAAAATATTTTATATTTATAATTTACAGAGTATATTCCTGCTTGAAAATTTCTTATTAAGAATATTAAAATTGAAAATTAAATCACGCAAAAAGCTTTTCCTCAAGCAACACTTTAACATACCAGAAACGAAACTCATTAACGGTATAAAAAGAAACGGAGAACGCAGAGCAACGCAGAGCATAAAAAAGTAATTGAAAAGTATCGTTCTTTAAAAAAAAAAAGGAGACTCGCTTATGTGCCCGCAAAATAACGTTCCATTATCTCATCGCCCTTTTCCTGGAAAATTAGTTTGATCGTTCTAATTGCATTCAGACAAACACTCCTCTTGGATAGCTCTTTTAAACTGGTAACTCCCTGCTGAATACGCTATCTCCGAATCGATTTCACGTTTTCTTAAGGGCATCTCGTTTGCCGAGTGAAAGTGATTGCCAACGCGAAGAAATAACTCAAACTGCAATCTTAGAGAAGTACTGAACATTTGATTAGAGAGCAAGTAAAGTTCTGCGTGGCAAACAGCTTCAATATCCCCGTGTTGTGGTCAGGAGTAGTCGACATAGAAACCCTGCTCATTCATTAGACGGCCGCAAAGCAGGACAGTCAACGTCCTAAATTACATTAAACCTACAAATTGTTTCATCAGAAATGCTATTTCTGAAGATAACGATATTATTACAAACTGCTCCAACAACAGCAATTCTATTAGTCATTTAGAATTTACCTGGTAATTACATTACCTAATGTTGTTAAACGTGCCACACTTAAATCAAATTTAAGTTATAGCCTGCTTGCTGCAGAGTAAACTCACGTCCACAAATAAACAACCGGTTCCTAGGAAACATTAACAACTTTACGCCGCGTTTCACTGGCTACAAAATTAATAACAGAGGCACAAGTTTAGCAATATTTTACTGTATTACTATCACACCACGTACACCCCTGCTAATTGTATTGTCATTTTAGTCATTGTTTTCATACGGTTATGTTAATTAAATGTAAATAAATCCTGATGGGGCAGCAATTATTGTTTTACCTCAGTATTCAATATAAAATTTTCCAAAGAGAACAAAACTGATACTCCAACAACTTTTTGCTCTTTTGCTCGCTGTGACATACTGTTTGGTTTTCGTACATCAACTTAAAATTAGTATTTTTTTGTCATAATTATTTCTTACTGGATAAATCTTTCCATTCTTGTTATTTGAAGATCTTAACTACAAGACTTCTCCATCTTCTTCGGGGAATTGCGTCACCTTTCTTCTTTTGCCTGTTGTGTTGTCGTTGTATATTTTATCAAGTTTAGAATTTAAGAAAGTTTACGCATTTTCAATATATCCGTAAAACACGAACACGTTTGTTTATTTTATCTTATGGTTTGGGATAAGATACGGGGTGCGTCTCAGGTAGAGAGATGCAAGGAGGGAAGGAGCGAAGGCACTTCAGTTTCCGGCGGCGATGCTTGTAGGGCGAGCGTCTCGGTGAAGTTGCGCGAATTACGCAAACGGGCTCGCGAGTGTTGTAATGAATTGCAAGGACATGTGATGAGGTAATTGTGCAAGAGTGAAAGGTTTGCTGATGGAGTGTGGTGCCGATCATGTGGTGTCCGCTGATGGCTCGGACAGAGAGTAAAACATTGGGCATTCTATCATGAAGGGTGATGGCTCTTTATTCGCCCATAAATGGGAGAGAGTAGAGGATCATTCCACCTGTATACGGCATCTGACCATATCCGTTGCTGCAGAGGCGTGAGTAGGAGATGCCGGAAAACAACTAGTTGTATACCTGACCAGGTGATTGCATTGTGCTTTCCAAGAAAGGTCATGACTTGGTGTTGACTGGGCTGTAGCCAGTGTTGCATGACGTCCTTGTCGAATCTAAAAACGAAGCCCAGATGTTAAGACGTTTACCCTCAGCTCCGCAGTGGACGAGAAAGTGAGAAAGAAAGCGGGAAAGAGAGATCTAACCAAAGGGTGAGTGAATGCTTATTGTAACTCGGTCCTCTGACATTGTTATTAGTCGAAAATGTTTAACAAAAAAAAAAAAACTATCCAACAGTTGCGAAAAGCAAATCATCATTCGTTACGAAGCAGCGGTAAGAGGAGCAAGTCGATATTAACAAGAACAGGAGCAAAGGTCCTCCTATAATCAAGAACAAGAATCGGCAAGCAAAGAAATAATGGCTCAATTTGGAAATCACGAAGAAAATTTTCTTTAAAAAATGTTGATGATGACTTTTCCTTTCTTTTTTTTGTTTAGATTAAGTTTCCATTTTCTGGGTGACCTATTTTCTATCTTCCTTGCTTTGCTGTAGAGTTCTATCTTCCTTGCTTTCGTTTTCTATTTTTATTCTCCGTCTTATTCAAATATTTTTGATGCGTACCAAAGTTTTCCAAAATCATCTAAGGACAGAATCCTTTTGCATTTATTTTGAAAAATTAGTTTCCTCAACAAAAAACAAGATTTCGTTAATTTGTGATCTACTCATTTTCGTGTATTTCCTGGAGACCAACGACATTTTTTTATCATTATTATTATGCTTTTTGAATGCTCCTGTTATTTTAACAAAATTAATTGAAGCTGCAGCAGTGAAAAGAACAAAGATGGCCTTGCAGAAGTCTTTCTGTAATCAAAAACGAAACGTCGGTAAAAAAATTTGCGGAACCTTTGATTTAAAAGAGTAGATATACTATGGGGGTTCGGGGCCAATTCGCCATTAGGTTTAACATGGGCCTCGAAATTGCAATTTTTGCGCGGATATGGGTGAGGGACGGTGAGGGCTGAAGGGTGGGAGGAGGGGTCGCGCGCAAGCAACAGCAGCAGAAGGGTGACGCGGGCAAGCAGGAGCGAAAGGGGGGGCGCACGCGGGACGTGGATAGCGAGACATAGGAGGAATAGTTAGAGCGGTTTTTTGGAAACGGAGGGTGTTTCGCGAATTCTACCATCAGTTTTGATTTTTTTAATCCCATCTTATGTATTAAATACCGCGTCGGTTATTTTATAAACTGCTACCTGTTTCAGAGCAGTTTCCGAGCAGTTTATAGTTATGACAGGTAGCAGTATATAATACCCGTTAGTGTACTGGTAAAAAAACAGGTAGCAGTTTATAAAGTAACAGGTAAAAACAGGTAGCAGTTTATAAAATAACAGGTAAAAACAGGTAGCAGTTTATAAAATAACCGAAGCGGTATTTAATACATAAGATGGGGTTAAAGAAATCAAAACTGATGGTAGAATTCGCGAAACACCTTCCGTTTCCAAAAAACCGCTCTAACTATGTCAAAATGTACCAAGGTCGCGAGTCTCGCTATCCACTGCCGCGTCCCCCCCCTTCCGCTCCTGCTGCTGCTTGCGCGCGACCCCTCCCTACCTACCTTCAGCCCTCACCCACATCCGCGCAAAAATTGCAGTTTCGAGGCCCATGTTAAATCTTATGGAGAATTAGCCCCGAACTCCCATAGTATATCTACTTAAAACATGATGAGTTTTCCCTTTCCCCTGTTTTTCAGAATTATTTATGTCCCAAAATCTTCGTCCAATTTTTTTTTATGTTTAGATAAACTGCTACCTACCTGAAGGCTGCAAAATTATGGAAGGGCAAACTAAGATCGTCCCAAATACCGGCTAACTCAATGGAACGAGCGAGGTCATACATAACCCCAAAGTAAAAGGGCAGTAAATTAGAAATAAAACAAATCAAAGTCACCACCAGTCATTACACACTTCTCGGTATTAGTGCAACGGTTATGCATGTAACGAAACTGAAACACCGCAGGATTGAATTAAATGAACGATAAACACCCTAGAACGTTAAGCAATGTTAAAACACGAAGCACGGATCCGCTTTTCGTTTACAAAAATTACCAAATAAATTTGCAAACTAATTACCACATCAACGCCTCAATCAACCATTCGGTACATCGTGCCACAAATATAAATTCTTACAAAGGAAATAAAAGAATCCAACCTTATGTTGTCTACGCATACGTCAAACTTTATTTCTGTCCAGAATTAGACGTCCAAGTGTGAAGTGTCACAGTCAAGGGGCGGCGTCAATATGTCGTTCAGCGCCTCCGTGTGAAGCCTCCTTAAACCCCAAATAAAAACGTTATTATAAGAACAAAAAAACAACGTTACAACCCAAACCATGCACAGAATTCGTTTGCCATAAATACCTGATTTAATAGCGAAGATCAGACTTCGAAAAGCAGCAAAAGATGCTTGCCTTTCACGTAGAGTGCTTCTTATCAAATCGCGGAGTAAATTTCCGTTTGTTTACCTTTCAAGTACTCACAAAATGGCCAGATTAAGAAAAAAAGCAAATATGTACACTCCAATGCGTGTGCTAGAATACTGACGAAGTCCTGCGCGCAACGAACAATCTAGGGAGGAAGAGAAGTCACATGCCCCAAACTGGCCAACCACCCACTTTCCGGAAAAATCGATACGAACGAACCGAGAAGAATCCGGGGATTCATGCAATCGAATCACGGTTTCGACGGCCATCTTAGAAGATTTTAGATTCTAACAAACTTTTATACGTAACGGAATTATACACTGTAACAAAACTTCCGGATTTCCGGTGACACCGCTTTACAAATCTCTTTCTATCGACGTTTCGCACTTTATTATAAGGGCATTTTCTCAAGGTTACTGCTCCTGCTGCTGTTTTTTTTTTTGCTGACGCTGCTGCTGCTTCGTAGTAACTTATAAACTATTGAAGAAGTAATAATGGACAAATAAACTAATAAATGGCGGCAGAAGATTTGTGAGGGCGAGATACCACCTGAATCAGGCAGGCTTTAGTTTCTTAAGAGAGAAAAATACGAAAAATTAAATGATTGGTGACTTACCTCATTTTCTGTTCTTTCAGGAGACCAATGGATTATTATTTTTTATTTCTCTTACATGCTTTGAATGAAGAACTTCTTCTACAACGAAAAATAAAAAGTCAGTAAAAAACACAGCCATCGTTTTAAAAGAGGTGATTAAATGATTGTTTTTTCCTTTCCTTTCCTCTCGACGATCTACCTCGTTTCCATCTAAATCCAGAAGCCCGATGGGAGAAGCTCTTTTGCAACCTTGTCTCAATTTTGGATCTTTTTGCTTTGATTTTCTATTCCTACTTGAAGACCTCTTTTTCAGTCTAAGATCTATACCAGATACACAACAAACCTGTCCATAAAATCATCTAAGGCCAAATCTTTTTGTTAGGAGAAGAAGAACTGATTTCTTTAAGAAAGGGGGAAAAGAGATATACGTTTATGGTAATCTACTTGATTTTTGCATGCTTTCTTCTGCGTACCTGGGTACGCAAAACTCTTTGGCTTTCTTTATTTGTCTTCTCTTGTTACTTTTAGATTACAACAAAAAATGAGGCACCAGACCATATAATGGAAATAATTAGTAAAAGAAAACGGCACTGATAGAAATATCCACAACTTTTTTAAACGAAATATCAAAATTCTAGATGCCATCATCATTTATTAATCTGCTCATAAAGTAAGAAAAACGTACCAGAAGAGAACAACATTTTTTGAATCTCCAAAGCCATTCACATCACAGAATTAATTTATTTAAGGAACGCAAAGTCATTTTTCCTTATTGGTTTACGAACGTCGTCTTCCTTAGTTGGTGGTTCTTTCTTTCTTTTTCATTTGTGTCCCTTTTCTTGAAAATTAACGGTTTCATTGTTGTATTATTTTAAAATTCCTTGAATGAAGAACATTGCTTTCTTAGATATATTGGTAAGTTTTAATTTAAAAGAAATTCCGTCAAAGTACTCCATAAAATTTAATCGAGTAGCTGAAAGTTGGATGTGTAGATCCTGGTGCACTCAACTACTCAAGACAAGTAAATAGTGTAACCGGTTGTAAAATGCGATAATGTGTTTTGTAGATTACGAAAGACGCCAAGATTTTTCTATCTGAAAATTGCCTTCTGCGAATCTCCCCGGGCAGAAAACAAAACAAATGTAGAAGTTTAATCTCCAAATTAGAAGACAAATACCCGCACTTAACTTTATGCAGTAAAATTATATGCTTATTTAAACAGGAACTTAATCTCTAACCTTTTATCTCGCGAACTTCTACAAAAATTACTTTTGTCATTCAAATTAACTTTTACGGGCGGAGATCTCATAGCCACATAATATAAATTCGCTGAAATGCAAATCTCGCACTCTTAATCACGGCCAGTTTAGAATACATTTCGCTGAAATATTTATGCGAGTTGTTTCAAAGGAGGAATGTAATTCTCTACTTTATGATAAATTCCTGCAAGTATTCGTGGTTGTTGTAAGTAAGTAAGTGTCTGACGGAAGAAAACTTAATATTGCTTTAATATCAATCATTTAGCACTGACTGACTAAGAGAAAAAGAAGTAGAAAGATAACATTAGAAATAACTGAAATATATAGAATTACTTCTTGGCTTATATTTAATGCATGGCTTTTCTTTTTTATCAGAGGTTTTTTCATCAGCAAAAAAGCCAAAGCGAAGTATTTTTACGTATATATTTCCCTCACCAGTAAATCACATTATCGATCCCAACCCTTTTTCAATTATAAAGAAGAAACACTTGTGAAATCTTGACCATTTGTATCAACAAAAAAACGGGGACCGGCAGTTTGGTTAAATTGATTCGGTTTTCCGTTTCGTCCGGGGCTTTCCGCCCGGCCCGCGTTTACCTCACGAATTCTTTAATTTATTCTGTTCGTATTTTAAATTAACGCTGCATAATTAAATGCATTACGTTTTCTTGCCGCCTGCTAATCATATTTATAAAGCTGTTTCCACGGGCCAGGAATAATTTGTTTCTGGGAATTCTTTTTCCGTGGAAATCATTTTAGAATTTCCCGAGAGGTTTTTAACTTTGCCAGAAATTATTTATTGCGGACGGCAAGTATAACTCCGGGAGATACTGAAACTAACAGTCCGAAAGTTTTCAACTAAGGAAAGTGTTTTTTTGTTGGCAGTCGAAGGAACATATCTACATACACAAAAAACATGATGAAATATATTATATTTTAATGTCAACTTCATGGAAAACTAAAATACGTATTTATACATACGTATCCACAGTAGGTACCGTTATTTACAATAAAGTCAGAGAATTTACATTACGAGTAATACAACAATCATTTCATAAGGGATGCAAACAAAGGTGTTTCAAAAAAGAAATGAATATGAAACGATTCAAATTTTCGAAACTAAAAGAATGATTGTGGTTGAAACACCAAATGCACAAAAATATTTTTATGTCAGAAGTTAAATCGTTGGTGATTTTGCTTCATCGGTAATTGGATTTTATCTATAACACTGTTTGGTACAGTTCCAAATATAACGCAGCATTAAGGATTGATGCCATTAAAAAGGGCCTGCATATATTGAACCCGCCGTGACGGTGACAAACATTCGCCATTAAATATTTGGACATACCTCTACATAAGCTTCCAAACTCTATCTCTGAACTCATATATAAACTGCGTTTATTTTCATAATATTTTACGTTGCACAGTGGCCCGAGTATAAATCTACTTTGTATATATGTAACGATTTGAGAGAGGAAAACCTTTCCAATATATTACTGCAACTTACTTCATTTTATTCGTTTAGCGATGGAAGGCGGCGAGCGAATCAATCATGAAACAATTCTCTCGTCATCTTTCTTTTAAAATTAAACGTAACGTAATTTAGAACGACACCGAAAACTTTACCAGGTGTATAATTCAGTGACAAATAAAAGAGGTGCAGAAAGGCGAGAAAGCGCGCATTCTTCCCGGGTTGCAAGTGTTAAAATACTACCCGCTTAAAGTGTATCCGGCATTCCAGGAATTAAATGAAAATCTGCGTTGCTGGAAAACGTATGATTTATACAAGCATATTTTCCACTCCGATGTATACAGCAGCGCTAAGTGCAGCAAGCAGAACTTCATTCGAAAAGAGAGTAGAGAATAGGGTATACGTACTTGTAAGTTGAAAATGTATTGGAAAATGAAACGTGTTATATTTTGCATTTTCACTGAATAGTTCCACTTTTTGCAGACGAGTTTGCGTCGATTTAATTAGTTAGAAAACATATTTTGAATTACAAGGGGGCGTGCGGTATGTAACCGTTAATTTTAACCTAAACGGCTCGTCTCTGGAGTACAGTTTTCAGCTCTGTTAACTTTTCCAACAGGACGCAGAACATTGCTTCTATTGCTAATTTAATTTGTCAGATTTTTACGGGGTTGGTTTTAACACCTTGTAACCTTCACCGTGTTTTCCCAACGGTCTTATTGCATTACGCTAACTTTCCGGATTAATGTCAGTTAAGTTTAAATTTGTTAACACTATTCTTCGCTTAAAAGCCTTTCCTGTTTACTTTAAAGCTAAACGGCAAACTCCTCCACAGAAAAGACACACTTTTAGTTATTCAATAAAAATATTGTGAAATTCGACGTGGATTCTTTTTTTATTGTGTCGCTTCAGCGAATGCATATAACTACCCGAAAATGCAATATAAATAACAATTTCCTCTGCATATGTATTTGTAATACTGTACATGTATACCATTTAAATAAACAATACTAAATGTGGTTAACTTAATAAATGATGTGTTTGGTTTTATTGTGCCTACTTGTAAAATAAACAGTACCGTTTATGTTTCTAAATATTTAAACAACTATCCTCCCCCTGAATATATCGAATAACTGTGTCGATACATATTCATAAAGAAAAAACCAACGACAACTATGCATGCATTTATTCTTTCGGTGACGAGTGCCTTCAAGTTTCCCTCTGAGGCGTTCCCGCATTTAACACGTTAAAGAGGACATGGAAAAACTCATTGCCAACGTGGAATAAAATCGGATGCAACCTTAGCATATTTCCCCGAGTTTTATTTCATTACGTTCCTGCACACTGAAATATTCTTTTATAGAAAGAAAATATTATATTTACAGTCGAAGTCTCCTTCAGAATTCATCGACGATTCACCAGAATTTTTAGAATTTCATTAATTTATCCTAAACGCAAAACTTAATCCTAGAGAAACTAGGACGACGTTATAATTTTTTTTCATGAAACCCTTCCGCTATAATATCACATCGGAAAATCTAAAATTGATCTAGTGTTCCTCCTAAGCACTATTTAAACTCTAAACTAATTGCCAAAGTTAAATCTACTTGATAACTAAATATCCCGGCGCGGCTGGGCTCGAAATTTCGATAGTGTGTAAAACTCTCCAGGAAGACAACGTTTCGGAAAGAGAGAGAGGGAGAATCCACATTAATTTCGAACGTACACATCTGCATTTTATAAAGTGGTTGTAATTGTGCTCGAGTTGAATCGCCTTGCATCTCTAATTACATAAACGCCGCATATTGCAGGGGTGTACCGGCGTAAATAATTTTAATGCATCGCATGACAAACAATCTGGCCTGATTTGCAGTGGCACATTTCATTCAGTCATGAAAAAATCTGTTTGAGGGTAGTGTTTCATTCATACGACAAACGCAACATCGATTAGCTCCAACGGGCACTAAATGCGCTTTATATTCTGAAAAAAAAAAAGAGTTAATTTGCATTCTCAAAAAACAAAACTGAACTGTATTTTTTTTAACATTTCAAGTAGCGACATCTTTTGATCGCTTTTTGACCTGACATTGCAGTAGGATTGACAAATTGAAGCTAATTCGCCACATAATAAGTCATCCCATGCAAGGCGGCCATGCTTGCTGTCAAAGCATAATGAGAATTTTAAAAAAGTTTTGTTCAAATCGGTTTCGATTACAGCGGATTCCCCGAGCAGGCTCTGTACAGCTGTTTCAGGCCTGCTGACGAAGGCCCAACTAGGCCTGAAGCAGCTGTACAGAGCCTGCTCGGGAAATCCGCTGTAATCGAAACCGATTTGCACAAAACTTTTTTAAAATTGTATTTTTTTTATATAAAATAAACTCTCATCCGAGCTTACAGCTTACAGAAAAGTCAACAGTGCGGAAACAAAAAATTTGATCGGGTGATACTGAGTTGGTAAGTCATTTATTAATTTATAAATGAAATAAATTAGAAACTTCCTTCTTTTTAAAACAACGTAAAGGCCAATTATTTATCGAACGGCTTAGCGAGCGTCCTTTACTAGAGCTTTCAATTTTCTGTGAGGAAACGAACTTAGCAAACTTCTTTAGTAAGCTCGAAGAAGGAATATTCAGACATTTTAGTAAAGTTTTAAGACAGCTCAAACATTTCTGATTATAGAAATAAACGGGAAATGATTTTCTATAAATTTTGCAATATACAATATTCAAATCAATTTCTCTCCCATCCCTTGCTAATATACCTATATAAGATTATTCTAAAGAAAGTTCCCAGTTTAAAATGGTCATAACTTCAGAATATTTTTAGATTCTACAGGAAATAAAAACACCAATTTGTTCGTAAAGAAATGGGATTTTATCATAACAAGAAAAAATAAGAAAAAGTTAAATATGATCACCACCTAGTCGTCCTTCTACGTTATAAACGACATTAGTAAGTGCATTCCCAGGAGTGCCTTCAATGACATCGGGTCTACTAAGAAATATCCTTTCTGTGAGGTAACCCCATCATCAGTCGGATTTATGTCTGGCCAATTGTTTGCCTAGTAATTACACAGTTAACACAGCAACGAAAAAAAAAAGATTAATATCGAAAAACCCCAATCCCTCTAAAGCAAAATGGTATTTATATAACCTGCGTGGTTTGCCACCCTTTATGCTATTCAAAAATGTATTATTTTTTAATAAGATTTTACAGTGACAAAGCAAGTAAGTCCTAAATAGCTGCAAGGAAAGGAAAGATGGACGCAATGTTGGGAAAAGCTCCTTAATAGAGAAGAGATGATTTTAAATCTTGTGGAGATAGAACCAAAAGAGATATTAAGAAAACAATAGCAAAATTGAGGACAGGCGAGTAGACTTCGCATGTTATTAGGTACAATGAATTTGCAACGCCTCCAAACTTTTAAAAAAAGGTGTTTCTTCTTGCTCTACAAACCAGTTTCTATTATCATTTCGTTGGAAGAAGATTTACGATTTTTCAAACTCAGCGGAACTTCTTAGGCCTTGGTAAATCAAAATTTCTCTAATACGTTGATTCAGGTAACCAAAGGCATCCAAGCTTCATTTGTAATGAAGTCACGGCTCAAGAGGTTCTTCTATTCTTGCTCGCTTCTGAACAATATTTCGAAACCATTTTGAAAATCCACTTTTTGGGAGTCACGAATTACGTACGTTTCGATTATACGAATTGAATATGGACGGATCGGGTCGTCCTTCAAAACCAAACCTCTGATCTTCATGACTCGTCTTTATCTCATAGATTTGTTAATAAATTGGAACACGGTTGTCTAGTATCTTTATCAAACACGAATACCCCATGATTATCTCAAATAACTGAAGCAAGCAAATTTTTGAACATGAAACGTCTTAGGTCTTGGAGAATCAGAATGTTTGCATTCCATTGATTGCTTCTTTTCTGTAGTTTTGGGATGTTACCCAACCATGGTATCACCACGGCTAAAAGTCCATTCTTGCTCACTTCTGAGCAACATTTAACCATTTGCGAATGCGTTTTGCAGAAAACTCTTTCTTTTCAAATCGAAACCGACGTGAGCTATATGATGTAGGCATTTTTATGAAGTTTTCAGTATTTCAGAGTATCTTTTTGGCATCAATTTTCCCTTTCAGGTTTCAGTCTAAATATTTTCCTATCCGTTTTCGTACCCCCCCCTCCCCTTAAAATGCGCGGTACTATAAGATTTGGAAGCTGGAGCTGCCAAAAATATCTACTGCTGCTTGAAGGAAATCGATTGGTTGAGAAGAAGCTCCAGCGTACCTTCAATAAAAGAACCAAAAATCACATCATGTTCGAAATGAGAAAGATAAAGAGAGAGGAGAAGAAGACTCAAGTGGTGCTCGGAACGTGCTACAAACAATTACAGCAGACTACGACCTTTACAAGAAGTGTTCAATAATTCATATATTGTGAATTATATTTTGGGGGGTAGTAAACATGATCTTTTCGATTTCTCTTTTTCTTCAACGGTAAGTTTAACTCTTTTGCAGAAACCAATTCAATTTCTCATAATCACATATCAAGGATATTGATCATTAAGTGGCAATTAAGTTGGATTTTGCTCACCAAACCACGACGAGAGAAAAACGGAGCTTGGAACTTATCACGATCACACTATGTCATTTTGTTGAACAGCTGTCTTTTATAAGTAAAATTGTACTAAGTAAAATTGTACTAATTGTAAGCAATTAGTTATTAACCCGAAAAACTGTTACAGTGTATTTTTCCGTTAAAAATAAAATGTTCCAATATGTTCGTCTTCACATCGCCGTTGATCCACGTCGTTCGTTACTTTGATTTTTCGGGAAAAAACTATGATTGGGCAATATGGATCAGGTAACACACCCCCGGCCTGTATTCCGGACATCACACACAATCGAGTACAATCGCGCCATAGTTCTGCTAAACGGATAGGGTGTGTATCGTCTTATTGTGGGCTTTTCTGTTTACTGCCTATCACGTACTACAATTTGCCTCGCAAAACGTGAAACTACTCCGTATAACGTGAAACTGCCTCGTACAACGTGAAACTTCCCCGTACAACGTGAAACTGCCCCGTACAACTTGAAACTGCCCCGTACAACGTGCTAAAGGAAGAAACGTGACGATAAGATTGACAAATTCATAGTTGAATCGGAAGACTTGCCCCTTGTTTAAAAATAAGGGCATATTAAAACCTGTGACACATCCGTTTGATTGTGTGATTGAAGTTGGAGTTCGTGACGTGAGTTTTTTCTGCTACTTAAGCCTTGGCGATATTCCAATCAACTTTCTTGAGTGTATAAAATCCCTATTGACTGCTAGCTGATCGAATTCGACACGAATCACATAAATTAGCTTCTACAGGAAACGAAAATGACCCACACTTAGGAATGTCACGAACACCAAGATGGCGATTTTAATATTAATTTTTATTTTCGAATCAACAAACAAGCAAACGCCAACACGTTTCCTTTTGTTCCAAAACCGAAATTAACCAATCTACACGCACCAGAAAGGAAACAAAAAGAGTTTGAATTCAGTATAGAGCGATCAGTAAAGCCAAAACAGAACTTTAGAGCTTGTTATCAAATAGAGCATTAAATGAAGACAGAATTTTAACATTCCCTAAAATAAAATCATTAAAGCGAAATCGAACCGTAACACGATTTCTTAGTCAAAGTTTAACTCTAATCTTCATTTTATTTCCATAGGAACAATTGTTTTTATAATTGCTACTATGGAAATAAACAACAGATTAAAGTTATACTGCAACTGAGAAACCGGGCCTAAGCAAATCAAAGCATTCTTCTATGCTTTTCGAAGCCTGACAACCACAGTTAATCAGATATTTATAGTGTACCTGACACTCCACTTATAATTTAAGACAAGGTAATTTCTTTAATGGCAAGGCTGTATCTATGAGGTATTGTTTCAAAGTACACAAGTGTGTCTTTTGTTTTACACTACATAATTTTTTTACCCTTTGATCGCTTTAAATACAGACAAAATAAATGCAGCTCGATACTTATGGTGATACTTAATGGTTGCTCGATAGAAAAGAATTGTAGTAACGCTGTAATTACGGTGGTGACTGATAAATTTGTAATTAGTGTGGGAATAGTAATGCATTCTAAATGCAGAGTTTGACGTAATATTTAAACCACAGTTAAAGTGTATGAGAGGGCGGGGTGGCAAACCTTGCGGGTATTTCCCATTATTGAGCATTAATGGGATTGTAGAGCGTGTGTCAACGTTCCCATGCGCCGTCGATAATAATCTGTTAGAGACGCTTAGACAAATTCG
This sequence comes from Dorcus hopei, assembly GCA_033060865.1. Lineage (NCBI taxonomy): Eukaryota > Metazoa > Arthropoda > Insecta > Coleoptera > Lucanidae > Dorcus > Dorcus hopei. Next base: position 40,281,089 of record CM065423.1, read on the forward strand.
TCGAAACTAATTGTAAGTCACGTCCAAGCTGACGTTCTCGTCCAGAAAGGAGAATTTTACAATTTAATTAACAAAATGCAACGAGCTGTGATGCCAATGCAGAACGGCAAGCAGCAAGCGCGAACAATAAAATGGACGGTAATTCAACGTAAAATAATAGCCATGCAGATAAAAGAGCATACAGTTTTAAAGTTTAAATAAAAACCTCCAGCATTCATAAGTTATCGCCTTCCATAAAAATACAGCAGTATCATGGAGCGATTAATGTTCCTTAACGTTTCCGTGCCACAGCATTAAACATTCGCCCTCTGCCGCTATCACATTTATCAGACCAAGATTTCAATTACATCTACCTGTGTATAAAGCTCCCGCACATCGGGAAAAAAAAACAGCAATCGCAGGTGATATATTACACTATTTTTCCGAAAGGATTAAATACACGTTAAATTGCGATACAATGCGAACGAAATTCACTTTCTACCAAACAACCCCCTAACAAAAAAAGAGCATATCAGCGTATCAACGTTCGTTCCATTCAAGGGGGCCCCGCGTTCATCTCGGCAAACGAAAATTACAAATGGGCAGTGGCGCACGTGAATTATGAAGTTATTGTTATCATTTGCAAAGAGCGCCTGTGATTATTTCCTTTGACGTGAGTTTTTGCGTTTGCATGAAAAAGAGGGTAATTTAATTCCGGCCGTTTCATGATACATCAAATAAAACGCGGTTTTAATAACAAAACGTGACTTAGTCACAAAATTAAATGAAACAACCTACCTACTCGTCGCTGTTAATAAAAAAGCATGTTTTGCAGATGAAATACGTAAAGCTCTTAATTTTTTTTCTTTTTTGCTGAAGTTTGTTTCATCATTGTAAAAGGAATTTTATTTCTTCGTCTTATTCGGATTTGCATTTGTTACAATTTAATTGCAACGTCGCGACAGTAAAAGAAAACTTCACGTTTCAAAACTTGATACTTAAAAGAGCTAGCTTGATGTAATACATTGGAACAAACGAATTAGTTACTACAGGGCACACAAAAACCTAGTGAGTGTCTAGGGAAATTAAACGACCAATACTTCGGTCGCATGTATTGCTTGAGTTAGTACCTACTTCAAAGACCGAATTATGTACTTTTGGTTGAAACATCAATATTGTTCTTGTCAGTATTTTGTTAGGATGTCCCTAAGAGAGCGTAAGGAACATTAACAAGTCCGAACTGATTATTATATTAACCTTTCATCTGATGTGTGACATGTGACAGTTTAAAAAAACAATTAAAAAAAAAATCGCAGATGACCAATTACATTGGGAAGATTAATGGTAACAGGTGGTGGTCGTTAGTACAGAAATCGAATGATTCTATAAATAAATAAATTTCTTATTCACCCTCGTGAAATACAACACAAAAGGAACGCTCGCCCGGTCCTCGACGTTCTATAAAAGTAAATTTGGTAACGACTACGATCGTAAAGATGATACCTGATAAAGGAAATTATTTAATTTCCGGGCCTTAATAGTGCCATTGCCTTAAATCCAGAACTAATGATATTTCTTGATTTTGTTTTATAGCAAGCGACAATTTCAACAAAAGCAAGAAACATTTACTGCGTATTTGATTAAAAATATCGTCGGGGTTAAATGGGGGAAGACGATGCCCCCCCGCGTAAACTGGGAAAGATTTTGAAATTAATTGAACGCGTTACAATTGTTAACGGAAAATAAATTCTATTTTATTTCGCGAGTGTGAAGGTTAATTTATTTAACGGTTTTTTGCAATTTTTTTTTGTAACTCTAATCAACGAAAAACGCACGGGGAATTTTCGGCCCTATTAATTCCGGCGAAAAAACAATAAATTGAATAGTAATCGAAATGCACGCGTGCAAACGAAAAAGTTTATTTGTTCTGTCGGGATAATAGAATCGCTCGCTTTGAATGAGTTCTTGTTTAAACGATGGATGTCAATCAAAGTTTGACGATTAAATTCTAATTTCCTTCTCAAGTTGTAAAAAAAAAATTACCCATTACACTTTAAATAAATTAAAAAAAAAAAAAACTTTTCACTTAACGTAGGTACAAAAGTATATTTTAATTCACACGATCAAAAGCTTTCAAAGAAAAAGTTAATTGGAGTCGATTTGAATAGAACGAAATACCGCTAATGTATTTATGGGAAATCGTCTGGAAAACAGAAAAGAAAATGTATCGTTGTGTCAGCCGAAGAAACGTTTTGAAATATTTTCAATTAATAAGATTGATACTGATTGATCGACATTGCCCAGTTAACTTAAAAATATTTTCTTTGTTTTCCCTTCACCGACGATCTGTTTGAAAGATTGGCCGAAAAAAAGGAAAGATTCCGGACGTATTAATAGCACGGAAAAATATTTACCAAAGACTATTACCAGAGCCATTTTAAAAATGGTTCTCTCGATTAATTATATAGAAAATTAAGTGCAATTACTCGATTTATAAATGACAGAATGTTAACCGCTTTATTTTAACATAGAAAATCTACCAGAGAAAATAATATTAATAATAACAACAAAACATTCATGTTGATGATCTTTAGAGCTTTAAAAAAAAGCAGCTTTATTTTTTGTCCTTTAATAATTTCTAAGCTTGTTACTCTTAATTGTATAAAGTATAAATCAAGAATAATTGTGTTTTCAAAAACCTGTAATACTCCGTTATCTTTTTTCTTATGCCGAAGAAAGAACCTAGTAGATATAATACCCCCGTGTACCTAATGAGAGTATTACTTATCTCCAGAAGCTTGCTTGAATGAATCTCGCACAATTCTTCCCCAAGGGGGACAAGTCCACATACAAAAAAACCTCACTAAACAAAGCGCCCTTTTTCTTTGAATTTTCTGAGATCACATTTTTCGCCGCAGACTATTTTAGAATACTTATATAATCTGCGGCGTAATTAAATTTAAAGCGCGCTCAGAAAAATACACTAGCGCTATAAGAAATTAATTATAAGTGAAAATTACGTTCTAAATTCGTTAGAGATTTTCAACCATGTTTTGTGTGTGGGGGCGGTTTCGAATCCCCCCCCCCCGGCGGTCGCCAGGTTATTTGCCATATTTCATGAGATTTTAAATTCTTTCTTGCCTGTCTTCGTAAACTTCTAATATTTTATTGCTGGTTGTATAAGGAAGTAATATATGGGACGTTTTGTCATTTCTACGTTTGGAAATTACTTCCGCTTGTTTACTCAATGGTTTATAAATAGATTCGAAACTTCCTGCATTATTGAAGGCAAATAAGTACGTATCTACGTTCATTTATCAAATAAATGTGTTTTCTGAATGTGTGCACCAAATAACGAGATATTTTAAGTCAACAATTAAATAATTTATAAATTATCAGTTATCGTTTTCTGCCTCGAGGGCTTGGGATGTATATACAGGGTGGAACACGAGCGAACCCGAATGCCCCTCTCTGATGATACATAGGTTTAATCAATCGTAACAATGAGTTGCATTATTCACCAAAATTACTAAATCCTCATTAAATCCATGTGTCAGGTATTCCATAAACATTCTATTGTACAAAAACATTTGTAAATTAACTGCAGCGAATTTCTAAATTAGAATTTTATTAAAATTCGTTTGATACCGGATATTTCCATTACATTTTCGAAATTAAAACCACTCAGCATAATTAAATTATGTTTTCCCATACACACGTCGTAATTACGTGAACAAGGGCATTTACCGAATACTATCAGATTAATAAGCTGTTTTATAGTGCGCGCCACAAAACGAAACATAATTAAGTACGTAACGCCACAATATAATTTTAATGACGATAATTAAAACGCTAAATTTTTTTGTGTTACATTTAATTAACACGATGCTTTAGGTGTTACAATATCTAAAAAAAAAATAACGTTCACAATAACTTACACTCCCAAACAGTTAATATCTCGCCAAGTACAACTAATTTAAGTAGTTTTGATAAGTTTCAAGAGGTTGTTTCAACATTCTTTGGAGAGGTCGGTGGATTAATTGTTGTAGATGCAACAGAAGGTGTAGGTGAAACCGATGTAACTGGAGGAGGCTCTATTGTAGTAGGATTGGTAGGTTTTTCCGTTGTAGGCGTCTCAGTTGAGGTCGAGGTGGACGTAGTTGTTGGTTCTACAGGTGCTTCACCTACCAAACAAAAAATTATCATCATTTTATGAAGAAGATTTGTGACTTTTGATTAAATTCTTTTACATTCAAGACTTTCAATTTAAAAAAAAAATATGAACTTCCTTTGTTAAATACAGCGACGTGTTTGACGACCATTTACACCAAGCGCTTAAGCTCAACTTAGCTTTAAGGATCACTTAGAATTTGACTTTCCCAATGCTGTGTAACTTAAAACGTCACATTATAAACACCACTTAAATTTAAGCTCCGCTTAAGTGTTTGGTGCAAATGGCCATTGGTTATTTACCTTTGCAAGATACAAGAGCAACCGTCAATGCAAATACGAATATTGCCAGGATCAGAGAAAGGAAGATCAATACTTTTTCCAGGCCGGTTAAGGAAGTCCACCAACCACAGCTGAAAACAAAATTCAATAAGTTAATCGAAGTCGAAATCTCTTTGATAACAGTATCAATTATTTTGCTATCTGTTTATGATTTAGATACCATAAAATTGCTTTACACGATTTGAGGTAAACCCCCCAATAGACTCTAACGTGGTTTTAAATTATTTCGAAATGCAAAGAAATCGTTCGGGTTTTCCTACATATTTAGGAAAGAAAAATAAGAAAATACTTTTCCGTTTTCACCTATTAAGAAAATAATAATAAAATAAATGAAATGGTACGCCAAGTCTGTATCAAATAAAAAGTTACATGTACAATCGGGGATTATGATTGTCTACATTCATTACGACAGGTGATGTATGATCTATAACTTCAGTAATTTGGGGATTTATTCATGACTATCCAAAATTGAATATCTAAATGGGGGGGGGGAGGTTCGTTGGGGTCAAATGTAATAAATTCAGTATGCAACTGTAACTTCAAAATTTTGTTCTAATAATAAGCCACGTATGGCCTCCTTACACCTATACGTACACAGCCCAAACTTGTATTAATCTTATCTTACTTAAGTACCCATTACAAAGAACTAAAACCATCTCCGACGCAATTTTTTTTTCTTAATGCGAGAATTTAAAACATACACTTAAACATAGAGACCAAAAATTCCAAACATGAAATAACTGATGGTCGTTCACGCAGTTTTTCCAGGCAATTAAATGCGTTGTGCAGAACTGATGAAATTATTTACCTTCTATTGCTGGATCCGTCTAAGGGTATGTACGTTGCTTCCGGCATCGTTTCTGTCAATATTTGGGTAGAAATGATTTATATTTGCGCAAAAACAACCGACACTTGCAGCACTGCATAAGAAAATAGCGATTCCTCCTATCAATTTTATCAGTAGAGAGATAAGGTTCTGTTTATTCGTTCAATATTTTAATAAACACTTAGCGGATGAGTTTGCGTTCGATATTATTTTGTGTTGTATTAAAACAATAAATATTTTGTTTAATTTTTTTTTGCTGTACAAAAGTAACTTCATTTATCAAAAAAATAGTGAATTATCTATGAATTATTACAGGTATAGCTGCGACCAAAAATAATGTCATAGGAAGAGACACAGCCTTCATATTTTTGGGGTCACAGACGATCGAGCAATGAAGTATTCTTCGAAAGCGTTTCTCTAAATGGGAAATATTTTCTCTCGAATATGTTTGAAAAGAACGATGAAGGCTATAGTTTCTTCCCGTGACATGAAACTAGATAGTAAATGCACTCGCATTGGCGATATCAAATTATTTGGCTTAAAATAAAAGACACCTCTCAGAGTATCAAGTGTAACCTCTCACGTTTTCTTATCTAGTATATTTTATCTGGGTAGATGATACTTTTTAAATTGTTGATTATTAATATAAGTTATATAAATGTATTACAATTAGTCACTTGGCCAAGGTTTGTTCTTGCAGCAAGTTGACTCTGTCCAAGATTACTAAAGAGAGAAGGTTGCCTGGTAACTCGTGGAGTGACGCGTCATCCAGTAGGCCATCATTTGTGTAAATGCATTAAATGGGCCTCCTGAGTGACGTTGTGGTGACGTTGAAAGTTACCAGGCAACCTTGTCTCTTTAGTAACCTTGGACTCTGTCGATGTCTGTCGACAATCAACATAATCACTTATCAAATCTCGCTTTACTTTATAATACCAAAGTTCATGAAGTTAGAAAACCTGGGAAAACACACTCAATAGAGGTAATACAATTCCGTCAACCTTTTTAAGTTAAACACCATGACCTCCATCAATATATAATGACCTAACACGAATAGAATCTACTTGTGAAATGAAACATCGCTCCCAAGGAATTCCAAATATGAAAAAAGCGGAATTAAATGAACCACTTTAGATTTAATTATGGTCAGAGACGTTACAATTTTCATCTCGTAAAAGGAGTTTACTGCTCCTAATTAAAACATTCACCGTGTTAACAGGAATTCGTTTCATAAATTTCGAATTAGAATACGAGAAAACACAACACAACGGCCACAAATATTTCAGATCGGTATTTTAATTGAACACATGATTAATTCATTTGCAGACAGAAATTTAGATTTCTTAATATGTACAAGTACAATACTAATTACAATAAAAGGTAATGTCAAAGGGGAGATAACAAAAAAAAAGATTTGGATTGTACATACATCGTAAAAGCTATTGGCAATTTATTTGCTTAAAAGTCGTAAAATAAGAAACGTGCAAATGAATATTAATTTGATTTTAAAATAACACACTTCTTACTTACGTGAGTGTTTATTTATCAAAGGAAGAAATGTGACGTAAATTAATGCTTACAAGCCATGTAATTTGTTCCTTTTTTGCGAAAGCCGCATGCACACAACAACAAGAAAGCCATAAAACGAGATGCGATTTTTACATAAGCATATAAAAACCAAGTTGAAAAATGAAAAGACATCTCTTGGATGCGGTAAATAAAGTTTCGCGACGTTGCGACTCCAGAGCCCGGAAGCCGTCTATTCAGACAAACGGTGAGGAAGGACTCTAGCCAGAGAGGTAATTTATAAACACATATCCACCTTCGTTTTCACATCGGCCCCATTTTTTACGACCGTTTAAACGCTATTCGTATTTCGCTCCACATTTATATTTGCTCTGTCTCTGGCATTCGCTTTTTTCTATATTAAGTGTTCGGGGGGGCATAACGAAATACTAGATGAAATAGTTGTATAACTGTGATTAGGAAATTCAGCCGTCTCCATGTTTGCGTTCCACTTCAGCGGGTAAACTAGAACGTAATTGAAGTGTCGTGTGTTATTTGCATTGTTCTTATCTGAAATAATCAGCGGAGACCAAAAATAAAAATGTGTTTACGTTATTCGTCGATGCTATAAAAGCAAATGAAGGTAAACAAGAGGATTATTTGTAAAAAGTAAATGTCTGAGTATCTATGAACGTGAACATGTCTTATCTATTAGTTCGTTTTAGGTTATTCCCAGACTATTTGCATTTGGTATATTTAATGTTATCGATAGTTCACTGAATTTAATCCTCCGATATATTGAGTGTTTCCAAAATACAAGAACGAATTACTTTACTACAGATTTCTAGACTCAAAATAGAACGATTTAAGTAAACACATCAATGTACTTCTTGAATCTTATGAATTCCGATATATACATAATGATCAACACAGTCCCACGCAGTGTTGGGTAATATACTTTATTTTTGGATCCAATGTTTATACAATACACTTGGGAGAAATGGATATCTGATACATATACAATATACTTCATTTAAAGAGTATATAAATGTATATATATCCACTTTGTATTACCTTTGACAACATATCATATCCGAAATATTATACCTACCATCCGTAAAGAAATTTTGCAACATATTCGTTTGCACGCTGGTCAATACAAAGGAACTTAAAAATCGAGCGTACATGTTTATAATATACGTCAAACTGTAAAGGATATTTATCTAAATACCCTCGATTTGAAAAAGTATCTAATATACAATATACATAACCGTCGTAAAAACATGCATACATTGTATATTATATATACCCCAACACTGGTCGCAGGGACTAATAAAATATCGGAACGATAATTACAAAGATGTTATCAAATTTATTAACAAGATGGTAGAATTAGATTAGACCTAATTTGTTAAGGTTTCATAAATATTTTCTTAAGAGAAGGGGTTTGTAAATACAATATTTGAAATGAACAAGCAAAACATTTCACTTGAAGCCTACCTATACATAAGTATAATGGATTTTAAAAATACATCGGCAACATAATTCAATCAAGTTCCGATGTACACAAAAGAATCCCTCCCGAAACTCCTTCCATAAAATGCAAATAAGTATTATTTGTTTTGTGCCGCGGCATTACAAGTCCAATCGGTGCTCTAATTCCATTTTATCCCTTAAGCTTGGTTTATATTTCAGCGGGACACAAAGGACTAAAATGTTAATACTGTCCTCGGTTAGCTGCTTTGTGTTCGTAGGAAGTCGAGGCAATGCGCTGTGAAGTTGAGGATTAAGCCGTAACCTTTGCACACCTTACCTTAAAATTTTAAGCACTTTATTCCACGCTGGATCATATGTATGTATAAATTATTGCAGGACACAATCTTCACTAACATCTCATAGTAATTTCTAATTACAAAATAGTATCTTTTTTATCTGTAAAGAAGAAAGAGAACTGGAAGTTGTCTCAAACGAAACTATTCTGTTTGTAGTAATCATTTTAAACTAATCAAAAACTCCAGTTCGTTCATGTTCTTGTACCACCCTGTATTTTACTATTTTACTAACAAAAAAAAACTTTTTATATCATGTTGTATGTTTGAGATAAGAAGTAGAACTAAAGATGTATTTAAGATACCAAGGAGTCTGAGTATAATATAAAAGAACTATTCTGTAATATTGTATTTTACGGTGCAGGTAAACACGTGCGTCGTGTTAACAAAGTAAAATTGGAGTAAAGCTTTTTAGTTGAGCAATATTGCGTTATATAAACATAGCACGTTTCCGGGCTGGTGGAAATTTAAAATAAAATTTTTATGCCGCAATATGAAATCCGATCCAACAGGTCAGCCATAGGCACCTTAGCCCTAAAACACATTTATATTCTAATATCATATACGAGCGGTATACTTAAATCCCAAGAAGAGTAATTTAGTATTCGGATAGACTATAAAATATCTATAAAAATGTTAAAATATTCGTCGGTGGGTTTTATACATCGCGCGGAAAAATGTAACGTCAATCAAAGCGGAGAATGTTGCTCTCTCTAACTTGGAAATTGAAATAATATAGGTGCATGTAGAGGGTTTTTATGGATTTGGCGATACGAAATAACCTAAAAATATAGCCTTCGATAGGATAGGGTGCTTTTCGGAAGTCGTCCTGGTAGATGACGTCATTAAGCTCGGCCGTGGCGCCATCATCGGAGCAGGCGGCGCGACGCCACTTGAAGCATTTGTATTCGCCCCGCGCGCAAAACCCATAGAAACTTTGAATCTAGAACAACATAAAACGTGTACAACACAACAGCTGAGAAACGTAAATTTATTTCGATCACAATGTTGACTATAGATTACAATTAAAAAAGATTAACCCCTTTCGTCGTCATGCATCTGAACTTCCTGGTCCCTTCGAGTTCCTAGGGGTAAGTCATGCTTCTTCGCCGTAAAACCTCTCGAAATGCATTTATTGACGCCGAGGGCATTCGCCTGGTTGTGACTGGTATGAAGCCTCGTAAAATAAAAGCGAAAAAGTGAAGAAAGCGCTGTGGAGTATTGTCGGGGTAGAAAAGTGAACATCCGAAGTATTGGACACGAGCAGACAGGGATAATTGGGGGCGAACGTGCTGAATTCGTACGCGGCTGAACAGCTATAACTTATTTAATTAAGGAAAATGTGTGTTCATATGAACAATCCTTTGTGGAAAAATTTGCTGCACCCTATAAACCCAGAATATTAATAACAACATACTTTCAAACTAAACCAAACACATGCCAACTCTAAATGGAGCTATCCCCTTGGATATTTTATTGATAGTAACTCAAAATTATAATTATAAATTATAAAGAATCTATTAACTAACCAATGTCATAGATGGAGCTGTCTACAATGAATTCGAAATGTGTTCTATTTTAATGTTCTAGAACGATGCCCTTCAATTTTTCTATCCCTTTTTGATTACGTTTGATAGTAACCTCAAAATTACAACAAGAAAAAAATATGATAAAGAATCTATCAGACAAAATAAACAAAAACGAAATGATGGACGGGGGGGGCCTCTATTGAAAAAGGGCTTTGGGCGGGAATAAATCGGCGTATTCAAATAACCCGAAATCTGCATCACGCCCACTGTCGAACCCTAAAGTAAGTTTAAATTGTTGTAGTAGCGTGAGCTATACACTTTTGTGAGGCGAAGTACGAAGTTCGGCGAACACACAAAGCGAGAAGAATATCTTAGAGTTCGTTATACGTCACATATTTATATTCATAGAAAGTCTGCGATGAATCGCGTCGCCGGCGGTTTTATTTTTTTCCTATTTATCTACAAAAACACAGTTTCTCCATTAGAGGAGGCCCGCCTAAAATCTCCAATAACCAACCTATTTGCATGTCACTAAAATAAAATGAAAGTGGAATGTAATGCACGTACGGAGAGCTTGAGGGATTAGGGAGAGTTTGAGAGATTGGGAACACATTCGTTTTATATTTTGCTAATGTTAGGGAATTAACTCTTCGACAGTCAAAAGACACTTTATCAGGTATGATTACTGTTAGGGAAATAATTTATATAACTGAAATAAGGGTCGTAGCTCAGTATAATGAAACATTTATTTACATACATACATTTAAGGCTTGGTCACTTACACCCGGTCGCGGAGAGTTATGAAATTATGCCTTGGCATATGACTCATGCGGAACTGAAAGCGTGTTACTCGGAATTTGCGTATTCCTTCCTTGACATTTCCGAAAGTTTCACACTTATGTAATTGTTTGCGTAAAGCTTCGGCTGACTGAATTTTACAGCTGTGAATTCTTGCGTTGGTGGCGTTCTAATTTCCTTGTTACAATACCAAACCATCAATGTTATCACAGACGTATCCCAAAATTCGTTTTTCTACTGCTAATGTTTCGAATATGTTTTTTTTTAAATAACATTTTAATTAAGGCGAAAATCCTTTTTTTTATTTATTCCATTAAAATGAACCACTTGCAGTAAATAAAACATGTGACTACATTCTGCCGCGGTCTTAATAGTATGCAAATTTCTCCAGTTTGAAAAATAAAAGCTCAGATGAACACCAGGCCCCGAATACAATGTTAATATTCCAGGCACTTACTAGCTGCTCGGGCTTAATTCATTCCGGTACACTAATAAACAAATTCTTCCGTCTAGACATTACGACTTCTATTTGAGACTTACGGGTTTATGCGTTGTCTTACGCCTTCACGTTGATACCTCCTCGTTCGGCGCATCCCCGTGATCCTAAATGGGGAAGGCTGATATTCGCGAGGAACGTGATGCGAATTAAACAGTCGAAATCTAATAAAATATACTTATGTATATCCGAGGTCGCGTCGATTTTCGAAATGCAACGGGTATACCGAGTGTAAATGTGAAACGTATCACACCACAATATTCTTTGGCGGCGCGGCGTTAACGATGAGGTCATGTAATATTCATGGGTCGTTATGGCCCAAATAAATAGGTTTATTGGATTATAAGTAGCTTGGTATTGATTTTATTCAAAACCACATTCGCATTATCCCTAAAACAGAATGATAATTCAACGTGAAAACCTAATTTATTTAGATTTACAGTTGGTTCTTGTCCGATGAAATTTGTATCATAAAATCTTCTAAGCGGACACTAAATCGCGCAGCTATACACTTTACGTTTCGCAGTCGTTCGACTGCTTCGTCAGAAGTGAAAATTTTCACTTCTGACGAAGCAGTCGAACGACTGCGAAACGTAAAGTGTATAGCTGCGCGATTTAGTGTCCGCTTAGAAGATTTTATGATACTAATTTATTTAGGTTTACTTTTACTTTTTACAAAAGCTGCATGCTTAACTAAAGTGGTAAATGACAAACATCAACAAAGAAAAATATGAAGTACTTCCAACAACACTATACCACCGCAAATGTCGAACGTATCGCATTGGGAAAACGCAGTTTGTTACTCTACTGTCACTGGAGATATTGCATATGCATGTCCAAGCATGCTTTGCAGTATTTTACAAGTAAAAAAAATGAGGAGTGGAAATGCAAATTGGGAACGTGAGAGAAACAGATGCAACTTACAGAATTTTACAAATATGCTCTCTATGCAAGTTGAAAGACAATGCAGATTTAGCGTTATTTAAAAAAAACTCGTTTCAACAAACATCGATCGTAATTACTTTCCCACCCGACTTGGAGGGCGTCAAAAATGGCCAACGTAATTTCGACACTGACTGATTCATTAAAATTGGAAATTTAATTTGCCATACAACCGGAATTGTAGAAGCTCACGTCAAAGTACATTTCAAAAGCAATAACTTCAGTGCCCCTCTAAATATCAAACGTAACGTGCAAGCACTGGGCTGGCACCGGATATATTGAGGAGAGTGATCCGATCTTGAGAGATAATTGATTTATTTTATGGAGTTTCCGATCCCTGGCAATATTTGTCGTAATTTGCTTGATTAAGGCCTTCACGGAATTTATTACATGCGGGGCGTCCTGTCTATAGTGAAATTTTGGCGATAAAAAATTAGATAAAATACGTCTTAACGTGGTAATATCGTTTTAATAACAAGTGATTTATATCCTTAATCTGAGCAGGTGTCCTTGGCAGCTCTGGTTACAAAGTGTGAAGGTGCGGAGGGAACAACGTCGCAGATTTTATTGTCGGAGAAACTGGTTTGTTACATTTTCAGTTTCCCAAGTACCTACGCCCCCCCCGCACTCTCTTTATTGCATGTCCTCAAGTTTACAAATTATTATGACGTAATAAGAAATATTTTATCGACGTCTATTTGCTACCTAAAAATATCAAGAAAATAAAAAGTATGAAGAGCTTTCAATAATTTATTATTAGAGGAAAATACTTTTACACTATTTTACAAATCTCAAATAGAATTGTAATTTACACCACAGATTGGTATCAAAGTTGGACCATTAGATCGGATAATTTGCGTAAATGTTCGCATGAGTAAACTATAATATAAACCATAAACGTTGTGGGACTGCTTTTAAAAAGAAATATTGCGTTACGAAAGTAAACGACCTGAGTAACTCAAAACTATTTGGCAAATATGTAGAGAAAACGTTAAGGGATGGAATATTTACGTTAAAATAAAGGGGGTCTAGTAAACGTTTTCTTAATATTGTTACGAGTCTAGTTCCGAAGTGTAGATTTCAATTAATAAATTATTTAACAAACGTACTTAATAAATGAGTTACAATACTTAACTAAACATTAAAATATTTAACAGTTAGCTAATCGTGGACTGTTTGAGTTTCGCGCTCATCCGTGCTTTTAAGTATCAGCGCTCGAAAGCTCTGACGTCGACTAGAAACATCAAGCAAACGTCTAGACTGTTTCTGAAGGGTAGCTGATATGTGGGTGGCCTGTACATCTGGATTTAACAATTTTTAATTCGGCACAAAAACCGTTTACATAAAAACAAAACTCTAATAGAAGATAAATTTGTGTGTGAATGTCAAGCGATCATTTGCGGTTCGTTCTTAATTGCGTGGAATAGCAAACGTTTCTGCGGGAATTAAAACGAGCATGGATTCGTTCATTCACCGAAAGCGGAATAATTAAAGAGCCGACTTTGGTTGACATCGCAATCTAAACATTCCTCAGAAATAATTCGTAGCGCTTTATTTTACAACAACAAAATAATATTTTGCATTTTATAACATTTTCTCCGGACGTGCGAATTAATTCGAAACGTACCTACCAATTTGATCGACCGTTCGATTGTTCGATCATTCACGTGAGTGCGAATCAAAATATAGAATTTAATTGCACTTCTGTTCCGAAATTAATTAATTTATATTAATTATCCATTCGTTATATGTGATATTTACCGAAACGTGCGCATGAAAGTCAGCGAGCGAAATAAATAACAATAATTTTTAATTAAATTCATTTTACATAAATGTAAATTTCCATTTTATTTCATTTTCATCCTAGGCTTAATGGACGTGCTTTGCCCTGTTCCACCTGATGTTCGGTAATAAATTATGGCTTACGTGGTACAGGCCGAATCGGGGAATGATTTTCTTCACTTGAATGAGTAATGCCTTAAATTATGTGTAGTTTACCGTCAACGGCTCTGCGTTAGTTTCTTCCCTGAAATATGAAAGGGGCCGTTCCGAAGTGCCGTACAATGTTCTAGCACGCACAATCACCTCTCCTGAATCGAACCCACTTTTAATATTTTCATATAAATGCTCCATCGATCATTTTGTCAGAACTGCCTACCCATAACCGCTTGAAATTTACAACACACTTTGCTTGTATCGATACTTCAAGAGGGGAAACTTCTTATACTATTTTATAGTTGCCTCAAGGGGCGATGTTTAGTTCGGCTATTCAAAATCCCCTTTGCTTAAACGAACGTTACCAGTGAATTACTACTCGAAGATTTTATGCCAGTACGTATTTTACAGTGGCTAAAAGCTGACTATAATTTTTGTTCAACAATAAACCTTTCATTAGAATATTATCTGTAACTGCACGCTGTGCATCACCAGGACAGTAATGTGAAAATAAATTGCATTCGGAATGCATTCTGGTGTTTGTTCAATAGCAGAACTTTTGATTGGAATTATAACAAGTGTACAAAAAGTTTTCCCATCTAGTGTGTTGCTCTCATTTTTTCGCATGTTTACGTATGTTACTTACTTGATCCGTACCCTAAACAGACAAGTAACCAAACATAACTTAAAAAAAAAAATTGCTTTATTGATTTGATTTTACAACTCTTTTATGGTTGAATCCTACTTTCCAAACGGCCAAAAAATCTATGGCGAATGGACCTATTCTATTCCTGATTGACGTTATGTCAAGGTTAAATGTCAATTTGGCGTTTACTGATCATCTAAGCTTTATAGTTTTCGTAGTGTAATGTTTCCGTTTCATTTTCATATTCAGTATTAATTTAAAATGAAGAATTTTAGAACAGCACATTCAGGGGCTACGGTAACATTATTTGGGAAGCGAAGAAGCCCCGGCCAAGGCATTGGCTACCCCAAATTATAAATTTTTTAAAAAGTTTCCTTCCAACCTGCATTCAATTGCAGGTTGGAAGGAACGCTTATAGTTACGTGCAAGCTTTTACTGCCTATTGTCAGTATTGTAACGCGCCCGTTAGAACCCTTGTTTGTTTACTTTTACTTACAAGTAAACAAACAATAAAAAAGCCCAAACAAACACAACTTAAATTTACTGCCAATCTAAACAGCTGTACCGAGAGCTTATTCTCGACGAATTCCAAGAATGATCATCCAGACTTTTCTGCGACAAATGGCGTCCTTTCGGGACGGTCACTACCTGCCACTAGTGCCTAAAGACCTAGCGCCGGTGCTAAAGCTAAAAGGTTAATTTTTACTGGCCTACATTCTGTTTACAGTTGAACGACCCGTCGCGTCGGAGAACCCGCTATAAATAATAATAGTTTTAATTGTGGCTCGTGATCGCTGCTAACAGGAATCTACGTTGCGATAACCCGTTCTTCTTGGTGCATACAGTAAAACTCTTGAAAGAACAAGGTGCTAATTACGTTAAAGAAAATACGATATTAGATTTAATTAATTATTTATCGCAAAGAAAATAAAAAGGTAAAAACTCCTTGTACCAGCCACTGCGGGGTCTGGTATAATGAGCGAAAAAACCTTGCGTTGAAATTAAGTACGAAGAAACAAAAATTACGGTTATCAGAAAGTAGAGTAGAACCCGCTTAACAGATTTCACTTTCGAATATCGGCGCGATCTACTTTTTTTCGATTCACACCGTTGTTGGAGAGCTCTGCTCCTTAATTAGATTAACAATTAATTGAATTTTCACTTAGCTCGAGTCTTGGTACTAGTGTTCATCACTTCAGATCGTACTCTAAGACTTGTTCTGTTTAATAAACCAACGCACTGTGTCACAGTGGGACTGCAGTGTACTTAATTAATGAATTAATCAGATGTTCTGGGGAAGTATGTGATAAAAAAATGCTGCCCTCGGCGATCAATTTGCAGGACAATCAATAGCAGTCACCAATTTTTCAGGGACTCCTTTTTGAAGGTGGTGGGATACCCTAACACTGGCTAAACTAATTAATTAAGGTCGATGAGTCGGGGACTTCCCAGCTACTTCCAATCGCCTTGAGAGAGAGGCTCTGTGGCGCGTTTTTTCAAATCTCTCACTTCGTCGTTTTTTCGTCGGCTAACCTATCTAACTAAATTATTGCGCAAGAACCCAGATCTGACTGCTTTTCGACACTACACTATGGGTGTTTATGACCATTTCAGTCTCTTGGCGAATCGCTTCTAATTAACCTGCAAATCTTTCAGTAAAGACCACAATTCGGTTCACACATGTACAGAGTGAAAGAGAAACTTTGTTGAGAAAATGGCTATGAATTCAAATTGTTCGGCCTAATAATTCCATGAAATTCGCAATGACAATTAATTGGCCTTGATTTCTTTGTTTACGTTGTGCTGGCGCACTTGGTTTCGACAGCAGATATAATTGCCTCACACCCGTGATCTAGATCGGCGACTTCCCTGTACAAATCGAAAACTACCGTTAGCGTGTTTCCAACTTGCCGGAGAAAATCCCCAACGATAGAATGATTTTTAAGAGTACACTGTATTGAATTCCCAGGTAGATGTGGGGAATAGTTAATTGCTGCTGGTTGATTAAAAACACAGAACTGGCCGAATAATTAACGAAACAATGACCAACAAAGTTTTCTAGTGAGTTTTAATACTCGCTTCGATGTAAATAAAAATAGTTTGATTAAAGTTATCTAAATGCAATGGTAATATAAACTTTACTGACTCTTTAGTCACTAATTAATGCAAATTAAATTATCCCTACGCAATTGTTGCCACCAAAGGTGCAAATAAAAGTCAATTACCTAAAACCGTATAATCCGTGTAACACCCGCGCACTTCTCACTCTAATTTAATCACTCGCGTCGCGACGCACACGTGTTTGGTTTTTTAATTGCCTTTCTTAACACACTGTATTTTAACCGTACCGAAATAAAAATGATTTATCTAGAAAATGAGTGACTGCGAGCGCTGCAAAACAAACAAAACGATAATATATTTTAGGAAATTTTCTGTCAAACAGAATTTGGTCACGTGAGATGCAATCATTTCTGAAGACTATGTACTACCAAAAAAAACTCAACTAAGTATCGCTCTTTTGGCTATATAATCGGCCAAGAAGTGCTGATTGTTGTGAATCGCCCTTTATCTAACTGGCACATGCACGTTACACATGAAAGAATAATTTTAATTAACAAGTTATTAAATTAACTCGTAAATCAGAAAAATAAAAATGTAATTTTGTTATATTTTTCGTAAATTTAACTTCGTAAGTGTTGCCCCCAGCAAAAATGTAAATTGCCCAAGTTATGTAATACACCAGCAGATCAAAGAGTGGATAAATTTTCCTGCTTTTTCGGTGGAAGAGAGAATGTTTGTGTCCCTCTCTTTTAACCACATCCCCCCGCTGTCTCTTACACTGCCATTAATTATTTTAACCAAAGGTTTCACAAAAGAAAAATGATTAACCTGTATTATTCAATTCTTCCTTCGTGATTTTCAAGTGTCAGCAATTTCTTTTGTATTCCAGAAAGTTCGTTCGTGTATTTCACATTTTAGAAGGAATTATAAAGTACTTAATGGTTTAATAAGATGTAGAAGCTTTCCACGCTTGCACCTTCTTATTTTTAACGTGAGACGATGGAGATGCACGTGCGAAATTTTGTTTAGTCACGGCAAAGTTATAATTTTTCCGAGCTTTGAAGGCGTTAAAGGAAGCTCAATATCACTCCATCATTTCATACGAGTGGCACGTAATATCTTATAAATTATGGATTGCTTATTTCTCGTCGTCAACTGTAAGTTTCTAATTACTGCAGCTCTAAAGTTTTTAATTGCAAATTACGAACAGGAACTCTTCAGTTCAGGTAACAACATCTGCAAACTGCAATTGATTTTTCAATACGTAAGTGCCTTCTAAAATGAGCTTTTCCATTTGCAGCCAAAATAAACGGAGGGTTTCTTAAATAAAAAAAAATATATATATAATACGAGCACTCGCGAAGCAATATGTAAGTTACGGATCGGTCTACGTATATAAGCCTCACGCACCCCTATGACCGGAATACATATATTGTTTGAATATTTTCCACATTTTCTTATGAACATATCTTCCCCTTTATATATCGTTCCTTCAAACTGCGTAATAAAGTTTCTATTTGTTTTAGACCGTGCTTTCAAAGTACCTGCTTAATTTCGCGATGCCCTTGGACGGAATCCCTTACACATACATAATCGTCGGTTTGAAATCGAACACGTAATTAAATGATTTACGTGCGATATCTGCCCTCATTAATATGGAAAGGGCGTGTTGGAGCAACACTTTACGACATTTGGCGATGGCGGACCGAGCTGATACTTAATATGTTTTTCCTTTGTTAAGAAACGACGATGTGCCAGATTAAATTCGGAATTCCAAATTGAAAATAAAACGTAACCGATCTTTTAATGGAATTTTAATTTCCGGGCCAGTATCTAAATCACGCCCCACAATTATAGGCTGGAAGGAATTTTAATAAAGAAGGAAGGAGTAACTGAAGCAAATTATGAAGTGAGGCCGGAGTTAATAACTGAAGGAAATAACTTATTGAAAAGAATGTGAGCGTTTTATTAGCTTGCGATATTACGAGTAATAACAATTAAATACATACCTAAGTATGTACATACATAAAACGGATAACATATTTGAATGAAGCGCTTGCTCAGTTAAAAACAAATTTGTAAATATTTATAACAAGCGATCAATATAAAAATGAATTAGGGTAGGCGTTGGAATTTAAATGCATGTCTTGGATGACGTCATATTAATACTAATTGTCAATCAATTGTAACACAATTAAAATGCCGGAAATGTTCTTTAACGTTAATCACGTAGTTCAAGCGTGTCTTGATGCAGCAGGCAGTGATCATTTTACGCATCTGCTTTAATTTTTTTAAAATAAATCTCTTTTCTTGCTTGTAGAAGCGTCAAAGTAACTGAAGATCGTTCAAAGTTTATTCAGTGGTTCATATACCTATATGCCTACATAGATAAACCAGTGAAATTTTCTATTTTACAGAGAAACACGTAGTGCTAGTTACATACTGTGGTCGAAATACATAATTTTGAAATAATAATAAGTTAAGCAAGGGCATGGAGTGAGATTGATTAATAGTTAAAGGTTTGATTAAGCACGTGACACCGGAGCTGGACGTGTACTAATGTCTTTCCCTTAGGGATTCTGGCAGGAACGGTTCACCTCGGGCAAGATTTCGCCGGCACGATGAACTGAATTCAAAAGTTGTGTAATCGTAATGGTCTGCGGTTATCCCTGCCAAAGGCTGTATTCATTGAAACTAAATTTCATAGTTGCTTTAAAACCCTTCCGAGTTTACAAACAAATATTTTCATTACGAGCGAACTGTGGCGCGAGAAATACCACCGAGAGTGGTGAGTGGGGGCTTCGTTTTAATAAATTCATTTGTTCCCGGGAACGTTAATCGAAAGTGTATAATAATAATAATTCACCCCTTGTTTTAACAGAGATTAAATGAAATCACGATTAGAAATTGTTGATGGTTAAGAAACGAATTTTATTTGCAGCGAGCTGTGGTTGAATCGTAAAGTCGTTTTCAGGGGGGAAAGAAGGTGAAAAGTGAAATAATAAAAGAATAAATTAAACGATCAAATTCCAAACGCTTTATGCTGAAAATTCTCGACTCCTTATCTCGGGGCAGGAAATAAATATGAAGATACAAAGCGCTTCATACAATTTGCAAATTTATAAATGTTTCCTTTTTTCTCTCTGCGTTATTAAGCCCCTCCTAGAGGCTCACAATAGCTACACAGAAATAATATATCACAACACACTTAAAATGTATGCTGCCTATTGTCGGGTAAAAAAAATTACGCTTTTTTCTTTCCTTCCTGTACTAAGTTACACAGTTCGTGACAAAATGTAAATTACGCCCTAATACGAACGCGTTTGCATGTTTAATTGAATAACGGAAGTTCTTTCAACATTGTGCAGAAAGTTGATTTTCTTTCTTTCGTCCACTTTCGTGCGAAATCCCGCGCGGTAATGACTTGCAACCATCGCATTAAGTTATAAATATGATAAATAATTCATAAAATAATTGCACGTCTTTCGCTAGAAATGGAAAAATAAATTTCCATACATAGAACACACACACACACTATTTACATCTAAATTGAGTTCTAATTAAAGTTATGTATATTATTTCTTGCCGGCAATTTATTTAATTATTACAACGTGGTTGTTCGCGTGGAAGGTAAGTGTCGTTTTCGTAATGGTGTTCAGCAAGGTCTAACTAAAAATTAATTTGCGAATTGCTACGTACAAATCTGCATTAAAGCACGGAATTGTGTACATAAATTTAAATCACTAATCTCCAACAAGCCCGCCCTCTGATGAACAACGCTTCATAACGAAATGAGATTCATTATGTCGAGTAGTAGAGACTTATGCCGAAAATAACAACAGTGGTAGAACTTAGGTAAGATGGGAACTCAGGTCAACCAAAACACGCAAAAAATTTCTAATTTAAACGCACATTAACATATTGCATCGCAGACAGAAAATCAACCCCCTCATTTATATACACTTGTTTCCCTCATGTACTTATTGCAATTTTCTTTTTGCATTCGTGCTTCTGTTGTTAAGTACCTATCACTTTGACATAGAAAATTCGATTACAACATTGGGGCACTTGTTTGTCACTCAATATGTAGGCGCCTTATTACGTGCGAAACTTGTTTACTTGTTATATTAATATGATCGTCTGCGTTAATTAAATTCAATAAATTTATACACATTCCATATTCGTCGCTACACAATTTAGAGGCCATTATTCAAAATTACGCCGAAATTAATCTACTAAATCAAATTGTGGTTAAATCCAATTCTGGTTTGTCACAGCAGTAAATCGGTCAATTGAAACACTCTAACAGATTATGATGTATATCCTTTCCAGACCATTTTACCTCTAAAATAGATTACTCATTCGCATGCGAGAAAGGTACCTACCAAATCCGCTGGATTCAATATGTCATCGAAGTTACCCCGGATACCCGATATCGGTTGCACTCCGGGATAATCTGCTCAGAGGAGTAAGATTGCTTTTGAGATCTATTTAAATATTTGTCCGCCGGCATGTTATAACATCTCGATTTTAAATGCCATTTTGTTGTATAAATAAATTCTTCGGGCCCCACATGACATAATACTCGACTTTTCATTTCGAATATCTCTGATATAACAAAATAAACAGTGGATGAATTTAATACCGGCTGAAACAATATAAACCGGCTCCGAGGAATTTAATTATTTTCTTCATCTAACATCTAGAAATGATAAAATACTTAGCGTCGCTGTGTGTTGTGTACTATTTCGTGCAATTATTAGCTCTAGCTTTCACGGGCTCCAATTATCAATGCTCCAGTTTGCGTTGTTATTATCCACTGCATTAATGCAATCAAAATAATGCGAGCTAAATGTTTACAAAATTTTCGCTAATTATGCTGGAATCGAATATTTAAAGTGTACAGTAGTACCGAAATATAATTTGATTACATGTATCTACACAAGCTATTTTATTTACTAAGTACCTTTACTTTTCCATGAATGTTACTAAAGTCATCGATATTCCTAACCAAATTCGTTACCATAAAACCAATAGATCATTAAGGCCCAGTTTTACAATCGTGGAATAAGGACGGAATAACTGTTCGCCGAATATCCTTTAATGTTCAAACCTACGTCAAGTTATTCTAAGAATAATGCTTATCCGACAGTTGTAAAATCGGGTCTAAAAGATTGATTGTGACGACTCCTGATGGATCAACTATAATATTACTGAATACTTTTATTTGGTCTTCGTATCATAACGACACTGATCAGCTGTTCCACAAGTAGTTATCACAAAGTCGTCGAAATTTCGTTTTTGGTCATCACTTGTCACCAAATTTAGTTTTAACCTGATTGCCTCAACCTTACCTTGACCAGATGATCTGCGCTGCATCTTTCACCAGCTTTTCCCCTCGCCTAGCTACGGTGAGAAAGGGGTGGGTAAATTATAATGTTACGAAATTAAGGGCGCCAGGACGGACGGTAATCCAGCTGATTGACAAAGACCTCGTCGGCGTCCCCGAACCGACTTGATCGTACAAAACAAAACAAAACAAAACTCGAGGCTAAACTTGACTCACTGGTACGTGACGGTGGGGTAACGTAAACACACACTTAAAAGTTAACAAATTCAAGCTTTATTGATTAATAAATTATCGAGTAAATGCAGAAAACAAGTTACACAAAGTTGAACATGCGATTCAGGTGAGCAGGTTTCGATAAATCTAAGGTTATTAGTTTTATTTACACTGCGATTTAAGTCTGTCAATGCAACACTGCATTTAGCTCTCCGAAAAGGGCATGCATAAACCGGACAACGATTTGAAGTTCAAAATAAATCCAATAAATAACTCACGAATTTACCTACTGTCAAAGCACAGTCGAGATCGTCTGTCAACGTGCGTGACGATGTGAAGTTGGCAGCCACCACGCCACCTGTTGGTTGTCTCCAACTCCGGTGAGCTGGATCGAACCGGACTTGCAAGGCCCGTCAAGATGGCCGGACTAATTCCCTCGGAGGCTTGAACTAGCGCAAGAACGCTCGGAAGCGACTCGGCTTGAGTCAAACTCAAGACGGTAAAGTAAAACGGGAACTAAGACTAGAAGTAGAAGTAGAACTAGAAGCCTGATGAAAAGAAAGAAAGGTCGTTAGCGTCCAAAATGGCGTCAGACAATTCACTTATTCTTACCTGGGTTTTGTAGTGTCCCAAGCTTGGTATGGGATTTAAAATATCCCAAAACTCGTTCGGTGGTGCACTCGGAAATTCCGGCAAAGCCTCTTCTCAATTTTCTAAGCAAGGGCTTCAGTAATTCAGTTCTTAGCGATAGACACACAACACGGCACCACCACGTTCGGACGAGGAATGAATCGAGAGCGCGAAAACTAGTCGGATGACGCCAAAGATGCACGCATGGTGTAAGCAGTATCCAATAGCTGTAAAGGTTACGATCACATGACACCTTTCAACAAATGAAAATCGTGGCGAGTGAGGGGAAAGTGAGGTTGCCAAGCGACTCGAGACGCGGGCAAACGATGCTTTGTTGCCGCTTTTCCGTAACCGAATTCCTAAACGTAACACACTCTTACATGTTGGCATTCACTTGAGTAACTTAGCTCCGGTTTCCTATTAATTATAAACCCAATGCCCACAATTACCATTGTCTTAGCATCGATCTCCCAAAATCAGATCCTGTCCAAGATTTCAGAGTTTTCATTTTTCTTGCGTTATACAGTCTTATAAAAATTTCTTTACAGTCTCTGCGGCGGTCATCTTATCTTCACGGATAATTTCTGGAGATCCCTTCTGCAGAAACAGAAATTACTACCCCAATACTCTCCAAAGGTTACATTCTGGTGATAACCTAAAGAAAATTGGCGAATCTAGGGATTTTATAATATAAAATATTGTTACGTAAGTCCTGGTGATTCACATCTCCCGCCTGCCCAAAGGGCCACCTATGACGTCAAGATTAAGGTACGCCCAATCAATGCGCCCACGTGTCTTAAGGAACACGTGGACTCCCAGAGCGGATTGGGTTGCAAGCCCCGCACCCCCTCTAGTGAAAGCGAGAGACTATCCACTCTCTACTAGCTCTAAGAGCTAAAGAAACGTAGCTCACCCCTAACCCAGCATGCAGGCTTTAAACCACTGTCACTACCAGTCCAACACAGCTCGACCGGTCGGGAACATACTGGCAAGCCAGCGCACTCCCGAGACTTCATCGGTCGCCATAGTACTGATTTACGTCTCGGTGGGACGTTTCGGGCCAGGCCGAAACCAAGGTCCTACAGATAGGGTCCTTGCAAAACCAGACTCCGCTAGGACAACTCAGGTAGGTGGAATAGTCACACCCAATCCGTTCCGGATTCCAACCTGGTCACGAAGTGAGACTATGCCGAAGCACACACGATTCCAGCTTTCCACGGGCAGGAAACCCCCTGCCGCACTCACTTCCTCACATACGGCAGGATCAACCTCCACGACAGTATCCTATCACCTCACTTTACACACCCGACTCATTCGCACACACACTCGACGTTCACTCCTTTTCTCCTCTCAAATACCTTCCTTGCAAACTCAGCCACACTTTCTCCATGCATACCTGACTCACATCCATCTCACCGCTATCACTCACCCGTACACCCCAACTATCTAAATCACAAACATCCTCATACAATCTGCAATCACATAACACATGTTTCCAATCCTCAGTCTCACTTAAACCATGACCAGTTAACAAAAAACACATACACAAACCCGGATCAAAACAATCATTCCTCTCTGCAAACCTTACATCCCTGATAAAACCATGCGTAACTCTACCCTTGGCACTCTCATCCCATCTCACCTGTCATCTTTCATACAACCTTTCACACAACAACTTCTTATATTCCTGCGGGCCTAACACATTCACTTCTTCCGCACTAACCAATCCTTCACACACACTACCCAAACACGCACCCTTCTTCACTCTCCACATTACACCTCTCCTTAGCGCTTCGAGATCGCAAGACAGGGCCCCATTCAACACCTGCATCGCATCCGTCGCAACCGTTCTACACACACGCACACAAGCGTACAACGCAACCCTCTGGCACCTATTAACAATCTCTCTTCCATACCCGAAACTCAACACATTACACCACACGCTCGCCGCTTTCCTATTCAAACACCCTTCGCATACGAGCAACAACATTCACTATCTTCCTTGTTAAGCTCTCAATACGCACCCTGAAATTCATTCTCTCACTAACAGTCACCCCTAGGTACTTAACACTCGATACATACTTCAGGACACTGTCATCCACCCTGATGTGAGGAGATCTATTCACAGACAATCTACCTTTCAGCAGCATACATCTTTACAACCGAAACACTTACTCCAATAGATTCACCCTAGGTTAACTCCTCGTTCTCACCTCTGCATTGCTCTCAAGCTCTCTCCTGTTACTCGCCTCAACCAAGATCAACAGATCATCCGCATAGGCCACCACCTTGCATCCATCATCAGCCAGCTCATTCAATAAAACATCCATCATCATATTCCAGACGGCCGGACCACATATCGAACGTTGCAGGCACCCTTTCGTAACTTGTCCCCATACCTCTTCATTCACGCCCCAACACACACCTTCCTGTCCGCAAAGACACAGCTCCTCGCACCCCACCGTTCGAAGCCCACGAAAGGCTATCAAACGCACCTTTAAAATCAACAAGACACCCAAGACATACTTCTCAACACTTGCACTCACATACTGTTTAACCTCTCTCCACGCATCTTCGGTCGACCTACCCCTTCGGAACCCAAACTGTCTGTCAGACATGCTGTCACCCAACATTCTCTCTAACCGATTCACCATCATTTGCTACAGGACCTTTCCTAATACCGGTAAAAGACTTATCGGCCGGTAAGACCGCGGGTTTGTCCTCACTTTTTCAGGTGACTTCAGGAGAATAACTACCCTTGCGCTTTTCCATACAGTCAGGAATACATAACCCACTTGTACTCACCAATCGCTTTCCACATACTCTTTACCAATTCGGGTAATAATTCATCCACCCAACAGCAACGTCGAGCTCCTCCACCGAAAAATCCTCCAAGACATCTCTTTCATTCGTAACCTTACGCTCGAAATCATTCTCACAGTCGCCGAAGTATTCATTCATGAATGCTCTCTCTCAACGTTGCGGTCATCCTTCCCTCAATCGTCAATAACAGGCTGGAAAAGAAAGTCATACTAAATTTTATTCTAAATAGTAAAAAAGTCAGATCGCCAGTTGAATAAAATGTTCAAAGTGTATTTTAATGTTTTTAAAATATTTTTTGAAGGTGCGTGTACTTTTAATTTACTCCACAATCTGTCTACAGACTTTCTTTGAACAAGAGAAGAGTTGCAAACGTATAGAATTTTAATTAATGTTCTGAATAGTTCTCAAAACTATTTTAAAACAGAATTTACGTGTTTGAATAAAATCCATTTTCACTTTTTCAAGTGCGTAACCGTTTCCCATTTTGATATCACATCGTAATAACTTACGTCTACGTATTTATAGAATAAGACATTTAATTTGCATTGTAATTTATGAAACACGCAACGAATATAACTCAAATATAATTTGCAGGTATAATTACATGCGACGTTTACATTTATCTTCCAAATTCGCAGAATGATGTATATTTTGAATTCCTGGACGTGTTCGTGACAGTTTGTATGCATTAGCCATTGACAATATATTACATTATTGCAAAGCATATTGCGGTCCACCTAAACCTAAAACCGACTTTTAATTGCGCCCCATTTGTTATTTGGAAGCGTAAATAACTTTTGCAAAATAATAAATTTTCTGCTACATTTGCATAATGCAGAGGCTTAAACACATGTTTTTGTTGTCTGGTTATGAGTAGGCACTGCAACATGCTTCTTACAAAGGACAACATTTAAATGTGGATAATAAGACATGTCAAAAGGGATTATGTACTTGTGTAGGTAATTTAATAACGCAGAAATAAGCATGAGATTATATTATTATTTTCACTACGCTTTCATTTACGTTTAAAAGCCAACGCCGAATTAGTTCCTTTAAAGAAATTAAATTACAAATTGCCTTCTCAGTAATTGTAATTTATTTTGTGTGTAGGTATAAAACAATTCTGATAGGAGAGTTTCCTCTGATCCTTTTTTATGCTAATTAGGTCCTGACAAAAACCGTTAATTAAAACGACTGCAAATTCAATTTCTTTTCTCGTCGTTATCATTTTTTGCGATCATCACTTCTCGTCGCGCTCTTAAGAAGGTAAAAGCCACGAGGCAAAAAAAAGGTACTTTGACGAAAAGGAATTTTTACAATCAGTACGAAATAAATTCCAACTTTTGCATGCTTCGAAGCCGGTCGAGGAACTAGGAAATGTAACAGATTTAATAATTCTAAACTTTGAGTATGGCGCGCAAGTCGTCGACAATTATTTACGGACTTCGTCAGTCGAAACCAATTTCATGTTGTCCCAGCTAATTAAACACTTCGCGCACTTACTGACGTCCTGAAATTTCTACGTCCTGATTATCCTAAACTTCACTAGTTATGTATACAATCTAGTTTGGCGTATTAAAGGATTTCTATACATATAAACTTGACAAGACAAGAAAACAGTGTACTGCTTGAAGCGAGTTGTTTAACAATCTTGTCTTTGTAGTATAATTAAGTAAATAACTATGCTATGCAACGCACATACATCCTATTCCTTGCGTCTACGTTAAAAAATTAACAATACAAAAAAAGAAGCGAGTAAAAAAACATTAATTTCTTTGATAGATGTGAAGTGAAGCAAATTATTTTAATTTGGCCCTCAGACACTTATTGATACAATAAATACAAGCAACACTTTATAAAATTTCATTCTAATTTTCCAACTGAATAAAACAGTTCATCTCCTAAATAATTGGCAGAAAAATTTGCAATGATTACTTCTTTACAAATATCTGTCTATTTTATATTTCCACGATAGTTCTCAATCAGAATCATTTTTCTTGTTTAATCGATAGCACGGTGGAAGATATAGAGATGCTCTGGCAATCGCTTCGGTGTCGGCACACACGACACGCGAGGAGTAAAAATATTCTTTGTATACTTTTGTTTCGACTCATTTACTAACACTAATTAAAAACGAATTACATATCAACCCTAACGATTCCATTATCTTGAGTAAACGTAATTACTATCAGTACGCCATGCGGCACGCACAAAAACTTCTTCGGTACCTACAAATTACTGTAAACGCGATGTTATCGCGTGAAACTCCTCGGTGAGGGTGGCGCAAAAAGTGATATCCGATGCGGGCTGAAGTTGACATGACTGTTTTCAATTAAGCTACCTACTGACTTAATGCAGACTTAATTTTATGGCGCTATAAAATATAGGAAGTCGCTCTTTTTATTTCCGCCGTAAAATATATCTCACTATTTTATATAAAATGTGGGGTTTTTATCGCGCCGGCGATTATACAAGCAGCACACTTTGTACTATGTTTGACGTGAGTGTATTTAGAAATAAGAAAATGCATTTCTAATCTGCGTTATCTTCAGTAAGATTATGCATGAGTGCTTAAAAGGTGCAACTTGCTAAGTAGCAGCAGTGGAATAATTGATGACAGAAGTTTAATGTCTTAATTATAAGGAGGAGCGTGTTCGCATGCTCAAGCTAGCTAGCGTATTGAACCGAACGAAACTTACATCCCAAATTAACCTCTTTTCAAAATACTACAAGAAATAATTCAGTTCTCAAAGTTCTCAGTGCTACTCTTGTTTTAAAAAAAGAAAAACTAATTTGGAATTAATGGTTTCACTTTATGATTTTCTCTGAAGATTTTCTTTGAACTTCGTGTGTTTAGATAACAACATGGATCGATGCTGCAGATCTAGCAGAACGATGCTTCTAAAGGTGTTCCATTTGATCGAGGACAAAACGTCGGCAGCCCCAGCCCTGAAGCCAAAGTGCCAATGAACACTTTGTTACGGTGAGAAAATTCGTTGCAAATAATTTCTAGCTTTCGGGTCACCCTGTATCTTGGCGAAAGTGTAATTGCGTCGCAGTTTGACCTTTGGAACTTGGACTATTCCACAAACGTCGCTTAGGACGGTGTACAACCCCGGACCACCCCTTTCCTTTTGTAATGAGACTGTTCCATGTTGAATGTGGGTAATATTAAAGGCTTGTCATTGGCCAATGGACCCCTCCCCACTCGCTAACCGTTCGCGTCGCACGCCGACCCGATTGAGATTCCGTTGCTACCTACCTGGAGGCCAGCAAATTAGTGCAAGAGACTGACGTTGTTCCAGCACCGTTCGGCAAAGCTCTTGGAGAAGGGAGGTTCGACGTAACCCCAAAGCAAAAGGTGGGTAAAGTGAACAAAATAAAAAAAGCACCGGCTGAGCACTCTTGCTTTTATTTAAAATGCTCAAAAATTTGGTAAAAGTAATATAATAAACAGAGTTAAAAAAAAAGAAATGACCCAAACAGGGTATAGTTACACGAACACGCAGATAATTAAATAATTTGACACGTTAGAAATTTTCCGTCAAACGGATCTGTTCTTCGTTTACAATTAAGTTAAACAAATTTAACTATGCACCACAAAATGCAACGCCGCAGAAATTGAGCCAACCCAAATGGGTAATTAAAAAAAGAATAATTGAAGTAAATCCGACCTGTAATCAGGATCCGGTGTAATGACACTCGGCCGTCAACAATGTCGGAGCACCCTCTCGCGGTGGTTAGCGCCGTAAGTCGATGTAGCAGCGTCTGCAAGGTATCGTCGTCTTGCAGGACGGGTGGGGGGTAGGCGGGGTTGCGAGACTTAAATCGGCACAAAGGCCGGAAACCAGCCTTTTCTTACGCCCTCAAGGATTATCTCGGTTATACCAGCTAGGTAAAACTACTACAGGAACTCGAGCTAGAAGCCTAATGGAAGAAAAGTACGCGTTACATTTCGTCACGGTCACAAAAAGGTCACAAGACATACCCTGTTCCTAGTTTCAACGACAGGACAGGCTTTCGAGAGAAGTTTTTTGTTTTAACGAGCTTGTAATTCCCTCACGTATGTTTGCAAATCTCGGAGTAATTCCGATTCCGTCTTCCTTCACAGGATCTCTACCACAAGTTCGGACAGGAGTGGTTAGGATTGAAAACAGATTTAACCAGGAAACAGAGTGAAATTGAGGTACACTGTATGGCTAAATAACAACGTATGATCTTTTCTGACGCAATATTGCACAACATTGTGAAATATGACAACCGGCACATAGACCAAGACTGGCCGTTAGATTCCCACGTTAATGTAGGGTGTTCGGAAAAATATTATAAATAACTTAAATGAATTTTTCAACCGTAACACCGTCTCAGTCTTGTGACCGCTCGCTTGGCAAACAGACCGCATTGAGAGTTATTCTCGCTTCGCTGTAAATTTTCATTAAACGGTGTTTGTTTTGGAGTGAAAAAGTAAACGGATATGATGTCCAGTTGTTAATTGTTGGCTGCGAGTCCCTAGGCTTCTCCAAGCTTGTCCGTCGGATTTACGGCAGATATGTTTTTAGAGTCACATTTTATTTAGGTTTTTTTATTTCGTCTTCTTTACACCCCTCCCTCATTCCGGACGCTTTACCGAAGTTTTAGTGAAAGGAGACGACCTGACGATTCCCCTCAGAGTCACCGCTGTGGACCGATCTTTATGGCGTCGTTGTAGGCCGAGTTTGGCCCGCCATCTTGATGTTGGTTACCCGAACGCTCATCAATCCCGCCGCTAGAGGACATCACCTTTAGCGCCTCAAAGTGGTAACTGGGAGTATCTCCCCCATATTTCTGTCTCATTTGGCTGAAGACACACTGTCATTTGGAATGACGCGGCGCTCCTGTTACGTCTAACCTCGACGGACGACACTTTGACGTTTACTTTGTACGTACGTACGCTTTGTAAACTGATCCTTAATGAAATATTTACCTTATTTTCATTTTTAACGTTAACTTGACATCCCAATCTGTGTACTGGTTGTTTTCTTGTAAAATCTATTAAGATTGTTAATTTGAATTTTTGATTTGAGCATTGAATAAAGACAAGTGTGCATTACTGGTGATTGTTATTGCTTTTCGAATAAATTCAAACCTTTGTATTGGGATTACGTATGATTCAGCCCATCTCCATAAGTTAGCCGGTCGTGAGATGAACTTAATTTGCACACTTCAACATTTTGTAACCGGGTAAGTCACAACTTCTCCTGCTGGGGAAACTTTTGCAGCTCGTTTGTCTCTCAGACGCCCTTATAGGTCTACTCACAACGAGTCTATATTGTTTAGGTCTGGCGATTGGCTTGGTAAAATTACCTGATCGCGTAAGGTAACTTTTGTACCTACTTGAACCGCGCGATGCGTTCTGGTAAATGAAGCCACAAAAGAGGAAAGGAACACTTGTATACAGAAGCTTCCATTCTCAAGAAGACCTTCTGATCTAAGATGTCATTCTGTGAAAAGAGTTTTGGAAGAAAAGGCATCCCACACCATAACCGAACCCCTTCACACTTCATTTTGTTGCTTTCGTTATTTCAAAAGACGTTGCAGTGTATTTTTCCGTTAAAAATAAAACGTCAAAACGCACACATAACGGCAGCCCGACCTCACGTCGCCATTCTTATTGTCGTCCGTTATTATCGATTTTCAAAGGAATTTTGCGATTGGTCATTATGGATCAGATGACCCTCCCTCCGACCTGTGTTTTGCACGTCAGCGCAGAATCAAGTACACTCGCGCTAGTAATTTTGCTAAACGCGTAGAGTGCACATCGTACTTGTCGTGGGCTCTTCAGCCATTTTGTGAATTCATCAGACTGGAATGTTTGAATGTTGAACCGTGTTCTGAACGAGACACTCTAAGCAAATCAAAGCCTTCTTCTATGCTTTTCGAAGCCTGACCTCTACAAATTGATCAGGTATTTATTACAAATGCAGTTTAGGTTGTAACGTTGATTTTCGTTCTTTCATTATTTGGGCTTTTAGTTGGGGTCAAACTTTCGTTGAGTTATTTTGGTGCCGCTGTACGAAACTCTTGTGGCACCGACGAGATCCACTCCGGTCATTCGAACTTGACTCTGACAATTTGATGCTTGGCATCGTCCACTGGTGCGGAGACGGTTTAGATGTCTAAAGGTAGACTTCCGAAGCACGCGGCAGACGACAGCAGCAGTCGGCAACTGCTTTTGTCGCGGCAGCAGACGACACTACTTTGCACTATTATTTTAAATGAATGTACTTCTAAGACCGGACGACATTAGTCACGCGACAGGTTATGAAGTGCATCCATTTAAAATAATAGTGCAAAGTAGTGTCGTCTGATGCCGCGAGAAAAGCAGTTGCCGTCTGTTGCTGCCGTCTACCGTCTGCCGCGTGCTTCGGAAGTCTACCTTTAAGGTCAGATCTTTTGAGTTATTTATAACAATTTAATTCGTCGCATTGGAACCATTGATTAATTTGACGCGGGGTGATAGATTTATTCAGTTTGGTTTGTAATTTTTGTAAACGGACAAGCGGGTCCCGTTACTTCGTAGTAAACGTTAACCTTGTCCGTTGTTTAATAGTTTGAATTAGTCAAAATATTTGTTTTATTTTGCTTCCGTTTGACGGATTGTCCATTTAGCTCAGTTTCTCTAATAAATACAGGAGTGTAATAACTGGTGACCTCTTATTTAATTACTGCCCCTTTGTTTCTGGGTTTCGTATGACCCCGCCGCGCCGGTCCCATTGAGTTAGCCGGCATTTTAGACGAACTTAATTTGCCCTCCCATAAGCTTGCAGACTTCACATAAGTCGTAAAGATTACTAACGTATACTGTAACATCTAAGTACGTGGTTACCAAGTTAGACGTGATTAACTAGAAAATGGAAATTGGGAAGAAGAAGAGGAGAAAAGTAGAAAAGAAGTGTCAAGAACACCACTTAGATAAATTACGAGAAAAGAAACTCTTCAGATGAAGAACTAAGTTTTAAGGTTCCTTCTGAAATTTCAATAGCAATTGCAGGACGTGGACACTCCTGTTACAAAACTGAAAATTTTTGAAGGAAGACAAACACAGATGCACTTGTTCAGGACATACGACCAGAACTTGCAAATAATTTAATACATAATTGTGAAGTGGCTGGAAATGGTTTGTTGTAGAACTTTGAATGCAATTATTTCTATTAAAATTATACAAAACGTTTAAATTGCTCAATAAAAAAGAAACGAAAAGCCAAAGAATATTTTCGTAACCTTAGAAAAATCATTTGCTAAGAAAATCGGGCCGTCATGATTAGGTCCAAATTCAGAAACATTTTTTTATTTGTACAGGTTGAGACCTGTCATGTAACAACAGAAATGAGCGACTTTCTCGTAGTTCGCCACTTAATCCTATCTGCAAGGCGTTAGTGTTAAATACGTACGGATAAAACTGAGCTAGCCAAGAGTCTCATTTCTTTATTAATGATCGATATCGACAGTTGTGTCTTTGTTTATTTTTAATCCTGGATTCTGGAACGTTCTGAACCCCTCTTCAACCATTCTTGTTTCTACTACAGTCTTCACCATCCTCAGATGAGTTAAGGTGTCCAGAAATCTAGTAATGCTACTGCTTTAAAACATTAAATGTAGACTACAACCACCTTTGATGTTCTGTACGCCAATTTCCATTTCCTCTAATGATTTTCTTCTTGCCTTTGCTGAATTTTGATCGTCCAATTTATCTTGGATTTTCCCTTTTCAAACCTTGTTGCTCTACAACTTCTTCGGAACTCTCGAATAAACTGGGCTGTCCAGGAATTTTATTTCGTTAGTACTGACCAATACGGGCTTATCTTCAAATACTTTTGCCCTGAAATGTTGAATATAGGCTGTGGTGTTTTGTACGTCGATTTTCTTTTCATATCATGGTTGCTTCTTACCTCTCCTCAATTTTGGCCATCAAATTTATCTTCCCTCCTCTCAAACCTTCTTGTCCATATTTCTTATTCCAGAAATGCATATTTATTAACGTATGATTTTAATAGTGTTTCGAGTTTACAAAACTTTAGAAATTTCTTATTCCTTTCGGATCCCTTCTTATTTTGTGATTCTAATTTCATGAATACTAATGGCTTCGAATTTTCTCGCGGCATAAATAGTTATGACCCATCACTGTCTCCTCTTTTCCTAATTCTTAGTCTGTAAAATTACATCGTAACCTGTACTAAACGAAAAGTTTCGTGCCACGTCTGCCAATGCTTTACGATGGATGGATGGATGCACGTCGAGGTCGCTATTCTCATAAAAGCAAGTTAGTACGTTTGTCTTTCATGCAACTTTTATTTCTAATTACATCTAGTACCAGTTTATTACGTCCACATTGAATTCGTCTAGTGGACATTATAGTCCTCTTGGGATTAAATTTTCTG
The DNA here is from genome assembly GCA_033060865.1 of Dorcus hopei. NCBI lineage: Eukaryota > Metazoa > Arthropoda > Insecta > Coleoptera > Lucanidae > Dorcus > Dorcus hopei. The sequence goes on from CM065423.1 coordinate 40,315,581, forward strand.
AACATAAGTACATTGGATTTTAGCCCCATAAAAATTTAACTGTTTTAGATTATGTGTACGTAAAATATTTTGTAATGGAATTAGTAATCCCATTCCCATTTTACGGATGCATACGTAAATATTATTTAGTGCCCTTGATGTGTGTGTGATTAATCAGATAAATAAATGGACTTTCGTCATCCAAACCGAAAACATGGCCCAGTTTTGCAGTTCGCAGTGCGATAAAGTGCTAAATAGTAAATCCTCGGCGCGGAGTTATATCGGGGGGGCTTCACCGGATTAAAACAATACATTTGTAGTAATGAGTTGGCGGTTCAACTTCAGCTTTATCCCCTAATCTCTGCAGCGCGCTGGGGCAGTTGCGTCGGTGCAGTAAAATACCTATCGAGTCAATAATTACCTCTCATTTCCCCCCCAAATAATTACGTTAAACTCTTTGATTTAAATTTATGGCGTTTCCTGTTATGGAGATATTAAATTATTTATGGAATCGTAACGACTCCATTGTCGATATCGACAGTGTTTAAACTCCTATTATTTGTTAATTATCAGTATTTTTTTGAAACTTCGAACGTAGTTGAGAACATATTCGTTTGAATATGTCGAATCTTGCTTAGAAGGCTACCGCAAGGTACTGTTTTGAGACCTCGCGTTTGACCAAAAAATTTCTGAATTACTAGTTCTGTTGTGGATAAAAGCTTAAAGTCAACCTATACAATTTGATTCTTTCACCTAATTCATTCTGAAGGAGAAAATAATTTATATCTAAGAGAATATTTGAAAGTAGAATCAAAAGTCTTTTGGAATTATAATCAAAACCTTGTTTAATTTTTTTTTTATTATTATTTATCCTGAAGGAGCTGTCAAACGGAACGTTAATAATCTTTTCTTTTATTAATTAAATAGGAATTAAGCTTACAAGGGGGTGGAGGGGGGATAATGTTAATCAAAAGAAGTAATAAATGATAATAAATAAAACTGTTTTTGTGTCGTTAAAACAAGTTTCATCCATTCGAAAATGTTTCGTGTAATTTTAAAGCTCATGTTATTCAGTGTTTCATAAGGAGCAATAAATCTGAAGAAGCAAGGCCATCCCCGTTTGCAAACAATTTGAAACACTTTTCAAGCAGATTAGATTTTTACGGAATTAATCTTTCTGCAGGGCTCCTCCGTCAAAGCATTCCGAGCGGAGTCATAATAAAATCCGACTTTATAATTAAAATATCACTTTGTAATATTTACTTTGATGTATTGTGTCAGACGCATCCTTGCTTCTCAAGGTGCCTCACAAGTCCTACCTTTGTAAGACATTCTTGCTCGCGAGTTTAAATCTGAACCCGTTTTTAATATGAGCGAAATTACTTTTCTTAAACGATTTTATCTAAATTACGCATTTACATGTTAATGTGCGCGAAATTATTTTAATTTTATAGCGCAAATTAAACGACCTCACATTTTTATTGCGAGTTGTCTCTACATGTCGCAAATAGGAGGGTAGATAATACGTGACATGGCATTTTATCAAACCACACCCTCGCTTCTATAAGCTCCCGTGTATCAACCCCCTTTATTATTTAGGGTAAGCTGCACAATATTTTAAATAACATATATCATTTTGCTTAATTAAGGTGTGTTCTGGCTGCTACTTCCACGTAAATATACTATTATAATTATTCTGCATTAACATACAAAGGGTTGGATATACCGTCAAAGTGTATAATTAATATTTCATCGGTAATTCGGCTTTGGAAGAGAAATGGCAATAATAAATTAACGCGGCGCTAATATAGGCGGCATATGCTTAATCAAAACTAATATTCTACGGTTCTGTGACATCTCCCCGGATTTCGGAGCTTGAGTAATAAAGATCAGGAGCGAACGCGAAACGTAGGTGCTTCCAAGACGAATGGACGTGCTTAACAGAAGGTAACCTCGTTTGTTTTCAGCGTGTACTGATGTTTTAGAAAGCTCTCCGGAAAAATAGGACACGACGAGAACTATTTCAGTTTGATTTACATTATTGATGTGAATAAATGCTTACCGAGCAAACTAAGATTTCCTTTGCACAGCAAAAACGAAATAAAACAAACAATGTAAATCCTTTTCCCTTAAGCTTACTATCACTAATTCTATTCGCTTCCAGTTCGATTGAAATCAACAATTCTTCAAGCTTTTATAACGTTCTTTTTAAATTCCAGTTTTTCGGATATCTTATACAATTAATTACATACTGTAACCAATATTAATACGAAGTTATGACGTACGTTTAAATAATAGGGAATTTATCGTTTTTTGATGTGTTTATAAAAACTCCAGACGCACTGACGAACGAGCAGAGGTTTTCAAACAAGAGGCCATACCCTCTTATGGTAGATCAATTTTTTTTATTTATGAGCAAATTTTATTCCTTGTGTGATGAAAAATTTACAGTATTAATAAGTGAAACTTATTCGATTACACCCTGTACAATTTTTTTTAATATTTTCACATTACTTTCGCTCAGTTTTACAAAATAAAATGACCCCGTTTGGTCTTAGTCTTCCTGAAACGCCGAAGTTAAATGACGTCGTCTCTTAATACTCGCAATCCCTTTAATACGTCGTAGTGGAACGCTGAATAAACACTCGTATTAACATATTTATGTTTTCCATGGGATTTCCCAAAGCGTACGACAATTTTACGCGTAGCGCGTACAAGCAGGGTGCGTGTGTTTACACTTTACAAAATTAAAAGTAACCCTGCCGGGTCGATTAACATCAGGAAGGTGCAGCCCTTTTGTTTTTAATTAAACGCAATCGTTTCAAATCAATATAATTAGTAAATTACAAAGTTTATGACTATTACGACCGTTTCACAACAATGTGTCAAAGCGTGATATTGAGGGCCAATTTTTTTTGCTCGTGGCTGTACCATAAATGATGCAACTAACAGACCTAACAGTCATGTAAGTACATACAAGACGCAGATGTGTATTTTTATTGAAATATTCTGGAATTAAATTGGCTTCTAATGGCAATCAGACATTGATGTCTATGTGGAGACATGGTGCATCATGCAATGGCTCTTAAGTGCTGCCGTAAAATACATTTATAAAATGGAACTTTAAAGTGACAAGCCGCATTACTGCGTCCATATTTTTAAATTCAGTTTAGTATTGATGCAGTATACAAATATTGTAAGTGTAGGAAAACTATCGGCGTTTGATAGGCAGATCAATTTCCGCTCCTGGAATTTCTTTTTCCGTTATGCTCGTTCGGAACACAGTCAATACGGAATTTACAATAACAACGTTTGCAGTTCCGACAATTCGGTGCGCTATAAATTGCCGGCATAACTTCTAACAACTTTACCTAGGCTCTTGCAACGGAGGAGCTTTCAGTTCGCCGAACTATACGACAACTGGTAAGTAACAGGCCGTGAACGCATGAAGATACAAACTCGGATAGTAAATCGCGTGACAGACAATGTGTCTGCCGGCTTCTTTGTAAATACCACAGGCAACAGTTCCTATTAATTAAATAACTTGTTGACGCCGTTCGTAGCTTGCCAATTGGATTTATCGAAACAATGCCTCGACTAAAGTATGTTAAGCTCACTTTGTCACAAGAGAATTGTTAACTCTAATCAATTCCTAATGACAAAAGAAAGCCCAACAAAAAGAAAACTGCATCACTAAAGATAACAGTGTTAATTGGTTACTATTAAGCAACATAATTTAGACAGGTATAAAATTTTAATACGAGACAATATAATTCAAAATAATTTTATAACGAGGAGAAAATAGCATTTTGTAGATCAAATAAAGCGGTTGTTAGTTTCTAATAATATAACAAATTGGCAAATAAATTAATGTTTTCTCACCCAAACCATGGTACTAGATAGAGAGGGATGGACGCATATTCGGAGTTTGATCAAACTGTGACGGTCGGTGAGGACTGTGGGTGATGTACTCGACCAACACACTTGCAGCTGTATGATCTTCGTCGTATGGTTTTAGATCGGAAATGGGCCGCTTACCCCATGAGTCATCGTGATTTTCCTAGCCCTCCACATTTGATAAGGCTAGTCGTTCGTTTACTTAATTTTCAGGAAGGTGAATTTTCCCGCGATCGCGTAGGCGACATTTTATCAAATTGAACTTACGCATTGGACTTAATGCTGGTTTCCTACATGGAAATTTGTTTGAAACTTAAGATTAAATCAAATAACAAGTGTCCACTAAGATTCTTAATAATGAAGACAGTAATGAATAGATCTAAGAGATGTAATAACAGATGTGATATATATAAAATATAAATTCTGAATATGAAAAATTCCACCATCGTAACAGAAAAGTCGATATTAGAAAATTCAAATTAAATTCCGTTTCCTCTGCGATTGAGTTCCTCCAGAAGTAAATATTACTCATAAAAGTGAAACAGAGAAAGTGGCATTTCGGCGAAGTTAAATATAATGCTGAGAAAGCAATTGGTGAAACCCCAAAGGAACGAGGAAACGCGAGCAGTATGAAATTCCTCCTTGCAAGGTTTTACGATCGGAAAATCTACGATCATTTACTGTAGCTACCGAATAACCTCGTATTTCAAATATCATACAGTAGTAGAAATTCAATTTGGGGAGACAAACTGTTTATATTGTTTCCTCGGTGAACTTTTAATATTTAGAGGAACGCGAGACGCGATTTCTACCAGAGTGAACGCAAATAATGCAAACATTTTATATTATACACGTTTAAGCTTGCTCATGCGTGCCACTCCTAAACAACGTCGGGGGCACTGAAAATCACGCCTGTTCCACACATGTATCCTGCGAAACCTTTGTTTCACAAACTCACCAACATTTAATCTTAATCTCGCAATAGTATTCTTCTTAGGCCTAACTCACACATCCCTCATTGTTGCGATTTTCTTGTGTTTATTGAGTGGGTTCTTTGTGGTCGATACGTGGTCCTTTATGGTCGATATCAATTTCAAGTAGAGTGGTTGATACCTTCGACAACTAACCAGACAAAACCACAGCAAAGTGGTACGTGTGAGTTAAGCCTTAGATTTATAATTTACAAAATGTTGGGGGGAACATCCTGTATACACGCCTATTTATTTTCTTGGATTTAGTAAATTTCTTTGTGTTTCCAAAATAAACGCAACATGATACGGGCGCATTTTGAATGAACGAAAACAAAACGCGAAAGATTTACGATTTGTTTAAGTGATACTATAAATTTTATTGGTGCGTAAAAAGAGTATTTACGGTGAAGCTTATGTACAGAAACGGCTATCGCAGTCAAATATCGCCACCGAATTTCGAATCCGGGCTGAAATCTTAGCACGGAAACCCGAAGCCAGGAGCTTAAAAGATAGAGATCTTTCTCGAGTTAAATATATGCATTTCCGGCAACAGTTTGCGATAGATTCCACACAAACTAATACGTTCTATATTTTAATTACTTTTTGCGCGTCGATTTATTTTTTGCTCGGATACCATCCTGGTGGTTATCTGGAAGTGTAATTATCATTTTAAGCAGCATGCAAGCAAGAAGTTGCTTTTACTCGATCGATACATCGAAAGCTAATTACTTGCAAGATATGTTTGCGGCCATTTATGTATGTACATATATTCGCAGGGTATTATTAAAACGGATGGTTTTATTTGTGTAATTCACGTCTCCGATGTTATTTGCCGTGATAAATTTATTTGTCGAAATGAATGCCAGATATGTTTAATGTAACACATTTTTTTTAAATAATTTAGCTGACAGGACAATGGAAGAATAAATAATAATTGTGAAAACGTCACAGTGCGATTTATTGCTGTTGAAAAATTGTTAAAATTGTTCACACACCACATAATATTTTGTATATAACAAGATTCTTTTTAATCAGGAATGACGGAGCTATCAACCGATAGTGGTGCGTTAAGCAATTGTGGGTTTTTAGTGTCCGTTAAAAGATTAAAAAGAATTTGTCGGTTGATAGCTTCGTATTAAAAAAATTGACTTACAACTTACACACAATGTTAAAATATGAATGAAAATGAGAACTGGTCGCGAGCCGAACGCCACCTATCCAGAAACATGGTTGAGAAATTAATTAAGCGCATAAAGTGCAATAGACTTGTAATATTTTGAAATTGTTTTCGCCTTTTGGGTTTCATAGACTTTTACAGTTTGGGCTTCAATGAGGCTATTTTGAGGTAAAAGTTTTGAGCGAGCAAAATGTACTTTTTGGCATAACTTTAAGGGCCAGTTGCACCAAACACTTAAGCTCTGTCACTTAGAATATGACTTACACAATGTTGTGTAAACCTTAAATGTCACAGTATAAACACCGCTTAAATTTAAGCTCAGCTTAAGGGTTTGGTGCAACTGGCCATTAGTAGCTTGAATAAACCCGAAATTTTACATTTCAGATGGAATAGAAGCACTTCTTTTCAGTATTGCACAAAATCATTTCACGTGTGGGCCACTCCATTTCTCTTCTTGTTTATGTATGCGTCCTTTTTTCTTAGGTTAACAGAATCTTCAAAAGACTGACGCGGCGAATTTCAAAGTCAGTGTTGGATTCGCATCGGTCTTCCAACTAAACCACCCTTTAGATGCCACGGCATTACTTCGTAACAGCGGCCGAGTCTCTCCTACTTCACACTGCAGTTCTTTCCTCTTTTTCTTTCTTTGCTCATGATCTTTTTGGCCATGTTTTCTATTGCTGTCCAGTTCTTCTCTCTGTCGACTTTCAGGCTTATTAAATTGTCGGGGTTAATTGTCTCTCCTATATGCTCTGCTTCTAGTTTCTTCCCAGTAGGTGCAATCAAAAAGGGTGTGGTCCACTGGGAATGACAATATTTGCACGTCGGTGTTTCTGTCCTCTTTATCCTGTTCCTATGTTATTCGAAAGAGTCGTGCCGCCCTGTTAGGAGCTGCGTTAGACGGTACGTCGCCTCTCCAAGTTTCCTTCTAAGTCAGACTTCCAATTAGCCTCTTGGTCCATAGGCCTGTCTCGCAGTTTCTTCACCTGTTCTTCCACTTATTTTTTTTTGGAGCGTGTTGTTCCTGCCCCTTTGATCCTTTCCCACGCTAGGAGGTCAATTAGAATCACTCTAGATGTCACTAGTGCAGCCTCTGTAGCTACTGTTCTGTATGTTCGGCAAACTCTAATAAATGCAAAAACTCTTCGGCGTCTCAAAATTATCTGCCTGTATTTTTGTATGAAACATGCCCCGAGCATGATCGACTCCGCTGCGCTCCCAGGATTCTTATTTTGCTTTTAGAGCTTCCATGTGTCCTAGGCATCAGTCTTGTCGCCAAATTTTAATTTTAAATGACTTGCCTCGTACTGTGCCTCGTACCTACCTTGATAGATGACAAGCTCTGCTGACTAACGTATCATCTGTTCCCCTCGACTAGCAATCAGTGAAGATGGGGGTGAGTTAATTACGATGGCAAAACAACAAGAGGGCGCCAGGTCGGACATGAATAATCAAACTGATCGAAAACAATCTTGTCGACGTCCACGGTGAATTGAATACTAACGGTGGCAGCATTTCGGCAAGCGAGATAGAGAGCTGTTACGTCATCGCATACCCGCTCCTCCTTTTACACAATTATTAACCAATATTAACTGTCACGACTGACAGTTGTATTAGAGGGAGAAGCGGGTATGCGATGACGTAACGGCTCTCTATCTCACTTGAATGCTCCCACCATTTGTATTCAATTCACCGTGGTCGACGTCCCCGAATTGCCAAGAGTGGGTAGAAAGTCAAACGTAAACAGAGGCTTATTTAACTCACTGGTACGTTAAGGAGTACACACAAACGCAATATCAAAAGTTAACAAATTTAAGCTTTATTGAAACTCAAAAATTCGAGCGAATGCAGGTTATCACACACACCAGGTTTACAATAAATAAATTTCAAACATAAGTAACATGCGGATAAATTTCGGTTGTCAATTTATTTACTTAACGACAACCAGACATGACAACAAAAACTACTCTTTTAAATTATACCAACCGCATTCAGCCGAAAATTCGCTCTACGGTAAGCATGCAATTATTGTTCACGAAAGAGAGATAAATAAATAAGGTTGAACGTCAAACTCACGGTCTCGCCGTCAGGGCGCGGCTGCGTTCATCTGTCAATCGAGCCACGGAGTGAAGTTGACACTCACGACGCCATCTGTGGGTTGTTTCTAACGTCGGTGATCCGGTTCAATGCGGATTCCCAATATACGACGTAGAAACGCCGGAATTGATTTCTTCACAGGGAAGACGATTTGGCTCGATACAATAAATCGAAATAGTGCTTGGAATTTTCCGTGAACTGATAATGGAAAGTCGCACTAAAAGCCTGTGCTAAAAGCCTGAAGAGAAATGAAAAGCGTGAGCGTCCTAAAATGGCGTTCAGACAAAGCGCTGGGTTTTATCTGGGTTTTTGAAGTATTCCAGGCTTGGTATGGGGCTTAAAATACCCCAAACTCGTTCGGTGGTGTAGTCAGGAATTCCGGCAGCACCGTGGATCAATTTCCTCACATAAAGAGCAAGAACCCCGATATTACACTAATACACGACAGCACCTTACGATGGCCGAACGTAGAATGAAACGGGAACACGAATCTAAGATGGTGGACGCTGAAAAGCGCGCGAAAATCGCAAGCGGTAACCAATGGCGAACCATGATATAGTCACGTGGTGTCCTACATCGAATGAGCTTCGTGAAGGAGCACGAGGTTGCCAGACAAGACAGGACGCCCCGGGCGTCGCTTTGTTGCCGTGTTTTCTTAGCGGCAAATTCAAACATAACAGTCTCCCTAACGCAATTGCTGCCACCTACGCCCTTTTCGTTACATATTCTAGATGTTTTCCGAAGGACCTATTTTTATCAAAAATTACCCTCATGCGTTTTAAGTACTATGCGCTTATTATCTAGGATAAACTTTAGTCTATGGTTTTTCCATCCGATTATCATAATCGCTTCTATTTTTTACGGTGGCAATTTGTTTATGTTTAATGTTTCCCCGACTTTCATTCCTACTTACTAACATAACGTAATTCCATGACGTTTGTTATACACCATCTTTTGAAATATCGTGAAAAGACTTCGGACTTCCAATTACAGAGTTGGATCAGAAAGTAAGCATAGAGTATTAAGGAGTTGAGGAAGAAACTAGTTATTGGTGGAACCTCATCGTCGTCACCTCCGCCTTCTACTTCTTCTTCAAACGCCTAAGTCTGTACCATGTTCATTCGGTCTTATTATTTCACTAATGTTGACAACCAACATTGTTTCCATCTTTGTAAGGCCTTCCAAGTGGTCACTTATCTCTTCATATGCTGCTTCTACATACATTCATTTACCATATATAATATATTCCCTTATTTTTTCCCATTTGCTTCTACTAACTTTACGTAATTCAATGATATCGTCATTATTTGTAGAAGTCGTTCCACCTAAAAAAGAAACTTTCCATCTTCAACTTTTTCTTTAATATGTGAAAACACTTCAAACTTGAAGCCACAAACGGAAAAAAATGGAGAAAGTTGAGGAAAGAACCAGTTTTGAAGGAGCATCAACATCTTCTTTTTCTTCCATTGTCTAAGAGGGTAGACAGTCAAAGTTTTGTCATGGGTAAGTAAATGGATTTGATGTTCTGTTGTTTGAGAATTGATGTAGATGTATATAAGATAGGTAAGCTGACGAGATGACAAGATGACGAGAAATTGATCTTTGGTTGTCGTGTTCTTTGTAGTAGTTATTGAGTGGGACGCTTGTTACGTGGTTCAGTTCAGTTTGAAGTAAAGAGGGTTCTGATAGGGCAGAAGCGCCGCTGACTAGTGAATTAATGACTGACTGTTTTTGAGAAGGATGATGATGTGAATGTGCATTCAGATAGCGATCAGTATAGGTCGGTTTGCGATACACAGAGTGTCCTGATCTATCGTTCGGGAGGCGGCTTACTAAGAAATCAAGTAAAGGTAAGTGGCCGTCAGTTTCGTATTCCAAAGTTAAGCGAATGTCAGGATGTTGGAAATTTAGGTGTTTTAAGAAGTTGTCTAGGGATTCCTTACCGTGTGGCCAAATTTCAAAAACATCATCAACATATCTGAGTCAACACTTGGGTTTAAGGGGGAAAGGAGTCAGGGCTTGTTGTTCGAATGCCTCCATAAAAATGTTTGCTACTATTGGGGAGAGAGGAGAACCCATGGCTGTGCCTAAGACCAATTCAAACAGCATAAGTAATAATCTACGAACGTGCAAAGGACCCAAAAGCTTTCGTAGATTTTATTAAATTAAAATGAAAGAAAAAGGTTACGCGCTGAATCTAAAAGAATTTCATGTTTTTAGACGAGTGTGTACGTTATTGAAAAATAAACAAATGTATTTCTCAATAACGAATAACGTAGCAATATGTGTTCCTATTCAAATCGAGACTAAGTTTCACGTTATCAAAAAGTGTAGTTATGTAGATTGCTTCTCTTGGTTGGTAAAGGACTTACCTTCCTTACCATCTGAAATTTTCGAGGGGATAGTTGTGAAGGCTCTTGATATTAAAGTGTGTCCTCCTTAAAGCCGAAATCCACGTATTTTTCCAATTTTCAATGTCCCACGAAACTATTGAGAGTGGATAGCATTAGCTAGGACATACCAGAAGCTAACGAATGGATTTTGCTACTATTGCATATAAGATGGATATGCAACATAATATTTCATAATGCGATAATGTAGCTGTTAATCAAAGGACAGGAGCTTTTAGAGAGAATATTATTAGTTAAATCTTTTTTCCATATTGTGCTCTACATACATATATTCCACATTTTCTGTCAGCACTCTTTGAGAGTAACATTTCGTGGCTAATCGAAAATCGCGAAAATCACGTTTCGACTCTAATTATCCGACATGGGTTTATCACGACGAGCATGCCGCGCTCATTTTTAACACAAGGACTATTTAACACAGCATTTTTAATACGTGGTACGAAATTCCCGGCGATATAGATACCGCTTTTGTTGCCGCTGTGTGCAATTACCCCTGCCTGATTCAATTCGCAGCCTGCATTTTTATGCAAATGGACCATCGATCTTTTCGCCGAAGCTGCTTCGCTGAGCTCAGTGCTTTAAGCACCAAATTTACAATACATCGATCCCGACGTAAATGCCATTTAAACTTTTAGTCAACCACTGAATCTAAAAGTAGATGATCCAATTCATATTTTATAACTTCACATTACGTCAGAGATCTATCTTCAGAGTTCAAGAGTTTTTATTTAATCAAGAATTTGAACTGGAATAAGTTTGAACGCTCCAGAGATTTACGACTTAATTCGGCTAATACCAAAAAAATTCCCAGGTAATAATTTACAAAGAGGGAACTATATAAGAAGCGAAAATAAAGTAGGGCAAGAGTTATTCTATGCACTTGGCTAATGATAATTAACTACCAGCGCATAAATACAGTATTTTATGTGCAACGGTTTATCATTGTGATTATTCCCAAAAGCAGGCGAAAAACTAATTTTGGCTCCACTTCAAATTTGCAATGCATTACTTAGCATTCAAATTGCTGAAATAAATTGCACGCTCATAGCTGAGCTAATACCAGTCGCACATTCTTTATAAATTATATTTGTTTGTATTTTTTACAAGCAATTAAGTTTTACTGCACGCGGTCGAGGGCCGATCTCTTACTTTGCAGGAAGGAAATTATCTTGGTATGCAAATATACGAGGCCTGCAAACGTAGCTGTTTTGCGGCATTCATAATGAAAGTGACAAGTAATCGATACCGGGGGCTCTATCAAAAGAATTAATGCCTCGATGTTTCAACCGAATACCATAAATCATTGAACGTCCATCGATTTAAGCTTTAACAGAATGCAGAATTTCATTTCAGATAATTAGGCTTGTAACCAAGAAATATACCGTGCTTTCAACAATTCACGAGAGTACCACGTGATCAACCAAATTACACAACGAAACTCACACTCAAAATAAAATATGACACGCAATTACTTATGCCTCCAATCTGCGTCAAACAAGTCGCATGAGACTTTTGATACGCTGTGCAAGAAGTATCCGATTCATAAAGTACATAAAGCTCAATTTGCTCTGCTTTTTTAAAACACACATAAGTTAACCCAACAATAAAAGCAGAACTTTGTTCTTGCTTCCTGCAACATTGGCTTCGGGGCAGCGGAGTTTGCGACTTTATAGAAGCATAAACAAATCCGTAAAATCAATTTACTTTCATTTAAACTGCGAATCGCTCAAAATGGAATTAGGTCGAGTTATTTGTTGTCCTTCCCCCCCTCGACAAAAGAGCAACGGAGCTAAGCGCCAAATTAGGATGGTCGCATAAATGAACCGAATTTTATTGCGCGTTTAACGACGCTCCTACATATCTCGCACGCTAATGAGAATTCACGAACCGTACGCAACCGATAAAATTATTTACACTTCCGGAATTAGTGCAGATACTGCTGCAGTTGCCTGTATTTCCCGCGGGGTAAGGAGATCCGCTAAAATCTCAAATATAGGTGAAATCAATGCAACGGCGAACGTCGGTGGAAAGTTGTCAGTCTGTTTGAGTTGGAATTATTCCAAGCAGGGTTTACTGCATACGGTTTTACAGTCGGAATTTTTCAGCGTTAATTATTTTAAGCTTTGCGCTGAAGCGCCTGCACCAATTGTTTCTTTAGCGGAACGAAATCTTTTTTCATTTAATTTAAACGTGACAAGTACCCTTGTCGAAACAATATCTCGTTAGAAAATTATTTTATTTCATTAACGAGGACGTAAGTTATTTGAATTGCGCGCTTTTATAGTCGTAGGCCTTCGTCTCGAACCGATGCGTCGCGACGCGACGAAAATTGCGGAAAAGTTGCCGGGACGTGGCCCACTCGAGCCTATTTATCAAGATGTAACAATATTGATGTTTAAAAAAAATGTTTGTCTTAAATGGATGACATAGTAAATTGGAAGAAGAGGCTCAATTCTTTTATTGTTCTATTTCAACACATGACCGGTTGTTACGTTTTAAATTTGCCGCCAAAACATCGTGGCGATACAGTATCATTCAACTGCGTTTTAACACAGTTGGCTACACTGTCCCCCTCATTTACATCGCTATAGGGGAAACCTGCGTGATGCGAACGCTCAACATGCATAGGCTATGAAGGTACCATGTGACTACCCGGTAGTCCATCATTGGCTATCGTCTTAGCGACCTTCTCCATCTTCAATCTGGTCGCGTCCTTTCTTGTTCGGAACATCGTGCCAGTTAGACGTGATTTACGTGTGTTGTGAAATTACCGGAGTTTTCGCTCTTTGGGAGGAATAACTCATTTGCGGCTGTGCCGGAAGATCTCGTGGCATCATCGAACACATTTGGGGCACTTTTAAGCCCCATACTAAGCCGGGGAAATCTAGTAAATCCCAGGTAACGTAAAACGTGCGAGGGCGTGTACCTAACATGGCCGCTAACCAAAATCACTTCTTCATTTGGGCGCAGGCTATTAGACCAGACTTTTGGCCTAGTTCTCCGGGGGCGCTCCTGCCTTGGGAACGTACCGAGACCCGATCGTGAAGACCTGATCAGCCATCTTGACGATTCTCGCGGATCCAGTTTGATCCAGATTATCGACGCTGCCCGCGGTCGATAAAGGGCGTTGTAACTACCCACCGGCCATTGCGCTTCGGTTGGTATCGTTGACTCTGACGTACGACTGGACGCGCTGTGACAAGGTTAGGTTTTCAATTTAATCTGACGTTTTGCGAACCGATCGGTTTATATTTTTTTTTACTCTTGGCTCGTGAGTAGTAAACCGCGAACTACGTGTTGCGCTGCGTTTACCGTAGTTAATTTAAGCCTAAAGTAAGCAGTCAATTGTAATAGTGTAGAGTGTTGATCAAAGTGTGTAATAAATTGTGTTTACTTTAGCTACGATTTTAATTTTTACAAACACACACACCAGTGAGTAAAGTCTCGCCTCTGATTATTATTGATTCATTTTCTGCGCGATCTGGTCGATTGGAGACGTCGACTGATAGATTACGTTTTAGCTGAAGAATTGTCTTCTGGCGCCCTTAATAATTTTACCACCTTAAATAACCCGCCGATTCTTCACTGTTGCTAGCTGGGTCACAGCTGATACGTCACATCAGCAGAAGCTTGTCATCTTGTCAGTGGCAAGTAAATTAAATTTAAAATTTGGTGACACGGTTTCATCCACTAAAGGGCTCATTTTTACCTGTTTTTTAACTCGTTTTGTCTAACATTTGATAATGTCCAATTTGTGGACGAAACCGGTCATGTGCTAAAATAGAACGATAAAAGAATTGTAGCATCGACACAGCCTTTTCTTCCAATTTATCATTACGTTGCAAATAGCATATTATATTGATGACGTAGTTATTCGAATCGCAGTATATTTAATAATAATAATAATACTGGAAAGCCAAAATAAGTCATTCGATAATTGAATTAAATCATTTCATGCGGAAACAACAGTGTCCACAACTTGGTCACATGAATTTGATATTCCAAGTTCCAAACGCGATTACACGGAGGGCAAGTTAAGTTAATTGAAATCTGGAGTATTAGTTCAACAAACATTACTTCGATGATTTAACGAAATTAACTTCGGAATTTATTTTGCGGCTAGTTTTAGAAAAGTTTGCTTTTAGAATTAAATAGAAATATTTATTTAACAGTGGTTGACCTAAGCACCATCACTTGCTTGCTCTTACTTTACCTCGCCTATTTATTTTTATAAAAACTGTAATATTCCCTCCACTAAAAATTTCGTCTAAAAGCAGAATTAAAATTCTCGTCGCGCAATTTATCTAGCCCACATAACGAGCATAAATACGAGTGCAGAGAATAATCAAGACAGATAATTGAATTTAATTCTCTTGGATTTTTGGGATTTGCATGAAATTACTTATAATTACATTATGTGAGCAGCGCCGTGCATATTTTCTCCGTTCCTGTAAGCCCCGAACGTGCAAATTCTTTTAGAGGAACTGGATGATGAATACCTCTTATATTTCTTAATAAATATTCACTTTATATACCGCACTTACCCGTTGAAATCACTCCGCTATAGTTTATGGGCCCTCAAGGATTCATTTTCTAGATAAGCCTTGATTTAAAAAGATTCTTGTTCTCTGCACATAAACGTTATTAAATTGTAAATGCGCACATCATAGTATTAAAGTCAGCAATCTTTTTGAATTTTGATTTATTTTAAAATTTTTTGTTTAATCATTTTAGTGGTGAAATATATATAAAGAGGGTAATCCCGATTTAATTAAATAGCAATTCCAGTCTTCGACGTCTAGACGAAATTAAATTTCCAACGTAAAGCCAACACCTGAGAAAGGTTCTTGCAGTTTAGACGTGTGCAACGTGCGGTATCGGTAATCGTGCCCCTGATACCGATTCGATAAAAGCCTAAAATGTCTCTCGGGGAAAGAAATCTTTTCCTTGAGCTCCTAGACGTCAGAATAATTACACGGCGAATAGTTTCCGTCTCAGCTCGTTTAAAGCAATCCGGATAGAAAATTTGTTCGAAACAATTCACGTAGCTAAGTTCAGGTGCGACCATAAATTAAATAAGAAACAAATGTGACACAAAACTAAGGTTGCAACAGTATTACGACTGCGTCCAATATGTTTCGGCGGCAATTTATTTTTGACACTTCCAAAGCTCATGAATTCCACGATAATCCAATTAGTTAGAAAAATGTTGTTGAATTACGCCGGAGGAACTTGTCGTGCCGAGTTAAAGGACGTCGCCTAAACGATCGCTCTCATTTAAAGTTAGCTCTAACGAGATTTCATATTTCGCGCAGTAAAAACGTTTTAAGTGACACTAGTTCGGATTTCCTTCGAATCGGAAAATTGCAAGTTGCATTCTTGCATTCAAAGTAATCATACCAGAAAATCCTTTCAATTCACTACCTACCCCTTGGAAAAATTGCCATATGCAAAATTGCTACGTACCTGACTACAAATTTGTTGAGAGGGCAAATTAAGTTACGTTCCCACCTGCCGGCTAATCTCAGTGGGATAGGTCGAGGTCAAACGAAACCCCAAGGGTTGAATTTTACAAATAAATAAAAGTCACCAGTAATTACACAATTGCCTTTATTCGTGCACCAAGAAGAAAAATGGAAATTCAAAACATGAATTGAATAAACGCAAATGAAAGAATTAAATATTTAATCGGTTAAACTAACCTTGCAAGACGTGTCACCCAAGTTCAATTTAAAGTTACTTGCCTCTACTTACCACGGTTCAAGATGACAAGCTTCTGCCGATTCTACGCTCAGCTGTGCCCCAGCTAGCAACAATGGAAAAGGGGCAGGTTAATTAAAGGTGGTAAACTTATAAAGGGCGCCAGAAGACAATTGATCAACTAAACGTAATTCGACCGGCCGACGTCTTCGATCGACCAGATCATGCAGAAAATGAAACACGAATAATCAGAGGCGAGAATCTTACCCAGTGGTGTGCGTGAAAGTAGAAATTAAGATCGTAGTTAAAGTTAACACAATTTATTACAAATTAAAAAGGAAAACACTTTACACTGTTAAGAAACAGTTACAATTGGCTGCTTACTTTAGGCTTAAATTAACTACCGTAAGTGCAGCGCAATTCGTACTTATTCGTACTCGCGGTTTATTTCTCACGAGCTAGGAGTAAAATTTAATAACCGATCGGTCCGTAAAATGTCAGATTAAAGTGAAAACCTAACCTTGAAACTGCGAGTCCAGACGTACGTCAAAGTCGTCGGTGCCAACCGAAGCGCAGAGGCCGGTGGGGAATTGTAACGGCCTCTATCAACCGCAGGAAGCGTAGACAAACTGGTCTGAACTGGACCCGCTCAGATCGTCAAGATGGCTGAACAGGTTTTCTCGATCGGGTCTCGATACGGTTATGGGCAGGAGCGCCCCCGGAGAACTAGGCCAAAAGGTCTGGTCTAATAGCTTGCGCCCAAATAGAAAAGCCTAAATAGAAGAAATGATTTTTCGTTAGCGGCCACGTTGGCCTATTGGTCGGCATGCGTCGTCATATTTTTCCTGAGAGAACAGGGGCCTCAGGCTTGGTAAAGAGATTAAAAACTGTCTCCAATCGATGTTCGGCGGTGTCAATTGATATTCCAGCAAAGCCCCAAACGAGCAAGAAATCCGTTAGATTTAACACACACGGAAAACACGTCACACCGGCACAATGCTCCGAGCAAGAAAGGACGCGACGAGATTGAAGATCGAGAAGGTCGCTTCGACGCGCGGGTATTACCGACGTTAACCAACGACAGGCGACCTGAGAGTCACATGGTGCCTTCATAGCCTATGAAAGCTCTGCGATCACCGCACGCAGGTTTCCCCCATAGCGATGTAAATAAAGGGAAGGGACAGGGTCGCCAACTGTGTTAAAATACAGTTGAATGCTGTTATATCGCCACGATATTTTAGCGCGAGATTTGAATGTAACGAACGTTATTACTCAAATGACAAAAAACGTCAAAACACGAAGTACGGATCCGTTTTTCGCTCACAAAAGAAACAAACTATAAGAAATCAACAGCAGCATCTTTTCAAAAATAAATCGAAAGATCTAAGAGGGAGAGGGAGAGCTGCTGAAGCAATGTACGGCGGCTTCTTGCGAACACGCCTTAGGTTACTAACGCCATCTTGGAACCGAGTAGCTGAATCAAGTCGTCACGTCCGGCCGTCGTTGAATAGCTCCGTCAGTACTAAAAATAACCCAGCAAGGTAGACCCAAACGAAACCGTGAATAAAAAACGCCCGGAACAAAAAGCCTAAGTGAACGAATGAAAAACAGCTTGCATAAGTCCTACCTGATATGCAGAAATCAGGCTTTGAAAGGCCTAGAACGCACTTATCAAAACTCGGAATAATATACTCCGTTTGAACTTCACTTTAAACAAAACAGTTTGGTGAATTTTTCCAAAATGGCTGAAGAGCCCAAAAACGCGAGGCATACGCTAAGCAAGGAACAACAATACTGAGCGGAATTGGCGCGGTCGTTCACGAGTGGGGGTTGACGGAATGAACACTGCAAGGGGAGTTGTTAAGAGAGGACGGCTGAATTACGCAGGAGAGTGAGTGAAGTAGAGCACCTCCGTGCGATTGCATTTGTCTAGCTGTGCAATATTTTGCAATCTTGTGAAATGAAAGAAAACCAGTAACGTATTTTCGATTCCCACAATATACAGGCTGACCCGTAAAACCAATAATGATCAAAATATTGATTAAGCAAAGAAACCTTCTGCCAAAACGGTAACCCCCTCCATTCTTGAAAAGTTTTAAATAATGATTTTGAGATTGTCAGTGACGTGGCGACCTTTCTGCTTTACATAACTATATTTATGATATTTTAAGTAAAAAGATTGGAATAATGCAAAAGTAAGTATATACAATATTCTGGTTCTGTACGTGCGTCAGTGTACGTCGAAAAGTAGAAAGTATTATTAGATATCATGATATCTCCTTAACATTTAACCCCAATCAATTATCGCCACGTATTTATATACATGTATGTATCGCACACAGAAAAAAAAAACATTAACAGAACCGATCCACCAATGTAATAGATACATTAAATGAATACATTCAGAAACCATTCGATGTGTAGTGTACATTTTATGCAAAATGCTATCTGTGATGGGAATCCTTCGTAATAGCGATTGAAGTTTCACACTCATTACGTAGTACATATACGTTCGTATTGAGAATTATGTAATTTAAACCCTCCCGATGAATACCTTTCATATATGTAATTACAACGTTACATCAAAATTTCAGAGCTACGTATTTAAACTACTCACTATCGCTTTGATACATACATACAGCATCAGCTGAATATCAAAAGCGAAAACAGCTGTGTAATAAAGTATTTAATAATTTTTATTCTGATGTCCCTGTGGCGCTTTTACTAATTTAAAATGAACTGTCACTCGTATGATTAAATTCCCTGTGAAATTTACAATGCCACTTTGCTCTAGTGAAAGACGTCACGTTCGGATCGGCCATTCTGTAAAGTGTAAGCAACTAGCTAAGGTCGAGCTCGAAGAGGCATAAAAAATTTATCGTACACACCAAATAATGGCCTAACAAGTGGACTAAACTGCGGCCATAAACGAGGCCATTAACTAAAGGTAAATGCAATTTAACTTGAATCTTCTGTGAGTTACGTTCATTCGAGATAAATTGCGCAAGAACTTCTCCCTATAAATTCTTGAGTGCTATGAAATGAAAAAATGATACACATGTAATTAAATTATGACGTATTTTACTTGTACACGTTAATTTGATGTACCTAAACTTGTGGATTTGGCAATCGACAACACAATTAATCCTTCAAACAAATTTACAAGCATGTCGCCACGTGTGTGGAGCATATTCATTAAAACAAAAAGTGTAGACTTTGATTTAAATATTTCACGTTAGTACCCTTTTTTTTTCTCAACATGAGTACAAAGGTGAATTGTGTTTGAGAAAGAATCCAGAATATTTTAGCAGCATAACCACCCTATCGGTACATTAACATAAACCCCGCGTTAGTAAGAAATTCAGTCTAACGGAATCATTAAATATTTTCTAGTTGAAGGAGCTCCACTGAGCCCAAGTAGATGAGTACAATGTTCCACCTTAGAGCGTATTTGAACGCCAAAAGCTAATGGGACTGTACGGCGAGTTAAGAAAACGAGCGTTACAATTCAGTTGCTTTGTTTTCGTTCGAATGCGCTCTTTAAATTCCGAGGGACAAACCCCCGGACGCATAATAGAAAACGAAAATAGCGTTCTGAATAATTTGCGCCTAAAGTTTCGGGAAATACACCCTTTTCAAATACGCCCTCAAAATTATTACTCAACAATGAGGTTTATTCTTAAAAAAAAAAATCGCTACAAATACATGGTTAACATGAGATTTAAATTCTGAGGCACTGAAGTTCATTTAGTCTGCGAAGAATATGTATGTGAAAAGGAATGTCACTTTAAACTACGTAATGTAAAACAAGCAATAACACGAGGATAGCACACAGTGATAAATTTGAATAAGTAATGAACGAATAAATTAAACGTTTAACTGGTTCTTTGTGACGTTAAATTTGGGTTTGTTGACGAGCAGGAAACTTTGGCAATATAACGAATCCTTTTGATTAGCCATACCCCCCCTTTTAGTATAAATACCGTGAGCAATGAATTGATTTGAGCCCTCCTTCCTTTCCGCTTCTTCCCTAAATATAAAACAATTTCCTTTCTCTCTGCCTTATCGTTTCATTTTGTTGAATATCACTGATATCAATCGTACGGTTACCTTTAACACAGTCTGGCTTATCTTACAAGCCCGCCTGTCGTAACCAATCATTCGAGAAATCCCAACGTATTTTATTTTTTATGTGTTACACTCCGTTAGAGTTTCCGAATCTTTCCTTTGGTGTATTTTTTACGTAATTGCGTTGTGCTTTTCCTTTTCCATTTCCTTTGTCTCTCTACTAAGTTAATGTGCTTGAACTATGGAGTCTCCTCCGAATTCACGTCGTACTTTTTTTAAATATCAGAAAGTTACTGAGAAATTTTTCCGTTTAGACGAAATAAAACCCTAAAAGGTATTGGATCTATCTATATAACTATATCGTTTCCGCAACTCGACAGAAATGAGACGGTATGGAATCTGTCTTAATTGCATCCGAAGATTGGAAAAGATTTTCCGGTTTATGAGTCCTTTAGCCCCCGATGAGATGAGAAGTTCAACCAATCCGTTTAAGTCGGACTCA
Source organism: Dorcus hopei (assembly GCA_033060865.1). NCBI lineage: Eukaryota > Metazoa > Arthropoda > Insecta > Coleoptera > Lucanidae > Dorcus > Dorcus hopei. Next base: position 40,336,383 of record CM065423.1, read on the forward strand.
TACACAATATGGGGCGGACAAAGCGAAAGCAGAAATGGATAGGTAGGTATATTTCGTCCTCCTGGACGTTAACAAACGCTAATTAAGCAAAGTGTTCACGGTCATAACATAAATTTGAATGAAATATTTTCGGGGAGCTCCCCCCGGAAAGTTGGGGGGCCATTTTACTGCGCGAGCTTGATATTTTATAAATTGTACCGGGTCTTCGGAAGTGTATTTACACGGATCGTTGCACATTTTTAATTGCTTTAGTGCCCCTCCGTCCAATGTGACAGATCATAATTTGAAGCACGTACTAACTACGCATAAATCGAGCTATTTGAAAAATACTTTTTTCGACAAACCGCTGATAAATGGTCAGGTACGTCCAGTCATTAATCTCCTGGCACGTTCAAATGAAGCGCAAATAGACTGGAATTAATAAATATTATCCAAATTGCAATTACAAATTGTGTTGAACACAAGGGCGCCTAAAACTTAGTCCCGACAATATCCGATGGCATTCTCCTTTTTGCCCCCGGTTCCAATAAAACAGTAAAAGGCTTTTTACTGCTTATTAGTTCTGCAGAAGCAATTACAACTTGTTAGCAGCCAGCACGAGGACGTCGTATAAAGAACGAGGATCAATCATCCCTACCGATTAATTATCGTATCGGATTTCACAAGTATCCGTCCTCGACTCCGTCCCTTTTTCTAAGCAAGCCCAACGTTTGCAGACTTTTGTGACTTACGTCATTAATATTTTTATTATTTTTAATGAAAAGGAAGAAACTGTGTGTCGTGACGGAAACTAACAAGGGTAATAATTCTTATGTGCCCGTGTGAACTCCTAATTCTACTAATTACTCCTCTGTTCATTTCGTGATCTTTTTCTTGCCTTGCCAAATTAATTAAGTAAAAAATTACATAGAATATAGAATTGTAAGCGAGAAAATTATGAATTTGAGATTTAAGAAGAAGTAAAGAAGCTTAGGCACGGAACGTATTTCGTTCATAAAATGTTAATTAAAAGAAGACCTAAGAAAGTCGACAGAGACCCTGGGCGTGTGCAGTTTACAAAGTTTTCATTAATTTTCTGAAGCATTTACACTTAAAAAGTACTACGTAAACAATCATCCAATAACTCCAGTCAAAAAAAAAATATATGCAAAACAAGATTATGACCAAAAAAAGTGCTAGAAATCGTACTTACCTTTTCAAGCTTCGCATTTCAAGCCTTCTTCTTGATAAAATTGATGAGAATTAAGTAGTCCTGATGCCGAAAGGTATTTAAAATTCCGACGGAGCAGCAGCATCAAGAACAGTAACAGCAGCAGGGCTGAAGATGTCCTTTTGTAACAAAAGATGAAACGTCGGCAAGAATGAAGAATTGTAACGCGCTACAACCAGAGTTGTTTCGGCAAGCCTTAAGTGTTGCACACTAAATTAGAATGATGTAATAAAGCAAAGAAGTTGTTAGGGTTGCAAAATTCATTAAAAGTTTTCCGGATCACCCTGTATATTGTGGGAATCGAGAATAGGTCACTGGTTTCCGTTAGTTTCATAAAATTGCAAAATGTTACACAAGACAATTACAATGACTCACGCTTAAGTATTGTTCTGTTTCACTCACTCCCCTGCGTAAATCTGCTGTCTCTCTTAGCAACTCCCCTTGCAGTGTACCCGTTACAACCCCGCTCGTGTATGACCGCGTTGTTCCATTTCAGTCTTGATGCTGCACGCTTGATGTACACCTCGTGTTTTGGGCTTCTCCGCCTTGTTTGTGGAATTCACTAAACTGTAATTGTTTAAAGTGAATATCGAACGGAGGGTTTTACTCCGGTTTTCATTTGTGCCCTTCAAGCAACAAAGCCTTTCCAAGCCTAACGTCTGGATACAAGTCAGATATGTTTCATAGCAGCAACTTTATGCACAGTTCAAGGTCGTAACGCGAGTTTTTCGATTATTTATCTAGGTTTTTCTTTTGTTCCGGACATTTCATTGGAGCGTTCAACCGGGAGTTACTTCGTTGCGTCGAAGTTGGAATTTTGATGGCGTCGTTGTGGTCCAACCATCTTAGTGTATGTTATCACGGCTGTTTACAACTCTTCCCCATTAGAGGGCGCTTTACCCCGGAAAGCAAGTTGGTGCTCTGGAAACGTCTCTCCTGTGCGTTCGTTTTTCGGACGGTTTCACGACCCTCGATCAGCTGTTGTGCGTTCACAGTTGGAAGTTGAAGGTTAGATTTTGTTTTATTATATTTTTAATATCTTGGACGTATTTAGTTCAAATTTACTATAGTTAGTTTTTGCTTTATAATTTGATACCACGCGATCATTTAAATTTATAATTAGAGTAGGCTATGAAATTTGAATTAGATTGGCAACACTAACTGTTGGCAGCTTAATTTGAGTTTGAACTGTCAAAGCGACGCTTCAAAATGTTTAATTAATTGCCGGGGGCGAATGCTTTGAACGTTTACTATGGTTGTCGCTAAAACTGTTTCACTTCCTTTAAATTAAAATGACTGAACCCGATGAGAATCCTATACGCGTCAAAATATTTACATAACCTCTAATCTACACAGCGAGTCGATTGGCAAGGTGCACAACCTTATAAAAAAAAATCCCGCCTACTTTAATTATAAATTTAAATGATCGCGTGGTATTTCTTGTGAACGAACGAACGGATCCGTATTTCGTGAATTGACTTTGAGTTTTAGCACCGACTGATCATTTAATTCTTTTACTTGCGTCTATTCATTTCTTTGTTTTGAGTTTCATTTTCTCGTTTTAAATATAAATAAATACAAGTGTACATTACTGATGAGTGTTTTATTCGCATAACATCAAATCTTTGTTTTGGGGTTACGTTGTGACCTCGACCCATCCCACTGATTAGCCGGCAGTTGGGAAGTAACTTAATTTGCTCGCTCGACAATTTTACAAACAGGTACGTAGCAAAGTGGTGGCACAGAAATCAAATGAGACGAAAAATTAAAAGAGGAAGAGACAATTACCCCCTAGCGTCAGAACAGAGAAAAAGAAGAGAAAACTAACCGATTCGTCAAGCAAATAAGTAATTAACAAATAAAGTAGAAACTTCTAGGAACATGAATACACTACACCACGATACCTACACTATAATAACCTGGAAATAAGGACCAAGAACAAAAAGAAATGAAGAGTGATGAGGATGAGAACCTAAAAAGTAAAAAAAAAAGAAAATATGAAGGAAGGCCAGTGAACGATACAAGTCAAAATAGTTTGGGCTTTTACTTAAAGCCTTTTCCTAAGCCCAAAGCTTATGGAGGACTGGCTCGACTATAGCCAACTCACTCCTTCGGCATTCGCCTTACAAATTGGAGATATGCGGGAAATCCACTTCCAACAATATCCAACACGTATGAATTCTGTCTCTCACATAAGACCCATATGCACGAAGAGGAATCGCACCTATACCTATGTACATATACTTGCCCGGCCAAGCTCAAGCCTGTTACCAGTGGACCTTCAATTCGTTTTTGTGGAAACTTATGGGAAATAAAAAACTAACGTAAAATAAGCGCGAAGCACAAGAGAAAGCATAATCCGGTAGAAAAGAAGAGAATAAGTATGCAAGCAACGAGAAGGTTAATAAATTTTGGAAACAGATGCAAGCAAAAGATAAATCAATTCAACGCAGTAAATTCCATATTCTTGGAGTCTTACATATTCGAAGCTTAACACATAAAATATTTTCAAATCGAAAATCTCCATCTTTGTATCTCTTGTTTTACTAAATAAATAAAAAGGTAGGTTTTGTTAGTCCGTGTCTAAGAGAGACGTTGCGTTTTAAAAGTGCAGACATATCAAATATTTAATTTCGCCTGCAAAGCTACGAGGAAAATATCAAGCCATAGATGATATTACGTGACGCTTGGAAAGCGCAATTACACAAAAGAGCCAATATTTCCGAAGCACCCCCGATCGATCTGGTTGTGTATATTAGAGGAGCTCTTGAAGGATATATAAAATGAAATTTTACGAATTACTTTCGGGATTGTTAATATTTTCATCGAGGAGGTGGTCCCTAGTTTAATGGAATACGCTCTAAATTCGCGTCAGGACTGCTACTACATCCATGAATAATGTAGTATTCTATACTCACGTACATCGCGGCTTACGTCATAATATCATTTGCGAAGCTGATGCAGTTAACTGAATCAATTTAAATTGATATTGATGAACAAATCGATACAGCACGTCCGGTATATGGCCGAGAGGGATTTGGGGCACTTGTAATAAAAGAGGCGAAATTCAAAATAAAATATTTATTGTAAACCTGTCAAATCTTCACCGGTACATCATCGCTAGTGCTATTTAAACCCTCCGACTTTTTTTTTGGGGGGGGAAATTATACAAAGTATCTTACTACGATTTGTATTCCAGAACTGCTAAACAAACTTGACTAGTTGCAGCAAAATTTCACATCACATATTTTCTTTTATTTTTTCCTTACATATACAAAAACCCGAACTAAATTAACAGTCTTTGAACGCGGGATTGCTTATTTATCTCAGTATCGAAACAATGAACAGAAATATTCCTAGAGTAAGGAGGTTACCGATTGTGTGAGTGGATGTAGCGTAATCGCCGGCAGTAACTGAAACAAACAAGGCGTGATGGTGTCCGTTCGGTTGACAAAACGTTCGGGCTCACCTCTCGCGGGGACGGGATCCTTCACATTGTCCAGTCTAATCTCGGTATCCTGTTCGTACCAATCGTTTATTTTTGCCGTGCAGCGCAGGACTAAACGTCCGTTTTCGAAATGGGATGCGAACAGGGGCAAATCCAGAGACAATTCGCTCCAAAATAAATCCCCCGTTGAGTGTGGACGTACGGTACACCTTTGACATACCTGAAACAAATAAGATAGCAATAAAATAGCAAATTATTTTATTTGCTAAACCTTAACGTTCAGTAATTAATTTAAAGTCAAAGCACGGAAATGACACGCCTTTTTTTAAAAAAATTTATTATTGTATAATCTAATCATCTAGGGTTTAAAAAATGCACGATTGAAATAGGCTAATTAATAAAACATAATTGGGCAATACACACAAATTAAATGCTTTTTTTTTGAACAGTAATATTCTTCAGTTTCAAACAATATTAAAAACTGAAGCACATAAGATTGTTTGGGAAGTTCGGGCGTAGCCGGATTGAATATATTGGAGATTATAACCAAGGGCCTAAGGGTAGAATGCAAGAATCTGGAGTATTTATCATAATCAATATACAGCATTAAGGTATACGTTAGGAATGTGTAAGTTCGCTGTTAGTGGTACTTGCAGATGAGTGAGCAAGGCAATTAAAGAGAATTAAGGATTATGTTAGCATCAAATCAACAAACTGAGCGATAGATAATCAAAAAATAGAATTAGAAAATAATAATGTAAAAGTTTCTGTTAAATAAAGAAAATTTTATAAAAATTAGAAAGCCAAAAAGCGTCCTGAATTGTGTTATCCAATCCTTATCTATTTGTTATCGCAGTAGCCCGTGATTTTAAGCTAGTAATTTGGCTATCGTGTTAAATTAGACAAATAGTGAAAATCCGTTTGAAAAGGAAGATTTTTAAATCTAAGTTTGGCTTAGAAATTAAAAATAGTGATAATTACAATTTAATTAAAAAATTGTCATAATAAAAAATAGCAATAATTTAAATCTTGTTTACAGCGAATTCGAGATTTAATTAAACCTATGTATGTGCTTTGCGATTATCCCAAAAAAGAAGTGAAACGAAAGCTCTTTTTTGGATAAGCCGACTCACCCTCTAATCAAGCCCACATAGACGTGCAAGCAAGTTAAATTAAAAAAAGCGTCACTTCACAAAGCCCTATAATACCACAGTCACATTACGCGCTAAAAAAAAGAAAAAACGAGTTTACATAATTCAATGAGAAAAACAACGTATAAATTGCAGCTCAATCGTAGCTCAAAATCGGAGTATTTATTAGATACTGTTTCAATTGCTGGAAAGCAATCTGGCAGTCTTGGCTCCATTTAAATGGTCGTCCTTCCTCTGTTAATTTCGTTAGCGGTTTGACCACATTTGCAAATCTTGGAACATACCGCCCATAATAGGTACAACATTCCAGAAAGCTTCTCATCTGAGGTTTGTTTTGGGGAACTGGCCAATCTCTTACAATTTGGATTTTTGCCGAGTCTACGGTAATGCCGTCACCACTGACGATATGGCCCAGATAATTGACCTCTTTCCGAAACAGGTGGCATTTCTTGGGGCTGAGCTTTAAACCAGCTCCAGGTTCTTCAGATGGTCTTCAAATGTCTTCCCAACCACAATTATGTCGTCATGGTGCACCGTACAAGTTTTCCAAGACAATCCCCTCAAGACTGTTTCCATTAAGCTTTCGAACGTTGCACAATCCAAATGGCATCACTGTAAACTGCCAAAGACCCATACCAATAGAAAATGCGGTCTTTTCTCGGTCTTCAGGTGCTAATTCCACTTGCCAGTATCCACTCTTCAAATCCAGTGTTGAGAACTTCTTTGTTTCGGCATCCAAAGTATCGTCGATACGGTGTCCTTCTTAGTGACATTATTAAGTTGTCGATAATCCAGACAGAACCGGATGGAACCATCTTTCTTTTTCACTAATACTACCGGTGATGCCCATGGGCTATTCGACGGCTCGATCATGTGGTCCTTCTCTATTTCTCGGATGATTCGTTCGGCTTCATCGCGTTTTGCCAACGATAGCCTCCTAGGGTTTTGACGTATCGGTTTCTCGTTGCCTGTATCTATGCTATGTTTGGATCACTTTAGTTCTCGCTTTAGATTCATTCTCTTTTTCGAAAAGATCTTGATAGCGGCAGATCAGCTGTCTCCTGTTCCTGCATCAGGTTTTGGGCAGGTGACAACACGACTTCCAACAGTTTCCTTGGTAACTTGGGTATTGTCGTATCCGCTTTGAATTCGCGGCAGGCAGGTTCCAGGGTATGCGACATCGTCGACAGAGCGAGGGAGTTCGCCCACAAAAATAGGCACTTCTGTCTAATGCTTGCCTTAGACATTGAAAACGCCTTCAATTCAGCCTCCTGGCAGAAAATCATCATGGCACTCCAGAAAGCAAACATCAGCAGCCCCCTGACTAAACTGCTGCAATCATACCTGGAAAATCGGGTCATCATTAAGCCTAATGGCGAAGAGATGACAGTGACTTGTGGCGTCCCGCAGGGTTCAGTCCTTGGACCAACCCTGTGGAATGTCCTATATGACGGCATATTGCGTCTGGAACTGGGTCGCGGAGTCAACACAATTGCCTACGCGGACGATCTAGCAGTACTTATAACTGCCAAGACTACGACACTACTGGAAGAAAAAACCCGATACGCCGTGGAAAGAATTAACAACTGGCTCGAGGAGCATGATCTGAAGCTCGCAACGGCAAAAACAGAAATGATAGTCCTGGCGGGACCAAGAAGACTGAAGACCCTGACTATAGAAATAGAAAGCCAGACAATCACATCCAAAAAAGACATTAAATATCTAGGAGTTCACGTCGACCGTGAGATGAGAATGACAACCCACGTCAAAAAAACGTGTGAAAAGGCATCCAAAACCCTAACGACTTTGGCAAGGCTGCTGCCGAACGTGCGAGGCCCGAGAACTAAAAAAAGAAAAGTCCTGGCCGGCGTGGTTCTCTCGACTGTGATGCACGCAGCGCCTATCTGGACTCGGGCAATGAAGTACAAACACTACGAGGGCCTCCTAGAGAGAGTCAATAGAAAAATGGCTATCCGGATCACCTCTGCTTACAAGACGGTGGCCACGGAGGCGATACTAGTGGTTGCAGCGCTCCCGCCTATAAAACTAAAGGCGGAAGAACGGAAGCTGATGTACCAAACAGGCAAAACAGACTCCGTAAGTCTACAAGAGGCCCTCATGGAGAAATGGCAGCAGTCTTGGAACTCTTACCAAGGATGGGCAAAAACATTCATCAAGGAAGTAAAAAAGCGGAGCTGTAGAAATTTCGGCGACGTGGACCCCTACGTCACGCAGGCCATTACAGGACATAGCGTTTTCGCTAGCTACCTGAAGAATGTAGGTAAATTGGATAGTGACATCTGCTGGTACTGCCACCAAGTTGACACCCCAGAGCACACGATCTTGGACTGCGGGAGATGGGAAATGCCAGATCGGAGGCAAACAGAAAATGCGGCAAAATAATATCCAAAGATAACGTTGCCGACATTATTCTAACCAACGAGCAGCACTGGGAAGACATCACCAAAATGCTCCGAACGATCATGATGACCAAAACAAAGGACGAGAAAGCAAGAGAGAGGCTGAGAGGTAGCCCATTAAAAGTAACATAAATAAGCACCAACGCCAGACAGTGCGAAGTTTCTGACGCGATGCCTAACGGCAGATTCCAGACATTAGCAGCTGCAAGAGAGGATAAGGAGTTTAGTTGGTAGGCGCTTTTGTCAATGACCTAAGGAATAGGCGATAATGACAGGGCGAATCCAACATAACTGATACTTGGATTACCGTTGACGTTGTCTTTGAAGATTCTCCAAACCTCTATTAAAAAAAATTAAAAAAATTCGCGGGAGATAGAAGATACCATTGCGCAGCTTCCCAAGGTTGTACTCCTTCTTGATGTTGACGGGATAAGAATTCACATTCATTATGCGAATTGGCACTTTAACAACGTCTTTCCTATTAGAATTCCCCGTCCAACCTTTTGGACGTCGTTGCTTGGTTCCATCGGCACAACCTCTCCCTCCTGAAAAGCGCCATCTAAATTTGCATTTACGATTACTTTAGTTCGGCTCGATAGCACAGTATTTTCTGCAAGCTACATCTTCTCCTTGGTGCAACTCTAGCTTTTCGTTGTTGACTGTCATGACACCAAGCTTTAAATCTAACTGGAATCCATGGTTGCTCACGATATCCATTCCAAGGATGGCTTCATCTTCTATTTCTGCTACCAGAGCACGATGTCTAATAGTTGTCTGACCAATTCAGATGTTGACATATGGACGTTGGCTGCTTTACCGGTTGCAGTCTTGAGTTTCCATTCGGTCGGTTCCGGGCATCTCGATGGTCTGATGATGTTGGGTCTTAGTTTTCGTCGCACCCGTATCCAATAGCAGGGTGTGAGGGCTGCCGCCAATGGTGGCGTCTATAAAAACACTGTTAGCTATTCGCCGTAGAGATGCTACACACATGGTTTGCTTTGGGGGCTTTTGAACACGGGTCGACGTTTGCCCCTTCGCATCGACCCAACTTAGTTTCAGGAATATTTCTTCTTGGAGGATCTTGCTTTGGTTTAGGTCATCGACTGCAGATATGCCCTACCTCTTGGCAGTTCCAACATACTAGTTGTCTTTTTTTCTTCGGAAGTAGTTCTTTAAAACGCCTTAAGATGTCCTCGACGGATTCTTTGTCCTCTTCTTCCAAGTTAGATAACAGCTACTTAAATTATCTAATTTTTTGACTAGAATTTTTTAATATATTCCTCATTTTATAATAATAAATTATTATTATACGTAATTATGCTTTTTTGGGTCAATTTTTAAAAACACTAATCTTTCGTTGTTGATTCCACAATAAATGATTCCTAATTTACTATGTGAGACCACTGTACGTCGTGGTGATGACGTATTCTATCTTGCCGGTCTTACGATTTCGTTACAATATGTACTCCCTTGGGAGAGATATGATATTTATCTCCCAAGGGAGTAAATATGTTATTTCTGTCGCGATTTTGATGTAATAGAAACTGCTGTCCATTCCCGGTCGTGAAGGTATTTTTTGCTTATAATAGCCGTCCTCCATTTACATTCACTTCACCCAAAATCAAATCAATTCGATTTTGAACTGAACTGATTTTAAAGTGAACAGAGAGACTATCTGGAACTAAAATTAACATAACCTCAAAATATGTATGAAATCACATGAAACTGATAACTGATTTAGGGTAGGTTCCACTTAAGGATCACAATGATTATGTTCTGTAGAGTACGTAGCGTCGTTCCACTTGTATTATTTGCTCTTAACGGCGAGAGAAGTGGAACGGCTTTTATGTGCCCTTCTCACGAACTTGTTCAGAGATTCTGTTGTGTTTATGTTTTCAAGAGAATATTGCTACGAGGGGAAACTCGATCACTTCCTCATCACTGATCGCCAAATGAATAACTGCAAATGGAATGCAATCAGTGATTTTTAAGTGAATTTGAATCGATTCGCGTTCAAATAAGTTGTAAATGGAAGACGGCTAATATTTACAGACTTTCTCAAATTAATTTACTTAACATTGACATCTGTCAAAGTGATTAACGATTAAAAAAGTGATGGCCAATTCTTCTCCTAACTCATCCAAAATAATAGAAGGATACGATTGCCACATCGAGGAATACCCCTACATGGTACTCGTCGCTCTGAGACAAATATACAAGCCCCTCTGTGGAGGCACGATTTTAACCCCATTTTGGATTCTGACGGCAGGACATTGTTTATTCACGTACCCCCAAAACTACGTCGTATTCAGCGGCCTACTATCTCTAAGCGAAACGGACACGGCCCAAAGGGTACCAGTTTCAGCTACCTATCGCCATCCAGAGTACAGGACCACCAGCGAACACGACATCAGTCTGTTGCTGCTGGAAGTAGAGCTTTACGAAAACGGTAAGATCCAATTCATTGCGTTGTCTTTCGAGAGCTTCACGCCGTCGTTTGTGAGGTCGTGCTTCAAAAGCACCGTGATGGGCTATGGATTGCAAACCAGGTTTAGGCCAGATCGGACGCCGATTGGAACCGTTCGACAGGACAGGCGGTTAAGCTGTGCGTACTTAACGGTATTAGAAGACCGCGATTGCGATAGATTGATCCCCAGAAATTCCAGCGAGTTCTGTGCCATAGATTTGTCCCCCAAAGGGCAAGATTGCTGTTATGGAGATTCAGGAGGGCCAATCATTTGCAATGAGAAGCAAATTGGTATAATATCGAAAGGGTTTGGATGTGGATTAGGATTACCGGTTAAGTTCACAAAAGTTTACTTATATAGAGACTTTATAGAAGATACGATGGCCAACAGTAGTTTGAGGTATACGAACATTAAAGCAATAGTGGCGTTTTCTTTGTTCGTTATAATGTTTTGTATAAATCGATCTTAGGCAGAAGATAAATCCCTTTTTTTTTCAAGTTCCCAGAAAGATGAAATAAAACCAAGTTTATACGTCATGTCTTTTTCTGATGGCATTCCATTCAAAAATTGTGAAAGCTAGAAGTTGACATGTCAGACAAAAATCCCTAAACGCGGTTACATTTCTCTTATGGACGATTACCTCGCTCGCTTTCTGAGAGTTACGCTCAAGTTGCAACCATTACGTCGACAACACTTGTTAACTGTTGGATGGCCGTGCGGTTGAAATCCAGCTATTGGCGCCTTCTTAATGGCAAGTCATACGAGCAGAGGCCGCGATATACTCACACAAGCGGAAGTACTTCCGACCGCTAAAGTAGATGACTAGTTTTACAAAAGTAAATGTTTGCGTGTGCTCTTGAGACATAAGTGGATAGTGCTGTTGTTAGTTGCACCCCAAATAAATAACCGGAACAAACTAGATTTTCTACTGGAATAATTTCCTCCCAACCCCAGAACGTACAGTATGAAATTTGTAGGCTTCTCGACTAAGCGCTCTCAGAGTAGTTTCATCTTGTTTTAACCTCACGCAATAAGAGAGGATGGAGATACTCTCAGAGTGCTCAGTCGAAAACGCTTCATGTTGCCAAAACTAAAAAATAAATCTACTTTTTTCATAAGTTTAAATTGTGCTTGTTTGAAAGAAGATTTTTTTAAAATCCTAAATTAAAGATTCGCAATGAAGCTTAAACGTCTCAAAACACCAACAAATCAGCCCAGAAATTGCAATAACAAGCCGAGAGGTATTCCAGAATTTCACAGCGTGCTAAATCCTTACTTTTCAGGATGTCGCTCTTAATGAATGACAAAACAAGACCGCCTAAACTGAAACAACATTTACCGTCTTCGTTACTTAAATAAATAACGAGATAAAACACTGACTGAATGCCTTGCATTTATCCCCGGCAAGTTTGTACTCATACATGCACGTAATACGAATTTATTAAGTTTTAACAACAATACATGTGAGTGTTTATATACAATAAGTTCAAGCTCGCTCATGATCTTGCATTTATTTGGATTTTTTTGTAAAACTTTAAGGATAATTTATGTATTAAGCCATTAATAGAAGGGCAAGACTTTGTAAAAGTACGAGATACATATTCCTGAAAAAGGACCTTACGAGTTACGGCCGGAATTGTTTTCGCTCGGGGCATCTGCCTACGTTCGTTAAAAAACTTCCTAAATGGCGAATCATTTTCGATATAAACGTTTCGCAAAAGTCGTTAGGGCAAAGTTCAAAGGTATATATGTGTGTAATGTACGGGGTAATTTTTTCACTTGGTTAAATTTTACGTTAAAAAAAATTATCCCATTCTTTTTTTTAAATACAGGGTGACTGACAATTATTCCGTTTTTAAGGTAAATTTTTAATTAATTATAAACTGTTCCTGTTAATTTTGTCGCCGTACTCTTTTTGTGGCGGAACAATTGTCAGTTACCCTGTATATTAACCTATATTTCGCCTTATAAAAAGCACAATGAAAGTTAAATATTGGCAAAAACAGTGAGTCCTTTAAAATAAACACAGCTGAATTATTTTTTTATTTATTTTTCTGTGCGTTAGGTACACATTACCTGAAATAATTGTAAAGTACCGTATCGCGTGTATTTCGCCCTCAGATAAACAAATTATAATTAAAGCAGAATCTCCTCGAAACGGCAACATTTATCTTCCGCAAGATAAACGACTCCATCTGTAAATAAAAACGATAAAAGAGAAATATTTCTTAGTGCGCCGCTGGAAATATATTTTAATCATCTCCTCCTCAAGATGTATTTGTATCTGCCCCCCCGTTCGAAAATTGAGAAATTATTTATTCATTCGATCGTTTTTTAATTTAACTGAAATGCAATTCGGCCGGAGTGAAATCGCTTTTATTTTGTGAAAACGCTCGTAAATTATTTAAGAATCCCGGAGATAAATTAATGTACATTTTTCTGTGCGGAATTTCAAATTAAAAACTAATCGATCGTAAGGCCGCTAATTTGATGAGAGACACGTTCTTAAACGAATTTATTTTCTCGAGACAATGCTCGGAAACATCTTCTTAATTTTATTAAATCAAAATTGCAAAATTTTATTACATTAGAACGATAAATAATTGTGTTATTTAGTATTTGTTTTGTATACAGGGTATTCCAAATTGAGCGGTTCATTAAAATTTTTCGGGGAAGGGAATATACAAAAATTCTGAAAATTAGTACACTGCCCTAAGAGAAAGCGATCTTTCAGATTAAAATATTTTCACTTTTATATCACTTCCGATTATACCGGAAGTCGCCGTCAACTTTCTTATTTATTACTTTTTACTACAAATTCTGATTCTACACACTATCCTAAATAAAAGGTGTTACCTAAATGTAACCGATTTTGAGATATCTTCAGATTTAAAACGGCGTCTGATCGCGACTGCGAACTTAAGGAAGAGTTGTTTGTTCTAAAAAAGCCACGACATGAGTGAGCTTTTGGAAGTTTAAGTATTATCCGCAATACTCTTTTTTGGAGTATGAAAACTTTATCACAATCTGCCGCTCCTCAAATAATGACATTGTATTGTAACAAAGAATAAAAATTAGCATAATATACAGTCTTCAACACATCAGAATCAACTTTTTGAGATAACACCCGAATGCAGTAGATAACGCTGCAAAGTTTTTTACATAAATAATATACATGTTCTTTCCAATTCAAATGTTCGTCTAATTGTAGATCAAGGAATTTAACATAGTTCTTGAAGGTGACTTCAGTTACTTCAAATTTAATTGTCGCCGCACACAATTGCTTTTTTCAATATTTAGCAACAATTTGTTCTCTGACAACCATTTCATTATTGTAGCCTAAATACTTGCTTCCATTATGGATTATGTCGGTATATTTTAAGCCTTCAATTAGTATATCGGTATCATCCGCATAATTAAAAATTTGTTGTATTGTCTATGTATTTTGGTAAGTCGTTTATAAAAAGAACAAATAAAAGAGGTCCTAGTATACTACCTTGAGGTATGCCTATGTTGATTGTTCGTAGACCTGATTCATCTATTTTGAGTTGATTTCTAACAATAACTCTTTGTTGTCGGTTACATAGTTAAGATCGAACCCAACTTAAAGCAACACCTCGTATTCCATAATTTTCAAGGTTCTTGCATAGTATGTTGTGGTCAAGGGAATCGAAAGCTTTTGACAAGTCCAAAAACAAACCACATGCCATATTTCCACAATCTAACATTTCTGAAGCTCTTTTAGTAAATTCATAGAGAGCAGTTTCGGTGCTTCTTCCTTTTAGAAATCCATTGGTTGCTTTGGGTAATGAAACCTGTTAGGATGCTAATTCGCCTGTAATTGGACTCCAACTTGTATTCGCCTTTTTTATGGATGGGACAGATAATTGCCACTTTCAAACAATCAGGAAATATCCCTTGTTTAATTGAATTGTTCAATATATAACAAAGTTGTTGCGCCTAACAGGAAATTGTTCTTTTTATTATAAAGATAGGCACTCCATCATACCCAACACTTTTTTTATTAGTAAGTTTGTTAACTTCTTTTACAAGTTCTTCTGGCATTATCGGATACAAAAATACAGATGATGGGTTCTGTTCGGTGCCAAAGGATGAATTAGAATGAGGTTGATGCAAGATTGGCTGGAAAATACAACAATACTGAAGGTGCTCGTTCGAAACAGTAACTCTTTTCCTTTGTACATTCTCTTACTATTCTCCACATTGCCTTAGTTTTATTTTCAGCGAAAGTTATGATATTGCGGTATTTATTGGCAGTTTACGTTTTTAGTAGTAGATTGTAGTGTTTCTTAGTAATATAGATTGTTAGCATCAGTACAATAGTTTTTCATTACATACAGAATATCTAACTATCGTTTATATTCCAGTATTTCTGCAGATGTGGTATGTCTTTTGTTTTTATTGTTTACATAATGGTTTTCCATGAAATATTAATATTAAGTAAAGTAGTTCCATTGTTCATTAATGTCCTCATATATGTATATTTCCTGCAACCTCGATAATCCAAGGAACTCGATTTGTAGTGATACTTCAAACCCGTCGTTCATTTTTAATGCAACTCTAACTCAACCAATTTATTTTGATTTTGCTCATTTGATATATAAAACTAATTTTTCAATTTTTAGATTTCCTCGAGGACAATCTGATTTTAATCTGTGACAACCTACACAATCGAGACGTATTAACGGCCAACGCAGATCCAAAGAGAAGAATTCTATTCTATTTAGTTAGTTTTTAATCGAAATAGCACGATTAAAATCGGGGGAGTTTAAATTTCACAAACACGAAGCCCGAATTGTTTAGAACGTGCAGCTCATACGTCGGAATTCGCACGTAAACATACAGGGGCGCGTTTGGGATTGTTATTTACAAACTACAGTTTTGAGAACACACCTTGTTAGCGAAGAGTTCGTAATATTTAATTAAACGCGTTACGGTTAAACGCTGTTAATTTTATTACTTCCAGTTTACGTCGCGCGAACATTTTGTTACGGAATAGTTCGCGGTGCTCGCGATTTAAGCTTTAACGACTGTTTGAAAGGAATTTTAGCCAAAGTTGCCAAACACATGCAAAATAAAAATTAGAGATGAATAAAAATTAAAACGAATGTTAATTTCACGTTTGTTTGTTATAAATATAATTGTTTTGCAGAATCGGTGTAAAAAAAGGGCCAATAATTAAAATTATTTTTTTTGTGTAGGTCTCTACTATGTATGTATAATATGGATCAGTGCGCTTTATATTATTTATGAAGTCGTTTGATTTTATGCAGATAATTAACCGGGCAGTAAAATTGCGAGTATTGAAAACATTTGTTAAACAAATTTCATCGTGAAAGCGGCGCACCTGCAAAAACAGAAAAACATGTTCGCTATAATTTGTCAGCGTGTTTATTTTCAAATCGAACTAATAAATTACGTAATAAAATAAATTGCGAGATCGGGATCACATCCGCGTGTAATTTATTGTTCGCGGTTTGCGACATTTAATTTAAAATTAGCAAAAGGCAAGTGTACTCACCCCCCTGTTGTTTATTAGAAAATGTAACGTAGCTTTGGGGCGGGATGGTGGCGAAGTGCAATTTGCTCTAAGGACATCACCAATAACGTAATAGCTTTTGTCCGTTGTTAACGTAGGCGGACTTTCTGGCAAAACTGGAATATTGCAATAAGAGAAACAGGGAACACTAAATATAAAATGATTATTACCTACGACGAACATGGCATTAAAAGCGACTACTGCAGAGAACGGGGCTTCTGTGGTCACCTCGCAGCTGAAGTTTCCGGAAAGTTGAAACTCCACTTTCTGTAAGACCACCTGGTACTCATTTGATAGTGTTGACTACAATTTAATAACAGTTTAGAACATTGAGACACCCTATACAATAAAACAAGTACTAACATCTACGTAAACTCCCTGAATTTTAAATATCTTTATACTCGGATGTTCACTTGGTGTATATCTGTAAAATTCGAACTGCCCCCTATACCACTTGACAGTGTACAATTGAGAATCTTCCAAATCATAAGTGCAAGTCAGAGTTGAATATCCTCCACGCTGTACTATCCGCGGTTCGATATCCAAGACGACATTTTTCAAGGCGAATAAACCTGAAAAATTCAATTTTTTTTTTTAATATTACACCCATTCAACGAGATTCCGTTTCCATCAACTTTATTCAAATACGCGAGCGAAACTGACCGTCATCCGTCGAGTCTGCGTTCGCAAAAAAATAAAAAATCCCCCCCCGAAATCACGACCTCGTACGTTGCGAAATCTTAGAATTAACAAAAGGGAAACATCTGGTCTTATAACAACACGCGAGAGGGTTGGGAAAATTCCTTTTGTTCACATACTGACATCGCCTTGTTTTCTTAATAAACACAGTTGTACAGCATCGTTCACCCTAATGGGTGGTCCGTTTAACCATTAATTACAAACAATATAAAATCAACATTAATTTCATTACGTCGGCACTTCTGAAAGGCATCGCGTAAATATTTAACAAACTAAAACAAGGGTAGCTTACCCCTGTTATGGATTATGGTCAGTCACCATTTTTTTTTTTATTTTGTTTGTATTACTGCGGTGCTTGCTTATCCTCTGTGTACATAATAGTGGCGCAGAAACTAAAATGACGTTCTATTATTATTCTATTTTCGACTACAACTAAAAATTTAAGTAAAAAGCAATAATCCAAAAACAAAAGCAAATATAATTTGTGCACCTCATAAATCTCAAAGCGACTGAAAAAAATTCTTTATGTCTGCCCCTTTGAGTGCAAATTAACGGAGCAACAGAGACACAAATACCGAGGTTACACAATAAAAGATGCAGGTAAGAACTAAGAACGTTTCCCGTGCTTTGCGGTCTTCTTTTATAGGGGGGGATCTTCTTTTTATCGGCGGCGCTCCGAAATTTTTCACGAGTCGATTTTCGCGGTAGTGCCGATAATGATACCGACCGGAAGGGAAATTCAATAGAGGGATATTGACTTTCCCTTCCTGCCTGTATTTCAAAAGGACGAAAATATTAAATAGCCTTGCTGCATATACTTGTTAGAAATCGATGTGTGTGGTGGTGAAAAATAAATATAAAATGTTTTTAATAATTTCTTTGTGTAACATATTAATGCCTTAATAACCATAATACTACTTTATTTGTTGATGTAAATGTTTGTTAATTAAAACGTTTTATGCTCGATGTGAGAGGTCACCAAATTTAGAGCTTGGTAGGGAGGGCGTAGGCCCCAAAGGCAAACCTTTCACTTTCTGTATGTGAGGAAGAGAAAACATATAACATACCGAAAATGAACTACATATATGAGCTGCTGCTCTTAGCAGCGATCTTTAATCGAAAGGGTAGGAAAGGAAATGTGAATTGTTTGCAAGAGGGTTTACCAAAATATAGATCCCCTAACGGAAAGAAAAAAATCACCGCTCAGAAAGTTAATTTAATTTCCTTAGATTGTTATTACGTAACCAGCAACTCTGCGTGCGTCTGTGTGTATGTGTATTCTGTATTAATCCACCACAACGAATAAACAATTTTTAATTAAATTCAACCAAAAAGGAATACGAAAGGAATTTTACGATTTGCTGAAATTACAGAGCGCAATTGTTTCCTAGCGGTGCGGTGGCCGTGTTCATTATGTTTATTAATATCAGATGGAAACTTCCTCCTTTGTGCAGCAAGTGCCTTGCGTTTTTCTTCTTCGCATTAAATAATAACTTTCTGGTATTCCTCGTAGCTTTAAGACCACCATTATCTACTAGACCCAGAGGCGCTCGCAATTTCGCATCGAGTAATTTAGTACTTGAACAATTCTGCGGCGGCACAAAGTAGACGACGGTGCTTGTTCATTTGAACGCGCGGGCCTTTGAATAAACAAGGGAAAACTCGACAATAAAACCGGGGGCGCAAAGTGCGGCGAAAAAATTCCGCCGGCCGCACAACTTTTGATTATTTTAAGCGGGCGCCAAAAAAAAATTGTCGGGTTTCATTTGCTTTTTTTACGCGACTGAAGCCAAAGTAAATACGTCGGTGCCGAATGGCACAGGAAAGAGAATTTATTGGTGAACATAATTTGTCAGGAAGTAAAAGTTTATTATTAATCATTTCCATTTGATACACCTTAGTCATCAAACAATTGAATGTAATTAAAATGTCTCAAGAAATGTAATGTATAAGGGCTTGGTGCCTAGAAAACTGTCAAATATTTCTACTGAACGAGGATTACGTTTTAGTAAAGTAGTCAGCGCATGATGCCGCAATTTGACAACTGACCTAACCACCTTTGTGATTTAGGGGTGATATAAGGGCATGATTTGAGATGGGGGAGAGATAAGGGAATGAACTAGAGCACAGGGTTTTAAAGCAAAGGGTTACATCGCCTTACGTAAGCCATTTTTCCATTGCGATTAAGTCATTTGTACAACGTTAATAAAAGACTGAAGCACAGTAACACCCTGTATACTATGCTCTTAAGCTCAAAGTATTCACATATTGCTGTCAAAGAAAAAGTAACTAGAGATCGATGGACAACATTGAACAAAACCTTATCGTTCGGAAACTACGAAACCAGCAGATTTTTTGGGAGAGGCATTTTTTAAAATAACTTATAAATGTGAAAAGTAAAGAAGACTGCAGGAAAACGTATTTTGAAAGATTTAGATGGAGGACAAGTAAGATTTCAAAAAAAAGAAGCATAAAACGTTGATCAGTTGTTAAACAATCCTGAAGAAGTCGTCAACCGATAGTGAAACGAACGATTTGCGAATTTAAAGCTCTCCGTGGTAAGTTATAACCAGAGAGCGGATGACCTTAGGTTTTACATAGCCACGGGATCCAAATTATTCCTTATTCAAGGCAAACCGCCCAGTTCTGGCCGCTTTCTGGTTATAATAAAATTATTACACAAAAGATTTTATTTAAATAAAAATACCACATCATCATCACTAACTATTCCAAAAAAAAACTTGCCCAATTTCTTTCTATTTATGCAACTTTGGTATAGGTATTCATTTGTGTACGTATTATTCATATACACATTGCGACGTTATTCGTTATTGAGAAATTCATTTCTTTATTTTTCAATAACGTACATATTCGTCTAGAAACATGAAATTCTTTTAGTAAACTGATTCTTAAATATATACAATATTTAAGAATCAGTTTACTTTGCGCAGATTAAAGCATAATTTAGGAGGGAGTTCCAAAAGAGTAGGGCACAAGCCTTTATAAGCGTGCCGAGAGCGAGCTTTAGGTAGTCATCCGCCGAGTTATCGAGCCACCGGTCGTGGCTTGAAGGCAGTGACCCGCCGGTCGTGGCTCGAAGGCAGTCATCGCCGAGACGCCGGTCGTGGCTCGAAGACAGTAACCCGCCAGGCCATCGAGCCACCGGTCGTGGTTCGAAGGCAGTCATTCACCGAATCATCCGCCCGTCGGTGTTTTGACTCAAACGCGCTAAACGACCTGTGCTACGTTACCTGCGTTAGCTGCGTTGGCTGCGTTAGCTGCGTTAGCTACGTTAGCTGCGTTACCTGCAACCGCTCGTCCTGTTTTTATCCCGATCCTGAGTGGGCGTCTCACTCTTGTTTACCAGACCAGACACGGACGTTTCGTGTATCCCGATCCTGAGTGGGCGTTTCACTCTTGTTTACCTGACACGGATGTTTCGTATATCCCGATCCTGAGTGGACGTCTCACTCTTGTTTACCTGACACGGACGTTTCGTGTATCGCGATCCTGAGTGGCAGTCTCACTCTTGCTTACCTGACACGGACGTTTCGTGTATCCCGACCGTGAGTGGGCGTTTCACTCATTACCGTACCACCGATCCGATTCCCGGAGCCTGTACCGAAACGTATGCACACTGCGTTGTCATTAGTTGTCATTAGTGTCCGTAAGACACACCGTATTTTGCCGTTCCTGTAAATACCGTCCGAAAGTTTGATATCTTAAATCTATTTTAATTCATGAAGAATAATCTAAAATTGTTGAGAGAAGAGAATGTGTGATCAATGAAATGTATCCCCTCTTGTCTCCTATGAATAAAACAAAGTTTGAACCTAACTTTTTGGAACTTAGAATGTAAGAAAACGAAACGGAGCTCAGTAACAAATAACGAAGATAATCAGACATTGGTTTTAAATCACTTTCACCCTAACCCGGAGAGTTGCAATCTAGCGGCTATTTTCTTCAATCAGAGATATTATTAAAAATGAATTCTTTACTTTGATTTGTGAACTGTTTGTCTTATTTGTAAGGGAAGCAGGTTATAGCATTTTGGTGGAAGATATAGAAAAGATTTTTGAATAACATTCCTGTTACTCTTTGGAATATATATTTTTTGTTCAGTTATAGTTCTGGTATTATGTGTATGTTCTATTAATTGTTTTATCTTTCTTTTATGTATGTAAGTACAGTTTTCTAAAATGTAAAGAACGCGAATATTTAAGATATTAATTAAATTTAAAGTCACTTTCAAATGTCAAAACAAAGAAGAAAACACGTTTGTTTACACATCATTAATTTTAAAGTCTCCTTTAAGTTCCATTATGAAACTGGCCCATACAGAATTTGTTGAATATAAACGGTTCTTTTTTAGAATAATTTTAATTATGTTGTTGTGAACTACCTGCAACGGTTTTAGGTTTTTAGTATACATACCACCCCATGCTATAATTCCATATCGTAATAACGATTCTATTAATGTCTTATAAAGCCTTATATATTTTTTTATTTAGAAACTCTCTTAGAAGATAAAATTTATGAATTGTTGACTTGTTTGTTCCATTATAAATGCTTGTATGTATATGTATATACCAAGATATTTTATTTCATTTACTTCTTTTATTAGTTTCGTTGAGTTATTAATCTGGATTGTATTATAATCAGGTCTGTTCACCATTGTTATAGAAAAAGCAATATAATAAGTTTTGTCAACATGTAAGGGCAGTTTAAATGCATCTAACCAAGACTTTGCTTGTGTTATTCTATTTTCTGCTTTCTTTTTAACTAAGTTCCAAGAAATACCGGAAAAAATAAGAACTGTATCATCGGCGTAAGATACGAGCTTACCACCAACGTTAAGTTTAGCTAGAGAGTTGATGTAGGTATTAAATAGAATTGGGCCTAGTACAGTACCCTGTGGTATTCCCATCAGAATATTTTCAGGATCACTTAAAGTTTTTCCGTTTTCATGACAAAAATTTGTGTTCCAGTAATAGCAACATTTTTGTTGAAATACCTTGAGATCATAATCTTCTTTAATGTGCAAAAAGAATCACGAACTAAATTACAATTAATACGTCAAAATCATAAATAATATTGTTACTACAATTTTGAAACTTCAAAACTAAAAGAACATAGTACATACATGTGAGACGCATAAGACACAAAGCTTTGCATAAAAGCTCTTCGCCCTTGCTATTAGTGATTCCTCTTCCTTTTGGTTTTCGTAAACATCATCTGATACACGAAACGTAAGAAATACAACACTGCAAAGTTTACTTTTGATATTAATCGAGATGTGCGTAACGCAAGAATTTCGGCGAAATTTGTAACCATCAGGGCGAACGCTACGTAACGTAATCAACAAATATGATATGTATACACCGTTATGAGAGCGATCCTCTCGAAGTTGTCATTTGCGCGATGGTCCTCATAAATTACCCCGCTGAAAAGTCGTCATTTTTTGCCCTTTTTCGGGGATAATGTGGCGTTATAATTTAAGCTGTTTAATATGCGAACGTATACATCATTTTCGTAAGGGCGTATGCAATTTGAAGCTCGTTAATAATTATTAAACAAATTTATTCACGACGGTGAAATTTCGAAGATTCAACACACGTCAGCGTGTTCGATGATGATGTTTTCATCAGAATTTCATAGATGTTCGGGTAAGCACGTCAAGCATGACACTCCGATATAAAATTATGTTCGGAAAATTTCTAAACTTGTTAAAACCGAAAATAATACTGCTTTAGTATCAACGAAGCGAACGAGCTTATTGTTTCAAGCCGCATTAAACAACAGACGTTCTCTTGTTGTAAACCTTCAAAATAGGTGCGCCCGTAAAAGCGAAATAATAAATCGATTCCATATTTTCGGCTAACGCCGTTTAATTATTCGCTTAACGGCCCCGCCGAACGAATGCGAGCGGAAAGTTTGAAAATTAAGACACCGCTGCCCTACTGTTGCTGATAATTGTCCAACCGCAAACAGAACGTTTGCGCAAATGTCGCGTGCACTAACGAGCAAAATCTGCGAATTTAAGAACACGAAACAATTGTTATTTTGTGTCGTTATTTCCGAGTCGTTTGTTGTTCTTGGCTTGAATTCGACTACAGTTTCGAGGCATTTTCTGAAACATGTATTACTTCGATCAAATTGAGAATTACAAATAAAATAACACAGAAACTTCAAATTCATTTTGTTAAAGACGTTTCAAATAACAGAGTTGGAGAAGTTCAATGGTATTATTAAAGAAAAAGAATATCATTGGAAACAATTGTGCGAGGATATCGAAGAGAACGTCTGGGGGAAAGGCCACAGAATTGTGGCGAAAAAGAATCCTGGTCGACAGCTACAAATTGACGCAAAGATTCAAACTATACAGGAACTGTTCCCTTCAAGGCCAGAAGAGGATAATTTTAGTATTACGTCCGCTGAAGTAGTTCCCTTTAGAAATAAGGAGATCTTGACTGCCACACACAAAACGAAAAATAGTAAAGCCCCAGATAGAGACGGTACTGAAATCCCAAACTTAATAGTTGAGCTTCAAATGGCCATGATGATTTCCCAGGTATTTGGAAGACGGCTCGATTGGTGCTAGTAGAAAAACCCAAGAAGAAAAAGGCAGATGCTACCTCGTATAGACCCATCTGTTTGCTGGACACTTTTGGCAAACTACTTGAACACCTATAGGCTGCCAGGATGAGACGGGAGATGGTCGATCAGGCAAGGATATTTCGAAACGTCGCGTCGGTTAGGTTTTAGAGGGGGTAGGTCGACAATTCAGGCTATGAAACTAGTACTGGAAATGGCGAGGACTGAGAAACTTTTATCTATTAATAATTATATCAACGTTAAGAATTCCTTTAACAGCTGAACCTGGAACCTGATCAAGAGGGAATTACTGAATAGAAACATCAGTCCATATCTTCTACGTATGGTGGGTAGCTACCTTGATGACAGGTTTTTGGAGTTGGAACCAAACCTCAAGATGAGAATAACGTGCGGAGTTCCCCCAAGGATCTGTCTTGGACCCTTTGCTATGGCATTTACTCTATGACGGAATTCTGAACCTAAGTAGGTACACCTGATGGGGTGGAACTACTAGCCTCCGCTGACGACTTAGCGGTGTTAGTCATGGGGAAAACGGAAGAAGAATTAGAATACAAAGCAAATTACACTCTTCTGAGTGGATGAACCTGCGTAAGCTAGAACTAACCCTTAATAAAACAGAAGCAGTACTACCCTCGGGCAAAAAGAAGCATAGACCACTAAGTCTTAAGCTTGATGGCCTAGACATTATTCTCAACAAAGCTGTTAAGTACCTGGGAATTTTCTTTGACGAACATCTGAGTTTTGGAGAGCACATCCGCCACGTCACCAGGAACTACCAGACTCCTAAAAAGAAAAGGAGATTCTTAGGTTCTGCCGTTGAGTCAATCCATCCTTTATGCCGCATCAATCTGGGCCAAAACTTGTTTAGTCTAGGCAAATATAAAAAACAACTAGTGAAACGCCAACAAATTTATGCAATAAAGGTGTGCGGAGCTTATAGGGTGATAGGGTGGTGGCAACTGAAGCAGCTTCTGTGTTGGCACGAGTTATACCCGTAGACCTGTTGACGATAGATAGAGATAAGTCCTATGGTGCTAGCAAAGAGGGAAGAAAGAGTCTCAGAGAGGAGACTACGTTGACATGAAAATTATGATGGATAAATATAACCAAGGCGCATTGGACCAGGTTTTTCACGCTTGGTACGTGAGATCACATGGGAAACTGAGCCCAATTCCTCACCGGGCACCATAGGCACAGAATTAAAAATTTTGATTCTCTCATCATCCACTGTGAATATCCTTCTGATACTGCTGAACATACCTTCTTCATTTGCAACAGAGGACCAATGCCGAAATCCGGATTGGATGGATAACATCGTGGTATTCATGCTTGAGAGCGCTGAAAACTTGACGAAAATCATCAAAATGGTCGAAGGCATCCTTAGGATCAAAGAGACGAAGGAGAAGCGGACAATGGGGATCTTTTGATAACGAAACCTAAGTGAACCACGGGAACCTGAGGTCAAGACTTGTCCGCTGCTGCGAAGATTGCCAAATGGAATGGTGATGCCGCAGCAGATTTTGCGGACAAAGAGGAACGCAGTTGATTGGCCTAGTCAGGGCGGTCGTTGTTAGAAGCTGAGAGATATAAGAAGTCCACGATCGGATTAAGTACCTGTTTTACTCTGTTTCACACGCAACACTCTCTCACTCTGTTTTATTTGTCTGTAAGATAAAGATAAAGATATAGGTAAACGTATTCTCCGAATTCTTAAGAATAGTGCCATTTCATCGTAGCAACGTTACCATTGGGCAGACGTTAATGAATCCGATCGTGGACTTCTTATATCTCTTATATCTCTCAGCCTAGATGGATTGGCATTGCACTACTGCCTCAGGGCATCTTTCGAAGATTCTGCAAACCTCTATAAAAAAAAAGAAAGTTGAAAGAGAGAAAAATTACTTTATATCAATCTCCACGAAGCAGCAGAAGCAATAGTAACTGTAACAGTAACTATCTTATAGCGTTTTCGATTCACTTGCACTGAGGCGCACTCAGAATGTCTTCATCTAGTTTTATTACGTGAAGTTAAAACAAGATGCAAATACTCTGAGTGCAACCACTGCAAATGAATCGAAAACGCTATTGGATTCGTCTATAAAAGCAGAAATGAGCGCGAAATTTAAACATTTTTTTATTCGGTCGTGAATGTGATTAATATAGCAAACAGAAAAATATCCATTTTAAGTCTTAATATGTAGTGAATTTTTAATTCGAGACGTAAAAAAAATATACACACATATTTCTAACTGTCGGTGTAAAGGTGTAAGAAATTATTCAATTCAATGACCATAATACATCAGCGTGTATAATTGTAATTAGAATTAGTGCACGCGTAGAAATTGGCTCTTGAGGAACATACTCTTCGCGAACAGAATTATGTTTGTGTACGAACTTGTTCGGGTATATTCGAACAAAAACAAAACTTTTCATCCGGATACGCTGTAACTGCATTTCTAATAAGAGTACTTTGTGCTTCCCAACTAACTACTTGCCTGGAAATATTAAAATCTACGCGTACATGTTCGAAACTCAATTATAGTTACGGCAGTAACAGTTTGAAACTTCAGTTTATGCATCCACAATACATAATGCACTAGTTGACTATACATAGAATAATGTGAATAATGAAATTGGTGGTTTGAGTGCAGCTACATTTTTTCTCTAATCACTGTTGTATGGTACCATTTGGGATTTTTCTGTAGTATACTAATTAAACAATAAACAATGATTTTTAGCTCGTGTGCATGTTTCGAACGACCGGGCCGTTAGAAACGTTAATTGTAAAAGTAAAGTCTCCGAAACTGTAACAAACAGAAATTCCCTGCTGCTCATTCGTCCATGTAATGTCAACGGATATGCTAGTTCATGAAAACAAATATTTATGGGCGTTCGAGTTCGTCTTAAGATTTACATAGGATCCGTGAACCAGCCAATAATAGCACAACGCGGTTTATTAATACCACACAGTGAAAAAACCTGCCGTAAGCTGAGAATAATAATAAATACCGAAATATTTTAAACATGCGTGACGATTCGAAAACAAATATTCAAGCATATTGTTCCTGTCAATCTGTCTCGGATATTATTTGATTCGATTATTTTGATTTTGTATGGAAGATCTCTCAACAGTATGTGCGAAGGCATTCGATTTTATTTCAACTTGTTTCAGAATAAGAAAATAACGAAAAAAGACTTTATGGTGTACCTCAAGATAGTAGACTAGGGCCAATTCTATTCTTATTGTAACAAATAATTAAGTATTTCAAGTAATCTTAACAATACCGTAATTTTTCCATTGCCTTTGTCAAAGAAAGAATACTTTAATTTAAAATTTAATTTAAAATGAACGAAAAAATTGTGAGGTTGAAAGTAAAATTAATTAAAACAACAATCAGTTATGGAATTCATTCGTTTGATATTTAATGAATTTTAAATAAACGTTTTCCATTTAGGTATATACAAAGGGAAACGTTTAAAACGAATTAAATGGGTTTTCTTATATTTGAAAATTCTTAAAATACCAAAACATCAAAACAATTTGTTTTATAAATAGATTCAAAGAGATATTAAAAACCTCTGAAAACATAAATCACGTAATAATTTCGGAACACATTTATTGACATTCAATGCACCCGGCAAATTATCGAATGCCAATCAATTTTCAAAACTAACGACTGCTATTTCATAAAACGATAAATTAGCACATATTTCAAAAGCCAGGTTCACAGATCACAAAATCACAATCAACTCCAGTAGTAACTTCCGTTTAACAACTTTTACATAACTAAATTATATTCTCTCTCGCCGGTTAGATGTTGCTAATTTAATTTCGCGCTCCTCGCAGCGTTATTGTGAAGTGTACAAATTTCAATATTATTTACTCTCCCCGCAATTAAAAGGGAATTAAATTAAAAATACTTTTAAAGTAGTCGCGTCGGTGCGCCGGCATTAATTAATTCCGGATTCCGGACTTGCTCCGGCAACGCTCGTAATTTCTTTTTGCTTGATGCGGAAGGTATACGTCTAGAAATCACATCGAACTTGTTTGTTTTGAATTTATAGCGTACAAGCTTTTTCTACGTTTTTAAAGTACACTCAAGTTAGAAAAAAGCACATTAAAATAACTATGGAAATTACTTGATAATTAAATTCAAATTATGGGCTTGCTTTGCAATGCTTACGGAAACGAATTGATTTTGTTTTTCTGTGTAAAAAGTACAGGGTAAAACAAAATTATTCTCATCTAGTTACCTTTGCATTACCCATGTAAAAATACGAAGTGCCACTCTACGAAAATAAGGAAGGCCTTACCCTAATATCAACATATACGTCAAAATTGAAAATGTGATTTATTGCGAAGGGATGATACGAATGCAAAGTTGAGATTGAAATTGCAAAGAAAGCCAACGAACGTAAGTCAAAGCAAGTGTTGAAAGTTGTTGGATGCATATAACTACACGAAGTTTTATTATTATTAAAAATGTGCTGCAGTATGTCTCGTTGCATTTTAATGTGATCCTTGCCATCAGTTCTTGCAAATTATTATTTTTTTCTTTGTACATCTCATTTTTATGGAGAAGTCTAACAGGGGTGAGGTCTGGTGATCTTGCTGGCCAAGTTCCCCTGCTTACAACTCGGCCAGGGAAGAACTCTTCAAGAAATTCCAAATTTTCTCGAATAGCATGAACTGTCGCTCCAACTTGCTGAAAGTAACCATTTTCAAATTCATCAGGATGCACCTGCTCTAAAAATGGGGTCAACAATTGTTCCCTGTAACGCTGTAGCGTTCACATTATTCGCTGTCCGTTACATTATTTTTTTTTACGTATTTTCTCGTTATTTTGCTGTTGAAATTCAAATAAACGCCGTTTCGTTATTTTAATTAATTTCGTATTTATGACTTTCACGCCTTTATCTCTCAGGATTTGTGTTTTAATTTTAGATAGTAATACGGACTTCTATTTCTTCTTAAAGCCGTTTGTTTTGTTTCGGAATTTAAGCTGTAGATGTCGTACATGGTCCCCATGGTCGATTTTATTGATCGATGTTTCTTAATGACGTATGCGGAAATTGCGTGTAAAATCTTCGACGAGTTTCCGTCCTCTTCGATGATCGTGCGATTACTTGTGTGATGCGCTGCTACACCATTGAGACGCGTGGCATGCGTCTTCAAATTTTTGTGGTTTTGTGATGCTGGACGGCTTCGAGATATTCCAGTTTGGCAGACATTTACGTCTCTATATTTCGTATGCCCTACTGTGTCATTTTTGCCGTCTGTTTTTCTCAACTGCTACCGCTTCCGTTCAAGTACGTATCCGAGCACGTGTTGCGTTAAAGTTCTCGCTCAGGAAAAACTAACAGAAGATTGTAAGTACCCTAGTTGTTTAGGAGAATATTTTCTAAGATTCCTTTTCTCTTTATGTAGAGTTTTTTTTGACTCCCGAAATTGTGTTGAATTGCCGAAGCTTTCCTCCTACCGTACGAGTTTTGTCAGAAAATTCCTTGCTGTTTACGGCGTGTCTTTTGAAGATACTATCGAACAGGAGTTCCTCTTTTTATTTGACGTGGTTGTTCTTGGAAGCAAATCCAACTATTGCGGAGTCGTCTGAAGATCTAATTCAGCGGTGTCGTAAATGGAATCAAGGTCAAGTTATTGCGGAGTCGTTTGAAGATATAATTCAGCGGTGTCGTAAATGGAACTCAAGTCAAGTTATCATCATGATTGAGTAAGAAACAATCACCATTATTATCGTATCGTATTGTATTGTATCGTATCGAGAAAATTATCGTACCGTACCGTATTGAATAACTACAGTATCGTACCGTATCGTTTGGGAAATATTACCGTACCGTATTGAATTAGTCCTTCAATTTTTTTATTTTGATTGTCGTGGACAATATTTATAGTATATTGGGTCACTTTCGATTTTATTTAGCGATTTGTTACATTCTTTACTTTGTCGGGTCCATAGTTGCATGGTATTATTTTTTTTTTCTACTTTAAGTTTTTTTTGTACACATGTTAGTTATATGTATATATATTTTGTTCGTTCGAATTACCATTTATGTTTAATAGTTACATCATTTTTCAATTATATTATTTTTGTTGTGACATATCCATTAATTAGGTATTGTACTGTTGAAATGTTTGAAATAATACGTCCTAATTTTCAGTATTCTTTTATTCTAATGGCTATCGGTTTCGGTCTGAGACCATCATCAGGCCTACAATCGAAGAAGGAAATTAATAGCTAAATTGTTTAACGTGTTATAAGGTTGAATTGTTGTAATAAACAGGATATTTGAAATGGAAATGTCTTGAAAAAAAATTTTTGACAATATTAGCTAAAGTAAATTTCTATGATATAAGAAAGTTGTTTGCTTATTATTTGTGTATTGTATGGTGATCATGGATTAATTTTGACTTACCAATAACGTCAAAAACGAACGTATATTAATTAAATTCATAAATCACTGGAGAGGAAGAAAAATGTAAATGTGCTGTCAAAATAGATAGATATGAAGTGTGTTTAGGTTAAGTATAGTGTGAAGAAAACACTACAAAAAACACTACAAGAAAACACTACAAAAGAACTTAATTTTATTAAAGCTATAGCCATAAACAATAAATACTCCCCAAATATAATCAACAATCAAAAGCAATTTGTCAATCCTAGTGCGATGTCAGGTCAAAAAGCGATCGTAAGATGTCGCTACTTAAATTGTTTTTTATTTAAAGTTTAAATATAAAGTCATTGTATGTCTGTGTTTAAATTCTAAACACAAACATACATTTTCTTTGCACTGCCTACTCTAATCTGATTTTTATTTGCTCACCGTTTACAAATAAGGAACAATATATTCAATTATCTGGTATAGAATTTATCTAAATATGAAAATGGGTAGTCTACCCTGTATAAACTTTGGAAATAACAATCTTATCGCCATTATCACTGTTGAGTCGTTTGAATCATTAAAAGTTTTTAAGGAGAAAGTTCCCACATTTATTAGAAAATAGTAGAGGTACTTCGAACAGGTCTTTCTAAATTAAATAAAATCGATTTTAGGTCACTTCCGGCATAACCGAAAGTCGCTATGAATTCGCTCATTTTCAGCGGCTTGCTTGAAAAATAAAAAAAATTACAATACCTTTTCCTATCCTCAAATTGTACAATTTTTGAGATATTTTGAGCCTTCCTGTGTCATTGCAGTTATTATTAAGACAATCCTTCTGTATTAGCCCAAGCTGAAACTGCGGTTTTTAAGGTTACAAAAGCTCTTAATTAATTTTGCTAAATCACAACGCAATTTTTTTATAAGGCCCAAAGCTTAAACCCTTAACAACAATTGTTCAAACAATTGTTGTCATGGGTTTAAGCTTCAGCTTAAATTTAAACTGGCATTGTACAATGGACCTTAGAGTTAAGACGCTGCGATTAGCTACGATTGTTATAGAACGTCATCTGTTGAGTTACAGACAGTACTTTTTATTATAACAACAATTTACAAGCCACATTTCTTCCTCTAAACGAAAATGTATACGTCGTTATTAAGGGCCGGTCTTTCCATCTTCCCGTTAAAGTTAT
Organism: Dorcus hopei; assembly: GCA_033060865.1. Classification (NCBI taxonomy): domain Eukaryota; kingdom Metazoa; phylum Arthropoda; class Insecta; order Coleoptera; family Lucanidae; genus Dorcus; species Dorcus hopei. The sequence continues at coordinate 40,367,543 of CM065423.1, forward strand.
CAGGCGAATAACTTTATTTTTATGAATGGTTCATAGATTTTTATTAATTGTTTCCATGGTAGTTATCCGTCAGTTAGTTTATCAATATAATACAATATGTTTTTAACAATACAGTTAGTAGTGTGCGTAGTTGCAAGTAGAGTCCCTACACAAATAAAGTGCCGCAATTTCCGCCATTTTGAGTCAAACTAAACGCGCAAATTTTAAATTGAACGTAAGCGGTAATGAGATTTCAAATTTGTTGAGGTTACTTCGACTCAAAATGGCGGTAATTGCGTACTTTATCTATCTAGAGACTTTTTTGTTGCACAAGTATTTTTCAGCGCCATCTCTTACTCTATGAATAACGAAAAGTTTAGGTGGCGACATCCTGCGATCGCTTCTTTGACCTGACATTGCATTGGGATTGACAAAGTAAAGCCAGTTTGCTACATAGTGAGTCGTTCCATACAAGGTGGGAAATGCTTCAATAAAGAAAGTGTTTTCTTGCAAAGCATACATTTTAATCGCTTGTTAATTCAATTCAATAAATTGTAATAATTGTCATTTTGCCTGATTTATTGACAGAACTAGCTAATTCAAAAAGGTTCCAAATGTAACTAGATAAGAATCATTTTGTTCCACTTTGTACTTTCAACCTAGGGAATTCACATTTAGTATTATACAGGGTGAGTCATAATGGGCGCAACAAATTTTACCAGTATATAGGAAAGACTTTTTTAAGTAAAAAAGTTTCTATAAACCTATGTCTTAATCCGCACAGTTGAGGAACTACAAGGAGTCAAAGTTTTGTAATAAACAAATATTTGATAATAACTGCAACTGTGAAAACTGTTAAAAATTTGGATAAACTGTATAAAAAATGTTCAATTAAATCACAGTATTACAAAAACTGTTCAAACTGTGCTCCTTGAACTCTAATACAAGCACGAGCTTTACGAATAACTTTTTTACTTAAAAAGTCTTTCCTACATACGGGTAAAATTTGTTCCACCCATTAGACTCACTCTACTTTGACTTCTTGTAGTTCCTCAACTGTGCGGATTAGGACATGGATTTATAGGAACTTTTTACTTAAAAAAGTCTTTCCTATATACTGGTAAAATTTGTTCCGCCCATTATGACTCACCCTGTAGAAATCAACGAATAGTAAGTACAGCGAAAGCCAAGATAATAAGGAGTACATATTAGGTTTGTTCCATTCGTCAGGATTTCAAGTTTTGGACCATTCAGAACCATTACTGAGCATGAGCAGTGCACAAAATTGGATATAAACGTCATACTGCGCATGATTTGAAAATGATGTCAAAACTTGAAATTCTGTAGAATGGAACGCACCTATTACATAAACAAAAATTCGTGAAGAACGCCATATGATTGATTAGTAAAAACTACAATTTTCTTCATTGCAACGATTACATGATTATTAAAGTATCTACGTTTTTTTTTTAATTTATCCTGCATTATAAGGACTTTCATCTGCATTGTCACGCCATATGATTAGGCAGTAAAAACTGAAAACTTCATCGTAACAAGCACATGATATTAGTAGAAAATTGGTAGTTATCAAGTTTTTTTTTTACAGAATTCAGTAATTATTTTCGATTTCTGATTGGTACTATGCTATTTATATTTAACCAATTTAAAGCAAAATGTTATTTGGGGAAAAAAACTTGTTTAATTGTGATGCAATACACGCATTCTATTGTAGGTACATCTAGTTGTATTAATTTAAATTTCAAGTTACAACAGCAAATAGAGCGAAAAGCAATTTACTCGAGAGAAGCACTTGTCTCTCTTCATTAGAATTGCTGGAAATCAGCGAGTTCCACTAGACTTCGTACATTTTTAAAAAGCAACCAGATCACAGAAATTAATTTCCACTTTTGTATTTTGTTAATTATTTTAATTAGCATTACCTTCCGGCAAATATTTATATTGCAATCGAAACACGTTAGTTAGCCCTACGTTCTGCAATTAATTTAGTTTCCAGTCTAGAAACTTAATGCAAGTTATATTCGCAGTATATGTGTTTATGAGTTAGAGAATTAGCTGTTGCCCGTTTCCGGTTTGCACTCTGTTAATTAAATCACAATGTCTAACAAGAAACAAACTATGAGCAGGCATTAAACGACCCTAAAAATACTATATGCTGCTCTTTGGACAATTAATTTTCTATTGAACACTCTAATTAGTGACATAAGTTAAAAAGAGGAACAAGAAGATTGTAGAATTGTTGTCTTCAATCTCCCAAAAAAGAAAATTACCCTTGTTTTATGGTAAAGAACGGGTTTAAGCAATTACGTAAATCGATTCTATTTGCAATGTGTTACGGGAATTTTCCTCGCACAGACGCGAATTCGGTTGTTCTTTGCGAATGATGTTGCTACCGTAATGTCAATAAATTCGGATTCTAAACGGAGGAACGAAACAAATTACGTCACGCTACGAGCGAAATAGATAACTCTATTCGAATCGCAACGTGCGTGAACAACACACATAAACGTCAACTGGTTGATACAACGGCTTGAATTTTATCATCAATTTATTTTTCACCATTAAATATAATTACACAAATATTAATTTCAAAAATAAATTGGGAATATATGAAGGCAATCAATTTTATTTCAACTTGTTTCAGAATGAGAAAATAACGAAAAAAGAATTTGGAAATATGGTGTACCTCAAGACAGGAGACTAGGGCCAATCCTGTTCCTACTGTAATAGATAAATAAGTGTTTTTATCAATACCGTAAATCTTTTCATCGCGTTTGTCAAAAAAAGCATTTAACATTCTAGTTGAAACGAACGGAAAAATTGTTAAATATTTCATGGATTGTAAGGCAAGAACAATTTGGATCTGAAGACTCGCGATACAAATGAAATGAATCAAAGAAATCTCTAACAAAGAAAAAAGGAAAATATTATTAAATAAAATTGCAATACATAATCGACTTTTATTATGGAGATTATTATCAGACCTCAAACAATCTTCAACTTCAAAGGCGATGTCGGCGTAAAGCGCCTACAAGTCAAACAAAACTAACTTCTTATATATCGTTACCGCAATATTTGAGTTCAATAGATTTTCTTTCGGCCTATTATTATTAACGACCAGTTTAAAAAGTTAATAAGCAAAACATTTTCAATTTGTATTCATTAAGCAGCTATTATTTCTCGCCGCAAAACAATTTTGCATTGCATTGTGCAACTAGTAATGAGAAAACCTTCATAATAATAGGTGCTTGTACTTTACGTAACGTACTCCGTTATGGACGATGAAAATATACAGTTAACCACACAATTAAGTTAGCGGCACATAAAATAATCTATGGGGCATCGTATCGCCAAACAAAATTATGTAATACAGTTTTTATTACTCAATTTTCACAAAGTACACAATGCACAATTAATTGTTGGAATGCAAGCAATTTAACACAAAAAAAAAATTAGACTGTAACAGCATTAACAATTCAAATGAAGCGAAAATGAGTTAGTCGTTTTTAATCGACATCGATTTCTAAGAATCGAATTTAAAACCGAGACGATCGCACTTTTTAATTTAAATTAAAGAAAGAACTAGAGATTCTATTTAACAGGAAGCGACTATTAAAGTAGTTCTAATAATAAACACTCTGAGTGTATTCTTTCTGCTTTATTAAGAATTTTACGACAAAGCAGCAAGACAACACAAACAACAGCAACTTCATGCACGTGCGATCATCCGGTTTACTAGTTTAACTGTCTCCGATGTAATTACGTCGTTAAAAAGAAAGCATTTCGAATATCTTCTGGTATACTTTTCAAGTTTAATAAGTATTACTTGCGATTAGAAAAATTTCTCGGAAATTAAAATTTAATTTGTTGTAGTTTCGTCGTTTTGATTCCCCCAGCTTTCGCTAACATGCAACGCAGAATGTCATTACAGTGAACATTGTGTTTGCTGAACGCTACCGCTATCATACGGTGCAGTAAATAAATATTCTATGTACTAATTATCTGCAATTATAACCGCCACAAAATGCGACATAACAACATTACAGTATCCAAGCAGGAAACATAATTATACATAACTAAAATATAAGCTGTTGTTTCGAAATTGTTACTATACGTTCTCGTCCATTTTGGTGCTCATTCAATCGCGAATGCAAATTTGTTTTTGTCCCAGTTTTAAGTGAGGTGAAGCTTAATTTTGTATAAAGCACAAATCACGATCCCCCCTCCCAACGTAAACCCTCACGATGTCGTTGTTATGAACCGCACTATGCACCAAGATGACACGCCAAGTTGGCAGCAACGTAAGTGCTATAATACCGTGCGGAGGCCCCCGGAGCACCACTTGATACCCGAGAAGGAAAATCTGCGAATGCCACCAAGTAGCCACTAAACCCGACAATCGCACCGCAAACCAGGGATTTTTCTTTTCAAACATGACGAAGCTTCGTTATTGAATCACAAAAAAAAAGAATTTCTGCGAAAATATTTTTTCGAACAATGACAGAGATAGACTAGAATGAAAATAGAATCGATATAGCAAATAATACACCGAAAGAGATGGAAGAAGATAAAAAATCCATGAATCTTCGTGGATGAAGATGATTCAAAGGCCTAGTGTAAGCAGTGGCGAAGAAGACATCGAAATGGTTGAGGACTTGGCTTTAACAGATGAGAGGATGGAATATCAAATTCAACTTCTTTAAAAAAATTTGTAAGAATTTGGGAATTAATAGAATCTCAGCACGTTGATTTTACGAAATGAAAAGAAATCGACGACATCGACAAATTTATTTATTTAAAACGTTTGATACTGTTCGAAATGAACTGATTTTTTTTTTAATAATGCTGGGATACGAAGGAATTAATCTCTAATTGTTTTTCCAGATACTAAAAGAAAATGGAACAAAAACTTTCACAAATCAACTTGGCCAGCTTTATCGAATTCGGAATAAAAGTTAGCCGGCGCGGATCAATTTCCGAACAAATTTTGTATATCGGGGGAAAGAAATTTTAACTTCGGCCAACTGCTGCCAAATAATTTTGCCTTAAATTGACCGCAAAGTACGTGACGCTCATGAAAACGAGGACAGGTCGTTCTTATTTCCATCATACATATGCATGAGGCAACTTTTTTTTAAAACAAAATTAATATCCTTCATCCAATTTGAAAATAAATTTCGACTACAAATCCTAAGCAAGTCAGTGTCTGGTAGGTATTTAGGAAGTGTTAATCTGGTGAAGTCAGAGTCAAGCCCCTTACACATCGTTTTGTCACGCACGCAGTTGTCAGTCAACATTTCAGGCAGATAATGCACAACAGGTTTATAAATAGAACGGTTAAAAAGTACGGAAAATCGCAGCGCAAATGAAAACGGGATTAATTATACGGAATACAGATTAAATTATTTCGTTTTGAATTTGCGAAACGCAAATAAAATGTATTAAATTGTTTACGCTTTGAGAATTATTGTCGGGTGAAATGAGGCTTTTCTATTTTAATTTAAAAAAAAACTGTCGTTATTTATTTTATTTTTAAAATAGAGTTAAAATAATATTTAGAAAGTTAAATAATTTTAATAAATAAATTTCAAATGCAAATTAAAACGAATGGATGATTAATTATTACCGAGTGAAATAATTTATAAATTCAAACTCCTTGCTCTTTCATTTAAAAAAAAATGTGTTATCTCATTTAAATTGCAGTTTAGAAGAAAAATATTGGCGCCGTTTGTTTCATCATCACTTCACGCTGTTACAACAACACTCCGGGAACAATTATTTCATAAGTTCTTACTTATTTTATTGCATTTATATCATAAGCAGATACTTTTTTGATTAAGTACGTCTGTAAAGTTATGTATTTGTTTTAATAATCTTGACCTTTCATGTCGCTGATAAAATAAATAATATTTTTTTACTGTTGCTATTAAAAACACTGATAAATCTAATTAAGTCTTTTCAAATAAATCTTGAATGTAAATTTCGATTATTTAGCAATTAAAAAATAAACAAAAATTTGCTTTGACGAAATGTGGTATGTGATTCTTTAATTTGTACACAATTTAAAATGGACACCCTCCAGTCATTGCCAATAGAAGTTATGGTGAAATAATTTCGTTTTCATTTCATTTCATTTATTCAACCAGAAAACATTACAAAAGTGTAACACCTAAAGAGGCGAACTACGTTGCCTGTAAGGGTGCGTCCAAACATGTGACGTATCCGCGTATCCGATCATGATCGGAAGATCTGATATGATACGCAAGAATGATGCACCCACACTTAATTACGTCTCGTATCCGTTTTGTTATATCCGTATGTGCGTTTACTTTCCGACTTGATGCAACCGTATCGACTGTTCGACGTTGCACGACTGTCACTGTGAAATTAGCTGCTGCTACCTATCTATCCAGTGTTTGATGTTTCGGCGAAATTGCGACTCCAAGTGTGACGTAGTCGTATCGTATCCACGTTCCAAATAATACAAAGAAACGATACGGGGATGCGTCACGGCAACACGTCCACACTTGTCTGATTATGATACACGATCACGATCGGATACGCGGATACGATACATGTTTAGATGCACCTTAAAAGGCCTGGTGCGAACTTAAAATTAAAATTAAGACTACAGTTATACATAAAGTATAGCTAAACTTATCCTATGAACGAAAATAAATAACAAAACTCTTTAAGAACTTAGTAATATCCATTTAGATTTATGGTTTAGTTTGTGTTTATGTTATGGGGGAAAAATCAACGAGTTGTTTAAAAATTGTACATTACCCATTCTTTTTTAATAAAATTTTTCTTAGATTTCTTTATTTGATGAAAAAAAATATATATATATTTTTTAATTATTATTAAGTAGTTTAGCTTTTAGTTCATTCAAGCAGAAAGTAAAATGTTTAATTCTATTAATAATAAAATTTATTTGTGTATCCCATTTGAAATTGTAATCTATTTGAATACCTAAATACTTACAATATTTAACTCTTTTTATTTGCTCTCCATTTATTTCCAAATTTATGTGATGAGGCACATTATCACAATATATTCCAAATCTCATAAAAACTATTTTAGACAGGTTGAGTGACAATTGGTTTAAGGCTAAACAGTTCACGATAACAGTATCATCCGCATAAGACAAAGCACAACCAGGAGGTAAGAGATTCAATAAAGCCATTAATGTATACAATAAAAAGTAAAGGACCTAGAATTGTTCCTTGAGGAACACGGATTTTAATATTATCAGGAGTGCTATTAATATTTGCAACTTTGACAGTTTGCATTCTGTTACTTAAATAACTTTTTATAAACTCCAAGGTCATGCCTCTAATACCATAAACGTCTAATTTTTCCAAAAGAATTCTGTGATTTACTACGAGTATATCGAAAACTTTCGCTGGATCTATTTTTGTCAAAACTATCATAGATTATGTTTGATAGATAATTCAGAGCATCGCTGGAACCTTTATGTTTTACAAAGCCAAGTCATATAATCTATTATATATTATTTTTTCTAAGATTTTGCCAATATTTGACATAAGGGATACATGTAGGTCTATAATTTGTTTCACAGTTTTTATTACCTGATTTAAAGACCGATATAACTTCAGCAGTTTGCAATGCAATAGGCCATATAGAATTTCAAATATTTATGTACATATACTTTTTAATTATTTCTATTTCGTTTAATTTTCGTCTAATTAACATTTACTAAATGATTTAATCATCCTTTTACATTTGTTAGCTACTAATAATTTTAAAAAAATGTTACTGGCTTTTATGTTCTTTTTTTAATTTATTTATTTTTTTCTTAATAATCGTAGATGATACTGATTAGATATTTTTTGTACAAATCATCGCTGAAGTTAGAATTCCTGATCACGGTTCTTTATGTTAATGTGAATGAAACTCATAGTAATTAAAACGTAAACGTACACATACATTACATACGTATCTACATACGTACAGTTCTTTCGCTCGATCTTTGCAGTTACGTCAGAAAATTATCGACTCAAAATATCAAACTTATAAATTCTATCATTGTTTTAACATACGTATTAGATAAGGATAAAAAAATATGTTGATTTCGTTTCTCGAATCGGTAAAGTGTGACGTGACTGCAAAGATCGAGCGAAAGAACTGTATCTACATACGGGGTGTCAACATGAAATTTCCCACCCCCTTTAACTTTCTTTAATATTCGATTACATGTCTAGCGATTTATTTCTTTCTCTTTCGAATGCCGTCAAAAAAATTCCAGATATTCTGACGGACGCGGACGGTAGAGTTAGAAAAAAAAATTTAATACAAAACTTATAGGGACTAGTTCAAAATTTTTGTAAATGATGACCAAGAGAAACAATCGAGGATTACATAAACGAGATATAAAGTTTTTATTCTTTACGAAGCTATGTATATTTTTATATATTTGAATTTTAAATCAAATTCCCGTATGACTTTGAAAGAAAACTGGAAATTTTAAAAATTAGTAGAAAAAATATGTATTATTTTGTTTTTCTTTGCAAGATTTACAGCTTATGTGAAAAAAGGAGGGGATTTAGGATTTTTATACAGTGAGGGCGTTTTACATTATGACCTCTGAAGATTTTGGAATAGGCAACACATCAATCAAATTTAAAAAAAAAACTTTGTATTTTTATCCAGAAGTAGAATGGGTTGCCTATTTTCTCATTTTAAGGCGTTCTGATTTATGTATCTCTCTTTTACCGGTGAGAAGTTAGCAACAAACCTCCTTGCTGTAAAATTTCAAAATTTGAATTATCAGAACTATAATTTTAACAGCAGCATTGTGAAAATCATTAACTATAGTTTGTCCCTGGTGTATCACAATTGAGAAAAAAAAACGAAACCAAATTATTGGCAGTAATTAATGCGCAGTACCTAATCATATAAATAACTTTTTAAAGAAACTATTTAGATGCCACCAGAAAGTTTTGGCCGATTGATTTTATTGATTAGTGATCGATTGAAAATAGTTAATATCACGCACTTAAAAGACACCAAATACAATAGCACATAACTTTTTGTACAAATATTGCACAAACTAAATTCTGACAAAATACGAAAGAGATCATTCAAATCTATCGATTTATGGTACTTTTGAATTTTGGTCGATCGATTTTATTGATTAATTATCGATTGAAAACGGGCGCACCCACGACTTCAGATATTCAAGACAGCGTCAACTATAAATGCACATAACTTTTTATGCAAATGTTGCACAGACGAATTTCTTGCAAAATATGAAAGAGAACACTCAAATCTATCGATATATCTTTGACTTTTGACCCATCGATTTTATTGAATGATTATTATTGATTGTATTTAGGCATTCTCGGGGTATATATATTTAATGCAAAAAAAGCTATTGGCGATGGCCCAAAACTTAGAAGCATTATAAATTGATAAATTTGTATATGCTCTTTCATATTTTGCCAGAATTTCGTTTGTGCAACTTTCGTACAAAAAGTTATGTGCTTTTGTATTTGGTGTCTTTTAAGTGCGTGATATTAACTATATTCAATCGATCAGTAATCAATAAAATCGATCGGCCAAAGCTTACTGGTGGCATCTTTCGATATGTTTGATCATTTGTTATCAGTTTTTGTTATGTTCGATTCTTATTTAATATTTTCAGTAAAAAAAAAATGTAAATATGATTTGGATTCCTTTTGGAATGCTTTCTAATCGACGTCTCACCGCTTTACAAAGTTTTCAAGATACAATGAAGCATAGATTAGAAAGCAGTCCCAACTAAAATAATTTTAAAAAATGTAGAAAAAATTACAAGCAACGTAATGTTAAAAATTTACGTAACAAATTTTCTTTACTTCCGGACAAAAATTGCCCCACAAATAATTATGAATTTACCTCCACAAACATTTCACGAACAAGAAAATTACATTAAATGTTGTTGCCATTTATTAGTTATATTAAAAAGTTGTGTACACATTTATACAGTGACCGCCAAAAAATTCGGACCATTTTATTGATTTAAAAAAAAAACTTTTTGGGCCAATAGTTTGTGCATGTTCGGTAACCAAATGAGTATGTATAAGCAGGATAGATCCGATATTGTGGCTACAAATGATGCCTATTTAAAATATGAAAATTAAAAAAAAACGTTATAGTTTGGAATTGTTGGAAATATCAGCCAAAATTTTAGTAGCATTTAGTAGTTGTTGCAAAATGTATCGCTTGGTACTCAGGCAAAATTTTGATCGCTGAAGTTACGATTCTTCAGTACAGTTTTTTATTTAATTGTAAATGAAACTGATATTAATTAAAACGTAACAAATTACGAAAAAACTGAATACCCCCAAATTAACTTAAAAAGCTCATTTCCTTTGCTATGTTTGTATGTCAGTCGTCTTCAATAAATAATTTTCTCCAAAATGACGTCCTTCGATCATTACCCTCAAAGTAGGGCGAAATTTAATTAAAAAATGAAAAAAGTCGCCTCTAAATGCCTCCAAGCCAAGAATATAATAAACAGCAACGATAATAAAATTTTTATTTGTGTTTTCATACGTACTTCAGTCGTCTTCAATAATTTCCTTTAAAATTAAAATCATCCTTCGATCGTTGCAGCAGGAGGCATGGTGAGATAATTTAATTTTTAATTTTAAATGCATTTGTAATTACACAAATTAACATTTTTGTTGATTTTTCATTTATATTATTTGGACGACTATTTTTTATACTCCTTTAATTATTTTATTTTCATGAAATCAGATTTCTCCAGTGAGGTTTTTTTTTAGTCAAATGTGAAAACCTAATTAATTAAAAATTTAATAAATAGCAACAATATTATTTTTTTGCCATTTACCCTGAAGAGCTGTCGATGTGCAGCGAAACGTCGACTTTTCAATTGAATTTACTACTGTCCGACAAATTTTATTTATTTACAAATTCGGTAACGAGATTATTATGTTACATTATCATTAATTGTTTTGTTATTACTTTTTTCGTAATTTTTTTATTGATACGGTTACAGTTACATATTTTCTGCATATCTTGGCGTCACCTTAGTCAATAAGGGGCGTGGGGTGTTTTGTAGATCTACTTAATAAGATGAGAAACGTAAAATGATGAAAATGTAATAAATAGCGACATTATTTTTTTGTCATTTGTCCAGAAAATGCTGTCAACGTGCAGCGAAACGTTGACTTTTCAATTGAACTGTCCGACAGATCAAATTTTTGATTGATGACATATGATTCGTTATTACTTTTTTCAATTAACATATTTTTTTTAATTTATTGTTTGAATATGGTATCTTTGCACCACCTAAGTTAATTCCGGACGAATAAACTTTCGTGTTTTATAAATCTATGGTCTTAATGAGATGATTATAATTTTTTTTTTTTAATGAAAACGTACCCTTCCAATAGCAAATAACAATTACGACGACATATATATTCCAAATCGAATTCATCGTGTTACGAAAGAAACTAAGGCCACAGAACACACTTCATTTTAAATAAACTTCGCCAAAAGTTCCGTCCTCACGGTGCAATCTCATGGATGCGATTAAAAAAGCCACTACATGCGCATGTAAGAACTTTTGAAAACTGTTTCCTGTGCCGGATCGAGGAGTTTGTGCAAAACTAGAACGAACCGCGAACGAGGGTGTCGAAGCGTCTCGTCAGCATAGTAGAGGCGCGCTGGACCGAGTGCGAAGTAGATGTAGAGGACTTCTGTGACTAGGATGCGCACGCGTCCACCCTTTTCAGTAGAAGCCGCTACCCCAAACAGTTTACAATACACTGAAACACCCTACGGAGTAATGCATATGATTACTAACAATTATTAACTTTGACAGCCATTTACATACCCATTCACGTCAAAGTTTGCAGTCGTCGGTTAATACTAATGGCTCGTAAAACTTGCAATAATCTCGATTCCGTTTTAATAGAGTTTACGCAAACTAATTCGGAGGGTGCCAGGTAAGAAAGACGTCTTCGGGACCTCCCAATTTAGGAGACGTTATAATCAGCTGGAACTTTTCAACTACCGGTTAAACTAAAATTAATGCTCGTCATGGAGTTCAACCACCGCCGCCGAGATGAGTTTTCAGACTTACAGTTTTAATTAACGCGCCACCGAATTAAACGAAATTAATTACGTTTTCTATTATCCGCCAAATTCTATTAACGCCTCAGACAGTTACGCGCCAGTCCTGACCTGGGCGTTATTATTAAATGCAAGTGTCTAACACTCCTGTGATTTTGTTTGTATTTAATTTCTTCCTTCGGTGCGCACACGGTGGCGATGGAAAATTCAAATTTCCTTCAAGTAATACGTTACAAAGTAAACGATGTCAGCTTGTCATCTTTTGTTAGGTAAAGACAAGCTTTGAAATACCTACTAGTTTCAGTTATCTTCGATTGATATTAAAGTTGATTTTAGTACAAACGTTCGCTACCCCAAAAGACGTTGGCGTTGAGTGTACTTAAAACTCTGATTGTAAGTTGAACTTTCTAAACATACGATCACTTTTAATTTTGGAGCGATAAAAAAGCAGTATAAGACTTAAGTGCGCGTCGTTAAATGCTTGTGTGGAATCTTTTGTGCCACACATTTACCTAAGCCCAACTGCTAAGAAACTCCGAAGCTTGATTTATTACTTGTATGAAGACGTGAAATGTGAAAAATACTCGTTATTAACTTCTTTTATAAATAATATTTGCGTGTTTACGGCGACCTCCGACCTTACACTGTTAAATTTCATTTTATGTCTGATGATTAACACTTATAAATCTGGCAGACACTTTTACGAGGAGCTAAAGTAAGTCTACCTCCTGGGGATTTATTAAATGAAAAACGAGTTTCCCTACCTTAGGAAACGATTATATGATGTAGTCCTTTTAATATGTGATGTTGGTATTAACAGAATTTTACCCTTAAAGGTACAAAATGCAAACATAACTTTTGCTAGTCTTTATCGTTTCTAAACACTCTTACAAAGAAAGGTTAGAGTACCTACATATTAAGCGAAGCTGTTGTATTCTTTATTGCAAGATGTATGTATGTACACTTACACTTCTTTACCCAAGGTTGAATGACGAATAAAAAATTGACGTTACTTACTAGATTATACCTTTCATACCCAAGGGACTTTAACGGGCCAATAGTCAATGGTATATTATACAAAGTGGAACAAAATGATCTAATCTTTTGAAATATCTTTTTGAAATAGCTAATTGTTACAAATCAGTCAAATTCACAATTAGGAGCTACAATTTAATGAATTGAATTAACAAGCCATTAAAATGTATACCTTGCAAAAAAACATTTTCATTATTGAACCTTATTTCCGATCTGGACGTGTATTAAATGGGGGGAATGGCAATATTCCATTCTTGAATGCAAGGCAACTTAGATTTCCGAACAAAATTGTTGAAGAAACTGCCTTGCACCAACACGTTCGCCAAACTGTCGAGAGATTCCACAGGACGGGAAGCGTGATGAAGGGGAAATCCACAGGAAGTCTGCAAACTGTTCAAAATGTCGACGAACAAGTGGAAGAGCTCGTTGCAGAAAATTCGCATTCCTCAATTCGAATTCCTCAACACGTCGATCTCTATTTTTTATATAGAGATTTACAGAATCTTTATAAGACGCGCATGCCTGGATCTCCTACCACGCGAGTGTTGGATTCGCACTGGCCGCCCTCACAGACACATCCTGAACGAACAAGATCGCCCCGGGTCCGCCTACCAACTAAACTGCTTTCCTCTTGAACCCTCAGGATCTACTGTAGAACCGCCGTAAGCATTACTTCACAGTAGGGGTCGAGACTTCCTCTAGGAGACTTCCGGTCAGGTCTTGCCTCATTTCTCTATAACCTCCTCTCCTTCTTAAGTCATTTCCTGTGGATTCTACTCGTTTAGGTCATCTTCTGTGGGTTCTCTTCTCCTTCTTAGATCATCTTCAATAGATTCTCTTCTCTTTCGTTGATAGTTAGCCCTTCCTTGGTCATATCAGCCACGTTCTTCCAAAACTCCTCTTTTTCCACTATATGTTCTACTAGTTCTTCCGGTGTTACACGGCGCCCAATAGTTTTTTCTAGCCTGGCCCTGCAATCCTCCCATCGAGGACAATGGAAAAAAGTAAGTTCCGCCGAATCCTTATCGCATCTCCAATATCTGCATCTTGGGGATGATCCTGTGCCTAAATTCCTCGAAGAATCCGTGACCGCTTATTAGCTGAGTTAAGGAATGCTTTCTTTCATACCTTACCATTATATTTGGGATCGAACGTCTCGTCCATACGATTCCCATCTGTTTTGCCTTCTTTTATTTTTCCCTAGTCGCGTCCTTGTTATTCTCTATTTAACTCAGGTACGGCCTGGACCGTGGTCTTCAGGATTTCTGTCGTTACTCCGTCCCTTCCCGGTGCCTTTTTTGGTCTCATTTTACGTGCTGCCGCCAGGAGTTCTTCTATCGTCATCATCATCTTCTTCCTTTTTCTGGTAACAGGGGAACAATTCCAATTCCATAGAGATTTTTTTCTTAATGTCAGGGTGGAGTGTCCTTTGCGGATTACCGATTTTTTCATCACTATTCTGTATCCCTTAATTACACCTTGGATCCTATTCTACTTCTTGACATAAATTTTTCAATTGCACGTCCTTGGCTTTGTTAATAGCTGTCTTTAGTTCTTTCTTCGCCACTCTATACTCAGTCTTAAATATTTCATATTCCCATGCAGGTATACTTTTACGAAGGTAGTCCCCAGAGAAGTACCCGACCTGATGCATAGATGGCAGTTGTTAGTCAAAAAAAAAGTATTATGGTCCAAAGTACGAACCTTCTAAAGCTTAAGTTTCAAGTTTGAAGAGGATGCGTGGTTTAATATTTAAAAATTGGTCATCGTTACGTGATACAATACTTTGATTTGAAAGGTCTCAGTTTAAACAATATCAAAGCCAAAGAACTAGATTCTACACTGAGGGAGCCTGCTCCTTCGTTTACAACAGTAAAATATTGAGAGTTTAAACGAGGCCGTACGAGCTGCCAAGACGAATATCGCACTGGTCGGCCAAATGAGGTAAGCACGCCAGAAATGGCCAAAAAGATCCAAAAAATTGTATTGGATGACTGTCGATTGAACGTGTGCGAAATAGCAGAGTTGGTAGGCATTTCAAAAAGTGCTCTTCATCGCATGTTAACCGATAATTTGGGCATGAGAAAACTGTGTGCGAGGTGGATGCTGCATTTGCCCACAGTGGAACAAAAACTGCGTCGTGAAGATGTTTCAAGCGAGTGTTTGGAGATGTTTAAGAGCAATAAAGACGAGTTTCTGCGTCGATTCATAACCATGAATGAAACATGGGTCCATCATTTCACACCTGAAACGAAAAAACAGTCGAAATAATGGACTCAAAAGGGAGAATCAGGTCCAAAGAAGACGAAGACAGTTTTATCCGCGGGCAAGGTCATGACATCAGGTTTTTTGGGATACGCGTGGTATCATTTTCATTGATTCTCTTAAATAAGGAGAAACAATCAACGGCGAGTACTATGCGAACTTGTTGGTGCGTTTGAATAATTCATAGAGTGGCACTTCGTATTTTCACATGAGTACAACTAAATGAGAATCATTTTGTTCCACTCTGTACTTTAAAGGGTAAATGAAAGCTCTTTATATAATTAAGATGTAATCAATCATTTCGTCAAATAAATCATCAAACTTTGCGTGTCATGTTTTACTTATAAATTTTGTAGTTGTCTTTGTTTGTAAAGTGAATTATATTTTTAGTGTTGTAGTTAAAACTGGAGTTCCGAGAATCTGAAGTTCTACATTATAAACATAAAGAGAGAACCTAAAAATTACGACCATTATCAACTTCCGTAAGAATTTTTACGGCGTCATCGACATGCAGCAAATTTTCACTTTATATGCTTCCTCATGCACTAAAATAAACGAAACATCACGAAAACAACATTTCGTTTCTATTAAAAACAATAAACACATGCAGCCCAACCGCTTGTCTTTCGAAAACATTCAAAAGCGGAAAACGAAATCGTCACAGACGCGCTGCAATAAATATGTAAATCCTTTCCCCCCCCAATCTCTTCACGGTTGCAGTGTTGTATAAACGGCCGGATTAATTTTTGCGGAATTACTTTATGAAAAATACTAGCCCGTTGCAATTAAAAAGGGTGAGCTTTCGTAAGCACGCCTGAAAAATTATACTAATTCACCTTCCAAATTTTAATTCGTGCTTTATTAATGTCAGTTGTTGCACATGCATAATTTATGGCGCGGGGGGGCGACGATCTAATTTTCCTCGCGTCGACCGAAATTACACGCACTTCCGGTTTTCACAAAGCGCAATTCACATCGCATCGGTTCTTGCATTGGCAATTTACTAAGGAAGCGTAAAGTCGAGACCTCGAAAGATTAAATTGCGACCGGCAGCCGTAAAGTCGCGCAAATCTGCTTGATATATAAAGTAAGCAAAAACCGCTTACATGCGCGGTTTTCCGAAAGTTGCATCAGATTTGCTCGCTTTTAAAGCGTACGATTTGTGACAAATGTGACCGAGCGCATTAATGTGTTTGTCAAATAATACGATTTTTGATGTTGCTGGGCTAGAGCGTGTACGTAATGTTATTACGGCGACACTGTTATCCACTTATCGTAGAAATAAAAGCCAAAAAAAAAAATGCCCGTCTTTTTTAAATCACATTTTCCAAATAGAATCTAGTCA